>OX453025.1:7259387-9759387 GCA_949699075.1 Asteroscopus sphinx | reverse complement strand
AACTCTTCTCATTCCAAGAAGAGGGCCATGCCCAGCAGCGGGACAGTTATGGGCTATGTTATGTTATTCTATATTTTCTATATTACTAATAGAATCTAGTTGTATTTTTAAGAACCTGCAACCTGCATCCAACCAACAATCATGACCTCTACTTTGTATGCAACTTAATACAATAGAGGGGTCAAGCTGTATCGCTGGATCTACTCAACCGATTCAGATAAAACATACCCTATATTTTAAGTTAGACTAATACCAATACAAATGCTAAGATTCGCTACGATCCGTTCAGCCGTTTTCACGTGATGAGGTAACAAACAGACAGACAGACAGACAGACAGACAGAAATAAATTTTTTAAACGATTGATTCGTGTTCTATAGCTTATTTCTAGTCCCCCTAGCCGGTTTTCGCGAAAAAAAACTCAATGTACAGACTTTTCGACCTTTACAGTTTTATTATAGTATATAGAATAGATATAGATAAGCATGTATTTACAAAAAAAAGTATATAAGTATTATATCAATTGTCTAGTACCCATAGTACAAGCACTGCTTAGTTTGGGACTAGATGGTGCTGTGTAATGATGTCCCAAAGATATTAATTTATTTATTTATGCTACCGTAAAATGAAATTTTATGATGTGTGTGTTTTAAACAATTCCTATACGCCACAGATGTAGCTAATTACAGTAAATATGCAAACAACTGTTGTACTTAATGCGCTTGGGTACGCCGATGACTTTAAGCAAACTAAAATGTGATGGTGCTATTCGTCCTGTATAGTTTCATCTCTTTCTTTTTCCTTGTCGACCACGTTTCATGCTCTCGTAAGAGCAATAACACAATTAATAAAATCTTGTAATATTATAGCTAAATTTAAGTTTTGATTTCAAGATACCGAATAATTTTAAAATGGAACGTTCCATTTCAAAATTAGCCAGCAACAGTTAATAAAAAATAAAAAAAACAAATCAGTGCATTCCTTTAGAAGAAATTTAATTTAAATTATATTAATTAAAATATAATTTTACGATTGTAGCTATAGAGTTGGTAATTCACATAATTTTTTTTTAATTTTTTTCATTGTAAACTCCCTCTCAAAATACTTGCCTTAAAAATGAAATAAAATAAAATGCATTTAATTCAGGTATGTACCCATATGACATAAAATTACATAAAATACTGACACAAAACACAATAATAATTACAATAATAACATTCACATTCATTTCATTGACTGACATTTTTCGAGGTTTCTTGTATGGGGACCCCCTTTGGTTTAAGACTTTTTTTATTTTTAGTATTTGTCGTGATAGGCACTATAGTAACACATGTGCTGTGAAAATTTCAACTGGTTATCTATTACCGTTACAAAGATACAGCCCTGTGACAGACAGACAGACGGACGGACGGACGGACGGACGGACAGCGTAGCGAGAGTAATAGGGTCCCGTTTGCACCCTTTGGGTACGGAACCCTAAAAAATACTTTGTGGGTCTGTCCCTATTACCATTTATTGAGCGCAAAGCAACTCCGATTTCCTTTACTGTTATTTCAATAATAGTTTGCCCAAGAGTAGAATTGAACCTGGAACCTTTTTCTCGACAAAACGACCACAAGGCTTCTTGGTAATTAGAAATAATCAGTGCGAACTAAAAGCTATAACGGAAATTACTTGTCACATCAGAAACAACGCCTCAACTTTAGAGGCTAATTCCTCAAAAGGAACCGTGAGACTCATTCAGGTTTAACTTTGTTAATGTTTGTGAACTTCACGGTTGTAATTTAAGCTAAAAAGACTGACAAAGAAGGTTCACAAACATTAGAAAGAGAAAGAATTTCTTCTTGCGTTCTATTTGACGCACACACTACAAAACTTATACATAATACTTAATAATAAATACATAATACTTTACATTCCACCGTAAATTTGCAGCGTATTTTACGCCTGGGAAGGTGCTGTTTCCTTCTGTGAGGAGGTGATGCTCACGAAGGAGGCGGTGGAGTAGGAACGAGAGGTGACGACCTCTCTCCCCACCCGCAGCGGACGGATCGGACTGACGGTGGCGCGTTATGTTCCGCGCGCGGGTGTAGGGGCTCGCCTGCTAGTGGCAAGCAGGAACCTGTCGGGGTTGGTTGGCGAATGCAGAGCGTTTCCCTAGCCCCCGGCCAAAGGTAGGTAGAGGAACTCCTTGCTGGTTTTAGTCTGTAAGAGTCTGACACTGGCTTTGCCTTCCCCGAGCAGATTGCATACATGAGGATTTCCCCACGGCAAAAAAAATGTGTTCTGTATTCGCACAACCACCACCGACATGTCCAGGCCCGCCACAAGCAGGCGAGCTCATTCTCCCCGTGTGGCCTAACGTCGGCCGCAGCCTCCCCGGTGCGCACACGGAACGCAGCGCGCCTCCTCACGGGCCCAGCCATGACTCAGCTAACACGCCGATGTCACGGCCAGGCCAGCCACGCCTGACTCGCCAGCCTCGCCAGCCACGCCAACCTCGCAAGCCTCGCCAGGTACGCCAGGCAGCAAACTACCCCTAGTCCGCCGCCCGCAGGGCCCTTAATTATTTATAGAGGTTTTCTTCCTCTTCCCCCATCCTCCACTGTGCCCTCTGCTTACTTCAGAGGGACACGCGAAGTCACGCCCCACTGGTCCAGATCGAGCCACCCTACACACACTGTGACTATCAGTCGTCTGGTGCAGCACCTTTTTGACGATAGGACTGGAACTGATTTTACAGAGTTGGCCTTCTGTAGCATAATTTTATTGTTATTTAGTAGCTTGTCCGCGGCCAGTTGGTATTTGCGGCCAAGTTTTGACGGTTATTTCATTAAACTTTTCGCTTACACCCTTTCATAGCGGGCCTGCCTTTCTCATCAACTTGCTGGTAGCCGTTGTGGCTTTAATAATAGGCGATCGCGATTTAAAAGTTCAAAACTTACCACTAACAAATATTACTTCTGACAGCTAAGAAAAATGTTGCCTTATTACTCTTGTATCTGATCTTCTAACTATTATAAAACTGTAATTTTCTGTTTGTTTGTTTCTTCGAGCATCACAATAAAAATTATATTTAAGTAAGTAAATCTTCTTTCACAGAGCGTTTTTCCTAATTATATTGAGGTCAACCAGTCTAACCAGATGCGGCTGAACATCAGTATTTTACACAGAGCAACTGCCGTCAGACCCCCACAACCCAGTTACTGGGTAATACCGACATCCTGAGGTTAGACCAGTTGTCAGACTTTCAGGCTTCTGACTACCCATAACGACTGCCATAGATATTCGTATAGCAACTGTGCTCAAGGAAAATAACATACATTTGAATAAAAATTTATAAATATTTAAGTAAATATAATATCATCGACATATAATAGGAGCCTTCAAGAAACGAGCATACGTCTTTTTAAAAGGTCGGCAACGTATCGGCGACTCCCCTGGTGTTGCAGATATCCATGGGCGGCGGAGATTGCTTAAAATTAGGTGATCTGCTTGCTCGTTTGCCCCTCTATGTTATAAAAAAAAAACAAGTGTTACATTTTGTACCTACTTATTGCTTTGACTATGGAACTATGGACTTGACATAAACGAAAAAAAACCGTGTCGATTTTTGAAATGTCCGAGACATATTATGGCCGCCTAGTAGTCTTGTTCTTTACAAAAATATAATTGTAGTACTTATCGATAGAGTTGTTTCAGAAAAATTGTGATGATTCCTGGGTTAAAATGGATAATAAACGTTTTAATTCGTAGATTTTGTGGTTTTATTAACCACAACAACTCGAGACAAAAAATGGCGGATTTTCAAATAATCGCCACGCTCAGTAATTCATTTAAGAAATGTCACGGAAAACTGACGTATGAAAGTAGTGTCGTATCTTTCCTTCACATGTGGTTGTACATATGTTAAAGAGAGAAGACTATAAATATCTTATCTGTAAAATTGCATAGACAATAATGTCGCTTCCATAGATTCCATTTTCAAAGACTTATTGTCCTAAGTCTTAAAACCTAACAAGGCATAGCACACCTCTCAGACGTCTATAAAAGTTAATTGACAGCGTCTTGAGAGCGGTGTGCACGTACCGTGTAAGCGTGGCAGTCTAAAGCGAAGTCGCCAGACGTTACTTAATAGTTATTGACTGTTTAAGATGTGGTCTAAAACAAACTTTTTTCTTTTTTTAAATTAAACATGTTTTTGTGCTCTTTTGTATAGGTAGGTACAGTCAGAAAACTTTCCAGTGAACCACCACTGAGGCTAAAATCGCTAGCACTCATTGTTCGATGGCAACGGTAGGTACGTGTAATGTAGCAGGATTCGTTCAAGGGATTTTGTCGACAAAATGCACCACCGGGAAGGATCGTGACCGTACATTATTTATTATTTATTTATATATGCTTTATTGTACACCATAAAAGACATTACATTGAATATGCATTTAAACTATTGTACAAATGGCGGCCTTATCGCGATCAGCGATTTCTTCCAGGCAACCTTAGGATGGACAAGAATGAACTGGACAGAAAATGGGGTTGTCAGATGTGCAATTTCGATACATAATTTAGTAATAAAATAAAATACTATACTACTACTATAAAATAACAACAAAAATATATTCTATAAATCCTAATACATAAATACTATATGCATATATACATATAAATAATAAGCAACGGTAAAGTAATTAAAAACGACCACATACAGGAGAAGAAACATGTTCATAGCGACAAATAATGCTCCTTCACAAGCCTCTTAAACACTGGCAGCGATTGCGCTCTTCTAATAGGCACTGGCAATGCATTCCACAAACGAGCAGCCTGAACCGTAAAGGATTTGTCAAAAAATGTTGTGGAATGCATTGGCATTTTCAGCCTTAAATTATTTGATGACCTAAGGAATAGCGTGTGAGTGTTGCAGAGGAATTCCAAACGTTTCTTCAGGTAAAGGGGAGTAGAAGGAGAGAAAAGCACGTTATAGAGAAGATAAAGAATATGAGCATTCCGACGAAGGCGAATAGGTAACCACTTGAGCTTAACGCGGAAATCAGAAACATGGTCATATTTGCGCAAACCAAATATGAACCTAATGCAGAAATTTTGAAGCCGCTCAAGTTTATTAAGTTGGTCTTCTGTAAGATCGAGATAGCTGACATCAGCATAATCAAGGATGGGAAGAAGGAGAGATTGTGCAAGCGCAGTCTTGGTGGTAGTCGGTAAGAAATTCCGGAGTCTTTTTAAAGACCCAGCAGATGCAAAGACCTTGCGACTAACTTCCTGTAGTTGGGCAGTCCACGAAAAGTTCCGGTCGACGAAAATCCCCAAGTTTTTGACTTTTTCGCTGTATGGGAGCAAAATATTGTCAAAGGAAACTTGAGGAAGAGTCGTCCAATCGATTCGAGAAATCATCCTGGAGCTGCCAACCACAATAGCCTGCGTCTTCGTAGGATTGACTGTGAGTCCGTACCGCTTGCTCCAGTCACATATAACGGCTAGGTCTTTATTAACAGTGTGAACAGCTTCAGACAGATTACCAAGAGGTGCTCGTGAGTAAATTTGTAAGTCATCTGCATAAAGATGGTAGGAAGAAAGTAGTTCATTGGAGATAGAATTTATAAAAACTGCGAAAAGTAAAGGGGATAAAACGCCACCCTGTGGAACACCGGCAAAGGTATTGCTCCAAGAAGACGAAGTCTTCTCAATGCAAACACGTTGCCGACGACCGAACAGGTAACTATGAAACCAGTCTAACGCCGATGGAGATATGTTTAGAGAACATAGTATGCCAAGCAAAACATCGAAATCAACGGTATTAAAAGCATTACATTCGTTACATTCGTTACATTACATGCGGTACATTCGTTTGTTACAAAAAATTTAATTGCTTGGGGTCCTGGGTTTCATTACCGGGTCAGGCAAAAAGTGTTATTGGGATTTTTCTGTCTAGAAAATTTCTCAGTAATGTAGTAGCCCGGAGTTAGGAAGTTGGCAGTGCTACACCCCCATGCCTCGAAGAGCACTTAAAGTCGCCGGTCCTGCGCCTGATCTCTCTTCGGTCATGTCGGATTGCTCTCCCAACGATTAAGAGAGAGAGGAAATAGAGATTGCCTGTCTTTGCACACACACTTGTGCACTATAATATAATATGTCCCGCGCATATGGCAAATAGTCACCGTTGAGATTGGCCGCCGTGAACGAAATTCGGCCGGGAGGACATTATTATTGTTACAAAAATTATTTTGTTACAAATGCGAGTACCGAGCGTTTGGTCATTGTTCAATTTCAGTATTCCTATGTTGGGCTAATTCGTACATGGTTTCTTGTTAGAATTAGTAGAAGCATGGGCAGGGGTACTGGTCCCTAAAGTGGGCCGCCACGTTAGAAGGGTTGTGAACGTCATGCGTAGTAGTTCTCGCAGCCGATCCACCCAAGGTGAAAGTAGGCCCACAGCGTAGTTTTTAGTGTATGCAAGCAACATATAACCACTCCGACTTCCCGATGGTGAGGTATGCGAAAGGCATTTTCCCCGTTAAGAGGACGCTCCCAAAACGTAATTCCCACCCTCGCACTCCCAACACTCCGCAACTGCGGGCCGCTCTCCTCAATTTTATGCGAGTTGCAATAGAACTCATTTTCGAGAAAATCGTACTCGCGCGTTTTACCACGGAAGTAAATGACGTAAGTCGCAAAACAGTTTTCGTTTTATTACAAGAATAATAGATAATCTATACAAATTTCCTCTAACCAGTATTTAATCAACTTTATTATCTTCCTATCTAAATAAATTTTATATAGTTAACTTGAATAATAATGTAGAAATATTCGATAAATCTCTAAAAACGCATGATTTTGAGAAAATAAAAGTATCGAACAAAAGTCAACCTATTATGTATCTGTCTAGTCAAACGATAGATAAAGGTACAAAAAAACATATATCTAAATTACACATTAATAAAGTATGTCTTCGACTCAGCATATGTTTTCAAAAAGTCACGTCATTTTGGGAGCCTACTCTTAAAAAAAAAAATTGTGTCTGTTAAATGGCAATAGGCTCTGCTCTCAACTCAACCTATTAATTCCGTCTTACAACTTACGAAGGTTACGGACAAAGGACCTTTTAAAAAACCCCGTGGGTGATGATGACTCGTTTAAATATAATTGGTGAAGTGCGTGCAGCAAGTCACTTGCCTTGCTTGTGTGCGTGAGCATCACAGCTAATACATTTTACTAACACTAGGCACGCTCGCAAGCAAGCGCGACCTAGCCAGACGACTTGCGCGTGATTGGTGAGGTAGTAAAGGTACCTATCATTCAAAGACGATTACTGGTCAGTCTATGGTCACGGGTGCTTTGCACCCACTTGTTGCATCTCGTGGGTACTGGAGCCCCCGAGCACCCATGGAGTCGACGACGCTGGGCAGATGCGGCTACCAAGAGAATGCTTTCCTGACAGTTCCTATTTCTACTTATAAGTAGCAAACAATATAAGATTTTTTATCATTTACATGCACTACTTTTACAAAATTCAAAATTATACGTATTAAACACAATAAACTATAATCGTTTAACGCATTCTCTCAGCAGCCGCACTGTAGTTCTACAAAAAATACAGGCCACATGCTACAAAAAGTACCTTGAAATATCGCTCTGCAAAAAAAAAAACAGCTTGAAATCTAAACACCACTTAGACCATATTCCAAGAAAATGTGGTCAACATAAACATTGAGAGAAACGGGTCGCTGAAAACTTTCCACGAAACTTAAGGATAAACTTGGAGATAATTCGGACGTATCCTGACCTTTACTCCTTACTATCTCCAATTTACTTTACTACCGTTCTCCTAATCAAAAACATAATGTACTAGCAATGACAGCTAATAATGAAAGCAGACCATTTTACAATCCAAAAAGAATAATTTACGAATAAAGAAACGTTGGATTCTCCCATTTTAAAGTGAAACTCAATCAATTCAGCCACTAAAACCACAATAGACTTTAAAACGAGCCTGGGAACGATTCATCGAATGTTTCGCAAAGAAAAACTCGAAAAAAGTCTTGAAAAAACTAAAAACATCGCTGAGGTTTTCTTTCTTTTACCTTTTATTCTTTTTCCATTATTCCTGTAGCGCTTTACTGCGGGAATGGACATTGGATTTGATTAAAACACTGTTAGAAGTGAATCTAAAGTTGTGAAATATAAAACTGAAAATATTTTGTTGGCGTTTTTTGCAAATATTTTTGTACAGGTTCGTTTC
This sequence comes from Asteroscopus sphinx, assembly GCA_949699075.1. Taxonomy (NCBI): domain Eukaryota; kingdom Metazoa; phylum Arthropoda; class Insecta; order Lepidoptera; family Noctuidae; genus Asteroscopus; species Asteroscopus sphinx. The sequence continues at coordinate 9,751,134 of OX453025.1, read as the reverse complement.
TGTAGATTAGCTTAGGCTGGTTTCAGAGCAATGCGAATTTATCTGCTCACCGTCCGAACGGAGCTCCGGAGCGGAGACGCGCGTCTTGCGTTAGAACATTGTTTTACAGTGACGCGGTTTGCTCCGTACGAAGCACGCATGGAGTCGTACAAGCCAACTGCGCCTCGATTCAGAGCACTGTGGCATAGTCATAGTCATTTTATTGTTATCAAAAAGATTACACATCAAATAAATGAATGATTAAAGACACATTAAAACATTCTCGACTGCCTCGTTGGTCTAGTGGTCGCAAGTGCGACTGCTGAGCGTGGGGTCCTGGGTTCGATTCCCAGGTCGGGCAAAGTGTTATTGGGTTTTTTCATTAGGAAATTCTCAGGAGCAGCCCGGAGTATGGATTTGTGCCCGGTTAAAGGCAATAGGCTCGCCCCCTATTACATGGGACTATAACATAACAGGCGAAATGTGTGTGAACTATACACCTCTGCCTACCCCTTCGGGGAAATTCAGGCGTGATGTTATGTTATGTTATGTTAAAAAATTCAACAATGTGAACATAAAAAACTTGTAGGTGCATATAATCAGATATACAGTGTTCAAATAATTAGTATTAACATCACACAGATGATATAAAATAACGAGAAATATAAAATAAGTATTTAGCAGAAGCTAATTAATTATTTAAAAAATCATCAAAACTGTAAAACGATTGCTCGATCAACCAGCGTTTTAATCGTGCTTTAAAGCTATCGCTATATCGCTTATGCACGCGGGCAGCCTGCAGGTGGACAGCCCATACGGCCAGTACGTGGACAGTACGCACTGCTCTGAAACCAGCCTTAGGGCTCGTTTATGGACACGCGGTGCGGTGCGCGGGTCGTCACGCGATTCACCTTTTATGGACGGAGACGCGGCGGGTGAAGCGTGGCGATACCATTGCAGTGATGGGGCCCGCAGCGTCACATAATAGTGGCGATACACAGACTCTTTAAAGAACGCGGACTTGTTTATGCAGATGCTACCTTTTGTTTTCAGCTCGCAACAGCCCACTACATTTCTATAAAGAAACTATGTTTTAGGCGATGAGCCCACAATTATGCAAACTTGAATATGATCTATGTTGAAATGAAAAAACCTGAGAAACCTTCGAATCCTAAAACTATGAGGTGCGGACCAGGTTTGAACTCAGACCTGCATGAAAGGCAAGGGTTCAACCACTAGACTATCACTATTAACCTTTATAGACGAAGTGCTGCGAACAATCATAGTGAAGCCAAAAATATATGCTCCTTCGTGTACAACCAGCGCTCACGCACACACGGCACACACCATACACCTGAAATATTTGCTTTCGCGATGCTTACTGGACAGTGCCGTCACATGTGTACTGAGAGGGGAGAGCACGGTTTGAGGTGCATGTCTGTGCGTGAGCGCTGGTTATACACGAAGGAGCATAGTTTTTTTTTGGCTTCACTAGATTGTTCGTAGCACTTCGTCTAACTAACTATTTTTAACTATGTCTGTGGTTTGAGGTTACTAAATCGTCACGGAGTTAAAGAGTCACTAAAACTAATGTCAGACCATTTATTTTAGCCACAGTAACTTGTTCACTTAAACAGCAAATATTTCTTAGTTCCTCAGGGACGGTTTCACACATGTAATATGTAACGCACGGTCAGCAAAAGTAATGGTATTCACATTTTTTACAATGGTTTTTCTTTTTAAATTAGGGGGTCTATTCGCAAAATCGATATATATATGTGTCGTGTGACTTGTCGAAACCTACTCTAGGTAACGTCGATTTAACTATAGTTTATAACGTACGTTTATCGTTTTTTAGCAACGAACGATACTAACTGACAGTTTTCAGTGTAAACGACATTGACAGTATTTTTTTTTTGTTTATGACTTATTCACTTTGGACATTGTCTATGAAGTCGTAAAAAAACACAATATTTTGTCTGTAAATTTGATAAACGACATTTAGATTCAACATTACATTACATTTGTTCGGATTCTATCGTTTGTCACTGACGTCTGTAGTGACTGACGACACTACACTGCACTACTGTAGTGTATTCGGAGCACTATCGTGTCGTTTTGATTATGTCGACATTATTGATAAGTCTTTAAGTATTGCATGTCCGATTGGGTAAACTGTTAATTTACTAGATACTACCTACTATTTTCAATGTCAACCGCACACTATATGTAACAGTTAAGCAATAAATGATTCTGATTCTGATTCTGTTGTCGATTTTGCGAATAGACCCCCAGAGCTTAAAACTCAGTAGAATCATCGTCTAATCGTCGTCTAATTTCTTAATTACTATACAACGTGTATCAGAAATGCATGTGTCATATCTGTAGAGCTCATTCAGGCCGTACCATAAAACAACTTTTAATATGGCGACCAGAGACATGACATTTACCGCCGATAAATGTCATGTCTCTGATGGCGACATCCCCTGAAATCGTGAAAAAGTATGTTCTTTTTTATCTATATGTCTCATTGTCAGTTGTGTCAAATACATGTTTTCTTTATTTTTTTTATTTTTTATAATAGGAGAAAGAATGACGTAAAGGATGACGCATCGCCTATAAATTGCCTCTTGACAAAATTACTTAGTCGCTTATTACAATATCATCATCCTCCTGCCCTTATCTCAATTTATTTGGGGTCAGCGCAGCATGTATTTTTCTTCCATACATATCTATCAGCCGTCATCCCCGTGTTCACTTTCTTTCTATTCATATCATCTTTCACAAAATCCATCCATATTTTCTTCGGTCTGCCTCTTACAGCAATCGCTCCTCATTCCTCCTCATCGCTTATACAATATGACCCATTATTTTATAGAGAAACAACAGTACTTACTTTAAAATTGCTTTTCACTGAAAAAAAAAATATGGCTCTCATTCCGCTAAAAATATTCACAGCTATTTTATAAAATGCAAAATCTCAGTCAATATTAAATTTTTATCTTGACGGTATCTCGCCACAAGGTTTTAACTCCGTCCCGTCCCATCGCGGAACAAAATTGAAAAATATTTTCAGTGAATTTTTTAAAAGCTTCTCGTGTCTCATTTTTGTATTTTTCGAAATCCTTGAAATTTTCTTAAAATATAAATATCGATAAAAAGTAATTCATGTTTTATTTTTCTGTGAATTTTGCTCAAGTATTTTGAGGAAGATGAAAGATTTAGGAGCGAAAAGACAGTATTACATTTGATCGACATATATTCCTGAGTCAACTGTACCTTCCGATCAAATATACTATGATTGTACCTTACTACTACAAACAGAATCTTGAAATATTTCCACCTAAACTAAAACTATTTCCTTTCAATATCCTGTTGATGCTGAGCCTTCTCAACCTTTGGCCTTTTGAACCTAGAATATTAAATCACTAGGTATTTAAATACTCTTCTACTTGGCGTTATTTCCTAGGTGAACATTTGCTCTTTCCACACTTCCCGTAGATAAGTAGAAAGAGGTTTGAGGTTATTTTTATCCGAGCTATAATCAACAATTTTATCCTAAACATCTATCTTACCTAAGTCTTTTTATTATTATTCATTAAGGGATTTATGGGCTTCATTCCCAACCCACCTGATATTAAGCGATGGTGCGGTCGACGATGGTACAGGTTTGCCCGGCAAAAACTTATTTACTCGAGCCTTGAAGACCATCATATCGGAAACACAGACTCCAGCAAGGAATTCCACTCGTTAACATGACAAAGCTATTAGCAAATCGTTTCGTACGTAATGATCGAATGTCTTCCATATAAGGGTGGCGCATCGCCGTTTGTCTGGTTGTCCGATGATGGAAAGGGCTTGGGGGAATTAGATCGTTCAATTCCAATGCACACTCGCCGAAAATCATCCGATAAAAATATGATTGGCAAGAACATATTATAACATAGACATTTTCTTATAATTTATTTATAAATTGTCAATTCCACGGGATTTTCAATGTGTTGCCTTGCATATAAATCCGAATAATAAGGTAATAGAAATAATATGTTATCCACTGCCTTTTAATACCGAAACGCATGTCGCCGGTATGCCACTACCAACACATAAATACGCAATTACGCTCACCATGTATTTGGCATCATGCATGCAATGTTAGGCCGCAGATTAGATAATAAGTTACTAGTTAGGCCCAAAGAGAATATAACCACTACGTTTAGTTAGGCCTCCTAGAAGTTATGATCGCAATATCATCCACATCAAATATGCTTGTTTTTTGCTTTTTAAAAGTAAAATAAAGAAAACGTGGGGACGCGTGGGGGACTAAGGCCTTAACCTACTCATACTGAGAAGAGGCCCGTGCCCAGCAGTGGGACAGTAATGGGCTGATTATGAAAGAAAACGGTACGGTAGATTAAAATGATTTTTTAGAAATAGCTGTAAAGACGCTTGTCATCTTAGTATTACTGCGACCACGAAATGCTGCAAAGCTTTCGAAACGTCAGGAAACCCAATTTAAATAATATACGCGATTTAATCCGGTTAAACTTTGTTTTAATATAAAATAAAGAAGTCTCAGTTTTAGTTTTTATTTTATTTGTTATATGCTTTTCAGTTGTTTGTATTCATGAAAAAATTACGTCCTGCGATAATAGTTTGAGCGCCAAACCAATTTTTGTAGGCACTGTGAGACAAATACTGAAATTGCGATTTTCACGAAATATACATGGGGGTATTTTCGATAGCCCTTGCTGCCCTTAATCAATGGTTTTCGTTTGGACCACGAAAACAAGCCACGGTGTGGAATTAAATTATGTTCCGCGTCTGCGGATTTGTGCATTTGAGATTAGTATCTGTAAATGCACATCTCAAATGTACCCACGATACAGGAGTGTCTAAACCACAGAAATAGATAGAATGGTTGTAATCACAATTTTGCTTGCGATTCATGCGTGGCAACTTTCGAACAAACTAGTATCTCATATTGACGTCATAAATTTTTAAAAATTAACTTTATTCAAATGTACTTTACAGCTTTTGTTTCTGCAGTTAGAAAAAACACAATAAGGCATTTTTGCGGGGTTTTGATACAGTATTTACAGAAACAAGTCATAAGACGTACTGAGAAAGGCTTTGAAATGCCCTGCACTATGGTGCAGAGTGTTGGCTCGCGCGTCCAGCCCGCTTGACCATTCTATCTGTTTCAGTGGTCTAAACCATAAAGTAACTATACTGACTGGTCTAAGCACAAAAAAAAATCTCTTCAACTTTTTTTAAAATAAATAATACCTAGTACATACCTTCCCATTGCCACGGCCGGCATAATAATAAAACATAATATATACTAAGCTTAACTTTACCTTCAGCAACTGGCCTGACCTCAATGACTCTTAGGTATTGAAACAGCCGCTATTCTATTTTAAGAAAACCATAAATAAGACTGCCGTGGATAAACGACTTTTATTTGTGGACAGAGACCACGAAACAAACGTTGTACCTATCACATAAATCTAGTTACCAATAAAGACGAAAATACGAAGTAGGTACCTACAGTCGAACAAAGACATAAGTATACAGGGTCGTCAAATATATTGATAAGGACTTAGATCGCCCGCAGACTACAGACTTATCTTCTTTCTTTCTTTCTTCTACGCTGCTGGATATAGGCCTCCTTCAACGGGAGGACATGCCATAATCGCCACGCTTGGCAGGCGGGTTGGCGATCGAAGTTGGTTGATTAAATACTCAGAGAACGCTGCTGCCCATCCTCTGGTGAATCTCTTAGTAGCCTTTTACGATACTCATGAGAAGAAATAGGCTACAGACTAACCTGTCCTGTCTGCTGATGGAGGGCTCCATCAACGTCGTATTTCTAAACTATCAGCCGATTACCGAGGCAGACTGTCTGCAGTCTGCTATGCCTACACATAATCGGGCCGCCGACATTCGGTCCGGAAATTTTATTGGACAACAAAAACAATCCGCTGAAATTTCTACATAATATACAACCTTAGTCCGTTCGGCAAAACCGACCGGGTTTGTTCTGCTTCGCATCTTCGTCGGATCGACAGAAATCGACAGTTACTGTTGCACACTATTACTGTTGTGGACGCGTAATTTAACATAACTGGAGTGAAGTTAGGCATTGCGCATATTTCCCCGCGGAGCTTCCAACTGACAACCATAAAATGATTACTGAGACAGTTTGTGACAACTTTACTCCGGCTAAGATTGATAATGGTTGTGCCAAACTGAGTGTGTACAGGCTGGGCGAGCGGTCTTTTTGTCGATCATTCATCATCATCATCATCATCATTTCAGCCGTAAGACGTCCACTGCTGGACACAGGCCTCCCCCAAGCATATATTGGGGGGATATGCCATAATCGCCACGCTTGGCAGGCGGGTTGGCGATCGCAGTTGGTTGGTTAAATACTCAGAGAACGCTGCTGCCCATCCTCTGGTGAATTCCTTAGTCGCCTTTTACGACACCCATGAGAAGATATAGGGTGGTGCAATTCTTTACGTCCTGCACCACACGGATCATTCATCATCATAATTATATTCGATTCTACCGCCCGGTATCAATGCCGACCCAAATATATATATGTTTAGAAACCTTTAAGAAATTACCAATGTCTTCGAGTGTGAAATTATTAAAAGCTGCACTGTTATTAGGTGTGCAAACATAAACCTATCAAAAAAAATCAATTATAATTTCCTGAGAAAACTTCAATTATATTGGCGACCCTGCATACTTATCTCTTTGTTTAGCTGTACCTAAGATACTTTCTTCCCGAGTGCTTTCAAATCGAGTAATGATGTAACAACGTCGTTGGTTAATTGCTTAATGGAGACATTATAACTCAGTGTCGGTGATAGGAAATTACATTACAGTGTAAACGATAATTTTTGTATCGCCTTCTTTGTAAAATTAACGTATGAATCATGATAATTGCCGCTTCTCTCTACCTCTCTCTAAGATTATTGTTTTGGGAATCGACATAATAAGTTCGTAAGCTGACATAGACCCTAATACATGAGATGAGATAGAGATATCTTCACAGGCTAATACAACGTGTTACTGAAATAACTGAAAACCTCTTAAGGGGTCATTGTACTCATCAGTATGAACAACTTTTACTACGAGACCAACCCTGAAATCGCGATAAAAAAATCAGATAATCCCTGCATTTTGTCGATTTATGTTATCACAGATGTAAGGATCAGCTGATTTCTTTTTCGCGATTTCAGGATTGGTCACATAGTAAAGATTTGTATGAAGGTTTTTTTTTTCCAAAATCCTCCGTAAAAGTCGGAAATTTGCACCCGTGCGAAGCTGGGGCGGGTCGCCAGTTTATAATAGTTTAAACAATTAAAAACACGCTTTTGAGGTACATCATCAGATCAGCTCGATGGTACCAAATTATTGTATTGTCATCCAGATTACATATACTTGTAAAGTTTCAAATCAATACGACAATTAGAAGTAGGTAGGTTAAAATCGACTTCCAAGATTTGTTCACATAGTTACAAGCGAAGCTAATTAAAAGCGTGTTTATAAAGTAAAGCTTAAAAATTATATTCCAATTCGATGCCCAAAAACTAACTGGTTGTCAGAATTCCATCTCACTACATTTTCGGGTTGAGTGGGTACCTACACAATTATTTCCGTAATTGTTTGCTTTTACGTTGCGGGCAAACAACAATTTGTAAATTCAGTCGTAAGCCAACAGTGATGTAAATAAGGCAAGAGATGGGCAGATACGTTGCATTTGTTAGGCGGAATGTACTTTACTAAAGTGGTTTCTTGAAAGTAGACCGTACCTACTAAGTACTAGGTAGGTACACTCGACCAAACGGAATCATGACCATAAGCTTAATTTTCAACAAAAAACAAGAAAAAAATTAAAATAAAAAGAAATAATAATATAATATATATATATATATAATTAGGTCGCATTTCACTTAACCATATTTCCCTGGCAACAAAGTTATCAATTTTATTGGGTAGTGACAGTTAGTTTACCAATAGAAGCTGTCTTCCTGTGCCATTTCCAAATTCAAAACATTATTCCAGCTTTATCAAAAACTTTTTCCAATTAATAATCTATTGCTTTAACAACCAAGCTCAAAATTGCATAGACCTCTGGTCCTCTGACCCGTATTCTTAACATTCAAACTGTCCTAAGTACAGCACGACGGTAATAAGAAGAAAATTTTACTGTTTTGACAATTTCATACGAATTATCGACTGAGTGGGTCATGATTCCGATTTGTCGACTGTACATTATAATAGTAATAATATTTTATTTTCAGAAAACTACATTGCATAATAATTTTGTTATTAACAATGAAAAATTGAACAACTTTGTTAGTAAACAAAGATACACACACGAACACGAGTAATCGATTTGCGCCTCTCACATGCAAATCGATGAAACGACTGAGGACGGCTGTGTCCATCCTTCCCGCTATCATCTTCAAGATTCCGTTGCTACTCCCCCGCATCCACTGCACAACAGACGCAATTTTCTTGCATATGATGGCATGGAGGAAATCATCCACATGTGGACGCAAACTTGCCTGAAGCACTACAATACTGAGGGAGTCGCAACAGAGCCCTGAAGATGATATTGTATTATAATTAGAGTACTGTAGGATTAAGAATTTTAATAAATTATAAGTTAGGTCAGCGGTACTCTAAGTGTGTTCCGCGGAACCCTAGGGTTCCGCGATACCCCTGTAGGGGTTCCGCAAGAATTTAGAAAAAAAAAACAAAACACCTCTCTCTGGTCACTGGTCGAACGTTTTGAATCCGCCCGCCGCGCGTATACTTGTGAGCGCGCAGTCCCTTTGATAAAAGCCGCCTCTGAATTAGACGCTATAGTTGTGAACAAGCGACTTTCGGCTCTATCTTCAAAAGCATAAAGTCGAGATTGTTTACAACGCATTTTTTTGTATTTATATTTTTATTTCCGCTTTTTGTTTATCAAAGGCGCCGACTCGAGTATTTTTGAGAATGTTCGAGTTCGAGTCTAGGACTAAGTATAAAAGCGCTATTATATAAAAAAAGTCGCGCCTCGTCAGTCAGTTGACGATTAGCGTTCGGAGCGATAAGTTCGTACCTACCTACTTACAAGCTGGCTAGCCTGCTGCCTTCTTGTAAGTTCTACTGCCCGCTGTATTCTGATTGTATCAGTTTTGTACATTTCTTCTTTGGACTAAACTTTGTCTCATAAACGCAGTAACGATTGTGCATTATTTTGACCCTACCATCCTGACGTGTAACATTATTAATAAAGAAGAATGGAACGTTGGCTTAAAGGTGTTAAACGTGTTGCAACGACATCTTCTAATGACGCTGAATGTTCAAAAGCAGTACGCGCGGAGAATACAGCAATTACCGATCCAGACGATGATGCCACGACGTCAAGCTCCACGGTTTCAAAGACGAAAAAAAGGAAGTATGATGAATCATATATCAGTTTCGGATTTGTTGATTCCAACGGCTCACCTCTCTGCATGTTATGTAGTAAACTGCTTCCTAATAGTTCCATGGCACCTGCCAAATTACGCAGACATTTAGAAACTGTACACCCCGAGTCTAAAGACAAGAATAAAGAATTTTTTGTTCGTAAAAAAGAACAGTTATTGGAAAGTCAAAAAAATATGATGCATGTAACACAAACTATCAATGAAAAGGCCACGGAGGCATCATATTTAGTTAGCTATCGCATTGCACAAGCAGGTGAAGCGCACACTATCGCTGAGAATTTAATAAAGCCATGTGTGTTAGACATAACAAAATGTATGCTCGATGAAAAATCTGCAAAGCATCTTTCTACTGTACCGCTATCAAACGATACTGTTTCACGGCGAATCCATGATCTGGCAAGCTACGTCAAACAAGAACTAGTTGCACGTCTACAAAAAACACGATTCGCCATGCAAATGGATGAGTCAACTGATGTCACTGGTCTGGCTATCTTGCTGGTTATCGTGAGATATCCATATGAACGTTCTTTTGAAGAAGACATGCTTATGTGTTCACCGCTGCCCACAAACACTACCGGGGAAGAAATTTTTAATAAAATAAACATATTTTTTAAAGAAAATAATCTTAGTTGGAACGATTGCATTGACATTTGTACAGATGGGGCCAAGGCGATGACAGGTAAAACAGCAGGAGCAGTATCACGAATAAAAAGTAAAGCGCCTAATTGTAGTTCCAGCCATTGTATTCTGCATAGACAAGCACTTGCGATGAAGCAAATGCCGTCAAATCTAAAATTAGTTATGGATGAAGCGGTAAAAATAATTAATTTTATCAAATCACGACCACTACAATCCCGATTGTTCTCATTATTGTGTGAAGATTATGGCAGAAAACATAAAACACTGCTGCTCCATACAGAAGTGCGATGGCTGTCTCGGGGTAAAACTTTAACAAGGCTATTTGAACTTAGAGCCGAGTTACAAATGTTTCTTTCAGCAGATACAGTTTCTTTTAATTTGAAAGACCGTTTGTATGATAAAACTTGGTTGTTCCGATTGTCTATTATGGCGGATATCTTTCAAAAACTGAACGAATTGAATTTATCATTGCAAGGTAAACAGACAACAGTGTTCCAGGCCTATAACAAAATAACTGCCTTCAAAAGAAAATTAGATTTTTGGATTATTGGCGTTGGTAAGAGAGAAATAGAAAGCTTTACGTCACTCAGTGAGTTTGTTAGCGATAACGACTCGGAAATGTTTCAAGATGATGTGTTTGAAGAATTGGTCCAATATCTCACTTCGATGCGCGCATCTTTTGTAAAGTATTTTCCCGAAGAACATAATACAAAAATGAAGCTGAATTCATGGATTCATAATCCTTTTTTACCCAACTTGCAAAAGCCCGAAAGTATGTCAAACGAGATATATGAATCTCTTTTAGAAATGTCATCAGACACAAGTATGGAGTCACTGTTCAAAACGACGCCTCTCAACGATTTTTGGTGCAGAATCCGTGATGAATATCCAATGCTTGGCAGAATGGCTCTGAATATTCTTCTCCCGTTCCCAACAACATATTTGTGCGAAACAGGATTCTCAACCTATGCAGCCACGAAAACAAAATATTGCAATAGACTGGACGCCGAACCTGATATGAGACTTCAAATGTCTTCTATCAAACCTGATATCAACCAATTGATGAAAAATAAAAAACAGTTTCATACCTCCCATTAGTTAAGATTTTTTCATTTTTAATATCTTCTATTATTGTACTTGGCATGTGGTTAAAGTAAGTAATAATTAGTAACTGTTACATTGTACTTTTATTATGCTTATATAATAAAGAATACACTTTTAAAAACTATTGTTTTATTGTAGGGTTCCGTCAAGTATTTTGCTTGTCAAAAGGGTTCCGTGACCAAAAAAGTTTGAGAACCGCTGAGTTAGGTAATCATAATTATTCTTACTTTTTCCCGTCGTTTTTCATTATTTATGACTTCTCATAAAGACATGTGAGGATAGTTTTTAGATATACTAAGATCACGTGATGGATCTTTCCATCTGCAACGTCGCATCGCAGTACGAGCTCGCAGGATTCGCAACACCTTGCGACATGATTCGCGTCGCGCATTCCCGTGATATTTTGAATGGTTACCATGGTTACCTGCCCCAACTATGGCCAGCAAGACGCCTTGCCGCATCGCATCGCATCGCAGCAATTCGCGTCGCAGTTTCCTGCGGTGCAAATTCGCAGTTTTGTGTTTTGACCCTACATACCAAGCCAGTTCCGCTTATAATGGTTTAATTACTATTGATATGTGGTTGACCGTAGGTACAGTCAGATATCTTTCCGGTGAACCACCACTAAGGTTATAACCGCTTGAACTCATTGTTTGACGGCAGCGGTAACTACGTGTAATGTAGCAGGATTCGTTCAAGGGATATTTTAAATATCATTAGTTCAAGGGATTGATTCAAAATGTATCATCGCGAAGGATCGTGACCGAACCTACTTAGTTTTTTTTTTTACTTTAAAAAAGCTATGACATCCACATCCAAGGATGCGAAGGAATAAGGAGCATAAGAAATGTTTTGGGTATGAATGTGGCTTTATGAAAAGAGAAAGAAAAGATGGATTGTGTGAAAGATCATGTGGATAGCAAGAAAGTGAACACTGAGATGACGAAAAGAAAATGATATGTTGCGCAGACCCCAAATTTTGAATAAGGCTAAAAATAAAAATGTGCCTAATAGAGAAATCTTTCTACTCTGCTGATGACATTAAAAAAAAAAAAAAAATTCATTGTATCTGACATGGTTTTTAATTTAAATTAACTGAAAAAAATATTGAAATCATTACTTCTTCTTAATCAATCTTATTACGTAATTTAGTCACAATTTTGACAAGTTGTCTTGTATCTCTTGTTGTTTAAATTATAGCCATTTAAACAGAAGAAGAATGTTTGCATGTCAGTGGAACTGCTTACATTTAACTACCCTAAACAAAGATATTTGCATGTCAATAATTTGACTAAAGTTGTAAGAACTAATCCTAATTACTTGTAAGACCAACTGTGTTATGTACCAACTATTATGCGAATAAATAAATTCGAATTTGAAAGGGCAGGAGGATGATGATCAAATCCAAGGCTTGATGACCACTGCAAAACTGTTAACTTTATACACGCTGAAATTTAAATCGCTTATTTTATTGGCTTAAGTGAAGACAAATGTAGGGACCAACAGATATTTTTTTCGCGGTTTCAGGGTTGGTCCCATAGTAAAAGTTGTTCATAATGATGAGTACAATTACCCCTTTTCGGGAAATAAGCGATTCAAATTTCAACATGTATAGGTAACGATCTTTTCTGCATGGTTGCTATAACACTACCATAGCCAACCCTAACCTACCATCAAATCCTTCATTACCTTAAACCCTCCAGGAAACGCGAACACGCAATCCTTTATCTGCGATCCAATCTACGCCTCCCTCAGCGGAGTAATTAACATAGAAATGTCTTATTAGCACATGACGCCTTCATCTTCAGAACAACAAACTCGTAGAGGTCACTGGTTGAATATGCATGTAAGTGCAGGAATAGCATAGACATAATATTATTATATATAACTAGCGTAAAATCATTGAAGGATAGCGTATTTTCGCTATGTTCACTTGAAAAGTTCGTGTTTAGTGTACATAGGAACTTGGTGTGTTTATTATATCTTAACTATTAGGTATATAAATGTTTGTTTGTTTGTTCAAGTATCACGCTTAAACTACTAGACTGATTTTGATGAAACTTTTCGTTTAAAAGCTGATGATTAGACTTAAAAAGTAGTACCTAATATACCTTTACACCTGTAATAACTACTTGAAGGGTCTTTTTATCCTAGGTATTGAGTTCAATTCAAAACTATAAATATTTATGATGAATGAAAAATACCTACTAAAATATCTAGACAGTTAAGGTAGTCTTTAGGTCCTGTTGTCCTACTAAGAATTACATTTCCCGAAAAAAGAAAATAGGTAATAGCAAAAAATATTACATACCAAGATAAAGGACAGTAAATCCCAAGAAAATTAGGTGGCGTCCCGTCCAACGAATATTGGAAACAAAAAGGATTGACGAGTAAGACAAAGAGCGCTGATTTTCAGTCGGCCCCTCGTTACAGGCTTTAGAAAAGTTGTCTTAGGATAAAATATAAAGTTAGACTGTATTTTTTTCCGTAGGTACCTACCGTTTTGTTTACGACAAAGGTTCAAAGCCTATGGCCAGACGTTCTTATCTGTTTTTTCTTATTTGTCTTATTAACGGCCAAAATTAATATCGTATCTATCCACCATTTACCATCATACTAGAGATAGAAATTTGACATATTTTATATGGAGTTTATGTCAAATTTCTATCTCCGGTAGGGGGAAAATTGTGGATAGATTGTATATTAATTAAATATAAATAAATAAAAAATATTCCGGATTGATTGTCAAACGTAGTTCTGATAATGGGATCCATGTGGAATTGAGGGAACTCTTCAAATATTATAGGCATAACTATAGCGATTTTGGTATTTTCATCAACAAATCAAGCATTTGCAATCAGAATGTATAATTTGGTGAAGATCTGATGAATATCTTCGGAGACAAAGAAGGGAATTCTTCAATGGATGACAGCACAAATCATCGGGGATTGCAGCAATCGCTTCTCTTTCTAATGTTAAAGCCACAAAACATAGAAAAATAAAATAAACTATAAAAAGTAAAACAGACTTCAAAAATAATAAAATAATTTGTGTGAAACAGTTAGGAAGTCGATGCCAATTTTTTCTTAAATCAAACCGCATCAAAGGCACCTACTTCCTAAACTGTTTCACACCTTGGACGAATCTTATTGCACAGCTTTTAGGTTCAATTTGTAGCTTATAACGCACGCGTGCTTTTAACTAGTCTAGTGGACTAGTCAGTGTGGTGCCGGACTTAAAGAATAGCACCACCGGCACCACCCTTATCTCTTCTCATGGGTATCGTAAAAGGCGACTAAGGGATTCACCAGAGGATGGGCAGCAGCGTTCTCTGAGTATTTAACCAACCAACTGCGATCGCCAACCCGCCTGCCAAGCGTGGCGATTATGGCATATTCCCCCCTTAATTGGGGGAGGCCTACGTCCAGTAGTGGACGTCTTTCGGCTGAAATGATGTGCTTTTAACATTTAATTATCGCACTAGTGCTTTTTACTTTACAGTATATTTTTAAATCGCAGCAAGGAGTTTTTATGCCTTAACAAAATTAAACATTTTTGGGAATAAATCAACTGTATTAATTAAAATATGATAAATAGACTTTCATTTCGTTAACTTATTTATTTTTGTCAACAAATTAACATTAATAAAAAAATCTATTCATCATATTTTTAATATTAGGCCGTTTGGCGGTTTCCTTCACCCACCTGCGCGCGCATAGCTGTATGTCTCCGTGCGATTACAGTAATCCGCGCGCCATTTTTCACAAATACAATATTTGTCTAAAATGTGTTTTTACTTTTTTTCCTCGCAAGTTTGTTGAAGAACGTCATATGACACGCGTGAGCATTGACTATTGTACTCTCGGCTCCATTACGCCCTCGCCTTCGGCTGAAATCCAGCCTCGAGTATAATAGTCAACTTAGCTAATTTGTATCATAATGTACTGTACTATTGCAGTAGGTATATCTAACAGCCGATTTTTTTTGGCTTATTTCGCATTGCATGCTAGATACATGGTGGGCGTAATTGCGTATTTGTGTTAGTAGCGGAAAACTGGCAACACGCGTTCCCGTAGTAAAAGACAGTAGATAACATTTCTATTACCTTATTATTTAGATTTCTATGAGACGGATACAAGTAATACAAACGTGACGTCATTCTCCTCGACCATGAATGTTTTCACACATTATTGATGTGAATAAATATAATTTTAATAAGAGTAATTATGAAGATATGTATCTAGTATCTACGTAATTGAACAAAACAGGTGTAGAGGTGTTAATTAAAATAAAATAATAATTTAATTGTTTTTATTAACAACACAGGCATTCAAAGTTCTGTTGTCACAATATGTCTCGAACCTACCAAAACTTCCTACATCATTTTAACCTTTTTATCGCCATGGCACGCCATGGCACGCCGTGGCGCCGCGGCGTCGTAAAGGTTTTCGTGCCCTCAACGCCGTCTTCTATAGAAGACAAATATTTTATGGAGATTAGTATAAAGTTATAAAGTCGTAGCGCAGAGGGCACGAAATATTTGTCTTCTATAGGTGTAATTGGCTGTGAAAAGGTTAATAATTTCTTCATTCATTTACAATAACAATACATTTAATTTTCGTTCAATACCAATTCAATAAAATATAATCTTTAAATACATACAAATTCAAACCAACCACAAGATTTCTATAATTTAGTCTTAAAATTTTACAATAAGGTGTCGTCCTTTTACAAGGCGATTACGCGACCTTCGCAAGATCGCGCGAATTTGATCGTACGAACCCGCGAATAAACAAAAAGTTCCTGAATAGGTGTTTAGTATTTGAGCAAAAATTACGCGAGAGTGCGATGTTTGTTCGCGGGTTCGCACGAATAAAATTCGCGCGAACTTGCGACGTTCGCATTTTAGGGTAATTCCCGTTTTCCTCCAGTACAATATTTTGGGGGTGAACGGTAATTAAAATTTCCTGTTGGCCCCCACTTAAATATTAGGATTAATTTTTTCATTATAATTATAATAGATTTGGTTCGATTTCGACATTTAACATGAAAGAATGACATTAAATGATTATGAAGACACACATTCAATAAGATCACACTGCTTGTCATTTCATCAATTTTTACTAGAGATAGGATAGATAGATAGAATATTCTTTATTGTACACCAATAACATAAGGACAGCATCAACACAGTTTTAATAAATTTTCATTAATATAGGCAAATATCTAATGTTTTTTTCAATGTACCTGCGCTTAAAATACTACCTCCAGCCTTACAATGTTACCCCTTCCCGTGACACAAAAGGGTAAAGAATGCAATGCGAAATTGCAAATTGAAATACCAAACAACAGGAATAAAAAGTACCATTATCCCCTTTGGGGGACAACGGGAAAAAAACCATTCGCCTCCACTGTTTCACCCAGGTGTTCTCGTTGTATTAGGATGACGCCTTAGACTTTGATATCGTATATGGCACAGATTCTGGTAAACCACCGTGTAAACTTAACAAAAAATATTGCTACATAATACTTGCAGACATAATAGTTCCGTGTGGTGCCGGACATAAAGAATTGCGCCACCCTATCTCTTCTCATGGGTGTCGTTACAGGCGACTAAGGGATTCACCAGAGGATGGGCAGCAGCGTTCTCTGAGTATTTAACCAACCAACTGCGATCGCCAACCCGCCTGCCAAGCGTGGCGATTATGGTATATCCCATTTTGGGGGAGGCCTACGTCCAGCTGTGGACGTCTTTCGGCTGAAATTATGATGATGACTTGCAGACAACAAACAAAGAGGGACGATTTAAATTCCATAATTTGGACTAACAAAACCAATTAGCTTAAATAAAACATTACACTAGGTAAATTTGTTTGACAGCTTTTTGTCTCTCTCTCGTTTTGGCTATTAATAAAAGATAGCAACATTTTTATTGGTGCCCACCAGAATATACGCCAAGTCTTAAATAACGCGACTAGTGTCACACGAACTAATATAATACTTTTCCAATCCTCATTAACCTTTTCACCGCCAATGACGCCTATAGAAGACAAACGATATCATGCTCTCAGCGCACGTCTTCTATAGAAGACACATATTTTATGGACATTAGTGCAAAGTTATAAAGTCGTGGCATTGAGGGCACGAATGTCTTCTATAGGTGTCATTGGCGGTGAAAAGGTAAACATTGTATAATAATGTTAATAATATTTAATTTTATGAGAATATCTTTTTTGTAATTTTCGCAAAAATAATAAGATCAAAATATTGCTTAAATGCAGGTATGTTACACATTATATTCATAATTTCCTTTTATTTAACAATATTTATTTTATATTTGATTAAAATATAGGCTACCTACTTCATTACCAGGATATCAAATATAAACCTTAAAACCTATATATAGATCTTTACTCCCTAAAACTTGTATTTTAAAAAATATACTTCATTTTATCTTCTCTAGTTTTATAGCTGCACAGGAAACATTTTAACACCCAAATTACAAACATAAACATCAATTAAACAGACATATATAATTTATTTAAAAACAACCACTGGATTCAACAGGAAATTTAAAATATACTTTGTAGACACAACACAATCGTTTAGCATAGTTTTACATAGTTCCGAGAATTTCGATACAGATGGCGCTTTCGACCTGACCGTACCACGGGCCTCCTTGCATTCTAGGCAGTTTATTTCATATCCTTTTATATTTAGATCCCTACTGCCGATGTTATAAGGTACATTTTCGTTTGACAGTACGCCTTTGAATCGTATCTTGTCATCGGCGCGTAGCAAGCGTGTGAAATTGCTGAAGCAGTGGTCAAAAACTATGGATATTTCTGAGTGACGCTTTAATAGACCACCACTCGCTTCCATTATTAGCTTTATTTCATATGTGTATCTGAAAAAGAAACGTTTAGTTAGTTACCTAGTTATAATAATGGTAAAGGTGCCGACACACAGCGGGCGGGAAGGAACGGAGGCGGAGCGTCGACCGAACGTGGACGGGGCGTGTATGTCACACTGCGGGCGGATCGCGCGCGGGTCTGGACGGCGGCGAAATGACAGCGCCAGAAGAAAACGTTCCGCTGTGTGTGACTACTACAGATACCGGCACGAGTCGTGAGCACAAACTTCACCTGCGCAGAAGTTCATTTATAATGATGATGATGATAATGATTTTTATTTCTCTCTTCACAAAGGTAGGTACATAATATTTCTTATAACTATTACATTGTTCTTTCCTTTGTGAGAGACTGGAGTCCGTACTAGGGAAACCCTGTGTGACAGATCACCAGGCCCTCACCGGGAATACATCCTAAGCATCCGAAACATCAGCGAATAGAAAAATTATCTTAAATAATACATGTGACTTTATATAAAAATCAAAAGAAAGATATGGGTGTGACAATATTATATAGTGGTGAGTGGGTGGTTGTGTGTGATGTGTGGTATGTGGGTAGTGTGGAGGAGAGGTGTGTGGATGGGGAGTGTGTTTTTGTGGGACTTTCGTAGCGGAATAAAGGTTTATGAGTCGTACTTCCTGTTTGGTGGAATGACAGGAGCGCGGGGTGCCAACGCCGAACATTGCATTTACGCGATTGGCCGACAGTCGATGCTCGTCGTCTATTGAACAATTATGTGGCATTCGGCTACCGAACACTTTCGGTTCAACTTTATTGACTCACATTTTCGAATTTAAAACAGTTTATTTTTCTTTTGTTGTAATTGATTTATATTTTGATTTTTTAGTGTTTAAGTTTTGAATTAAAAATTGTTTTTTTTTTCTTCTTCATCTTCCTTTATTTTAAAAGATTGTATTTACCTTGCAATGTATGTACGTATGTAAATATATTTGTTAGAGTGGAATCTTGCAACTCAATTTTGAAGCAGATATCTTATCAATCAATCAATCAAAATGTTTAGTTGTGTACACGTGTAATTTTGGTGTTAGGTACATTATAGGTAGTCTCTCTGTGTGCTGCCACAGGTGGCATACAAACATTAGTACTTAATTAATTAAACAACCTATTTAGCTGAAATTTTGTACAATATGGGTATCAAATGAAAGGACTTGCTGAGAATACGAATGCGAGTTAAAAAACCTGTCCATCGATAACTAAATAGTAAAAAATAAATTAAAAGTCAAAATGTTTTCTGTTTATTTATCTGTGCGTAAAAAAAAGTCCCAAAATCATAATATGGGTGAAATTCGAGAAAGTTTGTATTTTCTATAACTACCCATAATCCCTATAAAACGCTAACGGTGAAATTTAGTGAACAAAGATACCAAATAATTTTGGTCGAAAGTGTACATGCGCGAACTTGCCCCCACTACTGTCCATCTGTGCTCACGACTCATGCCGGCTACTATACCACAGTGTAATATCTGTTCCATACAGTGGTTCAACGAAAATTGAAATTGACAGTTTTTGAAGGCAACTCGGGACATTGACAGTTTTGAAGGCAGTTTGGGACACTTAACTCTCGCGTTGGACGACTGTTTTGCGTGGCTAGACCACAGAAATAGATAGAATGGCCATGTGGGCAGGGCGCGCGTGGCAGCACTATGCACCATAGTACAGGATATTTCAAAGCCTTTCTCAGCACGCCTTATGACTTGTTTCTATAAATACTGTAACAAAAACCCGCAAAAATGCCTTATTGTGATGTTTCTAACTGCAGAAACAAAAGCTGTAAAGTACATTAGTTTTATTTTTATTTTTTTAAGAGTGACGTCAAAATGTAAGACGTAGTTTGTTCGGAGAGTTGCCACGCATGAATCGCAAGTAAAATTGTGATTACAACCATTCTATCTATTTCTGTGGGCTAGACTGTGTTTTGAGTGGCTAGACTGTGCTACTACTATGTATTCTCATAATACAAAGCCAGCGTATCGGGCGCGCACCGCCCGGCGGAGCGGTCGGATCGGTCACGCCATCAAAACACCCACCAGGGGGTCTACTCCCGTTTGACGATATTCGATAAATCGTACGATTCATCGCACAATTTGTTACTCCGGTCAACCATCGTTCCCTCATCGCATGCGATGATCGTGTTTTGACATTTGTTTCTCTGATCTCCGGTAAATTGTATATGACTATGACCCGTAGTCTATCTTAATTGTGCCTTTTTTATGTGGCTATCTTTATTGTGTAGATATTAGTCGGAACGAAAGTTCGTACTTCGTTTGTCGTTCGTAAAACGCGAGTAGACCCTCAGGACAGCGCTGTGTGCACTGTCTAATACAGTTCAATACATTACAATACAACGAGGCCCGCCGGTGTTACGCTTCAGTTCCGTTCCGCCTGCTGTGTGTCTGCAGCTTAAATTTATGTTAGGATCCTGAATCATACCGAAATCAATCGCTAGCTAGTAAACTTTAAGAGAAGTCAGTTTTCAGCATGAGATGCTCATAATAATGTCCTCCTGGCCGAATTTCGGTTACGGCTGCCAATTTCAACGGAGACTAGCCATCTGCGCGGGACATATTATGAGCTCAACTGCCAATTAAAATAACACATTAGTGAAATAATGGACCTCGTCTTTAAATTGAGATTTGGCATATTTTAAAAGGAGAATTGGGTTATAGTGCGCTCTCTATTCCCTCACTATCTTAATCAGGCGCAGGACCGACGGCTTTACGTGCTCTCTGAGGCACGGAGGTGTGATAATCGCCTTCCTGACTCCGGGCCGCTACTGAGAAATTTTCTTGACAAAAAAATCTCAATAACACTTTGCCCGATCCGGGAATCGAACCCAGGACCTCACGCTGAGCAGTCCCGCTTCCAACCACGAGACCAACGAGGCAGTCCATAGTCACAGAATATCTAATAGTACTAACGTACAGAACGGTCACTCACCGCCCTCCACCAATTCAAGATTCCTCGCCCGCGCCCGCAGTTTGATCGCCAATCGCCATTCGCTTTACAAGCACGCCATCTCTGAGCGGCAAGGATCCCTAACCTATGTGTGTGTGCGTTCGTATACAGACGTAGTCCTGTGTATGTAGGTAGTGCTAGCATTAATATTGTATTGAGTGTCCGAGGTGTGCCATAGTAGATGTTCATACCAGGGCTTGTTTCCCTTGGGTCACGTGACCCGCGAAACATAGTCTACACAACACGCACCCATACTCGGCACTCACAGTCAGTTGTTTGACGTCATGCACTTCAGTGCCTTATATAATATTAGAAGATAAATCTACGGAAGAGTGGTTTCTTCCAAAACAAGCATATTGTTGCTTAAAGGAAGACTCCTAATATTGCAAAGCAAAATATTTATAAGTTACTGAAATAAACATTTTGATTTTTTTGTTTTTTTTTTTTTTTTTTTTTTTTGATGCACTCAGTCAATAAAATTCGGGAAACTGGATTCGAGAGATTGTTCATTCGGGCAATTTTTGTTAGAAATTTTCCGATTTCATATCTAAGTGATTCCTTGCAACGAAATAAAATAAAATAAAGCAGCACTTACTCATTCAAATTATTTAAATGGCAGCTCTTCCCACTTTGGCGCGCGACGCTCCTTACAAACTCGCACTCTTTAAGCAACTGTAAACTCTCCTCCCCTTGACATAACGTCAAATATTCTTCACCGTAGTAGCACCTGAAGTATTCTTGAAGGAAGCCCGGTAGCCAGGCCACGACGTCCCTCCATCTATTCCTAACATTCTTAAGTTGAACATCTTTGACGTAACCCTCCCAATTTACGTTGGCGCCATCTAGTATGGAGCATTTGATTTGTGTGGCAGCCGTGTTAAAATCCGACCAAGAGGGGGTGTTACATTGGTTGTAGTAATCGTCCCAGTTGATATGGTAGGTGTTGTCTTCGTAATCGGTGATGAATTCGTTCTTAAGTAGGTTCTTGATGCTGGATTTCTCGTCACCTATTAGCTCGATGAGGCCAGATGGAAGGCCATCATCTTGTAGGTTTACTACGAACTGGTTGCCGAGATAGACTAGTGTTATAAGGCCGACTGTGAGCTGTGGAGAAAATGTTGCTTTAATATTTATGTTGAGGAAGAAAAATAAACATGGCGTTTAAAAAAAAAGCATTTAACTGTCAAAAATTACTTTAAGCTACTTCAGTCATTCCAATATTTACTCTTTCGAAAACAAAAATAAAATTGTTGAAGTACAGTACTTGAGTACTTTTAAAGCTCACAATTAGTTAATAAATAACAAAACACAAACCTGGAAAGGAGTAACGAATTTCTTAGTAGCTTCCGACTTTGCCAAAAAACAGGTCACGCCTATACTCAGCCCAAACCCGACCACAACAGACACAGTGTAGAAAACTCGAGACATCGTAATGTACTGGAGGAACGCGAGTATAGGTAGCGTCACCGTTACCACACCCATTAGAGGCAGGAAGAGGAAAGAACACACAAGAGCCAACGTACCCCGTATCAACCCATAAGTCGTACATCCATGGGAACAAGTGATGAACATCTGCAACCAACTCAAGGTCACGCAGTGAGGCAGAGCAAACTTGAAGAACCCCTGCCAACAACTCCGACGAGCCATCGCCATCAATATAATAGGGATCAGCAAAGAAAAGAACACCCGAGCGTTCAAACAAAATTCTATACTATTCCCAAGAATATAAGACGGATAATTCGATACGTGTAAGTCGAGAAACCTCCAGCCTTGATGTACGACTGTGTCTTTTTCATAAGGATATTTCGCTAACACGTTAATTCCGAACGACAAGAGAGCTAACAAGTCTGGGTACGGATTCCCGTTTGTTTCAAACGATAGCAATGTTAGAAACATTAAAAAGAAAGATAAAACACAAAATTCTGAAAAGGGAACCCATTGAGTTGCTATAAATGGATACAAAAATAGATTTATGAAGAGAGCCGTAAAGAATTGCAGAAACGGACCGAGATTATTTCGAACGAACAAATTCTCGGACTCGTCCGGCTGTAAATTCCCATCACTATATCGTAAAAACAGTCCTGACCACTTCCTAAAATCTATGAACTGTCGTTTCGCGTGCAACATCTTGAACGTACAAATAACCATTGCGACGAAACTAGTATAATACATCGCTAAAGGTACTAAGTGATACAAACTATCAGCACTGACTGATAAATAGGCTATTAGAAGCAAAGACAGCTCTACATTTGACAGCCTAAAGCTAAAAGTACCAAAATAATATAGTAATTTTAGGTATAATACTTGTAGGAAAACGATGGGATGTAAGAAAGCTTGGTGTAGTAAGGGTATATGGTCTAGGGCCTTAACGCTAGGGTCTGTGAGGGTCAGTTCGTAGCTGACTAGAGGCAGTTCCCCATGGCAGTAGTCGACTGCGGCCGATACTAAGTTATCGACTGTTAGGTTCCGTAGTTCCTCGTTTGGGCAACATCTTTCTGGGTATTCTGTGAAAAGAAAAAAGCAGGATGTGGGTACTTTGATAAAGTACAAAATAAGCCCTTTAAAGGGACGTTTGAATCAAGTTTCGAGTGATCTGCGGTACTGTTCACAAACGTTCGAAAAGTTTTCGATTCCGAAGTGAAATTAGACCGGGAAACGAAACAAAACGACCACTTCCTGCGACCACGAACACTGCAAACCATTCTAATAATAATACGCGATGTAATCCGGTTAAACTTGTTTTATTATGAAACAAAACATTTTGAGAATCGAACGGATTCGGAAACGCTATTCAAATTTCTTTATTTTTACATCGAGTGATTTCCGACAACAAATGGCTCCCGCAAGAGTTTCTGTAAATTTAGCATTGCGTTTCCGAATCCGTTAGGTTCTCAAATCGTTTTTTTTTTTCTTAATAAAACAATTTTAACTGGATTACATCGTGTATTATTATTACAATTGGTTTTCCTGACGTTTTGAATGCTTTGCAGTGTTCGCGGTCGCAGAAAGTGGTCGTTTCGTTTCGTTTGCTGGTCAAATTAAAGTTCGGAAACGGAAACTTTTCGAACGTTTTTGAATAGTACCGCTGGTCTCAAACAGTCGCAGTATTTTATCGACATAAAATTGGATTGACTGATGTCCTAACGTGAAAGTTTTAACTTTTAATGCTTATATAATAACGATATAATAAACAATGGAATTGTTACTTACCTTCGTCAGGCATATTAGCAGTTCGTATGGTACCATTGCTGTGTATCTGGTCTCCTGCTTGAAGGCATGACGGCTCCAGAGCTTGGCCGTCATCCAGAGCACGTGCTTCCTCTGCAAATTATACAAAGTACGGTCAGAAGCAATAATATCTGCCTAGCTACGGTTTCAAAATCGAAACAATATCTATCTGACTATAGATACTACCATCCAATAGTCATACATTCTCGTGGCCTGGGTCAAATAGATGTTATTGGCGGTTTTAAAACTGTCGATAGGCAATGTTATTGCTTCTGACTGTACAACATCATCACTCCTGAAGTGGTGGATGGTAGGAGCAGAGCTTTTGTGCTCAACGCTAGAGTTGTAAGCGAACAACAACATAAATAAAACCAGCCAAGAGCATGTCAGGCAATGCTCAGTATTATAGGGTTCCTTAAGTAGGTCTAATATATCTATACAAACGAATCAAATCGAATATTAATCATTGCTATTTTAGTTTTTGCAAACAGCGCCACCTAGCGCTAAATTTAAGAAGCTAAATTTAAGAAGTGTGTCATATCAATATAACACAAAGTTTCTTTTTGTTATTTTTTTAAACAGAAAGTAACTAAAGGAGCATTATTTGCTAATCATTTTTCTCTGAGGTCATTACCTATGAACTAGGACGTCATAAGTATTTTTCAGTTTTCTCACTATAACTCAAAAATTTATAATCACAATATACTCGAAATAATTTTAAAAGAGATTTTTATAAAGGTCTATCAATGTGGAAGACGATAAGTTTCTACGTTGCATAGTTTATAAATGGCAGGGGGGGACACATTGCAAGCCACTTTGGCGAACTGTATTTCGCAGATGGTATACCCGATGAAAAAGTTTTGTATGATACATTACCTTCATTTTAGTAGACCTATTCAATGATACCCCACAAGAGGGGTGTAGCAAAACATTTTTTTTATCCCCATTTCACATGTATGGGCGCCACCCCTAAAGTACATTATCAAGATTTTTTTATTCTTTTAAACCATTTTTTAACAAAATTTCATTTACTTATGTTTATAACTGTAGAAGTTATTAAGCTGTAAAGGATTAGGACAGACGGACAGACGGACGGACATGACGAAACTATAAGGGTTCCTTGTAGGACTACGGAACCCTAAAAACTACTTCGCGATAAAATGTACTAGTAATAAAGTTATGTTTACGGCAACGACAAGTACGACACTCCATACTTTGTTTGCACATTTACGGCCTTACTAATAAACGTTGTATAGCGGTTGAATAGTTACACAACGATTTAACTCTTTCTGTCATTCACATTAGTAATTTCAAAAGAAGAAGACAAAGCACTGTGTAACTACACAACCAGTATAAAACGTTTATTAGTAAGGGGGTTAGAGCATAGTTTTATTTTCTTCACATTTTAGCATCGTGACATGTCTCCCCGCTAGCGGGTAGAGATGAGTAGGTCCGGATGGATACGAATCCCGGACCCGCATCACTTGCGTTATTGATGGATCTACATCCGACCACAGCTCGGATACCGGTCCGACCACTCCGACAGTATCTACGCCAGAGCGACAAGCGGCAAAGAACGGACACGCACTGAGCGGTGGAACTGAATCGAGAATTGCGAACCGGGGGGGACGGGTCGGAGTGAGACGCACGGGGGAGTGGGAATTACGCGATCGAAGTGGGTTGATTCATTTTAACGGTATAATCATTAACTCATAATTAAATTATTTAAGTGATACCTTCCTTTATATACAAAATAACATTTCAGTGATCGAAGTGATTCCCTCATCAAATAATCTACTTTTGTACAATATTTGCCTACCTTATCGAAATGAAGACTACCTAATCTTAATACAGGGGCCTTGCTCCCGACTGGTTCGAGCTCTGAACCAAATCGAGATAATTTCAATTCTTAGAGAAATGCAGTACGAATCAACACAAAAATTAACTAATCGACTGTCAAATCTCAGGTCAAGCGATGTGATCGGTTGTTAGTACTTTTGCCGACCAATCACAGGAGCTGACATTAGATTTGCTAATAGATCAGATTGATCAGCCTTCCAGAAACGGGGGGTCATTCGAATTCAAATTCGATTGATACAGAAACCGATCCAGTCGGGAGTAAGGCCCCAGTTCGGGTGATTGATTAATAACGTTATTATATCTTTGCGTTGCACTTCTCCGAGATCCGATGATCATGGTTAGAATAGCCGGACCCATATGGGTCCGACGGACACGGAACCTGGATGTACATCTCTTAGGATCTCTTAAGCTGGATGTACATCCAGATCCAACTCCGCTTTATCCCCGGACCTACCCATCTCTACTAGCGCGGTCGTGAAGCGACTGAGAGCGAAACTGTGCACGCGACTGATTATTACACAGTTTTGATAGTGCCATTTTTCGAGCGGTGATCGTGCATCTATGATACATTTCCAACATCGTTGCCAACAGTGGACTAATAACGGTGTTTACCTGAAGAGTCATCATCGGGCGAGTCGCTGTCTTCCGGCTCCTTCCTGAGCGTGGTGCTGCATATCTCTCGGATGCGTCGCTCCAGCTGTGCCGTAGTTATGTACTGCTCACCGTTCGACAGGCTGCAAGAGGTAACATCATACTGATATCAGCTTGCTCCCAACGTGTGAGCATGTGCCATAAGCAGATATGTCGAGACTTCCATGTCAGCGCTGGACAAATATATATTTTTTTGTATTTTTTTATAGTATAGGATGGCGAAACGAGCTAAAGGCCCACCTGATGTTAAGCGGTTACCTTTGCCCATGACAACTTCAATACCACCTAGGCTGTTGCCTAAATGGTACCGCAAGTCGGTTCGCCAAACTGAGACATGAAGATGGAAAGTCTCATGTGATAAACACATGAAATAAGTCATCATCATCATTTCAGCCGAAAGACGTCCACTTCTGGACATAGGCCTCCCGAAAAGGGGGGGGAGGGTACGCCATAATCGCCACGCTTGGTAGGCGGGTTGGCGATCGCAGTTGGTTAGTTAAATACTCAAATAACGCTGCTGCCCATCCTCTGGTGAATCCCTTAATCGCCTTTTACGACACCCACGAAAAGAAATAGGGTGGTGGAATTCTTTACGTCCAGCACCACACGGAACACAAAAGCAACAGCAAAACAAACAAATGCTGATAAATCAATAAATAATTTAATTCTTATCACCAGAACTATTTTGCCCATCCTCAGTACCGCCACGTTATGAAATCTTACCTGGCAAATAGATCTCTGGCAGCTTTCCTAGCAACAGTCTCTTGGCGACTGGCGGCGAGGCACGACTTCGCACGAACGATGGCTGCGCTGTCCTCGTCTATCACACCGCTGCGGATACACCTGATGAAGACAAAAACATATATTAGAACTAAATCTAAATATCGTCAGCTTTTTAGTGTTCTACTGGATATATAAACCTCCAAAAAATAAAGGTAGTTTAGGTTGATAGCGCCAGCATGGTGATTCTGGTTAAGAGAGGTTAGGTTACTTGGCCCAAAACGTATCGATCCTATTTGGTAGATGGAAGGACGTGCCTTTCCAAGACCTAAACTTGAACTTTTCTCAAACATCTTTGCTCTATTTTTTTTTTTTTTTTTTCCAATATACATTGTTCTACACGATTAATGATATTGCAGTACACGAAAACCGCTAAGGACTTATCTGTGTACGGCGAGTCGTTCATTTTAAACATAAAAAATTCAAGTTATTTTATTTTCTAAGAATATATTATTTATTATACATATAAAAATTTGTGTGATGTTATGTTATAACAATAGATTAAGAATAGTAAGGTTCAGGCGACAAACGCGTTTTGATGCGTTACAAAAAATCTTTTAAATTTGTACTTATAACTTTTCGAACGTTTATTGTAAAGGGTTTGCAGATCCTCTGGTAGTTTATTAAAATAGTAGGGAACCACGTAGTTAGCAACTCTCGTCCCGTAGAGATTATTGGTTTTAGGTAGTACATATTTATTTTTAATTGAGATAGGTCTTAAGAAACTTGGTCTTGTTATTTCTATTATAAGCTCAGGCTTATTAACTTCCGCTAATGTAAAATATTCGACCTATATCGGTGAGAATTAAAAATTAGCCAATAGTCTTCGCATTGCTGTCTCAGTTTCTGGATAATTGCAGAAATTAAATTAATTTAATTATTATTGAATTGGTTGTTGCTATTAGTCCCATAGGACTGCAATGTATAGATACAGATACACAGACATACACAGCTTGGCTAGCTAATAAAACTTAGGCCCCGTTGTTTGATCAGTAGTCAAGTATACAGTATACTATTAGTTAAAATAAGTTGGTTAAACTGACAAATAGTAAAAAATTACAAAATACTGTTGTTTGATCAATAGTTAAACATGACTATAGTTAAAATCATTGACAATTTGTCAAAAAGTTACTATGCATGGACAGAGTACTCAACTTTGACGATCCGTTTTTAGGGTTCCGTAGTTCCTACAAGGAACCCTTATAGTTTTTGTAAATTTGAAATGAAATCTACCTCTTTCTCCGAGCTTTTTTCCCAATTACGTTGAGGTCGGCTTTCAGTCTAACCAGATACGGCTGCACATCAGTATTTTACACGGAGCGACTGTAAGGCCCCGTTGTTTGATCAGTAGTAGAATATGACTAATTGTTAATTTAACCATTAGTTCATTAATAATAGTTAAGGCTTTAACAATAATTAAACTAGAAATATATTGAAGGCCCCGTTGTTTGATCAGTAGTCAAGTATACTATTAGTTCAAATACGTTGGTTAAACTGACAAATAGTAAAAAATTACAAAATACTGTTTGATCAATAGTTAAACATGCCTATAGTTAAAATCATTGACAATTTGTTAAAAAGTTACTATGCATGGACAGAGTAGTTAACTTTGACCATTAGTTATTGTAAATTAAAAATAAACTTGGATCATCTTCTTTCTCCGAGCCTTTTTCCCAATTACGTTGAGGTCGGCTTCCAGTCTAACCAGATGCGGCTGAACATCAGTATTTTACACGGAGCGACTGCCATCAGGCGCCCTAGACCCAGTTACTGGGTAATACCGATATCCTAAGGTTACCAGTTGTCTGACATTCGGACTTCTGACTACCCGTAACGACTGCCGTATATATTTTTATGGCAACCGGAACCGACAGCTTATCGTGCTCTCATAGGCACGGAGGGGTCTCGATGTGCAACGAAACGGTCACCCATCCAAGGACTGACCGCGGTTAGCGTAGTTTAATCTTGCAGATCTTGCAATCTACGCGGGTATAGCCACGAGCCCCAAAAATAAAAGACCTTAAATATAGCAAGATGCTTTAAAGATTTTGAATGTTCTTCTGATGACGATGAAATTATTGTGAATATTTATTGAACCGCCGCGCACCGTCCCAAAAACATTCAGAATCAGAAGTATGTAACTAGATTTTGGGATGAAGTTCATTTCTTTGAAAGATATATGTGTGACGAGATGACAGAGGGCGCAAGTCTTCGTTCTCATATTCATCCGAGTGATGATCAGCAGGTTGATCAGGCATGAAGATATACAATATTTCAAGAATCAAAATCAGAACTAGGTACAGGGAATGCAATGAGGTTATTAATGACATTATATAACTAATCTGTGGTCGTGTCGTGATGACATATTGACTGACAGTCCGTCTTGACAACCAAATTCTTTTTAAAAAGCAAAAATAATATGATCAATATGTAGATACTCTTTGGAATATATTTATATATTTCATTAAAAATAGTTAAGGCCTTAACAATAGTTAAAGCAGAAATACGTTGTTTGAAGATATTTTTAACAATAGTTAAATATAACAATAGTCAATGGTGTTGCTGGTGAAGAGATAAGTGTTCGGCGGTTCAATAAATATTCACAATAATTTCATCGTCATCAGAAGAACATTCAAAATCTTCAAAGCTAGCCACCGTCCTTGGATGGGTGATAGTTTCGTTGCACATCGAGACCCCTCCATGCCTTTGAGAGCACGATAACGGGTTGATACGGATTGTCAGAAGCCTGAAACTTTGACAACTGCTCTAATCTTAGGATGTCGGTATTACCCATTACCTGGGTTGCCGGGGACTGATGACAGTCGCTCCGTGTAAAATACTGATGTGCAGCCGTATCTGGTTAGACTGAAAGCCGACCTCAACGTAATTGGGAAAAAAGCTCGGAGAAAGAGGTAGATTTCATTTCAAATTTACAAAAACTATAAGGGTTCCTTGTAGGAACTACGGAACCCTAAAAACGAATCGTCAAAGTTGACTACTCTGTCCATGCATAGTAATTTTTTGACAAATTGTCAATTATTTTAACTATAGTCATGTTTAACTATTGATCAAACAACAGTATTTTGTAATTTTTTACTATTTGTCAGTTTAACCAACGTATTTTAACTAATAGTATACTTGACTACTGATCAAACAACGGGGCCTTCAATATATTTCTAGTTTAATTATTGTTAAAGCCTTAACTATTATTAATGAACTAATGGTTAAATTAACAATTAGTCATATTCTACTACTGATCAAACAACGGGGCCTAAGTCAAGTTTATTTTTAATTTACAATTACTAATGGTCAAAGTTAACTACTCTGTCCATGCATAGTAACTTTTTAACAAATTGTCAATGATTTTAACTATAGGCATGTTTAACTATTGATCAAACAACAGTATTTTGTAATTTTTTACTATTTGTCAGTTTAACAAACGTATTTGAACTAATAGTATACTTGACTACTGATCAAACAACGGGGCCTTCAATATATTTCTAGTTTAACTATTGTTAAAGCCTTAACTATTGTTAATGAACTAATGGTTAAATTAACAATTAGTCATATTTTACTACTGATCAAACAACGGGGCCTTAATTACGGATTAGTGGCGTTAGCGTTGAAGCGACTTGCGCTTGCGCCGTAGATTCGAACACATATGCGCGAATTATATAATAGACTCTTATTACGTCTCTCTGACACCGAGTTATCATATTTTCAAAATGATAATATGCCGATTACTTATTTTCTTCAGCTTCTTGAAAACAAGAAAACCGGCCAAGAGCATGTCGGGCCATGCTCAGTATTATAGGGTTCCTTAAGTAGGTCTAATTACAAACGAATCAAATCGAATATTAATCATTGCTATTTTAGTTTTTGCAAACAGCGCCACCTAGCGCTAAATTTATGAAGCTAAATTTTAGAAGTGTGTTTCTTTTTGTGATTTTTTTAAATAGAAAGTTTTTAAAGGAGCATTATTTGCTATGATCATTTTTCTCTAAGGTCAATGACCTAAGAACTAGGACGTCTTAAGTATTTTTCAGTTTTCTCACTATAACTCAAAAATTTATAATCACATTATACTCGAAATAATTTTAAAAGAGAGTTTTTATAAAGGTCTATCAATGTTGAAGACTATAAGTTTCTACGTTGCATAGTTTAGAAATGGCAGGGGGGGGGGACACATTGCAAGCCACTTTGGCGAACTGTATTTCGTAGATGGTATACCTGATAAAAAAGTTGTGTATGAAATATTACCTTCATTTTAGTAGACCTATTCAACGATACCCTACACGAGGGGGTGCAGCGAAAAAAATATTTTCATCCCCATTTCACATGTATGGGCGCCATCCCTAAATTACGTAATCAAGATTTTTTATTCTTTTAAAATTGAGATCTATATCTATTCCATTTTTTGTCAAAATTTAATTTACTTATGTTTATAACTGTAGAAGTTATTAAGCGGTAAAGGATTGGGACAGACGGACAGACGGACGGACATAACGAAACTATAAGGGTTCCTTGTAGGACTACGGAACCCTAAAAAGTTGCTGCTTACTAAAACTGTAGGCTGCAATGTCTCGAAGCGTGTTCTAATTACAACCGCGACATTTTCTACAACACCGCGATGTACGATTTGCTTCGAATGCGATACCCACAGCCTCCTAGGGCAAGGATATTCTGTAAACACAATTCTCTAACTTACCACGACATTCAAATTTGTAAACTGAACTCTATGTGCACCGTTTAGATCCGTAAATAGCTTTACAATAACGAAAACAAAACCTCTTACATAGAATGGCGCAACTCCTCACGAACTCTATCCCATTTAATCTTCCAAAGCGCGAAATCATTTAAATTCCCATTCATTGATACACGTTTACATTTAAATTTGTTTAAAAAAATCGCAATTCGAAAAAAACTGTCGCCCTGCGCGTCTTCCGACATAATGCAGATGATATTGACCCTGTGTTTATGTTTACCTTGATACGGAATGTCAGTAATTCATCACAATAGTGTGTTACCTCATATCATTATCGGGAATCTGATGCTATTGCCTTTCGCGGAATATGGTTAATAATGGAACAATTGCTTAGATAGACGATTTTATTATCACACGTTTTGTTAAAATTCTGTCACTATGACGTTCGATGTTTGTGACGTTGAATTGTTTTCTTTTATATTGGTATGCAGGTTTTATATGGCCAAAGGGAAAGGAGGTTAGTACATGCGTTTGGTATCTATATAAACTCCTTGCCGATCGATTAATTCGATCTGGTAGGAGACCCATGTTTTGCATTAGATCCGATTGGAGTTCGTCAGGGGAAGTACTACCACCATACCTACTTCTGCCGCCAAACAGAGATACCTGCATTGCTGTGTTCCGGTGTAATTACAATCACATGAGCCTTTCCATCTTCATGGCTCAGTTTGACGAACCGACTTGCGGTACCATTTAGGCAACAGCCTAGGTGGTATTGCAGTTTTTATGGGCAAAGGTGCTTTACATCAGGTGGGCCTTTAGCTCGTATCGAAATACTATGATATAAAAAAGATGTTTTGATGTGCATTGGGGCTAAGGAATTATAATCCCTGAAATGGCAAACCCACTTTCTAATTTGTATTTATTTGCTGTACTTTCTAGGTCCTCGGACCTAGGTTTATGGTAAAATAAAAATAAATAAACACTTTGGCTAAGAGAAAGTCTTTAGCATTCTACAATGCGCCTGCCCCGCTCCTAGACTTGACCTGATCTAAAGGGACAAAGCCAAAAAGAGACAAAGCCAATAAGGGCCTGCAGTTACCAATGTTGCTTTGGGCTAAAGAGTCAGCCATCCCATCTCATACTGGGCCTACATGCATTGCATTGTCCATTTTGGTTAGTTGAGATCCACTCTGTAGTTGTTTTTGGGCATAGCCTCTGCAGCATGCGATAGATTGGGCAAGCTCGTTTTTATAGGTGTTTACTGTCGCAGGAATCGGCTTCACCGCGGTCAATAGAACATTAACAATGTGTATTGTGACTGCGTCGGTCACGCCTATCACATTCCGCCGAATGAATGCAACTCTATTGTATCTGCGAGAGCATATTATGTATAACGATTCTGCTTGTCATCATCATCATCATTTTAGCCGAAAGAAGTCCACTGCTGGACAAAGGCCTCTCCCAAAAGATATGCCATAATCGCCACGCTTGGCAGGCGGGTTGACGTGGCGATCAAATCAATCAATCTGCTTGTCATACAAATAGCTATTTTTGTAAGTAGTCGAAAGTCAGAGGGTTACTTATACATATTCGGGACGGCATTGATTGGCAAAAATCGGTAGAATCGTATAGAATATGTAGATAAAAATGATGGACAAAAGGTGTCTACGATCGGCAAAACTTGGTTCACGATCGGATTACCTACATGACCGTTTAGTGCGACAAGGACAAAAAATGCCCCCTCAAAACACAAATATACCCTGTTAGCGTCAGCGCAGCGTACACCGACGACGGAGTGGCAGCGAAGAGCAGTTCACTGGTTGTAAGGCAAACTGACTCTTATTGACCGGCCCTTATGGACGCTTGTCGCTGTGGCCACTCGACCGCTCTTCGCAGCGGCACTTTGAGCCTCCTGTGATTTTATATCGCTAAAATATGTTTCAATCAATTTTCAATCGTATTTGGATGCAAATAAGGTTGAATTTCAATGGTTACTAAATAACTACGTCGGTTTGCGCTAACCCATTTAAAGTTGACAACATGGTTGAGCTAAGTCTAAGTTGAAGAACATACCTTCGCAACATTCTCCTGGCTTCCGGATACGCCTGTTCAGTAGCACAGATCAACCATTCCAGGGCTTGTTTGAAGTTAGATATTTTGTCAGCTTCTAACTCTGCAACAAATGTAAAAAGAAACAATTAGGATACAGAAATAATTACAATTATATGAAATCAAATACATGGGACAAATTGTAAAGGTGGATTCTAACAGTGAAACTAATTTATTTTTCCTAAGAAACATGGGATGTCAGTAGTGTGGGGGAACGAGGCGCTCTCAAGACCCGTCTCGCCAGCACACTGAATAGGACGCAGTTTTTTCATCTAAGTAGCCAATTTGGGGGGTAAAAGTTGTTTGATAGCATTCCCTGAATGAGCTCGCACGCATTTCTGATACACGTTGTGTTTTGATGTTTTTCTATAACGCATCAACGGAGCAATGGATCGACGTGATTTTTTGCATAGAGACAGTTTATGGGCCTGAAAATAACATAAGCTACTTTTTTCCCGAAATATGCACGGTTTCTGTGGTATAAATAACACCGGGAGCGAAGCCGCAACTTGTGCGAAGCAAGCTAGTATAGTTCCCGGCACTAGACGTGAGCACAAATTGTACCTGCTTGGTAGTCTCTGTCGTCACAGTATTCTAGTATTCCGTTTTCTACGTATATTCAATTATGCATTATCATATTATTAAGCCAATACAAGTACCCGTTTCTGGTCTGTTGTACTGTGAACAGAAATTCGACCACTTAAGCAGTGGATTTGTGCTCACGACTCGTGCCGGCAACTATATCCTACTTCCCACCAATATTATAAATGTGAAAGTTTATAAAGATGTTTGGATGTTTGTTACTAAATCACGCTGTAAGTACTAAACGGATTTGGATGAAATTTGGCATACAGATAGACCATAACCCGGATTAACATATAGGCTACTTTTTATCCCGGGAAGATGAACAGTTCCCGAGGGTTACGCGACAAACGAAATCCACGCGGTCGTAGCCGCGGGCATGGGTTAGTAGAATATAATACCTTTTTTTTTATCATGCAATCTGTCGACAGACTATAAGGTCCCTTATGGGAAAGTCTCTATAGTGAGTCAAGCAGCTGTTCATTTCTAGAAGGTATCAGTCAATCTACGTATAGCATTCGGTATAGTCAATTGTACAGCTAGTTGGTTTGGATGTTTTGCAAGTCTTGCTTTGTATTTGGTACAGAATCTTATTTCATCCTAGACGGTCCTGATGTTTAAGCAATTATGTACTTTCGAGATCCTTATAAACCACGGCGAGATGGAAATCTGTTTCAGGGTGTAATTCTGAGCCCTCTGTATTATGCTTATACTGGATTCACGATCTGAAACCCACAGTTCGATCCCATGTGTCCAGATTGGTTTGAGCATGGTCTTGTAGATGAGGGGCTTGTTATCTATGGACAACGTGGACTTCCTTCCAAGTAGCCAGTAGGGTCCTCTGTGTTTCAGGTTTATTTCATCCCTTTTATTTTGCAAGTGTTTCTTTTAAGTTAGTCAACTGTTTAAGAACATCCCCATATATTTGGCTGAGTCACTTTGTGGAAGCTGATTATTATACAGGAGAAAATTTTAACTAGTGCGCAAATTTTTTTTGGTGGTTCAGTATGCGTAATAGAACACATTTCCATTAATTGTTCAATACTTTTTTTATATTTTTATCCGACTTAAAATCAGCAAAATATGGACATAATCTGTTCGTAATAACATCAATGAAAGCGCGCGACGGCTGGCTCATGCGGCTGCGGGTTTGCATCGAGGGTACAACCCCCTCCCGGACAGCCGCGTGAGCCAGCCGCGCGCTTTCATTGATGTTATTATGAACAGATTATGTCCATATTTTGCTGATTTTAAGTCGGGTCATCTTCATTAATTTGACCTATTCGGTCCTCCAGATAGGATTCTATGATGGAAAAAAATTAGCAAAGTAGAAGGGATTTTATCTTGAACAGTAACCCCATATGCCAAACCCTATCAAATGCTTGTTGGATGCCAAGGAATGGTATTTTTTCTGTTCGAGAGCTTGTCAGACCGTTTTAGAGACTTTGTGGATCTTTACCACTATACCTTGCTGTTGTCAGAAGTCGAACTGGTAGTCCGGGATTAGGGATCTCAGGCCTATTTCATCCAGAAGCCTGGTTAGTAATATTTGTTCAAAAATTTTTGAGGTTACTGTACGAAGTGAGGTTACATTAAACATATTTTTTCGCCGTATTTAAAAATGTAGCCTCATTTAAGTGCAAAATAAACACCTGTTCATATACCTACTGTATATTTGAGTTGGCAGTCTAATAATACAATAAAGGACACTTGTTAAAATGTTGCATTATCATAATTTTATTATTCAATGTTATAATAATTATCTTTGCAACAAATTGGGCACAGAGAACTAATTGTAGAGCTTGAAGAGGTCAATCAAATGAAGACTGTTGTCAAGCAGAGAAACAATATTAAGGGCAATATTTTTGATATCATATTTTTGACCCCCAAATAGGGCATGACAAAAAACTAGAGGTGTTTGAAGGAATTTCTAACCCCCAGTTTCTGGAAGGCTGATCAATTTGATCTGTTGTCAAATCTCATTTCAACCCCTGTGATTGGCCGGCAAAAATGTTAACAACCTAACACAACGCTTGACCGAGATTTGACAGCTGATTAGTAAATTTTTGCGTTGACTAGCCTTTCGTAACCCCAGTTTCCGAAAGGCGAAAGCAGGTTGTAATGTGGTCCAATTGACTATTTACAAAACTTAATCAATGAGGGACTATCAATAATGTTCATCATACCCTATTAAGACTTCAGGACTGTTTATTGCAGTAGGCCAACTTACTTTTTAATCGTGGGCCAACAGGCAGGTCCAACTATAGTATCCTAGGTTTATCTGACGGCGCATTTTTGACATGACACAGTATGTGACTACTTTTGACTTTAACCTCTGCTTGATAGTAAGTAGTAAGTGATGGTTTGGGCATATGTATAAAGGTTGGACGATAGGAAATTGATGAAACAAGTAGGTATACGAAGCGAGAGTGGATGGAAGAGTTGGAGGGGACGAACGCGGCGACCATATCGCAACCAAATCGCAGACGTTCTCAAAAAAGGCCAGGTTAAGAGCAATCTTAAACCGACGAGCATGTAACGCGAGGTTTATGAACGTAGATAAAGCAAAAGAGGTGTGTCAGGATCATAGCAGGTGGAAATCCAGTCTCTGCCTACCCCAATGAGAAACAAAAAAAAGGAAAAGTGGTGTGCCTGTAATATATGACCATAGTAGCAGACAATGTCTGTGGTCTAGTGGTTCGAGTGTTGGACTGCTGATCAAAAGGTCGTGGATTCGATTCCCACAGGACACAAATATTTGTGTGATAAACATAAGTGTTTGTGTTGGTCAGGGTGTCTTGTGTATTATAAGTACGTATTTACAAAAAAATTGTATATAGGTATTATATCTAGTATCTAGAACCCATAGTACAAGCAGCTCTGCCACAGATTACCTATTAGTTTGGCTCTGCTTAGTTTGGGACTAGATGGTGCTTTGTAAAAATGTCCCAAATATTTATTTATTTATTATTTTATACTCAGTACAATGAGTGAGAGTTCCGTATGTTACGTATGAACATATCACATGAATGATACAGATCAAAAAAACTTAAGACTTACCACATTTCTCTTCCAGAAGTTGTTTAGCAAGAACCACTTGTGACTCAGCACAGCCATCCTCGGCCAGTTGGTTGCGCAATCTCTTCAAAGAGCCTTGTGGTCCATCTGGAGCAAGAGATACCTTAGAAAGTATATTATACTACAGCATCTACATATTCTGGAATCCACACTAATAAGTATAATATTATAAATGCGAAAGGAACTCTGTCTGTTTGTTTGTTACCTTTTCACAACAAAACCTCTGAACTGACAGTAATAAAATTTGACAAAGAGGTCACCTGGGACCTGAAGAAAGACATGGGCTTCTTTTTAAGCTGGGAAGATGAACAGTTTCCGAGGGATGCGTGATAATATATTTCTTTCTGTGTTAAATCGAATGACATGCATGTGAAACAGCAGGCAGAAGATAGATTTTTTTCCCGGTGTTATCTGCAATCAGTCTTCGATACTTTAATCAGATGTGGGGAAAGATTTTTGGCAGATAGTGTGCTCTCCAGTGAGAGCATCTACTCATTGGTGTAGCATGTTTTTATATGCTTTTGAAGAGGACAAAATGTCTATGTCTTTTCTTTTTAGACGTTTTTGGTAAGTGCTCTTTGTCAACACAGTGGCCAGTTCATTTGGATGCTTCTGCAGTCTTCTCTCCTCAAAAGGCCAGTCCAGGCATTTCTGCCCTGCATTATCCTCACACAAATGCTTGATAGGTAAATGTCTGGACTTTAAAATATTTATTTTCAGAGGTAGTCATATAGGAAATGCTAATGCCATCTAGTTTTAAAAATAACTGACTTGTAAAA
Organism: Asteroscopus sphinx; assembly: GCA_949699075.1. NCBI lineage: Eukaryota > Metazoa > Arthropoda > Insecta > Lepidoptera > Noctuidae > Asteroscopus > Asteroscopus sphinx. The sequence goes on along the minus strand of OX453025.1, from coordinate 9,712,256 downwards.
GTGATTGAGTGAGTAATGTGTAATACATCCAATTTGCAGAATAAATTATTTGAATTTATCATTTTAAAAGCTGTAGGATAGAATAGAATAGATACATTTATTTGCAAAGAATGTAGATACAAACATCAGGTGGTACATTCTGTTAGTGAGTCTATGTTCTATCAGCAAACTTTCTGGTAAACCACCACTAAGGCTAAAATCGCTTGCGCTCAGTGTCCAATGGAAGCTGTAGGTATGTGTAATGTAGCTGAATTCGTTCATGGGACTTTGTCGACAAAATGTATCACTGGAAAGTATCGTGACCATACATTACATTTTGCCATAATAAAGTATCTACTTAATAAAATTCTTAAAGTTTACTGACAGATAACGCACAGCCTAAACCGATGGGTCTAGGAGGATGAAATTTTGCACAAAAGTTTCATAGACAACTTAGGTGAGCACTAAGAACACATTTTTGAAAATTCGTCCCCTAAAGAGGTTGAATAGGGGTTGAAAGTTTGGATGAAAATCCATTACTTTTGAAGTTAGATCTATGAAAATTCGTATTTCATTTGGCTATTTGGTTGAAAATATACAAATTCGTATCAGCATTTTTGTAAAATCAACCCTTAACCCTCCTGTAAAATAGGGGTTGAAAGTTTTTATGAAAATCTGTCAATATTTAATAGACAAGGAAACTTAAGAAATCTAAATTTAAATACAGTGAGATTGTGTTTGTTGTTTTTTTATATCCTGACAACAAGGATTTAACCAAAATTATCTTGGAAATGTTGAGGAATTTAAACTCACTCTGTTTTTATTAAAAAATTATGAACTTTTTAAAATGGAAGTTGTCACTTGCCTGTTTTCATTTTAACAATTGCGTAAATTATGTTCTGGGTATTTTCTTTTCAAATATTAGGGGCTCACAGTTCAAAAGCGTAAAATAAGCACACCAATACTTATAATGTGACAACTGCTTGAATAATGAATAGGTAGGTACTAAATTGTATTCATCACATCAAAAGTATTACCTACCTACATCCATCAATGATTAATTATTATTAGGCAGACACCGACGGCCTGTGTTTGGGAACTATATTCATGTAGGTAGTAGGTATTGACTCTGGCTATGTAATAAAATCGATCCAAATCAAACTTTTTAGCCAAGGTCAACCCAGCTGTTTATAAAACTACGTACTTTCCATTGAAAGGAACATAAACTTACATGTCCTGCACAAAATTATGTATTGAGAACAATTATTACAAAATTTCTTTGTAAATTAAATCTTACAATAAATAATAAAATTATACTTACCATGTAGATTCCAACGTTTCCGACCGACTGGCATAACTTATAGAATTTAAAACTGATGTCCGTTCATAAAATATTGTTTTCAAATACAATAAATTGGTAAAAATAATTAGAATCTTCTAATAGAAACCATTAGACTTTTTGTTTTGATTATTTTTTACATAGACGATTCGCGATTTTTTTCATCCGATTTGTCAATATGTCAATGTCATTACTGACAACATTTAATAATGCTATTTCGCACATCAAAACGCTAATTTATTATACAAAAATGGAAAAAAAGTTATACCCAACACTTGTGTACGTATCTGATAAATATATTGATTTAAAGTATCTGATTATAATTTAACTAAAAACTTAATTTACACTTTCACGACTACACAAAACTTGAATGAATCAATGAAAAGAAAGTAGGTCTATACTCGGTGTCCTCCGCCTCCTACATATCCCGCCCACACAAAAAGACAACTACACTTTCAGTTTCCTAAAATAGACTCCTATTGTAAGAGGATTTCCTGTGCTTTTTTCCAAACATTTGAAATTATTCTGGAGTTGGCTGGCTGAATATTTTTATCCAGGATGAGCATAGATAGAGGATGAGAATACTCAAATCTAAAAATAATATAACGTTTCCGTTTATACTGGCATAAACGAAACGCACAAGGTTCATATTAGGGCTGTTGATATTTTTTTTTGAAATATCGAATTTTCGATATATCGATATTTTTAAATATATCAATATCGGAGGTTGATATATCGAAAAAAAAAACGATATTTCGATATATCGATATTTTTTAACGGACGAAAAAAAAGGAGGATGTTCTCAAATTGGCGCGTATATTTGTGAGATTGATTGTGATTGTGGGTTATCATACATAGGGCAAACAAAGCGTAGTATAGCCACTAGAATTAAAGAACATATAGCTGACGTCAAGAACAGACGCTCCACAAAGTCTGCAGTGTGTGAACATGCCATAGACAAACCCAACCATTTTCTTCGATTTGATAAACCACAAGTTCTGGCGAAGGAAAACCGATATGTACCTAGAATGCTCCGTGAGGCTATTGAAATTAAAAAACATCCTAATTTTAATAGAGAAGATGGTTGGCAGCTACCACCTGTTTGGAACGCAGTCCTAAAAATAATCAAGTCCCAAACAGCACGCAACACTGTAAAAGATAATGAAATTGTGAGTGATTACTGCGTGCATCGAAACGATTTTAATTAATAATATTGTACGGTAGATTAAAATAATTTTTAGAAATATTTGTAACGACGCTTGTCATCTTAGTCTACCTGCGACCACGAAATGCTGCAAAGCTTTCGAAACGTCAGGGAAACCAATTTAAATAATATACGCGATTTAATCCGGTTAAACTTTGTTTTATTATAATGTGTAGTGATCGCGAAAACCTAAGAAGTTATTGCGTATATTTGTTTTTTTTTTTTTTGTGCCCCCGCATAGCTTTTTACAGAGTAGTCCGATTTTGATGATTGCTTTTTTAGGGTTCCGTAGTCCTACAAGGAACTCTTATAGTTTCGTCATGTCCGTCCGTCTGTCCTAACACTTTACAGCTTAATAAACGCTATGGTTATAAACATAAGTAAATGAAATTTTATTAAAAAATGGTTTAGATAAAGATCTCAATTTTAAAAGTATAAAATAATCTTGATAACGTATTTTAGGGGTGGCGCCTTTACATGTGAAATGGGGATGAAATATTTTTTTTCACTGCACCCCCTCTTGTGGGATAGCATTGAATAGGTCTACTAAAATGAAGTTAATGTTTCATAAATCGCTTTTTTATCAGGTATACCATCTGCGAAATACAGTTCGCCAAAGTGGCTTGCAATGTGTACCCCGCCCCTGCCATTTCTAAACTATGCAACGTAGAAACTTATAGTCTTCCACATTGATAGACCTTTATAAAAACTCTCTTTTAAAATTATTTCGAGTATAATGTGATAATAAATTTTTGAGTTATAGTGAGAAAACTGAAAAATACTTAAGACGTCCTAGTTCATAGGTCATTGACCTTAGAGAAAAATGAGCTTCGCAAATAATGCTCTTTTAGTTACTTTCTATTTAAAAAAATTACAAAAAGAAACTTTGTGTTATATTGATATGACACACTTCTTAAATTTAGCGCTAGGTGGCGCTGTTTACAAAAACTAAAATAGCAATGATTAATATTCGATTTGATTCGTTTGTAATTAGACCTACTTAAGGAACCCTATAATACTGAGCATGGCCCGACATGCTCTTGGCCGGTTTTCTAAAAATATGGCACGGTTACAACATCTTGTATAAGGTTGAACACGCAGGTCTTCAACAATTATTAGGTTTGAGATACACTTAACTCCGTCTTTGTCACCGGTTCCAGTAAAAGATCGGATGAAGCAAGTTGATCTTAAATTATAATGATAGCTAATTATCAATCTTCTTCTTCTTTCATGTGGAAATGAGAAAATCGAAAATAGCTCATGTCGAATATTTTCGAACCAGCAAAGTCTTTATTTTATATATTTATCAAACAAATTAAATTATAAATGTATAAAAGTGTTAGGTTATAGTTCTTAGTAATTATTGTTTAATTTAAATAAGACAATCATGTATATCAATATTTTTCAGTAAGAGTTGTTAAAATGTTAATGAAAAAAAATCTTTTTAACTTTGCTCAATGTTAACCACACACTAAATAGAGGTAGAGATGCTAAGCTGTTAACGCTGACAGTGACAATAAACAACAAATGTTTCAACAAACCATATCATAGATTATAGTAATTTTTATACCACAGAGTAATCTATACAAAATTACATATCGTTTTGAGATAATAAGTAAATAAGTAAACTAGGAATAGAGAAAAAACATAATATAGTGTAAATTAAGTTTAAGATGATTTTGTAGGTTACATAATTTACGAAAAAATAAAAATTTATTTTAAAAAATATCGACCATCGATATCTACATTTCAGTATCGAACTATCAATATATAGTCCAAAAAAATATTAGTAATAAATATCGATATTTCTAAATAAAAATATCGATATTTAATCAACAGTCCTAGTTCATATATATTACAGTACTCTGTGCGCACAAGTCCGGTATTGAAACCGCGACTTTAGTTTTTAAGTGTATAGGATTAGGGAAAAACCTTCGGCGAATGGAGTCCCACATGGGACTCTCCGCCAACTAAGCCCGGTTAAGCAGATGTGGTACTAGGACTGTTGATAAAATATCGATATATCGAAATATAGATATTTTTATTTAGAAATATCGATATTTATTACTAATATTATTTTGGACGATATATCGATAGTTCGATACTGAAATGTCGATATCGATGGTCGATATTTTTTTAATAAATTTTGTTTGTTGTCACTTACAGCTTAGCATCTCTACCTCTATTTAGTCTGTGGTTAACATTGAGCAAAGTTAAAAAGATTTTTTTTCAATAACATTTTAAAAACTCTTACAAAAAATATTGATACACATGATTGTCTTATTTAAATTAAACAATAATTACTAAGGCCCGTATTACAGAAGCTGCCTCAAGTACAGTTAAAACTCCAATCACCTGTGGGCCTAGTACGAGTTTCACACTTACGAATACTGTCATCGTTTTCGTCGACTTTCTTTCATAAATCAGTAGCGCCCCTGGCGGATACGAGGAGGAACTACAGATTTATTAATGAAAGTCGACGAATACTTTGAAAGTATTCGTAAGTGTCAAACTCGTACTAGGCCCCCTGATCACTACTTAAGGATAGAATCGTTACTTGAGAATCGGCCTTATTCCAGAACGGTAATTATAAAGTTTAATTCAACAACATAACAGATGCATTTGATCTGAAATAGAATAGAAATCTCTACTCAAGCGTAGTCTGGACCATACTAGAGTGATTACATATCAAATCTTTGCTCAAATACCGAAACAGATGACAGTATAAAACAAAACTAAACTCAGCTGAACTGTGATCAACAAATCTCTGCTTGAGGAACGTTCTAAAATCAAAGCTCAACTTGAAACTAGATTTAAACAGAGATCAACGCTTGAGTATCGTTCTGTAATATGGGCCTAAGAACCACCTAACACTTTTATACTTCTATAATTTAATTTTTTGATAAATATACTGGACTATAAACTGTGTAATCATTTTTGAGCTGACTTACGATTTTTTTAATAATGCCGATATATCGAAATATTGATATATTTTTTTCGATATATCAAACTGCGATATTGATATATTTAAAACTTTTTGACAAAAACTTAACCGACGAAAACAGAAACTGAAAAGTGAAAAATAATTTGAAGCTTTTTAGTCTAAATCACTATATTCCTAACTAAACAAATGTAAATAACTAATTATAAGTCGCCGCCAAACGCATTTTTGGAAAATTATTGTTTATCGTTGAAAACTTCACCTTGTATTTGATGTTGTTGTACACCCGTAGCATTCAAGCAAATAAATGATTGATTGATTGTTATTTTGTTTTTATTAAATCTTTATTTTTATTTATTTATTTTATTTTATTTATATAGCACACCAACAGCATAATCACAGCAATGCATTTAGACCAAGACACTAAAAAGTATAACTTACATAGTGATTACACAAATTATAGGCATGCATGACATTGAATATAAATGTTATAGCAGAGACTACAATAATTAAGTATACAATTTGGAAAAGTAGGTACTGTTAAGAATGTAGTCAATAAAAATAGTAATCATAACAATATCATTGATAAATAACATTAGTTCATCAGGACATGTCTGTAAGAAACAAATTTCATACAAAATATATCAATAGGCTTATCTAACAGGATGGATCTTTCATTAATACAACCTTGCCATGCGTGTACAGGGATATTGAATATAGTATTTAAGGTCGAGGTTGGGATTTCAAATATATGATGCTGTCGCTTAACACGTTTGCTAAACCTAAATTTAAAATAATTTATCCATTCTGCATCAATGCAGCCGTTTATAATTTTCTGAAGAATTAGTAGGTCAGAATTATTTCGTCATTTCTATAAACTTAATAATTTAAAATGTATCAATCTATCATTATATTCGGGAATAGCTTTACGGATGCCATTTCTTATGTCCAGCAGTAGACGTCTTTCGGCTGAAATGATGATGATGATGATTTCTTTAAAGTAATATAATGATCTTCGTTGATTGTTTGTTTGGCGCTGACTCATAATTAGTCATTTACATTAGTTTAGTTAGGAGAATAGTTATTAAGACTAAAAAGCTTCATTTAATTTTTCGCTTTTCAGTTTCTGTTTTCGTCGGTTTAATTTTTTGTCATCGTTAGTTTTATTTTTCATTTTTTTGTGGCTAAAATTTAACTCTAGGACTCCATAATGTTGTAGTGTCCAGAACTACATTTATGTGTGCCAAGTTTCAACAGAATCGGTTAACTGGTAAAAATTCTGTGGGTGAACGCTTGTTCACCCTCTGCACTGCAGTCATCCCCTGTTTTCCTACCCTTAGGGGTAGATTTTGATTTTCAAATTTACATGGGATCAACTTCGAGATATACCCTATCCATTACAAAAGGAATCATCAAAATCGGACTACTCTGTAAAAAGTTATGCGTGGTCATACACAAAAAAAAAAAACAAATATACGCGTCGAATTGAGAAACTCCTTCTTTTTTTTTCGTCGGTAAAAAATATCGATATATCGAAATATCGATATTTATTTTCGATATATCAACCTCCGATATTGATATATTTAAAAATATCGATATATCGAAAATTTGATATTTAAAAAAATATCAACAGCCTTATGTGGTACTTCGGTTAGAAGTGGGCGTTTAAACAAAAAGCGCTTAAAAAAGTCTAATTTAAAAAAAAGCGTATAAGCACGCTTTGTGATTAAAGCAGTTTTCGTTTAGACTTTTTCGTAAACCAAACTTATGCTTTCAATAGTACGATTGAAACGTAATCTTATTTCTATGCATATAAGACTCAATTTCAAAGTTGACTGGTGGTGGTTTGAAACCGGCAGAATTAAATTTTATTCGTTTACGTAAAATTTGTTTAGAGAAAGCACTTTTTTATTTTGTTAATTATTTTCGTATCGTTTAAACATTTTAAACGTTTTTGACCTTGATTGATTAGCTTTTGCTTTGGCGCTTAGTATATTTTTCGTCGTCAACGAGTGAATGCGTTTTTGAATGTTCTCCTTGGTAATTACGCGACGATTGTAGTTTGTTTGTATAGTTTTTAGTGAACTTTGTAAATAGTTTAAATGTAAATAGAATAGTGTAATGTAGACTAATGAAAGTCAATTTTTTTAGAAGTGAAAAACGAAAAGCGGCAAAAGCGTAAAAAAATTCGTTGGCAGAAAAAACCACAACGTTTAAACACGCTTACGATTTTAAGTCATTTTTCCCAACTTTACAGAAGTGGGCGTTTAAACAAAAAGCGCTTAAAATAGTCTAATTAAAATAAAAGCGTATAAGCACGCTTTTTGATTAAAGCAGATTTCGTTTAGACTTTTTCGTAAACCAAACTTATGCTTTCAATAGTACGATTGAAATGTAACCTTATTTCTATGAATATAAGACTCAATTTCAAAGTTGACTGGTGGTGGTTTGAAACCGGCAGAATTAAATTTTATTCGTTTACGTAAAATCTGTTTAGCGAAAGCACTTTTTTATTTTGTTGATTATTTTCGTATCGTTTAAACATTTTATACGTTTTTGACCTTGATTGATTTGCTTTTGCTTTGGCGCTTAGTTTATTTTTCGTCGTCAACGAGTGAATGCGTTTTTGAATGTTCTCCTTGGTAATTACGCGACGATTGTAGTTTGTTTGTATAGTTTTTAGTGAACTTTGTAAATAGTTTAAATGTAAATAGAATAGTGTAATGTAGACAAATAAAAGTCAATTTTTTTAGAAGTGAAAAGCGAAAAGCGGCAAAAGCGTAAAAAAATTCGTTGGCAGAAAAAAGACACGCTTACGATTATAAGTCGTTTTTCCCAACTTTATGGTTAACTGTCAAAGTAAAAAAAAATGAAAATGTGGTACCCACAACAGAGTACATTTGTATATATGGTGGTACCTTGCTGTTTGATTTTCGAGAGATGAGAACAATTTAATTAAAATAAAGCGTTGTATTTATTGAATAGTGTAATAATAAATTAATGTCAATGTGAAAGCAAAATGTTGACTCCACGTTTCAAGTTGACTCAAGACGATAACCACGTTTATATAAACGTGCACGCTCCATATACAAACATCGGTGATACTGAAATAGACGTAGATGGTGAAAATTTTCTATTTGTATCTAGTCCATACTTCTTGCGACTGCGCTTACCAGGTAGAATCGTCGATAATGACAGCTCTAAAGGTTCGTACATATGCGATTCAGGAGACTTCAATCTAACCTTCGATAAAGAGGTTTCAGGCGAACATTTTGAGAATCTAGACATGATAACAAGTTTACTGGCACCCAGGGACATACCAGACATAAACCCAAATCTAGTCGAAATGCTAGAAGAAGATGGCATTACTTTAGAAAATGAAAGTAATGATGAAGATTACAGTAACAAATATTCATATGGTTTTGCAAATAAATTAACAACTGAATTTAGCAATATTGGTGTTGAATTCCCTCAAATTTTTGAATTGAGAGTTCCTGAAAATGTGTCTATTGAAGACCGACAAGCTAAGAGAATACGGCACGAAGATGACAAATTTTCAACAGACCATTATCTAGCCGATTTCTATGATGTTGAACTTCTTGAACCATTTGTAACTGCTGTAGCGACCTGGGTTAATCCAAATTCTAGTAAAGAGATTGAATTTTCTGAGGAAGAAGTGGGTGTACTGAAGGAATTACCTAACAAACACTATTTGCTTAGTACAAATGAATACAAGCAGGTCTTATATGGATTGGTTGATATTCTCTACGGATATTGTTATGACAAGCGGACAACTTTGGACGAAAGCACTGTGGAATCAGGCTGGACTTTAAATAAACTGTCATCAACATTGAGTTGGTTCTGTACTTTCAATGATATGAGGCAGGTTCTAATCGCTTGTTACAGGCGAGCACTTATTTATCCAATATTCAGAAACTTTGAACTATGTTCTAAAGTAAAAAATGATCTTGTATGTCTATTCAGAAAAGGCAAGAAGTTTGTCGTGAAATGTATGATTGAAATACATCAAATGTTCAATGCAAGTAACGATGCAAGATACATTCTAAATCAGTTGTACATCAAGGATTATTTAGTGTTTCTACAGCAATGTAGAAATGAGGAATTAGATGAGCTCTGCAACAATATCGCAAATATTGAAATAACAAAGAATGATTTAGAATTGGACATTGAAGAATTAGAGGCAGCTGCAGAATTAGTCAAACAAGAGGAAGTAGACAGTGTAATGGAGAATGAGGTGGCCGTTAAAATGGCTTCAATGTCATTGCTAACAGGTTTACATAAAACAAATCCAGTCTATATTGATGAGGAGAGTGATGATGAAACGGATTCATCAGATAGCAGTGATTCCTCTGACGATTCTTCGGATGAGCTTGACTCCGATGATGACCCATCGTGACAGCTACATGGCTCCTAGGAGTTAACCAGTAAAGGCTTGTGAATGATCTGTTGTGAAGACTGATAGTGTTAATGTAAGATAGCAATCAATGCAGAGGTACTGTCTGGCAGTATATTATGTTTCTTGTGCACGAAATTGTATAAAATTGTTCTTGTGCACGAATTGAACTGTTTCGCAAGCCGAAAGCCATTTTAAAATAGTGGAAGACAATTTATTTTACTTTAGTAAGGCTGCATTTATTCACCTATAATAGTTTCAAAAATGTAAATTCAATACACATGAAGTAAATCACATAAAAATGTTAATATTATTCACAACTAAAAAAATAGGTAGGTAGGTATGGTATGCAGAATCAATCTTGGCCAGAGCTAAATTGTCTAAAAGCCATTGCAGTAATCATTTTATGGGTGTCAGTTGGAGGCGGGAGGCAGGGAAACATGTGCAGTGCCTAACTTCACTGTGGTCAACTAAATTGCACATACTGTAATAAAGAAATGCATGTGGAGTTCGTTTCTATAAATGTAAGGTTTAAAATTATTAGCTGAGGTCCTTTAACCACGTAAGGCCCAACAACGTACTTTAAGTACATATGGTCAGTAGTCTGTCAGACCCAAGCAAGCTTTTTAAATCATCAAATATCAGTCCAACAACCTAAAAAACCAGCCAAGTGTGAGTTATACTCATGCAGTAAGGGTTCCGTACCACCCATCAACCTGATACACCATAGAAACTGATTTAATTTGCGAGAGTTTATCAAAAGACATCAACGAACATATGTGAAATTTTGCATCTCTTTCTTACGCAGGTACCACCACATATGTCTATGTTTGCCCTATTTTTAGTATTTGATGCTAAACTATATAGTATGCACTATAATCAGACCAAGTTTGACGCTGGCACAGATAATATAATATGCTGGTATGTATTACCGTTTTGAAGATAGATCAGGAACAAAAACCTTGAAAAAAATGCATGTTTTTCGAGGTTTCTTGTATGGAGAACCCCTTTGGTTTTAGACTTTTTTTATTTTTAGTATTTCTCGTGATAGGTACAATAGTAACACCATCAGTATACAAAGTCTTTGAGTAACACATATTCTGTGAAAATTTCAACTGGTTATCTATTACCATTACAAAGATACAGCCCTATGAGAGACAGACGGACAGCATAGCGAGAGTAATAGGGTCCCGTTAGTACCCTTTGGGTACGGAATCTTTGTTTTGCTTAATTTGTATTTGATATCCCTGTTTTAGATTGTTGGACATAACAACATAATATCACGCCTGTATTTCTCCGAAAGGGTAGGCAGAGGTGTACCTATAGTACACCCACATTTCGCCAGTTATGTTATAGTCCCATGTAATAGGGGGCGAACCTATTGCCATTATATTGTTGGACCAATTTAGGTAAATTTTTACAAATTATTGATGTCTGGGCCACCACTACTTGCACCTAGTTTTAGTACATTGGTTCGTCATTTATATCAACCTAAATTTAGGTTGGGCCTTACGAGGTTAATGGGGTGAATGTATCTACATCATAATGAAAAAAAAAACAGCTGGCTGGCATTTTGTCGAGCGACATTGATGACTGTATGGAAAAGCAGTTTTTTTTTGTGATAATTAATATAGGCACAACATGTATCAGAAATGTGTGCTTATGTTTTATAGCTCATTCAGGGAATGCTATCGAAAAAAAAATACTATGACTCCATAGTATTTTTAGACCCCAAAACTGCAAAAATGAATCGGCTGATCCATGTTTTGTTGAGCGGCATAGATGATTTTCTAGTTAACAGCTGTTTTTTTTTGTATGCTATGCACGTTGTATAAAATAAAATGTTACCTATGCACCAGCCAAGGGTAAACACGAGTTTATCTTATAATTAACTCTTCATGAAAATTTATTTCTTAACTATGTCATGCTATTTTTATATAATAACTAGTAACTAATAACTAGTCGGGCACACCCGGATGGAATTACGTGAGTGAAACCGTTTATATTAATAATTATGTCATGCTATGCTCATACCCACTAGTTTTTTTTTTTATTGTTATTCAGTCATTATAAATGTTTAGTTAACCTCTTGTCTGTCCAAAAGACTTTTAATGCCGACATCCATTGTGTTGCATTGTGTTAATTAATTTGACCGTTGTGGTCTTGACATTCTATCCTTTGACGAGGTGTATAATAATCAAAGATTCTATCTAAATAATTTCATTGCTGGAAGAAAAGCAAACAAATTCTCGAAATAAATAAGGCAACATTTTAAGTAGTGATGTAACGAATACGAACATTCATATTCGCCGAATACGTTCATGACATTCGTAAAAAAAAACCTAGAAATACCATGCCGATATTGCGTTGCGTTGCGAGTGTTGAAACCGAGTCGACGAAAAGACAAAGATTCGTTATTTTTTACCACAGATGGTCAGCAATTCTGGCGACCTTTTAGTTTTTGTTTGTAGAGACTAGGTAGGTCAGTAAGGTTGATGTACCTACAGTAAAATTTAAAGATGGTCACCACAAAGCAAATATTTTGCTGTGTTAACTGTGTTTCATCAACTTGTGTACTAAAATTGTTGATCTTTGATTAATAATTTCGTGTAGAATTTGGTATTCGTATTCAGCGAATAGTAAAATCTGTATTCATATTCGTATTAGTAAAAGTAATATTCGCTGCATCACAAATTTTAAGGACATAAAGTGTTGTTTTGGTAGTTTTTTATGCCTGATTCTAATTAGCTAATATAAAGCACACAAGACATGTAGGTAGGTACAATGATGTTGAATTTTTTATTCATATAATCTACACAAAATAATAGTGAAGCTACTCAATCAATAGGTGTACAATGTAAGCAATAGTTTAAAAATCACATGGCTAATTATTTTTATCTACACTCATCGTAAAATTCGAATTATGAACTCGAAAGTAATGTCATAATGACATACTTTACGCACATGCACCTGTAATGAATTTAAAATATGTCATTACGATACAGTTCGCTGAACAAAACAATGTTGTAATATTATTTTTTCCATAACCGCACACTTCAGCCCAACTAAGGAGTTTTTAATGCCATTTCGACCCAACCAAGGAGTTTTCAATCCTTTTTTTTTAGCAGTCATACAGTTTGGCACCAAAGAGTACACAAAATTCAGGGTGGCGCCACTAGTCATACATTGAAATTTTTTATCGCGTTTATGGCAGAACTTTGGATTGTCATATTGCTTTTAATTATATTTAAGTGTTTACAGACATATTTTTTGTATGGTAAAACAGAGATTGACAGAATCCTGACAAGGATAGAAAATTAGTTCCGATTATAATGTTTTCGCCAGACTGTATTTTATTATCTGTGTTGACGCGCACTAGGGTGCATGCGCGGCCGCGCGCCTTGGCCTACTGGATTTGGTCGTCATAACTTGTGAATTTTGTGTTTGTTAACGCTATTTTTTTTTTGTTAGCCTATAGCTTTATTCTGGGCAAAAATATCTGACAACAGCAGTGATACTGAAGTGAGGAGAATATGACCCCGCCTGAATTTCTGGATACAGCAACGTAAATGACGAACAATCTTTTACCAGAAAAATCAAGAAAAACTAACGACAATGTTACCAAGATTTTGACTTTGGTATTTTATTTAAAATTGTATGAGGTTAGATAAAGTAGTGTATGAAACTGACATAACTAGGTATTAAAACACTCGTGTGATACTATTAAAAACCTCGCCTACGGCTCGGTTTTTAAACTCACACTCGTGTTTTAATAACCCCTGTTATGCAACAGTTTCATAAACTACTAACGCATGCGAAACGAAATCTAAAGATTTAAATTGTGGAAATAAATAATCGCTCACGAGGAGGATTCGAACCTGCGACTCCTGGCTCAGTACGCCAGTGCTTTAGACACTAAGCTACCGTGAACACTGCTCGTGGTATCGAAATTATCCTCCACTATGGTGTAGTTTTATGTTAAAACGAAATAAAGGAATAATCCAGTAATACAAGTTTTTTTTTCTAAGTGAACATATCATCACCAACATTAATTCATACATTTACGTGTAGGTACATTGTACTGATAAAAAAACTATAAAGTAAGGAAAAACCGATTTCAAAAAGAATAAAATATTTTTTGTGAAAGAGTTTAGGAAGTAGGTGCCTTTCATTCGGTTTGATTAAAGAAAAAATTGGCACCGTCTTCCTAAACTGTTTCACAACAATTATTTTATTCTTTTTGAAGTCGGTTTGATAAGTTCAAACCGACTTCAAAGTTCGACTTTTAAAGTTTTTTTATGTTTTCTATTTTTTTGGCATTAACTATTGTTAATGGCATGCTTGTTAAAGTTTTTTTTTATATTTTTTTGGCAATAACTATTGTTAATGGCATGCTTGCTCGCTTGTCTTTAAATATAATCGATTGCTGCAATCCCCGATGAGTTGCTGTTATCCATTGAAGAGTTCACTTCTTTTCTATGAAGATCTTCAACAGATCTTCACTAAATGAAACTTTTGAATGCAAATGCTTGATTTGTTGATGAAAATACCAAAATCGCTATAGGTACCTATGCCTATAATATTTGAGGAGTTCCCTCAATTCCACATGGATCCCATTATCAGAACTAGATTTAAATAAAAAAAAAATAAAAAAAACCAAATCGATTGATAAATGACGGAGTTCTGAGGTAACAAACATAAAAAAACAATTGAATTGAACCTCCTCCTTTTTTTGAAGTCTGTTAAAAATGAAAAGAAGATTATGGACATTTTTATACTTACGTCAGTATAGTAACTTTATGGTTCAGCTCCCCGTTTCAGAACATTTTCCATAAGCAGTGTCGACCGATTGATCCGCTTTGTTATCTCGATTCGTCTACGATTCACTTTAAAAGAAAAAGAGAAATATAACCGAATCGGTCGACAACTGCTCATCGAAAATGTTGTTTTTCTTTCTTCAGGTTCAGGACATCAGGTCAGGATCAGTTCTTCATGGGTTGATGTGTTGATCTGGAGCGTAGAACGAGTGACGAACGAATGCAATGCTGCCCATCATACAATGCTGTCCACCAAAAAATGCCGCAAGTGCAAGTTAGGTTTATGACTACAAAAATTTTCGTACTTAGGTAGGTAGTAGGTACCTATATAGATGGTAGATATAGGTACATATATCTATTATGTAAAAATAACACCAATTTTACAATTTGTTTCTATTTTTTTGCCGGAGAAGGGAGGGGCTCGCCTACTTGTGGCGTCGCCTTCTCCCCGTGCGACCTGTCGGCGACCGCATCCTCCTCCGTGGCGTACACGGAACACTACGCGCCACCTCACGGGCCCTGCAATGACGGAGCTGACACGCTGATGTCACGGCCACGCCGGCCACACTAGCCACGTCAGTCATGCTAGCCGCGCCAGCCACCCCTGCCACGAGGGGCACGCCAGCCACGCAAGCCACGCCATCCATGCCAGCAACACCAGCCACGCCAGGCAGCAGACTACCCCGAGTCCACCGCCCGCAGGCCCTATCCTCACATAATTTTTATGGAGGTTTTCTTCCTTATCCTCCCGTGATTTTTATAGAGGTTTTCTTCCTTCGCTCTTCTACTGTGTCCTCTGCTAACTTCAGAGGGTCACGCGAGCAACGTCCCATTGGCCCAGATTGGGCCCCTCCTGTGCCAGAATATTCGCCACGGGCAATAAGGTTTCCCGGTCCAAAAAAAAGTTATTGCCCGTGCCATAGAATAGGTAATAATCTATACAACGTGTATCAGAAATGCGTGGTCATATTTGAAGAGCTCATTCAGGGCATAGCATAGAACACCTTTTACTATGCGACCAAACCTGTTATCGCGAAAAAAATATCAGCTGTTCCCTACTAAATCATCGATATCGCTCGACAAAATGTAAGGATCAGCTGATATTTTTTTCGCGATTTCAGGATTGGTCCCATAGTTAAAGTTGATCGATAGCATCCCCTGAATAAGCTCTTCAAATATGACCACGCATTTCTGATACACGTTGTATACCTATATAAATTACCCTCCTTTTGGGCTCCGCCGCAGTCGGGTAAAAATTAATCCCTATTTCCATTGGTTACGGCATTGCGCGTGAACGGCTGGACCGATTTCGCCAATTATTTTTTTGTTGTGTTTGTTATTGTCAGCAGAAGGTTCTAATGAAAGAAAAAAATTCGCGGAAAATTAGAAAAAATCGCGGAAAATTTAAATAAAAAATAAAAATAAATAAATCATTTATTCAGGACCAAAACATTTTTACACATTGTATAAACCCGCCAAACTGTGTAACAGTTTGTCGGCGGGATTAGCGCTCGTTTTTAATTTGGTTCTTATTGCTAGTAAACATCTAACTTAAATTAAAGTGACGTGATGGTACGCACGGCCACACATCAAGCTACACAACTCCAGCACAAGCTGACCCCGCGTTGCAAGGAAAACCTATACAATGCAAGGCCAGCCCACATCGGGAACCTACAGCCCGATGCGCAGCCGTACTGTGTTACCGTGCTATTGTTCTCGTCACTTTCACAGCTATGTATGAAAATAACGAAAACAACAACACGATTAACCACATTCGCTTGCGGCAAATTCTGTGAGAAGCACATTTTTCAATTTTTTTTTTAGGGTTAATTTACTTATTCCGCCGTAAAGATTTCTTATACAATCAATTTTATTAAATAATGTGGGGGTCAAATACTTATTAGTTCTTTCACCATAATAGTTTTTAACTGGTGCTCGGACTAACTTACGCTCTCTAACACGCCTTGTATTGTAAGGGTCAGTTGTATCAAAACTCCGATTATAGTTACCGTAAAAGTTAACTATAACAATGACGGACGTCACTAACAGTTACATTTACCAATTTGTGTTGCACCATCAAGCGCTTTGACAACGTTAATGTTAAAAGGGTTGCTAGTTTAATGACGTACATTTCTCCCCGAAATTAAGAGGGAAAAGTTTTATCGTGTAGCAACACTGTATTTAAATTGTCATAATTCGTCAAGGCTGTCAACTGTCGTCTGTGGTGTGTACGTTTCTTCGCGTGTGATTTTTCTAGTTTTGTTAATTTACGTGATTATTTATCGATTACAATGGAAAATTCAAAGAAACCTAATACAAGTTTATTAGAAAACTTTTGTGCCAAGTAAGTAGACACGCTTATCGTTTTGTTTTTCTGCAAGACTCTGTCTGGGGCAATACAATGTATATAAACCAGCAACCTAAATTTTAGCTCTTTTTTCGCGAAGTATTTATGCAAGTAAAGGTTACATATTATAGGTAAAACCATGTATTTGTGTTTCAGAGAAAGAACTACAAATTTCAACAGTAATGAAGTAGATAGACTTCAATCGCTTATCGCAAAATACAAGCATATCTTGCTTTGCAAGAAGACTGATGGCACCAGCACTAAGCAGAAGGAGTGTGCCTGGAACAAAATTTCAAGAGAATTCAATGCTAACGGAGAAACTCCCCGCACAATAAAGCAGCTGAAGTACAAGTTTGATAATATGAAAAGGGTGTTGAAAAAGGTATCTACAAGTTCATTTTTTAATTCAACAAGTCAAACACTTTGTTGATCGATTTTAAAAGTCAATTTATTTATGTAACATATGTAACTGTGTTTGGATGCAGGAAGCTAGCAGCGAGCGTCAGCGAATGATTAAAACTGGAGGAGGACGGTTGACACCTCCTCCGCCGCTGTCACCAGGACAGGATAATAATACCACTGACTGGCTGAGGACCATTATGTCGACATCTATTGATGGAAATGTGGCTGTTTATGATGACGATGTAATAGCTACGGTACATATTTCTTATTACCAAATTTATAAGAAATAATAATTAGCCAAATGCTTATGAGTATTGTATTTTGGTTTCTGTTACAGCCTCCAAATCGCAACGAAGATGTCACCTTCAAGATAATAGTCGATGATGGTATTGAGGAAAATAACCTGATAGACAAGGTATGTACATAAAGTCTGTTTTTTCTCTCTCTTGTCTTATTAACTAAACAATCTTGGCACGTCTCTTTATTCAAATAACTATTGATAAAATATAATTACTAGTGCTGCATATGTAATTAGGTAAAAAAATGAAAAAAATGTTTATGAAATTGTTAACATGATGTCTTTTTATAATTATTATTGACGAATTGCATTAAAAAGACATGCCAAGATTGTTTACTAATTAAGACAAGTAAGAAAAAATCAAGTGTACTTTATTGTTTCTACAAAGAAATTTCTTTCGTGCTGTTATGTTATTTTTTGTTTACATTTGTTTATTTTTCCAGATCGCTGAAATAAAGCCATTGCAATCTCAGGATAACATCATAATCAGTCCATCATCAAGTCGGTGTTACAAGACTTTCGACACCAGCACCCCCCATTCCTCTCTGAAACGACCAATTTCGTCACCATTAAAACGTAAATAACCTTATTGCCATTTTTTTTATAACTTACAGTGCGTGGCAAAAAACTTCTACTCATCAATTGACTTGAGAGATTGATTTAAATTATTCTATCCTTTATGTCAGTACAGTAACATGCGTAGTGGCACAATCATTTTTAGGGTTCCGTACCCGAAGGGTGACAAACGGGACCCTATTACTCTCGCTACGCTGTCCGTCCGTCCGTCTGTCTGTCACAGGGCTGTATCTTTTGAACAGTAATAGGTAACTGGTTGAAATTTTCTCAGAATATGTGTTGCTATGAGGTGTATCACGACAAATACTAAAAACAAAAAAAAGTCTAAAAACAAAGGGGGTCCCCATACAAGAAACCTCAAAAAATATGCAATTTTTCAACGTTTTTGTTCCTGCTCTATCTTCAAAACGGTTATATATACCAGCGTCAAACTAGGTCAGATTATAGTGCATATTATGTAGTTTAGCAACAAATACTAAAAATAAGACAAACACAGACATATGTGGTGGTACCTCGTAAGAAAGACATGCAAAAATTCATATTTCGCGCACTGTGCGTTGATGTCTTTTGATAAACTCTCGTAAATTAAACCAGTTTTTATGGGGTATCAGGTCGTTGAAAGTACGGAACCCTTACTGCGCGAGTCCGACTCGCACTTGGCCAGTTTTTTCAAGTTATTTGCCACCTACTTATACCTAATATTGTACATTTGTAGATAGGTTATTTAATTATTATATAAAATGATTATTCTAAACAAAATAAAAATTATCACTTATACCTTGTAGTTCAAAATATTTTAAAATTAATAGGTAATTAATTTAATATAACTATGTTTATTTTATTACAGGTCTGGCTAAAAAGAAAAAAGAAAATGATGGCAGCTGCAACTTAATAAAGAGGGCATTGCAGGAAAAAAAAATGACTGTGCTAGACCAACTTCACGTCCTAGAACTCGAAAAAATAAGGGACAGCATAACCCAGCAAAGGGAAATACATGAGCAAAAATTAAAACATAATCAAGAAAAACACCAAATAGAATTGCTCAAATTAAAATTGGAAGTAGAAATACTTGAAAGTGAAAAAAAACATTTTAATAATACAGATTAAATATTTGTTAATATAATTATATTTTTCTTCATTATCCTGAAATCAATTACAACATCGCATCGACTAATAAACATTTATTACACATAAATGTTAAAACTAACTATACA
Organism: Asteroscopus sphinx; assembly: GCA_949699075.1. Lineage (NCBI taxonomy): Eukaryota > Metazoa > Arthropoda > Insecta > Lepidoptera > Noctuidae > Asteroscopus > Asteroscopus sphinx. The sequence continues at coordinate 9,692,725 of OX453025.1, read as the reverse complement.
CTGTTTATTCTTTTATACTCAATGAGCAATGATTGAGTATTCAGTGATTCATTTGATTAAAATAATTATTGATTAACATGGTCCTATTATGATCATCATTTCTATTTAATCTACCACTAAATTCTGATTCTTCCTCATCAGATGTTGAATCACTGTCATCACGTCTGATAGTTGGCATAGGTTCCTTCATTTTTTTGCACATGTTGTGGAGCACTGCTGTAGCCACTATGATAGGTTGGGCTCTGTTTAGATTAGTGCGTATTTTCATTGACAAGGCTGGAAATCTTCTTTTCCAGCACCCAAACATTCTTTCAACAACATTTCTAGTTCTAATCTGGCTCTCGTTGTAAAGCTTTTCTCCCTCAGTTATTGGGTTACGCAGAGGTGTCAACAAATATGGTTTTACAGCATAGCCTTTGTCTCCAAGCAACCAGTACTCTGCAAATTCACCATCTTCTAATCTGCTCTTTATGACGCTGCAGTTAAAAATGTGGCTGTCATGACTGCTGCCAGGCCAACGTGCAACTATGTTGGTTATGTACATTTCTGCATCGCAGATAGCTTGCACATTAATTGAAAATATTACTTTTCTATTTCTATAGTTTTCTGCACCTGGGCCACCTTGGAAGAAAACAGACAAATCTAATATTAATACATCCTGTATGTATTTTTATATTATAAAAATATTAATCAATTTGGCTTGAGATTGAGAGTCATTCAAGTATAGACAGTTACTCAATTTGCCTATGTCCTACTAATATTATAAATGGAAAAGTTTGTATGTGAGTATGTATGTAAATATTTTTGATACCAATCAGCGCTGAAATGGCTGAACAGATTTTGATGAAATTTGGTGTGGGAATACTTTGTCCTGGAATAGCTAGTAATAATAAATTTTACATTGAATATGTAAATACACACCAGGAGATTTGATAGGTATATGAGTGCAATCAATAGCTCCAATTACTTTGGGAAAGGCACTGATATCATAGAATTTTGTGGCTGATCTTTCCATTTGTTCTGCATCCTGTGGCATTGACACCCATTCAGGTCGCATTCTTGCGATAGCTCTACTAACTCTATGTATTATCCGGGATACACTAGATCTATTTACACCAGCAGTATCTGCAATACATCGTTGGAATGAGCCACATGCGTAGTACTCTAATGCAATCAGCACTTGCTGTATCGGAGTTATAGCAAAATTTCTGGAATAAAAAGAAAAAGAAATGAGCTGGATAGGTACTGGTATTAATTTTTATGATAACATATTTGAAAAAAGCAAGTGTATTTCATAAATATATAACTACAATTGTACAGAGTTGGTAAATGAACTTACTTCATAGTTCGCGTCGTTAGCGAGGGTTCCAAATATAAAGCTAACGCACGTGCTAGTTTTTTAGTAACACGAAATCTCTCCAAGAAGGAATCCTCATCCCATGTGTTGAACCTATCGATTCTAGGAAGATACACTTTCCTTTTTCTGCGACGCACATACTCCCTATTAGTTTCGTCGTCGGAAGAACTAGTTTCCCACAGGATTTCTCGTAGCAGGGACATTATTATTTATAGACGGAACAATTAACACGTAAAGTTATCTCCTTGCAAACAACCTAATAAAATTATTCTGAGCAAACAATAAACAAAACACACTACTTGTGAGCTATCTGATGTTAACATTGACGATAACCAGCCAATATTGAGCTGTAATCGTTAACGTCAAATCATGACGTCATTTTAACCATTCGCAGATGGTGCACCTTATTTTGACACAACCGTTACTTTGACGGAAAATTTAACGTTAACAATAGATGGTGCAACTCAGCCTAAGGGTCAGTTGTATCAAAACTCCGATTATAGTTACCGTAAAAGTTAACTATAACAATGACGGACGTCACTAACAGTTACATTTACCAATTTGTGTTGCACCATCAAGCGCTTTGACAACGTTAATGTTAAAAGGGTTGCTAGTTTAATGACGTACATTTCTCCCCGAAATTAAGAGGGAAAAGTTTTATCGTGTAGCAACACTGTATTTAAATTGTCATAATTCGTCAAGGCTGTCAACTGTCGTCTGTGGTGTGTACGTTTCTTCGCGTGTGATTTTTCTAGTTTTGTTAATTTACGTGATTATTTATCGATTACAATGGAAAATTCAAAGAAACCTAATACAAGTTTATTAGAAAACTTTTGTGCCAAGTAAGTAGACACGCTTATCGTTTTGTTTTTCTGCAAGACTCTGTCTGGGGCAATACAATGTATATAAACCAGCAACCTAAATTTTAGCTCTTTTTTCGCGAAGTATTTATGCAAGTAAAGGTTACATATTATAGGTAAAACCATGTATTTGTGTTTCAGAGAAAGAACTACAAATTTCAACAGTAATGAAGTAGATAGACTTCAATCGCTTATCGCAAAATACAAGCATATCTTGCTTTGCAAGAAGACTGATGGCACCAGCACTAAGCAGAAGGAGTGTGCCTGGAACAAAATTTCAAGAGAATTCAATGCTAACGGAGAAACTCCCCGCACAATAAAGCAGCTGAAGTACAAGTTTGATAATATGAAAAGGGTGTTGAAAAAGGTATCTACAAGTTCATTTTTTAATTCAACAAGTCAAACACTTTGTTGATCGATTTTAAAAGTCAATTTATTTATGTAACATATGTAACTGTGTTTGGATGCAGGAAGCTAGCAGCGAGCGTCAGCGAATGATTAAAACTGGAGGAGGACGGTTGACACCTCCTCCGCCGCTGTCACCAGGACAGGATAATAATACCACTGACTGGCTGAGGACCATTATGTCGACATCTATTGATGGAAATGTGGCTGTTTATGATGACGATGTAATAGCTACGGTACATATTTCTTATTACCAAATTTATAAGAAATAATAATTAGCCAAATGCTTATGAGTATTGTATTTTGGTTTCTGTTACAGCCTCCAAATCGCAACGAAGATGTCACCTTCAAGATAATAGTCGATGATGGTATTGAGGAAAATAACCTGATAGACAAGGTATGTACATAAAGTCTGTTTTTTCTCTCTCTTGTCTTATTAACTAAACAATCTTGGCACGTCTCTTTATTCAAATAACTATTGATAAAATATAATTACTAGTGCTGCATATGTAATTAGGTAAAAAAATGAAAAAAATGTTTATGAAATTGTTAACATGATGTCTTTTTATAATTATTATTGACGAATTGCATTAAAAAGACATGCCAAGATTGTTTACTAATTAAGACAAGTAAGAAAAAATCAAGTGTACTTTATTGTTTCTACAAAGAAATTTCTTTCGTGCTGTTATGTTATTTTTTGTTTACATTTGTTTATTTTTCCAGATCGCTGAAATAAAGCCATTGCAATCTCAGGATAACATCATAATCAGTCCATCATCAAGTCGGTGTTACAAGACTTTCGACACCAGCACCCCCCATTCCTCTCTGAAACGACCAATTTCGTCACCATTAAAACGTAAATAACCTTATTGCCATTTTTTTTATAACTTACAGTGCGTGGCAAAAAACTTCTACTCATCAATTGACTTGAGAGATTGATTTAAATTATTCTATCCTTTATGTCAGTACAGTAACATGCGTAGTGGCACAATCATTTTTAGGGTTCCGTACCCGAAGGGTGACAAACGGGACCCTATTACTCTCGCTACGCTGTCCGTCCGTCCGTCTGTCTGTCACAGGGCTGTATCTTTTGAACAGTAATAGGTAACTGGTTGAAATTTTCTCAGAATATGTGTTGCTATGAGGTGTATCACGACAAATACTAAAAACAAAAAAAAGTCTAAAAACAAAGGGGGTCCCCATACAAGAAACCTCAAAAAATATGCAATTTTTCAACGTTTTTGTTCCTGCTCTATCTTCAAAACGGTTATATATACCAGCGTCAAACTAGGTCAGATTATAGTGCATATTATGTAGTTTAGCAACAAATACTAAAAATAAGACAAACACAGACATATGTGGTGGTACCTCGTAAGAAAGACATGCAAAAATTCATATTTCGCGCACTGTGCGTTGATGTCTTTTGATAAACTCTCGTAAATTAAACCAGTTTTTATGGGGTATCAGGTCGTTGAAAGTACGGAACCCTTACTGCGCGAGTCCGACTCGCACTTGGCCAGTTTTTTCAAGTTATTTGCCACCTACTTATACCTAATATTGTACATTTGTAGATAGGTTATTTAATTATTATATAAAATGATTATTCTAAACAAAATAAAAATTATCACTTATACCTTGTAGTTCAAAATATTTTAAAATTAATAGGTAATTAATTTAATATAACTATGTTTATTTTATTACAGGTCTGGCTAAAAAGAAAAAAGAAAATGATGGCAGCTGCAACTTAATAAAGAGGGCATTGCAGGAAAAAAAAATGACTGTGCTAGACCAACTTCACGTCCTAGAACTCGAAAAAATAAGGGACAGCATAACCCAGCAAAGGGAAATACATGAGCAAAAATTAAAACATAATCAAGAAAAACACCAAATAGAATTGCTCAAATTAAAATTGGAAGTAGAAATACTTGAAAGTGAAAAAAAACATTTTAATAATACAGATTAAATATTTGTTAATATAATTATATTTTTCTTCATTATCCTGAAATCAATTACAACATCGCATCGACTAATAAACATTTATTACACATAAATGTTAAAACTAACTATACACTGTTTATTCTTTTATACTCAATGAGCAATGATTGAGTATTCAGTGATTCATTTGATTAAAATAATTATTGATTAACATGGTCCTATTATGATCATCATTTCTATTTAATCTACCACTAAATTCTGATTCTTCCTCATCAGATGTTGAATCACTGTCATCACGTCTGATAGTTGGCATAGGTTCCTTCATTTTTTTGCACATGTTGTGGAGCACTGCTGTAGCCACTATGATAGGTTGGGCTCTGTTTAGATTAGTGCGTATTTTCATTGACAAGGCTGGAAATCTTCTTTTCCAGCACCCAAACATTCTTTCAACAACATTTCTAGTTCTAATCTGGCTCTCGTTGTAAAGCTTTTCTCCCTCAGTTATTGGGTTACGCAGAGGTGTCAACAAATATGGTTTTACAGCATAGCCTTTGTCTCCAAGCAACCAGTACTCTGCAAATTCACCATCTTCTAATCTGCTCTTTATGACGCTGCAGTTAAAAATGTGGCTGTCATGACTGCTGCCAGGCCAACGTGCAACTATGTTGGTTATGTACATTTCTGCATCGCAGATAGCTTGCACATTAATTGAAAATATTACTTTTCTATTTCTATAGTTTTCTGCACCTGGGCCACCTTGGAAGAAAACAGACAAATCTAATATTAATACATCCTGTATGTATTTTTATATTATAAAAATATTAATCAATTTGGCTTGAGATTGAGAGTCATTCAAGTATAGACAGTTACTCAATTTGCCTATGTCCTACTAATATTATAAATGGAAAAGTTTGTATGTGAGTATGTATGTAAATATTTTTGATACCAATCAGCGCTGAAATGGCTGAACAGATTTTGATGAAATTTGGTGTGGGAATACTTTGTCCTGGAATAGCTAGTAATAATAAATTTTACATTGAATATGTAAATACACACCAGGAGATTTGATAGGTATATGAGTGCAATCAATAGCTCCAATTACTTTGGGAAAGGCACTGATATCATAGAATTTTGTGGCTGATCTTTCCATTTGTTCTGCATCCTGTGGCATTGACACCCATTCAGGTCGCATTCTTGCGATAGCTCTACTAACTCTATGTATTATCCGGGATACACTAGATCTATTTACACCAGCAGTATCTGCAATACATCGTTGGAATGAGCCACATGCGTAGTACTCTAATGCAATCAGCACTTGCTGTATCGGAGTTATAGCAAAATTTCTGGAATAAAAAGAAAAAGAAATGAGCTGGATAGGTACTGGTATTAATTTTTATGATAACATATTTGAAAAAAGCAAGTGTATTTCATAAATATATAACTACAATTGTACAGAGTTGGTAAATGAACTTACTTCATAGTTCGCGTCGTTAGCGAGGGTTCCAAATATAAAGCTAACGCACGTGCTAGTTTTTTAGTAACACGAAATCTCTCCAAGAAGGAATCCTCATCCCATGTGTTGAACCTATCGATTCTAGGAAGATACACTTTCCTTTTTCTGCGACGCACATACTCCCTATTAGTTTCGTCGTCGGAAGAACTAGTTTCCCACAGGATTTCTCGTAGCAGGGACATTATTATTTATAGACGGAACAATTAACACGTAAAGTTATCTCCTTGCAAACAACCTAATAAAATTATTCTGAGCAAACAATAAACAAAACACACTACTTGTGAGCTATCTGATGTTAACATTGACGATAACCAGCCAATATTGAGCTGTAATCGTTAACGTCAAATCATGACGTCATTTTAACCATTCGCAGATGGTGCACCTTATTTTGACACAACCGTTACTTTGACGGAAAATTTAACGTTAACAATAGATGGTGCAACTCAGCCTAAGGGTCAGTTGTATCAAAACTCCGATTATAGTTACCGTAAAAGTTAACTATAACAATGACGGACGTCACTAACAGTTACATTTACCAATTTGTGTTGCACCATCAAGCGCTTTGACAACGTTAATGTTAAAAGGGTTGCTAGTTTAATGACGTACATTTCTCCCCGAAATTAAGAGGGAAAAGTTTTATCGTGTAGCAACACTGTATTTAAATTGTCATAATTCGTCAAGGCTGTCAACTGTCGTCTGTGGTGTGTACGTTTCTTCGCGTGTGATTTTTCTAGTTTTGTTAATTTACGTGATTATTTATCGATTACAATGGAAAATTCAAAGAAACCTAATACAAGTTTATTAGAAAACTTTTGTGCCAAGTAAGTAGACACGCTTATCGTTTTGTTTTTCTGCAAGACTCTGTCTGGGGCAATACAATGTATATAAACCAGCAACCTAAATTTTAGCTCTTTTTTCGCGAAGTATTTATGCAAGTAAAGGTTACATATTATAGGTAAAACCATGTATTTGTGTTTCAGAGAAAGAACTACAAATTTCAACAGTAATGAAGTAGATAGACTTCAATCGCTTATCGCAAAATACAAGCATATCTTGCTTTGCAAGAAGACTGATGGCACCAGCACTAAGCAGAAGGAGTGTGCCTGGAACAAAATTTCAAGAGAATTCAATGCTAACGGAGAAACTCCCCGCACAATAAAGCAGCTGAAGTACAAGTTTGATAATATGAAAAGGGTGTTGAAAAAGGTATCTACAAGTTCATTTTTTAATTCAACAAGTCAAACACTTTGTTGATCGATTTTAAAAGTCAATTTATTTATGTAACATATGTAACTGTGTTTGGATGCAGGAAGCTAGCAGCGAGCGTCAGCGAATGATTAAAACTGGAGGAGGACGGTTGACACCTCCTCCGCCGCTGTCACCAGGACAGGATAATAATACCACTGACTGGCTGAGGACCATTATGTCGACATCTATTGATGGAAATGTGGCTGTTTATGATGACGATGTAATAGCTACGGTACATATTTCTTATTACCAAATTTATAAGAAATAATAATTAGCCAAATGCTTATGAGTATTGTATTTTGGTTTCTGTTACAGCCTCCAAATCGCAACGAAGATGTCACCTTCAAGATAATAGTCGATGATGGTATTGAGGAAAATAACCTGATAGACAAGGTATGTACATAAAGTCTGTTTTTTCTCTCTCTTGTCTTATTAACTAAACAATCTTGGCACGTCTCTTTATTCAAATAACTATTGATAAAATATAATTACTAGTGCTGCATATGTAATTAGGTAAAAAAATGAAAAAAATGTTTATGAAATTGTTAACATGATGTCTTTTTATAATTATTATTGACGAATTGCATTAAAAAGACATGCCAAGATTGTTTACTAATTAAGACAAGTAAGAAAAAATCAAGTGTACTTTATTGTTTCTACAAAGAAATTTCTTTCGTGCTGTTATGTTATTTTTTGTTTACATTTGTTTATTTTTCCAGATCGCTGAAATAAAGCCATTGCAATCTCAGGATAACATCATAATCAGTCCATCATCAAGTCGGTGTTACAAGACTTTCGACACCAGCACCCCCCATTCCTCTCTGAAACGACCAATTTCGTCACCATTAAAACGTAAATAACCTTATTGCCATTTTTTTTATAACTTACAGTGCGTGGCAAAAAACTTCTACTCATCAATTGACTTGAGAGATTGATTTAAATTATTCTATCCTTTATGTCAGTACAGTAACATGCGTAGTGGCACAATCATTTTTAGGGTTCCGTACCCGAAGGGTGACAAACGGGACCCTATTACTCTCGCTACGCTGTCCGTCCGTCCGTCTGTCTGTCACAGGGCTGTATCTTTTGAACAGTAATAGGTAACTGGTTGAAATTTTCTCAGAATATGTGTTGCTATGAGGTGTATCACGACAAATACTAAAAACAAAAAAAAGTCTAAAAACAAAGGGGGTCCCCATACAAGAAACCTCAAAAAATATGCAATTTTTCAACGTTTTTGTTCCTGCTCTATCTTCAAAACGGTTATATATACCAGCGTCAAACTAGGTCAGATTATAGTGCATATTATGTAGTTTAGCAACAAATACTAAAAATAAGACAAACACAGACATATGTGGTGGTACCTCGTAAGAAAGACATGCAAAAATTCATATTTCGCGCACTGTGCGTTGATGTCTTTTGATAAACTCTCGTAAATTAAACCAGTTTTTATGGGGTATCAGGTCGTTGAAAGTACGGAACCCTTACTGCGCGAGTCCGACTCGCACTTGGCCAGTTTTTTCAAGTTATTTGCCACCTACTTATACCTAATATTGTACATTTGTAGATAGGTTATTTAATTATTATATAAAATGATTATTCTAAACAAAATAAAAATTATCACTTATACCTTGTAGTTCAAAATATTTTAAAATTAATAGGTAATTAATTTAATATAACTATGTTTATTTTATTACAGGTCTGGCTAAAAAGAAAAAAGAAAATGATGGCAGCTGCAACTTAATAAAGAGGGCATTGCAGGAAAAAAAAATGACTGTGCTAGACCAACTTCACGTCCTAGAACTCGAAAAAATAAGGGACAGCATAACCCAGCAAAGGGAAATACATGAGCAAAAATTAAAACATAATCAAGAAAAACACCAAATAGAATTGCTCAAATTAAAATTGGAAGTAGAAATACTTGAAAGTGAAAAAAAACATTTTAATAATACAGATTAAATATTTGTTAATATAATTATATTTTTCTTCATTATCCTGAAATCAATTACAACATCGCATCGACTAATAAACATTTATTACACATAAATGTTAAAACTAACTATACACTGTTTATTCTTTTATACTCAATGAGCAATGATTGAGTATTCAGTGATTCATTTGATTAAAATAATTATTGATTAACATGGTCCTATTATGATCATCATTTCTATTTAATCTACCACTAAATTCTGATTCTTCCTCATCAGATGTTGAATCACTGTCATCACGTCTGATAGTTGGCATAGGTTCCTTCATTTTTTTGCACATGTTGTGGAGCACTGCTGTAGCCACTATGATAGGTTGGGCTCTGTTTAGATTAGTGCGTATTTTCATTGACAAGGCTGGAAATCTTCTTTTCCAGCACCCAAACATTCTTTCAACAACATTTCTAGTTCTAATCTGGCTCTCGTTGTAAAGCTTTTCTCCCTCAGTTATTGGGTTACGCAGAGGTGTCAACAAATATGGTTTTACAGCATAGCCTTTGTCTCCAAGCAACCAGTACTCTGCAAATTCACCATCTTCTAATCTGCTCTTTATGACGCTGCAGTTAAAAATGTGGCTGTCATGACTGCTGCCAGGCCAACGTGCAACTATGTTGGTTATGTACATTTCTGCATCGCAGATAGCTTGCACATTAATTGAAAATATTACTTTTCTATTTCTATAGTTTTCTGCACCTGGGCCACCTTGGAAGAAAACAGACAAATCTAATATTAATACATCCTGTATGTATTTTTATATTATAAAAATATTAATCAATTTGGCTTGAGATTGAGAGTCATTCAAGTATAGACAGTTACTCAATTTGCCTATGTCCTACTAATATTATAAATGGAAAAGTTTGTATGTGAGTATGTATGTAAATATTTTTGATACCAATCAGCGCTGAAATGGCTGAACAGATTTTGATGAAATTTGGTGTGGGAATACTTTGTCCTGGAATAGCTAGTAATAATAAATTTTACATTGAATATGTAAATACACACCAGGAGATTTGATAGGTATATGAGTGCAATCAATAGCTCCAATTACTTTGGGAAAGGCACTGATATCATAGAATTTTGTGGCTGATCTTTCCATTTGTTCTGCATCCTGTGGCATTGACACCCATTCAGGTCGCATTCTTGCGATAGCTCTACTAACTCTATGTATTATCCGGGATACACTAGATCTATTTACACCAGCAGTATCTGCAATACATCGTTGGAATGAGCCACATGCGTAGTACTCTAATGCAATCAGCACTTGCTGTATCGGAGTTATAGCAAAATTTCTGGAATAAAAAGAAAAAGAAATGAGCTGGATAGGTACTGGTATTAATTTTTATGATAACATATTTGAAAAAAGCAAGTGTATTTCATAAATATATAACTACAATTGTACAGAGTTGGTAAATGAACTTACTTCATAGTTCGCGTCGTTAGCGAGGGTTCCAAATATAAAGCTAACGCACGTGCTAGTTTTTTAGTAACACGAAATCTCTCCAAGAAGGAATCCTCATCCCATGTGTTGAACCTATCGATTCTAGGAAGATACACTTTCCTTTTTCTGCGACGCACATACTCCCTATTAGTTTCGTCGTCGGAAGAACTAGTTTCCCACAGGATTTCTCGTAGCAGGGACATTATTATTTATAGACGGAACAATTAACACGTAAAGTTATCTCCTTGCAAACAACCTAATAAAATTATTCTGAGCAAACAATAAACAAAACACACTACTTGTGAGCTATCTGATGTTAACATTGACGATAACCAGCCAATATTGAGCTGTAATCGTTAACGTCAAATCATGACGTCATTTTAACCATTCGCAGATGGTGCACCTTATTTTGACACAACCGTTACTTTGACGGAAAATTTAACGTTAACAATAGATGGTGCAACTCAGCCTAAGTGTTTTGCACCCGCACCTTAAATTGATCATTATAAAACTGCTCTAAAACCACTAAGTATTTGACCTTTTCATGTACTGGGAGTACTTTACATACAGAAAAAAGCCTCTCATAGTTCTCTTTACACTTAATTTTGGTTTTAGAATCCACAAGGTATTTCATAAAGCGAATTTGCAGTGATTTGATACTGTCCAAATAACTTTTAAATGTACGACCATAGGTACTTAAATTAAATGTCAGTCAAGTCAACTGTCAACTTGACAAATTTAATAGCGATATACGAAGCGTTCCATCGTCGAGTACTAGTGCTCAGATAAGTTTTAGCATGTTTTTTTTTTTTTTTTTTTTTTTCCTGAATCTGGCACCTTTGTTTTTTAACTTATGAGTTACCCGGATTATCAACAAAAGTTCTTTGTACTGTTTTGTTGTGTTTAAATGTTTTTTTTTCTATAACGTTAGATTTTATGTTAACACGCAACCGGCAGGTGGGCTATTAATTTTTTTTTTTTTTTTGATTTGTTTTAGATTGATAGGATATTTTATATTATTATTATTTTATATATTGCTATTATAATTATAAGTATATATTTATGTCTATTGATTGCAGTAACGATAATGAAAGTTTTTATTCATGTTTAAGTGACGACAACAGTTTTACAAAAGTTCCTTCACTCTCCGACACTCTAACAGCCCAATTTTCTGACGTTCCTAAGAATTTTAACGTTATTCACATAAATGCTCAGAGTATTCCGGCACATTTCCCAGACATGCTGACAGGCTTTGACTGTAAGAACTTACATGCCATTCTTGTTTCTGAAACTTGGCTTAATCCATGTCTCCCTTCAGCTTTATACTCCCTGCCCGGCTTCCAATTGATTAGAAACGACCGCTGGCCTCGCGGTGGTGGTGGTGTTGCCATATACCTTCGCAACCACATTCCTTTTTCAGTTATCAATGTGTCAGCGCAGCCACCACCGTCGAATGCTGGCGAACATCTCTTTCTCGAAGTCGAATTAAATCATTCTAAATTACTTCTCGGCGTATACTACTGTCACTCGTCAGGTGTAAGCTACTTCTCTTCTTTTGAAAATCTTTTAGAAATGTTAATCCCCTCTTACAGTCACAGTATAATCATGGGTGACTTTAACACCTGCCTTCTTAAAAAAGACTATCGCTCTTCTTCCCTGTGTTCTATTATAGAGTCTAACAATTTAACCATTCTGCCTTTAAATGCCACTCATCATTTTCCTAACTGTATTCCTTCACTTCTTGACTTGATCTTTGTTCCTTCTTCATTCCGCGTCGCGAAGCATGGACAGTGCTCAGCTGACGCCTTTTCCTATCATGATCTTCTTTATATTTCTTACAAAATTCGCCCACCCAAGGCTAAGCCTAAAATCCTTATGCAGCGCAATTTTGGTGGTATGGACATTGACAAACTTTGTGAGGATGCTAGCAATATAGACTGGTCTCGTCTCTTTGCTTCCGTTTCAGTTGATGAACAGGTACAACTTTTTACCGAGAACCTTGTTGCACTGTATGACCGACACGCTCCTGTTCGAGCGGTTAAAGTACGACATTTGCCAGCGCCGTGGCTCAATGATGAAATAAAAATGTTAATTCATAAGAAAGCGACGGCAAAATCGAAATATAAATGGCGGTCTACAGATACCAACAAGGAAAAATATGTATCAATCCGTAATCACTGCAGTAAGGTGTGTAGGAATGCACAGCGCCAACATGTCCACAGCTCTGTTCAAAACGGAGACCCAGCAAAAGTCTGGAAATTTTTAAGATCGATGGGGGTCGGGAAATCCCGTCAGGATACAATTCCAAAAGATTTAGACATTAATTCACTTAATAATCATTTCACTGCTTCGTCTAATTTTGATAGGACAACAAAAAATAATACAATGAGTTATCTTTCATCTCTACCCGCTCCCAGTTATTCTCCATTTACTTTTAGTCTTTTCTCCGCATGTGATGTTAGAAAGAGCATTTTATCGATTACTTCCAACGCTGTTGGAAGTGACTGTGTCAGCCGTAATATGATTCTCCCAGTACTTGACACAATCCTTCCCGCTATTTGTCACCTCCTTAACTTTTCCATAAAAATGGTATATTTCCTTCTGCGTGGAAGGATGCCCAAATAATCCCATTACCAAAAAAACCCAATCCTAGTTCCTTTTCTGAATATCGTCCTATATCCATTTTGCCATTCTTATCCAAAGTCCTCGAACGGCTGATCTATAATCAACTGAGCACTTTCCTTTCCAAAAATAATCTCCTTAATCCCTTCCAATCTGGTTTTCGTTCCGGTCACAGTACTACCACAGCCCTTGTCAATATTACGGATGATATCAGGTCAAACATGGAAATCGGAAATCTAACGGTTCTAGTGTTATTAGATTTTAGCAATGCTTTTAATACCGTTGATTTCGATGTTTTGCTTGGCATACTATGTTCTCTAAACATATCTCCATCGGCGTTAGACTGGTTTCATAGTTACCTGTTCGGTCGTCGGCAACGTGTTTGCATTGAGAAGACTTCGTCTTCTTGGAGCAATACCTTTGCCGGTGTTCCACAGGGTGGCGTTTTATCCCCTTTACTTTTCGCAGTTTTTATAAATTCTATCTCCAATGAACTACTTTCTTCCTACCATCTTTATGCAGATGACTTACAAATTTACTCACGAGCACCTCTTGGTAATCTGTCTGAAGCTGTTCACACTGTTAATAAAGACCTAGCCGTTATATGTGACTGGAGCAAGCGGTACGGACTCACAGTCAATCCTACGAAGACGCAGGCTATTGTGGTTGGCAGCTCCAGGATGATTTCTCGAATCGATTGGTCGACTCTTCCTCAAGTTTCCTTTGACAATATTTTGCTCCCATACAGCGAAAAAGTCAAAAACTTGGGGATTTTCGTCGACCGGAACTTTTCCTGGACTGCCCAACTACAGGAAGTTAGTCGCAAGGTCTTTGCATCTGCTGGGTCTTTAAAAAGACTCCGGAATTTCTTACCGACTACCACCAAGACTGCGCTTGCACAATCTCTCCTTCTTCCCATCCTTGATTATGCTGATGTCAGCTATCTCGATCTTACAGAAGACCAACTTAATAAACTTGAGCGGCTTCAAAATTTCTGCATTAGGTTCATATTTGGTTTGCGCAAATATGACCATGTTTCTGATTTCCGCGTTAAGCTCAAGTGGTTACCTATTCGCCTTCGTCGGAATGCTCATATTCTTTATCTTCTCTATAACGTGCTTTTCTCTCCTTCTACTCCCCTTTACCTGAAGAAACGTTTGGAATTCCTCTGCAACACTCACACGCTATTCCTTAGGTCATCAAATAATTTAAGGCTGAAAATGCCAATGCATTCCACAACATTTTTTGACAAATCCTTTACGGTTCAGGCTGCTCGTTTGTGGAATGCATTGCCAGTGCCTATTAGAAGAGCGCAATCGCTGCCAGTGTTTAAGAGGCTTGTGAAGGAGCATTATTTGTCGCTATGAACATGTTTCTTCTCCTGTATGTGGTCGTTTTTAATTACTTTACCGTTGCTTATTATTTATATGTATATATGCATATAGTATTTATGTATTAGGATTTATAGAATATATTTTTGTTGTTATTTTATAGTAGTAGTATAGTATTTTATTTTATTACTAAATTATGTATCGAAATTGCACATCTGACAACCCCATTTTCTGTCCAGTTCATTCTTGTCCATCCTAAGGTTGCCTGGAAGAAATCGCTGATCGCGATAAGGCCGCCATTTGTACAATAGTTTAAATGCATATTCAATGTAATGTCTTTTATGGTGTACAATAAAGCATATATAAATAAATATAAATAAATAAATACTTAATCCATAGCTCAGCAGTGACTCGGCGAGGGCAAAATAGATTACTCGCAGCGTTTTCCTGCTTAACGGAGCTTTCAGAGTGTAGAACTTACTCAAAACTGATCTGAGTTTTGTGCACACTGTGTCAACCTGCGACCTCCAGTTCATATTACAGTCCACCCATAGGCCTAGGTACCTAAACTTACTGACGTATTCCAAGTTTTGGCAGGCACAGTTAGCATAACCTTCATGCAGGCATTCGTACGTATGGCCCACGATACTTATCTCCGATCTAACGACGCTTTTTGCTACTAGGTTATGCGGTGAGTGTATATGCATCACTTTAGTTTTACTTAGGTTTAGGATAATGCCGTTATCGTGTGCCCACTTCGTGATATTATCGAAGTCTGCAAAAATTTAAGAATAATTAACCACCATATTAAATTTTGTAATGATTTTCTACTGTAACCTTATGGCATTTGACATAACATTGACCAAAGATAATATAATCACTACGTTTAACATTGACAGAATGCGTGCTGCAAAAAAAAACAATGTAAAAAAACTGAATATCGTTTAAAACAAATGCTTCGGTCGGAGTTATATTGATAAAATACAGCACTACATAGTAAGAAATTAATTATAAAAACCAGCCAAGTGCGAGTCAGACTCGCGCATTAAGGGTTCCGTACCTCTCATCGACCTGATACCCCATAAAAACTTATTTAATTTACGAGAGTTTATCAAAAGACATCAACGTCCAGTGCGCGAAATATGAATTTTTGCATGTCTTTCTTACGCAGGTACCACCACATTTGTCTATGTTTGTCTTATTTTTAGTATTTGTTGCTAAACTACGTAATATGCACTATATTCTGACCAAATTTGACGCTGGTATATATTACCGTTTTGAAGATAGAGCAGAAACAAAAAAGTTGGAAAAAAATGCATGTTTTTTGAGGTTTCTTGTATGGGGACCCCCTTTGGTTTTAGACTTTTTTTGTTTTTGTATTTGTCGTGATACACCTCGTAGCAACACAATTTCTGAGAAAATTTCAACCTGTTACCTATTACCGTTCAAAAGATACAGCCCTGTGACAGACAGACGGACGGATGGACGGACGGACAGCGTAGCGAGAGTAATAGGGTCCCGTTTGGCACCCTTCGGGTACGGAACCCTAAAAAAAGACGTGTGGCACTCGAAGACTGCCGCGGTAAAGCTATTGCATAGCATTTTTCATGTAAATACAAAGAGGAGGTACTCTAACTAAGCAGGCATGAGTCACCAGATTGCGGGGCGAAGAGGGGGATTACGCATGCGCAGTAACGCCGCTACAGCCAATGCCACCTAGAGGCGATTTACAGAACTAAAGAGACAAGCGTGATATTTCAAAAGTCATTAAAAGTTCTGCTATTCATCGATAGATGGCAAAACTAAAAAGTATCACCGCTGTGCCGGTCGGAGTGAGGGGTGTTAGGTTATTTCCGTTACGGAATTTCTGGATTAGGTCTCCACGATCAAGGCCCGCGATAGAAGCTATGCAATAGCTTAAGCGCAGTAACGTCGATACAACCAATGCCACCTAGAGGCGATTTTTGCAGAACTAAAGAGACAGGCGTGATATTTCAAAAAGTCATTAAAAGTTCTGCTATTCATCGATAGATGGCAAAACTAAAAAGTATCACCGCTGTGCCGGTCGGAGTGGGAGGTGTTAGGTTATTTTCGTTACGGAATTTCTGGATTCGGTCTCCACGCTCAAGGCCCGCGATAGAAGCTATGTAATAGCTTAATAATAATTAACTATTATTGTTAATTAATTATTTAGATCTTTAAAACTACGCAACGGATTTTAATGCGGTTTTTTTAATAGATAGAGTGATTCAAGAGGAAGGTTTATTTGTACATTCTGTAGTATATTTAGTATCAGCATTGCACCCGTGACCGAAACGAACGAAGGACCGATGGCCGCTGGAGCAGACGAGTCCTTGAGTGGAGACCGCAAATCGGCAAACGCAGCGTAGGGCGTCCCCCCGCCAGGTGGACCGACGGCCTGAAAAACGTGGCTGGGGGTGACTGGATGCGGAAGGCAGAGGACCGAGTGTTGTGGCGCAACTTGGGAGAGGCCTATGTCCAGCAGTGGACTGCGATAGGCTGAGTTGATTGCACCCGTGCGAAGCCGAGGCGGGTCGCTAGTACGAGTATAGAAACGAATTTCTTTTGTACGGGCCCCAAATGCCACCTTATAAATACGTACTTCCCTCTTCAGCTCCTAACGTCCCTGGTGAACTACGTAGTTGGACCACGGGTAAGCAACCCCTCTGTCGTCCGACCGAGCGTGCTGCCAGGGCTGTTAGTTGCTAAATAATGAAAAATAAATAAATGCGTTATGTGTTGGTTTAGTAGGAGAAAATATTTTAGACTGTTCTTTACTATGAAATCCTTATTTTATCCTAGTTTTACGTAATAAGAAATGTATA
The DNA here is from genome assembly GCA_949699075.1 of Asteroscopus sphinx. Classification (NCBI taxonomy): domain Eukaryota; kingdom Metazoa; phylum Arthropoda; class Insecta; order Lepidoptera; family Noctuidae; genus Asteroscopus; species Asteroscopus sphinx. Next base: position 9,675,185 of record OX453025.1, on the reverse strand, counting down.
TTTACTTACATTATTTAATTTAATATTTAGGTAGATACCTACGTACTTTAAATATTTAGATAATTTGCACTCAAAGAGATTTAATATGTAAATATTTAATGTCTTTGTTTGCACTACATGAAATGAGTTCAGTAGGTACCTATAAATGACCTACGGACAGAGAGAAAGACAAAAAACAGTAGTTACCATTTATACTTTTGACTTACATAATAACAACAACACACATAACATCACGCCAGTGTTTCCCCGAAGGGGTAGGCAAAGGTGTAATAGTGCACCCAGATTTCGCCAGTTATCTTATAGTCCCATGTAATAGGGGATAGGGGGCGAGCCTATTGCCATTGACCGGGCACGTTTGACTTACCAATAAGAAAAATGATTTATGAACACTTTATGAACTGGAGAATAAATGATAATTTTGAATATATCGCTTACTTTTCCTAATTTTAGGCAAACTAAAGAAACTAAGGTCTGGCGTTGTTATTGAGTTACTTTTACACCCAAATACATCGCAATATTTTGGCGCCATGACCGGACTGCATTTGACGCAACGGCCATACAGCCCAATAGACGCCTAATGTTGAATATAATGCGTATAATAAATTCTGCCACTAAGGTGGCTAATGGCTAATCACTGACGCGGCAGTTTTGACGACTCTCGTAAGTGGTCGAAACCGATTTGAAGATTCAAGTGGCGAATAGTGGCGACCTACGTTAGTGAAATTTCATAGATGTGTTGCAGACATCGGTCGCCTGTTATGAGGCGTCTATGGACTGTATGGTCGTTGATCTGACGGCACGCGCGTACAAGCGTGAGGCGACGCAGGTAGAGGGTTCGATCCCGGTCGATTTTTCTAATCCCGGGATTCGGGATTATCTACAGTTAATCTCGGGATCCCGGGATAGTCCCAGGATTGTATTGGTAATGGAAAGTGGTAACAAAAATACAGTAAAACATATCAAAATCAATTTTTGATTTATCTTTTAGTTTTGTGAGGACATCGAATATTTAAGTTTTAAATCTTCAAAAAGGCGGTTAAACAAAATTGAATTGACCAGAAAATTGTAAATTACTTTTTTATTAATTTATGAAGTTTAAAACCACGAAAATAAAATCTAAGGAATAACAACGCATCCAACGTCTCATCTGCAAGCATACTGCTTAATTTGTTGCACAAATTTGAAGTTTAATAATTTCATTGATTATCACCAATGAACAAAAAAAATATCAATACTTACACGAAGTGAAGCGGGAATTTTTGCACACTTTTACGCTTATTCCGGTACCGGTCGTTCGCAAAAACAAATGAAATCAGCTGTGTAAACAAGATGGCTGTCACAATGTCAAATCAAGGTAAGTGAGTTTCTTTCACGCACATTTTTATTGACTTATTTAAAAAATGTATCAATCCCGTAAATCCCGGGATTCGTTAAATTTGATCCCGAAGATTTCGGGACTAAAATATGACCGGGATCCCGGAATCCGGGATCCCGGGATCGAATCCTCTAGACGCAAGCCACTGAGGTATTATAACCTCGTTGACGCAGGCGGCCGCAAGCTCCGACTGTTCGATCCCTTAAGGTACGCTAGACGGTAGGCTATTATCGTAGATTTGAACGTGTCTGGGGCGCGAGTTTCGCTTCTACTGTTCTCTTTTCTTATACCCGTGCCCAGAGTGCACCGGCCCAACAACTGCTGTTCCCTCCAGACGCATCGAGAAGGACCGCCAGGCACGCGAGGAAGTTTTCTGGCCCAGCACCCCATGTCTGTTGGTATGTCTGTCTGTCCATCTGTCTGTCTGTTTGTTGTCATCGCGTGAGAACAGATACGAAGTTATTATGACGTAGGTATATTGTGAAGGACGCGACGGTCGCCATAATAAGTTGGGGATACCACTGTCCAGGAGAGTCTCTCAGACATGTTACTGACGTCTGTGGTCTAGTGGTTCGAGTGTCGGACTACTAATCACGAGGTCGTGGGTTCGATTCCCACAGGACACAAATATTTATGTGAAGAACTTAAGTGTTTGTGTTGGTCTAGGTGTTTCTTATGTATTATAAGTATGTATTAACGAAAAAAAGTATATAAGTATTAGGTATATCCATTGTCTAGTACCCATTCCCAATCTAAGTAAAGTCTAGTTGGGCTCTCGTTAGGCTGCTGGGTCAAGATCAAGAATCAGATTCAGAATGCAGTTTTCCTCGACAAAGCACGAACTGTGAAAAAGTTCTCTAGAGCTCTGACCGCTCGTAGCCTGGACTTTGTTTCCGATGCTGATGAAACCCTATTTTTATATGTTTACTCGGTATTTCGATTTATAAAGTATGTATTTAAAATGTTAATGTTAAGTAATTACCTACATTACATACATAAATTTTTTTTTTGTGATAATATATTTTTTATACCTTCCAATCATTGTCTCAATGCCAAGCTGTAATTATGAAGGAGCCTACTAGTGACAAAAACCTTTGTTTTAATGGTATGGTTCCGTTGATTCATTTCATGTGATGTGATGTGGGGATAGATGAATATTGTAACTTCCTGCTTCCTTTTGTTAGTGGGTTGGAATCTTCAGACGGTTGATTGTCAATATGGCGTACCTATCAGTGGGGACGACGATGGGTGACGAGCAGTGATAGCCAAGTGGTCGAAGAGTGCTACCACACCAATCGATCGATCGTCGATCGATGGCATCGGTCGACGTCGATCGTAGTCAATCAATTGATGTGGTAGCTTTGGCTGATCGACGGTTACCGGTCGATAAAACATTGATCAACCATCGATCGACGATGAAACGACATTCAATCGTTGATTGATCGACCATCAATCGATAATGGATCGACGTCGATCGGTTGATGTGGAAAAACACCCTATACAGTGAGCTATCCACCAGTACGTAACCTATTCTGTCATTGATCGATCGTCGATCGATGCTCGATCGATTATGAATCGATATAGCTCGACCGATCGAGCAGATCAGTTTGGTGTAGTAGGTACTGTCGATCGACGTAGACTGATCGATTCTACCATCGATCTATCGATTGGTGTGGTACCACCCGAACGCTTGCCTTCCATGCAGGAGGGTTTGAATTCATCTGCAGATTAGAATTTGATTATCACTTGCTTTATCGGTGTAGGAAAACATCTTCAAGAAACCTGCACACCTGGGCGTGTTCCATACAGTTCTTCATGGTATGCGTAGTCCGCCAACCCGCACTAGGCCAACGACCTTATCATTCTGAGAAGAGGCCCGTGCCCAGCAGTCCAGTCTCCAGTGGCACAATAAATGGGTTGGTTATGTTATTATGTTGGGGTAACCGGCTAACGGTTGATGATGCAATCTTAGATTATAGAAACTTCGCTTCAAAACATATAGGTACAGCACTTCATACACGCTGAAATTTTAGTCGCTTAAATCCCGAAAAGGGGTCATTGTACTCATCATTATGAACAACTTTTACTATGGGACCAACCCTGAAATCGCGAAAGAAAAATCAGGTGGTCCCTACATTTTATTGATTTAAGTGAACATAAATGTAGAGAAAAACTAATTTTTTTTTCGCGATTTCAGGGTTGGTCCCATAGTAAAAATTGTTCATAATGATGAGTACAATGACCCCTTTTCGGGATTTAAGCGACTCAAATTTCAGCATGTAGACACGGACGAAAAAAAAAGGACTCTGCGCCACATATAACGAAAGTGAATTACCCTAAGTCGATCCGGCTCGTTTATATATTTTTTTTCCTGGGGAAATCCTCATGGATGGACGCACTCCGCCCGGGGTAGGCGAAGCCAGTGCCGGACTCTTACCGACTAAAACCACCACGGTGTTCCTTCAACTACCTTAGCCGGGGGCGTGGGAACCCGTGAGTATTCACACAACCACCCCCGACAGGTCCCGGCCCGCCACAAGCAGGCGAGCCCCTTCTCCCCGTGCGGCCTAAAGACGGCCGCACCCTCCTCTGTGGCGCACACGGAACACTGCACGCCACCTCACCTCACGGGCCTTTACCAGCTGCGCCAACTACGCCAGCTGCTGGTCGGGCAGCAGACTACCCCAAATCTGCTGCTCGCAGGCCCATGCTCCTGTAATTTTTATAGAGGTGTTCTTCCTCGCGGTCCGGACGGTAAAGCCAAGACCCTCGGTCCCAAGAGGCGCGAGAACACTACTCAGCAGGCACTCCTAGGATTACGAGACCGACGGGGGTAGGGAAGGACAGTCCCCCCGCTGCCTGCCCAGTGGCAGGGTGAGTGCACACCGGGCCCGCCCCTGCTCCTCCACAGCGCCCTCTGCTTTCTCAGAGGGACACGAGGAGCAACTTCCCATTGGCCCACATCGGGCCCCTCCCGTGCCAGCATTAAGGTCCCTCGAACCAAAAGAGGACTTATTGCCCGTGCCCAGGGTGCACCGGCCCAATAACTGTTATATGTAATATATTACCAATTCATAAAACACGATGCCGTTGCCGCGATAATGGTAGTTTGCGTATCGCGTAGTACAGGACTGTTCATTGTCAAAAGATCGCTACTGGCTTGGCCTTCCCCGTGTGGAGTGCGTCCGAGAGGATTTTCCCACGAAAAACGTGTGCCTTGAGCGTGCAGGTACGATCGACGAGCGATCGATCGCTAGCGATATTATAACATCCTCTTTCGTATCGCTTGCCTGTACCTGTACCTGTACGCTCAAGGCACACGTTTTTGTCACGGAAAATCCTCTCGGACGCACTCCACACGGGGAAGGCCAAGCCAGTATCGGATTCTTACTGACTATAACCACCACGTTTTTCCTCCAACTGCCTTCGGTCGGGGGCGTGGGATAGGTGTATTCTCTTATCAACTCTGACAGGTCCCGGATCATCGAGACCTTCACCCGCAGGCTCATTCCTAGGATGGCTGAACATCGTCGTATGCCCTTCTGCAGCGCCCGGTCGATCTCCTGCGAGTGGATTGAGGTTGGCTCCTCTTGAACCATCACTGCCACCTCCATCGCGAGCATCACCTCCTCACAGAAGTAGATAATGCCCTCCCAACTGCTTTCGCTCCCGACTATGGACTGAACCACAGCCGGAAGCATCCGTCTCCTGCGCGTGGAGAGGGAGGTCATCCCTCTTCAACCCCCTCTGCCACCTCCTTCGCGGGCATCACCTCCTTACACAAGGAGACAACGCCTTCCCAACCGCTATCACTCCCGACTATGGACTGAACCACGGCCGGAAGCAAGAGACCGCTGTAGCCTACGGTCCGTCTCCTGCGTGTGGATAGAGAGGTCATCCCCTCTTCAACCCTCTCTGCCATCTCCTTCGTGAGCATCTCCTCCTCACAGAAGGAGACAACTCCTTACAACCGTTGTCGCTCCCGACTATGGACTGAACCACAGCCGGAAGCAAGAGATCGCTGTAACAATTAATTTAATATTTTTAATTAGTTTACTCAATTAGTAAAAAAACATGCGCATAAAATATATAAAGTGGTTTAATTAAATGTATAACAGTTTAATCTTCGTCTCACAAAAAGTAGTTGCTATCGTCACAATGTGGTCATTAGTAGTGTGCCTAGTAGTCCTAGTACTTTTGTGTATATTGAGAGTGTACTTGCAAAGACCGCGAGATCCCTCGCCTCCACTATACTCCGGCGCGCTCCCTATAATAGGACACACACATGTTTTACTATCCGTAAACAAAAACAGTAAGAAAACAAGTCACACTTTTATTATCAACAGCCAACTACGTATTGGCTATGTGCAAGATGGCGGTGGGGACAAATCAGTGTCATCAGTGACAGAAATGCGAAACATATCAGGCCTGTGTTTTGTATTTCCACGCTAAATTCGCTGTCTTTTCGATGTTTTTGAGCTAATGAAGGAAATGGGTCATAAGACCTTTGTTGTCAACGGCACAAATAATGAGAAGAATAGTTTATGTAAATTTTACAAGTTCAGTTTGAATTGGAGCAAATAAGAAATGGGAAAAAGCAAGATACTGATCCATATAACAATTACGATTTCACTGATTAGTTATAATAATTATAAAACTTTTTTACAAAAAAAATTACCGACGAAAACAGAAACTAAAAGCAAAAATAAAATGAAGCTTTATAGTCTTAATAAGTAATCTCCTATCCTAACTAAACTAATGTAAATAACTAATTATGAGTCGGCGCCAAACAAACAAGCAAAGTGCGTGCAAGTTGCAAGTGGTCGAGCGAAGAACGCATTTTTGGAAAGTTATTGTTTATCGTTGAAATTTCACGTTGTATTTGATTTTATTTTGTTTTTATTATTCCTTTAAAGTAATTTAATGATCTTCGTTGATTGTTTCTTCGGATTTGATCTTCGGAGATTAGTTATTAAGACTAAAAAGCTTCATAAAATTTTTTGCTTTTCAGTTTCTGTTTTCGTCGGTTCAATTTTTGTCAAATAGTTTATTTTTTATTTTTTTGTGGCTCAAATCTAACTCCAGGTCTCCATTTTGTTGTAGTGTCTAGAACTACATTTATGTGTGCAAAGTTTCAACAGAATCGGTTAACAGGTAAGAATTCAGTGGGTGAACAAACACTCATCCCCTGTTTTCGTACCCTTAGGGGTGGATTTTAAATTTAAATGGGACCAACTTCCAGATATACCCTATCCATTCATCATCCACATCCAAGAATCATCAAAATTGGACTCTGTAAAAAGTTATGCGTGGTCATTCATAAAAAAAAGAAAAAAATTGAATTGAGCCTCCTCCTTTTTTTCGTCGATTACTGGAAATTTATAATTAAGGCACAATTTGCAGTACTTACATTTATCATTTATGGATGTTTTGTGGAGTGTCAATGTCACTGAAGACACCCAATAATAATATTTTTTCGCTATGGCCGTTAATTCTTACTTTTTAAATTTTTCTCACACGTTCTGTTAAAACTAATTTTCTTCCTTTTGTCACAGCTTCTGGTTGGAAATATATATTATGTAAATTATGTTTTATGCTTTTGAATCCTATTCTTATTTCACAAATATCAGCGTACCTTTTATAAATACATATTATTAATTGCACTTTAATATCGTCAATGTTACACATTTCTCTAAGTTTTTATTTTTATTTTATTTTTAGTAGATAGGTACCTATTGGTGTCGATTCTCTTGTTCACGAAATAAACTTATTTTTAACTATCGTTCTCTTTTACTTATAGTCAGATACATGACATTTACCACATGTCTCTGCTAATAGTAGATACAAGAAAGGGATGGCAACAATTTAAGAACTGTAAAATTAGTCGAAATTTAGATTTCCACACAGGTTTAGTCGTGATCTCGGAACGTGCCCACTAAAATATAAAGAAATGTAACACGTAAACTAATTTGCCAGTTCAAAAATTATTACTATCCCTTTCTTGTTTCTACTATTAGTAAAAGAGAGCGATAGTTTTATTTAAGTTTAGTTCGTCAACAAGAGAATCGACACCAGTATCAAAAAAAGGCTGACTAAATTGTTAAAATAATTCACGGTTCCCGAAAATACGTTTTTCATTGCGGCCGCTAGGCAGCGCCCCTGTCGTGCACATAGCCAATAGGCCCCGATAGTGTGGCGGAGGTAGGTCGGCACCCGATGGAATTCAAGTGCCGCCCCAATGCAACTCCAGGCCAAGGTGTTGAAAGCGTTGGCGATGTCAAGAGACGCCGCCAAAACCACCTCCCCCCGGGCCACTGCTCTCTCCGCCAGACGGCCAGAGCCCTCACGCGCATGATGGCGTCCACAGTGGAGCGCCTTGTCATCTCTGTATCACCCTAAGGTTGACTGGGAGAGAAAAGGCATTAAGTTCGCCTATGTACACATGTTGCATTAAGTTTATATAAATAAATAATATCTTTAGATTTCGCTTCGCATGCTGCGTAAAAATAATATAATAATTAAAAAATTGATATGTCTTGTAAAAACGCTTGTCATCTTAGTTGTAGATAGAAAAAAATGCCAAAAGTGGCCTTTATTCGCACTTTTTCTATTCAGAAAAAAAAACAGCTAAGTATAATTTACAGAGTTAATAGTTTCTGATTTAACTACACTAGGTACCTGTACTTTTGTTAAAAACGAATTTTCGATAAATTATGTATTCAGCGAGTAATAGTTTTTTCTCCCACTTGCTCGGAAATTGGTTCATTATTCAAAAAAAAGAATACAACAATCGGCTCTTTTCCGTATGCAACGAAATAACAGGCCGGTAATATCCAACAGGACAATAATAGAAATTGCTGGACACTTTTTATTTTTTAAATTATGCTACCGAGGTTTTTAAGTACACACTTACATAAATTAGGTGTTTTTAGGTACAAAATATTTATCATTATACAGGCTGAATGCGCATTTTTTTTTTCATAACTTTAAAAATAGAACAATATCCGCGCGCGCGCGAGTTGGTGTGAATGAAAATGAGATACTGTTGAATTAATTTGTGTTGTGTTTCCTCGCAAATGAGAGAAAAGTACTATACAAGTCTTGGCCGAAATAGCAATTAACGGCCTCGTTTAGTTGAAAAGGACTCTGCGTACGCCTCGTCCTTTCAAAATCACTTGAGAAGTACTCGGCTTCGCCTCGTACTTCCAATATTACTCGGCCGTAAATTGCTTCATTTCAGGCCTCGGCAGTAATGTACTATTTTTACTGATGGGAGCGCCACTTGGCTGCTACAAAACTAAACTATAAGTCTGCTAAACTATCAGTCTATGTCTATTTTTATACCTCATTCATCATTTCAGATTTATTCCATTTTCTGAAGAACATCAGTGACCACTGCTCAAAGAATGGCGGCGTCATTATGGGTTCATTTCTTTGGCATAAATTTTATGGTAAGTAGCTAAAATGTGCAATATTTTCATGGCACTAGTCATTAGATCAATTCAAATTTCTTTATATGTAGATAACATAGCTTATGCCCGCGGCTTCGCCGGGTGGATGTCGTTTATCATGCATCCCTTTGGAATTGTTCATGTTCCCGGGAGAAACAGTAGCCTATATGTTAATCCGGGTTATGTTCTATCTGTATGCCAAATTTCATCCAAATCCGTTCACCCCTTACAGCGTGGTTGAGTAACTAACATCCTTTTTTTATTTTTTTTTTATTTTTTTTTCCTGTGGGGAAATCCTCATGGACGCACTCCGCCCTGGGTAGGCGGAGCCAGTGTCGGACTCTTACCGACTAAAACCACCACGGTGTTCCTTCAACTACCTTAGCCGGGGGCGTGGGAACCCGTGAGTATTCACACAACCGACAGCTCCCGGCCCGCCACAAGCAGGCGAGCCCCTTCTCCCCGTGTGGCCTAACGCACCCTCCTCTGTGGCGCATACGGAACACTGCACGCCACCTCACCTCACGGGCCTTTACCAACTGCGCCAACTACGCCAGCTGCTGGTCGGGCAGCAGACTACCCCGAGTCTGCTGCTCGCAGGCCCATCCTCCTGTAATTTTTATAGAGGTTTTCTTCCTCGCGGTCCGGGCGGTGAAGCCAAGACCCTCGGTCCCAAGAGGCGCGAGAACACTACTCGGCAAGCACTCCTGGGATTACGAGACCGACGGGGGCAGGGAAGGACAGTCCCCCCGCTGCCTGCCCAGTGGCAGGGTGAGTGCACACCGGGCCCGCCCCTGCTCCTCCACAGTGCCCTCTGCTTTCTCAGAGGGACACGCAGAGCAACTTCCCAATGGGCCACATCGGGCCCCTCCCGTGCCTGAATATTCGCCACAGGCAATAAGGTCCCCCGGTCCAAAGGAGACTTATTGCCCGTGCCCAGGGTGCACCGGCCCAACAACTGCCGTTCCCTCTAGACGTGTCCAGAAGGACAAGCAGCCGTCAGACACACGTGGAGGTTTTCTGGCCAGCACCCCGAGTAACTAACATCCTAACTGAATCCTTCTATCTACATACAACGTGTATCAGAGCTCATTCAGGCCATAGCATAGAACAACTTTTAGGGACCAACCCTGAAATCGCGAAAAAAATATCAGTTGTTCCCTACTAGATCATCGATGTTGCTCGACAAAATTTAAGGATCAGCTGATTTCTTTTTTCGCAATTTCAGGGTTGGTCCCATAGTAATAGTTGTTCGATAGCATCCCCTGAATGAGCTCTTTAAATGTGATTATTAGAGCGGTACATTGAAAATGTAGTAAGTACAAATGCTTCTGAAGAGGAGTACATTCGGATAACACATATCTCGCGACCTAAAGCCACGGGGCCGGGCCAGCCTGACGCACGTCATTTCTGATACACGTTGTATAATTCTTCTGTACGTGTGTTTATCACCTAACTCCTAAACGGCTGGGCCGATTTGGATGAAATTTTGTGTGTATATTTCAATAAGTTCCTGGATGGTTTTAAAATACAATTGGACCCAGTAGGTGGGGCTGCTGTCGGTATGTCACTGATCTTCTCCTAAACGGCAGGGACGTAGGATTATAGTGGGATAGTAGGATTAGATAGAATGGATAAAATATCCTTTATGTTACCTAGCGGTTGAAAGCTTGCCTTCCATGCAGGAGCGTCTTGAATTTACTTTTTGAATTTACGTGCTAATCGGAATTTGATTATAACTTGCTTTAAGGGTGAAGGAAAACCTTGTCAAGAAACCTGCACAACTGAGAGCAGTGAGAGTGCATACAGTCATCGAAAAACGTGGTGGTGTTTGTTTGTGTTGTGTAGTCTGCCAACTCTCAGTAAGCTAGCGTGGTGGTTCGTACTTGAATCCTTCTCATTCTGAAGAGACCAACACAACAGAGATAGTAAAATAATTATTGTGTGATTAAGTATGAACCGACACCATAACCATTGTGTAATAATTGTTGTTGTTGTTGTTGTTTGTTGTTGTAATTGTTGTCGGACTGCTGATCACGAGGTCGTGGGTTCGATTCCCACAGGACACAAATATTTGTGTGATGAACATAAGTATTTGTGTTGGTCTGGGTGTTTCTTATGTATTATTAGTATGTATTTACAAAAAAAAAAAGTATATAAATATTGCCATTGTCTAGTACCCATATTACAAGCTCTGCTTAGTTTGGGACTAGATGGTGCTGTGTAAAATGTCTCAAAATATTTATTTATTTTATTATTTATTTATTTATTACATAATGCCATAACAATAGAAAAATCAAGACCAACTGTTACCTCACTTCTTAATATTTTAATGTACCTATCTACTTTGATTTTGTCTCTGCATTACCCTCACAGACATAGTAAAAAATATGTCTGTGATTACTCTGAATTCTGAATATGTCTGAGTTTACGTGCTGCATTTCTATGTATTTTAGTTGGCACGTTTCGAGATCACGACTAAACTTATATAGAAATTTTAATAACGACTAATTTGACAGCACTAAAATTGTTGCCATCCCTTTCTTGTATCTACTATTAGTAAAAGAGAGCGATAGTTTAAAATAAGTCTAGTTTGTGAACAAGAGAATCAACACCATTCATATTTAATTGCTAAGAAAACTTATATCTAGCAATTTGCATTGGGTCATCATCATCATCATTGTGACCTTATAATACCCATTTTTGAGTGTAGGCCTCCACGAAATTCCTCCACTGCTGCCGGTCGGGGTCTTGAAGGGCTAAAGATCTATTGTGACGCCTATTGGAGTATTACAGCACATCCCTAAGTTGCAAGTCAATCATGAAGTTGACTATGGTCTATGGTGTAGAGGACTTGATCTCCTGCGTTGAGATAACGTGGCCTCCAAGGTGCTGGCTTCTTATGTGGTGCACTGCAGCACATTCAAAAAGATGGGCGTCTCATCCTTTTCGCGACAGAGCCTGTAAACTGTGACATCACCAATGCCTATTCTGTGGTATCACTAAGGTCCATTCTGTGTAGGTGTTTATTCAGTTTGCAGGGCCCTGTAAGGGTTCTTGTTAGGATTTTTATTTGGATACCCAGACTGATATTACTTAGCTTTCTGCCTATGTTTTCATTGTAGTCCTTTCAAAACTCTGACTTCTATTACGTTCGGAGTGACTGCTGAGAACATAGTTGTTCTAGTACTAAAGTTATACTTTTGTCAACACGGAAATATAATAAATAAATAATAATTATAATAATAATGGACCGATCCATAATCACTTACAGGACTGTTGTTTTCAATAAACCTGACATTGTGGTGATAGATCGTTCAGGATGAAACATCTTATTATACCATGGTTCAGAGCGCCGCGCAGTGATTGTTGATATCACGGTTCCTCTTGACGACAACCTCGTGAAAGCTGAGAAAGATAAACAAATCAAATATATTGACTTAGCTCACGAGGTTGTCGACATGTGGGATGTGGACTCAGCAGACATTGTACCGATAGTCATCACGGCCAATGGCTTAATAGCCAAGAGCCTCGACCAACACCTAAGGAGGCTCTCGTTGGGCGGCTGGATCAAGGGCCAGATGCAGAAGGCAGTACTCCTTGAAACGGCACGCATAGTGAGGAGGTTCCTTTCTCTGGGGCCCTGACCACCGGTAGCTTGGACCCTGTTCCCGATGCCGGTGGCCTACTGTGGTTTATATTTTTAAATGTTTTTTATTTATTTAATATTTAAAAATGTAAATTATAAGTTTGTTAAGATAATAAAGGGAATAATAATAAATAAATTTTGGATATTTTTACCCAGTACCATCTAGTCCCAAACTAAGCAGAGCTTGTACTATGGGTACTAGACAATGGATATAATACTTATATGCTTTTTTTTGTAAATACATACTTATAATACATAACCATTGAACTAAACCACTAAACTAACCTAACTAACTTATAGAACCATTGTATAAATAAACTTATATTTAATGAACTTTTTTCAGCAATTACCGACCCAGAAGATTTTCTAACTGTCTCGAACACATGTTTTAACAAGCCATACATTTACCATTTCGGTAAGGAGTGGATTGGATCTGGACTCGTCACTGCTGAAGGTTAGTCGTTCATGATCTGTTTTAGAACAATTTTTTAGCCTGTCATAGGAATGTGTTCTCTAGGTAATAGATCTGTGAATTGACCACTCTGGGGGCTTGGTGCGAGTTTGACACTTACAAATACTGTCATCGTTTTCGTTGACTTTCATTCATATATCAGTAGCGCCCCTGGCGGATACGAGGAGGAACTATTGATATATGAATGAAAGTTGACGAAAACTGAAAGTATTCGTAAGTGTCAAACAAGTACGCACGTCTATAGGCTTTCCGTACAACGAGAGATAAAATATAATAGCTAGTTGTGTAGCTTGTGTGTGCGTACTAGGCCCCCTAGGGCCTAAACACGCAGCGTATAATATATCTGAACAATAGTGAAATTTAGAGTCTACAGAGCTGGATAAGAGGCTATCCCGCCATCTGTTGTTTATAAGATTATCAGCGACAGGTAGAGTTGCTTTTTGGGGTGCCGGTAAAATTACAATCACATGAGACTTTCCATCTTTATGTCTGTTTGGCGAACCGACTTGCGGTACCATTTAGGCAACAGCCTAGGTGGTATTGCAGTTGTTATGGGCAAAGGTAACTGCTTAACATCAGCCCCCCTAGCCAAGTTGATAATCTACAATCGTCAACTCTAATAGAAAAGGGGTGCCTAAAGCTCGGTTCGTCATCCCATACTATTAAAAAAAACCCCTGGGGCTTTACTCCCGACTGAATCGAGTGCTGTATCAATCGAATTTGAATTCGAGTTAGTGTCAAATCGTACTGCATTTTTCTAGGAATTTAATTTTTGGAATTGCCCCTGGGCAGTCTGCCCCGCTACCAACAGTAACAACCTGTTGACTGGCTAATCCTTTCCCCACGACATGAGCAATTATCATTATGTAGCTCATGTTGACACGATAGAATAAGAAGACCACAAGTTATGACATAAAGGTATTATACTGACGTAAGTATAGAAATGTCTTTGAGTTATGAATAAAAGTTTTTCTTTCATTCTTTATTCTTTCACGGTAAACTACTTTGAATGATTCAAATTCAATTGTTTTTTATTCCAAATAAACCTAATTACGGGCAAATTTTGATACGTCAGGCTCTAGTTGCACGGTTCCAAATTATGGTTGCTATGGAGAAGAACCGGTAAGAAACTCCATGGATATTCCTTTTAAAATAGGTTATTGTTTATTACATCAAATTCATTCAAATAATGTGCGTATGGTATGGCGTATAATATAGGTTAATGTCAGAAATAAACAAGAGTTTAAAAGTGAGAATATTGCCTTTAGAAAAAAACCTAAAAAGCGTTGCCATAGTATGTACGAGTAGGAGCTGGCCTGTTCTGACAGACGGCACCCGTTCACGAGCATGACGCGAGCATCAGCCATCGCTTAACTCAACCTTATTGAAGGGAACTTAACGATCCGATACTAACTCCAGCATCAGTATGAAATTTAAGTGAGAATGACAGACTCATCGTCATTTCAGCCGAAAGACGTCCACTGCTGGACATAGGCCTTCCCCAAGCATCGCCACAACGACCAGACCGCATCCAGCAAATTCCTGCGACCTTCACCAGGTCGTCAGTCCACCTTGTGGGGGGACTACCCACGCTGCGCCTTCCAATACGCGGTCGCCACTCCAGAAATTTACTGCCCCATCGGCCATCCGTTCTGCGAGCAATGTGCCCCGCCCACTGCCACTTAAGTTTGGCAATTCTTCGGGCTATGTCGGTTACTTTCGTTCTCCTGCGAATCTTCTCATTTCTGATTCGATCACGCAAGGACACTCCGAGTATAGCCCTCTCCATTGCCCTTATAGTGACTTTGAGCCTTCTTATCAAGCCCATTGTGAGCCACCGCGTTTCAGTGCCGTAAGTAATTACTGGCAACACACACTGGTCAAAGACTATCGTCTTGAGACACTGCGGTATTTTGGACGAGAAGATATTGCGTAGTCGTCGGTCCACCTTGTGGGGGGCCTACCTACGCTGCGCCTTCCAATACGCGGTCACCACTCAAGAACTTTATGAGCAATTTATTGGTTTATATCATAATAAGCTCTAGACAATAACACACGTTTTATTACTAACTTGAGTTTTATTCATAGTAATTCTGTAATACAAGTTGGAATTTTATTTTATAGAACCTAATACTGTTTCCCATAAACGACTTATTACTAGTTTTTATAAGTCTAAACCCGTGTACAACAACAGCAACTTCCCATTGTATATCAAATTAAATCATTTCCAGCACACAAATGGAAGATTCACAGAAGGTTGCTTCAACCGTCATATGGACCCCAAGTGTTGAATGAGTTCCTGTCCGAACTGAACAGCCAAGCCAGGAAACTGGCCGATGACCTAGTAATACAAATTGGGAATGGACCGTTTAATCCAGAAAGAATGCTTATTGATAATATCATGGAAACAGTTTGTTGTAAGTATTTTATGATACCATTATTGTACCATATGTCTAAAAGATATTGAACTTTATTTAGGGGACTTTTCGCGCACAATTAAATCAAACAAAACAAACATTTTAACTAACCACGACGTTTCGGCCAAGTTGCATTGGCCGTGGTCACGAGCAGACTGAAGTATGCGGGTGTCATCGTCTTGAGCGGCGGGTGTTTTCTCGAACTACCCGCGGTTGGTTTTGCGTAACGTCGCTGTCCGTAGAACACGGTATCAATATAAATATATTCAGTAATCACGACACACAATGCTGACAGTTTCGGCAGACATTGTAGACAAACCACGACTTTTCGATTACTGGATTCCACGAGGAGGCCAACCTATATCCATCTTCCCGATATTTTTTTTTACATTTCTTTATTTCAATCGCTTCTCGTACAATTCTGGGATAGTAAATACCACAGAAATAGATGGAGTTAGAATGGCTATAACGATTACTTAGTACGAGAACCAGTGTCGCCAAACTCATACATTTACAACTGAAATAGTACATTACAATACACAAAAAACCGCGACGTGATTAGGTCCCAATTTAAAATTCAAATTGGGCCTTAAACTCGTACAGTGTTTATTTAATTCAATCTAAATGCGAATTTATAAAATTTGTGTTTAAGATCATGTCAAAATCACTTAAGACGTTTTTCCATTCTAATCAAATCGTACGCAATAACTAGTGAGTTCAACTACTCGAAGCCAGGGGGCGCTTCATTTAAATGACGCTATTTTGGTCTCATTTGCATTAGCAATAGATATTTTATTCGCATGCATGCTGGGTAGCATAGCAGATAACTATTCCTGGCAATAACGAACGAGTTCAACTACCCGACGCTACAGGGCGCTTAAATTATAGTAAGCTATTTGCACTCAACTACATTAGAAATAGATGTTATATGCGCATGCATGCTGAGTAGCCTGTCTACTACGGGAATGTCATTCAGCAAACCAACGACAGTCATTCGCGTAACCATACATTGATTACTTAAAATTATCGCAGCTTCGACCGCAAGGAACATCGTACGTTATAAATATTTTTAAATTGTATTTTGCTAAGAAATCGTTTTCAACGACTATTACATATTTTTTCAAAATTTTGCAAGATTTCTTAATTATTAAGGTATTTAATACTCGTTTGTGAAAATAAATCTTCCTTTTTGATGTACACACGGCTACACATCAAGCTGTACAAAACCAGTAAAGGCTGACCTCGCGTTGCAAGGAAAACCTATACAATGCGAGGTCAGCTTATACTGGAAATGTACAGCTTGATGTGTAGCCGTGTGTACCTACCTACTGAGTACTTGCCTTCTTGCTTTGCAACTTATAACAGCACAGGACGGCATTTTAAACTAATATTAGCACCAGCTTTGAACAGCAATACGTTCCGCGAGCAACTAAATGCGTCATAACGTGTAATAGTACACCCACATTTCGCCAGTTATGTTATAGTCCCATATAATAGGGGGCGAGCCTATTGCCATTGACCGGGCACAAATCCAGTCAGACTAAATGCGTCGTTTGATCATATCAGGTTATGAGCGTGTAGGTTATGAGCTTCATGTTCAAAGTTGTGGCGCGTCTACCCCGCCCACTTAGCCATTCTAACTGTGTGGCTGTGGCACTGAGGAATTATAACTAGAGCGGCCCTCTAAAAGAAATCTTATCACGCACGCTCTGAGGTCCATGGGCCACAGTGATCCCAGTCGGTCTTTACGCTCAGTGCGATGCAAACGTATATTACTCCGTGCTTAATGACGACAAAACATTAAAAAAATGCCGTCTTGTGTTCTAAAAACATGTAAAAACCATTCAAGATTGAAACAATAATAACGGCGTAACGTTTCACCGGTAAGTAAACAAAATGCAATACATTTTGACATTTTCTAGTTTACTTGTACACGCTGCCATTTGTGCCGCCATTTTCTATGCATATCATAGACTAAGAAAAAAAATAGTTACAGAACGGACACGATGTCTGGTACTCCGATTAGGTACTGAATAAGGCAGATATAGCGCACGGAACACGGGTGTGCGGCCACCAAAGCAAATACGAACTCAAAGCAAATTTTGAGGGGTGGACGAATTTGAGGTGGAAGGGAGGGGGACGTGGGTTTGGGGAGGGGAGGAACGGAGTGGGGGATTTTTTTATGTATGGTGGCCTAGAGGGAGAAAGCTTACGGCGTGGCAGGGGGGGGCAAAAATGTAGTCAGAATTCGGTTATCTCTGCCCGTTCCAGAGATATCAGCTCTTTAAGGTTCTCGAGTGGCAGCTTCTATTCCCGCCAGCAGTAAGACGGGTGATAGGTAGCGACAAGCGTTGCAGTTCAGGTGGAATTGGGAGGGGTTCAGGGATGGATGAATTTGCAGTGGAAGGGGGGGGGGAACGTGTTTCTCGCGGGTGTAACTAGATAGTGCTTTGGGTTTGGGGGGGAGGAACGGAGTGGGGGTTTTTATTAAGTATGGGTGACCTCTAGGTCACCCATACTTAATAAAAACACTTGAGCCCACTCCCTCTAGGGAGTGGGCTCAAGTGGCGGCAGAGGGGGGCAAAAATGTGGTCAGAATTCGGTTATCTCTGCCCGTTCCCGAGATATCAGCTCTTTAAGGTTCTCCAGTGGCTGGTTCTATTCCCGCCAGCAGTAAGACGGGTGATAGGGAGCGACAAGCGTTGTAGTTCAGGTAGATTTGGGAGGGGTTAAGGGAAGACGAATTCGCGGTGGAAGGGGTGGGGAACGTGTTTCCCGCGGGTGTAACTAGATAGTGCTTTGGGTTTGGGGGGGAGAAACGGAGTGGGGGGTTTTTATTAAGTCTGGGTGACCTAGAGGGAGTGGGCTTAGGGGGTGGCAGTGGGGGCCAAACATGTAGTCAGAATTCGGTTATCTCTGCCCGTTCCCGAGATATCAGCTCTTTAAAGTTCTCGGGTGGCAGGTTCGATTCCCGCCAGCAGTAAGAGGGGTGATAGGTATTTACCACGAGTAAAACTAGGTGGAGCTAGCTAATAAATTTTGCCTAAATAATATGCTTGATACTAATTTAATTTTGCATGCTTTTAGTCAACCCCCCACATTAAATCATAGGATTCATCTGATTCGAGCCATTATTCATAAATATGCAAAAATTCGTTTAAACTACGAAGCAAAAGTAAACAATGATTATTTATCTGAGCGCCAGAAACTAAACAAACTTATATTGTTTAATGGAAAATAAAATTTTGTTATTCAAATTATATGAATGAACTTTTATTTTAATTCGTTCCTTTGAAAAATCTCAATATATCGAATAGGCAGAATAAACACGAGTGTCGCATCTGTGCAGATTAGTGTTGCATAAAAATCGACTATCGATCTATCGATAGTCCCCCACTGAAATCAGTCATCCTATCGATAGGCCTATCGATAGTATCGATACTATCGATAGTATCGATTGGCAGGTATCCAACAATACTATCGATAGTATCGATAGTATCTAACTATTGTTTCGATACTATCGATACTATCGATAGTATCGATTGTTCGAAATCATGCAATACTATCGATACTATCGATACTATCGATATTATCGATACTATCGATACTATCGTGCTATCGTTTAGATAGTATTGATGCATATGATTATTAAAGAAATGGTTAAGTAGGTACACCGTAACAGCACAGCGTAATTAAAACTACCAGTGGTCCACCGCCTTTGAAGTCGCGCGAAATGCCGCTTACGTCTAGACATTACTTCATACCACAGGGTTGTCACATTTATATTCAGTCTATTATTCAAGTAAAACTTCTTTACGCACGCTTGACTTGGGGAGTAAGCTGGTGAATGTGTTACGAAGATTTTTACAAAAATTGCGATCGGGAGACCCGACTTATTTTGAGATCCAAGATGGCGGACGCGATTTTTTAAATAAAATCAATATGGGTATCGTTTTTGAGGTTTCCCAGGGTGCTGATTGCGAATATGACATCTGTTTTGAGATCCAAGATGGCGGACGCGATTTTTTAAATAAAATCAATATGGGTATCGTTTTCGAGGTTTTTGGGGGTGCTGATTACTAATGTAACATCTATTTCGAGATTCAAGATGGCGGACGCGACTTTTTATGTTAAATCAATATGGATATCGTTTTAGAGGTTTCTCGGGATGCTGATTACTACTATAACATTTATTTAGAGATCCAAGATGGCGGCCGCGACTTTTTAAATAAAATCAATATGGGTATCGTTTTTGTAGTTTGCCGGGGTGCTGATTGCGAATAAAACATCTATTTTCAGATCCAAGATAGCGGATGCGATTTTTTTAATAAAATCAATATGGGTATCGTTTTTAAGGTTTCCCGGGGTGCTGATTGCGAATATAACATCTGTTTTGAGATCCAAGATGGCGGACGCGATTTTTTAAATAAAATCAGTATGGGTATAGATCTCGAGGTTTCCCGGGGTGTTGATTGCGAATATAATATAAATAAATCTGCTTGATTCAACTCGACTCCACTCGACTCGACTCAACTTGACAGAAATTTACTCCACTCGACTCAACTCGACTAAACTCGACTAAACTCGACTCAACTCGACTCAACTCGACTCAACTCGACTCAACTCGACTCAACTCGACTCAACTCGACTCAACACGACTCAACTCGCTTCAACTCGACTCAACTCGACTCAACTCGACTCCACTCGACTCAACTCGACTCAACTCGACTCAACTCGACTCAACTCGACTCAACTCGACTCAACTCGACTCAACTCGACTCAACTCAACTTAACTCGACTAAACGTGACTCCTGAATTTGGCTGAAACTGACTGAAATTGACTGAATTTGACTAAAACTGACTGAACTTGACAGAATTTAAAAAAAGCTGACTAAACTTGACTGAACTGAACTAGACTGAACTGTGCTAAACTGAACTGCACTGGACTGGACTGGACTGAATTGGACTGAACTGAACTTTTTTTTTTTTTTGAGACGGTGAAAATGCCTACCTCATGCCACACCACCCGGGGAGGCAGCGTGGTTATGTGGGGCTCGCACCCACTAAAAACTCCGCCGTGTATCTACTCTCGCCTTGGTGGATGAGCCGTGAGAACTGCAATGCATGGCATTCGTGACCCATCCAGCGCGACCCGTTTCCGGGTCCCTCTTCCTGTACAGACTCTTCTTTGGCGATGTCCGGGTACACTTGGGACATCACCACAACTCGAGGGCCGTGCAATGCGGACAACAGACTCTCCAGTCTATCGCCCGCTGGCCTCTGTTAGGGCGGCATCAGCTCGACGTAAAGCCGCCTGCGCCGACCCGAACTCTTGCGGCGGATTGGATCAGCGAGGGAGTCCTCCTCCCTGACCCGCTCCGCCACTTCCTTCTGCGAGATAACCTCCTCACAGAAGGACGCGACCGCCTCCCACGCCTCCACACTCTCAGCCATAGCCTTAACCACGGCTGGCAGCGAAAGGTCTCCCCCAATTGCTACAGTGAGAGCACGGCGATGCATCACCCAAGCAGGACAGTATGCAAGGGTATGAATGGCCGTGTCCTCACTACAGCCGCACTGGTGACACACGGGACTAGCCTCCCGTCTCGCCACTTTATGCAGGTATTTGCCGAAGCAACCATGCCCCGACAAAACCTGCGTCAGACGGAAGGAAAGAGTCCCATGTCGCCTCCGCATCCTAACTGGACTGAACTTGACTCAACTCGACTTAGCTCGTCTCAACTCGACTCCACTCGACTCAATTCGACTCCACTTGACTCAATTCGACTCCACTCGACTCAACTCGACTCAACTTGACTCAACTTGATTCAAATCGACTCAACTCGACTGAACTCGACTCCACTCAACTCAACTCGACACAATTTGACTCAAATTGACTCAGCTTATGTAAATATAATATATGTATGTTGGTAAATTGTAATATCATCGTTATATCACAGCGTAATTAAAACTACCAGTGGTCCATCGCCTTTGAGGTGGCGGGAAATGCCGCTTCTGTCTAGACATTACGTCATACCGCAGGGTTGTCACATTTATTTTCAGTTTATTATTTTACTTTGTTCCGTATTCACCTATTGGTATTAATAATAAATATTAACATTAACATTTTATTTATTATCTTATATATTATAAAACTGTAAATGTCTGTTTGTTTGTTTGTTTGTTCGAGCATCACGCTAAAACTATTGGATCGATTTTGATGAAACATTTTTAGAAAGCTGATGATTAGACTTAAGAACTGGTATAGGTATTAAGAAGGAAAGAAAGAAAGAAAAAATCGTGACGTGCGTCGGGTAACGCCCGACAGATACGAAGTTTCTATGCCTTTGCAAGCGCGGTTAGAAATGTACGATGGATGGATGGATGGAACTTGACTGAAATTGACTCGGCTTGACTCACTTCGACTCCACTCGATTCAAATGGACTCAACATGACTCAAAACGACTCAATTAGACTCCACTCGACTCAACTCGACTCCACTAGACTCAACTAGCCTCAACTCGACTCATCTTGTCTCAACTCGACAAAATCGACTCAACTGTACTCAACTCGACTCAACTAGCCTCAACTCGACTTAAATCGACTAAACTCGACTCAACTGGACTCAACTGGACTCAACTCGACTCCTCTCGACTCAACTAGACTCAACTCGACTCAACTTGACTAAACTCGACTCAAATCGACTGAACTAGGCTCAAATCGACTAAACTCGACACAACTCGACTCAACTGGACTCAACTCGATTCAACTGGACTCAACTCGACTCAACTGGACTCAACTTGGCCCAACTCTACTCCACTCGAGGACTCAACTCGACTTATCTGACTGAACTTGACTGAAACTAACTGAACTTGACTGGACTGGACTGAACTAAACTGGACTGAACTGAATTTAACTTAACTGAACTAAACTAGACTGGACTGAATTTCTGATGGCCATAATTATTATTATCTCCTAAACCCAAGACCCATCGTGTTGACCAATATATATACCAGGCCCCTCAGAAAGTATTGCGAAAAAAAGTTTTTATATATGGGAGACTGGCCAGTTATAATGTTTTTCGAAAATATGATTATTTATAAGTAAAAATAAGTAAGTTCCAATTTCAAAATTTCCCTCCACATTTTTTGCGAGTTAATTCAAAGTATTGTGTCTCACTGAAATATGGATCAGCGCCGGGAACATTTTAGAGCTATGATTTTATACGATTTCAAGTGTCGCCTGAAACCGGATGAATCGTACGATAGACTTCAAATGGCATTCATGGATGAAGGCCCTTCCAAGGCAACCGTGTATCGTTGGTATAACGAATTCAAGCGCGGTCGACCAACTTTGGGGGATGACGAAAGAAGCGGTCGCCCTTTGACGGCTGTTACCGAAGAAAACGTGCTAGCAGTGAAAAATTTAATCCAAGACAATAGGCGAATTACATATCAGGAGATTCAACACATATTGAAGATTGGATCGGGAAGCGTTCACGAGATTCTACACAGCCATCTTCGCGTGAGGAGGATAGTATCACGCTGGGTGCCGCACAACCTCACCGATGCTCAGAAGCAGGCCCGGGTGGAATGGTGCCGTGATATGCTTAACAAATTTGAAGCAGGCTCGTCTCGGCGTGTTTACGACATCGTTACAGGTGATGAGTCCTGGATTTATCAATACGACCCAGAAACCAAGCGCCAGTCGACTGTTTGGGTGTTTCAAAATGAGCCAACGCCTACCAAAGTGAAGCGATCTAGAAGCGGGGGTAAGATTTTGATCGCTAGCTTTTTTAATTTGACTGGCCACTTGGTATCAATTCCCTTACGGGATCAAAGAAGCATTAATGCCGAATGGTATACTACCAAATGTTTGCCAGAAGTTTTCTCTGTTATAAGCAACAAGCGACCAAACACAGGGCTCCGCGGGCTACTGCTCCACCACGACAATGCACCTGCGCACACCGCACTCAAAACGAGGGACTTCCTGGACAGCACGCCAGTCAAACTCCTGGGTCACCCTCCTTACAGCCCTGATCTAGCACCGTGTGACTTCTTTTTATTCCCAAAAATAAAAAATCAGCTCAAAGGGATACAATTTTCGTCGCCGGAAGATGCGCTGGCTGCGTTCGAGCAGGCTGTAAACGAGGTGTCTGCGGCGGACTGGAAAAAGTGTTTTGAAAACTGGTTTAGGCGCATGAATCTTTGTATAGAGGCTGGTGGAAAGTACTTTGAAAAGATTTGATAAAAATATATGTACGTATAGAACAATTTTTTTTAGTTTCGCAAGACTTTCTGAGTGTCCCACGTATATATCCTAAACTTGAGCTTTTAGACCCATCGTGTTGATACTTAAATGAAAGGGCTCGATAAGCTCTAGACAAATAAATGGTCAAAACTTCTGATGGCCATATTTCCTAAGCCATTGGTCTTAGACCCATCGTGTTACTACTCCAATGAAAGGGCTTGTAAAGTCTCGTCTTCATCATCATCATCATTTCAACCGAAAGTCGTCCACTGCTGTACACAGACCTTTTTTTTTTGAGGCGGAGAAAATGCCTATCGCATGTCACGCTACCCCGGGAAGTAGCGTGGTTATGTGGGGCTCGCTCCCACTAAAAACTCCGCCGTGTACCTATTCTCACCTTGGTGATGAGCCACAAGAACTGCAATGCATGGCATTCGCGACTCATCCAGCGCGGCCCATTTTCGGGGCCCTCTTCCTGTAATGACGCTCCTTAGGCGATGTCCGGGTACACTTGGGACATCACCACAACTCAAAGGCCGTGCAATGCGGACGACTGATTCCCCAGTCTATCGCCCGCTTGTCTAGCCTTTGTCAGGGTGGTATCAGTTCAGCGTAAAGCCGTCTGCGCCGACTCGGCTGGACCTCCCCCAAGCATCGCCAACTTATCTTATATATTATCTTATCTTATATTACTTATCTTATATATATCGTATTACTACTCAAATGAAAGGGCTTGTAAAGTCTCATCATCATCAAAATTTCAGCTGAAAGACGTCCACTGCTGGACATAGGCTTCCCTCAAGCATCGCTAACTTATTATCAGAAAATTCAAAAATGACCAAGAGCAAATTATAGGTTAGCCAAGGGCAAGGGCAAAGGCAATTCTTAAACACACTTTCGTGGCTGTTTAAATACAAACACGTGCCAAAAACGTGTTTAACTCTACTCGAGTTTTAGACGTGGATTTGTGGTAAAAAAGTCTGAAACATCTGTTGAACACGTGTCTAAGATGTGGTTAAATCTTTTGTAGTAAGACCGATACTGTCTTAAGTGTCCACTTATTATAAAAATAAAGTAAATTTTGAAAAGAAAATGGTCGCCCTTTTGAACTGATTGCTTTCAGATAAATATTTGGATCCAAATATTTTCATAATTTTTGAATTTGTGTGTTTATGACCAATCGCTTTCAAAATTATAACTGGTTATCATCATCATCATCAACTCAGACGATCGCAGTCCACTGCTGGTCATAGGCCTCTCCCAAGTTACACCACAATACTTGGTCCTCTGCCTTCCGCATCTAGTCGTCCCCCAGCCACGTTCTTTAGGTCGTCGATCCACCTGGCGGCAGGACGCCCTACGCTGCATTTGCCAATTCACGTTCTCCACTCAAGGACTCGTCTGCTGCAGCGGTCATCGGTCCTTCGACAGACATGGCCAGCGCACTGCCACTTCAGCTTACTGATCCTACAAGCTATGTCGGTCACTCCGGTTCTTCTCCGGATAATCTCATTACGGATTTTATCCTTCAAAGATACTCCGAGCATAGCTCGCTCCATAGGTCGCTGAGTGACTTTGAATTTGTGGATTAGCCCAACTGTCAGTGTCATGTAAGTCGTGACAGGCAGGACGTACTGGTTGAAGACATTTGTTTTCAAACTTCGTGGTATAGACGACGATAAGACTTGGCGAAGTTTGCCAAATGCTGCCGAGCCCAAACGGATCCTTCTATCGGCTTCTTTCTCGAAGTTATGTCTACCAAGCTGAATCACCTGCCCTAGATAGACGTATTCCATTACAACTTCGACGAATATTGGCCTCGGCATGACATTCATATTGAACATTTCTTTTTAACATAACTGGTTATACTATCTATCTATGTCTCTAAATAGATTTTATATTCGAAATCAGCACCCCGAAAATCCTCCAAAACGATACTCATATTGTTTTTATTTAAAAAGTCACGTCTGCCATCTTGGATCGCAATATAGATGTTATATTCATAATCAGCACCCACAAAAACTTCGAATACGATACCCATATTGATTTTGTTTAAAAATTCGCGTCCGCCATCTTGGATCTCAAAATGGATGTTATATTAGTAATCAGCATCCCAAGAAACCTCTTAAACGATATCCATATTGATTCAACTTAAAAAGGCGCGTCCGCAATCTTGAATCTCAAAATAGATATTATATTCGTAATCAGCACCTCCGAAAACCTCGAAAAAGATACATATTGATTTTATTTAAAAAGTCACGTCCGCCATCTTGGATCTCAAAATAGATATTATATTCGTAATCAGCACCTCCGAAAACCTCGAAGAAGATACATATTGATTATATTTATAAAGTCACGTCCGCCATCTTGGATCTCAAAATAGATGTTATATTCGTAATCAGCACCCCCGACAACCTCGAAAACGATACCCATATTGATTTTATTTAAAAAGTCGCGTCCGCCATCTTGGATCTCAAAATAGATGTTATATTCGCAATCAGCACCCCCGACAACCTCTAAAACGTTACCCATATTGATTTTATTTAAAATGTCGCGCCCGCCATCTTGGATCTCAAAATGGATGTCATATTAGTAATCAGCATCCCAAGAAACCTCTTAAACGATATCCATATTGATTCAACTTAAAAAGGCGCGTCCGCCATCTTGAATCTCAAAATAGATATTATATTCGTAATCAGCACCTCCGAAAACCTCGAAAAAGATACCCATATTGATTTTATTTAAAAAGTCGCGTCCGCCATCTTGGATCTCAAATAGATGTTATATTCGTAATCATCATCCACAAAAACCTCGAAAACGATACCCATATTGATTTTATTTAAAAAGTCGCGTCCGCCATCTTGGATCTTAAAATACATATTATATTCGTAATCAGCACCTCCGAAAACCTTGAAAAAGATACATATTGATTTTATTTAAAAAGTCACGTCCGCCATCTTGGATCTCAAAATAGATATTATATTCGTAATCAGCACCTCCGAAAACCTCGAAAAAGATACATATTGATTATATTTAAAAAGTCGCGTCCGCCATCTTGGATCTTAAAATACATGTTATATTCGTTATCAGCACCCCCGAAAACCTCGAAAACGATACCCATATTGATTTTATTTAAAAAGTCGCGTCCGCCATCTTGGATCTCAAAATAAATGTTATATTATTAATTAGCATCCCGAGAAACGTCGAAAACGATATACATGTTGATTTAATTTAAAAAGTCGCGTCCGCCATCTTGGATCTTAAAATACATGTTATATTCGTTATCAGCACCCCCGAAAACCTCGAAAACGATACCCATATTGATTTTATTTAAACAGTCGCGTCCGCCATCTTGGATCTCAAAATAAATGTTATATTATTAATCAGCATCCCGAGAAACGTCGAAAACGATATACATATTGATTTAAATTAAAAAGTCGCGTCCGCCATCTTGAATTTGAAATAGAAGTTATATTCGTAATTTGCACCCCCGAGAACCTCAAGAACGATACCCGTATTAATGTTATTTAAAAAATCGCATCCGCCATCTTGGATGTCGAAGCAGATGTTATGTTTTTAGCATCCCGGAAAATTAACCATTTTAAACGAAATACTTAAAACAATAAAATTCGTCAACCCACAATGGCGTGTCTCAAGCAGCACGTATGACAGCGCACAAATGACGTCAATTAACCGCGACAGCCATATTGCAATACTATCTAAACGATAGCACAATACTATCGATAGTATCGATACTATCGATAGTATCGATAGTATTGCATGATTTCGAACAATCGATACTATCGATAGTATCGTAACAATAGTTAGATAGTATCGATACTATCGATACTATCGATAGTATTGTTGGATACCTGCCAATCGATACTATCGATACTATCGATAGGCCTATCGATAGTATAGATGATTAGGGGCTTTTCGATACTATCGATAGACAATCGATAGTCTATCGATTGTTAGGCAACACTAGTGCAGATTACGTCGCATCTATGACTCGCTAGCCACCCGCCGCGCACCCCGCACACTCCCCGCGCTCTGAGCCGGGCGCACTGTATATTGTAGGCGACAGCCGCTCCAGTTATAATTCCTCAGTGGGCTGTGGTAGATTTTTCCACTTGACGGCGCCTTACCGCTGTGATGTGCTCCTTCACTCTCTCCGCGATAGTACGGTCTATCCGACGTAGGAGACACAAAAGTCCGAAAAGTCCCTTAAATATAGTTCAATGTGAGTGAAATTCTCGAAATTTTAAAACGTTCTGTCTAAAAGATATTTTTAATGGGTTAGAGTACATAGTTATCAAGACTATTTATTTTCTTTAAAAAATATTGCTAGTTCTTTTCGTGCAGCACAGTCTAAAGATCCTGCACCATTCTCTGTGATTCCACGTGGCTCCACCATATGGGACAGGAATCACGTAGCGGAAAGATCAAAACAATTTTAGAACCGTGGGTTTTTTTTTTTTTATTAATATTTTATTAGTATTAACGAATTTTACGCATGCGAAGCATGTGAAGTGGAGGTTAAATTCAATACCACGAGCAGTGTTCACGGTAGCTTAGTGGCTAAAGCACTGGCGTACTGAGCCTGCGCCCCCTTTTTTTTTTTTTTTTTTTTTTTTTTTTTTTTTTTGAGGCGGAGAAAATGCCTTACGCATATCACACTACCTGGGGGGCGTGTGGGTATGTGGGACTCGCACCCACTAAAAACTCCGCCGTGTGCCTACTCTCGCCTTGGGTGGATGGGCCACGAGGACTGCAGTGCATGGCATTCGCGACCCATCCAGCGCGGCCCACTTCGGGGCCTTCCTCTTCCTTCTTGACTCTCTTTCGGCGATGTCCGGGCACACCTGGGACATCACCGCAACTCAAGGGCCGTGCAAGGCAGACGATAGATCCCCAGTCTATCGTCCACTGGCCCCTTTAGGGTGGCATTAGGTCGCCATAATGACGCCGGCGCCGACCCGTTCTCCTACGGCGGATCGGATCTGCGAAGGTGTTCTCCTCCCTGACCCGTTCCGCCGCTTCCTTCTGCGAGATGACTTCCTCGCAGAAGGAAGCAACTGCCTCCCAGGCACTCCCACTATCAGCCATGGCTCTGACCACGGCTGGTAGTGATAGGTCTCCTCCGATTGCTGCAGTGAGAGCACGGCGCTGCACCACCCAGGCGGGGGCACCCAGGGGGAGCCTGCGCCCCTAGCCAAGTTGACAATCTACAATCGTCAACGCTAATAGAAAACAAATCAAAATGTATGGGAATGACATATCTCAACGAATGACTTTTTCGTAGCGTATAGCGTTGACGATTGTAGATTTTCAACTTGTCTAGGGGGGCAGGAGTCGCAGGTTTGAATCCAGGGGGGTGATTCTCGCGTCGTAAAAATTATCTCGAACTCGACATAATGTCGAAACAAGATGGCGAATTTCGATTGAAAATAAATTTTCGTATTATCAGAATGTCACGTTAGAGATATGTCTACGCCTAGCGTCTCTGAATACAAAGAGTAGTTCAAAGCAGTTGACATTACCGGCGACATTTTTCGTAGAGATTTAAAATTAGAGATTATCTCGAATTAGACATTTATCTCTATAACGCGAGAGTTAGGGCCTTTTTTTTTTCGACTTGAGTCTCGCAGGTGGTACCGAAGTACCATTTCTGCTTAACCGGGCTTAGTTGGCGGAGAGTCCCATGTGGGACTCCATTCGCCGAAGGGGTTTTCCCTAATCCTATACCTAAAAACTAAAGTCGCGGTTTCAATACCGCAAGCGGGCGTCCCCCAAGGGGGGGGCTCGAACCTCGCTGGGGCATTACAGGGGGATCCCGCCGTTCCTATGTCCCCCTAGCAGCCGTTGCTGCATCAGGAATGAGTTATTTCTCGAAAGTGGCGGACTTTCGGTATATTGGGTGTGTGTGTAATCGGCAAGCCTAAGCCGGCGAGGCTAAGACCTACCTAAACCTAATCAGTGGCTACGCAATAGCCTGCTCCTAGGAACTACTCTAGAGCATAGGGTCGGTCTCGCGTGACGAGATTATCTCCGGTTGCGACACCGTGAGGGCGTCCCCAGGGGGGAGCTCGGACCTCGACCATAAGAATAGACAATAATACTAGTATTATTATCTATTTTATGCCTCGACTCAGGGTGCAGCAGGGGGACTCCGCTACCGGTCCCCACAGCAGCCGCTGCTGCGTCGTATTGTGTTTCTGATTCTCGAGAGTCGGACTCTCGGTATCTGTGTGGGTGTCGCGTCGGTCCTCGCCGGCGGGGACGATATCTTGGACGACGGCGTCGGAGTGAATTAGGGCCCTTATTTTTTTTTTTATTCGAATGGACTCTCGCAAGTGGTACTGAAGTACCATCTCTGCTTAACCGGGCTTAGTTGGCGGAGAGTCCCATGTGGGACTCCATTCGCCGAAGGTTTTTTCTCTAATCCTATACTTAAAAACTAAAGTCGCGGTTTCAATACCGCAAGCGGGCGTCTCCCAAGGGGGGGGCTCGAACCTCGCTGGGGCATTACAGGGGGACCCCGCCGTTCCTATGTCCCCCTAGCAGGCGTTGCTGCATCAGGAATGAATTATTTCTCGAAAGTGACAGACTTTCGGTATATCGGGTGTGTGTGTAATCGGCAAGCCTCGCCGGCGAGGCTAAGACCTACCTAAACCTAATCAGTGGCTACGCAATAGCCTGCTCCTAGGAACTACTCTAGAGCATAGGGTCGGTCTCGCGTGACGAGATTATCTCCGGTTGCGACACCGTGAGGGCGTCCCCAGGGGGGAGCTCGGACCTCGACTCAGGGTGCAGCAGGGGGACCCCGCCACCGGTCCCCCCAGCAGCCGCTGCTGCGTCGTATTGTGTTTCTGTTTCTCGAGAGTCGGACTCTCGGTATCTGTGTGGGTGTCGAGTCGGTCCTCGCCGGCGGGGACGATATCTTGGACGACGGCGTCGGAGAATTAGGGCCCTGCTCGTGAGCGATTTTTATAGGTAATCTAGGCGGCGCGCGCCGGGGCACGGGGGCGCCGAGAATACTGCGAGGGGCAGCGCGGCGGTCACAAAGTACTTTGCAGCGGTGTTGATGTTATTGTGGCGAACTTTGTTGATAATTACGTGATTCCCACAGGCCTATTGACTACGGGACTTACATTGTGCATAATTTGATACTTGGCCGGATTTTTTTATAGTTATTTGTTTTTATGTTTTAGTAACGACGTTGCAACTAAGTACCAAGAATTCGCTGGGTAAAAAATACGCTGACGCCACTGAAAATCTTTTAGAGATGGCTGTCCAAAGAGCAACAGCAACTTGGCAACACATAGACTTCATTTATGGCTGGAGTTCTCTTAAGAAGCAATTTGAAGACCTGATTAAAGTTTCTGCTGGCATATCTCTTGATGTAACTATTTACTTATGCAAAATAAATATACAAAGTGGAGATGATAATACAAAATTAAATAAAACCACGTACTGAACAGAAAAACATACACAAATAAACATTTTGATTGATTGATTAATTGATTGATTGATTGACTGAGTATCACGTTCTCTGACTGTACACATAAATCAATCAAATCCAGTTGATAGCTTAGGCACAGGAAATTAATTTAATTAATTTAATTTTGAATGTAGGACCATTTTTCTGGCAAAGATCGTTAAGTCAAAGACCCGTGCGAGTCCATATGATTTTAAAATCTATTTTTCAATTATTACAGATAATGAAAAAAAAAATGGTACATACATTGTACCATTTGTAACACAAATGGTACAATGTATGTACATTCATTGTTTCGATATTTTAATATTTATTTATTTTGTTAAAAAAGGTGTTTTTAATTTTCGTTAAACAACTTATTTATGTGTTTAAAATGCTTCTATAGACTAGTAATAGCCGTGTTTTCATTTATTGTCGTATTGTCAATTTGTCATATCCACGTTGTATTATTTACATATGCTTCAATCATTATACAACGTATATCAGAAATGCGTGGTCATATTTTAAGAGCTCATTCAGTGCATAGCTTAGAACAACTATTACTATGGGACCAACGCTGAAATCGCGAAAAAAATATCAGCTGTTCCCTGCCAAATCACCGATGTCGCTCGACAAAATGTAAGGATCAGCTGTTTTTGTTTCCCGATTTCAGCGTTGGTCCCCACAGACATAGTAAAAAATATAGACTAAGTGCTGCGAACAACCATAGTGAAGTGCTCCTTCATGTACAACCAGTGCTCACGTACACACCATGAACCTGAAGGATATTTGTTTTCGCGATGCTTACTGGAAGATGCCGCGACATGTGAACTGAGAGGGGTGGGTGCATGTGTGTGCGTGAGCAGTGGTTGTACATGAAGGAGCACGGTTTTTGTTAGCTTCACTATGGTTGTTCGCAGCACTTAGTCTATATTTTTTACTATGCTGTGTTGGTCCCATAATAAAAGTTTTTCGATAGGATCCCCTGAATAAGCTCCATGTATTACTGATCCACGTTATCTAAGCATAATCAGCCCATTACTGTCGCACTGCAGGTCATGGACTCAGGGTGAGAATGGCTTCAATCATATCAGCACAGAACTATTAAAAAAAAAAAAATTTGGTAAATTTTTACACATCACCATCTAGTCCCAAACTAAGCAGAGCTTGTGCTATGGGTACTAGGTAGACAATGGATATAATACTTAGATACTTTCTTTTTGTAAATACATACTTATATATAATACATAAGAAACCCCCAGACCAACACAATAACTCATGTTCATCACACAAATATTTGTGTTCTGTGGGAATCGAACCCACAACCTCGTGATCAGCAGTCCGAAACTCGAACCACTAGACCACAGATGTTGTTGTTGTCTATGTTAGGGTCGGTTTCCAGTCAGCACGCAAGTGGAATTAAAATACAGCTTTTTTTTACAGGTTATTAGAAAAAGAAAACGAGTTGTGATGGAAAATAAAAACAATGAAAACATGGATACTAATTCAGGTACAAAAACAAAATCTAGGGTACAGTATTGTATAACGCCGAGGCAGTGGCAAGGCTGCAGTTTTATTTTTATTTTTTTATTATTATTATTTCAAGTATAATGCACAACATTACAGTTTAATTAATGCGTTGCTCATATAACTAACAAACAATTATGTATAAAAATAGAAAATAAATTAACATAAAAACCTTAGCAATAAAAATAATAACACTAATTTATTAGGCATCCATCATCTCACAAAAACTTAAACATTCACGACACACATCTATCCATCTCGACGCAAACAAATCGTACTCAGACGCCGAAGTCAGGAGAGCATTTAGCAATGTAAGCGCACGAACGAGTGGGGAGTTAGCATGCGACACCGTGCGTGTTTCTGGCACAGCCAATAATGGGTGGATACGTGGTCTGAGTTGGTATGTAGGCACGATTGGTATAAAAAGACGCACTACTTGAGACACTAGTTCTGGACAATCAGCTTTACCCCGTACTATCTTACAAGCAAAAGTTAGCAAGCAGTAATTCCGCCTTACTTCGAAAGAACTGAATTTTAACATACCCAATAACAAAATTGTTGGTTGTGCAGTTGCGTAACGAGGACATTATCATCATCAACTCAGCTAATCGCAGTTCACCACTGAGGTATTTCACTGCTGGACATAGGCCTCCCAAGTTGCGCCACAGTACTTGGTCCTCCGTCTTCCACTTTCAGTCATTCCCAGCAACCCTCTTCAGGTCGGCGGTCCACCTGCCTGGGGTGCCTGACCCTGCGGTAATATGTAACGAGGACATGCTACTCCCCTAAATATTATTTTTCAACACACTTGCTCGTAAAGTGGCTCTTATTGCACCACCAAATCCGGAATTTTCTGTTATCAGAAAATGTTAACATTACGAGACAGCTGCTGTAAGATGGAAATAAATCCAAAAAGTTAGTTCGGTCAATTTCAGGTTTATTTTTCATTTAATCTGCCTTTGAGAAACTGAGATATCTTTTTCTAAAATATCCGCCACTGGCTCTCGGGTCACAGGTCAGTGCCTCTTGTTGCGCGTTTTTTTTTGGGCTTTACGAGAACATCACTCCATTTAAAGTGCATGTTTTAAAGGACTTATGGGTTTTGTCTTTCTTATATTGGCCATTTGAGCCACCTTGAGCTGTGCTTGAACAATCATGCGATATACAGATTTTAGTAGTAGTAGAGCTCCTTTGTGAAAGCGTTCGTCTGGGAAAGTACTACCACCGTGCCTACTTCTCCGCCAAATAGTGATGCTTGCATTGCTGTGTTTCGGTCTGAACGGTACGGGTGCCGGTGAAATTACAATCACATGAGACTTCCCATCTTCATGTCTCAGTTTGGCGAACCAACTTGCGGTACCATTTAGGCAACAGCCTAGGTGGTATTGAAGTTGTCATGGTCAAAGGGAACCGCTTAACATCAGGTGGGCCTTTAGCTCGTTTCGCCATCCTATACTATAAAAAAAAAGGTTAAGTTTTGAAAATAGTGCTGGAGCGCCTGGCAACCTTATCAATTGGTACAAAAAACAAACAAAAAATAATAATATAGAATGATATTTTTTTGCTAAAAGGATTAGTTTCGATTCCTGGCCGAAAAAGCTGCTTATTCAAAAATCTAAAAATTATTAAACGAAATATATGTTAATTCTTTTTTATTTTCTCCAAAATCGAGCTCACGACTCCTTTGACGACTTTTCTGTATACCTTATAGTTTCGGATTTGGCCCTCCAGCACTATTTTCAAACCTCACTCTGTATTGTATTCAAAGTTCCGTGAACGTGGGTTACGTGGAGAAGATTTAGTTGAGTAACATCACGAATAAGAGACAAGTATATAGAGAGAGTGGTAGAGTTTCAAAGCGTTTTCGTGTCAGAAAGAAAAACTTGCAGATGTATTTTGTTTTCAATAAGTGATTCACTTTTATTCTGGGGCAGGCCCGAAGGTTTTCGAGGGGGGCTGTGCCCACCTTGGCCCCTACCTGGCTACGCCCATGCTCTTAACATGCTCATCTCAGCTGCATGCACTTGCCTTTCATTAATTCCTTTCGTAGCACAACGTTCCGATCTATACAGGACAGCAGGTCTTATCACGGTCTTATAAAATTTCCCCTTCAGTTTCCCGTCGCATCACATGGTATCCATATAATATTGAATACCTTCATTTGTTACAGGGAAGTACAAACCGGTTTTGGATCGCCTGCTAGACTTAACTGCAGAAGAAAATGTGTTCACAGAGAGAGAGTTGAGGGAACAACTGGACACTCTTATAGTTGCTAGTTACGACACCACGTACAGAGCTGTGATGTTCACTCTCATTATGATCGGGAGCGACATCGAAGTTCAGGACAAAATGTATAAAGAGTACGTATAATGTCACCATAAGTATTCACAATTCCTTCACACATTAAAAAGCGACATCTACAGATCTACAGGAAAAAAAAATTACTGGTGCGCAAATTTTTTTTGGTGGTGTAATATGAGTAATAGAACACATTTCCATTAATTGTTCAATACTTTTTTTAATATTTTTATCCGACTTGAAATGAATATGGACATAATCTGTTCGTAATAACATCAATGAAAGAGCGCGACGGCTGCCTCATGCGGCTGCGGGTTTGCATCGGGGGTACAACCCCCTCCCGGACGGCTGCGTGAGCCAGCCGTCATGTGCTTTCATTGATGTTATTACGAACAGATTGTGTCCATATTTTGCTGATTTTAAGTCGGATAAAAAAAAAGTATTGAACAATTAATGGTGTAGCAGTCACGCTCCCTGTCAATCTTAGGGCGGCGTGTCTAGGGACTACTCCCTTTTGTCAGCAATCTGAATGCCTCCCTATGTCCGGCTATCTGAAGGCGTTCCTAATTCCGGCCTCCTGAATGCCTCCCTAATTCCGGCTATCTGAATGCCGACCGTGTTGGGATACAGGTACACCACAAATAATACGCACAATTGTTCAACACACGTTTATTTATTACACAATTATTCCGAGCCGAGCACTCTGTCTATTGTTATTTACTAGGTACACTTTATGGCGCTGTAACGTTATACACGATATACATACACACGATTTATATACAAGAACAAAGAAACTTAATATATCGAAACAAATACTTATTTAAAACTGCCCTAAATTACTTCCTAATTACCCCAACTATCCTAAGAGACCATGACCACGACCTGCAGCATTACTTCCATGCTATTTCTTAGTTCTGTAACTGACCGCAACTGATTGACTGACTAACTCAAGAACGCTCTGACTATATATACTAAAGTGGCGTACAGCGACAGCGGCGGGGCGATCAAGTCGTTTCCTGTTCCACCAAAATTCCCGTGGGAAAATAGACTCGCTCAGATCCTCGCCCCCCGGTTACCCCACTTCAACCCCTATGCTAAATGAACCTAGCCAATCAGAGCGTATCTTTTTGATGTGATGCAATCGTTTACCTTATTAAGTAATGCTGCCGATCGGGTCACGGCTCCCGCCGCGCGCCGCGACGGGAGCAAGTTACGACTTGTTCGTATAACAATTACGATGTTAAATGCTACTAGTTAGCAAACAATGCGACATTTTCTTCGTACTTTGAGCTATTGCTGCTAACTAGAGCCCTAATCCTAGACCATTGTTAGGTCATACACACCCTAGCCTTATCTTTATTGTTTTTAAAACTTACATACTAATGCCGACATCATTTCCTTACATCTATTTACATATGTCGCCGACATTCTCCCCCTCGTGCTCAGCACCGTCCTCTGCTTGCGGCGACTGGCGGGGGACGATCTTCACGATGCGGGAGCTGGGTCGCCTCATGACTCCGC
This sequence comes from Asteroscopus sphinx, assembly GCA_949699075.1. Lineage (NCBI taxonomy): Eukaryota > Metazoa > Arthropoda > Insecta > Lepidoptera > Noctuidae > Asteroscopus > Asteroscopus sphinx. Next base: position 9,638,745 of record OX453025.1, on the reverse strand, counting down.
CTGCAGTAGCCACGTCCGCCACGCGAACACGTCCATCTGGTCCCGGGTACACTCGTTCAATGGTACCCCGGGGCCAGCTACAGCGGGGCAGAGTGTGGTCGCCTATGACGACGACGTCGCCCACACGCAGGTCTCGTTCAGATGCTCTCTCGTCGATGTGTCGGGGGAGCAAGGTAGGCAAGTACTCTCGCACCCACCTGCTCCAGAAGTGATCTGCTAGTCGTTGTGCTGTCTTCCAGGTGTTAGGACCGACCAGATCTCGGTCGGAGAAGATGCCGATGCTCGTGGTACCGGAGGATCGCCCAATCAGAAAGTGATTGGGCGTGAGTGTTTCTTCCTCTGAGATGCCGACGTCTGTCAGAGGCCTGGAGTTGACTATGTGCTCGGCCTCCAACAGTAGGGTGTGAAGGACCTCTTCCCTCGGGTGTCGCTCGCGGAGTGTCGCCTGCAGCGCGGTCTTAATGGACCGCACCAGGCGTTCCCAGGCGCCGCCCATGTTAGGCGCGCCCGGGGGTATGAACTTCCAGCTCACACCCAGGTGCTCGGCTGCTGCAGCGATGTCAGAGGCCTTGAGAGCCTCAGCAGCCTCCTTCAGCTCGCGGTCGGCACCGACGAAGTTCGTGCCGTTGTCGCTGAAAATGGTCTTTGGCATACCACGCCTGGCGGCGAATCTGCGAAGAGCTAAAATCATGGAATCGGTAGACAAGGAAGGCGCCAGTTCAATATGAACGGCCCTTACAGTGAGGCAGGTAAATAGAGCCCCCCATCTTTTTTCGTGACGTCGCCCGATTGTTACCGTCATGGGACCGAAGTAGTCTACTGCGGTACATTGGAACGGTGGAGCGCCATGCCTCAACCTTTCAATGGGTAAATCTCCTGGAGGCATGTTCTGTGGTTTCGCTCGATACACGCGACACCACTGGCAGTTGCTGGCAATATGACGCAGTACAGTTCGTAGACCTATTACACAAAATCTTTGTCGAATCTCATTCATCACAGTTAGGTGGTTACCGTGATTAAATCGCTGGTGATAGTAGGCGATTAAAAGTCTTCCTATGGGATGTCGACTATCTACTATTGCGGGCCTTTTGTAGTGCCTGCTTACTCCTCGTACTGCGTCAATTCTTCCACGTAGGCGGATCAGCTGGTCTTCCATGACGACGTCGAGTTTTCTCAATCTACTATTCCTTGGTATATCTTCATTCTGACTTAGCTTCTTGTATTCTTCGGAAATACTTTCATTTTGACAGCGTTTTATCAATAAATTCTCTGCTTGTTCTAGCAGATGCACTTCTATGGGAAGGTATCTTCTTTCTTCGGTCCGCTCAATATTTTTCTTCTTTATGATTGGCGGTGCCTTCCCTTTCGTTTTCTTCCAGCTGGGATCATCGCTTCCTTTTTTCTTTCTTACGGCGTTCACTTGTTCCTTGGGCTTGCACAGTTCTATAAATTGCAAGACCCTCGCCGTTGCACGTAGGAGACGATTCCAGTTTGATGAACGCACAGGATCAGGGGTCACATGACTATTCGGGGTCATGATCACTGCTGCGATAGCTATTTCCTTTTCTTCGCCAGTCTTCTCTGGCTTTACATTTCTCGGTTCATGCCAATCTTCTCCTTGCAAGTACAACGATTGCAGAGGGCGATCGAGTCTCATACTGATCTGCCAACCTTCCCGTTGGCCAATGGACTCGTCCAGATCCTCGCCCGCCGCATTCGCAGCCGCGTCAATTACTACACGCAGCTTCTCATTCTGCGGTTGCACCACTGAGGAGTGAGGAAGGTACCATTTATTATTATTATCTTCAGTAGGTACTTCCTCTGTATAACCTTTTTCTAATAAATTTTCAATTTGAGCAGTATGTTCTTCTTTCAAATACTGATTCCTCTCAAATTTCTTCTCCAAAATGCATAGCCGCTTCTCTGCCATACCGAGGCTTTCTGGTATTCTTTCTTCTTTATTTTTCCATAAAAGGCCAACCTCGAATCTTCCACTTGGCAGGCGTCTGCTGGTCTTCTCTAAGATCTGGATAGCCTTATCATCAGCATCAGTACTAGGGCGCTTCGGCGCCACTCCCAGTGATTCAATAGAGAAGTGATCCTTCATCAGCTGTTCCAAGTCATCCTCAGCTGTATTGAGATGCAGGCACCGGTCTATGAAGTTGACCTGTCTAGTGTTGCAACCATGCAGCACCCATCCGAGTAAGGTCATTGACGCCACAGGTTGTCCAGATTTTCCTCTCTTCAGTGACCGTGTGACTATCAGCTCCCAATTATCTTGACCTATAAGCAGCTTCGGAGCTTGTTCCGAATAGCAGACCTGGCGCGCTATGTCTTTCAAGTGTGTATATTTACTGACATCAATTTCTTCTAGGCGTTGAGATGTCAGGTTCAGGTTGTCTATTGTTCTGACTCCTTTGAGGCTTGAGGCTTTCATATGGTGGGCGCCTTTTATTCTTATATTCAATCTACGTGAATAAGCGTTCACTATTCTTTTTCCTCCCACCGTCTCCAGAGCGAATGGGTCTCTAGGCCCCTCCGCACCTATGGCCTCAGCCACCTTGGAATCTAAAAGCGACACAGTGGACCCCTCATCCAGTAGGGCAAGCACAATCATAGAGCCCTTAGGTCCAAACAATTCAACAGGCAACATTTTCAAATAAGCTTTATCATTCCTAATCGCATTCACCAAGTTAGTAGTCACCTCAGTCTTATGCTCCTCTTTCTGCTGCTGATCAGCTGATGTCCGTTGTAGGTCCACATGTAATAATCGATGATGCCACCTTTTACATATGCCGCATCCATTTCGCTTGCATGCATCCTTGCGGTGCCTACTACGCAGACATTTGAAGCATAAGCGCAGCCCTTTTACAATATCCCATCTCTCCTGAACTGATACACTCAAAAATTTCCTGCAATCTGAAAGGTGGTGCTCTTCCTCGCAATGCGGGCATTTGATTCTATTATCACTATTATTTACAAATTTCTTATCACTGTAATTCTCTCTTGCCGTATGAGTGGCATGCTTATTCAAATAGCGCTTAGGCTTTTCTAGACTTTCAGGCGTTGCGAAGGCACCACACTTATCAGCTTCAATATTTAAAAAATTAGCAATATTTACCAGTTCAGGGAGGGAGCAATCCATCTCTGCTGCGTAATCGTACCATCGGTACTTAACCACTGAGGGCAACTTATCCACTAATATCTTCACTATTTCGGGTGAATGTAAATATTGCGGTTTAGATAGTCCCTTAATTGCTGCCACACTATTATTCACTTGGCTAGCAAACATACATATTTCGCGAGCGCCGTCGGTTGGTTTCACTAATGATTTTATTTTATCAAGTTCACACAACACTAGTGATTCTGGTCGTCCGAAACGCCGCCGCAATGCGTCTAATACTTCCACTGGTTTGCAATCCGAGTACAACAAACTCTTGATAGCGTCGCGCGCAGTACCTTTCACCGCTTTCCTTATCCGTGCTATATTCTGCACATCGTTGAACATGGCCGCTGTATCTTCATACACCGTTTTAAAGGCGATCCATTCTGACGTATTCCCGTCGAAGAACGGCAGCTCATGTATGTACTTAGGTGGCTGCTGACGCGTATTCAATGCTTTCACTATCTCCGTAGCAAAAACCGCTATATCACTTTTTCTTGTTGTCGACTTATCGCGTTGCTCATATTTACTCGGTTGCACTATAATCTCTTCGCGCACTGTGGTTTCTACCCACTCTTGAACCTGGCCGGTGCGATCCTCTGGTTCTCGTTCTTCATCGGAGCTCAACTGTTCGTCCGCCTGGAGACGCGCTAGCCTTGCCCGGGCAAGCGTGGTCGCTGCCTTGGCCTGTTCCAGTTCCAATCTGGCTAGCTCCTCCTTGGCTTCCAGCTCCTTCTTCTTGGATCGCATCGATCGGATGGACGGAGCGCGCGGAGGACCCAGGGGCACCATCGTCATGTTGGACCCCCAGCCCGCTTTATTCTTCTCGATTTGCTCCGCCTTCTCATCCTTCTTCTGGTCGGGTGTCTTCGATGCGCTGGTCGTTGCAGTCTTTGAAGTGGCTGCTGTGGTCGTGGTCTCTGTCGTTGCTTCGGTGCTCGTGCCGTAACTAAATGCTGTCACCTCGGTTCCTGTCGGTGTCGTCGACTCAGTTCCAGTCGCGGCTGTCGACTCGGTGGCACCCTCAGAGGATTCTTCTGCTGGTTGCTCAGCTTTTGAGGGCGCGCCCTTATTCGATCTCGTTACCGGCATTTTGATTCACGTATTTAATTAACACTGGTGTACCTGTTTATCCGGCTCGCTAAGGACCAATTTTGTAGCAGTCACGCTCCCTGTCAATCTTAGGGCGGCGTGTCTAGGGACTACTCCCTTTTGTCAGCAATCTGAATGCCTCCCTATGTCCGGCTATCTGAAGGCGTTCCTAATTCCGGCCTCCTGAATGCCTCCCTAATTCCGGCTATCTGAATGCCGACCGTGTTGGGATACAGGTACACCACAAATAATACGCACAATTGTTCAACACACGTTTATTTATTACACAATTATTCCGAGCCGAGCACTCTGTCTATTGTTATTTACTAGGTACACTTTATGGCGCTGTAACGTTATACACGATATACATACACACGATTTATATACAAGAACAAAGAAACTTAATATATCGAAACAAATACTTATTTAAAACTGCCCTAAATTACTTCCTAATTACCCCAACTATCCTAAGAGACCATGACCACGACCTGCAGCATTACTTCCATGCTATTTCTTAGTTCTGTAACTGACCGCAACTGATTGACTGACTAACTCAAGAACGCTCTGACTATATATACTAAAGTGGCGTACAGCGACAGCGGCGGGGCGATCAAGTCGTTTCCTGTTCCACCAAAATTCCCGTGGGAAAATAGACTCGCTCAGATCCTCGCCCCCCGGTTACCCCACTTCAACCCCTATGCTAAATGAACCTAGCCAATCAGAGCGTATCTTTTTGATGTGATGCAATCGTTTACCTTATTAAGTAATGCTGCCGATCGGGTCACGGCTCCCGCCGCGCGCCGCGACGGGAGCAAGTTACGACTTGTTCGTATAACAATTACGATGTTAAATGCTACTAGTTAGCAAACAATGCGACATTTTCTTCGTACTTTGAGCTATTGCTGCTAACTAGAGCCCTAATCCTAGACCATTGTTAGGTCATACACACCCTAGCCTTATCTTTATTGTTTTTAAAACTTACATACTAATGCCGACATCATTTCCTTACATCTATTTACATATGTCGCCGACAAATGGAAATGTGTTCTATTACTCATACCGAACCACCAAAAAAAATTTGCGCACTAGTTAATTTTTTTTCTTGTATAGACCAAAATGAAATCCAAATGTTCTGATTGTATAAAACCATATACGAACTACAAAGACTTCAGAACAGAATATTATACTAGATATCCTATCGCAACGATTTATGGAGGGGAATACTACCTGTCTGCTACTAGAATGCCGTTTTCCCTTCCCGCGTCCTCGTACCGCACCTCAGCCAGGCCCGGCTAGTACCAATACTCACCAATAGCAACGCTGTAAAGTGCCTTAAGACTGTCTTTATAATGGTGGACCGTGACTTTAAATATTGGTGATAGAAAGAATGAAACCATAATTTTGTATGTAATTTTCAAGTCTCTCTAGCATGAGACAGAGAAAGCGTAAACTTTTTTGTGAGAATAAATGTTTTAAACAATGATTTCAAAAGGGTTTTTAATAACTAAACTAAAGCATAAAATAAAAATACAAAATAAGGTTTTGTAACGGAATCAATAAATGTAATTTCGCATTTTATGCAAGCGAAAGCTACATGTCAAATATGGAATTGAGCACACAATGCTCTTTTTTGCATCTTAGGTTTTTTGTACCATAAAGGCCTACGCAGACCGGGACGGCATGGCAAGGGATTTTGCCGTCAGTCAGCGCACACCAGCCGCTTAGATACCGCGGCATTCCAGCGCTTTACCACGGCGGCGGGCCGCGGCCCGCGGCACGACAAAGCACGCCTATTGACTATGTGCACGACAGGGGCGCCGCCTAGCGGCTGCAATAAGAAATGTATTTTCAGAACACGTGTTTTTTTAACAATAAGTTATAAAGCCATGTTTTGGTAATATCGACTAAATCAAGTTAAGGTGCTGCATTGAATTTGCAGAGCGGAATCGCGCTGTTTTGATGTTTTTTTACATTTTTGCAAATATCTCTGCGAATAAACATTTAAATAAAAATCTGTTACACCAGAATTTAGATATGTACAAGATATATCTTATACACAAAAAACAATAGTAAAAACTATTGGAATTTTTAAATGCAATGCGAAATAGTGCAAAAACAGACCTTACTTTGAAAAATGAACCTATCCAGCTAATTTCATTAAATCAGGGAAAACACCAAAATCTAGTAAAAAAATCTTAAATATGAAAATTAGATCAACGTCGTATCCACAAATGAAAATATGTTGATTCTAAAATCCCTAATTTTCCCAATGCCGCCCCTTAATCATACGACGACGGTTGACGACCTCTGTGGTCTAGTGGTTCGAGTGTCTGCTGATAACGAGGTCGTGGGTTCGATTCCCACAGGACACAAATATTTGTTTGGCGAACATAAGTGTTTGTGTTGGTCTGGGTGTTGCTTATGTATTATAAGTATGTATTTACCAAAAAAATGAGTATTATATCCATTGTCTAGTACCCATAGCACAAGCTCTGCTTAGTTTGGGACTAGATGGTGCTGTGTAAAAATTTATTTTAAATTAATTAGAGAAATGTGTAACATTGACAATATTAAAGTGCAATAAATAATATTTGTAAAAGATAAGCTGATATTGATACATTATATTTTTGAAATAAGAACAGGATTCGAAAGCATAAAACATAATTTACATAATATATCTTTCCAACCTGAAGCTGTGACAAAAGGAAGAAAATTTGTTTTAGCAGAAAATGTGAAAAAAATTAAAAAGTAAGAATTTACGGCCAAAGTTATTTAATATGAGCCAAAAATTGTATTATTAGGCAAATTTCAGTGACATTGACACTACAAAATATCTATAAATGTAAGTACTGCAAATTGTGCCTTAATTATTAATTTCCAGTAAAGTTACTTTGTTTTTAAATTATCATTTTAATTTATTATAACTAATCAGTGAAATTCTAGTAATTATATGGTTTAGTAACTTGCTTTTTCCTTTTTAAAGCAGTTAAGTAACAATTTATTTATTTGCTCCAATTCCAAGGAAACTTGTAAAATTTACATAAAATATTCTTCTCATCATTTGTGCAGTTCACAACACAATAATTATTTGATCAATTTCCTTCTTTAGCTCATACACATTTGAAAAGACAGCTAATTTAGCGTGGAAATACAAAACACAGCCCTGATATGTTTCACATTTCTGCCAAGGCGTGCGCTGCGATCGATTTGACGGTCCCCACTGCCATCTTGCACATAGTCAATAGGCAGCTCCTGCACGAAGTGTATATAGGTGATACCTAAAAGTGTATCGGGCACGATACACTTTTAGTCTATTTTTATTTATTTTTATGTCACAACGAGCGCCGGAGTCCTTGGCATGTCGTTGCCTACCGCAGTATGTACAAAGTACATTTAATTTTGTACAGTACGCCATGCCATCCCGCCGCGGGAGCCCGTGGTGCATCTTTCAATGCCGTGCAATGAAATCCCTTTCGATGCCGTGGCATTATTTTAAAGCATAGCAATTTATATCGTATTTATATATCGATACGTTTGAATATCCATTAATAAAAATTTAAATCCCTTACCATGCCGTCCCGGTCTGCGTAGGCCTTTAGTCAGCCACCATCCTGTTAAGAAATCTTCAGTGTATATTCATATTCAATGAATCCAATCCGACATCGTAAAGGCCCGTACATACCAAATTCATATCAGTAGCAGCGCGGGTTGTAGGCGGTCCCGTGCATGTTGGAAAAATGTGAAACACGACATACCAAATATTAACGCGGGCCAGCTGGCAAACTGCCACTCCTGCCCTGCTCTGGACCCGCGGGCGACGGCGGCGACAAACCGGGCAGCGCGGCGCGTGAGGTACGCAGGGCAGGAGCAGCGCGGTTGCGTTGTATCACTGTGACTGCCATACTAACTTGTCACACCAGAGCGGGGCAGGGCGGGTCCGTCAGATATCAAAGCGGTTACGAGGTATTTTATATTATTTTATAACTGACACAACACCTCATACTGAAAACAATTCTATCACGGTCCCGCCGTCAAAACGGTTTAAAACTGCCTGCCTTTTAGTGTGACGTCTGCCGCGCTGCTCATGCTCTGAACTGCTACTGACCTGCTTTTGGTTTATACGGGCCTTAAAAGTGGCCATACACGTTAAAGGTATAAGGCCCGCACAGCGATATTTAAGCACAAACCACACACAGAGCTCGTGCGGGTCGGGTGTAGGTCAGGCCCGAGGCAGGTGCAGCGCGGGAGCCGCGAGTAGCTCCCGACAGGCGCGGCCCGCACTATTTCTGTAGGGGCGGGAGACACGCGTGGCTACCGCGCTTCACCCGCCGAGGGCCCGGGCCTCGTGTGATGTCGTCCATATAAAAACAGGTTAATATACCCGCCGTACCACAGATTACCTATTAGTTAAGCCGTCCTCCCGATCCGACCCGCACCCGCCTTGTGTGTGATTTGCGCTTTATTTGCGCTGTTCTTAATCGCCAGTGCGGGCACCTGCATATGATTCCATGTGTTACAGATTTTGCGATAAATATCGCGCCGCGAGCACTGAGGAATTCCTCAGTGGCCGCGAGTAAAAATCTCTGTGCGGGCTTGGCCTTACTGACAAGCTGTGCAGTTCCAGTAGGTCATCACCATTTCAGCCGAAAGACGTCCACTGCTGGACATAGGCCTCCCCAAAGCATCGCCACAACGACCGGTCCTGCACCTTCCGCATCAAGCGGATTCCCGCGACCTTCACCAGGTCGTCAGTCCACCTTGTGGGGGGCCTACCCACGCTGCGCCTTCCAGTACGCGGTCGCCACTCCAGAACTTTACTGCCCCATCGGCCATCTGTTCTGCGAGCAATTCGCCCCGCCCACTGCCACTTAAGTTTGGCAATTATTTGGGCTATGTCGGTTACATTCGTTCTCATGCGAATCTCCTCATTTCTGATTCGATCACGCAGGGACACTCCGACGGGCTATGTCGGTTACTTTCGTTCTCCTGCGAATCTCCTCATTTCTGATTCGATCACGCAGGGACACTCCGAGCATAGCCCTCTCCATTGACTTTGAGCCTTCTTATCAGGCCCATTGTGAGCATCCACGTTTCAGTGCCGTAAGTAATTACTGGTAACACACACTGGTCAAAGACTTTCGTATTGAGAAAGTGCTGTATTTTGGACGAGAAGATAATGGTGTCGATTCTCTTGTTCACGAACTAAACTTATTTTAAACTATCGCTCTCTTTTACTAAAAGTAGATACAAGAAAGGGATAGCAACCATTTTAGAACTGTCAAATTAGTTTACGTGTTACATTTCTTTGTATTTTAGTGGGCACGTTCCGAGATCACGACTAAACTTGTATGGAAATTTTAATTCCGTCTTATTTGACAGCTCTAAAATGATTGCCATCCCTTTCTTGTATCTACTATTTGTAAAAAACCTTAACTAAAAAGTAAAAAATAATCCTTGTATGTATTTCAAAATCTTAACATAAACCAAAATTTTGAAGGTGCCGCGTGACTGTCCCTTTGCGTCATGAAAATATAATGTACTGTCGAGCGCTTATCTATAGTAAAAAAACAGTTTATGCGAACATACATGAAAAGAAAAACACGCGCCGCCTTCAAAATTTTGGTTTATGTTAAGATTTTGAAATACATACAAGGATTATTTTTTACTTTTTAGTTAAGGTTTTTGAAGTCGGTTTTATTTTTTGTTAAAAAGTTTTTATTTCATACTTTTTAGTTGAGAATTCACAGAAAAACGAAACTATTAGTAGATCATCTAGGTAAGCGAAGCTAAATTAAACTGATTTATTGAAGCTGGTTCAAAAACTACTCGACCTAAGTCAATAAAATTTATATGGGACCACCGCGCGGACTTCCTCTACCAAATAAAAAAACAACCACGCAAATTGGCCCATAAATCTCGGAGTAACCGGTGTACATACATGAAAAAAAAAAAAAAAAAAAAAAAAAAAAAAAAAAAAAAAAACCCGCCGAATACATAACCTCCTCCTTTTTTTGAAGTCGGTTAAAAAGAGAGCGATAGTTTAAAATAAGTTTAGTTCGTGAACAAGAGAATCGACACCATTGCGTAGCTTCCCGAACGCTGCCCAAACGAGTCGGATTCGATGATTGACCTCTTTCCCCTTTCCAGCAGGTACGTGGAGCATAAAATGTAGGGGTATGTCTAAATAATAAGACAAATAGCCACCAATAGATAATATTGCCTTCTTGATACACAGGCTGCAAGAAGTATTTGGAAGTAACGAAGAAAACATTGATGTAGGACGGCAGGATTTGGCGAAACTCGTGTATATGGAAGCAGTTATAAAGGAATCTTTACGCTTGTTCCCTGTTGTTCCTTTAATAGGCAGAACTATTGAAAAAAGTATAAAGCTTAGTAAGTTTATATACCTACCTAATTTATCTTTTTATCTTAAGCTGGGGTTGTCTACCAGTCTAACATATGGCTGAATCCTACTAATCCTAGTTTATAAATACGAAAGTATGGTTGTTTGTTTTTAGGGTTCCGTATCCAAAGGGTGCCAAACGGGACCCTATTAATCTTGCTACGCTGTCCGTCCGTCCACGCGTCCGTCCGTCCGTCGGTCTGTCTGTCTTTTGAACGGTAATAGTTAGCCGGTTGATTTTTTCTCAGAATATGTGTTGTGTGTGTGGGTGGTGTGTGTGTGGGTGGTGTTTGTGTGGGGGGGGTGTATGTGTGGGGGGGTGTGTGTGTGTGAGAGCAGAGGCTCCGTGCATGTGGCACAGCAATATGCTGACATGGCCGTTTTGCGCGGATGTGACACATATCTTACCACACTCGATTCAATGTACACACGGCTACACATCAAGCTGTACAAAACCAGTATAGGCTGACCTCGCGTTGTAAGGAAAACCTATACAATGCGAGGTCAACTTATACTGTAAATGTACAGCTTGATGTGTAGCCGTGTGTACGTACCTGTAGTTGTTCTGTCTTTTTTACGTTTTTTGTAATTTTGTCCGTCCAGGGGGACGCAAATAAATATTTTTTCTTTTTTTCTTTCATATTGTGATAATTTCAGAGAACTACACACTACAGGCGGGTGTTTGTATGTTGCCTATTTACGGTGTTCACCGCCATCCCATATGGGGTCCGGAAGCCGACAAGTTTATACCTGAGAGGTGGTTCGACCAGACTACGTTACCTCAAAATGCCAACGCGTTTGCAGCCTTCAGTTTAGGCCAACGTAACTGTATAGGTAGGTTAGAGGTATCAATTTATTTACTTATGGTGTAACACCATCAGTTGACATCAACAACAGTTGTTGTCCTCGGCTTACTGGGGCATAGCGGGGGCACCCCGCCGCTATGTCCCCCTAGCAGCCGTTGCTGCATCGGAAATGGTTTTCTCGAAAGTGGCGGACTTTGGGCTAAGTCAATGAAAGATCCCCATAACTTTACATTGTTGCTCCTTCCGTGGGTAATCCAATGCCTATGGCACGTAAAATAAGGTTGCAAGTCTTAGGGCCGTATTACAGAACTTTCCTCAAGTACAGTTTGATCTTCAAACACCTGATCACTACTTAAGGATAGAATCGTTACTTGAGTAGGTATCGGTCTTATTCCAATACGGTAAATATAAACTTCAATTCAACAACATAACACACGAATATAACCTGAAATAGGAAATAAATCTCTACACAAGCGTGGTCTCGACCACACTTGAGTCATCATCCTCCGAGCCTTTTCCCAATTATATTGGGGTCGGCTTCCAGTCTAGCCAGATGCAGCTGAACATCAGTATTTTATACGGAGCGACTGCCATCAGACCCCCGCAACCCAGTTACTGGGTAATACTGACATTCGGAGGTTAGACCAGTTGTCAGACTTTCAGGCTTCTGACTACCCGTAACGACTACCATAGATATTCGTATGACAACCGGGACCGACAGCTTGACGTGCTCTCCGAGGCACGGAGGGGTCTCGATGTGTAACGAAACGGTCACCCATCCACAGACTGACCGCGGCAAGTGCAGCTTAACCTTGCAGATCGTAAAATCCGCGCGGTCGTTGCATCGCTACGAGCCCCTCCTCGACCACACTTGAGTGATTACAGATAAAATCTCTGCTCATACACTGAAACAGGTGACAGTGTAGATAATGCTAAACTCAGCTGAGCTGTGATTAATGAATCTATGCTTGAGGAATGTTTTGTAATACCTACGGCCTTAGATTTTGTAAATATATTTTTTATGCCCAGTTTCGCATTCGGTTTGGCCATCACAGACATAGTAAAAAAAATATAGACTAAGTGCTGCGAACACCCATAGTGAAGCCAACAAAAACCGTGCTCCTTCATGTACAACCAGTGCTCACGTACACACCATGCACCTGAAGGATATTTGTCTTCGCGATGCTTACTGGACGATGCCACGACATGTGAACTGAGAGGGGTGAGCACGGTTTAAGGTGCATGTGTGTGCGTGAGCGCTGGTTTGTACACGGAGGAGCACGGTTTTATTGGCTTCACTATGATTGTTTGCAGCACTTTGCCTATATTTTTTACTATGCTGCGTTGGCCATAGACATTCTTTATACGTAACGGTGGTGAGTGGTCTGTTATAGGAAAACGCTTCGCATTCATGATGATGAAAATAATGTTGGTGCATTTGCTGAATCGGTATCGTGTAACCAGTGACGCCAGCCGACTTGTGCTTGAACAAGGCGCCTTGTTGAATCCTGTATCGGGACAAGAAATAACTCTGGAACTTAGAAATTAGTCTTCAAGCTAAGGGTGAAAAAAAAATGCCATCCGCCATCTATAGGGAATGTAGGTACTTACCATAAATATTGTAATTTAGAGAATTTTGATTAAAGGTAATTTGACACATGTAGCTGTTTTTTTACTGACTTCAAAAAGAAGAAGGTTATCAATTCGACATGTATGTAGGTATATCATATTATTGGAACTGCGAAATATTTACACATGATAATCTATTAGGGCTTCCAAGCAAATCTGCATTTTTTTTATATTCTATGTTCAAATTGTTTTTGAATCAAATATACCTACATAATTACAGGCGCCTAAGAATTGTTGATTCCAATTTCCAATTCAATCAATCAACTCAGCCTATCGCCGCACCTCGGCCTCTCAATACAATATAAATGCTAGCACCACCTACTACATACACAAGTTTACGTATGTATACGATAAGACCGCCAATTGTTAGTACTGTGCTCATGTTTGTTATAACCAAAGAGTATATAATCACTACGTTTTAGTTATAACTTTATTTTTATTTTTATGGTGTGCAAACAATAAAGTATATTCTATCTATCTATCTATCTACACGAACACACACAGTTGTAGGTTAGGGAAGCTTGCCACTCATATTGCCGACTGGGTTCCAAGCGCTTCTCAGTAGTTCTCAGAGATGGCGACAGGCGATTGACATCCATTGCAATATTGCATGCAGTCCAATTGCCGTCAGACTGCGGGTGCGTGCGGGGCGCGGGCGAGGAATCATAGATTGGCCGTTCTGTACGTTAGTACTATTAGACATTCTGTGCTATCGCAGTCCACTGCTCCCAAGTTGCGCCACAACACATAGTCCAGTCAGTTGATTCTAGTTGCATGGTTACAATAAGTGGGTCCTATCACGGGCGTAGCTATAGCTTTTACATAGGGGGGTCCTACAACGGACAAAATGTTAACTGGTTTTTGCTTGTGACTTCAACTCAGATTATCGCAGTCCACTGCTGGACATAGGCTTCTCCCAAGTTACGCCACAAGTGTCAGAACAATTGGTCCTCTACCTCCGGCATCCGGTCCCCCCCAGCTCCTTTCTTCAGGTCGTCAGTCCACCTGGCTGGGAGGTGCCCTAAGCTGCGTTTGCCGATTAGTGATCTCCACTCAAGGATTCATCTGTGCCAACGGCCATCAGTCCGGAAGTTGGTGCGGATTTGAGTATCCTGCAGATTCCAGGTGATGCTGCAGCATCAACTCAAGGTTACCATGTTCTTGCAACATCATTGTGTTGGTACTCAAACGAAAGAGATCGAGGAGGTACACCCTATGCCAATATATAGTAATAACTTCTGATGGTCATATCTCCTAAACCATAGGTCTTAGCTTAGGCTTATATTGAGAGACATGAACGTAAGACTGTCAAAGAGTAATCTTAGCCGAGTGTTGGCTAATCACATCTTCATATTTCGTATTCAGAAACAAAGTTCTTACCTACGTCGATCTCAGCTAAGCTTAGGTACGCTTTGTTATCTATGGCAGATTTTGATGTGATAAAATTGTATTGTATAGAAGCAGATAGAAGTTACTTTAACGTTATTAATTACATCTGTAGCGACATCTATCCCACAACATGGGAGCTAATAACTGACGTAGTAAATTACTAAACAAATCCTGAATCGCGCAAGCAGAGTATGTCACGCAGTTAGCTTAAATGAGGTTAAATCAAATTAATTGGCGAAACTTTACAGACGTGATTGGTATCGATGCCTAATGGTAATTAATACACTCGTCATTTCATTCAAGCCAGCTGTTCAAGGGGTCAATGGACGCGCGACGCGCGACCATTATTTTTGACGTATTTAAAAATAATTGTAGTGTTATGGTTTCTAATATTTCTTTAAAAATACTCTGTAAACCTACAAGGCCATGCGTCCCGTGACTGTTGATCCCGTGATCTGAATGAATGAAATGATGAGTTAAAAAAAAATGTTTTATTATCATTAGATAAGGACACCCATCACGTCTGTGAAGTTTCGCCAACTAATTTGATTTAACCTTATACATATACATCGTGTTATTGAAACAACTGAAAACCTCTTAAGGGGTCATTGTACTCACAGTATAAACAACTTTTACTATGTGACCAACCCTGAAATCGCGAAAAAAGAAACCAGTAGGTCTACTCGCGTTTTACGAACGACAAACGAAGTACGAACTTTCGTTCCGACTGATACTTACATAATTAAGATAGGCACATAAAAAAGGTACAATTAAGATAGACTACGGTTCATAGTCGTATACAATTTACCGGTGATGAGAAAAACAAACGTCAAAACACGATCATCGCATGCGACAAGACAAGGGAACGATGATTGACCGGAGTAGCAAATTGTGCGATGAATCGTACGATTTATCGAATATCGTCGAACGGGAGTAGAACCCCTGACCCTTACATTTGTGTTCACATAAATCGGAAAAATTTAAGGATCAGCTGATTTTTTCGATTTATGTGAACACAAATGTAAGGGTCAGCCTCAGCTGATTTTTTTTTGCGATTTCAGGGTTGGTCCCATAGTAAAAGTTGTTCATACTGAGGAGTACAATGATCCCTTAAGAGGTTTTTAGTTGTTTCAATAAGACGTTGTATACAAACGTCCAACATCAACCGTTGGGCAGTAGCCCGCCAGACGCAGACCCAGCCTGGTCGGAGGATCCTCCCTTTGTGTTGGCGGAACCTGATACCTCGTTCCTTCACACATCCGTTTAACCAATGTCTCCATATCAGAAGTGTCTCCAAGAGTGACGATATTTAATTGATCGTGCGGCGCACCCTGGGCAGTCAGCCCCGCTACCAACCTGCTGACTGGCTAATCTTTTCCCCACGACATGAGCTATTATCATTATGTAGCTCATGTCGACACGAAGAAGAAGAAGAAGAATCAGAGGCAAAGCGGTGGATTAAATGATAATCACGTTAAGAACTAACGGCCAAAATTTATATCCAATCTATCCCACTGAGGAATTATAACTTCCTCAGTGATCTATCCACGATTTACCCTACTGGAGATAGAAATTTGACATATTTTGTATGGAGCTTATGTCAAATTCCTATCTCTAGTAGGGCAAATCGTGGATAAATCGGATATTAATTTTGGCCTTTAGTCCTTTTATTCAGGAGATATGGCCATGAGAAATACCATTTGTTTACTTTGAACTCATCATTTATTTTGAAGTCGCTACACGCACAAGGGATTTGCGACCGTTATTTCAGGAGATAAAGACTGAAGCTTAGCAAGTAGTAGCTATGATATTAGTTAATCTCCAGTGAAAACTATACAAATAAGAGAAAAGCAACGCACATGGCTTTTGAAATACCTGTACCTAGACTGGTACTGTTTAGGCGGAGTTGTGTTTACATGGCTCCTCCTATTTACAACTCATTACCTAAATCGATTACTGATCTACCCTACAAAAAATTCTGTATTATGTTAAAAAAGTGGTTGTTACAAGAAAGTTTCTATTCAATAGAGGAGTACTTCATAAAAAATCCTTGCAAATTCTATAGCTACGATATGGCATTGAAATTTAGATATAAATACTTATAATTATGTACTGATTAAACATTAATAATGTAAAAATGATTATAATAATATGATTAATAAAATTGAATGTTAAAATAATTTATTAATTGTTATCTTAAAATAGTTCATTCATTTTATATAATAATGAGTGATGATGATGATGACTTTAATAGAAAAATGAGTTTAATAATGTTTAATGTAACTCTTGTTAGTAATTATGAATGTTTTAGTGTTTTGTGACTTTAAATTCAGATTTATCTATCATTTGCATGCCAATTATGGTAAATGTGCCGTACGGAATAAAATTGTACCTGACATCTGTATCTACCACATTTAAGCAAATAAAGAAATTGAAATTGAAAATAATTGTCAACAATCAGTTTTAATTGTAAATTTTTAATCAAATACATTATAACGATTGAAAATTGATAAGTTAATAAACAATTAATTGTTAATCGTGAATTTTCACAATTAGGTACAGTGAAATAATTGTTATAGAGTGATTGACAATAAATTAATTGCTAATCTTTAGTTGTCTCAGCAATTACATTTTGCCTAACACTGGCGGGGGGAGGTGAATGTCGCTTCTTTACGTAGTACCTAATAGCTAATAGTTAGTATTCTTTGTTTCAACGGCGGTAACTGGGTACTGGAGAAAAATTATAATATTCCCAACCAAAATGATAGCTATGATAGATATACTCCCCCCACCAGGGTACCGGGGCACTCCATTTCGAGTCTTGGAATCTGTGGTCCAGGAAAACATTCTTGATCAGTCCCAGATATGCATCATACATGAAATCCAACACGGGGTATGTGTCCACAATGGTGAAGTAATGAGTCGTTTGGAATGACCTAAGCTTGAGAGAGAATGAACACATGCCCGCAAATCCGTCAGAACGATAAGACTTTTTTTCCATCATCAAATGCAGAGCACCACCTGAATCGAATCCGAATCTGCCCCAATATTCTCCCATCACACAAGTGAACCAATGCCAGTCGCTCTGGAAATAGAATTATCCTGTTTAATAGAGTTTAAGGCCGGAATAGAATTGGCATTTCATAAATTAAAGAAGATACAGAAAAAAAAAATTGAACATTTGGAATGGACTGACCATAGAAATCTAAATAATAAGGTATCTAAAAGAAATGTTATCTACTGTCTTTTACTACGGGATCGCATGTCGCCGCTACCAACACATAAATACGCAATATCGCTCACCATTTTTCTAGCATTCAATGTAAAATAAATTAAGCCTAATAAAATCCACTGTAAGATATGCTGCAAAATACAAGTTTAGTGAGACTGCGTCCAAAACACGGCCTAATCCCGACTGGATCGAGTTCTGTATCAATCGAATTTGAATTTGAGTTATTGTCCATTTGAACTGCATTCCTCTAGTAATTGACATTAGCTCGATTTGGTTCAGAGCTCGAACCAGTCGGGACTAAGGCCCCTGCACTGATGATCAACCAAACGGTTCGCGCACTGGTGTCCTAAAAGACACTTGTACGCGGCGACACGTTCACGCGTCGCCGCGTACAAGTGTCCGTCGCGCCACTTCTGATACCTTTAGATTTCTATGGTCCTGATGAGCACACTCCTGTGATGTCGTCTCACACCCATATTCTATGTTGTTTTTTCAAACGTTTTTAGACTCCACTCAACCTCATTCAATACAATATTTCCTGCATGGTATTCACAGTTGCCAAAAATCTCCGTCACTTCATAGTTTTCCTTACTCAAGGTGAGGAAGAACTCAAGGTACTTAACAGGAGGAGGTACTTAGGAGGTAACTGTGAATACTACGGAGGAGACATTTTATTGAATGAGGTTAAGTAGAGTCTAGAAGTTCACTAAGAAAGAAGAATATGGGTGTGAGAAACGTTTGAGGAAAGAACTAAGAATATGGGTGTAAGTCTATAGAAACGTTTAAGGGACCAACTTTGAATATGGGTGTGATTCTATAGAAACATTTGAGGAAAGAACTAAGAATATGGGTGTAAGTATATAGAAACGTTTGAGGGACCAACTTAGAATATGGGTGTGATTCTATAGAAACATTTGAGGAAAGAACTAAGAATATGGGTGTGAGTCTATAGAAACGTTTGAGGAAAGAACTAAGAATATGGGTGTAAGTCTATAGAAACGTTTAAGGGACCAACTTTGAATATGGGTGTGAGTCTATAGAAACGTTTGAGGAAAGAACTAAGAATATGGGTGTGAGTCTATAGAAACGTTTGAGGGACCAACTTAGAATATG
Organism: Asteroscopus sphinx; assembly: GCA_949699075.1. NCBI lineage: Eukaryota > Metazoa > Arthropoda > Insecta > Lepidoptera > Noctuidae > Asteroscopus > Asteroscopus sphinx. The sequence continues at coordinate 9,619,918 of OX453025.1, read as the reverse complement.
GGTGTCAGCGTTGCCGGCACGGGTATTTTTACCCGATTTCGGGTAATTTAGGCCTTAAGCGGATTCTTGGCGAGTAACGATAACTGCCGGGTAATTTCGGGTATTTATGCGACAATCACAAAAAAGAGCATGTCGAGTCCCCCTCAGTGTTATGATCAGGGTAATTCTGAGTCCCCCCCATCATTTTATTATGCGTCCTTTGCCTATTCCTTGTGAATTGCTGCAACCGCGCCTTCTGCCAGCAAACTAAGGGTACGGGTGCCGGCAAAATCACAATTACATACTTTCCATCTTTATGGCTAAGTTTGGCGAACGCAATTTTAGTAAAAAAATGTTGTAGTTTCTTATTGATGGATCACTGTCTTTAGTTTGCTTTATCATTCTAAATCATTCTGCTTCTTTAATGTGCTACTCGGATATTAATATATTTTAATGAAGTAATAATAATATTTGAAATTCATAAATCTTTGTGAAGCGCTGTCTCACTTTGTTCATGCATAGTCCAAAAAAATCAAGCTCGCTTCGCTCACGCTTGTTGTTCAGGCCTACGGGCATATGTTGAAAACAAGTATCCTGTCAGTTTGTAGGTGCGATTAATATTATATTATGTAACATGCAAACCCAAACCGATGTACCGATACACGACACCTAAATATTGCAACTTATGGTTTAGACTAGTGGTGTGAACCGGAGGCAATTTCAGCCTCCAGAGATTATGCGAAGATTTTATTGAATCACCGGTGATTTTCCGGATTATCTCCGGAGAGTCAAAATACTCTAAATCTATATAAAAGAGAAAAAAAAACACATGTTTAATTAATTAACTGTTATAAAAAAAATACTTCCAGTTACAGACAGACATACTAATACTAATGAACACAAATATTTCAGATTAGTCAAGGGTGATCGAATATTTTACAGTCATATTTTTAGTCATCGATCAAAATTATTTAATTATACAAGAAATTTTGGCACATTTGGGTGCGTTCTTCAACAAATCAAATAACCGGTAGTTTAGTTAAATCACCGATTAGTCTCCGGTACTCACTCTAACCGGTGATTATCCGGTTTTTTGAGAACCGGTTCACACCACTAGTTTAGACTTATTAATAATTTTAGCCATTGGTGGTTGATATTATTCTTTGGATAGAGATAGAAAAAATCTGGTACCTTCGGACAAGGCCACACATATGATTTTGTTCTCACGCCATACTTATACCAGGGTAGTGGACGACGTTTGTATGATTTTATAAATTGATATCCAACGACTACACCGAGATCGAATAATTCAGGAATTGGCGAAGTATATACAAACCTGCAATTCAAAATTCATTTAATTTTTTATACACTAAGATATTTATTTAAGGATAATTAATAGGATAATTTGCATAGTGGTTCAGTATCTGTTCCTTGTCGCAACCACACTATTAAAATTGACTTTACAACAATTCATTTGTATGGCGTCCGCTACAAAGTTTTCAGATTCATCCACACCTGCAAAATCGTTTTTTTTTGTTTTGATTTAAAGTGTTAATAATGTGGTTACGATAAGTTGAAAAGACCTAGGTGTATCAGAGTAAATGCCGAATCAGAACAGATTTTAAAGAAATTTCGGACTTTACCCAAAGAGCTTGGATAATCCTAGGTGTAAGTACCTGGATAAAACTAGGTTTACTCGCTCTCAAAGCTTTACTTGTAACATACTCGTATACACGCAAGATAATTGGTAAAATATACAAAGTGTAATGGTTGAGGTCCTTAAAAGGGGTAAATGACTGAATTTTCGGTCAACTCCACGTCGGTTTTTGGGGGTCAACTCGCAAAATAATTGAAACGACACGATAGTGCTCTTTCAGATGCATGCCCATAGTCACCACGCTGGGTAGGCGGGTTTGTGATGACAGTGGGTGATGTTGCACGATGTTAGTGCATAGGAGGACGCTGCTGCCCAACCTTCTGATTTACAACAACCCTTAATCGCCTTTTACGACACCCATGGGTAGAGGAGGGTGGTCTCTCGAAGTTGTAATGGAATAAGTTGCCTAGGGCAGGCAATTCAGCTTGATTGACAAAACTTCAAGAAAGAAGCCATCAGAAGGATCCAGTTGGGCTGGGCAGAATTTGGCAAACTTCGCCGACTCTTCTCGTCGCCTATACTGCAAAGTTTAAAGACGAAGGTCTTCAACCAGTGTGTCCTGCCTGTCATGACTAACGGTGCCGAGACGTGGACACTGGCAGTTGGGCTAGTCCACAAGTTCAAAGTCGCTCAGCGAGCTATGGAGCGAGCTATGCTTGGAGTTTCTTTGATGGATAAAATCCGTAATGATATTATCTGGAGAAGAACCGTTGTGACGGACATAGCTTGTAGGATGTAGTAAGCTGAAGTGGCAGTGGGCTGGCCATGTCTGTCGAAGGACCGATGACCGCTGGAGCAGATGAGTCCTTGAGTGGAAACCATGAATCGGCAAACGCAGCGTAGGGCGCCCCCCTACCAGGTGGACCGACGATCTGAAGAACGTGGCTGGGGTTACTGGATGCGGAAGCTATGTCTAGCAGTGGACTGCGATAGGCTGAGTTGATGATAGTGCTCTGAATATATCGGTTGAACCGGGTTGTACCCTACTCTAATGAAAATTCGGATTCTTTGTCGTTTATCGAATTTAGAGACAAATATTGTGATTTTTTATGACGTCAAATACAAATTTGGAGTGAATGAGTCAAACACAAAAGAAATACTGTCAATGACATTTACAACTAAGAGTAGGGCTTTGACTATGGGACACAGACCTAATCATAAAGTTATAGTATAGAAATGTCTTTGGACCTTATACTATATTCTATGGGACCTATCTATGGATCTGAACTCAGGAGGAATAAAAAAAACAACTTACCAACCAGATGCCGCCCGAAAGCACAAAACAGCTCCATTCCACGTTAAAGCATGTCCGTAAAAACGGTATGTTGCAGCCCAAACAGATAGGTCGTACATACACGGGATAGGGTGGGAAACATTTAGTTCATAGTCGTAACGATACTGGAAAAAAAAACAAGTATGCTTTAGACCACAAAACTGAAATAAAACTTCACTAACTTATATCTCCCTCAATACTATTTCAATGAGAGCAAAGGAATGGCGGCGCATTCATATATATTACAGTACTGTGGGCGGCGCGGCGCGCGTACATTTGCAGCGCTGTCATGGCCGGCCGTCGCGCGTGCACCTCGTTCCCCGCGTTCCACACTACCCCCTCCGTTCGCCTCACTTTTCGTAACGCATTCTTCAGTTTTACTTCAAAAAGCTTTTAAATCCATGATAACTACATGAGCATGTGTATGCAGGATTTGGCTAAGATTTGTAGTGGACAGATAGAAAAAAAATAAAAAAATAGATATATAAAGAAGCAAACAAAATGAAAGCTTTTAATTATAACAAAAACTTTAAATAAAGTAACAAGTATTACACATTACAATATTACATTATTATTTAGTAGTCTATTACCTGCGTGATCGAATCAGAAATGAGGAGATTCGTAGGAGAAAGAAGGTAACCGACATAGCCCGAAGAATTGCCAAACTTAAGGTTCACTGCCGCGCGGGGCACATTGCTCGCAGAACGGATGTCCGATGGGACCATATAGTTCTAGAGTGGCGACCGCGTACGGGAAGGCGCAGCGTGGGTAGGCCCACAAGGCGGAAATGATTGATTGATTGATTATACGGCACATGTTTTTTTTTTTTTATAAGTATCTGTAAAGACGCTTGTCATCTTAGTCTTCCTGCGATCACGAACGCTGCAAAGCTTTCGAAACGTCAGGAAAACCAATTTAAATAATAAACGCGATGTAATCCTATTAAGATTACCTCGTGGGTCTAGTGCTTGCAAGCGCGACTGCTGAGCGTGGGGTCCTGGGTTCGATTCCCGGGTCGGGCAAAGTGTTATTGGGTTTTTTCATTAGGAAATTCGCAGTAGCAGCCCGGAGTCTGGATTTGTGTCGGGTTAATAGCAACAGGCTCGCCCCCTATTACATGGGACTATAACATAACTGAGTCTGAGTGTTTTGGGGGAGGCCTTTGTCCAGCAGTGGACGTCTTTCGGCTGAAATGATGATGAATGATAACATAACTGGCGAAATGTGGGTGTGCTATACACCTCTGCCTTCCCCTTCCGGGAAATACAGGCGTGATGTTATGTTATGTAATCCGGTTAAACTTTTTTTATATAATTATTAATTGTAAATTGAAAGTGATACAATCACTTTTAATAATGATTTAATATTTCATTTGATTATTTTTATTGAAGAGTTTTTCCAAATGACTTGTGTACGACGTGTGACTCTCCTTACGTGTGAATATCGATTCTGATAACGTACGTCACAGGAAAAACAGGGTTTTTGTTACATGTTGTTGTATCTCCTAAGTCATACTTAACACCTGCACAAAAATGATTATGAACCCGTAATTATAAATATTGAATGTAGATACTCTAGATACCCCTAGATTTACTTTAAGGTGTGCGATGTCGGATGTCGGTTTGTTCATCAGTACCAAACCGACTACTTATACTACTACTACTACTACGACTACTTGTACTTATTTAAATTACTTCTCTTTTTATATCCAAATTATATAATACTATTAAGGCCAAACTAACACTAGCTCTTAAGGTGAATGCTACAGGGTAGCCCGCGAAATTCAAATTTTTTGGTGTTTTTTGCAAATTGTGGCTTTGTTTCGCGTTGTATATTAGTCAAAATATGATTGGCGGAAATAATAACAATATATCTACTGAATAATACTCATGAAAAATATTAAACTAGCTCTATAAGCTGTGCAAGCTCGGAAATCGATAATTTGATCGTAAATTAATATTAACGAGCTTGTACAGCTTATAGAGCTAGGTTAATATTTTTCATGAGTATTATTCAATAGATATATTGTTATTATTTCCGCCAATCATATTTTGACCGATACACAACGCGAAATAAAGCTACAATTTGGAAAAAACGTCAAAAAATTTGAATTTCGCGGGCTACCCCGTAGCATTCACCTTAATATCATCGACTAACCATCTTTTTGTATTTTCAATTTTTAAGTTTCTCATGTTAAGTGAACTCTGTAAGTTCTTTGTGAGAATAAATGTCTTAAACCTCATGTAAGTACTTACAGAAGTCATTGTTTTAAGCACTCAAAAGTATAATTTATGACCGTACCCACTTAACTACTTAGTATAATGGACTCATGGAGGTCCAACTGAATATCGGTTTTTGTTTCCTTGCAGGTGTGCTCCAAAGTTAAATTTTTTGTTGTAAATTACCATGTTACTAAGTCACAATCCTATCAAAACAGTAAGCCAAAAAATTGTGCTAAAGTATTAATATGCCATTTAAAGTTTTGCTTAACTCGTTATGCCAAAGTAGATTAGGAATTTAAAAAATATGCGAATCTAAGGTACCTATCCCTTCCGTGTGTGCCACCGCGGAGGGTGCGACCGATGTTAGGCCGCACAAGGAGAAGGGGCTCACCTGCTTGTGGTGGGCCGGGACCTTTCGGGGGTGGTTGTGTGCTAAATAATAATATAATATAATAAATAAATGAATATTTTTGGGACATTTTACACAGCACCATCTAGTCCCAAACTAAGCAGAGCTTGTAATATGGGTACTAGACAATGGATATAATACTTATATACTTTTTTTTTTGTAATTACATACTTATAATACATAAGAAACACCCAGACCAACACAAACACTTATGTTGATCACACAAATATTTGTGTTCTGTGGGAATCGAACCCACGAACTCGGCAGCAGCAGCAGTCCGACACTTGACCACTAGACCACAGATGTCGTCGAATACAGAGGGTTCCCACGCCCCCGGCCAAAGGTAGTTGAAAGAACACCGTGGTGGTTTTGTAGTGATTATATTCTCTTTGGTGGTTTTAGTCGGTAAGAGTCCAATACTGGCTCCGCCTACCCCGGGTGGAGTGCGTCCATGAGAATTCAGCCAAGGTAAAAAAAGACCGTTCGAATCCAGCTCGTGAACGATTTTTTCTTTCCACAATTTATATCTTTAGATTTTTTTAAACTTTCCCGAATTTCACTCATATTGAACTAAGTTTACGGGACTTGTCACGCACAATTAAATCAAAATATAACAAACATTTTGACTAACCTCGACGTTTCGGTCAAGTTGCATTGGCCGTGATCACGAGCAGACTGCCAATGCAACTTGACCGAAACGTCGAGGTTAATCAAAATGTTTGTTATATTTTGATTTAATTGTGCGCGGCAAGTCCCGTAAACTTAGTTCAATATCTTTAGATTTCGCTTCGCATGAGTTAAAAATAATTGGGCAATATACTTTCAAGATTTCTACATAAAGTAATACTCTTACCAAAGGGTGAATATGTATCCTTGCGGGTGTAAAATACAAAGAGCTGTTGTAAAGATCGGCATCGGTATCGTACCATCCGCCGAGAATGCCTTCCAATGTCTTCTGTTTTCCGTACGTCCTTAGTATCAGATCAGTAGGGTTCGCAGTTGTGAGGATATGCCGCGTGGTGAGAACTGCACAGCCGGCAAGTAATATATACCTTCTATATACCGTATTACAGTAACAGCCCAGCTGATGCGCCTGTTCCTATAGGTCACAACATACTAGTTAACAATACAATGAGGCATCTATAAGACAGGCTGGACCTATTACGCCCGCCGCACATGCTCACACGGTACTCGCATTGGTCATCACGTGCCGCGTACGAGTGGCAGCTGCGCGCTGCCTATTGGCCGCAATAACAAACGTCACTTCGTTAACATACACTCGCGCCCTGTGCTCGCGCCACTGCCACTCGGAAAACGTGTCTCAGCTATCTAGGGCTACTCCACAGAGTACTTTTATATATATGAGGCTACTCGCTCGACACGCGCGTTCACACTCACGTACACACACGTACGTGCCTGCGTCGACACGTGAGTCGGTACTACGCTATATGTTTTAAACGCTTTCATGTGGCACGTGATGACTAATGCGAGTATGAGCATGTGCGGCGGGGCTTATGCACATTAATTAATTATTTCATGACTCCTTAAAACATTTGAGTGAAACAACCGATGATTTTAAGACTTTTATGGTTTCATTCTCGTACTACTAGCCTATGCTCGCGGCTTCGCAACCGTGCTTCAGGTCTATCCTACAGGAACCGTGTTTTTTTTTTCATAATTCTCTATGTATTTTATGTGTCATTCCTCTATCTTTAATTACTGTAATTGGATCAAAACCGTTATAATTAAATTAAAATAAATAAATAAAATACCAGTTTAAGTCTAATATAAGCTTTTAAACACAAAAAGTTTCATCTAAATCGATCCAGTAGTTTTTGCGCGATGCTCGAACGAACAAACAAACAGAAAACTACAGTTTTACAACAGTTAGGATTAGGATAAAACAACAGATGCTGAGTTAAATAAATAGATGAAACTTTTTTTCTCAAATAACGGTTCCTCTAGGCTCAAAGGGCGTAAATGCATTTTGGCGTAAAGGCATTTTCTACTCTATAGATGGTTAAAGTCAAAGAGTAGAAAATGTCTTTACGCCAAAATGTCGTTTACGCCCTTTGAGCCTAGAGGTGTCGATGACTGGCAGCGGCTGAGTGCCAGGGCTAGATGGTTAACATCACAAACAATTTATTTAAAACCGGCCAAGAGCATGTCGGGACATGCTCATTATTATAGGGTTCCTTAAGTAGGTCTAATTACAAACGAATCAAATCGAATATTAATCATTTCTATTTTAGTTTTTGCAAACAGCGCCACCTAGCGCTGAATTTAAGAAGCTAAATTCAAGAAGTATGTCATATCAATATAACATAAAGTAACTTTTTGTGATTTTTTTAAATAGGTAGTAACTAAAGGAGCATTATTTGCTATGATAATTTTTCTCAAGGTCAATGACCTATGAACTAGGACGTCTTAAGTATTTTGCAGTTTTCTCACTATAACTCAAAAATTTATAATCACATTATACTCGAAATAATTTTAAAAGAGAGTTTTTATAAAGGTCTATCAATGTGGAAGATTATAAGTTTCTACGTTGCATAGCTTAGAAATGGCAGGGGGGGGGGACACATTGCAAGCCACTTTGGCGGGCTGTATTTCGCAGATGGTATACCTGATAAAAAAGTTGTGTATGAAACATTACCTTCATTTTAGTAGACCTATTCAATGATACCCCACACGAGGGGGTGCAGCGAAAAAAAAAATCATCCCTGTTTCATCATGTCTGGGCGCCACCCCTAAAATACGTTATCAAGATTTTTTTATTCTTTTAAAATTGAGATCTACATGTAGACTATTTTTTAACAATATTTCATTTACTTATGTTTATAACTGTAGACAAGACAGCCCCCAGAAACGCACTTCACCTCTTCAGTAACTTTTGGATCTACATTCCTACACCGGCGGCAGTGACCGACAGCAGCTGCAGGTACTGTTTCCGACTGCAAGCGACACCAGTGGTCCCCATATATTTTCTACGAGGTTTTACACAGACCAGTAAGCCTAGACTATGCATAAACTATATTTTACAAGACAACACAGTCTCAAAATGTTGGCGGGGGACAGAGGGCGGATGGCGCGTTCTTATTGGTTAGATTGGTGTCTGCGGGCGAATGTTATGCAGTGCTACTGCATAAGCTTGGTGACCGGGGGTATCCAGCTAAGTGGCGTCATTAAGCTTACTTGTCTTCTCTCTCTATTGTTGTTATTAGTGGGTTATGTGAAGGCAAATTCCGAGCGCGACTACACAACAACGAAAATACAACAATAAAACGAAATTATGGTGTCGCACTCAGTTAACGAATGCAGCCCTTTCTAATAACCGGAACTGGCTCAAATAATAAATAATAATAATAAATAATAAATATTTTGGAACATTTTTACACAGCACCATCTAGTCCCAAACTAAGCAGAGTTTGTACTATGGGTACTAGACAATGGATATTATACTTATATACTATTTTTTTGTTGTAAATACATACTTATAATATATAAGAAACACCCAGACCAACACAAACACTCATGTCACATCACACAAATATTTGTGTCCTGTGGGAATCGAACCCACGACCTCGTGATCAGCAGTCCGACACTCGAACCACTAGACCACAGAGGTCGTCAAATCAACTAACAAGGTTTGTATAAAACAGACAAACAGACATTGAAGTCAAATAAAAGCTTGTTTGTGACAAAAAATGCATTTTTTGTTGAATGGATGGGCGCCATCACTTATGGCTCGCGGTGGTTCCAACTTGCATTTTGTACGAAAACGTTATGGACCAACGGTGGTGGAGAACACATGGGGGGGTTGAAAATAATCTTACACACAAAACATATCCACCTATCCAAAAAAAATTGGTATACAACAAAACTAGTAAGTATAAAAGCTAGTGCAGGCAGAGTTATTCCCTAAGTTAGTTGGAGGAACACGTGGTGGTTTTAGTTCAACGACCATACAACCTATAGACGCCTCATAACAGGCGACCGATGTCTGCAACACATCTACAAAATTTCACTAATGTAGGTCGCCACTATTCGCCACTTGAAATCTTCAAATCAATTTCGACCACTTCCATGAGCCGTCAAAACTGACGCGTTAGTGATTAGCCAATAGCCGCCTTGGTAGGGCCAATCGGATTGCAGTACCCCGCCTAACCTAGTGGCAGAATTTAGTCTACTCATTATATTCAACATTAGGCGTCTATTGGGCTGTATAGTCATTGTTTTAGTTAGTAACGGCCAAAATTAATAACCTGTTTATCTCCGATTTACCCTACTAGAGATAGAAATTTGACATATTTTGTATGGAGCTTATGTCAAATTTAATCTCTAGTATGGCAAATCGTGGATAGATTGGATATTATTATTTATTATAATTTTGCCCGTAAGAGAAAGACACTGACTCCGCCTTCCCCGCGTGAAGTGCGGCTATGAGGATTTCCTCACAAAAAAAAGAGTTACACGAACAATTTTTATGTAAAAACTTACTATTGTCGTCCACATAGATGTTTGCTTTTTATTTGGTGATAATCTGTACGGCCGCTCTCGTTCCTTGAAAAATTTTTGGCTGTGTACTGTATACATTTTTTCTTCAATACGATAATCAGGTGTGAATTTTGTACTCTGAATATCCGTGTCAGTCCCATTTACATAAATTGTCATAGCCGTGGTATAAAAACCTGGATAATGATATTTTTCTATCCATGGTGTCTCAGTGTTGCTAAAGATACCACCGTACAAAAGTCTTATGCGGTATAATAGTATTAAGGTAAACCTGGAATAGACAAAAAACTAAATATCGATACCTCTAGGCACAAGGGGAGTAAACGACATTTTGGCGTAAAGCACAGATAATATAATAATGTAAAGGCATTTTCTACTCTATAGATTAGCCATTCCCAAAGTGGGCGATAACGCCCCCCTGTGGCCGCTGCAGGCCTAAAGGGGGGCGGTAAGAGACCCAGAAAAAAAATGGGGGCGTTGTGTAAAGGCTTGGGGGGCGATTTGTAATTTCATCTAGCTAGGAGAACTCTTAGACACCGACTGAACTCTCGACTTTCAAGTAGACAAAATAAGTTTGGGAACCAGTGTATAGATGGATATAGTAGAAAATGTCTATTGAGTAGAAAATGTCGTTTACGCCCTTTGAGCCTAGAGGTATTGATATGATCATAGATGGATATGATAGTGTAATGAACGAAACTAAATTGCAATTTATTGACAAGAAAAGTGTTAAATAAAATTCCAAAAGCTCACATTGAATTAACTTGGTTACATGGAAACTGCTTTTATGACAAAATAATTTTGTAATGTGAAATAATCATATAAGTATATGCCTAACTAGAATGATGTAAATTGATATTTTCGGATTATTTTTGACGTTTAGTAGTAGTTAGGTGTTTAATAACTGTTGACATTTTTTAATCCTGATAATTAACAATTTTATATTATTAATTTGTGATAATAATTGAAAGTCTTCGAAAGAATTCATATCCTACTTCTACTAATATTATAAACGTGAAAGTTTGTGAGGATGTATGTATGTTTGTTACACTTTCGCGCAAAAACTACTGTATGGATTTTAATGAAATACGTGCGTCAGGCTGGCCCGGCCCCGTGCCTTTAGGTCGCGAGATATGTATGTATACATGAATGTACTCTTCTTCAGAAGCATTTGTACTTACTACATTTTCAATGTACCGCTCTAATAAATAAAATAGAAGCATTTGTAGGGGGCCGGGCCAGCCTGGCGTTTTTAGCCCGGCCTTATCTGTACCACGACAACTACCAAACATTCTGAGAAAGTGGTGCCACAGAAGGGATGTACTCCGTAAAATACACGTACACAGTGCTTAATTTAATCATAAAACCTAATATTTTCCGAGATATTAAGGTGGAAAAGGGGCCGGGCTGAAAATTGTATCGACAGCTTTAACTGGATAACCAACAACATAACATCACGCCTGTATTTCCCCGAAGGGGTAGGCAGAGGTGTAATACACCCACATTTCGCCAGTTATGTTATAGTCCCATGTAATAGGGGGCTGGGGGGCTGGAAGCTATAAATACTTATCCTAGGTACGAAATAATCTCCGGTGAATTTAGAACACTTGTACTCCTTTTTTTTCAAATTAAACCCTCTAAATATATAAATATAAGTAATTTAAATTCGGCTGGCCCGGCCCCTTTCAGTCCCTAATATCACTCTCAATCAAAATCAAAAATTTTTTTTTTTCCTTTTTTTGTCTAAAATTTTAATTTTGATTTTAATTTTGACTCTCAATATTATATCAATTTCTTTAAGAAGGCGTTCTAATGAGAAAAATAAATCTCGATAGAACCATCACGGATCTCATAGATTTACACAATAGATCTAACGAGAAATAAAGTTCTCAATAGATACACTTATCCAAAAATTGGTTCTAATGAGAAAAATAATTCTCATTAGATCATGATCTCAATCATCATGGATCTAGAGTCTAGATCCAAAGATATAAATGTAGTACATTACTTCAAGCAAAGCGCTCCCAATTCTTCTATTACTGCATTTTTTTTCCAAACCTTTACGAAACTTGACCACATATGTACCATTTTGGATAGCTTATAAAACGAGGATATTATTTCTGTAATTTATACGCCAAATATCGTATACATTTTTTCCCAGTATTTCTCTGCAATGTAAAGGGTACTTAGATGATTTTGTTTTATAACTTGTGATTTATGACCATTTATTTTCGAGGTTATGAAAATGTTAGCCATGAATTTTGTGTGATATGAATTGATCATTCATCAGCTTTCAGGAAAGTGTCAATTGAGTGCGTAAAGTAGAATAATTTTTTCACAATTAGCATTTTTCCATCCGAAGAAGGAAAATATCAAAAAAATCTTAAACTGCTATTACTCGAAAACAAATGACTGATGCCCCCTGGTTCACGGGATAATTTGGTTGCAAATGAGCTCTAGTATAACCCCTATCATGGAATAGGTCGAATTACAAATCATCCTGTATATTAGTAGGATTATGTATTGTGTCGTGTTTCATTCGTGTCCCACGTCCAAGCTAAAGTTACATATAATAAGCGCCTCGGTTATTTATCAATACTTATGATAAATAATTTTAATAATAATAAATAATTTTTTTTAATGTCCTGAAAATTAGCATTTGACTGATGGTTACTCGACCAGTACATTTTTAAATATTGATTATCGTCTCAAATACACGGGTGATAGACATAGGACTCAAACTGCATTGATGTACTGCTTTATAGGAATGCGAAGATCGCCTTCTTAAAGAAATTGATATGATGTTGAGAGTGATATTAGCGACTGAAAGGGCCAGCCAAATTTAAATTACTTATATTTATATATTTAGAGGGTTTAATTTGAAAAGAAAGTAGTACAAGTGTTCTAAATTTTTCGGAGATTATTTCGTACCTAGGATCGGTATTTATAGCTTTCGTGGTTATGCAGTTAAAGCTGTCGATACAATTTTCAGCCCGGCCCCTTTTCCACCTTAATATCTCAGAAAATATTACGTTTTAAGATTAAATTAAGCACTGTGTACGTGTATTTTACGGAGTACATCCCTTCTGTGGCACTACTTTCTCAGCAAGTTTGGTAGTTGTCGTGGTACAGATAGGGCCGGGCTGAAAACGTCAGGCTGGCCTGGCCCCCTTCAAATGATTCTATTTTTTCATTAGAGCGGTACATTGAAAATGTAGTAAGTACAAATGCTTCTGAAGAAGAGTACATTCGAATAATATATATCTCGCGATCTAAAGCCACTCGGCCGGGCCAGCCTGACGCACGTAATGAAATATGGTATACAGATAGAACATAACCCAGATTAACATATAGGCTACTTTTTATCCCGGGAAGATGAACAGTTCCCGAGGGCTGTGTCATAAACGTCATCCACGCGGGCGAAGCCGTGGGGATATGTAATAGCCTGTAACAAAAACCCTGTTGTTCCTGTGAGGTACGTGATCAGAATCGATATTCATACGTAAGGACAACTAATTTGGAAAAACTCTTCTTCTTCGCTTGTAAATTGAAAGTGATAATATAATCACTTTTAATAATGATTTAATAAAGATTTAAATTGTGGAAAGAAAAAATCGCTCACGAGCAGGATTCGAACCTGCGACTCTGGCTCAGTACGCCATTGCTTTAGCCACTAAGCTACCGTGAACACTGCTCGTGGTATCGAAATTTTCCTCCACTATGGTAACGTCTTTGGGTGACGTCAGCGATATCTTATTAAGAAACAGTGATCCTTAACCGACTCGACTAACTTTGCAGTTAATTCAAAGTCGTATAGATATGCCTACCCTTACTAATTAATGATTAATTAATTAATGATTTAATATTTAATTTAATTATTTTTATTGAAGAAAGAAAAGAAAGTAAAATGGTTGATTGTCCCAGTTAACCCTTCAAAATGTTGGTTTATGTTTAGATTTTAAAATACATACAATGATTATTTTTTACTTTTTACGTTTTGGAAGTCGGTTTTATTTTTTGTTAAAAAGTTTTAATTTCATACTGTTTAGTTGATAATTGCGAGGGTTGATTCTTAAATGTTTATAGAACCAATTTGAGAATATATTTTTTGGTAACCTTTGCTATCCCACTGCTGGGCAACAATCTCGTTCATGTTCTTCCAAACGTCAGATCACTATCGTGAAAGAAAAAACACGCAAATCGGCCAAGAATTCTCAGTAAAACGAACCAATGAGCAGATCATCTAGATAGGCGAAGCTAAAATAAACTGATTTATTGAGGCTGGTTAAAAAACTGCTCAACCTAAGTCAATAAAATTTATATGGGACCACCGCGCGGGCTTCCTCTACCAAATAAAAAAACAACCACGTAAATCGGCCCACAAATCTCGGAGTAATCGGTGTACATACATGAAAAAAAAAAAAAAAAATCTTTTCATAATATATATTGTATTTAATGCGGACAGTCCAAGAACCATTTTTTATATTTTAAGGAGTACATCAATACATTAATGACGTAACTGGATAAAATTGTATCATCCATGATATGTGTATCATCCATATTTTTAGTTCGATACTCTATAGCCTATGATTCAATATTATAGACTCCTTTTCACACAAGAAATTCCAAAAAAATTGGCATCGACTGACAATTTGACGACAATGTAGGTTGTTTGACATAACAAAAAAAGCAAAACATGATATCAAAATAGCACAGATATCTGTGATATATGTGTAAAAATAGTAAATATTTTAAAAATCTAAAATTTTATTTAGTACTGTCCGTGTTTATGAATGTATTGCAATACATTGGCTTCATTGAGTTGTATATGGTGAGCATCAACTTTAATTTGTAACGCCTTAAGGCGGAGTCGCTAAGGATCTTTAGCAATGTTCTTTGTATGGGATTATTTAGTTCCAAATACGGAAACGGTGGTGCTGGTAAAATTCCTGGTAATAATGGTAAATAATTATGTGTGGATTTGATTGATACGTACCACCAGAGCCGCATTTTGATTAGTTGGTAACAAACACCAATATTGTGTTTAAGTGAAGGTAAAAATATTGACTTTAACCAAATGAGTAACTACGAGATAAAGTGATTTAGGTACATTAAGACAGGAATGGTGTTACAATCTTTTTTATACGCATTATGTAAGAATTAGTATTGCCATAGTCGTTGAACATTAATCAAATTAGGTAAAAGCTAAAACCCTCGTTTTTAGGGTTCCGTACCCAAAGGGTGCCAAACGGGACCCTATTACTCTCACTACGCTGTCCGTCCGTCCATCTGTCTGTCCGTCTGTCTGTCACAGGGCTGTATCTTTTGAACGGTAATAGTTAACCAGTAGAAATTTTCCCAGAATATGTGTTGCTATGAGGTGTATCACGACAAATACTAAAAACAAAAAAAAGTCCAAAACCAAAGAGGGTCCCCATACAAGAAACCTCAAAAAACATGCATTTTTTTCAACGTTTTTGTTACTGCTCTATGGTCAAATCGGTAATATATACCAGCGTCAAACTTGGTTAGATTATAGTGCATATTATGTAGTTTAGCAACAAATACTAAAAATAAGACAAACATAGACATATGTGGAGTGGTACCTGCGTAAGAAAGACATGCAAAAATTCATATTTCGAGCATTGTACGTTGATGTCTTTTGATGAACTCTCGTAAATTAAATCTGATTTTATGGGGTATCAGGTCGTTGAGAGGTACGGAACCCTTACTGCGCGAGTCCGACTCGCACTTGGCCGGCTTTTTTAATACCTTCTAACACTGTCCCACAATTGGAATTTGTCTGTATCCCATTCAAATTAAATACGTGAATAACTTTTACATTAATACATTTACTTTTACTTCTCTCTCGTGGGGAAATCCTTATACGGTCAAAGTAATTACCGATCTATCCACGATTTACCGTACCAGAAATAGAAATTTGGCATACAAGCGCCATACATTTTATATCAAATTTCTATCTCTGGTATTTTGTTTGTTGTTTTAATTTCGCTTTGTATAATTATTTTAAGTTAAATTAATGTATTTAATTTTGCCATTTTACATTGCCATAACGAGCATGATAATAATAATGGGTCAAATTACCTGTTTGTATACGATAGCTCTAGTAATAATTATTGCATATTGTAAAACAATGTATTGATTGTTCTAGTAATAATTATTGCATATTGTAAAACATTGTATTGAATGTTATTTTGTTTTTTGATGTTGATAGCAATTGTTAATTATGATTATTCTGGGAAATAAAGGCTTACTATACTATACTATACGATAGCTGGTAAATTAATGCGAGATTTGAGCATTTCAAATGGCAACACATTTTCCTTTTTGTTTTTTCCGGCACTGTTACATCTTTCATGCTTGTTTCATCTTAAAAAATGTTCATACTGATTGTTACCACTGAAATAATTCAATACACAGGATGTCCCATCTCAATGCTTCATGGAGGGTAAGTAAGTACTTGCAAATTAAACAATTTTCTCAATTAAATTCATACAATTCATACATTTGATAATAATATAGAATAAATTGTTAATACAATTAGATTACTAACTTTAATTTACTCACCTACTACATAAATTTGAATAATCAATTTGTACTCCAATATAATTAAAATATTACTTGTTATGAGTAAGTAATTCAATTCAATTCATTTATTAATTTGCACGAAATATGGTACATAGGTTGTTACAATGCAATTATTATTTATAACTATTATTACCATTCACCTCTGCCTTCCCCTTCGGGCAAATACAGGCGTGATGTTATTTTGTTTGTTATTATTACCATTCAACATATTGTAATAGTGCAATATGAGTTATAGTTATATACATGTAATGTATTATGTATCTAGATATATATATATATATGTCTGTATATATTTATAAGTCTATATATTCTTATGTATCTATTATATATACTTAAGTATATACACTGGCCGTCAAAACTTAGTACCACACTTTTAAAATTGCAATTTCTCCTATACCATAGAAGTCAGAGATTTGAAATAAAAAAAGGTTTTGTAGCAAATTTCATCAGCTTTCTTTGAAATTATAGTTTATTATACATTAGTATCGTTTTTAACTCAAAAAAAGATCAAAACCAAAAAATTGCCAATTTTAACTTACTGGCAAAAAATTCAAACAACATATATAAGTTCGTTTTACGCCTAATTTATATTTTAATAACTGGTATTGCCTACTCGGGCTCTGATTACAGCTTCGAGCTGGTTTGGCTTACTGATGACGAGGTTTCAGAGGCGATGTTGGGGAATATTCTCCCATTCTTCCATCAGGGCCTGTTTTAGGGCCCTGAGGGTATTAGGAGGTGGTCTGCGGCTTCTTACTAGCCTCCCGAGCTCATCCCAGGCATGCTCGATTGGGTTGAGATGAGGACCTCTTGATGGCCAAGCCATCAAGTTGATACCAACCTCCTGAATGTACTCTTGTACGACTCTAGCGATGTGTGGCCGGGCGTTATCCTGCATCAGTATCAATTCATCACCCATATTTACTAAATATGGCCCTGCATACTCATTAAGGATCTCTTGAGCATATCTTTCCCCAGTCAGGGTGCCATTTTCTATGGCCACTAGCTCTGTGCGACCCTCTAAAGAGATGCCAGCCCATACGTGTACAGAGCCTCCACCGTATTGGACTCTTTCTGTGAAGCAGGCTTGAATTTATCGCTCACCAGGTCGCCTGTACACTCTCCACCTTCCATCGGAAGTGAATAGTGAGAATCGACTCATCAGTGAACAAAACCCTTGCCCATTCTCCTTCACCCCACTGTATGTGTTCACGGGCGTAGCGTAGTCTTGCTACTCGATGCCCTCTCTCGAGTTTGGGGCCACTTGCTCGCCTTTGGGGCTTCAGGTTTGCTTCAGCAAGTCTTCTTCTCACTGTAGTGTCACTAATGTAGTCTCTTCGGGTCTGAAGAAGCTGTTGCTGGACTTCTACTGCATTGAGGTGGCGATTTCTCAACACAATGGAGACAATATAGCGGTCTTCTCGGGTACTAGTGCACCTGGGTCTGCCATTACAAGATCTCCTCAGATGGTTTTCAGTTTCTTCGTACATTCGCTTCACCTGCCGGACCGTTCTTAAAGTTACACCCACCATTCTTGAAGTATAACGCATACTGATGCCTAGTTCCAGAAAAGCCATGATTCTTGCACATTCTTCAGGTGAAAGAGGCATGTTAGGTAAAGATTACGTGCTGTAGGCACCTTGGCTTTTGAATCAAAATTCATCGCCTTCCATGGCATAACATGTTGACCTTTAGAATATGTATATACTAGCTTTTACCCGCGGCTCCGCTCGCGTTAGATTCTGTTAACCCGCGTGACGGATACTGTAATTTTATATATGTTATAACAAATAAATATATATTTAGCTTTAATATTACATGAATATTATATACATTAACGTTACATTAGGAAAACTTTTTATATTGTATGAAACTATTTCTAAATGATCTTTTTATTTTTGAATTTAGTTTTTATTTATAGGTTTTGTAATCTTGAGTCGTTGTGTTGTAAAGCTCCATTTTTTTCTTTACCACCCTTAATATTGTACATCTTATGGATATGTTACAGTGAAACTGTTTTATGTTTTAACATCTGTATTTTCAATTACCTGTGACAAACAATAAAAATCTATTCTATTCTATTCTATTCTATCGATCAAGAAATAAATGTGAAAACAAAAACAGAAACAAAAAGTCAAAAGTAAGACAGCAATTTGAAAAGGAGTGTTTTTGTTTAGTTTTTCCTAAAATTCCTTAAAAGAAGGCTATCGATTATATTTTTTTTATGTAAAAAAAAAAAATTATTTTTGTACTTAATCCTTTTTATTTCGAAAACATATCTTGTGTATTTTAAAAGTACTTAATTGCAATTTTTAAAGTGTGATACAAAGTTTTGACGGCCAGTGTATATATTATTATTAGCTAGTACTGTATGTAAATAAAGTAGGTTTAATTTTTGTTGTGCACTTGTTTCTGTCCTCTAAATTCAACATCTCTCTATCGCTTCAAGGTTAGCTGTTAGAAAACTCATTTCAGAGTTAAGCTCGCCGATGTACACAAACTTTCCTACTGTAATATAAATGTATATATTATGTGTGTACAATAAAGAATTGTTATGGCACCTATTATTAGTAGGTATGTTGCGATGTACTTACTGGGTTTCATATAGAAACTATATAAGTACCTGCAGGACTTCTAAATGTAACACCCTTTATGTACACATGACTGCAATAAAAAATATTTTAAGTACTAGCTTTAAATAATGGAAATAGGAAATTTTAATTTAATGGGGACTTCATTTTAATTTTTTTCAAAGAGGGGTTGATCCCTGAGTTTGTTTCGGCGTTTTCTCAGAGGTACACACGGCTACACATCAAGCTGTATATTTCCAGTATAAGCTGACCTAGCAGTATAGGCTTTCTCTACAATGCGAAATCAGCTTATACTGGAAATGTACAGCTTGATGTGTAGCCGTGTGTACCTAGTCACATGGGAAATGCTGACGTCATCTAGTTTTTAAAAGAACTGACTTTCCAATTTTCAGAATAAATAATTTCATTTTAATTTCATTTTTCATTTTATATCAGACTTTCTTATTGTATTTTTACTTGGTATGTCCTGTGTCTTGTTTTTGTACTAAATATACGTTTTATCTATCTATCTATCATTTTATTTCATTACCCTTTTTATTTCATTGCCCTCTATTTAGTTTGTTTTACTATGTCTGTGTTATTGCATACATCCATGATTCTTATGGGGGGCCCCCCTTAAGAATCATGGATGTATCCCTAGCGCGTATGGTAGTGCGATTATACCTGGGACAAATTAATAGCCCGATTGTACAATCAATTGTATGTGTACACATGTCAAAATGCTCTGTATAGTGTCAAATTTCTTTCATTTTTTCTAACCGGCACTCCCAGCAAATGGTAGAATGAAGTGCAACAAGAAAATCGTAGTGATATTAGGATGACTTCCACCAATAGCGAAGCCGCGCTGCAGAAGAAGAAGCAGTTCTATTGGTGGATTTTTTCGCTTACCGTTTAGCTTCCTCACGTAGTTTCTAGTGGAAAGGCACCCTCAGTCGGTAAAAGTCCGATAGTCCCTGCCTTTCCCGGTAGAGAGTGTAGCGATTTTTTTTTTTTCCGTGGGGCAATCCTACGCACTCCGTCCGGGGTAGGCGGAGCCAGTGTCGGACTCTTACCGACTAAAACCACCACGGTGTTCCTTCAACTAGGTAGTTGAACACCGCTAACCCAGTGCCCTCGGCTAAGGTTAGGCGTGCGTGGGAACCCATGAGTATTCACACAACCACCCCCGACAGGTCCTGGCCCGCCACAAGCAGGCGAGCCCCTTCTCCCCGTGCGGCCTAACGTTGGCCGCACCCTCCTAGGCAGCGCACACGGAACACTGCACGCCACCTCACCTCAAGGGCCTTTACCAGCTACGCCAGCTGCGCCAACTACACTAGCTATGCCAGCTGCTGGTTGGGCAGCAGACTACCCCGAGTCTGTTGCTCGCAGGCCACATCCTCCCGTAATTTTTTATAGAGGTTTTCTTCCTCGCGGTCCGGGCGGTGAAGCCAAGACCCTCGGTCCCAAGAGGCGCGAGAACACTACTCAGCGGGCACTCCTGGGGTTACGAGATCGACGGGGGCAGGGAAGGACAGTCCCCCCACCGCCTGCCCAGTGGCAGGGTGAGTGCACACCGGGCCCGCCCCTACTCCTCCACTGTGCCCTCTGCTGACGTCAGAGGGACACGTGGAGCAACTCCGCGTTGGCCCACATGGGGCCCCTCCCGTACCAGAATATTCGCCATAGGCAATAAGATCCCCTGAAGGCTAATCCCTCGAAAGGATTCTATTACCCGTACCCAGGATGCACCGGCCTAACAACTGCCGTTCCCTCCAGACGTGTCCAGAGAGACAAGCAGCCGTCAGACACACGTGGAGGTATTCTGGCCAGCACCCCAGTATTATATTATCTAACCAGCACTCCCAACAAATGGTAGAATGAAGTGCAACAAGAAAATCGTAGTGATATTAGGATGACTTCCACCAATAGCGAAGCTGTGCTGTGCCAGGCAAGCAAAATGAAGCAGTTCTATTGGTAGATTTTTTCCCTTACCGGTTAGCTTCCACGCATAGCCTTTAGTGGAAAGCCACCCTCAGCCGGTAAAAGTCCGATAGTCCCTGCCTTTCCCGGTAGAGAGTGTAGCGACATCTATCGCGATACATGCGAAAAACCACTGACTTAAGAGATGACGTCACAAATCCTGAATCGCGCAATCACAGTTTGACACGCATGTTACTATAATAATACAAGCGCCACCCGGGATAAAAAAACCACGGGAGCGAAGCCGCGGGTAAAAGCTAGTCTACACTAATATTATAAAGAGGAAAGATTTGTATTTTTGTGTGTATGTTTGTAATGAATAAACTCAAAAACTACTGTGCCGATTTCAAAAATGTGTTCACCATTAGAAAGCTACATTCATCCTGAGTAACATAGGCAATATTTTCATGTCCACCCGAGCGAAAGTTGGGACGCCCGCCCGCCACCACCCGGACCGCGAGGAAGAAAACCTCTATAAAAAATTACGGGACGTAGGGCCTGCGAGCAGCAGACTCGGGGTAGTCTGCTGCCCGACCAGCAGCTGGCGTAGCTGCCACAGCCGGCGTAGTTGGCGCAGCTGGTAAAGGCCCATGAGGTGAGGTGGCGTGCAGTGTCCCGTGTGCGCCACTGAGGAGGGTGGGGCCAACGTTAGGCCGCACGGGTAGAAGAGGCTCGCCTGCTTGTGGCGGGCTGGTACCTGTCGGGGGTGGTTGTGTGAATACTCACGGGTTCCTACGCCCGCGCGCCCCCGGCTAAAGTAGTTGAAGGAAAACCGTGGTGGTTTTAGTCGGTAAGAGTCCGACACTGGCTCCGCCTAACCCGGGTGGAGTGCATCCATTAGGATTTACCCAAGGCAAAAAAAAAAAAAAGGGATGCTCGCCGCTCGTTGTGCCGACTGAGTTCCAATAGCACGATTGCAGCCCAAGCGCCGTCAAACTGCGGGCGCGTGCTGGGCACGGGTACTAGTATAGTATTATATTATCTGTGGCACGGGCGAGGAATCTTGAATTGGCGGGGGGCGGTGAGTGGCCGTTCTGTATGTTAGTACTATTTATTAGATATTCTGTGCCGGAGTAGCAAATTTTGCGATGAATGTTACCGAGTAGACCCCCCAGAGTAGATATTTAGTTTTTAAATTCCAAAATATTCATTAACGTTTAGATTATAAAGAGAGAGATTTATGGTCAGTTACACCTAGCTATGCTCGGAGTGTCCCTGCGTGATCGAATCAGAAATGAGGAGATTCGCAGGAGAACGAAAGTAACCGACATAGCCCGAAGAATTGCCAAACTTAAGTGGCAGTGGGCGGGGCACATTGCTCGCAGAACGGATGGCCGATAGGGCAGTAAAGTTCTGGAGTGGCGACCGCGTACTGGAAGGCGCAGCGTGGGTAGGCCCCCCACAAGGTGGACCGACGACCTGGTGAATGTCGCGGGAATCCGCTGGATGCGGAAGGCGCAGGACCGGTCGTTGTGGCGATGCTTGGGGGAGGCCTATGTCCAGCAGTGGACGTCTTTCGGCTGAAATGATGATGATGATGATGACACCTAACTGTTCCCTTGGTATAATAACATGTGAAACATTATTATACCATGACTGTTCCTACGTAGTTCTTGTTCGGCAGCAAACAGCTTGGCTCGTGGCTAATGTAGTCACGGTTCAAGGTTGTCTTAAAATTGTCTCCTATTTGACTCTACAATTACCATTAAAGCAAGAGGTATTACGGCCCTGCGTCAATGTCAATAATCATTTTTAGAGTTCCGTCCAAGAAATAAGCAAAACGGGAACGGAAACATTGAATCTCTTTGGTCTGGTGTCCCTATAAAAAATACCGTTTTTATTGCGCACATTTATTGTGGCAAACATTCAAAGTCATATCCTTGCAGAGGCACATTATAGAGGCAGAGATTCTCACTGGGTGTGCCGCTGGCGAGACGGTGTTTATTCCACGTATACCACTGATTCCCCACAATTACCCTTTCCAAGCGCATACAGTTTCCTGTGAGTCTGTGCTTCGCGATGACCATCAATAAGTCACAGGGGCAGACACTGAAGGCTGCGGGTGTCATCTCAGGACCAGCTGCTTCTCACATGGACAACTGTACGTCACTTGCTATTGCGTCAGCAGCCCTGACACTCTGTACATTTTGGTTGCTGAAGGTAAAACCTCGAATATAGTTTATTGAGAAGTTTTGTAAAAAGGCGTTTTATTGTATACATTAAATAAATCATAATAAATCATAATTTTTATTTATAAACGTATGAGTACAGGTCAACTTAAGTACTAGATTGAGCGACAGATACATCTGGAATTTTAGGTGGGAGACAGAGCAAGACCCAGTCCCGAGCTAGGATTCATTCATATCATTCTGTATTATTTTTGTAAATTATGCTCAAAATTTGTTTGTGGCCTAGGTTCTCGGTTTACGTTTTAATCTTTGACTTTGCGCCCAGCGCTTTAACAAAAAAATAATGGCAAAAAATTAATTAGTGCTATCATTTGTCCATTACCTTTGAAATTTGACTTATTTGAAAGTTTACCTCATGATAACGTGATCAAAGCCACGGGTACAGCTAGTCTACCATAAGAAAAGAGAAGACTCGTAAGTGCTATCTACACGAATTCTGAGTGATGAGATCTACTGATATGCCACTAATATTGTAAATACTAAAGTCTGGTGGATGTATGTTTGTTGGTTCATTTGTTTGTCCTTCAATCATAATGAAAGGGCTGAATGGATTTGGATGAAATTTGGCACCCAATTAGACCATATTTTTACCGACTTACATACCATGGGAGCGAAACTGCAGGCGTCAACTAACTGTAACTATTACAATATCATAATTTTAATATCTGTACGGTCGACAGCACGTCAGTGGTAACATTTTGACATTGAATGCATCTTTATTTCGTAAGCGGTAAGAGCGGTTTTCTAATTGAAGTGTTACCACTGTCATGCAGTCGACTGTACCTATATTACACTACTTATGGCTAGGTATATGAGTAAAGTTGAGCTTGGAGTCTGCCCTTAAAGATATTTTTTTGTAATTCTACTAATTCTATCCTATCCTACTATCCTACTAATATTATAAATGTAAAAGTTTGCGAAGATATTTGGATGTTTGGATATTTGAATGTTTGTTACTCAATCACGCTGAAACGGCTCAAAGGATTTGGATGAAATTTGGCCCACAGATTGACCATAATCCGGATTAATATAGGCTACTCTTTATACCGGGAAAATAAACAGTTTCCGAGGGATGCGTGATGTCTTTCTATGATAAAATAGAAATACACGCGGGCGAAGCCACGCGCAAAGTACAGCCGTAAATAAAATGTAGTGCAAATCTAACTTATGATTTACTTAATTACAGGAATAACAGGTATTTTTATTTCTGAAGAAAATGTCCCATATTTCTTGGTATTTTACCCTCCGACGAATAAAAAATGGTGGATGGAATCTCGCTAAGAAAAGATCGAAGCACTTAGTTTTTTACTAAACCCACTATAATTTCGACATAATTTTAAGACAACAGATATACGAGTAACATAACATAACATAACGTCACGCCTGTATTTCCCCGAAGGGATAGGCAGAGGTGTAATAGTACACCCACATTTCGCCAGTTATGTTATAGTCCTATCAGTGGCGTGCATT
The DNA here is from genome assembly GCA_949699075.1 of Asteroscopus sphinx. Taxonomy (NCBI): domain Eukaryota; kingdom Metazoa; phylum Arthropoda; class Insecta; order Lepidoptera; family Noctuidae; genus Asteroscopus; species Asteroscopus sphinx. The sequence goes on along the minus strand of OX453025.1, from coordinate 9,595,042 downwards.
GGCCTGCTTCACTTGAATTTAATTGTGGTGTAAGTTATTGATTTTTTGATGTAGGAAGATTAATTTAGCATTAATAGGTCTATTTTAAGATAAATAATCATCGTACTCTGAAAAAAAGATAATAACTTACACCACTATTGAATTTGAATGAGGAAAGCAGTAGGTATTGCCTAATTGCCTATATGCAATGCACGCCACTGAGTCCTATGTAATAGGGGGCGAGCCTATTGCCATTGACAGGGGCACAAATCCAGACTCCGGGCTGCTACTGAGAATTTCCTAATGAAAAAACCCAATAACACTTTGCCCGACCCGGGAATCGAACCCAGGACCCCACGCTCAGGAGTCGCGCTTATAACCAGTAGACCAACGAGGCAGGCAGATATACGAGTACATATTATTATATAGTTATTTTATTTGTGACACTACGACAATGAATACCGTCACACGAGATTTGTTGCGTAATCGCGACTTTTTGTCTTACTATGGGTGTGAATGTGTACTATGGGTGCTTCATTTTTTGTTTAGCGAGATTCCGTCCGCCTTTTTTATTCGTCCAAATTTTACCACTCGCTTTCAGTCATCTGTCTGTTCGGTACAAATTTTGCAATCGATTTCAAACTAGCTTTCCGATGAGCTAGAGACTTGAAACTTTAAACATAGGTCAGGACTAGATGACAATGCAATATTAATTTGCTTTCGTTTAAAAAAGTGGTATAAAAAAACTTTTTCATCAAATTTATTTATTTATTTAATTGTTTTGACATTGAAATTAGATTTGAATGGTAATTATGTAATTATTATAAGAGACACGTCTTGTTTGTGATGTCGAACGAAAGTTGTTATTGACAAATAGGCTTTAAAACGTTTACAATTATTTGCAAGTAGGTATTTCCTTTCTAAAATACTGGTTTTAAGTGGCATTACGTAGTCAGGCAATTTTGCTTACGTGACAATAGAAGGTAAATAGTTTTCAAGTCAGCACTGGCTCTAGCCTATTATTAGAGGTGTTTTTCGGGCCGAGTCAATAGGGCTGTCACCTTTAAAAAAGGCAGGCCCGGAAATTTTGGTAAAATAAGTAGATTTCTTCAAACTAAAACTTCTTCTTCTTCTTCTTAATCTTTCTGTAAACTATTGTCTATGTTTTCGTTTGGTGTAATGTACAATAAAGAATAATTATAATAATTTTAATGCTTGATTTCACGTATTAGAACGAATACCTATTAGTTTTGGCTGGCCCCTATTTGATTTCCTGGTTTTTTTTTGGCCCATGATGTAAATAATTGGCCCACTCCTAGACTAGACTATAGATATCGGAGTACATAGGATCGATCCAGACCACAGTTTTACTAATATATTGTTAAACTGTGATCCAGACCAAGCAACGAAAGCAAGCGACACGGCGACGTTGAACTAATGGCAAACTATTTTCCATGGCAGATGGGCAAGACCGGATGTTAATTGCCATCACTCGTTTATCCTCGCTGCTTGATAACTATGAGATGGTAATTCTCCTTTTATTTTGTCTGCGTTTTCAATAATCTGGGGCTTTTTTCAAAAATAAGCCAATCTTGCGCTTTTTTTTAAGTCAACCCAACAAGGTTGTGGTGTGTCGAGCAGCGAAATCCGGCCATCGCCGCGGCCTTACTTACACACATTTCTCGAGTCTCGCATTCACCACCAGCCCCCCTAGCCAACTTTACAATCTACAATCGTCAACGCTATAGAAAACAATCAAAATGTATGGAAATGACATATCTAAACGAATTACTTTTTCGTTGAGATATGTCATTCCCATACATTTTGATTGTTTTCTATTAATGTTGACGATTGTAGATTGTAAACTTGGCTAGGGGGGCTGGTCTGACCCGCAAACCCGGAGAGGTGGCAGCCCTAGTCACAGCATCATCATCCTTAGATCTTCTTTAAGCCATTATAAGCGGAACTGGCTTAGTATGCACGTTTTATACAACACAGGCTCTGCTTATACTGGTTCTGTACCATTGATACGCGGTTGACCTTCTATGACCTTATTCAGATGCATAGCGTAAAAAATTTCTACACGTCACGATTTTTAACCGACTTCAAAAAGGAGGAGGTTATTAAACGATAAACTCAAACTTATAATTTAAGTTTATTTGACATTTATATTAATTACTTTAGTCTTTCTTTGAAGAAATATGTTATTAGTAATTTAATTCATTAATCTCACAAATTCCGCGTACTGGGAGGCGCAGCGTGGGTAGGCCCCCCACAAGGTGGACCGACGACCTGGTGAAGGTCGCGGGAATCCGCTGGATGCGGAAGGCGCAGGACCGGTCGTTGTGGCGTTGCTTGGCCTATGTCCAGCAGTGGACGTCTTTCGGCTGAGATGATGGATCTCACAAATTATTGCAAACGCTTGAGTTTTCTTCACCACGAGTTATATTTGCAATAATAATTATCTAAACACTATAAATATAAGGGACGCTGTAAAAATAGTTTTCAACCGACAGACTGTCCGTACATTTTTTTACCTATGCAATAAACATTAAGTGTCGTCAATTTTAAAAGTTACTATTCTCAGAGTACTCAGACTATAAATGCTAGAGTTTGGATGTATTTCTGTATGTTTGGATGCATTAAACGGCTGATCGAATTTAGATTAAACTTTGTACAGACTCTACAGAGTGTACAATGTATCCGGGAAACAAAGCATGCATATTCTATATTTACGGGACTTTTCCCGCACAATTAAATCAAAACAAAACAAATATTTTGACTAACCTCGACGTTTCGGCCAAGTTGTCAAAATGTTTGTTTTGTTTTGATTTAGTTGTGCGCGAAAAGTCCCGCAAATATACTTCAATATGAGTGAAGTTAACAAAGCATGCATTTTTGTATTCCTAGAAAAGTAAGAACTTTTAAAAAAGGCAGAGCCGCAGTGAAGTCTAGTTTGTCTTATTTGATGTGACTCTTTACGTATAAAGCGGGGTTTTATGGTAATCATACTTATAACCCTTCACTGTTTCGCATTAGCTGTATACTTTTATATAATTTTATAAAAATGTTTCTGTTATTTTTATGTACAGTATGTGTTTTGGGTTGGATAGTTCGTCGCGTGGGGAATTCTTTCCAAGCACCTCCGACTTACCCCGGTTGGCTTCCAATAATCGGTCATCTACATTTACTTATTGGATTCGATGCAGAGAGTGAGTTATATTTTTTATCTAGAGACTAGAGTACACCGTCTTTTTGTCCATAAAACAAGTGCAAAAAAATATGTACTTACGAGATCGCGAGTAAATTTTACTCCAGATGATCTGGAAATACCTACGCGTTTTGCCTCAATTTGAAAAATATTGTTTCATATAATTAAGACTTCAGAAATAAAACACGCTTAAAAAGTTTTAACAATGGTACTAGGTTATTATGTTTTAACTCTTTACTCTTGTCAAGAGAAAAAAAACTTTGTTTATACTGGGTGTAAGGGGAACGCTTCCGAAAACGAAGATAGATGCTGGTGATTACTGATACGTAACCACGAAAAAAAATGCGATTCTTTTTTTAGATGTTTTCATATATATATATTTTGCATTTTTTATACAAAACCAGCTTTGGGCAGTTAAATAAAACTCATACATAATGAAAAATGCAAAAAAAATATGAATAAATCTAAAAAAAGAATCGCATTTTTTTTCGTGGTTTCGTATCAGTAATCACCAGCACTATCACCTATCTTCGTTTTCGGAAGCGTTTCCCTGACACCCTGTATTATAATTTTGGTATACTTTGCTTTGAAATTGCATAAATAAGCATAGAAAATTAAAATAAAAAATATTTTGTTTGTTATTTTGAGGGAAATGCATGTATTTTATAATATGATGCATTGCCAAACACTCAATAAATTCACCCCGTGTAGACATGTATCAGTGATGTGACAGTACCAAACTTGGTACAAATCTAAAAAAATATTATTTGTGACAATATTTATTTAAATTAGTTATAAAATAGACCAATATCATTTGAAAAATATAAAGTAAGAAATTCTAGTGACGATGACGCGTCAACCACAAAAGATCATTCAAAACAGCCCACTAGAACCGTGCAATTTTTTATTTGTTTATTATTTATTTATTTATTTGTTCAGTGGTATACATAACAAAAACATTCTAAAGATGTAAACATAAACTCATTAGAGTTTTACCGTACATCAGTATCATCGACTATACAAACACGTAAACAAAAATATAGTTTGTTATTCTTTAGTCTAGTGTTAAAAGTTTTGGTTTTCCATTCCTCACAAGGTATAGGTACATCACGGCCCTGCCACAACGCAACTGTTGCCTGACAATCGATAGTATCGAAAAACCCCCAATCAATCATACTATCGATAGGCCTATCGATATAGTATCGTTCGGAAGGTATCCAACCATACTATCGATATTATCAAACTATTATTACGATACTATCGATATTATCGATAGTATCAATTGTTTGAAATCAAGCAATACTATCGATAGTATCGATACTATCGTGCTATCGTTTATTCATTGACGTTATTTTTACATTGAATTTATCTTTTTAGACAGTTTATTTTCCTAGCTTCTGTATTGGTATACAGCACACTGTTAGGGTGTACCTACTTAACCATTTCTGTAATAATCTTATACATCAATACTATCTAAACGACAGCACGATAGTATCGATAGTATTGCATGATTTCGAACAATTGATACTATCGATAGTACCTATCGTAACAATAGTTTGATACTATCGAGAGTATTGAAGAGACCTGGTGAAGGTCGCGGGAATTCGCTGGATGCGGAAGGCACAGGACCGGTCGTTGTGGCGATGCTTGGGGGAGGCCTATGTCCAGCAGTGGACGTCTTTCGGCTGAAATGATGAATGATGATGATGATGAGAGTATTGTTGGATACCTGCCAATCGATACTATCGATAGGCCTATCGATAGTATGACTGATTTTAGGGGGGGCTATCGATATATCGATAGTAGATTTTTTTGCAACACTAGCAACTAGTCACACGTAGGTAGTTTTTCTAGCTCGAGCTTCTTCCAGCTCGATTATAAGCATGGCTTGATGGGCTGAAACAGAAATAAAAAAAGTGTTGATGGACAAAAAACTAGCTGCGAGTGGTTGCGTTGCGGTGTAGCCGCGTTTCACCCGTCTAAATGTAATCTTTATACAAATATCACTTAATTTTGTTTTTGACTGTACGTGTCATCGAATAATTATCTTTCTACTGTGTTAGTAAGTTATTCTCGTCATGTTTTTTTAAAGATGTAGGTAGGTATTTGTTTACTGAAATTTTTCTAACCCCTCTAAATGCAGGGATATGGAGTTTTTATAAGAAATTAGCAAAGGAGTGCACGAAAAATGGAGGAGTCATGACATTCTCGATGGGACCTGATGATAGATATTGTGAGTATTAATACACAGCCATAAATATAATTATTAATCGATTCTGTTATTTCGCCACAAGTTATTTATTTATTATTTGGAAGACCAACAGCAATTATTTCAGAATAACAATGTAGGAACAAATCCAGGATCAATGATATTTAAAAGTATAGATATGTCATACCCTAACAAAACAAGCGAAATAGTTATTTTCATCCCCCCATCTCGGAAAGAGTATTTTTGCACTTCGATATCTGAGTGCAAAAGCCGTTTTTATCCGCTAGAGGATAAAGTAAATTGAATTTTAAAACATCGTGTGCACTAAGTTTGTGAATTTTCAAAACATCATTAAACCTATTTACTTATCCCTCCATGCTGCCGAATTTATCATACAATCTTTTTTAATTTCTTAAAAACTCAGACTCGGAACCTTCTTGGGGTACTTTTTTTTTATTTGCTTTGCGCGCGCCATTTTCTTTTCACGTCGTATGGTTAAAACCAGGGTTATTGCGAATATCAGCATCAGCATCAGCATCCGCTGATCATCAGCATCATTTTCAACATCAGCATCAGCATCAGCATCCGCATTAAAAGATGCTGATATTTATGCTGATGTTCATGTTGTAACGTGACCGAAGGGGGAGGGGCTTATGGCACATTTTTTTGTTTCGGTTGTGAGTTTTGACCGCTAGGATAGTTATTAATCTGAGGCTAGTATAATAAGTTTATGGGTTTGACCAATCATAGCATAGATTAGTGCACTTCGGTGATTTTTAGCAAAACCAAAACAAACTTGTCTATTACGACAAATGTCAACAGCAGACAGTACAGTTGAAAGAGGCGTTCTAACAAAAAGGACAATGTGGAGCTATTATAGTCGGCTTCTTCTTCTCCGGGTCAATGGCTCTCATGTAGTTCACACTGTATTCATGTGGTATTTGGCCACCTCTATGGCGTCGTTTGTGGCTTTGTTCAAATCGTTTCTTGTGCAGGTAGCAGGGCACAAGGGACAAGTGAGCAAATGGGCCATGGACTGAATGGGGGCCCCGCAGTTAATAAAAAGCCAAGGATGAAAATAATTTATGCTGGATTGCCTTTGCTGGTTAAAAATAACCAAGCTCTTCATTAACGAATGCAAATCATAACAGAAGCATTAAGATAATAAGGGGAACTCTACATTTTTAAAACAAAGAAATATTGGCGTTTGCGTTCGCGCTGCTCCTTTGTGCGCTCAAAGTAGGTCCATCATTCATCATCATCATGTCAGCCGAAATCCACTGCTGGACATATGCTTCTCCAAGCAGTTTGGGTGAATATGCCATAATCGCCACGCTTGGCAGGCGGGTTGGCGATCGCAGTTGGTGCGTTAAATACTCAGAGAACGCTGCTGCCCAGAGGATTCTAGTGAATCTTTTAGTCGCCTTTTACGACACCCATGAGAAGATATAGGATGATGCAATTCTTTAAGTCTGGCACCACACGGAATAAAGTAGGTTCAGTTTAAATAATTTCACTTACAAAAGGTTTCTTTCTTTATATGCAAAAACTTTTGTATGTTTATCTCTCGTTTATTTAAGCAAAAGTGAAAGAAAGCTCAAATGCTTTTTATATAAAAAGAAAAGCCTTAAAACTCCTTTTAAAATACGCCTAAAATGGAGTAAAGTTTTCGGTAATCCTAAAAATAAATTGCGCTCGCTACGCTCGCGCTAGTGTGCAGGTTTCTTGCGGGTTTGTCTCGTGTACATTTTCAATGTTCATGTTATGTTTTTCATAATTTACCAGATTTTAGTTAATAATTCGTAAATAAAAATGTAGGGTCGCGATTTTTTTTCCTAGGGCTGAAATGAAAACATGAAAAAGTTTCGTTTGTTATATTATTTTGCCCTTAATTTTAAATTTTGATTAATCACCGTAAAAGTTTAAAAAAGGCACTATTTTTAGCCTTTAACCAATATCGGATTTTTATAAAAAGATATATTATGTAAAGAAATTCAAATTACATTTTTATTTAAATTCATAAGGATCAGTACACATTTCCAATTCAAAAAAATCAGCATTTGCATCAGCATCCGCTGATGTCAATGTCAAAAATCAGCATCAGCATCAGCATCCGCTGATGTGATAAAATTCTGGATCAGCAACAACCCTGGTTAAAACCACAGATCTATTACCTAGTTAAAACCTTAGGTTAAAGTTAAAAATAAGAAACTTGAAAACAAGTGAAAAACCTAAAATGAGTGGTTCTAGCGACGAGCACAGACATAGTATAAAATATAGACTAAGTGCTGCGAACAACCATAGTGAAGCCAACAAAAACCGTGCTCCTTCATGTACAACCAGTGCTCACGTACACACCATGCACCTGAAGGATATTTGTTTTCGCGATGCTTACTGGAAGATGCCGCGACATGTGAACTGAGAGGGTTGAACACGGTTTAAGGTGCATGTGTGTGCGTGAGCACTAGTTGTACATGAAGGAGCAGGATTTTTGTTGGCTTCACTATGGTTGTTCGCAGCACTTAGTCTATATTTTTTACTATGTCTGTGGCGACGAGGAAGTTTATTTGACGCCAACAGAATTGACTGAAACTGTTAATAATGCGCAATGAGCTTTCAACCTAAATAATCACGTGAAAAGTATTTGAAACAGTACGATATGTTTAACACGTGGCGACTAGCTAAAGGAGCCAAAACTTTTTCAGAAAACGTTTTGCTCATTTCATCATCATCATCATCATTTCAGCCGAAAAACGTCTACTACTGGACATAGGCCTCCCCCAAAAGGGGGGGAACATGCCATAATCGCCACGCTTGGCAGGCGGGTTGGCGATCGCAGATGGTAGGTTTAAATACTCAGAGGACGCTGCTGCCCATCCTCTGGTGAACTGGTAAATCCCTTAGTCGCCTTTTACGACACCCATGAGAAGATATACTCGCTGCGCTCGTGATTCAATTTTAGATTCCTTATCTTGCTCGGTCATCAAAATTGAGCACGCGGTTAAAAAGCAACTTTGCACTCTTGTATAACAATAGTTATTTGTTATACAAGAGTGCAAAGTTGCTTTTTAACCGCGTGCTCAGTGTTGATGACCAAGCAAGCGAAGGAGTCAAAAATTAGAATCCTGAGCGGCAGCGAGGGCATCAAAAGAGCACAAGGTGAAAAATCTTTGCACTCGACTGCAACACGTAGCTTTTCATTCCACCTCGGCGAGGAAATGACTAAATGCAAAAAAATTGAGAGGTGTCAAGGGACACCCGGATGGAACGAAGTTCCTATAAGCCACTTAACATCAGGTGGGCCTTTAGCTCGTTTCGCCATCCAATACTATAAAAAAAAAAAGTGTCGTGACAACTTTTCGTAAGAATTTTTTCCGTCTAGCCCCCTTTCACAACGCGCGATAAGGAACTACGTTCCAATAAAAACATTTACAATCACAAGATACTTTTATTTCAGTTTAGGTAATAACTACTACATTATGATAGGTAAGTATTACAGAATAATCTTTAAATTATAACAAATAATACTTAGGTATAATTAAGAAAAATTTAAAGTAACGTTGCTACAGTTACTTAAGTTGAGTGTAATATTTTTGTTAGGTACTGTGTGACTTGTGTACTGTTTTTCGGTAAACTATTTGTCATACTTAATAGTTGTACCGATGCATCGGATTCCCTTGGCGTAAATGAGCAAAACGTTTTCTTAGAAAGTTTTGGCTCCTTTAGCTAGTCGCCACGTGTTAAACATATCGTAATATACTGTTTCAAATACTTCTCGCGTGATTGTTGAGGGAGAAAGCTCATTTGCACATTATTAACAGTTTCAGTCAATTCTGTTGGCGTCAAATAAACTTCCTCGTCGCTAGTACCACTCATTTTAGGTTTTTCACTTGTTTTAATGTTTCTAGATTTTAACTTTAACCTAAGGTTTTAACAATATGACGTGAAAAGAAAATAGCGCGCGCAAAGCAAATTAAAAAAATAAATACACCAAGAAGGTTCCGAGTCTGAGTTTTTAAGAAATTAAAAAAGGTTGTATGATAAATTCGGCAGCAAGAGGGATAAGTAAATAGGTTTAATGATGTTTTGAATTCACAAACTTAGTGCACACGATGTTCTAAATTCAATTTACTTTATCCTCTAGCGGATAAAAACGGCTTTTGCACTCAGATATCGAAGTGCAAAAATACTTTTTCTGAGATGGGGGGATGAAAAAAATGTTCCGTATGAAGCGGCAGCACAATACACATTAAACTAGTATAAAGTAAGTAAAATAGTTACTTCATGTTACTTTCGCGTCATAATTGGAACACTTTCTGTATACACACGACGGCATTTTTTGATGTCACCCGTCACGCATGCTAATTAGGACGTTTTCGAGTCTTCAGATTGCGAGCGCAGTAACATATCTGTACTTTTAAATATCATTGACCAGGATAGTAAAATGTAGGAGAATTTCACCTTTAATTAAGGTGTGTACCATGTTCACGAGTGGACAATTTTTTGTTGATATTTTATCAAAAGGAAACAACATTCTCAATTATTTCTGCATAATTCCTCGTTTCTGAGGTACTATTAAACGCGGTTTATTTATTTAATAGCGCTATAGGATGTGATTGGTCGACTAGTATATTGACAACCAATCACATCACTTAACTTGACATTTGACCGCTTAGACTAGATAGATACTATAATACTCATGTACTTTTTTTTTTGTAAATTTAATACATACTTATATTACACTAGCTGTGCCCGCGACTCCGTCCGCGTGGATGTCGGAAAATAACATCGTGTCATAATTATGAACACAATATCTTCAAATGTATACATATAAGCGCCTACACAGACGATTACACTATTTACCGACCATACTATATTTTGTTTTTACAACCAACCGGCTAAGGTGATGGAATTTCATGGAATTAGCCCTAAACTCCCTCATTCTGAGAAGACGCTCGTGCCCAGCAGTGGGAAGTAATTGGGCTGATTATGTTATTCTATAACACTAACCACATCTCTTCTTATGCTGAGAAGAGGCCCGTGTCCAGCAGTGGGACTGTAATGGGCTGGTAATGTTATGTTATTCTAGAATACTAATAATATCCAGTTCATTAACTCTTCTCATTTTGAGAAGAGGGCCATACCCAGTAGTGGGACAGTAATGGGTTGACTACGTTATGTTATTCTATATTTTCTAGTTTCTTATCTCTTCTCGTTCCGAGAAGAGGTCCGTGCCCAGCAGTGGGGCAGTAGGTAATGAGCTGATTATGTTATGATAATCTATTACACTAACAATATCCAGTTCCTTAACTCTTCTCATTCCAAGAAGAGGGCCATGCCCAGCAGCGGGACAGTGATGGGCTATGTTACGTTATTCTATATTTTCTATAATACTAATAGAATCCAGTTGTATTTTTAGGAACCTGCATACAACCAACAATCATGACCTCTACTTTGTATGCAACTTAATACAATAGAGGGGTCAAGCTGTATCGCTGGATCTACTCAACCGATTCAGATAACACATACCCTATATTTTAAGTTAGACTAATACCAATACAAATGCTAAGTTTCATTACGATCCGTTCAGCCATTTTCACGTGATGAGGTAACAAACAGACAGACAGACATAAAAATTTTAAACGATTGATTCGTGTTCTATAGCTTATTTCTAGTCACCCTAGCCGGTTTTCGCGAAAAAAAACTCAATGTACAGACTTTTCGACCTTTACAGTTTTATTATAGTATAGAAGATAGATAGATAGATAGAAGATAGATAAGTAGTAGTAGTAGTAGTAGTAGTAGTTGTAGTAGTAGTAGAAGTTTAGTTTGTAAATAAAAAACATAGTAAGATGAAATTCGTTTAGTTTGGATATAATAAAATCAGCACCAATGACTACACTAACTGGGAGTCTGGATCTACAATAGGGCGCACCATGCGCTGAACTAAACGTCATATTGTGTTCCAGTCATAACAGACCCTGATGATGCCTCCAAAGCTGCGCAAGCCTGCTTGGAAAAACATTATACTTACGATATCGCAAAGCCTTGGCTTGGAGATGGGCTACTTACGGCTGATGGTAGGTATTTCTTATAGATGTTTAATTTAATAAAATAAATAAATAAAAATCTTTTATTGCAGGCCACATAGCACATACAATTTTATTTAACAAAAAAATCATTATGATTAAAAAATATAGTGACATAATTTAAATAATTCAATTAAATAATAAATCAATAAACGGCGAGACCAGCAGTTCCTAGCAATGACGACAAAAGAGCCCAGCTCACGCGCCATTACACCGAGGATCTTCCGGACGTTGACCAGGGCGAGATTAGGGCGGCCCTCGAGCAGCTTAAGAACAACAAAGCTCCGGGCGATGACGGCATTACTACTGAACTCCTAAACGCAGGCGGGGCTCCGGTCCTGAAGGAGCTACAGAGTCTGTTTAATGCCGTCATCCAACAAGGCTCTACACCGGAGGCATGGAGCGGGAGTGCGGTGGTACTGTTCTTCAAAAAAGGGGATAAAACCCTACTGAGGAACTACAGACCCATCTCACTCCTGAGTCATGTATACAAGCTGTTCTCGAGGGTCATCACTAATCGTCTCGCCGGAAGACTCGACGAATTCCAGCCACCAGAGCAAGCTGGGTTTCGAAAAGGCTACAGCACCGTAGACCACATCCATACTGTTCGGCAGATCATACAGAAGACTGAAGAGTACAATCAGCCGCTGTGTATGGCATTCGTGGACTACGAGAAGGCCTTCGACTCTATCGAAACTTGGGCAGTTCTGGATGATCTTCAGCGATGTCACATTGATGAGCGGTATATAGAGATGCTGAGATGCCTATACAACGCTGCTACCATGACTGTTCAGCTCCAGGACCAAAAGACGAAGCCAATCCAACTGCGCAGAGGGGTGAGACAAGGGGATGTAATATCCCCGAAACTGTTCACTAACGCGTTGGAGGACGTCTTCAAGACACTGGACTGGACTGGACAGGGTATCAACGTGAACGGCGAGAACATCTCACATCTCCGTTTTGCCGATGACATCGTTGTAATGGCTGAGTCGCTGGAACAACTGGGCGAAATGCTGCACAGCTTAAACGGAGCCTGTCGACGTGTCGGTCTCGGCATGAATCTGGACAAGACTAAAGTCATGTTCAATATGCATGTCATGCCGAGGCCAATATTCGTCGAAGGGTCGGCACTCGAAGTTGTAACGGAATACGTCTACCTAGGGCAGGCAATTCAGCTTGGTAGACACAACTTCGAGAAAGAAGCCAACAGAAGGATCCGTCTGGGCTGGGCAGCATTTGGCAAACTTCGCCGAGTCTTCTCGTCGCCTATACCGCAAAGTTTGAAGACAAAGGTCTTCAACCAGTGCGTCCTGCCTGTCATGACTTACGGTGCCGAGACGTGGACACTGACAGTTGGGCTAGTCCACAAGTTTAAAGTCGCTCAGCGAGCTATGGAGCGAGCTATGCTTGGAGTTTCTTTGAAGGATAAAATCCGAAACGAGATTATCCGGAGAAGAACCGGAGTGACCGACATAGCTTGTAGAATCAGTAAGCTGAAGTGGCAGTGGGCTGGCCATATCTGTCGAAGGACCGATGGCCGCTGGAGCAGACGAGTCCTTGAGTGGAGACCGCGAATCGGCAAACGCAGCGTGGGGCGCCCCCCTGCCAGGTGGACCGACGACCTAAAGAACGTGGCTGGGGGGGACTGGATGCGGAAGGCAGAGGACCGAGCATTGTGGCGCAACTTGGGAGAGGCCTATGTCCAGCAGTGGACTGCGATAGGCTGAGTTGATGTTGATGAATTAAATAATCAAAATAATTAAAAAATTGAATAATATAAAAAAAAAAATTACAAAATCAGTTCAATTAAAATTCAATTAACATTAATTAATAATAATTGGAATTGAATCAAAATATACATAATTATTCCAGCTAATAATTATGTATATTTATTTATGATTGTCAACAACCATGTACAAAGAATAGGTTAGCTTCAAAAAACGGCTCTCAATATTTCATTGTCAGATTCATGTACACGGTAATGGTAATAATCAATAACAATCTCGATATTTGAACGGTTAGATCAACAAATCGTTCACACTGCCATTCGAGCGACTGGAATAATGTGAAACGGCAATTTGTATTCGATTCAGCTTTCCAGTAACGAAATGCACATGTGAGGAAGTAAATAGCCCAATTGAACTCAGAAGACAATTATCTAGAAAACTCTTTACCCTACCTACAACGACAATCTAAAAACCCTATTAATTTATTAAACGCCCGAGAGACTCCTGGAAGTCTTAACAAAAGTCTTAGGTACGTCGTTTCAAAATATAAAATCTATCCCAATTTGGACTTTCACAAGTAGCTTCCCAAAATTAGACAAAACCAACCAAGCCTTTCAGATTGGATTTTCTCCACGATTAACTGATAACCCTCGGACGTATAAAAAATTGAGAACCTAATTAACTATTAAAGAACTTCACCTCTTTCAGTGCCAACCTGGAAGGCTCATCGGAAGATAATAAACCTGGCATTTACACAGCAGGTGCTCAACGGGCTGCTGTGTGTGTTCAATAGCCAATCGCGACAGCTGCTGCAGCCTTTTGACGAAAACATTGGAAAAACATTCAAACCCGATTCGATGCTTTTGACCAATAATTTGATGACGATTTGCAGTGAGTTACATAATCAGTTGCTTTACTAACGTTTGTTCAATCTATTCATGGACAGTTGTTTGAAAGATTTGAAAGAGATTGAACATGGTTTAGAAATGAATGGGTTACTTGTCAAATGTCTCCTCTATGCCGATGATCAAGTTATCCTTGCATCGTCGGAGGGGGAGTTACAGAAGATGGTAACAATTATGGATGGTGCTTTGAAGAGTAAAGGAATTAAAGTTAATGTTAGTAAGACAAAAGTTTTGGTTTTTGAAAAGGAAGAAGTTATGACAGAGTGCAATATTTTGATAGGTGACGAAAAGGTGGAACAAGTGAAAGATTTTGTATACCTGGGTTCCATGTTTACGAGAGATGGCAAGCATGTGAAGGACATTGAAAGGAGAGTGAGTGCTGGTAATCAGGTGAATGGGGCACTACACACCTTCATGAACAGCCGCAAAGTGTCGGAAAAGGCACGGCTGGCTGTTCATGGGGGAGTGTTAGTGCGTACACTTATGTATGGTAGTGAAAGTTGGGTATGGCAGAAGAAACATGAAAGCAGAATAAATGCAGTAGAAATGAGAGCTTTGAGAAGTATGTGTGGTGTAACTTTGAGAGATAAAGTAAGGAATAACATGATAAGGGAGCGTTGTGGAGTGAAAGAAGATGTAGTGACAAAGATTGAGAAAGGTATGTTAAGATGGTTTGGACATATAGAGAGGATGGACGAGAGGAGATTGACGAAACAAGTATACGAAGCGAGTGTGGATGGAAGAGTTGGAAGGGGACGACCTCGGCGAACGTATCGCGATCAAATCGCGGATGTTCTCAAAAAATGCCAGGTTAAGAGTTCTCTAAACCGACGAGCATGCATGACGAGGTTAATGGACGTAGATGAAGCGAAAGAGGTGTGTCAGGATCGTAGCAGGTGGAAATCCATGGTCTCTGCCTACCCCAATGGGAAACAGGCGTGATAATATGTATGTATGTATGTTACTGACTTAACGATTTGTATGAACACTTATAGCCAAAATTAATATCCAATCTATCCACGATTTGCCCTACTAGAGATAGGAATTTGACATAAGCTCCATATAGTACGAGAGCCAATTGTAAAAAAGACTTCAAATAACGATTTTCGTGGGACCTAGTTCGGCCATACGGACAACTGGTATGTACTTATTTGGCATGTTTTCCTGAATACAAAAAGTGCGGTAGTCACTTCCTAGGGGTATGGGGGGGGGGTAGCTATGACGCAGCAAAGATGGCTGCTGGGCTATTCTGTTTAGCGATATTTCTAGATAACTGCTGGACCGATTCTCATAAATAAGGTGTCAAATGAAAGAACATACAATGCAAATTATTTCATTTCATACATTTGTTCATGTGAAGCCAATACCACAGAATATCTAATAGTACTAACGTACAGAACGGCCACTCACCGCCCCCCGCCAATTTAAGTTCCTCACCCGCGCCCCGCACGTGCCCGCAGTTTAGCGGCAAGTTAGACTGCAATATTCAATGGATGTCAATCGCCAGTCGAGTGCGTCACGTAATATTTTTTTTGGTGTTTGTGGTTGTATTTTAATTGAAAATGGTAGTGTATTGTGCTTTACACGGATGTGTGTCTACATCTAGACAAGGAAACAGAAGATTTTTTCGATTTCCGAAGGATGAAATAAGGTAAGCCACAAAAAAACCTTTATATGTAGAACTACAGAACAGCGAGCATTTAATTTTACAATTAAACGATTTTTTTGTACTTTGCCAGTTATGACAAAAGGAAAAAATTATTTGCTTGTAATACTTGAAAGCAGATTCCTTTGAGTACCTATTTATTGTATTTTATTAAAGGAGAGTTTAATTTTACAACTATAGTGAGAGATTGTTTACTGTAAAATTACGTACTTATGATAAGAGAGGAATGAATTATTATAAATTGTAATGCTTGCAATACAAAACTTTTTTTGAGATTCCGTATTTTCAATGTCATACGGTTCAATAACCGCCAATTTAAATCGTTTGGGCGTAAATTTTTCAGTGTGTGTAATATATAATTTATTTAATTAAATTATTAAATAAATTATATATTACACACACTGAATTAAATTATTAAATAAATTATATATTACACACTGAAAAATTTACGCCTAAACGATTTAAATTGGCGGTTATTGTTACACAAGCTAGCGCCATCTCTGAGAACTACTGAGAAGCGTTTGGAACGCAGTTGGCATTTCGACCGGCAAGCAACCCTATTCATTCACGTGTGTGCGTGTTTGTATAAGACGTAAGCTTGCGTATGTAGGCGGTGCTAGCATTCATATTGTATTGAGTGGCCGGGGTGTGCCAATACCAACAGAAATATTAACAAAAAACTACATTTTGAAAAATAAAACTCCTATTAATATGTAAATAGCTCGGTAACCGTCAGGATTATGGAAATCACGTTAAAGTAAACCGTATTGTTCTTTTTATCATCTTTCTAATGAACCTTAAATCAATACAATCGAGTAATAAATAACGGAGCTACAGTCGTTTTAGTGAGTGTCGGTAGTGCCGAGCTGTCGACGGTAGCTGAGCCCTTGGTACGAATAATCTCGAATTGAGTACAGCTTCTTAACTCGAAATGTGGTTCCATCCGGCAGAAAGCATGAAACTTGGCATGTATGTAGCTTTCATATTATGTACTTCAATTTATAAGTAGAAACACGCCGAAAAAGTATTGTTTCCTTGTATTGTTTTCCTGTTTTACTGTTTCCTTCCTTTGTGTCCCCAATCGTAGTTTTTCTAATTTTCTATGAAAACGGTTAATGTTTCGAGAAAACGGTCAAAGACCAATATATTTTTCATAAAATTATCCACAATATTGTCATTGGATGTATGTTGATAGGACTTATGGTTTTCCAAATAAGCTAACATTCAATTGTGTAAATACAGGGATTCAAGCAATTTATTGAAACTTCCCATCAAGTCCAGTTAATATGTTTTAAATATGACTTATGCATATGCATATGTTTGTGTAGCAATATCTCCGGCCCTTATAACAGGCCAGTGTAGCGAAGCCTACGTAGATATCAAACTGTAATGCAGCTGTGACAGGAACATTTTGTCAACCCCTTTACGGAAGCTTAGGTTTCCTTTTCCGTACTCTATAATAGAGTCCAAACACTATCTTCTTTCTTCCGTTCCCAGTCTTCGAAGTAAGGATATTCAGGGGTTGCTAATTGCTATCAAGCTTTGACCCCAGATTAATCCAGCCTGTAAACATGCTCGTTTCGTTTTCCGTAGAAGAGTGGCAAATGTTGTCCACAGCTTATCCATCCGCACAGCCCTTCCCTTGATAAATAACGCCTTTCTTGCTTGGTCTTTCACGTCGCTTGTGTTGTCGTAAGTCACGATATAAAAATAGCAATACGGTGTACTTTAACGTTATTTCCATAATCCTGACGGTTACCGAGCTATTTACATATTAATAGGAGTTTTATTTTTCAAAATGTAGTTTTTTGTTAATATTTCTGTTGGTATTGGCTTCACATGAACAGATGTATGAAATGAAATAATGTGCATCGTATTTTCTTTCATTTGACACCTTATTTATGAGAATCAGTCCAGTAGTTATCTAGAAATATCGCTAAACAGAATAGCCCGGCCGCCATCTTTGCTGCGTCATAGCTACCCCCCCCCATACCCCTAGGAAGTGACTACCGCACTTTTTGTGTTCAGGAAAACATGCTGAATAAGTACATACCAGTTGTCCGTATGGCGGAACTAGGTCCCACGGAAGTGTCGGAAATCTCAATTGGCACCCGTACTAATACAAAATATGTCAAATTTCTATCTCTGCTAGGGTAAATCGTAGATAGATTGGATATTTATTTTGTTACTTGTGCACTGTGTCCGTTTCATATCCGAGAAAATACGGGTCAAACAAAACTTGTTCAGAAACCTATGATATTGCGGATGACGTCACGTACAGCTAGTTTGGATCATGTTTTCTTTAATTTATACCAATCTTCGAGAGCAATATTATAAAATGCACCTGATTAATGATTTTCGTCAGATAATATTTTCTCGGGTAGAATCGCTGCAACAAAACCTTAGGACAAAGAACGATTTCTAGCAACTAGAATTGTTCACGAGAGTCTTATAGGTAATGTTCTGCGTTTAAAGAACCCTGATTTGGCTCTAAACTGGTTTATGCATGCAGTCTATCTTGGACTTAAAAACGATTCTGTTCTAGAAACCTCAGTAGCAGTGGATGCTAGTGAACACAAGGAATTGTTCGACCAGTACGTTCAGTCCACGGGAGAAATATTCAACGTCATGCTCGAACGATTTCTGAAGTATTGGCTTCATAGTGACTTCATTTTCTACTTCTCAAGCCTCAAAAGACGCCAAGATAAAATTATTAAAGGATTGCACCAGCTTTCAGATACGGTAATTTCTTTTTATAGTATTCCTGGGGAAGAACATCCCATTTGTATTTTCTCGAGGCTGCCATAAACAAACTTACAAATCTAACAATGCGACAGAATGCTTATCTGTCAGTCACTCAGTCTGTGAAAGTAAAACGCCCTTCATCAGCCGAATAAAGCATTACTGGCCCACGGCAGGGTTCAGGATTTAGTCCACCTCGCTGGTTTTTTTTTGCCGTGGGGAAATCCTCATGGGCGCACTTCACTGGCCTACTTTAAGTTGACTGATACCAGTACACTACGTTATTGGAGCACTCTCAGATGTACATCGCAGTGTACAGCTGGATAGTGAGAGACGTTTCTTTATGGTTGCTGGGGAGTTCGTTGCGCCGTTTCTTCTTCCCAGCATAAACTCTATTAGGACGCGGTGAAGGGCGGGCCTTTTTCGGGGCTATAATCGCTAGTTTGCTCCAGCGAAAATTAAATAAATGCCATTTAGATTTTGATGTTTGAAAGAAATAATCAAATTAAGAGCACATGAATTTGAAAACTCAGAAGAGTGTGAAACCGGCCTGGGTTCCCTAATGAGAAGAACAAGAAATAAAAAACCGGCCAAGAGCATGTCGGGCCATGCTCAGTATTATAGGGTTCCTTAAGTAGGTGTAATTACAAACGAATCAAATCGAATATTAATCATGGCTATTTTAGTTTTTGCAATAGACGGCAGCATTAGCGACTCAGATAGTGTTGCTACTAGCCGCTAGATGGCGCTGTACAGCGCCAAATTTAAAAAGTTTGTCATTTCAATATAACACAAAGTTAATTTTTGTAATTTTTTTAAATAGAAAGTAGCTAAAGGAGCATTATTTGCTAAGATCATTTTTCTCTAAGGTCAATGACCTTTGAACTAGGACGTTTTAAGTATTTTTCAGTTTTCTCTCTATAACTCAATAATTTATTATCAAATTATACTCGAAATAATTTTAAAAGAGAGTTTTTACAAAGGTCTATCAATGTGGAAGATTATAAGTTTCTACGTTGCATAGTTTAGAAATGGCTGGGGGGGGGACACATTGCAAGCCACTTTGGCCGGCTATATTTCGCAGATGGTACACCTGATAAAAAAGTGGTGTATCAAACATTACCTTCATTTTAGTAGACCTATTCAATGATATCCCACACGAGGGGGTGCAGCGAAAAAAAATTTTTTTTCCCCATTTCACATGTATGGACGCCACCCCTAAAATACGGAAAAACAATTTTTTTATTCTTTTAAAATTGAGATCTATATGTAGACTATTTTTTAACAAAATTTCATTTACTTATGTGTATAACTGTAGAAGTTATTAAGCTGTAAAGGATTAGGACAGACGGACAGACGGACAGACGGACAGACGGACGGACATGACGAAACTATAAGGGTTCCTTGTAGGACTTCGGAACCCTAAAAAGAAGGGTTGAAGTTTATCAAGCCTCTTTGTAATGTTCCAAAAGCTATCACACACTCTAAAGTAAGACTTTGTTTAAAAAACACTTTTGCATTCTTTACATTTCAGATTCTACAAAAAAGAAAGTCTGAAATAATGGCGTCAAAAGAACAGGTTTCTTCAACAGGTAATAATTATTTTTAATCAAGGTACGGTCAAAATTAAAAACATGTTAATAATTTTATAACATCAGCTAAGCTCCTTTCGCCATCCTATACTATAAAAACTAAAAATACTATAGCAAGTCTACGGTTATTTAATTACCAAATTTTCACTTGGAAAAATTCACAGCGAGAATTTTATAATAAATCTCGAAAGACTGAAAAGAAGTCACTGGCGGCATTGTCAAAGTGCAGAAAATTCTGCCAATTTTGTGGTTTCACACGCGTGAATTTGGTGTCGCGCGCGTCACACGGGGGTAATTCGATTATTTACAAATAGGTATTTAAATAAAATAAATTTGATATAGATGTTTTTACTGATTCGTGTTCAGTATCAGTGGTGTAGTCACCTCCTTAAATATGGCACGAATACAGATCAACGTGTATACCTACTTTAATTACAGATGAATTCAGACCACTAATGGATAAAATCCTAGAATTATCGGTGGACAAAGGCTTGCTGACTGACCGACAAGTGAGAGAACATCTAGACACCTTAATATTCGGCGGCCATGACACTTCGGTGGTGACCTTGACATACACCTTGGTCTTGCTGGGCTCAGACCAGAAGATACAGGAAAAGGTCTTAAAGGAGTAAGTACTAAAGGACAATACCCTCTAATGTATACTGCTTAGTCTACCCATAAAAAATCGATGTGCTACAAACTTCGATGATGAAGTTTCATCGAAGATTATAAATTCACAACCAAACGTATTCGAAGGAGAATAAAAAGCTCTTTCCATATAAATTTCGGGCAAGTCCGGATTTTAGCTCGGAATTCTAAAATGCCCGGAATTTTTAAATACTTGTAAAAAATAATTTGCTGCTAATAAATATCCGGATATTTCTAACAATTACCGGATTTTCTCCGGAAATCTATTTTATTGATCTAGTAACCCTATTCCAGGATATCAGAGGTGATGGGCGATTCGGACAGGGATGTCGAAAAGGATGACCTCCCGAAATTGGCGTACATTGAATGTGTGTTAAAGGAGAGTTTGCGGTTGTACCCCATCGGACCTCTCTTCCCAAGGGTCACGACCACAAAATTAAATCTAAGTATGCTTCAAAACTTCAAAATTATCTCTTTTCTTGCTCTAATAATTTTCAAGATTGAACATTCAGGTTGACTCCGACAACCTCTTTCAACCAACCCGTGGTCGTCACAATTTTAGAGGTTTTTGAGGGGTCATTGTACTCATCATTATGAACAACTTTTACTATGGGACCAACCCTGAAATCGCGAGAAAAAAAACAGTAGGTCCCTACATTTGTGTTCACTTAAATCGAAAAAATGTAGGAACCGCCTGATTTTTTTTTCGCTATTTCAGGGTTGGACCTATAGTAAAAGTTGATGAGTACAATGACCACTTTTCGGGAATTAAGCGATTAAAATTTTAGTATGTAATATTTACGTCGTGTGTTAATGTTTATTGAAATATTTGGCGTGCGATATTGTGAAAGTCGCACGAAGATTACCGTCTGTGATAGATAACCTGTAAGATGATGAGTAGCAGCATCAGCGTCTCGTTATTTCTATAGTTTTATGAAGTGTATCTAAAAATCTAAACGTAAATGCGATGGAAAGTCTGAAAAAAGCGTTAATATTTTTGTCCCGATTACTTATGCGTCAGTATACAACTTTGCTCATATCCTTTATAAAGGAACTCCACCTGTGTTTGGATATATTTCAGAAAACTACACATTACCTGCTGGTAGTACATGCTTGATCGATGCGTGGAGTGTCCACAGGCATCCGATATGGGGCCCTGATGCTGAGGAGTTCAAGCCTGAGAGATGGCAGGATCCGGGCAGCTTGCCTGACGTCCACAAAGCATACGGAGCCTTCGGTGTCGGGAGACGGACTTGTATTGGTAAGCGAATTCGGAATCACAGTGATGATTATGAGAACCTACCTACTAGAGTAAAGTAATTTATATAAATATTTGGGATATTTTACACAGCACCATCTAGTCCCAAACTAAGCAGAGCTTGTACTATGGGTACTAGACAATGGATATAATCGTTTGGAAAGAAAAAATCGCTCACGAGCAGGATTCGAACCTGCGACTCCTGGCTGTTTCCAGGTGTCGCAGGTTCGAATCCTGCTCGTGAGCGATTTATCGCTGACGTCACCCAGAAACGTAACAAAGTGGAGGTTAATTTCGATACCACGAGCAGTGTTCACGATAGCTTAGTGGCTAAAGCACTGGCGTACTGAGCCAGGAGTCACAGGTTCGAATCCTGCTCGTGAGCGATTTTTTCTTTTAACAATTTAAATCGTTAGATTTCGCTTCGCATGCGTAATTGCGTAAAAAAATATAAAATAATGGATGTAATACTTATATACTATTTTTTTGTAAATACATACTTATAATATATATGAAACAACCAGACCATCACCAACACTTATGTTCATCACATAAATATTTGTGTCCTGTGGAAATCGAGCCACTAGACCATAGACGTCGTCAATCACAATACGTCAAATATGAACCATCCCACTGAAATTCTTAATTGTATGAGTAGATTTTTTTGTATGGGATGTGGAATTTTTCAAGAACGGTATCGAAAGCTTGTTGTAACACAAATTCAACAGTGATGATACATATAATTATGTCGTAGAATAATCGGACCAATCGAACCTTTACGAAAATCCTAGGATGATTGCAAAATACTGGATTATTGAAATCATCTAGCGGTCGCAAGCGCGACTGCTGAGCGTGGTGTCCTGGGTTCGATACCCGGGTCGGACAAAGTGTTATTGGGTTTTTTCGTTAGGAAATTCTCAGTAGCAGCCTGGAGTCTGGATTTGTGCCCGGTTAGTGGCAATAGGCTCTCCCCCTATTACATGGGACTACAACATAACTGGCGAAATGTGGGTGTACTATACACATCTGCCTACCCCTTCGGGGAAATACAGGCGTGATGTTATCTTATGTTATGTGTTAAGATCATCTGAAGGCTAATTCTCGTAACTAAAAACAATCCAAATATAGTGCCAAAACAATCTCAATGCTTTAAATCTCAATCTCCTAACAGTAGATGTTCCTGATTGCCGTTTTTTTGTGACATCTTTAATTAGTTGTCTTTATTTTACAGGGAAACTCTATGCGATGATGTCTATGAAAGTATCTCTAGTGCACCTCCTAAGGAGGTACCGAGTAACTGCAGACGTTAGCAAGCTAACATTGAAGATGGACTCACTTCTAAGACCAAAGTCCGGCCATGACATCACGGTCGAGCTGAGAAAATAGAACGTAATGAAATCAAACAAATATAATTATATAGTTCTTTATAACATTTGTTTTATTTGTAATATATTTATAAGAATAGCTTAAAATATTTAAAATATAAACCGGCCAAGTGCAAGTCGGACTCGCGCAGTAAGGGATCCATAGCACCCATCGACCTGATACCTCGTAAAAACTGATTTAATACATGAGAGTTTACCACGCAGGTACCATAACACACATATACATGTTAGCCTTATTTATATTATTTTTTAAACTACACAGTATGCACGTGCACCAGACTCACACAAAGTTTGACGCTTGTATATGATTGGAAAAATCGGATCTTTGCGAAAATCCTAGGACGATTCCAAAGAGCCGGATAATAGAAATCTATGAAAGTTTTTCGTTAACATTCGAACAATTTTTAGGATCATTGCAAAAATCCGCCTTTTTTTTAAACCTTTATTATTTTTTAAAGAGTGTTCGGACAACAACAACATTGTTGTTCAACATTTGAGCAGCGTATGGTAGGTTTCCGTAAGGCACGATCCTGTCTAGATAATCTTGCGCAGTTGGTGTCTAATGTTCAATTGGGATTTTCTAAAAATCTTGTTACAACAGCTTGTTTTATTGACATAGAGAATGCTTACAATAATGTAGATATTTCTTGCCTGCTGAACACTCTTGATAGGCTTGGGGTTGGTTCTAAAATATGTGCATATCTGTGGTCATTTCTAACAAATAGACACTTAAGGATGTCAACACATGATTGTGAAATAATAAGACTTACTGGTCGTGGATTAGCCCAAGGAGATCCATTGAGTCCGCTTTTGTTTAACATTCTTACATTACACATTTGTAAAGACGTGGATCGAGCTAATATATCTCAGTATGCTGACGACTTCGTGCTGTACACATCAGACAGTAATTTAGATTTAGCATTTGCAGAATTACGATTAGCGTTACAACGTACTAATGTTTTATTAAATGAGTTAGGTTTAGTTATTTCTCCAAGCAAGACTAAGGTTTGTGTTTTTAAAAAAGGTTGTTTTAGAAGATCCGTTGATTTTAGTTTTGATGAGTATTCAATTAAAGTAGATAAAAGTGTAAAATATCTGGGTCTGTGGCTGGATAGTTCGTTAAGATGGGGTAAACATATTAATGAAACCGCACAGAAGGTGATGAAATTTATAAATTTACTTAAAGTTCTCTCTGGTTCAGGGTGGGGACTCCATCAGAAACATTTGAGACGTTTGTATATTTCTATTATTCGAAGCAGAGTCGATTATGCCAGCTTTTTATATGATAATAGCTGTAAAAGTAAATTACAAAAATTAGATAGAATTCAAAACCAGGCTATGCGTGTTATTGGTGGTTTCATAAGGAGTACACCGATACATGTAATGGAAAATGAATTGTGTCTTCCTCCCCTTAATGTTCGCAGAAGATATTTAGGCAGTAAATTTGTTTTAAAATCAAAGTCATTTCAAGATAGTAAAACTATTAAATTATTAGAAAACCTTTCTCTATATAAACGTTCTAACTACTGGTCAAATAAAAAATTACCCTTGCTCATTGAAATTCTTTCAGTCATAATTTGGTTCCAATATACTCAAGCGTCCAATTCGACATGTTCTCTTTAAACACATGGGTAAGTAGCATTAATATTTCAGAGGTAGTGTGTAATAATATTCCTACTATTAGTTTTGCTAAACGTCATTATGACATTTTGCAATGAAAAAAATTATGCATGTCTTATATTGAGCAACGATATTCGGGTTATTATAGAATTTTTACTGACGGCTCCAAGTATAATGGTACAGGAGGCGTGTTAGAGGTAGCAGAGCGTGGTTAAAATGTTAAATAATAAAAGCTTAGATAAAACTCGTATATTTTTCACATTTTCAACATTTGGAAGATGACATGACAGATGACATAGAACATAAAGTAAAAAGTAGAAAAAATAAATTTACTCTGAATAAAAAGATCGATATAAAACCATATACTCTTTTTATTCTAACACTCCTCCTTAAATTCATTTCTCTACTTCCATCCATCACACAACACAATCACAAAACACCCATACCTAGCGTACACCAATTGAACTTCCCTTTCAACAGAGGTTTCGTTAAAACATCCGCAACCATATGACTTGTCTCTACATACTCCAATTCAATATGGCCATGCTCAACTGCCTCTCTCACAAAGTGGTGTCGCACATCTATGTGCTTTGTGCGTTGATGGTGTACAGGGTTCTGCGCAATAGCAACAGCAATTGACTGTCACTGAAAATCTTCATGGGCATCTCAACTTGACCAGAGACCTCCGAAATCAATCTCTTTAAGAAAATTGCCTCTCTAGCAGCTTCTGACATAGCTACATACTCAGCCTCCGCTGTAGATAGAGCAATCGTCCTCTGTTTTCTGCTTTCCCAATATATTGCAGCTCCCATATGCAGAAAAACCATTCCTGAGTATGATCTCCTATCATGACAAGTTGCGTGACTGGCATCTGCATAGCCCTGTACCTTATGTACTCCTGTCCTTTTGTACTGTAGCCCAAGACATTTAGTACCCTTTAAATATCTGAGCACTTTTTTTGCGGCTATCCAATGCTCTTCATCGTAGCAAGCGTTGAATTGGCTCAGATAATTTACTGCGTGTGCAATATCTGGCCTCGTGCAAACAGATATTTACATCAGCGAACCAATTAGATTTTGGTATGGAATCCTCGGATCAGGTTTATGTTCTAGTCCAGGTTTCACAAGTTTTTGTCCAGGAACTGATGGGGTTGAAGCAAGTTTGCAATCAGCCATCCCAAAAACCTTCAACATTTTTTCAACATACTTCTCTTGGTCAATTTTGATTCCAATATCGTCCTGCGTTATGTGCATTCCCAAAAAATACTCTGCCTTCCCAAGATCCTTCATATCAAATTTTGACATAAGGTCACGCTTTACTTTACGCAGCTCCTCCGCGTCGTTCCAAAAAATCAGTACATCATCTACGTATACTGATAAAATCATGACTGTAAGCGACGCAAATGTACCTCCTTTATAAAAATGTGCAAGGGGCATGCGGAGTACGCGGGGGAACGGTAGGACACAGCCGCGCGCGCTGTTATAGAAAACTCCAGTCTAAAATCGAGCCTCGCGTACACCGCACGCTGCCTTTTCTCGCGCAATTTGTGTATTTCGGAAATAAAAGAATTTCCAAGTACTTTCCTATTTTATTGATACTGCTGCAACGCACCGCCAACATTTGGTCCTTCGAGCCGGATGGCCCTAGAAACTTGTGGCCGAAAGGCTTGATCAATGAAGTATTTCCTGGAAAAGACGGCCGGGTCAGAATGGTAAGAGTAAAGACCAAGTCTGGAATGCTGACACGATCTGCGGCACGCGTCGCTCGGATTCCCTTGACTGAGGAGTGCTGCTAGCAGCACTGGGGTGGGAGTGTAAGCGACGCAAATGTACCTCCTTTATAAAAATGTGCAAGGGGCATGCGGAGTACGCGGGGGAACGGTAGGACACAGCCGCGCGCGCTGTTATAGAAAACTCCAGTCTAAAATCGAGCCTCGCGTACACCGCACGCTGCCTTTTCTCGCGCAATTTGTGTATTTCGGAAATAAAAGAATTTCCAAGTACTTTCCTATTTTATTGATACTGCTGCAACGCACCGCCAACATTTTCAACATACTTCTCTTGGTCAATTTTGATTCCAATATCGTCCTGCGTTATGTGCATTCCCAAAAAATACTCTGCCTTCCCAAGATCCTTCATATCAAATTTTGACATAAGGTCACGCTTTACTTTACGCAGCTCCTCCGCGTCGTTCCAAAAAATCAGTACATCATCTACGTATACTGATAAAATCATGACCTTCTTACATTGGGATCTCATGTAAATGCATGGCTCATTTTTGGATCGTTTGAACGACAACTGCAATAACTCATTATTCAGTTTATTGTTCCAAGCTCTGGGGGATTGCTTTAAGCCGTAAAGCGAACTTTTAACGAGACACACGTAATCTTCCTTTCCTTTTTCTTCGTAACCATCCGGTTGTTTCATGTAGACCGTCTCAGATAAGTCTCCATTCAGGAACGCTGTTTTTACGTCCATTTGGTCAATATTAAGGCCACTCTTAGCTGCCATTGCCAGGAGGACTCTTAGAGATCTATGTCTCACCACTGGAGAGAATGTCTCGTCATAATCGATGCCCCATCTTTGGCTAAAACCTCTGGCGACAAGCCGAGCTTTGTATCTTCGCTTATTTCCCGCCTCTTCTTTAATTCGAAAAATTCATTTCGATTCTACGACGTTGCTCGCTTGTCCAGGTTTCACTAAAATCCAAGTTCGATTTTTCTTTAAAGCATCAAGCTCCTCCTGAATCGCAGCTTTCCATTCTCTACTGTCAGGCCTTGACAGTGCATCTTGAACCGTAGTGGGGTCATGCTCTGTTTCCACTGCATGGTATAGAACATAATCCGGGAACTTTTTGGCTTTCCTGTCTCTTAGTGGGTACCTCCGTTCCACCTCTCGTGGTCGATCCTCAGTTACCTCAGTAACGTCCGACTCACAATCTTGAAACTCTCCATCCTCTGGTTCATGAATGGCTACTTCATGTTGAACAGGATTTTCAGCAAAACTCTCTTGTTCTTGTTCCACTCTAGGAACATTGGTTACATCATTCTCTTGTTGAGGATGCAAAACATCTGGTTTTACTGTATGCCTGATTATTGGTTCATCTTGTAGAAGTATTATTTCTAGTTCCTCTTGTAATTCTTCTTGTAGATTTTTGTATTTTTTATTCTCCAAAAATACAACATTTTTGGCCTTAAATATTTTTCCGGAAGTAGGATGCACGATACGATACGCTTTTGCGTTATCATCGAAGCCTGTGTGGATAAGCTCTCTGCTTTTTACATCCCACTTAGTCCTTTTTTGATCAGGAATGTGCATAAACGCTTTGCACCCAAAAATTTTTAGTATGCTTAGGTCACACTTTCTCCCTGACCATTTCTCATCCGGAGTCATATTCTTCACCGAAATCGTTGGTGACTGGTTCTTTAGAAACACGGCGTGATGGACAGCTTCAGCCCAAAAACGTTTTTCTAATCCGGACTCATGTAGCATGGTTCTTGCTTTATAGCAGATGGTGCGATTGGCCCGTTCAGCTACGCCATTCTGCTCTGGCGTATATTCCACCGTCAGTTGATGCTGGATTCCGCAATTTTTCAGCAAGTTATCCATTCGCTTATTGACGTACTCGGTCCCGTTGTCAGTGCGCAGAATCTTAATTTTCTTGCCGCATTGATTTTCAGCAAACGCCTTAAAAACTATAAATTTTTCGAAAACTTCACTTTTTGTTTTCAAAAAATTAATAAAAGTTTTTCGCGTGAAATCGTCAATAAACGTCAAAAAATATCGGAACCTGCTAATAGAAGGTATACTCATAGGTCCACACACGTCTGAGTGCACTAAACCTAAAGCTTCCGTAGCTCTCGTTGCATCAGTTTTACGAAACGGCTGTTTCGTTTGTTTTCCCATAATGCAAGATACCAGGCCACTCAGAAAGTATTGCGAAAAAAAGTTTTTATATATGGGAGACTGGCCAGTTATAATGTTTTTCGAAAATATGATTATTTATAAGTAAAAATAAGTAAGTTCCAATTTCAAAATTTCCCTCCACATTTTTTGCGAGTTAATTCAAAGTATTGTGTCTCACTGAAATATGGATCTGCGCCGGGAACATTTTAGAGCTATGATTTTATACGATTTCAAGTGTCGCCTGAAACCGGATGAATCGTACGATAGACTTCAAATGGCATTCATGGATGAAGGCCCTTCCAAGGCAACCGTGTATCGTTGGTATAACGAATTCAAGCGCGGTCGACCAACTTTGGGGGATGACGAAAGAAGCGGTCGCCCTTTGACGGCTGTTACCGAAGAAAACGTGCTAGCAGTGAAAAATTTAATCCAAGACAATAGGCGAATTACATATCAGGAGATTCAACACATATTGAAGATTGGATCGGGAAGCGTTCACGAGATTCTACACAGCCATCTTCGCGTGAGGAGGATAGTATCACGCTGGGTGCCGCATAACCTCACCGATGCTCAGAAGCAGGCCCGGGTGGAATGGTGCCGTGATATGCTTAACAAATTTGAAGCAGGCTCGTCTCGGCGTGTTTACGACATCGTTACAGGTGATGAGTCCTGGATTTATCAATACGACCCAGAAACCAAGCGCCAGTCGACTGTCTGGGTGTTTCAAAATGAGCCAACGCCTACCAAAGTGAAGCGATCTAGAAGCGGGGGTAAGATTTTGATCGCTAGCTTTTTTAATTTGACTGGCCACTTGGTATCAATTCCCTTACGGGATCAAAGAAGCATTAATGCCGAATGGTATACTACCAAATGTTTGCCAGAAGTTTTCTCTGTTATAAGCAACAAGCGACCAAACACAGGGCTCCGCGGGCTACTGCTCCACCACGACAATGCACCTGCGCACACCGCACTCAAAACGAGGGACTTCCTGGACAGCACGCCAGTCAAACTCCTGGGTCACCCTCCTTACAGCCCTGATCTAGCACCGTGTGACTTCTTTTTATTCCCAAAAATAAAAAATCAGCTCAAAGGGATACAATTTTCGTCGCCGGAAGATGCGCTGGCTGCGTTCGAGCAGGCTGTAAACGAGGTGTCTGCGGCGGACTGGAAAAAGTGTTTTGAAAACTGGTTTAGGCGCATGAATCTTTGTATAGAGGCTGGTGGAAAGTACTTTGAAAAGATTTGATAAAAATATATGTACGTATAGAACAATTTTTTTTAGTTTCGCAAAACTTTCTGAGTGTCCCACGTATACACTCCAGTTTAGAAGCAATATCAGGAAAACTTACCCCTGTTGCCATCTTATCTCTCAATAGTTTGAGGTTATGCATACCAAGATGTCCCATCCTCCGATGCCATAACATCTGCTGGTCATGCTCTGCTGTTGCTAGCGCAGAACCCCGCGAACAGCACTTAATTTTATAAATGCCTCGTTCTTCCACACCTTTCACAACAGGCTTACCTCGCACCTCACACTCATTGCTCTTGAAGATGTCACAACTTTTATCTGCAAATACTACCACATAACCCTTTTTCGCAATTGCATTCACACTCAATAAGTTAGAAGCTAACTTAGGTACATACGTAACGTCGCTGATTGTCAATCCTGACTCACATACTACCGTACCCTCACCTGCACCGAACACTTCATTACCGTCTGCACAAGTCACTCTCAAAGACTTAGGAGTATCCTTTAAATTCTTAAACCTAGATTTGCGATTCGTCATATGTGTCGACGCTCCAGAATCGATGATCCAGTCTTCTGCTTGTGGAATTGACGTGCCGAACGCAAAAGCTTGAAGAGCTTCCCTCTTCCCTTTTGGATTATCAGGACACTCATGTGCCTTGTGTGGTCCATTACAAATAAAGCACTTGATCTTTTGTTTGATCTTCTTCGGTGTACTCTTACCCTTATGCTTATTTGACAATAGTGCTGAAGTGAGTTGGCTTGCACTCGTGCTTGCCGAATAGGTATCCTCCATTTGAAAAAGCTTCGTTTTCACATAGTCGGTAGTAAGAACAACATTACTATTTTCTATGGCTAGTCTCATCGGTTGGAACTCTATGGTAAGGCCTTGGAGAAGTAAAGCGGCTAACAGCTCATCGTCAACTTCCTTTCCTAGGTCTTGAAGTTCCTGAGATACCATCATTACAGATGTGACATATTCCCTAACCGATGGGAATTGTTCCAGCTTCATGCTCACCAGCTTTGCAAGTAGTCGGCAGCGGTTATTAAGACCTTTGTCCTCGAACGCACTCATTAATGCTTCCCAAGCATCTTTCGCTGTTTTAGCTTTGCGTACATGCACCAAGCAATGAGGTCTAATCATCAAGCAAATCTTTGCTCTAGTTTTCTGGTCTTTTCTCAAACCCTCCACATCGGTCGTTTCAGGTGTAACTCTTGTATACTCCCACAAATCATCGTGTACAAGATATAACTCCATCAAAAACTTCCACGTGGCGTAATTGCTGTTGCCATCCAGTTTCTCTATAGATGGCAACCCTCTACTGCCTGAAGACTCCCTTTCTCTCTTGTTATCATTAGCCATCTCCCTACAAGTCTCTGGGCCCATAACCTGTTAGAGGTAGCAGAGCGTGGTTAACATAACATAACATAACATAACATAACATCACGCCTGTATTTCCCCGAAGGGGTAGGCAGAGGTGTAATAGTACACCCACAGTAGTAGGGATTCGCCGATACTGGATCAAGTCTGGGGGCCGACGCTGCCGACTAGTCTCACATGGCACATATGACCGCGAAATGATTAAGTTAGTCTTATAAAACCGCGAATTAATTTGATTACACGTATCAAACCGCGAATTACTTTATCGATCCGCGAATAAATTTGATATCAAAACGCGAATTAATCAGACTACACGTATCAAACCGCGAATTATGTTGATTGATCGATCTGATCGCGGGTTTGGTCTTTGCTGGTAGTAGTAGGGATTCGCCGATACTGGATCAAGTCTGGGGGCCGACGCTGCCGACTAGTCTCACATGGCACATATGACCGCGAAATGATTAAGTCAGTCTTATAAAACCGCGAATTAATTTGATTACACGTATCAAACCGCGAATTACTTTATCGATCCGCGAATAAATTTGATATCAAAACGCGAATTAATCAGACTACACGTATCAAACCGCGAATTATGTTGATTGATCGATCTGATCGCGGGTTTGGTCTTTGCTGGTAGTAGTAGGGATTCGCCGATACTGGATCAAGTCTGGGGGCCGACGCTGCCGACTAGTCTCACATGGCACATATGACCGCGAAATGATTAAGTTAGTCTTATAAAACCGCGAATTAATTTGATTACACGTATCAAACCGCGAATTACTTTATCGATCCGCGAATAAATTTGATATCAAAACGCGAATTAATCAGACTACACGTATCAAACCGCGAATTATGTTGATTGATCGATCTGATCGCGGGTTTGGTCTTTGCTGGTAGTAGTAGGGATTCGCCGATACTGGATCAAGTCTGGGGGCCGACGCTGCCGACTAGTCTCACATGGCACATATGACCGCGAAATGATTAAGTCAGTCTTATAAAACCGCGAATTAATTTGATTACACGTATCAAACCGCGAATTACTTTATCGATCCGCGAATAAATTTGATATCAAAACGCGAATTAATCAGACTACACGTATCAAACCGCGAATTATGTTGATTGATCGATCTGATCGCGGGTTTGGTCTTTGCTGGTAGTAGTAGGGATTCGCCGATACTGGATCAAGTCTGGGGGCCGACGCTGCCGACTAGTCTCACATGGCACATATGACCGCGAAATGATTAAGTTAGTCTTATACAACCGCGAATTAATTTGATTACACGTATCAAACCGCGAATTAATTTGATATCAAACCGCGAATTACTTTATCGATCCGCGAATAAATTTGATATCAAAACGCGAATTAATCAGACTACACGTATCAAACCGCGAATTATGTTGATTGATCGATCTGATCGCGGGTTTGGTCTTTGCTGGTAGTAGTAGGGATTCGCCGATACTGGATCAAGTCTGGGGGCCGACGCTGCCGACTAGTCTCACATGGCACATACGACCGCGAAATGATTAAGTTAGTCTTATAAAACCGCGAATTAATTTGATTACACGTATCAAACCGCGAATTAATTTGATATCAAACCGCGAATTACTTTATCGAACCGCGAATAAATTTGATATCAAAACGCGAATTAATCAGACTACACGTATCAAACCGCGAATTATGTTGATTGATCGATCTGATCGCGGGTTTGGTCTTTGCTGGTAGTAGTAGGGATTCGACGATACTGGATAAAGTTACTCTTGTCAAAGATTCACCGGCTAAGATAATGCCATAATCAGGTACTTCTTTTTTTGTTTTGGGGGCATTGTTAAGCGTTTATGAGTTGTATTTTTAATAATTCTATTGTAAGGATTTGCCTTATTCTTCTCAGAAACTGGCTATTGTGTTTTATTTTAATTACCTTTTGAAGCATTTTTTAATCCAATAGAGAGTTGTTCTAACGATCCGAGTAAATCATCAACTACTAATATTCAAAAACATGAAATGTATAGTTTTGGGTATTGTATAAAGCGTTCATATGACGACATATTATCAAAATGAGATATATAGTGCCCAAAAATTGTGTACAAGTATTCATGAAACATTTATGTAAAGACCTAAAAACAATATGTGAAAAAATTGCTTCAATCATGTCCTGTTTCATTAAAAAACGAAGATAAAAATATTATTTCAAACAAAAAAATCTGTCGTATTTGTGAAACTTAATTAACAGATGAACATTTTTATGATTACGATTGGCATACTTGTATATTTAGAGGTGTTGCACATGAAATATGTAATTCTAAGTTTAGAACACCCCGTCATATTCCTGTTTTTTTTTTTACGTAACTTAAGTTATTACGACGCTCATTTTATTGTTCACGGATTAAATTTTGATAACGGTGAAGTTGAAATTATTCTTCAAAATAAATAAAAATACATATCATTTTATAAAAAGTTAAAAATAAATAATCAACAAGTTAGCTAAAGGTTCGTAGACTCTTTAAATTTTTTATCATGTAGTTTAGATCAGTTGGCTAAAATTCTATAAAAGTGTTTTTATTTTTATATTATCAGACTCTAAGAAAATGTAATGGACATTATTCTTAGTTAATAAACATACACGTAACATAGAAAAATAATATAAATTTTGATGACAGTGATGTTGAAATTATTCTTCAAACTAAAGAAAAATAAATTTCCTTTTCTAAAAAGTTAAAAATAAATAATCAAGAAGTTAGCTTATGATTCGTAGATTCCTTAATTTTTTTTATCATTTAGTTTTTTTATCAATTGGTTAAAAATTAAAATTCTGTAAAAGTGTTTTTAATTTTATATTATCAGACTCTAAGAAAATGTAATGGATATTATTCTTAGTTAATAAACATACACGTAACATAGAAAAATTATTTAAATTTTGATGACAGTGATGTTGAAATTATTCTTCAAACTAAATAAAAATACATATCATTTTATAAAAAGTTAAAAATAAATAATCAACAAGTTAGCTAAAGGTTCGTAGACCCTTAAATTTTTTTATCATGTAGTTTAGATCAGTTGGCTAAAATTCTATAAAAGTGTTTTTATTTTTATATTATCAGACTCTAAGAAAATGTAATGGACATTATTCTTAGTTAATAAACATACACGTAACATAGAAAAATAATTTAAATTTTGATGACAGTGATGTTGAAATTATTCTTCAAACTAAAGAAAAATAAATTTCCTTTTCTAAAAAGTTAAAAATAAATAATCAACAAGTTAGCTTATGATTCGTAGATTCCTTAATTTTTTTTTATCATTTAGTTTTTTTATCAATTGGTTAAAAATTAAAATTCTGTAAAAGTGTTTTTAATTTTATATTATCAGACTCTAAGAAAATGTAATGGACATTATTCTTAGTTAATAAACATATTCCTTAATTATTTTTATCATTTAGTTTTTTTATGAATTGGTTAAAAATTCTGTAAAAGTGTTTTTAATTTTATATTATCAGACTCTAAGAAAATGTAATGGACATTATTCTTAGTTAATAAACATACAGGTAACATAGAAAAATAATATAAATTTTGATGACAGTGATTTTGAAATTATTCTTCAAACTAAAGAAAAATAAATTTCCTTTTCTAAAAAGTTAAAAATAAATAATCAAGAAGTTAGCTTATGATTCGTAGATTCCTTAATTTTTTTTATCATTTAGTTTTTTTATCAATTGGTTAAAAATTAAAATTCTGTAAAAGTGTTTTTAATTTTATATTATCAGACTCTAAGAAAATGTAATGGATATTATTCTTAGTTAATAAACATACACGTAACATAGAAAAATTATTTAAATTTTGATGACAGTGATGTTGAAATTATTCTTCAAACTAAATAAAAATACATATCATTTTATAAAAAGTTAAAAATAAATAATCAACAAGTTAGCTAAAGGTTCGTAGACCCTTAAATTTTTTTATCATGTAGTTTAGATCAGTTGGCTAAAATTCTATAAAAGTGTTTTTATTTTTATATTATCAGACTCTAAGAAAATGTAATGGACATTATTCTTAGTTAATAAACATACACGTAACATAGAAAAATAATTTAAATTTTGATGACAGTGATGTTGAAATTATTCTTCAAACTAAAGAAAAATAAATTTCCTTTTCTAAAAAGTTAAAAATAAATAATCAACAAGTTAGCTTATGATTCGTAGATTCCTTAATTTTTTTTTATCATTTAGTTTTTTTATCAATTGGTTAAAAATTAAAATTCTGTAAAAGTGTTTTTAATTTTATATTATCAGACTCTAAGAAAATGTAATGGACATTATTCTTAGTTAATAAACATATTCCTTAATTATTTTTATCATTTAGTTTTTTTATGAATTGGTTAAAAATTCTGTAAAAGTGTTTTTAATTTTATATTATCAGACTCTAAGAAAATGTAATGGACATTATTCTTAGTTAATAAACATACAGGTAACATAGAAAAATAATATAAATTTTGATGACAGTGATTTTGAAATTATTCTTCAAACTAAAGAAAAATAAATTTCCTTTTATAAAAAGTTAAAAATAAATAATCAATAAGTTAGCTTATGATTCGTAGATTCCTTAATTTTTTTATCAGTTAGTTTTTTTATCAAATTGGTTAAAATTCTGTAAAAGTGTTTTTAATTTTATATTATCAGACTCTAAGAAAATGTAATGGACATTATTCTTAGTTAATAAACATACACGTAACGTAGAAAAATAAGTTAGATGAAAATTATTTTGTAGGCTAGATTGTAATGCATTATTAGAATAGTGTTTTTTTTATAATAAGGAAAAAAAATTGTTTAGATCAGTTTGCTAAAAATCTTCATGACGATCAATTTGGAGAATTAAAAAGAAACTTCCCTAATAATCAAGATGTAATTGCTTAAAACTAACGTCACTACGTAACCAAGTCCATTTTATAGCTCACTTACAGATTCTCATATTCATATTAATTTATTTGTAAAGTCAATTTACACGTCATTAGTTTTATAAATCGTTACATATTATCATAGAATAGAATCTTATTAAGTAGGTGTTAAGGTAAAAATATAAAATTGTGCAAAAATAAAATAAAGTTACAATAGAAAATACATGTCTAAAGAGTCAAATTCAAATGTCACAAAATAATAAAAAGTCAAAAAACTAAGCATGTCACAACTTTAAATTTAAATGATATTAATTACATTCAAAAACAGATGTCATAATTAAAATAATTAAATAATATTAACAAACATATCCAAACGATGATTACAATCATGCAAATTATATTTGACAACACTTTCATTGTCGTTAGTATGTTTGATTATTCGGACTTATATTTGAAAACGGATGTTTTACTTTTACTCGTGTATTTTTTAGAAGTTTGTTTGGAGTACCCTGATGTCCATGATTTACATTCGAACTATCCTTTATGTCCAGACAATATTTGTTTACTAAAGAAACTAAGTTCGTTAGATAAATTCATTACAGAAATCTAAAACAATGTATTGAAATGAGGATAAAGTTAGTTAAAATTCATAGAGTTTTAAGATTTAAACAGAGCCCTTGGTTAAAAAGATATATAGATTCAAATTTAAATTTCAGAACATTAGCTAAATCAGATTTTGAAAAAGACTTTTACAAGTTAATGAACAATTCTGTCTTTGGTAAGACGATGGAAAATATTTTGATAAAATGGTAAATGTAAAATTGGTAACTCACTGGGAAAACCACGGTAAAATTTTCGGTGCTCAAGATTTAATTGCGAAACCGAGTTCCATAGTTTACCAATATTTTCAGAAAATTTAGTTGCGGTTCAAACGCGGAAAACCAAATTAACACATAACAACCCAATTCTTTTAGGATTTTAGATATTTCAAAAACTTTTATGTATGATTTTTATACATTTTTATAACTACATGTGTAAAAAATTTAACAACAAAATTATGTTATTATATACAAATACTGATAGTTTGATATTATCAAATTTTTACAAATGATTTTTATGATGATATAAAACCAGACCTCGATGTCCCTACATACTTTGATACATCAGACTATGACTCAAATATTGTTTTCGGATACCCAAAAAGAAATAAAAAGAAATTAGGTTATTTTAAAGACGAAAATAATAGAAAAAAAAAATGTAGGGTATAAGATAAAAACTTTATGCTTTTGATGTTGGGGATAAATTCATAGCAAAAGCGAAAGGTGTAAGCAAAAGTATTACCAAAAAGATAAATATGGTGAAGTCATGTCTATTTAATAAAAAATTTCAATATTGTAGTATGCTTACATTTACATTGCATTATATGATAAAGATATTTTGTTAAGTTTCTGAGTAAAAATTGTATGTTTTTAATTTTGATGACGGAAAGTTAAAAATAAATAATCAATAAGTTGAACTCGAGGAAGAATTGAGCAAGTTACGATAGGATATCATAGTCTGCTGCCCGACCAGTAGCTGGCGTAGCTTGGCGTGGCTGGCACAGCTGGCGTAGCTGACACAGTTGGCGTAGGTGGCGCGGCTGACGTAGCTGACACAGCTGGCGTAGCTGGCCCAGCTGGCGTAGTTGGCGCAGGTAGCGTAGCGTCGAGGGTGGTTGTGTGAATACTCACGGGTTCCTACGCCCCCGGCTAAGGTAGTTGAAGGAACACCGTGGTGGTTTTAGTCGGTAAGAGTCCGACACTGGCTCCACCTACCCCGGGCGGAGTGCGTTCATGAGGATTTCCCCACGGCAAAAAAAGGGTTATCTGAAGTCCGAAGACAGCGGGAGGGCGATCAACTTTCCCAGTGCGGTGTCGGGTTCATCGTCCACAAGTCTCTGGTGAACAACGTAGTGAAGATAGAGAGTGTGCGTCGACTAGGGTGGCGTACCTTCCCAGCCCAGGTGGCCCCGGTCGGGGTTGGTCCGCGTTGGGCTCTTGCCAAATTGAACCGGGAGGCCCTCCTGGAGGCCTCGATCGTACAGACCTGGGTGACAGCACCGGACAGGCCTGTCGACATCAATGTGGAGGCTGGGTGGTTCCAGGAGGCGATGACGCATGTTTGCGATGTGGGGATGCCTAGGGCTAAGCCCGGTCCTGTAAGGCGCCAGATGTACTGGTGGTCCTCGGACATAGCGCGATTGCGAGTCGCGTGTGTGTTCGTGCGACGCCGGTACACGAGGTTCAGGAGGCGGTTCAGGAGGCGTCCCCGCACCCCGGAGGAGGCAGTCATAGAGGAGGAGCTGTACGAGGGGTACAGAGCAGCGAAGGTGGCCCTTCAGGCAGCCATCGCGGAAGCCAAGGTGGCAGGCTTCGACGCCATGCGGGCGACTCTGGATGCAAATCCGTGGGGGCGTCCATACCGTATGGTACGGGGCAAACTTCGCCCGTGGGCCCCCCCACTAACCCAGAGTCTCCGGCCTGAGCTGCTGGAGGGTGTGGTGAGCGCTCTGTTCCCTTCAAGGGCACCGTTGAAGAGACTGTTGTACAGCCCAAGTCTCGATCGAATGGAAGGCTTTCTCGTAGTCCACAAACGCTAAACAAAGAGGCAAGTTATATCAAAAAACTTCTGAAGGGCCTTAAGGATCGGTTTTCCACCAACCTTCAGGAGTTCGGCCGTAATTCCGTCATCACCCGGCGCCTTGTTTTTGAGCGGCTTCAGAGCTATCCTAATCTCGTACAGGCTGATGTCTGGAATATATTTGGTATAGTGTCGGGTCACTCGAGCTCTTTGGTTGTTCGCCCGATTTGCAGCGGGTTTCCGCGTGGACGTTTATAACTGTCCATTCTCGACCTCTTTCAAGAGCTCTGGCTTGGAGGATACGACTCTGCCATCGTCGTTCCTCAGTTTTGCAACCTGGGTCTGTCCAATAGACAGGTCCCTTGTGAAGACTTTGGAACCCTTGTCCTTTTCTATCGCGTCTTCAATACGTTCAGTATTAAATCGGCGTAGGTCACTTTTCAAGGACTTTGAGATCTGTCTATTGAGCCGCCATTTCTACCCTTTTTTTGCCGTGGGGAAATCCTCATGAACGCACTCCGCCCGGGGTAGGTGGAGCCAGTGTCGGACTCTTACCGACTAAAACCACCACGGTGTTCCTTCAACTACCTTAGCCGGGGGCGTAGGAACCCGTGAGTATTCACACAACCACCCTCGACGCTACGCTACCTGCGCCAACTACGCCAGCTGGGCCAGCTACGCCAGCTGTGTCAGCTACGTCAGCCGCGCCACCTACGCCAACTGTGTCAGCTACGCCAGCTGTGCCAGCCACGCCAAGCTACGCCAGCTACTGGTCGGGCAGCAGACTATGATATCCTATCGTAACTTGCTCAATTCTTCCTCGAGTTCAACTTATTGATTATTTATTTTTAACTTTCCGTCATCAAAATTAAAAACATACAATTTTTACTCAGAAACTTAACAAAATATCTTTATCATATAATGCAATGTAAATGTAAGCATACTACAATATTGAAATTTTTTATTAAATAGACATGACTTCACCATATTTATCTTTTTGGTAATACTTTTGCTTACACCTTTCGCTTTTGCTATGAATTTATCCCCAACATCAAAAGCATAAAGTTTTTATCTTATACCCTACATTTTTTTTTTCTATTATTTTCGTCTTTAAAATAACCTAATTTCTTTTTATTTCTTTTTGGGTATCCGAAAACAATATTTGAGTCATAGTCTGATGTATCAAAGTATGTAGGGACATCGAGGTCTGGTTTTATATCATCATAAAAATCATTTGTAAAAATTTGATAATATCAAACTATCAGTATTTGTATATAATAACATAATTTTGTTGTTAAATTTTTTACACATGTAGTTATAAAAATGTATAAAAATCATACATAAAAGTTTTTGAAATATCTAAAATCCTAAAAGAATTGGGTTGTTATGTGTTAATTTGGTTTTCCGCGTTTGAACCGCAACTAAATTTTCTGAAAATATTGGTAAACTATGGAACTCGGTTTCGCAATTAAATCTTGAGCACCGAAAATTTTACCGTGGTTTTCCCAGTGAGTTACCAATTTTACATTTACCATTTTATCAAAATATTTTCCATCGTCTTACCAAAGACAGAATTGTTCATTAACTTGTAAAAGTCTTTTTCAAAATCTGATTTAGCTAATGTTCTGAAATTTAAATTTGAATCTATATATCTTTTTAACCAAGGGCTCTGTTTAAATCTTAAAACTCTATGAATTTTAACTAACTTTATCCTCATTTCAATACATTGTTTTAGATTTCTGTAATGAATTTATCTAACGAACTTAGTTTCTTTAGTAAACAAATATTGTCTGGACATAAAGGATAGTTCGAATGTAAATCATGGACATCAGGGTACTCCAAACAAACTTCTAAAAAATACACGAGTAAAAGTAAAACATCCGTTTTCAAATATAAGTCCGAATAATCAAACATACTAACGACAATGAAAGTGTTGTCAAATATAATTTGCATGATTGTAATCATCGTTTGGATATGTTTGTTAATATTATTTAATTATTTTAATTATGACATCTGTTTTTGAATGTAATTAATATCATTTAAATTTAAAGTTGTGACATGCTTAGTTTTTTGACTTTTTATTATTTTGTGACATTTGAATTTGACTCTTTAGACATGTATTTTCTATTGTAACTTTATTTTATTTTTGCACAATTTTATATTTTTACCTTAACACCTACTTAATAAGATTCTATTCTATGATAATATGTAACGATTTATAAAACTAATGACGTGTAAATTGACTTTACAAATAAATTAATATGAATATGAGAATCTGTAAGTGAGCTATAAAATGGACTTGGTTACGTAGTGACGTTAGTTTTAAGCAATTACATCTTGATTATTAGGG
This sequence comes from Asteroscopus sphinx, assembly GCA_949699075.1. Taxonomy (NCBI): domain Eukaryota; kingdom Metazoa; phylum Arthropoda; class Insecta; order Lepidoptera; family Noctuidae; genus Asteroscopus; species Asteroscopus sphinx. The sequence goes on along the minus strand of OX453025.1, from coordinate 9,553,622 downwards.
AAGTTTCTTTTTAATTCTCCAAATTGATCGTCATGAAGATTTTTAGCAAACTGATCTAAACAATTTTTTTTCCTTATTATAAAAAAAACACTATTCTAATAATGCATTACAATCTAGCCTACAAAATAATTTTCATCTAACTTATTTTTCTACGTTACGTGTATGTTTATTAACTAAGAATAATGTCCATTACATTTTCTTAGAGTCTGATAATATAAAATTAAAAACACTTTTACAGAATTTTAACCAATTTGATAAAAAAACTAACTGATAAAAAAATTAAGGAATCTACGAATCATAAGCTAACTTATTGATTATTTATTTTTAACTTTTTATAAAAGGAAATTTATTTTTCTTTAGTTTGAAGAATAATTTCAAAATCACTGTCATCAAAATTTATATTATTTTTCTATGTTACCTGTATGTTTATTAACTAAGAATAATGTCCATTACATTTTCTTAGAGTCTGATAATATAAAATTAAAAACACTTTTACAGAATTTTTAACCAATTCATAAAAAAACTAAATGATAAAAATAATTAAGGAATATGTTTATTAACTAAGAATAATGTCCATTACATTTTCTTAGAGTCTGATAATATAAAATTAAAAACACTTTTACAGAATTTTAATTTTTAACCAATTGATAAAAAAACTAAATGATAAAAAAAAATTAAGGAATCTACGAATCATAAGCTAACTTGTTGATTATTTATTTTTAACTTTTTAGAAAAGGAAATTTATTTTTCTTTAGTTTGAAGAATAATTTCAACATCACTGTCATCAAAATTTAAATTATTTTTCTATGTTACGTGTATGTTTATTAACTAAGAATAATGTCCATTACATTTTCTTAGAGTCTGATAATATAAAAATAAAAACACTTTTATAGAATTTTAGCCAACTGATCTAAACTACATGATAAAAAAATTTAAGGGTCTACGAACCTTTAGCTAACTTGTTGATTATTTATTTTTAACTTTTTATAAAATGATATGTATTTTTATTTAGTTTGAAGAATAATTTCAACATCACTGTCATCAAAATTTAAATAATTTTTCTATGTTACGTGTATGTTTATTAACTAAGAATAATATCCATTACATTTTCTTAGAGTCTGATAATATAAAATTAAAAACACTTTTACAGAATTTTAATTTTTAACCAATTGATAAAAAAACTAAATGATAAAAAAAATTAAGGAATCTACGAATCATAAGCTAACTTCTTGATTATTTATTTTTAACTTTTTAGAAAAGGAAATTTATTTTTCTTTAGTTTGAAGAATAATTTCAAAATCACTGTCATCAAAATTTATATTATTTTTCTATGTTACCTGTATGTTTATTAACTAAGAATAATGTCCATTACATTTTCTTAGAGTCTGATAATATAAAATTAAAAACACTTTTACAGAATTTTTAACCAATTCATAAAAAAACTAAATGATAAAAATAATTAAGGAATATGTTTATTAACTAAGAATAATGTCCATTACATTTTCTTAGAGTCTGATAATATAAAATTAAAAACACTTTTACAGAATTTTAATTTTTAACCAATTGATAAAAAAACTAAATGATAAAAAAAAATTAAGGAATCTACGAATCATAAGCTAACTTGTTGATTATTTATTTTTAACTTTTTAGAAAAGGAAATTTATTTTTCTTTAGTTTGAAGAATAATTTCAACATCACTGTCATCAAAATTTAAATTATTTTTCTATGTTACGTGTATGTTTATTAACTAAGAATAATGTCCATTACATTTTCTTAGAGTCTGATAATATAAAAATAAAAACACTTTTATAGAATTTTAGCCAACTGATCTAAACTACATGATAAAAAAATTTAAGGGTCTACGAACCTTTAGCTAACTTGTTGATTATTTATTTTTAACTTTTTATAAAATGATATGTATTTTTATTTAGTTTGAAGAATAATTTCAACATCACTGTCATCAAAATTTAAATAATTTTTCTATGTTACGTGTATGTTTATTAACTAAGAATAATATCCATTACATTTTCTTAGAGTCTGATAATATAAAATTAAAAACACTTTTACAGAATTTTAATTTTTAACCAATTGATAAAAAAACTAAATGATAAAAAAAATTAAGGAATCTACGAATCATAAGCTAACTTCTTGATTATTTATTTTTAACTTTTTAGAAAAGGAAATTTATTTTTCTTTAGTTTGAAGAATAATTTCAACATCACTGTCATCAAAATTTATATTATTTTTCTATGTTACGTGTATGTTTATTAACTAAGAATAATGTCCATTACATTTTCTTAGAGTCTGATAATATAAAAATAAAAACACTTTTATAGAATTTTAGCCAACTGATCTAAACTACATGATAAAAAATTTAAAGAGTCTACGAACCTTTAGCTAACTTGTTGATTATTTATTTTTAACTTTTTATAAAATGATATGTATTTTTATTTATTTTGAAGAATAATTTCAACTTCACCGTTATCAAAATTTAATCCGTGAACAATAAAATGAGCGTCGTAATAACTTAAGTTACGTAAAAAAAAAAACAGGAATATGACGGGGTGTTCTAAACTTAGAATTACATATTTCATGTGCAACACCTCTAAATATACAAGTATGCCAATCGTAATCATAAAAATGTTCATCTGTTAATTAAGTTTCACAAATACGACAGATTTTTTTGTTTGAAATAATATTTTTATCTTCGTTTTTTAATGAAACAGGACATGATTGAAGCAATTTTTTCACATATTGTTTTTAGGTCTTTACATAAATGTTTCATGAATACTTGTACACAATTTTTGGGCACTATATATCTCATTTTGATAATATGTCGTCATATGAACGCTTTATACAATACCCAAAACTATACATTTCATGTTTTTGAATATTAGTAGTTGATGATTTACTCGGATCGTTAGAACAACTCTCTATTGGATTAAAAAATGCTTCAAAAGGTAATTAAAATAAAACACAATAGCCAGTTTCTGAGAAGAATAAGGCAAATCCTTACAATAGAATTATTAAAAATACAACTCATAAACGCTTAACAATGCCCCCAAAACAAAAAAAGAAGTACCTGATTATGGCATTATCTTAGCCGGTGAATCTTTGACAAGAGTAACTTTATCCAGTATCGTCGAATCCCTACTACTACCAGCAAAGACCAAACCCGCGATCAGATCGATCAATCAACATAATTCGCGGTTTGATACGTGTAGTCTGATTAATTCGCGTTTTGATATCAAATTTATTCGCGGTTCGATAAAGTAATTCGCGGTTTGATATCAAATTAATTCGCGGTTTGATACGTGTAATCAAATTAATTCGCGGTTTTATAAGACTAACTTAATCATTTCGCGGTCGTATGTGCCATGTGAGACTAGTCGGCAGCGTCGGCCCCCAGACTTGATCCAGTATCGGCGAATCCCTACTACTACCAGCAAAGACCAAACCCGCGATCAGATCGATCAATCAACATAATTCGCGGTTTGATACGTGTAGTCTGATTAATTCGCGTTTTGATATCAAATTTATTCGCGGATCGATAAAGTAATTCGCGGTTTGATATCAAATTAATTCGCGGTTTGATACGTGTAATCAAATTAATTCGCGGTTGTATAAGACTAACTTAATCATTTCGCGGTCATATGTGCCATGTGAGACTAGTCGGCAGCGTCGGCCCCCAGACTTGATCCAGTATCGGCGAATCCCTACTACTACCAGCAAAGACCAAACCCGCGATCAGATCGATCAATCAACATAATTCGCGGTTTGATACGTGTAGTCTGATTAATTCGCGTTTTGATATCAAATTTATTCGCGGATCGATAAAGTAATTCGCGGTTTGATACGTGTAATCAAATTAATTCGCGGTTTTATAAGACTGACTTAATCATTTCGCGGTCATATGTGCCATGTGAGACTAGTCGGCAGCGTCGGCCCCCAGACTTGATCCAGTATCGGCGAATCCCTACTACTACCCACATTTCGCCAGTTATGTTATAGTACCCCATGTAATAGGGGGTGAGCCTATTGCCATCAACCGGGCACAAATCCAGACTCCGGGCTGCTACTGAGAATTTCCTAATGAAAAAACCCAATAACACTTTGCCCGACCCGGGAATCGAACCCAGGACCCCACGCTCAGCAGTCGCGCTTGCAACCACTAGACCAACGAGGCAGAGCGTGGTTAAAATGTTAAATAATAAAAGCTTAGATAAAACTCGTATATTTTTCACATTTTTAACATTTGGAAGATGACATGACAGATGACAGAACATAAAGTAAAAAGTAGAAAAAATAAATTTACTCTGAATAAAAAGATCTATATAAAACCATATACTCTTTTTATTCTAACAAGGCGCAGCCTTTCTGGACCCCTTACTTTTACTTTTAAATTATATGAAGCTTAAGATTGATTCAGATATTTCTATTATGCACATTGAATTGATTGCGATAGCGGAGGCTTTATCCTATGTGCAGTCAATTGGGGGCAACAAGTTTGTCATTTTGACCGACTCGAAAAGTTCCTTGCAACATTTGGCTCGGCATACCTCTCACGTGCGAGGTATACCGATAGCCTACGTTATATATGAATCAATCCTAAAGCTTCAATCTTCCAAAACTATATGTATCCAATGGATTCCGTCTCATATACAATTAGAAGAGAACGATAGGGTTGACGTGCTAGCCAAACAAGCTTGTGATGATGGAGTGGATTTGAACATTATTCCTCTTTATTCTGACTATTTTGGGAAGGCTAAAAGACAATGTTTAGATATTTGGCAAGAATATTTCGATGAGAGATCCAAAGAGAAGGGGATTTGGTACAAGACTATCCAGCCAGAGATTATAAGAATTCCATGGTTGATTGCTCGTTAAATAAAAACTTATTAACGATAGCCTTAAGACTTCGCTCCGGACATATTCCTTCAAACAAGTTCTCATTTTTAATGAAAAAGGTTTTGTCTCCAAACTGCAATGATTGTGGTGTAGTTGACGATGTCTACCACATTTTAATGGAATGTGTCCGAAACGAAAATATTAGATGCAATGTTTTTGGCCATGGCAGAATCTATGACATTGGACTTTGTAATGCAATTCTTGCTTTTCCATTGTCAGACGAGGCTAGGGTTCTGTATATGCTGGCGGTAAGGTAAATTATTAAAAATTTGCCTTACTAATAGCGTGTGTAGGATTTTAACTTTGTATATCTATACATCTATACCTATTCTCCTACCTATGTATTCTTTATTATGTTTTGTTTTTCTGCAATTGGGTGATATGGTCGCTAAGCGACAAAGTCCTTCAAATAAATTAAAAAAAAAAAAAAAAAAAACATTTGAGCATGTCACCCTCATAGGAACCTATGAGAAAAATCCGTAATGTAATATTATACACATAGAATTAATATAAACCAGAAACCACATCCTACTGTAATTGCAAGCCGCGCGCTGTGTCCAAAAAGTAAATAAGTGTCCCGCCCCCGCCTCACTTCCTTACGGCGTAATGTTGCTAGCTCAGACATTATTAATCCGTTTTAGGGGTAAACATTGTGAACATTGGAGGTATGATGATAATAAAATCAAAATTGTCCATTCACAGGAATTCATATTTTGTAACTATTTACTTCGACAGCTAAAATGGCGGACGTGACTTTTTCTATAAAATTAATACAGGTATCGTTTTCGGGGTTTCTGGGGGTTCTAATTACGAATGTAACATCTATTTTAAGATTCATGATGGCGGACGCGACTTTTTTAAGTAAAACTTCTTTACGCACGCTTGACTTGGGGAGTATGCTGTTTGACTTGGGGAGTAAGCTGGTGAATGCGTTACGAAAAGTGTGATCGGGCGAGGCGACTTTTATTTTGAGATACAATGTGGCGGACGCGACTTTTTAAATAAAACCAATATGGGTATCGTTTTCGAGGTTTCCCGGGATGCTGATTGCGAATACAACATCTATTTAGAGATCCAAGATGGCTGCCGTGATTTTTTAAATAAAATCAATATGGATATCGTTTTAGAGGTTTTCGGGCGTGCTGATTACGAATATAACATCTATTTCGAGATTCAAGATGGCGGACGCGACTTTTCAAGTTAAATCAATATGGATATCGTTTTCGAGGTTTCTTGGGGTGCTGATTACAAATATAACATCTATTACGAGATTCAAGATGGCGCGGACGTGACTTTTAAAATTAAATCAATATAGTTATCGTTTTCGAGGTTTCGAGTGCTGAAAAGTCACGTCCACCATCTTAGATCTTAAAATAGATGTAATATTAGCAATCAGCACCCCGAAAAACCTCGAAAACGATACCCATGTTGATTATATTTAAAAAGTCACGTCCGCCATCTTGAATCTCAAAACAGATAATATATTCGAAATCAGCACCCCTGAAAACCTCGAAAACGATACCCATGTTGATTTTATTTAAAAAGTCGCGTCCGCCATCTTGGATCTCAAAATAGATGTTACATTCGCAATCAGCACCCCTGAAAACCTCGAAAACGACACCCATGTTGATTTTATTTAAAAAGTCACGTCCGCCATCTTGAATCTCAAAATAGATAGTATATTCGTAATCAGCACCACTGACAACCTCGAAAACGATACCCTTATTGATTTTATTTAAAAAGTCATGTCCGCCATCTTGAATCTCAAAATAGATGTTATATTCGTAATCAGAAACCCGAGAAACCTCGAAAACGATACCCATGTTGATTTTATTTAAAAAGTCGGGTCCGCCATCTTGAATATCAAAATAGATGTTACATTCGCAATCATCATCATCATCATCATTTCAGCCGAAAGACGTCCACTACTGGACATAGGCCTCTCCCAATTAAGGGGGGATATGCCATAATCACCACGCTTGGCAGGCGGGTTGGCGATCGCAGTTGGTTGGTTAAATACTCAGAGAACGCTGCTGCCCATCCTCTGGTGAATCCCTTAGTCGCCTTTTACGACACCCATGAGAAGAGATAAGGGTGGTGCTATTCTTTAAGTCCGGCACCACACGGACTATACTATACATTCGCAATCAGCATCCTTGAAAACCTTGAAAACGATACCTATATTGATTTTATTTTAAAAGTCTCGTCCGCCATATTGAATCTCAAAATAGATGTTATATTCGTAATCAGAACCCCGAGAAACCTCGGAAACGATACCCACGATGATTTTATTTAAAAAGTCGCGTCCGCCATCTTCAATATCAAAATAGATGTTATATTCGTAATCAGTACCCCGGAAACCTCGTCTCTCTCTCTCTTTTAGCACAGTCTAAGGAGACTGCTAAAAACTAAGAAAAGCCCTTAATAGTAATCAAAAGTAGGGAAAATCAAAACTCATAAATTGGCAACATCAACAAAATGGACACATCATTCTCTATGAAAATTTAAATTGAACAATTTATTCAATAATTAAATAACCTGATAGCTGAATGTGCTACTTGCACATGAAATGTGATCCCATCGTGTTTCTTTTTTAGTCCAGCTGCATTATTACAGGTAGGAACGACACAAGACGGCATAATCTAATTTAATTTGACACCGAAAAACACGTTACGCGATACGAAGTTGACAGAGTGACTGATTGGCTGCGCGTGAAACTACTCTATTTAAGAGTAGTTTTTGACGCTTCAGTATTAGGCGCGATCACGGTTTCTGGTTTATATTAATTCTATGATTATACACATTACATGTAATATTATACAAAAAATCAGGCTTATTTTAGGACAGTCGCGAATAACCGCTCACGTAATGAGCGCTGATTGGCTGATATGAACGTTATGCACTGACGGATATACAGATTGGCGTATGGCGACATTCCTTCATTTTCGAGCCATGTTCTGACTAACCAGACTAAAGAAGTTATAAATCGACTCATAGATTAGCCAATCAGCGTTCAAGTTTCCAATCATCCTAAAAAAATGGGATTTTTGCAATGATCTTGATAAAAGCTCGTATGATAACGAAAATCTTTCTGAGAATCCAATTATCCGGTCTTTGCAATCATCCTAGGATTTTCGCAAAGATTCGACGTGTCCGATTATCCTACGACATATATATTATCATTTTTAGAATAGAGCAGGAACAAAAAATTACGAAAAAAACATGTTTTTCGGGGTTCAGTACATTTTTAAATATTGATTATCTTCTCAAATACACGGCTGATAGACACAGGACTCAAACTGCATTGATGTACTGCTTTATTGGAATGCGAAGAACGCCTTCTTAAAGAAATTTATATTAACGACTGAAAGGGCCCAGGCCAGGCGAATTTAAATTACTTATATTTATATATTTAGAGGGTTTTATTTGAAAAGTCGACCGTACAAGTGCTGTACAGCCTGACTTTTTCAAATGCTTCTATTTTTTTTATTAGAGCGGTACATTGAAAATGTAGTAAGTACAAATGCTTCTGAAGAGGAGTACATTCGGATAATTTAATACATATCTCCCGACCTAAAGCCACGGGGCCGGGCCAGCCTGACGCACGTGCAATTGTTTGCTGTCCTGAAGAATAAAAATATAAAAAATTAAAGAAAATAGACAAAATTACATCGTATAGAATGGTATAGAACTTTATCTGTCATTTTGTCTATTCTTTCGTAGATAAACCGCTTGTCTAAGTCACAGAAATAGATAGAATGGCCATGTGGGCAGGGCGCGCGTGTCAGCACCATGCACCATACTGCAGGATATTTCAAAGCCTTTCTCAGCACGCCTTATTACTTGATTATATAAATTCTGTAACAAAAACCCGCAAAAATGCCTTATTGTGCTGTTTCATACTGCAGAAACAAAAGCTCTAAGTACATTTGAATAAAATTAATTTTTAAAATAATGACGTCAAAATGTAAGGCGTAGTTTGTTTGGAAAGTTGCCACGCATGAATCGCAAGTAAAATTGTGATTACAACCATTCTATTTATTTATGTGTCTAGGGTGGTCATGTTACGCCTACCTGGCACTGCTGGGGTTCTTTCTACTCGCGTTTGACGAGCACCAAACGAAGTATGAACTTTCATTCCAACTGATACCATAAAATAGATAATAATATACTAGTATTATTGTCTATTCTTATGCTGATACCTTAATAATAAAGATAGGCACATAAAAAAGGCACAACTAAGATAGACTCAGACATAATCAGTACGATAGACTAAGGTTTTCATATGAAATTGACCGGAAATCAGCGAAGAAAACGTCAAAATACGATCATCGCATGAGATGTGGAAACGATGGTTGACCGGAGTAGAAAATTGTGTGGCGAATAGTAGGTAGTACAAGTACAATTATTTGAATATCGTAGAACGCTAGCAGCCCTTCTGAATCTGAACAATATTAAAGCAACGTTGTACAGGCATGGCTAAATAGCAGTAGAGCTCCTTTGTGAAAGAGCTCGTCCGGGGAACTACTACCACCGTAGGTACATAATTCTCCGGCAAATAGTGATGCTTGCATTGCTTTGTTTCGGTCTGGGTACGGGTGCAGGTGAAATTACAACCACATGAGACTTTCCATCTTCATGTTTGGCGAACCGACTTTCGGTACCATTAAGGCAACAGCGTAGGTGGTATTGCAGTCGTTATGAACAAAGGTAACCACTTTACATCAGGTGGGCCTTAGTTCGTTTTGCCATCCTATATTATAAATAAAAAAGGCATCCCGACATCAACCATTGACGAATAGACTTCGGCTAAAAATAGATTGAAGCACTTAATTTCTACAGTATTTTAACACATTAGACGGCATCATATTGTTATTTTATTTGTGACACTACGACAAAAACTTCCTTCACACGAGATTGGTTGTGTAATCGCGGCTGTTAGACTTACTATGAGTGTGAATGTGTGCGTGCCAGCCCGTACTTTCAAGCGAGCTGACTATATAACTACTGGGTGCTTCACTTATTGTTTAGCGAGATTCCGTCCGCCTTTTTTATTTGTCCATGACATCAACATACACCAATCGTCAACGTCAATTGTTCAAAACCAGTCAGATATTTTGAGGAAAAAGTTGTATTCGATAACAAAAAGTGCCTTTTATTTAAACTTTAAAATTACATTAAGATAATAAATTAATACATTTTACAAAATCCGAAGGCTGCCTCCACTAAATACGAAAGTGTGGCCTTCAGATAATTATTCCGAGCCTGGGCATTTGTACCTACATGCGAGAATTTGGGCAAAGAATATTATATACTAGATTTGGGTAAATAAACGAACCCCCGATTTGTAGTTTTTTTTATGGCACAGGATGGTGAGTGTGCGTAGTCCCAGCGGAAAAGTGTCGAATTTCTTGATTTGAAATAAGTAAATCTTTAGAGTATGATGTCGTGTAATTGTGTATGAAACTAACCCCCGATTTGTAGTTTTTTAATGGCATAGGATAGTGAGTGTGTGTAGTCCCAGTAGAAAAATGTCGAACTTCTTGATTTGAGATAAGTAAATCTTAAGAGTATGACGTAATGTAATTGTGTATGAACATTTCAACCCTTTTTGGGATATTCGTCAAAAAAAAAAACCGCTGGTAGAGCACAGCATCACTTTTTTTTCCAATGGACGTAAGTAAAATAAATAAAGGTACTTAAATGTGTATGCATAAATGAATATTTGGTTCTTGTGATCGTCCCTTAAAGTGTCGATAATTGGGGATGTTACGTTATGTACCTATGTAATGTATGTACCTGAAATGACGATGACGATGACGATGATGGTCTAGTGGTTCGAGTGTCGGACTGCTGATCACGAGGTCGTGGGTTGAGTACTTGAGTATGTATTGAGTATGTATTTACAAAAAAACCGTCCGCCAACCCGCACTAAGCCAGCGTGGTGGACTAAAGCCTGAGCCTTCTCGTACTGAGAAGAGGCCCGTGCCCAGCAGTGGGACAGTAATGGGCTGGTTATGTTATGTATATGTATTACAAAAAAAACCAGTAAGTAAGTATTATATCCATTTTCTAGTACCCATATTACAAGCTCTGCTTAGTTTGGTGCTATGTAAAATGTCCCAAAATTATTATTTTTTATTATTGCGTAGAAGTTTATTTATCCACGGAAGAATATCTACAAGGTTATTCCGAAAAGTAACTTGTTTAGCAGCAGTTAAAAGCGTCATTGTTGCCAGTAAAATTAAAAATAAATAAAAAGTTGTATTTTTTACTCTCATGACCTCTTAAATAAATTGAAGGTTGTATTTGCATTAACAAAAAGCCAAGGTGCCTCTCGCGGTACTTAAAGCAATCATAAAATTAATAACGCATTTTCAAACAATGTCCTGCTTTTACGAGAAAACAATGCTTAAACTCAGCTTAAAAATAGTGTATCGCTATGACAATTTTATTTAAATTTATATTTTTATACGATGGCAAAACGAACGAAGTAACAATCTGATGTAAAGCGGTTACTTTTACATACATACATATTATCACGCCTGTTTCCCATTGAGGTAGGCAGAGACTATGGATTTCCACCTGCTACGATCCTGCCACACCTCTTTCGCTTCGTCTACGTTGCACACCAAGGTCACCTTGGTTGGGAGGTTGGTTGCTCATCGTGTAGCACACGTTTTAGGCATTGGACCGACTTTTTTAGGGTTCTGTACCCAAAGGGTTCCAAACGGGACTTTATACACGCTGAAATTTTAATCGCTTCTTTCCCGAAAAGAGGTCATTGTACTCATCGTTATGAACAACTTTAAAAGCGAAAAAAAAATCAGTTGGTCCCTACATTTGGGTTAACCACAGACCAGTAAGCCTCAAGACGCCACATAAACAAAGTTTTGCATGAGAACACAGTCGTAAAATGTTGGTGGGGACCGGGGGGCGGACGGCGCGCTATGATTGGTCGGCTCAAATGTTCGGTGATATGATTGGTGCCGCACGTTGACGGAGTGACGTGCCGATTGGTGGCTGGGCGTAAGATAAGCAGTGCTACTGCATATGCTTTGTGACCGGGGGTATCCGGCTAATAGGTGTCTAGAGGCTTACTGGTCTGTGGTGTTCACTTAAATCGATAAAAGGTAGGGACCATCTGATTATTATTTTTTCGCGATTTCTGGGTTGGTCCCATAGTAAAAATTGTTCATAATGATGAGTACAATGACCCTTTTTCGGGAAAGAAGCGATTAAAATTTCAGCATGTATATGTGTTAGTCAAACAATAATATTTTTAATCCTATTTTTTTAAATATTTAAGTAGTTTGGTAAAAAACCGGCCAAGTGCGAGTCGGACTCGCGCAGTAAGGGTTCCGTACCTCTCAATATGTCTATGTTTGTCTTATTTTTAGTATTTGTTGCGAAACTACATAATATGCACTATAATCTGACCAAGTTTGACGCTGGTATGTATAACCGTGTTGAAGATAGAGCAGGAACAAAAACGTTGAAAAAATGCATGTTTTTGAGGTTTCTTGTATGGGGACCCCCTTTGGTTTTAGACTTTTTTTGTTTTTAGTATTTGTCGTGATACACCTCATAGCAACACATATTCTGAGAAAATTTCAACCGGTTACCTATTACCGTTCAAAAGATACAGCCCTGTGACAGACAGACGGACGGACGGACGGACGGACGGACAGCGTAGCGAGAGTAATAGGGTCCCGTTTGGAACCCTTCGGGTACGGAACCCTAAAAAAGAAAGTTGTGTTTTTGGTTTTTTAGGAGTATTAATTAGTTTTTAATTTACTTGATTAGCTAATGTTGTGTTTACACGTACAATGTTGTGTTTACCCGTACAATGTTGTGTTTACCCGTACAATAACGGATACACGTAAACGTTGTCCTTATACGTATGCCAATGCATACGTATAAGGACAATACTGTACTGTATTATTTCTGTGGGCGAACCTTATGCAATAAATAAATAAATAATCCTAATTTAAGTGTTAATATAAACATTGCTCGCAGAAAAGATGGCCGATGGGGCAGTAAAGTTCTGGAGTGGCGACCGCGTACTGGAAAGCGCAGCGTGGGTAGGTGGACCGACGCGACGACCTGGTGAAGGTCGCGGGAATCCCCTGGATGAGGAAGGCGCAGGACCGGTCGTTGTGGTGATGCTTGGGGGAGGCCTATGTCCAGCAGTGGGACGTCTTTCGGCTGAAATGATGATGATGATGATGAAGTGTTACCACTGACGTGAGGTCGACTCTACTGAGTGTAATGAACGAATGTCCTTTGAAAAACTTTATTAAACTTAGTGTATTATCAACATAGTACATTATGATACAAGTCATACAAGTGAGCTAAGATGTTCATTATACTCGAGGCTGGATTGCAGCCCGAGCCGAAGTGAGGGCGTAATAAAGCCGAGAGTATAATAAACATTGCTCATGCGTCTCATACGACGTTTTCAATACACTTGTGAGGGAAAAAAAACATAAACATGGTTTAGACAAATATTGAATTTGTGATAAATGGCGCGCGTATTTCTGTAATTGCACGCCGTGCCTGTGGTGTGGTCGAGTGACGTATGAGAGCTATGCGCGCGCAGGTGGTGGAAGGAAGCCGCCAAGCAGCCTAATATTAACTTATAAGTAATCTGTGCTAATATTAAAAATATAATAAATAGATGTTTTTAATTAATTATAGCACAAATTAATGTTAATTCATTACCAAAAATAACTAATTTGATGAAATGAATATAATATTTTAATTAACACAGTAGGTAGAAAGAACTCTTTGGTGAGATTAAAAATAAACTGTAAAGTAAAAAGCACTAGTGCGATAATGTAAAGTAAAAACCGGTCAAGTGTGAGTCAGACTCACGCAGTAAGGGTTCCGTACCACCTATCGACCTGATACTCCATAGAAATTGATTTAATTTACGAGAGTTCATCAAAACACATCAACGCACCGTGCGTGAAATATAAATTTTTGCAACTCTTTCTTACGCAGGTACCACCACATATATCTATGTTTGCCCTATTTTTAGAATTTATTGCTAAACTACATAGTATGCTTTATATTCAGACCAAGTTTGAGCCTAGTATGTATTACCATTATGAAGATAGAGCAGGAACAAAAAAGTTGAAAAAAATGCATGTTTTTAGAGGTTTCTTGTATGGGGACCCCATTTAAATTTAAACTTCATTTTATTTTTAGTATTTTTCGTGATAGTAGTCATAGCACTAGGTACTTGCGATATTATTTTTCGACAAAAAAAATCTTATATTAAAGATAGTTAATTAAATTATCTTTAAAATAGAAAATTTAATAGTCTTTTAAATGGGATTCATAAAAATATGCACAATAGTTTTTGTGAGTTTCTCGTTTTCATGTCCAACGCGGACATAACTTTACAAATTAATTATATGTAATCTAAAATATTCACCACTTTTTTTAACGCATTGACGCATGCGGAGCGAAAGATAAATATATAAATTGTGGGAAGAAGAATTTGCTTACGAGCGGGATTCGAACCTCCTGGTTCAGTACACCTGTACCCCTAGTACGGGTTTCACTGTTTGCAAACAAGATATCGAGATATCGTGTCATTTAATTCGTAAATTAGTAGCACCCCTAGCGGACTCGCAGAGGAACTAAAATCGGCAGTACAAGTCATTTCAATTTTTAGTTTTCGAAAGCCTAAACTTATTTTCGAGAGATATTGGTGTCGATTCTTTTGTTCACGAACTAAACTTATTTTTTACTATCGCTTTCTTTTATTAATAGTAGATACAAAAAACCGGCCAAGTGCGTGTCAGACTCACGCATTAAGGGTTCCGTACCACCCATCGACCTGATACCCACAGAAACTGATTTAACTTACGAGACTTCAACAAAAGAAATCAACGCACCATGAGCGAAATGTGAATTTTTGCATCTCTTTCTTAAGCAGGTACCACCACATATGTCTATGTTTGCCCTATTTTTAGTATGTGTTGCTAAACTACATAGTATACACTATAATCAGACCTAGTTTGGCACTGGTATGTATTACGTTTTGAAGATAGAGCAGGAACAAAAACGTTGAAAAAAATGCATGTTTTTCGAAGTTTCTTGTATGGGGACCCCTTTGGTTTTGGACTTTTTTTATTTTTAGTATTTGTCGTGATAGTTACCATAGTAACACATATTGTGTGAAAATTTCAACTGCTTATTTATTACCCTTACAAAGATACAGCCCCGTGTCAGACAGACAGACGGACGGACGGACGGACAGCGTTGCAAGAGTAATAGGGTCCCGTTTGGCACCCTTCGGGTACGGAACCTTAAAAAGGGATGGCAACAATTTTAGAACTGTCAAATTAGTCGGAATGATTTCCATACAAGTTTAGTCGTGATCTTGGAACGTGCCCACTATAATACAAAGAAATGTAACACTTAAACTAATTTGACAGTTCTAAAATTGTTGCCATCCCTTTCTTGTATCTACTATTAGTAAAAGAGAGCGATAGTTTAAAATAAGTTTAGTTCGGTGACAAGAGAATCGACAACAATGTGTTTTGGCCCAGTGCTTTTTCCGCTAAGCTACCGTGAACTCTGCTCATAGGTATTGAATTTATCTTCCACTTTGTATCCATCTTTGGGTGATGTCAGCTACATCTTATTAAGAAACAGACCGCTCAGTGGCCTGATTCACAAACGTTCGAAAAGTTTCCGTTTCTGAAGTGAAATTTGACCGGCAAATGAAACAAAACGACCCCTTCTTGCGACCATGAACGCTGCAAAGCATTCGAAACGTCAGAAATATTTACACAAATATTTGTGTGATGAACATAAGTGTTTGTGTTGGTCTGGATGTTTCTTATGTATTATAATTATGCTTCACAAAAAAAATATTATTATATCCATTGTCTAGTACCCATATCACAAGCTCTGCTTAGTTTGGGACTATATGGTGCTGTGTAAAAATGTCCCGAAGATATTTATTATATAAATTTTTATTATATACATACAGGGTTATTTTTATTCACCAATAACCCTTTAAGCAATGACTGTAAGCGGTTACCTTTGCCCATAATAACTGCAATACCTACCTAACACCTCAAACTGTTATCTAAATGCAAGCAAGTGTAACGAAGGGGTTGCTGGAAGTGAACCTTGGTGTGCGGGTTCTCCTGAACCTGGGTGTAGGTAAAGAATGCAGTAACACGAAGCGTCAAGACATGTTCTTTATTCGGAGTTACAATACGGACAGACCCAAAATGACAGTTGCACGTTATTTTATAATTTCTAGGAATCTAGTGTTGCCAACTTGATTAAACTTTTAATCGATACATCGTTAAGTAAATTGATAATTAGGCTAAAATTATATAATATGATCAAGTTGGCTAGTGATGAGATTTATTAAATAATTTAATTGGCTTGACATAAATATGATTAATTGAAAGTATAATAATTGACTTTAAATACAAGTCATAGTGACTTCATTCGTTCCTTCCGCTGATAAGAAGTGCTCTCTGGGTTGGCTGATCCACGATCTTGTAACGCAAGTTACATTCGCCAATCGGAGGCACAAAGATGGAGTCACCGGCAACCGAACCTTTCACACGGAAACACAACAATACGATGGTAGGACGTCCCCGGACGAGCTCTTTCACAAGGTTCTCTACTACTAATAAACTACTACTACTAAACTACTACTGCCTATATTCTGCAAACAATCATCATCAGCACATTACTGCCCCACTGCTGGGCACGGGCCTCTTCTCAGAATGAGAAAGTTAAGGCCTTAGTCCACCACGCTGGCCTAGTGCGGTTTGGTGGACTACACACAACATCGAGAACTGTATGGAGCACTCTCAGGTGTGCAGGTTTGCTCACAATGTTTTCCTTCACCGTTAAAGCAAGTGATAATCAAATTTTGATAGATAGATAGAGTATACTTTATTGTTTGCACACCATAAAAATAAAACTAAAGTTGTTACAAACATGAGCCACACATGAATTCGAAAAGTCAGAGGTGCAGGCCGGATTCGAACTCAGACCCTCCTGCATGGAAAGCAAGCGCTCAACCGCTAGGCTATCACAGCTGCAAACAATATAAATTAAATAAATAATCAACCCTAAAACGGCAAACAAAAATAAAACAATCAAGTACTTAATTTTGTAGACTATTCGGTAACCGAGGGGCAAAAAAAATCGTTTTTTTTTTCTTTTTGTTAAGTAACCTTGAAAATTATAGTCTATCGCAATGTCTTGTTAACACCTTCGTCACACAATTCGCAAAAATCGTGAAGATCGGTTGTGTTGATAAAATGAGATACTGTCAATCACAGAAATATATAGACTGTTAATTATTATTTTTTGTGGAGGAAATTTTTTAATAATTTCCTGCACGTAACATTTTAGCTTTGTGATAAAGTGAACGTTAATTCTTAAAAGGTATGTAGACATTTTAACAATATTTTTTTTATTCTTATATTATTTACACCGTCGAACGTCGACTGCCTCGTTGGTCTAGTGGTCGCAAGCGCGACTGCTGAGCGTGGGTCCTGGGTTCGATTCCCGGGTCGGGCAAAGTGTTATTAGGTTTTTTTCATTAGGAAATTCTCAGAAGCAGGCGCAGCCCGGAGTCTGAATTTGTGCCCGGTCAATGGCAATAGGCTCGCCCCCTATTACATGGGACTATAACATAACTGGCGAAATGTGGGTGTACTATCACACCTCTGCCTACCCCTTCGGGGAAATACAGGCGTGATGTTATGTTATGTTGTGTGTTATGTTATTATTTACACATAGTTACTCTTGAAAATAATTTCGATCCCAATTCAATTCCAATGTCAAAAATTTACAGGAATAAATGAGTATTTTATAATTACCACATTTTTATTAACTCGCTTTCCATCCTGTCTGTTTGTTCGGTACAAATATTGCAATCTATTTTAAACAAACTTCCCGATAAGCTAGAAAGTTTAAACATAGCTCAGAACTGGGTGACAATAATGCAATATTACTAAGCTTTCGGTATAAAAAAACTTTTAAGTAAAATATTTAATTTTATAAATATACACAATATCAACTCAGCCTACCGCAGTCCACTGCTGGACATAGGCCTCTCCCAACTTGCGCCACAACACTCGGTCCTCTGCCTTCCGCATCCAGTCCCCCCCAGCCACGTTCTTTAGGTCTTCGGTCCACCTGGCAGGGGGGCGCCCTACGCTGCGTTTGCCGATTCACGGTCTCCACTCAAGGACTCGTCTGCTCCAACGGCCATCGGTCCTTCGACAGACATGGCTAGCCCACTGCCACTTCAGCTTACTGATCATACAAGCGAGAGACGACCACGAACGAACGACGATTAACGAGATTATCCGGAGAAGAACCGGAGTGACTGGCATAGCTTGTAGGATCAGTAAATATACACAATACACCATTACAATTCTTAAATGATGAATAATTTCTAAAAACAATAAATATGAAACTAGTTTATTGCAAATTTTTCATTCAAAAGTACTATAGAACGGAAGTATTTTCGTACGTAGTAGGTCAACTACCGAATCTTCTTCAATTTTATAATACCTAGTTGCTTATAAATAAACATTGTTCATGACATGACATGACATTGTTCTTTACAATATTATAATAATTTTATTATTTTTAACGCATTTCCGCATGCGAAGCTAGCTTAGCTTAGTGGCTAAAGCACTGGCGTACTGAGCCAGGAGACGCCGGTTCGAATCCTGCTCGTGAGCGATTTTTTCTTTTCACAATTTAAATCTTTATATTATAATAAGTATCGAATCTCCTTCAATTTTATAATGGTTGACCTTTTTTTTTGCTGCGGGGCGGAAACCTTCAAAAGGCTGCCGGCCTCATGGGGGATGGAGGCCGGGGTGTGTGGGATTCTTACCCACTAAAACCCCCCCAGTGGCCGTCTTCAGCACAATAAGGGGGACTCCGGGAAAGTAATAAGCCTCCGGAGCCCTCCCTATGCTACGCCTGTAAGCAACGTCTCAAGGGAGACTATTTGTCTCCCGGTGCAAATGCCCGGTTCTCATGGCAGCACGTGACCACAACATGCCGCCGCCTTCCCAGAAGATAATGGTTGACCTACACAACATGTTGATCTGTATTCGTGCCAAATAAGGAGGTGACTATACCACTGATACTGAATACGAATCAATAAAAAAAACTATAACAAAAATATGTATATTTAAGTAGGTTTTTGTAAACAAACAAATTCCCCCCGTGTGTCACGTGCGACACAAAAACGATGCGTGCGACACCACCAAAACAATTTGCAGGTATTTCCACCCTTTGACAATGCCGCCGATGACTTATTTACGGAGTCGTTCTGGATTTATTCTCAAACCCTCGCTATGCTTCTGAGTGAATATTTGGGTATTAAATAATCGTAAAAAAATTCAAGTATATTTAGATGACTAAGCACATCACAGCACAGATCAACATCTTACAAATACGTTTAAAGCAGACATACCCCTACATAACATAACCAGCCCATTACTGTCCCACTGCTAGACACGAGCCTCTTCTCAGTACGAGAAGAATAAGGCCTTAGTCCACCACGCTGGCCTAGTGCCGGTTGGCGGATCTGCACATCAAGCCGAAAATTCAGCGGTGCGGGCCGGGTTCGATTTCAGATCCTCTTACAAAGAATCATTTCAGCCGAAAGACGTCCACTACTGGACATAGGCCTCCCCCAATTAAGGGGGGGATATGCCATAAAGAATGCGAGCGTTCAACCGCTAGGCTATAATTGTTTTATTGCTGCTTCGATTTAAATAAAGTATAAAATTATTAGCTGGGTTCCTTTTATGTGGTGAATTTACCTACTGTTACTGTAAGTTGTTCGTGAAGATATCACGAACAACTTTTACTATGGGAGCAACCCTGAAATGCCGGAAAAAACCAGCGATTATAGGGTTGCTCCTATAGTTAAAGTTACAACTTATACATATAATAGGTATAACTTATTTACACTGTATAATAATATTGCATATTTTTACATTGGGCTGTTTTATTCAATTAATTATTTATTATTAATGCCTAGTTATTTTACATTAATTCTACTATCCTACAATTTTTTCTAATATTATTAAATACTTATTTATAAATGCGAAAGTATGGATGTTGGTATGTTCTTCAATTATGCTAGAACTGCTTAACGGATTTGGATGAAATTTGGCACAGAGGTAGGCCATGTCCTTACTTTTTATCAACATATCATCGCGTCAGTTAGTTTTAATAGTGCTCACCTTATCACGTTTTGTCTTTGGTGATTTATGTAGTAGGTATGGTCCGCCTCTGTACATATTCTAAGCAAAAATCATAATTATATAAAATAAATTATAAAAACGATTCAGAAACCTGTTTTTTTTTAATAAGACCCTAATTACACGTTGTTTGCGATGAAAAAATTAGAATTTAGTGAACTTTCATTAATTTATTTTTAATGTTATTTTAGTAGGTAATTTTAGATTTATTAAAAAGTTGCTTCAGTTTGTGTAGCGCTCAACCTAGCCGTGGCGTGATGGGCCCGTGGTATAAGGCGAATATTACAAACTAATACCTACTTAGTTGCGGCACAGTCCTTAGCGGCCTAGGCATTTTCCGAAAAGCATCATCAACTCAGTCTATCGCAGTCCACTGCTGGACATAGGCCCCTCCCGAATTGCGCCACAACACTCGGTCCTATGCTTGCCGCATCCAGTCCCTCCCAGCCACCTTTTTCAGGTCATCTTTACACCTGGCGCCCTACGCTGCGTTTTCCGATTCGCGGTCTTCCCTCAAGGACTCGTTTGCTCCAGCAGCCTTCGACAGACATGGCCAGCCCACTGCCACTTCAGCTTACTGATCCTACAAGCTATGTCGGTCACTCCGGTTCTTCTCCGGATGATCTCCGAAATTATTATTTTTATTATCAGCCTGTAGTGTCTCACTGCAGGGCAAAGGCCTCCCTTCCCTTGTTCCACTTGTCCTTGTCTTTTGCCTTCTGGGGCCAATCCTTCAGATAGGAGTCAAGTTCGTCCCGCCATCTCCTTTTGGGCCTGCCGCGTTGTGTTTGCTGCTGTCTGGAACCCACTGTGTGGTTATTTTCGCCCACAGCTCCTCCGGCATGCGGCAGATGTGACCAGCCCAGTTCCACTTAAGCTTGGCAGCTGTTTGGCCTACATTAGCAATTTGTGTTTTGGAACGCAGTATAGAGTTTCTTACACGATCAGTAAGACTACTGATGACTACTACTGCGTTCCATTGCTCGCTGACAAACTCCAAGTGCGGACTTTTGACGCTTTTGATCTCCGAAATAATTAACCTAAAACCATAGCTACGTGTGAATATTTTTCAGGATACCACAAACAAAGACACCATGAGTGACCTCGAGCAAAGTGACATGTTCTTACGTACTGAAGAGGAAGTCACACAAGTACGGAAAGCTTTTGGCTTGACTGAGAGCAGCATAAGAGAAGGAGTGGATGCCCTCATTGAGTGGTTTGAGAAACAGCCCCATTTAGTAAAAGCTGGAACCAGTAAGTATTGACCAAACTGCCTTAAAATTTATTTATCTACAACCTTATTTTTAGTTTATATACTAAACCTCTCACTCATTGTACTCATCATTATGAAAAACTTTTATTATGGTAAACCTGAAATCAAGAAAAAAATCTGCTGTTCCCTACATTTTGTCGATTGATATGAACACAAATGTAGGGAATCGCTGATTATTATTTTTTTTAGTTTTCAGGGTTTCGTCCCATAGGAAGTTGTTCATAATAATGAGTACAATGACCCCTTAAGAGGTTTAGTATAAACTAAGAATAGGGTTGTATATGTGCCTGGGGTTATTCCGGAAAACAATGGGGTTATTGTGTTTACATAAATTGACAAAATGTAGGGATCAGCTGATTCTTTTTCGCGATTTCAGGGTTGGTCCCATAGTAAAAGTTGTTCATTCTGATGAGTAAATTTTTTTTTTTTGTTCTTTTTTTTTTTTTTACACAGCACTATCTAGTCCCAAACTAAGCAGAGCTAGTACTATGGGTACTAGACAATGGATATAATACTTATTTACTTTTTTTTGTAAATACATACTTATAATACATAAGAAACACCCAGACAAACACAAACACTTATGTTCATCCCACAAATATTTGTGTCCTGTGGGAATCGAACCCACGACCTCGTGATCAGCAGTCCGACACTCGAACCACTAGACCACAGACGTTGTTTATATACACCAATATTACATAAATGAAACAGCGTTCCTTGGTTGATCTGTGGACTTCACAAGACTGTGGATGTGTGTGGGATTATCAGTGTGTAGCTACCCTAAGGTAATGGGGTAATGAAGAGGTGGATTTAGAGGGAAAAGAAGGGAGAAGGAAGGCTGGGAGGGAGGGCGAAGGGAGGCTTGTTACACAAGGTCAATCCTAAAGCAACATTCTTGAGAAATATTTTATCAGATATATTATTGATTTATTGATTATATACATAAAGATTTTAATTAGCGGTTTTTACCTAACTGTCGTAATACATGTCATTAAGACTTGGATAAACTGGTCCTACCTTTTTTACATCATATCCATTCATTAATTTCCATAACTAGTATCTTTAAAACATAAAACTTTTTAACAAAAAATTGAACCGACGAAAACAGAAACTGAAAAGCGAAAAATAACTAATTATGAGTCGGCGCCAAACGAACTTTTAACAAGCAAAGTGCGTGTAAGTTGCAAGTGGCCGAGCGGAGAACGCATTTTTGGAAAGTTATTGTTTATCGTTGAAAATTTCACGTTGTATTTGATGTGACGTTGTTTTTATTATTTATTTAAAGTAATTTAATGATCTTCGTTGATTGGCTGTTTGGCGCCGACTCATAATTAGTTATTTTTCGCTTTTCAGTTTCTGTTTTCGTCGGTTCAATTTTTTGTTAAAAAGTTTTATTTTTCATTTTTTTGTGGTTAAAATCTAACTCCAGGTCTCCATTATGTCGTAGTGTCTAGAACTATATTTATGTGTGTCAAGCACGGTGTCAAGTTTCAACAGAATCGGTTAACAGGTAAGAATTCAGTGGGTGAACAAACACTCATCCCCTGTTTTACTACCCTTAGGGGTGAATTTTGATTTTGAAATTTAAATGGGACCAACTTCGAGATATACCCTATCCATTAAAAAAAGAATCATCAAAATCGGACCACTCTGTAAAAAGATATGCGTGGTCATACATAAAAAAAAAAAAAAAAAAACAAATATACGCGTCGAATTGAGAACCTCCTCCTTTTTTTTCGTCGGTTAAAAATTGGTATGTATTTGTTGATGAAGATGGTTAGGAAGCTGAGTTTATTTACTACTGCATCTAGTGGACCCTTTCCTACGTAGCTACGTCACTGGGATATATACAACGTGGTGTGCAACTAAAAACCTCTTAAGGGGTCATTGTACTCATAACTATGAATAACTTTGCCTATGCGACCAACCACAGGGACCAACCCGGAAATCGCGAAAAAAAACAGTTGTGTGAAAATGTTGGGAAGACCGATTTTTTTTTGCGATTTTAGGCTTGGTCCCATAGTAAAAGTTATTCTTACTGATGAGTACAATGACCCCTAAGAGGTTTTCAGTTATTTAAATAACACGTTTTATACAGTATGTCACAAAACCCCCGTTTTTCCTGTGAGCTACGTTATCAGAATCGATATTCATACGTAAGGACACAAATCATTTGGAAATACTTTTCATAATAAATAATCAAATTAAATATTAAATCATTAATAATTGTAAATGTTGTGGGTAGTTCATATTATATTAATTTACGATCACCTACAAAAGTAATAAATCAGTTGTTAACCAGACTACGGTATTTCATTACGCTACATGGTGACAGCGGTGTTTTAATTGATTTAAATGGTTTAAAACTAACATTCGTGCTGTTGTGTGCTGTGAATAGTGTTTTAAAGTTGTGGTTCAGTATGGAACACGCGCGACCACCACCTGAATTGAGTTTGGAAGGCAGCTCCGTCGGCCGGGCCGACGCATGGAAGCGATGGAAGGCGCAATTCATGTTATTTTTAAAAGCATCTGGGGTGCATAAAGAAGAAGGTGGCGTACAGGCCAGTTTATTGATCAATTTAATTGGGCCAGAAGGGTTCGATGTGTACGAGACTTTCGCATTTGAACGTGACAGTGATAAGGATGACGTCACTTTGTTACTGAAAAAGTTTGAAGAATATTTTGGCGTGAAGCAGACTTTTTCACGAGGAATCAAGAAACCGGCGAGTCTATTGATCAATTATGTTACAGCGTTAAAATTATTAAGCAAAATTTGTGATTTCAAAAGTTTGGAGGAAGAGCTAATTCGTGACCGAATCGTTTGTGGCATAAAAAGTACCGTTGTACGAGATCGCATGCTGAGAACCGAAGATTTGACTTTAGACAAAGCTATTAAAATCGTTCAAGTCAATGAGATTTCTCATGACAGCAATCGTTTGTTGGAGACGCGTAGTGCAGCCGGCACTGCAGCATCGCTGCCTGTGCAGGTCGACATGGTTGGCGTTCGCGGTGGAGGCGGCCGCGGGGGCTGGCGCGGGCGCAGGCGGGGCCGCGGGGGGCGCGCCCGGTGCAGCTGCCGGCTCCAGCGCCGTGCGCCGACTCGCCGATTCAGGTGCATCGGGACAATGTCATAGGTGCGGTGGCCATTGTTCCGAGCCTAGCTCGTGTCCGGCTATTTATATGCAGTGTTAGGTTTGCGAAAATTATGGTCATTTTGCTAGAATGTGCAAGTTAAAGAAAAATGTAAAACAAATGTACGAGATAAGTACTACAAGAGATAAATTCGACGAAGAAGACGACTGTGAGTCATTTTTTGTATCAGTCTTGTATAATGTATCTGAGATTAATTCCTCGTCCGAGAACTGGTTTGAAACACTTCGAGGGGAGTGCGGTTTTGAAAAATTTAAGTTGGATACGGGGGCAGATATAAATGTCTTATCGTATAAACGATTTTTATCACTAGGATATGACAGTAATTTGATTAATATTAGTCAACATGTAAAATTGCAATCTTATAGTGGAGATTTTATTCCTATTAAAGGTATTTGTAATTTGAAGTGGTGGTTTGAAAATGTTTTGTATGAATTAAAATTTGCAATTGCTATTATTGATTGTCAAAGTGTGCTGGGATTGCAAGCTTGTTTATCTTTGGGATTAATAAGAAGAATTCATAATATTAACGTCAATGAATATGATGACTTATTTCAGGGCTTAGGCTGTTTGCCGGGAGAATACCATATTGTAGTTGATGAAACTGTCATGCCTGTAGTTTGTGCTACTCGTAAGGTACCGTTAGGAATACGCGATAAGTTGCAAGACGAGTTGAATAGAATGATTGAGCTGGGAGTTATTAGAAAGGTGACTCATCCAACTCCTTGGGTAAATTCATTAGTAGTTGTAGCTAAAAAAAATGGTCAATTGCGTATATGTTTAGACCCGAGGCCACTTAATAAGGCTATACAGCGTGCTCATTTTCAATTACCAACATTAAATGAATTGGCAACAAAGCTACACGGTGCCAAGTATTTTTCAGTTTTGGACGCAAACTCAGGGTTTTGGTCGGTAAAATTAGATAATGCAAGTGCAAACCTATGTACATTCAATACACCGTTTGGGCGATATCAGTATTTGCGATTGCCGTTCGGATTGAATTGTGCACCAGAAGTATTTCATGCAAAAATAAAGCAATTTCTTGAAGGCTTAGAGGGGGTAGATTCATTTATTGATGATATTATTTGTTGGGGAAGAAATAAGGATGAACACGATATGCGGTTAAAGGCGTTGCTAAATAGGGCACGGGAAATTAATTTAAAATTCAACAAAGATAAATGTCGAATTTGTATGGAGGAGGTAACTTATTTGGGGCATATTTTTAACAAAGATGGGATGAAAGTGGATTCAGAGAAAGTAAGAGCAATAAATGATATGCCAGAACCAGCCGATCGAAAAGGCTTGGAAAGATTTATAGGGGCAGTAAATTATCTTTCCAAATTTATACCAAATTACTCTGAAGATATTTTTCCCCTGACGCGATTATTAAAAAAAGATACGTTATGCAGTTGGGAAGTTGGACATACAAATGCATTCAACAAATTAAAAGAATTGATTTCTAATGCACCTGTATTGTCATTGTATAATGTTCGTCGTCCGGTATTATTGTCTGTGGATGCGAGTAGTACCGCGCTGGGCGCCGTGATCATGCAGGAGGGGCGTCCAGTCGAGTATGCTTCACGCACCCTCACTGATACGCAACATAAGTACGCACAAATCGAAAAGGAAATGTTGGCCATCGTGTTCGTATGTGAGAAATTTCACCAATACATTTATGGAAAAAATAGTGTTGTTGTAGAATCAGATCACAAACCAATCGAAAGTATTTTTTTAAAATCGCTTGACTCTGTCCCAGCACGCTTACAACGTATGATGTTAAAAGTACAAGGATACGATTTGTTAGTCATATATAAGCCTGGAAAGTTTATGTACATACCTGATACACTGCCACGCGCGCCTCTTCCGGATTTATATAACAATAATATAAGCAGGGCCATACTAAGTCAAATTAAAATGGTTGTCAATAATGTTCCTATGTCACAGAATAAGTTTACTCTTGTAAAATAGGAAACAAGTAAGGATACAATTCTAAAGTTACTATTAAAATATATTAATCAGGGCTGGCCTGACAAGTTTAATATAAATTACGATTTAAAATACTATTGGTCAATAAGAGAAGAGTTATATTGTGTAGATGGAGTAATATTTAAAAACAAACAGGTTTTGATACCACTATCACTCCAAAATGAAATGTTAAAGATTATTCATGAAGGTCATTTAGGCATTGATCGCTGTAAAAGACGCGCTCGTGAAGTGTTATTTTGGCCTGGTATAACGAAAGATATCGAAAGCTATGTAAAGAGATGTAAAGCATGTCAGGAGAATTCAAATCAACCAAGTAAAGAACCTATGATACCGGTGTCCACACCAAAGTTACTGTGGAATAAAATTGGAACAGATATATTTGAGTACAGAAAAAAAAGTTATTTAATTTTAGTTGATTATTTTTCGGGTTTCATAGAAGTTGCATACTTAAGAGACACTTCTTCCAACTCGGTAATAATGATTATGAAAGAAAATTTCGCACGATACGGAATACCAGATACAGTTATTAGTGACAATGATCCACAATATTCGTGTCGCAATTTTATGAAATTTGTAACAGAATGGGGTTTTAATCACGTCACTTCGTCTCCGTATTACGCTCAATCTAATGGAAAAAGCGAAAGAGCAGTACAAACTATTAAAACCGGCCAAGAGCATGTCGGGCCATGCTCAGTATTATAGGGTTCCTTAAGTAGGTGTAATTACAAACGAATCAAACCGAATATTAATCATGGCTATTTTAGTTTTTGCAATAATCGGCAGCATTCGCGACTCAGAGCGTGTTGTTAGTAGCGCCATCTAGCGATAAATTCAAGAAGCCAAATTTAAGATGTGTTTCATGTCAAAGTTTCTTTTTGAGATTTTTTCAAATAGAAAGTAGCTAAGGGAGCATTATTTGCTATGATAATTTTTCTCTAAGGTCAATGACCTTTGAACTAGGACGTTTTAAGTATTTTTCAGTTTTCTCTCTATAACTCAAAAAAATTATAATCACATTATACTCGAAATAATTTTAAAAGAGAGTTTTCACAAAGGTCTATCAATGTGGAATATTATAAGTTTCTACGTTTCACAGCTTAGAAATGGCAGGGGGGGGGACACATTGCAAGCCACTTTGGTGGGCTATATTTCGGAGATGGTACACTTGATAAGAAAGTGGTGTATGAAACATTACCTTCATTTTAGTAGACCTATTCAATGATACCCCACACGAGGGGGTGCAGCGAAAACAAATTTTTCAGCCCATTTCACATGTATGTAGGACGCCACCCCTAAAATACGTAAAAACGATTTTTTTATTCCTTTAAAATTGAGATCTATATGTAGACTATTTTTTAACAAAATTTCATTTACTTATGTTTATAATTGTAGAAGTTATTAAGCTGTAAAGGATTAGGACAGACGGACAGACGGACAGACGGACGGACATGACGAAACTATAAGGGTTCCTTGTAGGACTTCGGAACCCTAAAAAACTGTTAATGAAGTCAATAGACAGTAACTCAGACTTTTATTTAAATTATTAAGCTACAGAAATACACCACGGGAAAATTTGGATTCGCCTGCACAACTAATGATGGGACGGCGATTAAATTGTAGACTACCAGTTCATCCTGATCTACCTATGCGAAAAAATTGTAATGATGAATTACAATATAAAAATATAATAAATAAACAAATTAAAAATAAAATATATTATGATCAGCATTGTAAGCCCCTTCCCGAGTTAAAGGTGTGAGATGATGTTATAATGTTAGAAAATAAAAATGAACGAATTCGTGGTAAAGTCGTAGCAAAGGCGACAACTCCGCGTTCGTACATTGTCAAAAATAAAAAAGGTATATACCGTCGTAATCGACGACATTTGATCAGAAGTATGCCTGTAAATGATCATGTAGAAAACGTAAAAAATGATTAATGTCTACGTTTCGGGAGAGGACAGTGAGGACTATGAACCAAGTGTAGATGATAGCTGTCGACGATCTTATTCACCGCCGCACACTCGTAGTAAGGCTAGAAAGCAGTAATCTTTATATGGTTTTAGATATCTACAATCATACAAGTAAATAACATAGTCCTCGTGGTCCCTGGTTTTGTATTAATTGTATCACTGTTAATTAGCACCTAATGTTTAGTTCATTCTCTTTATTGTTATTGTTTGTGGAGGAGATGTCGTGGGTAGTTCATATACACCTACAAAAGTAATAAATCAGTTGTTAACGAGACTACGGTATTTCATTACGCTACAGTAAATTAAAAGTGTTTATATCATTCAAAACTCACTCACTCAGTGATTATATATAAATAAAAATAATCAAATTGAATTTTTAAATCATTAATTGTAAATCAATGATATTACATAAGTAAAAATCATTGTTGTAAATTGAAAGTGATATAATTACTTTTACTTGCAACTTGCACGCACTTTACTTGTTAAAAGTTCGTTTGGCGCCGACTCATAATTAGTTATTTTTCGCTTTTCAGTTTCTGTTTTCGTCGGTTCAATTTTTTGTTAAAAAGTTTTATTTTTCATTTTTTTGTGGTTTTAATCAAACTCCAGGTCTCCATTATGTCGTAGTGTCTAGAACTATATTTATGTGTGTCAAGTTTCAACAGAATCGGCTAACAGGTAAGAATTCAGTGGGTGAATAAACACTCATCCCCTGTTTTACTACCCTTAGGGGTGGATTTTGATTTTGAAATTTGAAATTCAAATGGGACCAACTTCAAGATATATCCTATCCATTAAAAAAATAATCATCAAAATCGGACCCCTCTGTAAAAAGTTATGCGTGGCGATACATTAAAAAAAAATTATATATATATATACGCGTCGAATTGAGAACCTCCTCCTTTTTTTCGTCGGTTAATAAGTAAAAATCATTGTTGTAAATTGAAAGTGATATAATTACTTTTAATTTTAATTTAATATTTAATTTGATTATTATTAGTGAAGAGTTTTTCCAAACGAGTTGTGTCCTTACGTGTGATTTTTGAATATTGATTCTGATAACGTAGCAGGAAAAACGGATTTTTTGTTATAAATAATATACATATACTGAAGAAGTTATTGGTCGTGGCGTCAAGACACTAACATCGGATTTTTTTTTTTGTATTATTTTTTCGGAGTTGGTTGATAAGTATTCGGTGATTTTAAGTTGATATCGTATGGTTAGTGTTTAAACGAGTATTGGTTGATGGTCCCTGGCTGAGTAAAGTAATTTAAATACTAAATTAGCACTAAAAAGATGATTTTATTTGATTTGTTATGAGTTAAACGATCAATGGTCGAATATATACTTATTTTTATTATTTTTAACGCATTACCTACCAGCCAATTATTATTTTTTGCCCGAAGTCGCAGGTTTGAATCCTGCTTGTGACCGTTTTTTTTTTCTTTCCACAATTTAAATCGTTACATACTTGGTGATTGGTAATAATTATGATAAATGTATTTAAAAACCGGCCAAGAGCATGTCGGGCCATGCTCAGTATTATAGGGTTCCTTAAGTAGGTCTAATTACAAACGAATCAAATCGAATATTAATCATTGCTATTTTAGTTTTTGCAAACAGCGCCACCTAGCGCTAAATTTAAGAAGCTAAAGTGTGTCATATCAATACACAGGCCAGTAAGACTCTAGACGCCGATTAGCCGGACACCCCCGGTCACAACGCATATGCAGTACCACTGCATATGATACGCCCCGCGGCCAATCAGGACGTCAGTCCGTCGGCGAGCGGCACCTATCACTCGGAATCGTACTACCGAACTTTTGAGCCAACCAATCATAACGCACCGTCCGCCCCCCGGTCCCCGCCAATATTTTGCGACTGTTTTCTCATGCAAAACTTTGTTTAAGCGACGTCTTGAAGCTTACTGGTCTGTGTATCAATATAACACAAAGTTTCTTTTTGTGATTTTTTTTAAATAGAAAGTAACTAAAGGAGCATTATTTGCTAAGATCATTTTTCTCTAAGGTCAATGACCTATGAACTAGGACGTCTTAAGTATTTTTCAGTTTTCTCACTATAACTCAAAAATTTATGATCACATTATCCTCGAAATAATTTTAAAAGAGAGTTTTTATAAAGGTCTATCAATGTGGAAGACTATAAGTTTCTACGTTGCATAGATTAGAAATGGCAGGGGGGGGGACACATTGCAAGCCACTTTGGCGGGCTGTATTTCGCAGTTGGTATACCTGATAAAAAAGTTGTGTATGAAACATTACCTTCATTTTAGTAGACCTATTCAATGATACCCCACACGAGGGGGTGCAGCGAAAAAAATATTTTCAACCCCATTTCACATGTATGGGCGCCACCCCTAAAATACGTTATCAAGATTTTTTTATTCTTTTAAAATTGAGATCTATATCTAAACCATTTTTTAACAGAATTTCACTTACTTATGTTTATAACTGTAGAAGTTATTAAGCTGTAAAGGATTAGGACAGACGGACAGACGGACAGACGGACAGACATGACGAAACTATAAGGGTTCCTTGTAGGACTACGGAACCCTAAAAATGCGCACGGGCAAAAGTGCTAAGCTGTTTGGTTGTATATGTACCGAACACATACTACACATTCATATTGAAGATATGTATATCCGTGTTTTCTCTACTCGTGCCTGTAGGTACCGTTTTTAAAAACACAGCCTTGGCCCCCTTGGCCACTATGTGAACGCGTCAACAGTTCAAAATAATGTTAAATATGATCAAGATAATAAATATTATTTTACGTAAGAGGCTATACAATGACTTATTTCTCACGTTACTAAATTAAACATTATTTTAAATTAATGATTAATTAGAGCTTCCTGCTTATAAAAAATATATTTTTGGTAAGTACTATGATAAAAAAAGCGAAGCGAGTTTTCAAAAAGTTAGATTAACATAATTTTTGTGAATATGAGCCTAAAACGAGCTTTCTTTTTTCTCATCAGACAGGGTCTTTCTGGAAATGATGATAATAATAGCAAAGGGATCCCTAGAGAGAGCGAAAGAGAAGATAGATAACTTCTACAGGTGCCGGTTCTACTTGCCAGAGTTCATACAGAATAGAGAAGAAATTCTTCACAGTTCTGACAGAATATGGGACGCGTAGTAAGTAAAAACATTACCCTCCTTCTGGAGCAGTCGGGTAAAATTATTATAACATAACATAATGACATAGTTCTTACTTTATTGTCCACTCAAACTTTCATAAGAACTGCAATAACACAGCATCAAAACCAACAACAATTCTATACATTTTGGTCAAATAGGTACAAGAAACATTTTCGATGGAACCTTTTTTTTATTATAATAATTAAATATTGGTGTCATAATAAGAGTAGTTCAAATTGATAAGTACAAAGGGTTATTAAAGAATTAAAAATAATCCTGTATGTATGTGTCTGTGTACACTCTTACGAATGAATAAAGTAGTTTTGTGGTTATAATAAAACAAGTTTAACCGGATTACATCGCGTATATTATTTAAATTGGTTTTCCTGACGTTTCGAAAGATTTGCAGCGTTCGTGGTCGCAGGAAGACTAAGATGACAAGCGTCTTTACAGATATTTCTAATTAACTTTACCATGTGAAGCATGTTCTAAAGCATAACAACTTGCGAGCTCCACATCCCCATCGCAAACGCCGCCCAAAACCCAGCACTGTTGATCGTCGACCTGCTGTTCTACCATTCATCAAAGGGGTCACCGACATAATTGGTCATATTTTGAAGCATGCATCTATCGAAACTTATTTCAAGCCACAAAGAAAGATCAGCCAACTCCTCAGACCGGTGAAGTGTCAAATTCCCTTACAAGATGCAGGGGTCTACAAGATTGATTGTGATTGTGGGTTATCATACATAGGGCAAACAAAGCGTATTATTAGCCAATAGAATTAAAGAACATATAGCTGGCGTCAAGAACAGACGCTCCACAAAGTCTGTAGTGTGTGAACATACCCTAGACGGGCCTACAAACCCAACCATTTTCTTAGATTTGATAAACCACAAGTCCTGGCGAAGGAAAACCGTTACGTACCTACCTAATGCTCCTTAGAGGCTTTTGAAATTAAAAAACATCCTAATTTTAATAGAGAAGATGGTTGGCAGCTACCACCTGTCTGAAAGTTGTTCGGCAAGTTTTGAAGGGCGCAATATTAAAATTTTGCCTTGGGCGCGTATGACTTTAGCTACGACACGTCCGGTTTTTCCGGTAACAAAACCTAAAAGTCTGCTGATAAACACTAGATAGATATAATTAACAGTCCAAGTGTATTTTCATAATCGCCTGTCTGGCAGGAATTGGTGATTGCGAATTGTTATTATCACCACTATTAGCAGACAGGTGTGTTTTACTACTGTCGAGACCTGAAATGAAGCAATTGACGGCCGAGTAATATTGGAAATACGAAGCGAAGCCGAGTACTTCCCAAGTGAAATTAACTAAATCATCCTCCGAGGCCGTTAATTACTATTTGGGCCGAGACTTGTATAGTAGGTAGGTACTTTTCTCTCATTTGCGATGAAACAATACACAAATTAATTCAACCGTATCTAATTTTCATTCGAGCCAATTCTTCCGCACGCGGCCGGTTCTTGTTCTATTTTCAAAGTTTAGAAACAAAAATGCGGATTCAGACTTTATAATGATAAATATTTTGTAACTTTTTTTTGTTTTTGTTTTCGGGTGGATATGCTCATGGATACCCTCCGTCTGGGGACTGCGGAGGGGTATGTCGGACTCTTACCGACTAAAACCACACGGTGGCCATCCTCTGCACAAAATAGAGGAGCTCCGGGAACTCCATTGGACCGCGCCGGTGCCCCTATAGTGCTATGACTTTGGTACGTCCCGGGAAAACAATATTTTTTCCCCCACAGTAGCACGCGACCACCACGTACTACTGTCCTCCCAAGGGTCGCTTAATAGACGCCTCGAGTCCCCCCACTCTTAGCGTCTACGATCCCGAAGGTATCGGCACGGTCACGATCACCAGATGTGGCTGCAAGGAATGCGGCCCTTCGCCCTATCTGGGCCTTGCGCCCGGCTGGTTGCCTCCCCGGCATCTCCTTCTCCGAGCGGGATCGGCCCTCTCCCGATCTAGCTCTGTGGCTTCCATCTGAAGCATAACGGTCTCGCAGAAGAAGCCATGGCCCTCCAAGCTATCGGATCTGCCTGCATAACCGACACTACTGCTGGCAGTGCTGGTAGAGAAAGATTCCGCTGGAAGAACGGATAAAATAATTAAAATTAAAACTTGTGAACTCAGAATTTTGGTTGAGAAAACTCACATTCATGTCTGAGAGCAGCAACCTACGTAAAGTTGTTCAAATAAAAACGTCATCGGAAAAAATTTCACACCGTATTTTAAATATATGAACTAGGTACTTTTTATTGATGAAATAAAAGTTTTTAATTATTTCTTAAGTTTTCGCGATCATTACACATTATAATAAATAAAAAAAATATTGACTCAGCCACACAACATTATTTTACAAACTTAATTAAATTATACATTCATTTATTTTATTTATTTATTTATTTAAGCCAATTTTTAAAGTTCGCTAACAAGGATCTGCTGTCCCCCAAACTAGGAAGTACACACGGCTACTCATCAAGCTGTACAAAACCAGTAAAGGCTGACCTCGCGTTGTAAGGAAAACCTATACAATGCGAGGTCAGCTTATACTGGAAATATACAGCTTGATGTGTAGCCGTGTGTACATGTATCTTGGAGGTCAGTAGGTTTTCCATTCCTTAGGCACTGCCCGTGTTTAACATATTATTAAATATACTAGGATGTATTGCTGCTTTTAATAACCGATATGTACCTAGATTGCTTCGTGAGGTTATTTAAATTAAAAAACATCCTAATTTTAATAGAGGAGATGGTTGGCAGCTACCACCTGTTTGGAATCCAGTTCTAAAAATAATCAAGTCCCAAACAGCACGCAACACTGTAAAAGATAATGACATTGTGATTGTGAGTATTTGTGAGTGATTACTGCGTGCATCGAAACGATTTTAATAAATAAAAATTGTACGGAAGATTTTTTTTTTTTATAAATACCTATCTGTAAAGACGCTCTTCCTGCGACCACGAACGCTGCAAAACTTTTGAAACGTCAGGAAAACCAATTTAAATAATATACGCTATGTTATCCGTGGCCGGGGGGGACTGGATGCGGAAGGCAGAGGACCGAGTGTTGTGGCGCAACTTGGGAGAGGCCTATGTCCAGCAGTGGACTGCGATAGGCTGAGTTGATGATGATGATGATGAATACAGTTAAACTTGTTTTATTTTTAATTATAAATTTAAAGCATTATTTTATTAAGATTTTTCTTCTTGATCATACCTAGTTAATGTCACCTTCATTTTAAATAAGTATATTCTTTCTTATATCAAAATTCAGTATTAGTAATTTTTCTCAGTAGCAGCCCGGAGTATGGATTTGTGCCCGGTTAATGGCAATAGGCTCGCCCCCTATTACATGGGACTATAACAGAACTGGCGAATTGTGGGTGTACCATACACCACTGCCTACCCCTTCGTTGAAATACAGGCGTGATGTTATGTTATGTTATGTTATATTAAAATTGTACATACTCATTTTAGCTCAATATTTCCAATGCCGAAACTTGAAGACAACAGAAGAGTCTTTATAATCCAATTCGGAACAGAACCAGACAAGTTTGATATTGTAGAGTATTACAGAAAAACCTGTATGGTAAGTGAAAAGTAAACTAGGTAATTATTTTATTATTTTTAACGCATTAACGCATGCGAAAATCGTTAAATCGATAGATTTCGCTTCGTTCGTTAAAAATAATAAAATAATTAGTAAGGGTAGGCATATCTATACAACTTTGAATTAACTGCAAAGTTAGTCGAGTCGGTTTAGAAACACTAAGATATCGCTAACGTCACCGAAAGACGAACAAAAGTGGAGGTTAATTTCGATACCACGAGCAGTATTCCCGGTAGCTTAGTGGCTAAATCACTGGCGTACTGAGCCAGGAGTCGCAGATTCGAATCCTGCTCGTGAGAGATTCTATTTTCCACAATTTAAATCGTTAGTGAAGTAGGTACTAATACGTTTATTAAAAAGTACTCTGTGACTTATACCTAGCAACACATGCTTACAGCAACTCGTTGAAACAACCGTCTTGCTCAACAAAATGTTACCGTGTAGTCGTGGCGACTGACTGACATGCAATTATTTCAAAGTACGTAGTAGTTTTTTCACCTTTTTGTGTTTTGCTTTGTAGATTTGTCTTGATTTGTTAACTGAACAATTAATAATATTATATTTACTAACTGCAACCGTCTACGATCAATTAAACTAGTTTATTTGATCGAAGGCAACCGTATATCATACTCCTACCCTTATCCAAATTTATTTGGGGTCGCTGGACCCTCGGATCAAAAGAATAAGATAGACGGAGCGCGTTCTTTTTTTTATAGGATAGCGAAACGAGCCAAAGCCCCACCTGATGTTAAGCGGTTACCTTTGCCCATAACAACTTCAATACCACCTAGGCTGTTGCCTTAATGGTAACGCAAGTCGGTTCGCCAAACTGAGACATGAAGATGGAAGTCTCATGTGATTATATTTCACCGGCACCCGCACCCTTCAGACCGAAACACAGCAATGTAAGCATCACTGTTTGGCGGATAAGTAGGTACGGTGGTAGTGTTTCCCCGGACGAGCTCTTTCACAAAGGAGCTCTACTACTACCAAACTCCTTTGCCATTTTGCTTCATTCGCTAGCGAAATAATAGAAAAAATAGCGAATGAACGCGCAGCGCGTAGGACGCGCTACGCGCTACGCGTTCATTCGCTATTTTTTCTTTTATTTCGCTAGTGAATGAAGCAAAATGGCAAAGAAGTACTTTCTATTCCGCCCAAAGTGTTCACGAGCGGCAATATGGAGCGTACTCTAATCCTCAAACTAAAATAATAAGATTGACGCTCCCGACCGCGTCTCACGTACACTGTGGGCGGAACAGTAGGTACTCTTTTGCCATTTTGTACTCCTTTTTAGGGTTCCGTACCCAAAGGGTGCAAACGGGATTTTTTTTAACTTCATTCGCTAGTTTTACGCACTCTGTCTATCTTATTCTCTTGATCTGAGGGCGCACCATGTCTTTTTCTCCCATACATCTCTATCAGCAACTACCCCTGCCCTGCGACTACCTATATTATCAATATAGGTAGGTTATATTATATTAGTAGTAACTAGTAAGTTGGTACCTACCTAATAAAATTGTTTTTGCAGCTCTTGGATTTACGGCTAAAATACGACTACATGCTGGGTGATATATGGATTTTAAATATGGAACACGTGAGCTGGGCGCAATTGCTCGCCCAGAATCCACTAGTTTTCAGAAAAATCAACCAACTGTTCACGGTAAATAAAACATCCTCGGACGAATAAAAAACGGACGGAATCTCGCTAAGAAAAGATTGAAGCACTTTATTTTTTCCTAAACCCACTATAATTTCGACAGCATTTTAACACACCAGATATTATATATTGTTATTTTATTTGTGACACTTCGTCAATGACTACCGTCATACGAGATTTTTTGCGTAAACGCGGTTTTTGGTCTTACTATGGGTGTGAATGTGTGCGTGCCAGCCCGTACTTTTAAGCGAGCCGTCTTACTATGGGTGCTTCACTTATTGCTTAACGAGATTCCGTCCGTCTTTTTTAATCGTCCAAGAAAACACCACTATATTTAGTACTTATAACATTATAATTAAGTAGGTATACGAACTATATTTTTTTCAATATTAAAATATTATTTTTAACCGACTTCAAAAAAAGGAGGAGGTTATGTATTCGGCGGGTTTTTGCTTTTTTTTTTTCATGTATGTACTCCGATTACTCCGAGATTTGTGGGCCGATTTACGTGGTTGTTTTTTTATTTGGTAGAGGAAGCCCGCGCGATGGTCCCAAATTTTATTGACTTAGGTTAAGCAGTTTTTTAACCAGCTTCAATAAATCAGTTTATTTTAGCTTCGCCTATCTAGATGATCTGCTCATTGGTTCGTTTTTCTGAGAATTCTTGGCCGATACGCATGTTTTTTTTTCACGATAGTGATTGGACGTTTGGAAGAACATGACCGAGACCTTTGCCCAGCAGTGGGACAGCAAATGTTAATAAAAAATAAATTCTCAAATTGGTTCTATAAACATTTATGAATCAACCCTCGCAATTGTCAACTAAAAAGTATGAAATAAAAACTTTTTAACAAAAAAAAACCGACTTCAAAAACCTTAACTAATAAAAAGTAAAAAATAATTCTTGTAAAACCTTTTTCAAAATCTTTTCATAAACCAACATTTTGAACGCGGCGCGTGATTGACCCTTTCTTTACGTATTTTACGTTGTTATTTTTTACTTTTTAGTTAAGGTTTTTGAAGTCGGTTTTTTTTTTGTTAAAAAGTTTTTATTATACTATAGGATGGTGAAACGAGCTAAAGACCCACCTAATGTTAAGCGGGT
The DNA here is from genome assembly GCA_949699075.1 of Asteroscopus sphinx. Taxonomy (NCBI): domain Eukaryota; kingdom Metazoa; phylum Arthropoda; class Insecta; order Lepidoptera; family Noctuidae; genus Asteroscopus; species Asteroscopus sphinx. The sequence continues at coordinate 9,515,478 of OX453025.1, read as the reverse complement.
ACCTTTGCCCATAACAACTTCAATACCACCTAGGCTGTTGCCTAAATGGTACCGCAAGTCGGTTCGCCAAACTGATGAGACATGAGGATGGAAAGTCTCATGTGATTGTAATTTCACCGGCACCCGTACCCTTCAGACCGAAACACAGTAATGCAAGCATCACTATTTGACGGAGAAATAGGTACGGTGGTAGTACTTCCCCGGGTACTACATGTGCGTGCGGACTGGGTTCCTATGTGTACAGTCTAACAAAACAATTAGTATCCAGGGTCGCCAGTTAAAGATGAAGATTTCTCAGGAAATTATTATAGAACGGTTTGATTAGGGTTTTGTATAAATACAGTTTAACTTTGTCCGTCATTAAAATTATATTTCACTCGATAACATCCATAATCTTTTGAGAAAACTTATACCTAGCGAATGTACGGAACCACAGGATTCTTCCCCATCGCAATTTTCGAGGTAAGGTGCCTACGCGTTATTCTCCTACGCGCTAACGTGTTTCAGAACGCACCGGGTATGCGCCTCGCGCCGACCAATTAGGAGAGTTTTCGCGAGTGGCGCTTCTATTGTAGACGACTGGTCATGTAAAGAGAGTTCTAATCTCACTAAGGTTCTAATATGACTTGTAATGGAGGACGTTGTATTGTTGTCTTATAGTTTTTATTAAAGTTTATGCCGTTTAACAAAGCCCTAATCATTTATACTGACCCACCCCGACTATAAACTTCATTTATATCTGGCGACCTTTTATACTAATTGCTTTGTTAGACTGCCTCGTTGGTCTAGTGGTTGCAAGCGCGACTGCTGAGCGTGGGGTCCTGGGTTCAATTCCCGGGTCGGCCAAAGTGTTATAGGGTTTTTTCATTAGGAAATTCTCAGTAGCAGCCCGGAGTCTGAATTTGTGCCCGGTCAATGGCAATAGGCTCGCCCCCTATTACATGGGACTATAACATAACTGGCGAAATGTGGGTGTACTACACAGACCAGTAAGCCTCAAGACGCCACATAAACAAAGTTTTGCATGAGAACACAGTCGTACAATGTTGGCGGCGACCGGGGGGCGGACGGCGCGTTGTGATTGGTCGGCTCAAATGTTCGGTGATATGATTGGTGCCGCTCGCTGACGGAGTGACGTCTCGATTGGTGGCTGGGCGTAAGATATGCAGTGCTACTGCATATGCTTTGTGACCGGGGTATCCGGCTAATAGGCGTCTAAAGGCTTACTGGTCTGTGGTGTACTATTACACCTCTGCCTACCCCTACGGGGAAATACAGGCGTGATGTTATGTTATATTGTTTTTAGACTGTACCTAGTTATTTTAATCTCATGACGCTTATTTACCATTTCATATTCCAGAAAGCCCTTAACTGGAGGATATACGGCATCCACGTGATAAACATAGCAGCTCCAGCAGCTATCGTCCAGCGTATCATCGACTTCTTCAAACAGTTCATCTCCTCACATATCATGGACAGGATCGTCATCCACGACAGTCTGGATGATCTGTACAAGTTTGTGCCGAAGGAATGTATGCCTGAAGACTACGGCGGCAATGGGCCGAGTGTGCAAAAACTTATAGGTACCTACGAATTATTCCATTCACATAAATAGATAGAGATAGAATGGTTGTAATCACAATTTTACTTGTGATTCATGCGTGGCAACTTTCGAACAAACTAGCCCCCAGTTTCCGAAAGGCTGATCAACGCAAAAATTTACTAATCAGTTGTCAAATCTCAGGTCAAGCGATGTGATTGGTTGTTAACATTTGCCGGCCAATCACAGAACCTGACATTAGATTTGACAACAGATCAAATTGATCCTTTGACCTTCCAGAAACTGGGGGTAAGCCTTACATATTGACGTCATAAATTTTTTAAAATTAATTTCAATCAAATGTACTTTACAGCTTTTGTTTCTGCAGTTAGAAACAGCACAATAAGGCATTTCTGCGGGTTTTTGTTACAGTATTTACAGAAAGAAGTCATAAGGCGTACTGAAAAAGGCTTTAAATGCACTGCACTATGGTGCAGAATGTAGGCGCGCCCTGCCTACTTTTCCATTCTATCTATTTCTGTGATTCCATTACAGCTTCACCTGGGTATAATTCCATTTATCACAGAAAGACACAAAAAAAATTATGCATGACATTGAGTCATTTCCTTTGACGTAATGGTAATTATAGTCGAAATAGTGGGGAGACTGACCGCGACGCGGCAAAAGCAGTTCATACTTCATACATACTACACCGGGCGGCATCCGAGTCCCGTGCCGCTCGGTCCCGTCACGGGTGTTGTATAAATTGCTTTCCGTCTGCTTCATACAAAATATTCGTGTAGTGACTCGGCCGGGCCATTAGGCCAATTCACGTAACTAAAGTAGCGCAGTTGCAGTTAAGTTTCTCAAAACAATGCTTTTCGTATTCTCTTATCTACGGCGATCGCTGTCAGAAACGAACTGCAGCGTCACTGCAACTTGATCGACGCGACATGAAATTACGTGAATTAAGGCCCTTCTCGGGGCACGGCTCGCACCCGTCTCTGTCCCATCACGGTGTAACATAAACCATCCTTTATTCCATGGTATAAAAAGATGTTTCACCAGGTATTCTCTTCCCGCGATGCCTCCAAGCTACGTCACGATCAGTGTTGAAATCTTCAATATATTTAAGGAGATTTTTTTCATAATAAAAAAAATTTTTACACAGCACCATCTAGTTCCAAACTAAGCAGAGCTTATATTGAACTAAGTTTACGGGACTTGTCACGCACAATTAAATCAAAATATAACAAACATTTTGACTAACCTCGACGTTTCGGTCAAGTTGCATTGGCCGTGGTCACGAGCAGACTCAAAGCAGAGCAGAGCTTGTGCTATGTTTTTTTTTTGTAAATACATACTTATAATACATAAGAAACACCCAGACCAACACAAACACTTTTTATGTTCATCACACAAATATTTGTGTCCTGTGGGAATCAAACCCACGACCTCGAGATCAGCAGTCCGACCCTCGAACCACTAGACCACAGACATCGTCAAAATGAATATAAAATAAATTCCTAACTAGCCTATTTTTTTTTATCTCGTTTTATTCATCTAATTAGTTATTAAAGGAAAGTGTATAAAATTACTAGTTCAAAAGTGCTTCTTTAAAGAAGCAAGTAAATGAAAAAATGCATTTTGCTCGGGTAGTTTATTTACACATAGTGGCAGCACATCAAACTGACAAGTGTCACGCTAACAGCCCGCTATTGGCTCCACATCCGATGACGTAGTACGGAGGCAATTACGCATAGACCAGTAAGCCTCTAGACGCCGGTTAGCTGGACACCCCCGGTCACAACGCATATGCTCTACCACTGCATATCATACGTCCCTCCGCCAATCGGAACGTCACTCAGTCAGCGAGCGGCACCAATCATAAGGAATCATACCACCGAACTTTTGAGCCGGCCAATCATAACGCGCCGTCCGCCCCCCTGACCCCACCAACGTTTTACGACTACGTTCGAATACAAAACTTTGTTTATGCGGAGTCTTGAAGCTTACTGGTCTGTGCAATTACGTGACCTAGCTGTCACGGGAAGAGAGTACCTGGTGAATATACCATGCTTTATTCTATGTTTATTCTCCTTTGGTACACTGGGTTTGGTTGTGACTTGTGACCACAGACCAGTAAGTCTCAAGACGCCACATAAACAAAGTTTTGCATGAGAATACAGTCGTAAAATGTTGGCGGGGACCGGGGGGCGGACGACGCTTGTGACACATCGACTTTTGATGGGTACAGTTAAGCGCCATAGGGCATTATATTAATTTTGTTTCAGAAATCTCAGAAGCTGAATACAGAAAACCGGAGACAATGAAGTACCTGTTGGATTTCTCCAAATTATTGTCTGATGAGAGCTTGAGACCGCGAGATAAGGACTCTGATGAATTTCTTGCCGGTTCCTTCAGAAAGCTAGAGGTCGACTAAATAGGCGCTATTATCGAAAAATTATCATCGAAAATATTGGGGGGAAGCAATACAATTACGTGGGTAATGGTTGAGTTTAGTTACAAAAAGAATTTATTTTATGTTGATAAGAAATCCAATTTGAATCCCAGTGTATGTTTTCTAGTAGGTATAGTATAGATATAAGGGCAGGTTTATATGAGACAGTAACTTTCGACAGTACCACTAACAGGAAAAATAACGGGAGCTCTACATGTTGAAATTTTAATGGTCATTGTACTCATAATTATGAACAACTTTTACTACGGGACCAGCCCTGAAATCGCGAAAAAAAAATCAGGTGGTCCATACATTTTATCGATTTAAGTGAACACAGTGTGGCGTTGCTTGGGGGAGGCCTATGTCCAGCTGTGGACGTCTTTCGGCTGAGATGATGATGATGATGATGATGATGATGAAGTGAACACAAATGACCAACAGATTTTTTTTTTCGCGATTTTAGGGTTTCCCATAGTAAAAGTTGTTCATAATGATGAGTACAATGACCCCTTTTCCAGAAAGAAGCCATTAAAATGTCAGCATGTATATTAAGCCTCTGATACACATGCCTGTAACTTGCACGCTTGCATACCAGCTCCTTGCACGTCCCAGCTACTTTCATGTATATACGTTAACTAGCATACCTGTCAGTGGCGGTTCTAGGGGGGGGGGTCATAGGGGTCATGACCCCCCCCAAAATCGTACACGTCAAATTGACAAATCTCCAAAAATAGACTATTTGCAAAAATAAATAAAATAAATTATTAACTTCCTGCTTAAAAACGTCCAAAAGTAAACAATGAAATCAAAACTAGGTAAGTACTACCTACTTACGTGGGACACTCAGAAAGTTTTGCGAAACTAAAAAAAATTGTTCTATACGTACATATATTTTTATCAAATCTTTTCAAAGTACTTTCCACCAGCCTCTATACAAAGATTCATGCGCCTAAACCAGTTTTCAAAACACTTTTTCCAGTCCGCCGCAGACACCTCGTTTACAGCCTGCTCGAACGCAGCCAGCGCATCTTCCGGCGACGAAAATTGTATCCCTTTGAGCAGATTTTTTATTTTTGGGAATAAAAAGAAGTCACACGGTGCTAGATCAGGGCTGTAAGGAGGGTGACCCAGGAGTTTGACTGGCGTGCTGTCCAGGAAGTCCCTCGTTTTGAGTGCGGTGTGCGCAGGTGCATTGTCGTGGTGGAGCAGTAGCCCGCGGAGCCCTGTGTTTGGTCGCTTGTTGCTTATAACAGAGAAAACTTCTGGCAAACATTTGGTAGTATACCATTCGGCATTAATGCTTCTTTGATCCCGTAAGGGAATTGATACCAAGAGGCCAGTCAAATTAAAAATGCTAGCGATCAAAATCTTACCCCCGCTTCTAGATCGCTTCACTTTGGTAGGCGTTGGCTCATTTTGAAACACCCAAACAGTCGACTGGCGCTTGGTTTCTGGGTCGTATTGATAAATCCAGGACTCATCACCTGTAACGATGTCGTAAACACGCCGAGACGAGCCTGCTTCAAATTTGTTAAGCATATCACGGCACCATTCCACCCGGGCCTGCTTCTGAGCATCGGTGAGGTTGTGCGGCACCCAGCGTGATACTATCCTCCTCACGCGAAGATGGCTGTGTAGAATCTCGTGAACGCTTCCCGATCCAATCTTCAATATGTGCTGAATCTCCTGATATGTAATTCGCTTATTGTCTTGGATTAAAATTTTCACTGCTAGCACGTTTTCTTCGGTAACAGCCGTCAAAGGGCGACCGCTTCTTTCGTCATCCCCCAAAGTTGGTCGACCGCGCTTGAATTCGTTATACCAACGATACACGGTTGCCTTGGAAGGGCCTTCATCCATGAATGCCATTTGAAGTCTATCGTACGATTCATCCGGTTTCAGGCGACACTTGAAATCGTATAAAATCATAGCTCTAAAATGTTCCCGGCGCAGATCCATATTTCAGTGAGACACAATACTTTGAATTAACTCGCAAAAAATGTGGAGGGAAATTTTGAAATTGGAACTTACTTATTTTTACTTATAAATAATCATATTTTCGAAAAACATTATAACTGGCCAGTCTCCCATATATAAAAACTTTTTTTCGCAATACTTTCTGAGGGGCCTGGTACATCACACGACATCTACTCGTACTCGTACGTCAAAAAATACCTAACATTATTTTAGAGTTTTGTTTATGTACTGAAGTTCAATTTACAGCATAGGTATTATTTTGCTCAAAATAAAGTATGAATGATATTCCAACTGGAAACAAACTTTTCATTAAACAACAACAACCACTTTTTCATTAAACAATATCACATACGACGGCGGTAGTTCATTTGTTGAATGGTTTGCGCTACATTACATGAGCCTGCCGTTCTTCTTCTGTGGTATCGACATGAGCTACATAATGATAATAGCTCATGCCGTGGGCAAAAGATTAGTCAGTCGGCAGGTTGGTACCGGGGCTGACTGCCCAGGGTGCGCCGGACGAACAATTAAATATCGTCACTCGTGGAGGTTCTTTTAATGCACCCCATGCAGCCTGCCGTTGCGATTGGACACTCAAAGGCGCAAGCGATTGAAGCTTTGGTGGTGAAAAAATTGTCGCGCTCGCTTCGCTCGCGCTTCTTCATTAACGTACATGGCCTTCAACTCGAAAAGATACACTTAAATTAAAGTCAACTTTTCGCATAAATATGAAAAATTCGAGCTCGCTTCGCTCGCGTTTGTTCCCAACGTTCGTTTCCTCTTTGTTGACGTTCATTTTGTAAGTTACTATACTGTTATATAATATAAGCTAACACCAAACTATACCTTGTCATAGCGAAAAAAAAATTTGGACCTTAAAACTAAGTAAGCCAAGTTGACCCCCCCCAAAATCTTGGGCTGGAACCGCGCCTGATACCTGTACCTGGCAAACGTGTAGATTGCACAATATTTGATTTACTGGCATGCAATATGAGGGAGGGGACGCGATGGTCTACGAAACCGGCACGTGTGAACGCAGCAGCTATCACTGAAATCCGTCTTCTTCTTTTTTTGTCACCTTAATTTTTCTACACATTCTAGGTACTGCTAGTAACAATATGATACTATTTAATTCGCTTGGAATGCTTTCCGTTGATGCAAAAACTAGAAAATGTGCTGTCAAGACGTCACGTCGGTAGCGGCGTACTGGCACGTGTATACTTCTTGCAAGTTATAGGCATGCAAGTTAGCAAATTGCATGCAAGTTTACATGCGAATGTATCCACAGTGGGCCAGTTACTTGTATATGCAAGCTACTGCTACATTTTACAGGCATGTGTATTCCGGCCATTAGATAATAATAGGTTTGCTCGCTCCATCGTCGACCACATCTTGACAAAGCTGTCTAGATTGCGGTCAAGAGCAGATCTATGTCTCAAAACAAAAAGACGTGTGGCACTCGGAGACTGCCGCGGTAAAGCTATTGCATAGCATTTTTTATGTAAATACAAAGAGGAGGTGCCCTAACACCGAAACTCTAAGCAGGCCTGAGTCAACAGATTGCGGGGCGAAGAGGGGGATTACGCATGCGCATTGCGCAGTAACGGCGATACAACCAATGGCACCTAGAGGCGATTTGCAGAACTAAAGAGACAAGCGTGATATTTCAAAAAGTCATTAAAAGTTCTGCTATTCATCGATAGATAGCAAAACTAAAAAGTATCACCGCTGTGCCGGTCGGAGTGGGGGGTGTTAGGTTATTTTTGTTACGGAATTTCTGGATTCGGTCTCCACGCTCAAGGCCCGCGATAGAAGCTATGCAATAGCTTAAAAAAAAAACGATGTGCACACGACTGAAGTAAAACTTCACTAACTTATATCTCCCTCAATACTTTTTTAATGAGAACAAAGGAATGGCGGCGCGGCGCGCGTACATCTGCCGGCGCTGTGTCGTGGCCGGCAGTCGCGCGCGCCTCGTTCCCCGCGTCCCGCACTACCCCCTCCCTCGCTCGTTCGCCTCGCCCGATCAACCTTTTCGTAACGCTCTCGCCAGCTTACTCCCCAAGTCAAGCGTGCGTAAAGAAGGAATTACGTATTTTTTCGGATTTTTTAAGTTTTACTTCAAAAATCTAACGCTGTCTGCCTGTACTTGGCTGGCACGAAAATGTTGACATGAAGACAACCCCTTCAGCGTAGTTGCAACAGCGCTGCTGTAAACAGTTACTGTCTCAATATAAACTCGCATCAAATGCTTTGGAAAAAAAAGACAATAATTAAGTACATATATTGTAGTAAAGTATAGCAATAATTCAACTACACGCAGTGGCGTCAGACAGATTGCTCTTTTGTTTCCAGTTTAGTTCTAGTTTTTTTTATATATCTTGTTGTAGAACCTTTGTTTTGTTATAAGGAAAGGGTCACACAGAATCCAGTAGCTACCACTTATGTAGAGTAAAAAAAAAACCACGTGCAGTGGGTAGTTGGTGGTACCGCTTACCCGTGTGACCGCTTCCTTATATACAATCGATCTTATATACCATTGACCTTATATACAGTGCTATCAATGTTAACAGGCTAATTTTAATATAAATAAAATCCCAGTATGTATGGCAAATGTATTCAAATTTTTATTTAAATAAACCATAACAATGCCAATTTAAAAAGCCAATCCCAATATACAACAATTAATAAGGATACAAAATATAATAATCCGAAAAATTTACATTAATTTTCGTTTTGACGACAACATCCACGTTTTTTAAGAACTTCAAAACTGAAACAAAAATAAAATTATTATAATGGAATTTAGGTTCGCGGTCTGCCTCGACATCGCGTCGCTTCACGTATGTCAGGGCAGTGAACCGTTTAGAAAATATTCATTTTTTTTTTACTCAAAATATTTTTAGATAACGATCGATTTGATTAGCAACGACTGCGCGGATTGTACGATCTGCAAGGTTAAGTTGCACTTGCCGCGGTCAGTCTGTGGATGGGTGACCGTTTCGTTACACATCGAGACCCCTCCGTGCCTCGGAGAGCACGTTAAGCTGTCGGTCCCGGTTGTCATACGAATATCTATGGCAGTCGTTACAGGTAGTCAGAAGCCTGAAAGTCTGACAACTGGTCTAACCTCCGAATGTCGGTATTACCCAGTAACTGGGTTGCGGGGGTCTGATGGCAGTCGCTCCGTGTAAAATACTGATGTTCAGCCGCATCTGGCTAGACTGGAAGCCGACTCCAATATAATTGGGAAAAGGCTCGGAGGATGGATGATCGATTTGATTCGATTTGGTTATTTTTCTATTGTGATTATTTGTTTTCTTTTTTAGTTTTTTTTTTTTTAAATGTGGATAGAAAAATTTGCCGACGTCAAAATCATCTATGTAAGAAGTCCCCCACTACTAAAACTACTTGGCCACCTGCCACACCGCGTCTACCCACTTGGCGGCAGGTGGCGAGCCTATGGGCAGGTACTCACACAGTCAGATGTACTGCAGGCCCATGGCGGCGGCGTGCGCCAGCACGGCCTCGGCCGCCTGGCACACCTCGTCTACCCACGTGGCGGCAGGTGGCGAGCCTATGGGCAGGTACTCACACAGTCAGATGTACTGCAGGCCCATGGCGGCGGCGTGCGCCAGCACGGCCTCGGCCGCCTGGCGCACCTCGTCTACCCACGTGGCGGCAGGTGGCGAGCCTATGGGCAGGTACTCACACAGTCAGATGTACTGCAGGCCCATGGCGGCGGCGTGCGCCAGCACGGCCTCGGCCGCCTGGCACACCTCGTCTACCCACGTGGCGGCAGGTGGCGAGCCTATGGGCAGGTACTCACACAGTCAGATGTACTGCAGGTCCATGGCGGCGGCGTGCGCCAGCACGGCCTCGGCCGCCTGGCGCACCTCGTCTACCCACGTGGCGGCAGGTGGCGAGCCTATGGGCAGGTACTCACACAGTCAGATGTACTGCAGGCCCATGGCGGCGGCGTGCGCCAGCACGGCCTCGGCCGCCTGGCGCACCTCGTCTACCCACGTGGCGGCAGGTGGCGAGCCTATGGGCAGGTACTCACACAGTCAGATGTACTGCAGGCCCATGGCGGCGGCGTGCGCCAGCACGGCCTCGGCCGCCTGGCGCACCTCGTCTACCCACGTGGCGGCAGGTGGCGAGCCTATGGGCAGGTACTCACACAGTCAGATGTACTGCAGGCCCATGGCGGCGGCGTGCGCCAGCACGGCCTCGGCCGCCTGGCGCACCTCGTCTACCCACGTGGCGGCAGGTGGCGAGCCTATGGGCAGGTACTCACACAGTCAGATGTACTGCAGGCCCATGGCGGCGGCGTGCGCCAGCACGGCCTCGGCCGCCTGGCGCACCTCGTCTACCCACGTGGCGGCAGGTGGCGAGCCTATGGGCAGGTACTCACACAGTCAGATGTACTGCAGGCCCATGGCGGCGGCGTGCGCCAGCACGGCCTCGGCCGCCTGGCGCACCTCGTCTACCCACGTGGCGGCAGGTGGCGAGCCTATGGGCAGGTACTCACACAGTCAGATGTACTGCAGGCCCATGGCGGCGGCGTGCGCCAGCACGGCCTCGGCCGCCTGGCGCACCTCGTCTACCCACGTGGCGGCAGGTGGCGAGCCTATGGGCAGGTACTCACACAGTCAGATGTACTGCAGGCCCATGGCGGCGGCGTGCGCCAGCACGGCCTCGGCCGCCTGGCGCACCTCGTCTACCCACGTGGCGGCAGGTGGCGAGCCTATGGGCAGGTACTCACACAGTCAGATGTACTGCAGGCCCATGGCGGCGGCGTGCGCCAGCACGGCCTCGGCCGCCTGGCGCACCCCGTCTACCCACGTGGCGGCAGGTGGCGAGCCTATGGGCAGGTACTCACACAGTCAGATGTACTGCAGGCCCATGGCGGCGGCGTGCGCCAGCACGGCCTCGGCCGCCTGGCGCACCCCGTCTACCCACGTGGCGGCAGGTGGCGAGCCTATGGGCAGGTACTCACACAGTCAGATGTACTGCAGGCCCATGGCGGCGGCGTGCGCCAGCACGGCCTCGGCCGCCTGGCGCACCTCGTCTACCCACGTGGCGGCAGGTGGCGAGCCTATGGGCAGGTACTCACACAGTCAGATGTACTGCAGGCCCATGGCGGCGGCGTGCGCCAGCACGGCCTCGGCCGCCTGGCGCACCCCGTCTACCCACGTGGCGGCAGGTGGCGAGCCTATGGGCAGGTACTCACACAGTCAGATGTACTGCAGGCCCATGGCGGCGGCGTGCGCCAGCACGGCCTCGGCCGCCTGGCGCACCTCCAGGTGCGCGCGCGCCGCGTCGAACCACTTGGCGGCCGCCGCGCGCGACGCGCCCTGCAGCGAGCTCACGTGGCGCACGGCCGCCGCCAGGTTGCCGCGCTCCATCCAGAACCTGACGGAATGAGCGACGAATTACTAGGAAGCTCGCGAAACTACAGGCAGGGGGGTTTTGGGGGTTCAAACCTCCCCCAAAGTGCCTTAGCCTACCCACAGTTTTATAAATACTTCATCATCATCATTTCAGCCGAAAGACGTCCGCTGCTGGACATAGATTTCCCCCAAGCATCGCCACAACGACCGGTCCCGCGCTTTCCGCATCCAGCGGATTCTCGCAACCTTCACCAGGTCGTCAGTCCACCTTGTGCGGCCTACCTATCGCTGCGTCTTCCAGCTTCCAGTACGTGGTCGCCACTCCAGAACTTTACAGCCCCATCGGCCATCCATTCTACAAGCAATGTGCCCCACCGGTTGCCACTGAAGTTTGGCAATTCTTTGGGCTATGTCGGTTAGGTTTAAAGAATCTTTATTCTCAAAAAGAACATTAAGTTCGCTTATATGAGAAGCTTACATTATTCTTAAAATTACACATAAGTCGTCGTTTAAAGACGAAGCATGCAAATCTATCTATCTAATATACAAATTAATACAATAGTTAAATATTATAACCAAATAAACAAGACGGTTACCTTCGTTCTCAAAGGAGGTTTAGTGTCATTAGTAAACCCGCATGTAGCGTTAAACTGTTGGCCACATTTGCATCCTGCACTTATTATAGCTATAATTAACGCGTTGAGACGCAGATGAAGCCGTAGAATCACAGTTAGAACTTTGTTGATAACTTTGAGGAGCTTCAACAAAATATCACCGACCACGCGAATCGACCAATCTGCAAACTCTGCCAAACCAACTGAAGCTGAGCTTGCCGCAGCTAACTATGGGAGACTACACATAAATCTCTTACTCATAGACATTTCCGAGTTTGAAGGGGACTTAAGACCATCATGGACACGTTATTGGGTATTCTGAAGCCTAAAACTGTCAACCGGTCTTTGGATATTAGTATTCTTCAGTTTTATTCTGTGGGGATATTGGTATTCTCCAGTTATAGGGATGTGTGCATGATCCCATGACCAACTTTTTTACTGAAAAACGAACGATTATCTGCTTGTTTCGAAACTATAATGCTTTAGAACACTTACCTAGCTCGCTGTAGCAAATCAAATGTATCTAAAGTTTCAGGAATCTCCTCTGGAGGTTTATCAAACTCTGCCTGTGGAATTCCAGAGATCTAGATGGACAACAAAAATATAAATAGTAGCATAGTGTGTGTCGCACCTCTTCCCTATATTAGTAATCTTATCATGTAAGGTTGCTGAGGTTGTCAGATTTCATTATACGTATTCCTGCAAGTTACACGTCTTTAAAGACTTCGCAGATACAGACTCGACGCAGACTCCATTCCGACTCGACTCACAGTGAAGCATTGAAATTTGAGCTTTATATCGTGTTTTTTATGGTTACATTTACAAAATTTACTTGAAAGAAGTGTACCATAGGTGGACCACGCGTCGTACCCGACCCTTTTGTCAATCGTTGACCCTACGTTGCCCACTCGTTAACGACGCGTCGACAACGCGTCGACAACGCGTAAGCGCGACTGGTGGCACGTTGCCGGCCCACCCACCCGCGCTCCTCCTTCATTCCGTATACAATTGCTCTCGTTGACGACGCGCTGACTACTCGTTAACGACGCTTTACCACATACATTACATACGTTACATTTGTGTTCACATAAATCGACAAAATGTGGGGAACAGCTATTTTTGTCCCAAAGTAAAAGTTGTTCATACTGATGAGTACAATGACGCCTTAAGAGGTTTTCAGTTATTTCAATAACGCAATGTATGAAAATTGTAAAAAGTTAAGAATTATAAAAAGATAAAAATTAATAAAAGATAAAAGTTATGCGTTACCCTCATAAACAGCAGTAATCCCTGCAGCCAGGACAGCATGTAGACCGGCATTGCGGCGCCGTCCGACTCCACCAGAGCTACATTGCGAGCGGTCTTCTCCATCTACGCACACGTACAACTTCACTGGTATTACATATTTTCTTACATGTCAGTTTAAAGGAACACCTTTAGTTCATTGTATTAATTAGACTGTAAAGGTGAGTATACACTAGAGCATTTACTTATAACAGAACATCGAGCCGCTCTACTGTTTTAACGTACATCGTTGTTTCACGACCCGAACATAGAGCACAACGCTCGACGCATTGTTACAACTTGAGTTTACAATCCAACGAGTGAATCTGTGAACATTTCATCGAGCAAAGACACGAGCTGCCAACGACCACACATCCTAATAGACGCCTAATCATCATCCTCGGAGCCTTTTCCCAATTATATTGGGGTCGGCTTCCAGTCTAGCCAGATGCGGCTGAACATCAGTATTTTACACGGAGCGACTGCTATCAGACCTCCGCAACCCAGTTACTGGGTAATACCGACATTCGGAGGTTAGACCAGTTGTCAGACTTTCAAGCTTCTGACTACCAGTAACGACTGCCATAGATATTCGTATGACAACCGGGACCGACAGCTTAACGTGCTCTCCGAGGCACGGAGGGGTCTCGCTGTGTAACGAAACGGTCATCCATCCACAGACTGACCGCGGCAAGTGCAGCTTAACCTTGCAGATCGTACCATCCGCGCAGTCGTTGCTTCGCTACAAGCCCCTCGCCCCCCCCCTAATAGACGCCTAATGTTGAATATAATGCGTACAATAAATTCTACCACTAGCTGAGGCGGGGTACTGCAATCCGATTGGTCCTTCCAAGGCGGCTATTGGCTAATCACTAACGCGGCAATTTTGACGGCTCATGTAAGTGGTCGAAACTGATTTGAAGATTTCAAGAAGCTATTAGTGGCGACCTACATTAGTGAAATTTCATAGATGTGTTGCAGACATCGGTCGCCTGTTATGAGGCGTCTATGGGCTATATGGTCGTGGGATAGCATAAAGGAGGATACTTAAGTCCATATTCTTAAATCATATCAATCCATTAAAAGACAAGCAATGATGGATGAAGAATTACCGATCCGTTTCGTGCACACCATATCGCATCATCATTAATGGCTGTTGCGAACTGAGTGTGTGTGGGCAGACCGAAAGGGCTTTTTGTCGATCATTCATCTACATATGCATATATTCGATTCTACCGATCAATGCCGACCCGACTATACATATATGTTCAGCAACCGTAATAGTTTACAAGGTGTAACTGAAATAACTGAATAAGAGCTCATTGTACTCATCATTATGAACAAATTTTGGACCAATCCCGAAATCGCGAAAAAAACCAGCTGCTCCATACATTTATGTTCGCATAACTCGACAAAATATACAACAGCAGATATTTTTTCGCAATTTCTGGATTGGCCCCACACTAAAAGTTGTTCATAATGATGAGTACAATGAGCTCTTAAGAGGTTTTCAGTTATTTCAATCACATCTTGTATACAAAACTCAGTATAAATATACTTACTACATGGAATCCTTCTCGCAGGACGCTCTCGGGAACGATTCCCTTCTCGCGGACAGACTGCGGGATCGACTTCAGAACAGTCGTAACTAACTGGTCTTCTCCGCCTAAGATTATTATAATAATAACATTTAAATAAAACAATCGGCCTTACATGTAACGTTAAGACGACTCCCTTAACGGTGTTAGACCTTGGTCAAAAAACAAATAAACCTTCAAAAGCCTAACTGAATTCTGAACTGCTTTTAAGTTGTCGTATGTATTAGATCTCTCTCACTATAGCGTCATAATAAATCATGTCTATGACAAAAACAAGAAATAGCCTCGGTCTACTGCTCGACATTGTCTCTCCTGAAGGGGTGGAATTGTAGTACTAGCCATTAGTGGCCATAATAGGTATTTGGATGTCACCGGGGACGAAATAAATAGAGGCTAGGTACTAAGCACGTGCTTTGGCTAAGCAGTAAGTCTTACTCTTATATTCAGAGTCGAATCTAAGCGTGAACTCATGCTGCCAACTGTCAAAATGCAGTTTTGACAGTTGGAAGCATGAGTTCACGTTTAAACTCGTTCGTTAGATTCGCCTTAGATCTCTCTCGCTCTGATAGCTTCGTAATAAATCATGTCTATGAGAAACACAAGAAATAGCCTCTCAGTCATCTGCTCGAAATTGTCTTTTCTGAAGGGATTATAGTACTGGTCATTAGTGGCCATACTAAGTAAGCGGGCCGTTACCGGGGACGAAATAAATAGACGCTAGGTACTTACTTAGCACGTGCTGTGGCTAAGCAGTATCGTTGTCATTGTCGCACAATTGTCAAACTAGAAGCGCAAGACAGATAATTCCGAATGTCAGTGTTACCCAGTAAATGGGTTGCGGGGGTCTGATTACAGTCGCTCCGTGTAAAATGCTAATGTTAAGCCGCATCTGACTCCCGATTCAGAACCACACGATAACTAGTTGTCGACCGGTTCGGTTTGTTATCTCGTTTCGTCTTATGATTCACGGAACGAGAGAAAATGAGAACAAACCGAATCGGTCGACAGCTAGTTATCGTGTGGTTCTGAATTGGGGAGCTGGTTAGACTGGAAGCCGACACCACTATTATTGGGAAAAGGCTCGGGGGATGATGAAGTGCAAGACAGAGACGAGAATATGTCTAAGGACCCTGCTCCTAGGCCTACATGCTAAGAGTGGCATAAGAACTAAAATTTTAAATAAACGGTAGGTATACAAACCCGAAGCTTTCTCGATCGCTCTCAGCTCTTTATCGACTTGGACATACGGGTCTCCTTTCTTGGTTGCCTCGAGGAGCGACGCACCTGCTGACCATAGTTCCTGAGAGCGACGAGTTTGACGCTCCGCTTTCAAGCGAGCTAGAGAATAAAATAAGGAAAAAATATACATAACTGATAGGATATATATTTATAGTTCAAAGCATAGACAATGCTCTTTTTACACTAAGCTTTTGTGAAGTATTTTTAATGTGTAACATCTTTCCTTTTGCTTTCATGCAATCTGTGGGAGTGATTTCGTGAAAAGGGACGGAAGTGTGTAACAGGAAGCCGGGAAGCGCGAGCTATTTGATTTGACCAATGAGCGCGCGCGGTGCTCGATTTGGCCGTCAGATGTTAATGTATGTGTAAACTATATTAATAAATTTATTTACTGTTGATAATAAGTATCTGAAAAAAGTGCAGATCATTGATAAAAAATGCGAGTAATAATGAATAAAATTATTCGAATAAATATTTCAGTATTTAGCTTCTTTTAAATGTTGTGGTAATTTTTTGTCGCTGCTTAATTGATATTTTAAATTTAGATTGAAAAAGGAATGCAATGGTGGCGACTCGGCAATGGCTGTTGATCCAATGTAAAGGCCTTAGACACTTGATATCTATGACAGCTCTAACGAAATCTGGTGAACGATGGTTCATAAAGTTTATACGTATTTTAATACCGTTAAGTTTATCTTCAACTACTCTAAGCTTCATAGCCATTTCTTGAATTTGTGCAGCAAATAGCTTCTTCTCAGAAGCGACTTTTTCGGCAACCAAACCTTGGAATTTTTCCATGACCTGCAGAAAGTTTAAACAATTTTATTAGGTTTGAGTATTGCATTCATGAGGGACGATGGGCAGCGGCAAACTTCGCCGAGTCTTCTCGTCACCTATACTGCAAATTTTGAGAACGAAGGTCTTCTACCAGTGCGTCCTGCCTGTCATGACGTACGATGCCGAGGCGTGAACACTGACTGTTGGGCTGGTATACAAATTGAAAGTTGCTCAGCAAGCTATGGAGCGAACTATGCTTGGAGTTTCTTTGAAGGATAAAATCCGTAACGAGATTATCCGGAGAAGAACCAGAGTGACCAACATAGCTTGTAAGATCAGTAAGCTGAAGTGGCAGTGGGCTGGCCATGTCTGTCGAAGGACCGATAGCCGCTGGAGCAGACGAGTCCTTGAGTGAAGACTGTGAATCGGCAAACGCAGCGTAGAGCGCCCCCCAGCCAGGTGGCCCAACGACCTGAATAAGGTGGCTGGAGGGGGGGAACTGAATGCGGAAGACGGAGGACCGAGTGTTGTGAAGTAGCTTGAAAGAGGCCTATATCCCGCAGTGGACTGCGATAGGCTGAGTTGATTGATGAGGGACGAGATTATCCGGAAGTCCGGAAGAAGTAGCATTAGGCTGGCCATGTCTGTCGAAGGACCTATGGCCGTTAGAGCAGACGAGTCCTTGAGTGGAGACTGAATCGGCAAACGCAGCGTAGGGCACCCCTCAGCCAAGTGTACCAAGGACCTGAAGAAGGTAGCTGGGGTGGACTGGATGCGGATAGCGGAGTATCAAGTGTTGCGCAGCTTGGCCTTTGCCTATGTACAGCAGTGGACTACGATAGGCTGAGTTTATAAGTTCTATTCTCGTGTAGCTCTCTTCGCGTTGTTGCAAGAGATGAAGGAATAACTGGTTTCGTCCAACTGGTTTGGTCTGGTGCCAGTACCTCCTGACTGTAGTTTTTATTAGGATGAAATTTTTACTCTTTGTAATAAACCAGGTATTGTCAGCTCATGGTCAGTCTTCACGTTGTCAACTTATCAATGCATAACTCTTTTTGTGTAACTCTTTGATGATAGGAAGTCTTCATTTGATGGTTTATTTTATTGAGTCGCAAAATCTGTTAAATTAGTTTACGTGCTACACTTCTTCGTTATATTTTTTGAGGGCACATTCCGAGATCACGACTAAACCTGAATGGAAATTTTAATTCCAACTAAGTTGACAGCACTATAATCGTTCCATCCCTTTCTTGTATCTTCTATTAGTAAAAGAGAGCGATAGTTTAAAATAAGTTTAATTTTGTGAACAAGATAATCAACACCATTGTCCCGTAATGTGGCAAAATAAGAAGATAGAAAAAATATACTTGGAAAAACGATAGGAAGGAAGAATAAATATTTTATTTTGGACACACCTCTGCCTCCATTATTGCCAATTTTGCAGCCAAACTCTCTTCATGTTTGTCCAGTTGTTGTTTACACCTTTCCTTCAACTTTCTCTCGTTCCTTGCCCGTTGGTCGTCTTCCTGCATAATTAAAATATAAACTTTAGACCAGCAATTGTCAAAGTGGATTACGCGGAACCCTTAGCTCCCGTTGAAGAGAAGCCAGGGTCATGTGCATAAGCAAAAACATTTAATTTCAACAAATTGAATTCCTTTAGTTATATGTTACGGGGTTCCATAAAATAAAAATATATTTTTCTTTTCTTTTCTTTTTAGGGTTCCGAAACCATACACTGAAAAGAAGTTTTGTTATGAGTAGCACATTTTTTTTCCGCTAGTAACATAAAAAGGCGACTAGTAAACTGACGCTAGTTGTAGCTAACTAGTTGGAGATATACAGCAAATCAGTTTAGCTATTTTAACAAAACTATGGTTTCTACGAATTAAAATTTGGAAATTTTTGAAGTAGCTAAACTAGATCAGGCATATTTATTTCAGTGTAAAAGTTTGGGAAGCGCTGCTTTAGACACCAACTTTACTGGCTACAACTTGATTGGCTAATATTTACACGACGGATAACGGAACGAAACAAGAAACTATTTGGTTACTACTTCAATAAAGTCTTACCCTTTTCTTAAACTCCTGTTCAACTTCAAGTCTCCTCCGTTTGAGGACGTTTTGCAGATTTACCTCTCTTGCTTTCACTTTGCTCTCGCATTGCGGTAGAGCTAGAACGTTTTGTTAATTAATTATTATTATTATAGTAAAAGCGGATGTACACGATATCACTACATGATGCTTACTACTTGTGTGATACATCATTAAGTGATACAGTGTAAATACAGTTGGCGTAGCTGGCACAGCTGGCGTAGTTGGCGCAGCTGGTAAAGGCCCGTGAGATGAGGTGGCGTGCAGTTTTCCGTGTGCGCCGCCTAGGAGAGTGCGGCTGTTAGGCCGCACGGGGAGAAGGGGCTCGCCTGTTTGTGACGGGCCAGGACCTGTCGGGGTTGTTGTGTGAATACTCACGGGTTTAGACGCCCATGGCTATGGTGGTTGAAGGAATACCGTTGTGGTTTTAGTCGGTAAGAGACACTGGCTCCGCCTACCCCGAGCGGAGTGCGTCCATGAGGATTTCCCAACGGAAAAAAAGGATGTTCACTTGAATTACACATCATTCAATGACTAGTTCATCTTGATTTGACATTTTCAGTAGTAGAAGAGCTCCTTGTGAAGGAGCTCGTCCGGGGAAGTTTACACCGTACTTATATCTGCCGCTAAACAGCGATGCTTGCATTGCTGTGTTGCGGTGTGAAGGGTATAGTTTCCGGTGAAATTACAATCACATGAGACTTTCCATCTTCATGTCGGTTTATTCAGTTTGGCGAACCGACTTGCGGTACCATTTAGGCAACGACCTAGGTGGTGTTGCAGTTTAATTTTTAGGCATTAACTGTTGTTGGAACACAGCAATGCAAACATGACTGTTTGGTGGCAGAAATAGGTACGGTGGTAGGTAGTACTTTCCAAGACGAGCTCTTTCACAAAGAGCTCTGCTACTACTGCATGGATCTTAGTTCTTTAGTAGAATACGAAGCCATGGTTTAGATGTACTTCGATTCGATTGCAACAACTATTGTTAGTAGAATCGGCCCCCAGCAGGGTTGCCAGATGAGTATAAGTGGATTATTGTACTGATATTCTAAAATTATCGTATAATAAGGAATCAGGTGAAATATTATCGTACACAGTGTTGAGCTACTAACAAAGGCGACGTACGGCAATCAAATTTGTATCATACGAGAGACAAAATTATTGTATACTAGGTGTCAGGGAAACGCTCCCGAAACTGAAAGGCTATTATTATACTACCTAAACACAATCGAATACCAATAACCATAGGCCTTATACTCATTGTTTTAGTGATTTGGTATTTTGCAAACCCGCAATGTAAAGCGTACAAAACTCGTGATCAATGCCATGCGTACCTAACCTACCTACACTCGCTACGACACGGACTGCGTATGCGAGCGGATATCGTTTATCCCCAGCGTCCGCTGATATTTTATTTAAATTACATTGCGAACTTGAAAAAATCAAGTAAATAAATGTTTTTTGTTTTGCAAATCAGTTTTATTTAACTGCCCAAAGCTGGTTATGTATGAAAATTTTAAAATAAATAAGAAAAA
Organism: Asteroscopus sphinx; assembly: GCA_949699075.1. Lineage (NCBI taxonomy): Eukaryota > Metazoa > Arthropoda > Insecta > Lepidoptera > Noctuidae > Asteroscopus > Asteroscopus sphinx. The sequence continues at coordinate 9,494,964 of OX453025.1, read as the reverse complement.
AACTAAAAAATACGATATTTTTTTTGTGGTTTCCTATCAGTAATCAGGTTTTCGGAAGCGTTTCCCTGACACCCAGTATGTACGATAATTATCGTACGTCTAGCAACGCTGGCCTCCAGCTTTAATTAACTCTTAATCTCAAACAAGCGTAGTGAAATTTATATTACTCACCATCCATTGCACGGTTGACTCGCTCAGTCATTCCTTCAGAGACATTCTTCAGCTCACCATTCAGTTGGTGGATCTAAAACATTGTTATTGCAACTTACACAAAAGCTCACTTTAACACCATATAAATAAGGTCGATTTCGAGGGGCTCGTAGCGAAGCAACGACTTATCTGCAAGGTTAAGCTGGATTGACCGCGGTCAGTCTGTGGATGGGTGACCGTTTCGTTACACATCGAGATCCCTCCGTGCCTCAAAGAGCACGTTAAACTGTCGGTCCCGTTTATCATACGAATATCTATGGCAGTCGTTACGGGTAGTCTGAAGCCTGACAGTTGACAACTGGTCTAACCTCCGAATGTTAGTATTACCCAATAACTGGGTTGCGGGGGTCTGATGGCAGTCGTTCCGTGTAAAATACTGATGTTTAGCCGCATCTGGCTAGAATAGAAGCCAGCCCCAATATAATTGGGAGAAGGCTCGGAGAATGATGAAATAATGTCGATTTCAAAATGATGAAAACTATCCAAAGAGCCTAAAACGGTCAATAACTTTCCAATGGAAAACGAAGTTTGTGTTATAGAATTAAGGTTTAATCCTGAAGCATAACATAATGTCTATTATTAATAACTTTGAAGTGTAACACTCACGTATCTATAGCTGTTGTAAAGAAGTATGTCCGTGTCTCCGGTCAAGACTGGCGACTTGTCCGAGTAATTCAGGCTAGGGTACATGGATTCATTCTCAGACGTGTATTTTTCTACTACCTCTCCCACCTGTGAATAAATGTTCATGTTAATTTTAGAAAACTGGAATATATTCTCTTTCTGTACTGTGAATGTGCTAGTGTTTGCTCTAAAAGCTGCCTTGTTGTATTCGATATATTCAGAGTCCAATATTGCATGCCGAATGGCGGATTCAAAGGTCCGGAGGATAGATGCTTCCCCAGACGATTGAAATCGACCATTTGTTGGATTGACATCGGAGTAAGCTTAAAACATAAATAAAGAATAAGCATTGCTATACAACGCGGCAATGGTGCCAGTCTTCTGGGCACGTTACCAGTTGACAGCGATGTGGAGGAATGTTTTTGATGCCCTCATGTAGCTATTAGTTTTATTTTAGATAGATAGATAGAATATACTTTATTGTACACCATGAAAATAGTAATAAACAGGAACAACGTATGAATTATGGGTACATGTGCGGTCTTATCGCTAAAAGCGATATCTTCCAGATAACCTTTGGATGGACAAATAAGACGTAAGATCTAGATAATAGGCTAGGCACTAGGTTTAGGCTATGTACTTAGAAGTTATGTGTAAGTTTGTTACTATTATTCTTTTCAAAGGTGGTTGTTGTTAAAATATTGCAACATCGGAATTTTTTTCAGGAATAATCTTTGATATCTCTTGGCAGTCAGTAACCGAACCCATTGTCAATTGCTCACATCCCGTGTTTGTAATGAAGGCCAATAAACGCTCAAAATATAGTTCCATACTAATATCAATGCTTTAAATCATAATATCCTGACAGTAGATGTTTCTGATTGCCGTTTATTGGTGACATTAATGACCTAAGTGTCACAAATAAACTGCAAACAGGAACATCTACTGTCAGGAGATTGAGATTTAAAGCATTGAGATTAGTTTAGAACTATATTTTGAACGTTTTTTAATTACGAGAATTGGCCTTCTGGTAAAAGTAAAAAGGACGAGAATTGGCCATTACATTCTGCCTTTCGCTACAGAATATGTAATAGTACTAACGTACAGAACGGCCACTCACCACCCCCAGCCAAAGATTCCTCGCCCGCGCCCCGCACGCACCCTCAGTCTGACGGCAATTAGAAGAAAGAAAGAAAGAAAAAGATTTTATTCTTGCGCTCCATTTGACGCACTCACTACAAAACTTATACATAATACTTAATAATAAATACATAATACTTTACAATTTCATGACAAATTAGTATAGTTACAGTTAAATTGACAACTGACAACACTGGACATAAACAATACATGATCTGTGGTTATAACGGTAATGATCGGATTTTTGTTCTACATTATTGTCTGTGATTTACAGTTAGTCAAATCAAAACAAAAACAATAATAAAAAATGTTAAGTATTATAAATACTGCTGTGATCTTTTTTCGTCGCATGTGCGCAAAAATGTAGGTCATTGCTCAGCGTAATGCTGTGGCTTAGGACGGACCTAGTGCCAGCAGCGCTGATTTTCAGCAAAAACCTTATGAGTGACTTAATGAAATCCCACTACAGAGAAACTCAAACCAAGTAAGTACTACTTATTATAATGAGTGTGTTATATGTCTATGATAATGAGTGAATGTCATATAAATAGTGTATACATAAATACAGTGCAATAAATAAACCTAGTCTTATTATGGTACAAAGAAAACACAGTTACATCAAAATAGCTATGTAAGTATGTAACCAGTAACCAAGCGGGCGGCGGCCATAATTGCGTAGACGCCTATCGGTACCTACCTACCTAATACCTATACTACGTTACAGACAGACTGCGCTCCGCGCTCGTAAAATACCATCAAAGACGCAATATTTTTTAGTTCCAACGGATAATAATATGATTTACGATTTATCTGCTCAACTCATATCCCAGCAACAACTAAGGCGTATGTTGTGATTCAAACTACACATCCAAATATCTATTAGGTACTTAACTGCATTTTATAAAGTACTTATTTAAACAACTAAGGAAGAAACTGCAATTAAATTCTTGTACCTACATACTTTAATAGAAATAATATAATGTAGACAAATCAATACATTGCAAATAAACTACTTAGTATACCTATGCATTATATTATTATACTGTGTTTCATATTATTCGTTTTTTTTTTTTTTCCAGTCACCTTAGATTGACGTACCTACACAACAGGGTATATTTGTGTTCTATGTTCACATAGACCAAGGCAGAGAAGGCAGTCAGAAAGAGCTCCAACTCACCGCTGAAGACCTGATACCATTGCTAGGAGGCCATGACCCTTGCGGTAAGACCATCAATGACATTAGTTTGCACAGGTTATAAGGCCTGCTGTATCTGCATATAATGTTTTTTAGATGTGATAGGAAAGTATGCTTTGTTTTCAGGTCTCTTACCGGAGGAGGAAGGTCATTCCAGCAGCGAGTGGCAGCCCACTTAAAACTCCCTCTGAAAGCCATGGATCTGTGTTTTGGGATTGAAAGGGGATCTGTTACATACCGTATGTAGCTTCTATATTGATTTCGTCTCCAACTCAGTTTCGTATACAGATAATGTGGTTTTTGTGTAGTAATGACACCAAAGAGTAAACTAGCCATATGTAGCTTCCTCCTTGCGGCCATCTTAAGGATATTGTTAGCGTTTGCGAAAGGAGTGACATGGCTTCTTCGAGGTATGCTTACACAAAACCGGGTACATGCATTCTGAATACGTTGGATCAACTTATCCGTTCTTGCTAACAGACATGGACCGTACACGGTGTCACAGTAATTTAGTTTTGACAAAACCAGGCTATCTACTAGTTGTTTCCGCAATTGCACACTTATGTGGTTTCTGATGGAATATAAAATTTTTAATCTGTAAAAGCAATTCCTTAGGGAAATATTTATGTGCTTTTCAAAGCGTAGCTCAGGATCGATTGTTAGACCTAAATTGCATGCTGTTTCTACTCTTTCAATTTCTTTGCCCAAAATTGTAATTTCTGGTTTAACCGACAGCATTGAGCCAATCATTTGCCTACTGCCCAGCACCATAAATTTCGACTTAGTTGGATTTAAAACTAATGAATTTTGCTCAGACCATGCAACCACTCTCTGTAAATCTGCATTAATTTTTTGTACTGCTTCTAAAGTGTCAATAGGTTTACAACTTATGTATAGTTGAATATCATCCGCATACATGTGATACTTGCAAAAATGAAATGAGCTTGTTATGTCAGCACTATATAGAATGTAAAGAAGAGGTCCTAAATTGGACTACAATTTTGTCAGTTGACGTTCAACTGCCGTAAAGGAAGCTGTGTCGCGGGACCGTGCTCGCCTTTATCAGCCTACTTTTATTATATGTGTCCTCTGATCGTATCAGAGCGAAGTATAAATAACTCTCGTGTGTGCCAAAATTTGTATCCTTAAAAGCACTTCTAGAAGACCAGAGTGAAGTACCTAACTTCCATCCACGTGCAAGCGAATTGCCTCTTGGACCAGCAAGCCTAATCTGATCCAGGATACGGGAGGAGCTTAAGGTTGGTGGAATTAAGATTGCTTTTACTAGACAAGGATCCAAATTAGGTATCATACTATTTTTTTGTATTTTCTTCTATTTTTTCATAAGACTATATACAGTCCACTCCTCAGCAAAGGTCCACGAGCTACATTTTTTGGTCAAATAAATATTGCAAACGATGATCACCATTCGCTATACGAGGACACTATCTCTGAGAACTACTGAGAAGCGCTTGGAACCCAGTCGTCATTACGAACGGCGAGCATCCCTAACCTACATGTGTGTGTGCGTAAATATACGTAATCTTTTGTATGAAGGTGGTGCTAGCATTTATATTGTATTGAGTGTCCGAGGTGTGCTATAAGGCTAAAAGGCTATAAGAACAACTCACAATCTGCCACTGCCTGTCCATGACGACGGACTTGTCGTTCTCCCACTGGTACTCCATGAAGGCGCCCTTGAACTTGTCGTGGAATTCGCGGTGCAGCAGCTTCGAGTTCCTGATCTGTTCCTTCGTGGCTTGCACCCCGCAGTCGAGGTAGCGTACCATTTCATCTGTATCAGTCCTCTGTATTATTAAATTTGTAATTGTGCAGACATTTTTAATAAGGTCAGCAAGTCAAGCAGACCTGATAACTGGTTTAAAAGCAGGGTTCTTTACTGTTCCACTGCTGGGCAAGGGCCTCTTCATAGAATAAAGGAATTCAAGTCTATGGCACCACGCTGGCCTTTTTTTTAGTTTTGTTTTGGGTGGAAATCCTCATGATCTGGGGAAGGCGGAGGGATATGTCGGACACGTGCTTCTGTCCTCCCCAGAGTCGCTTAATAGACGCCTCGAGTCTGCCACTCTAAGCGTCCACGATCCCGGAGGTCCCCTGCCAGATGTAGTGGCATGCGGCCTTTCGCCCTACCTGGGCCTTGCCTCCCCGGCGCCTCCCTCTCCGAGCGGGCTTCAGTATTTTGGTTGAAATTGTTCAAAAAATAGTTTTTAGTTATATTTCTGTGCTAGTCAAAGCTCAATCATGTTATCGAAAAGTTATCGGAAAGATGTCTTGTAGAATTATTTTTGCAAGAGATCAGGAAACCGTAAGATGGTCTAAAAGAATCGGTCTCCAAATGTTCCGCCCCTAAAATCTGCCGCCCCTACTCAGCCTGCTGGTAAATACGCCAAAGTAATTATCTCCACACTTATTGTCTAAACTCTAAAGTTTAGTACAATTTTGCACTAAGGGCCTCGTTTTTTATTTATTTGTAATTCTAATTTTCTTAGTGTGGGTAATTATAAAAATGAGATATGGGTATGTGTATGACATCAATCTTATGCCTTGCCTGAAATTAAGAAATTCAATTTAATTTTTATTTTATTTATTTCATGTTCACCTATAGCTCTGAATCTAGAACAAAGCAGCTGCACTGAGAACTGTTGTCACAGACCAGTAAGCCTCTAGACGGCGATTAGCCCCCCGGTCATCAAGCATATGCAGCAGCACTGCATATCATACGCCCCGCCGCCAATCGGGACGTCACTTTGTCAGCGAGCAGCACCAATCATACGGAATCATACCACTGAACTTTTGAGCCGACCAAACATAACGCGCCGTCCGCCCCCCGGTCCCCGCCAACATTTTAAGACTGTGTTCTCATGCAAAACTTTTTTATGCGGCGTCTTGGGGCTTACTGGTCTATGACTGTAGTATTGTCATTAAGAAAAGGTGTTACTTTAGTTGATTACCCAGTTTGTTAACGCAATTAGAAGCGTTGGTGAGAGATTCCTTGACGAGATCCAGTCGCTCCGCCATGGCGTGCCGCACCACTTTGAGGCCCTTGAAGGTAAACGTTTGCATCGTATCTTCTACCAGCTAAAACACAAAAGAAAACCATGTACAGTCGACCGTACGTCAGTGGTAGCACTTGAATGACGAAAACCACCCTTACTGCTTACGAAATAAAAACGCTGTCACAGTCAAACTGTTACCACAGCATCGCTTAACCCCAGTTATGGTGGTGATCAAACGCAATTACATTATGAATAAATAAAAAACAGCTAAATTAACAGAATACATCATCAGCCACTTCAAAATCCTACTTACATTATAAATGCGAAAGTATGGGTGTTTGTTTGTCTTTCAACCACGCTGAAACGCCTGAACGGATGTGGATGTAATTTGGCACACAGATAGATCATAACCCATATTACCAAATAGGCAAGGCTTACCTCGTTAAGATAAACGATTCCCGAGGGATACACGATATAGTTTTTCTGTGATAAAATGAATTATACGAGGGCGAAGCCGTGGGTATAGGCTAGTATTGCCTTAACTGGGTAGTATAGATTAAAATGAATCTCAATTCCTTTGTGCGAAGTTTAATTCCCATTGTAGACCAAATCGTTGATTTTGGTTGATTTCCAGCAGTTCTATCATTCTGAAATCGACTTAATTGTCATAAGTTAAAGTTAATGTTTGTCTGATTAATGTCCCAAACACATTCAAGTCCACCGTCCAATTTTTCTGACGATCAATCACCTTGTTTCGGATTATTTATTTAGTATATTCTTTAATGTACATACACCAAACGAAAACAAAGACAGTAGTTTACAGATACATTATGTGAGTACAATAGGCGGTCTTATCGCACAAGGCAATCTCTTCAGACAACCTTTGGATGGACTAGAAGAATGGGAACCGGTCGTGGGTAGTTACGGTGTAAAAGTAGGTACGTAGATTCGGCCCTTCAGAGAGCCACCAAGCATAGCCTTTTCCATAGCCTGATGAGTTACTTAAATTTTTGAGCCAGCCGCACCGAGTGTCCACGTGGATGACAAGCAATATTAAGAAAAACAAATTACCCTGTTATAAACAGCGCAAGCCTCCTTCGCAGTGTTGTAGTGGTTGATCGCGCTCTCACCAAGGTCGACCATGCACCTCTCAATGTCGCAGATATCTTGCGTCACAACCGGAGGAGGTTCCGGCTCACAGATCATGGCATTCTCTGAAACAGTAGGTCGTATTGTTAAAGGCATACACAGCAAACTTCTCCATGTGTTGGTGTCCATATGAAGCATTCAAGAAAGTGCGAATTAGGGTTTTAAATGTGTGCACACAAACACATAGAACCGTTAACTGGTTGCTTGCTGTAGCTTCGAGATTTGAAAATAATTAAGCAGTGAAAGAAAGAAACTTAAAAATAACATGTTCAGGTTTATGTAGGTACGGCTTGATTCATTGGCTTGTGAATTTTATTCGGGGCTGACTGATTAGTTGCGGAGTAATATAGCAGACAAGCATAGGGTCAAAACCGTAAACTGTGAATCGGCACGATGCAAATTTGCAACGGAGAAAACTGCGACGCGAATTGCAACGATGCGATGCGGTTTCGTTCGGCAAGGCGTTTTGCTGGCCATAGTGCGGGTAACCATTCATATATCGCAGGAATGCACGACGCAAATCATGTCGCATGTTTTTGCGAAGAGTCGTGCGAGCTCGTAGATTTCTGCGATGCGACGTCGCATCGGAGTTTTGTGATTTCTGTGTGACTTATAATCCTAATAGGATTCAGACTATAACCATAAACCATACATAATCCTAAAGCCGAACGCGATAGTTAGTATAATAATTATGATACAGGTACTCGTCAATGTTTATGGCGGATTTTAACACGCGGCGTATGCCTGCTTGTTGTAAAATTTAGGGAGCGCGGGTGTTTATCGGGATGCAGGGTGCTGCGTAGCGCCAGAGCTAACTTCAGAGCCGCCTTATAGATCGACGAGTACTATACCTACCTATTATCATAGAATAGCGGCCGCTCTTTATGAAAAACTTGCTTCACGAATTTTAATCTTTATTTTAATTAAGTGTAGGTACTGACGTAGCAAGAGCATCGCTAACCAATGAGGGGCAAGATGATAGAGGATATAAATTTTATTGTAGGTAAAATAAATATAAATCTTCTAGATTCGAGTATCTAGGGGAGGGTAGCACCCCCCCGCACCCCCTTGGCGACGCCCTTGTGACGTGGGTCTATCTGTTTTTCCAAATTAAGCGCTAAATACTCACCACCGACAGTTATAAATACAGCAAGACACAGACCAGTAAGCCTCAAGACGCCACATAAACAAAGTTTTCATGAGAACACAGTCGTAAAATGTTGGCGGAAACCGGGGGCCGGACGGCGCGTTATGATTGGTCGGCTCAAATGTTCGGTGATATCATTGGTGCCGCTCGCTGACGGAGTGACGTCCCGATTGGTGGCTGGGCGTAAGATATGCAGTGCTACTGCATATGCTTTGTGACCGGGGGTATCCGGCTAATAGGCGTCTAGAGGCTTACTGGTCTGTGCTCCAAGACAAATCTACTAAATCAGGTAAACATAGTTGCACAAAAAGTAGAAACAATAAAATAATTTTATTATTAAAATTGAAATAAAATGTAAAAACTCTAAACAAATGCTTAAAAACATAAAAATTAAAATACTTCATAATATAAAATAGTTCAGACTTAGGTTCAGTAATTGCTAGCAGTCGCCATAGATGGCGTGTAATAAAACTTGTAATAAAGAACGGTCCTCCTTACCGTCTGTTACTTCTTCTACTTTTGGTTCCTCGGGAACATCTGGAAAAGAGGAATAGACAATTATTTTTTCCAAAGCACATAAAACATAGAGGAAGTCAAAGGGAGGTAGAATGTGTCGCGAGATAGAAAATACTCTAACAACAAGAGACTAGTTTGCTCTCAAATTGATGATGATGATAACAGGATTTTATTATTATTCTTTTATTTAAGATTGATATCCATATTTTAGTTAGTAATCTTATAGCTATGTTAGTAAAAGAAAGTTTATACAAAATTATTTTTATTTGATAGCACCTATAATTAGGGCCACCCAGTGCCTTAATGTAGGGCTGTCTGGATGACCAGCAATCGCTTTTAGAATGCTGTTGTTACTACCGCGCACTCTTAGAAGCAGTGACGTCACCTTCTTTCGAATTATGGCGTGAAAGCCATCAATATATGCCTCCGCGAACATTCCGGACGCACTGCAGCGCCGCGATAGTCCCAACAGCATTCTAAATGCGTTGTTGTATTGTACGTATAATGTATGAATCAGGCCATTACTGTCCCACTGCTGGGTACAGGCTTTCTCATTCTGAGATGGTATAACGCCTTAGTACACCCAGTGCGGTTGTGCGGAAACCACACACCATCGAGAACGGCGTGGAACACTCTCGTGGAGATGTGCAGATTTCCTCACGATATTTTCCTTCACAAAGCAAATAATAATCAAATTATGAATGTGCAATCAATGTATGAAAGTACTCGACTTTTTTTATTGTATCTATCGCGCTTAAACAACCTTATTCTTAGTTAATACCATTTTTTACCAAACCTCTTAAGGGGTCATTGTACTGATCATTATGAACAACTTTTACTATGGGACTGTGAATGGAATGTGGAATGGATCTCCCACGCGACGTTATCTGATTCGCGGTCTCCACTCAAGAACACGTCTACCCAAACGGTCCTCGGTTCTTCGGCTAATATGGCCGGTAAATTGCCACACTTCAGCTTGCTTATCCTGTGGGCTATCTCGACAACTTTGGTCACTTTGGTTTGACTATTATTCATAGGCAATGAAAGCAAAAATAATTTACCATAATTGAGCACAGGCCCGCCATCAAGCGAGCACTTCTTCGGTTTAGAATTGCCCGTAATTCTCTGGATGTACTTCTTTGTGTCTTCGATGGAGGTTATGGCGAACTCTTCGTAAGTCATATTCTCCTGGTACAATATAGCTATGAGGTCGTCGATCCAAGGTGCGTTTAGTGTTAACCAATCACGAATTTCTGGTGAACCCCTGAAAAGTAGTTTTGTAATGTAGGATCCAATCCACTTAGCATATAGGAAACTACGTCTGGACCTCTTCTAATAGGAAGTACGCACAGTCAAGCGCATATCGATGGTGACAAACTCAGAGCAATAGAATACTACAGAGAGGACAAGGCGCGTAAAGGCTAACCGTTATATGCACAGCGGGCATACACTGCGGTTAGTTGACTTTCAGTTGCACCCGAATGAGTATGGGCACTAGTTGGGAGAGAAAACTTTCTTTTATTTCCAAAATAAAAGTGTGAGTGTTTTATGTGTGCATGCTTTTTGTTGTAATTTATTGATGCGTAGCTTGTAAAGAAGGTTCATGCAGTACAGTGGTGCCGATTCTCTTGTCACAAAATTCTCTAAACTAGACTAAAAATCACCTAAATTTAGTTTAGTCCTGTCAAACGAAGTTTTCTATTCTGAAATTCACTTTAAAACTAATTTTTGGTTTGACAGGACCAAAATTAGTTTAGTTATTCAACTTAGTAAAAATTGACATTGGTGCCGATTCTCTTGTCACAAAATTCTCTAAACTAGACTAAAAATCACCTAAATTTAGTTTAGTCCTGTCAAACGAAGTTTTCTATTCTGAAATTCACTTTAAAACTAATTTTTGGTTTGACAGGACCAAAATTAGTTTAGTTATTCAACTTAGTAAAAATTGACATTTTGCTATTCTGTAATTGACGTTTTTCACCTAATATTAGAAATGTCAACCTAAATCTGACTATTTTTAGAAGGCATCAAAATACATGTCGACTATAATTAGTTATCAACAACTAAAATTGCAAAGCTTATTTTATTCATTTTTATAGTTTTTAGGTAGTTTAAAATAAATAATGGATGCCTACTATGTGGTTGCAGCTGTTGTAGATTCAGCAGAAAGGTAAATTGTTCATAGAAACATACAATGAAATTTATAATTTCGATAAGAAGAGGTACCTATATAATAAAGGATAAGAAGTCATTGACTTGTACCTATGGACCAGTAATACCTACGAAATAAGCGTGGTATACCTACAATATCCGGGCCACCGTTATGGTGGCCATAGCTAGGGAAGTAAATAATCAAAACTAAAAAGTATCGATATCGATGCTCGTGTTTCGTACCAGAGATGTGTGCTGATTAAAATCATTTTCAAATAGTAATAATTAATGCAATTATATCAAATACTAAGTTCGGCTGTCCCTAGGACATAAAAAATCAAGCTTCTAGGTCAAGGCAATCATACGGCTATGTCACTTTTTGATACTCGCAAACTCACATAAAAAACCTATAGGGTACTTCGCATTGACCTAGAATCATGAAATTTGGTCAATATATCGAAATATCTTTTTTTTTTCAATAATAATCGATAGATCGAAAATCTGATATTTAAAAAATATCAACAGCCCTAGTTTGTTTACTTGACAGCTCATGTATTATGGGCCACATTGCGGGGTAAGCGGGGTTGCCACGCGGCGTAGGTATTTTGACATCCCGTAAAGATGTTGCCAAACAGAGAATATACAAATAGCATGCGATCTCTTTCACCAAACGACATAACACGTTTGTTAACAAGAGACAAAGAATAGTTTCATAATTCAATAACGATTTAATAGATATTTGTATAAACTAGGTGGATATAGAAGAATGTGCCACTTCCATAGGTTTCTTAATTCAATGTTATATTCTAATTTATTCAACTTTTTTCAGAAATTTCGTGTCCTGGGTGCTAGAACTTTTTAACCACGTCTTTAAAAAGGGAAATTCCAGCTTTTTAAATTAAAGAAATAGTTTATTATTGTGATCTGAACTGTGATCAATAAATCTCTGCTTGAGGAACGATCTAAAATCAAAGCTCAACTCAAAACTAGTTTTAAACTGTGATCAACGCTTGAGTATCGTTCTGTAATACGGGCCGTAGGTAATAATAACCTGATCACATTATTCCAATTTATATATTTTATTGAAAATATAAAACAAAAATGTACTTTATTTCGTGACATGATTTTTTCTTCATAATTTTAATGATAAACTAATAATTACAAATATAATTATTATTTAATTTCCTTGTTTTTGTGAACTTTCGGTCATTCCATTCACTCTTTAATAAAAAATTTAAGATGTACTGGTAACACCGCCAATTCAACTTAGATGCGTCAAACTCAATTATTAGAGCTGTAAAACAAGTTTTGTAAAATAAGAAAAAGATAAACACAGAATAAGTTTTATGATTTTCTAAACTAAAATTTGTAAATTTTAGTTATAGTTAGGTTTAGGTGGGTGTACAAGAGAATCGGCACCATTTTGCTATTCTGTAATTGACGTTTTTCACCTAATATTAGAAATGTCAACCTAAATCCGACTATTTTTAGAAGGCATCAAAATACATGTCGACTATAATTAGTTATCAACAACTAAAATTGCAAAGCTTATTTTATTCATTTTTATAGTTTTTAGGTAGTTTAAAATAAATAATGGATGCCTACTATGTGGTTGCAGCTGTTGTAGATTCAGCAGAAAGGTAAATTGTTCATAGAAACATACAATGAAATTTATAATTTCGATAAGAAGAGGTACCTATATAATAAAGGATAAGAAGTCATTGACTTGTACCTATGGACCAGTATTACCTACGAAATAAGCGTGGTATACCTACAATATCCGGGCCACCGTTATGGTGGCCATAGCTAGGGAAGTAAATAATCAAAACTAAAAAGTATCGATATCGATGCTCGTGTTTCGTACCAGAGATGTGTGCTGATTAAAATCATTTTCAAATAGTAATAAATAATGCAATTATATCAAATACTAAGTTCGGCTGTCCCTAGGACATAAAAAAATCAAGCTTCTAGGTCAAGGCAATCATACGGCTATGTCACATTTTGATACTCGCAAACTCACATAAAAAACCTATAGGGTACTTCGCATTGACCTAGAATCATGAAATTTGGCCAATATATCGAAATATCTTTTTTTTTCAATAATAATCGATAGATCGAAAATCTGATATTTAAAAAATATCAACAGCCCTAGTTTGTTTACTTGACAGCTCATGTATTATGGGCCACATTGCGGGGTAAGCGGGGTTGCCACGCGGCGTAGGTATTTTGACATCCCGTAAAGATGTTGCCAAACAGAGAATATACAAATAGCATGCGATCTCTTTCACCAAACGACATAACACGTTTGTTAACAAGAGACAAAGAATAGTTTCATAATTCAATAACGATTTAATAGATATTTGTATAAACTAGGTGGATATAGAAGAGTGTGCCACTTCCATAGGTTTCTTAATTCAATGTTATATTCTAATTTATTCAACTTTTTTCAGAAATTTCGTGTCCTGGGTGCTAGAACTTTTTAACCACGTCTTTAAAAAGGGAAATTCCAGCTTTTTAAATTAAAGAAATAGTTTATTATTGTGATCTGAACTGTGATCAATAAATCTCTGCTTGAGGAACGATCTAAAATCAAAGCTCAACTCAAAACTAGTTTTAAACTGTGATCAACGCTTGAGTATCGTTCTGTAATACGGGCCGTAGGTAATAATAACCTGATCACATTATTCCAATTTATATATTTTATTGAAAATATAAAACAAAAATGTACTTTATTTCGTGACATGATTTTTTCTTCATAATTTTAATGATAAACTAATAATTACAAATATAATTATTATTTAATTTCCTTGTTTTTGTGAACTTTCGGTCATTCCATTCACTCTTTAATAAAATTTTTAAGATGTACTGGTAACACCGCCAATTCAACTTAGATGCGTCAAACTCAATTATTAGAGCTGTCAACAAGTTTTGTAAAATAAGAAAAAGATAAACACAGAATAAGTTTTATGATTTTCTAAACTAAAATTTGTAAATTTTAGTTATAGTTAGGTTTAGGTGGGTGTACAAGAGAATCGGCACCAGTGTATCAATCACAGATCAGAGGTAAAACTGACGCATCTATTAGTAAAATACTTAAAACTAACAGATAACGCACAGCCTAAACCAGAAGTTTTTGACAGGAGTTCTTTAGATGACGTAAGTGAGCACAAAGATTTTTTTTTTTAATTCACCCCCGGATCTGATTTTGATCCCTTCAAAAGGGTTGGTATAGTTTGTATGAACAAACATTTTTTATCGACATACCACGGGAGCAAAGAAGTCCAAACCCGCGGGTGTCAGGTAGAATTAAATTATATATAATCCACCGAATGTGGCAGTCAACGGATTATGAACTTTATTTTAAAGACATGAAATTGATTTTTGTTTACACGTTCACTAACCTGTTCTCGCCGATGGGATCTCTGATATGTGTAAGTAAAAAAACTTTTTAACAAAAAATAAAACCGACTTCAAAAACCTTAACTAAAAAGTAAAAAATAATCATTGTATGTATTTTAAAATCTTAACTTAAACAACATTTTTAAGGCGGCGCGTGGTTGACCCTTTGCGTTATGTAATGTACAGTCCAGCGCAATATCTATAGTAAAAACAGTTTATGTGAACGTACATGAAAATCACGCGCCGCCTTCAAAATGTTGTTTAAGTTAAGATTTTAAAATACATACAATGATTATTTTTTACTTTTTAGTTAAGGTTTTTGAAGTCGGTTTTATTTTTTGTTAAAAAGTTTTTATTTCATACTTTTTAGTTGAGGGTTGATTCATAAATGTTTATATAACCAATTTGAGAATATATTTTTATTAACCTTTGCTATCCCACTGCTGGGCAAAGGTCTCGCTCATGTTCTTCCAAACGTCCAATCACTATCGTGAAAAAAAAACACGCATATCGGCCAAGAATTTTCAGAATGAGGAACCAATGAGCAGATCATCTAGATACGTAAAGCTAAAATAAACTGATTTATTGAAGCTGGTTAAAAAACTACTTAACCTAAGTCAATAAAATTTATATGGGACCACCGCGCGGACTTTCTCTACCAAATAAAAAAACAACCACGTAAATCGGCCCACAAATCTCGGAGTAATCGGTGTACATACATGAAAAAAAAAAAAAAAAAAAAAAAAAAAAACCCGCGGAATACATAACCTCCTCCTTTTTTTGAAGTCGGTTAAAAAGAACAGAGTATTTCCGAAACCACTTACTTCGCATATACTACGAAACCTCCAGCTATGAACAGCAAGGTCATTGCTCCCCAGAATAGCCTGTCATCTTTAGGTGGCGGCGGCGGCGGAGGCTGCGGCGGGGGGCACGACTCGCGCTCCTTAGGATTCTTGTACTTGAAGTTTGTCGGAAAACGGGAAATTGTCGCAATTTGAAAGTCTGCTGGATGACGGCGGTACTGAAGAAATATAATTTTTGGTCATTTATAACAGCTTCACTATAAATATTAAATTAATTAGAAGTTTTTTACAGTCAATTACTTTAATTGGCAACATCGTCGAGTATACAAAGCAATCGCTAGACAGTCATCTCGTTACAAAGTTGAGCCTTGCCACCAATAATACCACCCCAGGATTTGGAAATGTGTGTACCTAAATGGCAATTACTCATTTAACATTGGGCCTAATTGCTAATTTTGCGTGTAGTCCCAAGCTATAATACAGCACTTCGGGACTAAAAGATGGCCACTGGCGCGCTTTCTCAACCATCAAAATGGCGTGTTTTTAGAAACGTCGTCCACCTAATATATAATATCCGTCCGGCTAATTAGTCAGTGGCCTGCTTAGGCCCACCTTCAACAGAATTACTTTTATCGAAGGACTAGAGTAAGGTATAAGAGACTGTACTACAGCCATCAAGCATTAAACCCTATAGAGACTTACTACCTGTTTGCTACGAGAATGCCGCGGTCGACCATAAAAAAATGACGTCATAAGGCATGTTTCAGCGCTGCTATTGGTCAGTATTGGTACTAGGCAGGCCTGGCTTGAAGTGCGGTATGAGGGAGCGTGAAGGGAAAACGGCATTCTCGTAGCAGACAAGTAGTAACTACATCGGATTTGTTTGAAAAAAAATCAGCAAATTACTGGTTTGGGCAATGCAACACGCGGGCGTGGCATGGCTCGAGCCAGATCAATCAATTGTTATTGGACACTGGACAGCCCGTAAATTCATCTCTATGAGATTTAATGCTCTATTATCGCAGTAAACAGTCTTTAGACCGACCGGATAAGCGAGTCTTCGGTGATCCAATGGTGCGAGGTGAGACAGCGAACGGCGAAACAGATGACTGGCGCCTCGCTCCCACTCCCCGCACAAACCCCGCGGTGCCACGCCTCCCTATAACGCCGGATGCGAGGACTCGAATCATTATCAGGTCGGGCTCATGTCCGCAGCAAATTGAACCCAGACCACTTGCAGCCGTACATGGCCAGGCCACGCGTGGGTAGTTTTGTGGGCAAAACGTGTTACCAATATTCTGTGCGCACGGATGTATATAACGAGGGGGGGCGTGTAAGGTCCGGACCCCCCCCCCCAGTCTACGTAAAATCGCTAATATACCATTTGTGTTCGTGCCACAAAAAGTATATTAGGTAACTAGTTGCACGCGCTGCTTGTGCCGCCCTCGTCCTCGCACGTCTCCACCCCCTACTCAATGCGCACAGTAAGCTGCCCACCCATCTCAAAGTAAGGATATACACCACCTGTATCCGCCCCATACTCGCCTATGCTAGCGTTGTGTTCGCACACGTTAAGCCGGTGAGAATTCACATGCTCCAAACTATCCAAAACCGTTTCATGCGAAGGGCCGTAGACGCCCCCTGGTACATGCGCAATGTCCAACTCCACCTAGACCTCAAACTGCCGACCATCAAGCAGTTTTTCAAGCGTGTCTCTAAACGCTATTTCGATTCCGCTCCCAAGCACCCCAACCCCTTGGTCGTGGCGGCCACCGTCTACCAGCCATCTGCTATTAGCAAAATCCGACGTCCCAGACACACACTCATTGAGCCCGACGACGCTATTACACTCCTCCAGGAGTCAGATAAAAGTACAAGCACACTCCGACGCCGTCGTCCAAAATATATTCCCCGCCGGCGAGGACCGACGCGACACACACACAGAATCCGAGAGTCCGACTCTCGAGAAACAGAAACACATGCCGACGCAGCACCGGCTGCTGGGGGGATCAGTGGCGGGGTCCCCCTGCTGCACCCTGAGTCGAGGTCCGAGCTCCCCCCTGGGGACGCCCTCACGGTGTAAGCAACCGGAGATAATCTCGTCACGCGAGACCGGCCCTATGCTCTAGAGTAGTTCCTAGGAGCAGGCTATTGCGTAGCCACTGGTTAGGTTTTCTAGGTAGGTCTTAGCCTCGCCGGCGAGGCTTGCCGCTTCACGGCGTTTAGCACGTCACCCGATAGGGACCGAAAGTCCGCTACTTTCGAGGTAACCAATTCGATGCAGCAACGGCTGCTAGGGGGACATAGGAACGGCGGGGTCCCCCTGCAATGCCCCAGCGAGGTTCGAGCCCCCCCCTCGGGGGGCGCCCGCTTTCGCGCGGTATTATTAATACCGCGTATTTAGTTTATAAGTTAGGGAAAAAACTTTCGGCGAATGGAGTCCCACATGGGACTCTCCGCCAACTAAGCCCGGTTAAGCAGAAATGGGACTTCGGTCCCACCTGCGAGAGCCCATTCGAAAAAAAAAAAAAAAAAAAACAAAAATAAACGCGCTGCTTACAGTAAATATCCATAGTCGTGTGTGCCCGTCCCCCGCCTTTCACCCACACCATAATACTACGTGCACGACGGAGTCAAACTCGACTCCTATAACCTATAGCTGCGCCAGTGGCAGTGTACTCTGTGCCAGTGGCTGTGCGGCATTAATTTTAATTACACGTTTTACAATACCATCCACGCCGCTCGCTGGATTCAATATGCGGCATTTTAGAAAAAATTAAAGAATTGTAGGTAATAATACAAAATTCTTAAGTACTTACAAAAAGTGTCCTTACTGATAATATGTAGGACGTGGCTCTAAACATTATTTTTCTAAGGTGTTTGTAAAGGTTTGATGTCGAAAGAAATTTTCAATTTGTATCTTTAAAATAGCTGTGTTAATTTAATTTCTTTTGACAGTTCTCATTCTGACTCTTGTATTTTTTTCTTTTATTACTCTCTATGTCTTAACCAAAGAGAATATAATCACTACTAGTCTTAACCAGCCAGTCTGCCAGTGCTGCAGTGATGATAAAGTACTTCAACCTCTTTTGATAGAGAATGGTGGCCATCAGTGGTGGATCCAGGATTTTGATTTGGGTTGGGGGGGGTGGCTTGACCCAGCTGAGGGTAGATTTTATCAATATAAACAGTAAACTACAACTGAATTAGATTAAGTAAGGATAAGTGATGAAAATATTATTGTAGGAAGTGTGGTAATAAGAAAGTAGGTTAATACCTGTCAAGTATAATTTTAGATTAATCAGGGGTGGATGCAGATGCTTTTGGTGGAGGCTTGAGCCCATTAGCCTCCCCCCCCCTGGACATTGGGAACGAAATGATTTTGTCGCAACGACCACCAATGGTGGCCGTTCAGTGATGAGCGTTGGGAAAAAAAATGTCGCAACGGCCACTAGTGGTGGCCGATGTGGTGATGGTCATTGGGAATAATCCAGAGATGTTCTTATGGCAAACGGGACCACCAGCTTAACGTACTCTCCGAGACACAGAGCGGTATCGATGTCGAAACAGTCACGCATCCAAGGACTGACCGCAGCTACGATCTTGCAATACACGCGGTTTTTACTAACGGCCAAAATTAATATTCAATTTATCCACACTTTGCCCTACTGGAGATAGAAATTTACATAAGTTCCATACAAAATATGTCAAATTTCTATCTCTAGTAGGGCAAATCGTGGATAGATAGGACATTAATTTTGGCCGTTAGTAAAAACCGCGTGGTGGGCACCTTTTGATGAGTTAAAAAGAAAAGTATATAAAATACACAATAAAACAACAAATTGACATAAAAATCATCTTTTAATTTATTACATACAATATTTTTATATTTACATAAATTACTAAAATTAAAGAAAACCTCCACATTTTCACTTTGCTGGCAACATAATTTACGGAATCTAAACAATTTTATCAATGTGGAATAAATGCAGACACTTTTGTGCTAAACAAAACAAATAATTCTACTGTTTTGAAGAAACTATACTTTTGGTGTCCTAATTATTTAACAGAAATAGTTTTACAATTTTTAGGTACCTTCATAACATCACTTTTCCCAAAACAGGTGCACAAATTCTACAAATTGAATGAAATAAATAATAATCTAACATTGTCAAAAAAAATATTAATTTTCCCTACGTTTATATGCCACAATGGGGTCCTTATAGGATCGCATAATCCGTGTATAAAAGGCAGTTTGCTGTTAAAATGCTGAATACTGATAGCCAAATTCAGGGACTTATTACATCATTTTAAATAATTTACTTCGATGTGTCTTGTCCGAGTATGAGCCGATTGGCCAAGGCGTTGTTATTGCGACCTGCGACATTATTACCTACAATCTAAATCGTAAGTTGAAGGAATTAAAGTTCTTATTGAAAAATCAACAAGATGTATGTACTACAGTTTGTACATAAATACGTACCTGCTTGAGTTAGCAATATTTTCTAGTAGTTTTTTACGTCTTTGGCACACATCAAATTAGGCTGTCGGAAATGATAAGTCTAATGCATGAAATTTCATATTGAATGGTTGGAAAATACATTTTATTTTCTTGCATTAGTTTATTAAATTTATCTGTGCATAAGACGTAAAAATTAAGGCATATAGTCATTCGACTAAACGCGACCATGTTATCGGTATATTCGTAAGTGAATTTTGCTCAACCGTTTTTCTTCAAACCGTAGATATATCCAAATGTAACGGACGTCAACATCTGATCAAGGCAACACTATCGGAGTAAACTTATATTTTCACTAAAACGATTACTTTACGCCAACAAATCTTGACGGCCAAACAAGACACCCGTTACAATGACGTCAATTAATTACGGACAGTTAAGCAAATAAAATTGATGTTTATTCTTACTAGAATAGCGTGAAATTTACTACTGAAATATACGTATAGCATATCAAACCCTTCAGGCATTTAAGCTTGGAGAGCAACCAATTTACCACTTTCAATTTAATTCAATAGATTTATCTCAGTTATTCAACAGCCACATATCGACTATGTTCGCTCACAGACTGTACATCTGCTTACATAGGGGGTATCACTCCACACGGTGGTAGTTCGAGGAGTTACAGATGCGCGGAACATAGCTGGAACGCAAACATATTGGATACTCAATACCATAATGCCTGGTTTACACGATGACAGTACAAGTAATACAGTCCACCGCTGACTTGCTACTGGGCTCACGTGGACACTAGTTTCAATCCAGTCCTGTGCCAACTTCGCACTCACTGACTAGCTACCCGTTGTATTTTCGGACCCAGTAGCTTCCCCTACCACACCGTTCAAGTCAGTCCAGTGCGACTGGCATTGTCTGGACAGTCGGGTTTCGGGCACGATTCGGGCAGTCGCTGCCATTTTGTTGTCGAGTGCCCACGCTACGTTTTGTCACAACCGCCTGTGTCAAAAAACAGACGGCAAACTGACTTAAAATATACGCACGGTATTAAATATTACAACGAGCTTTAGGAAGCTTAAAATGATGAGCTTAGAAAAAGATAATCGGCTAGCTAGCATCATCTCTGTGACATAGGTATGAGTGACAGAGACAACGCTCTACGAAGCTTTATCTAGCCGATTATTTCTTTCGGTAGCACGCTGTGTGTGTGTGTGTGTGTGCGTGTGTGTGTGTACTGCTGGATTAGAGTATACACAGTACAGTGTATTTACCTAGTAGAGACTAGGTAAATACCGCAGTAGTCACTCAAAGGGCAATGCGGAGGGCTATGCTCGTAATGTCCCTGCGTGATCGAATCAGAAATTAGGAGATTCGCAGCAGAACGAAGGTAGCCGATATAGCCCGAAGAATTACCAAACTTAGTGATAGTTGGCGGGGCACATTGCTCGCAGAACGCATGGCCGATGGGGCAATAAAGTTCTGGAGTGGCGACCGCGTACTGGAAGGCGCAGCGTGGGTAGGCCCCCCACAAGGTGGACCGACGACCTGGTGAAGGTCGCGGGAATCCGCTGGATGCGGAAGGCCTGTGCCGATGGGTCGTTGTGGCGATGTTATGTACCCAGTGACTGGCGCCGAAGTTACGAGTCACCGGGTCCAGTTACTGTCATCGTGTAAACAAAGCTTACAGGTGGATTGTACAGTCCATATTCGTTTGGAGCAAAATTCACTTACATTGGTTGGTCTACAGGTAGAGTAGTCCGGACACGGAGGCGTGGGCCATGACGGCTTCGGCAGCCTGCCGTATCTCCAGGTGGCGCCGCGCCGCCTCCGCCCAGGGCTTGGCAGCCGCACGGGGGGCTCCCTGCAGCAGGTTCACGTAGCGGAGTGCCGCGGACAGGTTGCCGTGGTCCATGTGGTACCTGCGATGTAATCATAATAAATAAATAAAGATTTAAATTGTGGAAAGAAAAAATCGATCACGAGCAGGATTCGAACCTGCAACTCATGGCTCAGTACGCCAGTGCTTTAGCCACTAAGCTACCGTGAACACTGCTCGTGGTATCGAAAATTCTTTACACAATTTAAATTGTCAGATTTCGCTTCGCATGCGTAAATGCGTTAATAGTACATTATGATACAAGTGAGCTAAGTTGACTATCATACTCGAGGCTGGATTGCAGCCCGAGCCGAAGGCGAGGGCGTAATGGAGCCGAGAGTATAATAGTCAATGCTCATGCGTGTCATACGACGTTTTTCAACACACTTGCGAGGAAAAAAACATAAATTACACATTTTAGACAAATATTGAATTTGTGAAAAATGATAAAAATAGCGCGCGGATCGCGCGGTGACATATAGCTATGCGCGCGCAGGTGGTCGAAGGAAACCGCCATACAGCCTAATATAAAAATATTATAAATTGATTGTTTTATTTATAACACAAATTAATATTAATTTGTTGACAAAAATTAATAATTTGATCAAATGAAACGTTTTTATAGCATATTTTAATTAATATAGTTGATATATTCCCAAAAATGTTTAATTTAGTTCAGGCATAAAAACTCTTTGCTGCGATTTAAAAATAAACTGTAAAGTAAAAAGCACTAGTGCGATAATATAATGAAAAACCGGCCAAGAGCATGTCGGGCCATGCTCAGTATTATAGGGTTTCTTAAGTAAGTGTAATTACAAACGAATCAAATCGAATATTAATCATGGCTATTTTAGTTTTTGCAATAATCGGCAGCATTCGCGACTCAGAGCGTGTTGTTAGTAGCGCCATCTAGCGATAAATTCAAGAAGCCAAATTTAAGAAATGTTTCATGCAAAGTTTCTTTTTGTGATTTTTTCAAATAGAAAGTAGCTAAAAGAGCATTATTTGCTATGACCATTTTTCTCTAAGGTCAATGACCTTTGAACTAGGACGTTTTAAGTATTTTTCAGTTTTCTCTCTATAACTCAAAAAATTATAATCACATTATACTCGAAATAATTTTAAAAGAGAGTTTTCACAAAGGTCTATCAATGTGGAAGATTATAAGTTTCTACGTTGGATAGTTTAGAAATGGCAGGGGGGGGACACATTGCAAGCCACTTTGGCGAGCTATATTTCGCAGATGGTACACCTGATAAAAAAGTGGTGTATGAAAAATTACCTTCATTTTAGTAGACCTATTCAATGATACCCCACACGAGGGGGTGCAGCGAAAAAAAATTTTGCATCCCCATTTCACATGTATGGACGCCACCCCTAAAATACGTAAAAACGATTTTTTTATTCTTTTAAAATTGAGATCTATATGTAGACTATTTTTTAACAAAATTTCATTTACTTATGTTTATAATTGTAGAAGTTATTAAGCTGTAAAGGATTAGGACAGACGGACAGACGGACGGACATGACGAAACTATAAGGGTTCCTTGTAGGACTTCGGAACCCTAAAAAGCACGCGTGCGTTATAAGCCACATTATGAACCTAAAAGCGATGCAATAAGAGCCACTTTACGAGCAAGTGTGTTGAAAAAATTATAAAATAATCACGTATGTGTGCCTCGGCTTCGCCACGGCCCACATTTTCACGTTCGTCCGTCAATGCCTCTGTTACAGGCCACGGTAGTAATGTACTATTTCAACACCCTTGCTCGTTAAGTGGCTCATATTGCACTGCTTTTAGGTTCATAATGCAGCTAATAAAACACGCGTGCTTTTTATTTTACATTACCGCACTAGTGCTTTTTTACTTTATACATACCTTGCCCTCTGCATGATGTCGAAAGTATCTAACTGGGTGAAGTCTGTAGGATTGTTTTCCAACTCGTCCTTAGGGATTTCGGCAATCTGGAAAAAAAACGTACAATGTCATTACGTTGGCAATAGAAATTCACTATGGACAAATATTCTAACAATATAATAAATCTCAATAAGACCCCTTATACACATTATGCCTCTTTTAGTATGCCTGAAGCATTGCGAGAGAGATTTATGAAAGATGTCTAATTCACTATGCATTTTATGTGTCATTTCTCTATCTTTAATTTACCATAAATGGTCCAAGGCCGTTGTATTTCAAGTAAACTAAATAAATAAATTATACACGCAGTTGCTGTTTGTCATATGAAACCGTAACGAGGTGATCCGACAGAGTACCAAAGTTGTGGACGTAGCCCACATGATCAGCAAGCTGAAGTGGGAATAGACCCAGCCATATTAGCCGAAGAACCAGTGACTGTTGGACTACACGTGTTCTTAAGTGGAGACCGCGAATCGGCAAACGGGTGCGACGTCCTCAGGCTCGGTTGAACGACGATCTTCGCAAGGTGGCTGGTGGCTAGTTCGTAAAACAGCTCGAGTCCCATGACAGATGTCAAACATCTAAATTTTTGACGTATTTTGACGTGTCACAGGTCTCGAGCTATATTTTATTTTTAAGCTATTGCATAGCTTCTATCGCGGGCCTTGAGCGTGGAGACCGAATCCAGAAATTCCGTAACGAAAATAACCTAACACCCCCCACTCCGACCGGCACAGCGGTGATTCTTTTTAGTTTTGCCATCTATCGATGAATAGCAGAACTTTTAATGACTTTTAAACTTTCGCGAATTTCACTCATATTGAACTAAGTTTACGGGACTTGTCGCGCACAATTAAATCAAAATATAACAAGCATTTTGACTAACCTCGACGTTTCGGTCAAGTTGCATTGGCCGTGGTCACGAGCAGACTGAAGTATGTGGGTGTCATCGTCTTGAGCGGCGGGTGTTTTCTCGAACTACCCGCGGTTGGTTTTTCGTAACGTCGCTGTCCGTAACAAGATATGCTGAATCACGACACACAATGCTGACAGTTTCGGCGGACATACATGTAGACATACCACGACGCGAACACTTCTCGATTACCGGATTCCACGAGGAGGACAACCTATATCCATCTTCCCGATTGAAATTTTTATATTTCTTTATCTCAATCGCTTCTCGTACAATTCTGGGATAGTAATGACGATCAGTGGAGAGGATTTTCGGGTCGTGTAGCTCAATCCAATGGTTTGGTCCTGAATCGAGCAAATGTTCGGCTATGGCAGATTTGTCCACTTGACGGCGCCTTACCGCTGTGATGTGCTCCTTCACTCTCTCCGCGATAGTACGCTTTGTCTGTCCAATGTAGGAGCTACCACAGCTGCAGTCAACCTTATATACCCCCGGTGTTTGGAATGGTATCACATCCTTCGCTGTCCTGACCTGATGTGCTACTTTAGATAACGGAATAAATACAGTCTTAATGGAGTAGTTTCTCAGTGCTGTTCCAACTTTATCCGTTATTCCTTTCACATATGGCATAAAGTCAAAAAAAAAAAAAAAAAAAAAAAAAAAAAAAAAAAAAAAAAAAAAAAAAAATATTTCAAAATGCTTGTTATATTTTGATTTAATTGTGCGCGACAAGTCCCGTAAACTTAGTTCAATATTTTAATGACTTTTTGAAATATCACGCTTGTCTCTTTAGTTCTGCAAATCGCCTCTAGGTGGCATTGGTTGTATCGGCGTTACTAATAGTTGATAGTTGATAAAAAATGCTATGCAATAGCTTTACCGCGGCAGTCTCTGAGTGCCACGTCTTTTTTTTTAAATTTATTCATGACCATGGATACATGTCCTTCAGTCGTAATCATTGAACATATTATACTTATATCCTAGTAAAGTGATGGAAACTTTACTAGGTTTCTGAGGGGATGATGAGATAATACGAAAGTCACGTTTTTCAAGCTATATTTTAAGAACTATAGTACTACTCGTACAGATAAAGAATGGGATTGAAAATGACAACACTTCTATTGTTCTTTAGCGATATCTATCGTTCTACATGTATATCCAACTAACAGTGACGTACCAAATAACGTCACAAATACGGAATCTCGCGAGCTGAGTATGACATGCAGATAACATAAATACAACCACCCAACAACAACCGTTGGGCAGTAGCCCGCCAGGCGCAGACCCAGCCTGGTCGGAGGATCTCTCCTTTGTGTTGGAGGAATATGATACTTCGTTTCTCCACTTTTATGTGCCTATCACTCACACAATCCCGTATGTGGAAGCGAGAGGCAAATACAAATGCCGAAATTTTCAATCCCATTCATCATCTGGAGTTTATAAGAGGCTGGTTCTGCTTGCTGTTACTGTAGATATGCCCTTGAGTGTACAACTCACCTTCTTGAAGAGTAGTAGCGACTGCAGCCACGACATGAAGTACACGGGCAGTGTGGCTCCCTCGCGGCCTACCAGCGCCACCTTAACCGCTGTCTTCTCCATCTGAAACGTTATAACACGGGCATTTAACTACGGAGTCGTAATAGTCGTATTTCCCTATAGAACATATATAATTAGCTAATTATTGTCGACGCCACATAAACCTAATAAGGTACAGTAGTACACATTTTATATGGTTCATCGAAGTATAGTCAGAAATCTTTCCGGTGAACCACCGCTTAGGCTAAAATCGCTTGCACTCGATGTTCCATTGTAGATACGTATAATGTAGCAGGATTCGTTCGTTCTAGGGATTTTGTCGATAAAATGTACCACCGGGAAGTATCGTGACGTACCTGCGCAAATGACATAACATAACATCACGCCTGTATTTCCCCGAAGGGGTAGGCAGAGGTGTACGTACACCCACATTTCGCCAGTTATATTATAGTCCCATGTAATAGGGGGCGAGCCTATTGCCATTGACCGGGCACAAATCCAGACTCCGGGCTGCTACTGAGAATTACCTAATGAAAAAACCCAATAACACTTTGCCCGACCCGGGAATCGAACCAAAATGACATATGAAAAACGCGGGAAATTGGTTAACCAATCAAGAAACACCATCGCTGCGCGCCAAAAGTCTTAGCCGCTGCCGCTAGAGTACGGGAGCGTGTGAGCAAAATAGAAAAATACCTCTTTTTTTTTTTTTTTTTCGTATGGACTCTCGCAGGTGGTACCGAAGTACCATCTCTGCTTAACCGGGCTTAGTTGGCGGAAAGTCCCATGTGGGACTCCATTCGCCGAAGGTTTTTCCCTAATCCTAAATACTTACAAACTAAAGACGCGGTTTCAATACCGCAAGCGGGCGTCCCCCAAGGGGGGGGGCTCGAACCTCGCTGGGGCATTGCAGGGGGACCCCGCCGTTCCTATGTCCCCCTAGCAGCCGTTGCTGCATCGAATTTTTACCTCGAAAGTGGCGGACTTTCGGTCTATCGGGTGACGCGCTAAACGCCGTTAATCGGCAAGCCTCGCCGGCGAGGCTAAGACCTACCTAAAACCTAAACAGTGGCTACGCAATAGCCTGCTCCTAGGAACTACTCTAGAGCATAGGGTAGGTCTCGCGTGACGAGATTATCTCCGGTTGCTACACCGTGAGGGCGTCCCCAGGGGGGAGCTCGGACCTCGACTCAGGGTGCAGCAGGGGGACCCCGCCACCGTGCCTCCCAGCAGCCGC
This sequence comes from Asteroscopus sphinx, assembly GCA_949699075.1. NCBI lineage: Eukaryota > Metazoa > Arthropoda > Insecta > Lepidoptera > Noctuidae > Asteroscopus > Asteroscopus sphinx. The sequence goes on along the minus strand of OX453025.1, from coordinate 9,467,662 downwards.
TGCTGCGTCGTATTGTGTTTCTGTTTCTCGAGAGTCGGACTCACGGATTCTGTGTGGGTGTCGCGTCGGTCCTCGCCGGCGGGGACGATATTTTGGACGACGGCGTCGGAGTGTACTTGTCTTTTTATCTGACTCCTGGAGGAGTGTTATAGCATCATCGGGTTCGATGAGTGTGTGTCTGGGACGTCGAATTTTGCTAATAGCAGAAGGCTGGTAAACGGTGGCCGCCACGACCGAAGGATTGGGATGCTTGGGAGCGGAATCGAAATAGCGTTTAGAGACACGCTTGAAAAACTGCTTGATGGTCGGCAGTTTGAGGTCTAGGTGGAGTTGGACATTGCGTAAGTACCAAGGAGCGCCTACGGCCCTTCGCATGAAACGGTTTTGGAGGGTTTGGAGCATGTGAATTCTTACCGGCTTAACGTGTGCGAACACAACGCTAGCGTAGGAGAGAATGGGGCGGATACAGGTGGTGTATATCCTTACTTTGAGAGGAGTGGGCAGTTTACTGCGCGCATTGAGTAGGGGGTGGAAACGTCCGAGGACGAAGGCGGCACGGTTTTTCACCCTGCGGATATGTGGTCTGAATGTCAGTCTACGGTCAAGGATCACGCCAAGATATTTGGCTTCACGTTGCCATGGGATCTGTTTGCCAAACATTGTGACGGGTACGTTCATTTCTTTACGGAACTGTGTCAGGGGTCTCTTATCAAAGAGGACTGCTGCACTTTTTTCGGGATTGACTTCGATTCTCCGTTTCCGGAACCAGTCACCTAGGGTGTTGGCCGCGGATTGGAGGGTACGAGAAATAGCGGCATGGGTCATGCCGGAGTAATAGATTGCCGTGTCATCGGCGAAAAGGGCAATACGGGCTGCACCGCATTTTGGAATATCGTGTTTTCGTCGATCGTCTTTTCGTGTTTGGACATTTTACACATCACCATCTAAACCCATACTAAGCAGAGCTTGTGTTATGGGTACTAGACAATGGATATAATACTTACATACTTTTCTTTTGTAAATACATACTTATAATACATAAGAAACACCCAGACCAACACAAACACTCATGTTCATCACACAAATATTTGTGTCCTGTGGGAATCGAACCCACGACCTCGTGATCAGCAGTCCGACACTCGAACCACTAGACCACAGAGGTAGTCATTGACTTATTTGACTATATTTTTTTATTAGAAATCTTAAAACGATTAGAAAGAAGGTGAGCAACAATAAAACATCTAATGAAATATTATTAATGATCTCCAAGTTATAAACGTTTAAATTTTTTTTACTAGACAGAGACAGAACTACTACTGTCTGACGTCACAACTCATTAATGCCATCGCAACTACACACCACTCAGTACAATGTCCGTTGCGTACGACAAGGACAGAAAATGCCCCCTCCAAAAACTTTAAAAAGCGTGTATCTCTTCCATTTTGTCATCGATTTTATGTATTTTATAACAAACCGTGGCATTTTTATTATTTCTTCGAAATAAAATTGAAAAATTGTTTATTTTGAGTCATCATCATCATCGTTTCTGATGCGATGATATTTTCATAACGAATAGCCGTGGTCGCCATCGTCGAATGGTTAAAATTAGTAAGGATATAATGGGGATACCTTTTCGAACCTGTCTCGCAGCGCTTTCTCAGTGGCGATGCCCTTATCGCGCACTTCTGGTGGGATGCCCTTCAGAACTGTCTCCACTAGCTTGTCGTCCTTGCCTGGAAGTTTTTATAAGGATGAAGAATAAATGATAATTTTATTGTACAGTCTGGCAAAAACGTATAAATTCGGAACTAATTTTCATCTTCGTCAGTGTTGTCAATCTGTGTTTTATCATGCATAATCTGTGTTTTGTGCCAGTAAACATATAAATTTAATTTAAATCAATAAGACTACCCAAAGTTCTGCCAAAACGCAATTTTAAAAGTTTAAATTTGTCAATTTATGTCTAGTGACGCCATCTTTTATGCCAAGCTGTAAATTTTATTAATTCTATCCAATGCCCGCGGCCTCGCCCGCATATAATTCGGTTAATAATTTGCTGTGATTGGTCGGCCAAAATGCTAACAGCCATCGCTTGATTTGAAAGGACATAGATAAAAATAGCCTTAAACTGTTACAAAGATGAACAATATACGAAAATTACATGCGAATTTTTTCGTTTCATAATATATATTGTATTTAATGCGGACAGTACAAGAACCATTTTTCATATTTTAAGGAGTATCAATACATTAATGACGTAACCGGATAAAATTGTATCATCCATGATATCTGTGTATCATCCATATTTTTATTTCGATACGATTCAATATTATATACTCCTTTTCACACAAGAAATTCCAAAAAATTGGCATCGACTGACAACTTGACGACAATGTAGGTTGTTTGACATAACAAAAAAAGCAAAACATGACATCAAAAAAGCACAGATATCTGATTATATGTGTCAAAATAGTAAATATTTAAAATATCTAAAATTATATTTAGTACTGTCCGTGTTTATGAATGTATTGCAATACATTGGCTTCATTGAGTTGTATATGGTGAGCATCAACTTTAATTTGGAACGCATTAAAGCGGAGTCACTAAGGATCTTTAGCAATGTCCTTTGACAACTGGTTAGTTAATTTTTGCGTTGATCAGCCTATGGGAAACTGGGGGTTGAAACAACTTCAATCATGTGTCCTAAAAATGTATATGGTATGTATATATAATATAATGGAGACTCGAGCGTGTCATAATTGGTTCATTAGGACAGGTTTTAAAAATATTTCTTGGTGAGCTGGGAACGCGGCCGCGACATACAACAGGCGGAACGGAACGGAAGCGTTGCGCCTGCGGGCCACGACGTGTACTGAACTGTATTAGATAATTGACACAGCGTCATCCTGCCGAGCATTTCGAAGCCGTGACTGATACGCCGCTACCCCGCCGGGCGCAAAATAGGCGAGAGGCAGTCCAGACCGGGGCGTTAGGCACTCGCAGTGTGACATGTACGCCGGATCTACGTTCCACCGCTGTTAAATCCCGCTCGCTGTGTGTTTGAGCCTTCAGGCTATTAGTTAGTGTTGCCCACAGAAATAGATGGAAAAGTGGGCGGGGCGCGCGTGCCAACACTCTGCACAAGCCTTTCTCAGTACGCCTTATGAGTTGTTTCTGTAAATACTGTAACAAAAACCCGCAAAAATGCCTTATTGTGTTGTTTCTAACTGCAGAAACAAAAGCTGTGAAGTACATATGATAAAAGTTAATTTTTTTAAATTCATGACGTCAATATGTTAGGCGTAGTTTGTTCGAAAGTTGCCACGCATGAATCGCAAGTAAAATTGTGATTACAATCATTCTTTCTATTTCTGTGGTGTTGCCAGGGTCACTCACCAGCTTTCTCGAGCGCGCGCAGCTCGTTGTCGACCTTGGTGTCCGTGGCGCCGCGCCGGGTGGCGGCCAGCAGCGCCTCGGCGGCCGCCCACAGCGACTGCGAGCGACGCGCTTCCGATTCTGTGCTATTAGTTAGTGTTGCCAGGGTCATTCACCAGCTTTCTCGAGCGCGCGCAGCTCGTTGTCGACCTTGGTGTCCGTGGCGCCGCGCCGGGTGGCGGCCAGCAGCGCCTCGGCGGCCGCCCACAGCGACTGCGAGCGACGCGCTTCCGATTCTGTGCTATTAGTTAGTGTTGCCAGGGTCACTCACCAGCTTTCTCGAGCGCGCGCAGCTCGTTGTCGACCTTGGTGTCCGTGGCGCCGCGCCGGGTGGCGGCCAGCAGCGCCTCGGCGGCCGCCCACAGCGACTGCGAGCGACGCGCTTCCGATTCTGTGCTATTAGTTAGTGTTGCCAGGGTCACTCACCAGCTTTCTCGAGCGCGCGCAGCTCGTTGTCGACCTTGGTGTCCGTGGCGCCGCGCCGGGTGGCGGCCAGCAGCGCCTCGGCGGCCGCCCACAGCGACTGCGAGCGACGCGCTTCCGATTCTGTGCTATTAGTTAGTGTTGCCAGGGTCACTCACCAGCTTTCTCGAGCGCGCGCAGCTCGTTGTCGACCTTGGTGTCCGTGGCGCCGCGCCGGGTGGCGGCCAGCAGCGCCTCGGCGGCCGCCCACAGCGACTGCGAGCGACGCGCTTCCGATTCTGTGCTATTAGTTAGTGTTGCCAGGGTCACTCACCAGCTTTCTCGAGCGCGCGCAGCTCGTTGTCGACCTTGGTGTCCGTGGCGCCGCGCCGGGTGGCGGCCAGCAGCGCCTCGGCGGCCGCCCACAGCGACTGCGAGCGACGCGCTTCCGATTCTGCCGCCGCGCGCTCTAATAAATCAAATCAATAGCACATTAAGATGAGTATTACCCCGGCTCCACACGTTGGCCCGAACGTTGGCGCCAACGCTATTTGCCAACGTGTGGATCGGGGAAATGGAGTTGGCCCGAACGTTAGGGGGCGAGCATTGGCAGTCAGCCACTCAATACAATATTAATGCTAGCACCACCTACATACACAAGATTACGTCTGTATTCGAACGGACACTCACGTGTAGGTTAAGGATGCTCGCCGCTCGTAATGCCGACTGGGTTCCAAGCGCTTCTCATTACCCCAGCTCCACACGTTGGCCCGAACGTTGGCGCCAACGCTATTCGCCAACGTGTGGATCGGGGAAATGGAGTTGGCCCGAACGTTAGGGGGCGAGCATTGGCGTTGTTGGATTTATCAAAGGAATTATGCACCAACGTTGGCGATGCGCCCACACGTTGTTGGTTTGCTTAGACTGGCCGCAGTAAGGTGCATCGAATGAGCTTGTTCCTACGGTCGCGTCTTGAAAATGTCATCCGCGACGCAATCGTTATAGATTTTTTATAAAAAAAATCTTTATGTTTATTAACAAATAATAATGACATTATCTTGTTTGTCAAAACATTTTTCAAAGACGACGTCCATTGTTTAACTTTTGTTATTTTAATTGACAGTTCAGCTCTTAAGTACTCAATAATCTTAAAGTGCGCAGTGCAACATCTATTTCAAACGTCTTTACGCTCTGACTGAACTAAACTAACAGTATCTCCAACGTGTGGACGCTAGGCATAATTACGGGCCAACGCTCGCCCCAATGTTGGGGCCAACGTGTGGAGCCCGCCTTAAACTAGAGCATTTTCTCAAACATTTCCATGTAATGTATCGTTCTTACAAATGGTGCAATACAAGGAAAAGTTCGAAACTAGAGCATTCTATCAAGCATTTCGATGTAATCACAATCAATCAATGTACAGTCACAACACGCGAAAGTTGAGCCACTTGCTTATCATCTTAACTTGGCCGTGTTATACAAATCGGGCAACTTTTTCATGTACGAGTATATCCGACTTTGTCCGATTTGCCAACATGGCCGAATTAAGAATATTAGCAAGTGGCTCAACACTCCCGTGTTATGATGGTACAAAGTACAAACGCTTCTTCAGCGATGTCCGGGCACACTTGGGACATCACCGCAACTCAAAAGCCGTGCAATGCGGACGACTGACTCCCCACTCTACCGCCAGCTGGCCTCTGTTAGGGCGGCATCAGTTCGGCGTAAAACCGCCTGCCCACCCGTCCTCCTGCGGCGGATTGGATCAACGAGGGATTCGGTTCCTGGCCTAACCAGTAGGGCGATATAGAACCACACGATAACCAGTTGTCGACCGATTCGGTTTGTTGTCCCGTTTAGTCTGATGATTCACGCAACGAGAGAAAAAGAGATAACAAACCGAATCGATCGACAACTGGTTATCGTGTGGTTCTGAATCGGGAGGCAGAAGCTTTTTTCAAAAGTCTAAAAATGCTGGATTTGTTTTTTCCAAAATCGAGCTCACGACTGCTTTGAAGACTTTTCTCTAAACCTATCGTTTCGGATTTGGCCCTCCAGCACTATTTTAAAAAATCAACCTGTGTATCGATATTCCCCATGTTCTTACACAGAGAGCCAACCTCAATACAGTTTGAAACCAGGCACCATTTTGGCGACCCATTGAAAGGGTTTTCGATAGGGTTTTTCTAAGCGGTTAATCAATAACCCATACAATATGGGTAACCCTTTTGAAAGGCTTAAAGCCGTTCATAAGGGTTTTAACGATCTTTACTTTCTCTTTCGTGTAGTTAGTAAGGAAGCATAAAACGATAATAGCGTAATATTCCGACTCGGAGCAATGTAATATGATCGCTCGATGATGAGCATAAGTTGCAAAGTGCTCCACCACCTACTTCGGACAAGTTTATGGAATAACCATATGATAACCCGATAACCATATGATAACCCGAACACAACCCTTTATAATCGTAACCCTATTACTTACTGGGTTCCAAGCATATAACACATTCAAGGGGTTACATCATGATAAAGGTAACCTCATAAACGGCTTACCCCTTCGAAAGGCTTAACTCTTAACCGGGGTTGTACGGTCCCTGTTTGAAACACGATAGTATAAGACTTACGTTTCAACGTCTGCTCGATGGCCTGCAGCTTGCCGGCCATAGCAGCCAACTCCTTCTTGAACACCACTCGCTCGGCCTCCACTTGCTCCGAAACGGCGCGGTTGAAGTTGCCCATTATCTGTAAATACGAAAAAATAATACATTTTAGGGTGTATTCAAAGGTATCCGGAAGTACAGTCTAACAAAGCAATTAGTATCCAGGGTCGCCAGATATGAATGAAGTTATCTCAGAAGATTATGGATGTTTTCGAGTGAAATATCATTTAAATCATGGACAAAGTTCAACTGTATTTATAAAAAACACTAATCAAACCGTTCTATAATAATTTTATGAGAAATCTTAAAGTATATCTGGCGACCCTGGATACTAATTGCTTTAGACTGTACCAAAGTAAAGGCCGGGTTCAAATACTTCAATGCGAAATACAGTACACGTAATATAACTGTGCCGCTGTTAAGTGAGAAACAGATAGCTGCGCAGTTGTCAATTTTGCAACCAAATAAGTAGCGCGCAAGCGCGGTTATGGCGGCAAGACTCTGATAGGTTGTTGATCTGAGTGGCAAGATGGCGGAAGACCGCATGTTCTCGCTGTCTCAGTCGTTCGTTAATGTTCGATGCTTCCTTATGTCCTGCTCACACTTAGTACGCTACTGTACCTGCGCAAAGCCTGGTATCACAGCGGCACAGCTATATTACGCGTACTGTACTTCAGTGCAGCTACAGCTACTCCCAGCGCACTCAATAGTAGTAGTAGTAGCTCCTTTGCGAAAGAGCTCGTCCGGGGAAGTACTACCACCATAACTACTTCTACCGCCAAACAGTGATTCTTGCATTGTTGTGTTTCGGTGCGAAAGGTAAGGTTGCCGGACTTGCCGGTGAAATTACAATCAAATGCGACTTTCCATCTTCATGTCTCAGTTTGGCGAACCGACTAGCAATAACATTAAAATAATAATAATAAAATATTTATTTCAGATCACAAGTAGATCCAATATAGTGTTGGTAAAAACAAAAGAAAACCTAAAAACCTAATGGTATTAACTTAATATTAATAAATGTTGCTGAAATTAAAACTGGATATAGTTCGCACTAAACGTGTGAAGCCCTATCCAGTGTCGCAACATTGGACAATCCCACTTGTCGCACAATGCGCTTAGGATGCTGTGGGAGCTGGAACGCATTCTGCAAACGGTCGGGGCACACCGTTTCCGGATGATAGCATGATAACCGTCAATCCTCGCCTCAGCGAACATCCCGGAAGCGCTACAAAAACGCGGCAGCCCCGCCCGCATCCTAAACGCATTGTTATACCGCACACGTAGGGCTTTGTATGTCCTCTGCGTATACCTGATCCACAAACTACAGGTGTAAAATGACGCAGTAAGCTCGAAAGAGTGTCATTTTTACCTGCTTGTTACACCGCGCAAATCTGCGGATCAGCATATTACATCGGACAGCCAGCGCCCTACGTTCTCAACAACAACAATTAAAGCAAGAGCCTAGATGGTATTGCAGTTGTTATGGGAAAAGGTAACCGCATAACATCAGGTGAGTCATTAGTTTGTTTTGTCATCCTAATACCACAAAAAATCTATTCAATTTACCAATAAATGATCCAAAAGATGGCTCCGCCGCGTGTTTTAAATTCCTTCCTACTCGACCAAAAGTTTATTCTAGTATTTTTAGAAAAAAAAAATAGGGTTTAAACTTGAACTTTTTGAGACGGTCTTGTCCTTAGGATGTATCAAGTCGCCCTCATGTTCTACGCGTTAACATGAGAAACTGAGCATGGTTTCAAGCAAGCTTTCTCAACACATATGTTTTGAAACCCGGATGTTACGGACGTTGGACGGACGGACGGACATGGCGAAACTATAAGGGCTCCTTGTTTGACTACGGACCCCAAAAACGGTGACGTTTTTTCTTGGTTTTCTCCCCGGACCCGAGCGCGCACCGACACTATGGAAGCTTTGCTTCAAAAATCATACACACCTCCTTCTCTTTCCTGGCGAGTCTGTCCTGCAACACTTCTTGTTGTATCTCGCACTGCTTCTTAAGTTGTTCCCGCGTGTTCCTGTTAGCCTCCGCTTGGATTTGTAAGCTCTAGAAAAAAATTGAGAAACATTATTAACAAACTCTCGTGTGGTCTTTGACTATTGTTCCTGAAGATTTTTTTTGTCCTTTATAGGACTCGTGGTTTTCACGTTAGCCGCGAGTCATGACTCTCTCTCTCTCTCAACTCAGCCTATCACAGTCCACTGCTGGACTTAGGCCTCACCCAAATTGCGACACAACTAGATGTCAATAAATATAAAACAGCATATTATATTAAAATCACATATATACTGGCATATCCCCCCAAACTGCTTGGGGAGGCCTATGTCCAGCAGTGGACGTCTTTCGGCTGAAATGATGATAGTGTCATTATATTAGTTTTCACGTATTGTCGTTGATCATGTCTATCATTCTGCCTTTACGTACATTACAGACCAGTAAGATTAGCCGGATACTCCCGGTCAGCAACCATATGCAGTAGCACTGCATATTATACGCCCCGCTGCCAATCAGGACGTCACTGTGTCAGCGAGCAGTACCGATCATACCACCGAACTTTTAAGCCGACCAATCATAACACACCGTCCGCCCCCCAGTCCCCGCCAACATATTACGACTGTGTTCTCATGCAAAACTCTGTTCATGCGGAGTTATGAGGCTTACTGGTCTGTGACGTACGTATAATTAGTTTAGTGTCTCTACATATACGTGTAATGTGTGTATGTGTCTGTGTTAGTTAATTCTATTGAATTAACTAAAAACCTCTTAAGGGGTCATTGTACTCATCAATATGAACATCTTTTACTATGGGACAAACCTTGAAATCGCAAAAAAAAAACAGCTGGTCCCTACATTTTGACGATTTATGTGAACACAAATACAAGGAACAGATTTTTATTTCTCGATTTCAGGGTTGATTCCATAGTAAAAGATTCATACTGATGGGTACAATGACCCCTTAAGAGGTTTTCAGTTATTTCAATAACACGTTGTATAGTCAAAGAAACTAAAGTTACCTTCTTCAAGAACTCCGCCTCTCTCGCCATTTTCTCATTCTGAATAATGTCCTCCGCCTTAGCTTCTATTATTAATTTCTCGTCGTGGCCTGAAATAACAATACTATTATCAAGAAAACTTGGTGTTTACATACCTACAACGTGTATCAGAAATGCGTGGTCATATTTTAAGATCTCATTCAGGGCATAGTATAGGCACAACACCTCAGACACTCAATACAATATTAATGCTAGCACCACCTACATACACAATATTACGTTTGTATACGAACGCACACACACGTGTAGGTTAGGAATTCTCGCCACTCGTAATGCCGACTGGGTTCCAAGCGCTTCTTATTAGTTCTCAGAGATGGCGTGCTTATAAAGCGACTGGCGATTGTCGTCCATTGCAATCATGCAGTCCAAGTGCCGTCAAACCACAATCTAGCCCACAGAAATAGATAGAATGATTGTAATCACAATTTTACTTGCGATTCATGCGTGGCAACTTTCCGAACAAACTACGCCTTACGAATTTTGACGTCATATTTTTTTTTTTTTTTTTTTTAACAGCTTGTTTCTGCAGTTACAGCACAATAAGGCATTTTTGCGGGTTTTTGTTACAGTATTTATAGAAATAAGTCATGAGGCGTGCTGAGAAAGGCTTTGAAATATCCTGCACTATGGTGCATGGTACTGCCACGCGCGCCCCGCCCACGTGGCCGTTCTATCTATTTCTGTGGTCTAGCCACTCCAAACAGTCGTCCAACGCCAGAGTTAAGTGTCCCAAGCTGCCTTCAAAACCACTGTATGGGACAGATATATACACTATGGTCAAACTATGGGCGCGGGCGAGGAATCTTGAATTGTCGGGGGGCGGTATGTCCATTGTGTACGTAAGTACTATTAGATTTTCTGTGGTATAGGACAACTTGTAGTATGGGACCAACCCAGAAATCTAATAACTTTCGCGGCCTCGTCCAGTAAGCATCGCGAACACGAATATCCTTCAGGTGCATGTGTGTGCGTGTGCGCTGGTTTGTACATGGAGGAGCACGGTTTTTGTTGACTTCACTATGATTGTTCGCAGCACTTCGTCTACATTTTTTACTATGCCACAGACATGAAGATTTAATTGTTCCTTAAAAAATCATCGATGTCGCTAAAGTGTATGGATCAGCAGTATTTTTTCGCGATTTCAGTATTGAAAGTTATTCGATAAGCAATCCCTGAATGAGCTCTTAAAATATGACGACGCATATCGTGAGTTAATTATTAATATAAACGGTTTCACTCACGTAATTCCATCGGGTGTGCCCGACCAGTTTAAACCGTGAGTGAAACCGTTTATATTAATAATTAACTCACGATAGTTATTATACAAAAATATCTGATACACGTTGAATATTCTCGTGTGATAACATACATTCAATAGCCCTGTTGATCTTGAGTTCTCGCACAGTCTGTAACTCAGCTATTTGGTTCTGCAGGAATTGTATCTGAAACAAGTATAAAATACTTTAGTTTATCGGCTGGCCGATAAAATGACGTCTAAAGGAAAACTCTAGACATCAGGGTTGGTCTCATAGTAAAAGTTTTTCATATTAATGAGTACAATGAGCCCTTAAGGGAGAGGGGCTCGTAGCGAAGCAACGACTGCGCGGATTGTACGATCTGCAAGGTTAAGCTGCACTTGCCGCGGTCAGTCTGTGGATGGGTGACCGTTTCGTTACACATCGAGACCCCTCCGTGCCTCGGAGAGCACGTTAAGCTGTCGGTCCCGGTTGTCATACGAATATCTATGGCAGTCGTTACGGGTAGTCAGAAGCCTGAAAGTCTGACAACTGGTCTAATCTCCGAATGTCAGTATTACCCAGTAACTGGGTTGCGGGGGTCTGATGGCAGTCGCTCCGTGTAAAATACTGATGTTCAGCCGCATCTGGCTAGACTGGAAGCCGACCCCAATATAATTGGGAAAAGGCTCGGAGGATGATGAATGAGCCCTTAAGAGGTTTTCAGTTATTTGTAAATTCAATTGAAGTGTTTACACGCACAGTTTTGCATGATAAAAAACAGATTGACACAATACTGACAAAGATGAAAATTAGTTCCGAATTTAGACGTTTTTAGGGTTCGGTACCCGAAGGGTGCCAAGCGGGACCCTATCACTCTCGCTACGCTGTCCGTCCGTCCGTCTGTCTGTCACAGGGCTGTATCTTTGTAACGGTAATAGATACCCAGTTGAAATTTTCACAGAATATGTGTTACTATGGTGCCTATCACGACAAATACTAAAAATAAAAAAAAGTCTAAAACCAAAGGGGGTCCATGCAAGAAACCTCGAAAAACATGCATTTTTTTATGTTTTTGTTCCTGCTCTATCTTCAAAACGGTAATACATACCAGAGTCAAACTTGGTCTCATTATAGTGCATACTATATAGTTTTGCAACAAATACTAAAAATAGGGCAAACATAGAGATATGTGGTGGTACCTGCGTAAGAAAGAGATGCGATATATATTTCGCGCATGGTGCGTTGATGTCTTTTGATGAACTCTCGTAAATTAAATCAAAATTATATGGGGTATCAGGTCAATGGGTGGTACGGAACCCTTACTGCGCGAGTCCGACTCGCACTTGGCAGGTTTTTTGCTAGACTATGTTGGGAATGTTTCCTTGTAAGTACTTACCCTTTTAAGTGTATACACCAACAGTAGGTCCATGTCTGATTTGATGTCTAGTTTGCGCGCGCACAGGTCTATCCCCGGGAATAATGCCTGGAGCTCTTCCTTGAACATACCGCGGGCTGCCTCCACCTGTCAATAGAAACATTACCGTGAAACGGAATAGAATTGCAGGGGTGACAGGAGTGAATGGGTACAAAAGTGGGCAAGAATGTTATACAGGTTTTTGCTAACAAATACTTCAAAAATGCTCGAAGCTGAGTATACGTACTATCAGAAAACTTTCCGGTGAACGACACTAAGGCTAAAATGATAAAATCCCTTGCGCTCAGTGTTCGACGACAGCCGTAGCACAGTGTGATAAGATCCCGGTTTTTGTCTCATCGTGTTTTTATTGAATTAATCGATAGAGTTTACAATTCCGAAGATTAGACTAAAACTCCGGGTTCGCTCAGACTTGAGGTTTTTTTTAAAAAAAATGTCAAAGTTTCGCAATATATATATAATCCGACTCTTGAAAAATGAAAAAAAAATCATTATAATTTAATGGAAGTACTTATTACAGAATTTATTTATTCTATCGAAAAATGGAATAATAGCCGACCGTTCTACCAATTCCTGTTGCATTAGTATGAATGGGTCGAGAGATATGATTTTTTTTCTCATTTTTCGTTTTCATTTTTTTATTCATCTAAACCACCGTAGTAGGTGGTCATTCCTACATCAAAAAATTGCTGATACTTTCTATTATGTGTAGTATTAATTCCAAAACCTAATTCGTTGGTTTCCAGGAGTTATTGGAGATTCAAAATTTTCCTTAGGGGTGACACTTTCATGTATCCGAAAAAAAAACAATAAGAATATATTTTATCTGAAAAAAAAAGAAGGTGTTTTAAATACTTTTTAATAATTAATATGGAGTTGGCTATTTGAAAGAAAGAAAATGAAAGAAAGAAAAAATATTTATTTGCTTCAAAAGTGACGCACAAAATTACCAAAAAATTCAAGAACACAGAACAAATACAGGTACAGAGCCAAGAAGTGTGGTAAGATATGTGTCACATCCGCGCAAAACGGCCACCGCTCAGCATATAGCTATGCTTATGCTAATATGCTACACAGCGCTGGTTTTCAGCGACAGCCGGCGTCGACACAAATTCACAATGCAATAACGAAAGGAAAATGTATATAAATTTGTAACATATTATGTAGGCTAACCGAACTAAAATTCATCTTCATTGTTAGTTACAATTAATTCAACATGAGAATAATTATCGATGGCTAGATTTTGTTCATTAACAGGTAAAGACAATGCGGCCGGTGGCAATGGAATTTTTTTAGCCTTTTTTTTCTCTAAGAGGTTGAAGTTGTATACAAAGTAAATTATTATAAAGAATTGTTATAAATCAAAAAGTATAATAAAATTGATTTAAAAGAATTGTAAAATATAAAAGTATACTAAAATTTATTCAAAATAAGTTGTAAAATAAATAACACTTTTTTTGAGTCTGCGCCAAACAAACGAGCAAAGTGCGTGTAAGTTGCAAGTGATCCATTTTTGGAAAGTTATTGTTTATCGTTGAAAATTTGACTTTGTATTGTATTTGATGTTATTTTGTTTTTGTTATTTCTTTAAAGTAATTTAATGATCTTCGTTGATTGTTTGTTTGGCGCCGACTCATAATTAGTTAACTACATTAGTTTAGCTAGGAAAATAGTTACTAAGACTAAAAGCTACATTTTATTTTTCGCTTTTCAGTTTCTGTTTTCGTCGGTTCAATTTTTTGTTAAAAAGATTTATTTCTAATTTTTTTGTGGCTAAAATCTAACTCCAGGTCTCCATTATAAACCCGACCCTAAACATATTGCCGACGTTTTTAAACATCATTTTAAAGTGGAGTCACCTTTAAAAACGTGTGTCTTACCTAGCACTGTTACCAGTGATGTCTGTTGCGTTACACATCCAATTCGAATTACTAGTGGGGAGGTACGTCAGGCTATTGGCAATATGAAAAGAGGAAAATCGCCGGGGCATGACGGGCTCAGTGTGGAGCATCTTAAGTATGCGGGTGTTCACATACATAGGTTGCTGTCTATGTTGTATACTCTGTGTATAAGGCATTCATATTTGCCACCAGACTTAATGAAAACTATTGTTGTACCACTTGTTAAGAATCGTACGGGAGATATATCGGACAAAAATAATTATAGACCAATCTCACTTGCAACTGTGATTGCAAAAGTACTAGATAGGATAATGGACGAGCGCCTTAGTGGATGCATACAACTTCAGGACGCTCAGTTTGGTTTTCAATCAGGTTTGTCAACGGAAACGGCGATTTTGTCACTTAAGCATACTGTGAACTACTATGTTGAAAGAAAAACACCAATTTATGCATGTTTCCTAGATCTATCTAAGGCGTTCGATCTCGTGTCCTATAACTTACTTTGGGCTAAGTTGAAACAGGTGGGTGTTTCTCTGGAGGTCATAGAAATGTTCTCATATTGGTACGGTCATCAGAAAAATATTATAAAATGGGCAAATGTTTATTCAGATGAATACTCATTAAATTGTGGTGTGCGACAAGGAGGGTTAACCTCTCCTAGACTTTTTAATTTGTATGTAAATCAGCTGATTGAGGGGCTGAGCAGCATGCATGTCGGCTGCCGAATGGATAATGTTAGTGTTAATAACATTAGCTACGCAGACGATATGGTGCTGCTGAGCCCGTCAATCGGCGGTTTGAGGAAACTTCTCAGCGTATGTGAAGTTTATGCTGAGCAACACGGTTTAAAGTATAATGAGAAAAAGAGTGAGTTTATGGTTCTGGTTGGAAAGAATAAGAGACCTAACAGTGTTCCACCTTTGACTCTGAATGGAGTTCAGCTGAACCGTGTTCCTCAGTTTAAGTATCTCGGGCACATTATTACTGAAACTTTACGCGATGACCCGGATATAGAGAGGGAAAGGAGGGCATTGTCGGTGCGTGGCAATATGTTGGCTCATCGATTCACTCGTTGTACGGTAGAAGTCAAGCTTACATTATTCAAGGCTTACTGTCAAAGTTTTTACACGAGTGGTCTATGGGTTAACTTTACGCAAAAATCCTACAATGCCCTCAGAGTTCAGTATAATAACATCTTCAGGGCTCTGTTGCACCTCCCTCGGTATTGTAGTGCTTCAGGCATGTTTGCGGATGCACATGTGGATGATTTTCATGCCATCATACGCAAGAAAATTGCGTCTGTTGTGCAGAGGATGCGGGGGAGTAGCAATGGAATCCTGAAGATGTTAGCGGGAAGGATGGACACCGCCGTCCTCAGTCGTTTCATTGATTTACATGTGAGAGGTGCGAATCAATGACTCGACATTTGTTAATATTTATTAATGATTGTTATCTGTGTTTACTAACATAGTTGTTTAAGTTTTTCATTGTTACTAACAAAAATGATTATGGAATGTTGTTTTCTGAAGATAAAATATTTTATTATTATTCCATTTATTCATTTCATAAACTTATTAATTACATTTTTAAATATTTTATTAAACAAAAACAAAAAACATTTAAAAATATAAAAAATAGTAGCCCACCGGCATCGGGAACAAGGTCCAAGCTACCGGCGGTCAGGGCCTCAGAGAGAGGAACTTCCTCACGATACGCGCCGTGTCCAGAAGAACCGCTTTCTGAATCAAGCCCTTGACCCAGCTGCCTAATGAGAGCCTCTGTAGGTGTTGGTCGAGGCTCTTTGCCATTATGCCATTGGCCGTAACGACAATCGGCACGATGACTGCTGAGTCAACATCCCACATGTCGACAACCTCGTGTGCCAAGTCAAGATATTTTATTTCTTTATCTTTTTCGGCCTTCACGAGATTCCCGTCGTGCGGGACGATGACATCAACAATCATCGTGCGGCGCTCCGATCGATCTATCATCACTATATCAGGCTTATTGTGTACAATAGTCCTATCAGTGATGATAGACCGATCCCAGTATAATGTGACATGACCATTTTCGAGAACTGGGTCGGGCACATACCTGTAGTATGGTACTTCTGTATCCACAAGGCTGTATTTCAAGGCAAGTTGCTGGTGTATAATCCTGGCCACCAGGTTGTGTCTGTGCAAGTACTCGCCGTTAGCAAGACGAGAACAACCAGAAATAATATGTCGGATGGATTCCCCGGGACAGTGGCATGCCCGACATATGTCAACTGTGCCGTCCTTTACAATATATTTCCGGTAGTTGTTCGTCATGATAACTTCGTCCATAATCGCACAAACAAAGCCTTCGGTCTCTCCGAAGAGGTCACCGAAACGCAGCCAGGATACGGACGCTTTAAAATCTACATCGGGCCCATGAAGAGCCCGGTAGAAGCGTCCGTGAAGCTCCTTGCTCTGCCATACCTCCCTGCGGTCATTGGTATCCAGTACCACAGGTTTGCGCCAGTTCTCTTTAGCCAAAGAGAGCGGGGTGAGTCCCTTGTCCACTGCAACAACATCTCGGTGCATACCCACGTCCAAGTGAAGGAAATATTCCCTTAGACTGCACACCTCACGGTTGTGGAGGGTCTTAGCATTTAAAAAGCCACGACCCCCACACTTCCGCGGGATGTACAGCCTCATCACCGATGACCGTGGGTGATGCATACGATATGCCGTCAGTAGTGTGCGGACTTTCCGATCCAGGGCGTCAAGACCCGTCTGAGTCCACTTGAGTATACCGAAGGAGTACATCAAGACCGGCATGACCCAACCGTTAAAGGCGCGCACCTTGTTTCCGCCTGATAAAAGACTATTGAGAACCTTTTTCAGGCGGCCAAAGAAGCGCTCCTGCAACGATTGCATCATGTCGGCCTGGTTGATGCCTATCGCCTCCGCCATACCCAAGTATTTGTAGGTGTCGGTTGGGGAGAGGGACCCAAGATGTGTAGAATCCGAGAGTTGAACACCCTCGGATTCCACAATCTCACCATGCTTTACATGCATGACTGCACATTTGTCCACACCGAATTCCATTCTAATAGAATTACTAAAGTTTTCAGTTACCCTTAGTAGCTCCATCAGTTGCAAGTCGGTGGGGGCAAACAATTTAAGGTCATCCATATAGAGCAAGTGAGATATTACTTGACTTCCTCTTCTCAACCGGTAGCCAAGCCCCGACTCCTCCAGCAAAGTACTAAGAGGATTCAGGGCCAAGCAAAACCACAGGGGACTCAGACTGTCACCCTGGAATATTCCCCGCTCGATCTTTATCGGTTCTCCGTTACCTTGTGGCTGCCGACACGCTGGATTATTATTATTATTATTTTGTTTTTTAAATTAAATTTTCTCATGCTTCTAATACCTGGGGTTTTTTAAGATCTCACGGGTGTAAACCAAAGTGCGACCTTAAATTTGAGATGGCTGAATTGTCTGCATTGGCGAGATACTATTGTCTAAATCTAACTGTAAAAATTTCCTAACTATCCGGCATGTGTTAAGTATAGCTGCTTTTTGAAGTGTGAGGTATGTGTACTTAGAAAGGTTGAGTGTATTTAAGCTATTAAATAATTGTTTTGGGATGACACCTGTCGTTGAAATGACTATTGGGACTATTGTCACTCTATTCATTTTCCATACTCTAGTAATTTCTTCTTGTAGTTCTGTATATTTCCTGATTTTTTCTGTAATAGTATTCTGTATATTGTGAGTGTTTGGTACTGCTATATCTATTATGTATGTATGTTTCTTTTCTTTATCAACTAGAGTAATATCAGGTCTATTGTTATATATAGTGTGGTCTGTAATTATAGTGCGGTCATAATATAGTTTGTAGAACTGATTTTCTAATACTGCCCTAGGTGAGTATTTGTAATATGGTGTGTATGGGTCCTGCATGAGATTGTGTTTCTTTGCAAGTTTCTGGTGTATGATGTTAGCAAGTTGATTGTGTCTGTGAGTGTAGTCATTTTGAGTTAGTGTGATACATGCTCCTGTGATATGTTGTATTGTTTCAGGTTTGGCGTGACATTTCCTACATAAATCATTTCTAAGTGTTCTATCTTTCAATATGTATTTTTTGTAATTTTTCGTGTTGATGACTTGGTCTTGAATAGCAAAAAGGAATCCTTCCGTTTCGGGAAACAGTCCACTTAACTCAAGCCATTTGTTAGACGCTTCTCTATCTATATGTGTTTGCTGTAGATCATTAGGATGTCTTCCGTGTAGTTCTTTCTGCTTCCATTTTCTGTGTATGTCTTCTATATGTTTTGCTTTATCTATTGTTTCATAGTTATTATCTTCGCTTAGGTTCAGTGGTGTATATTGATTATCTATTTCTATTATGGTTTTGTGTAACTGACTACTACTCTTCTTCTGTCTAAAAAATTGTTTTAAGTTTATTATTTGTCGTTTATGTAGGTGTCTTATTTCTATTAATCCTCTTCCTCCTTCTTTTCTAGAAATGATCACTCTTTCTATTGCTGATTTGGGATGGTGGTATCTATGTTGTGTAAGGATGGTTCTTGTTTTAATTTCGAGTGCATGTAATTCTGTGTTAGACCATTTTATAACACCGAAAGAGTACGTGAGTATAGGAATCGCGTATGTATTTATCGATTTAAATAAATTTTTACTAAAGAGATGCATTTTACATAATGAATGAATTCTATTGTAGTATTCCTTTTTGAGTTTATCTTTAATAGTCTTATGTTCTAATAGCTTTGCCTGATTATATCCTAAATATTTATATAGTTCTTCATTTTTCATAGCTTCTATTGCTTCTTCGGTGCTTAAAGAGTAGTTCCCTCCTACAATCTTACCTTTCTCTATATTTAGTGTACGGCATTTGTCTAGTCCGAAATCCATTATTATGTCTTTAGAAAATGATGTAGTTATATCTAATAATCTATGTAACTCTGTATTTTTATTAGCATATAGCTTTAAGTCATCCATATATAGTAAATGTGTTATTTGGTGTAGTACCGTTCTATTGTTCTTAATGTCAAAGCCTAATTTGGATTCAGTTAATGCACGGGAGAGTGGATTTAGGGCCAGACAAAACCATAAAGGGCTTAACGAGTCCCCTTGGAATATGCCTTTTTTAATTGATATGTCGTCGACAGAAATATCTATTGTTTTTGTTTGTAATTTAAGTGTAGTTTTCCAGGATCCCATAGTATTTTCAAGAAACTTTATAATTAATGGATTAATTTTATATATATTTAGTACTTCAATCAGCCATGAATGTGGTACGCTGTCAAACGCTTTCTTGTAATCTATATACGCGACATATAAGTTTTTCCTACATTTCTGCACATGTTTTAAGATAGTTGAATCAATAATTAATTGTTCTTTGCAGCCCATATGACCTCTCCTACAGCCTTTCTGTTCTTCTGTTAGAATATTATACTCATCAGAATGTTTAATTATTTGATTAGTTATATAAGACGTTATAATTTTATACATGGTTGGGAGACAAGTAATTGGTCTATATTGTGAAGGGTCCTGAGTTCGGTCTGATTTTGGTATCATATATGTGACTCCTTTAGTCAAAAATTCTGGAAGATTTTGGTTGCCTTTTAAGATATTGCCAATCTGTTCAGCTAATGTTGTATGAAGTGTGTGAAGTCTTTTTATCCAAAAATTATGTATACCATCTATTCCTGCTGCTTTCCAGTTATGTGATTTATTAATTATTAATGTAATATCAAGTGGATCTATATCTTTGAATGGCATTTCTTCTATTGTTTCTGATCTAGTAACTTCTTCTTTTATCCATTGTGCATTTCTATTATGTTCAGTACTATCTGACCAAATATTCATCCAGAATTCTTTCAGGGACTCTTGAGACGGGGGATTTAAAATTGTGGTATCACTACCTTTAAGTTTTCTATAAAATTGTTTCTCACTTGTTGTAAATATTCTATTGTTATCCTTTCTTTCTTTAGCTTTTTTATATCTTGCGAGTCTATGACTCTTTACTTTTAGTTTTTGTTTTAATGTATCCAAATGATCTTCTATTCTTTTATTGAAATCTTCATGAGAGCTGTGTTGTTTAGTTTTTATTATTATTTGTTTTACTTTATCTGCAAGTTTTTTTGAAGTGTTACCATTTTTGAATTGTGTTAATCTGCCTATATCTTTTCTTAATAAATCTATATCTTTCTCTAGTCTTTTTTGCCACGGTGGATCATTCTTAGTTTTATTACAAAAAGACCTATCTGTATTTATTTTTAATTTGAAATGTGTTACAACAGTAAGAGCTATGCAATAAATTAATGTATGTGTATCACTAATATTTTCAAGGGATGATAATTTGGGTGGGATAATTGTTCGATTAAATATACTTAATATATCCGATAACTGACGCGACGGTTTAATTTTTGGTAACAATGGTCTAAGGCAAGGGTCGGTTCCATTGTATTTTAGTATATTTGTTTCTAACTCATTAGTAAGTGCATCTACTAAAGAAGGATCAGACTCATTGTGTGTTGGTTCTTGTGCATTATTATCTAAATCAAACTGGCTACTATGTTGTGTGTGTGCGTTAGTGAGCTGTGTGTCTGCGTAAGTCTGTTGTGTATGTATTTCAGTGTGCTGTGTAGTAGAATATGCAATAATATCATCATGTTGTGTTGATAAAGAGGGAACATACAGTGTGTTTCCATTGGAAGATTGTGTTAACTGTAAGATGTTTGTGTGTTGTGCGAAACTCATGCTTTCCTCTTCTTCCTTTTTAAGTTCTTCTGCTACTTCTATTTTAATTCTATTTAAGATGTCCTCCGATAACATTCTATTCCTAATAATTACACGCCTTTGGTCTGCTATGCGTTGTTCTGTGACATTAAGTTGTGGATATTGTAATTTAAAATTTTCATACAATTGTGTGCAGTACATGGTTCTGTCCTCTTCAAGTTTAGTAATGTAATAGTATGTGCGCATGATGAATATGTTCATATCATCAGTCCATTTCATGCGCACTCTAGATTTTCCGGCTTTGGTGGTCGCAGGCTGAGTGGCTGATGCCACCTGCGAAGCATCCTCAGTCGGGGTAACTGCTCTAACTCTATTTTCCGGTCTGTCTGTCGTTTCGGCTGTAACAATTTTATCGGCAGGAACCCGCCTGTTCAGTTCCTCACCGCCGATGGATCGCATGCTGAGACACCCAGCATCGGCTCCAGGTGTGCCCCGACGATCACCCTCGGGTAGCGGTCCTATACGTTTCTTCTTTGCTCTAGTCTCCATATTAAATGGGTCACCTCCTTGTTAGCCACGTAAGTTTTTCGTATACTACGTGTGTCCGCCCCCCACGTGGTCAGATGTTCGACACGGACGTAAGGTAGGATTTTAGGGGGCTTATTATTATTATTATTATTATTATGTTGTAGTGTCTAGAACATTTATGTATGCCAAGTTTCAACGGAATCGGTTAACAGGTAAGAATTCAGTGGGTGAACAAGCACTCATCCCCTGTTTTCCTACCCTTAGGGGTGGATTTTGATTTTCAAATTTAAATGGGAGCAACTTCGAGATATACCCTATCTATTAAAAGAAGAATCATCAAAATCGGACTACTCTGTAAAAAGACGAATTGAGAACCTCCTCGTTTTTTTCGTCGGTTAAAAAGTAAAACAAAATTGATTTAAAAGAATTGTAAAATTAATAACAAAGAACTAAATTGACTAAGAATATTTAATAAATTGTCAAAAATGTTGATATAGGTATATTACTCATGTTTAATGTTGATTTATATACTTATGAGACATCGGAAAGGATTTTCTTTTATTTACTATTAGTTGAGTCTTTTGGGTTAGAATTTATAGACGGTTTACAAAAAACGTGTAACAGTCAACATGATACCAATTTCTCCATTAGTTTTTTAATTTCCTTTATAAAATTACTCAATCTTTGCCATCTAAGCCACAAAATAATGATATCTTGTTATGGTCGTGATAAGGAAGCTAAAACTTAATAAAAATAAACAAATTATGTTTTGGTTGAAGTGGCAGCTCTAAGTACGGATATTTCGGATATTACTAAAATTTCCAATAACTCCTGGAAACCAACGAGTTAGGTTTTGGAATTAATACTACACATAATAGAAAGTATCAGCAATTTTTTGATATAGGAATGACCACCTACTACGGCGGTTTAGATGAATAAAAAAATGAAAACGAAAAATGAGAAAAAAAATCATATCTCTCGACCCATTCATACTAATGCAACAGGAATTGGTAGAACGGTCGGCTATTATTCCATTTTTCGATAGAATAAATAAATTCTGTAATAAGTACTTCCATTAAATTATAATGATTTTTTTTTCATTTTTCAAGAGTCGGATATTGCGAAACTTTGACATTTTTTAAAAAAAAAACCTCAAGTCTTAGCGAACCCGGAGTTTTAGTCTAATCTTCGGAATTGTAAACTCTATCGATTAACTCAATAAAAACACGATGAGACAAAAACCGGGATCTTATCACACTGTGCGTAGGTACAGTCGACTGCATGACAGTGGTAGCACTTGAGTTAGAAAACCACTCTTACTGCTTACGAAATAAAGGCGCTGTCAATGTCAAACTGTAAACACTGACGTTCTGTCGACCGTACTATCAGAGATCTTTCCAGTGAACTACTACTAAGGCTAAAATCGCTTGCGCTCAGTGTTCGACGGCAGCCGTAGGTACGTGTAATGTAGCAGGATTCGTTCAAAGGACTTTGTAGACAAAATGTACCACCGGGAAGGATCGTGACGTTCGTGTAATTTAGCAGGATTCGTTCTAGTGACTTTGGCGGCAAAATGTATCACCGGGAAGGAGCGTGACCGTACGTGTAATGTAGCAGGATTCGTTCAAGGGACTTTGTCGACAAAATGTATCACCGGGAAGGATCGTGACGTTCGTGTAATGTAGCAGGATTCGTTCAAGGGACTTTGTCGACAAAATGTATCACCGGGAAGGATCGTGACCGTACGTGTAATGTAGCAGGATTCGTTCAAGGGACTTTGTCGACAAAATGTATCACCGGGAAGGATCGTGACCGTACGTGTAATGTAGCAGGATTCGTTCAAGGGACTTTGTCGACAAAATGTATCACCGGGAAGGAGCGTGACCGTACCTGTAATGTAGCAGGATTCGTTCCAGGGACTTTGTCGACAAAATGTATCACCGGGAAGGATCGTGACGTTCGTGTAATGTAGCAGGATTCGTTCAAGGGACTTTGTCGACAAAATGTATCACCGGGAAGGATCGTGACCGTACGTGTAATGTAGCAGGATTCGTTCAAGGGACTTAGTCGACAAAATGTATCACCGGGAAGGAGCGTGACCGTACGTGTAATGTAGCAGGATTCGTTCCAGGGACTTTGTCGACAAAATGTATCACCGGGAAGGATCGTGACGTTCGTGTAATGTAGCAGGATTCGTTCCAGGGACTTTGTCGACAAAATGTATCACCGGGAAGGATCGTGACGTTCGTGTAATGTAGCAGGATTCGTTCCAGGGACTTTGTCGACAAAATGTATCACCGGGAAGGATCGTGACGTTCGTGTAATGTAGCAGGATTCGTTCAAGGGACTTTGTCGACAAAATGTATCACCGGGAATCGTGACGGTACCTTATTCCAATACTTCTCGCTGAGTGCGGACTTCTCCTCCTCCCGGTTGTAGTCGTTCTCAGCGTTGGACAGGTCGGTGCGGAACTGCTTGATGTAGCGCTTGGTCATGGCCACCAACTCCGGCGGCGCCTGCACGCCCGCCCTGATCATACGGTCCAGGGTCTCTAAAAAGAAGAATCATTCATAATAGTACATTACTGTCGAGGCCTGAAATTAAGCAATTTACGGCCGAGTAATATTGTGTACGAGCAAACGTACGAGGTTTTCTTGCTGACTCTGTCACCTCAATCAATATAAATCTATGTTATTATTTTTACACAAAACAGTTGAATAAACTCAGTCAATCACTTCGGTTGTTTTATTACATACAGTAATTAGAACACCGGGTCTAGCAAGCATCTAGCATTATCAAAGCACTATCAAGCAAGCATCGCATAGTGTAGGGATCACCCCTACATTTTTGGTCCTTCGATTCGTTTAAGTAATCATCAAGCATCAGTGTGTGAACTATCGAACATTTGTTCAGCATATTATCAGTGATATTTTGTGTTTTTGTGTGACTCAATTCGATAGCGAATCGGTTTGGTTGGTCTCCCAGAAGCGGGTCTCGCCAATCAAATTGAGAAGGCGCACATATCGAGGAGAGGCTACAAGGGCACTAAATATTATTATCAAGCAAATATTTTAGCAAGCAAGTAGTGAAGATCAATTCTTATCATGGAAGAACAACTTATCCGCCAAAAACAGTTGAGGGATGAGTTTGTGAGAATCGAATCAAACTTCAGCAAGGATGGAGCAAGCAGGAAGACACCTGAATATATCAAGACCAGAGTCAAGGCGTTGGATGAATTGTGGGGAGAATTTCAGTAAATCACAGATATCTCTCTCAATTTGACGACAAAACACATGAATATTTTACCAGTGGCATATTTGGGAAAACAGAGGACTTCTATCACTCAACAAGATTGAAGATATCGAGTTATACTCCCTCGACTTTTACCGCCAACGATGATCTCCCTTTGGGCAAGAAGCAATTGACAGGCAGCACGTTTGACTTTCCTAAATCAGGTCAAACTGAGACGACGAGCGAAAAGGTACACGATTTACTTTCTCAGCAAAGAACTAACTTTCGTGCCTTTTCCCGTCTGTTGACGCGAATAGATATTGAAAATTTAGAAGAAAAATGGGAGATCGAGGACGAACTAAAAGAATTGCAGTACCGCTGGCGTATTATTGACGAGCTACACCTACGCATAGACAACATCTTACAAGGTACTGATGGGCGATATGAAAGGGAGTTCCTGGATCATGAGATGATGTACACTAACATCAAAAGGCAACTTAATAAGAAACGTTGTTCATCAGCTCACCTACAAAAATCAACACCACAACTGGAAGTTCCTACATTTACTGGAAATTACAACCAATGGCCTACTTTTCTTGACTTATTTACGGAAACTATACACAACAACAAGTTTTTGAGCAAAGCACAGAAAATGCAGCATCTGAAGGGTAAACTTAAGGGCGAAGCCGAACGTCTCATTAATCATCTCAACATCTCGTCTCAAAACTATGACACCGCATGGGATTTGCTAACGCATCGCTACAATAACAAGCATATTCTTTTTACCACTCAGATCGAAACATTCCTGAATCAGCCGTCCATTAATAAGCAAACATCATTTGAACTCAAACGACTCTACGACACTACTATGGAGTCAATACAATACATGCAATACATAATCTCGGCGTGGATACTACGACGTGGGATCCTCTTCTTGTGCATCTTGTGTCTAAGAAGCTTGATGCTGACACTTACAGTGACTACAAGGAATCGCGTAAGACGCCACGAGAGTTACCATCATTCGAAGAGCTAATGGGTTTCATAGAATGCAAATTCATCGCTCTAGAACCTATTAAAATGGAAAGAGAGTCTTTGGACCGCAAGACATCTCAGCAGCAGCCTTCGAAGTCGATTTATAAACCCTATACCTATCAAGGACAGCAAGGGAAATATCAGAGCAGGAATCATTTTGCGGCCCCTACTTTCGCAACGAGGTGTCCGTTTTGCAATTATGATCATGCATTATACAGATGCAAAAGATTTTTAGAAATGTCATTAGAAGACAAAATTAAGTTTATTGCAAAAGCACAAGTTTGCAAAAATTGTTTATACAAACACTCAGACAATATTTGCATTTCTTTGAAAAAATGTAAACTGTGCCACGGCGACCACAACACAATTCTTCATGACAATGCGGAACAAATAAAACCAGCATCGTCAAGTATGTCAACCGAATCAATGTTGAAATCTGCTGAAAAACAACATAATGTAAATCACGTAGCCGCGGACGATGAAGAAATTCTGCTAACTACATTATCCTTAAGGATCAAATCGGCAGACAATTCTTATATCACATTGAGAGCACTTCTTGATCAAGGCTCTCAAATATCCTTAATATCTGAGAAGGCAGTCCAGATGTTAGGACTTCAACGTCACCGCTATCATGCTTCTGTAGCTGGCATAGGACCTGGATCTAAACACTGTAAAGGCATAGTCACAATGGAGTGCCAATCTATTTACGGTGATTACGACTTCACTACACAAGCATTAATCATATCAAAGGTCGTCAATAACCTGCCTAACGCCACATTTAGCAAGCAGTCTTGGCCTCACATCCAGCACATTGGCCTAGCAGATCCTGAGTACAACTTGTCTAAACCTATTGATTTATTGTTGGATGCAAGCGTGTACTCGGAAATTATCATGAATGGCCTTATCAAAGGGCCAATACAGGCCCCTATAGCACAACAAACTAGATTAGGCTGGATTTTGTCAGGAAACGTGAAGACTTTCCAATGTCATGTCACACTAAACAACGTCGAAGACTTATCAAGATTTTGGGAAGTTGAAGATATCAGCCAATCCTTCCCGACCATGACAGAGCAAGACCAGTCCTGTGAGGACTTTTATCAAGCAACAACTCGGCGTTTGGAATATGGTCGATACGAAGTAGGATTGCCTATGAAACCAAATTTCGAGCAGCATCTTGGTTCTTCTAAGCAAAAGGCTGTAGCACAATTTCATAGCCTAGAACGAAAAATGTCTCGAAATAAATCATTATCAGAATCATACAAAAAATTTATACATGAGTACTTGGAATTGGGACACATGCGAAAAGCTGACACGACCACAAACGCAACTTGCCATCTTCCGCATCATGGAATAATAAAATTAGACTCTACAACTACGGCTTTAAGAGTTGTTTTCAATGCTTCCGCAAAAACATCTTCAGGTCAAAGTCTCAACGATTTGATGGAATGTGGGCCTAATTTACAGCAGGATTTGCAGACACTTATTCTAAGATGGAGAATGTATCGATTTGTTATTACAGCGGATATAGAAAAAATGTTTCGACAAATCCTTATAAGAGCAAATGATCAGCATCTTCAAACCATCATTTGGAGGGATTCGCCTAGCAACATTCTTCAAGAATATCACCTCAGCACTGTGACTTATGGCACTAAGGCAGCCCCATTCCTTGCAATCAGGACTCTAAGGCAAATAGCAAAGGATCATGCAGAGAAGTTTCCATTTGCATCAGCAGCATTGGAGAATTCTTTTTATATGGACGATCTTATGTCCGGACACGATTGTGTCCAACAAGCAAAACTTTTACAACAGCAGCTAATAGAGGTCCTGAGAGGAGCAGGCATGAACCTACGCAAGTGGTCCGCTAATCACCCTGACCTTATCAAAGATTTAGCAAATAATCAACTCAATGTGCCCTATGAGTTCAAGGATTCAGAATCACGGAAAACGTTGGGTTTACAATGGCATCCGACATCTGACTGCTTCCAGTTTCATAATAAGATAGACTATCAAGAAACTAGCCAAACCAAGAGAAGATTACTATCAGATATTTCGAAAATCTATGACCCACTGGGGTGGCTATCTCCTCTTACTATCAAAGCAAAAATTTTGTTCCAGAAAACCTGGTTATCAAGCATATCATGGGATGATGAACTACCAACAGAGATTTTGAACGAATGGCTACATCTAAGGGATGATTTGAAAAACATAGACATTTTTGAAATTCCTAGATTTTTATGTAGCACAAGCCAAATGTATAAAATGCACGGATTTTGCGACGCTTCGGAAAAGGCTTACGCATGTGCAATTTATTTTACAACAACAGATAGTAAAGGCGAGTACACATCTCGTCTTGTCGCGGCAAAAACAAGAGTAGTTCCTCACAGCAAGCAAATCACTTTACCTCGGCTGGAACTATTGGGTGCGGTTCTTCTCTCACAGCTTATTCAGAAGATCGTTCAAGCTATTCCATCAGAAATCCGAAACATCACTGTATGGACCGACTCTATGGTAGTTCTCGGATGGCTACACGGAGATTCAGCAAGATGGAAATCATTCGTCGCTAATAGAGTGCACCAAATTGTAAACGTGGTTCCCGCTTCCCGGTGGCGTCACGTAAGGTCAGAGGACAATCCAGCAGACTGCGCTACCCGGGGATTATCAATAACAACACTGCAAGAGCATAAATTATGGTGGGAGGATCCACATTGGTTATCGAGCAACAACTTGGAGGACATCGTTTTATCAAATTATGAAGTTCCAGATATTGAAGTAAAGAAGGCATGTGTAAACACAGCTTTATACAAAAATAATTCATTTATGATGGAATTACTGCAAAATAATAGCTCCATAACTCGAGTTATAATAACAATGAGTTGGATAATGCGTTTTATTCAACGACTGCAAAATCGAAAAAGTAGAGCATCGTCAGGTGACAACAAACTGATGTCATCGGAAATACAGCACGCTCATAACATAATTATTAGAGCTATTCAGGCTATTGATTTTGATGACGACCTGAAAAGTTTGCGGTCAAATGGACGCGTTCGGAGCAACAGCAGTTTAGCAAATTTGAATCCCTTTATGGACAAAGAGGGAATTTTGAGGGTTGGTGGACGACTTGAGAATGCGAATGTAAGTTACGCAGCAAAGCATCCTATCATTTTACATTCGCATAGTCGTTTCACTGAGCTCATAATACATCAAGCACATATCACGACACTACACGGTGGCCCCAGACTTACGTTATCATTCATCAGAGACAAATATTGGGTCCTCGGAGGTTTCCGTGCAGTCAAGAAGCAAGTCAGAACGTGTGTAAGGTGCAGACGTTTTAGTCAAGAAGGAATGAAGCAAATTATGGCAGATCTTCCGCAACCCAGAGTTACTCCGTCTCGCCCCTTCACCAATACTGGAGTGGATTTCACGGGTCATGTGGATATCAAAGCCAACAAGGGCGAAGGCATAGAGTCAACAAGCGGGAAGAGTCGCCTAGATGATCAGCCTACAGTCAAGCGTCAACTGAAGACATGGGCTAACGTCCTTTCTACGTTACTATGCCTCATAGTATTATTTTCTCCAAGCATGCAGCAGGAGACTCAATCGTATAATATCTCAGCATTCAGCGATCAGCAAGGTCTATATTTCGACAAAATAGCTGATCTACAACACATCAAGGATGAATGGAAGCTAGTCGTATTTTATAATATGTCTACATATTGGAGCGGTTTTTCAAACGTACAGCAGTACGTCACACATTTACAAGAAAATAGTCACAATGCAGCAGAACCGTACGTCAGTGTCATATCACAACTACGTCACGAGATTAATGAACTTCAACATCAAAATAGACTTCTCATGTATCAAAACAAAGAAATACGAGAGGTCTCGTGAACAGGTGGTTATCATCGTGTCGTCAAGAATGCAGAATACGCATTTTTTTGCACAGCTGATACTCAAGTTACAACCTTGATTTATAAGTGTAGGTCAAGGATGCACATCAAGGCAACAACGAACATACCGGACAATCAGCAGCAATGAAACAGCTAAGCAAGTAGCTTCGCCAAGGGATACTCGGTCAAGAACAGTCACTTTGAGGTTCCAACTATCAGTGGCACATTATATCAAGAAATTGTAGATTAATTTGTATTGTTACAATTTTACATTTTATGTTTCTAGTTACTATTTGTTTTTCTCTTTTAGTGGGCAAGATGTACGAGCAAACGTACGAGGTTTTCTT
Organism: Asteroscopus sphinx; assembly: GCA_949699075.1. Taxonomy (NCBI): domain Eukaryota; kingdom Metazoa; phylum Arthropoda; class Insecta; order Lepidoptera; family Noctuidae; genus Asteroscopus; species Asteroscopus sphinx. Next base: position 9,437,754 of record OX453025.1, on the reverse strand, counting down.
GCTGACTCTGTCACCTCAATCAATATAAATCTATGTTATTATTTTTACACAAAACAGTTGAATAAACTCAGTCAATCACTTCGGTTGTTTTATTACATACAGTAATTAGAACACCGGGTCTAGCAAGCATCTAGCATTATCAAAGCACTATCAAGCAAGCATCGCATAGTGTAGGGATCACCCCTACATATTGGAAGTACGAGGCGAAGCCGAGCACTTCCCAAGTGATTTTAAAAGGACGAGGCGCAAGACGAGTCCTTTTTAACTAAACGAGGCCGTTAATTGCTATTTCGGCCAAGACTTGTATAGTACTTTTCTCTTATTTGCGAGGAAACACAACACAAATTGATTCAACAGTATCTCATTTTCATTCACATCAATTCGCGCGCGCGCGGATCTTGTTCTATTTTCAAAGTTTTGAAAAAAAAATGCGCATTCGGCCTGTATAATGATAAATATTTTGTACCTAAAAACACCTAATTTATGTAAGTGTATACTTAAAAACCTCGGTAGCATAATATAAAAAATTAAAAGTGTCCAGCAATTTCTATTATTGTCCTGTTGGATATTACCGGCCTGTTATTTAGTTGCGTACGGAAAAGAGCCGATTGTTGTATTCTTTTTTTTGAATAATGAACCAATTTCCGAGCAAGTGGGAGAAAAGAATATTAATTCTGGCGGCTCTCGAGTCGATTGAGAGGCGCGCCAAGAAGCTCGTTGGCAACGATGCGCTGGTCGATGCCAAACTACAAAGTCGCATCGGCGCAGAGTTGCTAGCCTATCGGTTTTTTAGTGTTCCGTAGTCCTACAAGGAACCCTTATAGTTTCGTCATGTCCGTACGTCTGTCCGTCTGTCCTTATCCTTTACAGTTTAATAACTTCTACAGTTATAAACATAAGTAAATCAAATTTTGCTAAAAAATGGTTTAGATATAGATTTCAATTTTAAAAGAATAAAAAATCTTGATAACGTATTTTAGGGGTGGCGCCCATACATGTGAAATGGGGATGAAAATATTTTTTTCACTGCACCCCCTCGTGTGGTATCATTGAATAGGTCTACTAAAATGAAGGTAATGTTTCATACATAAGTTTTTATCAGGTATACCATCTGCGAAATACAGTTCGCCAAAGTGGCTTCCAATGTGTTCCCCCCCTGCCATTTCTAAACTATGCAACGTAGAAACTTATAGTCTTCCACATTAATAGACCTTTATAAAAACTCTCTTTTAAAATTATTTCGAGTATAATGTGATCATAATTTTTTGAGTTATAGTGAGAAAACTGAAAAATACGTAAGACGTCCTAGTTCATAGGTCATTGACCTTAGAGAAAAATGATATTAGCAAATAATGCTCCTTTAGTTACTTTCTATTTAAAAAAATCACAAAAAGAAACTTTGTGTTATATTGATATGACACACTTCTTAAATTTTGCGCTAGGTGGCGCTGTTTGCAAAAACTAAAATAGCAATGATTAATATTCGATATGATTCGTTTGTCCTACTTAAGGAACCCTATAATGCTGAGCATGGCCCGACATGCTCTTGGCCGGTTTTTTATCGAATGCATTTCGGCGAGTGTGCGTTGGAATTGCACAATTTAATTCCCCCAAGCCCTTGCCATCATCGGATGACCAGACGCACGGCGACGCGCCACCGTTATATGGTAGATATTCCACCCTTACGCACGAACCGGTTTGCTAATAGCTTTATCATGCGTACCGCCAAAGAGTGGAATTCCTTGCCGGCGTCAGTGTTTCCCGAGTAGTATAATCTGGTGGTCTTCAAGACTCGAGTGAATAGGTTTTTGCTGGGCAAGCGTGCACCATCGTCGACCGCACCATCGCTTAACATCAGGTGAGGTGGCGGTCAAACGGAAGCCCGTTAAAAAAAAAACAATAACTTGATTGATCTTAACCTTCAGGACGTACGGGGACTTCTGTAAAACATTTTTCTTAAAAAAAAAATTGCTGATCCCTACATTTGTGTTCACATAGATCGACAAAATATAGGGAACAGCTAAAACTCATAAGGGGTTATTGTACTCATAATTATGAACAACTTTTACTATGGGACCAACCCTGAAATCGCGAAAAAATATTCAGGTAGTCCCTAAACTTTATCGATTTAAGTGAACACAAATGTAGGGACCAACTGATTCTTTTTTCGAGATTTCAGGATTGTACCCATAGTAAATGTTGTTTGTTATGACGAGTAGATTCACCACTTCAAATATTTCGGATTAATAATGTAGGACCACGGTTCACGGTTTTCATGTTTTTAGAGTCTTAAATAGATAATAATTTCTTAGGTTTTCGCGATCACTACACATTAAAACATAACCCTCCTTCTGGCGCAGTCGGGTAATACTAAATAAAACAAGGTTTAAGCGGATTATATCGTGTATATTATTGACTGCCTCGTTGGTCTAGTGGTCGCAAGCGCGACTGCTGAGCGTGGGGTCCTGGGTTCGATTCCCGGGTCAGGCAAAGTGTTATTGGGTTTTGTCAGTAGGAAATTCTCAGTAGCAGCCCGGAGTCTGGATATGTGCCCGGTTAATGGCAATAGGCTCGCCCCCTATTACATGGGACTTACAACATAACTGGTGAAACGTGGGTGTACTGTTACACCCCTGCCTACCCCTTCGGGGAAATACAGGCGTGATGTTATGTTATGTTATGTTATTATTTAAATTGGTTTTCCTGACGTTTCGAAAGCTTTGCAGCGTTCGTGGTCGCAGGTAGACTAAGATGACAAGCGTCTTTACACGACCACGAACGCTGCATAGCTTTCGAAACGTCAGGCAAAACCAATTTAAATAATATACGCGATATAATCCGGTTAAACTTTGTTTTATCTTAAATAGATGTTAACAATATTAGATCTCTTACCAATAGCACATCTGGCTTTAGCTGAAGCATCTTTAGCTTTCTGACAGGCGGCTTCTTTCTGGTGCAATGATCCATGCAGTGATGAGAAGTACTTCTTGTCTAAGTCGCCTAGGGATGCCTCTATGATCTGCAATTATAGTAAGGTTTTTAAATTGAAGGATAACATTCACTTTTCATATATTTTTGGACCAAAAACAGAAACAACTTTCGCAACAAAAACACAGGCAGTGTAGCAAAAACGATTCATAATAACACATCCTACCATAAAAGCTCAACTGCAAATTAAAATAAAACAATATTTAAACAATGGACGTCGTCTTTAAAAGGTGGTTTGGCATACGAGGGGATAATGTAGCTATTTCTCGTTGGCACTTGCAGTCTTCGGCCAATATCTTTTAGAAAAAATTCATCCAGCCTAATCGATCGTTCTGCTATTGCGCTGTATAGTGGATGGTTGTATCCGAAAAAAACTTACCTTGGATAAAGCCTTATTATAGTCTGCACAGAACTGCGTCGCTAGTTTGTAGTTGTCTATGGCGATCTTGGTATTCTCGTGCATGTCGTGTTCTAACTCCACCATGTCTTTGGTGATCTTCACTATGGGAGCAGATTGGGGCTCGCACTTGTCAGTTTGGATCAGTGTCGCTGGAAATTAAGTTCAATGTTATAATTGTAATAACTATTATAAATGTAATAACTATTATAAATGTGATGGGAAAAGGGTATAGAAGTATAGTTTTATTTCCATATCTTGTCGGTGTCGATATTAAACGTTCTGCAGGCGTAGCAAGACCACTGTAGTAGTAGTAGAGCTTTGATAGTAGTACTAGAGCTCCTTTGTGAAAGAGCTCGTCCGTGGAAGTACTAACACCGTACCTACTTCTCCGCCAAATAGTGATGCTTGCATTGCTGTGTTTCGGTCTGAAGGGTACGGGTGCCGGTGAAATTACAATCACATGAGACTTTCCATCTTCATGTCTCAGTTTGGCGAACCGACTAGCAATAACATTAAAGCAACAGCCTATGTATTGCAGTTGTTATGAGCTAAGGTAACCGCTTAACATCAGGTGGGCCTTTAGCTCGTTTCGCCATTCTATACCATAAAAAAAAAAACTGTAGACAAGGGTTTTGTCCACTACAGAACACCACTGTAGACAAGGATTTTGTCTACTACAGAATAGACAAAATCACGTTATTTGTTCAAATGCCATTTTGTCTATTTTTATCACGTTTTTATTAACTTGCTTTCATTCCTGTCTGTCTGTTCAGTACAAATTATGCAGTCGATTTTAAACTAACTCCCCGGTGAGCTAGAGACTTGAAACTTTAAATATAGCTCAGAACTGGATGATAATGCAGTATTAACTCGCTTTTGTTTTAAAAACGCGGAGTTCAAATTTCAAATTCCGTAGACAAATCTATTGTCTACATTAGTCATGCTACGCCTGCTGTGTAGCAAATTCTTAACCCTGGTATGCTACTGAGAATTAGAACAAAAAAAAATAGAGTACGTCTTTTCCCAGCCTCGGAATTAATGTAAGGCACACCTCACCCACGCAAAATCTGATAACTAGTCAACATTTTTACGTTTGGTCTGAAAGTACTGTAAGAAAATGTTTAAAAACATGAAACGAAATGTAACCCAGTTAAAAACAATGGACATGTGAACTAACCTTTAGTTTCAACTTCTGGCTTCTTCAAAACCTTTTCTTCAACGTACAATGGTTCAAATGACGGCGGAGGCACTGTTACGTAAACACACATCTAAACATTAGGTTAGTACGAACAAATTATTAGGTGTCTACGTTTTATTGGAATAACTCAAAACCTCAGACACCCCAACTAGTTTTTATTATAATAAATTGATGTGGAAAGTAATTATTAATTTTCATTTATTATTGTAGAATATATTTGTAATTTTTGGTATCATGGTTACTCTAATCGATTCATAGCGCTAGATTCATTCACGAAAGTGCGACGCTTGCGACGCTACTCTGTCGGGAGGTGAATAACCTGTTAAAATTATGTTAAGTTTTAATAGTTTTAGGAAACAAATGTTACCCAAAAGTTTCCATCACAGTTTTTTACTGGGTGTCGCTCGTGTTTACGCTCAGCGCTACGTCGTCGTATGAAACTTTTAGACTCGGCATGGTATGATAAATTTTTTTTGGTAAAAATTAACCTGTGTTAAAAAAAAAGTAGTGTAATGGATTCTACTCTCGATTCTGAACAAACTAGTTTCAGGTTTTGAGTTAATTCAATAACACGTTGTATATGGTCTTCATGCAGGTGTAATCGGCGTAACAATAGTGTCAAAACGGGCAAAATGCCGGAAAGGGCCACCGGCTCGGGAGGACCGCGAATACAGAAGGATCCTTACATTTATTATTGGGCCCCATCTGATGAATTTGCCACGGGCCTCTAACGGTATAGTTACGCCACTGATAATACAATTAGTTTAGTACACCGTGCAGGTGTAAGTCCCTAAAAGTGTGTAAATTCTGTATATTTATATTTAACAAGCTTTTCGCCACTTCCACCACGTGAATTCGCGTTTTTCCTGTTCACACAGGCATTTGGGAATCTCTTTCTTAGTGACGACTGAAAGATGGGAAGTGGTCATCTTTTATGGCACTTTTAGGGCTACTTGCCTGTCCATTGGTGCAGAGAGGAGCTTCCTGGGAGTTTTTTTTCCTACCCAAGGTGTACAGGGCAGATTTTCATATGCGCTTATTGACTTCACTTCGTATGCATATCAGTTTAACGCGGAAGCGGAAGACCATTCAATAAAACAACTAATCTAATTTCGCATGTAACGAGTTCAGTCAGTAAAGGAAAATTGCATGAGATAAAAAAATGATTAATTATAAATTAGTTTTCTGTTATGTTTATGATTATTATTAATATGCGTATAATATAAGTGATTATACGAGAATGTGAAATGCTAAAATCTGTTAATATTTGTATAAAAATCCCACTTTCTAATCCACACATTTTTTTATGGGTTTCCTTTATGAAGGCCCTTACCAAACACGTAAAAAACGTGCACGACCGTAAAACGCTACCGTGAGCGAATTCGTGCGAACTCACGCGGACGCGGTGCGGCTCGAATATTGAAGCGATATAACGCGAATTGGTGCGACGAAGCAATGCTGTCCACCGTGTGCAGTGCCGCGGCTGCCAAGTTCTTCCGTTTGATATTTACGCCCGCACCACGCTTTCGTGAGTTCGAGCGAATTCGCTCACTTAGGACGACCCGCACGAGCCTTAATTTTTAAGTGACCCAAAAATACTATTAACTTCACACCTAAACTATTAAAGGTAATAAATACATAGTGACTCACACTGATAGTCCTTCTTTGCGAAGATTTTCTCAGCATCTTTTTCGATGTCCTGCTCAGATCTGGGCGTCAGGTCCGGCGGAGATATACCCTCCTGTAACACAGGAAGTCGTTAAAATATAATAATTTCAAGTCTATCCCGTTTGGAATAGACCAAAGACACCCCTATCTAGCAGTGTTTGAATTGGTGTTTAAAATCTGATATATCTTGCATTAGCGAAAGTATATTTATTTTCTCTCACTTGCGCGGAAATTGCTTCATTATTTAAAAAAAAAAATACAATAAATGGCTCTTCAATGGCAAAATGGCAATTTCCAACTCGACAATAATGAAAAATTGCTGGACAGTCTTTTTTAGGGTTCCGAAGTCCTACAAGGAACCCTTATAGTTTCGTCATTTCCGTCCGTCTGTCTGTCTGTCCGTCTGTCCTAATCCTTTACAGCTTAATAACTTCTACAGTTATAAACATAAGTAAATGAAATTTCATTAAAAAATAGTATAGATATAGATCTCAATTTTAAAAGAATAAAAAAATAGTTTTTACGTATTTTAGGGGTGGCGTCCATACATGTGAAATGGGGATGAATAATTTTTTTTCGCTGCACCCCCTTGTGTGAGGTATCATTGAATAGGTCTACTAAAATGAAGGTAATGTTTCATACACCACTTTTTTATCAGATGTACCATCTGCGAAATATAGCCCGCCAAAGTGGCTTGCAATGTGTCCCCCCCCCTGCCATTTCTAAACTATGCAACGTAGAAACTTATAATCTTCCACATTGATAGACCTTTGTGAAAACTCTCTTTTAAAATTATTTTGAGTATAATGTGATTATAATTTTTTGAGTTATAGAGAGAAAACTGAAAAATACTTAAAACGTCCTAGTTCAAAGGTCATTGACCTTAGAAAAAAATTATCATAGCAAATAATGCTCCTTTAGCTACTTTCTATTTGTTAAAATCACAAAAAGTAACTTTGACACTTCTTAAATTTGGCTTCTTGAATTTATCGCTAGATGGCGCTACTAACAACACGCTCTGAGTCGCGAATGCTGCCAATTATTGCAAAAACTAAAATAGCCATGATTAATGTTCGATTTAATTCGTTTGTAATTACACCTACTTAAGGAACCCTATAATACTGAGCATGGCCCGACATGCTCTTGGCCGGTTTTTAATTATTCTTGGAGTGTTTTGGTACCTACACGATATTTATTATTTTAAAGGCTGAATGCGCATTGCTTTTCGAAAGTTTAAAAAAAGAACAAAGACCAACCAAGTCCAAAGAAGAAGAAGAATTGGTGTGAATGAAAATTATGTTTCTTGAAATATTATGTTTATTGTTTCCTTGCAAGTTAGAGAAAAGTACTATACAAGTCTCGGCTGAAATAGCAATTAATGGCCTCGTTTAGTTTAAAAATTACTCCGGCAGTACTCGGCTTCGTCTCATCCTTTTAATATTACTTGGCCGTCAATTGCTTTATTTCAGGCCCCGACAGTAATGTACTGTTACTACGCAACAGACGTCAAGGGTGCTCGTGCCAACACGAGAGAAGAAGTCGGTGACCACATGGCTTAGGAAATGACTAAAATGTAAACTTGCCTTCCCAAACATGAAGTGGCTGAGATAGGTGGTGGTCCTGTTGAACTGGTTAGCGGCTGTCTTCCAGTACGTCGTGTTCTCCTGGTAGACTAGAGCCACGAAGTCGTTAGCCCAAGGGACGTTTGACTCTAGCCAGTTGCGTGCATCTGGACTATTCCTGAAAAAAATATGAAATTGTTTTTATAACTAGCATAATATTGAGGATTTTGTGACTAACTCCATCCCATCTCCATCTGTATCTCCATTGAACTGTTTGTCTCTACATAGATAACCACCTGGTATTTAAATATCTGTCAGTTGTTACAGGTAATTAGGTAATTATTAGCCCAAAAGTCTGACAACTGGGAGAACGATAGAATATTGAGTATTGCCCAGTAACAGGGTTGCAGAAGTTTAAAAGAAATTGCTCCATGTAAAATACAGGTATTAGTAGTATTAGACCTGGTAGACTGCCTCGTTGGTCTAGTGGTTATAAGCGCGACTGCTGAGCGTGGGGTCCTGGGTTCGATTCTCGGGTCGGGTAAAGTGTTATTGGGTTTTTTCATTAGGAAATTCTCAGTAGCAGCCCGGAGTCTGGATTTGTGCCCGGTTAATGGCAATAGGCTCGCCCTCTATTACATGGGACTATAACATAACTGGCGAAATGTGGGTGTACTATTACACCTCTGCCTATAAAAAAGTCTGTCAATAAAAAAAGTATAATAGCTGAATACATCATTTATCGAAAATTCGTTTTTAACCATTGAAGTACAGGGTACAGGTACTGTAGTTTAATCAGAAACTATTAACTCTGTAAAATAAAGTTCGCTGTAGTTGTAGATAGAAATAATGCCAAAAGTGGGCATTTTTCGCACTTTTTCTATTTACAACTACAGCGAAGATAATTTACAGAGTTAATAGTTTCTGATTAAGGGGTGGCATTGAGAAAAATAGGGATTTTCTAAACAAAATATTTTTATTTGTGGATAGACGTAGATCTAATTTTTATGTATCTGATTTTTCATTATATTTATTAGATTTTGGTGTAGGGAAAACACGATTCAATCAAATTTGCTCGATAGATTTATTTTCCAATGTAAGGTCCCTTTTACCACTCCCAATGGTTTTTACTATTGTTTTTTGCGAATAAGATACATCTTGTGCATATCTAGATTAAGGTGTACCAGATTTTTATTTACAAGTTTATTCGCTGAGATATTAGCAAAAATGTAAAAAAACATCAAAACAGCGTGATTCCGCTCTGTTCTCGCACGCGGAATTTGCCGTGTGTTAGTAAGGGACGGTTGCAAATTCAATGCAGCACCTTAAACTACAGTAACTGTACTTCAATCGTTAAAAACTAATTTTCGATAAATGATTTATTCAGCAAGTAACATTTTTTTTTACTGATGGGGGCGCCACTTGTCTGCTATTTTCCCCTTAATTACACTATTACTTACTTGGCGTAAACAACAGCAGCACCCGTAAGTATGGTGGCTCCAACAGTTCCCCAGAATAGCTTGTGACTTTTGGCCCGTGGTGGGTCAGCCTGGCATTTATCTTTGCTTTCCTGTGATGCATATTGTCGCTGTGGAGCTCGCATTACTATTAAGGCGGCGCAGGAGCCATCACCCATATGCCGCCTTACCTGAGATAACAAGAAACAGATGTGAAGTACAATAGATAAAGAGCTATAATATTATAACTCCACAGATTAGGTCCTCTTCCCTCTTCTTGCATGCACTTCTATTTCAGACAGTGTGCACCAGCTTTTTGTGAACGCTAGAATAACAACTTAATGTAATCATAATCACCAATCCTATAATGCAGCTTTCAAGAATTTACTGTTTGGTAGATAAAGTGGCAGAATGACAAGAACATCTGAAATCTAGCCACCGATAAACCAAACAGTGGAAGTCTGAACCCAAACAGTGGAAGTCTAAACCCAAACAGTCATTACTTTAATTTGGTTATTCAATAAGAGCTATAATATTATAAGTCCCCAGATTAGGTCCTCTCCCCTCTTCTTGCATGCACTTCTGTTTCAGACAGTGTGCACCAGGTTTTTGTGAATGCTAGCACAATAACTTAATGTAATCATAATCACCAATACTATAATGCTACTTTCACGAATTTACTGTTTGGTAGATAAAGTGGCAGAATACAAGACATGTGAAATCTAGCCACCGGTAACCCAAACAGTGGAAGTCTGAACCCAAACAGTGGAAGTCTAAGCCCAAACAGTCATTACTTTAAATTGGTTGTAGGTATTCAATAAAACTTTTTAACAAAAAATTGAACCGACGAAAACAGAAACTGAAAAGCGAAAAATAACTATTTATGAGTCGGCGCCAAACGAACTTTTAACAAGCATAGTGCGTGTAAGTTGGAAGTGGCCGAGCGGAGAACGCATTTTTGGAAAGTTATTGTTTATCGTTGAAAATCTCACGTTGTATTTGATGTGACGTTGTTTTTATTATTTATTTAAAGTAATTTAAGATCTTCGTTGATTGGTTGTTTGGCGCCGACTCATAATTAGTTATTTTTCGCTTTTCAGTTTCTGTTTTCGTCGGTTCAATTTTTTGTTAAAAAGTTTTATTTTTCATTTTTTTGTGGTTAAACTCTAAATCCAGGTCTCCATTATGTCGTAGTGTCTAGAACTATATTTATGTATGTCAAGTTTCAACAGAATCGGTTAACAGGTAAGAATTCAGTGGGTGAACAAACACTCATCCCCTGTTTTACTACCCTTAGGGGTGGATTTTGATTTTGAAATTTAAATGGGACCAACTTCAAGATATACCCTATCCAATAAAAAAAGAATCATCAAAATCGGACCACTCTGTAAAAAGTTATGCGTGGTCATACATAAAAAAAAAAAAAAAAAAAAAAAAAAAAAAAAAAAAAAAAAAATATACGCGTCGAATTGAGAACCTCCTCCTTTTTTTCGTCGGTTAATAAGAGCTATAATATTATAAGTCCCCAGATTAGGTCTCCTTCCCTCTTCTTGTATGCACTTCTTTTTCAGTCAGCATGCACCAGCATTTTCTGAATGCTAGTGTAACAACTTAATGTAATCATGATCACCAATCCTATAAGAATTGACTGTTTGGTAGATAAAGTGGCAGAATGAAAAGATATCTGAAATCTAGCCACTGGCAGGTAACCCAAACAGTGTAAGTCTAAACCCATTATACAGTCATTACTTAAAATTTGTAAAGCCACACTTGGTAGTGCCATTGGACATTATCACAATCACACAATCTACAAGTTCCATTCCAATCAGCCTACTGCATCGATCTGCTGGTCATAGACCACTTTAAGAAGGCACAAAATGTTCCTTACCACTGCACAATTAGTCTTTTTATCCACTGGAAAAATCTATTGATTTCCACCACAACAATTTCAACAGCCTTCACAAAAGTATTTACATTTTAAATTAAGGCTTCAATGTCCATAGGTAAAACAGAGGTACAGTCTAACAAAGAGATAAGTATCCAGGGTCGCCAGATATAAATTAAGTTTTCTCAGGAGATTATGGATGTTTTCAAGTGGAATATCATTTCAATAATGGAAAAAGTTTAACTGTATTTATACAAAACTCTATTCAAACCATTCTATCATAATTTATCTCTTTGTAAGACTGTGTATAAGGCAGACTAAATGCCATAGGAGACCAGTCAACCTTTCGGTTAAATAGGAGCACAGCGAAGGTACAAAAAATAAAAAAAAACTGTGAAATAAAAAGGTAAAGATACTATATTATATAATAACTGCTATACCTAATGAATGTCTACACTTCAGCAGGGCAAAGACCTACTTCATGTCATAAATTAAAGTTCCTAAGATTCTACATTGATTTTGAGACCATTATGTGGAAATTTTCATCAGTTTAAATGTAAATTTCAAATGTTTTAGGATTTTTATTTTTATTTTTTTAATTCATTCTGTTAAGTTGAAATATTTTGTGTACACTATTCAAAATTAAAATATTCTGAAAGGTATAGAAAAAAAATGGAACCTTGGTTTTGCTCACTACATTCTATACCAGACAACTTTTTTTCTGTATAGAAAAAAACAGGATATGAGCAGTTATTGTAATAAAACAGTTTTTTTTTAACTTCACTTAGATTGAAATTTATTAGATTAAATTGACTTAGATTAGATTGACTTAGAGCAGCAGATTTTTTATTAATTTGACTTGACCGTTATTCGAAGCTTATTTAATTTGAGATAGGCACTACGTTTCCCGCCTTATATATCTTTCTCTTTCTTTCATATACCCTTCCCTTTCTAACCCCACCACCTGGCAGAGTGGAGGCGAACTGAGTGAGCCGCCATCTTTATTTCTCATTGGCGTCTAGTTTCCCGCCACGTACGGTTGTGCTAGCACTAACGCTACCACATTATTGTCAATTTTAATATAATATTTTTTTATTTTTTTTTCTAAATTCTCTTGAATAGCAATAACTCTTGTTATTTTCGTGTGAAGCACAATTATTTTAAAGTGTAGTAATAAGAAACTACAGGAAAAAATAATTACTTGTAGCAAAACCACACGTAAGTAAATATAATTATAATTTTAACCAAGTGATACCTTGCCTAAGGTCTTCAGGTATGCAATTTATTTACTTTTTATACTGCACTGTGCATGTACATTATGATGAAGTGTCTATACTACTACGTGTAGTCAAATATTTTTTATTTACGGTTTGCCGTTATAATTATTTTTCATTATCGGTAATTTGAACCGTATTTTATAGTGTTGTCTGTACTAAATGTGTAGTCAAACAACTTGTATTAACGGTTTTTTCCGTTCGAATAATTTTTTGTTACGGGATTTTTGCCCGTATTTAATTCGTTTATACATACCCTATATTTAAATGCCTCTCTTGTTTAGTATGGATGAGAGAAATAAGTGTGTACGAAATGCAGCGGCTGAACCATTAATGGGACCATCTGGTATGCAGCATAAGCCACGATCGACTAGCTCGAGTTCAAGCAGTAGCAGTTCTCAGAGCGATCGTGATTCTTTTTCGTCCTTATCGTGCTCCCCAAAGCGTCGCCATGGTCATCATAAGAAAAGGAAGGGGGGCAAACATAGTTACGTAAATATACGAAACAGGTACGTGATCTTCGTACATTTTTGTCCACTCTGGATAATGGCGGTCAAATTAAAGCCAGTGATTACTTTCTCAACGAAAATGATTCCATTTCTGCTTTTTCTGGCATTAGTGGTAATCTTTACGAAGAATTAGGTGATCATGCGTCGAATATCGACCCACCTAATGAAGTTATCTTTAATATTCAAACTAAATTAAAAGATCCCTCTATGCCTAAGACCTCTGAAACTTACTTATAATTATGTGACCTTCAACATTTAGATAGTAGCGATTGGAATGAAATCAGATATTCTGAAAGTCAGAAGGCGTAAATCACAAACCTGGTTTTACTGATATTGAGTTAGTCAAGAGGTTGCAGGCTTCCTGTCTCCACGTTATTTGATCTATGCTAATAAAGCATTTGCTGCTTTAACTTTGTGCGTTCTCAAGCAAAGAGATTCGCTTCAGACTATTAACAATAAATAGGCAAAGCTTGTCTTGTGGTGATTTACAAGACTTCCACAGATATTTTACAGCTAGCTTGTGGCCATCGCACTGAGATTTTGTAAATGCGTCGAGATTGCATAACCAAACAAGTGAAGGATCCATTGGTGAAGCCTACGCTAAGAAAGATGCCGCCAACATCCTCAAACTTGTTCAATGCAAAAAGATTCACAGCTGCGGTGGAAAAGGCTGGTGGAGTACGCAACTAGTTTTGGCCTTTGTAGACATCTGACACAACCACCTCGCAGGTGCAGACAAATAAACGATAGTGTCTCCTCGCAGGAGCACGGGACCCGTAAAATACCCTCGCAGGGTTATCAACACGGATCATACTATATTCAAAGCTGTGTACAGGGCTACTGTCAAGCACCCCGCAGGGTGATTACAATTCACTGTTATGATGAACACTCGGTCGCACCGAATAATCGTGGGACATTTTATTACGAAACCAGACTGAACATGGAAATCAATCTAAGTCCGGGCAGAAATGAACATCGTCGTCGTCCAATAACACATGGAGACTGTAAGCGTCGAAAATATTGACATGATGCACTTAAATCAGGTCGTCTGGCAATCCTTTTAATTCAGTGGGATCAATTTGGAGTATCAGATGTGATACTAAAGATGATATCAGGGTATCGCATACCCTTTCGTCAAAGACCCACTGATCCATCCAAGGAACATAATAAAAGGCATGGTGGTTCCTTGCTCATTGGAAATGACCAGCGTCGTCGACAAAATGGGAGATTAGGGCATCACCAAACGAGCAATAACTGTCTCTATAGTCAATGTTCTTGGTTTCCATAAGCGTCGGCTCTGCCCCGGCCCATTTTCATTTGAGGGCCGTCAATCAGTTCGAAACGAGGAATACGACAAAATTTCATATTTGCGTGGCTCGCAGCCACAAAACAGGCTTACGCCTTATTTACCAGAAAGAGCTCTTGGAAATTACTTGTTTACCTTGTAGCCTGAGTATATACTGCACCCAAGGCCTTCGCATTAGTGACAAATCGGGTTGCCCAAATGCTCAAAAAATGAGGAATACGAATTCTGGAGTACAAGCTTGGACAACTCCTTATATTTCATCAAGAAGATGAAATCTTAAAGGAACATGCAAATGTTCTCATTCACACTCTAGAGACACTAGGGTGTATTATAAATTACGAAAAGCCTATACTAGCGCCGTCAAAAGCTTTGGCGTATTTGGGCGTCCAGTAAAACTGACGAATCAGAAGCATCTTCTTTCGAGAAGAGAAGTTGCCTTCTCTGCTTGCCAAGCTGTCCCGAAGGTTAAAACAAGAACGTACAAACCTCGACCAGATCCAGAGTCTGGCAAGACTTCTGAATTTTGCAAGTTTCCTGTTCCAGAAGGCCGTCTCAATTTCCGAACTTTATAGGCCTTCTGAACTAAATGTTGAAATTGAACCAGCTGCCGAATTGCGTAACTCACTCGCGATCGCAATCATCTGGATTTCAATGTTCATTGCTTCGTGTGTTTTGAGAATCCGTGTTATCGGCAACTACATACCACGTACAGATATTGTTTTAATTTCAAAATGAAAGCTAATGTCAAAGTGAATGCATTACACAATTGCCCCACTGAAATGGCATTTAATTCTTATCGAAGCCAGGAACAACATAACGTGGTGTCTACAGAACTGCAAGTTCATGTACCTCCGCTATCCCTTTACCCAATAACGGATGCCTCCGATATTACATTGGGAGTTCGATTAGATAATTGATCATTGTCAGGTCTTTGGGCAAATTACGAGACATTTACACTACAATTTCCAGGTAGAAATGCTTGTCATTCCAAAAGTATTACAAGATCATTCTCAGCTCCTGTGTCGGAGACTCGGAGTACAATACTGGTTGAATGCGACAACAAAACTGTATTCGCATATCTCCGACAACAAGGAGGCACAAGATCTGCACCACTGATGAATCTGATTGACCAGTTATTCTAAATTCTAGAGGAATACCAAATTCACTTGAACTTTTCCATATCCCCGGGATGGACAACATCCATGCTGACTATTTGTCGTGACTTAGAAGACGTCGTGTTAATCCGGAATGGTGTCTCTTGACCAGATGCACAGAGACTGCCAAATGGGTGATCCCATGGATAGAGCTCTTTGCCTCCAGTCGAGGTCACAAAGTTGTGAGTTATGCTTCTCTAGATCTAAACGATCACCAAGCGTTGTTTCACAATGCGTTCTCTCGACAGTGCAACTTCCAACTGGCGTGGGTTTTTCCCCAACTTATTTGATTCCCAAAGTACTCTTCCATCTAAACAGTGCTGACGGGATATACCTACCTGATAGTTTCATACAGGGATCTAGTCTATTGACGGGCAGATCTGAAGGCCCGAGCCTTAGCAGCCCCATTCACGATTCGGAATTTCGATGAAGTCCTGATAGACTTGTCAACGGAACTCCTAGCTCCGAAGACAGAACTTGACCCTCGAAGCATGGAGAGGTTGGGTTGTTCCGAGGACCTATAAGATTGAAATGATAGCCAAGTAAAATTACTGAAGAGGTCATGGGGCCTTCTACAGTAAAAACTTATGATGTTGCTTAGAAAAGATGGCTAGCCTGGTCTGAGCAACACTAAATTATTCAATAGAATCCTATCGGGAGAGAAGTAGCTAGATTTCTATCTGACCTTTATCTAGTACACAAGCTATCCTATAATACGATTTTGTGGCACAAATCTGCAATTTCCACTCTTTGTAATCCAGATATTGCCGGCCAAATTAGTTCTCATATTTTAGTTAAACAGAACAAGTGCTAAATTATATCATTAGAGAAATCGATTAAATCTAAACCACCGATTTGGATCATAGATAACCTAGCTGCATATCTAAATAGTTATAACTGTGCACACGACATTATTTTCCAAGTGCAAATACGTAGATACTTCAAACTACTTTTATGCTCTGGCCGAAGGATACACGACTTTATTAAGAACTGATTCGGATATTGTATTCAAACTGATACTCTATTATCTTGTGGCCTGTTTTCGGTTTAAATACTAATTTTTCGGATCACCAGCAGTCGGGCTGTAGATTGTATTCTAATTAAGATTGCAATAATTTGGATCCAGTATTGGATTAAAATAACAATCGAATTGTTCAAAAATCGCAGAAATTCGGCATATTTCCCTAATTTGTTTGTTTCTACAAGAGGGGAAGTCAAAGCTGTTTCAAAGACAATCATTTAATGGTGGATTAGATATTTACTTATATGTACGGGGATAACTGCAATGCCTGGCAGTTTTCGCTCTGCAGAGGCCTCTAAAAACACAAAATCAGTAGAACAGTTCTACCCTCATCTATAAATACCACTATTATCATGTTATTTGATCATGTTGATTGATTTTGTTGATTTCTTATTTCTGATATTATATTATTAAACAAGGTAAAACGAATATTATAATAAACTCAATAGTCAAATATGACTATATTACGTGTATCAATAGATACCTACACTTGTAAATTTTCTTGCTTTATCAAATAAAAAGAAAAGACTAAGATCCATTTGATTTATTCAAATGACACTAAATTTGTAATTTTATTTATAAGTTTACTTAAAACATACAATTATCATTCACATTGGCGTCTGTGTCACCAGTGCCACCACTCACCACCACCAGGCGATAACAAACAGGTCTCAAATTAAATAAGCTTCGAATAACGGTCAAGTCAAATTAATAGAAGCGTTTTACCTTACAATAAAACGCATATTAATTTACTTACCTTATTCGAAGCTTATACTTTAAAGTCTACCTGGTGATTTTCGACACAATGAGAAATAAAGATGGCGGCTCACTCAGTTCGCCTCCACTCTGCCAGGTGGTGGGGTTAGAAAGGGAAGGGTATATGAAAGAAAGAGAAAGATATATAAGGCGGGAAACGTAGTGCCTATCTCAAATTAAATAAGCTTCGAATAAGGTAAGTAAATTAATATGCGTTTTATTGTAAGGTAAAACGCTTCTATTATCAAACCCTGTTTTTTTTTCAGGCTAAAGTCATCCAAAGAGACAAATGGTATGGCTCAAGGCATAGATCAGGCACAATTTAACATGTAAGAAAAATCAATAAGTAATACTGCTCGAACTGTGAATTGAACCCAGGACTTCTTGCTTTACTTCTTCTTCTTTCTTGAGAAGACCACTGGGCTGGTTAATCTAATTATGGTGTCATGCCATTGAAAAGTGTATTCTGTATAAAATTAATGCTAGTACCTATGGACTTAAATCTAGATAACGCACTCACACCTTTAAACAATATCAACATTACAGTGATAACAGGAAAGTAGAGCCTATCGAATCACCAATCGCAAGTCTGAACACAGCCTTAGCAACAATTTGTAGGTTATTTTATGAAAATGACGTCCAAAGATTGTTATGTAAGGGACAACAATATCAAGGTCTGTGTTTATGTTTTTGGTAACAGAAGTAAACTTGAACAACTAAAGAAGAATAAGTGATATTAAACCATAATTATAGTACAAAACACTGGATAACACAATCAAAACATTGGAGAAATTGTGCCTTCCAAGTCTGATGATATACTTTAAAACTGTAAGGAAGGTGAAATATGAGACAGTTTCGATTACATATAATATCTTAACTTGTACATACCAACACTAATTTTGCATTAGTTAAATGGTTCGTAAATTTATACATTTTTCGGCACGAATCTCTTTCCACTTGGGCTGTCAAAATTCAGAGACTACAGAACACACACCATGGAGAATAGACTGTTTTTCGTAGATTCGTTTCATAGTCATACTCATTTCTACTAATTTTGCAACATTAGTCGATTATACCTGAAAAAAATATTACTATGGTACTGGCTCAGACCAAGTAAAAACTCTGGGCTATCGATTCAAAAATCAAAAACAGAATTCCACAAAACAAGATTATTTAATTGAAAAACTTAATTTAAGATTGAGAAATAACAGAAAATATGAATAATTCATGATTATTTCAATTCCGTGAATTTTCATGAAAGGCTGTCATTTGTGTATTGAATCGATCAAAAAATAACATCACTAACCAAAAATAAAATCGGTCGATGGTGTTGTTTTCCTGAAAATGTTTCGTGTTGCGGTTTCTGGTAAATACTATTTTTATATTGAATGAACCCTAATTACTCTTAAGCAGTATTAACTATTACCTTTATTTTATCAAATTTATTGCCTCTATTTTGTTGTGTAACAATTTTACCAACTTGTTTGTGACGGCTTGTTTTGAGGTTATTTTTTTCTTTTTCAGCTGTTCGCAATATACGGCCTCTTTCCGTTTCATGTTTTTATGCTGCCAAGATTATTTGTAATAACCCAAAGAACTATGCGACTCTCAAAAACGTATGCTTTTCTTCCAATGTGGGCTTCAAACAGAATTCTTTATTGAATAATAAACAGATCTTTGATATTTCAAACAACTTGGCTGTTGTGCCTGTTAGAACTGTGACAAAATTCAGCTTGAACAAAGGCAAAAGGAAGACTGTAAAGGCAGTAGTACGAAGATTCTTCAGATTACACTGGGGAGGTTGGATAAGACCAAAGGTTGGTAGGCAGAAGAAAATGTGGAAAAAATCTGCATCTCAGAAAAGGCGTTTACGACAACATGTCTTCTGTAACGCTACTCAGAGCACAATGTTGGATAAAATGGTCACAAAGTTTTGGAAGAGGCCCAAGTATTATGTTGAAGATCCTTACGCACCATACCACACTAGGGAAGAATTCAACATCACTAGAAAGAAACCCATTGTTAAATATTAGGTATCATAACCAACTAGAATTTTATTTAGAATGTTTAATGAGTACATTGTATTCATTGAAAGAATGTTTATAGCACCTTAGTTGCCTCAAGCAATCATGCCAGGTGCTTAGAAGATATTCTGATGGACAATAGAATTAAAATAAAATATAGTTCAATGGCAGTTTCAGTTTCAACCCAGCCCTAGCCTAACATTAAAAAAAAACTAATCAGCTTAGTAAATCCAAAACCTACTTATCTTGGAATGTGCGTGAAATTGGGTAAGTTCAATTTCAAGGTTCCAGTTTTAATTCTGAAATCTAAAAGCCCTACAGATCATAGCCCCATCAGTAAAAAAATAATTACAAGCCGAGTACATAATTTATTAACTTATGATAGTTTAATCAGAAACTATTAAGGCTTAATTTCACCAATGATAATTCTTTGGTTAAACAACTGCTTACCCACAATTCCAGTAAATTTATCGAGTAATCAGTTGTTTAATCAGACAAATAACGTTGATGAGCACCAGCCTAAGTAGTAATAGAACAAATTATCTGCATTCTGATTCGCTTATGAATTCATGATTGGGTGCTTTCACACTGGACGATAATGATACCAACCCCGATAACTACCTACAAAATATAGGCGGACTGGCAATCTCATAGGTACATTAACTACGAAACACTTTCACACTGTATCATTGTCATCACCGATTGATACCAGCAATGACACAGTGCAGGGTGAAGGAGAGTAGCGGGCGGGCCACTTGTTTACTGTTTCGTTGGTATATTTATCGGTATATCATTCTTAATTTTTCTCATGTATCTGGTCTGTATGTCAGTGCCGGGATCCAGCAGAATACCAACGTCAGGCATAATACTTGGCACATGCTGAGCTGGACACCCATTTGGTACAATACTGAGACAAATATCTGACATATTATCACACTTATTCAAGCAAAGACTGCAAGATAATAATGTAAAAAGTCACTGTGTTTTCTTCAGTTTTTCAAGTTCCTTTTTTTATGTATTTTTATAGTCTTTTTACTTTTATGTCCTGTCTTTTTTTGTACTAAATAAACGTTTTATCTATCTATCTATTTAAAAACATGTCAAATTGAATGGGCATTGCGAGGTGGATCAAAGCTCTTGCTTGGTGGCGCACGCGACTATTCGAGACGAAGTACTACGAATCTAGGATCGTGTCATACGACCGATATCGGTATGGTACTATGATATACCACACCGATATCGGCCCGACATAATTATCGCTGTCGTTACTGCTGCCGACAGTGGCGTAGCTACCGTAGGGCTAGGCGGGCAGTGCCCCCGAGCCCCCAAGCTCAAGGGGCTCCTCGGCCCCATGAACGACATTCGAAAAAGTTATATAATATCCTAGTTGAATAAAGAATGTTCGAATTTTGCCCCGGGGCCCTTGGTTACATAACTACGCCACTGGCTGCCGATGCCGATACGACGCCGATTCGCCGATATTGTCGGTATCGTTATCGGCCAATGTGAAAAGGGCCATTGACGGCTCCTTTGATGAAGTCGCTGAGTACTTAGTTGGCTGCTGATGGCTGCGCTAAGGGCTGCGGACTCGATTCCCACACAGAAAAAAATATTTTCATGACTTACAGATTATTTTCACTTTATCCGGGCCTTGCCGTTTGTGCTTGTAAAGTCTGCAAACACACATACGCACATTGGATCGAAAACAGCGTTTCGAAACCAGACGTACGGTCGACCGCAAGTCGGTGGTAACACTTTGACATTAGCAGCATCTTTATTTCGTAAGTAGTAAGGGCGGTTTTCGAATTAACGTGTTACCACTGTCATGCAGGTGACTGTACTATGGTTAAATCGTCATCATCGTTTTAGCCGAAAGAGTCCACTGGTGGACATAGGCCTTCTCCAAGTATTGTTTTGTTTTCAAAAGTTCTTTATTGTTATAATTTTTACATAAGTTGATGCAAAAACCAGACACAGTCCAGTCCAAGTATACATAATGGTTTGTGATGTTTTCTTAAGCTACAACACTTATATAAAAACTTTAAAATATTGTTGATTAAGGCTAGGTAAATAATAACTATCAAACAATCAGTTGCAGGGAAAAGATGCTCAACATACCCACCAAGTATTGACCAGCGACCGGTCCTGCGCTTCCAGCATCCAGTGGATTCCCGCGACCATCAACAGGTCGTCGGTCCACCATTTGGGGGGCCTACCCACGCTGCGTCTTCCAGTACC
The DNA here is from genome assembly GCA_949699075.1 of Asteroscopus sphinx. Taxonomy (NCBI): domain Eukaryota; kingdom Metazoa; phylum Arthropoda; class Insecta; order Lepidoptera; family Noctuidae; genus Asteroscopus; species Asteroscopus sphinx. The sequence continues at coordinate 9,416,314 of OX453025.1, read as the reverse complement.
TACGCGGTCGCCACTCAAGAACTTCTCTGTCCCATCGGCCATCCATTCTACGAGTAATTTGGGTCAAATATGTCCCACGAAGTAATTTGGCTAGAAATATGAGATCTTATAATTTTTTTTTTTTATTCGCAGCATCATCGCACACAGTACCGACTCACCGAGTACTACGCGGCATCCGGTTCCGACTCACTGGAACCTTCACTGGCACTGGCAAGCACTCAAAACGCAACGACATCAAGACGATCATCGACCTCCGGTCTCGGAGGGGAGTGGTGTAGCGACATCTATCCGGTAACATGAGAACTATCCTACATCTCGCAAGCAGAGTTTACACGCAAGTTAACATATATACAAGAGCCCAACATCAACCGTTGGGCAGTAGCCCGCCAGGCGCAGACCCAGCCTGGTCAGAGGATCCTCCCTTTGTGTTGGAGGAACATGACACATCGTTCCTCCACAACCTTAACTTTTTTCTGCTCATTAAAAAATAGTGCTGTTTAAGCTCTACAAGCACACTATCAAATTTTAATTATCGATTATACTCCCAAACCGGAGGTCGATCGTCTTGAGAGCTTGCCAGCGTCCAGCGAAGGTTCCAGTGAATTAGAACCGGATGCCGCGTAGTATAGGTATGTTGAGTCGGTACTGTATGCGGTGATACTGCATATACCTCAGTGAGATGAGATGGTGCAGTGTTGCGTAGTGGCCGAGGGTTGACCAGGTCTGCGCGTTCGCTGCAGGTGTGTGGTCAAGACCCATGTAGCCGAGGGTAGATAGATAGATAGATAAAATATACTTTATTGTAAACCATGAAAATAGTAGTAAACAAAAAAAAACAAAAACAAAACAACGTATAAATTATGGGTACATGGGCGGTCTTATTCTTATCGCTAAAAGCGATATCTTCCAGACAACATTTGGATGGACAAAGAAGACGTAAGATCTAGATAATGGGGGCAGTCTGTGGCGTGGTACTAGCTGTGCTGGGCTGCGTGCCCATATAGCCGAACGTGATAGAGGGATTTGAGTGCTGACATCACCAGTGTGGAAACACTGTGACGATCACTATGGAGGGAGGAACAAGGAATCATCATGTTCCTCCAACACAATGGGGGGATATTCCGACCAGGCTGGGTCTGCGCCTGGCGGGCTACTGACCAACGGTTGATGTTGGTTGGGCGCATGGTATAATAAGATGTTTCACCAGGTAGTCTCTTCCAGTGACAGCTAGGTCACGTGATTGCCTCCGTACTACGTCATCGGCCGTGGAGCCAATAGCGAGCTATTAGCGTGACAGTTGTCAGTTTGATGTGCTGCCACTTTGTGTAAATAAATTACCCGAGCAATATGCATTTTTTCATTTACTTGCTCCTATAAAGAAGCACTTTTGAACTAGTAATTTTATACTGTTTCCTTTAATTACTAATTAAATGAATAACACGAGATAAAAATAGTTAGGCTAGTTAGGAATTTATTTTATGTTCATTATGAACAAAAATCTTGAATATATTGAAGATATCAATCAACGGCAACACTGATCGTGACGTAGCTTGAGGCATTGCGCTGTCATCGCGGGAAGAGAATCATACCTGGTGAAACATCTTATTATACCATGGTTGGGCGCTTGTATTTATGCTGCGTGTTGATACCATGAAGTTATATGGTTGATACTTAGCTTGCGCGATTCAGTATTTGTGACGTCATCTGCTACGTCAGTGTCAGTTCATATGTAGCGCGATAGATGTCGCTACAGTTTTGTTAATTATTCAAGATAGATAGTAGGTACAAACCCGACTAGTACAAATATAGTTATCTGTAGGTAAAAAGGACAAAAAATGTTTGGTGTTGTGACACTTATGACCTCGACGACCGTTAAAAAGAACATCAAGAGGACAAGGAGCCGATACTGTCGATGGGGTACCTACTTAGTTATCAAGTCTATCTTGATTACAAATTAGGTATTGGGTAATATCGACGTTTCTACCTTAGTACGGCGTTGTTTTATGAGATTATCTAGACTTATACATTATCTCACCGGCTGGCGTCAAACTGTCATAGTATTCCCTAGAGAGGATACTGCAAAAATGATAAAGACCTCATCTTGAGATTTCGTGTCGTAGGTAAAGTGTAAAATTAATTGATTTTGATTTCATCCAAGCAGTGTCGGATCCCCAAAGGGGCACATAGGTAACACAGTAATATTACAAAAAGTAGTTTTTTTTAATGAATGTATAAAATGGTTATTGTTATTTAAAATGCTCATTTTTAGTAGGTACTTAAATTACCCAAATTTCCTGTTATTTTTCTTACCAATGAAAAGGAAGGTGCGACTTCTCTGGCGACAAACGTCTGTTGTCGCCAGAGGTCACACCTTTCTCAGAAATTTTGAACATGTATAGACCATAACCTGGATTAACATATTATATAAATAATAAAGAGTATATCCATGGAGTTTCTTGCCGGCTCTTCTCCATAGGACCAACGTTTTGGAACCGTGCAACTACATTCATAATTAATGTTTTGAAAGTGCATGTAAATTCTTATTCGAAATAAAAACCTTTGACTTTGATATAGGCTACTTTAATCCCGGTAAGATAAACATTTCCCGAGGATGCACTATAACGACTTTCTGTGATAAACCGAATTATAAGCAAGCGAAGCCGGGTGTATAGTCTAGTAATACAATAAACAATAATTAGCTTAGTATAAGTATTTATCTTAAGGTAATTTCTAATGTATGTACCTACACATAGATTCCTACCTTTTTTTTTTGCCGTGGGGAAATCCTCATGGACGCACTGCGTAAGATATTTCATATTTTATTTATATTTGGCTCAGAATTTGTTGCATCGCAATATTTCAATATTCTAAAATTATGTTATTTTTTAAATTCAATTCAAATTCATATTATTGCCTCAATAGTGTTTGTTTATATTGGGTTTTGTTGAACAAAGGATTAAACGTTACTATGTATTCAGTGACGCTAGACGTCACATAAATATTATACCATTTAAATGCATGTAAAATCCTAATTAATAAATTAAAAAACGATAATCATTAAAAATAAACCTCAATCAAAATAACAATGCAAATTGAAAACAAAAATGCGTGACTTGACTGGATGGTTGACCATCTAGACATACGTTTGTAATAACGATAAGCTAAATGTGTTTTCCTTGAATGGAAATGAACTACTTTTTTTTTATTTATTTTTTTGCCCTGGGGAAATCCTCATGGACGCACTCCGCCCGGGGTAGGCGGAGCCAGTGTCGGACTCTTACCGACTAAAACCACCACGGTGTTCCTTCAACTACCTTAGCCGGGGGCGTGGGAACCCGTGAGTATTCACACAACCACCGCCGACAGGTCCCGGCCCGCCACAAGCCGGCGAGCCCCTTCTCCCCGTGCGGCCTAACGTTGGCCGCACCCTCCTAGGCGGCGCACACGGAACACTGCACGCCACCTCACCTCAGGGGCCTTTACCAGCTACGCCAGCTGTGTCAGTTGTGCCAGCTGTGTCAGCTGTGCCAGCTACGCCAACTGTGCCAGCTACGCTAGCTGCTGGTCGGGCAACAGACTACCCCGAGTCTGCTGCTCGCAGGCCCCATCCTCCCGTAATTTTTTATAGAGGTTTTCTTCCTCGCGGTCTGGGCGGTAAAGCCAAGACTCTCGGTCCCAAAAGGCGCGAGAACACTACTCAGCGGCACTCCTGGGGTTACGAGATCGACGGGGGCAGGGAAGGACAATCCCCCCGCTGCCTGCCCAGTGGTAGTGTGAGTGCACACCGGGCCCGCCCCTGCTCCTCCACTGTGCCCGCTGCTGGTATCAGAGGGACACGTGGAGCAACTCCCCATTGGCCCAGAACGGGCCCCTCCCGCGCGAGAATATTCGCCACAGGCAATAAAATCCCCCGAAGGTTAATCCCTCGAAAGGAACATTATACCAGGCCCCTCAGAAAGTATTGCGAAAAAAAGTTTTTATATATGGGAGACTGGCCAGTTATAATGTTTTTCGAAAATATGATTATTTATAAGTAAAAATAAGTAAGTTCCAATTTCAAAATTTCCCTCCACATTTTTTGCGAGTTAATTCAAAGTATTGTGTCTCACTGAAATATGGATCTGCGCCGGGAACATTTTAGAGCTATGATTTTATACGATTTCAAGTGTCGCCTGAAACCGGATGAATCGTACGATAGACTTCAAATGGCATTCATGGATGAAGGCCCTTCCAAGGCAACCGTGTATCGTTGGTATAACGAATTCAAGCGCGGTCGACCAACTTTGGGGGATGACGAAAGAAGCGGTCGCCCTTTGACGGCTGTTACCGAAGAAAACGTGCTAGCAGTGAAAAATTTAATCCAAGACAATAGGCGAATTACATATCAGGAGATTCAACACATATTGAAGATTGGATCGGGAAGCGTTCACGAGATTCTACACAGCCATCTTCGCGTGAGGAGGATAGTATCACGCTGGGTGCCGCACAACCTCACCGATGCTCAGAAGCAGGCCCGGGTGGAATGGTGCCGTGATATGCTTAACAAATTTGAAGCAGGCTCGTCTCGGCGTGTTTACGACATCGTTACAGGTGATGAGTCCTGGATTTATCAATACGACCCAGAAACCAAGCGCCAGTCGACTGTTTGGGTGTTTCAAAATGAGCCAACGCCTACCAAAGTGAAGCGATCTAGAAGCGGGGGTAAGATTTTGATCGCTAGCTTTTTTAATTTGACTGGCCACTTGGTATCAATTCCCTTACGGGATCAAAGAAGCATTAATGCCGAATGGTATACTACCAAATGTTTGCCAGAAGTTTTCTCTGTTATAAGCAACAAGCGACCAAACACAGGGCTCCGCGGGCTACTGCTCCACCACGACAATGCACCTGCGCACACCGCACTCAAAACGAGGGACTTCCTGGACAGCACGCCAGTCAAACTCTGGGTCACCCTCCTTACAGCCCTGATCTAGCACCGTGTGACTTCTTTTTATTCCCAAAAATAAAAAATCAGCTCAAAGGGATACAATTTTCGTCGCCGGAAGATGCGCTGGCTGCGTTCGAGCAGGCTGTAAACGAGGTGTCTGCGGCGGACTGGAAAAAGTGTTTTGAAAACTGGTTTAGGCGCATGAATCTTTGTATAGAGGCTGGTGGAAAGTACTTTGAAAAGATTTGATAAAAATACATGTACGTATAGAACAATTTTTTTTAGTTTCGCAAAACTTTCTGAGTGTCCCACGTATTATTCTTAGTTAATACTCTCTCTGACAAAATATTCGACATTAGCCGTAGCCTTGTCATTCTTTATTGTTGTATATTATTTTACTAGATTTAAGTACCAATGTAAGAATGCAGTTCGTTTTACATCGCTAAAGTGTTTCGTCTAACCGGGTTACCTATACGTATACCTTATTATCAAAGCAAACTCAAATTACTAAGATATATTGATTTAATATGAGGTAAGTCATTATATCTAATGCATCTTAAGATTTTTTTGACGTCTGTGGTCTAGTGTTTCGAGTGTCTGACTGCTGTTCACGAGGTCGTGGGTTCGATTCCCACAGGACACAAATATTTATGTGATGAACTTAAGTGTTTGTGTTGGTCTGGGTGTTTCTTATGTATTATAAGTATCTATTTACAAAAAAAAAATTATATGTGTAAGTATTATATCCACTGTCTAGTACCCGTAGCACAAGCTCTGCTTAGTTTGGGACTAAATGGAGCCGTGTTAACATGCCCCAAAAATATTTATTTATTTTTTATGATTTTTTTTACCCTCTGAGGTTGTGTATGATCGCTAAGCAACCGTGCGGTCGAGGATGTTGATAATTGATTGATGTCGCATATGTCGCTTGCCCAGCAAAATGCCTATTCACTCGTGCTTTAAAGATCACTAAAATACTTACAGTAGGTACTGCAGAATAAGTTTTGTGCATCGGCAAACATCGGAAACGTTTGACAAACAACATAACATAACATCACGCCTGTATTTCCCCGAACCGGTAGGCAGAGGTGTATAGTACACCCACATTTCGCCAGTTATGTTATAGTCCCATGTAATAGGGGGCGAGCCTATTGCCATTAACCGGGCACAAATCCAAACGACAAACCAAACGTCCAATCCAAACGTTTGACAATCCCCGAAATCGCGATTTTTTTTTACCTAATCCCTACATTTAGAACTTCACATAAATCGACAACAAAATACTTATAAGGAACAGCTAATGCACGCCGCATTGGCCTACTTGTTGCGGTTGCTCTGTGGCCTACTTCAATTAAAACTACATAAAATTAAATTAAATTATTATTACTTGAATTTAATTGTGGTGTAAGTTATTGATTTTTAACCGACTTCAAAAAAAGGAGGAGGTTATGCATATGGCGGGTTTTTTTTTCATATATGTACACCGATTACTACGAGATTTGTGGGCCGATTTACGTGGTTGTTTTTTTATTTGGTAGAGGAAGCCCGCGCGGTGGTCCCATATAAATTTTATTGACTTAGGTTGAGTACCTAGTTTTTTAACCAGCTTCAATAAATCATTTTATTTTAGCTTCGCCTATCTAGATGATCTGCTCATTGGTTCGTTTTTCTGAGAATTCTTGGCCGGTATGCGTGTTTAGGCAGAGGTGTATAGTACACCCACATTTCGCCAGTTATGTTATAGTCCCATGTAATAGGGGGCGAGCCTATTGCCATTAACCGGGCACAAATCCAAACGACAAACCAAACGTCCAATCCAAACGTTTGACAATCCCCGAAATCGCGATTTTTTTTTACCTAATCCCTACATTTAGAACTTCACATAAATCGACAACAAAATACTTATAAGGAACAGCTAATGCACGCCGCATTGGCCTACTTGTTGCGGTTGCTCTGTGGCCTACTTCAATTAAAACTACATAAAATTAAATTAAATTATTATTACTTGAATTTAATTGTGGTGTAAGTTATTGATTTTTAACCGACTTCAAAAAAAGGAGGAGGTTATGCATATGGCAGGTTTTTTTTTCATATATGTACACCGATTACTACGAGATTTGTGGGCCGATTTACGTGGTTGTTTTTTTATTTGGTAGAGGAAGCCCGCGCGGTGGTCCCATATAAATTTTATTGACTTAGGTTGAGTACCTAGTTTTTTAACCAGCTTCAATAAATCAGTTTATTTTAGCTTCGCCTATCTAGATGATCTGCTCATTGGTTCGTTTTTCTGAGAATTCTTGGCCGGTATGCGTGTTTTTTTTTCACGATAATGATTAGACGTTTGGAAGAACATGAGCGAGACTTTGCCCAGCAGTGGGATGGCAAAGGTTAATAAAAAAAAAAAACTCAAATTGATTATATAAACATTTATGAATCAACCCTCGCAATTATCAACTAAAAAGTATGAAATAAAAACTTTTAACAAAATATAAAACCGACTTCAAAAACCTTAACTAAAAAGTAAAAAATTATCATTGTATGTATTTTAAAATCTTAACATAAACCAACATTTTGAAGGCGGCGCGCAATATCATTGGCGGCGCGTGATTTTCATGTAGGTACGTTCACATAAACTGTTTTTTTTTAATTTATGTAGGAAGATTAATTTAGCATTAATAAGTATATTAAAAGATAAATAATCATCGTACTTTGATAATGAAGTCGGTTAAAAAGATAATAACTTACCTACACCACTATTGAATTTGAATGAGGATGGCACTGGATACTGCCTAATTGCCTATGCAATGCACACCTCTGGGAACAGCTGGTAAATTTTTCGCGATTTCACGGTTGGTCCTATAGTAAAAGTTGTCCATAAAGATGAGCACAATGACCCCTTTAGAGATATAGTATGAACTAAGAATAAGGTTGTAAATAGTGGAAAGGAAAATTCGCTCACGAGCAGGATTTGAACCTGCAAGTCCTGGTTCAATACACCATGAGCAGTAACCAGGTAATCTGCGCCATGAGTGCTTTAGCCGCATTTTTTTTTATATTTCTTTCCACAATTTATATATTTACATAAGTGTACCTACCAGTGGCGAAGGGTAAATATTTTCAGAAGGGAAGCCGTAGCAAAAAAGAGCTTACTCTGTCCCGAAATTCGGCTCATTTAACGGCTTATGGTGCTAATAAAAATTGTCAGGCGTTATATTAGTTCAAAGCAAGTGGACTGAAAGAGAACTTTAATAATAATAAAGTCCATCAAACACCCATATCCATAGCCATATTTCTCAATAGTCCTGCAGCTTCCCGAGATGGAATATAACTGTACTACTATAGTGCAGCTGTGGACTGTCTTCGGTTCGTGCCCCATCCCATCATAGGGTAAAGTCAAAGGGGCGACTGCTAGCTGGACCTGTGTCCTCTGGCAAGCCTTCTAAAGGTCCGGACATCTTCCTGACGGAGGATGAGCCGTGATTAAATAAAGACATACAAATAATATAATAAAATAATAAATATCTTCGCGACATTTTTATCCAGCACCATCTAGTCCCAAACTGACAACTGTTGTTTGTTTTAGAACAATAAATTAGCATACAAATGTAGTTAATCTATAGGTATTTAAGCAATTCCTAAAGGGAAGCCGATAGGAATCGTGTTAAATGGACCCTTCGCTACTGGTATCTACTAAAATAAAGTTTACAAAATGAGATTTCTTGTAAGGAATAAAAAAATTGACTAAATGGGATGTAGCAGTCAACATTAGCCTTCCCAATGACAAACAACAGGGTCTTATTCTTATGGTCTGAGCAACAAGGAAATTGCAGTAATCACCATGCTTGATCTAATAGATGATTTTGTTGTTCTTGTTAGCAGACAAGAACGCTACTGCATATAGGTACCTATAGTTACTCTTGAGCAATGCCTCCCTTGATCAACTTTTACGTCTCGACATCCAAAACGTGGCTAATTATTTGCCGGGAACGAAACAGAACTTGCAGAACACCCATAACGTGCCCATAACATAATGCATATTGAATTTGCAACCGTCCCTTTCTAACACACGGCAAATTGCGCGTGTGAGAACAGAGCGGAATCGCGCTGTTTTGATGTTGTTTTACATTTTTGCAAACATAGAAATATAACACAGTCTATGTTTGCAAATATCTCAGCGCATAAACATTTAAATAAAAATCTGTTATACCAAAATTTAGATATGTAGGTACAAGATATATATCTTATTCACAAAAAACAATACGCTAGTAATATATAAGTCTATGAGTAGGTAAATACTATTGGAACTTCTAAATGAAATGCGAAATAGTGCAAAAACAAACCTTACTTTGGAAAATGAACCTATCCAGCAAATTTCATTAAATCGTGTTTTCCCTATACCAAAATCTAGTAAATATAATGAAAAATCTTAAATATGAAAATTAGATCAACATCGTATCCACAAATGAAAATATTTTGATTTTTAAATCACTATTTTTCCCAATGCCGCCCCTTAAGTCTTATCACCTAATTGCAATGCATTAAGCTATCTAATCATGCCTCAACAGCACCTGAATAAACATTAGAGTAATGTGGAATAAACACATTAAACACTGAACACTCAATCATTAAACATACTAGGTACTTACGTAGTAGGTAGGTACTTACGTACATAGACACAGGCGCGGATCCAGGGGGAGGCAATGGGGGCAATTGCCCTGCCCTGAGCCTCGACCTAAGTACTTTCGAACTCGTCACAATCACATCACTACCAGTATTAGTAGTGGATTAACTGACAAGGACGGGCAATGGACAGCATTCCCAAAATTTTGTAAAATAAGAACACAAATTAGCATTTATCTGGGGAATGCCTGTATATTGCTTTTTTTTAAATTTTCTAATACAGTGTGATTTTTAACAGAAATTCAGCAATAAGTTTTTCATTACTTAGCAAATTAGATAAATATTATGTAAAGTACTATTTTATATTTCATTCTCAAGTATTAAATTGTAGCGATGAATAGCTTTTAATTACGCCTGATATTCAGCCTTCGTTTGGTGTATATTGTAAGGAAACATTTATTTATTTATTTGAATGAGGGAAACCCGAAACCACCATAAACTTAGATAAACACAAAATTTTCGTTTCCTTTTATTTTTGCTAGCGTAAACTTGACGTCATGTTTTTGCAAAACATCCCAAAAAACTATAAAGAGATAAATTGTGGAAAGAAAAATTCTCTAACGAGCAGGATTTCAACCGGCAGCTGGTTCGGTACACCAGTGGTTTATCCGCTAAGCTATCGAACTGTCACCTCTCTAAGGTGACAATTATGTAACAAGCGCGACTGCTGAGCGTGGGGTCCTGCAAAGTGTTATTGGGTTTTTTCATTAGCAAATTCTCAGTAGCAGCCCGGAGTCTAGATTTGTGCCCGGTCAATGGCAATAGCCTCGCCCCCTATTACGTAATGGGACTATAACATAACTGGCGAAATGTGGGTGTTCTATTACACCTCTGCCTACCCCTTCGGGGAAATACAGGCGTGATGTTATGTTATGTGTAAATTGTGGAAAGAAAAACATTTTCTTTTCGATTTTCTTTCCATAAATTAAATCTTTAGATTTCGCTTCGCATGCGTAATGCACCGCACCTCTGACTTTTCGGATTCATGTGGGGATCAGAATTTGATTATCACTTGCTTTAACGGTGAAGGAAAACATCGTGAGGAAACCTGCACACCAGAGAGTGCTCCATACAGTTCTCGATGGTGTGTGTAGTCCATCAACCCGCACTAGGCCAGCGTGGTGGACTAAGGCCTTAACCTTCTCATACTGAGAAGAGGCCCGTGCCCAGCAGTGGGACAGTAATGGGCTGATTATGTATGCGTAATGCGTTAAAATAATAAAATATTTAGAATATTAGTTACTTTACCAACAACTGAGCTTCACTCGATGTAATACAAGTGTTTTGATGATTTGTAGAGCTCTGTACCAGTTTTATGCTGCAGTAGTTACAGCATCAGTTGTAACTGCTGGGACCCCAGATAATGGTGCAAAAGCGGAGATGAGAAAATTACCGGAAGGACTGAAGTTGGGTGTCGCAACCGCCGCATTCCAGAATAACTTCTACAGTTATAAACATAAGTAAATGAAATTTTGTTAAAAAATAGTCTACATATAGATCTCAATTTTAAAAGAATAAAAGATTCGTTTTTGCGTATTTTAGGGGTGGCGTCCATACATGTGAAATGGAGAAAAAAAATTTTTTTTCGCTGCACCCCCTCGTGTGGGATATCATTGAATAGGTCTACTAAAATGAAGGTAATGTTTGATACACCACTTTTTTATCAGGTGTACCATCTGCGAAATATAGCCCGCCAAAGTGGCTTGCAATGTGTCCCCCCCCCTGCCATTTCTAAACTATGCAATGTAGAAACTTATAATCGTCCACATTGATAGACCTTTGTAAAAACTCTCTTTTAAAATTATTTATTTATTTATTTAATTCTTTATGCACAACAGGGTACAAAGGCGGTCTTAACGCCATAGGCGTTCTCTACCAGACAACCTTAGGGTAATGCAGAGACAAAGAATAGGGTAGATGCACCAGTAAAGTAGTAAAATATGTTTCGTACTACGGACTTATAATTACATATAATAAAAAATAAAAAAAATAGATAAATACATATGTACATTATACATATAATAAAATATATATATTATACATACCTACATATATAACTATAAATATATAACATCAAGATAATTCAAAGTCGAGCTGAATTAATTAAATGAATGAATGCTGAATTATTTCGAGTATAATGTGATTATAATTTTTTGAGTTATAGAGAGAAAACTGAAAAATACTTAAAACGTCCTAGTTCAAAGGTCATTGACCTTAGAGAAAAATTATCATAGCAAATAATGCTCCTTTAGCTACTTTCTATTTGAAAAAATCACAAAAAGTAACTTTGAAATGACAAACGTCTTAAATTTGGCTTCTTGAATTTATCGCTAGATGGCGCTACTAACAACACGCTCTGAGTCGCGAATGCTGCCGATTATTGCAAAAACTAAAATAGCCATGATTAATATTCGATTTGATTCGTTTGTAATTACACCTACTTAAGGAACCCTATAATACTGAGCATGGCCCGACATGCTCTTGGCCGGTTTTTTGTTTTATTTTGTTTTCAGTAAAAACTATTTTCGGACTTATTATAGCGAAACATGTAAAAATATAGTTTAATTAAATGAATTCAAAGCAGATACCTAAGTATGTCTCTCATAATCAGTCCCACTGCTGGGCACGGGCCTCTTCTCAGAATGAGAAGGTTAAGGCATTAGTCCACCACGCTGGCCTAGTGCGGGTTGATGGACTACACACACCATCGAGAACTGTATGGAGCACGCTCTGGTGTGCTGGTTTCCTCACGATGTTTTCCTTCACCGCTAAAGCAAGTGATAATCAAATTCTGATCCGCACATGAATCCAAAAAGTCAGAGGTGCGGGCCGGGATTGAACTCGCACCCTCCTGCATGGAAGGCAAGCGTTCAACCACTAGGCTATCACTGCTATTAGTATGTACCTACCTATAATATATAAAGTCCTACTCATGCTGTATGTTTTACAAGACGATCGATTCATTGATTGGGTTTATACCTAATATATTATAGATCCAGCTCTGCGATTATAATAAATGAAAGTTCCAAACTTTCCAGACAAATCTCCAAGCATTTGGGACAACTTTTGCCGAGTGCCAGGAGCTATAGGAGACGGCACAGACGGAAACGACACTTGCAAATCCTACGAGTATTACCAACGAGACATAGAAATGATCAAGTTCTTAGGAGTCGACTTTTATAGATTTTCCATTGCATGGACAAGGGTTCTGCCAACTGGATTCGCAAACCAAATTAGCCAAGAAGGTATTGGTTACTACAGTAGATTGGTTGATGAACTGTTGGCCAATGGTATCGAGCCAGTCGTCACCTTATATCACTGGGACTTGCCACAAAGTTTGCAAGATTTGGGAGGTTGGACCAATCCTCTTGTTGCGGACTGGTTTGAAGACTACGCTCGGGTGTTGTACGATGCTTTAGGCGATCGAGTTAAAATTTGGATCACAATTAACGAACCAAAACAGTTCACAATATATGGATACGGAATGCCAATGTGTGCCCCTAATATCGTTTCCCCTGGAATTGGGGATTACATTGCTGTGAAGAACGTGCTGTTAGCACATGCTAGAGCTTGGCATCTCTACGATAAAGAATACAGAGAAACACAGAAAGGCAAGTCTTTTTTATCTAGACAGTAAGTAGCACGCTTGTGTTAGTTTTCACGAGGAGTAAAATTTTGTTTTCCAATTTTCAGGTACTTGCGGAATAACAATAGCGTCAGATTACCGAGTAGGCGCCTCAGATTCACCCGCGGATATCGAAGCCGGCAAAGTAGCTTTGGATTTCGAAATTGCTTTCTACAGTCACCCGATATTTTCTGCTACTGGTGGATTCCCAGAGAGGGTGGTCAAACGAGTTGCAGAGAAGAGTGCTGATCAGGGCTTTTCCAAAAGTAGGCTGCCGGAGTTATCTCAGGAAGAAATTGAGTTTATAAGAGGTAGGTGTAGTAGGTATGATAACATAATTTTTATGAGCATGATTAGAAGTTATGGTTTTTGAAAAGGACGAAGTTATGACAGAGTGCAATATTTTAATAGGTGACGAAAAGGTGGAACAAGTGAAAGAGTTTGTATACCTGGGTTCCATGTTTACGAGAGATGGCAAGCATGTGAAGGACATTGAAAGGAGAGTGAGTGCTGGTAATCAGGTGAATGGGGCACTACATACCTTCATGAACAGCCGCAAAGTGTTGGAAAAGGCACGGCTGGCTGTTCATGGGGGAGTGTTAGTGCCTACACTTATGTATGGTAGTGAAAGTTGGGTATGGCAAAAGAAAAATGAACTTTTAGAGATAAAGTAAGGAATAACGTGATAAGGGAGCGTTGTGGAGTGAAAGAAGATGCAGTGACAAAGATTGAGAAAGGTATGTTAAGATGGTTTGGACATATAGAGAGGATGGACGAGAGGAGATTGACGAATCAAGTATACGAAGCGAGTGTGGATGGAAGAGTTGGAAGGGGACGACCTCGGCGAACGTATCGCGATCAAATCGCGGATGTTCTCAAAAAATGCCAGGTTAAGAGTTCTCTAAACCGATGAGCATGCATGACGAGGTTAATGGACGTAGATGAAGCGAAAGAGATGTATCAGGATCGTAGCAGGTGGAAATCCATAGTCTCTGCCTACCCCAATGGGAAACAGGCGTGATAATATGTATGATTAGATCCTGGAAACTGGCAGTCTAGACTCTCTCGAACGTTGGCGCTCGATAGAAGTGTTACGGACCTAGCGCACTTGTGTATACCTACGCTTCGATGTTGATTTGGTTATTTCTTCACATCTTGCACACCATTAAAATCTTAACACAGCCCGCATTAATCTGCTATGTACAGTAAAGCCCATATGGATGATGACAAAACAAGTTTAAGCAGAGCCTACTGGTTGCTTTGCCATCAATATGTGGTAGACAAACGCGAATCGGTAAACGAAGGGTAGGACGCCCTCAGGCTTGGTGGATGCGATGATATTGGCAAGATGGCTGGTAGCAACAGCAACTGGATGCGAGTGGCGGAGGATCGATGTCAGTGGCGTGCCATTGGAGAGGCCCATGCCCAGCAGTGGACTAATACTAGGTGTCAGGGAAACGCTTCCGAAAACGAAGTTAGGTGATAGTGCTGGTGATTACTGATACGAAACCGCAAAAAAGTGCCTTTTTTTAGATTTATTCATATTTTTATGCATTTGTCGTACATAACCAGCTGTGGGCAGTTAAACTAAACTGATTTGCAAAAAAAAAACCACGTATTTACTCAGTTTTTTTATGTTCGCAATGTAATTTAAATATAATATGAGCTGGCGCTAGGGGTGAACAACATCCGCTCGCATACGCAGTCCGTGTCGTAGCGAGCTTAGGCAGGTTAGGTACGCGCGGCATTGATCCCGAGTTTTGTACGCTTTACATTGCGGGTTTGCAAAATACCAAATCACTAAAACAATAACTGACTGACTAACTGACTGCTGAGCGTGGGTTCCTGGGTTCGATTCCCGGGTCGGGCAAAGTGTTATTGGGTTTTTTCATTAGGAAATTCTCAGCAGCAGCCCGTAGTCTGGAAATTGTGCCCGGTCAATGGCTATAGGCTCGCCCCCTATTACATGGGACGATAACATAACTGGCGAAATGTGGGTGTACTAAAACAATGAGTAGGTATAAGGCTAATGGTTATTGGTATTCGATTGGTGTTTAGGTAGTATAATAATAGCCTTTCTATTTCGGGAGCGTTTCCCTGACACCCAGTATAGGCTGATGATGTGATTATGTGGTAGACTGTACATTGTGTCTTACAATCTTAGAACCGTTGAACCCAAACCTTCTATTATCTTTATATATTCTAGGCACGAGTGATTACTTCGGCTTCAACCACTACTCCACACAGTTTTACACAGCGGAGACTTACAAGTCGGGAATGTTCGCGGTGCCTTCGTATGATGACGACATCGGAGCCGTCAGCAACTACGGAAATTATGAATTGGCACCCATTTCTCACACTACTGTAAGTTAACTGTGAAAGGACATTGCCCATTCTCTTAGGAGCTTTAGGCCCTTCAAAAAAAATTGCTATGTCACGGCCGTTTTAGTCTTATTTTGTAGACCAAGAATTATCTTTTATTATTCTGTAAACCATTTTAATTTTTTCACCCTGGTTTAAGAGAAATCTATTTTTTTCCAACTCCTTAACTGATTGATAAGTACGCTCCGTGCATCGTTGGGCGATATAACTGAACGCACCCATAAGGACATCCAGAAACACCATGTATGGTGTTGCAAGATATAATTATTTTGTTAATCGATTTTTGAAGTCGATTTTGTAGTATTTTTTAAATAATAACTTTGCAAGCTTTTATGTTTTTGGGTTTATTAATTAATATCGATTTAATAAGTAATATTTCAGTTAATTTAAAATGATTTCAACAATATTTACAATAAATGCATAGGTATTTTAAAGCAAAGAATCTTCTTATTTTTCTGTACAAAAAGATTTAAAAAATATGTTTTGCAATTTCTTTTGATTTGACGTCATATGAGTGATTTTTTTAATTTTTAACGGATTTACGCATGCGAACCGAAATCTAAAGATATAAATTGTGGTAAGAAAAAATAAGAAATCAATCAATCAAGATAAGTCTAGTATAATAGCATCTAAAACACAGTAAAAGTGAATTCATAGAAGTATCGCTATTTAGAACCGATTCCGATTATTTGTTGAAATAGTCTGACATCTGGCAACATTTTCGTTCGATTTGAATGGAAGGATATACTTACGATTCAGTTTAATACATATTTATTATGTTTTTTAATGCTAGGGTGAAAGAAATGTTGATAAAGAACAAATAAACATGAAAAAATAAGACATAATTTTTGAATAACATACAGTTTTGACATGGCGCCAAAAATGGGCCCATCCGTGGGCATTGTCCTTTGTCTTCTGCTGTAGGGGCACGTGGCTAGACGGTCGTCACTGACCATAAAGAAGCATTAGGGGTTAGTGAAATTCCCGATACCTTATGAGTAAACGAGCCAAATCCTGTATCTGCCCTTGCTAGGGCCGACTCCCAACACTGTCAACAGTAGATGAAGTATTATGCCTGATGGTTGTATGTCGTAAGCTTCGCCCCCTTTTAAGGTGCAGGCACACAGCGGGCGGGATGGACGGAACTGAGGCGGAGCGAAGACCGAACGTGGACGAGGCGTGCATGTCACACTGCGGGCGGATCGCGCGCGGGTCTGAATGGCGGCGGAATGTCAGCGCCAGAAGAAAACGTTCCGTTGTCTGTGTGACTACTACTATGCATTCCCATGCCAACAACGCCTGCGTATCGGTCGCGCACCGCCCGGCGTTGTCTTTCCGCCCTGCGGAGCGGTGGCGGATCGGACACGCCGTCAAAACGCCCGGAAGGACGGCACTGTGTACACTTTCTAATACAGTTCAGTACATTATAACACGACGGGACCCACCGACGATCCGCTTCAGTTCCGCTCTCTGTGGGTCAGAGAGCTAATAGTGACAATGCTGTTAGTGAATTCGCAGGTCTAGTAGGTATAGTTATACCTATAGCTAGCTACCTATACCGAGTTCGGTATTAACTCGGATTAGTACCTAACAAATTAAATGTTCAAGAAAACTAAGAAAACCATTATAAGAAATATGGCTTTAATATAATAAAATTTGTAGTAGAAACAATTGATGCAAAAGACAGGTTGTCAATAAGACCGTTCCCATGGCAACGGTCATCTGCGCGCGCCCCTCGACTATCGATGATGGCGCGTTAACACTTATGTTATAACCACAGAATCATGGTATAAAAACACCAGGTAGTCTCTTCCCGTGACAGCTAGGTCACGTGATTGCCTCCGTACTACGTCATCGGCCGTGGAGCCAATAGCGGGCTGTTAGCGTGACACTTGTCAGTTTGATGTGCTGCCATTTTGTGAAAATAAATTACCCGAGCAATATGCATTTTTTCATTTACTTGCTCCTATAAAGAAGCACTTTTGAACTAGTAATTTTATAGATATAAATTGTGGAAAGAAAAAATCGCTCACGAGCAGGATTCGAACCTGCGACTCCTGGCTCAGTACGCCAGTGCTTTAGCCACTAAGCTACCGTGAACACTGCTCGTGGTATCGAAATTATCCTCCACTATACGTCTTTGGGTGACGTCAGCGATATCTTATTAAGAAACATTGTTCCTTAACCGACTCGACTAACATTGCACAAAATGTATTTTTTCATTTACTTTCTTTTATAAAGAATCACTTTTTAACTAGTAATTTAATATAGTTTCCTTTATTAACTAATTAGATGAATAACACGAAATAACAAATAGTTAGGCTAGTTAGGAATTTATTTTATATTCATTATGAACAAAAATCTCCTTAAGTATATTGAAGATATCAATCAATGGCAGCACTGATCGTGACGTAGCTTGGAGGCATCGCGCTGTCATTGCCGGAAGAGAATACCTGGTGAAACATCTTATTATACCATGCACAGAATAAACTCCTTTTCAGAAAATACCTAGCGGCATCCGAACAGCTCTGAACTGGGTAAAAGACAGCTACAACAATCCAACGATCATGATCTTCGAGAACGGATACGGCACACTTGGAGGGATCGATGACAAAGATCGAATTGATTACTACAAGGAATACATTGACGCCGTGTTGGACGCCATTGAAGTGGACGGTTGTAGGATCGAAAGATACACCGCGTGGAGTCTCATGGATAATTTTGAATGGAATATTGGATTGAGGTAAAGTTAGAAATCGTTCCGGTTCTTTTACTAAGGCTAAAATCGCTTGCAATCATTGTTCGATGGCAGCCGTAGGTACGTGTAATATAGCAGGATTCGTTCAAAGGATTTTGTCGACAAAATGTACCACTGGGAAGGATCGTAAACGCGCCTAATTATTTGCAATTATTCGTTAAAATCTTTGCATTTTCCTATTCTTCTTCATGTTTCCGATAAAAGCAAGCAACTCTGTGACGATGCTCAAGACTTTACAGTTTAGCGCCGACAGGTGCATCGTTGCCAATGAGCCCCTTGCGCCTCTCTAATACCCTCTATCGACTCGAGAGCCTCAAGCTGGTATTCATTTGTCCGAAATTCCGAACCATCCCAAAGATGAGAGTGGTACTCCATACACGACCGAATTTGTGCTTAAATCAGTAGTTTTTATTGTTGTTGTACCCTGCTTACATTTTTTTTTACTTTCAGTGCCAAGTTTGGTTTATTCGAAGTGAACTTCGAAGATGAAAAGAAAACACGCACGGCAAGACGCTCTGCTCTATGGTACAAAAATCTCGTAGCCACGAGGACTTTAGACCCTGCCGACGAACCTGAACTGGAAGAGATCTTGTATTAAATGTGTAATACCGATTAAAATAAATACGAATAAAAATATTCCGATCAAAGAAATTCTGTTTCCTTATTAAATGTGAATATTCCAATAAAAAGACCTAACGACTATATCTGCACCGAGTCCACTATTGAAAAACCAATATGAGTCCGTGTCTACTCCAATATTGGAAAATGTATTGAATTACGACAATATTCTATTTAATTAGATCGACGTATGGGGAGGCAATGGGCCTGATACGAAGGCTCAAAGTTAATCAAAGGGTAATGGAGAGGGCTATGCTCGGAGTGACCCTGCTCGATCGCATCAGCAATGAGGAGATTCGCAGGAGAACGAAGGTAACCGACATAGCCCGAAGAATTGCCAAACTTAAGTGGCTGTGGGCGGGGCACATTGTTCGCAGAACGGATGGCTGATGGGGCCGTAAAGTTCTGGAGTGGCGACCGCGTACTGGAAGGCGCAGCGTGGGCGTGGCCTAGTTTTATCGATTAGATCAACTCCAACTCAGCCTATCTCAGTCCACTGCTGGACATAGGCCTCTCCCAAGTTGCGTCACAAAACTCGGTCCTCTGCCTTCCGCATCTAATCCCCACCAGATAGATCGACTTACAAAAATTAAAATATCACTTTCTTGTGAGAAATACTAGGGCCAGCCAGCAGAATTTAGACATTTATGAGTCTGACACTGCCTCCGTCTTTTCCGGGTGGATGAGCGTTGGGCGCATAAGGGTCACGACACATTGATCGACGGCGATCGATCGAAGGTTTGTCCATACAGTAAAATAAACTTAAAAAAAAGTAAAAACCGAATTCAAAAAGAATAAAATAAAATATTTTATTTTTCTATTTTGAGTGGCATTAACCTTAGAACAACCGCAACCCATTAACAATAGAAAGACAAGAGATTGCTGCATTCCCGGATGTTTTGCTGTCATCCATTCAAGAGTTCCCTTCTTTATCTCCGAAGATCATCATCAGATCTTCACCAAATGATACTTTCTGAATCCAAATGCTTGACTTGTTGATGAAAATACCAAAATCGCTATATATATGCCTATAATATTTGAGGAGTTCCCTCAATTCCACATGGATTCCATTATCAGAACTGGATTTTGATAACAATGGGACCAATCTGAAAGTATATCCATTCAAATAAAAAAATAAAACCAAATCGGTTCATAAATGACGCAGTTCTGAGGTAACAAACAAAAAAAAATACAATCGAATTGAGAACCTCCTCCTTTTTTTGAAGTCGGTTAAAAAGCACGATTAGTATGGCACGCCATACGCGGCCGCCGGCGCCGATGCGAAAGGATGCGTACGGCTTCCCATACGAATCGTGCTTTTTGAATGGACAAACCGTCGATCACCATCGATCAATGTGTCGGGACCATAAGGGTATTCTCACGTAAAAAAAAATATGTTTGGATAGACAAGCCGGGGCACCAACCCCTTGTGGCAGCCTCAAGGACAGCAAATTCAAGTGGGGTACCAACAAATAGGTAGTTAGAAGTTTTCACCCCGCCTCAGAAGTCCAAGATCCGGAGCTGCCAAAATAGTATGTAAAAAAACACAGTTGACCTTGACCTTTTAAAGATTAAACATCTGGAAAAGCCTTATCTTTATGGGAAAAGCCAACCTGTCGTTGCTTCGTTGGGGGCTTTTCCAAACTCGTAGTTCACAAGTTATTGAGAGATAAGTACCGATATGTAACTAGGTACCGCGATATTTCAAGAGATAATCAACACTCGACTTCACAAGATACCTGTTTCGCTAAAATCAAACTGTCACAACATAGTAGGTACCTATTGTAGATACAATGAATAAAGATGAGATAAAGTTATCAATTTAGATGTATATGTCGCAAATACAATACCAAATCGTTTTAAATTGATGTCATCTAGTTTGAGAACTGCAGTGCTAGTAAGATCTCACCACCACACTCACAACAGACAATCATGGTATGGACATGTGATGAGGAGGAATGAGGAGCATGTTACGAGGAAAGTTTTAAGTATGAATGTGGATGGCTATAAGAAAAGAGACAGACCGAAGAAAACATGGATGGATTGTGTGAAATATGACATGAATAGAAACAAAGTGAACACTGAGAGGCCGGCTGATAGAGATGTATGGAAGAAACATACATGCTAAAACGACCACAAATAAATTGGGATAAGGGCAGGAAGATGATGATGAACATAGGAGAAAAAATATGATGGTAACATAGTGAAGAAAAACACTTAATAATTTGGTACACTTTTATTTTTAACAACACTTGCTTAACACCGTAGTTCCCAGTTTCACAACCAGCAATATAATGAATTCAAATACAGCTCTATAATAATAACCACATCTTGCTACCCGCGTTATTAAAGTGGGGGAGCGCGCGAGTTTTAAGTCAATTGATGGACACTAATCGTTATAATTACTAAAACTATTTGATCTTATTTATTACACTATTTATTCGTATTTAAATAGTTTTGTATAATATTTTAACTATTTGTATTTAAATATTGATAAACTCATGTTTTCTTCTAACCAATGATCGTTAGAAGTCAAATTACTATCTTATATTTTCAAATATTTGTATTTATATTTAAATAATTTAACTTCATCCTTACAATACTTTATAATTGCTTACAATAGTGAGCAACACCGTCATTGGTATCTGGGGAACAAATCTAGCTATATCGTATCGTATACCTACAGCGTATTGCACCAGCATTCTGGTAAACAGATTCCTAGAATAAGCATAACATCGGCTAAACTAGCAGTTAAACCTCTTATGTGTTTGAGAGCATTTTTTACAGGTAGCACAAAAAACTTATTTTGCAGAAATATTTACACTACAGTGTTATATTTTTTTTTATGAATAAAAAATATTCTTGAAATAATTTTTTGTTTAAATTGATTGGTAACATTGTCATCAGAAGTCACAGACATAGTAAAAAATATAGACTAAGTGCTGCGAACAACCATAGTGAAGCCAACATAAACCGTGCTCCTTCATGTACAACCAGTGCTCACGCACACACATGCACCTTAAACCGTGCTCACCCCTCTCAGTTCACATGTCGCGGCATCTTCCAGTAAGCATCGCGAAAACAAATATCCTTCAGGTGCATGGTGTACGTGAGCACTGGTTGTACATGAAGGAGCACGGTTTTTGTTGGCTTCACTATGGTTGCTCGCAGCACTTAGTCTATATTTTTTACTATGTCTGTGTCAGAAGTGCAAAAAAAAACGTACTTCTTGTGGATATCACCTTCGCTACTGCGTGCTGCGCTTAGGTACACATTCACAGTCACCACACAAATCACAAAGCCAATATTTTTGGTGGTGTAAAATGTAGGTAGGTAGTTACTAGTATAGTGGACCGTATATGTAAGCTCACTGGGATCGCACGTCGGTGGTAACAGTTTGACATCGTCAGCGTCTTTATTTCGTAAGCAGTAAGAGTGGTTTTCTAATTAAAGTGTTAACACTGTCATGGAGTCGACTGTATCTACTTCATATTGTGTGCGTCCTTAATACTGTTTTTTTTTTTGTCATAATTTTATTATTAGGTACACTTGTTTGTTTTTTGTTCCTATTGTTGTTGTGCATGTGTTTGTCGGTTTTGCGTCCAATAAATGTGTTTCTTTCCCTCTTTTAGTAATTTTCATTTTGTATAAATTTTCGACATGAACTGTAACATGACATTGTTATCCAACAAGATAAATCTATGTAGGCATGCCAATTCCGTTAAACCGATAAAGAATTTCGTCTAACCCGGTTATAACAACATTTACATAATATTACGAAACACAATACATAGGTGATATTTCCATAACATCCAACCCACCATGAGGTAAGCTGTTTTTTTTATATATTTGTGATATATTAAACTCAATTTTAAAATTCGAACATAAAGGTTGAATCAAGTGTATAGTGCGTATGGTTGTTCAGAGATCAGCGGCGTGTCCTGGGGGTCTACTCCCGTTCGACGATATTCGATAAATCGTACGATTCATCGCACAATTTGCTACTCCGGTCAACCATCGTTCCCTTATCGCATGCGATGATCGTGTTTTGACGTTTGTTTTTCTCATCTCCGGTAAATTGTATACGACTATGAACCGTATTCTATCTTAATTGTGCCTTTTTTATGTGCCTATCTTTATTATGTAAGTATCAGTCGGAACGAAAGTTCGTACTTCGTTTGTCGTTCGTAAAACGCGAGTAGACCTACTGGGGCCTTATTTCCGACTGGTTCGAGTTCTGAACCAAATCGAGTCAATTCCTAAAGAAAGGCATTACGAATTGACACTATAGGTGCGGCACGCTATGATGGCGTTTTTGACGTTTGCCTGCTCATGAAGATCCGTAAATATTGACAGCTATGTATGAAGGAAAAATTGACGTACGTTATTGTCAAAAGTGATGCACTGCTACAGCAATATAATTTTTCGAATTTCGAATCTATTATTCAAATTCAAATTCTATTTATTTCTACTGTTTTTAGGGGTCCGTACCCGAAGGGTGACAAACGGGACCCTATTACTCTCGCTACGCTGTCCGTCCGTCCGTTCGTCTGTCTGTCACAGGGCTGTATCTTTTGAACGGTAATAGGTAACCGGTTGAAATTTTCTCAGAATATGTGTTGCTATGAGGTGTATCACGACAAATACTAAAATAAAATAAAAAGTCTAAAACCAAAGGGGGTCCCCATACAAGAAACCTCAAAAAACATGCATTTTTTTCAACGTTTTTGTTTTTGCTCTATCTTCAAAACCGTAATATATACCAGCGTCAAACTTGGTCAGATTATAGTGCATATTATGTAGTTTAGCAACAAATACTAAAAATAAGACAAACATAGACATATGTGGCAGTACCTGCGTAAGAAAGACATGCAAAAATTCATATTTCGCGCACTGTGCGTTGATGTCTTTTGATAAACTCTCGTAAATTAAATCAGTTTTTATGGGGTATTAGGTCGTTGAGGTACGGAACCCTTACTGCGCGAGTCCGACTCGCACTTGGCCGGTTTTTTCATGTATGTCACAGAAAATGTAATTAAATAGCGATTAAACAAAATGGCTAGACTATATTCATAACAGCTAGTTGGAGTTGGTCAAAGTAATAAACCTGGTCACAATCGCTAATAATTTGAAATGTGTCACAACACTGTTAGAAAATGTAAAAACGCCATCATAGCGTGCCGCGGGTATAACTCGAATTCAAATTCGATAGATACAGATCTCGATCCAGTCGGGAGTAAGGCTTTTGACCACCAAATCGGTCAGGATCTATCTCTACCAACATTGCAGCTCTGAGATTGCAGCGGTAGTGACGGCTATGCAAAGAATTTTTACCCAAGATAGAATGCGGACGGAGAAATTTACGAACTTCAAAAAATTATGATATCCCGTTCATATAAGGTCCAAAATCTTTTATCAAAATCAGGGAAAAAATACCGGGCGAGCCCGGTATACTGAGATATCACTACCGAGAGCCCGCTGTCCCTTTCCTGCATGTATGGACACCCTATAGAAAGAGACGAAGGGCTCCCCAATCATCGGACCGAATTTTAGTCAGCCGTCCGCTTTCCAGCTTAATATATAAGTTCCTTGCGGCTATGTTGCCAGAGACGGAAAATTGGAGGGCAGTAGCCCCTTTCTGTGAGGCCTTCATGGTACAGAAAGAGGCTGCGGAGCACGATCGCTTGGAAAAGGCGGCGCCGGGGAGGTAACCACTCCGGTGCCCAGCCCATTAGGGCTACACGCTGCGCTCTCGGCTCTATCGATAGGACATAACGCGGGGGGCCTTTGAGGTCACGGGTGTCCAGAGGGCTTTGGGCGTCCATTAGGTGACCTCAGCCACATATCTCAGCCTCTCCCCACGAGGCCGATAGAGGGCCATCCATTTTTTGTTTCGTTCCCTCTTAAGGGTCATGTCATCAAAGTGCGACATCGTGTGACAGGTGGGAGACGAGTCATAAGCTTCGTGACGTCATATTAATAATCTGAAGCATTAAAATTCTAAACTTAACTCTCAACGATAAACTTTAAAGTATTACCAACTCTACCAAAATAATTACAATATTTTTTATTTGTATCACTATGGGAGTGCTGTTTTAATTAAATTATTACTAAATTTCAAATTGTAAAATATGTGACGTCACCCAGGGGGTCACACAAATGAGACCACCTGTGGGACAAGACGGGTCCAGAAATCATAAAATTCGTAGACGCAATTTATGGATGGCCCCTAGCCTACTGTAGGTTTCCACCGCTAAAACAAAGGCCGGTCGTAAAATCAAAAGTCGTTCTTTTTTCTTTTCTTTAATTAGGCACGGTCAAACACATATTCGCGAATCGGCAAACGCAGCGTAGGGCACCCGGTGGACTGACGACCTGAAGAACGTTGGTCTAAGGCTTGACTGTAGGTACCTATTGCACACTGCACGGCTCCTTTGAGCAACAGCATGATGATATCTTTTTCTGAGTTTCATCATAAAATAAGAACCCTTTATGGGTTTTCTCGTACCTGTCGTTCAAACATTTACACTGAGTTCAATTTGCTAACGGTAGGTAGGTAGGTACTACCATAAGCAAATACACCAAAGCTATAAATATAATCCTACTACACATAATGCGAAGTGTTTGTTGGTTTGTTTTTCTTTTACGAAGCAAGGGAGCGAATCGGCGAATGCAGTGTAGGGCGCCACCTCGCCAGGTGGACCGACGACCTGAAGAATGTGGCTGAGGGGGACTGGATGCGTAAGACCGAGTGTTGTGGCGCAACTTGGGAGAGGCCTCCAGCAGTGGACTGCGATAGGCTGAGTTGATGAATAACGGCCAAAATTAATATCCAATCTATCCTCGATTTACCCTACTGGAGATAGAAATCTGACATATTTTGTATGGAGCTTATGTCAAGTTCCTATCTCTAGTAGGGCAAATCGTGGATAGATTGGATATTAATTTTGGCCGTAAGGGAGCAATAGGTACCTAGGTATATTATAAACTGGAGAGGGATTTGACTTTTTATCCCAGAAATATGCACGGTTCCTAGGAGATAAAGAACCAAGGCAGCGAAACAGCGAATAATAACTAGTACATTACATTATAAGTTATCTAACCATGCCCTATCAGAATAAATATTTTAACAAGGTGGAATACTGTTTGATTAGACCAATTCACGGCTTTCACAATAGATATACAGTTAATTTTGCCGTGGTATCAGTAATTAAATTTTATCAAGTGTTTCGGTGTTCTGCAGGACTCTTTACCAGGTTTTAGCTGCAGCATTTACAATATCCGTTGTAACTGGTGGAGCCCCAGATCGTGGTGCGAAGACAGAGATGAGAAAATTACCGGAAGGACTGAAGCTGGGTGTTGCCACAGCCGCGTTTCAAGTCGAAGGCGGGTGGAATGCAGCAGGTATGGACTCATCTTTTAAACTGTTTGGAGTTTGGTTTTAGGCATACAGATACCTTACCTACGGTGTTATTCACAAACGTTCGAAGAGTTTCCGTTTCCGTAGTAAAAATTGACCGGCAAATTAAACAAAACGACCACTTCCAGCGACCACAAACACTGCAAAGCATTCGAAAGGTCATGAAAACTAATTTTAATAATAATACACGATGTAATCCGGTTAAGCTTGTTTTATTAAGAAACAAAACGATTTGAAACCGAACGGATTCGGAAACGCAAAGCGAAATTAACGGAAACTCTTCCGAGAGCCATCTGTTGTAGAAAGCACTCAATGTGAAAATTAAAGAACTATGCTATGAATAGCGTGTCCGAATCCGTTCGATTCTTAAATCGTTTCGTTTCATAATAAAACAAGTTTAACTGGATTACATATCGCGTATTAATATTAAAATTGGTTTTCCTGACTTTTCGAATGCATTGGTACGTTCGTGGTCGCAGAAAATGGTCTTTTATATTATATGACTGTACTATGTTAAGTGGTCGTTTTTAGGGTTCCGTACCCGAAGGGTGACAAACGGGACCCTATTACTCTCGCTACGCTGTCCGTCCGTTCGTCCGTCCGTCTGTCTGTCACAGGGCTGTATCTTTTGAACGGTAATAGGTAACCGGTTGAAATGTCAGAAATTGTGTTGCTATGAGGTGTATCACAACAAATACTAAAAACAAAAAAAAGTCTAAAATCAAAGGGGGTCCCCATACAAGAAACCAAAAAAAACATGCATTTTTTTCAACCTTTTTGTTCCTGCTCTATCTTCAAAACGGTATAATATACCAGCTTCAAACTTAGTGAGATTATAGTGGATACTATGTAGTTTTGCAACAAATACTGAAAATAAGACAAACATAGACATATGTGGTGGTAACTGCGTAAGAAACACATGCAAAAATTCATATTTCGCGCACTGTACGTTGATGTCTTTTGATAAACTCTCGTAAATTAAATCAGTTTTTATGGGGTATCAGGTCGTTGAGAGACACGGAACCCTTACTGCGCGAGTCCGACTCGCATTTGGCCGGTTTTATTTTTAGTTTGCCGATCAATTTTCACTTCGGATTCGGAAACTTTTCGAACGTTTGAGAATAGCACTGCTGAAAGACTTTAAATTCAAGCAGAAATATAAATAGCTGGAGTCTAGACTCTATGAAATACCTAAACATATAAATTGTGGAAAGAAAAAAACTGCCTGTGCCTGTGTATTTTCCCACAATTAATCTTTTTTCACCCCGCTTTTGTTAAAATAATAGAACATCTCTATGGAATAGTTATTAGTTTTTGAGCAGTCTCTCTTATCTTTTTCTGATCCATTGTAGATCTTCTACTTCATCATCATCATTTCAGCCGAAAGACGTCCACTACTAGAGATAGGCCTCCCCCAAATAAGGGGGTGAAATGCCAGAATCGCCACGCTTGGCAGGCGAGTTGGCAATCGCAGTTGGTTGGTTAAATACTCAGAGAACGCTGCTGCCCATCCTCTGGTGAATCCCTGAGTCGCCTTTTACGACACCCATGAGAAGAGATAGGGTGGTGCTATTCTTTATGTCCGGCACCACACGGATAACTTACTTTCACTTACTTCCACTCATCTTCTTACTTATCTTTTCTTAACTTACTTACCTTTTTTTGGATCTTGTACTTAGCTTTTACTTATGATTATTATTTTCAGATAAATCTCCAAGCATTTGGGACACATACTGCCGAGTGCCAGGTCTTATAAAAGACGGCACAGACGGCAATGACACTTGCAAGTCGTACGAGTATTACCAAAGGGATATAGAAATGCTTAAGTTCTTAGGAGTTGACTTTTACAGATTCTCAATCTCATGGCCAAGAGTTCTTCCATCTGGATTCTCAAACAAAATAAGCGAAGATGGTATTGGGTACTACAGTAGATTGGTTGACGAATTGTTGGCCAATGGTATTGAGCCAATCGTAACAATATTTCACTGGGACTTGCCACAAAGTTTGCAAGATTTGGGAGGTTGGGACAATCCTCTCGTTGTGGACTGGTTTGAAGACTATGTTCGGGTGTTGTATGACGCGTTGGGTGATCGAGTGAAAACTTGGATAACATTGAATGAACCGAAACAGTTTTTAATATTTGGATACGGGATGAAACGGTTCGCTCCAAATATAGTTTCACCCGGTATTGGCGATTACATGGCTGTGAAGAACGCGCTGTTGGCCCATGCTAGGGCTTGGCATGTATACGACAAAGAATACAGACCAAAACAGAAAGGTGAGTTTATCGCTGTGGCTTGGTTGTGGTGTAGCCCAGCTAGATGGACCCCAACACAATTATTGCCATGGAAAATGTAATGTGGTTCCACCTTAACCTTAATTAAGAATATACATAGATTTGGAGTAGGTAGATCAAACGATCAGAAACTAACACGATTATAAAAACCGTGTAATTTTTTACAGTTATTTGAGCAACTAAACTACTTACTTACTTATCTATGAAATGAAACATCCCCTTTGACTCGGCTTAATACCCTCGAAGAGATTTTGCAGTTGATAATGGAACAATTTGGAATTGTTATGTGTTCAATGAGATGATTTGTCACCGGTATGATTGAACGTAAAGTAGGAGCACGCCAAGTTGTAATTGCACCAACTCCGGGCACGCTTTGACGGACAACTTGCGGTATCTAGCCTACTCCAAATCTATGGGAAAAGATGAATAAGCATAACGTATGTACAGTCAACAAATCGGAATCATGAGTGGGTACTCAGCCGATAATTCGTATGAAATTGTCAAAACAGTAAAATTTCCTTCTTATTAGCATCGTCCTGCACTTAGGACATTTTGAATATTAAGGCAACTGCGTTAATACGGGTCAGAGGTCTATGCAATTTTGAGCTTTGTTATTAACTGCAATAGATTAATAATTGGATAAAAAGTTACGTTTTTGATAAAGCTAGAATTATGTTTTGAATTTCGAATTAACTTTCGTTCCGCATTGTTTACCTATAAAAGTTAAACACAAGTAAACATTTTTTTTTTCAAAAACCTATACGAACTCTTTCAATTCCAGAAGAATATCAATCAAATTAAAAGAAACTAACTGTCACTGTACAATAAAATTGATAGCAAGTTTGTTGCCAGGTAAATATCTTTGAGCGAAACTCGACCTAATTGTATTAGAATAACATCTTTAGCACACACATACATCATACACACTCTTCACACACACCCCCACTATCACATACACACACGCGCCCTAGCATATATATAAACCACTTTTCTTTTATAATTCCTTGTTAATATTATTGTAGGTACTTAAAAACCTAGGAAATCAATTATTTGCTTTGGATACTGTAAGAACACACCTAATAAAGGTTTTTTGCTATCACAGTGACAGCAGAACACTGACTCCTAAGTCACAGGTCCACCTAGCTTAGGAGTCAGGGTTTAATCTATTCGTGTGACCTTTAACTATAAAAATCAATGTATTCTAGTCTTAAGAATTCTTTAAGGTTTTTTGTATCAATAA
Organism: Asteroscopus sphinx; assembly: GCA_949699075.1. NCBI lineage: Eukaryota > Metazoa > Arthropoda > Insecta > Lepidoptera > Noctuidae > Asteroscopus > Asteroscopus sphinx. The sequence continues at coordinate 9,386,368 of OX453025.1, read as the reverse complement.
ATTTAAATTTATTTATTTTATTTTATAACATAACATAACATCACGCCTGTATTTCCCCGAAGGGGTAGGTTAGTAGGTAGTAGAGGTGTATAGTACACCCACATTAGAATGTTAATGTTTTGAATGTTATATTAGAATGTTTGTAGAAAATTAAGATTATGGTGGGTCATGATTCCGTTTGGTTGAGTGTACACTTCTGTGATGCAACACAACCTGAAATAAAGTTTTTCGATTTTCAGGCATTTGTGGAATAACGATAGCGACAGATTTCCGTGAAGGCGCCTCAGGTTCTCCAGCGGACGTAGAAGCAGGAAACTTGGCTTTGGACTTCGAAGTCGGTTTCTACAGTCACCCAATATTCTCGACCACTGGAGGATTCCCAGAGAGGCTGGTGAAACGGATCGCTGAAAAGAGTGCAGAGCAGGGCTTCCCCAGAAGTAGACTGCCGGTATTATCGCAGGAGGAAATTGAGTATATAAAGGGTAGGTACTTCTAAGTCCAGGCGTAGCACAGGGGGGGCACCGATAGTATACCCATTCCCGGAGTCCCCCCACTGTTGTGCTGAAGTTGGTCACCGGGGAGGTTTTAGAGCGGTAAAAATCCCACACACCCCAGCCTCTACCCTACAAGGTCGGTAGCCTTTTAAAGGTTTCTTCGTCGAGATTTTTTTTTTACTTCTAAGTCCATCGTCTCAGCAGCAGTAGCTGAGGCTTTCTTCTTCTTGAAGAGTGTTAACATGAGCTAGCAGCTGCACCATCGTTTCTTAACCTTTTTAAAGTCGTGAGCCCCTAGATTCTAGGGGCTCACGACAGGCTTAGACCTAGGGTTAGGGTCTTAGGGCCTAGATAAACAAAAAAATTAGTATATGCCTTGCAAGTTGCAACCCGCTCATTTTAATATTTTAATAGTTACAAAAGTTTTGTTACTAACGCGACAAAGAGTATTTTACCCTTGCCACTTCGCACAGATTGCGAACCACTTATATCTAAACGCGATCCCCACCCATGGTTCGCGACGCGACCCCTAGATTAAGAAACGATGAACTACACCATAAATTCCCGCGACTCCCTCACCCTTCGCGGGTGGGTTGCGGGGGTCTGGTGGCAATAGCTCCATGTAAAATACTAATGTTCACTGGAAGCCGACCGCAACATAATTGGGAAAAGGCTCGGAGGATGATGATGATGAAATACACAATTTTTTGCTTTCTTGAACATAGATGTATCGTTTCTATTTCAGGCACAAGTGACTTCTACGGCTTCAACCACTATTCTACTAAGTTCTACACAACGGAGACTTATAAATCAGGAATGTTCGATGTGCCTTCGTACGAAGACGACATCGGAGCCGTGGGTAACTACGGGAACTATGACCCGGCGTACACTATTCATACTACTGTAAGTTTTACTATGAGTTTTTACAAGTTTAGTAGTAGGTACTAAGTGCTTAAGTACAACTCAAACATGTCAGCTAGTGCCTAAGAATTTGTACTTAATGATGACTGACCTACGACTATGGCAATGAAGAGGGCTATCCTCGAAGTGTCCCTGCGTGACCAGAAATGAGGAGATACGCAAGAGAACGAAAGTAACCGACATAGCCCGAAGAATTGCCAAACTTAAGGGGCACATTGCTCGCAGAACGGATGGCCGATGGGGCAGTAAAGTTAAGTGGCCTGATTCACAAACGTTCGAAAAGTTTCCATTTCCGATGTAAAATTTGACCGGCAATTGAAACAAAACAACTACTTCCTGCGACCATGAACGCTGCAAAGCATTCGAAACGTCAGGAAAAACAATTTTTAATAATAATTCACGATGTATTCTGGTTAAACTTGTTTTATTAAGAAACAAAACGATTGGAGAACTCAAATCGTTTTGTTTCGTAGTAAAACAAGTTTAACCGGATTACATCGCGTATTAATATTAAAATTGGTTTTCCCGACGTTTCCAATGCTTTGCAGCGTTCGTGCTCGCAGGAAGTGGTCGGTTTGTTTCGTTTGCCGGTCAAACTACACTTCGGAAACGGTAAACTTTTCGAACGTTTGTGAATAGCACTTAGATGCTAAAGGAAAATGTCGCATGCTGTAAGACGTTATTTGACGAAGAATGTTGAGGAAACCATTTGTCAAAATCCAGATATCAACTAAAAGCCATTGTCCTTTCAGAAAATACCCAACGGCATTCGAAAAGCTCTAAACTGGGTGAAAGACACCTACAACAATCCTCGCATCATGATCACAGAGAACGGATACGGCACATTGGGCGGGAATCAGGACACTGACAGAATTAATTACTACAAGGAATACATTGACGCAGTACTAGACGCTATTGAAGTGGACGGGTGTAACGTTGAAATGTATACCGCGTGGAGTCTCATGGATAACTTTGAGTGGGATACAGGACTGAGGTAATTAACACACTTCTTAACCATTCTTTCAATGTTGAGAATCGCGGTTCATACAATACGCGTAAATTAGTGGCGAATTAAATGAGTTACATTTGGAACCAGCTCTACTATCTACCAGGCCCCTCAGAAAGTATTGCGAAAAAAAGTTTTTATATATGGGAGACTGGCCAGTTATAATGTTTTTCGAAAATATGATTATTTATAAGTAAAAATAAGTAAGTTCCAATTTCAAAATTTCCCTCCACATTTTTTGCGAGTTAATTCAAAGTATTGTGTCTCACTGAAATATGGATCTGCGCCGGGAACATTTTAGAGCTATGATTTTATACGATTTCAAGTGTCGCCTGAAACCGGATGAATCGTACGATAGACTTCAAATGGCATTCATGAATGAAGGCCCTTCCAAGGCAACCGTGTATCGTTGGTATAACGAATTCAAGCGCGGTCGACCAACTTTGGGGGATGACGAAAGAAGCGGTCGCCCTTTGACGGCTGTTACCGAAGAAAACTAAAATGAAAAAAACTAAAACTATAATGAACTCCATTGTAATTTAAAAGTATTGTTAAATATTTATTTATTTATTTAACATGCATTATGAAAAAATTTGTATGCCAGTACCTGGTGGAACATGTATTAGTTCAAAATAATGTTTTCTAACACCTTATTGTACCATGTTTGATGCAAATAAATACTATTCTATTCTATTCTATTCTAAACGTGCTAGCAGTGAAAAATTTAATCCAAGACAATAGGCGAATTACATATCAGGAGATTCAACACATATTGAAGATTGGATCGGGAAGCGTTCACGAGATTCTACACAGCCATCTTCGCGTGAGGAGGATAGTATCACGCTGGGTGCCGCACAACCTCACCGATGCTCAGAAGCAGGCCCGGGTGGAATGGTGCCGTGATATGCTTAACAAATTTGAAGCAGGCTCGTCTCGGCGTGTTTACGACATCGTTACAGGTGATGAGTCCTGGATTTATCAATACGACCCAGAAACCAAGCGCCAGTCGACTGTTTGGGTGTTTCAAAATGAGCCAACGCCTACCAAAGTGAAGCGATCTAGAAGCGGGGGTAAGATTTTGATCGCTAGCTTTTTTAATTTGACTGGCCACTTGGTATCAATTCCCTTACGGGATCAAAGAAGCATTAATGCCGAATGGTATACTACCAAATGTTTGCCAGAAGTTTTCTCTGTTATAAGCAACAAGCGACCAAACACAGGGCTCCGCGGGCTACTGCTCCACCACGACAATGCACCTGCGCACACCGCACTCAAAACGAGGGACTTCCTGGACAGCACGCCAGTCAAACTCCTGGGTCACCCTCCTTACAGCCCTGATCTAGCACCGTGTGACTTCTTTTTATTCCCAAAAATAAAAAATCAGCTCAAAGGGATACAATTTTCGTCGCCGGAAGATGCGCTGGCTGCGTTCGAGCAGGCTGTAAACGAGGTGTCTGCGGCGGACTGGAAAAAGTGTTTTGAAAACTGGTTTAGGCGCATGAATCTTTGTATAGAGGCTGGTGGAAAGTACTTTGAAAAGATTTGATAAAAATATATGTACGTATAGAACAATTTTTTTTAGTTTCGCAAAACTTTCTGAGTGTCCCACGTATACTAAAACCGATATATGAAACTTAGAAATACAAACTCTTTTATGCCAAACTTATGTCTCATTTTGAAGTAGGTACTCTTTTATGCCAAACCACAGACCAGTAAGCCTCTAGACGCCTATTAGCCGGATACCCCCGGTCACAAAGCATATGCAGTAGCACTGCATATCTTACGCCCATCCACCAATCGGGACGTCACTCCATCAGCGAGCTGCACCAATCATATCACCGAACATTTGAGCCGACCAATCATAACGCGCCGTCCACCCCCCGGTCGCCGCCAACATTTTACGACTGTGTTCTCATGCAAAACTTTGTTTATGCGGCGTCTTGAGGCTTACTGGTCTGTGTGCCAAACTTATCTCCCATTTTGTATACACTATTATGCCAAATTATCTTATTTTGTACTCTTTTATGCCAAACTTATCTCCCATTTTGTATACTCTTTTATACTTTCAGTGCAAAGTTTGGTCTTTTCGAAGTGGACTTCGAAGATGACAAAAGGACTCGTAGAGCAAGAACCTCAGCTATATGGTACAAAAACTTAATAGCCAAGAGGACTTTAGACCCTACTGACGAACCAAAGCTGGAAGAAATCTTGTACTAATGTTTGAATGATGTTGTTTAAATAAAATCACGTTTTATATCAAAAATAGATTTAATTTATTGAGAAATTCGTGTTGTTTTGATTAAAAAGATGAAGTTTTAATTAGATAGCTTTTCAAATAACAGATTAAACAAATTAATGATCGAGTACATAGCAAATCTTCATTTTTTTAATCAACTTTATTAAATACCCTTATTTACAGTATTTCAGTCATTTTTATTATTCGATTTCTCAACAATTCAAGTTTGTCAAAAAATATTATTTCTATATTACATAATCATTCATCATCATCATTTCAGCCGAAAGACGTCCACTGCTGGACATAGGCCTCCCCCAAGCATCGCCACAACGACCGGTCCTGTGCCTTCCGCATCCAGCGGATTCCCGCGACCTTCACCAGGTCGTCGGTCCACCTTGTGGGGGGTCTACCCACGCTGCGCCTTCCAGTACGCGGTCGCCACTCCAGAACTTTACTGCCCCATCGGCCATCCGTTCTGCGAGCAATGTGCCCCGCCCACTGCCACTTAAGTTTGGCAATTCTTCGGGCTATGTCGGTTACTTTCGTTCTCCTGCGAATCTCCTCATTTCTGATTCGATCACGCAGGGACACTCCGAGCATAGCCCTCTCCATTGCCCTTTGAGTGACTTTGAGCCTTCTTATGAGGCCCATTGTGAGCGAACACGTTTCAGTACCGTAAGTAATTACTGGCAACACACACTGGTCAAAGACTTTCGTCTTGAGACACTGCAGTATTTTGGACGAGAAGATATTGCGTAGCTTCCCGAACGCTGCCCAACCGAGTCGGATTCGACGATTGACCTCTTTCTCGAAGTTGGACTTACCTAGCTGGACAGTTTGTCCTAGGTATACATAATCGTCAACAACTTCGAGTGTAGATTCTCCGATGTTTACGGGAATGGGTGCTATATGGGAATTCGACATAACCTTTGTCTTGTCCATATTCATCTTAAGACCCACTCTATCAGAAGCTCTACTGAGGTCATCGAGCATTGTACCGAGGTCCTCCATGGTCTCAGCCATGACTACTATGTCGTCGGCAAACCGAAGGTGAGTGATGTACTCGCCGTTTATGTTAATGCCTAGCCCCTTCCAGTCCAGAACCTTGAAGACATCCTCCAATGCAGCAGTGAACAGTTTCGGAGAGATCACATCTCCCTGTCTCACACCTCGCTGCAGAAGGATAGGTTTCGAGGCTTGGTCCTGTAATCGGACTGACATAGTGGCGTTTTCATACAAAGACTTTAACACTTCGATGTACCGATAGTCAATCTGGCACCGTTGAAGAGACTGTAGTACCGCCCAAAGCTATTACATAATATACCTCCTTAATTAAATATAAAAATATATAATTGACTATTATAAGTTATTTTATAAGTACATGAAACAGTTCACAATTGAAATATTCCTACTTTTAAATGCCATACAACAAAGCATCCAAAAAAGATTTTTTTCTTAAAGTTATAACGTGACGTAAATGTTAAAACACTAGGGCACAAGCCACACACAAATAACATTTTAACTGTAAAAAATCATAGTTATTATTTACTAGTTTTGCTATTCACATTCGAAACACAATAGTGTACTTAAATTTTCGAATGAGATAATATTATCAAAATGAAGTCAGTAATCATACCTTCGGAAACTGATCCTGAACCCATTCAATGATTGCGAGGTGTCGTGTGTGTTCAATTGAATATATTACACAATTTACAACACATACATTTAGAATGGAACAGTTAAGTTTTTACCAGATTTTCTGTCTGTTTGTTTGTCTATTCGGTACAAATTTTGCAATCGATTTTAAAGTAACTTCCCAATAAGCTAGAGACTTGAAACTTTAAACATAGCTCAGAACTGGATGACAATCTAATATTAACTCACTATCGTTTTAAAACCGCAGTTTATTATTAAAAAAAGTTATGAACAGATGAGACAGTTTATTTTATTTTACACTTTTTTTTATAAATCTATTTTATGACATTAAAATCACAGACTGTTTTTTGCAGACGGTATAAAAATTAGCCCAGTATGCAGTATATTAAATGGCGACAGCGGACATCGGAACCGTATAATTATTACGATAGTGATGTAATAATTGGTTGTTTATTGGTAATCTAAAGAAAGTTTTCATACCTTTCAACAGTTCCTACAAGATGTTGATCTGTAATCGTGCCATATTTCTAGATCTGATGAAAAATAATGTGCTTAGTCACCTAAAAATACTTAAAAAATTCTACGATTATTTAATACCAAAATTTTCACATAGAAACATAGCGAGGGTTCGAGAATAAATCCCGAACTACTCGGAAAATAAGTCATCGGCGGCATTGTCAAAGGGTGGAAATACCTGCAAATTGTTTTGGTGGTGTCACACGCATCGTTTTTGTGTCGCACGTGACACACGGGGGGAATTTGTTTGTTTACAAATAGGGATTTAAAAAAAAAAAAAATTTGGTATAGATTTTTTTACTGATTCGTGTTCAGTATCAGTGGTATAGTCACCTCCTTAAATATGGCACGAATACAGATGAACATGTTGTATAGATGCATGATCACTCCATTTTCAACTACTCCATGACTTTAATTCATCAAGTACATTTCCCAGGTATTTCCATGTCGTTAAGTTTCTTGTACACATCTAACATTGTGGGTCGTTGGTGCCTCAAGAACTTTGTGCAGTGAAGCCCTATGGCGACAAATGCGCGACACAAGTCGGGGTTTGAGTGAGGGGTGCCACGGAGTACTGGGTCTTCTAATGTCGCTGGAAGATAAAAGTATAAAGATAAAGATCGTTTATTTGTCATATAAAGTTACTGGTTTTGATTAGGGATGTAACGGATTCCGGATATTCGGCCTTCCTGTAAGCCGGATATTCGGCTTAACATCGAGCATGTCGTGCACTCGGTCCGTGTCGATCTGAGCGAGCCCCGCGAAGGTGAGGCATGGACTATCGGGCGATTTTTAGGCTTATTATTATTATTTATTTATGATGTTCTTTATTGTACAGTCAGAAATCTGTCCGGTGAACCACCACTAAGTCTAAAATCGCTTGCGCTCAGTGTTCGGCGGCAGCCTGTAAGGTAGCAGGATCTGTTCAAGGGACTTTGTCTGTATCTATTATTATTAATTTGATTGGAGTTTCGCCACAATGTAAACTTCAATTAATTTATGGCGAGGGTGCCGACTGAACATCTGTCAACCTTCACAAAAGAAGAATTTCGGCCAAAAGGTGTTCCGGCGATTCCGAGGCCGGATACCTAACACCGCGCGACACAAGACACCCATTTTAAATAGTGTTTAGTAGTAACTTCTATATTATTATTTATGTATAGTATTTTGTATTATAGTATATTGTTTATGTATTTTGTATGGGCCTTCATGGCTGAATCAAATGAATTAATTAATGCAGAGAAATTAGTGTTCATTCACTATAATTTGGCCCTAGTTCAGTACGTTCAGGTATTAAATTAAAAATATAATCGACTTTTGCCGTTGGCTGTACCCGGCAAATATTTTTATATGCATCTATCTCACAAAGGTGGGTGAATCATTGCATTTTGAACGTTATTTCTATGACATAAAAGTAACATCACCGGCCTTCGTGAGATAGAATATTTTATGTAAAAATAATGCTTTCATTGGCTTCTTCTTCTATCGTGTCGACATGAGCTACATAATGATAACAGCTCATGCCGTGGGGAAAAGATTAGCCAGTCAGCAGGTTGGTAGCGGGGCTGACTGACCAGGCTGCGCCGGACGATCAATTAAATATCGTCACTCGTGGAGGCTGTTTGAATGCATGCATGCATGGCTCTTTTTTTCTTTTCATGGGCTAGTGACAATATACATGCTGAAATTTGAGTCGCTTAAATCCCGAAAAGGGGTCATTGTACTCATCATTATGAACAACTTTTACTATGGGACCAACCCTGAAATCGCGAAAAAAAAATCAGGTGGTCCCTACATTTTGTTCACTTAAATCAATAAAATGTAGGGACCACCTGATTTTTTTTAAAAGTTAAAAGTTGTTCATAATGATGAGTACAATGACCCCTTTTCGGGATTTAAGCGACTCAAATTTCAGCGTGTATAGTGAAATGAACAATCTATTTCCCAAATCTTTTGATTGCCACTCACCCATATCCACTCCCTGATTGAACTGCCGATGTATATACATGCTGAGTAGCTGCTCTGGCCTGGTCTTGTCGGTGGCGGGGAGGACCGTGGCCATCTCCACCATGACCACGCCGTAGCTGTACACGTCCACTGCTGGGGACAGGCAGCGCGAGCGCAGGTATTCGTCTGGGAGGTAGGGCTTTGTGCCGTATACCCTGCAGGTCAAGAGGACAAATGTTATGTGCTGGCACAGACCATTAAGTCTCTATACGCCGATTACCCTGATGCCCACGGTCACCAAGCATATGCAGTGCCGCCAATCGGGACGTCTCTGTGTTAGCGAGCGGCACCAATCATGCGGAATCATACCACCAAACTTTTGAGGGGACCAATCATAACACGCCGTCCGCCCCCCGGTCCCGTCCCGTTATGCGACGTCTTGAGGCTTACTGCTCTGTGTATGCTGGCCATGGCAAAGGGGGGGGGGGTGTAGCGGGGGGAGGGAGGGCAAGGGGTTACACTTGCACTTCTCTGGCTAGGGGTATAAAAACAAAAAAAAAACGTGATTTTTATTATGATAAAACAAGTTTAACCGAATTACATCGCGTATATTATTTAAATTGGATTTCCTGATGTTTCGAAAGATTTGCAGCATTTGTTGCATTATGTGTAAGTAGTGATCTCGAAAATCTAAGAAATTATTATAGTATTTTTTATTAAAAACACGTTCTAATCGTGCCATAGAAATAGGATTAACTAGAGTCGTAGTAATGAAGTGAATATTTCTCATATAGCTTACTATCTCTTGTCTTACACAGGCAGCAATATGACAGAAAGAGATAGATATCTACAAACGGTATGGCCTTCAACTGTTAATGTAACCGTTTTACTAGCGAGTTACCAAGCTGGTGATCAAATCCATATAAAATAGATCGATACAAGAAAATGAATTGGCTACATTCCGATAAAGTGATTATACCACTTTCAATTTACAATTAATAATAATTTAATATTTAATTTGATTATTTTTACTGAAGAGTTTTTCCAAATGAGTTGTATCCTTATGTATGAATATCGAGTCTGATAACGTAGCTCACAGGAACAAAAGGGTTTTTGTTACATACTGTATGTTTGTCTCTTTCTACCACATTGTGACGTTTATGCAAAAGAGTAGTCCCGTGTGATAGTAACAGGCCATACCTTGAAACTTTCACGTGCGTCCTGTCTTCTCCGTAAGGTCCCTTTCTAGCTAAGCCGAAGTCTCCAATCTTGGGCATCAGACATGTGTCTAGCAGAATGTTGGCTGGCTTGATGTCACCGTGGATGAGAGGGGTGCCCGCCATTGTGTGAAGGAATTGAAGACCTCTGGAAGAAATGATACTGTTAGCTTGTAAAATCCCACTGCTGGGCAGACTTCCCCTTGATTTTGTATTGGAAAATGTGCATATTAATAATTCAATTTTCATGTATCTGTGTTTTTAGCACAAAAGTTGCTTATGATTGTTTGAAGGATGATAAGATTATAGTATGTAGGAGTATTACAAATTACACAAATATATTACATATTATAGAATCACACATCATAGTGTTCATTTACGTATCGTTTTTTCATTTTTCATTTAAGTATTAATAACGCATCAGTTGTTATTACCATACTTAGTTAAACCATTAGATTCATTTGTCATTTTTGTCTTGTACCTTTTATTAATTTAATAGAAGTTCCCCATTGATATAGCTTAAACAAGTTTCCAATATTCTAGTTTTAATAATATAGTAACGACCAGTAAAGGTAAATTTAGTATTACATGTCCCATGTGTCAAAAAGGTCACTACATATTTACTTGTGAACAGTTTAGATCGCTTACAGTCCCTGCACGCTTATCTAAAGCTAAGGAATTCAAACTTTGTTTGAATTGTTTACGTCCAGGTCATTCGGACTCAACTTGTCCGCTTGGCCACTGCAAGTATTGCAAAATTAGGCATAACACATTATTGCATTCTTATGATGATGATTCTAACCTTCATAAAGAACATATAACTTTAGCTGGTACTAATCATGATTATTCATCTCGTCATGTGTTGCTTTCCACAGCATTGGTAAGAGTCACGGACCATTCCGGGATGCCGCACAGCGCCAGAGTCTTACTTGACAATGGAAGCACGGTTAATTTCATTACCAAGGATCTTTGTGGTAAGCTGCATTTGCCTGTTCGTAGTGTAAGCTCACACGTTGCAGGTATAAACAATCAAGTGTCTACCGTTACGCAATCTTGTGCCTTGCATTTACAATCTTACGACAGGTCTTATGACATTGACATTGATTGTTTTGTCTTGCCAAACATAACTTCCCCTATACCTCATACATACATAGACTTAACTGACCTGCAGCTACCAGCAGGAATAAGTCTAGCCGATCCATCCTTCAATGTACCTAACTCCATCGACATACTTGTTGGAGCCGACATCTTTTGGAGTGTGATTGGTCATAACCGCATACAGTTAGGTAGACATATGCCAACGCTGTTCGAGACCAAGCTCGGATGGCTCTTATCTGGCTCCATACTTCAACCTAACACAACCCAGTCAGTGTGCATGTTCGAGCATAACAAGCACACCCCACATATTCATACACCCACAGATCTTTCAAGATTTTGGGAACTTGATTCCATCTCGCCTAAGTTCAATTTCACATCAGAAGAGCGAGCATGTGAACGCAACTTCATAAATACTACGAAACGTAACGCTGATGGACGTTTCGTTGTCACCATTCCTCTTAAGGAATGTCCTAGTGTGTTGGGTAACTCATATGAGATGGCTAAACGTCGTTTTATGTCATTAGAGCGTAGACTAGATAGAGACCCAGTACTTAATCATCGTTACGTAGAGTTCTTGTCAGAGTATGAAGCATTAGGTCATATGAGCGAAGTCTCTAATCCTTCTTCATCTTCTGATTCATACTTTCTCGCCCATCATGGTGTTTTCAGAGAGTCCAGTACAACGACTAAGCTTCGCGTTGTCTTTGATGCCTCAGCCGTCACAACGTCTGGTAAGTCGTTTAACGACATCCAATCTATAGGCCCTAGGGTTCAGGATGACCTAGTATCTATATTACTGCGATTTCGTCAACATAAATACGTCGTGTCTTCAGATATCGAAAAGTTTTTTCGTCAGATCGATATTGACGAATCGCAGCGATCCTTACAACAGATACTATGGCGCTCTGATCCCTCATTACCTCTTAAAACATTCACTCTGAATACTGTCACATACGGAACAGCATCCGCTCCTTTCATTACTACACGATGCTTGTCTCAATTGGCAAAGGAAGCATTAAACACACGTACACAACAATCAATAAAACATGATTTTTACGTAGATGACTATCTGTCAGGAGGCGACTCTATCGAGAGCACCATTGCTCTGTGTAGTGACGTCATCCAAATTCTTAAATCAGCTCAACTTAATCTTCGGAAGTGGCAGTCAAATAACTCACAAATACTACATGCAGTTACCACAAACATACCTAATAAATTCTTTCTATGGTTTATTATTATCAGATTATTATCATATTAAATAAATATAAAATATGTATTACACATTACACAAATATAAAATATATATTACAAATTACACAAATATAAAATATATATTACACAATCATAAAACATATATTACACAATCATAAAACATATATTACACAATCATAAAATATATATTACACAATCATAAAACATATATTACACAAATAATAAAGTGACTAACCTAGCAACTCCATGTACAATATTATATCGCTGCGACCACGACAGCGCTGGGTAATGTGTCTTCCCTCTTAGCCGCTGTTCTAATGAACCTCCGCCCATAAGCTGGTAGACTAGACACGCTTCTGGGCCTACAAATATTAATTATAATGTTACGATTCTGGGGGATTGCACTGAACAAAACATAAAACAATATTATATCATATCATTATATTTCATCATCATCATTTCAGCCGAAAGACGTCCACTGCTGGACATAGGCCACCCCCAAGGGAGCGTTCAAGTATTACGTAACGCAATTTTTGGAGATTTTTGACCCCCTCCCCCCATGTAACGCACCATAACGTTTTTCTGTACCCCCACCCCTAGTAAAACATTACGTAACCACCACCAAGTGACCATTTTTACCTGAAAGTCACAATTATGTGGCGTAAAGTACCGGAAAGTCGCTAATATACCTATTTTATTGTTTTAATCGCGTTAATATTTTTTATTAACATTTGAAATGTCGTTCTGAAGGGTTAAAACAATGGTTACGTAACACGTAGTTCAAACCCCCCTACGCCCAAATTCGTTATGTAATACTTGAATGTTCCCCAAGCTGGTCATGTTGGGGGGATATGCCATAATCGCCACGCTTGCAATAAAATTGCTTAAAATAGGTTGTTGTTTATTACATTAAATTCATTCAAATAATGTGAGTATAATGTAGGTTAATGTCAGAAATAGACAAGAGTTTAAAAGTGAGAATATTGCCTTTAGAAATAAACCCAAAAAGAGTTGCCATAGCATGTAGGAGTTGATCTGTCCCAACAGACGGCACCCGCTTACGAGCATGACGCGAGCATCAGCCATCGCTTAACTCAAACATATTGAAGGGAACTTAACGACCCGATACTAACGCCACCATCAGCATGACATTTAAGACTGACTCATACACCTCACACTGACTCATACTGCTAGACAAATAGGCAGGAATATATAGAATTACTAATATAATGAATTGTAATAACATTAATGGTCATATGATACTTAAATTATAAATTTTAATCAACTTATGTTAATGGTTACTTCTGGTTCTGGCAACCTTTTTTGAACGTAATAGTGTTGCCTAAGTTAACAAAGATAGCATTTGTTTCCTGGTGATGATTTTAAATACCGGGAAAAAATTCTTTTAAAGTTGACATTAATATGTAGACATGAAAATGAGTTTCAGTTTCATAGTACATACAATGAATGATAGTGTAATTTGGCGATAATGTTCTTATTTGAATTTGGAGATAAATTAACAAATTGATATTGTGAATCATGAACGTTTCATAACAATATGAAACCATCCTCTTGTTTTGCAATTTGCTTGCTTGGCAGGGTTGGCATCGCAGTTGGTTGGTTAAATACTCAGAGAACGCTGCTGCCCATCCTCTGGTGAATCCCTTTGTCTCCTTTTACGACACCCATGAGAAGATATAGGGTGGTGCAATTCTTAACGCCCGGCACCACACGAAACATTATATTTATTACCAGACAACTTAGTCCAAATGCAAGTAGGTTAGTAACAATATTTGCTTTTAAACTATGTTATTACATAAAACGTTCCGTGTGGTGCCGGACGTAAAGAACTGCACCACCCTCTCTCTTCTCATGGGTGTCGTAAAAGGCGACTAAGGGATTCACCAGAAGATGAGCAGCAGTGTTCTCGGAGTATTTAACCAACCAACTGCGATCGCCAACCCGCCTGCCAAGCGTGGCGATTATGGCATATCCCCCTTTTGGGGGGGGCTTTTGTCCAGCAGTGGACTTCTTTCGGATGAAATGATGAATGTTGATGATGATTATACATGCTGAAATTTGAGTCGCTTTAATCCCGAAAAGGGGTCATTGTACTCATCATTATGAACAACTTTTACTATGGGACCAACCATGAAATCGCGAAAAAAAAATCAGTTGTAGGGACCAACTGCACAGTCTGCGCCGGACGATCAATTAAATATCGTCGCTCGTGGAGGCTGTTTGAATGCATGCATGCATAGCTCTTTTTCTCTTTTCATGGGCTAATGACAATATACATGCTGAAATTTGAGTCGCTTAAATCCCGAAAAGGGGTCATTGTACTCATCATTATGAACAACTTTTACTATGGGACCAACCCTGAAATCGCGAAAAAAAAATCAGGTGGTCCCTGCATTTGTGTTCACTTAAATCAATAAAATGTAGGGACCACCTGATTTTTTTTTTAGCGATTTCAGGGTTGGTCCCATAGTAAAAGTTGTTCATAATGATGAGTACAATGACCCCTTTTCGGGATTTAAGCGACTCAAATTTCAGCGTGTATAAAACAAGGGCTAAGTTTTGCAAAGATTCGATTTGTCCGATTACCCTCGACATATACACTGTACATGACATTTTCCTACCTCCTAAAGAGTATCCATACAAGGGCAGTATGTTGTCGTGTCGGTACTGGTTGAGACACATCTCTCTGATGAGTTCTTTATTTCTATCGTTGTTGTCTCGTAGACGCTTTACGGCTACCGGGAGATGCTTCCATTCACCTGCGAAGTCACGATGATTTAATATTTAATTTGATTATTTTTATTGAAGAGTTTTTCCAAATGACTTGTGTCCTTACGTATGAATATCGACTCTGATAACGTACCTCACAGGAACAACAGGGTTTTTGTTACATGTTGTATACACTATAATCAGACCAAGTTTGACGCTGGTATGTATTACCGTTTTGAAGATAGAGCAGGAACAAAAACGTTGAAAATATTGCATGTTTTTCGAGGTTTCTTGTATGGTTTTGGTTTTAGACTTTTTAATTTTTAGACTGCCTCGTTGGTCTAGTGGTTGCAAGCGCGACTGCTGAGCGTGGGGTCCTGGGTTCGATTCCCGGGTCGGGAAAAGTGTTATTGGGTTTTTTCATTAGGAAATTCTCAGTAGCAGCCCGGAATCTGGATTTGTGCCCGGTCAATGGCAATAGGCTCGCCCCCTATTACATGGGACTATAACATAACTGGCGAAATGTGGGTGTACTATTACACTTCTGCCTACCCCTTCGGGGAAATACAGGCGTGATGTAATGTGTTATTTTTAGTATTTGTCGTGATAGGAGTCAATGTAACACAGTATCTGAGAAAATTTCAACCGGCTACCTATTACCGTTAAGATACAGCCCTGTGACAGACAGACGGACGAACAGTGTAGCAAGAGTAATAGGGTCCCATTTGGCACCCTTTGCCTACGGAACCCTAAAAACAGAGTGTAGTTCATATTATTCCATAATCGTACTAATTTTCCATTCCATATACTTTCGCATTTGTAATGTTAGTAAGTTCTCAAACTTAGGCGAAAACTATGATAAAGTTGTCGTACCTTTGAACACCTATCCAAAGCCTCCTATGATAAAGTTGTCGTACCTTTGAACACCTGTCCAAAGCCTCCTATGATAAAGTTGTCGTACCTTTGAACACCTGTCCAAAGCCTCCTATGATAAAGTTGTCGTACCTTTGAACACCTGTCCAAAGCCTCCTATGATAAAGTTGTCGTACCTTTGAACACCTGTCCAAAGCCTCCTATGATAAAGTTGTCGTACCTTTGAAAACCTGTCCAAAGCCTCCTATGATAAAGTTGTCGTACCTTTGAACACCTGTCCAAAGCGTCCTATGATAAAGTTGTCGTACCTTTGAACACCTGTCCAAAGCGTCCTATGATAAAGTTGTCGTACCTTTGAACACCTGTCCAAATCCTCCTCTTCCCAACAGATTGTTGTCAGCCCAGTTGCCCGTCGCCTCCATCAGCTCCTTATAGCTCATCTTAGGAATAGCAGACACGTTTCTCATGATCTCATCGTCATCATTCCCTTTGTCTCCTTGCGTTGATGAAGACTGGAAATACGAAAATAAATATATGTACTTAGTAAGCTAATCGTTTTATTAAAATAAAATAAAACATGTGTGCTCGCACCTCTCTCTTTTGCCCCTACAGTAATATACGAAACGTAACTCTCTCTCTTTCTATCTTCACTAACTTATCTCCCTCTCAACTTCCGTTCGCCTTTAAAACACTTTTCGTAACGAATTCACCAGCTTACTCCCCAAGTCAAGCGTGCCTAAAGTAGTTTTACTTCAATAATATCGACGGTGATACTGCAATAACGCATAACTTGCATGGGTAGGTAAAAACCGCGTATACATAAAAACACGCCAAATTCAAATTTGTCTTGTGGGTTTCTATTCGTAACGTCTGTTTTTTCTCCCTTGTTTTATTTAGTAAACAATATTGAATGAATGATTTATTTCTCGCCACAATATTAGTTCAATCAATCAATCAACTCAGCCTATCGCAGTCCACTGCTGGACATAGGCCTCTCCCAAGTTGCGCCACAACGCTCGGTCCTCTGCCTTCCGCATCCAGTCCCCCCCAGCCACGTTCTTTAGGTCGTCGGTCCACCTGGCAGGGGGGCGCCCTACGCTGCGTTTGCCGATACGCGGTCTCCACTCAAGGACTCGTCTGCTCCAACGGCCATCGGTCCTTCGACAGACATGGCCAGCCCACTGCCACTTCAGCTTACTGATCCTACAAGCTATGTCGGTCACTCCGGTTCTTCTCCGAATAATCTCGTTACGGATTTTATCCGACAATATTAGTTATTACATTAGTTTTACATGGTATCAGAGTATGTCATAAAAGTTAAAAATATTGTGGGAGACTGGTGCCTAAACTAAGCTCTAGGCCATATTGACATGTCTCTTTATTCAAATTATTATTAAGAGCCTATACCATAGTAGGTACTATTAGATATTCTTTGCCTATACTGTTCCACTGCAGGGCAAAGGCCTCCCCACTCTTTTTCCACCTCTCTCTGTCTGTGCCTGTTATGGACCAGTTTTTTACTCAAATAAATACTGATAAAATATAATTACTAGTTCTACACATGTAAAAAAAAAATGTGTGTGAGATTGTTAACATAATGTCTTTTAGTAGTTATTATTGAAGAATTGCATTAAAAATACGTGCCAGGATTGTTTGGCAAGCGTCAAAGAAGATTCTAGGCAAGAGGGATTAGGGGCAATTAATGTAAATAATATAACCACTTATTGAACGTTAATAAAAGCATGTTTTCCGCCATTTTCTAAGATTTTGTCGAAATTAGTTAGACAAAGTCTTACCCCCTTGCCTAGAATCTTCATTGACGCGTGCCAGCTACGTATTATATTATCTGTTTAGGCCTACATCGCACTGCGATTTTTACTCGCGCGATTTTGTATCGCTAAATCTGTAACACACGGAATCATATGCAGGTGTCCGTACGACGGTAGGTGAGACTCAGTGCGCGAATAAAAATAGCGCGAATAAAAATCACTGTGCGGGCTTAGCTTTAATAAATCACAGCCATATCACAAGCACACACACACACTCACTCGAAGTTGTTGACGATTATGTATACCTAGGACAAACTGTCCAGCTAGGTAAGTCCAACTTCGAGAAAGAGGTCAATCGTCGAATCCGACTCGGTTGGGCAGCGTTCGGGAAGCTACGCAATATCTTCTCGTCCAAAATACCGCAGTTTCTCAAGACGAAAGTCTTTGACCAGTGTGTGTTGCCAGTAATTACTTACGGCACTGAAACGTGGTCGCTCAAAATGGGCCTGATAAGAAGGCTCAGTCACTCAAAGGTCAATGGAGAAGGCTATGCTCGGAGTGTCCCTGCGTGATCGAATCAGAAATGAGGAGATTCGCAGGAGAACGAAAGTAACCGACATAGCCTGAAGAATTGCCAAACTTAAGTGGCAGTGGGCGGGGCACATTGCTCGCAGAACGGATGGCCGATGGGGCAGTAAAGTTCTGGAATGGCGACCGCGTACTGGAAGGCGCAGCGAGGGTAGGCCCCCCACAAGGTGGAGGGCCTACCCTCGCTGCCACGACCTGGTGAAGGTCGCGGGAATCCGCTGGATGCGGATGGGGCAGGACCGATTGTTGTGGCGATGCTTGGGGGAGGCCTATGTCCAGAAGTGGACGTCTTTCGGCTGAAATGATGATGATGATATCACAAGCATTATACATCAATCAACTCAGCATATCGCAGTCCACTGCTGGACATAGGCCTCTCCCAAGTTGCGCCACAACGCTCGGTCCTTTGCCTTCCGCATCCAGTCCCCCCCAGCCACGTTCTTTAGGTCGTCGGTCCACCTGGCAGGGGGGCGCCCTACGCTGCGTTGGCCGATTCGCGGTCTCCACTCAAGGACTCGTCTGCTCCAACAGCCATCGGTCCTTCGACAGACATGGCCAGCCCACTGCCACTTCAGCTTACTGATCCTAGCAAGCAAACAAGCTATGTCGGTCACTCCGGTTCTTCTACGGATAATCTCGTTACGGATTTTATCCTTCAAAGAAACTCCAAGCATAGCTCGCTCCATAGCTCACTGAGCGACTTTTAATTTGTGGACTAGCCCAACTGTCAGTGTCCACGTCATTATACATAAGCCATGAAAAATATTTGTATCTAGATATAATGCACCTAAAGATGACAATTAAGGCATGCACTACAGACACGAGGCGTACATGCAGCCGCATATCAATGGTAACAATCCTACTTCCTACTTCCTATCCTACTAGTATTATAAACGTGAAAGTTTGTGAGGATGTATGGATGTTTGTTACTCTTTCACGCAAAAACTACTGTATGCATTTTAATGAAATTTGGCATACAGATAGAACATAACCTAGATTAACATATAGGCTTTTTATCCTCGACTGCCTCGTTGGTCTAGTGGTTGCAAGCGCGACTGCTGAGCGTGGGGTCCTGGGTTCGATTCCCGGGTCGGGCGAAGTGTTATTGGGTTTTTTCATTAGGAAACTCTCATTCGCAGCCCGGAGTCTGGATTTGTGCCCGGTCAGTGGCAATATGCTCGCCCCCTATTACATGGGACTATAACATAACTGGCGAAATGTGGGTGTACTATTACACCTCTGCCTACCCCTTCGGGAAATACAGGCGTGATGTTATGTTATGTTACTTTTTATCCCGGGCAGATGAACAGTTCCCGAGGGATGCGCGATAAATGACTTCCACGCCGGTGAAGTCGCGGGCATAGGCTAGAACCATTATAAGAGGATCCAGCTTAGTATATATGTAAATTTGATACAAGACAGGTTCTACTTTTACTAGTTTATAATGCGCTTGACATTTACATAACATAATTATTGTTATGCTACGACGACCTTGGCAACAAAATCTATTCTATCTATTTTGATAACATTTTAATTGAATTTCTAGTGAATTTGTAATTTATTTATTTATTTAACAGCTGCCTACTGTACTTACAGTTGCCCAACAGTAGGCCAAGTTATAATTTAGGTACATATATAATTCTTATAAGTCTAATTATAATCAGTTAAAAATTTATGACAAAAGCTGACAAATTGGTTTATTTTGGTATAAAAAATATCGACTTCTGGTTGTTCACCAATCAGAGCGTTGAGCAATGAAACAGCATTATTATTTGGAGCATACTGGGAAGTGCTGGAACTGGAATGTACTGGAATGTGCGTGACAGTGGTGCCGCCAGTAGCTGGCGCGCGCGCAGCCGTGTGTACTTGTCGGGTGCGGATAGGAAACAGCGAGCGAGGCTTGTTGGATTGTCGATCTTGCCGTTTATAGTTAAATAATAATTTACCATCAACGCACATTTTCGCCTTAACTCTAATAAAAAAAAAAAATTAAAAAAAATGTAATATATAATATATATATTTTAGTAAATTAATCAGTAGAAATCTATTCATAATAAAATCTCAACTGTAACAATCAATTTAATGTAATTTTGAATAGTAATTATTGTATGTTTTATTTTTCTTTAAATTAGGTACCTAAATATTTTTACAAAATGTGACTCAACACCTATTCAATGTTTGCAGTGCCCTAACAGGGTTTATGTACTCCAATGTAATATCATTGTATTGTGTAATGATTATAATATGTTAAATTGTTGATGTACACGTTGGCAAATAAATGAATAACGTCTGTGGTCTAGTGGTTCGAGGGTCCGACTGCTGATCACGAGGTCGTGGGTTCGATTTCCACAGGACACAAATATTTGTGTGATGAATATAAGTGTTTGTGTTGGTCTGGGTGTTTCTTATGTATTATAATTATGTATTTACAAAAAACATAACTCTTTAACTCATTTTAGGGATCCGTAGTCCTACAAGGAACCCTTATAGTTTCGTCATGTCCGTCCGTCTGTCCTAATCATATAGGTACAGCTTAATAACTTCTACAGTTATAAACATAAGTAAATGAAATTTTGTTAAAAAATGGTTTAGATATAGATCTCAATTTTAAAAGAATAAAAAAAACTTGATAACGTATTTTAGGGGTGGCGCCCATACATGTGAAATGGGGATGAAAATATTTTTTTCGCTGCACCCCATCGTGTGGGGTATCATTGAATAGGTATACTAAAATGAAGGTAATGTTTGATACATCACTTTTTCATCAGGTGTACCATCTGCGAAATATAGCCCACCAAAGTGGCTTACAATGTGTCCCCCCCCTGCCATTTCCAAACTATGCAACGTAGAAACTTGTAATCTTCCACGTTGATAGACTTTTATAAAAACTCTCTTTTAAAATTATTTCGAGTATAATGTGAGTATAAATTTTTGAGTTATAGTGAGAAAACTGAAAAATACTTAAGATGTCCTAGTTCATAGGTCATTGACCTTAAAGAAAAATGATCGTAGCAAATAATGCTCCTTTACTTACTTTCTATTTAAAAAAATCTCAAAAAGAAACTTTGTGTTATATTGATAACACAAAGTAACAGCGCCACGCGTTTGTAATTAGGCCAGTAGGTCTCAGGGTTATAGGGTTCCTTAAGTATAAGGAACCCTATAATACTGAGCATGGCCCGACATGCTCTTGGCCGGTTTTTTCATTTTATTTTATGTATTTAGTCCGTGTGGTGCCGGACTTAAAGAATAGCACCACCCTTATCTCTTCTCATGGGTGTCGTAAAAGGCGACTAAGGGATTCACCAGAGGATGGGCAGCAGCGTTCTCTGAGTATTTAACCAACCAACTGCGATCGCCAACCCGCCTGCCAAGCGTGGCGATTATGGCATATCCCCCCCCCCCTTAATTGGGGGAGGCCTATGTCCAGTAGTGGACGTCTTTCGGCTGAAGTGATTTACAAAAAAAAAGTATATATGTATTATATCCACTGTCTGACTGCCTCGTTGGACTAGTGGTCGCAAGCGCGACTGCTGAGCGTGGGATCCTGGGTTCGATTCCCGGGTCGGGCAAAGAGTTATTGGGTTTTTTCATTAGGAAATTCTCAGTAGCAGCCCGGAGTATGGATTTGTGCCCGGTCAGTGGCAATAGGCTCGCCCCCTATTACATGGGACTATAACATAACTGGCGAAATGTGGGTGTACTATACACCTCTGCCTACCCCTTCGGGGAAATACAGGCGTGATGTTATGTTATGTTATCCACTGTCTAATACGCATAGCACAAGCTCTGCTTAGTATGGGACTAGATGGTGCTGTGTAAAAATGTCCCAAAAATATTTATTTATTTTATCTAACTCCATGGTTTGCACATCGTTAATCAATCAACAATTTTCGCTTATCAACCTTTAATATGTTGCTGATTAGAATTATTATTTGGAGAAACTGATGAATGACAATGATATAATTATTACGTAGGTTTGTTCATCTTATTATCAGGGATGTTATGGATATGAAATTTCGGATCTGGATACGGATATAGAATTATTTCGGATTATCCGTTAGTTTCGGATAGTTTCGGTTATGGATATAAGATTTTTAAGGAATTGTAAAAGTAAAAGAAAAAAGCAATAGAAATACCAAACAATGCAAGGGACGCGCGCGGCTAGTGTGTCCATAGAAAATCTGTGAGTGTGTCGGCTCAGCCGAACGAAAACTAAAACATGTCATAACATGTCTCATTTAGACTCCTCTCCTATCAAAATTATTCGAAACTTTTATATCGGATTCGGTTACGGTTACGGATAGATTTTTATTTCGGATTTCCGATAGTTTCGGTTACGGTTACGGAGCTCCATAACACCCCTGCTTATTATGATCGATCGAATTATTCAAGGGATGTTTCCACAATACTAATTTAGGTAGAAAATCCCGCTTTGCGCGGGCCACTAAACAATAATATTTAGGAAAGCTGGAAATTGATATACCTATAAGAAATTTTTAAAGCTAATTAATATTTTTCAGGACTGGACAATTGATTTATTCGTATTGATCAACTTAAGTATCACTTTTGCGGTCAATTTTTAATAATAAGTCAATTCTAATTAGTATTATTTACATACATACATAACATCACACCTGTATTTCCCCGATTGGGTAGGCAGAGGTGTAATAGTACACCCACATTTCGCAAATTATGTTATAGGCCCATGTAATAGGGGGCGAGCCTATTGCCATTGACCGGGCACAAATCCAGACTCCGGGCTGCTACTCAGAATTATTACTATTAGTATTATTTTATTCTTATTCATCATCATCCTCCTGCCCTTATCCCAATTTATTTGGGGTCGGCGCAGCATGTTTTTTTCTTCCATACATCTCTATCAGCCGTCATCACCGTGTTCACTTTCTTTCTATTCATATCATCTTTCACACAATCCATCCATATTTTCTTCGGTCTCCCTCTTTTCTTATAGCCATCAACATTCATACTTAAAACTTTCCTCGTAACATGCTCCTCATTCATCCTCATCACATGTCCATACCATGACAGTCTATTGCTACTTAACTTCTCTGTCACTGGCGCTACTTTCAGACTCCCTCTTACATATTCATTCCTTATCCTATCCATTCTCGTACACCACACATTCCTCTTAACATTCTCATCTCAGCTGCATGCACTTGCCTTTCATTAATTCCTTTCGTAGCCCAACATTCAATTTTAACTTAATTAGTTATTGTAATTATATATTTGTACTAAATATAAATACTGTTAATTCTGTCTCCTATCATTTATTGTTGTGTGTACATAAATTATAAATAAATAAATATAATTTCGTTTATTTCAGATTGTAGACCTCACGTCAGTTGTAACAGTTTGGCCTTGACAACGTCTTTATTTCGAAAGCAGTAAGGGCGGTTTTCGTAATTCAAGTGTCACTACTGACGTAAGGTACGCTGTACTTTATCCTGGTAAGGTGATACCAAGAACCAAGCATGTCCTATAAATTATACCTTACACATACACAATTACACATGCCAGTGAATCGAGTGAATCATTACAATTGCATGTATAATAATTCATTGAAGAACAATGATATCGCACAATCAGTGACCACAACGGTTGGCTCACCTTGCTCATGTCCGTGCTTGATTCATAGTTTGGAGAAGGAGAATTACCATTCTGTATCCTACTTGTGGTTGGCAGCTGGACACCCTGGAAGAAGGAAAGTAAGAAGATTAATATATTATTATTTATTTATTATTATTATATTATGTTCTTTATTGTACATACACCAAACGAAAACAAAGACAGTAGTTTACAGAAAGATTATACAAAACGCTGATCTGTATTCGTGCCATATTTAAGGTGACTATACCACTAATAAAAAAGTTTTTTTATTTAAATACCTATATGTAAATAAACAAATTCCCTCCGTGTATCGCGTGCGACATAAACACGATGCGTACGAAACCACCAAAATTTGCAGGTATTTCTACCCCTTGATTATGCCGCCGATAACTTATTTTCAGAGTCGTACGAGATTTATTCTCAAAGCTTCGGTATGTTTCTGAGTCAAAATTTGGGTATTCAATAATCGTAGATTTTTAAAAATATTTTTAGATGACTAAGCACGTTATTTATCATTTGCTCTAGAAATATTGCACGGTTACACATCAACATCTTGTATAAGTACCTACAATTGGCGGTCTTATTACACAATTATACAACGTTTATCAGAAATGCGTGGTCATATTTAAAGAGCTCATTCAGGGTAAAGTACAGAACAACTTTAACTATGGGACCAACCCTGAAAACGCAAAAAAATATCATTTTTCCTACTAAATCATCGATGTCGCTCGACAAAATGTAAGGATAAGCTGATTTTTTTCTCGATTTCAGGGTTGGTCCCATATGAAAAGTTGTTCGATAGAATCCCCTGAATAAGCTCTTCAAATATGACCACGCATTTCTGATACACGTTGTATACAGGGTTATTTTTAATTAATTAGTGATTCTTTAAAGGATGACTGTACTCATAAATTTGAACAACTTTTAATAAGGGACCAAACCTAGAATCGCGAAACTAAAAAAACAGTTGTTCCCTTCGTGTGCACATTAATCGACAAAATGTAAGGAACAGATGATTTTTTGTCGTGATTTTAGGGACATGTCTCTTTATTTAAATAAATAGGTACTGATAAAATATATTTACTAGTTCTGCACATGTAATTAGGTTAAAAAATGTTATTTAGTGTGTGAAATTGTTAACTTAATTTAATTTTGTATAAACTTTCTTTTACTAACATAGCTATAAGATTATTAACTAAAATATGGATACCAATCTGAAATGAATGAATAATAATAATGTCTTTTAATCATTATTTTTGACGAATTGCATTAAAAAGACTTGCCAAGATTGTTTAAACAAGAAATAAAACCGCCCAAGAGCATGTCGGGCCATGCTCAGTATTATAGGGTTCCTTAAGTAGGTCTAATTACAAACGAATCAAATCGAATATTAATCATTGCTAGCGCCACCTAGCGCTGTTACTTTGTGTTATCAATATAACACAAAGTTTCTTTTCGTGATTTTTTTAAATAGAAAGTAACTAGAGGAGCATTATTTGCTAAGATCATTTTTATCTAAGGTCAATGACCTATGAACTAGGACGTCTTAAGTATTTTTCAGTTTTCTCACTATAACTCAAAAAATTATAATTACATTATACTCGAAATAATTTTAAAAGAGAGTTTTTATAAAAGTCTATCAACGTGAAATATTACAAGTTTCTACGTTGCATAGTTTGGAAATGGCAGGGGGGGGGACACATTGTAAGCCACTTTGGTGGGCTATATTTCGCAGATAGTACACCTGATAAAAAAGTGATGTATGAAACATTACCTTCATTTTAGTAGACCTATTCAATGATACCCAACACGAGGGGGTGCAGCGAAAAAAAAAAATTTCCCCATTTCACATGTATGGGCGCCACCCCTAAAAAACGATACCAAGACTTTTTTATTCTTTTAAAATTGAGATCTATATCTAAACCATTTTTTAACAAAATTTCATTTACTTATGTTTATAACTGTAGAAGTTATTAAGCTGTAAAGGATTAGGACAGACGGACAGACGGATAGACGGACAGACGGACGGACATGACGAAACTATAAGGGTTCCTTGTAGGACTACGGAACCCTAAAAACAGTGTAGATATAGGTACGAATAAAAGTGTAGTAGTCGATAGTTACAATAAAATTATAGTCTATTGGCTATTAGCCAATGCAAAATATTCGAGAATAGTTATCCTTAGACAGTTTCTTACAACATAACAGGAAAACTATACGATAAATTCCGTAGTATTGAAAATAAGATTAAGTCATTCATTAAATCAGAGTAAACAATTTTGATAACTTGGTAGCGACTAGCGACACAGATTATTAGTATTACTATCATGTCAGTCAGATATCTACTTACACATATACATGCTGAAATATTAATGGCTTTTTTCCCGAAAAGGGGTCATTGTACTCATCATTATGAACA
Source organism: Asteroscopus sphinx (assembly GCA_949699075.1). Lineage (NCBI taxonomy): Eukaryota > Metazoa > Arthropoda > Insecta > Lepidoptera > Noctuidae > Asteroscopus > Asteroscopus sphinx. The sequence continues at coordinate 9,360,055 of OX453025.1, read as the reverse complement.
ACTTATTTACTATGAGACCAAACTTGAAATCGCGAAAAAAAAATCAGTTGGTCCCTACATTTGTGTTCACTTAAATCGATAAAATGTAGGGACCAGCAATTTTTTTTCGCGAATTCTTGGTTGGTTCCAAAGACATTTCTATACTCACGTAATAGACCACTACAGTGTGCGACTGAGATACCGATCTTTACGAAAAAACTTATATGCTAGAAAGAGACATAATAAAATGTCAGTAGAACCGATTTTGACAATTGTAATCTCCCATAGCGTCCCATCAAAATATAATCTCGTATTATTTTATGATTTATTTCACAATCGTTCTGTATTTTATCCAATTAATATCAATAATCGTATTGGTGTAGTGTTCTGTGTTATACTGCTGTGTAATTTACATTATTAACCTAAAGAAAGAGATGTTTCACAGGTAAGTATCTGCAGGACAATACTACTTTCATAATGCGTATTTTCATAAAAGTTATTCTTAAAATTATTTAGTAATACATTAATAACATGCAGTAAATACCCTATTTTCTACATAATATGTTATTTTAAATAATTATGTGTTAGATAAAAAAATATTGTGTACGTGAAAATGAAACCGTTTCGCATATGGTTTGCTCAAAATATATCGATATGTCGATAGTTTCAATTATATATTTTTTGTACTACCTAGCACCATACATGTCACAAGTTAGTGTCCGTTACTGCTTTAAAAAAAATACAATCGAATTGAGAACCTCCTCCTTTTTTTGAAGTCGGTTGAAAGTATTGAAAGGTTGATTTAGTCCGGCCGCACATTGGAAGGAAATCACAATGATTCATTCATTGATCACAGAAAAAATCTGACGCGCCGGAACCTATACCATGGTTGTACTTTTACGATGTTATAATAGTATGTTGTACGTCTATGGCAAAGAGACGTTTCACAGGTAAGTATCTGCAGGACAATACTACTTTCATAATGCTTATTTTACATTTATACAGTTAATTTTAGTACCAGCCCCGCAGACTGACAGAATTTTCCGGATCGTATGTCTGCTTTTGACATATTAAAATGTAAATACGGTGCTATTTTATGACAATGTGCGGCCGGGCTAAAAATGCTGTAAAATATGGACCGGCTAACTTCATAACTTCCAGATTTCCTGTAAATGCTGTTATTAAAGAAAAATGGATGGGCACAAATGTTAAAACGAATAAGCACCGTATCTACTATTCTCCGCCAAATAGTGATGCTTGCATTGCTGTGTGGTGCCGGTGTAATTACAATCACATGAGACTTTCCATCTTCATGTCACAGTTTGGCGAACCGACTTGCGGCACCATTTAGGTAACAGCCTAGATGGTATTGCAGTTGTTATTGGCAAAGGTAACCGCTTAACATATGGTGGGCTTTTAGTTCGTTTCGCCATCCTATACAATAAAAAAAAATTAAAAAAAAGCTGAAAGCCTCGAAAAAACTACAGGGTTTGCAGTAGATATTTTAAGGATAACTGTATCTTTTAGTGAAATCACCAACGATCCATACCTACGGAATTTGTTCGGGTCGGTGTTTGTTTCTTATAAAGATCTTTACTTTAATAATGGTAAATATTCAAAGTGGTAAGTCTACGAAGTGACGAGTATAAAGTAAAAGTTAAAAATAAATATAATACAAGAAGAGTTAGAGATAAAAAAACTAGTTCAACCGAAGATGACAAATTATTATGGAGACAGAATGTCAAAATTTTTAGTTCCAAAAATCCTATCCTATCCTACTTCCTACTAATATTATAAATGTGAAAGTTTGTAAGTATGGATGGATGGATGGATGGATAGATGGATGAATGAAAGTGGAGTGGAAGTGGAGGTGGAGGTGGAGTGAAGTGGAGTGTAACCAACCAACTGCGATCGCCAACCCGCCTGCCAAGCGTGGTGATTATGGCATATATGGCCAATATATGCTTGGGGGAGGCCTGTGTCCAGTAGTAGACGTCTTACGGCTGAAATGATGATTAATTGATTTTTTTATTTTTTACTTATGTATTCCTTACCTTCGTGACATTAATAATGTAATTATAATATAGCCCTTAATTGCGTAACTCAATCTTTTAAAACAAATAAAATTATGTCTCAAATATCTGTAATTTTAAAACAATAGTTACTTAATAGCTTAGCAGTTTTAAAATACTACCACTCCTTAAAAGTAAGGCCGGTTGAACTATATCGATAATGCGGAAACGTCCATGTCACATCACAAAAAATCACTCCTACACGTTTCAATTTCGCACATATACTCATTTTGCTTTCGGTGACGTGATAATGAGGTGACAGTGCCTCTATTACGTCAGTATAATACCTTTATGGTTGGTTCCATAGTAAAAGTTGTTCATAATGATGAGTACAATGACCACTTTTCGGGAAAAAAGCCATTAAAATTTAAGCATGTATATTAATAAAATTCTTAAAACTGACTGACAGACAAAGACACAACGGAAAATCTAAGCCGGTGAGTCTAGAAAGATGAAATTTTATACACAGAATCAGGGATACCCACCCTATAATTGTGCCTATAAGACGTGCTCAGTCGCTAGCATCTTTTAAAAAACCTGCCAAGTGCGAGTCGGACTCGCGCAGTAAGGGTTCCGTACCCCCCATCGACCTGATACCCCATAAAAACTGATTTAATTTACGAGAGTTTATCAAAATACATCAACGACAGTGCACGAAATATACATTTTTGCATCTCTTTCTTACGTAGGTACCACCAAATATGTCTATATTTGTCTTATTATTAGTATTTGTTGCTAAACTACATGATATGCACTATAGTCTGACCAAGTTTGACGCTGGTATGTATTACCGTTTTGAAGATAGAGCAGGAACAAAAACGTTAAAAAATGCATGTTTTTTGAGGTTTCTTGTATGGTTTGGTTTGGTTTAAGCCTTTTTTTTGTTTTTAGTATTTGTCGTGATACCCCTCATAGCAACACATATTCTGTGAAAATTTCAACTAGTTGTCTATTACCGTTACAAAGATACAGCCCTGTGACAGACAGACGGACGGACAGCGTAGCGAGAGTAATAGGGGCCCGTTTGGCACCCTTCGGGTACGGAACCCTAAAAACTTGTAAAGGAACATTACCTCTCTGTATAAATTGTTATTTTATTGAGATGTTGCTACACTGTGGTATATACACGTATTTTATTTTGATATTTATTGAAGGCGCAGCGTGGGTAGGCCCCCCACAAGGTGGACCGACGACCTGGTGAAGGTCACGGGAATCTGCTGGATGCGGAAGGCGCAGGACCGGTCGCTGTGGCGATGCTTGGGGAGGCCTATGTCCAGCAGTGGACGTCTTTCGGCTGAAATGATGATGATGATGAAGGCCCGTATTACAGAACGATTCTCAAGCGTTGATCACTGTTTAAAACTAGTTTTAAGTTGGGATTTAATTTTAGAACATTCCATAAGCAGAGATTTATTGATCAGAGTTCAGCTTAGTTTAGCTTTATTTTATACTGTCACCTGTTTCGGTATTTGAGCAGAGATTTGATCTTTAATCACTCCAGTGTGGTCGAGACCACGCTTGAGTAGAGATTTCCATCCCATTTTAGGTTATATTCGTGTGTTATGTTGTTGAATTGAAATTTATATTTACCGTACTGGCATAAGACCGATGCTCCAGTAACGATTCTATCCTTAAATAGTGATCAGGTGATTGAAGTTTAAACTGCACTTGAGGAACGTTCTGTAATACGGGCCTATGGTCGTATGAAATTGACCGGAGTTCAGAGAAACAAACATAAAACATAATCATCGCATGCGATATGGAAACCAGGGATGTTATGGAGCTCCGTAACCATAACCGAAACTATCGGATATCCGAAATAAAAATATATCCGTAACCGTATCCGTTTCACAAGTTTCGTTTCGGATAGTTTCGTACAAGAGCGGAGTCTAAGTAAAACGACATGTTATTGTTTCACCGGTCGCGCGCCACGTGAATCTTGCAGTTTTTTTGTTATTTATAGTCATAACATAACCTCTTTCATGACCTATAAATAAAACCAAATTATTACATACTATTTGAGTTTATATTTTACTTCATTCTAATATCCGTAACCGAAACTATTCGAAACTATCGGATAATCCGAAATAATTACATATCCGTAACCGTATCCGAAACCGTTATAATTTTATTCCTATATCCATATCCGTATCCAGATCCGGAATATCATATCCATAACATCTCTAATGGAAACAATGGTTGACCGGAGTAGCAAATTGTGCGATGAATGGTACGATCAATCGAATATCGTAAAACGCGAGTAGATCCCCAGTAACTCGCTATCGTGTTCATACATGAAAAAAAAAATTTGTTATCAGTGGCTGACAATTTGTATGATATTGGGAAAACCACAGAAAAAGATAGAATGGTTGTAATCACAATTTTACTTGAGATTCATGCGTGGCAACTTTCCGAACAAACTACGCCTTACATTTTGACGTCATTATTAAAAAAAAAAAGAATTAATCTCAAGGATAACTTTGTTCCTGACGGGGGTCCCCTGACTGCACACGTTTTTTTATACAACTTATTATTGAAATAACTGAAAACCTCTTAAGGGGTCACTGTATTCATCAGTATGAACAACTTTTACTATGGGACCAACCCTGAAATCGCGAAAAATATATCAGATGTTCCCAACATTTGTCGATTTATGTGAACACAAATGTAGGGAACAACTGATTATTTTTTTCCGATTTCAGGGTTGGTCCCATAGTAAAAGTTGTTCATACTGATGAATACAGTGACCCCTTAAGAGGTTTTCAGTTATTTCAATAACACATTGTATAGTCCTAATTACATACATTTATGAAACGTGCATCATCACCTATGCTAATTATCACAAAATTATAATAGGAAATCCATAATATGTAATGTACTTCCTTTTAGATTTCTATATAACCGTGACACACTCGCTTCGATACCGACGCATAACACAAGCATTGTGTGCGCGTGTGTGACGATCTTGGTTTGATTATATTGCATACTATGTAGTTTAGTAACAAATACTAAAAATAGGGCAAACATAGACATATGTGGTGGTACCTGCGTGAGAAAGAGATGCAAAAATTCATATTTCGCGCACGGTGCGTCGATGTCTTTTAATGAACTCTCGTAAATTAAATCAGTTTCTATAGGGTATCAGGTTTATTTACTCATCAATCATCAACTCAGCCTATCGCAGTCCACTGCTGGACATAGGCCTCTCCCAAGTTGCGCCACAACACTCGGTCCTCTGCCTTCCGCATCCAGTCCCCCCCAGCCACGTTTTTCAGGTCGTCGGTCCACCTGGCAGGGGGGCGCCCTACGCTGCGTTTGCCGATTCGCGGTCTCCACTCAAGGACTCGTCTGCTCCAGCGGCCATCGGTCCTTCGAGAGACATGGCCAGCCCACTGCCACTTCAGCTTACTGATCCTACAAGCTATGTCGGTCACTCCGGTTCTTCTCCGAATAATCTCGTTTCGGATTTTATCCTTCAAAGAAAGTCCAAGCATAGCTCGCTGAGCGACTTTAAATTTGTGGACTAACCCAACTGTCAGTGTCCACGTCTCGGCGCCGTAAGTCATGACAAGCAGGACACACTGGTTGAAGACCTTTGTCTTCAAACTTTGCGGTATAGGCGACGAGAAGACTCGGCGAAATTTGCCAAATGCTGCCCATCCCAAATAATAATAATAAATAATAAATATCTTCGGGACATTTTTACACAGCACCATCTAGTCTCAAACTAAGCAGAGCTTGTGGTATGGGTACTAGACAATGGATATAATACTTATATACTTTTTTTTTTGTAAATACATACTTATAATACATAAGAAACAACCAGACCAACACAAACACTCATGTTCATCACACAAATATTTGTGTCCTGTGGGAATCGAACCCACGACCTCGTGATCAGCAGTCCGACACTCGAACCACTAGACCACAGAGGTCGTCAAAATGGATCCTTCTGTCGGCTTCTTTCTCGAAGTTGTGCCTACCAAGCTGAATTATCTGCCCTAGGTAGACGTACTCCGTTACAACTTCGAGTGCCGACCCTTCGACGAATATCGGCCTCGGCATGACATGCCTATTGAACATGACTTTAGTCTTGTCCAAATTCATGCCAAGACCGACACGCCGAGAGGCTCCGTTTAAGCTGTGCAGTATTTGGCCCAGTTGTTCCAGCGACTCAGCCATTACAACGATGTCATCGGCAAAGCGGAGATGTGAGATGTTGTCGCCGTTAACGTTGATACCCTGTCCAGTCCAGTACAGCGTCTTAAAGACGTCTTCCAACGCGTTAGTGAACAATTTTGGGGATATGACATCCCCTTATCTCACCCCCCTTGGTTTATTTACTGCGCGAGTCCTACTCGCACTTGGCCAGTTTTTATTATTCCTTCTAATTAACTATTTCTCAGTGTAGAAGCATCAGAGTTATGGTTGGTTATCTACCAATTATGGATTTATTTAAAACTGACCACAACCTTTTCTTGTAGGGAAATTATTACATTTAAAAATAGTACATACCTTCCCAATTAACATGACTGGCAAAGGAATCGAGCCGAAGTTGCCATCAGAGATCTGTGAACTTCTTTTATGTGAATTATCTGTAATGATAAAACAAATAATTAATCATGATTGCTATGTTATATTCATGGATTGATAATGTAATCAAATCAATCATTGTTGATGAAAAGTGGCTATCACGTTGTTATTATTACTTTATTTGGTAGGAGTTCATGTTAATTAAATAGAGGATAGACTGAAAACTAGTGTTGATACGTGTAGGGTTAATCACTGCTCGGCTCTGTTATGACGCACACTGCAACCTATGAGAAGTCAATTTGTAAAAAAATTAACATGTATTGAACTGAGGATACAAATTAGCGTCAAGCCTATATCAACAAAAATATTTTGTGTGATGTTATCACAAAACAGTTTCCTGGGTTGCAGTGTTTTGTCCTATCCGTTAGGTATCCGTGGTCAGATCAGTTTGTTAGATTGATCTGACCATGGCCACTGTTCAGCGTCCTCGGTGAGATTGTCCAATTTTCAGTGCTAACATTGCCTTCCTTTTCTTTTACTACACTTCACATTTTTGTTGCTGTTTGTTTTATTTTTTAATTTGTGTGTGTTGTTTAGTAATAATGACCTTTATCTAAAATTAGACACTTTTTTATTTAAAAAGGGATCTTGATTCATAAAGCCTAGAAGTTTGACATATTAATTGAAAATCAAAATGTACTTAATGTGCTGTTTTGTACATATGAATTTATTTTTATTATTTATTTATAAAATTTATGCACACACAGATAAATAATAATAAAATACATAGAAATGAATTAAAATTCTCAAATTCTTAAATTGACGTCACCCAAAGACGTATAGTGGAGGATAATTTCGATACTATGAGCGTTCACGGTAGCTTAGTGGCTAAAGCACTGGCGTACTGAGCCAGGAGTCGCAGGTTCGAATCCTGCTCGTGAGCGATTTTTCTTTCCACAATTTAAATCTTTAAAATTCTTAGGTATAAAAATTGATTCCCATTTAAATTGGGAAGGAGAACTTGTCGCTATTGATTCTTCTGTGTCTTCCGCATGTTATGCGCTCAGAAGCCTTAGAGATGAAATAGACTTAAAGCATCTCAAGGCTGTTTATTACGCTTTGTGTGGAGTCTAAGTTACGATATAGCATTATGTTTTGGGGGAACAGTTATAGTTATAATAGTGAAAGAGCATTTATCCTTCAGAAACGAGCCATAAGAACAATTATGAAAATTTCGCAGAGTGAGTCATGCAAAGAACATTTTAAGAAGTTAGGCATACTAACTGTTCCTAGTTTGTATATTCTAATCCTCCTAAGCAACTTCGCTAAATATATTCATCTGCATGAGACGCAAAAAGAGAGGGAGCTAGAGAGAGTACACGAAGGAAGGTGATTAAACATATTATGATTCCCAAATTTAATATATCTAAGCATTGCTCAGAGTACCAAGCAGTAGAACTGTTTAATAGATTACCTACTAACCTAAAAACATTGATTTATAACAAAAACTTATTCAAAGCAAAACTAAGGCCCGTATTCCAGAAGGATACTCAAGCGTTGATCTCTGTTTAAAACTAGTTTTAAGTTGAGCTTTGATTTTAGAACGTCCCTCAAGCAGAGATTTGTTGATCACAGTTCAGCTGAGTTTAGTTTCGTTTTATATTGTCACCTGTTTCGGTATTTGGGCAGATATTTGATCTGTAATCACTCAAGCGTGGTCCAGATTACGCTTGAGTAGAGATTTCTATTATATTTCAGGTCAAATTCGTGTGTTTTGTTTTTGAATTAAAGTTTATAATTACCGATCTGGAATAATACCGATACTCAAGTAACGATTCTATCCTTAAGTAGTGATCAGGTGATTGGAGTTTAAACTGTACTTGAGTAAGCTTCTGTAATACGGGCCTAAAAGCTTTCTTGTTAGAAAAATGTTTGTATTCAGTGTCCGATTTTATGTCAAATGATACTAAATAGTAATATGATACCTACAAGTAATAATTTATCATCGACATAATTTAAAATTCAATTAAGTATTTATATTATATTATGTTATGTGATATTCATTATATATATTTATATTAAGTGACATTCAAACTCAATGTGAATTGTTCATGAATAAATAAATAATAGAATAATACAAAGGAACTGCTTATTTCTTTAAGAAGTTTCTTCCAGCAGACCTGTGAGAGGAAAATTTGAAGCAAAGAGATGTAGACACAGTGTGTCAAGTAATACTAATAAATATACCTACATATATACTCATATATAAACTAATATATAACGTAAAATAAATATAGTATAAAAACAATAAACATAGTCTAGGTATACCTACACAATATCAAAATATATATCATAATACATTATTACGTACAACCTATGTGGATGAAGAAAGATAATGCTCTTTTAGACATTTTGGTGGAAACAGTTTTACAGTCCCAGAAGCGAGTTCCATAACCTAACCGCGTGCACAGATAAGGAGTAGGAGTAGAAGTCAGTTTTATGGAATGGAAAATTGAGGATGGTTTTAAGGTGCGACCTGCAGGGTGCGTAAGGAGGACGAGTGTAGGAAAAGCGTTCTCGCAGGTATGATGGGGATGTCGGATTATGTAGGATATTAAAAAGTAGATACAATATCCGAATGTTCCTGCAAAGACAAATAGGGTGCCACTTAAGTGTTCCGCATTCTGGGTGAATTCCACCTTATCATGTACTTAATCATAAGTAAAACAATGGTTTGATGTTGGGGGTATTTCAACGAAAAGATATCTCATTAAGTGGACTAAACATTAAGCTATACATACACTAATGTCTGTTTTTTTTTTGTGTGTAATTGTGTAATTAGATTAATACATGTTATTTAGTGTGTGAAATTGTTAACATAATGTCTTTTGATAATTATTATTGACGAATTGCATTAAAAGGTAAGTAGAGTAGGCAGCTGTCAAAATAAATAAATAAAAAGACATGCCAAGATTGTTTACTAAATAAGACAAGATATAATGAAAAACCTGCCAAGAGCATGTCGGGCCATGCTCAGTATTATAGGGTTCCTTAAGTAGGTGTAATTACAAACGAATCAAATCGAATATTAATCATGGCTATTTTAGTTTTTGCAATAATCGGCAGCATTCGCGACTCAGTGTGTTAGTAGCGCACAGTGTGATAAGATCCCGGTTTTTGTCTCATCGTGTTTTTATTGAATTAATCGATAGAGTTTACAATTCCGAAGATTAGACTAAAACTCCGGGTTCGCTCAGACTTGAGGTTTTTTTTAAAAAAATGTCAAAGTTTCGCAATATCCGACTCTTGAAAAATGAAAAAAAAATCATTATAATTTAATGGAAGTACTTATTACAGAATTTATTTATTCTATCGAAAAATGGAATAATAGCCGACCGTTCTACCAATTCCTGTTGCATTACTATGAATGGGTCGAGAGATATGATTTTTTTTCTCATTTTTCGTTTTCATTTTTTTATTCATCTAAACCACCGTAGTAGGTGGTCATTCCTACATCAAAAAATTGCTGATACTTTCTATTATGTGTAGTATTAATTCCAAAACCTAATTCGTTGGTTTCCAGGAGTTATTGGAGATTCAAAATTTTCCTTAGGGGTGACACTTTCATGTATCCGAAAAAAAAACAATAAGAATATATTTTATCTGAAAAAAAAAGGTGTTTTAAATACTTTTTAATAATTAATATGGAGTTGGCTATTTGAAAGAAAGAAAATGAAAGAAAGAAAAAATATTTATTTGCTTCAAAAGTGACGCACAAAATTACCAAAAAATTCAAGAACACAGAACAAATACAGGTACAGAGCCAAGAAGTGTGGTAAGATATGTGTCACATCCGCGCAAAACGGCCACCGCTCAGCATATAGCTATGCTTATGCTAATATGCTACACAGCGCTGGTTTTCAGCGACAGCCGGCGTCGACACAAATTCACAATGCAATAACGAAAGGAAAATGTATATAAATTTGTAACATATTATGTAGGCTAACCGAACTAAAATTCATCTTCATTGTTAGTTACAATTAATTCAACATGAGAATAATTATCGATGGCTAGATTTTGTTCATTAACAGGTAAAGACAATGCGGCCGGTGGCAATGGAATTTTTTTAGCCTTTTTTTTCTCTAAGAGGTTGAAGTTGTATACAAAGTAAATTATTATAAAGAATTGTTATAAATCAAAAAGTATAATAAAATTGATTTAAAAGAATTGTAAAATATAAAAGTATACTAAAATTTATTCAAAATAAGTTGTAAAATAAATAACACTTTTTTTGAGTCTGCGCCAAACAAACGAGCAAAGTGCGTGTAAGTTGCAAGTGATCCATTTTTGGAAAGTTATTGTTTATCGTTGAAAATTTGACTTTGTATTGTATTTGATGTTATTTTGTTTTTGTTATTTCTTTAAAGTAATTTAATGATCTTCGTTGATTGTTTGTTTGGCGCCGACTCATAATTAGTTAACTACATTAGTTTAGCTAGGAAAATAGTTACTAAGACTAAAAGCTACATTTTATTTTTCGCTTTTCAGTTTCTGTTTTCGTCGGTTCAATTTTTTGTTAAAAAGATTTATTTTTAATTTTTTTGTGGCTAAAATCTAACTCCAGGTCTCCATTATAAACCCGACCCTAAACATATTGCCGACGTTTTTAAACATCATTTTAAAGTGGAGTCACCTTTAAAAACGTGTGTCTTACCTAGCACTGTTACCAGTGATGTCTGTTGCGTTACACATCCAATTCGAATTACTAGTGGGGAGGTACGTCAGGCTATTGGCAATATGAAAAGAGGAAAATCGCCGGGGCATGACGGGCTCAGTGTGGAGCATCTTAAGTATGCGGGTGTTCACATACATAGGTTGCTGTCTATGTTGTATACTCTGTGTATAAGGCATTCATATTTGCCACCAGACTTAATGAAAACTATTGTTGTACCACTTGTTAAGAATCGTACGGGAGATATATCGGACAAAAATAATTATAGACCAATCTCACTTGCAACTGTGATTGCAAAAGTACTAGATAGGATAATGGACGAGCGCCTTAGTGGATGCATACAACTTCAGGACGCTCAGTTTGGTTTTCAATCAGGTTTGTCAACGGAAACGGCGATTTTGTCACTTAAGCATACTGTGAACTACTATGTTGAAAGAAAAACACCAATTTATGCATGTTTCCTAGATCTATCTAAGGCGTTCGATCTCGTGTCCTATAACTTACTTTGGGCTAAGTTGAAACAGGTGGGTGTTTCTCTGGAGGTCATAGAAATGTTCTCATATTGGTACGGTCATCAGAAAAATATTATAAAATGGGCAAATGTTTATTCAGATGAATACTCATTAAATTGTGGTGTGCGACAAGGAGGGTTAACCTCTCCTAGACTTTTTAATTTGTATGTAAATCAGCTGATTGAGGGGCTGAGCAGCATGCATGTCGGCTGCCGAATGGATAATGTTAGTGTTAATAACATTAGCTACGCAGACGATATGGTGCTGCTGAGCCCGTCAATCGGCGGTTTGAGGAAACTTCTCAGCGTATGTGAAGTTTATGCTGAGGAACACGGTTTAAAGTATAATGAGAAAAAGAGTGAGTTTATGGTTCTGGTTGGAAAGAATAAGATACCTAACAGTGTTCCACCTTTGACTCTGAATGGAGTTCAGCTGAACCGTGTTCCTCAGTTTAAGTATCTCGGGCACATTATTACTGAAACTTTACGCGATGACCCGGATATAGAGAGGGAAATGAGGGCATTGTCGGTGCGTGGCAATATGTTGGCTCATCGATTCACTCGTTGTACGGTAGAAGTCAAGCTTACATTATTCAAGGCTTACTGTCAAAGTTTTTACACGAGTGGTCTATGGGTTAACTTTACGCAAAAATCCTACAATGCCCTCAGAGTTCAGTATAATAACATCTTCAGGGCTCTGTTGCGCCTCCCTCGGTATTGTAGTGCTTCAGGCATGTTTGCGGATGCACATGTGGATGATTTTCATGCCATCATACGCAAGAAAATTGCGTCTGTTGTGCAGAGGATGCGGGGGAGTAGCAATGGAATCCTGAAGATGTTAGCGGGAAGGATGGACACCGCCGTCCTCAGTCGTTTCATTGATTTACATGTGAGAGGTGCGAATCAATGACTCGACATTTGTTAATATTTATTAATGATTGTTATCTGTGTTTACTAACATAGTTGTTTAAGTTTTTCATTGTTACTAACAAAAATGATTATGGAATGTTGTTTTCTGAAGATAAAATATTTTATTATTATTATTATTATGTTGTAGTGTCTAGAACATTTATGTATGCCAAGTTTCAACGGAATCGGTTAACAGGTAAGAATTCAGTGGGTGAACAAGCACTCATCCCCTGTTTTCCTACCCTTAGGGGTGGATTTTGATTTTCAAATTTAAATGGGAGCAACTTCGAGATATACCCTATCTATTAAAAGAAGAATCATCAAAATCGGACTACTCTGTAAAAAGACGAATTGAGAACCTCCTCGTTTTTTTCGTCGGTTAAAAAGTAAAACAAAATTGATTTAAAAGAATTGTAAAATTAATAACAAAGAACTAAATTGACTAAGAATATTTAATAAATTGTCAAAAATGTTGATATAGGTATATTACTCATGTTTAATGTTGATTTATATACTTATGAGACATCGGAAAGGATTTTCTTTTATTTACTATTAGTTGAGTCTTTTGGGTTAGAATTTATAGACGGTTTACAAAAAACGTGTAACAGTCAACATGATACCAATTTCTCCATTAGTTTTTTAATTTCCTTTATAAAATTACTCAATCTTTGCCATCTAAGCCACAAAATAATGATATCTTGTTATGGTCGTGATAAGGAAGCTAAAACTTAATAAAAATAAACAAATTATGTTTTGGTTGAAGTGGCAGCCCTAAGTACGGATATTTCGGATATTACTAAAATTTCCAATAACTCCTGGAAACCAACGAGTTAGGTTTTGGAATTAATACTACACATAATAGAAAGTATCAGCAATTTTTTGATATAGGAATGACCACCTACTACGGCGGTTTAGATGAATAAAAAAATGAAAACGAAAAATGAGAAAAAAAATCATATCTCTCGACCCATTCATACTAATGCAACAGGAATTGGTAGAACGGTCGGCTATTATTCCATTTTTCGATAGAATAAATAAATTCTGTAATAAGTACTTCCATTAAATTATAATGATATTTTTTTCATTTTTCAAGAGTCGGATATTGCGAAACTTTGACATTTAAAAAAAAAAAAACCTCAAGTCTTAGCGAACCCGGAGTTTTAGTCTAATCTTCGGAATTGTAAACTCTATCGATTAACTCAATAAAAACACGATGAGGCAAAAACCGGGATCTTATCACACTGTGTAGCGCCATCTAGCGATAAGTTCAAGAAGCCAAATTTAAGAAGTTATGTCATTTCAAAGTTACTTTTTGTGATTTTTTCAAATAGAAAGTAGCTAAAGGAGCATTATTTGCTATGATAATTTTTCTCTAAGGTCAATGACCTTTGAACTAGGACGTTTTAAGTATTTTTCAGTTTTCTCACTATAACTCAAAAAATTATAATCACATTATACTCGAAATAATTTTAAAAGAGAGTTTTCACAAAGGTCTATCAATGTGGAAGATTATAAGTTTCTACATTGCATAGTTTAGAAATGGCAGGGGGGGGGACACATTGCAAGCCACTTTGGCGAACTGTATTTCGCAGACCACTTTTTTATCAGGTGTACCATCTGCGAAATATAGCCCATTTCGCAGATGGTACACCTGATAAAAAAGTGGTGTATGAAACATTACCTTCATTTTAGTAGACCTATTCAATGATACCCCACACAAAGGGGTGCAGCGAAAAAAAAAATTCCATCCCCATTTCACATGTATGGACGCCACCCCTAAAATACGTAAAAACTATTTCTTTATTCTTTTAAAATTGAGATCTATATGTAGACTATTTTTCAACAAAATTTCATTTACTTATGTTAATAACTGTAGACGTTATTAAGCTGTAAAGGATTAGGACAGACGGACAGACGGACGGACATGACGAAACTATAAGGGTTCCTTGTAGGACTTCGGAACCCTAAAAAAACAAAGTATAGATCAGTACAAATCATCTTACAAACATTCACATGATGAACATTCAATTCTATTCCTCGAATCGCAAGATTTAAAATTGTATAGTCAGGAGTAACTTCTCAATAGCTCTATAACCTTCTCTTTAGCTCTAAATTATTTCAGAATGTCTAATTGATACCAATATACTCATCAAAAACAGATTGTATGGATACACATACCATGTATAACAGCAGTATTTCTTTCCCTTCCATTGCTTGAATTTCTGTGTTTACTCAACAACTTATGAAAGTCTGTATTTACAACTGGTTTTAGGCAGTTCAGTGCTGGCATGTGCTTCATTTTGTACAGTAAAATAAAAAGTTCTTCTACTCTATGGTTTAGCTGTCCCCATCTTGTGAATAACTGGTGTGTTGGGGACATAGTCATGCGGCGGGCAGTTTGTTCTATGTCCTAAAAAGGTAATATTTATGATGATATTATAATCTCAGAGGAGACATATCTAGGTACGGTCAACCGCACGTCAGTGGTAACAGTTTGACATTTTTAGCACCTTTATTTCGTAAGCAGTAAGGGTGGTTTTCTAATTAAAGTGTTACCACTGTCATGCAGTCGACTGTACAATCAATGATATTTAGTAAAGATATGTTATACAACAAAACAAACGAAAATAATGTTCCCTATGCAGCGGCAGTGTTCCTTATGCATTTCATTTACACACACACAATGGTATTTTGAAGCCTTAATCAACATATGAACACACGGCTAGCGGGAGAATGGTATGTATGTATTGTTTACTTGTACAAGACCAACTGAGGCTAGGAGGCGATATTAAGCTCCGTTTGTACGCTTCATTTTGGTGCACTAGTAACTTATCTACCTCTTTTTATAAATAATATCATCAATTATCAAAAATATAATAACAAAGTAGATTAATGGTTGCTTTACTTAAAATTTCTATCATATGCTATGTAGATCATGACTAATTAGCCAAAAACTTGATTTACTCTTCTATAAGAGAAATATGTAGGTGAAATCTCCTTCCGATAAGTTTTCTGCGTAAATAACCACTTGTGTCATCTCCATTATCATCACATGACGTTAAAAAACATAAAAAAATATCGGGAATTCCAAGAAAGCTCATTAAAAAGATGTTTCGCAGCGAGGAAATACCCAAACTTCGTATTAAATTGAATGATTTACTTACGTTTACATCAAAAGCCGAGTACTTCATCCAATTGCCTGCCAACTCCTTCCAATAGTCCTCCACATCGAGCAGCCTGCATAATTCCTTGTTTATCTCAAACGGCAGCTCGTAAATGTACATTTTCATAACATAAAACCACGCATTTGAGAACTATCCGGCGAATACAACCACTTCACGAAACTACCTGTTGAACACCAGCTATATAATGTACTCTGTGTTGAACACTGACATTTCATAATTTTCATTATTGTCAACTATGACAAGTGACATTGACGTTTCTGCAATCAGGGGTACGTTCAGTATTATCGTCGGACGACGGCGGACGACGCCCGGGGCTACGTTCACTTACTACGCACTCAGTGTGAAAATCACCCGGTGCGAATATCGCTCGATCATTGACGATTTTCTCAGAGTTACTGAACGACTTCGGGCGACCTTATGAAACTGACACTAGAACAATGAAGCACTGACAATTATGACAATCCAAACCTCAAATTATCTGTCATTTCATACTTTTATCTGTCAACATGACAGCAGAGCGTCTTTTACCCTACTATTTCACGGGGTGACCGGTGCGTACGCTCGACGACGCCCGCCCACAATACTGAACGGTTTGGTGTGAACGCCCGGACGATCACTCCGAGTAACTGAACGACCAAACAACGCTCCGGGGTGCGTTCACTATTATCGTCCGACGACGGCGGACGACGCCCGGAGCGTTGTTTGGTCGTTCAGTTACTCGGAGTGATCGTCCGGGCGTTCACACCAAACCGTTCAGTATTGTGGGCGGGCGTCGTCGAGCGTACGCACCGGTCACCCCGTGAAATAGTAGGGTAAAAGACGCCCTGCTGTCATGTTGACAGATAATAGTATGAAATGACAGATAATTTGAGGTTTCGATCGTCATAATTGTCAGTGCTTCATTGTTCTAGTGTCAGTTTCATAAAGTCGCCCGAAGTCGTTCAGTAATTCTGAGAAAATTCGTCAATGATCGAGCGATATTCACACCGGGTCGGGTGACTTTCACACTGAGTGCGTTATAAGTGAACGTAGCCCAGGGCCGCGTTCAGTATTATCGTCCGACGTCGTCGGATGACGCTCGGAGCGTTCCTTGGGCGTTCGTTTGTATGATCACACTGAGTAACTAAACGACCAAAGTACGCTCCGGGCGTCGTCGGACGATAATACTGAACGCGGCCCAGAAAAACAAACAAAACGTCATCCTAGGCTGGGTTCAGTTATAGCGCCCGACGTCGTCGGACAACGCTCGGAGCGTTCCTTTGTATGATCGCTCCATGATGTTAGAAACTTCATGGATCGCTCCGATCGCTCTGAGTAACTGAACGACGCAAGGTACGCTCCGGGCGTCGTCGTACGTTAATACTGAACGCACTCCTGCCAAAATAACGGAACTTTTTCGTTCGGGGTCTAGGCTACGTTCAGTTATATCGCCTGACGACATCAGACGATACTTGTCCGGGTGTTCTTTGGGCTTTCGTTTACATGATCGCTCTGCTCGGAGTAATTATCCTTCTAGAGTACGTATATTGAGTACCATATTACAATGTACTCTGTACCGCACCAACTCAGCCTATCGCAGTCCACTGTTAGACTTAGGTAGGCCTCTCCCAAGTTGCGCCACAACACTCAATACTCTGCCTTCCGCATCCATTCCCCCCAGCCACGTTCATCAGGTCGTCGGTCCACCTGCTGTACCGTTTGGCATAAAAGAGTACCTACCTACCATGTACCTACACTAAAATTCACTAAATGGGGGCGTCATACAATAATTAAACAACTCCTAAAATTGCTTTGCTGGTTCTAAGAAATCTAAAATATCTAAAGTTCTACTTTAGATATTCCCACAGTTAGCATTTTTTATGAACATTGTTGCATTCCGTTACCATGCCCGGTGTCGGTGAAGCCACTTAAGAGGATGGGTCGAACCATTTCACTGCCATCCTTCACCTTCACAGGCAATAAGGTCCCCCGGCCCAAAGGAGAGTCTGTGCTCAGGGTGCACCGGCCCAACAACTGCTGTTCCCTCCAGATGTATCGTGAAGGACCAGCAGCCGTCAGGCACACGGGGAAGTTTTCTGGCCCAGCACCCATTGATAGCGAGAGTGGCTACACAGAGAGTGCCCACGCCACTGCTCCGGACGCTCTTGTGAGCTTGCTTTCCTTTTTTTCTTTTGAAAATAGGGTTTTTATACCAACAATCGGTAAAGAGTAAAAGTTGTTGTAGGTATAGGTATTAGATAATACCTAAATATCCAATGCTAGGTTTATCTTACTTACCTACATACCTAGTAATTCATATCCATTTGCGGTTGCTTGGTGAAACCGCGTAACGCTAGAAGTAGCCATGTGCTAATTTGTTATAATCATAGACTTATATATTACTAGGTTATAAGTAGTTACTACAATCCGTCAATCATTGTGCTATTATTACTAGGTAGTAATAACCATAAAGGTATTATACTGACGTAATAGAAATGTCTTTGGTAATAACTAATACCTTCAATGACTACACTAGTAAAAACACTACGATGAAAATTATAATGATTTTTTTATTCGATAGATAAGCAAGATTTGTGTACAGTAGACATGAGACGTGTCCCTTAATCACGCAAACAGAAATAAGTGCAGTTTAGGAGGCTACTCTCAGCAAAAACAATTTCTTCGATTTTTAATTAGTTACCAGAAGATATGCGGAAGATGTTGTACGTATTCTGTGTGACATCCCATATTACACATCAAGTGATTTGCCAATAGATTTATCAGATATGCTACTAGCGCGCGCAATCTGGACTCGAACGTCCTAATTGGAACGTTTTGCTATTAGTCCGCGTCAAACAAGGTGCCGAGCGTGACCGGCGACAAAAAAAATACCTTCGTGTGTGTACAGATTTACAGAACAGAGACATGACATTTACCGCCGGTAGAAGGTACAGAAAGTGTACCAATTGGGATTTTCATGGACGCACTCCGCCCGGGGTAGGCGAGCCAGTGTCGGACTCTTACCGACTAAAACCACCACGGTGTTCCTTCAACTACCTTAGCCGGGGGCGTGGGAACCCGTGAGTATTCACACAACCACCCCCGACAGGTCCCCGCCCGCCTCAAGCAGGCGAGCCCCTTCTACACGTGCAGCCTTACGTCGGCCGCACCTTCCCCGGTGGCGCACACGGAACACTGCACGCCACCTCACCTCATGGGCCTTTACCAGCTGCGCCAACTACGCCAACTGTGCCAGCTACGCCAGCTGCTGGTCAGGCAGCAGACTACCCCGAGTCTGGCCCAAAATGGGCCCCTCCCGCGCCAGAATATTCGGCACAGGTAATAAGATCCCCCGAAAGTTAATCCCTCGAAAGAATTCTATTGCCCGTACCCAGGATGCACCGGCCAAACAATTGCCGTTACCTCCAGATGTGTCCAGAAGGACAAGCAGCCGTCAGGCACACGTGGAGGTTTTCTGGCCAGCACCCCACTAGAGTCCGTACTAGAGAAACCCTGTTTGACAGATCACCAGGCCCTCACTCGGAATACATCCTAAGCATCCGAAACATCAGTTAAGAGAAAAATTATCTTAAATAATACAGGTGAATTTATATAAAATTCAAAAGAAAGATATTAATATGGGTGTGATAATATTATTGTTGCCAGTCTTGCCAGTAATTACTTACGGCACTGAAACGTGGTCGCTCACAATGGGCCTGATAAGAAGGCTCAAAGTCACTCAAAGGTCAATGGAGAGGGCTATGCTAGGAGTGTCCCTGCGTGATCGAATCAAAAATGAGGAGATTCTCAAGAGAACGAAAGTAACCAACATAGCCCGGAGAATTGCCAAACTTAAGTGGCAGTGGGCGAGGCACATTGCTCGCAGAACGGATGGCCGATGGGGCAGTAAAGTTTTGGAGTGGCGACCGCGTACTGGAAGGCGCAGCGTGGGTAGGCCCCCCACAAGGTGGACCGACAACCTGGTGAAGGTCGCGGGAATCCGCTGGATGCGGAAGGCGCAGGACCGGTTGTTCTGGCGATGCTTGGGGGAGGCCTATGTCCAGCAGAGGACGTCTTTCGGCTGAAATGATGATGATGATAATGATGATGAGTGGGTGGTACTAGTAAATAATACAGAGATAAATTAATGGATAGAAAACAATAGGTATCTGGAATTATTCAGACCAGACATAATTTACTTTTATGTGTGACATAAATTATATAATACCTTGTCACAAAGTTAATACAGTTGGTTGCATGCTTGCAACTCAAACACAATGATATTGTTAATTATTTTAATGCTTTCTACATAATGTTATAATTCTTTAATAATACCATCACGCATGTCATTCGGTGGAAGTGTAGGCAGTAAACCGTACGACCCAAAGTTGTGTTTTGTAAAGCAGGTACCTACTAAAATACATACGTCCGATGCACCCTGAAGACAACCCTGGGAAATTCTCATGGACGCACTCCATCCGGAGAAGGCGGAGTCAGTGTTGGACTCGGATTCGGCCAAAATTTATATCCAATCTATCCACGATTTGCCCTACCAGGAATTCCACATAACCTTCATACAAAATATGTCAAATTTCTATCTCTAGTTGGGTAAATCGTGGATAGATTGGATATTAATTTTGGCCGTAAAACAACCATGGTGTTCCTCTAACTACATTTGAAAGGGGGTTTAGGATATGCTCTGTATTTGCCAACCACCCCTGACAGGTCCCGGCTTGCCACTATTATAGGTGAGCCACTTCTTCCCGTGTGGCCTCAACATAACATAACATCACGCCTGTATTTCCCCGAAGGGGTAGGCAGAGGTGTATAGTACACCTCTGCCTTCCCGTGTGGCCTCAACGTCTTACCATTATCCTGTCTGGCGCACGCGGAACACAACTAGGGCTTCTCAATATCGCCTTTTTTCCAATATCGGAATTGGAGCCGATATTGACTTTAAAATATCGGAATTCCGAGATTCCGATATTGAGACACAATATTTTTAAATACTACTAGGACTTGATTTAAAATGAAAACCTAATCTTTTTTGTAGAGTAAAAAGTGGAGATTATGCCAAAAGTGTTGCTTTTGAAAACTAATGGGTCTTTATGTTCTAATAAACATGTACGGCCTGTCACCATCATCATCATTTCAGCCGAAAGACGTCCACTGCTGGACATAGGCCTCCCCCAAAGCATCACCACAACGACCGGAACTGCGCTTTCCGCATCCAACGGATTCCCGCGACCTTCACCAGGTCGTCGGTGCATCTTGTGGGGGGCCTACCTACGCTGCGCCTTCCAGTACGTGATCGCCACTCCAGAACTTACTGCCCCATCGGCTATCCGTTCTGTGAGCAATGTGCCCCGCCCACTGCCACTTAAGTTTGGCAATTCTTCGGGCTTTGTCGGTTACTTTCGTTCTCTTGCGAATCTCCTCATTTCTGATCAGTCACGGAGGGACGCTCCAAGCATAGCCTCTCCATTGCCCTTTGTGTGACTTTGAGCTTTCTTATCAGGCCCATTGTGAGCAACCACCAGTACCGTAAGTAATTACTGGCAACACACACTGGTCAAAGACTTTCTTCTTGAGACACTGCAGTATTTGGACCAGAAGATATTGCGTAGCTTCCCTAACGCTGACCAATAGAGTCGAATTCAACGATTGACCTCTTTTTCGAAGTTGGACCTACCTAACTGGACAGTTTGTCCTAGGTCTTTGATTAGTCAAAGTCCTAGGTACCTATACATAATCGTCAACAACTTCGAGTGTAGATGTTCCGATATTTACGGAAATGGGAAATTGGGAATTCGACATAACGTTTGTCTTGTCCATATTTCCTCTCTATCGGAAGCTCTACTGAGGTCATCGAGCTTTGTACTGAGGTCCTCTATGATCTCAGCTATGCTGTCGGCAAACCAAAGGTGAGTGATATACTTGCCGTTTATGTTAATGCCTAGCCGTTTCCAGTCCAGAAACCTGAAGACTTCCTCCAATTCAGCAGTGAACAGTTTCGGAGAGATCACATCTCCCTGTCTCACACTTCGCTGCAGAAGGATAGGTTTTGAGGCTTGGTCCTGTAATCGTTTTCATACAAACACACTTTGATGTACCGATAGTCAATCTGGCACCGTTGAAGAGACTGTAGTACAGACCAAGTCTCGGTCGAATCGAAGGCTTTCTCGTAGTCCACAAACGCTAAACAAAGAGGCACGTTATACTCTTCGGTCTTCTGTATAACCTGCCGCAGTGTATGTATGTGATCTACGGTGCTAAACCCTTTTCGGAAGCTGGCTTGTTCGGGAGGCTGGAAGTCGTCAAACCTACGCGAAAGACGGTTCGTAATGACTCTCAAAAACAGCTTGTAGACATGGATCAGAAGTGAGATGGGCCTGTAGTTCAAAAACAACTACAAAAATTGTCATTAATAAGTGAAAAAAACTTTGTTAGCAATAAAAGCAAAAGCATTTTCTCACTAGCACTTTCTAGCTAGTCTTCTAACTCTGCCAAGGATCAATATTCAACAAATATAAGATTTATGAATGGAAAATGCATTTCAAATTAAAAAGTTTGTTGTAAGGTCTTCGTTCGAGGCACACCACGGCTAGCTCTCGGATTTTTTGATGTTCTCATAAATTTTCTGGAAAATATCGGAGTTCCGATATTTTACTCTCTAATACCGATATTATAAATACGTAGAAAATGTAGCGAGATTCCGATATTTCGAGATCTCGGAATCTCGGAATCGAAGCCCTAAACACAACACGCCACCGTCATGGGCCTTGACTGGTCGGGCAGGTCCATTCCGAATGGAGGTCGGCCTCCTTCGGCTCCCAGTCCGTCTCCTCCGAGTAGGAAGAGAGGCCTTGCGAGCACCACCTCCTCAAAGAAGGAAACGACGCCTTCTCAAATGCTATCGCTCCACGGCCGGAAGCGAGAGATCGCTGCCGATATACTGCAGTGATGAAGTCACGGCACTGCGTGCCCCAAGCTGGGCACCCCGCCAGTGTGTGCTGCGCGCGTCCTCAAGGCAGCTCTCGAAGTGTTGATACACGGAATAATATGTATAATGTATGGGAATGACATAGCTGAACGAATGATTTTTTTCGTTCAGCTATGTCATTCCCATACATTTTGATCGTTTTCTATTAGCGTTGACGATTGACGATTGCGTAGATTGTCAACTTGGCTAGGGGGGCTGATCATCATTATAATTGTCAGCCTCTTAAGATCCATTATTGCTGTATCGTAATAATAATTACAGCTACAATCATCATTTTTAAGTATGAATGTGGATGGCTATGAGAAAAGAGGCAGACCGAAGAAAACATGGATGGATTGTGTGAAAGATGATATGAATAGAAAGAAAGTGAACACGGAGATAAATAATAATAAATAATCAGTTTATTCTCTCTTCACAATAGTTTTTGAAGTAATAGCAAATGTGCCAAAATTATAACGAGATGACGGCTGATAGAGATGTATGGAAGAAAAATACATGCTGCGCTGACCCCAAACAAATTGGGATAAGGGCAGGAGAATAATGATGAATCATCATGAGGGAAATTTCGCGTTTGATCGACGGATTGGTCTTCCAATCATCAATTCGTGGGTAAAAGTGTGGCCTAATTTCTAATAAATTCGCAATGGCAAACAAAATTTCTCACTTTTATATCTGAAGACATCATCATGGTCATCTTCTTGGTCGCAAGCGCGACTGCTAAGCGTGGGGTCCTGGGTTCGATTCTTGGGTCGGGCAAAGTGTTATTGGGTTTTTTTCAATAGAAAATTCTCAGTAGCAGCCCGGAGGCTGGATTTGTGCCCGGTTATAATGGCAATAGGCTCGCCCCCTATAACTGGCGAAATGTGGGTGTACTTTTCACCTCTGCTAACCCCTTCGGGGAAATACAGGCGTGATGTTATGTTATGTTATGTTATAAATGAAGACGTAAAAATATTGCGTGCCTGCGTATCTTTTCGTATCACTGGCAAAACAATAAAAAATTATAATCTATTGTTGAGAGTTATATTTGTTATTAATTAATACAAAAGCAAGCCAAGGTAGGGAAAGAGGACAGGTCGATTGCAAACATAGTGAAATATTTGTACAAATGTACCAGGTAGTGCTATTTCCACTCAACAGATACTTATACCAGAAGATCCATTCCATAACATCATTCGCGGAAATAACAACGCGGCGTATACCTGCGCAGTAGCAAAGGACATCGCTAAGAATATTCTAAGTCTGTTACAAAGGTCAAAAAATATACGACAAATAGATAGATGGTGGTAGGTAGGCGTATTTTTACATTACTTATTATTCATCGAAAATAATGCGGAGAGTACAGTAATTTTGTTTGGGGGAGGCCTTTGTCCAGCAGTGGACGACTTTATGCTGAAATGAAAAATGATGACAGTAATTTTTATTTTGCAATAATAATGTGAGCGGCTATGAAATTTCATTTGAATTCATATTTTTGTTAGTACTTTATGGTTTTCTGAAAAAAATATGTTGGCACCACTGTTAAAGACAGCCAATCTCTTTTTAGCACCTTCATATCTATAAGAATAGAAGAGCAAAAATGTCTAGTTGCTAGTCAACCACTTGTTTGATATATGTTTTTTAAGCAAAACAGCCTCAAAAGGCCTCAAAATAGTTAATATTTTTATGAATTAAACATCTGTGGAGTGCTGTCCGTTTTTTAAACTAGATTACATTGCCCTCATGGAATTGTATATGGTGAGCATCTTCTTTTATTCATAACTTCCACAGGCTGGGCTTTAGTAAAACTTTAGCAATGTCCTTTAGAGAGCGCAGCCCAAGGGTGTCTATTGGGGTGCGGGGCACTGAGCAGCGCTAACTTTGTGCTTCAAAGCCGCCATATGGATTGGTGCGTACTGTATCTAGTTATTTAAATTGTGATACTGTTACTGTAAGGTTAAGCTAGCTATCTGGTTATATGATTGGCTGTTACGTATTTTTTAGATATTTGATGTCACCTTCAAACAATCATTGGCTCTCTCCAAGCCACAGAGGAATCTCAATGCTTAAAGAACAGTCATCCATCCAAAATATGACAGATACGAAGTAAACAAGGCATGGCATAACCGTGCAGCAAGATCGAACTTGGGGCCTAGTACAAGTTTAACACTTACGAATACTTTCATAGTTTTCGTCAACTTTCATCCATAAATCAGTAGCGCCCCTGGCGGATACGAGGAGGAACTACTATATTATACGATTTATGAATGAAAGTCGACGAAAACTATGAAAGTATTCGTAAGTGTCAAACTCGTACTAGCGCGTGTTGTTAGGAGTTGAACTTCTAACTTTTTTTTACTGCATGGAAATAATCGATCGTTGAAATTTTCACTAATGAATGACCCAAATATGCTTCCATGTCGCTGCATTATTTGAAACATGTCTCAATTTAGTCTGCAGTGTACCGTTACCTTCCAACGTTGGTATATAAGGAAAGGAAATGTTTAAGTACCAGAAATGTATGGACATTTAGGACATAGCATATTACAACTTTTAACATAGAGACAAGCCTGAAAACGTGAAAAATAAATCTGCTGTTCCCTAGTAGAAAATTATCGCTCGACAAAATGTATGGACCAGCTGGTTTTTTTTTGCGTTTTCAGGGCACATAGCATTCCCTGAATGAGCTCTGTAAATATGACAAAACTTTTCTGTTACCTACACGTTTATGTATTAATGCATTAGTAAAGTAACTTTACAAAGATATACTTACCTACTCTTTGAATATCTATAAACACGGTGTCACGTTTCTCGTGGTCCAAACGAAAACCATTGATAAAGGGCACCAAGGGTTATTGAAAATACCCCCATGTATGTTCCGCGAAAATCGCTAGTTTTCGAGAAAATCGCAATTTACGTATTTGTCTCACAGTGCCTACAAAAAATTGAAAAAATTGCATAACATAACATCAATCCTGTATTTCCCCGAAGGGGTAGGCAGAGGTGTAATAATAGTACACCCACATTTCGCCAGTTATGTTATAGTCCCATGTAATAGGGGGCGAGCCTATTGCCATTGACCGGGCACAAATCCGGACTCCGGGCTGCTACTGAGAATTTCCTAATGAAAAAACCCAATAAAACTTTGCCCAACCCGGGACACGAACCCAGGACCCCACGCTCAGCGGTCGCGACTACTAGACCAACGAGGCAGTCAAAAAATGGCATGTCCTGTGATAATAGTTTGAGTGCAAAACTGTTATCACAGGACATGCAATTTTTTCATAAATACAAACAACTGAAAGGCATTTAAGAAATAAAATAAAGACTGAAACTGAGACTTCTTTATTTTACTAAAAAAAGCAAAAAACGTGCGTGGATGATATTGTGATCTTAACTTCTGGGAGGCTTAAAACAATGTTTTCACTGATTTAAAAAAAATTGAAATCTTCGTTAAAAATGTATCTACTTTATTGAATACTCGCATGCCAAATTTTATCCGGATAGGCAAAGAGCTTCATGTGAAAAATCTATTAAACTTGTTGTGAGGTGATTTTAGTACTGACTAAAAAATTCAGATTTTACCTTTTATGGGTGAAAAATTGTTATCTAGGATTCGTCCTCTTGTGCGCGCAGAGCCAGTCACCATCCGATGGTGTTTGAGGTACATCTTGCCAATGGTAACTTTAGAAAAACTCCAATGGGCCATCCGGAGCTTCCATCCTTTCAAAGCAGCGGACCCGGACGGAGTGTTCCCTGCCCTACTACAGTGGGGTGGAACGTCCGTTGCCAGAAGACTGGTGCCCCTAATAAGAGCGTGCCTGGCCTATAGATACGTTTCCAAAGGATGGAGGGAAGAGAAAGTTATTTTCATCCCAAAGCCAGGTAAGGGCGATTACACAAACGCCAAATCCCACCGACCAATCAGCCTGACCTCTTTTTTGCCAAAGACCTTGGAGAGGCTCTACGAAAGGGAGCTTAGGGACGGCGCGCTTAAAACTATACCACTGCACGGCAACCAACACGCATACAGCTCAGGTAAGTCCACAGAATCTGCTCTCCATCTGGTGGTTAGTCAGATAGAGAAAGCGATACACAACAAAGGTACTTGCCTGGGCACTTTTATAGACATCGAAGGAGCATTCGACAAAACAAACTTCTCCAGTATAAGAACAGCCCTCTCCAAGCACGGAGTGGAGCAGGTACTAACTGACTGGATTGCAAACATGTTATGTAAACGGGTGGTTCGTCTTGAAGGAGAGCAACAGATGGCCATGATAGCTAGAGGCTGCCCCCAGGGAGGGGTGCTGTCTCCCCTTCTGTGGAATCTGGTAATTAATTATCTCATTACCAAACTCAACGACAACCACTACTACACAATAGGATATGCAGATGACCTCGCCATTCTCGAATCGGGTAAGGTGACTGGGACCATCTGCAACCTCACTCAACAAGCGCTTCGTATTGTAGAACGCTGGTGCAGAGAATTTGACCTTTCAGTGAATCCCACCAAAACTGAGTTAGTCATGTTCACCCAAAAGCGAGCATTAGGACCCTATTGCTTACCCAAACTATTCAGTACTGAACTCCAGCTGGCCAACGAAGTCAAGTACCTCGGTGTCATCTTAGACAGTAAGCTAAGTTGGAGTAATCACTTAGAAAACAAACTAAACAGGGCCTGCATCACCTTCTGGCAATGCAGGAAAATGATAGGTAAGAAGTGGGGCCTATCCCCTAAAACTATACTATGGCTATACAGCGCGGTAATCCGCCCCATGATTGCCTATGGGGCCGTAGTTTGGTGGCCTAAAACCAAGCTGATTACAGCTTCAAACAAACTACAACGAATGCAAAGACTTGCCTGTGTGGCGACTATAGGCTGCATGAGGACTACCCCGACTGCAGCACTCGAAGCCATGCTGGAAATTCCACCGCTCCACCTTTTTATACACTAAATCTATGGAGTAAGAGTAGTACACAACACACCGCGTTGATAGAGGAACTCAGCAATGAATTCCCTCTGTTGAAATCCATTAACGACCGGATTCCCAAGCAATTTATTTTCGACAAGAAGTACAAAATCCAGCTGTATGAGAATCACCGACGCGAAGAGCTGTGCCCTGCAGAGGTGTGAATCTTCACGGATGGATCCAAAACAGGTACAGGTACGGGTGCCGGGATCTTCTCGGAAGACCTCAATATACACATAGCCACACCATTGGGGTCCATAACACGGTGTTCCAGGCCGAGTGCATGGGCATTTCCCTGGCAGCTTCGGCGATTATAGCCAGGGAGGTTAAAGACCACTCAATTCGCATACTCTCGGACAGCATGTCCGTACTACAAGCACTAAGCAGCCACACGGTAAACTCGGGGCTGATACACGAGTGCCAGCAAAACCTCAACCAGGTAGGTAATCTGAATAACATAATCATTCAATGGATGAAAGTACACAGCAGTTCCCGAGGCAATGATGCAGCGGATGAACTGGCCAGAAGGGGATGGAGTATGGTAGTCGTGGGACCTGAACCCATAGTGCCACTCCCCTTTGGATACTTATGCAAATTGGTAAGGAAACGCACCAAGGACAAACAATACAAACTATAGAAAGACCATGGTGAGTGCAGGCAGGCCAAGGAGGCACTTCCCACAATCGACGGCCGGTTCACGAAACAGGCCCTCCGATTGTCAAAACAACAGCTGCGTACAGTCACAGCTGTTATAACTGACCACGGGTCCTTAAACAAACATCTTTTTGTCATAGGTGTTACGGACAGCCCACTGTGCAGAGCCTGCATGGTGGAAGACGAGACAGCAGCCCATGTGCTTCTAGACTGCCCTGAAGTCGCCACATACAGGGCCAAGAACTTCGGTAACCCAGGTACCCTCAGAGAGATCACCAGCAACACCAAGGCGTTGCCGGCCTTTTTCGAGGAGTTAGGGTGGATCGAGTAAGTTTCCACCCATACGCAAAATACACGCTTGAACGTGGAGTTGCGGAAACCAGCCCGTTATACGATACTCAGTGGCGTGTATTGGCCTACTTTACTTGAATTTAATTGTGGTGTAAGTTATTGATTTTTTGATGTAGGAAGATTAATTTAGCATTAATAGGTCTATTTTAAGATAAATAATCATCGTACTCTGAAAAAAAGATAATAACTTACACCACTATTGAATTTGAATGAGGAAAGCAGTAGGTATTGCCTAATTGCCTATATGCAATGCACGCCACTGACGATACTATACTATACTTCGTCCTCTTGGTCGTCCGTCTTGCCTCGATACACATCAACATCTTTTATTATTTTATTTGAAATAAAACATTTGAATTTGAATTAAAAAAAACCGGCCAAATGTGTGTCAGACACACGCAGTAAGGGTTCCGTACCACCCATCGACCTGATACCCCATATAAACTGATTTAATTTACGAGAGTTCAGAATCAAAAGACATCAACGCACAGTGTGCGAAATAAGAATTTTTGCATCTCTTTCTTACGCAGGTACCACCACATAATGTCTATGTTGGCCCTATTTTTAGTATTTGTTGCTAAACTCATAGTACAGTCGACTGCATGACAGTGGTAACACGTCAATTCAAAAACCGCCCTTACTACTTACGAAATAAAGATGCTGCTAATGTCAAAGTGTTACCACCGACGTGCGGTCGACCGTACCTATGCACTATAATCAGACTAATTTTGGCGCTAGTGTGTGTTACTGTTTTGAAGATAGAGCAGGAAAAAACGTTGAAAAAAATCACGATATTCAAGGTTTTTTTTCTGTGGGGACGCCTTTGGTTTTAGCCTTTTTTTATTTTTAGTATTTTTCGTGATATTTTTCGGGTTATAGCAACACATATTCTGAGAAAATTTCAACCGGGTAGGTACCTATTACCGTTCAAAAGATACAGCCCTGTGACAGACAGACGGACAGGCGGACAGCATAGCAAGAGTAATAAGGTCCCGTTTGGCACCCTTTCCCTGTACGGAATCCAAAAAATGCTTAGAAGAATCAAAAATGCCACATGCATTTTTGATTGAAACGTACCTTGAAGCTCTAAGAATAGCAGTGCATCAGTTTAAGGTGGAAGTACAGCCGACCACACGTCATCAATGGTAACACTTGAACTATAAAAACCACCCTTCTGCTTACGAAATAAAGATGCTGTCAAAAATGTTTACAGCTAACGTGTTGGCGACTGTACTATAGCAACCAAAGACATTTGTATACTGTTACCTAACTTTATGATAGCAACTAAGATATGATTTTATGGAAGCGCATCTATGCGATTCTGTTATACAAAAATCGCAGAAGTGGCATTTGAGTTCACTGCGGTACTGGGGGTAACTGCGTGATTTTGACGTAAAGTAGGGTTGGCCGATCCGGAGGAGTAACTTAGCAACTTGGTTCCTGGACACAATGACGTCGATCTGTGACTCTGCGATGCCCCGGTTCAGGTGCAGCATGTAGCGGAAGGTCTACTGGTGTTCGGAGGAAATTGTACAGCTGCGCGTGGTCTATATGAGATCCCGCCGCCGGTACACGCGAACCCGACGCAGACGTCGAGCAACAATCTAGGAGACGGCCGAAGCTTACGAAGTGTATAGGGTGGCTAAAGAGGACCTCCACATCGCCATCACGGAGGCAAGGTCTCGTTCCTGGAACGAGCTCCTCGAGGAGCTGGATAGAAACCCGTGGGGGCAACCCTACAAGGTTGTACGTGGTCAAACTACGTCCATGGGTCCTCGATGGAAACACTGGATCCGGACTTGTTGGGAAGAGTCGTCAACACGCTTCTCCCTGCAGTCCGGGATAGTAACTCATTAGCACTGACTCCCGCGGATTGGCCAGATGAGATGGAGGTGACAGAAGGAGAGTTGGACCGAGCCATTAGCCGCGTTAAAGCTTGTAATACCGCGACAGGATCCGACGGTATACCGCGTCGGGTGTGGGTGTTGACTTTGGATCAGAAAAGTCTCCCCCGAGACGTACATACTTCACATGTAAGGTATGTACGTCTCGGAGGAGACTTTGCGCTGTGTGCGCCTGCAGGCGCAGCACAAAGAGGGCATCGGTAGCATACCCATTCCCGGAGTCCCCCCCACTATTGTGCTGAAGATGGTCATCGGGGAGGTTTTAGTGTGGTAAAAATACCACCCTCTCCCCCACGAGGCCGGTAGCCTTTTGAAGGTTTCCTCCTTGAAAACAAAAAAAGTTACCCAGGTATAAAATAAGTGTTTTAAACATCGACTGCAGCTTACAAACGTCTACCGCCTATATCTTCTCATGGGTGTCGTAAAAGGCGACTAAGCGATTCACCAGAGAATAGGCAGCAGCGGTCTCTGAGTATTTAACCAACCAATTGTGATCGCCAACCCGCCTGCCAAGGGTGGTGATTATGGCATATCTCCCCAACATATGCTTGGGAGAGGCCTATGTCCAGCAGTGGACGTCTTTCGGCTGAAATGATGATGATGAACGCCAATCAATTGTGGTCAAACAGTTATGCTAGGTTATTTTCTTAGAAAAAAAAGTTACAGCAATTTCTAACAAAAAAAAATTGTCGCAGCAGACCCAGCTTTTTAAACCTTGTTAATAAAATAAATGAGAACTTCTTAAGTGGTCATTGTACTCATCAGTATGAACAACTTTAACGATGGGACTAACCCTGAAATCACGATAAATTATTAGCCGTTTCCTACATTTTGTCGATTTACGTGAACACAAATGTAGCAACTGATTTTTTTACCCATTAAGGGCTAGTTTTTCAATAGTCTGATAACTTTTAACTGAGGAATAAATGTGACGTTTTGACAGTTGTAGTATAGAAAATCTGTCAAAACGTCACATTTATTCCTCAGTTAAAAGTTATCAGACTATTGAAAAACTAGCCCTAAGAGGTTTTCAGTTATTTCAATAACACATTGTATGTATAGTCGGGAAAAGAACACTCAGGATGTTGTTGCCAAATGCTACGTTCAAAAACATGTTGTATTTGTCCCTTAGAATTTGAATTATAAGCATAATATAATCGACTCGAAGACTAAGTAATATCATTGCTGATTGCTGAAGACCGAAATTATGTTACGTTGTGCGAGTTACTCTTACGCAGGAATTAGAACAAATATAAGAGACACTTGAACACACATGAAACCACACGAGCGCAGGGCTGTACTCTGCACATTCAAAGAATAAGAATTAAAAATACAATATTGTATAAGTATATCAATCGCATTTAAGTCATATGCGTAGCGAAACTCGAAAAGCGTTTTTTTTTTTTCAGAGAACATGGTGGCTCAGATGGCTAGAGCGACTGGTATAAACAATTTATCTTTCCACAAAAAAATAATTAAAACATAGTGTTAGTATTTAAATAAAAATAAAAAAGGCAAACAATACATTTTTATCCGATTACACCGAAACCTCGGTCCTCTTCAGTCATATTTTGGCATTATTTGCCGTCTTTAGGGATTTTGGATAAGCCTTTGCAGGCTCTAATGACTTACTCATTAGCCAAATTAGACCAAGTTTGGTCTTAATAAGTTATTGTTTATTTGGCATACATAAAGAAAATTATCAGTTAATTAGGTACATTAAGAAGTCAACAACAAATAATTATTACAGGATTGTGAAGTACTGGCTTGTGTGTAAAGCTAGGATGCGGTTAATGGCGGGCGTTTTTAGGGGCTGTCTTTATTGGTTACATTCAATAAGCGCTAATTGGCTACATTGAATAAATGCCATTTTGATTTGGATTTTTTTGATCTAAAATATGTTTATTAAATACTAACATAACATAACATAACATCACGCCTGTATCTCCCCGAAGGGGTAGGCAGAGGTGTATAGTGCACCCACATTTCGCCAGTTATGTTATAGTTCCATGTAATAGGGGGCGAGCCTATTGCCATTGGCCGGGCACAAATCCAGAAAAAAAGGCTGCTACTGAAAATTTCCTACTGAAAAAACCCAATAACACTTTGCCCGACCCGGGAATCTAACCCAGGACCCCACGCTCAGCAGTCGCGGTTGCGACCACTAGACCAACGAGGCAGTCGTCAGTCTAGTATTAAATACTAGATTTGAAATAACTGGCCCGACATAAGCGAAGCTTTTACGCATTTGCAAGCGCAGATAGAACGGGTGCGAGAGTTAACGGTGACGTTTTTTCTCGGTTTACTCCCCAGTGCGTGGCCGAGCGCATAAGGACGCTGTAGAAGCTTCGTTTTTAAAATGATGAAATAGGCTAATATCGGTTATAACTGGTAACTGCATAGGCTGCTGATTCATGTTCCATAGTTGGTAGTTGAACGTGATAAGTGGCATTATTTAGCACTTCTAGTAAGTTGTATAAGAATTTATGCTTACATTATTATACAAAAGTATTTATACAAACAAAAATACAAAAACCGCAAAAACAGATCTATTACTGTAGTCGTTCAATAGCCCAAGTCCATCCCTGCGCCCCGAAGGCTGTATGGTATAGCTCGGAGACCTACATTGTTGGACCACAACCGACATCCGACTCAGTCCTCACCCGATCACCTTCTGAAACGGATCTCTCATTGTTATCAATGTAATAATTATAGAAGGAAACTGAAAAAAAAATTGGAACCCTTAAAGGTAAGATTTTCTGCATTCTTTAAAATCGGGAGCTTTTTTTCAATCATAATTCTTAATAACACGTGGTTTTTGAGAAACTACTATTGACACATTTATGTTAGTTCCGATGTCTTTACGATCGTCAATTACAAATTATTGGGCAGGCACAGTATCCAGAGCCCGTTCCCTTTGACTTATTAGTAGCATCCATTTCAGAATCAAGGGCCTTAGAGGACCTTAAGGGACTGGTTCTAGTTCTGAAGCAAATCGAGCTATTGGTGTCGATTCTCTTGTTCACGAACTAAACTTATTTTAAACCATTCCTCTCTTTTACCAATAGTACATACAAAAAAGGGATGGCAACAATTTTAGAACTGTCAAATTAGTCGGAATTTAGATTTCCCTCCAAGTTTAGTCGTGATCTCGGAAGGTGCCCACTAAAATACAAAGAAACGTAACACGTAAACTAAATTGACAGTTCTAAAATTGTTGCCATCCCTTTCTTGTATCTACTATTAGTAAAAGAAAGCGATGGTTTAAAATAAGTTTACTTGGTGAACAAGAGAATCGGCACCAATGTACCCTTATTTTACATGTTAGTCCTAAGTTTAATAATGTTATTGGTGTACAATAAAGAATATTCTATCTATCTATCTATCTATTTTTCTTTATTAATGTGTAATTTTGATAACCTAAAATCATACACGTGGATCTAATTTTTAGGGTTCCGTAGTCTTACAAGGAACCCTTATAGTTTCGTCATATCCGTCCGTCTGTCCGTCTGTCCGTCTGTCCTAATCCTTTACAGCTTAATAACTTCTACAGTTATAAACATAAATAAATGAAATTTTGTTAAAAAATGGTTTAGATATAGATCTCAATTTTAAAAGAATAAAAAAATCTTGATAACGTATTTTAGGGGTGGCCCACATGTGACGAAATGGGGATGACATTTTTATTTTGCTGCACCCCCTCGTGTGGGGTATCATTGAATAGGTCTACTAAAATGAAGGTAATGTTTCATACATAACTTTTTTATCAGGTATACCTACCATCTGCGAAATACAGTTCGCCAAAGTGGCTTGCAATGTGTCCCCCCTCCTGCCATTTCTAAACTATGCAACGTAGAAACTTATAGTCTTCCACATTGATAGACCTTTATAAAAAATATCTTTGAAAATTATTTCGAGTATAATGTGATCATAAATTTTTGAGTTATACTGAGAAAACTGAAAAATACTTAAGACGTCCTAGTTCATAGGTCATTGACCTTAGAGAAAAATTATCTCAGCAAATAATGCTCCTTTAGTTAATTTCTATTTAAAAAAATTACAAAAAGAAACTTCGTGTTATATTAATATGACACACTTATTAAATTTAGCGCTCGGTAGCGCTGTTTGCAAAAACTATAATAGCAATGATTAATTTCGGAGTGATTAATATTCCATTGATTCGTTTGTAATTAGACCTATTTAAGGAACCCTATAATACTGAGCATGGCCCGACATGCTCTTGGCCGGTTTTATTAGAAACGTCCTTTTTCTGGGCCTAAGTATATTCTCTTTCATTGCTTAGGTACACCTAGTTTAAAAACTAGTCCTTTGATCTACAAAAATGCAAAAAGTGCTTCATAGGTTTCTGGATCCTTAGAATAGCTGCTGCTAGATGTTAGCAGAACCTTTTAACCTTTTAAGAGAAACTCCCACATATCAATCAGGTCGATGACGCTAACCATCGACGTAGTCTTCATTATGTCTGACTAGAAGCTGCCTTCATGAAATTGCTAAACCGTTTACATTTTTAGAAGGGATAGTATTTTTAAATGTTGCTATCGATTTTGTTTCATTAGATTTCTAAGGCACCTTAAGATTCCTATATCTTATATTTGGCACGCAAAAAAGGAGTTCTGGTAATCAGCACTGATACTAATCTTATTGGATGCCTTAGTTCTAAAAGTCAATAAATCCATTTTCCTTGTTTTGATATATGGTCGTTTTTAAAACAAAAAAAAAGATTTTAAAGAAATGCCTGGCTAATTAAATTTGTAAAAAAATATAACAATAGTATAATGAGTAGGCCTTAACATGGCGTTCTAAAACATTTAATACTTGTAACATAATGTTCAATATTAAATATTTTATTTGTAGGACTTATCGCAAATCAATGGAGCTTAGAATGATTAGGCTTGCAACCGCAGTAGTCGCACTCGAAATGAATCAAGTTAGCCTTAAAAGGCTACGTGTAATACAGTTTACAGGCCCCTATGTATGTATCGGCGAAAATTTTACGAGCCGCTTCGATTGTTTTTGTGCTTCAACTTTGAGTGGAACTCTGAATGAACTATCACTCTATGTTTTATTACTCTAAGTAATGGAGTTTGGGACTTTTTAAGAAAATTACTACCTTATCAATAAATAAATAATAGTGACTTTTAAAACTAAGGCATCTATTATTGTCCTACAAATATTATAAATGTGAAAGCATGGATGTTTGTTTGCTTGTTTGTCCTTCAATCAAAATAAAACCGCTGAATGGATTTGGATAATTCTGCAGTCTTTAAGATGCTTCTAGATGCCCCACATTGTAGACATAGTGATCATTAATTCATGCATAAAATAATTTAATAGCAGAGGAGACGATTTTTACCAGTAGCAAGGTGAAATTACGTGAAATCGAATATTTGTGAGTTATTTGTTCAAGTGTGGCAGACGTGTATTGTTTTGTAACCTCGTCTGCTGGCTGTGTAACCAGTACAATGTGGCCACCTATACATAATTATTTTTAAATGATACACTTGCAAATTGTAATGTAATTTATGTATTAGAAAATAATAATCTTGAATGCGTTCCTTTCCTTAAAAGGTCTTCAAGAATGCAGGTCATTGAACTAAAATTTGATGAGCTACAGCAATAAAGCGATTCCTTTTAATGTTAATAAAGTATAAATACATAAATCTGAAGCATTTGCATACAATAATAATTGTACTTTAGGTCATCATCATCATTTCAGCCGAAAGACGTCCACTGCTGGACATAGGCCTCCCCCAAACATCGCCACAACGACCGGTCCTGTGCCTTCCGCATCCAGCGGATTCCCGCGACCTTCACCAGGTCGTCGGTCCACCTTGTGGGGGGCCTACCCACGCTGCGCCTTCCAGTACGCGGTCGCCACTCCAGAACTTTACTGCCCCATCGGCCATCCGTTCTGCGAGCAATGTGCCCCGCCCACTGCCACTTAAGTTTGGCAATACTTCGGGCTATGTCGGTTACTTTCGTTCTCCTGCGAATCTCCTCATTTCTGATTCGATCACGCAGGGACACTCCGAGCATAGCCCTCTCCATTGCCCTTTGAGTGACTTTGAGCCTTCTTATCAGGCCCATTGTGAGCGACCACGTTTCAGTACCGTAAGTAATTACTGGCAACACACACTGGTCAAAGACTTTCGTCTTGAGACACTGCGGTATTTTGGACGAGAAGATATTGCGTAGCTTCCCGAACGCTGCCCAACCGAGTCGGATTCGACGATTGACCTCTTTCTCGAAGTTGGACTTACCTAGCTGGACAGTTTGTCCTAGGTATACATAATCGTCAACAACTTCGAGTGTAGATTCTCCGATGTTTACGGGAATGGGTGCTATATGGGAATTCGACATAACCTTTGTCTTGTCCATATTCATTTTAAGACCCACTCTATCAGAAGCTCTACTGAGGTCATCGAGCATTGTACCGAGGTCCTCCATGGTCTCAGCCATGACTACTATGTCGTCGGCAAACCGAAGGTGAGTGATGTACTCGCCGTTTATGTTAATGCCTAGCCCCTTCCAGTCCAGAACCTTGAAGACATCCTCCTGTACTTTAGGTAATGGTCTATATTTGTAAATTGAAAAAGTGAAAATGGATAAGTGTTTCGCTAATTTGTTAAAAGAGTCTTAATTTGTTTACGTTTGTAAAACAATTAAGTTTGAGCATTCATCTAGTATTCATAACAATTTCTGAACTGTTTTTATTTATAACAGTTGTTAGCAAAATGAATACAAATAATGATTAGCAAATATTGTAAATATTTTCTCTAGTCATTCGTTATTATTTATCATCATTAAACTATTCCAGTCCACTGCTAGCAATGGACTACGATAGGCCATAGGACATAGGCCTCTCTCTTCGATAGCATGCCTCTGACTTCGATCCTCAGCCACTCTCATCCAGATTTTACCTGCCGCTGCCTCCTTGCGTAGATCGTCGCTCCACCTAGCCTGAGGGTGTCCTCCGCTACGTTTTCCAATTCGCGGTATCCAGTCAAGAACACGTCAATCCCAACGGTCTTCAGTTCTTTGTTACTATCCTTTGGTATTAATTTTATATTATTACCTTTTTCAGATGAACGCACGAAGTTTCTTCAAAGAATGTAAGAGCTCTATGTGAAACAAAGTGGTCATCATTGCAAAGAACGTTGATGCCTACCACTGATCCCCTATAAACCATGGTAATAGTTACAGAGATTTGTAAAATATCCACATAAATAAGTGATTTTAATCCCTTAATTTTTCTTCTTCTCTAGGAAAACAGGACACCTATAAATTTGGAAGGGTAAGATTCAAGACCACATAGAATACGCTATACGGTACTTAGAATAAATAGACTTTGGTGACGGCACCTCTAGAAGCGGATAAAGAAGATTGCACAGAAGAATACGATTACTTGTTAAGCGAAGTTGGTTTGTGACCGTCACTAACGGGCAGTGATGTTCTATTTGCTCGTTTTGACGATCGCAAAATGAACTCGCTTGACTATATTCTACGGTTATCTTCAAGAAGATCTGCTGGTCTGCTGGTAGAAATTTCTTTGAAATAAGCAGTACCTTTGTACTAAATAATTTTAATGCTGTCTCCTTTCATATGTTATTGTGTGTAGGTACATAAATAAATAAATGAGATTGGTGGACCAGTAATTTTGGGGCAGAAGGAACAAAATATAGCCAACAGAATCATAGTAAAGGATAATACAATTAGTTAGCGATGGTATTTATATGAGTAAAGGGTCATGGTGGGAGACACCTTGAGAGCCAAAAAGAAAGCAAATGTATTATTTGGACGACTGTTTATTTTACTGTCATGAATGCAATCGCTAATTAATAATCCAGGTATATCTAGACTAGTGTTGTGACAATTTGTGACTTAGAAATGTAAGTAGGTACATACAATATAATAAAACATAGTTAAACCGGATTACATTGCGTATAATATTTAAATTTGTTGGGTGTTTCTTATGTATAAGTATGTATTTACAAAAAAAAAGTATAATATCCATTGTCTAGTACCCATAGCACAAGCTTTGCTTAGTTTGGGACTATATGATGCTGTGTAAAAATGTCCCAAAAATATTTATTAATTATTATTGGTTTCCCTGACGTTGTTTCGTGACATTACATATACAATATACGCGATGTAATCCGGTTAAACTTGTTTTATTATAATGTTTAGTGATCGCAAAAACCAAAGAAATTTTTGTATACATTATGTGGGAAGAATAAGGTGTTTCATAGGGACGCTACAATTATCGACGCAGTTATGCCAAAATGTACCAAGCCATATCAGAATGATTTCGACAAAACTACGTTTTAAGTTGTGGTTGCTCTTGGTTGTTGTCGACCTCATGTCAGTAGTTAAGTTACAAAAACCCTTACCCCTACTGTCCTTATTGCTTACGAAATAAAGATGCTGCCACTGTCAAGGTCCAACTGTTACCACAGTCGTGAGGTTAACTGTACATGTGGGTTGCATTGGTTCAGGTTCAAACGGTTCAAACGTAACATATTTAATGTCAGTTTTGAATATTATCTTCGTTTGATTTTTGCTATAGTAATAACCCATATTTTGTTTAGTTAATGGCAAAAAAAAATTACTGGGTCCGAAGCATTGAGAAAGGAAAAGTCCTAAACAGTTTTTTTGGTATAGATTATAGGGTTTCGTACCCGTGGTCTACCTACGCAGGAAGTTTCAAGGTATCGAACATCGTACTTATTATTTTATTATTCCCTACTTTTTAAACTATGACCACATTATTACAAAATCGGGTTTAATAATAGGTTTTGCTTAAACCAAGCATAAACACCTTTTTACGTATGGGCCCGGGTTTAAACCTGATCTAAGCTTTTGTAATAACCCCGTAAATGTATAACCTTTAGAGGTTTTTTTATTGCATTATGTTTAATTTATTTATTGTTTAATTACGTGTAGTAATATTAAATATGTAAAGATATAGGCCCTTTCGGAATTCAAATTTTTGATTACATTTGATTACACTCGATTTATTAAATCTTATTACTTCGTTTAAATTAAAATTAAAATTAAATTAATATGTTCACATTATAGGTTTATTGTAGGAAGTGTTCTTTATTTCCTTAATTCTTCTCTCTTGATTCTTTTTGAGGTACGGGTTTATCCTATTACCTATTACAAATATCTGTGGCCTTATATTGTATGTAAATTATTTCAATAAAATATAGTAATTTCTCTATTTGCTAGTACTTATCTTGGACTTACAGCCGTGGATCTTGATATTGCCATACTTAGAACAAATAATATGATATTGCCTAAAACTAAAGAAAAATTGAAATATTTCAATTGAATGGAACCTAGTTGGTTGTCTGGAAGATATCGCTTTCAGCGATAAGACCGCCAATGTACTGTTAATTTACATGTTGTTCCTATTCTCTGTTATTACTGTTTTGTACAATAAAGCATTCTATCTATCTATTCAAAGTTTATTAATTGTGTTTTTATTTTATTCCTAATGCTTTTGATCGCCTCAGCGACGGTGAACACTCTGAAATACTGGGTGTAAGGGGAACGCTTCCGAAAACGAAGATAGGTGCTGGTAATTACTGATACGAAACCACTAAAAAAAATGCGATTCTTTTTTTAGATTTTTTCATATATATTTTTTTGCATTTTTCATACATAACCTGCTTTGGGCAGTTAAGTAAAACTCATACATACACAAAAATGCTAAAAAAAAATTAAAAATCTAAAAAAGGAATCGCATTTTTTTTCGGGGTTTCGTAACATTAATCACCATCACTATCACCTATCTTCGTTTTCGGAAGCGTTTCCCTGACACCCTGTATATGACTAAATAAATTGGATGGTGTAACTTGCTGTTTGATTCATTCAATCCCTTACAAAGCCTACAAAGATCCAAGAGGACAGCAGTACGTGGTGGTCGCGTGCTGCTGTAGGGGAAAGGATGTAGCTTCCCGGGACGTGCCAAAGGCACAGGCACGCAGTGCGGTCCGTTGGAGTTCCCGGAGCCCTCTATTTTGTGCTGAGGGCTGAGGATGGCCACCGTGTGGTTTTAATCGGTAGGAGTCCAACATATCCTTCCGCCTTTTCCAGATGGGGGATATTCATGAGGATTTCCAAAAACAAAACAAATTTCAGAGGATTTCCACCCGAAAACAAGGTCTACGATCTTCTTAATATAAAAAAAAAAACATTAATTTTCTATACAGAAAAATGGCAACGTTATGGCACAATCCTACGATGTATGGATGTTTGTATATTCTTTTATGCAAAAACTACTGTATGGATTTTAATGAAATTTGGCATACAGATAGAATAATAATATGACACCTATACAAGTAATAATTTATGATCGATATAATTTAAAATTCAATTAAGTATAAAATTTATAATTTGACACATTAATATTTAATTAGAATAATAATTGTAATTGTAAATCATTTGATATTATATTTCTCTATCATATTTTTTATGTGACATTCAAATACAATGTGAATTGTTCATGAATAAATAAATAAATCTAAGCCGGATTAACATATCAACTCAGCCTATCGCAGTCCACTGCTGGACATAGGCCTCTCCCAAGTTGCGCCACAACGCTCGGTCCTCTGCCTTCCGCATCCAGTCCCCCCCAGCCACGTTCTTTAGGTCGTCGGTCCACCTGGCAGGGGGGCGCCCTTTTTTTTTTTTTTTTGTTTTCGAGTGGAAATCCTCATGGATACCCTCCGTCTGGGGAGGGCGGAGGGTTATGTCGGACTCTTACCGACTAAAACCACACGGTGGCCATCCTCTGCACAAAATAGAGGAGCTCCGGGAACTCCAATGGACCGCGCCGGTGCCCCTCCAGTGCTACGCCTTTGGCACGTCCCGGGGAAACAACAAGTTTTCCCCAACAGCAGCACGTGACCACCACGTGCTGCTGTCCTCCCCAGGGTCGCTTAATAGATGCCTCGAGTCCCCCTACTCTTGGCACCCACGATCCTGAAGGTCCCTCACCATCATTTGGTGGTGGGGGATGCGGCGATTCGCCCTATCTGGGCCTTGCACCGGGGCGGTTGCCTCTCCGGCGCCTTCGTCTCCGAGTGGGATCGGCCCTCTCCGGCAGGGGGGCGCCCTACGCTGCGTTTGCCGATACGCGGTCTCCACTCAAGGACTCGTCTGCTCCAACGGCCATCGGTCCTTCGACAGACATGGCCAGCCCATGTATTAACATATAGGTTACTTTTATCTACGAAACGATTCCCCAGGGATGCGTGATAACGTTTTTCTGTAATAAACCGAATCAGACGGGTAAAACCGCGGGCTGGCTGGTTAGATTAAAAGAAGGATGACACGCTACTACGGGTCTCATGGAAATTATATCTCTAGTCATCCTTGCGACATTCATGGGCAAAGAGGGAACGATAAATATTCCATGCCTGAAATCATTAATATGATGAGACCTCAGCAATGATAACACCATGGGACGTCAGACCCTGGAACTAACAACACCCTACTTAATATTATAAAGGCGAATACTTTAGAACTTATTGAATACGAAACGGCTGAACGGATTTGGCTGAAATTTGGCACACAGATAGACCATAACCCAGATTAACATATTATTATAGTATACTTTTTATCGACATACCACGGGAGCAAAGCCACGGGCAAGCTAGTTATCTCTAAATGGATATCATGCAACCGACATGCGACATAGTCCCAAGAATTGCCAAACTTGCAAACTTGAATTGGTAATGGGCGGGGCACATTGCTCGCAGAACGGATGGACGATGGGGCTGTAAAGTTCTGGAGTGGTGACCGCGTACTGGAAGGCGCAGCGTGGGTAGGCCCCCCACAAGGTGGACCGACGACCTGCCCCCCTAGCCAAGTTGACAATCTACACAATCTACAATCGTCAACGCTAATAGAAAACAAAACAATCAAAATGTATGGGAATGACATATCTGAACGAATGATTTTTTCGTTGAGATATGTCATTCCCATACATTTTGATCGTTTTCTATTAGCGTTGACGATTGACAATTGTGTAGATTCTCAACTTGGCTAGGGGGGCTGGTGAAGGTCGTGGGAATCCGCCGGATGCGGAAAGCGCAGGACCGGTAGTTGTGGCGATGCTTGGGGTGGCCTATGTCCAGTAGTGGACATCCACTGCTGGACATGGGCCTGCTTTCGGCTGAAATGATGATGATGATAAATTGTATGCATGTTGGTAATAGTAACCACGAACGTAGCCAGGCGTCTATATCCAATTACCTACTCAGCAGCAGACTCCTGCAGGCAGCAGGCTCATGATGATGATAATGTGTTACTCTGCTGCGTCCAATATAATGCTGGGTCTACACAACACTGACTTTTGTCTGCATAGCATGTTTCCGCTGACATTTAAGTTCGCATAAGTGGGAAGTGTAGTGTAGACGTGAAGTTTGAAGTTCGCATCAACTCGTTTTGTAGACAATAGGCTGAAGTTATAACAAGCACCAGAAGCGCGTGAGGCGAGGCGGGCACGAAAGCTATGAAAATTATAATAAAACAAAGTTTAACCGGATTAAATCGCGTATATTATTTAAATTGGTATTCCTGACGTTTCGAAAGCTTTGCAACATTTCGTGGTCGCAGGTAGACTAAGATGACAAGCGTCTTTACAGATATCTAGTCTGCAGTGTGTGAACATG
Organism: Asteroscopus sphinx; assembly: GCA_949699075.1. Taxonomy (NCBI): domain Eukaryota; kingdom Metazoa; phylum Arthropoda; class Insecta; order Lepidoptera; family Noctuidae; genus Asteroscopus; species Asteroscopus sphinx. The sequence goes on along the minus strand of OX453025.1, from coordinate 9,316,590 downwards.
CTCTAGACAAACCCAACCATTTTCTTCGATTTGATAAACTACAAGTTCTGGTGAAGGAAAACCGATATGTACCTAGAATGCTCCGTGAGGTTATTGAAATTAAAAAAACATCCTAATTTTAATAGAGAAGATGGTTGGCAGCTACCACCTGTTTGGAACCCAGTCCTAAAAATAATCAAGTCCCAAACAGCACGCAACACTGTAAAAGATAATGATATTGTGAGTGATTACTGCGTGCATCGAAACGATTTTAATTAATAATATTGTACGGTAGATCAAAATATTTTTTTAGAAATATTTGTAACTAAAGACGCTTGTCATCTTAGTCTACCTGCGACCACGAAATGCTGCAAAGCTTTCGAAACGTCAGGAATACCAATTTAAATACGCAATTTCAGTTATTTAAATAAAGCTTTCGTACGTTAGGGCCAAAAATAAAATAGTAAATAGTCTTGGCATGTCTTTTTAATGCAATACGTCAATAACTTAGAGCAGTCTAAATCTTTATGGTCAATAATAATAATTATTAATAGACATTATGTTAACAATTTCACACACTTAACCTTTTTTTAATCGTACAGTAAAGTAATTATATTTTATCAGTAGTTATTTGAATAAAGAGACATGCCAAGATTGTTTACTAAATAAGACAAGAGAGAAAAAACCGACCAAGTGCGAGTCGGACTCGCGCAGTAAGGGTTCCGTACCACCCAGCGACCTGATACCCCGTAGAAACTGATTTAATTTACGAGAGTTCATCAAAAGACATCAACGCACCGTGCGCGAAATATGAATGCATCTCTTTCTTACGCAGGTACCACCACATATGTCTATGTTTGCCCTATTTTTAGTATTTGTTGCTTAACTAAATAGTATGCACTATAATCAAACCAAGTTTGACGCTGGTATGTGTTAGCGTTTTGAAGATAGAGTAGGAACAAAAACGTTGAAAAAATGCATGTTTTTCGAGGTTTCTTGTATGAGGACCCCTTTGGTTTTAGACTTTTTTTTGTATTTGTCGTGATAACACATATTTTGTGAAAATTTCAACTGGTTATCTATTACCGTTACAAAGATACAGCCCTGTGACAGACGGACGGACGGACGGACAGCGTAGCGAGAGTAATAGGGTCCCATTCGGCACCCTTCGGTTACGGGACGCTAAAAACAGAGTGTAAGTACAATCATTTTTTATATTTTGAAAGTAGCCATTAGTAAAGCTTTTAAATGAACAGTAAACAATATAATATTATAATATTGCAATAAATAAAGTCATTAGTAATGAGGTGCCCTTTATTTACTTATAGATAAGGATCTACTTTAAACTAATGACGATGAAAACAAATAAATTAGGGATGAAGGAAAAGTGTTTATTAACGGTAGGATCAAAACAATTAGTAATAGCTACTGCCACTAATGATGTTTGTTTTAGTATAAATACATTAGTTTAAATAAAATATGTATCAGTTAGCGATATCCTTCTGTCGTGTTAAGATAAAAAGTAGTGGTTAAAATAAAAATTTAACTTTTCGTAACTATTTTGTGCTTGAGTGTGGTCATAGTGTGCTAAAAAAAGTTTTTGTGCTGTGAATAAATCATCATCATCGTCATCTTTTCAGCCAAAAGACGTCCACTGCTGGACATAGGCCTCCCCCAAAAAGGGAGGATATGCCATAATCGCCACGCTTGGTAGGCGGGTTGGCAATCGCAGTTAGTTGGTTAAATACTCAGAGAACGCGGCTGCCCATACTCTGGTAAATCCCTTAGTTGCCTTTTACGACACCCATGAGAAGATAGGGTCGTGCAATTCTTTACGTCCGGCACCACACGGAACGGATATTATGTAAATAAAAAATAACATAGAAATACAATAATTGTGAGATTGTTTCGTTCTGTTACGAGCTTTTCCGAAGCTCTATTGAAAGTTTAAGGACCAGTTTTTGGTATAATAAGGTATCGTTATTTTTAATATCGTTGATTTTTATTTTTCAGTGTAATCTGAATTTTGATGTGACGTTAAGTAGATGTCGTCAAGCTTGTTTCTATTTTAAGCTGAACAATGTCTACTTATACTCACATCAAATACAATCACCATTTATAAGTGCTAACTTAATAGGTTTTTTTTAAATTGAGTTTAAGTAGGTTCTGTCTGGCTTTGTTTTATTTTCAAGCCCTACAAAGCCTACTTATCTTTAATTCAAAAATCCTCAACAGAGTATCTTCAACTTGTTTTGTTTTGACTTTAAGTAGGTTTTTCCGGCTTGTTTCAAATTGCAAGCCGAAATATTCCTGCTTATAGTAACGACAAAATACTCCATAGTGTTTGTTTAAAAGCTGATTTCAATTTCTACCTCTAATGTATTGCAATATTTTTTACTACAGAACTATTTTGTTAAGGTTTTAAGTAGATTCTGTCCGGATTTTTCTTCATCAAACCCGAACATTCTCTACTTAATGTCCATTGCAAACAACTCGACAACTACGTCCACTACAACATTGATACAGTTGTTCTATCTCACCCAGTCCAGTGTTGCTTATGTATTAGAAATAAGGTTCAAAATGATGATGATGATTCACCGGCCTTAGTGAGATAGATCAACTGTACAACCCGTAACTTTTTGGTTGAGCTCTTAATTTTATGAAAATTAAATTGACTTAAGTAAACAGGTTAAATGTGTCGCCGTAACTATAAGTAGATTAACGGCCAAAATTAATATCCTATCTATCCACGATTTTCCCTACTAGGGATAGAAATTTGACGTATTTTGCATACAAAAAATTGACATAAGCTCCATAGAGCTTATGTCAATTTTTTGCAACATGTTGCTGGGAGTACCTGAATGTCAATGAAATGAATGTGAATGTTATTATTGTAATTATAAATATGTGTTTTGTGTCTGTATTTTATGTAATTTTATGTCATATGGGTACCTACATACCTGAAATAAATGCATTTTTTTTTTTTTTTTTTCATGTCAAATTCCTTTCTCCAGTAGGGAAAATCGTGGATAGATTAGATATTAATTTTGACCGATAATCTAATTAAGTCCAGCTTTTTTGTCATTAAAACTCGTCAAAATCTGCTAACGTTTACGTCAATTTCCTACCCACATTGCAATTCGGCTGAAATGTGTACAAATTAATGGTTCTTTGGTACAAACAAAGTTTTAATCCTGTGATAATGAACAATAGTTCTTAGAGTATTCTTTTACGGCCAAAATTAACATCCAATCTATCCACGATTTGCCCTACTAGAGAAAGGAATTTGACATGAAAAAAAATAAAAAAAAATAATGCATTTATTTCAGGTATGTAGGTACCCATATGACATAAAATTACATAAAATACAGACACAAAACACATATTTATAATTACAATAATAACATTCACATTCATTTCATTGACATTCAGGTACTCCCAGCAACATGTCTGTTACAGCAGTGCCTGATGTAAGGGCAGTCCAGTCACCCAGCAATCATTGCCAGGACAGTATTGGAGCTGGCCCGCACCCTGCGCATCAAGGACGCGCACCGCTTGCGCATGGTGGTGTGGAAACAGTCGGTGCGCGCTTCTGCAAACATGCCCGAGGCACTGCAGAAGCGGGGCAGCCCCAATACCGCCCTTAACGCGTTATTGTACTGGACCCGGAGGGCACTGTAAGCAGCTTGTTTGTTGGAAACCCATAGGCTGCACGTGTATAGAGAGGTGCAAAAGGCTTTAAAAAGCCAAAGCTCCATACAAAATATGTCAAATTTCTTTCTCTAGTAGGGTAAATCGTGGATAGATTGGATATTAATTTTGGCCGTAAGTCTGTGTTACATCGAGAAGATACAATATTCTAAACGGAGTTTAATTTCTTTTGATGTATGTATAAGTAGGTTTCGTCCGGCTAGTTTTAAATTCTAGCCGTACAAATCCTATTTACACTTACGTCAAATGCTGTCAACCAAGTCATAGGTAATGAAAACAATAAAAATATTCCAAGTTTCAAATTGTGTTCTGTTTTCAGGCAGTGAATGTGTGTGTATGTGTATTTTTTATTGTACCGTGGAAAGCTTTTTTTACTTTGCGGAACATCGAGAAATTATGGAACTAGGTCTAATTTGTTCGTGATCATAAGTAGATATTGTCAAGCTTTTTTTAATTAAAGCCTTACAAAGTCTGCTTAAGCTTACGTTCAATATTATCAACATAAATTCTCACTGTTTTTTTTTTCTTTCGTTATATTTATAAGGTATGTTATCATTTTAAGTACGTTTCAATCGGCTACTTCAGAAATATAGCCCTTCGTCTCATACTTTAATTGATGGCTAAGGAGTGATGAATTTTTAGGTAAGGTCCACGGAATAAAGAAAACAAGGGGAAGTGGCATGCAGCTACCGCATGCGTGGTACAATTAAGCGCAGATGCGTAACATTTGCAACAAAAAAAAAAGTATAAAGTATTAATTCCATTGTCTAGTACCCATACCACAAGCTCTGCTTAGTTTGGGACTAGATGGTGCTGTGTAAAAATGTCCCAAAAATATGTATTTATTTATTAACTTAATCGCGCTTAGTTTCCCACTGCGACACTATGACGTCTCGAATGCTTACGTGAAATACTAGAATATACCTTATTGTGTAATTTTAACGTGTAAAAATTATAGCAGAACAAAAATTATTCTTGTAGAAGTGTTTTATATCACCGCCATGTGTAAAATTTTGATAAATTTCAATAAAACAATTTTGATTTTAACAACTTGTATAAAAAATTAATAATAAAAAAACATGTTATTGCTAGGCTCCATTTGAATTTAAACATATCCAAAAACATAATTGTTTTTTGTGTATTTTAATGTAATATTTCAATTGTCAATGTGTGATTTTGGCGACACTTTTCCCCTTCTAAGTAATCACTTCCACTTGATTCTTTTATTCCGTGGGTAAGGACTCAGGTAGGTACATTTTATCTAATATTAGTTAGCTTCTTCTATCGTGTCGAGATGAGCTACATAATGATAATAGCTCATGCCGTGGAAAAAAATGAGTCAGTCAGCAGTAACAGGTACAGAATCAGAATCAGAATCAGAAATCATTTATTCGAAGTAGACTCGTTTCAGCTAGTTCTTTTCGAACGTCATACAGAGACAGACCCCAAAAAACGCCCGCCCTTCACCACTTCCTAATGCTTAAGCTGGGAAGAAGAAGCGGCGCAACAAACTCCCCAGCAACACGTCTCTGTCTGTCACTTAGTACACCAAAATAGAATTTGATATAAAATAATAAATTAATAAAAAAATAAATGTCAACATGAATATGTAAAATTACAGTAATGTCATGGTATGTAAAAAAAAATGCAAAATACACGCTTGATCGTGGAGTTGCGGAAACCAGCCCGTTATACTATACTATACTATGTAAAAAAAAAAACAAAATACAATAATGTCATATGTAAAAGGTAAAATACAGTAATGTCATATGTAAAAAGGTAAAAATTCAATTATGTCAACATACTCATACAAAAAAAATACAGTATGGTCATATGTAAAAGGTAAAAATACAGTAATGTCAATGTTGTAAAAAAAAACATAAATAATTTATAATATTTATGATATGCACCACACATCATGTCAAATAAATATAGTATGCTAGGGATTATCTTGCGCTCAATTCGGCGACCAACTATTTCTATCATCTAAATATTCATTCAAAGTATAGTACGCCTTTTGCAAAAGGATAGTTTTTATTTTTGATTTAAATAAATTAAAAGGTAACTCTAGTAAACACAGTGGTAGCTTATTATAAAGTACAGAAATAGATAGAATGGAAAAGTAGCAGGGCGCGTGTGTCAACACTCTGCACCATAGTGCAGGGCATTTCAAAGCCTTTCTCAGTACGCCTTATGACTTGTTTCTGTAAATACTGAAACAAAAACCCGCAAAAATGCCTTATTGTGCTGTTTCTAACTGCAGAAACAAAAGCTGTAAAGTACATTTGATTAAAAGTTAATTTAAAAAAATTATTTTCGTCAATATGGGAGGCGTCGTTTGTTCGAAAGTTGCCACGCATGAATCGCAAGTAAAATTGTGATAACAACCATTCTATCTGGTGCCTGTCACACAGTTAATACGAGCACAGGCACCATCGTTTACTCTACCTTTTATAATAAGCTATTAAAATTATTGTTTGTTTGTGAGCAAAGATAGAATGTACCAAATGTACCAAATTTATTTATTTATCTCTATCTATATCTGTGTAGCAGGGCTGACTGCCCAGGGTGCGCCGGACGATCAATTAAATATCGTCACTTGTGGAGGCTCTTCTCAAAGCTCTTCTAATGCACCCCCACCGCCACAGAGTACCTTGTATATACTGAGACCACAGACCAGTAAGCCTCTAGACGCCAGTTAGCCGGACACCCTCGGTCACAAAGCATATGCAGTAGCACTGCATATAATACGCCCCACCGCCAATCGGAACGTCAGTCCGTCAGCGAGCGGCACCAATCATAGCACCGAACTTATGAGCCGACCAATCATAACGCGCCGTCTGCCCCCCGGTACCCGCCAACATTTTATGACTGTGTTCTCATGCAAATCTTTGTTTATGCGGTGGTCTGTGACTGAGACCCACCACCATCACCACCCCAATAGTTAGCTTATACAATATTAGATTTAAAAACTGACCTCTTAAGTAACACGGTTGTCTCTTCCCTTTTATTTGATAGTTTATAAAAAATAATTTTCCTTGCATTTTGCTTTTAATCTAAAGTTTAATTTTATACCTAAACGTTCAAAGTAGTTGCATGAATATTCAATTGACTCTGCATTATAACGTTTAACTTTGAATTACCCTTCAGGGATGACCCATCACAATTTTGTATGCCTGTTAGTGTAAAAAATACGAGTACATAGATTGCAATACAAATACCTATATCTCTGTCGAGAATAGTCCGCCTACGTTGTGCGACTGCATCAAATCACAAAGGCCGCGACAATCTCCAATAAGGAAGTTATCACTTAGTGTGCACCAACCCTAATGCTTTTAAATCGACGCTTGGTGTGAATCGGTTGATGGATGTTATGTTATACATAGTTTTTGGGGTCAAACGGACCCTATTACTCTCGCTACACTGTCTGTCCGTCCATCTATCTGTCACAGGGCTAAGCTGTATCTTTTGAACGGTAATAGGCAGCCGGTTGAAATTTATTCAGAATATGTTTTGTTATGACCCCTAAAAAAGTCTAAAACTAAAGGGCATGTTTTTCAACGTTTTTGTACCTGCTCTATCTTCAATACGGTAATACATACCAGCGTCAAACTTGGTCTGATTATAGTGCATACTAGTAGTTTAGCAACAAATCCTAAAAATAGGGCAAACATTTACATATGTGGTGGTACCTGCGTAACAAAGATAAGAAAAAAATCATATTTCACGAATGGTGCGATGATGTCTTTTGATGAACTTCGTAAATTAAATCAGTTTCTATAGGGTATCCCGTCGATGGGTGGTACGGAACCCTTACTGCGTGAGTCCGACTCACACTTGGCCGGTTTTTTTGTATCGTGTTGGATTTGGGCTTGTAAAATAAAAATATTATTTATTAACTTATGCCCACGGCTTTGCTCGCGTTAAATTCGGCTTATCACAGAAAGATCGTGCATCCCTCGAACTGTTTATTTTCCCGGGATAAAATGTAGCCTTTATGTTAATCCGGGTAATGTTCTATCTGTATGCCAAATTTCATCCAAATCCGTTCAGCTCTTACAGCGTGATTAAGTAACAAACATCCAAACAGGTGGACCGACGACCTAAAGAACGTGGCTGGGGGGGACTGGATGCGGAAGGCAGAGGACCGAGCGTTATGGCGCAACTTGGGAGAGGCCTATGTCCAGCAGTGGACTGCGATAGGCTGAGTTGATTGATTGATCCAAACAACCAAATATCCAAACTTCTTCACAATTCTTTCACATTTATATATTAGTGGGATTTAACGTTGGTTTTCCGTATAATAGTGGTAGAGTGCACCGCTTGCTGATTAGATTCCATGTTCCTCTTGGGCCTGCCTTGCATCATCATCATCATCATTTCAGCCGAAAGACGTCCACTGACATAGGCCTCTCCGAAGCAGCTTGGCAGGCGGATTGGCAATCGCAGTTGGTTGGTTAAATACTCAGAGAACGCTGCTGCCCATCTTCTGGTGAATCCCTTAGTCACCTTTTACGAAACCCATGAGAAGATATAGTGCCTGCGTTTACTGATGCTAAACTATTAAGATTGCCGTTTATAAAGTAAAATGAAGCATGTATCATATCCACTAATACGAATTAATCATGTACATAGCCAGTATTCAGTGACCAAGTTAATTGAGTTAAATTCAATTATGTAAGAATAAGCGCGAAGCTTCCGCCGGAAATGACAATATAAGTAGGATGTTTCATTTGAATAACTTTTAAAATGTATTTGTTCAAAGTCGTAAAAAACCAAATACTTATTAATGTAATAAAATCATCCACCGCGCCTTTTCCCTATTATATAGGGGTCGGCTTCCAGTCTAACCAGATAATACTGACATTCGGAGGTTAGACCAGTTGTCAGACTTTCAGGCTTCTGACTACTACTATTAATGTAATAAAATATAACGTAGTAATCTTTACCGCCATAATTTTTTTTTACAATTTGTGTGAAGAACACAACTTCTTATCTGCTGACTATTATGGGCACAGAAGAACGTAAAAATAAAATTAGCAGCGGACAAAGCAGCAATTTAATTCTATTACTCATAAATAGCTGATCATGATAACATAATAAAATCATAAGTAATTAGTTCTTGTAAGAACAGAAAATCAATTGAGCTAGGATTCTGTTAATTTTTTTAGTGGGAACCATGATAGTTCCTTGGGGAACACCAAACGTTAACGCTTATATAATCTACAGTAGTTTCTTTTGTGACGTTTTTGACCTGGATTGATAGAAGTCACCAGTGGTAGAATGAATGTCGTGAACTTACTCGTATACATCCTCAGAAAAACCGGCCAAGAGCATGTCGGGCCATGCTCAGTATTATAGGGTTCCTTAAGTAGGTCAAACAAATCAAATCGAATATTAATCATTGCTATTTTAGTTTTTGCAAACAGCGCCACCTAGCGCTAAGTTTATGAAGCTAAATTTAAGAAGTGTGTTTCTTTTTGTGATTTTTTTAAATAGAAAGTAACTAAAAGAGCATTATTTGCTATGATCATTTTTATCTAAGGTCAATGACCTATGAACTAGGACGTCTTAAGTATTTTTCAGTTTTCTCACTATTACTCAAAAATTTATAATCGCATTATACTCGAAATAATTTTAAAAGAGAGTTTTTATAAAGGTCTATCAATGTTGAAGACTATAAGTTTCTACGTTGCATAGTTTAGAAATGGCAGGGGGGGGACACATTGCAAGCCACTTTGGCGAACTGTATTTCGCAGATGGTATACCTGATGAAAAAGCTGTGTATAAAACATTACCTTCATTTTAGTAGACCTATTCAACGATACCCCACACGAGGGGGTGCAGCCAAAAAAATATTTTCATCCCCATTTCACATGTATGGGCGCCACCCCTAAAATACGTAATCAATATTTTTTTATTCTTTTAAAATTGAGATCTATATCTATTCCATTTTTGTCAAAATTTCATTTACTTATGTTTATAACTGTAGAAGTTATTAAGCGGTAAAGGATTAGGTCCGTGTGGTGCCGGACGCAAAGAATTGCACCACCCTTATCTCTTCTCATGGGTGTCGTAAAAGGCGACTAAGGGATTCACCAGAGGATGGGCAGCAGCGTTCTCTGAGTATTTAACCAACCAACTGCGATCGCCAACCCGCCTGCCAAGCGTGGCGATTATGGCATATCCCCCCAACATTTGCTTGGGGGAGGCCTATGTCCAGCAGTGGACGTCTTAAGGCTGAAATGATGAAAGGATTAGGACAGACGGACAGACGGACAGACGGACAGACGGACAGACGGACGGACATGACGAAACTTTAAGGGTTCCTTGTAGGACTACGGAACCCTAAAAAAGCATATAGTTTTATTGTATTGTACACTAGCTGTACCCGTGGCTTTGCTCACGTTATCATGAGGTAAACTTTCAAATAACTCAAATTTCAAAGGTAATGGACAAATGATAGCACTAATTAATTTTTTGCCATTATTTTTTTGTTAAAGCGCTGGGCGCAAAGTCAAAGACTAAAACGTGAACTGGGCCACAAACAAATTTTAAGCATAATTTACAAAAATAATACAGAATGATATGAATGAATACAGTTTGACTCCTAGCTCGGGACTGGGTCTTGCTCTGTCTCATTTCAGCCGAAAGACGTCCACTACTGGACATAGGCCTCCCCCAATTAAGGGGGGGATATGCCATAATCGCCACGCTTGGCAGGCGGGTTGGCGATCGCAGTTGATTGGTTAAATACTCAGAGAACGCTGCTGCCCATCCTCTGGTGAATCCCTTAGTCGCCTTTTACGACACCCATGAGAAGAGATAAGGGTGGTGCTATTCTTTAAGTCCGGCACCACACGGACTTGCTTTGTCTCCCACGTAAAATTCCAGATGTATCTGTCGCTCAATCTAGTACTTAAGTTGACCTGTACTCATACGTTTATAAATAAAATTTATGATTTATTTAATGTATACAATAAAACGCCTTTTTACTAAACTTCTCAATAAACTATATTCGAGGTTTTACCTTCAGCAACCAAAATGTACCGAGTGTCAGGGCTGCTGACGCGATAGCAAGTGACGTACAGTTGTCTATGTGAGAAGCAGCTGGTCCTGAGGTGACACCCGCAGCCTTCAGTGTCTGCCCCTGCGACTTATTGATGGTCATCGCGAAGCACAGACTCACAGGAAACTGTATGCGCTTGGAAAGGGTTATTGTGGGGAATCAGTGGTATACGTGGAATAAACACCGTCTCGCCAGCAGCACACCCAGTGAGAATCTCTGCCTCTATAATGTGCCTCTGCAAGGATATGACTTTGAGTCAGGTCCCGTTACACAGCTTAGGCGGTGTTAAGTTCCGCAAAAGCATAATCGGGACACCGAATTTAAGTTTGATGCCCATCTTGGGCAGGACGTCCACTTGCAGAGAGAGAGTTAAGGAATTCTACTGAGTAGTGAGTAGCGTCATCTAGATCTATAACGGTGTTTATAGTATGTGAATTCCCACCAAGCCGTGCTCTCACGTTGACAGTCAAGCACAATCTGTGAACTTGCGGCCAGAGAGTATAGCGTTTTAACGAAGCCTTCAGCTTATCAGCCCTAGTACCTGGCGTCACTACAGCCAGCGTCTGCCGGAAATCGCCGCTAAAGAGAACTGTTACCCCACCCATGATGTTGGGGTTCCTGCGGATGTCTTGCAGGGTTAACCCTTCGGTCAACACCATCCACTGCCTTTCTGTTCACCATCGTGCATTCATCCCATACAATTAGAGAGCAGTCTCGTAGAACAGCGGGCTTGTCACTGTTTCGTGAAACTGCTCTCTAAGTCTATGGGAATCTTAAACATTCTGTGCGCAGTTTTGCCACCAGGGAGCAGTGTTGCGGCGATTCCGGAAGACGCTACTGCGAGGGCTATTTTTCCTCGCCTTCTGACCTCCGCAAGGATGCCTGAAGTAAGAAAGGTTTTGCCTGTTCCTCCAGGAGCATCCAAACAGGACATTTTCCCTTGGCGGAGTTCAACGCTCTGCAGGATAATTTCGAATAGCTGTCTTTGCTCTGAGCTGAAGTTTTCGACGTGGTCGTTAACAATGACAGACATTGCGCCCGGATTGTAGTCAGTTTCGGTGGCGTATTCACGATTAACGCCGGGATGATGTGCCACAGATTGGGGAGTCGGTAAACCGTACTCACTCAATAAATTGCAGCCGATCGAAACGACCATTTTTTGAAGTGAACAAAGACAGCTATTCAGAACCCGTTCATCATATCAACATAGGTCCGTAAGAATCGCCAATCGATCAGGTGACTCAGGTGTAAAATATCGCAATATTCGTAATTCGTAGGTACTAAGTATTTCAAGACAATCAAAGAAGCAAACACAAAGACAACAAAGGTAATCCACGTTTCTCTACTCATAACATCAAATTTTGTGAACGAAACCATAGCGCGATCTAATTCGACGTTAACGCCATTCTGGTTAGGAAAGAAGAAGTACTTAAATTAAGTTAATTATTTTACAGAACTAAGTAAGCGGGAGACGTCATCGTAAATTATATTATCCACAGGTTAAGGATAACAATACAAATAAATTTGCACGCTTTTTTTTTTTTTTTTTTTTTTTGATTAGGTTAGGTTAGGTTCGGGGATCGCCCTGGGACCTGGAGGCGAAGGTGCTCGCGTCACTCTATCGGTGGCGTGAGGACGCGAGGTCGCGGGGCGAGCGACCGATGCAGCGAGAGATCGAGCTGCGTCGGTCGCAGCTCCGCGAGGTCCTGGTGGCTGAGTGGCGGGACAGGCTTTTGCGCCCTTCCGCCGGTCTCGCTACCGTCGGGGCGATCCGACCAGTGCTCGACGAATGGTTCGGGAGGAGGCACGGCTCCCTGACGTTTCGGGCGACGCAGGTGCTTTCGGGGCATGGTTGCTTCGGGAAGTACCTGTGTCGCATAAACAGGGAGCCAGACGCACGGTGTCACCACTGCGTCGACTGCCGGGAGGACACGGCGTGGCATACGCTGGCAGAGTGTGCTGCTTGGGAGGAGCCACGCGGTGGTTTCCTTCTGTGAGACAGTCGTCTCCCAGAAGGAGGCTGCGGAAAGGTTGAGGGAGGTGGAGACCGTCCTCCCGATCTGCAGCAGGCGCACCGGGCGTCGGCGGAGGGCGGACAACGCCCTCTTCCAGCCCCCCTAAATGGGTCCAGGGGCGACGGAATCGGGGACGTCCGCCGCCCCCCATACATCAGGACCCGAGGTGGCGGCGCGTAGTGTTCCACGCGCGCCCCTCTTAGCCGTTGCGGGGGGAGTCAAACACCTCACTCCCCCCGCTCGAGACGGGGCCCGCGCTAGCGGGCCAGCACCAGCCGGGGTTGCGGAAGAATAGCGCGTTCCCGCGACCCCGGCGCAGGTGAGTGATGGAACACCGGGGTGGTTTTTAGTCGGTAAGAGTCCGACAGACCCCCCCGCCCTCCCCGGGGCGGGGGACATCCATGAGGATTTTCCACCCCGAGATCGAAAAAAAAAAAAAAAAAGGTTAGGTCAGCAGTTAGTAAAATAAGTGGTTCAATGGCACTTTTTGCACCGATTTCAATATTTTTTTCACTGTTATATTTAACAGTAAAGCACTTTTTAGCAGACAATACTTTACTAAACTACTGTTAGATAACTACTGTTTGTGGTAGAAAGTAATATAAATAAAAATAAATACGGAAGCAAAAAATAATCGACACAATGCACTATTGCTCAGTCCTTATACCAAATAGCGTGATCATTAAGTGTCAGATAACTTAATAATCCGCTCTTTAGCGGACGTTGTTGCTAAATAACATAATTTGTTGAAGAATGTTGAAATTGTTTTTCAAAATGCAAAAAATAATCCAAAAACTAAGATTGAGGCTGAGATTCGATCTTAGAACAACACTATCGTGATCCACACGCCAAGCCACCAGGATGAGTAATGATTTACGGGAAACTATGAAATAAGCATTTTCATTGTTAACATCTGTCGTTTAGCTCCCTTTATATATAGCGTGATGGTTTTTTTTTTAATTATTTTAGTCTATAAATTATAACATTACAATATATTAGCTGTAAAACATAACTTTGTAGACATTTTGTTACTCTACTCACCTCCCATGTATAAAAGCGTGAGGATTTGTAGCCTATAACCTGACCCGGTCTGTAACCGACATTTTTGCCAAATTTCAACCAATTCTGTTCAGTATTATAGGCGTCATGCTCAAACATACAAACAGATAAACAGACAAACAGACAGAAATTCTAAAAATTGTAGTTTTGGCATCAGTATCGTTCCTAGTGTAGTGTAGCGTAGCAGTGATTATTCAATGTACAGTTTTTTCATCTCTACGATTTTATTATATGTACGTGGGACACTCAGAAAGTTTTGCGAAACTAAAAAAAATTGTTCTATACGTACATATATTTTTATCAAATCTTTTCAAAGTACTTTCCACCAGCCTCTATACAAAGATTCATGCGCCTAAACCAGTTTTCAAAACACTTTTTCCAGTCCGCCGCAGACACCTCGTTTACAGCCTGCTCGAACGCAGCCAGCGCATCTTCCGGCGACGAAAATTGTATCCCTTTGAGCTGATTTTTTATTTTTGGGAATAAAAAGAAGTCACACGGTGCTAGATCAGGGCTGTAAGGAGGGTGACCCAGGAGTTTGACTGGCGTGCTGTCCAGGAAGTCCCTCGTTTTGAGTGCGTTGTGCGCAGGTGCATTGTCGTGGTGGAGCAGTAGCCCGCGGAGCCCTGTGTTTGGTCGCTTGTTGCTTATAACAGAGAAAACTTCTGGCAAACATTTGGTAGTATACCATTCGGCATTAATGCTTCTTTGATCCCGTAAGGGAATTGATACCAAGTGGCCAGTCAAATTAAAAAAGCTAGCGATCAAAATCTTACCCCCGCTTCTAGATCGCTTCACTTTGGTAGGCGTTGGCTCATTTTGAAACACCCAAACAGTCGACTGGCGCTTGGTTTCTGGGTCGTATTGATAAATCCAGGACTCATCACCTGTAACGATGTCGTAAACACGCCGAGACGAGCCTGCTTCAAATTTGTTAAGCATATCACGGCACCATTCCACCCGGGCCTGCTTCTGAGCATCGGTGAGGTTGTGCGGCACCCAGCGTGATACTATCCTCCTCACGCGAAGATGGCTGTGTAGAATCTCGTGAACGCTTCCCGATCCAATCTTCAATATGTGTTGAATCTCCTGATATGTAATTCGCCTATTGTCTTGGATTAAATTTTTCACTGCTAGCACGTTTTCTTCGGTAACAGCCGTCAAAGGGCGACCGCTTCTTTCGTCATCCCCCAAAGTTGGTCGACCGCGCTTGAATTCGTTATACCAACGATACACGGTTGCCTTGGAAGGGCCTTCATCCATGAATGCCATTTGAAGTCTGTCGTACGATTCATCCGGTTTCAGGCGACACTTGAAATCGTATAAAATCATAGCTCTAAAATGTTCCCGGCGCAGATCCATATTTCAGTGAGACACAATACTTTGAATTAACTCGCAAAAAATGTGGAGGGAAATTTTGAAATTGGAACTTACTTATTTTTACTTATAAATAATCATATTTTCGAAAAACATTATAACTGGCCAGTCTCCCATATATAAAAACTTTTTTTCGCAATACTTTCTGAGGGGCCTGGTATAGGATTGTCTACAAACACGAAAGCTTTGTCGGGTGCGTGATTTTATTTTTGTGCACTGACCATGTTTTTTTTTCAGTTTGAGAAAAATTAGCGTAACCGATAGTTAACGTTGATGAATTTTGGATCTTTTGTGTTCAAATGTACGATTGAAATCAACTTAAATGTTTTCTTCTAATTTTGGAAAAACAACCCCTTTTTTCTTGAGAATTGGGCTACTCTTTAAAATAATTAGGATTACTGTGCATAAAACCCAGGGATGGAATCAGTTGGCTTATGGAAACTCAGTTCTTTACTCTTGAAAATAATTCCGTCTGATCGGAATTGACCTAATTTCAATCCGTATTTTGGAATGGTAAATCGGTTTAATATTTTGTGTTTTTAGAAATCATTAATCTTAATAATTAGATTTAACATTCTTAGTGTACATTTTTTATCAAAAATACCCATACATTCTTGTCATTTGTGAATTAGATTGAGATCAGAATTAATTTTTCAAGAGTAAAGAACTGAGTTTCGATCATTGAGGTACTATGTACTACATACTAGTACATAGTACCTCAGTGGTTTCGATTAGCCAACTGATTCCATCCCTGGGTTTTATGCACAGTAATCTTTCAATTTATAGATAGCAGTTTTTCATACTCAATTAACGCATTTAAATGCATATACACGCTGAAATTTGAGTGGCTTAAATCCCGAGAAGAGGTCATTGTACTCATCATTATGAACAACTTTTACTATGGGACAAACCCTGAAATCGCGAAAAGAAAATTAGGTGGTCCCTACATTTTATTGATTTAGGTGAACACAAATGTAGGGACCAACTGATTTTTTTTTCGCGATTTCAGGGTTGGTCCCATAGTAAAAGTTGTTCATAATGATGAGTACAATGATCCCTTTTCGGGAATCAAGCGACTCAAATTTCAGCATTATATGCAGTAACTTTGAAATTAAGCTAACATCGCTAGGCTTTATATTCCGACTTTCGACAGAAAACTTAAATCCTTGCACACTTTTGTGATTAAAAATAATTAATCCATAGAACAAATAAAATACGATTATAATCACTATCTAATAGGAGAATTGATTAGACAACATATTACATTACATTTATTGTGAATTCTGATTCTTTCGAGTGAGGTAATGTCTGACTTTCAGCAGTTTCAGTCCTTGATAAAGTGTTTTTAGTAACGAAGACTTTTGTTTTTTATTTCTATAGTATGTCCAATTTTAAAACCGAAGCCATAGTACATAAAAGCCAATAAAGTAATCCAAAAGGCTTAACTGTTGCTCGGATCAAAGGATCAAAAAATCTGAATATTCCCTTCAATGTATGTACATTAATTTAACATAAAACCTATATAATTTGGTGCCATAGTGTGTCACTGTATCTCAAGCTTTGACATCGATGTGACAGAGACAAAATAATAGGTACCATCCGCTGATGCTTCATATGATATAAGTTTATCACTTTACAGAAAGCACTCTTGATGTTAACCTACTTTCTTATTACCACACTACCTACGGTAAAATTTTCATCACTTATCCTTACTTAATCTAGTTCATAATCGTAGTTGTAGTTTACTGTTTATCCTGATGAAATCTACCTCCAGCTGGGTCAAGCCCCCCCCCCCCACCCCGAATCGTCGTACTCTTCACACCGGAACACAGCAATGTTTGGCTGTAGAAGTAGATACAGTGGTAGTACTTCCCCGGACGAACTCCTCCACAAGGAGCTCTACTACTACTACATTTATTGTTGTACAGTTATTGTTATTTTACGCAATTATGTCTACAATGTATACAGGCTTGGATCGATTTAACGTTTTTAAAATATCAAACTAGTTCTCGAGTTTCTGGAGTATATTTAAAAATAATCTGAAACTGATATTATCTCAGTACAGCATTTGACAAAATCGACGTAGACCCTGACAGTTTGGTTAGTCCACAAATTCAAAGTCGCTCAGCGAGCTACGGAGCGAGCTATGCTTGGAGTTTCTTTGAAGGATAAAATCCGTCACGAGATTATCCGGAGAAGAACCGGAGTTACCGACATAGCTTGTAGGATCAGTAAGCTGAAGTGGCACTGGGCTGGCCATGTCTGTCGAAGGACCGACGGCCGCTGGAGCAGACGAGCCCTTGAGTGGAGATCGTGAATCGGCGCAAACGCAGTGTAGGGCGCCCCCATCCAGGTGGACCGACGACCTAAAGAAGGTAGCTGGGGGAACTGGATGCAGAATGCAGAGTACCGAGTGTTGTGGCGCAACTTGGTGGAGGCCTGTGTTCAACAGTGGAGTGCGATAGGCCGAGTTGATTTGATGTAAGTAAATTCTAAAATTTTCCATTCTTGATATTATGCACAGAGTACAGTAATATACTAAGAACAATATTATGTCAGAAATCATGCTCAAAGTGCCTACTAACGGCCAAAATTAATATCCCATCTATCCACGATTAACCCTACTAGAGTTAGAAATTTGACATATTTTGTATGGAGCTTATGTCAAATTCCCATCTCTAGTAGGGCAAATTGTGGATAGATTGGATATTAATTTTGGCCGTAAAGCAAGTAACAGTTCAGGATTTACACATTCTTGCTTATGTTTTTACTGTAGGTAGGTACGTCTCAAAGCAAGTCTGTTCCCTTAGTTAGATTAATATCTGTTCCTAATCTATCTTGTAAGAACAACCGAGAAACTAATCTGAAAAATTGTGCTGGTATAATTATACAAGGTTCGTATGATTTAGCATGAAATCCATAATTAATAGTATACTGTTTTCCTCAATCCTACAACAAAATCTGCACTTCCTTGTAACTTATGCTTCATATTTAGAGGGATCGCATTTATGTAGCCGACTTATACTGCTGCAGAAACAATCCTCAAAGTAAAGGGAGTCCCACACCTCCCCGCGACAGCTCAATAGAATAAGTAGATAATGTGGGCATCACTATTTAAAGCTAATCAAACTTAGTTAAGGAGTAGTCAGCAACTGTGCGCAGGCGACGCGCGTCGTGCGCCGCCATATTGGCTATCATTCAGTTTTATTTCAAATACCGAACGTGGTGGTCGTTATAAATTCAAGTGTTGAGTTTGACGTTAAGCAGTGTCAGTTGGAAATGGATATTCTTTATGCATCATCTTTCTTTCTTTTTTTGGAGAGGTGAGTTCGATTCATTAAGGCCTGCTTTGGTTAGGTATCTATGTACAAGTTTTATGATCATTGGACTAATTGATGTTTTCGGAATTAGTTAAGTTTTCTGATTCACATCTCACTTTTTACCTCTCATTGCTGACAAGAGAGGATGAACTCTAGACAAAACTTTATTTATTATCTATATTATTACAAGTGTACTTATTTATGATTATTTGTTAGTTTACTGGAGGAAGTTTCCTTCATGTTTACGTTTGTGGGCTCCAAATGCACGTGTTTATTAATTCTAATCATCAGTCGATGACAAAAGCGGTAAACAAAGAGAAAATGTTATATATAGGTATCGTTGAGAACTTTCCTACGAGTGAGTAGGTAATAAAATTCTTCTTTGCGATAAGTGTAGTACCAACACGTAGTGAGGTCAATCAATACGTCACAGTTGTAGAAAACAACATTGGAAACATAAGTAAACGTCAAAATAACGATAAAAGCACTTCATTACTGCTGGGGCTTAACACACACGACAACATAAAACTTCGAAAATATAACTAGATTGAACTGATAAAAAATACAAATAGAAAATATTCACAAATACATAGAAACGGCATGCGCATGGCATGTGGCAAAGCTAGTTGATGATGCGTTAGCAACCTGTTTTTCTATCACGTGGTCTAGTAGCACTGAAATATTTTTTTTTAGGATTTATAGGTATAGATTCACATGAGAGCCATAATATGTTTTTCAACACACTTGCTCGGAAAGTGGCTCTTATTGCATCGCTTTTAGGTTCATAATGTAGCTTAGAACACACGCGTGCTTTTTAAATTATAGTATCGCACTTGTGCTTTTTACTTTACTATTTATTTTTAAATCGTAGCAAAGAGTTTTTATGCCTAAACAAAATTAAACATTTTTGGGAATAAATCAACTGTATTAATTAAAATATGATAAATAAACATTTCATTTCATCAAATTATTTATTTTTGTCAACATATTAACATAAATTTATGTTATAAATAAAAAAATATTTTACTATATTCTTAATTTTAGGCTGTTTGGCAGTTTCCTTCGAGCACCTGCGCGCGCATAGCTGTACCTATGTCACTGTGCGATTACAGTAATCCGTGCGCCATTTTTCAGAAATTCAAATTAATTCAATATTTGTCTAAAATGTGTGTGACTTTTTCCTCGCAAGTGTGTTGAAAACCTCGTATGACACGCGTGATCATTGACTATTATACTCTCGGCTCCATTACGCCTTCGCCTTTGGCTCGGGCTGCAATCCAGCCTCAAGTATAATAGTCAACTTAGCTCACTTGTATCATAATGTACTATTAACTCGTAACTAGTTAACTTTAGTGACCAATGTAATGTTAAAGTCGCATTTGTAATTTGGTGATTATACTTACAAATAAGACTTAAAAATTGCCATTTTAACATCATAATCTATGAAATTCTTAGTGATCAAGCACTGACGTCACATTTTAAACATTAACGACCAAGGAAAAATATTTTGAGGATAAATTAATGGAATGGTCGTGTCCATTCAACTTGATCCACAATGCTCAGTGCGATGGTATGACGTGATCACTATTTAGAACGTTATAACGGCTGTAACAGTGAATCATTCATCAATCATCTTTAGGTGTCGTTTGCTTCTTCAATTTGCAGCTCAGAATCTTCGTCATTCTCAATATGTTGGTTGAATTTTTGAACACAAACTTGACATGCCTTTAGCCTGTGCTTTAGCCGTTTAAATTCACGTTTCAAAAGGTCGGCAACGCATCTACAACTCCCCTGGTGTTACGGATATCCATTTGGCGGTGATTGCTTACCATCAGGAGACCCGCATGCTCGTTTGCCTCCCAACGCCTCAACAGCACGTTGATGTGTATCCGTGCCATATTTAAGGAGGTAACTATACCACTGATACTAAACACGAATCAATAAAAAAAAACAATACCAATAAAAAAATCCTATTTGAAAACAAATAAATTCCTCCATGTGACTAGTCACTAGTGCGACAAAAAAAAGATGCGTGAGAAACCAACAAAAAAATTGACAGAATTTTCCACCCTTTGATGCCGCCGGTGACTTATTTTCAGAGTCATTCAAGATTTATTCTCAAACCGTCGCAATGTTTCTAAGTGAAAATTTGGTTATTAAATAGCCGTAGAATTGGTATAGTATTTTTAGATGACAAAGCACACTATTTACCATTTGCTCTAGAAATATGGCACGGTTACAGATTAACATCTTGTATAGAGACGACTAACGGCCAAAATTAATATCCAATCTATCCACGATTTGCCCTACTAGAGATAGGATTTTGACATAAGCTCCATACAAAATATGTCAAATTTCTATCTCTAGTAGGGTAAATCGTGGATAGATTGGATATTAATTTTGGCCGTAATTAAAACAATTGTTAGCAATCTATCAAAAGAATTGTGTTAGATGATTGTCAGTTAGGTATTATTATCGTGTTTGAAGGAACTAGTTCACTTGTTCATTAGCTAGCCCATTACTAATAAAAGTGGACTCGCAATAGGGTAGAAAACACTAGCAAGAAAGAGACTATTTTAATTTTCTTTTCTAATTTGTTTTTTATTTTTCAAACATGCTTTATTGGAAACTTAAGCGTTTGGCAGTAGTTATTATTACTGTTGCTGTCAGCGTCTATTATATTTTTTATTTTGTAATAATTGTACTTTTATTCGTTTTTTAAATTTGTTCGTCATTTATCAAACGTTTTTTATTAGAAACGTTCAAGCGTTTGGCTACTACTATTATTTGTTTTAGGGCGGTAGTTATTACTGCTGTTGCTGCCAGCGTCTTTTATGCCTGGACTCGCAATAAGGTGGGAAACACTGGCGTGAAAGAGAATAATTTTAATCTGTTCGTTATTTTTCAAACATGCTTTATTAGAAACTTAAAGCGTTTGGCAGTAGTTATTACTGCTGTTGCTGTCAGCGTCCATTATATTTTTAATTTTACAATAATTTTACTTTTATTTTTTGATAAATTGGACATAACGTGTATGTTATTTCTAGATACTCGGAATTATCGAGAAATGCAAAATAAAACGATCCAATTTTCTGGTCCTTTTGCGTTAGGAGGAAAGCACCAGTCTGGCATTATTCTAGATAAGCAACTGTAAACAATTTAAATATATCAAGTTATTTTGTAAGCATATTTTTGCAATGAATATTATGCTTATTATATTTATCTTGAATTTTTTTCGTATGTCCAATTGCAATCTACATAGTCACAATAAATGCATTATGCAGAACATTATTGTAATAATTGTTATCGTCTCGAGAAACTCGGCTCTTCACAGAGCTCTCATTATTGGCACAATATTGTCGCATCTTTGCCTTCAATAGACCACTATGGTTGGAATAAAATAAACATGAATGAACCGTGTATAGAAACAAAACTAAATTGGCCCATTGTGGAGGAACTGTCAATGAACAAATAAGAAATAAATTGAAGACTGTTTACAGGGCATAATTTGATAAAGCGGGGTGGCAACTCGACCAGCAGATAGTCGGGGCAAATGTCAAAGATGAGCATTATTATATATAGATAACGCTTAACGCGACAGTGTGATGAACTTGCGGCTAAAGTAAACAGCGCTTTATTATTTATTTATAGTTCACGACTGGCATTGTTTAGACTTCGCCTTAAGAGGTTCTCTTATAAAGTAATTCTATTTTTATAGCTTCCGAATTATTTAAAATTTTGTGTTTTCAGAGTTACAGTTATGTCAATTTGAGTAAATAATCTCTACACAGTTTTAAAGGTAGTAGTACCTACCTACTTATTTTTTATTTCATGCTCTAAAATTATACTTAAATATCACGTATACTTCTAGGTACTGTACTTTATCGCCTCCTAATGCTCTAGATATCCTACTTCCTATTGTAAAGTATTGCTAACATAGTTACAGCTATGTTAATTTGTGTAAATAATCTCTACACACTTTTAAACATAATAGGTAGTACCTACATATTTTTAATTTCATGCTCTGAAATTATACTTAAATATCACGTGTAGGTACTTCTACTTTATTTCCTTGCCTCCTAATGTTCTAGATATGCTACTACCTATTGTAAAGTATTGTTATAAGACTACACTATCATTCACAAATACCAATCAGCTCTGCAGAAATAACAAGGTTATCGAAATGAGATAAGAACAGAAAAAGTCTTCATAATTAGGTCAGTATTTCTCGCGCCACGAGGAAATAAAATAAATTATGTTTAACATGGTGTTAAATTCAGTGTCTGGCTGTAAAATTCAATAAACTATTTAATAAAACATTTGAACCCACCATAAAAAGTGAAACATAATTTTACCATAAGCAAAATCTTCGTTCGACCTCATTTCAACGCATTACTCATTACCGCGGGAAGGCAATTAAACTTTTTAAACTTTTTTTAATTGCGATCAGTTGGCGCGCTACCGAAAACGCTGGTCATTCATCCCGCGGCCATATGGGAGCGCACGTTGCCATCATGTCGGCATAATATTTAGAGCAGCCACGTGCATTATTTGCATATTTTTTTGTTACATAAAAACAAAATGTGTCTACGAATATTAAAGCTATAATTATCTCAATTGATTTCAATTTTATTTGTAGACTGGTGGATCGATGTCGGGTTTAAAATGAATTTTTAGTAGCTACGTTAATAACTTTAACTTAGGTTGCTTTTAGTTTTTTAAACGAGATGTACTATGGTGACATTATTTTTATCTAGCACGTGGTGTTGTTAAACTACTCTACAAAAATATTTTCTAAATAGGTCGTGCAAGTCGCATCTACATAAATTAATGTAAATAACTTAAGACCGGGAGCTTTCTTCTATCGGCATTTTGGTACCTCTCCACACAACTAGATTTAGTTTATCCAAGACAGTTGGAACCTACATTACCTCAAGTTTATCAAAATCCCTGCGAACATGAGTGCTATTATTTCAAAACATATGGATGTCAATTAAGTTTACTTCCCCGGGAACTGTTTATTTCCTCGGGATAAAAAGTGGTCTGATTTTTAATCCGAATAATGGTCTGTGTGCCAAATTTAATTCCGTGCAGTGCCATGCCGTTCAGCTTTTTCAGCGTGTTTGAATAACAAACATGCAAATATCTGCACAAACTTTTATAATATTAGTAAGTATTACTCTCTTGGGTGAGATGATGTTTACAAGTATTAAAAGTTCATAATAATAATTACATCCTACGGACACAGACTCCTAGATCAACGAATTTGATTTTCAAATAATCGTTTCCGATTTAACACAACCACAGATACACCAATTACATCAACAACCAATGCGGTGAGTGTCACCGTTTAAATCTCTAGTCGAACAATTGATCGGATTAGATGAATCAACACGAGTTAAATATTAAAGTGATTGCACGTAGGCGGGGTAGGCCAGTTCTAATAGATTCATCGGTCGTCACACGGGATGCGACCAATTGAGCAATAAAGTGAAGATATGCTACTCGGTACTGTAGCTTGCATGTGTAGCGAGTTTTTTTTTTGTGGTGAGTTGTAACGTTTGCAGTGTTTTGAAGTTCAAGTGTGTTCAAGTGATGTACGAGTTTTGACAAGCTAGAGTTTACGATACTTATACCCGCGGCACGCTATGATGGCGTTTTTGATATTTTCCAATAGTGTTGTGACAAATTTCAAATTATTTGCGATTGGGACCTTGTTTATTCCTTTCACCAATTCCAACTACCTATTATGAATAATATCTACATAAAGTAAATAATTTATCAAATTATTCAATAAACATAACGTCTAGCCATTTTGTTTAATCGCTATTTAATAAATAAAACTGTGACATATATAAAAAACCGGCCAAGTGTGAGTCAGACTCACGCAGTAAGGGTTCCGTACTACCCATCGACCTAATACCACATAGAAACTGATTTAATTTACGAGAGTTTATCAAAAGACATCAACGAACGTACGCGAAATGTGAATTTTTGCATCTCTTTCTTCCGTAGGTACTGCCATATATGTCTATGTTTGTCCTGTTTTTAGTATTTGTTGCAAAACTACATAGTATGCACTATAATCAGACCAAGTTTGACGCTAGTATGTATTACCGTTTTGAAGATAGAACAGGAACAAAAACGTTGAAAAAAATGCATATTTTTCGAGGTTTCTTGTATGGGGACCCCCTTTGGTTTTAGACTTTTTTTTGTTTTTATTATTTGTCGTGGTGATACACCTCATAGCAACATATATTCTGTGAAAATTTCAACTGGTTATCTATTACCGTTACAAAGATACAGCCCTGTGACAGACGGACGGACGGACGGACGGACGGACGGACGGACAGCGTAGTGAGAGTAATAGGGTCCCGTTTGGAACCCTTCGGGTACGGAACCCTAAAAACAGCAGAAATAAATAGAATTTGAATTTGTATAATAGATTCGAAATTCGAAAAATTATATTGCTGTAGCAGTGTATCACTATTGACAAGAAGTCGGTTAATAAAGTACGGAAATTGTTCCTTGATACAATATTTACGGATCTTCATGAGCAGGCAATCGTCAAAAACGCCATCATAGCGTGCCGCACCTATAGCTCTATGCATTTTGTAATTTTATAGGCAGGATAAGTTTTTGATTTTTTAAAGTTTATATTAGCGATACAATAAATTGTAACAGTTTAGCCTGGTCAGTTGTTTGTTTGATTAATTTAATAACTTATTAATTAATTATGAAACGGGATTAAACGCGCGCATACCTCCATATTGTCTATAATTATTTTTGACTTATTTATGTTTTTTAATCATTTAAATCCTCCAATATTTACCTTAGAGAAATACCTAATCATAATAATTTCTTAGGTTTTCGCGATCACTACACATTATAATAAAACAAAGTTTAACCAAATTATATCGCGAAACAATTCGGTTAAACTTTGTTTTATTACCTAAAAAAAAAATAGACATTTTAAAATTAGCAAACTCTAATCGAATTATATTTCGCGTTCTTTATTTCTTTATTTATAAAAGTACAGCCACATTACATACATTAAAATACTAACTCACTATACTAACTAAACTGTAACTGGTCTGATGTACATGACAATAACGGCGTACTAATAACACTTATAATTAAGTAATTCGCCAAAAAGAAGTAAAACAAATATAAACCTATACTCTGGCAAAATCAAAATATCAAAATCAGACTAAATCAAAACAAAACAAAAAAACCGGCCAAGAGCATGTCGGGCCATGCTCAGTATTATAGGGTTCCTTAAGTAGGTCTAATTACAAACGAATCAAATCGAATATTAATCATTGCTATTTTAGTTTTTGCAAACAGCGCCACCTAGCGCTGAATTTATGAAGCTAAATTTAAGAAGTGTGTTTCTTTTTGTGATTTTTTAAAATAGAAAGTAACTAAAGGAGCATTATTTGCTTCGATCATTTTTCTCTAAGGTCAATGACCTGTGAACTAGGACGTCTTAAGTATTTTTCAGTTTTCTCACTATAACTCAAAAATTTATAATCACATTATACTCGAAATAATTTTAAAAGAGAGTTTTTATAAAGGTCTATCAATGTTGAAGACTATAAGTTTCTACGTTGCATAGTTTAGAAATGGCAGCGGGGGGGACACATTGCAAGCCACTTTGGCGAACTGTATTTCGCAGATGGTATACCTGATAAAAAAGTTGTGTATGAAACATTACCTTCATTTTAGTAGACCTATTCAACGATAACCCACACGAGGGGGTGCAGCAAAAAAAATATTTTCATCCCCATTTCACATGTATGGGCGCCACCCCTAAAATACGTAATCAAGATTTTTTTATTCTTTTAAAATTGAGATCTATATCTATTCCATTTTTTGTCAAAATTTCATTTACTTATGTTTATAACTGTAGAAGTTATTAAGCGGTAAAGGATTAGGACAGACGGACAGACGGACAGACGGACAGACGGACGGACATGACGAAACTATAAGGGTTCCTTGTAGGACTACGGAACCCTAAAAAGCAGTGAAACCTTTGAAAGATTTTTTCAACATTTCCTAAATATCTATTACGAGTAGGTATTACGACGAGTTTTCAAGCTGATAAGATTTGTTTTTTTTTTTTAAACCCTGAAGTTTGTCGTGAAATACATTTTCATTTTCATACATTGTTCTTTCATTACATTGTAAGATCTGCCAAAAAATATTATACAGACATGGCTGGTATGGACACGAGGACCAATTAACTCCGTCTGGATTCACAATTATTTAGTACAGACGCTTGTGCTGCGTGCGGGCTGCGTGTACGCACGTTAGCGACTCGTTATTTAAACTTTGAAATAAAAGGGTTTATTTAAATTGATAGTGAAAGCATACCTTTCGTTTTTCAGAGTTCTGTGGACATCATTATATAGTACACATATTATAAATTAGCTAAACCAAGTACACTAGATTCAAAAATGTTTCTGCCCCTAGTGTGTCGATTCCGTCATCCAATCCGAATAAAATTGTGAAATTATCAACAATTAGGTACTTATTTGAATAGATCATTAGCATTACGTTTCGTCATCTGAGTCGAATGACGCAAAAACCAAGAAATTCAACACTAATTCATGAAATCTAATTAGAACTCATCTGCCTACTTAGGCATCAAGTTACAAATTTTACTTACAAAATTGTTCTTTACAAGTGACTATATTAAGTGTGCATTGCGGTCAGTCCAGTGAATCATAGGGAAGCAGATAAATGTAGGTAGGTACAACCTACTATAATGTTTGTTAAACTGTCTTAATTGTCATTATGCTATGCTATGGATGGCATGTGTATATATGCCATTACTCTACACATTTTTCTCTTGTGCGTTACACTAAGTCTGAATCATAAATGTGTGGTAGTTATTCTTAATAGCTTATTATTATTATTAAGAGCTTGTACTGTCCCACTTCTGGTCAAAGACCTTTTTAAATATATATTTTCGTGGGAAAATCCTCAGGGACACACTCAGCCCGGGGAAAGCGGAGCTAATGTCGGACTTACTGACTAAAAACCACCACGGTGTTCCTCTAACGACCCTTGGCTGGGGGTGTGGGAAACTCCTGTATTCGCCCAACCATCCCTAGCAGGCCCCGGCTAAGGCCTCCCTACTCTCCTTCCATCTCTCTCTGTCTAATGCTATTAAGGACAAGTCTTCTTGGAAGGAGTCTAGCGTTTGCCTGTTGTATACCCCTTGGGTCAAAAGTTTGGCCCACTGGTCGTCTGACATGCGACAGATGTGTCTAGCCTAATCCCATTTTAGCCTAGACTTTTTTTTTGGTAGGTATTTATTATTCAACATTGTATTCTGCCTTTTTTGTTCATTGTTAATGTTTAGCATAAGTATCTTCATTTTCTAATTCAAGTGTTGCCACTATCATGCAGGTAGACTGTACTTAATTATATTTTATGCGTTTTTAGGGTTCCGTACCCAAAGGGTATTAACGGGACCCTATTACTCTTGCTACGCTGTCCATCTGTCTGTCACAGGGCTGTATCTTTGTAACAGTAATAGATAACCAGTTGAAATTTTCACATAATATGTGTTACTATGGTGCATATCACGACAAATACTAAAAATAAAAAAAAGTCTAAAACCAAAGTTGGTACCCATACAAGTAACCTCGAAAAACATGCATTTTTTTCAACGTTTTTGTTCCTGCTCTATCTTCAAAACGGTAATACACACCAGCGTCAAACTTGGTCTGATTATAGTGCATATGTACTATGTAGTTCAGCAACAAATACTAAAAACAGGGCAAACATAGACATATATGGTGGTACCTACGTAAGAAAGAGATGCAAAATTTCATTTTCGCGTACGATCGGTGATGTCTTTTGATAAACTCTGGTAAATTAAATCAGTTTCTATGGAGTATCAGGTCGATGGGTGGTACGGAACCCTTACTGCGTGAGTCCGACTCATACTTGGCCGGTTTTTTGTTGTATACTACCTGTTAGTGTACCTGTTGCCCTGTTTAGTTATTTAAATGTTGCGCGCCGTAAACTGGAACAAGAAAACAATTTTTCTTTCTTTCATTATTTAATAAGCTTTCGCCTGCAATGATACCAAAATCTCTAATCTCATTTCTAGAGTTAAATACAAGTTTTTCTTCAAGAACGAGTACCTTCTTCTAATTAAATTACAAGCCACGCCTCAACAGAAGATTTCCAGCCTATCACATGTATTGTGTTACATGGAAAATAGATGTAGCACAACTTGGAAAGTTAGGCTACATCTAATTTGTATGCGAAGGAGATAAAACACAGAGGAAAGGAAAGAAAGAAGCCAAAGGCAGAAGAGAAGACAGAAGCAAACTAACTCTTGTTCCTAAGTACTAGTGCCGCAGGAGTGTTTGTTATTACTCCTGCTGCTTCAGTGCTTATCAATGAGTATTTAGTGATACAACGTCGGAAGATTGCAGAGAAATGTAGGCAAGTCGCCTTTTGAACTAGGATTATTTCGCCATCTATGATTTTACTTATGTGTACAATATACTACATAAATAAAATCACAAATGGTGAAGAATCTAGATGATCATCATTATTTCATGTCTTCTTACTTAACTAATAATTGATTAAGTAAATAGATGATTGTTTAACGTACATTTTTTATCAAATTTTGGTTTTTTCTTACCAAATGTAACTGTTATGTCTAAATGCTCTCTTTGACCCTGATATACTTTTTGGTTTAGGAAATATGTTGTTAATTTTGTATTTTCATCACCTTTATTCACTCACATCTTCAATTATCTATACAAACTTTGCCTTGTGCTTTAACGCCCATTTACTTACATAACATAGCTTTTTCATCAACTCATGTCTTAAATTTTGCCCTCTATGTTTTTATTTGTGTGATTTTTACCTTGATGGTCTTACGTTGATGTCCATCTTTTAAATCAAGAAATGTATTGTTTGATTTCCTAATTTTTTTCTTAGTGTGCAACTCATCTGTAGGTAGATGCATTACCTATTCAATTATTTTATGTGTATTTACTACTATACTACTACAAATTCCTCTCTGATCTATTTTGGTTATTGTACCTACTCCTATTATTTTGATCGTGTAAGCAATTTTATACAATTAGTAAGAGTTATTTGTATATATCAAAATTATTGTTATATAATTTTACTGTTTATTATCGTTATAGACTATATTGGCAAATAATTATTTTCGTGTGTTTATTTAAATCTAAGTTATTTTCATTATTCAATAATATATCATCTAATTCTATACTATACTAATAATAATAAAGCTGAAAAGTATTTTTGCTTGATTGTTTGTTTGTTTAAATGTGCTAATCTCTGACAATACCACTCGGATTTGAAAAATTATTTTTGTATGTGATAGCCAGATTCATGAGTGACCGACGGCGTCGGACATACAGACAGACAGACAGACGGACAACAAAGTGATCCTATAAGGGTTCCATTTTTTCCTTTTTAGGTACGGAACCCTAAGAAAATGGTACTTAGGTCCTTAAATCACGGATTTTCAAACCGTGAAGAAAATAGCACAGTTTTTTGATCACAGTTTATGCTACAGAATGTACAAAGTTGTTACCTACGTTAAAAAAAACTCCCAAATCTGTGGTCCACGGAGACTAGACCAGAGATTTGGGACCAGATTCCAAATTTCTGGTCTGGTTCCCGTACTGGTCTATATAAAATAAAAGCTTTTGACTTGGACTTTGATTCCTCGAAACAAGACTGACGTTGATCAATCTAATACAATAATCCCGTGCGAATATAAAATGCTATCGTGCTATGCAATCACAGACCAGTAATCCTCAAAAACAAAGTTTTGCATGAGAACACACACAGTCGTATAATTTTGTCGGGGACCGGGGGGCGGACGCGCGGACGGCGTGTTATGATTGGTCAGTTTAATAGTTCGGTGGTATAATTGGTGCCGCTTGCTGACGGAATGACGTCCCTATTGGCGGCGGGGTGTATGATATGCATGCTACTGCATATAATATGCTTTGTGACTGGGGGTAATTGGCTAATCGGCGTCTAGAGGCTTACTGGTCTGTGTATGTAATACACCACTTAGCACAGTCACGATCCTTCCCAGTTATACTTTTTACCGACAAAATCCCTTGAACAAATCTCGCTACATTACACGTAATAACGGCTGCCGTCGAACACTGAGCGCAAGCGATTTTAACCTTAGCGGTGGTTTACCGGAAAGTTTGCTGATAGTACATGACTGCTGTGTTGAATACATGATGGGACTAGCGTATAACCGTGTGCAAGCTTCATTCTCAGTTCCCAAGTCCAAGGAACCATCACGGAGACGTGTACGGGTCATCACACTATCAGTTCATATCAGGCAGGTGTAACATAACATAACATAACATCACGCCTGTATTTCCCCGAAGGGGTAGGCAGAGGTGTAATAGTACACCCACATTTCGCCAGTTATGTTATAGTCCCATGTAATAGGGGGCGAGCCTATTGCCATTGACCGGGCACAAATCCAGACTCCGGGCTGCTACTGAGAATTTCCTAATGAAAAAACCCAATAACACTTTGCCCGACCCGGGAATCGAACCCAGGACCCCACGCTCAGCAGTCGCGCTTGCAACCACTATACCAACGAGGCAGTCAGTCAGTCAGGCAGGTGTGGCGAGCCGAATGCAGAGTCTATCCCACGCCCCAGGCCAAAGGTAGTTAGAAACACTGTGGTGATTATAGTCGGTAAGAGTTCGACACTGGCTCCGCCTTCCTCTAGCAGAGTGCGTTCTTGAGTATTTCACCTTGATTTCACCACAGCAAAAAAGTCAGGCAGTCAACCATGGCCCTCTACAATCAGCTCTCGTAAACGATATTACCATAAACAGCCTTTGCCTGCGGTTTCGCCCGCGTAGATATGGTTTATCGTGCATCCCTCGGGAACTGTTCATCTTCCCGGGATAAAAGTAGCCTATAATTAAGTAGCCAAACATCCAAACATCTTCACAAACTTTCACATTTACAATATTATCCTACTAATATTATAAACGTAACGTAAACGATGTATGGATATATGTATGGATGTTTGTTACTCTTTCACGCAAAAATTACTGTATTGATTTTAATGTTTGGCATACAGATAGAACATAACCCGGTTTAACATATAGGCTACTTTTTATCTCGGGAACATGAACAGTTCCCGAGGGATGCGCAATAAACGACATTCAAGCGGGCGAAGTCGCTGGCATAGGCTAATAATAATTATAATATTTGCATAGGCACAACCTAGTAGCCAGGATTACTCACCAGCAACTTGCCCTGAGATACAGCCTTGTGGGCGCGGAAGTACCATACTACAAGTATGTGCCCGACCCAGTTCTTGAGAATGACCATGTCACGTTGTACTGGGACCGATCTATCATCACCGACAGGACTATCGCTCACAACAAGCCTGATATAGTGGTGATAGATCGTTCAGAGCGCCGCACAATGATTGTTGATGTTATTGTCCCGCATGACGAGAATCTCGTGAAGGCCGAGAAGGATAAAGAAATCAGATACCTTGACTTGGCACACGAGGTTGTCGACATTTGGGATGTTGACTCAGCAGTCATTGTGCCGATTGTTGTTACGGCCAATGGCTTAATGGCCAAGAGCCTCGATCTACATCTTAGGAGGCTCGCGTTGGGCAGCTGGGTCAAGGGCTTG
Organism: Asteroscopus sphinx; assembly: GCA_949699075.1. Lineage (NCBI taxonomy): Eukaryota > Metazoa > Arthropoda > Insecta > Lepidoptera > Noctuidae > Asteroscopus > Asteroscopus sphinx. Next base: position 9,284,362 of record OX453025.1, on the reverse strand, counting down.
ATACAGAAAGCGGTACTCCTGGATACGGCGCGTATCGTCAGGAAGTTCCTCTCTCTGAGGCCCTGACCACCGGTAGTTTGGACCCTGTTCCCGATGCCGGTGGGCTACAATTTTTTATATTTTTAAATGTTTTTTTATAAAAATATTTAAAAATGTATATAATATGTATATAAATGAATAAAGGGAATTATAATATAGGTAGGATTACCACGCATAATGCCATGTGTCCAGTTATAAAATCAACATAACATAACCAGCCTATTACTGTCCAACCTCTGGGCACCGGCCTCTTCTCAGAATAAGGTGGATTCACGCCTTAGTCCACCACGCTGGCCTATTGTGTATTGGCGGACTGCATACGATCAAGAACTTCAGGGGGCACTCTCAGGTTCAGGTTTCCTCACGATATTTTTCTTCACCGATAAAGCCACTCTGCCCTGCCTATTACAAACGCAGTAAGGGAATATTCGTACACCTACAATTAGTTCCTTACTGCGTTTCTCATAAGCACGGCAGAACTGAAAATCTAATTCTGATCCCCACTTAGATCCGAAAAGTCACGGGTTCGAACTCGGACATTTCTGAAAGGAAGGCAAGCGTTCAATCGCTAGGCTTAAACTGAATGCCAAATTAAGACTACCTGTCGTCTGGAGCGGCGAGGACCACAGCGGATTAGAATTGCACACGCTCCGCTAAACTTTTTTGTGAAATTCTTTTTTTTTTGACGACCGCCTGTGGTCTAGTGGTTCGAGTGTCGGACTGCTGATAACGAGGTCGTGGGGTCGATTCCCACAGGACACAAATATTTGTGTGATGAGCATAAGTGTTTGTGTTGGTCTGCGTGTTGCTTATGTATTATAAGTATGTATTTACAAAAAAAAATATTATATCCATTTTCTAGTACCCATAGCACAAGCTCTGCTTAGTTTGGGACTAGATGGTGCTGTGTAAAAATGTCCCAAAGATTTATATTTATTTATTTATAGTATAGGATGGCGAAACGAGCTAAAGGCCCACCTTATGTTAAGCGGTTACCTTTGCCCATAACAACTTCAATAGCACCTAGGCTGTTGCCTAACGGCCAAAACTAATGTCCAATCTATCCACGATTTGCCCTACTAGAGATAGGAATTTGACATAAGCTCCATACACAATATGTCAAATTTCTATCTCTAGTAGGGTAAATTGTGGATAGATTGGATATTCATTTTGGCTGTTAATAGTACCGCAAGTCAGTTCGCCAAACTGAGACATGAAGGTGGAATGTCTCATGTGATTGAAATTTCACCGGCACCCGTACCCTTCAGACCGAAACACAGCAATGCAAGCATCACTATTGGTTTATGTTTCTTCGCTCCGCTCCTCTCCACTCCAATGGAGAGGCAGCCTAAGCTGTAAGCAATTGTAAAATCTGTGGTTCTGGATTTGAGTTCTCCTACGGTCAAAATTAATATCCTTTCTATCCACGATTAGATATAAATTTGACATAAAATGTATGGAGCTTATGTCAAATCAAATCGTGGATGGATAGGATATTAATTTAGACCAGTTAATCTTTCGTTCGAAAGGATTAAAATAAAATTAACACACTAATATAGTGGCATAAGGAAAGGGAGGCCTTTGCCCTGCAGTGGGATAATATAGGCTAAAAATAATAATTAATAATAATCTAATTACAAACATTTTGAATATTTTCGAAAGCAGCGATTAGAAAAGCTTTTAACCTATATATTTAAAGAATGTAATATTATAATGTTGTAATAAATAAAGACATTAGTAATGAGGTGCCCTTTATTTACTTATAATTTTGCTAAATATCCTATTAGTATTGTAAATGAGAAAGTAAAGCTGTTTGTTTGAACTGTCCTTTAACGGCCCGTCATCCCATTTTGTGTCTTTTGAAATTCATTATAAAATTGTCAAATTGTGATATTGAAACCCAAAAACGATGTGTCACAACTCACAGATACAGTGATTTCAAAGGTTCAGGTTTAAAAGTAAAATAAATAGATTGTTCTGATTTGTGAAAAGCTTTTGTTCTGACATTAAAAACCTGAATTTATTGGTATGGAGTGTGTTTTTTTAACCGACTTCAAAAAAGGAGGAGGTTCTCAATTCGATTGTACATTTTGTATGTTTGTTACCTCAGAACTCCGTCATTTATAAACCGATTTCGGAAATTCTATTTTTGTTTGAAAGGATATACTTCCAGATTGGTCCCATTTTAATCAAAATCTAGTTTGGATGATGAGATCCATGCGGAATTGAGGGGACTCCTCAAATATTATAGGCATACCTATAGCGATTTCGGTATATTCATCAACAAGTCAAGCATTTGCATTCAGAAAGTATCATTTGGTGAAGATCTGATGAAGGTGTTTGGAGATAAAGAAGGGAACTCTTCAATGGATGACAGAAAATCATCCGGGATTGCAGCAATCGCTTGTCATTCTACTGTTAATGCCACTCAAAATAGAAAAATAAAATATGTTATAGTCCCATGTAATAGGGGGCGAGCCTATTGCCTTTAACCGGGCACAAATCCATACTCCGGGCTGCTACTGAGAATTTCCTAATGAAAAAACCCAATAACACTTTACCCGACCCGGGAATCGAACCCAGGACCCCACGCTCAGCAGTCGCGCTTGCGACCACTAGACCAAAGAGGGAGTCACCCATATTATCACATGATATTATTATTAGTTATTACATTACTGCATTGTATTTATTGCTTAAAATCTAACTAAACAAGTGTTATTATTACAGCAATAATGCGGCATCTGTCTGTATGGGAGTTTATCTTAGATTATTGGATACCCAATTAATTTTAGCATTCAATAAAAACTGTTAGTTAAAAATTTTAAAAACTACCGACGCAACCCATTCAATCATTCATTCTTTTATTCGCTTTACACATTGATACACTAATTCGTCACATCGTTCACAAAGATTATAATACTTACTAGTGATAATATTAAATCTCTTTGATCGTATACCATATCGATTGAACGAGTAAATGTAGCTTAAAACCCCTCACCAATTAATCCTTATTTCTCTATCCTGCTCCATCATCAGACCCTGATCACCATCTATCCACAACCTATTCCAATGAGCCCAAATACGATACCTCTGCTGTAAGTTGTTGAGGAGTTGGGTGTCCTGCAGATTTCAGGTGATGCTCCAGCATCAGGTTAAGGTTATCATGTTCTTGCACTATAATTGAAGTAAAGGATACCAAATTTCGTATCGTTCAGACCTGTAAAAGTTGCTCACATCCTTTCATCAACTAGAAAAGAGCTGTTGATCTTCAAACGGCGGAACAGATTTTCTTGAATCTTACATAGCTAAGAATAAATGATGGGATGACGGCTGATAGACAAACAGGGAAGAAAAAGACATATTGCGCCGACCCCAAGTAATTTGGGATTAGGGCAGGAAGATGATGATACATAGCTAAGAATAGGTACTCTCGATCAAATCACCTTTCAAAAAACAAAAAAAAACAAAATCGGTTTATCGGTTTGGGAGCTACAATGCCACAAACACAGATACACACGTTAAACACATTATACCCCACTGTTTTCGTCGGGAGTTAAAAATAACTAATCTATAAGGCGGCCTACAATATCATCATCCACCGCGCCTTTTCCCAATTATATTGGGGTCGGCTTCCAGTCTAGCCAGATGCGGCTGAACATCAGTATTTTACACGGAGCGACTGCCATCAGACCCCCGCAACCCAGTTACTGGGTAATACCGACATTCCGAGGTTAGACCAGTTGTCAGACTTTCAGGCTTCTGACTACCCATAACGACTGCCATAGATATTCGTATGACAACCGGGACCGACAGCTTAACGTGCTCTCCGAGGCACGGAGGCAGCCTACAATATCATTGCGCAATATTAATTTTGCACAATTATTATTGTATCGTCCCGATCCTCATTTGTATTTCAATCTCACCCCTAACCCCCAGTTTCCGAAAGGCTGATCAACGCAAAAATTAACTAATCAGCTGTCAAATCTCAGGTCAAGCGATATGATTTGCCGGCCAATCATAGAAGCTGACATAAGATTTGACAATAGATCAAATTGATCAGCCTTCCAGAAACTGGGGATGAATCCAGTAATGTAGCCCTGTAGGTGTATGGGCCGCCTTAGAGCTCGTCTTTGTATTGTAGCAAGCTAAACTGCAATAAGAATGTAATAGCCTTTTGCAGATTTAGGGTCGGTATTTCAATAGTCTGATAACTTTTAACTGAGGAATAAATGTCTTGACAGATTTTCTATACTACAACTGTCAAAATGTCAAACTTATTCCTCAGTTAAAAGTTAACTGGCTATTGAAAGACCGACGCGACCCTTAGTATTTTTCGAAGAGGATGTTGGTTGGTATTGCAAAGCTAAATCCCATAACCAAAAACCAGAGGATAAATTTTTAATGAGTTCGGATAATTTTCATAATGGTTTAGTATCTATACCTTATCGTAACCACAATATTAAAATTCAATTTAAAACAAGACAAAAACTGGCTTTGTATGGCGTCCGCTACCATAAAAAAAAAGATTTTTAGGGTTCCGTAGTCAACAAGGAGAAATATACAGAATATAGTGGGAGGTTAATTTCATTCTTCTTTTTTCCTTCTGGGTCTTAATCTTATTTTTCATAATTATCCAAGTGGTTTTCCCACAAAATACTGGACAAACTAAAAACTAAGCTGAATTCTGAATTGAAAAATCATAGAAGCATTGTACCTGGTCTGTGTAGTTCTACAAAAATATAAATGAAAATAGTATACATACACTAAAACCAATTATGATTCCTACAGCCGTGCCAGTTACAGAAAACAATAAGGACCTATCATAGAGCAACCGCATGGGACCTATAGTCAAATAATGCAAAAGCAATAAAAGCAAATAAAATAGCATTTCCCTTCTCTGACAGCCAACCGTGTACGCACGGCTACACATCAAACTGTACATTTCCAGTATAAGCTGATCTCGCATTGAACGGAAAGCCAATGCGAGGTCAACTTTTACTGGAAATATGCAGCTTGATGTGTAGCCGTGTGTACAACTTGCACAAAAAAGTCGAAATCGAAAACTATTTACAAATTGCAGACACTAGAAGTAATGAAGGCGAAGGGAGTAACTCTTTAATTTTTTTTTTTTAAACCCAGCCAACTTCGAGTCGGACTCGCACTCCGAGGATTCCGTACCTTCCTTGGATGTATAAAACGTTATTTAGTTATTCATCTACCACCCGCAGATAGTAAAAAATATAGATGATGTGAGGCAAACAATCATAGTGAAGCCAACAAAACCGTTATCCTCCGTGTACACACCAGCGTTCGCACACACACCATGCACCGAAGGATATTTGTTTTCGCGATGCTTACTGGACGATGCGCGATGCCGCGACATGATTGTCTACTGAGACCGGTGAGCATGGTTTGAGGTGCAAGTATGATTTGTACACACGGCTACACATCAAGCTGTACAAAACCAGTAAAGGCTGACCTCGCGTTGTAAGGAAAACCTATACAACGCGAGGTCAGCTTATACTGGAAATTTACAGCTTGATGTGTAGCCGTGTGTACTAAGAGCGGTGAGCGCGGTTTGAGGTGCGTGAGCGCTGGTGTGTACACGGATGAGCACGGTTTTGTTGGCTTCACTATGATTGTTCGCAGCACTTCGTCTATATTTTTACTGTCTGTGCTTCCACCTCAAAAATAAAACTTGTTTGTTTGTGAAGGAAAATTGATGATTAAAAAAAATGTGCTAGTTAGAAACAACGTTCTATTTTTCCTGTAATCACTATCACTACATAGTATATAAAACAAAGTCGCTTCCCACTATCTGTCCCTATGTATGCTTAGATCTTTAAAACTACGCAACGGATATTGATGCGGTTTTTTTTATAGAAGGAGTGATTCAAGAGGAAGGTTTATATGTATAATACATGCATAACATAGCAATATTGCACCCGTGCGAAGCCGGGGCGAGTCGCTAGTGTTTACATAAACTTCACCTGCAATTATTTTAGATTTTACGCTTTACTAAATTCGGAAATAAGGAATATAGGATTAGGAATAGTATTTTTTTTTTCATTTTTTATCATATGTCGAAAAGTACGCAGCATAAAAAAACTAAAAAATACGGGCCAAGTGCGAGTCGGACTCACGCAGTAAGGGTTCCGTACCAGCCATCAACCTGATGCCCCATAAAAACTAATTTAATTTACGAGAGTTCATCAAAAGACATCAACGCTCCATGCACGAAATATGATTTTTGTCATCCTCTTTCTTACGCAGGTACCTCCACATATGTCTATATTTGCCCTATTTTTTGTATTTGTTGCATGTTTCACGAGGTTTCTTATGGGGACTCCTTTGGTTTTAGTTTTATTTTTTGTATTTGTCGTGATAGGGATCATAGCAACACATATTCTGAGAAAATTTAAACTGGCTACCTATTACCGTTCAAAAGATACAGCCCTATGACAGACAGACAGACAGACAGACGGACAGCGTAGCGAGAGTAATAGGGTCCCGCTTTTTAAACCATTTTTTGGGTACCGTACCCAAAGGGTGCCACTTTGGGTACGGTACCCAAAAAATGGTTTTGTAATGTGCAAATAAAGGCCTTGAACTAGTAGCCATTTAAACTAGTAGCTCCACTTTGAAATGTTAACTTCCCATTTCGGCCCCATTAGGTTTTTTTTTTTTTTTTCATTTGCAGAAATGTTGGGTAAGCAATATTTGAAACTGTTAAAATTTCATACCGATAGCATTAAGTGGTTGCTGAAATATACCGCTGTGGCAGACGGACGGAGGGACGGACGGACGAGCGGAGTCGCACCAAAAGGGGTACCTTTTTTGGTACGGAACCCTAAAAATAATGGAGTATCTTGCCGGCTCTTCTCGACAGGACCAACCTTTTGGAACTGTGAGATTCATAATTAACGTTTTGAAAGTGCATGTAAATGATTAGGTATTCGAAATAATAAGTTTTGACTTTGAACGGCAGAGAAGAAATAGCGTAACAAATAATAAAATAGCATAGGTTATCTTGGACTCATAATAAGGAAATAGCAGTTCAAAAGGACGACTCTCATGGTGACACTGTATTTACAGGATAGGCGATAAGTGTCTATACAAATGAAATTGCAGACTGAGTAACTAACTGAGTGATTATGTTTAATAACTTATCAAAAATTGTAAATTTAAATGGTCAATTAGGTATTTTAGTTATTTCAAATCAAATTGCAATTTTAACAAAAACATTTTACAATTCCATACAAATTTAATTTATATAACAAATTTACAATAAAATTGAGATTTAGAAAATTAGTTATTATTAATACAAATCGAATTTCTATTTTTTAATAATTTCATATCTATCATTGCTATGGAACCTATTATTTATTAGTATGTTGCTGTGCCCTTACCGGGTTTCATGTTGAAACCATGTAAGTACCTACAGGACTTATAAATGTAACACATATGTACACATGAATGCAATAAAAGTTTTGAGTTTGAGTTTAACCACCGACGATTTGCACACCCCATCTTGCAAGAAAATTACACTTCATAACGTAGTCAGCCATGGCATAGGAATCTCTGTCTTGTTTCTGAGCTGGCTGTGATAACAATTTACAATCAATCATGATGGAATACGTTGCAATTGCATTGAATTGGCAGGGCTTTGTAAAAACCGAGATAAGTATCACAAGGAGAAGATCTTCCACCTTCTGCTTGAGATGACGTAGGTAGCACAACCGTTAACAGATCCCAATTGAATAACCACCTACCATTTACAAACCCAACATAACAAGGAAATTATACTTGACAACTTTGACAGATTTGAGTTAGGCATGGGTAACTCCGGACTCCGGACACATCTATATCGTCAGATATATATCCTAAAGCGGATATGTTAGATAAGCGAATAAATTAATAGTTTAAAAATACTAGAAAAACATGCTTCAAAGTCCATTACGTGGCCTTTCTCACAAGTGGAAACAAGACTATGATACGATATTCCATCATGGAATGCCAGTGCCTATCTTCCGGCTTCATCATCAGACCTTGAAACCTAATCGTGGTCAAAGTTCATTACAAGACTTTTCTAAGAAATCCAAAACAGCTATGATACGATTTTCCTCATGAAGTTCCAGTTCATATCTTCCGGCTCCATCATCAGATCAGTTCGACAGTACCATATTATTGTATTGTCATCAGAACTACATACAGCTGCCAATTTTCACTACGCTACGACCCTTGGAAGATGGTTAAATTAGTTACCTTAGATTCCATTACATAGTTAGTTACATACAGGTCGACCTAATAAAAGCGTGTTAAAAATAAACACAACCAATATCCGAGTAACTCCGACGCCCGACATTCGACACTGACGACAACGATATGGAACGAAAAACTATGTTTAGGTAATCATTGTACAGTCGACATGCATGACAGTGGTAACACTTTAATTCAAAAACCGCCCTTACTGCTTACGAAATAAAGATGCTGTCAATGTCAAAGTGTTACCTCTGACTTGCGGTCGACCGTACACAAGTAATAGTTGATTTTTAAATACGCCTTAATTTTTTTTATTTGAAAGTGAGTCCTAAGGCTGTAAAGTATGAAAGGTAAGCAATTATTATGTTTCTGGGTCACCTAATCGTCCCGCGGATCTATCAAATCGGCTACAATACGTGGGACACTCAGAAAGTTTTGCGAAACTAAAAAAAATTGTTCTATACGTACATATATTTTTATCAAATCTTTTCAAAGTACTTTTCACCAGCCTCTATACAAAGATTCATGCGCCTAAACCAGTTTTCAAAACACTTTTTCCAGTCCGCCGCAGACACCTCGTTTACAGCCTGCTCGAACGCAGCCAGCGCATCTTCCGGCGACGAAAATTGTATCCAAAGCTGATTTTTTATTTTTGGGAATAAAAAGAAGTCACACGGTGCTAGATCAGGGCTGTAAGGAGGGTGACCCAGGAGTTTGACTGGCGTGCTGTCCAGGAAGTCCCTCGTTTTGAGTGCGGTGTGCGCAGGTGCATTGTCGTGGTGGAGCAGTAGCCCGCGGAGCCCTGTGTTTGGTCGCTTGTTGCTTATAACAGAGAAAACTTCTGGCAAACATTTGGTAGTATACCATTCGGCATTAATGCTTCTTTGATCCCGTAAGGGAATTGATACCAAGTGGCCAGTCAAATTAAAAAAGCTAGCGATCAAAATCTTACCCCCGCTTCTAGATCGCTTCACTTTGGTAGGCGTTGGCTCATTTTGAAACACCCAAACAGTCGACTGGCGCTTGGTTTCTGGGTCGTATTGATAAATCCAGGACTCATCACCTGTAACGATGTCGTAAACACGCCGAGACGAGCCTGCTTCAAATTTGTTAAGCATATCACGGCACCATTCCACCCGGGCCTGCTTCTGAGCATCGGTGAGGTTGTGCGGCACCCAGCGTGATACTATCCTCCTCACGCGAAGATGGCTGTGTAGAATCTCGTGAACGCTTCCCGATCCAATCTTCAATATGTGTTGAATCTCCTGATATGTAATTCGCCTATTGTCTTGGATTAAATTTTTCACTGCTAGCACGTTTTCTTCGGTAACAGCCGTCAAAGGGCGACCGCTTCTTTCGTCATCCCCCAAAGTTGGTCGACCGCGCTTGAATTCGTTATACCAACGATACACGGTTGCCTTGGAAGGGCCTTCATCCATGAATGCCATTTGAAGTCTATCGTACGATTCATCCGGTTTCAGGCGACACTTGAAATCGTATAAAATCATAGCTCTAAAATGTTCCCGGCGCAGATCCATATTTCAGTGAGACACAATACTTTGAATTAACTCGCAAAAAATGTGGAGGGAAATTTTGAAATTGGAACTTACTTATTTTTACTTATAAATAATCATATTTTCGAAAAACATTATAACTGGCTAGTCTCCCATATATAAAAACTTTTTTTCGCAATACTTTCTGAGGGGCCTGGTATATCTCCGGTGGATTTATTTAGAAGCCGGTGTTATCAATTTCGGACATAGCATGCAACGTAAAGTTACTTTAGTCCCGGATATATTAAGCGGAGATGGATATGCTAATCGGACACATATCTTTATTTGAAATGATATTTATTTATTATTTGGAAGACCAACAGCAATTACTTTAGTATAACAATGTTTAATAAGATACAGTCTGCCAATAATAGGTCTTCACGAATAGTGACTGAGTACAGTAAGATGCGTGGATATAATACTAAATATAGATTAATGAATATTAAAATAACTAAAATTATTGAAAGAAATCTAGACTAATTGCTCGTCTCGCCGATTGCATACTTGTCACAAATATATCAAATTTAACCTGTTTACATTGTTTGTTGACGGTATTGCTCGCTCGCCACAGGAACGCATTCTGACGATAGTTGGAAGATACGGTACGTAGATGGGAGTATAATGTCTTACGGTCTTCGTTGGTACATTGAAGGCTATTTTTGAAAGGAGACCGGAACAATCAACAGAACCCGATATGATGTTCATAATAAATGTGACATCCGCTACTTCTCGCCGTATAGTCAATGGTAAAATATGGAATTTGGCACACAGTTTTAAGTTATCTTTTGAAGCATATTTGCATTTTAAGCGGTAGCATAAGTATTTTAAAAATTTCATTTGAATTCTCTCAAGCCGAGAGATATACCAGGCCCCTCAGAAAGTATTGCGAAAAAAAGTTTTTATGTATGGGAGACTGGCCAGTTATAATGTTTTTCGAAAATATGATTATTTATAAGTAAAAATAAGTAAGTTCCAATTTCAAAATTTCCCTCCACATTTTTTGCGAGTTAATTCAAAGTATTGTGTCTCACTGAAATATGGATCTGCGCCGGGAACATTTTAGAGCTATGATTTTATACGATTTCAAGTGTCGCCTGAAACCCGATGAATCGTACGATAGACTTCAAATGGCATTCATGGATGAAGGCCCTTCCAAGGCAACCGTGTATCGTTGGTATAACGAATTCAAGCGCGGTCGACCAACTTTGGGGGATGACGAAAGAAGCGGTCGCCCTTTGACGGCTGCTACCGAAGAAAACGTGCTAGCAGTGAAAAATTTAATCCAAGACAATAGGCGAATTACATATCAGGAGATTCAACACATATTGAAGATTGGATCGGGAAGCGTTCACGAGATTCTACACAGCCATCTTCGCGTGAGGAGGATAGTATCACGCTGGGTGCCGCACAACCTCACCGATGCTCAGAAGCAGGCCCGGGTGGAATGGTGCCGTGATATGCTTAACAAATTTGAAGCAGGCTCGTCTCGGCGTGTTTACGACATCGTTACAGGTGATGAGTCCTGGATTTATCAATACGACCCAGAAACCAAGCGCCAATCGACTGTTTGGGTGTTTCAAAATGAGCCAACGCCTACCAAAGTGAAGCGATCTAGAAGCGGGGGTAAGATTTTGATCGCTAGCTTTTTTAATTTGACTGGCCACTTGGTATCAATTCCCTTACGGGATCAAAGAAGCATTAATGCCGAATGGTATACTACCAAATGTTTGCCAGAAGTTTTCTCTGTTATAAGCAACAAGCGACCAAACACAGGGCTCCGCGGGCTACTGCTCCACCACGACAATGCACCTGCGCACACCGCACTCAAAACGAGGGACTTCCTGGACAGCACGCCAGTCAAACTCCTGGGTCACCCTCCTTACAGCCCTGATCTAGCACCGTGTGACTTCTTTTTATTCCCAAAAATAAAAAATCAGCTCAAAGGGATACAATTTTCGTCGCCGGAAGATGCGCTGGCTGCGTTCGAGCAGGCTGTAAACGAGGTGTCTGCGGCGGACTGGAAAAAGTGTTTTGAAAACTGGTTTAGGCGCATGAATCTTTGTATAGAGGCTGGTGGAAAGTACTTTGAAAAGATTTGATAAAAATATATGTACGTATAGAACAATTTTTTTTAGTTTCGCAAAACTTTCTGAGTGTCCCACGTATATATATTACATATTCAATCTTTTACCGGAGCTAGTTAGCCCATATCTAGTTTGAGGTGAGAATACTTTCATCTTCTGCTTGATATGATCTAATTAGATAAGAATGCAAGATGACTTCCAGATTTAATAACCATCGAAGAGTTGCAAACCCCATCTGAGAAGAAAATTGCACTGTGACAGAAATGAGATAGAAATAGAATAGATCAATCTTCTGCTTGAGATAACTGTGGTAGATACCAATGTGATAAGATAACACATCAAAATCGATTATCGAATAATCAACAAGAGCTGCGAATCCCTTGTATCAAGGAAATTGCAGTTGACAACACTGCGGTATCCATGAGATAGGAATCGTTCCGGAGCTGGGCCAGAAAACCGTGTGCCTGACGGTGGCTGGTCCTTCTCGATAAGTCTAGAAGGAATAGTAGTTTGTTGAGCCGATGCACCCTGGGCCTGGACAATACTCATCTTCGGGAGACCTTATTGTTCGTGGCGAATATTCTGGCACAGGAGGGGTCCGATCCTGGGCGAATGGCGCGTTGCTCCGCGTGTCCCTCTGATACTAGCAGAGAGCACAGTGGAACACAAGGGACGAGCTCGTTGTACACTCTCTCTGCCACTGGGCAGGCAGCGGGGGGACTGTGTCCTTCACTTCCCCCGTCAATCTCCCCAGACGGAGTGCTGTGGTTGTGTGGTGTTCTCGCGCCTCCTTTTGAAATCTTTGAGATCGAGTCTTGGCTTCACAGCCCGAACCGCTGGGTTGAAAACCTACATAAAAAATTACAGAAGGATAGGGCCAGTCAAAGCCCATGATGGTGGCGTGCAGAGTTTCACGCGCGCCATGAAGAAAGTTGCAGCTGACATTAGGCCGCATGGGGAGAAAAGGCTCGCCTACTATCGAGCCGGGTCCTGTCGGGGGTGGTTGGCGAATACAGAGTCTATCCATGCCAAAAGTCGTTAGAAGAACACCGTGGTGGTTTTAGTCGGTAATAGTCCATTGGAGTGTGTCCATGGGGATTTCCCATGGGAAAAAGGAATCATTCTATATTCTGCTTGGGAATTACGTCGGTCGGTAAATATCAATGCAATAGCAATAATACATCCAAATTGAATAACAACCGATGAATTGCGAACCTCATATGACAAGGAAATTGTACTTGACAACTGAGACAGAAATAAGATAGAAATATTATCGACCCATCTTTTGCTTGATAGATAACAATGCTATAACACATTTAAATTGAATCATCATCATCATTTCAGCCAAAAGACGTCCACTGCTGGACATAGGCCTCCCCCAAGGATCGCCACAACGACCGGTCCTGCGCCTTCCGCATCCAGCGGATTCCCGCGTCGGTCTTTGAATAACTACTTACAATTTGCAAACACCATGTAAAGAAAATTTCAATTTACAACCGTGAAGAAATTAGATAAAAATCAATTCATCTTTTGCTCAAGATGACCGCAGGAATCGTAGCTGTACCAGTATATATGTATATATAACACATCCAAAGTGAATAAGCAACAACCTGCTGCAAACCCCATGTAGTTAAGAAATTTCACTAGATGACTGTGACTGCCAGATAGGAATTGTACCATCTTCAGTTTGAAATGACTTTCGTAGATAACAAATCCAAATTGTATAGTCATCCTCATCCACGAACTGAAAACCCTGTATTACAAGGACGGTCATTTCATTGTCTACATAATCGATATCAATGAGGCATACGTCAGCACCTTTGACGGCTTTCCAGACACCTTCAGCACGTTTTCGCCACATTCACATTGATTTAGTTGGTCCTTTACCTTTATCTTCTGGCTACAGGTACTGCCTCACAATTGTCGACCGAGTGACACGTTGGCCTGAGGCGTACCCGCTTCAGGACATCACTGCTGAGACCTGCGCTGCCGCCCTAACCTCAGGGTGGATCGCGCGGTTTGGCTGTCCCGAGCACATCACCACCGACCGGGGCAGGCAGTTTGAGTCCCACACGTTCAAGGGGCTTGCCGCCTTAATCGGCGCGTCTCACCACCTAACCACTGCTTACCATCCCGCAGCTAACGGCCTAGTGGAAAGGCTACACCGCCAGATGAAAGCCGCCATCACCTGCCACGCTACATCGAGCTGGACTGAAGTGCTACCATGGGTCCTCCTCGGCATCCGCACTGCATGTAAAGAAGACCTACAGGCATCAGTAGCAGAACTGGTTTATGGCGAGCCACTCCGTCTACCTGGTCAGTTCTTCGCTTCCGCCTCCGAGGAGGTAGTAGACATGGGCAGCCTCATCAGCAGACTTCGTGCCCATATGACCAAGCTGACGCCACAACCCACGTCTTGGCACACTAGTTCCAGTCGACCGTTCTACGTGCCTAAAGACCTGGATACAACGACCCATGTCTTCCTTCGCCAGGGACCAGCAAGAAGATCGCTCGAGGCCCCTTACCTAGGGCCATACAAGGTGCTTCAGCGTGGCCAGAAGACGTTCGACATCGACGTCAGAGGGAAGACACAAAAAGTCACGATAGACCGCCTGAAACCAGCCTTCGTCGCAAAAGATCCTTCATCCCTAGACCACCAACCCAATGAAGGTCAGACTGAAGCAAGAAAGACGAGGAGTGGGCGCACTGTCAAATTTCCCGATTACTTTCGCCCGTAGTTACGGTCTCACCGGGGGAGTGGTGTAGCGAGTAGGCAACTAACTCGCCCGTTTACAACGCAGCACAGGATCACGTCGGGGTCACCAGTGAAGTGGTAAGGGTTCCTTATACCACTTACAATTGCTTGGTCTAATTAAATGTATCTTGAATTTAATTTACTGACTTTTGGGAATACTTGATAATTATTTATAAATAATAAGTGCAAGCAAACTTTGAATACCGTCGTATTTATTTACAAGACGAATCTAATTCATTCTGCTTCGCCCGCTTGATAGCTACGCATTGTAATTAGATTAGTCTTGTAAATAAATACGACAGTATTCAAAGTTTGCTTGCACTTATTATTTATAAATAATTATCAAGTATTCCCAAAAGTCAGTAAATTTAATTCAAGATACATTAAATTAGACCAAGCAATTGTAAGTGGTATAAGGAACCCTTACCACTTCACAATAATAAATCCAGATTGAATTACAATCGACAAATTAAAATCCATCAACGATGAAATAATCTTTCACCGCACGCCACGTGACCACGTCAACTTATAATATAATCTTTAGATCAATATTCTTCTAATCACCAAACACTACTTCTATAAGCCTGAAGTGAATAACCATTGACAATTGTATTTTTAAATTAATTTTCTTCAACGTGACCAAGGCATCTACATGGAGATAACCTAGAACGGCTAGAACAGTAAAATTATTAAGGATGAAGAGGAAATGGCATTCAAAATACCTCACAAGCGCAATAACAAGGAAATCGCAATCATGACACCCATTTTCCAATTACGAATCACTGCACCAATAAAACTAAATTGAATAAAATATATTGCATACATAAAGACGAAACTCAAACCTGCGAAGAGCAAATTGGTTGACAAAGAGGAATTTGCACCAAGTGAACAACAGCTCTGTATATACAATATGATATTTTGTAATTCGACTTTTTCCATGAAATGGTTTATACTAGAGCAAATCTCTCATTCAAATCTCTTTTTTTTTAGAGTAATGCCCTGGTGGTCCACACTTGCACTTGACTGGAAAGATTGGAATAAGGAAAGGGAAGCCTTTACCCTGCAGTGGGACAATATAGGCTGAAAATAATAATAATAATTCTCTGCAATGTAAGGGTAGTTAGATGATTTTTTTTTAGAACTTGGATTTCATCATCATCATCATTACAGCTTAAAGACGTCCACTGCTGGACATAGGCCTCCCACAAGCATCACGACCGGTCCTGCGCCTTCCGCATCTTGTGACTTGTGATTTATGACCATTTATTTCTGAGGTCATGAAAATGTTGGCTGTGAATTTTATATGATAGTAATTGCTTATTCATCAGTTTTTAGGAAAGTGTCCATCGAGTGCCCAGAGTAGTATATATTTTTCACAATTAGCATTTTTCCATGCGAACACGGAAAATATAAAAAAATACTGAAAACTGTTATAACTCGAAAACAAATGACTGGCGCCCCAAGGTTCACGGGATCATTTTTGTTGCAAATGAGCTCTAGTATAACCCTTTTCATGGAATAGGTCGAATTACAAATCAACCTGTATTTGTGAGAACAGAATAATATGTTACAGATCTATTTTCCACTTATCGAATAACAGAAATTGCCAATCACTGCACCTGAAGCTAAATTGATTAATGGAGTTATCGCCAATTGCAAGCGTTAGAACCAATTTAACAGCGTGGGTATTAATCATAATGCAAGGGAATACCACCCTTTAAATATGGACAGACTCACAATAGAAAATTGCAAGGAAATACCGAGTGACGCAAAAGAGACAAATTATATTACAACGCAACGCACTCATGTAACAAGGAGCCATCTTTCACTTATAGACGTATCACTGCACAAATAAATCTAAATTGCATAACGATCAACAAATTGCATACACTGGAACCAATAACGACAAAATAGCCCTCAACAACGAAATTGCTCGAAATAATATCTATAACGATGAATATCCGTCGCGAATAGATGCGCTTAGAATCTGCGGGCGTCAAAAGAATAATACCAATTTAGTCTGATCTATTATTTAGTAATCATCGTTGGAAAACGGCAGCCCAGCTTATACTGGCATAACAACCCGTATAGACCACTTAACTCAATAAAGCTCCCCTTGGCTGACATTAAATTTAATAGTCTATGAAAAGGAACGGCGCGAGCGCAAATGGTCCTTCCTGTGACCGAACGGAAGACGGCGATTGGCTCAATTGCGCGGCCCATTCACCAATCAGCGTCCTGATATGCTTGCAGGTCAACCTGTCCAATTTAAAATTGGTAGTTGTAGTCGCAAATCTTCGGGTTATATAACTTTGTTTGCATTTAGGTCAAATATTTGGTCGTTATGAGGAACTGACCATCGTTGGTTTAGCAATGGTTGATGAGAAGGTTTGAAGACAAACACTGTGATGGCATTCGTGATGATAATACAATTTTTAAAGGTGAAGGAAAACATCGCGAGGAAAACTATACACCTGAGAGCCCTTTTTTAGTTCTTGATGGTGTGTGTAGTCTGTCAACCAGCACTAGGCCAGCATGGTGGACTAAGACCTAACCTTCTCATTCGGAGAAAAGGCCAGTGCCCAGCAGTGGAACAATAATGGGCTGCTTATTCTACGCTATACGATTTAGATAAAAAATAAAAAAGATTTTTGTATTTTAATGAACTGGAACAAAAGTCGTAGAAACAATAACCATTCACCTCTACATTATTATTTTACTAAAACTTCTCAACCTTAACTTCAAAAGAACCAATGTTCTGTATCTCGCTTCGGATGACGTCACCAGGTTTGAGGAATTCTGGGGGTTTTTGTGTTACGCCGGCACCGGCAGGCGTGCCTGTCAGTATGAGGTCGCCGGGAAGAAGCGTCATCACACTGGAAGGAACGAGAATTTGTTCAATAAACTGGAAAAATCAAGCTTTCAAAAATCCCAAGTCTGAGTAATAGGGTCCAAGGTAGTAGGGTCCCGTTGACACCCTTTTGATACGGAACCCTTGAATAGTATGTGGTACGTAGTTGCTACTGCAGCAACGATCTCTCGCTTTCGGCCGTGGTTCTATCCATGATCGGGAGCGAGAGCACTTGGAAAGGCGTCGTCTCCCCTTCTGCGAGGAGGTAATGCTTCCAAAAGAGGCGGCGGAGAGGGTTCGAGAGGCGATGATCTCTCTTCCCACCCGCAGCAGACGAAACGGCCGCTATAGGAGGGTGTACGCCGACCTCCAGCCACCCTAGCAGGGGCAGTGGACTCGGGGTAGCCCACCACCCAACCAGTCAAGGCCCATGACAGTGGCACGCAGTGTTCCACGCGCACCAGTTAGGAAGAGGGTGCAGCCGATGTTAGGCCATCGGGGAGGGGGCTTGCCTACAAGTGGTGTGTGAGGACTTATAGGAGGTGGTAGGATATTGCACGTATCCCACGCCCCTGGCTAAAGATAGTTGGAGGATTACCGTGCTCGTTTTAGTCGGAAAGAGTCCGACACTGACTCCACCTTCCCCCGGCTAAGAGCGTCCATGAGAATTTACCGAGAAAAAAGGGTACGAAACCCTGAAGTGAGCTGCCTATTTCTGTTTTGGCTTTAAATATAACTTATAAGTTAGCTGATACTCACTTAGTCAATCTCTCAATAATAGAAGGTATGTTGTGTATCAAGCCGCTGGTATTGCTATTCTGTTTCTGGACTCCGTTGACGCTGCAGGAGAGGGATAGCTTATGAGGGTCGCCGACCTCGTCTTCAGTCGCTATGCAGGGACCGAGAGGGCAGAATGTGTCTAGGGACTGTTGGAAGTAATAGATTTATTAATTGCTATGTTGTGATTAGGGATGAAACGCATGTAACTAAGAGAGTGATGAATATGAATGTTTATGGATAGAGAGGGAGAGGGAGTCCAAATTAATATGGATGAAAAGGGAGTAAATAATGAGATAACGGCTGATAGAGGAAAATAGAAGAAGAAGAAGTATTGCGGCGACGCAAAGTAATTTGTGACCAGGGCAGGAAGATGATGACGATTAGGTGAAGGTCTATATCTAGCAGTGGACGTCTTAATGCTAAACAGGATAACTTTCAGCTTTTCCAAAATTTGCTGTTGCCTCTCTGCACGCAGTGAGCACCCGAAAAAGATCTCATGGCCGACAGAGGCCTGGATTACTATTTCCTATTTGTCGCCGCTGGAGGCAACTAGGAACAGAAAGAGCGACTATTCCTAATTACCATCCTTGGCACCGCCACCGCTATTGTCAAATTGTTTTTTTTTCCCTTTTGCCACCAGTGGGGGCAACTAGGAATGACCGATATTATAAAGTTTGTGAAGATGATTGGATATTTAGTTTATTACTCAATCACGCTGAACGGCTGAACGGATTTGAATACAATTTAGTACATATCTAGATAGAACATAACCCAGATTAAAATATAGGCTACTTTTTATCTGGGGAAAATAAACATGAGTCAGGGAGAATTCCCGAGGGATGCGCGGTAAGTCTTTTTATATTAAGCCGAATTATATGTGGGTGAAGCCACGGGCAAAGTCCGGTAGGCAAGTAAGCCCTGCGCCACGGACGTATATGAGGGGGGGGAGGGTTAGGGGTCCAGAACCCCTCCTTAGTCTACGCAAAAATGCTAATATTTATATTTACCGAATATCCATCTTTTGTATCCATGCCACAAAATAGTAGTTATGGTTACACGCGCCCACGCACAGCCCTCCCCCAACACATACTACGCGCGCGACTGAGCCAAGCCCCAAAGTGCAGCCTCTGATTTTTGGAATTCATGTGCAAATCATAATAGGTAACTTCTTAGGTTTTCGCGATCACTACACATTATAATAAAACAAAGTTTAACCGGATTAAATCGCGTATATTATTTAAATTGGTTTCCCTGACGTTTCGAAAGCTTTGCAGCATTTCGTTTTCGTTTCGTTTCGCTTGTTTCGTTTCGTTTGTTTCGTTTACGATTTTAATTAATAATATTGTACGGTAGATTAAAATATTTTTTCAGAAATATTTGTAAAGACGCTTGTCATCTTAGTCTACCTGCGACCACGAAATGCTGCAAAGCTTTCGAAACGTCAGGGAAACCAATTTAAATAATATACGCGATTTAATCCGGTTAAACTTTGTTTTATCTAAATAGGTAATTAAGTGCACACTTTAGAAGGCTCTTAAAAAGTTATCGAATATTTCTGAAGCCTTTCCAATTAAAAGAAGAGGCCCACTACGGCGTGATCAGCAGAAGGACAGCAATAGGGGTGACTTTTGAGACATTTCTTTGATCACCATAATTAATTAATTAATTAATTTTGTTGAATTTTATTTGTAATAATAATAATAATAAGGTTTGAAGGTTGAAGGTTTTGTCTGTGCAATTATGGACGAAGTTATCATGACGAACAACTATCGGAAATATATTGTAAAGGACGGCACAGTTGACATATGTCGGGCATGCCACTGTACCGGGGAATCCATCCGTCATATTATTTCTGGTTGTTCTCGTCTTGCTAACGGCGAGTATTTGCATAGGCACAACCTAGTAGCCAGGATTATTCACCAGCAACTTGCCCTGAGATACAGCCTTGTGGACGCGGAAGTACCATACTACAAGTATGTGCCCGACCCAGTTCTTGAGAATGACCATGTCACGTTGTACTGGGACCGATCTATCATCACCGACAGGACTATCGCTCACAACAAGCCTGATATAGTGGTGATAGATCGTTCAGAGCGCCGCACAATGATTGTTGATGTTATTGTCCCGCATGACGAGAAACTCGTGAAGGCCGAGAAGGATAAAGAAATCAGATACCTTGACTTGGCACACGAGGTTGTCGACATGTGGGATGTTGACTCAGCAGTCATTGTGCCGATTGTTGTTACGGCCAATGGCTTAATAGCCAAGAGCCTCGATCTACATCTTAGGAGGCTCGCGTTGGGCAGCTGGGTCAAGGGCTTGATACAGAAAGCGGGACTCCTGGATACGGCGCGTATCGTCAGGAAGTTCCTCTCTCTGAGGCCCTGACCACCGGTAGTTTGGGCCCTGTTCCCGATGCCGGTGGGCTACTATTTTTTATATTTTTAAATGTTTTTTTATATTTTTTATAGAAATATTTAAAAATGTAAATAATATGTAAATAAATGAATAAAGGAATAATAATAAATAAATCATTCATTTATTTCTCCACCACATAAATAATTTTTACAGTGTAAACCATTAAAACAAATATTTGCTTAACATTATGTTGTGGAGACTGGAGCCTGTACTAGGTGAACCTGTGTTACAGGTCTCCAGGACTCCCAACTACCCGGACATAGTAAACAAAAGTCAATATATTATTTTAACATTTCAGAATAATGCATAATGCATCCGTCTAGACAAAAACGACAAACCTTGCCCAGTAAGAACTGTGTCCCGTTCTTCTCCTTCTGCCATTCCCTGTCAGTGATGTCCTGAGCGATAGTGTAGCCGAAGATGTAGTTTTTAGCGTCAGCTGCTTTCACTGAAGTCGCCGGCTTTCCTATTACAACTGCTAACTCCACTTCATAATCCACTTTCTGTATTAAAGAAAAGAAGAAAGAAAGAAAAACTTTCATTTGGCACAGGACAGTGACAGCACAACAATAACATTAAATAAAATACTAAAATGCATGCCCATGCCAAAAGGGTCACCAACTCAGCATGTGCTGGCGTGGAACATCCAGCGCTGGTTTTCAGTTGGCACACACGGACGAAGGAACTGTGTTTATAGATAATCATAAGAAAGTACATATATTGGCCAAAAAACCACTTTTCCTGCAACCATGAACGCTGCAAAGCATTCGAAACATCAGGAAAACCAATTTTTATAATAATACACGATGACAAAACGATTTGAGAACCGAACCGATTCGGAAACGTAACGCGAATGTTCATTTTATGAGTCATTTGTTGTCGCAAAGTACTCGATGTAAAATTAAAGAACTATGAATAGCGTTTCCAAATCCGTTCGATTCTCAAATCGTTTTGTCTTGTAATAAAAAAATATTAACCGGGTTAAATCGCGTATCTATACATCTAATAAAATCGTAGAGATGAAAAAACTGTACATTGAATATTTTTTAAAAAAAATCACTGCATACTAGGAACGATACTGATGCCAAAACTACAATTTTATAGAATTTCTGTCTGTTTGTATGATTGTTATTAATAAAATTGGTTTTCCTGACGTTCCGAATGCTTTACAGCGTTTGTGGTCGCAGGAAGTGGTAATTTTGTTTCATTTGCCGGTCAAATTTCACTTTGGAAACGGAAACTTTTCGAATGTTTGTGAATCAGGCCACAGGAGACATCTCCACGCCGGTGTATTTTTTTACTGCTGTAAATTGGCCTAGCTCCTAATATACCTACGTTATGAGCCTCAGAAATGAATAGTTCCATACCCGCTTGATTAACGGAAGACATACTAAACACCAGTGACATTATTTCATCACGCTGGCTACACCTACACACTATGAATTACGGCGTCAATTTACTTCAATAATTGACCCCAATTTATGTCGCGCTGAGGTCAGAGCAGACCTCTGTGATTCACTACGAATTTTTGACCTCGTCTACTATACGTAGGTTAGTAGTTGCCAAGATAGGTCGTTAAACCTCACCATTCGAAGGGGTTAATATTTCATGAAGGAATTAGCTTCAGGCCTTTTGTTCTATATTCTGAGACTTCAGGCATCAATGTTTGTCAGACAACATGAATGGGCGTGAAAAAGCGCCACATAAGTCGTGTAATTTGAACTAAAACGTAGTTACCTATACAAAAAGCTAATACATTTATAGATAAATGCACCACGGGTTGCCTGGGCTGTCGACGGCTTATGTCAATCCAGCAGAGTTTTTATTTTATTTTTTTATAGTATAGGATGGCGAAACGAGCTAAAGGCCCACCTGATGTTAAGCGGTCACCTTTGGCCATAACAACTTCAATATCACCTAGGCTGTTGCCTAAATGGTACCGCAAGTCGGTTCGCCAAACTGAGACATGAAGATGGAAAGTCTCATGTGATTATTTCACCGGCACCCGTACGTGCCCGTACCCTTCAGACCGAAACACAGCAATGCAAGCATCACTGTTTGGCGGCAGAAGTAGGTACGGTGGTAGTACTTCCCCGGACGAGCTCTTGAGACCACGAGCACTCATGGTTCAAAGTCAGTGGATCCACGAGTCATACATCAGAATGAAATGTAATTGACGTTTGTTTTGACGATTGGAGATTCCCGTAAACCAGCGCTTCAAGTTATAGGTAATTGAGCAGATAAAGAATGGCATTAAAAATGACGGCACTTCTGTTGTTCTATGTGCCTCTCGCTTACACAATCCCGTACGTGTAAGCAAGAGGCAAACATAAATGCCATCATTTTCAATCCCAGTCTTTATCTGCGCGAGTAGTAGTTAGTTACTGTGGCAGCATAATATGCTGAATTGCCTTTTTTAACCGACTTCAAAAAAAGGAGGAGGTTATGTATTCCGCGGCTTTTTTTTTTTTTTTTTTTTTCATGTATGTACACCGATTACTCCGAGATTTGTGGGCCGATTTACGTGGTTGTTTTTTTATTTGGTAGAGAAAGTCCGCGCGGTGGTCCCATATAAATTTTATTGACTTAGGTTTAGTAGTTTTTTAACCAGCTTCAATAAATCAGTTTATTTTAGCTTCGCTTACCTAGATGATCTACTAATAGTTTCGTTTTTCTGTGAATTATCAACTAAAAAGTATGAAATAAAAACTTTTTAAAAAAAATTTTTCACGATTGTGATAGGACGTTTGGAAGAACATGAGCGAGACCTTTGCCCAGCAGTGGGATAGCAAAGGTTAATAAAAAAAAAACTCAAATTGGTTATATAAACATTTATGAATCAACCCTCGCAATTTTCATCTAAAAAGTATGAAATAAAAACTTTTTAACAAAAAACGCGCCGCCTTCAAAATTTTGGTTTATGTTAAGATTTTAAAATACATACAATGATTATTTTTTATTTTTTAGTTAAGGTTTTTGATTTCGGTTTTTTTTTTTTTTGTTAAAAAGTTTTTTTTGGATTTGTATTTGTACAGATATTTTTTCTCTCTTTTCCTTGTTGTTCAGATCAGGGATCAGATAAATATTTACTTTATTTCTTTCTGCCTCGTTGGTCTAAAGTTTGCAAGCGCGACTGCTGACCGTGGGGTCCTGGGTTCGATTCCCGGATCGGGCAATGTGTTATTGGGTTTTTTCATTAGGAAATTCTCAGTAGCAGCCCGGAGTCTAGATTTGTACCCGGTCAATGGCAATAGGCTCGCCCCCTATTACATGGGACTATAACATAACTGGCGAAATGTGGGTGTACTATTACACCTCTGCCTACCCCTTCGGGGAATTAAAGGCGTGATGTTATGTTATGTTTATTTCTTTCTAATCTTGTCTAAAACCCTGACGCGTGAGACCTTATTGGCTACTAATTGCCCGCAATAAAATTAGAACTATTTAGGAAAAATGCATATTGTATGGCTAGTAAGGTATACAACCATCTCCCTCAAACCATTAAAGAATTACCACTATCCCAATTTAGAAAAAAAATGTATAATTTCTTAATGAGCAAGAACTATTATAGTGTTACAGAATATTTAGAAAATAAGATACCTAGGTTTATAAAATAAAGGTTACACATAATTAATATGCATGCTCATAATTTTAATAATTTTGTTATGTTTAAGTCCAATTTGCACGCCCCGAGGGGCAGAATATGCTGAAACTAATCATAAGTCAGCTACACCTGTTATAATACCATATTCTAGTAAATAAATAATTTGATTGATTGATTGATTATGCTTTATGATGCCATGGGAATAAAGAAAGCGTCATCTAACCTTACAAATATCCGTCCTTATCTTAACACATTCGTTTGGTCCAATTATAGTGCTTGAAAACTTGCTAAACACCATTGGTATGGCAGGGTGGTCAATGTTTAGTTCTTTGCAGAAGTCAGCATAGTTCAGGGCGACGCCTATGATCTTGTCAATGCCGTGGATTGGTGCCGCCAGTTTCACCGATGAAAGAGGCACAGATTTTGTGTAACCAGATTGCATTCTAGAAAGAACAATGTAGGTAGTATTTCGTAGGCAACAGTTTTTGTGTAACCAGATTGCATTCTGGAAAGAACAATGTAGTATTTTGTGGGCAACAGCTTTTGTGTAACCAGATTGCATTCTAGAAAGAACAATGTAGTATTTTGTAGGCAACAGCTTTTTTGTAACCAGATTGCATTCTAGAAAGAACAATGTAGTATTTTGTAGGCAACAGCTTTTGTGTAGCCAGATTGCATTCTAGAAAGAACAATGTAGTATTTTGTAGGCAATAGCTTTTGTATAGCCAGATTGCATTCTAGAAAGAACAATGTAGTATTTTGTAGGCAACAGCTTTTGTATAGCCAGATTGCATTCTAGAAAGAACAATGTTGTATTTTGTAGACAACAGCTTTTGTGTAACCAGATAGCATTCTAAAAAGAACAATGTAGTATTTTGTAGGCAACACCTTTTTTGTATCAGATTGCATTCTAGAAAGAACAATGTAGTATTTTGTAGGCAACAGTTTTCGTGTAGCCAGATTGCATTCTAGAAAGTGAGCGCATTCTGTGAGCAGCGATAGCCTAGTCGTTGAGCGCTTGCCTTCCATGCAGGAGGGTTCGAGTTCGAACCCGGCCCGCACCACTGAATTTCGGAATCACGTGTGCTTTAACTGTGAAGGAAAATATCGTGAAGAAACCTTCACACCCGAGAGTGCTCCATACAGTTCTCGATGGTGTGTGTAGTCCGCCAACCTGCACTAGGCCAGCGTAGTGGACTAAGACCTTAACCTTCTCATTCTTAGAAGAGGCCCGTGCCCAGCAGTGGGACAGTAAAAGGCTGATGATGATGATTCTAGAAAGAACAATGTAGGTATATAGTATTTTGTAGGCAACAGCTTTTGTGTAACCAGATAGCATTCCGGCACAAAACATCATAACCATAACCACGTCCCCGGTTCGCCACTACTAACACATAAATACACAATTACGCCCACCACCCACCATGTTTCTAGCATTCAATGCAAAATAAATGAGCTCAAAAAATCCGCTGTTAGACATGCTGCAAAATACAATTTTAGAAAGAAAGAATGAAAAATGATTTATTGCCACAAGACGACATGCGGTAGGTGAGCATAAAAAACCGGCCAAGTGTGAGTTAGACTCACGCAGTAGGTACAGGCGCGGATCCAGGGGGGGGGGGGCAATGGGGGCAATTGCCCCCCCTGAGCCTCGTCCTAAGTACTTCCGAACTCGTCATAATCACATCACTACCAGTATTAGAAGTGGATAAGTGGCAAGGATGGGCAATAAACAGCATTCCAAAAATGCTATATAAGAACGGGGCGCACACAAATTATCATTCATCTGAGGAATACCTGTGTATTGCTTTTTTTTATTTTCTAATATAATGTGATTTTTAACAGAATAAGTAATTCGTTAATTAAATTAGATAAATACTAAATTAGGTACTGCTTTTTTGTTGTATTCTCAATTATTGAATTGTAGCGATGAATCGCTTTTAATGATTAGTTCAATAGAAAACCTCGACGATTTCCGTTATCATTCCACATGTGCTTCTTGCCTTAGTGTACGTCCCAGAGAATGTAATGAAGGTAGTTTTTTTTTTATGTTGCAACTTTTGTATAGATCTATCTTACTATGTTTATGCACAGTGAAATCTCGTTCGCTTCGCTCACGCCTGGTATTCAGCCTTCATTTGCTCTACTTGTCTGGTGTATATTGTGAGCAACTATTCTGTTACATTTATTTATTTGAATGAAGAAAGTCCGGAACCACTAAAAACATAAACACAAAATTTTCGAGCTCGCTTCGCTCGCGCTCGTTTTACTTCTTCGTTTCCTTTCTTTCTTGCTTTACCGTCATGTTTTAGCAAAACATCCCAAAAAATATCACGCTCGCTGCGCTCGCGCACTTTTTAGTCAAGTTTCGCGATATGGCTGCACGGCAGTCGTCAGCTGAATTATGGAGAAACAAAGATTATTATTGAAAAGCAACTGACTTAATCGGGCACCCATGTAATTTGTAAAATTATATAAAAAACTAGTCTAGTTTGCTATGCTCGCTTTTTCTTTACAACGTGTATTTGAAAAAGAAGTTTCCCCGAGGCTGACCAGTTTATAGGAATCATCATGAAAATTGCCCCCCCCCCCCTTTTTATTTATTTAATTATTTATGCACAACTGGGTACAAAAGCGGTCTTAACGCCATAGGCGTTCTCTACCAGACAACCTTAGGGTAATGCAGAGACAAAGAATAAGGTAGGTATATGCACCAGTAAAGTATTACAATATGTTTCGTACTACGCTATCTTTTACTAATAGTAGATACAAGAAAGGGATGGCAACAATTTAAAACTGTCAAATTAGTTTACGTGTTACGTTTCTTTGTATTTAATCAATACATTTCTATAATTTATTATGCTTACTTGTAGGTATTGTTTAATAATGTGTGAGCGTGTGTTACAAGTTACAATAACGTAAGCTGTACCTATCCCCATTGGCAGCGGTATTTTTTTTTTGTTACGTTATAATCATTTTATTTACTTTTATATATATTTAAAATATTTAAAATTTATGTATTATTACTTCATTTTTTACATTAAGTACATACAGTAAAGTTGCAGTTTTAAATTGATTTTATTTTTTATTTTATTTTCATATAAAGGAATCACAATTATTATAATTTTTATTAATAAAATCACATCCATCACGTCTACGATTGAAGGTTCAGTTGAAAACTAGGCACTTGTTGCCTGGCATTTATGCTGAACTGGACCTTTTTGGCACAGTCGCTAGACACACAGCATCGATGTTCCGTTTTTTGTATATTCAGTTGTGTTCCTGTTGAATTGTGTCTGTGTATCTATGTGCTTTGTGTCAAATAAATGTTTCTTTCTTTCTTTTTATTTTAGTGGGCACGTTCCGAGATCATGACTAAACTTGTATAGAAATTTAAATTCCGACTAATTTGACAGTTCCCAAATTGTTGCTATCCCTTTCTTGTATGTATTATATAGGTATTAGTAAAAGAGAGCGATAGTTTAAAATAAGTTTATTTTGTGAACAAGAGAATCGATAACATTAACAAACTTACGCTCTGACCCTGTCGGTCAGTCCGTTCTTCAGCAGTTCAAGCATGGTCCTAGGCATGGAGCAATCCTGACAGCAAATGTCTACGACACTGTCTCCAGTCAGATACCCGACTCGAATTTCCGGATTATCATTTATAGTAAACTGTATGTACTTCATGTTTCTGTTATTTGTTACTGAAATCGTTTATTTTAAAGATACCTATAGGTAAATTGTGGAAAGACAAATTCGTTAGCTAGCAGGATTCGAACCTGCTAGTTGCGACTCCAGCTCCCCGATTCAGAACCACACGATAACGAGTAGTAGACCAGTTCGGTTTGTTATCTCGTTTCGTCTTATGATTCACGCAACGAGATAAAAAGAGATAAGAAACCGAATCGATCGACAACTGGTTATCGGGTGGTTCTGAATCGGGAAGCAGAAGCCCAATTCTCGTAATTAAAACCATTCAAAATATAGTTCCATACTAATTCCAATGCTTAAAATATAGTTCCATACTAATCCCAATGCTTAAAATATAGTTCCATACTAATTCCAATGCTTAAAATATAGTTCCATACTAATTCCAATGCTTAAAATATAGTTCCATACTAATTCCAATGCTTAAAATATAGTTCCATACTAATTCCAATGCTTAAAATATAGTTCCATACTAATTCCAATGCTTAAAATATAGTTCCATACTAATTCCAATGCTTAAAATATAGTTCCATACTAATTCCAATGCTTAAAATATAGTTCCATACTAATTCCAATGCTTAAAATATAGTTCCATACTAATTCCAATGCTTAAAATATAGTTCCATACTAATTCCAATGCTTAAAATATAGTTCCATACTAATTCCAATGCTTAAAATATAGTTCCATACTAATCCCATTGTTTAAAATCTCAATCTCGTGAACTTTGATTATATGTAGGTTTGGAACTAAGTATAACGGTCGGTCCCGAGTCCGACCCATATCGATTTATCTGTACCGGCAACCTGCTTCTTTATGCACGCTCCCTTGTGATGCTTGTACACGGCGCGGGTAACGCGGTATGTTGAGGCACTTGCGCGGGCTACATGCATCGTGTAAACGGCCGTGTTAATAACTGTGCGGGTCCAGTGCCTTATGGATGTACCGCACTAGCCCACGTGTGTAGCCCGCTCCAGTAACATGCAGTGTATGTACAATCACCGTCAACCAACCAACTTACTCGTGTTACAAACGGCACAACTTGTGATCTCGTGTAAAACTCGTTGGTGGACGTTCAGCAGCAGAACTAGACAAGTAAAAAAAAGTAAAATAATCGAACCAAAAGTATTAGATATATAGATAAGTATCAATGTTATATGTTTTCAAGCAAAGTCAACACAATGCATAGGTACTTTATTTTTTGAGCTACGCTTCTTTGTAAGTTAATTTGTAATTCTATTGAGAAAATAAAGATCTTTAACCGTAACTAGCTCAGGAATTTGCTTGAATTTATAATTTCACTTGGGATAATGTAGTTTTTCGTCAATTTCGTGATTGGTGTCCTAACCATCACTGTATCACTGTCTAAACAACACCATTGTTTTGGGTGAAACATCTTATTATACCATGGTTTTGTGATTTGGAACTTCGAGTTTTAATTATATTTCGTCAGTGTAGTTTACGAGTCTGTCTCGCTTTCGAGATTTCAGTTTTTTTTTTTTGGATACCCAATTCCATGTTTATTATGACCTATGATTAAGACCTTGGCAGGCAAAGATAATATAACTGTCACTTAGGTTTAATAATTCAACAGAGACATGACATTTACTCTCTCTGTTGTTTACTGTCTCTGTAATTCAATGCTGTTGCTGTCACTGCGTGTTGGCCAGTGTTGGCACTTGTCAGGTGGCAGTTGATAATCAAAGAGTACCTACCTATACAACCCTTTGACTATGGAATTAGTAGGGGACCTTCGGGATCGTGGACGCTAAGAGTTGGGGGACTCGAGGCGTCTATTAAGCGACCCTGGGGAGGATAGCAGTACGTGGTGGTCGCGAGCTGCTGTGGGGAAAACAATATTGTTTTCCCGGGACGCGCCAAAGGCGTAGCACTAGAGGGGCACCGGCGCGGTCCAATGGAGTCCCCGGAGCTCCTCTATTTTGTGCAGAGGATGGCCACCGTGTGGTTTTAGTCGGTAAGAGTCCGACATACCCCTCCGCCGTCCCCAGACGGAGGGTATCCATGAGGATTTCCACCCGAAAGCAAAAAAAAAAAAAAAAAGTAACGGGTGGTATGCCACTGGTCAAACTTTGTCCAATGTGACTTTGATCAAAGAAATTGGATGATTTTCATCAAATGTTGTATGTATACAGATCATCAAATAAATTGGATTGGACAAAGAAATTTGACGAGTGGCATACCACCCTAATTCCTTTCACAAAGATACAATCTTATTCACAGTGTATACTAAACCTCTTAAGGGGTCATTGTACTCATCATTATGAACAACTTTTACTATGGGACTAAACTTAAAATCACAAAAAATATCAGCTGATCCCAACATTTGTGTTCACATAAATCTACAAAATATGACCACTTAAGAGGTTTAGTATAAACTGTGAGTAAGTTTTTATAGTACACACGGCTACACATCAAGCTGTACATTCCCAGTATAAGCTGATTTCGCATTTTACGGAAAGTCTATACAATGCGAGGCCAGCTTATACTGGAAATGTACAGCTTGATGTGTAGCCGTGTGTACCTAACTATGTTGGTTGTGTTCTGTATTATAGTGTACATTAAAGAAAAAAAACAGTTTAACAATATTAAAACATGTATTTCAACAATTAAATATACGTAATGTAGAAATAAACAATAAAGTATGAATATTTTAAATAAAAATAAGTAACATAACTAAACAAAGTATAAAAATAAACAATAACGTAAGAATATTTTCAAATATAGTCATCTTTTCTTATTTTAGACCCCAATTTTATTGTTTATCGTATTTAAAAACCTGAATTATTTACATGAGGTATTTACATGAAAAAAATTTTTTTTGGTGTTGATTATTTTATCGATTCGTGTTCAGTATCAATGGTATAGTCACCTCCTTAAATATGGCACGAATACAGATGAACATGTTGTATAGAGGATATTATGTTCTACTATGTTAATAATAGAATACGCGTATCGAATCGTTACATAGATCTTATAACATGTACAGCATGGTAAATATAAAATATACAGAATTACCCAGTAGCACACATAATTCTTTTCTTGACTGGTTTAGTTTCTGTTAAAGTTCTATAAAAACTCAGTGTACAAGTTTGTTACAAAAATTATATCGAACCACATCAACAAAAAATTACATATCCCACTTCGCCACCCTGTATAGTTATTAAAGGGTGGCGAAGTGGGATATTTTTGTTCTTCATAGGTTAGTTAACCTGATGATGATGCATCATTACATATCACTAAAACTCCGCGACTTTAACATCGAACTGTCCAATTTTAGAAATCTCACTGCGGATTACGTCACCAGGTTGGAGGAACTGAGGGGGCTTGCGGTGCATGCCAACACCGCCGGGGGTGCCGGTCAAGATGATGTCACCTGGGAGAAGCGTCATTACTCTAGAAGAAGAAAGATATAATTATTACATCATTATAAAATCAGTTGATTCTCTTTACCAACTAAACTTGATTTAAACTCTTCACATCTTTTTTAACCGACGAAAAAAAAGGAGGAGGTTCTCAATTCGACGAGTATTTTTTTTTTTATGTATGACCACGCATTACTTTTTACAGAGTAGTCCGAGTAAACTTTTAAAAAAAAAAATTAACCGACGAAAACAGAAACTGATAAGCAAAAAATAAAATGAAGCTTTGTCTTTTCCTAACTAAACTAAAGTAAATAACTAATTATGAGTCGGCGCCAAACAAACAATTAACGAAGATCAATAAATTACTTTAAATAAATAATAAAAACAACATAACATCAAATACAACGTGATATTTTCAACGATAAACAATAGTTTGCCACAAATGCGTTCCCCGTTCGATCACTTGCAACTCGCACGCACTTTGCTTGTCTGTTTGGCGCCGACTCATAATTAGTTATTTACATTAGTTTAGTTAGGAAAAGACTAAAAGCTTTATTTTATTTTTCGCTTTTCTGTTTCTGTATCCGTCGGTTCAATTTTTTGTTAAAAAGTTTTATCTAAAAGCGAAAACAAAAAAGAGATGGCAAGAATTTTAGAACTGTCAAATTAGTTTAAGTATTACACTTCTTCGATTTTTTAGTCGGCATGTTCCGAGATCATGACTAAACTTGTGTGGAAAGCTTAATTCCGACTAATTTGATAGCACTAAAGTTTTTGCCATCCCTTTCTTATATCTACTGTTGGTAAAAGAGAGCGATAGTTTAGAATAAGTTTAGTTTGTTAACAAGAGAATCGACACGATTATTAGAAAAAAACTTCTCAGAACTGCACATCGGGCATTAAGACGCTGACAACAGCCAAACACCCCAAATAGGCTTCTTTTAAAAACATTTTTAGCTGTATCTATTCAGTTTTTGGCGGTGAAAAAAATGTATGTTAATCTTAATCGTATTTTCTAAAACTGTATTGTGCCCAAAACACGTTTTCTTGAAGTTTTCTCGATAGAAAAGAATTGTAAACTAACCTCTTAAAACATGCTTTAAAACAAACAATCTCTATTATTTACCAAATATTATAAATGAAATTAAGAAAACATTTAAGAAAGACAATAATCTAAAACACTATTGTTTCTGTTTTTCAAATAAGCTTTTAGTTTTTTATTAAAAAAATATATTGTTAATTTTCATTCATGTTGAGCGACGCACCCGACGTCCCTCCGCTCGTTGCCTCTCTTTCTTTTCCGTACAAAACGACAGTGACCGCAGAGGTCTGATTTTTTAGGTGTTGTCAGCGTCTTAATCCCTATAGAGATGGATTACGAGTACGGTTCACGAGTTGTCCAATTACGAAACTGTTCTATTGTTTTTCATAGCTGACCATACAGCCGAATAGACGCCTAATGTTGAATATAATGCGTACAATAAATTCTGCCACTAGCCGAGGCGGGGTACCGCAATCCGATTGGCCCTACCAAGGCGGCTATTGGCTTATCACTAACGTGGCATTTTGATGGCCCATGTAAGTGGTCGAAACTGATTTGAAGAGTTCAAGTGGCGAATAGTAGCGACCTACATTAGTGAAATTTCATAGATGTGTTGCAGACATCAATCGCCTGTTATGAGGCGTCTATGGGCTGTATGGTCGTTGATGAATATATAATGGGCCAAGTTGAAAATTGTCGGAATTTATTTCAAACCAATTAGCTCTTTTATTCAAAAAAAATTCGATAAGCCGTTGTTGATCGATTTTATTTGTTATCTCGTTTCGTCTACGATTCACGTAACGAGAGAAAAAGAGATAACAAACGAATCAGTCGACAATTCATCCTCCGAGCCTTTTCCCAATTATATTGGGGTCGGCTTCCAGTCTAGCCAGATGCGGCTGAACATCAGTATTTTACACGGAGCGACTGCCATCAGACCCCCGCAACCCAGTTACTGGGTGATACTGACATTCGGAGGTTAGACCAGTTGTCAGACTTTCAGGCTTCTGACTACCCGTAACGACT
Organism: Asteroscopus sphinx; assembly: GCA_949699075.1. Taxonomy (NCBI): domain Eukaryota; kingdom Metazoa; phylum Arthropoda; class Insecta; order Lepidoptera; family Noctuidae; genus Asteroscopus; species Asteroscopus sphinx. The sequence continues at coordinate 9,250,856 of OX453025.1, read as the reverse complement.
GCCATAGATATTCGTATGACGACCGGGACCGACAGCTTAACGTGCTCTCCGAGGCACGGAGGGGTTTCGAGGTGTATCGAAACGGTCACCCATCCACAGACTGACCGCGGCAAGTGCAGCTTAACCTTGCAGATCGTACAATCCGCGCAGTCATTGCTTAGCTACGAGCCCCTCGGAATCAGACGACAACTGCTTATAAAAAATAGTTTTGAATCGGGAAGTTGATGTGATTACGTCTCTATAGGATTTAATACTCAAAGGAACTACATCAATCAGCTCAGCCTATCGCAGTCCACTGCTGGGCATATGCCTCTACCAAGATGCGCCACAACACAAGGTCCTCCGCCTTCCGCATCCCGTCCCCCCAGCTTCCTTTTTCAGGTTATCAGAACTGCGTGTGTATGCAAAATTTCAGCCCACATTTAATCATTTCATTTTGACGACCCCTGTGGTCTAGTGGTTCGAGTGTCGGACTGCTGATCACGAGGTCGTGGGTTCGATTCCCACAGGACACAAATATTTGTGTGATGAATATTTGTGTGTTGGTCTGGTTGTTTCTTATGTATTATAAGTATGTATTTACAAAAAAAATAAGTATATTGGTATTATATCCATTGTCTAGAACCCATAGCACAAGCTCTGCTTAGTTTGGGACTAGATGGCGATATGTAAAATGTCCCAAAAATATTTATTTATTTATTTTATTTAGTTTAATCTTAGAACACAGTGTGGGTGATCTGTGTAGAAAAGATTCGACTCAAGCGATTACAATATGTTTTTTTTATGCATTCAAGAAAACTTACCGCCTCGCTCTAGCTGTAAGCCTTTTTTAAAGATTTCAAGAGATATTAGACGAAATTGAAAGATGTATTCTATAAACATCCTTCAGGGTAACATTACGAAAATTTGAAAAATGGATTTAGAAAAGGAGGGAAATAGTACAGCTACACATCAAGCTGTACATTTCCAGTATAAGCTGATTTCGCATTGTACGGAAAGCCTAAAGTCCTCCCGGCCGAATTTCGGTCACGGCCGCCAATCTAAATGGAGACTAGCCATCTGCGCGGGACATATTATAGTGCACAAGTGTGTGCGCAAACACAGGTGCACTCTTTATTCCCTCACTCTCATGGGACGGCAATTCGACACGACCGGAGAGAGATCAGGCGCAGGACCGACGGCTTTACGTGCTCTCCGAGGCACGAAGGGGTCTCGATGTGTAACGAAACGGTCACCCATCCACAGAATGACCGCGGCTAGTGCAGCTTAACCTTTCAGATCGTACAAATACACGCTTGCTACTTAGCCACGAGCCCTTTAAAAAAAAGCCTACGGAAAGCCTATATACAATGCGAGGTCAGCTTTTACTGGAAATGCATATATATGCTACAGCTTGATGTGTAGCCGTGAGTACATTACTGTCGGGGCCTGAAATAAAGCAATTACCGGCTGAGTAATATTGGAAGGACGAGGCGAAGTTAAGTACTCCCTATTCCCGAAGTGATTTTAAAAGGATGAGGCGCGTTTGTTCGAGACTTGTACAGTACTTTTCTCACATTTGCGAGGAAACAATACACAAAGTTAGTCGTTAAAAATCCGATGCAAGAAAGAAGAAGTATACTTATGAGCAATAAAAAAATATAAATGAAACTGTTACTCACGTGGTAATCCTTTCAATAATAGAAGGTATGCTGTGTATCAAATTTAAAGTATTGCTATTCTGTTTCAGCTCTCCATTCACATAACACTTAATATCCAATTTCTGAGGGTCACCGATCTCGTCTTCAGTCACTATGCAAGGACCGATGGGGCAGAACGTGTCTTGAGACTGGAAAAAGAGTAGCATAAGCATAATTAGTCTATTACTAAGCTGACCATTTTTTTTCGAACTCAAAACGGGATATGGATTTATATACATCAGTTAGCAGGTTAACATTGAAAATATACACAACTTTTTAATGTTCTTTATTTAAAAAAAGTGTCACTTACTAATAATTTAATAGGTTTCCGCGATCATTACACATTATAATAAAACTAGTACAAGTTTAACCGGATTACTTCGCGTAATCGATGTAATCCGGTTAAACTTGTTTTATTATAATACAATTAATGATCACTATAATTACATTTAGATTAATTTATAATTATTTTTATTGACATTTTCACGCGGGTTCGGAAAAAGGGACTATTTTGTGTTCCGGGACGCAAAATAGTCCCTTAGCTTTGTTTGGGGACAACGGGACAGGTGACCGAAAAAAGGGACAGTCCCGTTCAAAACGGGACGTATGGTCACTTTATCTATTACTGTCCCAAAGATACCACAACTAAGCGTGGGCTTCTTTTGAGAATGTGGCCTAATTTTTTTTGACGAAAACAGCTACGAGAAGTGAATATTTGCCATTCATTGGATAGAAATATCCAAAACCTATCTATAGAAAGTCCATTACTGAATTAGATAATGCGATGCGATTGCGTTACTGAGCCTTCTTTTTAATTTTTTTCGTGGTGATAATCCTCATGGACGCACTCCGCCCGGGGAAGGCGGAGCCAGTGTCGGACTCTTACCGACTAAAAACCACCACGGTGTTCCTCTACCGAACTCTCGTATTCGCCCAACCATCCCCGGCAGGTCCCGGCTCGCCACTGGGAGGCGAGCCCCTTCTCCCCGTGCGGCAACCACAACGGCTGCACCCTCTTCTTGACTGGCGCACGCGGAACACTACGCGCCACCGTCACGGGCCTTGACTGGTCGGGCGGCGGGCCACCCCGAGTCCGCCGCCCGCAGGCCCACACCTAGGGTGGCTGGAGGTAGGCATACGCCCTCCTACGACGCCCAGGTCGTCTCCTGCGGATAGGAAGAGAGGTCATCGCCTCTTGAACCCTCTCCGCCACCTCCTTAGCGAGCATCACCTCCTCGCAGAAGGAGACGACGACTTCCCAAGCGCTCTCGCTCCCGACCATGGACAGAACCACGGCCGGAAGCGAGAGATCGCTGTCACGGCGCTGCGCGTCCCAAGCTGGTTTTTTAAACTATTTTCATATATCAATTGTATTATATTGTTAAAAGGCACCACACCACACGGCACTCTACATAAATACAATTTCATTTTATTCAATTTATATTGTGGTACACAGGTAAAATAAAGACATTAAATTGGTACATTTTGATAATTATTATTATTATACAAATAGAAGGTACACACCTTTCCAAGTAAGAACTGTCCTCCGTTCTTCTCCTTCTGCCAGTCCCTACCGCTGATGTCCTGGGCGATGGTGTACCCGAAGATGAATTGGTTGGCATCAGCAGCCTTCACGGAAGTAGCCTTCTTGCCGATTACAACTGCTAATTCTACTTCCCAGTCTACTTTCTGTAATTAAGAAAGGTTTCGTTATATGTAAAAATTCTTCAAAAATCTAGATACTCTAATTTGCTTGTTAAAGATTTTTTAATTTTTTATTTATTCATATAAACCTTTACATAAATGTATAATTTGACATTGATTAGAAAACAATTAGTTACTGAACAATATACATGATGAAATTTTAATGGCTTGTTTCCCGAAAGGGGGTCATTGTACTCATCATTATGAACAACTTTTACTATAGAACCAACACTGAAATTGCGTCAGTTGGTCCCTACATTTTATCGATTTAAGTGAACACAAATGTGGGGACCAACTGATTTTTTTGTCGCGATTTCAGGGTTGGTCCCATAGTAAAAGTTGTTCATAATGATGAGTACAATGACCCCTTTTCGGGAAAGACGCCATTAAAATTTCAGCATGTATAAATAAGGCTAGTTGAATCGAACAAGTAGAATTTTATGAATAATTCATTTGAGAATAAGAATAATTTATTTCGCAAAAAATACGGGTCCAGACAGATGGATGAAGAGTCCCAGTTAGTTCCCACATAAGAACATTACCAGGCCCCTCAGAAAGTATTGCGAAAAAAAGTTTTTATATATGGGAGACTGGCCAGTTATAATGTTTTTCGAAAATATGATTATTTATAAGTAAAAATAAGTAAGTTCCAATTTCAAAATTTCCCTCCACATTTTTTGCGAGTTAATTCAAAGTATTGTGTCTCACTGAAATATGAATCTGCGCCGGGAACATTTTAGAGCTATGATTTTATACGATTTCAAGTGTCGCCTGAAACCGGATGAATCGTACGATAGACTTCAAATGGCATTCATGGATGAAGGCCCTTCCAAGGCAACCGTGTATCGTTGGTATAACGAATTCAAGCGCGGTCGACCAACTTTGGGGGATGACGAAAGAAGCGGTCGCCCTTTGACGGCTGTTACCGAAGAAGACGTGCTAGCAGTGAAAAATTTAATCCAAGACAATAGGCGAATTACATATCAGGAGATTCAACACATATTGAAGATTGGATCGGGAAGCGTTCACGAGATTCTACACAGCCATCTTCGCGTGAGGAGGATAGTATCACGCTGGGTGCCGCACAACCTCACCGATGCTCAGAAGCAGGCCCGGGTGGAATGGTGCCGTGATATGCTTAAAAAATTTGAAGCAGGCTCGTCTCGGCGTGTTTACGACATCGTTACAGGTGATGAGTCCTGGATTTATCAATACGACCCAGAAACCAAGCGCCAGTCGACTGTTTGGGTGTTTCAAAATGAGCCAACGCCTACCAAAGTGAAGCGATCTAGAAGCGGGGGTAAGATTTTGATCGCTAGCTTTTTTAATTTGACTGGCCACTTGGTATCAATTCCCTTATGGGATCAAAGAAGCATTAATGCCGAATGGTATACTACCAAATTTTTGCCAGAAGTTTTCTCTGTTATAAGCAACAAGCGACCAAACACAGGGCTCCGCGGGCTACTGCTCCACCACGACAATGCACCTGCGCACACCGCACTCAAAACGAGGGACTTCCTGGACAGCACGCCAGTCAAACTCCTGGGTCACCCTCCTTACAGCCCTGATCTAGCACCGTGTGACTTCTTTTTATTCCCAAAAATAAAAAATCAGCTCAAAGGGATACAATTTTCGTCGCCGGAAGATGCGCTGGCTGCGTTCGAGCAGGCTGTAAACGAGGTGTCTGCGGCGGACTGGAAAAAGTGTTTTGAAAACTGGTTTAGGCGCATGAATGTTTGTATAGAGGCTGGTGGAAAGTACTTTGAAAAGATTTGATAAAAATATATGTACGTATAGAACAATTTTTTTTAGTTTCGCAAAACTTTCTGAGTGTCCCACGTAAGAGCTGTTAAAGTGATCACGAAATATACAACTTGTATTATAAATAGGTGGTCATAAAAGGAGAGTTGTTGGAGAGTGACTGGTTTACTTACACTACTCTTTAATATTATACCAATAATATATAAATATTATGCTAATTTCTACCAATTTTTTTTTACCTAGAATTTGATTATCACTTGCTTTAACGGTGAAGGAAAACATCGTGAGGAATCCTGCACACCAGATAGTGCTCCATACAGTTCTCAATGGTGTGTGTAGTCCATTAACCCACACTAGGCCAGCCTGGTGGACTAAGGCCTTAACCTTCTCATACTGAGAAGAGGCCCGTGCCCAGCAGTGGGACAGTAATGGGCTGATTATGTTATGTTTATGTTTACCAAAAATTATATTTTTGTATCATGCTCATGCCATATCTAAAAGTTTCATACGACACAGCGTGTCACAGTACGAAAATAAGAATTATTTGCGGGCTCTCTGCCCGGTTTATAATGGACATTGTCAACACTGCCCGAGTGACGGTGGGCACTGTTGAAAGATTTCATTTATTTGATAACTTGCATTATTAATTTTAAATAACTTGAACAACAAAGCTCTTCCATTAAACACTTTAGTATATTTAAACAAAGTTACACTTTGCACGCGTAGAATTAGGAATGTCAACAACGCCCTATCGAAATTGGGTAAAGTACACAAATAAATGTAATGATTCAACATGCCCACTATAAACCGGGTAGAGCCTGCTAATAATCCCATTTCCAATGTTGTAAAGTGCTTTCTGTCAGACAACTTTTTATTTTGAACTCTGTCCTCTTGCAACATCAAGATACTCCCTACGTTACTATCACCAAAAGACGTAAGGATATAGTTTGTGAACACTATAAATGTAAATACTCATTTACCAAACGATTTCTTTGCTGTCAAGGCCCACAACTTTATAATAAACTCAATCGTAAATTGAATGTTTACCCTTTGTCAAGTAAGTATGTCCAGAAATCACTGACATGCTTTCTACTTACAGTAAATTACCATGATACAGAACTCCTGCTTTTCTCTGAAAATAATCCGCCATAAACTCATTTACAGTAAACATATTACCCATCTATTTTTCACGTCTTCCTTGTCCATCCAAAGGTTGTCTGGAAGATATCGCTATTAGCGATAAGACCGCCAATGTACCCTTATTTTACATGTTAGTCCTAAGTTTAATAATGTTATTGGTGTACAATAAAGAATATTCTATCTATCTATCTATCTACAGTAAACATAACATGAACACATACACTTATTCCACAAACACACCTAATCATCCTAATACACCCACGCATTCACAATCACTCTTACTCACAATCACTCTTACACACAAGTAACACACTATCCCACACTCCCAAGTACACAGACATGCATACACACAAAAACTAAATATTAAATAACTTTAGGATTTTGGTTGCTGCAAATATAATTAATTAATGTTAACTCCAGTTTGATTCTCACTTGTTCTGTCTGCAATTTTTATACCATACCTACACTATGTCAAGGGCTTGAACCAGCGCCCTTAATACAAGTTATTTTTATAACTTGGCAAGGGCTCTGGTTGCATCACCTACATGTTTTTTGTTAACTTTCAATAGTCAAGTATGTTAACATTATTATCTTTGAAGAAATAAATAAATAAATTGAAATTAATTCATATTTTCGGACTTTGCTCAGAGGACAAGTTCAATGTCCAGTGCCCGGGCAGTGTTGACTCAACACCCTCTGCAGACTCTGCACGTAACATAGATAGAATCACCTGACCTTACAAATCTCAGTCCTTATTCTCACTGACTCATCCGGGCCAATAACAGTGCTGGCGAACTTGCTAAATATCATCGGTATTTCCGGCTCTTTCAAGTTTTGTTCCTTGCAGTGGTCGGCATAGTTTAGGGCTACGCATAAGACCTTGTCCATGCCGTAGATTGGCGCCACCAATGTCACCCCTGATAGAGGCACAGTTTGTGGACAATGAGATGGAAACCTAGAAATAATTTAAAAAAAATTGGAGTGCCTATTTTATAATAAATATAATATTGAACTATGTTTACGGGACTTGTCGCGCACAATTAAATTTGACCGAAATGTCGAGGTTAGTCAAAATGTTTGTTATATTTTGATTTAATTGTGCGCGACAAGTCCCGTAAACTTAGTTCAATATGAGTGAAATTCGCGAAAGTTTAAGAACTAAATATAATATTTCCAATCAATGGCCTGCAATACTTTATTTGGCAACAAAGAGACCAAACCTCTCTTAACTTATCTGAACTGATGACTTTATACATAATTTTTTCTTTTTTTAAATATTAGTATGGAATTGTTAATTGTTACTAGTCTATTTGCTTTAAGAAAATAGTGACTCATCGTTTACAATCGTTGTAGCCGCACCCTGTGTTCACATTGATCAGTTCAAGCGAGCCCTTCTTTCCAAGCAGACGTGTCTTTAAGTGTCAGCATTTATGTTTAAAAATTTATATCGCTACTTCGCCTATTTATAGAAATAAAAGTGGATCATTAATTGATGGTGGAGAATGACGAATAATTTACAATATTTTTGAAGTACTTTAAATATGTGGAAATTAGATGACATACTTGATCTCACAAAGCATTTTACATACTAATGATATTTCTGATGATTCTGAGTAAAACATGAATAATAAACATGATTTTTCATCCGATAAATACAGTACAATCTCACTAATCCGCCACTATTAAAAACCAGGGGGTGCCGGATTATCGAAATGTTCGGATTACTGGATTATAGAGAAAAAATCATAAATTTTGAGGTTAGACTGCTAGACAACGACGCGGCGGGAGCGCATAGCCGTAGAGGGGCAAGGGAGGCGCGGGCGGAGGGTGCCGGATTATTGGACGTATCGGTCTATTGAAGTGCCGAATTAGTGAGATTATACTGTACTAGCGGCCCATCCCGGCTTCGCACGGGTGGACATGAAAATATAGCCTATGTTACTCAGAGTGAATGTAGCTTTCTAATGGTGAAAACATTTTTGAAATCGGCACTGTAGATTTTGAGTTTATTCATTACAAACATACACACAAAAATACAAATCTTTCCTCTTTATAATATTATTAGTGTAGATTTACTTTTAAAATAGGAAATTTATTCATTTAATTTACTCCACAGTGACTACACCTTTAGTATGCAGTTGCAATGATGAATCACTATTTTCTTAATACGAGTAAACTTTTGCTTGAAATAAAAAGTTATTCAACATAATATTCATTTGTTCGCACTTGGTCGGATTCGCAAAAGGTAGGATTCTCATTTCGTCGGATTCAGTACAGACGATAAGATAATACATTTATAATACATTGATTAAGTAGCATGAACTCACAATATCAACGATATGCATTTACAATAACGCATTTTCCTCGATTATTGACACCATCGTCTTAGTTCTGCATGTTGCATTCAAGCGTGATGACCTACTTATTTCGCGGAAGTATTTTAACTTCATATTTTGTATTAAAATAAGTAGGATGTATAAGTTTAGAAAAAAAAAACAACTTTTTGTTTTACTGTGTTCCGGCTAAATGAGAATCCGACCTTGTGCATAATTTTAATTTTTTAAGTATAATTTTGGCAGAAAATATAAAACAGTTTTTCTTCTTAACTGTATTCCGGCGAAATGAGAATCCGACCATTTGCGAATCCAACCAAGTGCGAACAAATGATAATATTCTGTTCCAGCACTGAGCTTGTGTCTTCTGTGTGTGTGTTTGTAAGGCCCTGACCTGTGTCTCCTCACATTTTCCATGGCCTCTTTTAATTTCCTAATTTATATAAAAAGTACTTACCTACTTGTACAATTTTTTTAACACCTTGTATAATTTTTTTAAACCTACATGTAGCTCTTACCATAACCAGATATTATATAATATTTTGGTATGATAGCCCAATATGCATGTGATAATACTTTAAAAAGTATTATTTACCCCTGATAAGTGATAACATAGGTTAAAATGTTAAAACATACAATGATGATCATGTGAAAAACTGCAAAACACATCCAACACTATGTAACATAGAATATTCTTTCTTAAAAATCTTACAATGCTAAGCAAACACTTTTGTTATAGGTACGGTCAAGATACTTCGCAATGGTACATTTTGTTGCCAAAATCCCTTGAACGAATCCTGCTACATTATATGTAGCTGCCGCTGCCATCTAACATCAAGTGCTTAGCTTTAGTGGTGGTTCACCGGAAAGGAAGAAGAAGGGTCTAAGTTTGAACCTGGCCTGCACACCGGACTTTTCGAATTTATGTGCAGAACTGCAGATCAGAATTTGATTATGACTTGCTTTAATGGTAAAGGAAAACATCATGAGGAAACCTGCACATCTGAGAGTGCTCCATAGAGTTCTTGATGGTGTCTGCCAACCTGCACTAGGCCAGCATGGTCGACCAAGGCCTTAACCTCTCATTCTGAGAAGAGGCCCGTGCTCTCAGCAGTGACCTGATACCCCAAAAAAACTGATTTAATTTATAAAGCTAGTACTGGTTGCTGTTGTCTAAAAATTGTTATCTCCCCTCCGCCAAGTTTTCCTGCGCAATACTATTGGTTAATAATTTTCCGCTATGCTCCTCTCCGCTCCTATGGACAGGCAGCCTTAGTGGGGTATCATATGAAAGGACTTTACTTGCATATTCCAAAACCGTTTCTTTTATGCTGCATACTTTTCGATTTATGATAAAAAATACCATTACCTTATATCCAAAGTTTGTAAAGTAAAAATCTGAAAGAGCTGAAAATTCAGTTTCTCAACATGCCATGCAAGCAAAGCCATGGGTGTCAGCTAGTATAATATTTTATTAGGTTTGACATTGTTTACTGTAGTGTTAAAAAATAACTAAGGCGACACTCTGACCTAAATAAGACTGTAATAGTACAACAAAGTAATTACCAGAAATGCATACTTACGTGAAAACCTTATTGGAAATTCCTAATCTTAATATTTCCAGCATAGAAGTAGGCATTGAGCAATCAGCATGGTTTATGTCGACTACATGATCACCCTCCAAATATCCAACACGAATTTCCCTTGTATTATTATAAACAAATTGTACGAATTTCATATTTCTATTATTTGTTACTGAAAATGTTCTAGCACTTTGTAAACTGTTGCTTCTATTGGGTTTTGTCAGCAAATGCGTGTTTATGATCGCGCGCGCGCTTATCCTCATGGAACTCATGATTGTAGAATTTTAAGTTAGATTTTAGTTTTGATGTTTACACTATTTCAAGGCCGGTAAGATAATGTATACTGTTAGGGCTACTTTACATTTGTCCGGTTCTTATTGGATGAAAAGTTTCAATTGAAATCTACAGAAACTGCCTGTATAATTTTCGGACTCCGGGTTGTAACAACTCTGTGGCATATAATGTACTCTGTGTCTGTGGCTAATACCGTAACTGCCCAGCTCAGTCAGCATAAAGCTTAAGCGCACTTCATCTATTGCACATGCAAATTAGGTCTTTGAGGACACAAGTTTTTAGGTTTTCAGATATCCCGCGAAATCACTCTTCCAAAGTTCTGGCTGAAGTGGCCTGAAGTCTGGCACCACCAATTAACTGGATGTGCTGTAAATTGAAAGTAAACATTTTAAGAGTTATGAATAGGTTAATCTGGTATAATTAATTGCCTTTCTGTCCGAATGTATGTAAATTAACCTTTACTTGTTTTGGTCAAATTATCGTTTGACGTTCGATTCGTTCAGAAAAATGTCTATTGTCTGTCTTGTCTATATTGAAAAGATTACTATCCGTAATAAAAACAATTGGTTAGTATTTACATCTAATGTGTATACTGTAGTATCGTAATTCGTTTTAATTGTAGGACCTTTATGTTTTTCAGCTGAAAATTGGATAAAATAAAAATAAATGTAAAAAACACAAACAAAACTCATAATGACATTGACAATGAGTTGACAAATGACAAATTGGGCCGCGTTCAGTATTATCGCCCGGAGCGTACTTTGGTCGTTCAGATCAGGGTTGTTGCTGATCCAGAATTTTATCACATCAGCGGATGCTGATGCTGATGCTGATTTTTGACATTGACATCAGCGGATGCTGATGCTGATGCTGATTTTTTCGAATTGGAAATGTGTAGTGATCCTTATGAATTTATATAAAAATGTATTTGAATTTATTTATTATATTTTTTTATAAAAATCCGATATTGGTTAAAGGCTAAAAATAGTGCTTTTTTAAACCTTTACGGTGATTAATCAAATTTTAAAATTAAGGGCAAAATAATATAACAAACGAAACTTTATTATGTTTTCATAGAGCCCTAGGAAAAAAAAATCGCGAACCTACATTTTTCTTTACGAATTATTAACTAAAATCTGGTAAATTATGAAAAACATAACATGAACATTGAAAATGTACATGAGACAAACCCTTAAAGAAACCTGCAAACAGCGCGAGCGAAGCGAGCGCAATTTTTTTTAGGATTACCGAAAACGTTAATCTATTTTAGGCGCATTTTAAAAGAAGTTTTAAGGCTTTTCTTTTATATAAAAGCATTTGAGCTTTCTTTCACTATGCTTAAACAAACGAGATATAAATATACAAAGTTTTTGCATATAAAGAAAGAAACATTTTGTAAGTGAAATTATTTAAACTGGTGCTACTTTATTCTGTGTGGTGCCGGAAGTAAAGAATTGCACCACCTATTGCATTTATCTTCTCATGGGTGACGTAAAAGGCGACTAAGGGATTCACCAGAGGATGGGCAGTAGCGTTCTCTGAGTATTTAACAAACCAACTGCGATCACCAAGCCGCCTGCAAAGCGTGGCGATTATAGCATATTTCCCCAAACTGCTTGGAGAAGCCTATGTCCAGCAGTGGACGACTTTCGGCTGACATGATGATGATGAATGATGGACCTACTTTGAGCGCACAAAAGAGCAGCGCTAACGCAAATGCCAATATTTCTTTGTTTTAAAAAATGTTGAGTTCCTCTTATTATGCTTAATGCTTCTTTTATGATTTGCATTCGTTAATGAACTGCTTGATTATTTTTATCCAGCAAAGGCAATCCAGCATAAATTATTTTCATCCTTGGCTTTTTATTAGCTGACTATAATAGCTCCATATTGCCCTTTTTGTTAGAACGCCTTTCAACTGTACTGTCTGCTGTTTACATTTGTCGTAATAGACAAGTTTGTTTTGCTAAAAATCACCGAAGTTTAATAATCTGTGCTATGATTGTTCAAAACCATAAACTTATTATACTAGCCTCAGATTAATAATTATAGTAGCGGTCAAAACTCACAAGCGAAACAAAAACATGTGCCATAAGCCCCTCCCCCTTCGGTCACGTTACAACATGAACATCAGCATAAATATCAGCATCATTTAATGCGGATGCTGATGCTGATGCTGATGTTGAAAATGTTGCTGATGATCAGCGGATGCTGATGCTGATGCTGATATTCGCAACAACCCTGGTTCAGATACTCAGAGCACAGAGCGATCATACTACAAACGAACGCCCAAGGAACGCTCCGAGCGTCATCTAACGACGTCGGGCGATAATACTGGACGCGGCCTTGGCGATACTGGACGACGCACGAAGCGTTCTTTGGGCGTTCAATGAGTTACATGAGTTACATCACTTCATTCTCTTCATACAAACGTATAAGCCCAATGAACGCTGTGTCATGTGTGAATCTAAGGCTGTGTGCGTCGTCCGCCGTCGTCGTGTGATATTACTGAACGCACCCCTGAAAGTTTCGTAAATATGACTTTAGTCATCATCGTAGTCATTAAATTCTGTTTGGTCATCGTATCAAACAGTATCAAATCAAAACCTCTTATTAATTTAGTAAGTTTTTATAAGGAGATTAATAGGTTTCGTACCCGTGGTCGACCAATCGACCTACGTAATTCACCTAGGTGTTCGATTAATAATGATTATAATTATAGGTCAGAGTAATTCCTCTGAGACTAAAATCTAAACCGTAAAAACGGCGTTCGCACTGGCATAAGGAACCCAAACAAACCCAATGGGTAATGGACATGTAATGGACAATTTTATTTTTACCTGTTTCTGAACTAACAATGACTTGTTTGTTTTAATCTGTCAGCTGATTGTCAGATTGTTACTGTCATAATTGTCAGTGTCAGTTTGTTTGACCAAACGTTTGAACGGTTGGTAGATTGGGGTCAGCGACAAATTGGTGTATTTTTTTCCCAAATTTGGGGAAAAAAATAGTTCTTGCCGAAATATGGAATGAAATCCCTGGGCAAATTTTGGGGAAAGGAAAATACAGATATTGTACATACTAGTTCATATGTCTGTGGGAAAATAATTGAGGGTAAATATTGAAAGTTTAAAATATCATCCACGATACACCATAAAATATTCTTTAGCTATTTTTTAAATAAATATAATGTTCAAGGTGAAGCGATACTTCACTCCTGGACAGCTTTTCACTTTATATAAAGCTCAAGTCCGATCGTGTATGGAGTATTGCAGTCACTTGTGGGATGGCTCCGCCAAATACCAGCTTGCGGCTCTTGACTCGATTCAACGCAGAGCTGAGAGGTTAATTGGTGATGAACTGTTAGCAAAATTTTAGCTACAAAGCTTAGCCCATAGACGCACAGTTGCTTGTTTGTCGGTGTTCTACAGGCTGTACTTTGGAGAGTGTGCGCAAGAGCTCCATGAGCTTATTCCGCCATCTCCTTTCTTTCATCGGACTACACGCCGCACTGCAGGATATCATCCACATTTGGTGGAAATCCCTACTATCAGGACCAAGCGCTTTGAGAACTCTTTCATAATGCGCACAGCCAAGTTGTGGAATTCACTGCCGGCATCTGTATTTCCGGGCACTTATAACCCTAACGCCTTTAAAGCTGGAGTGAATCGGCACCTAATAGGTTTGCTCGCTCCATCGTCGACCACATCCTGACAAAGCTGTCTAGATTGTGGTCAAGAGCAGATCTATAAATCATAAAAAAAAAAAAAAAAAAAATATATTTTTTACTTCAAAAAACTGCAAAACATCATTTTGGGGAAAAAAATGGGGAAAATTCAGAAACTCGATCTAGCAACCGACTGTTTGACATTGACAGTCAATTTCACAATTTGTCAAACAGTTGGTTGGTAAAAAATTATCAAATTCGAAAGCAATCTCGGCCGGTACGGAAAATACTAGAAAATATTCATCAGTTCCGGCATTTAACTACCTACGTTTGAAATAAGATATTAGTTAAGTTACTAAAATAATCAAGATGTCGTTCTTGGTAAAACAACTGACTCGTAGAGTAAGTTTTCCATTCTTAAGTATTAGAAGTTTGTTTTAATTAAGACGCGTTTTGTACCTATTGTATGTCTTAAATTTCCTGATTCGAAAGGTCCTGACTCCAGCAGTGTCATCGTTGAAAAGTTTGAATTTTTCTACCAGTAAGTAATTCCTAATATTTTTTCTATTATTTTGTTACATAACCTTAAAAAACAGGTTTATGACATTTAGCAATCATTAAATAGAACTCCAGTCCCCCCAGCCACCTTCTTTAGGTGGTCATCGGCCCATCTGACGAGGGGTTGGGGGGGAGGGGCTGTGCTGCTCTGCGTTTTGCCGATTCGCGGTCTCCACTGACAGACATGGCCAGCCTACTACCACTTCAGCTTACTGACCCTACTAGCTGTCGGTCACTCCGGTTCTTCTCCAGATAATCTGACCAAAAGAAGGTTGCTAGGAGGGGACTGGGTATGGAAGGCAGAGGACCGAGTGTTGTGGCACAACTTGGGAGAGGCCTATGTCCAGCAGTGGACTGCGATAGGCACAGTTGATTGATGAAATAAAAATAATATTGATTTTTAATCTTTTGAACATTTGGTCATTTATCTTATAGGTCCACACCTATCAGGAAGGTTACCTTATTAGTTTTCTATCATTGTTCTGTTTGTAAATTAAAAATTTACGGTTCCACTTTACAACACAAACATCTGAGTTGGGGCTTCAAACTTTTTTTGCATTTAGAACTCTTCAACACAAACACTTCTGCAAAAGAGCAAAGCGTGATCATGCAAAGTTTTCAGGAAAACCATCTTATTTTCTATAATATCAACAGCATTTTAAAAAAATACACGAGGGTTTTCGGGGCCCCCTGCCTAATGAAATAAAACTGACAGGTAGTTGCTGTTGCTGCTAGTTAGGTTAGATTATGTTAGAACTGTGACCAGTGTTGCCAGATTAATGAAACAAAATTATGGGGCACAGTGGGTCAAAATTGTAACTGTTTTGTTCCTAATAATAATAAAATAAAATTGCCCGAAATATGTTGTTCCAGTTTAAAGATTTATGGTGATAAATGTTCATACGTTTCTGCCTTTAATTGAAGGGAATGTTGGTGATAGATTTCTCAATTTCACATTGTATATTGGACAGAATATTTTTCGTAACGATAAACACAACATAATAATAATACAAGTAGTAGTAGTTAAAACGACCTAGCTCTAAAATAATATAATTAATTGCTCATAATATAATTTACTATCAAATTATCAATTATCAAGCTTATAGAGCTAGGTTCATCATTATCATTTCAGCCAAAAGACGTCCACTGCTGGACATAGGCCTCCCCCAAAAAGGGTGGATATGCCATAATCTATGTATATATAGAGCTAGTTTAATTGTTATTATTGCCGAAAATCATATTCCAATCAATATACAACGTGAATTATAGCTACAATTTGCAAAAAACTCAAGAAATTTTCAATTTCTGAGGCTACTATTTAGCAAAAACCCACTGACTTGCATAACAGTAACAATGACTAATGAATAAATAAATAAACTTCCAGCCAGTGCAGCATTCAGTCCTAAGGTTCAGAAGAGAGCACCCGATTTTGAAGCTACTGCTGTTGTGAATGGAGAATTTAATAGACTGAAATTGGCTGACTTCAACGGAAAATATGTTGTTCTAATCTTCTACCCATTAGATTTGTGAGTATTGAATAAATAAAAAAATTTATGTTTTATTATCAGATTTAACAGTCTGATAATAAATACGTCATATTAACAAAGAACAGTAAGTCTCAAGACACTTACTTACTGTGCTTTATGATAAGAGCGTTATGTGCGTGAGACCAAATTTTGAGAAAATGGCGCCTAAAGTTTAGAATTGAATTTTCGTGTTAATGCCCAGAAAATTAAAGATTTTTTTAGTTTTGACGAATTTGTATTGTAGAACAGCTGTTCTTTATATCTACTGAAAAAAATATTTCCTGAGAAATTGATTTCTATTAAAAAATAACCAAAAAGCCGATGTGGTAAGGAACTGATGTGTTCTGAGTAATGAATACTTAAAATGAGCGCCATAATCAACACAGATAGAACGCACATGCTAAGGAACTTATATTACGGCGCTTTTGACAGAGAATCAAAGGATATATCATATATATAGGATAGGTCATTGTCTAGTACCCATACCACAAGCTCTGCTTAGTTTGGGACTAGATGGTGCTGTGTAAAAATGTCCCAAAGATATTTATTTATTTTATTTATATGAGCTTATGTAATGTGAAATAGTAACCGCCGTAACAATGTAATTTAAAGCTGTTATGGTAAGTTGTGTTTTATGAATTTATGTAAATACAGTTCCTTAATGTAACCGCAGCAAGAGCAAGCGTCGATAAGGACGCGTATTATAAGGAAGTTGTGGCCTGAACATAGGGATTTCTTCCTAAACATAGCATCTTAAGCAGTTAACACGGTTATAATTAGCCATTATGAGCATTTTTTTCGAGCATTGAAAGAAGAACAGCAGTGTGAGGCGTTTACGGCTGATATTCGAAGGAACCTAAGCTTTTCTTTTGTAATTACTGTGCTTATACTTACAAGAAATACCTCTTACAGGCTTTTTTTGTTAAAACTGTCAAAGAGAAAGTTGTTGTCTCCATGCGGCGATTCCGAATATCTTACTAATTCAATTATGACAAAAATGTTGGTTACGGCGGTTATAATTATGACGGCAGTACATAAACCAAGTTTTGCATGGGAACACAAGCGAAAATGTTGGCACGCCTTCCACCCCGGACGGCGTGTTATGATTGGTCAGCTCAAAAGTTCGGTGGTATGATTGGTGCCGCTCGCTTATGGAGTGACGGACCTATTGGCGGCGGCGGGGCGAATGTTATGCAGTGCTACAATTACTGCATAATCTTGGTGACTGGGGGTATCCAGCTAAGTGGTGTCACGAGGCTTACTGGTCTGTGCACATTAATTAGTGATGAGCAAAAGTCACATATACCTATAAAACAACTGACTGATAGCTGTAGATGGAATAAGAGATTTGAAATTTGGAATAAATATTCTATGAGAAGGGATTTTTGAAATATATCTAAGGGGTGGTAAAATTTCAATGAAAAAAACATGGGAACATGGGAGTGCAGCCACTGGCATCAGCTTGTAATTTTCTAATGTTTTTAAGAGATTTCTCAGTCCAGCATTCTGTTAGGTTTACTGACTGTACTGTATGTATTTCCTTCAAACATGGCATATTTAGGTTGGTATTATTGTAAGTAGGTCATATATAAATTAAATACAATTCCTCAGTTTCTAACAAGCAACATTTATGGCAACTCTTGTGATTGGTAAAAAAATAAACAACCTGCCAAATGATTTGATATAATGACAGCCGATTAGTTTTTTAGGGTTCCGAAGTTCTACAAGGAACCCTTATAGTTTCGTCATGTCAGTCCGTCTGTCCGTCTATCCGTCTGTCCATCTGTCCATCTGTCCATCTGTCCATCTGTTCTAATCCTTTACAGCTTATTAACTTCTACAGTTATAAACATAAGTAAATGAAATTTTGTTAAAAAATGGTTTAGATATTGATCTCAATTTTAAAAGAATAAAAAATCTTGATAACGTATTTTAGGGGTGGCGCCCATACATGTGAAATGGGTTGAACAATTTTTTTTCGCTTCACCCGTATCATTGAATAGATCTACTAAAATGAAGGTAATGTTTCATACATCACTCTTTTATCAGGTGTACCATCTGCGAAATATAGCCAACCAAAGTGGCTTACAATGTGTCTGCCCCTGCCCTGCCATTTCCAAACTATACTTTTATAAAAACTCTCTTTTAAAATTATTTCGAGTATAATGTGATTATAAATTTTTGAGTTATAGTAAGAAAACTTAAAAATACTTAAGACGTCCTAGTTCATAGGTCATTGACCCTAGAGAAAAATGATCATAGCAAATAATGCTCCTTTAGTTACTTTCTATTTAAAAAAATCACAAAAGAGATTAATATTAGATTTGATTCGTTTGTAATTAGACCTACTTAAGGAACCCTATAATACTGAGCATGGCCCGACATGCTCTTGGCCGGCTTTTTTTTTCGTCTGTTTATCAGTCTTTACACAGATTAATGATATAATATGAGTCTTTCTTTAGAAATGTTTCAAGTTGCAACACAAAAGCATCACAGTGATAACTACTAAAGTGTCAGACAGGTTCTACTTAGACCACCTTCAATCAACTTAGCCTATCGCAGTCCACTGCTGGACATAGGCTTCTCCCAAGTTGCGCCACAACACTCGGTCCTCTGCCTTCTGCATCCAGTCCCCCCCAGCCACGTTTTTCAGGTCGTCGGTCCACCTGGCGGGGGGGCGTTGCGTTTGCTGATTCGCGATCTCCACTCAAGGACTAGTCTGCTCCAGCGGCCATCGGTCCTTCGATAAACATGGCCAGCCCACTGCCACTTCCGCTTACTGAACCTACAAGCTATGTCGGTCACTCCGGTTGTTCTCCGAATAATCTCGTTTCGGATTTTATCCTTCAAAGAAATTCCAAGCATAGCTCGCTCCACAGCTCGTTGAGCGACTTTAAATTTGTGGACTAGCCCAACTGTCAGTGTCCACGTCTCGGCGCCGTAAGTCATGACAGGCAGGACGCACTGGTTGAAGACCTTTGTCTTCAAACTTTGCGGTATAGGCGACGAGAAGACTCGGCGAAGTTTGCCAAATGCTGACCAGCCCAAACGGATCCTTCTGTCGGCTTCTTTCTCGAAGTTGTGCCTACCAAGCTGAATTATCTGCCCTAGGTAGACGTACTCCGTTACAACTTCGAGTGCCGACCCTTCGACGAATATTAACAGACCACCTTACTATCCATATAATATACTATTTTCTCTTTTTCAGCACTTTTGTCTGCCCAACTGAGTTGATTGCATTCAGTGATAGTGCTAAGGACTTTGCCAGTATTGACTGTCAAATCATTGGAGTCTCAACAGATTCAGAGTTCAGCCATCTTGCATGGACTAACACTCCTAGGAAGGTATGTATGGAGATAAAAGAAGACTTAATGTAACCTGTTATGTACCCAGGCAACTCGGTCTGTTGCAATCCCCTACTAGAAATTATCCACTCTTTTTTTAATCCCCAATGGGGTTGCGTTTGAACACCACCTCACCTGATTTCATGCAACGGTGGTGTCGACGATGGTAAACGCTTGCCTGGTAAAAACCTATTCACATTCACACGAGCCTTGAAGACCCCATGGGGCCTAGTACGGGTTCGACACTTATACTACTTACACTACTTACTTACTAACTTTTTTTACTTACTTACTTACTTTCATAGTTTACATCAACTTTTATTCATAAATCAGTAGTTCCTCCTCGTATCCGCCTGGGGCGCTACTGATTTATGTATGAAAGTCGACGAAAACGATGAAAGTATTCGTAAGTGTCAAACTCGTACATACTAGGCCCCTTGATTATACTTGGGGGCCTAGTACAAGCAAAAAATTCTACTCCATAGAAGTACCACTTGTACCACGGCGGTATGTTGGCACCACTGTTAAAGATAGCCAATCTCTTTTTAGCACCTTCACATCTATAGGAATAGAAGAGTAAACATGTTTAGTTGCTAGGCAACCACTTGTTTGACATAAGTTTTGCAATGAAAACAACCTCAAAATAGTTAATATTTTAATGAATTAAACAACTGTGGAGTTCTGTCCGTTTATTTAAATAGATTGCATGCAACGCAACACATTGTCCTCCTCGAATTGGATATGGTGAGCATCGTCTTTTATTCATAACTTCCATAGGCTGGGCTTTAATAAAACTTTAGCAATGTTCTTTCTTGACAGAAAAATCTCAATAACACTTTGGCCCGACCCGGGAATTGAACCCAGGGCCTTACGATCTGCGATTGAACACATTACTGCTAGACCACCAATGCAGACTTAAATAGGACAATGATTTAATTATCAAAATGCATTATATTTTATTTCAGGATGGTGGTCTGGGTAAGCTGGAAATCCCTCTGCTTGCTGACTATCAGAAGAAGATTTCACGGGACTATGACGTTCTTTTGGACGAAGGTTTTGCGCTTCGAGGTAATAGCTTTTTAAAGTTTAGAAAATAAAATGAAATCATCAAAAAATAAAAAAACGGCCAATTGTGAGTCGGACTCACGCAGGAAGGGTTCCGTACCACCCATCGACCTGATACCCTATAGAAACTGATTTAATTTACGAGAGTTTATCAAAAAACATCAACGTCGTACACGAAATGTACATTTTTACATCTCTTTCTTTCGTAGGTACCACCACATACACGAACGTACGTACGTACGTGGGTACGTTTGCCCTGTTTTTAGTATTTGTTGCTAAACTACATAGTATGCTCTATAATCAGACCAAGTTTGACGCTGGTATGTATTACCGTTTTAAAGATAAAGCGGGAACAAAAACGTTGAAAAAAATACCGGTTTTTTATTTTTAGTATTTTTCGGGATAGACACCATAGTAACACATACTCTGTGAATTCTAGTCTATTACCGTTACAAAGATACAGCCCTGTGACAGACAGACGGATGGACGGACAGCGTAACGAGAGTAATAGGGTCCCTTAGCACCCTTTGGGTACGGAACCCTCAAAAAAGAGCTTTTTATTGATTCCTCTAACTACAAAAATCTAAATTCAATTACTCTGAAAATTTAAATATTCTCGTTATTTAAAAAAAAAAATTGGACCTATAATGTCCTCCCGGCCGAATTTCGGTCACGGCGGCCAATCTCAACGGAGACTAGCCATCTGCGCGGGACATATTATAGTGCACAAGTGTGTGCGCAAACACATAAATAAATAAATAAATAAATTATACTCGAGGCTAGATTGCAGCCCGAGCCGAAGTCGAGGGCGTAATGGAGCCGAGAGTATAATAGTCAATACTCACGCGTGTCATACGACGTTTTTCAACACACTTACGAGGAAAAAAACATAAATCACACATTTTAGAAAAATATTGAATTTGTGAAAAATGACAAAAAATTGTGACATACAGCTATGCACGCGCAGGTGGTCGAAGGAAACCGCCATACAGCCTAATATAAAAATATTTAAATTGTTTTTTTTATTTATAACACAAATTAATATTAACTTGTTGACAAAAATTAATAATTTGATGAAATGAAATGTTTATATAGCATATTTTAATTAATACAGTTGATTTATTCCCAAAAATGTTTAATTTAGTTCAGGCATAAAAACTCTTTGCTGCGATTTAAAAATCAACTGTAAAGTAAAAAGCACTAGTGCAATAACTAAAGTTGGGAAAAACGGCTTAAAATCGTAAGCGTGCTTAAACGTTGTGCTTTTTTCTGCCAACGAATTTTTTTACGCTTTTGACGCTTCTTGTTTTTCACTTCTAAAAAAATTAACTTTTCTTCGTCTACACTACACTATTTTAGTTACAATTAAACTATTTACAAAGTTCACTAAAAACTATACAAACAAACAAAAATCGTCGCGTAATTACCGAGGAGAACATTCAAAAACGCATTCACTCGTTGACAACAAAAGATAAAATAAGCGCCAAAATGAAAGCAAATCAATCAAAACGTTTAAACGATACAAAAAAAAACAACAAAACAAAAAAGTGCTTTCTCTAAGCAAATTTTACGTAAACGAATTAAATTTAATTCTGCCGGTTATTAAACCACCCGTCAACTTTGAAATTGGGTCTTATTGTCATATGAAAAAGGTTCCATTTCAATCGTACTATTGAAAGCATAAGTTTGGTTTACGAAAAAGTCTAAACGAAATCTGCTTTAATCTCAAAGCGTGCTTATACGCTTTTTTTTTTATTAGACTTTTTTAAGCGCTTTTCGTTTAAACGCCCACTTCTAGCAATAACATAATGAAAAAAGCACGCGTTCGTTATAAGCCACATTATGAACCGAAATGCGATGCAATAAGAGCCACTTTACGAGCAAGTGTGTTGAAAATTAAATAATAATGTTTTTTGCAGGTCTATTTATCATCGACAGGAACGGCATCCTGAGGCATATGTCGATCAACGACCTGCCTGTCGGCAGATCAGTGGCTGAGACCCTCAGGCTTGTCAAAGCCTTCCAGTTTGCCGACAAACATGGTGAAGGTATGTACAAGATTTTCATTAACCTTTATCCTCCCTAATCACCCCATGTTTTCTTCAGACACAAGTTTTATTTTATACGTTTTTAAGGAGTGGAATTTCTTGTCGCGGCTTCTGTTTCCCAATAGATACCTACAAATACCCAGTGGCGTGCATTGGCCAACTTCATTTAAATTTAATTGTGGTGTAAGTTATTGATTTTTGTATGTAGGAAGATTAATTTACATTAATAGGTCTTATAATAAAACAAGGTTTAACCGGATTAAATCGCGTATATTATTTAAATTGGTTTCCCTGACGTTTCGAAATAATTCGAAACAATGAAACAATTTTCGTTATAATGTGTAGTGATCGCGAAAACCTAAGAAGTTAAGTAAGTAAGTAAGTAAGTAAGTAAGTAAGTAAGTAAGTAAACTTTATTGTTTCTGATTGAGTGGTTACAGTTGTTATGATACATCTTGATAGTGTTAGTTAGATACATCAATCAGCCCATTTTGGGCATACAATAATTTTTAGGATAGTTAATATTATTTATGTCAAGTTAGGTCAAATCTATGAATTATTTATAATAAAAATTAAATTAAATTATTTTTACATTCAATAAACTCCTTAATTGTATAGAAACATTTTTCAGTTAGCCATTAATAGGTCATATATAGGTTAATAGGTTATTATTAATAGGTTATTATTAATAGGTCTATTAAAAGATAATTAATCATCTTACTTTGAAAAAAGATAATAACACTACTATTGAATTTGAATGAGGAAGGCACTGGGTTATTATTATTATTATATTTATTTGAAATACCTATACCTACCTACCTACCTAAACCCTAATAAACCCTAATACCTATAGATTATACAATCTAGTGTTTTGGAAGGCTCGACTAGATAGGTTATTGCTGGGCAAGCATGCACCATCGTTGACCATCGCTGTTGGCACGTCGTCGCCTCTACAGATGACACCGGAGATGGGTGCGGGGGCCAGGGATCCAACCAGACCGGCTACTTGTGTACCTCTCCGTCTTCCTTCACTCAGCTCATCGAGGCGTTCATCATTTCAGCCGAAAGACGTCCACAGCTGGACAAAGGCCACCCCCAAAGGGGGGGCACATGCTATAATCGCCACGCTTGGCAGGCGGGTTGGCGATCGCAGTTGGTTGTTTAAATACTCAGAGAACACTACTGCCCATCCTCTGGTGAATCCCTTAGTCGCCTTTTACGACACCCATGAGAAGAGAGAGGGTAGTGCAATTCTTTACGTCCGGCACCACACAGAACATCGAGGCTTTAGACTAAGGGCATTTCTTTGTAACTCGTTGATTTGTTAGTACGGCACTAAATGCCTATTTAGTATACAGTCCACTTTTACTTTAATCTATCAAGTCCCGTTGAGATTTAATGATCCAGCTCGAAGGACCATTGTTTATGCCTCAAATTCCCGTAGTCTTACGCGTCGATGAGCTGAGTGCAGTTCGAAATAAACGCGCGTGCAATGCAAATGCGCTTCTCACGCGCGTTTATATCGATACAAATGCAACAATCTGGGGCATATTTGATGTAATTACTCTGCAAGTCTGCACATTCCGAACTCTTCATCTAAATGATGTTTTATGTACAAACATTTTGCCGACTGATAAATTAAATTTGGAAGAGTGTAGAGTGAGCATTGAAAAATGTAGGGTGAAGACTTTTTGTTTTATTAAAATAATCTGCAATCCGTAGTTTATACTCCACACTGCATATATTTGAAAAGTGAAGAGAGCAGAGTGCAGACTTGCAGAGTGGTAACATCAAATAGGCTCCGGATTGAAAAACGCGCCCTAAACGCAAGTTCGTGATACGCGAGTTGTCTGCTAATAGAAAAGACGCCGTATGCTTTGGCCCGTAGGTTGATAATTCATCAGTAATCCACTTAGTGTTGTAGGTAACCATTTTCTAATCAGGTAAGCCGTCAGCCTGCTTGTCAACCTATTACAGATTTTTTTAAAACTAATAAGGAATCAATTCCCTGTTGTAATTTCCAGTGTGTCCAGCCAACTGGAACCCTGAAACCAACGCTGACACAATCAAGCCCAGCCCCCAAGGAAGTAAGGAATACTTCCAGAAGGCCAACTAATATTTACCAACCAGTTTTATAGTTTGAACCTTATGGCATTTATGTATAAGAGTAAATTTGGCATAACACTAATGTAGGGACTTTCATAGAAAACTTTGGTTGTTGTGTCAAAAGAGGATTGTTTTGGATATTGCGGGTCATTTGAAGATTATTTTCTGGGAAAATAATGTGGAAAAGCCGGAAAGAGTAATATTAAATATCAATTTGCAGTTATTTTTATGTATCTTGATATTTTTTTGTCAATAAATAATTATGTTAAGAAATACCTATGTGCTTTCATTTTTTTTGTACCATAAAAATGATGATGAGATAAACCCTTAAAAAATTGGAATACTGAACTTTGTTTTTCTTGTTTGTAATTTTCTATACGTACGGTCGACCGCACGTCGGTGATAACACTTTGACATTAGCAGCATCTTTATTTCGTAAGCAGTAAGGGTGGTTTTCGAATTGAAGTGTTACCACTGTCATGCAGTCGACTGTACATACAGGATGATTTGTAATTCGACCTATTCTATGAAAGGGGTTAATACTAGAGCTCATTTGCAACAAAAATGATCCCGTGAACCAGGGGGCGCCAGTCATTTATTTTCGAGTTATAGCAGTTGTAAGATTTTTTTCATATTTTCCGAATTCGTGTCGAATTCGGATGGAAAAAAATATGATTTTGGAAATACAACCATTAAGGTGGTAAAATAGGGGTTGAAAGTTTGTTTGAAATGTCGATGAGCATAGGACTTGACGAAAAAAAAAATTGCCATTGCAACGCAAAATTATTGGTATTTCAAAGAAATTTTGTTTTTGTTTATGAGTGGAAATCCTCTTGGATACCCTTCGTCTGGGGAAGGCGAAGGGGTATGTCGGACTCCTACAGACTAAAACCACACGGTGGCCGACCTCGGCACAAAATAGAGGAGCTCCGGGAATACCTGTGGACCGCGCCGCCGCGCCGATGCCCCTCTGGTGCTATGCCATTTCGCACGTCCCGGGAAAGCAGTACTTTCCACACCACAGCAGTACCACGGTACCACCACGTACTACTGTCCTCCACAGGGTCGTGTAATGGGCGCCTCGAGTCCCCCACTCTTAGCGCCCACGATCCCCAAGGGTACCCCTGCCAGTACATGACGACAGGGGATGCTGCGTGTAGCCCTATCTGGGCGCCAGGACGGTTGCCTCCCCGGCGCAAAGATATCACACCTAGTGATATCCGTGGTATAAGTAGAGCCATTAACGGCCATAATTAATATCCAATCTATCCACGATTTGCCCTACAAGAGATAGGAATTTGACATAAGCTCCATACAAAATATGTATGCGAATGTGATGCAGTGCACCACATCAGAAGCCAGCATCTTGGAGGCCACGTCATCTCAACGCAGGAGATCAAATCCTCCTCCCCCAAGGTCATAGTCGACTTCATGATTGACTTGCAGCTTGGGGAAGTGTTGTAATGCTGCAAGAGGTGTCACAATAGATCTTATCAGGTCGCAGTGGCTTAGGGGCGTTCAAGACCCAATATAAATTGTCAAATTCCTATCTCCAGTAGAGTAAATCATAGATAGATAGGATATTAATTTTGGCCGTAAATTGAGATTTCTTGAGTGACAATACCATCGACTAATACTTATATCTGTGACTAATACAGATGAATTACGGCTGTATAATTTTATTCAGAAGAAAAAAAAAACAAAAAAAAAAAAGATTATTAACAGACTACCAGTAGGGTTCCGAGATGAAAAAAAAAGGAAACCCGTTGAAAATTCCGCACATTTACAGAGAAATCCGGACATTTCCTAATTTCGCGGCATGTCGATTACTTGCGTGAAGCGATGCATTTGTGGTGAAGTTGAAGTAAACAAATTCCGGACCACTTCCGAATTCTTCCCGCACTCCGGACAATAAGGACCAAATTTCCGGACATGTACAGTCGACTTCATGACAGTGGTAACACTTCAATACAAAAATCGCCCTTGCTGCTTACAAAATAAAGATGCTGCTAATGTCAAAGTGTTACCACCGACGTGCGGTCGACCGTACCTAATAACGAACATGTAATAGAAATGTTATCTACTGCATTTTACTATGGGAACGCATGTCACCGGTTTTCCGCTACCAACATGTAAATACGCAATCACGCCCACCATGTTTCTAGCATTCAATGCAAAATAAATTAAGCCTAAAAAAGTTCTACTGTTAGATATGCTGCAAAATACAAGTTTAGTGACTCTGCCTCTAAAACAGCACTGATGATCAAGCTAGCGGTTCGCACTCTAGTGTCCTAAACGACACCTGCGCGTACGTTCACGCGCTCCGTAGGTATTACATTCTCTTTGCACGCGCCTTTGGCACTTCTATTACCGATGGTATAATAAGATGTTTCACCAGGTATTCTCTTCCCGCGATGGATGGATGCGACTGGATGCGGAAGGCAGAGGACCGAGCGTTGTGGCGCAACTTGGGAGAGGCCTATGTCCAGCAGTGGACTGCGATAGGCTGAGTTAATTGATGACAGCGCGATGCCTCCAAGCTACGTCACGATCAGTGTTGCCATCGATTAACATCTTCAATATATTCAAGGAGATTTTTGTTCATAATGAACATAAAATAAATTCCTAACTAGCCTAACTCTTTTTTATCTTGTGTTATTCATCTAATTAGTTATTAAAGGAAACTGTATAAAATTACTAGTTCAAAAGTGCTTCTTTATAGAAGCAAGTAAATGAAAAAATGCATATGGCTCGGGTCATTTATTTACACAAATTGGCAGCACATCAAACTGACAACTGTCACGCTAACAGCTCGCTATTGGCTCCAATGCCGATAACATAGTACGGAGGTAATCACGTGACCTAGCTGTCATGGGAAGAGACTACCTGGTGAAACATCTTATTATACCATGCTATTTATTACCTTTATTAGGATTTCTATGTACAGTCAACAAATCGGAATCATGACCCACTCACGGCCAAAATTAATATCCAATCTATCTACGATTTACCCTACTAGAGATAGAAATTTGACATATTTTGTATGGAGCTTATGTCAAATTCCTATCTCTAGTAGGGCAAATCGTGGATAGATTGGATATTAATTTTGGCCGTAAGCCGATCTTCTATCGTGTCGACATGAGCTACATAATGATAACAGCTCATGCCGTGGGGAAAAGATTATTACTCAGCCGATAATTCGTACCTATGAAATTGTCAAAACAATAAAATTTTCTTTTTATTATCGTACCTATCGTGCTGCACTTAGGACATTTTGAATATTAAGGAAACTGCGTTAATACGGGTCAGAGGTCTATGTAATTTTGAGCTTTGTTATTAAATGCAATAGATTAATAATTGGATAAAAAGATACGTTTTTGATAAAGCTAGACTTATTATTTGAATTTCGAATTAACTGTCGTTCCGCATTGTTTACATATAAAAAGAAGTAATTTTTTTTTTTTTAAACCCTACTAACTCTTTCAATTCCAGAAGAATATTATTAAAATTAAAAGAAATTGAAACTAACCCCCAGTTTCCGAAAGGCTGATCAACGAAAAAATTAACTAATCAGATGTCAAATCTCAGGTCAAGCGATGTGATTGGTTAACATTTTTGCCGGCCAATCACAGAAGCTGACATTAGATTTGACAATAGATCAAATTGATCGGCCTTCCAGAAACCGGGGGTATCTGTCACTGCACAATAAAATTGATAACAAGTTTGTTGCCAGGGAAATATCTTTAAGCGAAATTCGACCTAATTGTTAAGAATGTTTGTAGAAAATTAAGCTTATGGTGGGTCATGATTCCGTTTGGTCGAGTGTACCTACATGTCGTAAGATAATTGAAAAAATCGGATCTTTGCGAAAATCCCAGGATGATTACTAAGGTCCGGATAATAGGAATTTATGAAAGTTTTTCGTTATCATCTGATCTATTTTTAGGAACATTGCTAAAATCCGGCTTATCTTTGGATGGTCTTGAATAACCGCTCACGTAATGAGAGCTGATTGGCTGATATGAACGTTATGCACTTCTTTTTATTCGTCCAAGTGCACTGACGGATGCGCTGAATGGCTTACGGCTACATTCCTTCGTTTTCCGAGCCATGTTTTGATTAACCAGAATGAGGATAATAAAATTATCAGATTGAAGATGTTATAAATCGGCTCATAGATTAGCTAATCAGCGTTCAAGTTTCCAATCGTCGTAAACAAACGAACAAGATTTCTGAGATTTAAATTATCCGGTATTTTGCAATCGTCCTAGGATTTTCGCAAAGATTCGATTTGTCCAATTAACCTACACTCTGAGAAGAGGCCTGTGCTCAGCAGTGGGACAGTAATGGGCTGATTATGTATACACAACACACTCATTGACCGACTAAGTACCTAGGTACTTACATTTATTTACTTTGAAGTTTTCCTTCACACCTATTTTTGCAACTATGTATACCACATTCATTGCCAATGTTATTAAATCTGCGCTGTTCAATCAATTTCAATAGACACTTCAGCCGATTCATCACTTGTAATGACAACTACCTACTTGTGAAGTACAAAGTATGTTAGATACAAAAGAATTTTATGTAGAACAAGTAAGCATTCAAGTTTAACTGTACCTATAAAATAAAAACAAACTTCAATTATTAGGTTTTTTTGACATCTTAAGAGCTTTGAAAGAGTTTATTTGTGGTCACTAAGAACTTGGCTTGGCTTGGCTTTGTGCCTACGATGAAAAAACCTACTTTTGAAGTAGGTAGGTTCTTTTGAAGTAGCTTTGTGCCATAGACCGTTACCTAAAAAAAAACGGCGATTTTAGATAAGCAGAAAAAAGTTGAATATTTAACCCTAACCTGCTTACTTCATAGGTTTTCTATATTAAAAAGTACTTTGGGGATAGGTTTGCCCATGGTTTAATAAGATGTTTCACCAGGTAGTCTCTTCCCGTGACAGCTAGGTCACGTGATTGCCTCCGTACTACGTCATCGGCCGTGGAGCCAATAGTGGGCTGTTAGCGTGACACTTGTCAGTTTGTTATGCTGCCACTTTGTGAAAATAAATTACCCAAGCAAAATGCATTTTTTCATTTACTTGCTTCTATAAAGAATCACTTTTGAAGTAGTTATTTTATACAGTTTCCTTTAATAACTAATTAGATGAAAAATAACAAACAAAACGAGATAACAAATAGTTAGGCTGGTTGTGAATTTATTTTATACCTATTCATTATGAACAAAAATCTCCTTAAATAAGATTGAAGATGTCAGTCAATGGCAACACTGATCGTGACGTAGCTTGGAGGCATCTCGCTGTCATCGCGGGGAGAGAATACCTGGTGAAACATCTTATTATACAATGGGTTTGCCAAACGTGCTATAAGTATAACAGTATTATATTATCTGTGGTATAACTAATATAGTATTTTACTATATTTTAGCTCGGCGTACTAATATACTGTTGAAGAAATAAATAGTAATAAAACAAGTTTAACGGGATTATATCGCGTATATTATTTAGATTGGTTTCCTCTGGTGGTGGTGGTTGGATCTTAGTCTTCTTGCGACCACGAACGCTGCAAAGCTTTCGAAACGTCAGGAAACCAATCTAAATAATATACTTACGCGATATACTTAATCCGGTTAAACTTTGGCTTTTAAATACGAAAAAAATATTATTCGCGCATGGCGCGGCCGTTGACACCAGAGAGTGCTCCATAAAGTTTTCAATGGTGTGTGTAGTCCGCCAACCCGCAGTAGGTCAGCGTCACAGAATATCTAATAGTACTAACGTAGCGCGGTGGACTAAGTCCTTAGTCATAGAATAGGTAATGCATTAGCCTTCTCATATTGAGAAGAGGCCCGTGCCATAATGTAATAAATTCTAATTATTACACATATGCCCGTGCCCAGTAGTGGGAAAGTAATGGGCTGCCTATTTATGTATGTGCGGCCATTGACCCCGTGATCAGCAGCCTGTAGTTAAAGTTATGAGTTCTGAAAATCATGTTTTTTCTTGTTGTAGGTCTCGTCTGTGAAGTTCTGAAAACTAATTTGATTTAACCTTATAAAATTGTTGATCTGTAACCGTGCCATAATTATAGAGCAAATGGTTAATAGCTTAGTCATCTAAAATACTTAATAGTAGTTTATGAAACTGTTGCATAATAGGGGTTATTAAAACACGAGTGTGAGTTTAAAAACCGAGCCGTAGGCGAGGTTTTTAATAGTATCACACGAGTGTTTTAATACCTAATTATGTCAGTTTCATACACTATTTTATCTACACTCATACAATTTTAAATAAAATACCAAAGTCAAAATCTTGGTAACATTGTCGTTGTTTTTCTTGATTTCTCTGGTAAAAGATTGTTCGTCATTTACGTTGCTGCATCCAGAAATTCAGGCTGGGTCATATTCTCCTCAGTTCAGTATCACTGCTGTAGTCAGATATTTTTGCCCAGAATAAAACTTTCGACATACAAAACCATAATAATAACGTAAACAATAACAATAAATTTACAAGTAACGATGACCAAATCCAGTAGGCCGTGGCGCGCGGCCGCGCACGCGCGCTGGTGCGCGCCTACACAGATAATAAAATATAGTCTGGCGAAAACATTATAATCGGAACTATTTTTCTATCCTCGTCAGGATTCCGTCAATCTCTGTTTTATCATACAAAAAATATGCCTGTAAACACTTAAATATAATTAAAAGCAATATGACAATCCAAAGTTCTGCCAAAAACGCGATTTTATACGATAAAAATTTTCAATGTATGACTAGTGGCGCCACCCTGAATTTTGTGTACTCATTGGTGCCAAACTGTACGACTGCTAAAAAAAAGGTTTGAAAACTCCTTGGTTTGGTCGAAGTGGCATTAAAAACTCCCTAGTTGGGCTGAAGTGTGCGGTTATGGAAAAAAAATTAAATTACCGCATTGTTTTGTTCAGCAAACTGTATCGTAATGAAACTTTTTAAATTCATTACAGGTGCATGTGCGTAAAGTATGTCATTATGACATTACTTTCGAGTTCATAATTCGAATTTTACGATACGAGTGTAGATAATAGTAGTTTATGAAACTGTTGCATAATAGGGGTTATTAAAACACGAGTGTGAGTTTAAAAACCGAGCCGTAGGCGAGGTTTTTAATAGTATCACACGAGTGTTTTAATACCTAATTATGTCAGTTTCATACACTATTTTATCTACACTCATACAATTTTAAATAAAATACCAAAGTCAAAATCTTGGTAACATTGTCGTTGTTTTTCTTGATTTCTCTGGTAAAAGATTGTTCGTCATTTACGTTGCTGCATCCAGAAATTCAGGCTGGGTCATATTCTCCTCAGTTCAGTATCACTGCTGTAGTCAGATATTTTTGCCCAGAATAAAACTTTCGACATACAAAACCATAATAATAACGTAAACAATAACAATAAATTTACAAGTAACGATGACCAAATCCAGTAGGCCGTGGCGCGCGGCCGCTTACGCGCGCTGGTGCGCGCCTACACAGATAATAAAATATAGTCTGGCGAAAACATTATAATCGGAACTAATTTTCTATCCTCGTCAGGATTCCGTCAATCTCTGTTTTATCATACAAAAAATATGCCTGTAAACACTTAAATATAATTAAAAGCAATATGACAATCCAAAGTTCTGCCAAAAACGCGATTTTATACGATAAAAATTTTCAATGTATGACTAGTGGCGCCACCCTGAATTTTGTGTACTCATTGGTGCCAAACTGTACGACTGCTAAAAAAAAGGTTTGAAAACTCCTTGGTTTGGTCGAAGTGGCATTAAAAACTCCCTAGTTGGGCTGAAGTGTGCGGTTATGGAAAAAAAATTAAATTACCGCATTGTTTTGTTCAGCAAACTGTATCGTAATGAAACTTTTTAAATTCATTACAGGTGCATGTGCGTAAAGTATGTCATTATGACATTACTTTCGAGTTCATAATTCGAATTTTACGATACGAGTGTAGATAATAGTAGTTTATGAAACTGTTGCATAATAGGGGTTATTAAAACACGAGTGTGAGTTTAAAAACCGAGCCGTAGGCGAGGTTTTTAATAGTATCACACGAGTGTTTTAATACCTAATTATGTCAGTTTCATACACTATTTTATCTACACTCATACAATTTTAAATAAAATACCAAAGTCAAAATCTTAGTAACATTGTCGTTGTTTTTCTTGATTTCTCTGGTAAAAGATTGTTAGTCATTTACGTTGCTGCATCCAAAAATTCAGGCGGGGTCATATTCTCCTCAGTTCAGTATCACTGCTATAGTCAGATATTTTTGCCCAGAATAAAACTTTCGGCATACAAAACCATAATAATAACGTAAACAATAACAATAAATTTACAAGTAACGATGTCCAAATCCAGTAGGCCAGGCGCGCGGCCGCGCACGCGCTCTGGTGCGCGCCTACACAGATAATAAAATATAGTCTGGCGACAACATTATAATCGGAACTAATTTTCTATCCTTGTCAGGATTCCGTCAATCTCTGTTTTATCATACAAAAAATATGCCTGTAAACACTTAAATATAATTAAAAGCAATATGACAATCAAAAGTTCTGCCAAAAACGCGATTTTAAACGATAAAAATTTTCAATGTATGACAAGTGGCGCCACCCTGAATTTTGTGTACTCATTGGTGCCAAACTGTACGACTGCTAAAAAAAAGGTTTGAAAACTCCTTAGTTAGGTCGAAGTGGCATTAAAAACTCCTTAGTTAGGCTCAAGTGTGCGGTTATAGAAAAAAAATTAAATTACCGCATTGTTTTGTTCAGCAAACTGTATCGTAATGAAACTTTTTAAATTCATAACAGGTGCATGTGCGTAAAGTATGTCATTATGACATTACTTTCGAGTTCATAATTCGAATTTTACGATACGAGTGTAGATAAAAGAAGTTTATGGCACTCACTCCCACCTAACATACGGAATTCTCTTTCCATATCTGTATTCAAAAGACGTGTTAAAGAGCATTACCTTTCCTCCTAATTTGTTATTTCGTAATATTTATATCATATTTACCTATACCTATATAATTTATATGTATTTATTTAAGTATCTATTGCTTTATAATAAAACAAAGTTTAACCGGATTAAATCGCGTATATGATTTAAATTGGTTTCCCTAACGTTTCGAAAGCTTTGCAGCATTTCGTGGTCGCAGGTAGACTAAGATGACAAGCGTTTTTACAAATATTTAAAAAAAAAAAATTTAATCTACCGTACAATATTATTAATTAAAATCGTTTCGATGCACGCAGTAATCACTCACAGTATCATTATCTTTTACAGTGTTGCGTGCTGATTGGGACTTGATTGTTTTTAGGACTGGGTTCCAAACAGGTGGTAGCTGCCAACCATCTTCTCTATTAAAATTAGGATGTTTTTTAATTTCAATAGCGTCACGGGGCATTCTAGGTACATATCAGTTTTCCTTTGCTAGAACTTGTGGTTTATCAAATCGAAGAAAATGGTTTGTCTAGGGCATGTTGATGATGGCAACATGTTGCATGCCCAAGCATGCTGTTTCTGTAGTGATCGCGAAAACCTAAGAAGTTATTATCTATTGCTTAATTAGAACTAATTTTAAGTTTCCTATCTTTTTACACACTGTTGTCTACATTTCTTACTTATTTCTCCTCTCGCAGGTCTGCTGGTAGAAATTTCATTGAAATAAGCAGTACCTTTGTACTGAATAATTTTTAATGCTGTCTCCTTTCACATGTTATTGTGTGTACATAAATTATAAATAAATAAATAAAGATTCTACGATTAAATAATACCTAAATTTTCACTTATAAACATAGGGAGGGTTTGAGAATAAATCCCGAACGACTCTAAAAATAAGTCACCGGCGGCATTGTCAAAGTGCGGAAAATTCTGCCCATTTTTAGGTGGTTTCACACGCATCGTTTTTGTGTTGCGTGCGTCACACGGGGGAATTTGTTTGTTAACAAATACCTGTATTTAAAAAATAAAATAATTTTGGTATTGCATTTTTTCTTAATTCGTGTTCAGTATCAGTGGTATAGCCACCTCCTTAAATAAATACGAATACGAAGTATTAAGACATCAAGTCACCAAAACCTATCAATTCTGTATTCTTTCTTCCAGAGTGATTTCATGCCCTGAAACTGGTTTTAATAAGAAGTCGAATCTAAGCTGCAGATTACTGTCATCAGCTGTCACTTTGTATCTCCTGAAGAAATGTACTAGCGTTGTCTTCATTGATATCATGGCGTAGGTTTTACCTGCAAAATAAAAAAGAAAAAGATGAGATAAAGGAAGGGAGGAAAGGGAGTTTGCTTTCCTGAATACATTTATGCTTCCTACAAAACCTTCCACAAACTGACCTAAACAGGATCGCTTCCCCAGACTGAACCCGACAAAGGCGCTAGGGTTAGCAGGCATGGCGGGGTCCATCCATCTCTCTGGTCTGAACTTTTCCGCATCTTTGCCCCACACGGGGTCACGATGGGCCCCGAAGAGAAGAATTACGCACTGACTGCCAGCGCGCATTGTGTAGTTTTCTAAAAAATAATTAGGAAATTATTGTTCGTCGTTTAATTATTGCATTAATACTTTTTTTTGTTTTCGGGTGGAAATCCACATGGATACCCTCCGTCTGGGGATGGCGGAGGGGTATGTTGGACTCTTACTGAGTAAAACCACACGGCGGCCATCCTCTGCACAAAATAGAGGAGCTCCGGGATTTTCATTGGACCGCGCCGGTGCCCCTCTAGTGCTATGCCTTTGGCACGTCCCGGGAAAACTAAATTTTTCCCCGACAGCAGCTCGCGACCACCACGTACTGCTGTCCTCCCCAGGGTCGCTTAATAGACGCCTCGAGTCCCCCAACTCTTAGCGTCTACGATCCCGAAGGTCCCCTGCCAAATGTGGTGGTAGGGGATGCGGCCCTTCGCCCTATCTGGGCCTTGCACCAGGGCGGTTGCCTCCCCGGCGCGGCGCCTCCTCCGAGTGGTATCGGCCCTCTCCCGATCTCGCTCTGTGGCCTCCTTTTGAAGCATAACGGTCTCGCAGAAGGAAGCCATGGCCCTCCTCCATGCATTAATACCTAGAGTTTTAATGGAAACGTTCAACTTACTAAGTCTAACATCCTTGTCGACGTATCTCAACGTAACGGGTCCAGTGGTGAAGATCCGCAGACTCTCTTTAATCACAGCCTCGGTATAGACCAGCTTCTGCAGATCTTCCTTCTCAACGTCTCTGTCTGTGTCGAAGAGTTCTTTGATCCTGTTGAAACAATATTTGATATAGTAAGGCAGATAGCCTAGGCAATGATAGCCTAGGCAGTGATAGCCTAGGCAGTGATAGCCTAGGCAGTGATAGCCTAGGCAGTGATAGCCTAGGGATTGAACGTAGTAACTTATAGGTAATCTGTGGT
This sequence comes from Asteroscopus sphinx, assembly GCA_949699075.1. Taxonomy (NCBI): domain Eukaryota; kingdom Metazoa; phylum Arthropoda; class Insecta; order Lepidoptera; family Noctuidae; genus Asteroscopus; species Asteroscopus sphinx. The sequence goes on along the minus strand of OX453025.1, from coordinate 9,214,601 downwards.
TGCAGGCTTGCCTTCCATGCACGAGGTTCTGAGTTCAAACCCGGCTCGCACCTCTGACATCAGATTCATGTGACTGCTTTTATTTGTGAAGTAAGCCGCCAGGCCATCATATTGTTGCCTAATTTAATGATGAACAATTCGCAATAATTATTTTATTATTTTTAACGCATTTACGCATGCGAAGCGAACTGTAACGATTTAAATTGTGGAAAGAAAAAATTCGTAATAAACCAACAATGACGAACTTATCGAGTCAGCAAAACTGCAATATACCTGCATATTTATCGACTTTTTCAAACTAAACATGATGTAATAATGTAACACTAATGTAAAAAAATAAAAATAACACATAATTTTACTTAGTAGGTGAGTGCCGATTTAAAAAAGTAAATTGTGCAAGAGAGAGCGCCGTATATTAGCTTTTGGCGGCGAACCGATTATAGGCATAATGTAAGAAATTCTATAATTACATATATGGTATAGGCTAGAGTCGCAGTAGTCTCACGCAGTGCCGGATTAAGCAAGCGCGGGGCCCATAGCAAATTCTTTCAAAGAGCAAGGGCTCTTTGAAAGAATTTTTTTGAGTCTACATTGTATATAATGTAGACTGATATACTTACAAATAAATATATAATTTTAACACTTTAAATAGAGTCATTTCAATTCTGCTACACATCCACACTAACCCCCAGTTTCTGAAAGGCTGATCAACGCAAAATTTTACTAATCAGCTCAATTCTCAGGTCAAGCGATGTGATTGGTTGTTATAATTTTTGCCGGCCAATCACAGAAGCTGACATTAGATTTGACAATAGATCAAATTGATCAGCCTTCTAGAAACTGGGGGTAAGTGTCGGGTAAGGTAAGAGTGCTTGCATACGTCAGACTTTTTGTAGAGCTGATTATCGGGCTGACTGAAATTCTACACGTTTATTTATACACGCAACTTTTTGTAGAAATTGTGCGTTTACCGTATGCAATTCGGTGTTTTATTTACGCCAAGGAAATAGTCGGTTTCCGCTTGTCTGATGTGGATTGTCTTAGTAGAAAAAGTTGTAACGTTTCACGTTTTTGTGTCATCAAGTAAATTCAATATACCACATCTTAATAAGTTTCACTCGAAAAATTACGCTCAGGCAGAGATGAGCGTGTTTAAATATGCGGGGCCCCTTTCGCTTGGGGCCCGTAGCAATTGCTATTCTTGCTACGTGGTTAATCCGGCACTGGTCGCACGCGGAATGAAGCAAATTCAAGTTGACCTTAAGAGGCTACGTTTAGTACAGCTTACGCGCGCCTACGAACATTTTACGTGCCGCTTGCGCCCACACATCGATTGTTTTTGTGCTTCAACTTTGAGCGGAACTCTGAATGAAACTATCACTATTCTTATTTCACTACCTCTAAGACACAGCGTACGGTTAGAGACCTAACACCTTTGAACTTGATAATGATTTGATTTCTTATGACCTGAATTAAAATGGTTCACAAGTAAACGCGTCGCACTGCATTCGGTGCTAGCGTCAGCATAAAACTCATACTATTGATATTGTACGGGTTTGCTCGTACACACCGGTATACTCATTTTTATTTGACGACCTCTGTGGTCTAGGGTTTGAGTGTCGGACTGCTGATCACGAGGTCGTGGGTTCGATTCCCACAGGACACAAATATTTGTGTGATGAACATGAGTGTTTGTGTTGGTCTGGGTGTTTCTTATCTTTCTTAATATATATAAATCTCGTGTCACAATGTTTGTCCTCAATGGACTCCTAAACCACTTAACCGATTATAATAAAATTCGCACACCATGTGGAGTTCGATCCAACTTGAGAGATAGGATAGTTTAAATCTCAAATTATAGTCGCAATTTTAATTTATTGCTAATTATTTGTCTGTTATTATTTGACAGTCACAATTATCTGTTAACTCCAAATGATTCTAACAGATGTCGATACCTTTCGACTGGGTTGAGTAAGTAATGAATAGATGGCGCTGCTATGGTAAATCTACGAACGTGTCATATAAGCTACATTTTAACAGCATAATTACCACGTGTTGTTGACGCTATAAAATTAATTAAATTTATTTTGTAGTGAACGAAATACCGTATAATTGAATAGTACAAAGGCACTGCTTATTTCTATAAGAAATTTCTTCCAGCAGACCTGCGAGAGGTAAATTTGATCTCCAAAACTGATAGATGATAGATTTTAATGATATTTTTTGTGTAGGTACGTTCGAGTCCGGGTCCCTGCAGGGTTTGAATTAACAAATGGACCCGGTAGGTGGCGCTGCAGTCGTTGTGTCACCAAATTTGATTTGCTGAACAATTGATAACATGGGACGGGACATGGGACGGACGGGACAGGACATGTGACATGGGGGACGGGATATGGGACGGGACGGGACGGGACATGTGACATGGGGGACGGGACATGTGACATGGGGGACGGGACATGTGACATGGGGGACGGGACATGTGACATGGGGGACGGGACATGGGACGGGACGGGACATGGGAAGGGACATGGGCCGGGACGGGACATGGGACATGAGACGGGACGGGACGGGACATGTGACATGGGGGACTGGACATGGGACGAGACGGGACTTGAGAAGGGACATGGGCCGGGACGGGACATGGTACATGAGACGGGACATTGGACATGGGACGGGATGGGACATTTAACATGGGACGGGACGGGACATGGGACGGGACTGGACATGGGGTGAGATAGTGGGATAGTGGGATAGTGACTGGACTGGACTGGACTGGACGGTCCGAATAAAAGGATGGATGGATGGATGGATGGAACTGGACTGGACTGGACTGAATTAACAGGATCCGTCACGTGGGTATGCAGAATTTAACGCGAGTGAAGCCGCGAATATTTATTTCTTCTGTACATCTGATTGTCGCCTAACTCCTCCTAAACAGCTGAACCGATTTGGATGAATTTTTTTGTGAATATTTCAATGGTTTCCTGGATGGTGTGAAAACACAATTGGATCCGGTAGGTGGCCCTTCTGTCTGTATGTCACTGATCTTCTCCTAAATGGCAGGGACGATTTTAATTATATGTGGCGCTGCTTTTCCGGGAAGGACGACGTCTGCCGGGTCCGCTAGTGTATTATAAGTATGTATTTACAAAAAAAGTATTTAAGTATACTATATCCATTGTCTAGTATCCATAGCACAAGCTCTGCTTGGTTTGGGACTAGATGGTGATGTGTAAAATGTCCTAAAAATATTTATTATTTATTTATTGGAACTTACTCTTGATATATCTTGTCCTGCACCTCCGGATGAGTTCCCAACAGTATCATGATGTAGCTCAGCAAGCTTGATGACGTATCAAAGCCAGTCACGATAGCTGTGTCCACTTCTTCTCTTATTTCCTTGTCAGTTAGTGCGTTGTCTTCTGACAGTTCCAGAAGAAGGTCGAGGAAAGGCTTGTATTTGATACCTGTTTGAAGAAATACATAGATTCATTAGATTTATATGTGATCACGTTGGTTTTCATGTTGAGTGAAGAGGACAGGAACGGTTGATCCCTTAAGCCGATATACGACAAGTTCTACCTTCAGCACATCTCGGACACTCAATACAATGTTAATGCTAGCACCACCTATATACACAAGATTACGTTTGTATACGAACGCACACACACGTGTGGGTTAGGGATGCTCGCCGCTCGTTGTGCCGACTGGGTTCCAAGCGCTTCTTCGTAGTTCCACAGTTTTACGTGGTAGTAATTACAATCACATGAGACTTTCAATCTTCATATCTCAGTTTGGCGAACCGACTTGCGGTACTATTTAGGCAATAGTTTAGGTGGTATTACAGTTGTTATGGGCAAAGGTAACCGCTTAACATCAGGTGGGCCTATAGCTCGTTTCGCCATCCTATACTAGAAAAAAAAAACAAACAAAAAATTTTTCTCAGAGATAGCGTGGTTCTATAGATAGCGACTGACGATTGACGCCCATTGCTAATCGTGCAGTCCTTGTGCCGTCAAATTGCGGGCGCGTGCGGGGCGCGGGGAGGAATCTTGAATTGGAGGGGGGGCGATGAGTGGCCGTTCTGTACGTTAGTAAGTATTATTAGATATTCTGTGCCTTCAGTTCCGCCTGATGTGACACAAATCCGTACCGTGTGTGTATGTACATTTAGGCCTCGAGGCCAATGTGTATCAGTCGGTCGGATGGGCTGAAGCTATTCAATATTGACTGGCCTGAACGGATCGATTTATTTATTTATTTTATTTTATTTATTTCCACAAAAAAAAAAAACAAAACAAAATACATACATTTGGCAGATACAGTGTAGAACATAAACCAGTTTAGGTTTTTCTGTACACCGCTTGGTCCGTCGACATTCATTACAACAAGATGTGGGTGGGTGAACACGACGCATCGCGCTCGCTCGCCCCATGCAAAAATTCTCAAATACCCTCAACTAATTTATATTACTTCTCAATAGCAAATTTCTTACAAAAATACAGCATGTTTTTTTTTTTAATGCTATATAATTATAAGTCATTATTAGGTTTTAATTCCTCTAAAAGGTGTTTTTTAAGTTTAGATTTTATGTTGTTTCGTGTTATGTCATTTTTTATTTTTGGTGGTAGTTTATTTATTAGGTCTGGTATAATATAATTTAGACGTAGCTTTCCATAAAAATTGGTGAAATCAGGTTCAGGTTCGTGTATAAACACGAATCCGTTCAAACCGATCTGAAGCAGTTCTGTCTGTTTAGTTCAGCCTCTACATGCATGCTAGGCTTTATAAAAACAAGTCAGTTACGTAAATGTCCTTGGTAAATATTTCTGATATACATGGATCGCCTCTAAAGACCAAATAATAGTCCTGCCGGGTATTATCGAGATTGCAACTTTTGTATTAGGTATACCTTTTTTTTCGCGTGGAAACCTCATGGATACTCTCCGCCTGGAGAAGGCGTATTATAGTGGTATCTCCTTTCTGTTCTCCATGGGTATGTCGGACTCCTACAGACTAATTATTAAAGAACGTTCCTCAAGTGATGATCACTGTTTAAAACTAGTTTTGAGTTGGGATTTAATTTTAGAATATTCCTTAAGCATAGAATATTTGATCACAGTTCAGCTGAATTTAGCTTTATTTTATAATGTCACCTGCTACGCGATTCAGAACCACACGATAACCAGTTGTCGATGGGTTCGGTTTGTTATCTCGTTTCGTCTTATGATTCACGCAACGAGATAAAAAGAGATAACAAACCGAATCGGTCGACAACTAGTTATCGTGTGGTTCTGAATCGGAGGGGCTGTTTCGGTATTTGCGCAGAGATTTGATATGTAATCACTCAAGTGTGGTCGACACCACGCTTGCGTAGAGATTTCTTTCCTATATCAGGTTATATTCGTATGCTATGTTGTTGAATTGAAGTTTGTTAGGTAATTGAAGATCAAACTGTTCTTGAGCATAGATTATATAATACTATAGTAACTTGAGGAAAGTTCTGTAATTCATGTTGTTTTTGGTCCGTATCTAAAACAACACAAATGGCCACCCTCAGCACAAAATAGAGGAGCTCCGGGAACTCCAATGGACCGCACCGGTGCCCCACCAATGCTACGCCTTTGGCACGTCCCGGGGTAACGAGAATGTTTCTCTATTGGTATTGGTATTGGTATAACGGGCCATTTTCCGCAACTCCACGCTCGGCGTGTTTTTTGCGTGTGGGTGGGAATAACTTGTTTACTCGAGCCACCCCAGCTCCTCGAGGAAGGCCAGCAGACGCTTGATGTTGCTGACTGTCTCTCGGAGAGTACCCGGATCTCCGAAGTACTTAGCCCTGTATGAGGCGACCTCCGGGCAGTTGAGAAGCACGTGGGCCGCTGTTTCTTCTGTCTCCATGCAGGCTCTGCACAGAGGACTGTCAGTCACACCTATGACAAAGAGGTGTTTGTTAAATGAACCGTGTCCGGTGTAGGCGGCTGTCACCGTACGTAGGTGTTGTTTTGACAGCCGGAGGAGCTGTTTGGTGATCTTACCGTCGATGACGGGGAGTGCTTCCTTAGCCTGTCTGCATACCTCGTGGTTTATCCAGGAGTAGTTGTGTTTGTCTCTAGTGCGTTTCCTTACCAGAGTACGTAAATGACCGAAAGGGAGAGGTATTATGGGTTCAGGTCCTACCGCGTCTGTACTCGATCCCCTCCTAGCGAGTTCATCCGCTGCGTCATTGCCTCTAGAACCACTATGACCTTTAATCCATTGTAGGGTTATATTGTTGGAGCTGCCTACCTGATTTAATTTCTGGTGGCATTCGTAGATGAGCCCAGAGTTGACAGTACAACTGTTGAGAGCCAGTAGAACCGCCATGCTGTCGGAGAGTATTCTAATAGAGTGATCTTTTACCTCCCGTGCCATGACTGCTGCAGTTGCCAGTAAGATGCCCATACACTCGGCTTGAAATACCGTGTTGTAGACACCCAGTAGCGTAGAGATGAATATGTTCAGGTCTTCTGAAAAGACCCTACATCCTGTACCTGATTCCGTTTTGGATCCATCTGTAAAGATCCTAAGTTCTCTGGGATTCAAACCCTCGCACAGATGGTCCTCATACAGTTGGATCTTGTATTTTTTGTCAAAAATGAACTCCTTCGGTATGCGGTCGTTAATTGCTCGCATAAATAGTAATTCCTCAGAGAGTTCATCGAGTATAAGAGTGTGGTGTGTTTTGCAGTTTCTCCAGAGACCCAGCGATTTAAGCCGCACCGCCGCCACTGCAGCCTCTTGTTGGACAAATAGGTGCAGTGGAGGAAGGCCTAGTAAGGCTTCCAGCGCTGCCGTTGGAGTTGTTTTCATGCAGCCCGTGGTGGCCACACAGGCGAGTCTCTGGAGCCGTTGCAGTTTGTTTGCGGCTGTAACTAATTTAGTTCGCGGCCACCAAACCACTGCACCATATGTTATCATGGGTCGGATCACTGTTTTGTACAGCCATAAGATTACTTTAGGTGACAGTCCCCACCGTTTGCCTATCATTCTCCTACACTGCCAAAACGTGATACTGGCCCTGTTTAGTTTGTTTTCGATGTGACTACTCCATGTCAGCTTGCTATCAAGTATGACGCCAAGGTATTTAACCTCGGCGGACAGCTGGAGTTCTGTATTGAACAAACTAGGGAGGCTATATGATCCTAGTGCTCGTTTGTGCGTGAACATGATAAGTTCGGTTTTGGTGGGGTTTACCGATAGTTCATATTCTCTGCACCATCGTTCTACGATACGTAGTGCTTGTTGGGTAAGATTGCAGACAGTACTCGTGACCTTTCCTGGAACAAGGATTGTAAGGTCATCTGCATATCGATGGGTCCTATGTATAAGGGCTAATGTGCAAATTGACAACTTTTCAGTAGAGGCTCTCAAAGTTTCAACTTTATATATTTTTTACATGCTTCAACAGATGTTTGTGAAACTTTGCATAGTTACTATGACACATATATTCTTCATTCTAACTAGATCGATTTATTTGTATACATATTAGTTTTTTAATTAATGTAGATATGCCTTTATACGTGATTTATTTTATTTTAATCACATTGAAAAAAACTGGTAAAAAGGCCAAAGTGTCACTTTGGACGAGTTACTTGGCATAAGCTAATTTTGAATAAAACGTGTATTTGAAAATTTTTGACTAATCCTAATTAAAGATATAAATTGTGGAAAGAAAAAATCGCTCACGAGCAGGATTCGAACCTGCGACTCCTGGCTCAGTACGCCAGTGCTTTAGCCACTAAGCTACCGTGAACACTGCTCGTAGTATCGAAATTATCCTCCACTATACGTCTTTGGGTGACGTCAGCGATATCTTATTAAGAAACATTGTTCCTTAATCCTAATTAATAAAAAATATTTAATATAAATAAATAACTTAAAAAAACAATAATAATATAATTATTTCATGAAATAACTCACATTGACACTTATACGTTATCTTGCTTGGTGACGTAATATTCTCAACCTTCAGTTAGGTCACAAAAAATTAAACAAATAAAACAATTTAACTTCTTTTTTTTTTTTTTCTCAAGAATTATCGAAGTTTCTGTAATGGAAAGGCAATCAAATAATCAATACTTGATGTTAAAAACCTTCCGAAATCACATTCGACTTGAGATCAATCAGTTTTTTGTGTAGATACACCAACCTAGGTTCGTAATTAAAGTTTAAAAAAATAACAAATAATATTTTTTTATAAAATCAAAACTTATTATTAAACATAATAAAATATTCTTAAAACATTATCTAAGAGGAAAATCTAAAAGTAAAGTAAAAATTAACAAAAAAATGAATATTTTCAAAAACGAAACGAAATCACTCATTGTCATCATTCATCATCATCATCATCCTCCTGCCCTTATCCCAATTTATTTGGGGTCGGCGCAGCATGTCTTTTTCTTCTATACTATTATTATACTATACTATACTATTAGCCGTAATTTCTGTGTTCAGTTTCTTTCTATTGATAACATCTTTCACACAATCCATCCATGTTTTCTTCGGTCTGCCTGTTTTCTTATAGCCATACACATTCATACTTAAACTTTCCTCGTAACATGCTCCTTATTCCTCCTCATCACATGTCCATACCATAACAGTCTGTTGCTACTTAACTTCTCTGTCACTGGCGCTACTTTCAGACTGCCTCTTACATACTCATTCCTTATCCTATCCATTCTCGTTACACCACACATTCCTCTTAACATTTTCATCTCAGCTGCATGCACTTGTTTCGTAGCCCAACATTCCAATCCATACAGGACAGCAGGTTTTATTATGGTCTTATAGATTTCCCCCTTTAATTTAAGGGGAATTCGGGAGTCACATGTCATCACTCATTGTCATCATTATCACTACCTAGTAATAATTATTGAATTATCATTACATGCTACTAAATCGTAGTACTCATGATAAACTGGTGGAATAATATTTTTGCGACATAACTCAATTAAGTCTTTTTTTTTGGATGGATGTATTGGTAACAACTGATTGTATCATAGTTTTAAGTATTTTCGTAGATCTATCAGCCATTTGTCTTCTTGTTCTAACAGAAAGGTTAGAAATGTTTATGTGGTTGTCGAAAGCATCTTCAGATACTTAGATCCAAATTGTAAAAAAAATGTTGTTTGATTTTAGACCAAGGAGCTTTTTTTTTCTCTGAATTTTTTGGCCAGTTTAAACAAGCACTTGCTTGCATCTTTTTGACGTCAAAAACCATGTTTTGAGATACATCTATCACAATATTATATGGAGCTCCTTTTACTTGAGCCGATAGACATATAAGAGCCCATATAATTAATGAACTCCACTCAGACGGTGTATAAATATTCTTATGTCTTGAAGATTTCTCAATTGTGGCATGTATGGAATCATCCTCAATAAAATTTGTGTATGTCCTTTTTCAAGTAAAGTATGTTTAATATTAATACGAAGCTGTTTAGCTGCGTAAACATACATAAAAACATTATCCTGTTTCTATTTTGGCCAGTACAATTGTCTGAACAAATTCTAAAATCATCACAGCCTTCTTTTGTCTTAAGTTTGATATATCAGCTGATGACTGATTGGCCGTTGAAGTAAACTAAAACGGGGGATCTCCCCGCGTACAAGTCTCGAACAACCGTTTGGCCTTTATACGTTTAAAATTGTGTTACATAAGCCCTTTTACTGTAACAAAAAATTGTGTTTTCACTTATAAATGTGTATTTTTTTTTAGTGCACGTTGTAAACTAGAGTAAAAGGAAGCATTTAACACAAAAAATTGAAAATGCTCAAATTGTTGCATTGGCCCATATACGTAGGACCCATCGATATCCCACCGTGTAAAAGTCTCTCGCGTTTAGTTTTGTGATGAGGTCGTTGATGACCAGGTTCCATAACAGGGGGGATAGTACTCCTCCCTGTGGGCAGCCTTTAGCTATTATGGCTGCCTTGACTTCACCTTCTAAGCGTACTACTCTTTTGCTGAGCATGTTGGTGATCCAGTCTGAAAGCAATGGTTCCACTCCATGTCTGGAGAGGGCATTACTTATGCTGGAGAAATTTGTTTTGTCGAAAGCACCTTCGATGTCAATGAAGGTACCCATACAAATGCTTTTATGTTGAATGGCTTCTTCTATCTGGCTAACAACCAAATGAAGGGCCGATTCTGTAGATTTGCCGGAACTATAGGCATGTTGATTCGCATGTAGTGGTATGTGTTTTAGGGCGCCGTCCCTCAGCTCCCTTTCGCATAGCCGTTCCAGCGCCTTTAACATAAAGGAGGTTAGGCTAATGGGATGGGGAATGTTTCTCTAACAGCAGCAGGTAATTGAGAAAATACCAAAAATACTTTGAGGGTAGAATCTGCTCATCATTTTGCGCAACTTTTAGTATGGGATCAACTAAATTCTTGAAAACAAAAAACAGCTTTTCCATAAATATAAGGGTATAACTGTAACTACACTGTCTGTCAACACATCTATGAAATTTCACTAAAGTAGGTCATCACTATTCGCCACTTGGAGAATTTAAATCAGTTTTGACCACTTATGTGAGCCGCCTTGGTAGGGCCAATTGGATTGCAGTAGCCTCAGCTAGTGACAGAATTTATTGTACGCATTATATTCAACATTAGGCGTCTATTGGGCTGTATGGTCGATGACTTGTGTGTAAGCAATCAATCTTTTTGGTTAGGTAATGTAAACAGGCTCAAAATTAAATTACTGTAAGTACTAACTCCAGTTTGTATTTGTTTTTAAAAGAGCCTCCACGAGTGACGATATTTAATTGATCGTCCGGCGCACCCTGGGCAGTCAGCCCCTCTACCAACCTGCTGACTGGCTAATCTTTTGCCCACAGCATGAGCTATTATCATTATGTAGCGCATGTAGACACGATAGAAGAGAAGAAGATTTGTTTTTGAGTTCGTATTTGCTTTGGTGGCCGCACAGTCGCACACACGTGTTTCGTGCGGTCCATCTGCGTTTTATTCTATAATCTAAGGTTCTAAGATACAAAAAGCAGACCTGAAGTACATCCATTGCCGTTCAGCCTTTCCGCCTTTTTCTTTTGTATAACCTAAAAAGAAAACGAAATGTAAAAGTTAAAAACAATTACGGTTAGGTATACCTAATTATACGGTCTGACATCTTGACTTTACAAAAAGTTATTAATTAAGATGTAGATACAAAAAAATCCATGTTAGTTTAATTACCTAAGAAAATGTAAATTAATATTAATATTGAGGTGTTAAGTTAATTATTACGTTTTAATTATAGTTAATTTATAAGTGAGTTTTCAAATTCACTGCTTGAGTTTACCTCGCTGTGATAAGTAAATCGTTAAAAGTTTAATTTAGGACCAGAATTAATTGCTATTTGTTCTAAGGCCCAACCACAGATAACATAATAACCGGCATACGGCCCAATCAAGAAGGCTACTACATAAAGAACAAAAAATCAATGGCTGACCAACAGCATGGAAAGAAAAACAACGTGCAAGAATTTGAAAATAGAAAACGAAAAGCTTTTTAGTTTTTTTACTCGGGTCGGAACAACTGTTTTTTATTCAGTTTTTATGGTTTTTTACCTTATTTGACATATCATTGACAATCTTCACAAGTTCGTCGTGTTTTTTCTTCAGGCCACACAGTTTGAACATTAGGTCACTCTGGAGCCAAAAGTTTTGGAACCTCTGGGTCACAATACTCAAAATCTCGTCAACAGCGTGCATATACTTTTGTATGAAGTGTGTGTCTTCGAAACCGGTTATTCCGAATGCAGTTACTAAAACAAAACACAAAAAATAAGTAAATAAACAATAAATTTTAAGAGCCGTTGCTGTCCCTCTGTAGGGCAAAATCCTCCCTACTCTCCTTCGACCTCTCTGTGTCTAATGCTATTTAGGACCAGTCTTCTTGGAAGGAGTCTAGCTCATTCCGACATCCCCGTCTGGGCTTGTTGGCGTTTGCCAGTTTAGTTGTAGGAACCCATTGGATCGTAAGTTTGGCCGAATGGTCGTCTGACATACGGCAGATATGTCAGAGCGATATGTTCCACCATTTTAGTGTGGCAGCTTTACAAGCGGCGCCAGCTTTTTTAGTTCTGGAACGGATTATTATTAATGTATTCCTAATCTGGACAACAATAGGGTATTTGACTATTATTCAAAATTATCAATTTTTACATTTTATTTTGAAGAAAGAATAAAAATAACACGATTTGTTGAAAAATATTTAAAATCGAAGGCCAAATGGACGAGATACACGCTTTTTATGTTTTTGGAGGGGAGTATTTTCTGTTCTAGTCATGCGAAACGGACAGGTACGGAGTTGCGATTGCGTTGATGAGTTATGACGTCAGTTGAAAGTAGTACTGTCCTGTCCTTGTCGAGTAAATCATTTTTAAACGCTTATGACTTGGGCATTGTTAGTTTCATTAGTTTTTGAAGTGAAACTTCTATATAGACGGGGTGTATTAGGATTTTTTTGTCACGAAAAAGCGTTACGGCCGCGTAAATAAAGACAAAAAGACCAGAGGCTCTAGTGGGATCCGAACGTGTGACTCATATTTCATAAGTCTAACATTGTCACAGATGTGCTATCGTGACCGTTAATTTAGGAGTCGTCAATACTACGTCAATTTGTCGCGATTCGTTTTTCCACTTGTCAGTTGCGATTCGTTTTTCCACTTGTCCGTTGCGATTCGTTTTTCCACTTGTCCATTGAAGTTTCACTTCTACCATGTGTCCCAGCACACATTTCGTTTTTTTTTCATTGTTCCTCATCTTTTTTATAATAGTTTTAAGATTAATAATAAAATAAAAATAGTGAAATACCCTACTTTAACCCCCAGAACACTCCGTTCCATTGCTCTCTGGTGAACCTCGAGCGTGAACTTGTCAAAGATGTTTGAGAACCATAAAAGGATGAAAAGGAGTTATTCGTCCATCAGTCTCCGAACATTCCCCTCATCAGATCTTTCATGGCCGATGGCTCTTCCAGACATTTTCGGTGCGCCTTGCAAACTTCTCTGTTTTTTTTATTTTTTATTCCTAATATTTGAATAATATTGAACAATATTGAACAGAATTACATGTGTAATGGACCATACACCCCATAGACGCCTTAATACAGGCAACTGATGTCTGCCAACACATCAATGATATAGCACCGATGTAGGTCGCCACTTTTCAATACTTCAAAACTTCAAATCAGATTAGCCAATAGCCGCCTTGGTAGGGCCAATCGGATTGCAGTACCCAGCCTCAGCTAGTTGACAGAATTTATTGTACGCATTATATTCAACATTAAGCTGCACTTGCCGCGGTCAGTCTGTGGATGGGTGACCGTTTCGTTACACCTCGAAACCCCTCCGTGCCTCGGAGAGCACGTTAAACTGTCGGTCCCGGTTGTCATACGAATATCTATGGCAGTCGTTACGGGTAGTCAGAAGCCTGAAAGTCTGACAACTGGTCTAACCTCCGAATGTCAGTATTATCCAGTAACTGGGTTGCGGGAGTCTGATGGCAGTCGCTCCGTGTAAAATACTGATGTTCAGCCGCATCTGGCTAGACTGGAAGCCGACCCCAATATAATTGGGAAAAGGCTCGGAGGATGATGAAGCGTCTATTGGAATGTATGGTCGATGACTTGTCTATATGCAACATTTTAACCTTAGATAGATAGATAGATAGATGAAACGTTTATTTAGTACAAAAACTTAAAATACAATAAAAAAGTGTGATATGTGTCTCAGTATGTATATGTGTGTATGTGTATGTGTACCAAATGGGTGTCCAGCTCAGCATGTGCGGTGTCAGGTATTATACCTGACGCTGATATTCTGCTGGATCCCTGCAGTGACATACGGACGTCGAGCAGACCAGATACATGAGAAAAATTAAGAATGATTGCTTTGCGTTTGTGTGTCTTTTTGGTTAAGGTAATGTAAACCGGCTCAAAATTTAATTGCATGTTTTGTAGCAGATAAACCAGACCAAGAGTTTGCTCCATGCGATGGATAGACCGTTCCATGTGGTGCCGGACGTAAAGAAGAAGAAGAAGAAGAAGAAGAATACACCACCCTATATCTTCTTATGGGTGTCGTAAAAGGCGACTAAGGGATTCACCAGAGGATGGCAGCAGCGTTCTCTGTAAAGTAAGTAAGTAAGTAAAGTAAGTAAACTTTATTGTTTCTGATTGAGTGGTTACAGTTGTTATAATACATCTTGATAGTGTTAGTTAGATACATCAATCATATATATATATATATATAACCAACCAACTGCGAGCGCCAACCCGCCTGCCAGCAAGCGTGGCGATTATGGCATATCTATCCCCCTTTGCTTGGGGGAGGCCTATGTCCAGCAGTGGACGTCTTTCGGCTGGAATGATGATGGACAGACAACGAAACAAGTTTGTAACTTTTAACAAAAAATAACAAATACATAACCTCCTCCTTTTTTTGAAGTCGGTTAAAAAGAGAAAATCTATTTGACCTCTGACTCCACAATGATAAATGACAGGTTTTTAGTGGAATAGCATTGAGCCGTCAAAAAAAGTAATTAAGTATAATACAATACATACTCATACAATATAGGTCTATCATTGAAAACAAGGAGGGACTTGGCTCTTGTCACGTATATGTTAAGTTTGCTAAGGGGCCAGACGTATAACCCGGGTGTATTGAAGGAGGTGTGGGGTGGCGGCGGAGGCCGCAATTAATCGCAGTACCGCGCGGACGAACTAACTTGCTCGGCAAAGCGCCCACAGAGTGCATTATATAGCGCCTATGACGCGTGCCTTGTCCACACTTAATGATGTAGCTGAGAGAATAGATTTATTTTCCTGCACTCTGAATGAATTCACAAAAATTACATTGTACGTGTTATGTATGGCATAATTAAGGACCACACTACCGCATTGGGAGTGTCCTGTAATGGTAGTGGTGATTGGGATAAATAAATAAATAAATAAAAATCTTCTTAAAAAATACAAATATTCGTTTCTATTTTCTTTAGAATTGAATGTGCGTCAAACCATTTCAACATTTTTTTCTTAGAATAACTACACATAGAAGGACATTACGCGCTAATAAAGCAAGCTAAAGCAAAAAAACCGGCCAAGAGCATGTCGGGCCATGCTCAGTATTATAGGGTTCCTTAAGTAGGTGTTACAAACAAATCAAATCGAATATTAATCATGGCTATTTTATAATAGACGGCACATGACGGCAGTATTGGCGACCCAGAGAGGGTTGTTAGACGCCGCTAGATGGCGCCAAATTTAAGAAGTGTGTCGGTAACATAACACAAAGTTACTTTTTGTGATTTTTTCAAATAGAAAGTAGCTACAGGAGCATTATTTTCTACTATCATTTTTCTCTAAGGTCAATGACCTTTGAACTAGGACGTTTTAAGTATTTTTCAGTTTTCTCTCTATAACTCAAAAATTTATAATTACAATATGCTCAAAATAATTTTAAAAGAGAGTTTTTACAAAGGTCTATCAATGTGGAAGATTATAAGTTTCTACGTTGCATAGTTTAGAAATGGCTGGGGGGGGGGGACACATTGCAAGCCACTTTGGCAGGCTATATTTCGCAGATGGTACATCTGATAAAAAAGTGATGTATGAAACATTACCTTCATTTTAGTAGACCTATTCAATGATACCCCACACGAGGGGGTACAGCGAAAAAAAAATTTACATCCCCATTTCACATGTATGGGCGCCACCCCTAAAATACGGAATAATGATTTTTTTATTTTTTTTTAAATTGAGATCTATAGCTATACTATTTTTTAACAAAATTTCATTTACTTATGTTTATAACTGTAGAAGTTATTAAGCTGTAAAGGATTAGGACAGACGGACAGACGGACAGACGGACGGACATGACGAAACTATAAGGGTTCCTTGTAGGAATACGGAACCCTAAAAATCGTTAATACTTACAGGTTTACACCCGCACACCACTATAAAATGAGGTTGCCAGCAAAAAGTCGTTTTCCTCAAAAAATATTTTTATTTACTATCAATTTTTCAGTAATAATTGTGTCACGTAAGAACACGTAAGAATTTTATGATTTAAAACAAAACATGATGATACAGTTCGTTTAGAGTTCTCAACTTTAAAATAACACTTTTTTAGGTAAGAAAGAAACGAAGAAAGAAAAGTCTACCGATCACGACTAAAATTGAATTTGAATGAGGAAAGCACTGGGTACTGCCTAATTGCCTATATGGAATGCACGCCACTGCGACTAAACGTGTATGATAATTTTAATTCCGACTTCTTGACAGCACTGAAATTGTTGCCATCTTTCTTGTATCTACTATTAGTATAAAAACTTTTTAACAAAAAATAAAAACGACTTCAAAAACCTTAACTAAAAAGTAAAAAATAATCCTTGTATGTATTTCTAAATCTTTTCATAAACCAACATTACGTGGGACACTCAGAAAGTTTTGCGAAACTAAAAAAAATTGTTCTATACGTACATATATTTTTATCAAATCTTTTCAAAGTACTTTCCACCAGCCTCTATACAAAGATTCATGCGCCTAAACCAGTTTTCAAAACACTTTTTCCAGTCCGCCGCAGACACCTCGTTTACAGCCTGCTCGAACGCAGCCAGCGCATCTTCCGGCGACGAAAATTGTATCCCTTTGAGCTGATTTTTTATTTTTGGGAATAAAAAGAAGTCACACGGTGCTAGATCAGGGCTGTAAGGAGGGTGACCCAGGAGTTTGACTGGCGTGCTGTCCAGGAAGTCCCTCGTTTTGAGTGCGGTGTGCGCAGGTGCATTGTCGTGGTGGAGCAGTAGCCCGCGGAGCCCTGTGTTTGGTCGCTTGTTGCTTATAACAGAGAAAACTTCTGGCAAACATTTGGTAGTATACCATTCGGCATTAATGCTTCTTTGATCCCGTAAGGGAATTGATACCAAGTGGCCAGTCAAATTAAAAAAGCTAGCGATCAAAATCTTACCCCCGCTTCTAGATCGCTTCACTTTGGTAGGCGTTGGCTCATTTTGAAACACCCAAACAGTCGACTGGCGCTTGGTTTCTGGGTCGTATTGATAAATCCAGGACTCATCACCTGTAACGATGTCGTAAACACGCCGAGACGAGCCTGCTTCAAATTTGTTAAGCATATCACGGCACCATTCCACCCGGGCCTGCTTCTGAGCATCGGTGAGGTTGTGCGGCACCCAGCGTGATACTATCCTCCTCACGCGAAGATGGCTGTGTAGAATCTCGTGAACGCTTCCCGATCCAATCTTCAATATGTGTTGAATCTCCTGATATGTAATTCGCCTATTGTCTTGGATTAAATTTTTCACTGCTAGCACGTTTTCTTCGGTAACAGCCGTCAAAGGGCGACCGCTTCTTTCGTCATCCCCCAAAGTTGGTCGACCGCGCTTGAATTCGTTATACCAACGATACACGGTTGCCTTGGAAGGGCCTTCATCCATGAATGCCATTTGAAGTCTATCGTACGATTCATCCGGTTTCAGGCGACACTTGAAATCGTATAAAATCATAGCTCTAAAATGTTCCCGGCGCAGATCCATATTTCAGTGAGACACAATACTTTGAATTAACTCGCAAAAAATGTGGAGGGAAATTTTGAAATTGGAACTTACTTATTTTTACTTATAAATAATCATATTTTCGAAAAACATTATAACTGGCCAGTCTCCCATATATAAAAACTTTTTTTCGCAATACTTTCTGAGGGGCCTGGTATAAAGGCGGCGCGTGATTGACCCTTTCTTTACGTATGCACATGTATTTCACGATCAATCATCGTAAGCGTCAAAATAATGAAAAAATAATGTAAATATAATGTACAGTACAGTATAAGTGATCGTACATGATAATTTATTTATTTAATTCTTTATGCACAACAGGGTACAAAGGCGGTCTTAACGCCATAGGCGTTCTCTACCAGACAACCTTAGGGTAATGCAGAGACAAAGAATAAGGTAGATGCACCAGTAAAGTAGTAAAATATGTTTCGTACTACGGACTTATAATTACATATAATAAAAATAGATAAATACCTAAGTAAATTATACATATAATAAAATATACATATTATACATACCTACATATATAACTATAAATATATAACATCAAGATAATTCAAAGTCGAGCTGAATCTGCTAAATTGTTTTCACGGAAATATTTCCTTAACTTAATTTTAAAGGCGAGCCGACTGTTAGCCATCCTGATTTCATGAGGAAGCGCATTCCATAATAGGATAGAGTGCACGAAGAATGTAGAGTGAACGAAGTCAGAGCGGTGAGAAGGACATTGGAGAAGACGATTATTAGTGGAGCGGAGATATTTAGTATGACTTGTACATAGATACTGAAAATGAGAAGTTAAGTAAGAAGGAGAATTGGGAGAGAAAAGTAAAGAGAATAGAATAGAATAGATAATGTTTGTGAACAAGGGAATAAACATCATTCTAGAATGGATACAAAAAAATATTATAACTTACAGCAGAAAGTCTTCAAGGCAATACTCCTTAAATATCCAGTATGGTCAAAAGGCCCTTTAGCTGCTTCCACTTTCAATTTCTGGACCAATTGTCTGGACTGACTGTTGAAGACCTCGAGGAAGTTGAGCATCACTGGCAAGCTGAACGCAGGAGTCAATAACTTGCGGTGACGCTTCCAAACTTCACCTGGATACAATATGGCGCATTTTATATTGTGTTAACAAAAAAAGTGCAAATGTAATGTTTTATTTCCGTGTGGTGCCGGACATAAAGAATTGCACCACTCTATCTCTTCTCGAGGGTGTCGTAAAGGGATTTACCAGAGGATGGGCAGCAACGTTCTCTGAGTATTTATTCAACCAACTGCGATCGCCAACCCGCCTGCCAAGCGTGGCGACTATGGCATATCCCCCGCATCTGGGGGGAGGCCTAGCAGTGGACGTCTTTTGGTTGAAATGATGATGATGATGAATATTTGATTTGTTTATTAAAAGTTCGCTAATCAGACACAACAGATAGTTAATTGAGGAGTGCCTTTTCAAAATAGGTTAATTTATTATGTCCATAAGGTGGAAATGAGCAAGCTAAGTTTATATTATATTCATACCGTATGGGCTAGCGTTTGATGACCACCTCACCTGATTTAAGCGATGGTGCGTGGATGGTGTGGTCGGCGATAATACACGCTGTAGATAAGAAATTGGTGATTTCTACCTTATGTTCATTAGGAAATAGCCTCTTCACTCCTCAGTTTTATTAATCTATTGTTTCGCCACCGCCGGTGGCTTTACGCCGTTGAAGAAGGCTTTAGGTATAAGTCCACGAACCACGCTAGCCAGGGGCGGCGGACTACACCATGGTCTTGTCTTGGACTGATTCGGTTTGTTATCTCGTTTCATCTACGATTCATGATACACGTAACGAGGGAAAAATAAATAAAATCGAGAGAGAAACAAACCGAATCGTTCGACAATTCTTCTGAATCAGGCTACTGATCATAGAACAAGGGTAGGCAGAGGTGTATAGTACACCCACATTTCGCCAGTTATGTTATAGTCCCATGTAATAGGGGGCGAGCCTATTGCCACTAACCGGGCACAAATCCATACTCCGGGCTGCTACTGAGAATTTCCCAATGGAAAAACCCAATGACACTTTGCCCGACCCGGGAAAACACCTCTTTAGTATAATTTAATATCCCATTAGTTGCACACTTGCAAGTTACCACTGGTAACTTACCAGCAATGGTAATTTACCAGCAATAAAATACAGCCGTAATCTTAACCAGATTAATCCCAGAGATATTTTGTAAAGTTCGCGAATCGGTTCCGCTCCGGGTGAGTGTTTACGAAAAACTTGGTTAAAAACCGTAATTCACCGTTATTTTTCGACCCGTCCCCAAGCCTTGGGGCCATACTCCCGATTGGTTCGAGCTCTAAACCAAATAGAGCTACTGTCAATTTCTAGAGGAATGCAGTACGAATTGACACTAACTTGCATTCAAATTCGATTGATACAGAACTCGATCCACCCACAAACACACACATGAATCCCACACACACACCCCACACCCACACCTCGATCCCACATGAAATATTTCATACTGATTTACTAACCTGAAGACGTAATCAATCCTTCGCCCAACCAAGGCTTTGCGTAATCATAAGCGAAATGTTTCTGAAGACAGGCGTTAGCAGCTGTTAAGGCATCTTCTGGATCTGTTATTACTAAAACAATAAACTTATTTAATTGGCTTCTCGAAGATATGTTTTTAGATATGTTGAGGGTTGAGGGTTTTTGAAAGGCTGATTAATTCAATCTGTTAGCGAATCTTCTTTAAGCTTTTTTATTTAATTAAAATATAAACAACAAATCATAAAACTTTACATGATATAATAAATAAATAATAATAAATATTTTTGGGATATTTTTACACATCACCATCTAGTCCCAAACTAAGCAGAGCTTGTGGTATGGGTACTAGACAATAGATATAATACTTATATACATTTTTTTTTTGTAAATACTTACTAATAATACATAAGAAACAACCAGACCAACACAAACACTCATGTTCATCACGCAAATATTTGTGTCATGTGGCAATCGAACCCACGACCTCGTGATCAGCAGTCCGACACTCGAACCACTAGACCACAGAGGTCGTCATATAAGTGTTTATGTCAGCTGATTGGTTGAAAATTAACAAATCAGTCTTAGAAGTCATAAACAGCGGTTGTCATAAACAACATGTATCAGATATGCGAGCTCACTCAGGGCATAGCATAGATTTAAAAAATAAAAACTTTATTATTCAGAGTGTGGTTCAACTTATCTATCTTACTTAGATATTATAACAGTATTGTTTTGTTTGCACATAGGTATCTTAACTATTATAAAATTGTAAGCGTCTGTTTGTTTGTTTGTTTGTTTGTTTGTTCCAGCATCACGCTAAAACTACTGGACCGATTTTGATAAATTTTTTTTTGTTTGAAAGCTGATGATCTGACTTAAAAACTGGTATGGGTTTTGAGAAAGAAAGAAAGAAAGAAAAAAAAAAAAAAAATTCGTGGGTTGCGTACTCACCTGACAGATCGAAGCTTCTATGCATTTGCACGAGCGGATAGTAATGTACGATGGAGTGGAGTGGAGTGGAGTGGACAGGGGATGGGACTGGGGATGGGACTGGGGACGGGACAGGGGACGGGACTGGGGACGGGACAGTGGACGGGACAGGGGACGGAACATGGGACGGGAAATGGGACGGGACATGAGACGGGACATGGGACAGGACATAGGATGGGACATGGGACAGGACATGGGACATGGGACAGGACATGGGACATAGGACGGGACGATAGTGATATAGTGAGATAGTGGGACAGTGGGAAAGTAGGACAGTGGCAGTGGGACGGTGGGACGGTTGGGCAGCGGGGCAGTGGACCAGTGGGGCAGTGGGATAGTGGGGCAGTGGGGTAGCGGGGTTGTGGGGCAGTGGGGCAGTGGGGTCTTGGGGCAGCGGGGCAGCGAGGCAGTGGGACAGTGGGGCAGCGGGGCGGGGAAGCGGGGTAGCGTGCCAGCGGGGCAGCGGGGCAGTGTGGGACCGGGGCAGCGGGGCAGTGGTATAGTGGGGCAGCGGGGCAGTGGGGCCGTGGGGTAGCGGGGCAGCGGGGCAGTGGGGCAGTGGGGCAGCTGGGCAGTGGGTTTGCGGGGCAGTGGGGCAGTGGGGTAGCGGGGCAGTGGGGAAGCGGGGCAGTGGGTTACCGTAGCAGCGGGGAAGCGGGGCAGTGGAGGAGCGGGGCAGCGGGGCAGCGGGGCAGTGGGGCAGCGGTCCAGTGGGGCAGCGGGGCAGTGGGGAAGCGGGGCAGGCTGTGGGGCAGTGGGATAGTGGCGCAGCGAGGCAGTGGTGTAGCGGGGCAGTGGGATAGTGGGGCAGCGGGGCAGTGGGCAGCGGGGCAGTGGGGTACCGGCGCAGTGGGGCAGTGGGATAGTCGGGCAGCGGGACAGTGGGGCAGCGGGGCAGTGGGGCAGGGGGCAGTGGAGTAGCTGGGCAGCGGGGCAGTGGGGGGCAGCTGGGCAGGCAGTGGGGCAGTGGGGCTGCGGGGCAGTGGGGTAGCGGGGCATTGGTGCAGCTGGGCAGCGGGGCAGTGGTGCCACGGGGTAGCGGGGCAGTGGGGTAGCGGGGCAGCGTGGCAGAGGGGGCAGTGTAACAGTGGGGTAGTGGGGCAGCGGGGCAGTGGGGCAGTGGTACAGTGGGGCAGCTGGGCAGTGTGGCAGCGGGGCAGTGGGGCAGCGAGGAGGCGGGGCAGTGGGGCCGCGGGGCAGTGGGGCAGTGGGGAAGCGGGGCAGTGGGGAAGCGGGGCATTGGGGCATGCTGTGTGGCAGCGGGGCAGAGGGGCAGTTGGGTACCGGGGCAGCGGGGCAGTGGTATAGTGGGGCAGCGGGGTAGAGGGGCAGCGGGGCAGTGGGGTAGCGGGGCAGTGGGGCAGTGAAGTAGCTGGGCAGCGGGGCAGTGGGGGGCAGCAGGCCAGGCAGTGGGGCAGTGGGATAGTGGGGCAGCGGGGCAGTGGGGCAGTGGGGTAGCGGGGCAGCGGGGCAGTAGTGCAGCGGGGCAGCCGGGCAGTGGGGCAGTGGTGCCTCGGGGTAGCGGGGCAGTGGGGCAGTGGGGTAGCGGGGCAGCTTGGCATTGGGGGGCAGTGTAGCGGTGGGGTAGTGGAGCAGCGGGGCAGTGGGGTAGCGGGGCAGTGGGGCAGCGGGGCAGCGGGGCCGTGGGGCAGTGGGGCAGCGGGGCAGTGGGGTACCGGGGCAGAGGGGCAGCGGGGCAACGGGGCTGTGGGGCAGCGGGGCTGTGGGGCAGCGGTGCAGTGGGGCAGCGGGGCAGTGGGGCAGCGGGGCAGTGGGGCAGCGGGGCAGTGGGGCAGTGGGGCAGCGCGGCAGTGGGGCAGCAGGGCAGCGGGGCAGTGGGGCAGTGGGGCAGCGGGGCAGCGGGACAGTGGGACAGTGGACTGGACTGGAATGGACTGGACTGGACTGGACTGACGTGGGTTGGCAGAATTTAACGCGAGCGGAGCCGCGGGTAAAAGCTAGTTTAAGATAAAGTTAACGGCGGTGCCCATGCTAGTAAAATAATTGATTTTATACAGTGTTACGTAACTATTAATAAATAATAATAAATACATAAACAACTTTTATCATGGGACCATAGAAAAAAATCCTAAAATCTTTGTATGGGACCAAGCCTGAAATCGCAAAAAATCTGCTGTTCCCTAGAAAATATTCGATGTCGCTCGACAAAATGTATGGATCAGTTGATATTTTTTTCGTGATTTCAGGGTTGAGTAAAAGTAGTTCGATAGCATTTACTGAATGAGATCTTAAAAAATGACCACGCATTTCTGATTACATGTTGTATAAAGTTATCCTCCATTTCTGTTTTTGTAAAGTTTTGATCATACTCTAGATATTTCGAAGCAGACACCTCTGAATTATATTGTTTGAAGAAAGAAACTTACTGTAATATATTTTAGTTCCAAATATCATAGTAGTGACACCTCCTTGTTTCATGGCTTCTACAGCCATTGATTTAACAGTGCGCCATAAACCTGTTACAGAAGGAAAAGGTTTAATTTATTAGGCAGTAGGATTCCGAGAAACTCCCGGGAGTCGAAATAGTAGATTCTCTACTGTACACCGCTTGAAAGGTAAACTCTTTACTGTCGAGGCCTGTAATGAAGCAATTGACGGCCGAGTAATATTGGAAGTACGAGGCGAAGCCGAGTACTTCCCAAGTGATTTTTTTTTTTTTCTTATTAACTAAACGAGGCCGTTAATTGTTATTTCGGCCGAGACTTGTATAGTACTTTTCTCTCATTTGCGAGGAAACAATACACAAAGTAATTCAACAGTACTGTATCTAATTTTCACTAGCACCAATTAGCCCGCGCGCTCTTCTTGTTCTATTTTCAAAGTTTTGAATAAAAAAATGTGCATTCAGGCTGAATGATAGATATTTTGTGCCTAATAAGTAAAAACACCAAATTTACGTAAGTAGCATAATTTAAAAAATAAAAAGTCTCCAGCAATTTCTATTATTGTCGTGTTTGATATTACTTGGCCTGTTATTTCGTTGCATAAGGAAAAGAGCCGAGTGTTGTATTTTTTTTAAAATAATGTATCAATTTCCGAGCAAGTGGGAGTTTTATTTTTATCCGATACGGTCCGGTACGGTTGGATCACGTTTTCTTGTTGTCACGGGATCTATGTAGGTTTTATTTATTTATGAAAAAGGAAAGTAAAGGAAGCATTCCTTTATTTATTAATTATGGTAAAATTTGTTTTATTACTAATGATAAGCACCAATTATCCACTGTGTAGCACTACGAACCACTGTGTATTCGGGGGCGAGCCAACCCTATGGTACACTGTGGCTCATTGTCAACAAAAAAAAGTTTAATATTTATTTTTATTCTTACATTTCACAAAAAATAACGATACCTACATCTTAAATCTATCTATCGCTATTATTATCCGGAATTTCAATAAAGAAGTGTAGAGAAACAAGGCTCGGAAAAAAGTGAGCCATTATAGAACAGGTGACCCCGTGGGTGACCCTACTTATTTAAGCGACGATATTCCAAGTTTGAGCATATGTTTGTCTATAAACACACTTTCGATCATAGGAACGCACCCACGATACACGAGAAATCCTTTTGTGTAACATCGTTAAAAATATGAAATTTAATAGGAAGTTTTTTTTATACTTGGCGGGCTTGCCTGTGACCGCCACCTCACCTGATGTTAAGCGACGATGGTTCACGCTTGCCCAGCAAAGGTGACAGGATGGCAGTGAAATATTTCGACCCATCCTCTCAAGTGGCTACACCGGGCATCGTACCGGAACACGACTAGGTCGCTTGGCGGCACGTCGTTGCCCGGTGGGTGGTCGCAAGCCATCGGCCATGGCCTACCACCAGTATAAAGTATTATCAAAAGACCAGTTCAGGCATTACAAAATACTACAATTTTATTGGTTTTTGGCACAGAAATAGATAGAGTAGAATGGTTGTAATCACAATTTTACTTGCGATTCATGCGTGGCAACTTTCGAACAAACTACGCCTTACATATTGACGTCATTAATTTTAAAAAATTAACTTTAATCAAATGTGCTTTACAGCTTTTGTTTCTGCAATTAGAAACAGCACAATAAGGCATTTTTGCTGGTTTTTGTTACAGTATTTACAGAAACAAGTCATAAGGCGCACTGAGAAAGGCTTTGAAATGCCCTGTACTATGGTGCAGAGCACGTGCAGTGTTGACAAGCGCGCCCTGCCCACTTTTCCATTCTATCTATTTCTGTGGTTTTTGGCCATACGAATCAAGTGTAATAAAAACCCTTTTTCAAGGTTAAAGTTTACGATTAATATCCTTATGAGGCAATATTTATAATCCACAAATATAAAGTAACAAAGTTTAAAATTATTGTCGTAATCATAAGTTCTCTCAGATGCGGGTCATGCGACAGTTTATGTAGTTATGGCGCTTCGTCAGCAAGGTCAAGGCTATTCGTTGAATCCTGTACTAAGATTTTATTTGAAAAAAATGTATGTGTATTACCAATACTTCAGCTATTTTCATAAAATCAAATCTTATCAATATAAAATAAATAATTGAAAAAAGTGTAAAAGTACCTTTTTCTTGCTAAATTTGATATTTCTTCTAAAGGAATGCACCGATTCGTTTGTTTATTTTTTCTAATTGGCTAATCTTAAAACGGAATGTAAAATGAAGTTCAAAGTCGCTCAGCGAGCTATGCTTGGAGTTTCTTTGAAGGATAAAATCCGTAACGAGATTATCCGGAGAAGAACCGGAGTGACCGACATAGCTTGTAGGATCAGTAAGCTGAAATGGCAGTAGGCTGGCCATGTCTGTCGAAGGACCGATGGCCGCTGGAGCAGACGAGTCCTTGAGTGGAGACTGCGAATCGGCAAACGCAGCGTATGGCGCCCCCCTGCCAAGGAGACCGACGACCTGAAGAACATGGCTAGGGGGTAATGGATGCGGGAGGCAGAGGACCGAGTGTTGTGGCGCAACTTGGGAGAGGCCTATGTCCAGCAGTGGACTGCGATAGGCTGAGTTGATGAAAACGGAACGTTCGATTCTAAAATCTTTTGATATATTAATATCAAAACTTAAATTTTTCTATATCATCGTAAGAGAGCGAAACGTAGTGGACAAGGTAAGAAAGAGATGAAACTAGTAACAGGACGAATAGCACCGTCACTTTTTAGTTTGCTCAAGTTCTTTGGCGTAGTACCCAAGCGCCGACGTAGGAAGATACATGTCACAGCAAATCAAAATAAAATAAATAACTACATACGTTATGGTGGTGCTACAAAGACGTGCACCGGTATAATGCATTGAATTGCATTGTGTTTGTAATTTGTTGTTGTTTTCACATAAATTTGACAAAATGTAGGGAACAGCTGATTATTTTTTCGCGATTTCATGATTGGTCTCATAGTAGAAGTTGTTCATAATAATGAGTAGGTTTAGTATGAACTAAGAAACAGGTTCTATAAATAAAAAAATAAAGGGTATGCGATAAAAAAAAAACAAACAAATAAAGCTAAACGTTAGTGGAACAAAAACCACCAGTTGACCTCCTTACCAAAATAATCCGGTAATATTAATTTTCCGTTCCGATTATAATTAGAATCGATACAAAAAGTTTTTTGATTGACAGTAAGTTCCTTTCTACGAGTCATACTTTTTGCTGATATTTTTTGCGCATCTCATCTTGTTTGTCTTTGATCCTGATTATGATCAATATTTTTTTTTCGTTTTTAGTGTTCCGTGCCTGAAGGGTGCCAAACGGGACCCTATTACTCTCGCTACGCTGTCCGTTCGTCTGTCCGTCCATCCGTCCATCCGTCCATCCGTCCGTCCATCCGTCCGTCCGTCCGTCCGTCTGTCTGTCACAGGGCTGTATCTTTTGAACGGTAATAGGTAACTGGTTGAAATTTTCTCAGAAATTGTGTTGCTATGAGGTGTATCACGACAAATACTAAAAACAAAAAAAAGTCGAAAACCAAAGGGGGTCCCCAATCTCCATACCTCAAAACCCCGAAACCTCAAAATACATGCATTTTTTTAACGTAGGTGCTTCCTGCTCTGTCTTCAAAACGGTAATATATACCAGCGTCAAACTTGGTCAGATTATAGTGCATATTATGTAGTTTAGCAACAAATACTAAAAATAAGACAAACATAGACATATGTGGTGGTAACTGCGTAAGAAAGACATGTAAAAAAATCATATTTCGCGCACTGTACGTTGATGTCTTTTGATAAACTCTCGTAAATGAAATCAGTTTTTATGGGGTATCAGGTCTTGAGAGGTACGGAATCCTTACTGCGCGAGTTCGACTCGCACTTGGCCGGTTTATTTTACACATTTGTTAACAACGAAATATTTTACCCTTACTACTGTTGCGAAGAAAAAGTGATAAACTTGCCTAATTAGTGTAATTTGAATCTTAAATCGATATCTGCTAAGGTTGTAAGGTTGTTGTTAGGTTGTTGGTTATTGTAGAATTAGAATTTTCTAAAACCTAAGAACTCTTTTGTTGGTCCAGTGCATGGGGTCCTGGGTTCGATTTTCATTAGGAAATACTCAGTCGCAGCCCGGAGTCCTGATTTGTGTCCGTTTAAGGGAAATGTAGCAGCCAAGTGACGCCCCCATCAGTAATAAAAAAATTACTCGCTAATTAGGTACATCATTTATCGAAAAATAGTTTTTAATAATTGAAGTACAGGTACTGTTGCGGAGATGATGTGAGGACTGTATAGATAAATAATGTTTTACCCAAATTTAATAAAAACGACGATAAATGTGATAACTCTTAGTATTTTCCTTTTTCATGTAACAGAACAATTTTACAAAGCCACAATAACAGATATTTTTAAAAATAGATCAAAAAGAATATGATGATAAAAGAAATAAAATATGTCAATAGCAAGGAGTTTGCAACAGGTACTCTTTGATTAATAACCAAAGCAGGTACTGTAGTTTAATCAAAAACTATTAACTCTGTAAAGTATAGTACACTGTAGTAGATGTAGATGGAAAAAATCCCAAAAGGGGCGGTTTTTGCACTTTTTCTATGTACAACTACAGCGAAGTATAATTTACAGAGTTAATAGTTTCTGATTAAACTACAGTAAGGTATTTCAATCGTTAAAAATGAATTTTTGATAAATGATATTTGTATTCAGCGATCTCAGAATAGTACATAAAAAACACAGCGAGTAATATTCTACATTCCTCTTAATGGTAAAAGGCTTGCACCCTATTACATGGGACTTATACCATTGTTCGACAAAAAAACAACCAGCTTCAGAAAATAAGAGCAAAATTATATTTCGGTATACGGTTAAATATTAATAAAAATTGAACTGTTACATAGTGTACCACAAGTACGAAAATATAAACCGCCAAGTGTTAGTCGTCCGTGTGGTGCCGGACGTAAAGAATTGCACCACCCTTATCTCTTCTCATGGGTGTCGTAAAAGGCGACTAAGGGATTCACCAGAGGATGGGCAGCAGCGTTCTCTGAGTATTTAACCAACCAACTGCGATCGCCAACCCGCCTGCCAAGCGTGGCGATTATGGCATATCCCCCCAACATACATATGCTTGGGGGAGGCCTATGTCCAGCAGTGGATATCTTTCAGCTGAAATGATGAATGATGATGAAGTGCCAGTCAGACTCGCGTAGTAAGGGCTCCGTACCTCTCAACGACCTGATACCCCATAAAAACTGATTTAATTTACGAGAGTTTATCAAAAGACATTGTAGTGTGTGACGCGCCTTCCCCTATATAAATGCAACCTAACTTGTAATCGGTGGAATATATTATACTAATTGCACCCAAACAGTCTTCTTTGATTCGCAACCGAACGCCCGTCCATACAAGGCCACCCTGCCAGTGCTGCCTTGTGAGCAGCGCTGCGACCATTAAGTGCAAAGTATTAATGTGTTTGAGGTTTCTTCTGCTCATCGAGACCAAGATTGACGGCTCAAGTCTAAAGCAAATAGTGCGACAGTGAAAAACATTGGTGGACGTGGCAGCGATGGGTTTCATCATTTTTATAGATCGTCCTTGGGCGCCTGAGCTGGGCCAGGTTGATTACTTAGTGGTGGCGCCGGGAGAATTCGGTGATGCTGATGCCGCATTCACCTTAGATGACCGCCAATACTGGGGAGCGGCCAAAGGACCGTTCTACCATAACGTGGAGTTTACTGGTAGTGATTGACTGAAATGTGATTGGTGAAAGTTTTTACATTATTTAATGCCGCGGATATTTAAAATATTATTTAGAAGTAGGTATTATTATATACCCAGAGTTTTACTCAGGTTTAGGTACTTGTAACATAGAATGAATGAGGTAAATAATATATTTACATAGTTATATGCCTGTTGACAAGAAGTTAATTAAAAAAAAATTCCTATGAAAATCTCTTGCCGCCAACTATATCCAATTTTATTAGTTAAATGCCTAAAATGTTTATTTATCTTACAAATGTTAAATAATGTAAAAATCTATATTAAAAACTCGTAATTTATCAGAGCATAATATTTTTATAATAATTATTGTGTAATCCCATTTCTATTTTTAGTATTATCTTGTGACTTGTAATAGAGCTCCTGTACTTACATAGCTCAAATTTCGTTTCAAGTTTTCAAGTCAGAACAGCGCATGGATTTTAGTTATTTTAAATACAGACTGCCTCGTTGGTCTAGTGGTCGCAAGCGCGACTGCTGAGCGTGGGGTCCTGGGTTCGATTCCTGGGTCGGGCAAAGTGTTATTTATTTATTTTATTTATTTATTAAATTTATGCACACACAGAGAAATAATAATAAAGTACATAGAAATCAATAGTACAAAGGCACTGCTTATTTCTATAAGAAATTTCTTCCAGCAGACCTGCGAGAGGAAAATTTGAAGCAAAGAGATGTAGACACAGTGTGTCAAGTAATACTAATAAATATACCTACATATATATATATACTCATACATTACATACACGTTATTGGGTTTTTTCATTTGGAAATTCTCAGTAGCAGCCCGGAATCTGGATTTGTGCCCGGTCAATGGCAATAGGCTCGCCCCCTTTTACATGGGACTTATAACATAACTGGCGAAATGTGGGTGTACTATACACCTCTGCCTACCCCTTCGGGGAAATACAGGCGTGATGCTATGTTATGTTAAATACAGACACTTGCGACTTTAAAATTTATCTATTTAAAATTTGTTTTTGTGTTGTTTTAGACTTTTAGTTTTGAATTATCTTACTTATGTGGTGTATCTTATATCAATATTAAAATAGTTCTTAAAAACGGTATGAGCTTAACTTTATAAATCTGTTCATTTCTTTTAAAATTAATAATTTGCATATTTGTGGACTAGTGATTTTTTGTAAAACATAACCATAACATTACCATTATTTTTTTCTTTCTGTTTCGCTGCCGGCTTGTTAAAATAGTTGTGATTAGTTGGTATTTTGGCAAGCATAAAATAATAATATTTTTTCATTAATTTAATCGAAAATGTATTTTTGTAATGATTGTAACATGCAAATCGGTGTCATTAGTAAGTTGATGATTTCAGCAAAAGTTTGTGATATGACTCGTTCCCACGTCAGGCAGGTGTGCCATGCATACGCTGCATTTTTGCGGTGTTGAAATCTGAATCGGATTATGTTTTGTTTTGAATTAGATTGAATACCTATAAGGCAATGTTGTGTTTTTTTTTTCTTTACAATAAACGGGGGAGGTGTAGTGTGTGACGCGCCTTCCCCCTTATAAATGCAACCTAACTTGTAATCAAACCCAAACAGTCTTCTTTGATTCGCAAAATCGCAACCGAACGCCCGTCCTTACAACATCAAAGCACAGTGCGCGAAATATGAATTTTTGCATGTCTTTCTTACGCAGGTACCACCACATATGTCTATGTTTGTCTTATTTTTAGTATTTGTTGCTAAACAACATAATGTGCACTATAATCTGACCAAGTTTGACGCTGGTATATAATACCGTTTTAAAGATAGAGCATGAATAAAAACATAAAAAAAATGCATGTTTTTTGAGGTTTCTTGTATGGGTTCCCTTTGGTTTTAGACTTTAAAAATAAAATACTTGTGATCGTCCCTTAAAGTGTCGATAATTGGGGATGTTACTTATAAAAGTTTTTTTTATTATTAAGAAAAACGTAAAGAAAAAGAAATATCTATATCTTATTATTTAAAGATTTTCGATTTTTATCTACTATAAATCTAGTGAGGCGATTGTGGCCTATTTGAATTATTTTCGATTAAGAATGAACTATTTTATATGTCGTTTCACTAGAAAGATGTAATTCACTTGCTGTCTATAGGAAGATCTAAAATATTTTATTTTGTAATATGTGTATTTTAACGCTTGTGAAATAGCTTTTTTTCTTTTTATTATTATTATTTTAATTACTTACAACTTACAAACAAACAGAATTTTGGTCCAGATCAGCATTTTACTGCCAGTATCAATTTGAAAAAAAAAACTTACTTATGCCATCACCAGCCAGCAAGTGAATATGCCCAACGATGGGCAACACCCCCGGATGCATCGGGGGTAGTTTGTGTCTTCCGTCCCTTATGTACACCATCCATGCCCAAACTGCGCAAAGGCATGTCAAAACACTGAATAATATGAAACCGATCATCTTTGGCACTCTTTGGATGACTGTCGCGAATTGAACGTGAACCGAAGCACTACGTAAACTATATAAGATGATCGCGTAGCCTTCGGCAGTAAGTGTCTGGTTGTACATAAAAAACCGATCAAGAGTGAGTCAGACTCGCGCGCTAAAGGTTCTGTACCACCAGGCGCGGTTCCAGCCCAAGATTTTGGGGGGGGGTCAACTTGGCTTACGTACAGTTTCAAGGTCCAAATTTCCCAAATTTTTTTTTTTTTCGCTTTGACATGGTAATGTTTGGAGTTAGTTTATTATGTAACAGAATAGTTACATACAAAATGAACGTTAACAAAGAGGAAACGAACGTTGGGAATTTTTCATATTTATGCGAAAAGTTGACTTCAATTTAACCCACTTGTTACTACCGACCTTTATAACGCCACGAATCGAGCGTTAGATCTACCCGATATTTATGAGTGTTTATTGTTACATAAACAAAGATTGTTTTACTTTAATTTAACGAGGATTGATCACTTAACAATAAACTAGTGTGTTTGTCACAACATTTTTAGTGATTTGAAGTTTAGAAGTGTTTTAACATCAACGGTATAATTTCTTTGAAACATGGTTTCGAAAACGTAGTTTTTTTTGTATTTCTGTTAGGTTTCCTATATTTTGATTTAAAATGTCGTAAAGTATTCTTCTCACAGCTTACATATAATATATAACTGATTCAAATATCATGGTTCTTCATAACGATTTACGCCTGTTATTATTTGTGGCGTTATAACACCCGGTAGTAAAATTGGCGTACAGTGACCAATAAAATTATGGTTTCACGCTAGTTGCAAATAAGGAAATGGCTCAGTGACATAATCGATATTTTACATTATCCAGATTCGTACGTTGATTTTCCGAGGAAAAATCACAATATTTCCACCAGAAAATGCAAATACTAAAGTGACTGACGGGGATTCTGGCGATGAAAATGTTGTATCACTGCAAAATCTCCTAGATGTGATATGTTAATTTGTATCATATCAACCCATTTTATTGATTTTCAGGTTCCCAACTAATAATTTCAGCAGAGATTGTCTTTGACGATTCTTCAGACAGTGAAGAATCTGAAGATGATTTGTCTTCGTCTGCATTGCACAAAAAGGCACATTGTTGAATCATTGTCGATGGGGAACAACAGACACCATCTACATCTATACCTATAGCAGTTCCATTCGTGGTAAAAGTGTTATTTGTCATTGTTTTACCATTGCCTATATATGCCTTTATATAATGCCTGGCAGTAACATAAAAATGGCGGTGGCGATTATGACCACTTATCCTATCGTCGAATTGTTGCGAGGATGGTTGGAGACATTTAGAATACAGGAAAAACGTGGATCCAGCTGCATACCTAGAAGCCATCACGAGGTTTTTTGATATGATGGTACTGATCACTTAATTTAGTACCTATGAGGATTCACAAAGCCATTGCACGATTCAGAAATGATTTTTTTTCTGTCGTAAATCTACACTATTATAAAAGTAACTCTGCCTGTGTCTGTTTGTTACCTCATCAGGACTAAACCACTGAACCGATCGTAGTGACATTTGACAAAGTGGTAGCCTGGGACCAAGAGAAGGAAATAGGCTACTTTCTCATCCTGAAAACCAATGGGTTCCTGCGGAGTAAGCGATAAATGATGTCCAGGCGGGCGTAGCCGCGGGTGACCTTTAGAGTTTCGTATACATTTACATCCAAAATTATGTTCTTATGCGTATCATGCATGTGATTGGCGAATTATTACTTTGAATATCCAATTAAAACTGCTATAAGTACATCTATTTCTGTTTTATTCAATACTAAATCGCATGCAAGCAAACTTTTTAATAGCAGCCTATCTTACTACCGGGCGTTATAACGCCACCCATTTTCCAGATTTTCCAGGGAACCAGGATTTTTTTCAATATTTTTCTCAGAACACTACCTTATCATGAAGTAATATACTAAAAATTCAGAACGTTCTGCGTGAGAAAAAAGTTTCAGTAATATCTGGGTTAAGTGTATTTTTTGGAGTTGTAGGCTATGTACGTTAATGAAGAAGCGCAAACGAAGCGAGCGTGACATTTTTTTTTCACCGCCAAAGCTTCAATCGCTTGCGCCTTTGAGTGTCCACTCGCAACGGCAGGCTCATGTAAAGTAGCGCAAACCGTTCAACAAAATGAACTACCGCCGTCGTATGTGATATTATTTGTCATTAAACTGGAAATATCATTCATACTTTATTTTGAGCAAAATAATACCTATGCTGTAAATTGAAATTCAGTACATAAACAAAATTCTAAGTATTTTTTGACGTACGAGTAGATGCCGTGTGATATCGTGTTTGAGTAAGTAGTACTTACCTAGTTTTCATTTCATTGTTTACTTTTGGACGTTTAAGCAGGAAGTCAATCATTTATTTTATTTATTGTTGTATATTGTTCATTTTTAGGAGATTTGTCAATTTGACGTGTACAATTTGGGGGGGGGGGGGTCATGACCCCTACGAATTTCCACAATTTTCCACCGCTAGGCAGGAAGCGGCACTCAACTGCGGTCGGAGTTGTGCTGCCAGGCAGCATACAGCACCCGAGGGGTATGTTGCAACTGCATTAGTTTAGTTAAATATATCTACATTGACTACATTATCTTTTTATTACACTAAGTATTTTTGTAAAAAAATTAGAAATAGATAAAAACAAAGATAACCTACCTAAAATCTTTTTTTATTAGGTACCTAAAGTTCTAGACAGCCAGAGCCGTTATAACCCGTGGGTGCAAGGGCTGGCCGGGCTGAGGCACCGGAGATGTCTTGACGTCCGAGATGCCACCGCCCCGTGCCGAGGCCCGAGAAATTATTTTACTCAGCTCAAACTTACCTTCATTATGATTGTACCTACCTGTATATGTATACATTACCTATACAGTGCCGCGTTGCACGCCATAATTTTAACATTGCCGCGGCGCCACAGATTCACGGCGCTGCACGTTAGTACTATTAGATATTCTGTGGCGCTGCGCAGGCGCTGTGTAGCTGCCATTACCAAACCTACATCACAAGAGGTAGTGCTGGAATGACTAGGGGGTGCCCGAGCTCGGTTGCACCCCGGTGCCAGATAAGCTAGAAACAGCCCTGTATACAACGTGTATCAGAAATGCGTGGTCATATTTTAAGAGCTCATTCAGGGCATCGCATAGAACAACTTTTAATATGGGACCAACCCTGAAATCGCGAAAAAAATATCAGCTCTTCCCTACTAAATCATCAATGTCGCTCGACAAAATATAAGGCTCAGCTGTTTTTTTTTCGCGATTTCAAGGTTGACCCCATGGTAACAGTTGTTCAATAGCAGCCCCTGAATAAGCTCTTCAAATATGACCACGCATTTCTGATACACATTGTATAATTATCATTTTAGGCATTTTATAGTTCCAGAATAACTGACACACTTGTGTTTAACGCCATCTGTTATACATTTAACAAAGTTTATTGGGAGAAGAGAAGGTTCTCGTCTAACAGGTTACCCGAAGTACTCGGTTTCTTAAAGTTTACGACTTACGTTGCGATACAGTTGAATGTACCTAACCTAGCAATGCAAGTTTCTTCCTTTTACGGTAGATGGCGTGTTTCCTCACACTAGCAGTTATTTGGATTCCCTGTTTATTTGTATTTCGGATTTTTCCGATAAAATAAGTTATTCAGAATGGATGTTGCCCAAGTAACACAAAACCGAGGTTACCTAAAAGCCAATTTACATCTCCAAGTCTTACATAAGATGTTAAATGACATCCACAAAGTATTAAAGTTGTACAGTCGCCTGCATGACAGTGGTTACACGTCAATTCGAAAACCGCCCTTCATCATCATCATTTCAGCCGAAAGACGTCCAATGCTGGGGATATGCCATAATCGCCACGCTTGGCAGGCGGGTTGGAAAACCGCCCTTACTGCTTACGAAATAAAGATACTGCTAATGTCAAAGTGTTACCACCGCTGTGCGGTCGACCGTACATACAACTTTAAGTATTGATAAAATCTACAGAATTAATACTTTGCGGTTGCCATTAAACATCTTTTCTAAGACTCTGATATAGATGTATATTGGCTTTTACTTTTACTTTTAAACGGTTTTAGGGTTCCGTACCTCAAAAAGAAAAAACGGAACCCTTATAGGATCACTTTGTTGTTCGTCTGTCTGTCTTTCTGTCAATAATTTTTATATAAAAAACGGGTTGACATATTAAGATGAAATTTATATCAAATACTAAGGTCTACAGTCCACAGGAGTATAAAAAATTCAAGCTTCTACTTCTAAGTCAACGCAATCAAAGATACGGGCATTTATGTCAAATATTTTGATACTCGCAAACTCACTCATCAAAACCTATTGGGTCCTTCCCGTTCCCGTTCACCTAGAATCTTGAAATTTGGCAAGAAGCAGTAAGGTCTTACAGTACAAACAAAGGTTTTTTGGTTACTTGGAGCTTTCTGCTTGAGGTGTCTTATAAACCATGCAAATTAAAAATAATTTGTCAAGCAGCGCCGATGAAGACTTGGCTTGGCTAGGTTTTGGGCCCCATCACATAGTAGTTCTAGGTGTAAAGTTTGAATTACTGTCAGCATGTTTTGAAAAATGAAGAGCAACTTAAGTACGAGTAACATTATTGTGATTGAGTTTTATGTATATGTACCTAATTGAGAATTTAAATTAGACATAAATACAAAAGTCTCAGCTGTCAGCTGTCGCTCAACGAGCTATGCTTGGAGTTTCTTTGAATGATAAAATCCGTAACAAGATTATCCGGAGAAGAACCAGAGTGACCGACACAGCTTGTAGGATCAGTAAGCTGAAGTGGCCATGGGCTGGCCATGCCTGTCGAATGACCGATGGCCGCTGGAGCAGACGAGTCCTTGAGTGGAGACCGCAAATCGGCAAACGCTGTGTAGGGCGCCCCCAGCCAGGTGGACCGACGACCTGATGAAAGTAGCTGGGGGGGACTGAATGCGGAAGGCAGAGGACCGAGTGTTGTGGCGCAATTTGGGAGAGGGCTATGTCCAGCAGTGGACTGCGATAGGTTGAGTTGATGACAAAAGTCTTAGATCCACAGTTTTGAGAGAATCGGGATTACGAGTTTCTACTCTTTTTTGCAGGATATGCCAAGATAAGGAGTCGCAATAATATATAGTGTATTTTTTATATTTCAGATCCAGTAAAGTTCGAATGGAGATGTCGAATTTTACCACCATGATGTTGGAAGCATCAGCGGTGATTTTATAGTGCCTGAAGAAATGCATTAGAATAGTTTTCATGGATAACATTGCGTACCATTTACCTGGAATATAGGTATACCTATTATTAATATTTAAAAATCAGAAGAAGTTAAGAGTAAAATAAAGAAATAATGCATTGATGATGCAGGTGAAGGAAATAGAAAGAAAGAAAAAAGAAAAGAAAAATAGTTTATTTACTACAGCCAGAGGCACACAATAACAATAATAAACAATTTCATCAACTATAATACAAATCCTAAAAGTATAATTGTGTGCCCCACGGCTGCACTAAATAGGCTCAGT
The DNA here is from genome assembly GCA_949699075.1 of Asteroscopus sphinx. Taxonomy (NCBI): domain Eukaryota; kingdom Metazoa; phylum Arthropoda; class Insecta; order Lepidoptera; family Noctuidae; genus Asteroscopus; species Asteroscopus sphinx. Next base: position 9,177,207 of record OX453025.1, on the reverse strand, counting down.
TCAGCAAAAATGCCTGCCAACTAGTGTCTGACGCTGGTTTTCAACTGGACCTTGTACACAATACTGTGTTATAAACACTGAGAAGACAGCTGATAGAGATTTTTTAATGGTAGGTATAGGAGTGCGAAACCAGCTGAAGGTCCTCCTGATGTTATGTGGTTACATTTACCCATAACAACTGCAATACCACCAAGGCTATTGCCTAAATATTATTGAAAATAGCGTTCGCCAAACTGAGACATGGAGATGGAAACTCTCATGTGATTGTAATTTTATCGGCACGCGTACGTACCCTTCACACTGGAACAGCAATGCAAGCATTACTAAGAGGACATACAATGCCCTACGTGTGCAGTATAATAATGCGTTTAGGATTCTGGCAGGACTGCCGGGTTTTTGTAGCGCTTCCGGGATGTTCGCTGAGTCGAGGATTGACGGTTATCATGCCATCATCCGGAAACGGTGTGCCTCGACCCTATGCAGAATGCGTTCCGGCTCCCACAGCATCCTAAGCGCATTGTGCGACAAGTGGGATTGTCCAATGTTGCGACACTGGATAGGGCTTCACACGTCTAGTGCGAACTACCAGTTTTCAGAATTACTCACATTTGGTTTTAGGTTTTCTTTTGTTTTTACTAACACTTTAAGGATCTACTTGTGATCTGAATTTTTTTTAATATTATTATTACTGTCTGGCGGCAGAAGTAGGCATGGCGGTAGTGCTTCCCCGGACGAATTCTTTCTCAAAGGAGCTCTTCTACCACAAAAAAGAATGCGACTAACTCCCTATTAGTCCAAGCATAGCCAGAGTAACCTGGCTTTATCTCACATCTTCACTTATATTTATAAATGTGAAATTGTGTTATAATAGTTGTAATTATAATCATCCCTATTCCAAATTGTTCCTAGTGTCGAAACGATTCACCACAAAAATAGATAGAATGGAAAAGTGGGCAGGGCGCGCGTGCCAACACTCTGCACCATAGTGCAGAGCATTTCAAAGCTTTTCTCAGTACGCCTTATGACTTGTTTCTGTAAATACTGTAACAAAAACCCGCAAAAATGCCTTATTGTGCTGTTTCTAACTGCAGAAACAAAAGCTGTAGAGTACATTTGATTAAAGTTAATTTTTAAAAATTTGTGACGTCAATATGGGAGGCGTAGTTAGGTCGAAAGTTGCCACGCATGATCACAAGTAAAATTGTGATTACAACCATTCTATTTCTATCTACTTCTGTGAGGTTAACGCTACTTTACTATTGATTACAGATTAACGAAATGTAGCCATTAACCATCTGTATGGTACAGAAGCAGTGTAGTTTACAGAGTGATATCTTTATCTATATTGTTATTTATGAGGCTTCTATCACAAAGGGTTCTTTTCTTTGAGATATTACTATTATTTTCTAATATACCATATTGGCTAAGGAAGAGTTATTCCGTGTGGTGCCGGACATAAAGAATTGCACCGCCCTATCTCTTTTCATGGGTGTCGTAAAAGGCGACTAAGGGATTCACCAGAGGATGGGCAGCGGCGTTCTCCGAGTATTTAACTAACCAACTGCGATCGCCAACCCGCCTGCCTAGCGTGGCGATTATGACATATCCCCCAACATGCTTGGGGGATCTCTTATTAGTTTTATATTAAAAGAAGGTTTGTATCGTTTGTATAATACAAGGTATTTAATAAACTACAGGATGACTAGTTAAACGAGGGAATTTTTGAAGGAGGATGTTAACCCAGATATTACTGAATTACAAATATAAGCTATGGATACACAAAGGACCAACTGTATCTATAATAACACTAAATTACAATTATAAGCTTTGGATACGCAAAGGGCCATCTGTATCTATCACATAGGAAAATACCATTGTTCATTTTGCTTTGAAGCCGACAAGGCAAGTAATCTAAGGACCAATGAAAATGGTTCTTAAAGCCAATGGTGATAGATAGTTCCGCAACACGTGTCGCCCTCTTACATTGGGTCACAAATCAACGGTGGGGTTGAAATTGCCCATTGCCCGCGTCCCGTATAAAATGCGACAGCCCATCCGATGGCCAGGGCCAGATCAATGGATATTGGAAATTGGGCTACTGACTTACTCTGTCACAGAATAAATGAGAATCCAGACGCAGAACACAAGAAGTGAAAAAGTATCTGACGAAAAGAAGGAGGAGGTAAGAAGGCTCAAAGTCACTCAAAGTGCAATGGAGGGCAATCTGATTCAGAAGTCCTAAAGTGGTCAAAGTTTTTGTAGACCTCGTTTTGTGGTCGTTCTCGTGTCATTCCAGGTTTTTTTTAAGAGTGCGGATAATTTTGCGTTTTAATTCAGTATATGTTCCTTATCGCAACCACACTATTAAAATGGACTTTAAAAACAAAATAATAAATCGACTGTATATGAGACTCGAAAATTTTCGCGCACGCTTTCTATGGCGTGTTGACTTTCATTTTGTTTTATAGTGAATTTTATTAATGCGGTTCCGATAAGAAACAGATACTAAACCTATATTCAAATTATCCACACTCTTTTAAAATATCCTGTATACCTACAAACAAACGACAACCAACAAAAACAAAAACCCTGTAACAAAAACCCTGTTGTTCCTGTGAGCTACGTTATCAGAATCGATATTCACTCCAGGACACAAGTCATTTGGAAAAACTCTTCAATAAAGAGAGTGAGTGAGTAAGTTTTGAGTGATATAATCACTTTAAATTTACGATTAATAATGATTTAATGATCATTTATTATTTAATTTGTCTATTTTATTGAAGAGTTTTTCCAAATGAGTTGTTACCTTACGTATGAATATCGATACTGATACCGTACAGCACAGGAACAACAGGGTTTTTGTTAGTACGGTCGGCGTAGGCCTACGAAAAGTTTTGGTGCATATTGCTGGTATTCCTCAAGATTTACTTTTTCCGCGAGTCGGAAATACCGATGTTTTTTTTGGTACACATTTTCTTTACCTCCTTGTCTCTTCTTCTTCGGTCGTGTCGACATGAGCTACATACCGATAACAGCTCATGCCGTGGGAATAAGATTAGCCAGTTAGCAGGTATCTGAGATACCGTATCTCGTCTGAAAAATATTCTTTGGCTTGTAGACACAGTAGCGCCTACATATTCAAGTCTGAGCAATGTGACTAGCAGATAATTTAAACGAATGCCGGTCCTACGAGCGCGTTTTTTACGAATACGATTCGATACCGAAATTGAATAGGATCTAGTTCCGTTTGTTTCTGGATGATGGAAAGTATCATAAAGAGTTTTGTGCTTAGATTTTCAGATAGGTAGTAGTGCCATAAATAGTATTGTTAAATCTTATTCGTGAGTGCCACGCTTTGTCTATTTTTTCAATGGAAAGTATCTTAAAGAGTTTTGTACTCAGATTTTCAGGTAGGTAGTGCCTTGTAGAGATTTTTTGGTTGTTTCGTGAGTGCCATGCTTTGTCTTTTTCCCAATGGAAAGTATCTTAAAGATTGTGCTTAGATTTTCAGATAGGTAGTGCTTTGGAGTCTTTTGGCTGACTCAAAAGTAAATTCGAATTCAAATACAAAAGTTTTTATTTCAAATAAGCATTTACATGCACTTTCAAAACGTTAAGAATCTAGTTGCAGGGTTCCAAAATGTTGGTCCTATGGAGAAGAGCCGGCAAGAAACTCCATGGAAATACTCTTTTCATGTTAAATAGTACAAAGGTATGTTTACACTGTTTACAACTAGATGGCGACACCAGTAGCATTCAGTAATAATTTGGTGTATCGCATGTCAATATTTATTTTGTTGTACCTACAATTTTTGATAATAACAGTTTCCATATTAGTGTATAATCTATGAATAACAGTCTTGAATACATAATCCATTACTATCCGTGAGTCCTTTAATTTCTCTCTAGAAAAAATAGTTAAATCGGTAAAACCAGGCAAACAAATGGTCCTTCGTTCACCGGATAACAGTACCGCGACACGTAGTGTGCAGTTTTTGTAAAAACAATTAGTGAATAAACTCTCGAGACTAATTTGTAAGTCACACCTTGACACAGTGCGACACAGTGCTTATAACATTGACTTTTAGACAGTTAAGTTAGTGATAATACATATTATTGGAGATTGAAACTGATAAAAACCGTTACATCAAAGAAATCTGTGATCGTAAAGAAGTGATTGTGAAAACAAAATCGAACTTTTTACAGACTCAATAATATTTGTAGTTATTAGCAAGTAACTACTGCATATATTATTTTCTGTTGTTAGTGCGTAAGGGGGCGTACATACCTGCGCAGAGTACGTGAGTAAGAAAAACTTTGTTTACAATGGAAAAGATCAATCAGCTTTTTAACCGACGAAAAAAAGGAGGAGGTTCTCAATTCGACGCGTATATTTTTTTTTTTTTTTTTTTTTTTTTTATTTTTTTTTTATGTATGACCACGCATAACTTTTTACAGAGTGGTCCGATTTTGATGATTCTTTTTTTATTGGATAGGGTATATCTTGAAGTTGGTCCCATTTAAATTTCAAAATCAAAATCCACCCCTAAGGGTAGTAAAACAGGGGATGAGTGTTTGTTCACCCACTGAATTCTTACCTGTTAACCGATTCTGTTGAAACTTGACATACATAAATATAGTTCTAGACACTACGACATAATGGAGACCTGGATTTAGAGTTTAACTACAAAAAAATGAAAAATAAAACTTTTTAACAAAAAATTGAACCGACGAAAACAGAAACTGAAAAGCGAAAAATAACTAATTATGAGTCGGCGCCAAACAACCAATCAACGAAGATCTTAAATTACTTTAAATAAATAATAAAAACAACGTCACATCAAATACAACGTGAGATTTTCAACGATAAACAATAACTTTCCAAAAATGCGTTCTCCGCTCGGCCACTTCCAACTTACACGCACTATGCTTGTTAAAAGTTCGTTTGGCGCCGACTCATAATTAGTTATTTTTCGCTTTTCAGTTTCTGTTTTCGTCGGTTCAATTTTTTGTTAAAAAGTTTTTACGTTTACAAGAAGAACGATTCGAACAAATACAAAAATCTCAACGTAATCATAAAAAAGCTGGGAAAGACCGGCTAGTGTTAAGTTACTTAGATACTCGTCTGGAGAATTTAGAGAAAGATTGGCAAATCTTTAAAACGTCACACGACCAACTTGTGACGCATGTTACTAAAGAACAACGGTCTGCGTTGGCTTACTTTTCCGATGATTTGTATGATCAATTTGAGGAAATATACATTGCATTTAAAAGTGACTTGAAAACTAAATTGTATACGTTAACGCCTAAAGAAAAAGAGCACACTACACAAAAACAAACTGCTATTGCTGAAATTGAGCTGCCGAAAATAAAAATACCAATTTTTTCTGTAAAATAGATAGATAGATAGATAGAATATTCTTTATTGTACACCAATAACATTATTAAACTTAGGACTAACATGTAAAATAAGGGTACATTGGCGGTCTTATCGCTAATAGCGATATCTTCCAGACAACCTTTGGATGGACAAGGAAGACGTGAAAAATAGATGGGGGCAGTATGTGGTGCACTTTCATAAAGTTTACTAATATTTAATATAATAAATAAATAAATATTTACCTACCATAGGAAATATTACATGTATAAATATATAAAATAAATTCTAATATATATCCATAAATATATACCAAATATATACAATATATACAAATGTAACAACAAATAATATTCTTTAATAAATAACGAAATAAAATACGTGTATATACCAGTGATAACAGTTTAGACAGAGAGATAATGTTCCTTTACAAGTTTTTTAAAAGAAGCTAGCGACTGAGCACGTCTTATAGGTACAGGTAACACATTCCATAAACGAGCAGCTTGGACTGTGAAAGATTTGTCATAGAATATAGTTGAATGTGCTGGCATCTGAAGTCTCAAGTTTTCCGATGATCTTAAGTATCGAGTATGTGTGTCATGAAGGAACATAAAACGTTCTTTGAGATAAATGGGGGTTTTAGGATTAAACAGAGTACTGTAGAGAAGTGATAAAATATGAGTATTCCGGCGAAGCCGTATTGGAAGCCACTTGAGCTTAGTGCGAAATTCGGAAACGTGATCATATTTGCGCAAGCCAAATATAAATCTGATACAAAAATTTTGGAGTCGCTCAAGCTTGTCTAATTGTGCCTGTGTAAGATCTAGATAGCTGGCATCGGCATAGTCAAGGATTGGAAGAAGAAGGGATTGGGCAAGCGCAGTTTTGGTAGCAGTTGGGAGGAAATTGCGTAATCTCCTCAAGGATCCCGCTGATGCAAACAATTTGCGACTGAGTTCTTAAAATACTACGAGACTTAAAATACATCGACTGGCCTTCGTTTCTGGATTTGTTTACATCGATAATACATAACAATCAGACCTTAGACGATGTCCAAAAATTACACTATTTGAAATCAAGTTTAGCTGGAGAAGCGGAAATATTATTAAGAAGCATTTCAATATCTAGCAAAAATTATAAGTTAGCGTGGGAAACACTGAACAACCGCTACAACAATAAGAGATATGTATCTACTTGTTTGTTTAAGAGATTGTTCGGAGCAAAAACTTTAAATACAGAGTCAGCAGGGAATATTAAGCAACTTTTAGATTTAACCATCGAATGTTTGAGCTCGTTAAATAATCTTGGGCTGCCGACTGATACTTGGGATGTCATTGTCACATACATGACAGTTGCTAAATTAGACGCTGAAAGCCAAGAACTGTGGGAGCAACGTGTATCAAGTGACTGCAGTAATGATTTTCCAACATTTAACAAACTGAAACTATTTATGGAAATGAGATTCAGATCACTAGAAATGACTGAAAACGTAAATCGATCTATGAAAGTTAAATCCTTCCATTCTTCTTCAGCATCTAGTTCAACTGCTGAATGTGTATATTGTAAGGAAGATCATTACATGTACCAATGCAAACAATTCGCAAAACAGACATATTCCACCAAACATGAATAATAATTTGTTTGATTTAACTGCTTAACTCCAAACCACTTTGCAGCAAAATGTATGAGAGATACAGCCTGTCGTATCTGCAACAAAAAACACCCCTCATTGTTACATCCGGATAGAAAGGATTCAGTTGAAGAAGAAAGTCAGCAAGACCAAGTAGACAACGTTTCATCACATTTTATAAATCAACCTGGTCAAGTACTCTTAGCCACAGCACTGGTAGACGTTGTATCAAGGAACAAGAAAACACAAGTTTACCGTGCCCTCATTGACCAGGGATCTCAGGCCTCGTTCGTGACAGAAGACCTCGTTCAGACTATGGGTTTGAAACGAGAAAGAATCAACGGAAAGGTCTCAGGATTGAGTGAAATTCATATCAAGAACATGGTTGAAGTTCAATTGAAATCTAGATGCAACTCAAACTTCACTGTCCTAGTAAAAGCATATGTGTTAAAACGGATCACAAATTACTCACCTGCACAACCATTAGATATCTCCCCTTGGACCGAGTTTCATGACTTGGAGTTGGCCGACCCTGAACTTAATAAGTTTAATAAAATACATATACTACTGGGAGCTGAAGTATTTACTCAGATTATCGACGTTGGATTGCTCAGAGGTCCTGCCGGTATACTCGCCCAGCATACTCAACTGGGCTGGATACTATCTGGAAGCACTAAGGAAGTAGAATCTGAAAAAGAAAAATAAATTATTAGCTTAAACTTAAAAGTAGACGTTGGTGAAAGGTTAAGAAATTTCTGGGAAATTGAAAATGAAACACTTACCTTCCAAAGAAAATTAACAAAGGAGGAGCAAAGGTGTGAAGATATTTACAAAGAAACAACTACTAGAACAGAAAGTGGAAGATATAAGGTTAACTTACCCTTTAAAGAAGAAATAAAATCACCTGTAAAACAAATAGGAAAAACTAAAGAAATTGCAACATCTAGATTTTTACACTTAGAAAGAAGATTCAAGAAAGATCGAATATTACATAAGGAATATTCTGATGTCATTCAAGAATACTTTGATCATGGACATACGAAAGTAGGTAAAAAAAAAAAAAAAAAAAAGAAAGGCACGGAGTTCTTAAGGGAGTAGCTGAACTCCTTTCCAACGATGGAACTACGTGGCACTTCGTTCCTCCAAAAGCTCCCAATTTCAGAGGTCTATGGGAAGCCAGTATAAAATCAGTAAAGACGCATTTGAAAAAGACAATTGGTACCTCAACCTTGACATTTGAAGAAATGTCAACATTACTAAATCAAATTGAAGCATGCCTCAATTCAAGACCAAATAAGTGATCACCCTGACGACATGACTCCACTCACACCCGCGCATTTCTTAATTGGGGAATCACTGATTACAGTGCCAGAGGCACGTGACGATAACGCATGGATAAGCCCACTAAATCGATGGAAGCTAGTACAGAGAATGAGGATAAATTTTTGGAGCCGCTGGTCTAAGGAATTTTTACACACAATGCAGCAACGTCACAAGTGGCAAAACAAAACTATACCCCCTCAGATTGGTGATGTTGTTGTAGTGAAGGATGACCAAATGCCACCATCTAAGTGGTTACTAGCTCGTATCACACAACTTCATCCAGGACCCGATGGTGAAACCAGAGTTGTGGAATTGAAAGGCAAGGGCTCTACGTTAACACGTCCTTTATCAAAGCTCATTCTGTTGCCCAAATTAGGTCCTACTTAAAAGAAAACCTGCATTATAGCATGGTGAGCGGCGTGAAGAAGAACAGAAGGTTCTTGGTGGGCGGTATGTTTACACTGTTTACAACTAGATGGCGACACCAGTAGCATTCAGTAATAATTTGGTGTATCACATGTCAATATTCATTTTGTTGTACCTACAATTTTTGATAATAACAGTCTTGAATACATAATCCATTACTATTCGTGAGTCCTTTCATTTCTCTCTAGAAAAAATAGTTAAATCGGTAAAACCAGGCAAACAGGTATGTTACATTATTTGGTAAGAATTGTGTTAGAACAATGTAGGTTAATGAGTGAGAAAAATTCACTGAAGATAACTTATTAATAATGTTAATTATTTTGGCTCAACCATAATAGGAGGGAACCCATTGATCTCAGACTATGCCACTAACGGCTACATTATGCTCACTAAAATACTGAAGTACCATTAGGTACTTTATCTATTTCTTGGTGGAAAGTGACTTAAATAGTTTTGTGCTTAGATTTTCAAATAGGTAGTGCCTTGTATAGTTTTTTAGGCTGACTCTTAATTACCAAGCTTTCTTTATTTATTAAATATATTGGCAGAGATGTTACGTCAACATACCAATAAAGCTAGAAAATCCTAGTTCTCCCTAGATTCTTTCTTTCATTCTCATATATACAAACAAACAATGAGAATAATAATAAAAGAATGAGAAGGTTAAGGCCTTAGTCCACCAAGCTGGCCTAGTGCGGGTTGGCAGACTACACACACCATCGAAATCTGTATGGGTCACTCTCAGGTGTGCAGGTTTTCTCACGATATTTTCCATCACCGTTAAAGCAAGTGATAATCAAATTCTGATCCACACATTAATTCGAAAAGTCAGTGATGCGGGGTTAGAACTCAGACCAACCGAAATTTTTTTTACTAAAGGCCCTTACAGACCAAAAGCAGGTCAGTAGCAGCGCAGGTTGAAGGCGGACCCGCGCAAGTTGTAACTTGTATTACAACTTGCGTGGGTCCGAACGAACAAGGAACGATATGAAACACGACACACTTAATATAAGCACAGTGGATGGGTGACCGTTTCGTTACACATCGAGACCTCTTCGTGCCTCGGAGAGCACGTAACGCCGTCGGTCCTGCGGCTGATCTCTCTCTGGTCGTGTCGAATTGCCGTCCCATCGGATTATGAAGGGAATAGAGAGTGCACCTGTGTTTGCGCACACACTTATGCACTATAATATGTCCCGCGCAGATGTCTAGTCTCCGTTGAGATTGGCCGCCGAGACCGAAATTCAGCTGGGAGGAAATTGTTGTTTGATAACCTGTACAACATGTCATACTGAAAGCAGTTCTATGGCGGGCCCGCCGTCAAAACGCTTTAAAACTGCCTGCCTTTTAGTGTGACGTGTACTGCGCTGCTCATGTCCCGCACTGCTACTGCCGTTTTTGATTTGTTCGAATCTTAAAATAATAAAATTCTCATTCCCTTAATTAAATCAAAAAACCTTTCATCCCACTCAAAATTATTCACAATTCAAACAGACAATAATTTTTTGAAGACCAATTGCCTTCTCAATTTAATTTGTATAGACAAAAGAGAAAGAATGAACGATAAGACGCATAAAAGAGCTATCATTAGCGACGGTAGAGCGATCCAGGGGAATTTGAACAGACAAGCCTGTATTAAATTACTAATTAGAAGAGAGGTCTTTGTTAGAAACGGCCGGAATAGCGTAGGGTTGGGAGGTAATATATACTTTAAAAAAAAGTAAAATACGTCTTCAAAAAGATTAAAATATTTTGTGTGAAACAGTTTAGGAAGTAGGTGTCTTTTCTTTGGTTTGATTTAAGAAAAATTGGCACAGACTTCCTAAACTGTTTCACACAAATTATTTTATTCTTTTTGAAGTCAGTTTTTAAGTTCATTTTATTTTTCTATTTTGAGTGGCATTAAAAATTGAAAGACAAGCGATTGCTGTAATCCTGGATGATATTCTGTCATCCTTTGAAGAGTTCCCTTCTTTATCTCCGAAGAACTTCATCAGATCTACACCAAATGATATTTTCTGAATGCAAATGGTTGATTTGTTGATGAAAATACCAAAATTGATATATGTATGCCTATAATATTTGAGGAGTTCCCTCAATTCCACATGGATCCCATTATCAGAACTGGATTTTGATTAAAAAAAAATACAATCGAATTGAGAACCTCCTCCATTTTTCGAAGTAGCTTAAAAATGTTTGAGTTTGTTCATGTTTTTTTAGCTTGTATTGTCCCACTGCAGGGCAAAGGCATCCCTGGCCTTTCCTTCTTCCACTCATCTCAGTTAGGAGCTAGTGTGGTCCAATCCTTTCAGTATCCTTTTAGGCGTCAAGCTTGTTTCGCCATCTTCGTCTAGATCAGCGGTTCTCAAACTTTTTTGGTCACGGAACCCTTTTGACAAGCAAAATACTTGACGGAACCCTACAATAAAACAATAGTTTTTAAAAGTGTATTCTTTATTATATAAGCATAATAAAAGTACAATGTAACAGTTACTAATTATTACTTACTTTAACCACATGCCAAGTACAATAATAGAAGATATTAAAAATGAAAAAATCTTAACTAATGAGAGGTATGAAACTGTTTTTTATTTTTCATCAATTGGTTGATATCAGGTTTGATAGAAGACATTTGAAGTCTCATATCAGGTTCGGCGTCCAGTCTATTGCGATATTTTGTTTTCGTGGCTGCATAGGTTGAGAATCCTGTTTCGCACAAATATGTTGTTGGGAACGGGAGAAGAATATTCAGAGCCATTCTGCCAAGCATTGGATATTCATCACGGATTCTGCACCAAAAATCGTTGAGAGGCGTCGTTTTGAACAGTGACTCCATACTTGTGTCTGATGACATTTCTAAAAGAGATTCATATATCTCGTTTGACATACTTTCGGGCTTTTGCAAGTTGGGTAAAAAAGGATTCAGCTTCATTTTTGTATTATGTTCTTCGGGAAAATACTTTACAAAAGATGCGCGCATCGAAGTGAGATATTGGACCAATTCTTCAAACACATCATCTTGAAACATTTCCGAGTCGTTATCGCTAACAAACTCACTGAGTGACGTAAAGCTTTCTATTTCTCTCTTACCAACGCAAATAATCCAAAAATCTAATTTTCTTTTGAAGGCAGTTATTTTGTTATAGGCCTGGAACACTGTTGTCTGTTTACCTTGCAATGATAAATTCAATTCGTTCAGTTTTTGAAAGATATCCGCCATAAAAGACAATCGGAACAACCAAGTTTTATCATACAAACGGTCTTTCAAATTAAAAGAAACTGTATCTGCTGAAAGAAACATTTGTAACTCGGCTCTAAGTTCAAATAGCCTTGTTAAAGTTTTACCCCGAGACAGCCATCGCACTTCTGTATGGAGCAGCAGTGTTTTATGTTTGCTGCCATAATCTTCACACAATAATGAGAACAATCGGGATTGTAGTGGTCGTGATTTGATAAAATTAATTATTTTTACCGCTTCATCCATAACTAATTTTAGATTTGACGGCATTTGCTTCATCGCAAGTGCTTGTCTATGCAGAATACAATGGCTGGAACTACAATTAGGCGCTTTACTTTTTATTCGTGATACTGCTCCTGCTGTTTTACCTGTCATCGCCTTGGCCCCATCTGTACAAATGTCAATGCAATCGTTCCAACTAAGATTATTTTCTTTAAAAAATATGTTTATTTTATTAAAAATTTCTTCCCCGGTAGTGTTTGTGGGCAGCGGTGAACACATAAGCATGTCTTCTTCAAAAGAACGTTCATATGGATATCTCACGATAACCAGCAAGATAGCCAGACCAGTGACATCAGTTGACTCATCCATTTGCAAGGCGAATCGTGTTTTTTGTAGACGTGCAACTAGTTCTTGTTTGACGTAGCTTGCCAGATCATGGATTCGCCGTGAAACAGTATCGTTTGATAGCGGTACAGTAGAAAGATGCTTTGCAGATTTTTCATCGAGCATACATTTTGTTATGTCTAACACACATGGCTTTATTAAATTCTCAGCGATAGTGTGCGCTTCACCTGCTTGTGCAATGCGATAGCTAACTAAATATGATGCCTCCGTGGCCTTTTCATTGATAGTTTGTGTTACATGCATCATATTTTTTTGACTTTCCAATAACTGTTCTTTTTTACGAACAAAAAATGATTTATTCTTGTCTTTAGACTCGGGGTGTACAGTTTCTAAATGTCTGCGTAATTTGGCAGGTGCCATGGAACTATTAGGAAGCAGTTTACTACATAACATGCAGAGAGGTGAGCCGCTGGAATCAACAAATCCGAAACTGATATATGATTCATCATACTTCCTTTTTTTCGTCTTTGAAACCGTGGAGCTTGACGTCGTGGCATCATCGTCTGGATCGGTAATTGCTGTATTCTCCGCGCGTACTGCTTTTGAACATTCAGCGTCATTAGAAGATGTCGTTGCAACACGTTTAACACCTTTAAGCCAACGTTCCATTCTTCTTTATTAATAATGTTACACGTCAGGATGGTAGGGTCAAAATAATGCACAATCGTTACTGCGTTTATGAGACAAAGTTTAGTCCAAAGAAGAAATGTACAAAACTGATACAATCAGAATACAGCGGGCAGTAGAACTTACAAGAAGGCAGCAGGCTAGCCAGCTTGTAAGTAGGTAGGTACGAACTTATCGCTCCGAACGCTAATCGTCAACTGACTGACGAGGCGCGACTTTTTTTATATAATAGCGCTTTTATACTTAGTCCTAGACTCGAACTCGAACATTCTCAAAAATACTCGAGTCGGCGCCTTTGATAAACAAAAAGCGGAAATAAAAATATAAATACAAAAAAATGCGTTGTAAACAATCTCGACTTTATGCTTTTGAAGATAGAGCCGAAAGTCGCTTGTTCACAACTATAGCGTCTAATTCAGAGGCGGCTTTTATCAAAGGGACTGCGCGCTCACAAGTATACGCGCGGCGGGCGGATTCAAAACGTTCGACCAGTGACCAGAGAGAGGTGTTTTGTTTTTTTTTTCTAAATTCTTGCGGAACCCCTACAGGGGTATTGCGGAACCCTAGGGTTCCGCGGAACACACTTAGAGTACCGCTGGTCTAGATGATCTAGGTCTGCCGTCGCCGTAGGTGTCGATGCCGCTGAGCGCTTTTTGGGACCCAATTGTTCATGTTGCTTTACAACATGTAACGGAAAGGCTATACATACCAGGCCCCTCAGAAAGTATTGCGAAAAAATGTTTTTATATATGGGAGACTGGCCAGTTATAATGTTTTTCGAAAATATGATTATTTATAAGTAAAAATAAGTAAGTTCCAATTTCAAAATTTCCCTCCACATTTTTTGCGAGTTAATTCAAAGTATTGTGTCTCACTGAAATATGGATCTGCGCCGGGAACATTTTAGAGCTATGATTTTATACGATTTCAAGTGTCGCCTGAAACCGGATGAATCGTACGATAGACTTTAAATGGCATTCATGGATGAAGGCCCTTCCAAGGCAACCGTGTATCGTTGGTATAACGAATTCAAGCGCGGTCGACCAACTTTGGGGGATGACGAAAGAAGCGGTCGCCCTTTGACGGCTGTTACCGAAGAAAACGTGCTAGCAGTGAAAAATTTAATCCAAGACAATAGGCGAATTACATATCAGGAGATTCAACACATATTGAAGATTGGATCGGGAAGCGTTCACGAGATTCTACACAGCCATCTTCACGTGAGGAGGATAGTATCACGCTGGGTGCCGCACAACCTCACCGATGCTCAGAAGCAGGCCCGGGTGGAATGGTGCCGTGATATGCTTAACAAATTTGAAACAGGCTCGTCTCGGCGTGTTTACGACATCATTACAGGTGATGAGTCCTGGATTTATCAATACGACCCAGAAACCAAGCGCCAGTCGACTGTTTGGGTGTTTCAAAATGAGCCAACGCCTACCAAAGTGAAGCGATCTAGAAGCGGGGGTAAGATTTTGATCGCTAGCTTTTTTAATTTGACTGGCCACTTGGTATCAATTCCCTTACGGGATCAAAGAAGCATTAATGCCGAATGGTATACTACCAAATGTTTGCCAGAAGTTTTCTCTGTTATAAGCAACAAGCGACCAAACACAGGGCTCCGCGGGCTACTGCTCCACCACGACAATGCACCTGCGCACACCGCACTCAAAACGAGGGACTTCCTGGACAGCACGCCAGTCAAACTCCTGGGTCACCCTCCTTACAGCCCTGATCTAGCACCGTGTGACTTCTTTTTATTCCCAAAAATAAAAAAATCAGCTCAAAGGGATACAATTTTCGTCGCCGGAAGATGCGCTGGCTGCGTTCGAGCAGGCTGTAAACGAGGTGTCTGCGGCGGACTGGAAAAAGTGTTTTGAAAACTGGTTTAGGCGCATGAATCTTTGTATGTATCTTTTTCTGAGTGTCCCACGTATACGTGGGACACTCAGAAAGTTTTGCGAAACTAAAAAAAATTGTTCTATACGTACATATATTTTTATCAAATCTTTTCAAAGTACTTTCCACCAGCCTCTATACAAAGATTCATGCGCCTAAACCAGTTTTCAAAACACTTTTTCCAGTCCGCCGCAGACACCTCGTTTACAGCCTGCTCGAACGCAGCCAGCGCATCTTCCGGCGACGAAAATTGTATCCCTTTGAGCTGATTTTTTATTTTTGGGAATAAAAAGAAGTCACACGGTGCTAGATCAGGGCTGTAAGGAGGGTGACCCAGGAGTTTGACTGGCGTGCTGTCCAGGAAGTCCCTCGTTTTGAGTGCGGTGTGCGCAGGTGCATTGTCGTGGTGGAGCAGTAGCCCGCGGAGCCCTGTGTTTGGTCGCTTGTTGCTTATAACAGAGAAAACTTCTGGCAAACATTTGGTAGTATACCATTCGGCATTAATGCTTCTTTGATCCCGTAAGGGAATTGATACCAAGTGGCCAGTCAAATTAAAAAAGCTAGCGATCAAAATCTTACCCCCGCTTCTAGATCGCTTCACTTTGGTAGGCGTTGGCTCATTTTGAAACACCCAAACAGTCGACTGGCGCTTGGTTTCTGGGTCGTATTGATAAATCCAGGACTCATCACCTGTAACGATGTCGTAAACACGCCGAGACGAGCCTGCTTCAAATTTGTTAAGCATATCACGGCACCATTCCACCCGGTCCTGCTTCTGAGCATCGGTGAGGTTGTGCGGCACCCAGCGTGATACTATCCTCCTCACGCGAAGATGGCTGTGTAGAATCTCGTGAACGCTTCCCGATCCAATCTTCAATATGTGTTGAATCTCCTGATATGTAATTCGCCTATTGTCTTGGATTAAATTTTTCACTGCTAGCACGTTTTCTTCGGTAACAGCCGTCAAAGGGCGACCGCTTCTTTCGTCATCCCCCAAAGTTGGTCGACCGCGCTTGAATTCGTTATACCAACGATACACGGTTGCCTTGGAAGGGCCTTCATCCATGAATGCCATTTGAAGTCTATCGTACGATTCATCCGGTTTCAGGCGACACTTGAAATCGTATAAAATCATAGCTCTATAATGTTCCCGGCGCAGATCCATATTTCAGTGAGACACAATACTTTGAATTAACTCGCAAAAAATGTGGAGGGAAATTTTGAAATTGGAACTTACTTATTTTTACTTATAAATAATCATATTTTCGAAAAACATTATAACTGGCCAGTCTCCCATATATAAAAACTTTTTTTCGCAATACTTTCTGAGGGGCCTGGTACAGGGCGTCCCATGGAAAAGCCACATGGAGGGAAAGTACTTTGAATATTGTAGATGGAACATTTTACTGAACGAAGACATTATTTGAATTTAAAAAACAATTCAACGTCTCAAGACGAAAGTCTTTGACCAGTGTGTGTTGCCAGTAATTGATTACGGTACTGAAACGTATTCGCTCACAATGGGCCTGATAAGAAAGCTCAAAGTCACTCAAAGGGCAATGGAGAGGGCTATGCTCGGAGTGTCCCTGCGTGATCGAATCAGAAATGAGGAGATTCGCAGGAGAACGAAAGTAACCGACATAGCCCGAAGAATTGCCAAACTTAAGTGGCAGTGGGCGGGGCACATTGTTCGCAGAACGGATGGCCGATGGGGCAGTAAAGTTCTGGAGTGGCGACCGCGTACTGGAAGGCGCAGCGTGGGTAGGCCCCCCACAAGGTGGACCGACGACCTGGTGAAGGTCGCGGGAATCCGCTGGATGCGGAAGGCGCAGGACCGGTCGTTGTGGCGTTGCTTGGGGGAGGCCTATGTCCAGCCGTGGACGTCTTTCGGCTGAGATGATGATGATGATGATGATGAAAAAACAATTTAAACTGCATTCATATTTTTGTTAAAATACTTAAATTTGTACGCCTTGATAGGCAAAACATGTAGGTGCTTCAATTTATTTTATATCTTGCATGCTTTAATTTGTATGCAAACGTATGTTTGACAAATAAATGATCTTTATCTTTATCTTTATCATAGATATTTAAATAATTACATGGTTGAACCGGAAATCGAACCCGTTACATGAGAAAAATAATCATCCTGTAGCTTTATCATACCGATCGAAAGGCTTCATTATAAGCATTATTTTTTGGTAAATAACATAGTGTCACAAATAAAAGGAAGACCATGAATTTTAACATTTTTAATACATAATTAATCAATTTATCAAATGCTCAAAATGAGTCCGAAGGGAACAGGAAGCTGTTGAATACAAAGTCGCACTTGAGTGTGACTTTGTATGGTTTGTGGCATATCCGTGGGTAGCCCTGTATATATATCAAGTGCACGGCTTCTTTGGATGATAACAAATTATACGGGTTTTAAACCCTATATCTACATTATTCTTCAATATAAAGAAATCAAACACTTCAAACTGAAATTTACACATCACTAGCATATCTTAATATTAACAACTGACGTGAAAAGATTCCCTTCGTAGTGCAGTGACACGTTTTGTATTATTTGAATTCAATAAACTTATGAAATCAAAAATTTGAAATAATTTTTTTGAGTAATTAATTTTGGGCTGATATTTTGGTGTTAATAATAACAAAAACATGGTCGCAGATGCACAAACACACAGATACGGAGCAAGTTTGTGTAGGTCATACAAAAATTTGTTATGTTCGTAAATCGAAACCATGATATACTTAGCGGCCAGGTTGCAGAAACCAATATCTCAAGCCACTGCACTATATGGGCTATCCAAAAGTGTCCAAAACTAATTGCAAATAAAATAAAAAACCCAGATTTATGTTATATAGAAGCAACCCTAACAATAAAGAATTAGGACAACATTTTAATCAGTTGAAACGGTACAATCGATGGAACAATATTCTCATTACTCGCCATTGTGTAGGCTGTAGAGAACGTTTTATCTCAGTGCCGTAAAAACATCACCTGAAGGCAACGATTCACTTTGCAACTGAAATATCTACGCAATCTAATTTATTATTATTTTAATTATGATTCTATTTCGCAGTACAAGACGTAAGTAAAAATAATATCGAATTCGGGAGTGACTAGCAAATATGAGCGTTAATTTCTGCAAATTAAAAACCAATGAGTATCAGTTATACTTGTACTTACTGTTTAGCTATCTATTAATCAGCCTATGCCCACGTTTTCGCCCGCGTGGATAGCGTTTATGGCGCGTCCCTCGGGAACTGTTAATTTTCCCGGGATAAAAAGTCCGTTCAGCTCTTACAGCGTAACTGAGTAACAAACATCCAAACATCTTTACAAACTTCCACATTTATAATATTAGTAGCATAGTAATGTCTATGATTAGTAGAATAAGTTTATGGAGGTTCGTAGCAGTCATAAAATTACTATACTGACGTATAATAATGTCTATGGTAGCAGTATAATAAGAATCTAAGGTTCGTAGCGTCTTTAAAAAAAGTCATTCGTTCAGATATGTCATTCCCATACATTTTGATTGTTTTCTATAGCATTGACGATTGTAGATTGTCAACTTGGCTAGGGGGGCAGCTCCTTTAGTTATGTTAAGCTTTTAAACATCTCGTTCAGTGAATTAAATTAAATTTAATGAGTTTTACAGAAATCTATCGCTGTATTCATATCACAAGTTTGACTTATTGTGGTTTCCATGTGCTGTTAATAAAAGGCGATGAGAATAAATTGCAACGCAAAAAGTTTGCATAATTATGTCGTCACCTGTGGTAGCAATAGAATCGATCAATTTTATTTTGGATGGTATTGTGGACTGCTTTGTGTTTTTGCCTTTGATAAAAGACCAGAAACTTTTAGGGTTAGGCCGAATATTGCTCTCCATTGTGTGTACATATTCCTTGAAGCAAAATTTAATTTAAATTGACGACGTCTGTGGTCTAGTGGTTTGAGTGTCGGACTGCTGATCACGAGGTCGTAGGTTCGATTCCCACAGGACACAAATATTTGTGTGATGAACATAAGTATTTGTGTTGGTCTGGGTGTTTATTATGTATTATAAGTATGTATTTACAAAAAAAAAGTATATAAGTATTGTATCCATTGTTTAGTACCCATAGTACAAGCTCTGCTTAGTTTGAGACAAGATGGTGCTGTGTAAAAATGTCCAAAAAATATGTATTATTATTATTATTAAATATGGGCCCTATCATCTAGCATTCTATATTCTACCTCGTCTCGTGGGTTTCCGTACTTTATAAAACGCTTTCGAAATTTCTCCTAGTTTAACACGTTAACTAGAGTTTTCGAATACCACTGTGTACAACTGGAGCTGAAACTCTTTCGTTTAGGAACTAACTCACCAACAATAGCATTCAAAATTTCGTAAAAAGAAATGACCGTTCGGTCGACATTAGAACATGGTGCGAGTACCTTTTTTTAGGGTTTCGTACCCGAAGGGTTTCAAACGGGACCCTATTACTCTCGCTACGCTGTCCGTCCGTCCGTCCGTCCGTCCGTCTGTCTGTCACAGGGCTGTATCTTTTGAACGGTAATAGGTAACCGGTTGAAATTTTCTCAGAATATGTGTTGCTATGAGGTGTATCACGACAAAAACTAAAAACAAAAAAAGTCTAAAACCAAAGGGGGTCCCCATACAAGAAACCTCAAAAAACATGCATTTTTTTCAACGTTTTTGTTCCTGCTCTATCTTCAAAACGGTAATATATATCGGCGTCAAACTTGGTCAGATTATAGTGCATATTATGTTGTTTAGCAACAAATACTAAAAATAAGACAAACATAGACATATGTGGTGGTACCAGCGTAAGAAAGACATGCAAAAATGCATATTTCGTACACTGTGCGTTGATGTCTTTTGGTAAACTCTCGTAAATTAAATTAGTTTTTATGGGGTATCAGGTCGTTGAGAGGTACGGAATCCTTACTGCGCGAGTCCGACTCGCACTTGGCTGGTTTTTTATAATCATTTTTGGAAAATAAAATGAAAAAACTACTTTACATCGAAATCAGAAGTCATGAAGGATTGATTGTCAAAATTGTTATTGAGATAAATATTGAAGTTGCTAGGCGACGAGATTTTGTAATTAATTATCATATTATGAACTGTTATTTTACTGTTTCGTATTTGTAATTAATTATCATATTATGAACTGTTATTTTACTGTTTCGTATTTGATTCCGTGGCTTGGTGGCTTGAAGCACAGAGGAACGAACTTGCAGGCTAGACTGCAAAAAATAAAATTAGTTGTGTGTTCACATCTCGACGTGCTGGAAAACTTTTTGAAATTAAATTTTGCGCTTCTAGTTTCTCTAATCAAAATCAAAATCAAATGTGTTTTATTTTAAATAAACCTAATTTCAGGCTCTTTTGAAAGGTCAGGCTCTAGTTGCACGGTTCCAAATTGTGGATTATATGGAGAAGAACCGGCAAGAAACTCCATGGCAATACTCTTTTTAAAATAGGTTATTGTTTATTACATAAAATTTATTCAAATAATGTGAGTATAATATAGATTAATGTCAGAAATAAACAAGAGTTTCAAAGTGTGAATATTGCCTTTAGAAATAAACGTAAAAAGAGTTGCCATAGTATGGAAGAGTTGACCTGTCCCGACAGACGGCACCCGTTCACGAGCATGACGCGAGCATCAGCCATCGCTTAACTCAACCATATTGAAGGGAACTTAACGACCCGACAGTAACGCCACCATCAGCATGACATTTAAGTGAGCATGACAGACTCATACCGCTAGACAACAATTAGGCAGGGTCTGTAAAATCATTAATGGCCACATCATACTTACATTTTAAATTTTAATCACATATTAAAAAAATGTAAGCGTTTCATACACGTTGCAGTTCTATGACAGAAAAGAATGCAATATTAGAAAAAAATTGTAATTAAATTGTATAATTCCGAAATAGTAAAAGTGTAAATAAATTGTATAATGCCGAAATAATAAACAGTTAATAATAACTGAAAACAATGCCAAAATAACACGAGATGGTAGAAAAATTAACAACAGTTGATACAAAATAAAATGTGTCATAAAGTTGCACAATGTCAAAGGCAATAATAAAAATAAGATTCATGTCAAAAGTAAACAATAGAAAAATAATTACACATGATCCAATAGGGGAAAAATAATACTAATGTTCCAATAGGAATACAATTAATAATTACAAATGATCCAATAGGAAATAATTTAATTAATAATTAAATGCCAAGAGATGTTAAATACCTAGTTGAGGAGAACCAGTGAGTCGCAGTGTTCAGGTGGGAATCGTATTGTTTTATATCGTAACTAGCTGATGCCCGCGGCTTCGCTCCGGTGATATGTCGATAAAAAGTATTCGATGTATTAATCCAGGATATGGTTTATCTGTGTGCCAAATTTCATACAAATGCATTTAGCATTCAGCCGTTTCAGCATGATTGAAGGACAAACAAACAATTAAACAAACATCCATATTTTCACATTTATAATATTAGTAGGTAGATAGTAAAATGTGTAGCCACTTGTCTGTGTTCCAAACAAACCAAAAATCAACATACGCTCCAAGATGAAATTACACACTATATTAATCACCAATGACAATGAACATTCAATTGTGGCGATTAGTGATTATGCTTCACTCTTCTGACGAATATACACTTACAGGTTAATTAATTTCAATGGGTCAGGGTGGAGAAATCATAAACTATGACAGAGAATTTTGTTCTAAGGAACCACGATGTTGATTGTAAAGTAATGGAAAACTGCATTCAAGGATTTACAAAAACTGATACACAGCGCATGAATCGAACTCAGGAATTTTCCTTGAAATTCAATTCGCTTAATCGTGGTAATTGTTAATTTAGGTTGTCAGAAAAAATTCTATTGAGGATTCCTATGTTTACAATAATAATAATAATAACCCTCCGTCGTATCCTTACGTTGACGTCGTGGTAGGGCTTGTGCGCCTTAATGAGCGCTAGGGCTATACCGGTAGATACACTCATGCCGGGCAGGTCTAGGGTGAAAGGCCAGACCAAGAGGGGTACAAATTTGTTCTTGGTCCTCTCCCAGACCAAGATCACTTTCCTTGCCCAAATTACCATTCCCTTATCCCTATTCCTACGTTTCCTTCCTTACCTTGCCTAATCCCAATCCCCAATCCCTACCTAAGCTTCTAGTCAACCCCCAGGCTATAAGCTTCTCCATTTCCCAATCCCTCCAAACCAAGGTGAACCAGCATACGCCGAGGGTTTCATGGCTAAGGGAGAGCTTAGTCGTTAGTATGCGAACTCTGGACACTAGGGGACCTCCAGTTTAATTTACCCTTGCCACGGTGAACGCAGGGCTCTGCCGTGGCCGACGTATCTAGTCCCTAGCTTCTCGTGGGAACAATTATGATTACTAGATCTAAAACAAAAAAAGCTAAACAGGTAGATGCGCCACCTTTAGATAATGAAAGTACGCAAATGTCATACGCAAATTCCGATCTCCCGAATTCATTGTTTTCGTCTATCCCTTCGACTCGCCCCTCATACATGACAAGAACAGTTAGCTTGTCCACCATCAGCACGCTTGATAGTGTTGTGCAAGATGTCAACCCTGACTCTGAACTTGCACCCATTACGAGCGCTTCTACCACGCGCAGACGATGGACACCTGATATGAATAAGTTCATACTGCGCACTTATCT
Source organism: Asteroscopus sphinx (assembly GCA_949699075.1). Classification (NCBI taxonomy): domain Eukaryota; kingdom Metazoa; phylum Arthropoda; class Insecta; order Lepidoptera; family Noctuidae; genus Asteroscopus; species Asteroscopus sphinx. Next base: position 9,154,325 of record OX453025.1, on the reverse strand, counting down.
TCAATTAACTGCATTAAATACAGACACAAGAACTTATCTCGAACCCCTTCACTTAAAATTCATAGAAAAATATCCGGAAATGCATGTTAGCCGACAAAGAATAGGAGACCAACGGAGAGCTATAGTCCGCAATAAACTATTACCACAAAAAACAATCGACGAAATACACAGCGCAGTCAAAGAAGAACTAAATCAACTACAATCAAGCATTCATAACCAACAAGTAGAAACGTTAATCAGTCATACCCAACAAACTCTGACACCCACGCAATCAACACAAACGCTACAACATCCCATATACTTAGAAGCACCAAAGACACAAAGTAGAACACAAACTCGAATGAGATGGACCAATGAACACAACGAAGCAATAATGCGGTCTTATTATCGAGTAACAACTCTGGGCACAAACGAAACAGCATACCGAAAACTTATGTATGAAGACTTTTTAAATAGATACCCATCACTCACTCACCTTAGTGAACAACGGATAGCTGATCAAAGAAGAGCAATAGTCAACAATAAATACATTAATAATAACAGATTAAATTCATTAAAATTAGAAGTATCTGAAGAACTAGGACTTAATAATAACTTAAGTATAGATACTAACGAAACTACAAATATAGTAAACAGCAACAATAACAACACTGATATACAATGTACAAACAACATTGATGTACTCTTAACAGACGAGCGCTCACAAAATACAATAACAAGTATATTTGAAACTAATTCTACAGAAGAAATCTTACCGGTCCAGAACACGAACTTAGAAAGAAATCCCCAAATAGATGAAACTTTCCAACAAGCATTTCAATTTTATAAAAACTCAAGCCCCACAAGTAGGGTTTACCTCCCCAAACAAAAACCATCTAAAAATCTTGCAAAAATAGTCAGTTACCTGAACAAAATAACTCTGCCGGAAAATCTTAACACAGACTCAAACTTTTATACGTTACAGACTATAATTTATTGTGCGGCGTGGACTGCTGCTAAGGTTAACGGCGCAAAGATAAATTTACAAACCTCAGAAAGCACTCAACGTGCAAAGAATGAATCTAAACCTAACTGGCAAAAACGCTTAGAACGCAAACTTGGCGATTTACGGAAAAAAATAGGTAGACTAACACAATTTACCAACGGAAATAGAAGTAGCAAAGTAATGAAACACGTAAATAATATCATCGAACAATACAAAATCCACACCATACACGAAGAACCAAACACACAAGTAGCACACACATTAGACACACTTAAACAAAAACTCTCAGTTGTATCAGGCCGCTTACAAAGATACAAAGCATGCACCCTAAGAAAACAACAAAATACTCAATTCACTTACAATGAAAAAGTTTTCTACCGCAACATCAGGCAGGCAACAACCAATGTTCAAGAAAACAGCATAAACGAGGACGAACTTAGCAGTCCAAATCCAGAGATATTCCAGAATTTCTGGGCAGGAATATGGGAAGACCCAACTGAGCACAATGCCCAAGCCGATTGGATACATACAGAATCAACAAATAACAACACAAACATTCAGGCAATGACATTTGAGCAGATATCCCCACAAATATTTCACAAAGTACTTTGCCGCTTACACAACTGGAAATCACCCGGGTCAGATTATATTCATAGCTATTGGTACAAAAAATTCACATCTGTACACAGTTATCTTTATAATCACATAAATAGCTTCATCCAAGACCCCAGGACAATACCACCTTATTTAACATCAGGTACAACATTTATGATACCTAAAGATCCCGAAGATGTCTGTAACCCAGCGAAATATAGACCTATTACATGTTTGCAGACTTTGTACAAGATTATAACAGCTTGTATTTCAGAAATAATATACCAACACACCGACGCCAACAACATCTTAGCTGAACAACAAAAAGGCTGTCGAAAATTCAGTCAAGGCTGCAAGGAACAGTTAATCATAGATTCTGTTGTCCTTAAAAAAGTTCAAAAAACCAAAACTGATCTATTTAGCATGTATATTGATTACAAGAAAGCCTATGACTCTGTTCCTCATTCTTGGCTAATCAAAGTTTTAGAAATTTACAAAATACATCCTACTATAATAACATTCCTCAAGACCATAATGACAAATTGGAAAACTGTACTTAGATTAACTACTCCAACCAAAACCGTAGAAACTGACCCAATCAAAATACAGAGAGGCATTTTCCAAGGAGATGCACTCAGCCCGCTGTGGTTCTGTCTTGCTCTTAATCCTCTCTCTAATATATTAAACTCAACATCATTAGGAATACCTCTAATAGACACAAATACTGAGAGTCAGACTGAAGCACAAACACCTGTGCTAAATCATCTGCTTTATATGGATGATATTAAATTATACGCAAAAACCGAAAACCAACTTTATGAATTAGCTAACCTAACCGAACAATTCACAAATGACATAAAAATGGAATTTGGCATAGATAAATGCAAAATAAATTCAGTTAGAGCAGGGCAGAACTACCAACACCAATACACCTTAGGAACGGGAGAACAAATTGAACCGTTATGTGAGCAAGACACTTATAAGTACTTAGGGTACAATCAATCACTTCAAATTCAATATAAAGACACAAAACAAAAACTAATACAACAATTCCAACATCGATTAAATACTATATTAAAAACACAACTGTACTCACGAAACACAATAAAAGCAATTAACACTTTCGCTATACCCGTACTCACCTATTCATTCGGTATAATAAACTGGACAGTAACAGACCTAAAAAACTTACAACGAAAAATCAATACAACAATGACCAAATTCCGCAAACACCACCCAAGATCGTGTTCACAAAGACTTACACTACCGAGAAAAGAAGGAGGCAGGGGGCTTATTGATATTAGAAATTTACACAACAGGCAGATTACAACTCTTAGACAGTACTTCATTGGAAAAACTGAATCTTCCACACTACACAAATTAATTGCACAAAGCGATCGGCAGTTCACACCTCTCAATTTAAAGGAAACGACAGAACAGAACAACGAAATTCTGATCGACAACAAAGCCAAGCTACTAGAATGGAGCCAAAAGTCTCTACACGGAAGACATCACCATGATTTATGTCAAATAAATGTCGACAAAGAGGCGTCGAACACATGGTTGAATCGAGGGGATCTCTTCCCAGAGACTGAAGGCTTCATGATCGCGATACAAGATCAAGTAATTGAGACAAAGAATTATAGAAAATACATAATAAAGAATTTAGTCACTGACACTTGTAGAAAATGCAATAGCTCTCCAGAAACGATTCAACATATTACAGGTGCGTGTAAATCAATAGCCCAGACAGATTACAAACATAGACACGACCAAATAGCCAACATCATCCACCAAAAACTAGCTTATCAGTACAAATTCATAGATTCTGTTGTTCCGTATTACAAATACAACGCAGAAACGGTGTTGGAGAACTCATCAACAAAACTGTATTTTGACCGAGCTATCCTTACAGACCGAATTATCCATTTCAATAGACCAGACATAACATTAATAAACAAAATAAGCAAAACTGGATTTCTCATAGACATTGCGGTACCGAATACACACAACTTACAGACTACAATAGCAGAAAAACTTTCCAAATATACCGAATTAAAGGATGAAATTACCAGACTTTGGCATCTACAAAAAGTAGTAATAGTCCCTATTGTGCTGTCTACTACAGGAGTAATACCCAAACAGCTTCACCAGTCCCTTAACACCCTAAATCTCCATCCGTGCACCTACCACTTAATGCAGAAAGCGGCGATACTGAACACGTGCAGACTGGTAAGAAAGTTCCTGCAATGTGAACCAGATAATGAACTAACTCGTCATGATTAACTTTAATAGTTACTTCAACTCTTAACTTCACTGATAAACACTTGGCTTAGGCCCGTATCATCAGTTTTGCCGGCTTGCCGAGAAAAAATAAATAAACATAAATAATAATAATAATAATAAAGCCATTTATTCCCAAAATAAATGAATTAGTACACAACAAAGTTAAATATTACATGCAATTCTGAAGACAATTATTAAAGATTGTATACATTATTCCATTTGTCATAATTGCATTGAAAATATTATATTAATCTAATCAGTGACATATTGTATTACATATTACCTAATTCATAACATTTTATATTTAATTACATATATATATATATATTTTAATACAATCAATTTAATTTAATTATGATTCATTTAATTACATATTAGAATTTAGGTATTATTTTTGGGTACCCAAGTTTGGGCAAAGGCCTCCTCCATGCATTTCCACAGTTTCCTATCTCTGGCGAGCCTGGTCCAAGCAGGGCCCGCGACTAGCGCGATGTCGTCACTCCAGCGGCAGCGTGGGCGGCCGCGGCGACGCTTCTTGTCGCGCGGCCACCAGTGTAGCACGCGTTCACTCCAGCGTCCATCGTCTACACGTGCCACGTGACCTGCCCAGCGCCATTTCAGCTTGCAGGCTGATTCCGCTACATCTACTAGTTTGGTTTTCATTCTGATTTCAGAGTTACGTATTTTATCTCGTAATTTAAGTCCTAGCATACTTCGTTCAGCTGCTCGTTGAAAGACTTGAAGTTTTTTAATAATATATTTTGTTAGAGCCCAGCTCTGACATCCATATAGTAGTGTGGGGGTGACTACTGTTTCAAATGCTTTTTTCTTTAATGTGATTGATAGTTTGGATTTGAAAATATGTTTTAATGACCAGTATCGTTTCCAGGCAAGTTTTATTCTGCGCTCTACTTCTCCTATGGTTTGTTCTTTGAGTGAAATTCTTTGGCCCAAGTATATGTACTCTTCAACATACTCTATCATATTTTCTGATATTTTTATTGGTATATTGTTTCCGTTGGTAAACTTTGTAGCATGTATTCTAGTTGCCGGTGGTTGTCACAAATGAGTATAATGTCATCAGCAAAGCGCAGGTGGTTCAGTGATTCTCCATTTATATTGATTCCTATAGATTCCCATTCTAGGTTGCGAAATATGGTTTCGAGGAGGGCCGTAAATAGGTTCGGAGATATTGGGTCACCTTGCCGAACTCCACGTTGTATCTCAAACGGCCTCCCTTGCCTCTCCAATTTAACTTTTGCTTTACTCCTTTTATAAATTTCTTCTAATATTCTTATGTACTTGTGTGGCACACCTTGCTGATCTAAGGTCTTCCATAAACTTGAATGTGAGATTGAATCGAACGCCTTCAAATAGTCGACGAAAGCAATGTAGAGCGTTTTGCCATATTCTTCATACTTTTCAATGATTTGAGTAACGGTAAATATGTGATCAATTGTAGAGAATCTTGGACGAAACCCTGCTTGTTCTTTCGGTTGGTTTTGTTCTAGAATCGGTATTATTCTTTTAATAAAATTTGCGTAAACATTTTGTATGTAGTCTGTAATAAACTAATGGGTCTATAGTTTCCAATGTTCTCTGGGTTCCCTTTTTTATATAGAAGTGTTATGATTGACGTCTCCCATTGCGAAGGTATGGTTTCATATACAAGAATTTTATTAAACAAATTTGTCAGGACTGGAGACAGGGGTTCAATTAAACATTTTAGTATATCATTTGTGACTCCGTCTTCTCCAGGACTCTTTAGAGATTTGAGAGACTTTATAGCATTAATTATTTCTTCGTTCAAAAATGTTGGTACTTCCTGGCTTACAATATCTGATCTGAATATTACGGTCTCATTAATTTGGTCTCTACGTCGGTATAAGTTTTCGTAAAACTCCGAAGCTGTTTCCACCAATTCGTTTCTATTGGAAGTCGTTCGTCCATCTTTAGATGTTAAAGTAGGAATCCATTTTCGCACATTATTTAGGCGTTGTTGTCCTCTTTTTACTGAACTATTAATAATTAGCTCTTCTTCAATAACTTTTAGCCTATCTGTGTATCTTTTTTTGTTGATTTTTTTCTTAATTTTTCTATACAGCTTAGTAAGTTCTTCCTTTTCCGGTTTCGTTTTATTTTTCTTTCCTTTTAAAAATGTTCTTCTTTCTATGAGTTTGACTATGTCCGGCGCAATATCTACTTTTGGTTTATGTTTTGTTGAGTTTTTGTTTGACGATATGATGACATTTGTAATATTTTCAATAATAGATGTGTATAGTTCTTGAACGTCTTCAGGATTGGTCGATAACGCCGACGCTTCAGTAAATTTATTTTTGAGTGTTTCTTTTTCCAATATTGTCAATTCACAATTTTTACCTTTGTAGGATTTTCTTGATTTTATTTGACCTTGTGTTGAGATTTTAGCTCTTAATAGTCTATGGTCGGTGGGATGTGACGTGTTTATGATATTTATATCTGTGACTCTGTTTTTATTATTTGTTATAAAGTAGTCAATTTCATTATATGTTCTTCCATCAGGGGAACACCATGTCCACTTTTGTTTTTTATTCTTTTTGAAATAAGTGTTCATAATATGGAATTGATGCTCTATGCAAAACTCTTTAAGTAGTTTTCCTCTTTTGCTTACTTTGCTACTATATTCCCAAGGACCCATTATAGGTCTATCTTCAGGCTTAGCGATTCCAACTTGGGCATTAAAATCGCCCATAATTATTGTATTTGGACCTGTATTATATAGGGCTGTAATTAAGTCTGCGTAAAAAAGTTTTATTACTTCGTCTATTGATTTTTCTGTTGGGGCATACACCTGAATAACATTAATTAGAGTGTTGTTTGTACTTATGTCAAGTCTGGCTATTCTATCAGAGATGGGTTTGAACTCTATAACGTGTGTTTTCATATAGTCTTTCAGCATAAATCCCACACCGCTGTAATCACTTTTACCTCCTGAGTACATAAAAATAAAACTGTCCTTTTCAAAAATATCTGTTTGTTTTTGTCGCGTCTCAGATAGCCCCATAATGTCCCAATTGATGTTCTTTACTGCATGTAGCAGTTCCGCTTGTCTCGTATTGCACACTAGTGATCTGACATTAAGTGTGCATATGTTAAGGTGTGATGTTTTGTTTTCTCTGTCATTGTAATGCAGGGAGGGTTTCGGTCGATCACTCCCACGGGGACCAGCCGTATTGGGAGCTTTTAATTTTATTATTGTTTTATTTTGTGTCTTTAGCGTGGAGGGGGCCTGCAAATATCATGCATCTTTATTATATTCATTATCATGATGTGCTGTTTTGTCAGATTGTTTCAGGTAGGTAGTAATTTGGTTATTTGCTTTCAGTTTCTTTTTGCTGTTGGCTGTCCTGACAAAGGATCCGCTGTGCTTGTTGTAGGTAGTATTTTCCGGTGGAGAGCCAGACGATGCTCTTTTATAATTCGGTTTATCATTAGTGCGCTTAACAATGAGTCTGTCGTAGTGTATGAATGCCTCATTTCCTTTTTCTTTTTCAAGCTTTAGCTGGTTTTTTAACGTTTCTCTGATTTTTAATACTTTTGTCGGGAACTCATGTTTGATGTAAATATTGGACCCTTCAAGTTCTTTTTTGTTTTTTAATATTTTTATTTTCATTCCAAGTGTTGTAAGCCCGATCGCCACTGGTCTGGTTTTATCGCCTTTTTTGCCAATTCGTCTTACAGACTCCACCTCAAACTCCCGAATACTAACTTTTATCTTTTGTTGTATAATGTTTATAATTTTTTCTTGTAACTGAAAATATGACGTTTCACCTTCCTCTATCCCAAAAAATATCAGGTTTCTTTGTTTCATATTCTTCTCTACTTCATCAAGTCTCTTCTCTTGTTCTTGTATTTGTAAGTTTAAAGTACTGAAGTTGTCATTTAGATTTTTAAACTTTTCATTAACATTGTTGTTTATATTGGATGTAATTTTGTCTTCTAGTTTTGTAAGTGAACTTTCTACGGTGTCCATTTTTTGTTGTAGTTCTGATTTCATGTCTAAAATTAGTTTCTGTAATTCTTCCATATCTTTAACAACGTATTCGTACGTCCCTCTAGCGGTAATTGCGGAGAAGTTATCTCAGTTTTGTTGTAGATGAAATAATTCCGCTACTCGACACTAGATGGCGCTACAAGGTGCAAATTTACTCAGTGAGTTGCAATAAACCACTTCTGTTTTAGGTTATTTTGTGTAGAAAGTTAAATTTTTTAGTCTTCACTTTAAGTTCCACTACAATCCGGAATTTTTATGTCCACATACGCATTTTCACACCAAAATATCTGTTCTAGATTTTTAAATTATTATCAAAAGTCCGTTATTGTCACAAGATTATTATCACCAAAATCTTTGTTCACAGTTTATAAACACTTATGCCTGCATTTTATACAGTCAATCTCATAGAGATCTCGATGTTTTTGACACTCAATTACTTAAAAACACTGTTGTGACTTTTATTTCGATTAAATAATGCAGAGCTGATGTAAACATGAGCACGGTGGCGCCCTCCCCGAGCACTTAAGCGGCCTAATATTCAAACATACAACAACAGAGAATTTTGTTCTAAGGAACCACGATGTTGATTGTAAAGTAATGGAAAACTGCATTCAAGGATTTACAAAAACTGATACACAGCGCATGAATCGAACTCAGGAATTTTCCTTGAAATTCAATTCGCTTAATCGTGGTAATTGTTAATTTAGGTTGTCAGAAAAAATTCTATTGAGGATTCCTATGTTTACAATAAGTAGAAAAATAATTAGAAAAAGATTTGCACAGACGATCTTGGGTAGGTCACAGAATAATTTCGCTAAAATTGTTTCTGTGAATGCAGAGCGTTTCCCACGCCCCCGGCCAAAGGTAGGTAGAGAAACACTGTGGTGGTTTTAGTGGATAAGAGTCCGACACTGGCACCGTCTTCCCGGGTGGAGTGCGTCCGCGTCCATGGGGATTTCCCCACGAAAAAAAAAGGCTCCAATGATGGCTTTCATCAAAACAGCTATGAAATCGTAGAGGAATTATAAACAGCAGTCGTAGAAATCACATAAACACAAACAAATTACAAAACTCAAATTAGATACATAAAAAGAGCAAATTATTGCGTCACATTTTGATTATAGTGGGGCTCCTTTGTGAAAGAGCTTGTCTGGGAAAGTAGGTACTACCACTATATCTAGGTACTTCTTCCGACAAACAGTAATGCAATTTCAATCACATGAGACTTTCCGTTTTCATGTCTCAGTTTGGCGAACCGACTCGCATAAACTTTTAAGAAAAAGCTTAGGTGATATTACATCTGTTATGGGCAAAAGTAACAGGTAAACATCAGCTGGGTCTTTAACTGGTTTTTCCATCCTAAAACACACAAAAGAAACATGTAACTGGCTGACATTTTCATGCTTCATGTTTCTAATACCCGTCTGCGCACACAAATCCCCACGCAAAATCACCACACTCTTCCCCCTACATACACAGGACACAGGACTCAAACTGCATTGATGTACTGCTGTATAGGAATGCAAAGATCGCCTTCTTAAAGAAATTGATATGATTTTGAGAGTGATATTAACGACTGAAAGGGGCCGGGCCAGCCGAATTGAAATTACTTATGTTTATATATTTAGAGGGTTTAATTTGAAACGAAAGCAGTACAAGTGTTCTAAATTCACCGGAGATTATTTCGTACCTAGGATAGGTATTGATAGCTTTCGTGTTTATCCAGTTATAGCTGTCGATACAGTTTTCAGCCCGGCCCCTTTTACACCTTAATATCTCGGAAAATATTAGGTTTTAAGATTAAATTAAGCACTATGTACGTGTATTTTACGGAGTACATCCCTTCTGTGGCACCACTTTCTCAGCAAGATTGGTAGTAGTCGTGGTACAAATGGGGCCGGGCTGAAAACGTCAGGCTGGCCCGGCCCCTTTCAAATGCTTCTATTTTTTTTATTAGAGCGGTACATTGAAAATGTAGTAAGTACAAATGCTTCTGAAGAGGAGTACATTCGGATAATACATATCTCGCGACCTAAAGCCACGGGGCCGGGCCAGTCTGACGCACGTAAATGTAGTAAGTACAAATGCTTCTGAAGGAGAGTACATTCGGATAATATATATCTCGTGACCTAAAGCCACGGAACTGGGCCAGCCTGACGCACGTACATTATTGTACAACTTTGATATTTTATACTATTGAAAAAAAAATCTCTTCCTGTTTAAAACTATTCACTAGCATTTTGCTATTTTATTGTAAATCTTTTATTTTAATAATTGTAGTTATTTTAAAGTTCGCATTTTTATTACTTATAGGCAATGGTATTTAAAAATATAGATATGTCATACCCTAACAAAACTTACGAAAAAAATGTATGCAGCGGCAGCAAAATACACATAAACTAGTAAAAACTAAGTAAGATGATTACTTGAAGTTACTGTGGTGTCATAATTGGAATAAGTACTTTCTGTACACACACAATAGCATTTTAGTTTTTTTTTTCTCACTGGTCACACTCGGCGCCTTACTTGACGGACGTTTTCGAGTCTTCAGATTGAGAGCACAGTAGCTTATCTGTACTTTTAAATATCATTGCCTATAGGACAACATATATTTACTAAGTATTTTATTTACTCCTTTCATTCTCTGTGAACACGTATTAAAAAGCCTTACAAAGTAATGATTATGACTATAGCAGATCGCAATTTAAGCCAGAAAAGAAAGAATGAAGGTATTATGTGAGTAATCATTCTGGCGCAAAATTCGGTGGAACCCTTACACGTACGAACGACTAATCCTATTGAAAGAAACGTAAGTAGGTTCGTTCCTCGTAGAAAGAAACCCATTCAGTAATAGTAATCTTGCTCATAGCTGTGTAATCTGTTGAGGCTAACGTATTAACTGCGTCATTTTTGGTACAGATTTTGGATACAAATAAATTTAGATTTGTATTATGCAACGTGTTATTAAATGAACTCAAAACCTGATACTAGTTTGTTCAGAATCGAGAGTAGAATCCATTACACTACCTTTTAACATAGGTAAATTTTTACCAAAAAAATATTTTCATACCATGCCGAGTCTAAAAGTTTCATACGACGACGCGGCGCTGAGCGCAAAGGCGAGCTAGACCCAGTGAAAAGTGTGATGGAAACTTTTGGGTAACATTTGTTTCGTAAAACTATTAAAACTTAACTTAATTTTAAGAGGTTATTCACCTCCCGACACAGTAGCGTCGCACGTTCGTGAATGAATCTAGCGCTATGAATCGATTAGAGTAACCATGATACCAGAAATTACAAATATCTTCTACAGTAATAAATGAAAATTAATAATTACTTTCCAAATCAATTTATTATACTAAAAACTAGATGGAGTGTCTGAGGTTTTGAGTTATTCCAATAACACGTTGTATATTCAACGATTACTACGGTGTCGATTCTCTTGTTCACGAAATTAACTTATTTTAAACTGTCGCTCTCTTTTACTAATAATAGTTACAAGAAAAGGATGGCAAAATTTTTAGTGTTGTCAAATTCGTCGGAATTAAAGTTTCCATACAAGTTTAGTCGTGATCCCGGAACATACACACCAATATACAAATATTTGACAGTTCTAAAATTGTTGCCATCCCTTTCTTTTATCTACTTTTAGAAAAGAGAGCGTTAGAATAGTTTAAAATAAGTTTAGTTCGTGAACAAGAGAATCGAAACCAATATAAATAAATAAATATAAATATCTTTGGGACATTTTTACACAGCACCATCTAGTCCCAAACTAAGCAGAGCTTGTGCTATGGGTACTAGACAATGTTATGTATATAATACTTAAATACTTTTTTTTTGTAAATACATACTTATAATACATAAGCAACACCCAGACCAACACAAACACTTATGGTCATCACACAAATATTTGGGTCTTGTGGGAATCGAACCCACGACCTCGTTATCAGCAGTCTGACACTCGAACCACTAGACCACAGAGAGGTCGTATCTTTTGAAGGTACGCCGTTTGTAGTAGTAGGGCCGTGTTATTATTGGCCTTGGTCTGCTGCCGCTTCATTGTGTGGCGTCCAAAGGAATATTTGAATTTTGTGTTTATACATAGGTAGAACTTTGAACTTTTTTTTCACTAGGAAATTCTCAGTAGCAGCCCGGAGTATGGATTTGTGCCCGGTCAATGGCAATAGGCTCGCCCCCTATTACATGGGACTTTAACATAACTGGCGAAATGTGGGTGTACTATACACCTCTGCATACCCCTTCGGGGAAATACAGGCGTGATGTTATGTTATGTTATGTTAGAACTTTGAGATTTTTCTGTAAACAATCGTAGGAAATTATCAAACAAAAACTAGATAGAAGATTTTCGATAAAAACTCGAAGACATAAATTGATGTAATAAGTAAGTTATTTCGTTATCATTTTCGTTTCATATCAACAATAACAACAACAACAACAGCACCAACATAGACAATCTTAAGGCCCCACTGCCCCAGTATCTCGTGGAACTCCAATAATGTAATTGCTAGCGAACAGATATTGGGTTCAGCTTACTTATATACCTGTAATATTATCCGCCAGACGCTTATTGCCTGCCCTGATTGTGGATAAACTAATTCCTTAAGATTAGTATTCAACTTTGGATGGTTCTTATCCTGTTTTCTTGTTTTTTTAATTAAGACTCATATTGAGAGAAATGTAAGTAGTAGTAGAGCTCATTTTGAAGGAGCTTGTCCGGGGAAGTACAGTCGACTGCATGACAATTGTAACACTTGAATTAGGAACCGCCCTTACTGCTTACGAAATAAAGGCGCTGTTAGTGTCAAACTGTTACCACTGACGTGCGGTTGATTGTACTACCACCGTACCTACTTCTGACGCCAAACAGTGATGAACAAACACTTATGTTCATCACATAAATATTTGTGTTCTGTGGGAATCGAACACACGACCTCGTGATCAGCAGTCCGACACTCGAACCACTAGACCACAGACGTCGTCAAAAGCTTCTGTACAAGAAATTTCCCATCCTGCCACTAGTTTGCATGTACAGTCAGCTGCACCAATTAGTTACCCAACTTACGAACAAACTTTCAAACAAGAGGGGTAACCAATTAATGACGCTGTGTGTACATGGAGCTTTGTGTTTTTGTCAAGCAGCACTCTAAGTATTTTAAACTTCAATCAAAAGCAGTAAGTAGAAACATTATTCCTAGAAATAAGTTCAAGCTCCACCCACCTACCTTAGTGCAGGGTGCACTTATATACAAAAAATGTATATATGGCATAAGTTACCTACTAATTAATTTAAACAGCTGCCATTAAAAATATGTTAAAAAAGCTGACAGAATATGGCTTGCTAATAAGGAGTGATCTAAATGAATGAACAATATTTTTTAGTCGAAGAGCTTATAATTAATAATGTAATTTTTAGTAGAGAGTAAAGCTTAAGACGTCCTGCAGTGGACGTCTTTCGGCTGAAATGATGATGATGATGAAAGCTTGTAATTAATCAATGTTATAATAATCAAATTCCATTATTTAAATTATTACATATAATTTTATTACCTATTAATAATAATAATATATTATATAATTCTTACGTAAATTAATTTATGTTTATCATTAATAATAATAGAATATAATTTTTACAATACTTAATTTACGTTTATCATTAATCTTAACATAGTATTATGAATTTTAACCATTTTGACATTCCCTGTGATTTTATTATTTCATAATTAATGTAACTATTTGTAATTAACCAACATGGAATGGCAAAAAATTATTTTGGTTTTGTAGAATAATTTGTACACCATCGTCATGGTAAAAAGTACGATCTACTTTATGGTATCATGACCTTTATGTACTACATTCTTGCAATAAATAATTCTGATTATATGCGTGCGTGTGATTTAAATATAAATTACGTTCTTAATTCTAAACTTATATGGTGTCCTGTAACTGGTTTTTGAAATATACCACATGTTGTCTGTACGTTGCTGATATCTCCAGTGATGCGGTAATGCCGCAAGACATGCGCCAGAGTAGTCTTCATCGCCATTATGGTGTATAGTTTACCTGAAAAATTATGAATTAAACGTTAGTGTCCAGCATAGACCATACAACTCGATAGACGCCTTATGTTGAATATAATGCGTACAATACATTGTGTCAATAACTGAGGTGAGGTACTGCAATCCGATTGGCCCTACCAAGGCGGCTAATGGCTAATCGCTAACGCGGCAGTTTTGACGGTGGATGAAACTGATTTAAATAAATAAATATCTTTGGGACATTTTTACTCAACACCATCTAGTCCCAAACTAAGCAGAGCTTGTGGTATGGGTACTAGACAATGGATATAATACTTATATACTTTTTTGTATTTTTTTAGTTTTTGTTTTTTTTTTTGTTTCTAAATACATACTTATAATAATAAGCAACACCCAAACCAACACAAACACTTATGTTCATCACACAAAAATTTGTGTACTGTGGGAATCGAACCCACGACCTCGTTATCAGCGCCCGACACTCGAACCACTAGACCACAGAGGTCGTCAAGTTGAGTTGATTTAAAGTTTCCAAGTGACAAATAGTAGTGACCTACATTAGTGAAATTTAAAAGATGTGTTAGCAAACATCAGACGCCTATTATGAGGCGTCTATGGGGTGTATGGTCGATGGTGTCCATCATCATCAGTATCACGAATCAATAAGAAATATGCAGAATGGTAATGAGTTGGTTTTTTTTTTTTTTTTTCTAGACACGTAGTCCGAAGTATTGTCACTTCCATAGATACTTATCTATGGAAGTAACAACACTTGCCTTTGTAAAAAATATTTGATTACTCATATTAAAAATAAAATATTTCTAAAAGTATTAAAAAAAAAATACCTTTAATGAAATTTATAAAGATTGAATTTTTCATTACAAAAAATACATTACTTTTTTTCCTTCTCAGAACAGAGACTTAAAGCGACAGCAAAAAGAGCAAAACTAATGGAGTTTGATATTTCGAGCCCGCTCGGGATAGATTCCAATATTTGAAAATGACGAATGGAACTTGTACCGATACAGTTTCGCCTGCCAAGACTGAAGCTGGCAAATGCGTTAGGGTTGTCAGGCAAGGTGGCAGGGTCCAGCCATCGCTCCGGTTTGAACTGCTCCGCGTCTGCGCCCCACATAGGGTGGCGGTTAAGACCATACAGTGCTATTATGCAAGAACTGCCAGCTGGCAATGTGTAGTGCTCTGAAACGTAAGAACATATGTTAAAATTAAATAAAGATGTAAAAAAATTATTATTAAAAAAAAACTCGACTGCAATGATCACCAGATTAACTATCAATCAATCAATCAAAATGTTTATTTGTTTAACTAAAAAGACAGAAACAAGATACTATTCTACAATTAGATCTGTGAGTGGGAAAAGTGGGAGTGGCGAGTTGCTCCTGATTTTATTCAACACGGTACCTATACAATATTAGTTTATAATCATTTTTATAAACTTTCATAATGTTCAATTTCTGACTACAAATTAACTGTAGCAGTCGGGACCCATCAGCGCCATGTAATGAATAAACCAGGTATTTATTTGTATGTATTAACTGCTAACGGCCGAAATTAATATCCAATCTATCCACGATTTACCCTACTAGAGATAGAAATTTGTCATATTTTGTATGGAGCTTATGTCGAATTCCTATATAATCCTATATATAATATTGAAAGATATCAATCCTTACGTTTACTTAAACTAACATTTTAATTTCAGCCAGCATGTACATCTTTGTGCAGCTGGCTGTACTTTACATTATTATGGGTCCCGACTGCTACAATTAATTTTTAATCAGAAATTGAACATTATGCAAGTTTATCAAATGATTTTATACTAATATTGTGTACCGTATTGAATAAAATCAGCAGCAACTCCCTACTCCCACTTTTCTCACTAACAGATCTAATTGTAGAATATCTTGTTTCTGTCTTTTTATGTAACCTGGTGATCACAGCAGTCGGGTTTTTTTTTTAATTATTTAATTTTAGTATTTTTAGGGATATCCTAAAATCGGTACGAAAAGAGCGCTGGCTTTGGCTAAAGTTGTTCTATTTCGAGACAATTCTTAACTGACACACCCATATTTGGAGTGAGGCCATCGAGAATCACTGGGCCATTGCCGTTTCTCACGACACCTCGAAGGCCTTCGAAAGGGTCTGGCACGAAAGCCTTATATGCAAGCATCCCTTATTCGGCCTTTTCACTGGTAAATCCTCAGTATAATAGTATCTATGGTGTAAATGGATATTATACTTCTTGAGGGATCGGTCGATTCGAGTTGTAATTGACGGCTGCTTGTCCCAGAAAGAGTTATTGAGAGTTACACATCAGGCACGAGCTAGTGCACCGCAAATTCAGTATCTTAGAGAGGCCATGGTTGAGCGCTTGAACTTGTCCCTGAAAGCTGTCCCCTAATGGGGTGATTCTGCTAAAACCTAGGCGTGTACATACTTAGCTTAACATCAATATTGATTTTTCTCGCAATTCTTCCGGCAGGAGGAAACAGTCTCAAGCTCTCTTTTATCACTGCTTCCATATACACTAGCTTTGGTAGATCATTTTTGTTTAGATCTATGTCCTGATCTCCGAGTACTTCTTGTATTCTGTAAATTGAAGTAGAAAACTTTAGTCTCTTTATATGGCAAGGTACTTAAATACATAATCAGCCCATTATTGTCTTTTTGCCGGGTAAGGCCTTTTCTCGAATTAAGAAGTATCTAGGCCTACAACCACCACGCTGGCCTAGTGCGCGAGTTGATAGGTAAGGCCAAGATACTTTTAACGAAATAGAGAAGAACACGGCCTTAGACTTAACACACATGTAATGTAATGTACATGTAATTTGGTTCAAAATAGTTTAGATATAGATCTCAATTTTAATCGTATAAAAAAAATTGTAATTGTGTATTTTAGAGGTGGCGCCTATACACATGTGAAATGGAAAAGAAAAATTTTTTTTTCGCTGAACCCCCTCGTTTGGGGTATCATTGAATAGGTTTACTATAAAAACTTTTTAACAAAAAAAAAACAGACTTCAAAAACCTTAACTAAAAAGTAAAAAAAATTAATTAACAAAAACAAAAAACCCGACTGCGTGTAAAAATAACAGAAAAGATATAAACAAGACTTATCAACACGCAGTCGCAGGCTACGTATGTTTTTGGTCATGAATTACATAATAGTTCATAGGTAGCCTCCGCCTGCGTGTTGATAAGTCTTGTTTATATCTTTTCTGTTATTTTTACACGCAGTCGGGTTTTTTGTTTTTGTTAATTAATTTTTTTATTTGAATTTTTTTAGTTTTGTAATGTTTTATTTATCATACTATTAATGTTTTTTTTTAAAAGTCAAATTCATTTTTAACTTTGAATATTTTGTTGTTTTTTAGCATTTTTCATTCCAAATTACATTTAAACATATAAGTTGTATATATTTTTGTAAAGCATTTATAAAACCCTTTATTTTGATACCCCACTCGATAGTTTTTGAGGAAAAAAAAATTTTTTGAAGAGGTAATATGGCGCCAAAAAGCGGCCATTTTAATTTTTTAAATTTTGATGTACCCAGTGTCACTCTCAGAATTAAGACGAATCTAACGACACCTCTCAATCTCAAATCCATCTAGCCGTTTAGGCCACAGAGCGTGCCAAAGAAATATACATACATACATACACTCGAAAAACATAACCCTCCTTCTGGCGCAGTCGGGTAAAAATAATCATTGTATGTATTTTAAAATCTTAACATAAACCAAAATTTTGAAGGCGGCGCGTGATTGACCCTTTGCGTCATGTTTGTCATGTAGTCGAGCGCAATATCTATAAAATATCTATAAAAGTTATTATTTCATACTTTTTAGTTGAAAATTGCGAAGGTTGATTTATAAATGTTTATACATGCTGAAATTTGAGTCGCTTAAATCCCGAAAAGGGGTCATTGTACTCATCATTATGAACAACTTTTACTATGGGACCAACCCTGAAATCGCGAAAAAAAAATCAGTTGGTCCCTACATTTGTGTTCACTTAAATCAATAAAATATAGGGGTCACCTGATTTTTTTTCGCGATTTCAGTATTGGTCCCATAGTAAAAGTTGTTCATAATGATGAGTACAATGACCCCTTTTCGGGATTTAAGCGACTCAAATTTCAGCGTGTATAACCAATTTGAGTTTTTTTTTTATTAACCTTTGCTATCCCACTGCTGGGCAAAGGTCTCGCTCATGTTCTTCCAAACGTCCAATCACTATCGTGAAAAAAAAACACGCATATCGGCCAAGAATTCTCAGAAAAACGAACCAATGAGCAGATCATCTAGATAGGCGAAGCTAAAATAAACTGATTTATTGAAGCTGGTTAAAAAACTACTCAACCTAAGTCAATAAAATTTATATGGGACCACCGCGCGGACTTTCTCTACCAAATAAAAAAACAACCACGTAAATCGGCCCACAAATCTCGGAGTAATCGGGGTACATACATGAAAAAAAAAAAAAAAAAAAAAAACCCGCGGAATACATAACCTCCTCCTTTTTTTGAAGTCGGTTAAAAATGAAGGTAATTTTTCATACATCACTTTTTATCCGGTGTACCATCTGCGAAATATAGCCCGCCACAGTGGCTCGCAGTGTCCCCCCCCCCCCCTACCATTACTAACGAAGTAACGTAGGAACTTATTACCTTCCGCGTTGATAGCCTTAGTAAAAACTCTCTTTTAAAATTATAATGAGTAAAATGTGAATATAAACTTTCGAGTACCTAATAGAGAGGAAACTGCTAAATACTTAAAGCGTCCTAGTTAAAAGGTTATTGACCTCAGAGAAACAATGCTCCTTTAGGTAGTCTTCTATTTGAATAAACCACTAAAATTATCAAAGTGTTGTGTTGGCATTACATAAAATTTGGCCCGCTAGATGGCGCTGTATAACGCTGGGCACGTAGGGCGTTGGCTGTCCGGTGTAATATGTTGGCCCGCAGGTTCGCACATTGCAGCAACCAAGTAAAACTTACGCTTTTTAAATCTTACTGCCAAACACTATATACTTGCAGCCTGTGGGTGAACTACACACTGGGGACATACGCTACGGACAACGCCTTGCGTGTTCAATACAACAACGCGTTTAGGGTGCTGCTGGGGCTGCCACGATTTTGCAGTGCTTCGAATATGTTCGCGGAAGCGCGTACAGATGGCTTTCATGCACTTATAAGAAAGCAATGTGCGTCGCTGTTGAATCGTGTCAGGTCCAGCCACAACAGCATGCTAAGCGTGTTCGCGGATAGGTGGGACGCTCCTCTGCTGCGCCACTGGATTCACTTACACACTGCACTGTGATCAGTGGGTAGTCCCTCCTTGAACTATTTGTTTTAGTAACATTTTTTGGTTTGTTGTTTGTGTCATAGTATTATATTATCTGTGTTTGTGTCTTGTGATTGCTTTTGTGTGTGTCACTAATTTGTTTTTATTGTGTGTTGTATTTTAACTATGGACAAACGTCTGAAATAAATATTAAATTAAATTAAATAACAGCCCGTTCTGAGTCACCAATGCTGCCATCTATTGCAAAAACGGAAAACTAAAATAGCCATGATTAATATTCTATTTGGTTTTGTTTGTAATAGCCGAGTATAACTAGTGTAGTGATCGACAGCTGTGTCATTGGTTTTAGACCGCGGTCGCACCGGTAAGGCGATTGTGATGTGACAGTGACGCGATAATACATGTGTCCGCATAAAAGTGGCAACAAATCTGCGATGCGAATCGCGATTACATCCCGTCGCAAATGTCTTCGCTTTAGTCGTCGATCAACGCGGACACTTTCGTTAGTTTTAGTACAACTGAAATTTACAAATGACTTAAATAATTAAATTAGGCACGCACGACGCATGTGATGCGGCCACCACCATATCACAGATTAGCTAATGGCCATAATTTTGTAAGGGTTTATTTTAACAGAATCGCTGTTGCATTGCCGTCGTCTTACCATTGCAGCCTCGGCCTCGAGGTTTAGGTATCTGCTGTCTTACACCATATTTTAAGTTGTTTCCTCAAACATTTCTAGACTCCAATCAACCTCACTCAATACAATATTTCCTCCGTGGTATTCAAAGCTGCAAAAAATCTCCGTCACTTGATAGTTTTCCTTACACAAGGTAAGAAAGAACTTAAAATACATCGCGAGCAAACTTAAGGCTTCCTCGAGACTGGAAAAGTGTCATTTGCGACGTGATTATTGTTGTTATTATTCTAAAAAAAAAACGATTTCTACGAATTTATGCAATATAATATACACCAAGACCCATACGATTATCAATCAATCAATAAATCCGTCGCAGCGTTATTTATTTCGTCAAAAAACATCGAGGAAATTTCCAAGATGGGCGATTTTGATATTATTAGTAGGAACCCTTGAAGGCATCATTGACTGAGTTTGAGTTTAGAAACGTTTGAGGAAACAACTTAGAATAATGGGTATTAAACTTGGCTTGTTCGTGAGGATGGCCACAGATTTTTACTATTAATCTAGTTTTGGAATGAAATACAAGCAAAGAGAATACTTACTCTTGAAAAATCTTCGCTTGGACATCTTGGTGCGACCCAATCAATATCAAAGTGAAAGTCATGGCAGTAGCAGATGTATCGTAAGCACCGGCTATGAAAGTGTCCAAATGTTCCCTGATTTCATCATCAGTGAATGCATCTCGTTCTTCAGCTAAACGTATCATTTGATCTAATAGTGGCTTGAATTTGTCTAAAAGAAAATTATGTTATTCAGTCTAACGGATGCAGTTAAATACAGATAGTGCCATCCATGAATGCCTCATTAATTTATGACCGAATATTTCCAGTTGACCAAGACGCTCTCTCATGATTAGTTTATATTTTACCTGCAGAAGTAGCATTATTGTCACTACTTAAACTTGTGGTATCCGTCTTTAATTCAGATTTACGTTTATTTATGATCTGAAAAAAAAATGTAGGAATAAAATTAAAATAGCCATTACGCATAGAATTTTACAATCATTACCAAAATATAGTATAATTACCGCAATAGTTGTGTCTTTTATTGTTTTCACTAGCTTGTCTTGTTTTTTCTTCATAGAACTCATATTGAATATGATCGGCAAGTGTAGCCAGAAACTCTGGAATCGATCCCGGAATAAAGCGAAGAATTCGTCAGTTGCGTGAGCGTAGTTTTTAACAGTCTCATTGTAATCATGAAGTTTTATACCAAGTGATGTACCTATAAAAAAAACCAGCCAAGTGTGAGTCGGACTCACGTAGTGAGGGTTCCGTACTTCACATCGACCTGACCCCTTAGAAACTGATTTAATTTACGAGAGTTTATCAAAAGACATCAACGAACATACACGAAATGTGAATTTTTGGATCTCTTTCTTCCGTTGGTACCTACTACCACATATGTCTATTTTTATCCTGTTTTTAGTATTTGTTGCTAAACTAAATAGTATGCAGTATAATCAGACCAAGTTTGACGCCGGTATGTATTACCGTTTTGAAGACAGAACAGGAACAAAAACGTTGAAAAAAATTCAGCACATATTCTGTGAAAACGGACGGACGGACAGCGTAGCTAGAGTAATAGGGTCGGGACCCTTTGCACCCTTTGGGTACGGAACTTAAAAATGGACAATGGATAGGATTATGAATCATAATTTTATTATAATTATAATCTTGGCGTTGTTTTTATTTTATGCTGTTTCCAAGAGAGACTTAAAACGGTAATAACGAGCCAACTGTGATGAATATTTTAAAATTTATGAACTCGCTAAATATTAGTAACTAACTAACTGACTAACTGTGTAAACAAATCTTGGAAGTCGATTTTAACCTACTTCTAATTGTAGTATCGGTTTGAAACTTTGCAGATATCCCTATGTAACCGGGTGACAATAATCTAGTACAATCGAGGTGATCTGATGATGAACTACAGTATCTCTAAAAGCGTGTTTTTTAACAAAAACCACAACATAACATTACATCACGCCTGTATTTCCCCGAAGGGTTAGGCAGAGGTGTAATAGTACACCCACATTTCGCCAGTTATGTTACAGTCCCATGTAATAGGGGGCGAGCCTATTGCCATTGACCGGGCACAAATCCAGACTCTGGGCTGATACTGAGAATATCCTAATGAAAAAACCCAATAACACTTTGCCCGACCCGGGTATCGAACCCAGGACCTCATGCTCAGCAGTCGCGCTTGCAACCACTAGACCAACGAGGCAGTCAAACGGTATTTTTTAAACTAGTAATTATGTTATAAAATATTATGTTGACTTAAATATTGACTTACTATACACAGTTATAAGAAAATTACGAATTAAGTATGGTTTTACATCGAAAGGGCCTTTTTGTACTTGAGAAGCCAGTTTCGAGACAAGGTTTCTTGCATGTGTGCTGTATTCATGGACAAACGTGTTTAGTACTTGCTGATTGAAGGTCGAATTTAATATTCTACGGTGAGGCTTCCATGTTGAAACTAAAAATAAGATTATAAACATCTGTATTATTAAAAATCAATTGCCAAATGTATGACGGAGTTCCATGTGGTGCCGGACGTAAAGAATTGCGCCACCTTAGGGTCATCTGCGCAATCTTCTCATGGGTGTGGTAAAAGGCGACTAAGGGCTTCACCAGATGGTGGGCAGCAGCGTTCTTTGAGTATTTAACCACCCAACTGAGATCGCCAACCCACCTACCAAGCGTGGCGATTATGGCATATCCCCTATTGGGGGAGGCCTATGTCCAGCAGTCGACGTCTTTTGGCTGAAATGATGATGATGATGATGACGGAGCATCACTTGAGAACGGTGCGACTGATTTGTCGTTTTGTTTTTGTTTTGTTCGTACCTAAGTGTAGCACCAACACCTGCCGAAAGTTATGTCGCCGATTCTTTGGCGGCTGAATTATCGGTCGTAGTATTTGGTTGGCATGACACACCTAACGAGCCGAACGTTCGGCATTACGCGGCGTCTTGTTCAGCGCGCTACGTGACGGAAAATTAGGTGGCCTCGTCGTCGGTCAGTGTAGGACGCGCCGAAGCTTCGGTCGCGTTACGTATAGAAAGAAAGAAACACATTTATTGGACACAAAACCGACAAACACATACACAACAACAATAGCAACAATAAGACAAACAAGTGTAATAATAAAATTATGACAAAAAAAAAAAAAACAATATTATTGCCGCGCACAACATGAACACAAAAGGGTATAGCAGGGGATGGTACTAGCACGACAGTAATCAGTAGGTATTGCTCTAATTACACATAAGAAAGAGAAGAAATAGGTAACATTGCTAGGTTATTGTACATTGCTAGTCTCGCATCACGTATCGTGTGATGTGTCGCTTGCTGTGCAAAATACATTGAATGCGTTCTCGCGGAAATAGACGCTCGACAAAAGGTTCAGCGCTACGCCGAACGCGACGTAATTTTGGCTGATGTGTCATAGGTTACTTAAAATATACTGCGAGCGTATTGAGCCGAACGTTCCGCGACGCTATTCTCGGCAGGTGTGTCGCTACACTAATTCTCAGGACAAGGTATGTATGTCGCTGAAACCACCGTTATTTTTTTTCCTAATATATTTACATTTCTTAACCTGTATAATGTTGCGATAAAATAGGTTTTTGTAAAGCTGGGCATTCACGATAGCGCCATCGACGTGGAGCCAAATGACTTAAGAAGAAATGCGGGTGGTCTTTTCTCCATACAAACACTCTCGACTGTTTTCTTTCTGGTTTATAACCATAGAGCAATGATTTTTATTGAGAACCGAGTGTTGTGACGCAACTTGGGAGAAGCCTTTGTCCAGCAGTGGACTGCGATAGGATGAGTTAAATAAACTTTTCCTTGTCCATATATCTTCGTATTTGTTGATAAATTATTTTTAGAAGACCTAAAAAAAACCTCAAAATTGCCTATTTAGATCGCTGTCTATAGAGGCCTAGTGTATACATTTGACAACTATTAATGAAAAAGGAAAGACATAGCGACATAATACATATTATTCTTATATAGTTTATGAAATAGCTTTTAAATTGGTCCAGTTTTGGTGGAGAAAAAAAAAGAAGATTTTTTTAAGGCTATTCAGTCAGAACTGCAGTGGTCCATATCGCATTTATTTGAAACGTAGTGCTCGCAAAGCGACTGCGATAGTTTCTTCAAAAACCTAATGTTTAAAAATCATTTAGGCGCAACGATGTCCACAGACAACGTCTTCGACCAGAGTGAATGGAAATGGTTGTGAGTTTTCACATTCACGGATATTGTGGCTTGATGCCAAATGGCACGATGCAGTAGATTGTGGCGGGCCCAGAAAATCCGTGGGTTGTCATCGCACCAAAATTTTACTTGAGGATTTGACACTCACGATCTAATTTTATTCAACTGTTTGGTCCCACGGTAAATGGCGCGAACGTGAGTGCTCAACTTTAGTGTTTAGGACACCACGGACATTTTAGTAATTCACATTAAGATTATCGAATTATGGTCGAGATAAAGCTCGAAAAGAAAGTAAAAACCAATTTCTTCACTGCTAGCTAACTAATGTCCTCAATAAGCAGTAAAGCACAAGTAAAAAAAATTGTTTGACAGATGTCTCAGATGAATTAAAAGGTGTTGACGATTTTGACAATTATTTTTAACGAACCACTGTCATTTTGTAGGGAGAGTACGAACCACAAGCAATTAAGTCAACTCCATTTTACTTACCATTTGCTGTGAGTAGCCCCCTGTCATACACCACTTTTAAAACGTTGTAGAAGTTTGATTTATCCAAACATGTATTTGCTAATAACATACTGTCCTCCAAGTCTGTTATCACTGTAACATAAATGTAAAGGGCGCTACTGGATGACATTAAGGTTATCAGCAAACAATTTTTTTTTTTTTTACTTTTACTATGGGACCAACCCTGAAATCGCGATTCCAGGTTTCGTCCCATGATAAAAGTTCTTCAAATTGGCGGGTACAGTCGACCGCACTTCAGTGGTAACAGTTTGACCAAGATGGCATTTTTATTTCGTAATAAGCAAAGCGTTAAGCGTTAATGGCTATGTTAAGCAATAAGAGTGATTTTCGTAATTCAAGTGTTACAACCCTTCTTTATGGAATCAAAATTATCCTGTTTTATAATCTCCGAAATGGACAAAAATCATAATAGAGGGTCAATATTCGTCTACGAATGAAGTAACATTAATAAGTTCGTGACACAAATGTTGTCCAAATCACTCACACTAATGATTTGCGTATTTTTATTGGTTTAAAAATGTAAATAACATTAAATAATAACCTTTGACATCCAAACAACTATTAACAAGCTTTTCACAATCTAATAACAATATTATACAATATAAGTAAGACTAAACTTGAATGTACACATCATTCGCGCGATTTAGGTATCATTAGTGTTACAATTTTACTAGTGTAAAATCATTCGTGTTATTCAATTTAATGTTAAACAAATCCTAATAAAGAATGAAAAGAAGCAGTACCAATTGGTTTTTGAAACAGACTGATGACCTGGGCCATTCTTCTTTTTTACGGTTTCGTAGTCAAACAAACCCTTGGCAAAACTCAAGGAACCCTTGAGTTTTCAAACTCACCGATGTAAATTTTATTGATTTGTTCCGGAGAATTTGTTACATTACACGCGAATACTCGCGGTGAGGGAGCACCCTTACAGACAGACAGACATCCCTCCATTTTGAAATGGTAACCCTACATGTGCCTGTAATAACAGCTGCACCCAAAACTTTGAATTCGGTACACGCGGGCTTCACAAAAGTACGTTTGTTTTAATTCCAGATACTAAATTGTCATGTCAAAATGTCAAGTCACGTAATAGTGAACATTATTTTAAAGTGATATAAAATTTTACGTTTTTGTCGACATGTCGAATATCATCTGGATTTTTTTTTTTTTATGAAAAGATTTTTTTTAAACCACGTTTTTAAAAAGAAAGCGAGTTAATTTTTTTTTTTTTTTTTCTCCTGATTATAAAGAACACGGTTCTTAATAATACATTACAATCTAGCCTACAAGACTAATAAGTAATTTTAATCTAACTTATTTTTTTACGTTGTATATGTTTGATAACTAAGAATAATGTCCATTGCATTTACTTAGAGTCTGATAATATAATATAAAAACACTTTGTTCATGTGTTATATGTACACAGTAGCACTATTTTGTTTACTGTTGTTCACTACACTAACTCAAAAGGTTTAGTTCTTTTCAGTCTTCGCACTATGTCCGTGTTGTCGAGCAGCTGGATGGCTTCGACATTCACATGTTGATGAAGTCTACGTTCGTGGGCTTCAGCAATTTTTTTTATTATGTTGGTGACGAATTCCATTTTAAGGTCACGATGGAGGTCGTCGTTTCTTATATACCAGGGAGTTAATAACTATTCAAAATATTGCATTGTCATCCAGTCCTGAGCTATGTTTAAAGTCTCCAGCTCCTCGGGAAATTAGTTTAAAATTGAAATGTCTGTCTTTTCGGCAAATATTGTACCGAACAGACAGACATGACTGAAAGCGAGTTTATAAAAACGTGGTAAAAACTAACTTTACACGTTTAAAAATTTAAAACCATTCACGTCCGTGAGCTGTGCGTGCGCTGGGTTAATAGAAGGAAAGAAAGAAAGAAAAATGGTTTATTTACTACAGTTAGAGGCACACAGTAACAATAATATACAATTTTATTATCTACATGAAAAAAAATTAACTAGTGCGCAAATTTTTTTTGGTGGTTTGGTATTAGTAATAGAACACATTTCCATTAATTGTTAAATACTTTTTTTTTTTTATCCCACTTAAAATCAGCAAAATATGGACACAATCTGTTCGTAATAACATCAATGAAAGCGCGCGACGGCTGGCTCACGCGGCCGTCCAGGAGGGGGTTGTACCCCCGATGCAAACCCGCAGCCGCATGAGCCAGACGTCGCGCGCTTTCATTGATGTTATTACGAACAGATTATGTCCATATTTAGCCGAATTTAAGTCGGAAAAAAAAAAAAAAAAAAATTTGAACAATTAATGGAAATGTGTTTTATTACTCATACTGAAAAACCAAAAAAAAATTGCGCTCTGGTTAATTTTTTTTCCTGTATGATAGCTAGCTGTAACTTACCATATATTGGCATTGGGCCAAACCAGAACAGAACAACTCCTCCATTACTTAAGCAGAAGCGGTACACCTCCTTTTCCATATTCCATAAATCTGAAACGGATTTCAATAAAAATTAATGAAAAAAAATCAATTTATTACATTTTTAATAATATTAGGCTGTTTGGTAGCTTCCTTCCACGTGCATGCGCATACGTTACTGCACGGAGCGCGAATAAAGAAATCCGCGTCTTTTTAGGGTTCCGTACCCTAGCACCCTTTGGGTACGGAACCCTAAAAAGATTGGGTACGGGACCCTATTACTCTCGCTACGCTGTCCGTCCGTCCGTCTGTCTGTCACAGGGCTATATCTTTGTAACGGTAATGGATAACCAGTTGAATTTTTTACAGAATATGTGTAACTATGGTCACTATCACGACAAATACTAAAAATAAAGAATTAAACTTAAGGGGGTCTCCAGACAAGAAACCTCGAAAAACATGCATTTTTTTCAACGTTTTTGTTCCTGCTCTATCGTCGAAACGGTAATACCAGTGTCAAATTTCGTACGATTATAGTGCATACTATGTAGTTTAGCAAGAAATACAGCAAACATAGACATGGTGGTACCTACGTAAGAAAGAGATGCAAAAATTCACATTACGCGTACGTTCGTTGATGTTTTTTGATAAACTCTCGTAAATTTAATCAGTTTCTATGGGGTATCAGGTCGATGATTAAATGCATTAATTAGTGTAAACTTAATTGCATGAAATTAAATAATGTTAAAATTAGTAAAATCCAAAAATTGTAAAAAATTGATTGGTGTTTGGAAAATAAAAGGCTTTTTTTTTTTTTTATCAGGTCTATGGGTGGTACGGTACCCTTACTGCGTGAGTCCGACTCACACTTGGTCGGTTTTTTAATGGTATACACCATATCTATACTTTTAACTATCATTGGCCCACCTGCAATTTCATATTGCTTGTCTATTATATTAGATGCCCAATATATCTACCGTTTTTTAAACTCGAGTTTTAGGACTTAATTAATATATTTGTTGCAAAAATATTAACAAGTAAAACTGGTTTATTTTAATAAATACCACTAGTGCCGACTCTAAATCACCGTTTAATGTATTATTTGCCTGAATAATAATAACCCTTTAGTATGATTATAATAAAACAAGTCCAACCGGATTAAATCGCGTATATAATAAAAATTGGTTTTCCTGACGCATGACTTTATGTTAGTTTTTTAGTGTTCCGTACCCAAAGGGTGCCAAACGGGATCCTATTACTCTCGTTACGCTGTCCGTCTGTCCGTCTGTCTATTACAGGGCTGTATCTTCGGATCGGTAATAGATAGCTGGTTGAAATTTTCTCAGAATATGTGTTGCTATGACCCCTATCACGATAAATACTAAAATAAAAATAAAACTAAAACCAAAGGGGTCCCGATACAGAAAACCTCAAAAAACATGTATTTTTTATTCAAAGTTTTTGTCATTGCTCTATTTTCAAAACGGTAATACATACCAGCGTCAAACTTGGTCTGACTATGTAGTTTAACAAATACTTAAAAAAATAGGGCAAACATAAACATATTATGTGGTGGTATCTGCGTAAGAAAGATATGCAAAAATTCATATATCGCGCATGGTGCGTTGATGTCTTTTGATGAACATTCGTAAATTAAATCAGTTTCTATGGAGTATCAGGTCGATGGGTGGTACGGAACCTTTACTGCGTGAGTTCGACTCGCACTTGGCCGGTTTTTTATATATCTGTAAATACTTGTCTTGGAGGTTCTCGTTCTTAATTCGTGTGTAGGCATAACTCTGACATGACATAATAATATAAAATTCCGTCGTAAGCTTTCCTTACATAACCAGCCCATTACTGTCCCACTGCTGGGCACGGGCCTCTTCTCAGTGTGAGAAGGGTCAGGCCTTAGTCCACCACGCTGGCCTAGTGCGGGTTGGCGGACTGCACACACCATTGAGAACTGTATGGAGCACTCTCAGGTGTGCAGGTTTCCTCACGATGTTTTTCCTTCACCGTTAAAGCAAGTGATAATCGAATATAAATCCGCACATGAATTCGAAAAGTCAGAGGTGCGGGCCGGGATCGAACTCACACCCTCCTGCATGGAAGGCAAGCGTTCAACCGCTAGGCTATCACTGCTGTAAGCTTTCCTTGCTACCGGTTGTTTGGAGTTATTCTACTGATTTCTGTTATGACGAGTCTTTTCTTATCTCTTTCACAACGAGAAATTGTTGACCCGAAGCATATTGCGTTGCCACTTTGGGCTTGGATAGGCCTTCTTGGTGATGGTTTTAAGATAATCTAATTCCACATATGTTATCTATTTTTTCAACACACTTGCTCGTAAAGTGGCTCTTATTATTATGGGTGTTTCTTATGTATACTGTAATTTAAGACAATATGATCAGTTTTACAATAATTATGTACACTCTAAAAAATACTCTTTAGAAAATATTTACAAACTACAAAATAAAATTATACAATATTTACAAAGTGCAAAATAAAATGATACAATAAAACTTTTTAACAAAAAATCGAACCGACGAAAACAGAAACTGAAAAGCGAAAAATAACTAATTATGAGTCGGCGCCAAACGAACTTTTAACAAGCAAAGTGCGTTCAAGTTGTAAGTGGCCGAGCGGAGAACGCATTTTTGGAAAGTTATTGTTTATCGTTGAAAATTTCACGTTGTATTTGATGTGACGTTGTTTTTATTATTTATTTAAAGTAATTTAATGATATTCGTTGATTGGTTGTTTGGCGCCGACTCATAATTAGTTATTTTTCGCTTTTCAGTTTCTGTTTTCGTCGGTTCGATTTTTTGTTAAAAAGTTTTCTTTTTTTTTTTTTTTTTTTGTGGTTATAATCTAACTCCAGGTCTCCATTATGTCGGAGGGTCTAGAACTATATTTATGTGTGTCAAGTTTCAACAGAATCGGTTAACAGGTAAGAATTCAGTGGGTGAACAAACACTCATCCCCTGTTTTACTACCCTTACCCGAAGTCCTACAAGGAACCCTTATAGTTTCGTCATGTCCGTCCGTCTGTCCGTCTGTCCGTCTGTCCGTCTATCCGTCTGTCCGTCTGTCCGTCTGTCCGTCTGTCCTAATCTTTTACAGCTTAATAACTTCTACAGTTATAAACATAAGTAAATGAAATTTTGTTAAAAAATAGTCTGCATATAAAAGAATAAAAAAATAGTTTTTACGTTCTTTAGGGGTGGCACCCATACATGTGAAATGGGGAAAAAAAATTTTTTTTCGCTGCACCCCCTCGTGTGGGATATCATTGAATAGGTCTACTAAAATGAAGGTAATGTTTGATACACCACTTTTTTATCAGGTGTACCAACTGCGAAATATAGCCCGCCAAAGTGGCTTGCAATGTGTCCCCCCCCCTGCCATTTCTAAACTATGCAACGTAGAAAGTTATAATCTTCCACATTGATAGACCTTTGTGAAAACTCTCTTTTAAAATTATTTCGAGTATAATGTGATTATAATTTTTTGAGTTATAGACAGAAAACTGAAAAATACTTAAAACGTCCTAGTTCAAAGGTCATTGACCTTAGAGAAAAATTATTATGGCAAATAATGCTCCTTTAGCTACTTTCTATTTGAAAAAATCACAAAAAGTAACTTTGACATCAATCAGACTTCTTAAATTTGGCTTCTTGAATTTATCGCTAGATG
The DNA here is from genome assembly GCA_949699075.1 of Asteroscopus sphinx. Lineage (NCBI taxonomy): Eukaryota > Metazoa > Arthropoda > Insecta > Lepidoptera > Noctuidae > Asteroscopus > Asteroscopus sphinx. The sequence continues at coordinate 9,123,479 of OX453025.1, read as the reverse complement.
GCGCTACTAACAACACGCTCTGAGTCGCGAATGCTGCCGATTATTGCAAAAACTAAAATAGCCATGGTTAATATTCGATTTGATTCGTTTGTACACCTACTTAAGGAACCCTATAATACTGAGCATGGCCCGACATGCTCTTGGCCGGTTTTTTACTTTATATTAACGCACTAGTGCTTTTTACTGTACAGTTTATTTATTTATTTAAGTTTATTTTTTAAGTTTATTTTTTAAACGCAGCAAAGACATAAACGTGTAACAAAAATTGAATATTTTTGGTAATAAATCAACTGTATTAATTACAATATGTTAAATTTATTTAACATATTATAATTAATTACATCAAATTATTTATTATTTAAAAAAAAAAAAGTTAGGGACCACCTGGTTTTTTTTCGCAATTTCAGGTTTGGTCCCATAGTAAAAGTTGTTCATAATGATGAGTACAATGACCCCTTTTCGGGAGAGAAGCCATTAAAATATCAGCATATATACTCATCATTATAAACAACTTTGTGTATACAGAATGATTAATTTCAATGGTTTAGTGCATGGGAGAAATCTTAAATTATGAAAGCTAGAGAATTTCGTTGTAAAGAACCACGAACAAAACTGAATTAAATAAAAAAAACAAAAATCTGGTACACACGGCTACACATCAAGCTGTAAATTTCCAGTATAGGCTGACCTCGTGTTGTAAGGAAAGCCTATACAATGCGAGGTCAGCTTATACTGGAAGTGTACAGCTTGATGTGTAGCCGTGTGTACACGTCGCGGAAACCGAACGCAGTAATTTTCCTTGAAAAAATTATGTGACGTCTTTTTATCGTGGTAATTGAAAGATATCAGGAAATCATACTTAGAACCCCATGTCTACAATAAGTAGAAAAATAAACAACAGTGAGATTTGTGAAATGACCCAGAGCTTACAAGATAGTTTCACTAAAACTATTCTTGTGGGGTCATTGCACCAAATATGGGAATTATCAAGACAATTACCTATAAAATCGTAGATAAATTATTAACAAGAGTCTAGAAAGTATATTAACACAAATAAAAACACATAAATACCAAAACGCAATCAATATATTACATAAAACAACAAACAACTAAAACAAATAACTGAAACCATATTTAAAAGCAAATATATATTTGAATTTGAATTTGAAAAAAGGAAATTATTTTATAAAATATGTGACAATGGCTATCATTTTGAACTTCACTCAAATCAACAATTGGAAATAAATATTATTATACTAATTGTAGACATGGGGTTTCTGAGTAAGATTTATTCCTTAAAACCTAAACTACCGTTTTCCACAATAGTATGATTTGATATTACGTCACATAATATTTACAACAAGTCACATAATAATACTTTAAATATGATGATAAAATGAATTTAATAATAATAATAATAAAAATTTAAAAATATCATAATTAATAAAAAATCACGAAAAATCACGATCTTGTGAAACTGCAACGTGTTATTGAAATAACTGAAAACATCTTAAGGGCTCATTGTACTCATCATTAAGAACAACTTTTATTATTGCTCTATACATTTATGTTCGCATACTCGACTAGGCAACAGCTGATTTGTTTTAGCGATTTCTGAATATGGTCCCTTAGTAAAAGTTGTTGATACTGCTAAGTACAATGAACCCTTAAGAGGTTTTCAGTTATTTCAATAAGACTTTGTATAAATTGGGTTTAGCTCAACATTGTTTTCATATGACTGGGATAACGATGACTCACGTATAGCGTCTCCAAGTAATAGATGTGTATGGCCTATGAGTGGCAGCGCGCCAGGGTACACTGGAGGTGATGGGTGACGCGGTTTCATCCTCGACCACACACTGAATACTACGCACCATATTAAAATCAATACTACTATCAACATTGTTCATCACACTAGCCTGTCTTCAATATGAGCAAATCTAGTGAGAATCTCTCTTTTATATACTTACCTATTAATATGTGACGCATGTGTTTTTATTGTGTTTATGTATTTTTGTCGCACGGCCTTGACAGGTTATAGTTAACTGTATGTTAAAAAAAAACATTCGAAAATTAATTTAGCTTTTTTATACTATTATTAGCTAGTAATGTACGTATGATCGAATCAGAAATGAGGAGATTCGCAAGAGAACGAAAGTAACCGACATAGCCCGAAGAATTACCAAACTTAAGTGGCAGTGGGCGGGGCACATTGCTCGCAGAACGGATGGCCGCTGGGGCAGTAAAGTTCTGGAGTGGTGACTGCGTACTGGAAGCCGCAGCGTGGGCAGGCCCCCCTAAGGTGGACCGACGACCTGGTGAAGGTCGCGGAAATCCGCTGGATACGCAAAGCGCAGGATCGGTCGTTGTGGTGATGCTTGGGGAGGCCTGTGTCCAGCAGTGGACGTCTTTCAGCTGAAATGTTGATGATGATGATAAATGTAAGTATGTACATGTACCCGTGAAGTATAGGTTTAGTTTATTTATTTGACCTCAAATAAGTTCATAAACTTAAGTGGCAGTGGGCGGGGCACATTACTCGCAGAACGGATGGCCGATGGGGCAGTAAAGTTCTGAAGTGGTTACCGCGTACTGGAATCCGCAGCGTAGGTAGGCCCCCTACAAGGTGGACTGACGAGCTGAAGGTCGCGGGAATCCGCTGGATGCGGAAAGCGCCAGATCGGTCGTTGTGGTGATGCTTGGGGGAGGCCTATGTCCAGCAGTAGACGATTTTCGGCTGAAATGATGATGATAATGATGAATGTATGTTACATTTCAGTTTATTTATTAGACACCAAATATGTTCATAATTTGTTGAAAGCTCTGATTTCTAAACTAAGCCATAAACTCTAGCCTGTGTGTCAAAAATCAGTTCCTTCCCCATTTAAATGACAAAAAAATTGAACGAGCTTTGTGATTTATACATTACTATTTTGCTAGGAGGAACAAGACCTATTTTGCTAAGATGCATGCAAGTATACAAGAATAGCTAAACGTAGGTGTGGGTAAAGCTAGCAATAGTTATATTTGTTTTCAGTCGGGTTGTGTTTGTTTGCATGTATGTGTATGAGTATTCAGGAGGTGTGTTCGTTGGTGTACATCTGTATACATTTAACCAGCTCATGCAATTTATGGGTAGTTTATGTTGTACACTTGTTTCTGATCTCTAATATCGACATTTCTCTATAGTTCATAGGTTTGCTGTTAGAGCCGATATACCGGGTAAAACGGAGTGAATAGGGACAAAGTTGGGCAAGGATTTTAACGTTGAAATAAGATAGTTTGTTGCCCACAAAGATTACAAAAATGTTCTGCCATAATTTAGTACACATTGGAAGCTCTTTGTGGGCAACAAATTATCTTATTACAAGGTTAAAATCCTTGCCCACTTTTGTCCCTATTCACCCCTGCGTCCTCGGACGAATAAAAAAGGCCGACGGAATCTCGCTAAACAATAAGTGAGGCATCCATAGGTAGTAAGCTCGCATAAAAGTACGGGCCGGCACGCAAAAATTCACATCCATAGTTAGCCAAAATACCGCGATTGCGCAAAAAATCTAGTGTGACGATAGTAATTTTTGTAGTGTCATGAATAAAATAATAGTATAATTCTAGTATGTTAAAATTATTTTTTTATAGTATAGGATGGCGAAACGAGCCAAAAGGCCCACCTGATGTTAAAAAAAATATGTTTATGTGCCGCCGCTGCTGCAATTCGAATGTTAAACTCAACGGAGTAAAAAGGGGTGTTAAAGTTTCAATAAAAAATCTCCCTGGGGTTACACTTGACACAATCTACAAATTAAATAATAATAAGAAATACGTATTTTTTTTCTCCAAAACTACGACGAGGAACATTATACGGGACAAGCTAAAACTTTTCCCGTGAGCAAAGCCGCAAAAGCACTGCTAGTTTACATACAAAACAATCAAAATTGATAGATAAAATTAAACATAATAAAGTGAAGATTTCTTCGAGTCGGCCAACCTGCGTGCGGCTTTTCCTCGGCGGTGACGACCACCGTCACCAACTCCTTTTTTTTTCGTGGGGTAAATCCTCATGGACGCAATCCGCCCATCACCAACTCCTAGCGTAATCCAGCCGGTCCCCACTTTTTTTTTTTTTCTTTTCCTTGGGGAAAATCCTCATGGACGCACCCCGCCTGGGGTAGGCGGAGCCAGTGTCGGACTTTTACCGACTAAAAACCACCACGGTGTTCCTCTAACGACCCTTGGCCGGGGGCGTGGGAAACTTTTACTCTCCCAACCATCCCCGGTAGGTCCCGGCTCGCCATTAACAGGCGAGCCCCTTCTCCCCGTGCGGTAGCCACATCGGCCACACCCTCCTCTTGACTGGCGCGCGCGGAACTCTACGCGCCACCGTCACGGACCTTGGCTGGTCGGGCGGCGGGCCACCCCGAGTCCACCGCCCTCAGGCCCACATCTCGGATGGCTGGAGGTTGGTTACGCTCTCCTGCGATGCCCAGTTCGTCTCCTGCGGATGAGGAGAGAGGTCAACGCCTCTCGAACCCTCTCCGCCGCCTCCTTAGCGAGCATTACATCCTCGCAGAAGGAGACGACGCCTTCCCAAGCGCTCTCGATCCCAACCATAGACAGAACCACGGCCGGAAGCGAGAGATCGCTGCCGCCCACTGCAGTGATGAGGTCACTGCGCTGCGCGGCCCAAGCTGGGAACTCCGCCAGTGTGTGCTGCGCCGTGTCTTCTGGGCAGCTCCCGAAGTGATGACACTCGGGCGTCGGCTCCCGACCTATGCGACACAGATACTTCCCAAAGCATCCGTGCCCCGAGAGTATCTGCGTCAGCCGGTAGGTAGGTAGGGCACCATGGCCCCTCTCCAGCCACTCCTCCATGACGGGCCTTACCGCCGCTATTGCGGCGTGCCCTGCGCTGGGTTGCGCAAGTCGCTCCTCCCATTCAGCCAGTAGGACCACACGCTGGTGGTACCTCAGCGCAAGGCCTCTCGCCTCCAGATCCCAGGGCATTGATCCGGCTAGAAGGCTCGCCGCCTCAAAGGAGATCGTACGATATCCCCGTATCACCCTGATAGCCATCGCACGCTGCGGCCTACGCAGCAGTGCAACGTTGCAAGGCGTCAGGGTGTCCGCCTAAACTGGGGCCCCATAAAGGGCCATGGACCGTACGATCCCCACGTAGAGCCTCCGGCAGGAGGCATTGGGCCCTCCCAGGTTTGGCAGCAGCCGCAATAACGCGGCCGCGGCCCCTAACAACTTGGGCGCCAACCGCTGAAAATGCGGCCCAAATTCCCACCGGCTGTCGAGGACGAGTCCCAGGTACTTCATCGTCGACTCGATGCCAATGCGGACGCCTCCTACCACTATGTGGGATCTCGGAGGTGGCCCCTTCCGAGGCTTGTGGAAACACAGAGCCTCAGACTTATGAAGAGCCACCTCGAGACCCAACCGCCGGTTCCTTGCAACGACTAGCGCAACCCCTGCTGTCGCCAGCATGGTCGCCTGCCGGTGCGTCTTCCCCCTCGCCGTGACCAGCGTGTCGTCAGCGTAGCAAGTCACGCCAACGCCGTGGAGAAGTACACCGCGCAGCACCCAGTCGTAACCAATGTTCCACAGGAGCGGACCCAGAACCGATCCATGTGGAACACCGCACGACATCTCTCGCCGACCCCATCCTTCCCGATCCGGGTAGATGACGGCCCTGTCCGTCAGGTAGGCCCCGATAATACGGCGAAGGTAGGTCGGCACCCGATGGTATTCGAATGCCGCCCTAATGCAACTCTAGGGCAAGGTGTTGAAAGCGTTGGCGATGTCGAGAGACACCGCCAAAACCACCTCACCCCGGGTCACTGCTTCCTCCGCCAGAGCTCTCACGCGCATGATGGCGTCCACGGTGGCAGCCGGTCCCCACTAGTGGTGTGAACCGGAGGCAATTTGAGCCTCCGAAGACTTTATTGAATCACCGGAGATTCTCCGGATAGTCTCTGGATAGTCAAAATACTCTAAATCTATATATATGATGAAAAAATAAAAAAAAAACAAATAAATGAATATGAATATATATATGTACGCACTTTATGAATTAACTATTATAAAAAAAAAACTTCCAGTTACAGATAGACGTACCAATTCTAATTAACACAAATATTTTACATTAGTGAAGTGTGATCGAATATTTGACATTAGTCATCGAACAAAATTATTTAAATAAGAAAACGATTTAAATTGTGGAAAGAAAAAATCGCTCACGAGCAGGATTCGAACCTGCGACTCCTGGCTCAGTACGCCAGTGCTTTAGCCGCTAAGCTACCGTGAACACTGCTCGTGGTAACGAAATTCTCATCCACTTGGTACATCTTCGGGTGACGTCAGCGATATCTTATTAAGAAACAGTGGTGTCGATTCTCTTGTTCACGAACTAAACTTATTTTAAACTATCGCTCTCTTTTACAAATAGTAGATACAAGAAAGGGATGGCAATCATTTTAGAGCTGTCAAATTAGACGGAATTAAAATTTCCATACAAGTTTAGTCGTGATCTCGGAACGTGTCCACTAAAATACAAAGAATTGTAAAACGTAAACTAATTTGACGGTTCTAAAATGGTTGCTATCCCTTTCTTGTATCTACTTTTAGTAAAAGAGAGCGATAGTTTAAAATAAGTTTAGTTCGTGAACAAGAGAATCGACACCAGTGTTTCTTAACCGACTCGACTAACTTTGCAGTTAATTCAAAGTCGTATAGATATGCCTACCCTTACTAATTATTTATTACTTTTAACGCTTTCGTTCGTTTCGCATGCGTAAAATGCGTTAAAAGTAATAAATAATTATACAAGAAATTTTGGCAAAGTGCAATAAATCAAATAACCGGTAGTTTTGTGAAATCACCGATTAGGCTCCGGTACTCGCTCTTACCAGTGATTATCTGGTTTTTCGAGAACTGGTTCACACCACTAGTCTCCACCACTGCGGGGCTGAGCCAGAAGAGAACATGCACCACCCTCCGTAGAAAGTGAAAATGTAGTGATGGGCATCGACCTACCCACACCCGTCGCCCATTATTTTATTAAATGTTATTGACATATTGTTTAGAGTGGTTTTAATAACGTAACTTCTTTAACCAACCATCTTCTAGACTCTTATACGCATCCTATATAACATAGAAGTATAGTATGTATTGGTCCAAAAATATATAATAAAATTCCAAAGCACATCAAACAACTAAATTGAAATTTATTTATAGTCAAACTGAAAAAGATGCTAAGAAAAAAATATTTTTATAATATAATTGACTTTTTAAATGATAAACTTTAACATGTATTGTGTATTCCATTTTTAAAATTTTGTAATTGGATATTGAAATAGGGTAAGTCCGGGGGAGTTGGCCGTAAGGTAGAGATGGCCAACAAGAAAAAAACATACTTATGCTCAACAGAGAGCACTACTCTCTGGCTAATTTGCTTTATGTTATGCGTAGGAACGACTTTCCGCTAGAATAACGCCAAAAAAAAAAAAAAATTGGGTAATATCGGCCTAATTTGCTTTACCTATAGCTCAATGTAATCAAAGGGTTTATGTTACACAGTGTAAAGATGAAGTTTTACGAAAAAAATTGAGTTTTTTTTCTTGATTGCATAGTTCACGAGCCACACTCAATTATAACTTCAAAATTGCAAGTGAGTTTATTATATTTTCTACAAAATATATGTTGGCATCCCTCCCGGACGATTAGGAGAGATGGCCATATTTGGTCGGTGTAAGATGGCCCGTATATAATATGAGACATTTTTATTAAAAAATGGGTAACATAAAAATATCTAAGAAAATAAGTCACAAAGTGAAGAAACAAGAGCGAAACCCCTTTAAAAAAATGTTAGAAATGGTAAAATGTGTATGTAAGCGACTTTGAAAACCTATGAAGTACCAAAAAATACCCTAGTAAGTCGATACACGGCAAATAATGTCAAAAAGAATTTAAGGGACCATCTTGCCTGTTCGGCGAAGAAAATCAGGAGTAGCTCCTTCTAGAAAGAACTAAAGCTAAAAAAATATAGTTAAACAATAGCTAAGGCCAAATTATACGATGGGCCATCTCTCCCTTGCACTATGGTCATCTCCCCGGACACTCTGGGGAGATTGGCAATCGTATAATTTTAATAATTGATAAATTATTATATTAATTATGTAAAAACTTATTATTACTTGTTATATTTTGAAAGTTTAATTATCAAAGATTAATTAGAAGTTAATTTTTTTGAATTGATCTTAATAATTTTCATTATACACGCTAAAATTTGAGTCGCTTAATTCCCGAAAAGGGGTCATTGTACTCATCATTATGAATAACTTTTACTATGGGACCAAACATGAAATCGCGAAAAAAAAATCAGGTGGTCCCTACATTTTATTGATTTAAGTGAACACAAATGTAGGGACCACTTATATTTTTTTCGCGATTTCAGGGTTGGTCCCATAGTAAAAGTTGTTCATAATGTTGAGTACATTGACCCCTTTTCGGGAATTAAGCGACTCAAATTTCAGCATGTATACATTAACGTTATAGTATAGTATAATGGGCTGGTTTCCGCAACTCCACGATCAAGCGTGTATTTTGCGTACGGGTGGGAACTTACTCGATCCACCCTAACTCCTCGAAAAAGGCCAGCAACTCCTTGGTGTTGCTGGTGATCTCTCTGAGGGTACCTGGGTTACCGAAGTACTTGGCCCTGTATGTGGCGACCTCAGGGCAGTCTAGAAGCACATGGGCTGCTGTCTCGTCTTCCACCATGCAGGCTCTGCACAGTGGGCTGTCCGTGACACCTATGACAAAAAGATGTTTGTTAAAGGACCCGTGGCCAGTAATAGCAGCTGTGACTGTACGCAGCTGTTGATTTGACAATCGGAGGGCCTGTTTCGTAAACCGGCCGTCGATTGTGGGAAGTGCCTCCTTGGCCTGCCTGCACTCATCATGGTCTTTCCATAGTTTGTAGTATTTGTCCTTGGTGCGTTTCCTTACCAAGTTGCGTAGGTATCCAAAGGGGAGTGGCACTATGGGTTCAGGTCCCACGACTACCATACTCGATCCCCTTCTGGCCAGTTCATCCGCTGCGTCATTGCCTCGGGAACTGCTGTGTCCTTTGATCCATTGAATGGTTATGTTATTGAGATTACCTACCTGGTTGAGGTTTTGCTGGCACTCGTGTATCAGCCCCGAGTTTACCGTATGGCTGCTTAGTGCTAGTAGTATGGACATGCTGTCCGAGAGTATACGAATTGAGCGGTCTTTAACCTTCCTGGCTATAATCGCCGAAGCTGCCAGGGAAATGCCCATGCACTCGGCCTGGAACACCGTGTTATGGACCCCCAATGGTGTGGCTATGTGTATATTGAGGTCTTCCGAGAAGATCCCGGCACCCGTACCTGTGCCTGTTTTGGATCCATCCGTGAAGATTCGCACCTCTGCAGGGCACAGCCCTTCGCATCGGTCATCCTCATACAGCTGGATTTTGTACTTCTTGTCGAAAATAAATTGCTTGGGAATCCGGTCGTTAATGGATTTCAACAGAGGGAATTCATTGCTGAGTTCCTCTATCAACGCGGTGTGTTGTGTACTACTCTTACTCCATAGATTTAGTGTATAAAAAGGTGGAGCGGTGGAATTCCCAGCATGGCTTCGAGTGCTGCAGTCGGGGTAGTCCTCATGCAGCCTGTAATCGCCACACAGGCAAGTCTTTGCATGCGCTGTAGTTTGTTTGAAGCTGTAATCAGCTTGGTTCTAGGCCACCAAACTACGGCCCCATAGGCAATCATGGGGCGGATTACCGCGCTGTATAGCCATAGTATAATTTTAGGGGATAGGCCCCACTTCTTACCTATCATTTTCCTGCATTGCCAGAAGGTGATGCAGGCCCTATTTAGTTTGTTTTCTTGGTGATTACTCCAACTTAGCTTACTGTCTAAGATGACACCGAGGTACTTGACTTCGTTGGCCAGCTGGAGTTCAGTACTGAACAGTTTGGGTAAGCAATAGGGTCCTAATGCTCGCTTTTGGGTGAACATGACTAACTCAGTTTTTGTGGGATTCACTGAAAGATCAAATTCTCTGCACCAGCGTTCTACAATACGAAGCGCTTGTTGGGTGAGGTTGCAGATGGTCCCAGTCACCTTACCCGATACGAGGATGGCGAGGTCATCTGCATATCCTATTGTATAGTAGTGGTTGTCGTTGAGTTTGGTAATGAGATAATTAATTACCAGATTCCACAGAAGGGGAGACAGCACCCCTCCCTGGGGGCAGCCTCTAGCTATCATGGCCATCTGTTGCTCTCCTTCAAGACGAACCACCCGTTTACTTAACATGTTTGCAATCCAGTCAGTTAGTACCTGCTCCACTCCGTGCTTGGAGAGGGCTGTTCTTATACTGGAGAAGTTTGTTTTGTCGAATGCTCCTTCGATGTCTATAAAAGTGCCCAGGCAAGTACCTTTGTTGTGTATCGCTTTCTCTATCTGACTAACCACCAGATGGAGAGCAGATTCTGTGGACTTACCTGAGCTGTATGCGTGTTGGTTGCCGTGCAGTGGTATAGTTTTAAGCGCGCCGTCCCTAAGCTCCCTTTCGCAGAGCCTCTCCAAGGTCTTTAGCAAAAAAGAGGTCAGGCTGATTGGTCGGTGGGATTTGGCGTTTGTGTAATCGCCCTTACCTGGCTTTGGGATGAATATAACTTTCTCTTCCCTCCATCCTTTGGGAACGTATCTATAGGCCAGGCACGCTCTTATTAGGGGCACCAGTCTTCTGGCAACGGACGTTCCACCCCACTGTAGTAGGGCAGGGAACACTCCGTCCGGGCCCGCTGCTTTGAAAGGATGGAAGCTCCGGATGGCCCATTGGGCCGGATGGTACATTAACGTTACATTAGGAAGACTTTTTTATGAAAATTATGTGAAATTATTTCTAAATGATGTTTTTTTTAAATTTAGTTTTTGCAACTTTAGTCGCTATCATAAAGCTCCAGTTTTTTCTTTACCACCCAGAATATTACAATATTCAGGGTTGGTAAAGAAAAAAATGGAGCTTTACATAACATATCCTTAAGATGTACACATCTTAAGGATATGTTATAGTGAAACTGTTTTATCTGTTTTAACATCTGTATTTTCAATTACCTGAGAAAAACGATAAAAATCCATTCTATTCTCTCATTAATGAGATTTTGAGCTAGCTTAGGTAAAAAAAAACTCTCTAGCGTGCGTCACGCCAACGTCAATCGAATCTACATACTAGAACCGTTTTAAAAGTTTATATTTGCGTTGGATAAAATATGATTAGTATTACGTCGTTTGTTTTAATTAATTATTATTATTATAACTTTTAGTAGTTGACTTCTAAGGAAGATAGCTAAGAATGTTCAATAACGACTTATTCTTAAATTTCTATTCAATAACGAATACACTAGATGCCCTAGACAAAACAAACAATTTTCTTCGATTGGACAAACCACAAGTCCTAGCGAAGAAAAACCGATATGTACCTAGAATGCTCCGTGAGGCTATTGAAATGAAAAAATATCCTAATTTTAATAGAGAAGATGGTAGGCAGCTACCACCTGCTGCCAAATTGCGTAACCCACTCGCGATCGCAATCAATAGGATTTCAATGTTCATTGCTCCGTGTGTTTTGCCAATTCGTCTTATCGGCAACTATGTAGGTCTCCGGTCGTGTCGAATTGCCGTCCCATCGGATTATGAGAGTGAGGGAATAGAGAGTGCACCTGTGTTTGCGCACACCCTTGTGCACTATAATATGTCCCGCGCAGATGGCTAGTCTCCATTGAGATTGGCCGCCGTGACCGAAATTCGGCCGGGAGGACATTATTAGGTACCTACCACGCAATGAATATTGTTATCCGTGTTAACCAGTTAAACTTGTTTTATTATAACGAGTACACTTATATCATTAGAAAATTATTTCAATTTATTATGTATTGCAATGGTTAATTTTGTGAAGTGGTGTTATTTCTACTAAAATTTGAATTTCGCACTCATCATAAAAATACCAAAACTATTAAAAACTGCCCCTAATGGCATCACCGGATTGGTTCGAGACTTGGAGGTGGCAGAAGGGGAGCTGGATCGATCCGTTAGTCGCCTGAGGGCCCGTAACATGGCATCTGGACCTGACGGTATTCCGGGCCGAGCCTGGGTGCTGGCTATGGCTGCTCTTGGGGACAGGCTGAGGCGGCTGTTTACAAGCTGTCTCCGTCACAGCGTGTTCCCCTCCGGCTGGAAGGAGGCCGAATTGGTCCTTATAAAGAAGGAAAGCAGAGCCGCAGATTCACCTTCTGCATACCGTCCCATATGCCTGCTCGATGAAGCATCCAAGCTATTCGAGAGAATAGTTTTGCACCTGTCGCGGGTAAGTCCTGACCTCGCCGAAAGTCCGTACGGCTTCCGGGAGCGGCGATCAACAGTGGACGCGATCTTACGTGTCCGCTCACTGTGGCGCCGATGTTTGGCGCCGACTCATAATTAGTTAGTTACATGAGTTTAGTTAGGAGATTATTTATTAAGACTATAAAGCTTCATTTTATTTTTCGCATTTCTGTCTCTGTTTTCGTCGGTTCAATTTCTTGTCGAAAAGTTTTTTTTAAATATTTTTTTGTGGCTAATGTAATTTTTTTAGTGTCTAAAACTACATTTATGGTGTGCCAAGTTTCAACAGAATCGGTTAACAGGTAAGAATTTAGTGGGTGAACAAGCAGTCATCCACTGTTTTCCTACCCTTAGGAGTGGATTTTGATTTTTAAATGGGACCACATCATCATTAAATCATCAGGGAAACCAATTTAAATAATATACGCGATTTAATCCGGTTTAACTTTGTTTTATTATATATATTAGTTATAACTTATAGTTTCGTCATGTCCGTCCGTCTGTCCGTCTGTCCGTCTGTCCTAATCCTTTACAGTTTAATAACTTTTACAGTTATAAACATAAGTAAATGAAATTTTGTTAAAAATAGTATAAATATAGATCTCAATTTTAAAAGAATAATAACATCTTGATTATCTATTTTAGGGGTGGCGTCCATACATGTGAAATGGGGATGAAAACATTTTTTTCACTGCACCCCCTCGTGTGGGGTATCATTGAATAGGTCTACTAAAATGATGGTAATGTTTCATACACCACTTTTTTATCAGGTTTACCATCTGCGAAATATAGCCTGCCAAAGTGGCTTGCAATGTGTCCCCCCCCTGCCATTTCTAAACTATGCAACTTAGAAACTTATAATCTTCCACATTGATAGACCTTTGTAAAAACTCTCTTTTAAAATTATTTCGAGCATAATGTAAATATACGTTTTTGAGTTATAGAGAGAAAACTGAAAAATACTTAAAACGTCCTAGTTCAAAGGTCATTGACCTTAGAGAAAAATGATCATAGCAAATAATGCTCCTTTAGCTACTTTCTATTTAAAAAAATCACAAAAAGTAACTTTGTGTTATTATGACATGACACAATTCTTAAATTTGGCGCCATCTAGCGGCGTCTAACAGCACTCTCTGAGTCACCAATGCTGCCGTCAAGTGCCGTCTATTGCATTTGGCACTGTATAGCGCCATCTAGCGGCTACTGACAACACTCTCTGAGTCGCCAATGCTGCCGTCTATTGAAAAAACTAAAATAGCCATGATTAATATTCGATTTGATTTGTTTGTAGGAACCCTATAATACTGAGCATGGCCCGACATGCTCTTGGCCGGTTTTTTGTCCTACGATTAGTAGTCAGAGTATTAGGTAAAGGTTAATAAGGCAATGCCTTATCAGGTACCTACCAAGATTTTGCATTTTTTGACAATAAAACGTGTTATTGAAATAACTAAAAACCTCTTAAGGGGTCATTGAACTCATCAGTATGGACAACTTTTACTGTGGAACCAACTCTGAAATCGCGAAAAAAAATCTGCTGTTTCCTACATTTTGTCGATTTATGTGAACACAAATGTAGGGAACAGCTGATTTTTTTCGCGATTTAAGGGTTTGGTTGCTCCCATAGTAAAAGTTGTTCATACTGATGAGTACAATGACCCTTTAAGAAGTTTTCAGTTATTTCAATAACACATTGTATGAAACCAATGAGACATGTTTGTAAAACAAAACACAAATCATTAGGATAAAATTATTCACTTACAAAATCAAAAAAATTTAAGTATTTGTGATTTACTGGTAACAAACGGGTCTTATTTAAATATAAATTGATTTAATTCTGTGATCAGCCTATGTCATAAAATAAATACCTACCTAAGTTAAAATATCAATAAATCTCAATACTTTGTTGTTCATATTAAAAACAGCTATGTCTGTGATTATAAAATTAAAGTTGTTAGGAAAGGCTTCTTTTCGAAGTCGGTTCAAATCAACGCTTTATTTTTATTTTATTTATTGGGGAAAACAAATAGTGACACATTACATGTTATATCGATGATATTGTTATATAATGAAAAAAATTGTAACAAAAGCTGTGCAAATGTGTAACCAACAGCATTTTCCACATAGTGTAAACAGATATACCTTTAAATATCATGCGATTTTATATTCAAACTTACAAAGTACAAATACAAGATATGATAGAATAATAATGTAGGTAACAGCAAAACAACTTATGAAAGCTTATAATATGCATTGAATAGGTGTTTTCTTTGAGGGAAACGGATCATGGTATCAGTGGATGCAGCGCTCCGGGATCCGTGGCTAATTCAGTCTGATCCCGGGATCCGTGGACACAAACCCGTCTAGAGTAGGTGATTTTTTACGAATTAGGTAAAATATTAATGGTCATAAGAACAATGTTTCTAAATTTACCAGCAGAGAGGGCAAACACATTCTTTAGGTAAAAAAAAACAAATGGACTGTACAATAAACTTATTATACTAGTCTAAAAAAACTAGGTCATCAAGCTTGAATGCAATTTGCAGCACCGCCCACAAATATATGCAAGTATAATAAGTTTATGATTACTACACTACTTTTCGATGGTTGCTAATTTCGTATGATTTGGTATAACGTGACGTTATTTAAAAATAAAAAAATAAAAAAATTTCTTTGGGACATTTTTACACAGCACCATCTAGTCCCAAACTAAGCAGAGCTTGTGGTATGGGTACTAGACAATGGATATAATACGTATATACTTTTTTTTTGTAAATACATACTTATAATACATAAGCAACACACCCAGACCAACACAAACACTTATGTTCATCACAAGAGTATTCTTAAAGTAAACCTAGGTCAGGACGGCTCTGGGCTCAATACTCACATGCACAAACACCCATACTAACTGTCATTCTGTAGGCTAAACAAATATTTGTTCCGAATGGTTTTTTTTTTACGGTATTTCAAGCCGTAGTCTCGGTAGACCGCGGCTTGAAATACCGTAAACAATTTGGTAATGTTACTGCTGCTTCGCAGAGTTAAAGTTACTTTAAAATTTACGTTCTATAATTTAACTTTACTTTTCAAACTATTTACAGGTACACACTTATAACGTTGTCGTCTTTATTATCGATAGCTATGCCCACGGCTTCTCCCGCGTACTGTAATAAATTATTGCCTATGTTACTTCTGGATAAAGTAGCTTTCTAATGGTGAAAAAATTATTAGAACTGAACTAAACTAAAAAAACTAACTAAACTAAAAACATGGGAAACTCAACAGACGTTATAAAGGTGTTTTTAGTACAAAAAAAGCGTGTTAGATCAATATGCAGCACTGAATCGCGTAGTCAGCGCATCCATTTGAATCATGTAGACAATTATTAAAAAAACCAAAAATCTTGACCCCAATGCTTGACCCTGACCGGGCTATACAGGCCGTCCCACGGAAATGCCACATGGAGGGAAAGTACCTTGAATATTGTATATGGAACATTTTACTGAAGGAAGACATTATTTGAAATTAAAAAACAATTTAAACTGCATTCATAGATATTTAAATAATTACATGGTTGAACCGGAAATCGAACCCGTTACCATAAAATAGATATTACTAGTATTATTGTCTATTCTTATGCCGTTACATGAGAAAAATAATCACCTCTAGCTTTATCATACCGATCGAAAGGCTTCATCATAAAATTATTAATTAAAATCGTTTCGATGCACGCAGTAATCACTCACAATATAATTATCTTTTACAGTGTTGTGTGCTGTTTGGGCCTTGATTATTTTTAGGACTGGGTTCCAAACAGGTGGTAGCTGCCAACCATCTTCTCTATTAAAATTAGCAAAATAATTTATGATAACTTCTTAGGTTTTCGTGATCACTACACATTATAATAAAACAAAGTTTAACTGGATTAAATCGCGTATATTATTTAAATTGGTTTTCCTGACGTTTCGAAAGCTTTGCAGCATTTCGTGGTCGCAGGTAGACTAAGATGACAAGCGTCTTTACAAATATTTCTAAAAAAATATTGAATCTACAGTACAATATTATTAATTAAAATCGTTTTGATGCACGCAGTAATCACTCGACTTCAACTTCTTTTTGGAACCCAGTCCTAAAAATAATCAAGTCACAAACAGCACGCAACACTGTAAAAGATAATGATATTGGGAGTGATTTGTGTCATGGTATGGACATGAGCATGTTACTAGGAAAGTTTTAAGTATGAATGTTGATGGCTATAAGAAAAGAGGGAGACCGAAGAAAATATGGATGGATTGTGTGAAAGATGATATGAATAGAAAAAAAGTGAACACGGAGATGACGGCTGATAGAGATGTATGGAAGAAAAAAACATGCTGCGCCGACCCCAAATAAATTGGGATAAGGGCAGGAGGATGATGATGATGATTTGTTAAGAAATCTTTGATCTTACCCAGTGGGTCATTCGCGCCACGCCTGGATGACACAAAGCTTCATGTAAAGATCCAGGTCGGTATACAAACGCCAACGCTGAATTTTTTCATTTTAATTTTACTTGTCAGTTTATTATTGAACATGAAAGATACTGATCGTTGGTCAGTAATGAGACGAAATGGTTTGCCAATGAGAAAATGACGCCATTTCTTTAGCGATTCCACTATAGCGTAAGCTTCTTTCTCTATAGCCGAGTGGTTCAGTTCGCTACTATTTAGCATTCTCGAAAAAAATGCAACCGTTCGATCAGGTTGTGACAAAGTTGCCGCAATCGAATGATTTGATGCATCCGTTTCTACTGTGAATAGTGCATTATTATCAATAGCATGAATTGCAGATTTTGCAATTTCAGATTTCAGGTCTTCGAAACTATGGATTAGCTCTTTGTTCAATGAAAATAGTTTCGCATGGGTAAGGGCGTGAACTCTTTCTGAAAAATTTGGAATCCATTTGCAATAATGTGCAAACATTCCTATAACTCTTCTTAATGATGGCAAATCACATGGTGGAGGCAAACTTAATAATGAATGTAAGCGATTGGCATCTGGCCTAATGACATGGTCCTTTATATTTTTCAAGATTTTCATCATGCTCATCCTGCGTTTTTCCACACACCGTTATGTCATCTAAATAGGCATAGGTTCCTTTAAGCCTTTTTGAAAACTTGAAACACCGTTAGTGACACCAAATAAAATACGCCGAAATTGGTAAAGATTTCCCAAAGCTTCGAAAGCAGTGAAGAGACGTTCTACCGGCAGTATTGGGACTTGATGATAAGCACTTTGCAAATACCAGGCCCCTCAGAAAGTATTGCGAAAAAAAGTTTTTATATATGGGAGACTGGCCAGTTATAATGTTTTTCGAAAATATGATTATTTATAAGTAAAAATAAGTAAGTTCCAATTTCAAAATTTCCCTCCACATTTTTTGCGAGTTAATTCAAAGTATTGTGTCTCACTGAAATATGGATCTGCGCCGGGAACATTTTAGAGCTATGATTTTATACGATTTCAAGTGTCGCCTGAAACCGGATGAATCGTACGATAGACTTCAAATGGCATTCATGGATGAAGGCCCTTCCAAGGCAACCGTGTATCGTTGGTATAACGAATTCAAGCGCGGTCGACCAACTTTGGGGGATGACGAAAGAAGCGGTCGCCCTTTGACGGCTGTTACCGAAGAAAACGTGCTAGCAGTGAAAAATTTAATCCAAGACAATAGGCGAATTACATATCAGGAGATTCAACACATATTGAAGATTGGATCGGGAAGCGTTCACGAGATTCTACACAGCCATCTTCGCGTGAGGAGGATAGTATCACGCTGGGTGCCGCACAACTTCACCGATGCTCAGAAGCAGGCCCGGGTGGAATGGTGCCGTGATATGCTTAACAAATTTGAAGCAGGCTCGTCTCGGCGTGTTTACGACATCGTTACAGGTGATGAGTCCTGGATTTATCAATACGACCCAGAAACCAAGCGCCAATCGACTGTTTGGGTGTTTCAAAATGAGCCAACGCCTACCAAAGTGAAGCGATCTAGAAGCGGGGGTAAGATTTTGATCGCTAGCTTTTTTAATTTGACTGGCCACTTGGTATCAATTCCCTTACGGGATCAAAGAAGCATTAATGCCGAATGGTATACTACCAAATGTTTGCCAGAAGTTTTCTCTGTTATAAGCAACAAGCGACCAAACACAGGGCTCCGCGGGCTACTGCTCCACCACGACAATGCACCTGCGCACACCGCACTCAAAACGAGGGACTTCCTGGACAGCACGCCAGTCAAACTCCTGGGTCACCCTCCTTACAGCCCTGATCTAGCACCGTGTGACTTCTTTTTATTCCCAAAAATAAAAAATCAGCTCAAAGGGATACAATTTTCGTCGCCGGAAGATGCGCTGGCTGCGTTCGAGCAGGCTGTAAACGAGGTGTCTGCGGCGGACTGGAAAAAGTGTTTTGAAAACTGGTTTAGGCGCATGAATCTTTGTATAGAGGCTGGTGGAAAGTACTTTGAAAAGATTTGATAAAAATATATGTACGTATAGAACAATTTTTTTTAGTTTCGCAAAACTTTCTGAGTGTCCCACGTATATAGCGCTAAATATGCGATATTATGAAATCAGTGTCACCAACTCTTCTATATTTGGAAGTGGGTATGCATCTAATTGTGTATATCTATTTATTGTTTGAGAATAATCGATAACAAGTCGTTTCTTGTGTTTAGAATTCCTTGTAATAAGAACTTGAGCTCCCAGGGGGACGTGCTCTCTTCTATTATGTTATTAGTCAATAGTTTTCTTATTTCATCGCTGATGAATTTCTTATCATCTTCACTGTATCTCCGAGATCTTATAGCGATAGGCTTACAATCTGGAAATACATTTGAAAACAAAAGTACAGCAGGCACAGAGGCTGCAGCAACACTGCATATTTTGATAGGATCTTTAGATCCACCAAAAGTTAACTATAGCGAAGAATGCTTTTCTAGTATATCGTGACCAATAATAAGATTAGCGCACAGATTCTTTACAATAAGTAAATTCAAACCATTGTAATCATGATCTCCAATTTTAGCTGAGACACAGGTCTGTCCTTCTACCTGGGAATTAAGTGTAGTTGAAGCCATTGAAATTGTCTGATTGCTGGGTCTCTTTTTTAAAAGACACAACTTGAAAAAATCATCATCTATAAAACTGATAGAACTACCCGTATCAATCAATGCTTGAGCACGTATCCCTTGAATGTAGGCTGTTACAGTAGCTTTTTTAAGGGAATCAGGTGTCGCTGCTATTATACATGCTGAACTGTTAGTCATAGCTTCCTTTTCCATGCCTGCAACAGTATTAGGTTTCTTATTTCGACAAACATTAGCAAGATGCCCCTTCTTGTCACAAATCTGACAGATAACATCGATAGCAGTACAATCCTTCCTACGATGTACGCGCCCACCACAGAAGAAACATTTACGCTTGATGTTAGAGGCTGCTGCTATCGGTGCCATGGAACTTTCTAGACCTTGCTTGGAACTTTCTAGACCTTGTACAGCATTTAAATTCGAAGCATTATACTCATGTGAACTCGATTCAGCCATTTCCAACGATATTGCCTGATTGTAGGCTTGGTCTAGTGACAGCGTCAAATTTTCAAGTAGTCGTAGTCTGATGTTATTTGATTTAAGGCCCGAAATAAATACATCTCGTATGTTGTCACATTTATTCGTCTCTGCATCCACTTTTTCAAATTTACAATCTTTCGACATTATTTTCAATGCTTGAATATAAGCGTCAATATTTTCTTCGCTCTGTTGTCTTCTAGTAGCCAACATGTGTCTAGCGTAAATTATATTCTTGGGCTTGATGAATATGTTATTTAATGTGCTCAAGGCTACCTCGTAAGTATCGAACTCACTGATAAATGTGTAAATTCTCGCTGAGACATGATTTATAAGTAAATTTAATTTCTTATCTGATGTATCCGATGTCTCATCTTTGACGCACAATGATAGAAAATTTTCAAATGTCCTCTTCCAGTGTTTCCATTCTTTTGAAGCGGAGCTGTCAGATGGATCAATGTTCAATTTATCTGGATGTAGAAATTTGTCCATTTTATTTAATTTATTTTGTTGATTAAATTGATAACATAAGATAAAACCATTACAATATTTATATGGTTTTAATCAACAAAATAATACGAGAATATGACAATAGTAATTGACAGAAAATATATCATTATAAAAACTACAACGTTCATAGACGATACTAGTACTGAAACTCCAGAGTGTTTCTATATCATAACACGCTTGTCATCTTAGTCTACCTGCGACCACGAAATGCTGCAAAACTTTCGAAACGTAGTATACGCGATAATTTAATCCGGTTAAACTTTGTTTTATTATAATGTGTTAGTGATCGCGAAAACCTTAGAAATTATTACACAAAATATATATTATTATAAATGCTGAATGCGCATGTTTTTTTCAAAACTTTGAAAATAGAACAAGAAACACACGCGGACGAAATGGCGCGAATGAAAATTAGATACTGTTGACTTAATTTGTGTATTGTTTCCTCGCAAATTAGAGAAAAGTGCTATACAAGTCTCGGCCGAAATAGCAATTAACGGCCTGGTTTAGTTAAAAAGGACTCGGCTAGCTCCTCGGCCTTTTAAAATCACCTCGGAAGTACTCGGCTTCGCCTCATACTTCCAATATTACTCGGCCGTCAATAGCTTCATTTCAGGCCTCAACAGTAATGTACTAATAACGATCAGTGTCCATTTTTAGGGTTCCGTACCCGAAGGGTGCCAAACGGGACCCTATTACTCTCGCTACGCTGTCCGTCCGTCCGTCTGTTTGTCACAGGGCTGTATCTTTTGAACAGTAACAGGTAACCGGTTGAAATTTTGACAGAATATGTGTTGCTATGAGGTGTATCACGACAAATAAGAAAACAAAAAAAAAACAAAAACAAAAGGGGGACCTCCTGACCTGAATTCCCTCTGTTGAAATCCATTAACGACCGGATTCCCAAGCAATTTATTTTCGACAAGAAGTACAAAATCCAGCTGTATGAGGATCACCGATGCGAAGGGCTGTGCCCTGCAGAGGTGCGAATCTTCACGGATGGATCCAAAACAGGCACAGGTACGGGTGCCGGGATCTTCTCGGAAGACCTCAATATACACATAGCCACACCATTGGGGGTCCATAACACGGTGTTCCAGGTCGAGTGCATGGGCATTTCCCTGGCAGCTTCGGCGATTTTAGCCAGGAAGGTTAAAGACCACTCAATTCGTATACTCTCGGACAGCATGTCCGTACTACAAGCACTAAGCAGCCATACGGTAAACTCGGGGCTGATACACGAGTGCCAGCAAAACCTCAACCAGGTAGGTAATCTCAATAACATAACCATTCAATGGATCAAAGGACACAGCAGTTCCCGAGGCAATGACGCAGCGGATGAACTGGCCAGAAAGGGATCGAGTATGGTAGTCGTGGGACCTGAACCCATAGTGCCACTCCCCTTTGGATACCTACGCAACTTGGTAACGAAACACACCAAGGACAAACACTACAAACTATGGAAAGACCATGGTGAGTGCAGGCAGGCCAAGGAGGCACTTCCCACAATCGACGGCCGGTTTACGAAACAGGCCCTCCGATTGTCAAAACAACAGCTGCGTACAGTCACAGCTGCTATTACTGGCCACGGGTCCTTTAACAAACATCTTTTTGTTATAGGTGTCACGGACAGCCCACTGTGCAGAGCCTGCATGGTGGAAGACGAGACAGCAGCCCATGTGCTTCTAGACTGCCCTGAGGTCTCCACATACAGGGCCAAGTACTTCGGTAACCCAGGTACCCTCAGAGAGATCACCAGCAACACCAAGGCGTTGCTGGCCTTTTTCGAGGAGTTAGGGTGGATCGAGTAAGTTCCCACCCGTACGCAAAATACACGCTTGATCGTGGAGTTGCGGAAACCAGCCCGTTATACTATACTATACTAAGGGGGACCTCATACAAGAAACCTCAAAATACATGCATTTTTACAAAGTTTTTGTTCCTGCTCTATCTTTAAAACGGTAATATATACCAGCGTCAAACTTGGTCAGATTATAGTGCATATTATGTAGTTTAGCAACAAATACTGAAATAAGACAAACATAGACATATGTGGTGGTACCTGCGTAAGAAAGACATGCAAAAATTCATATTTCGCGCACTGGACGTTGATGTCTTTTGATAAACTCTCGTAAATTAAATCAGTTTTATGGGGTATCAGGTCGTTGAGAGGTACGGAACCCTTACTGCGCGAGTCCGACTCGCAGTTGGCAGGTTTTTTAATTTTATGTAATAGCGTCCGATACAAGGCTGTTGTCATATTGCGTGTGAATAACCGACACACACACTTTTCCTAGTTTGAGAGTCGGAAGTTCATATTGTAATGCTACACTTTTTTATAGCCATTAAGATGTACCTAATAACTTCATCCAACAATTATTGACCTCTCTGTTGTATCTACATGTTTGCTACAGAATTTTTATATCTATTTAAATGTATTGTGTAATTGGCTGAATAATTATATTTTATTATGTATTTATTTGGCGAAGTTTGCCAAAGTTTGAGTCTTTTCGTCGCCTATACCGCAAAGTTTGAAGACAAAGGTCTTCAACCAGTGCGTCCTGCCTGTCATGACTTACGGTGCCGAGACGTGGACACTGACAGTTGGGCTAGTCCACAAGTTCAAAGTCGCTCAGCGAGCTATGGAGCGAGCTATGCTTGGAGTTTCTTTGAAGGATAAAATCCGTAACGAGATTATCCGGAGAAGAACCGGAGTGACCGACATAGCTTGTAGGATCAGTAAGCTGAAATGGCAGTGGGCTGGCCATGTCTGTCGAAGGACCGATGGCCGCTGGAGCAGACGAGTCCTTGAGTGGAGACCGCGAATCGGCAAACGCAGCGTAGGGCGCCCCCCTGCCAGGTGGACCGACGACTTGAAGAACGTGGCCGGGGGGACTGGATGTGGAAGGCAGGGGACCGAGTGTTGTGGCGCAACTTGGGAGAGGCCTATGTCTAGCAGTGGACTGCGATAGGCTGAGTTGATTGATTGATGTATTTATTATTGATATCATGAAATTCAGTATAAAAATATAAAAAAATGGGGCATTGAGCTTGTACTATACAAGCTCTGCTTAGTTTGGTACTAGACAATGGATATAATACTTATATACATTTTTTGTAAATTTTGAAAAACCCAGACCAATACAAACTAACTAGGATACATGTGAATGCTACACAAATTAACGGAGCATCTATCATGGTAGACATAAAAAAGTGAAAGTCAGTATTGCTGAACAAGTTCTTAGTGCCAGGACCAGCGCTATGCTAATACCATTCAGTATTCAATGGCTCTAGCTAGCCTTCCATATGAAAATAATTTATAGTATTAGGAGAGTAACTAACCGATACAGATAAAATTTTATTGTATGTATTTTCAAATCAAATCAAATCAAATATTATTTATTTCAGAAACGGGTACAATTCTTCTATCTTTACTAACAATACACAGTTAAATGTTTAAATCTTACCAAGATAGAGTTAACGGCGGTGTCTGTGCTAGTATAAACTGTGTGACAGACACCGGCGCCTTCCTCCCAAAAATTTAAGGGTACAATTTTTCAATTTATCAATTTTTATAACAAGTAATTATGCCTTTTAGAAAATAATAATTTAGGAACTACATTTAATTTGTCATGTATTTGGGACTAGATGTGTAAAGGTATGAGTGTGTGTTTATGTTAGATGTGTAAAAGAGTTTAGGGTGTATTGAGTAGGGGTGTGTGGGGAGGTGTGTGGGGGTGTGTGTAGGGGTGTTTGTGTGTGGGGGTGTCTGTGTGGGGGTGTGTGTGTGTTTGCGTGTGATACATGGTGGGGAGCGTGAGCATTGCAACTATCATAGTTATTATGTTTCTCTCAGAAACAAGCCTTCAGTCTGTTCGTACGATAACTTCTGTAAATATTCCATCACCACTTTCTTACATTCCAATTTTGGTAAAGGATATATGTTACAGAACCTATTTAATTTATTATACAGAAAGGAACTTAGACTATAGTAGTGACGACCTGCTAAAGCAATCCTAATTCGCACACTCGGGCATACGAGGTCTTTACGCCGCTTGTTTGACAGCAACTGAGGATCATAAGCCAGTGATGAGTGTTTACGCAAAACTACATGTAGCGCACATAGCTGCCTTACAGTTAGAACAGAGACATCTTTATATAATTGGGCAGTAGGATGGCGGTAGGGCTTATTAAGCATAACTTTTAAGACTGCTCTCTGCGCTCTCTCAAGACGAAGCATGGCGTTTTTAAAGGTGCCACCCCATACCGGTATACAATAGGTTACGAGTGACTGCACTAACGCAATGTATATAGACTTTAGGAGCGGCACTTCTACTACGTTTCTTAGCTTCTTCATCGGAAACATCAGCTTACGAACACGAGACACCATCACATCGATATGTTTGTGCCAACTTAACGTGTTGTCAATTTGAACTCCCAAATATCTAACACAAGAGGCTTTCTGAATATGAGGGCACCTGCAATCACTGGGTGTGGGGAAAGGGCAGCTATGGGCTTTAATATCACCAATGTTTGGTTGTGTTGAGCTTCTAGCTGAAAAGGTAACGAAATGGGTTTTTGCCAAGCAAGTTAGAAGAAAGCCAGTCCAAAACAATTCTAAGAGCCTTTTCAGCTCGGCGATGGGCCGACTCCCAAGTATCACCGCTTACAATAAGTGCCGTGTCATCAGCGTAAACAAGAATACTGCAGTCAGGTATCGAGAGCTGACAGAGCCGGTTCACATAAATGAGAAAAAGTGTAGGGCCCAAGACACTACCCTGAGGCACTCCGAAAGTAAGACTTTCGTCACCACTGACATAGTTTCCCACTTTTACGCATTGAGATCGGTTCGTAAGATAGTCACGAAAAACCTTCAGTGCAACTCCTCTTACTCCAAGCTCTTCCATCGCCTGTAACAGGATTGGCACAGAGACCGTGTCAAAAGCTTTCGCAAGGTCCAAGAAAATACCTATGGTTTTAATTTTGTTATCAAGATTTCCAGCAATATGGTTGGTTAACTCAAGTACAGCGTCTTCTGTTGATTTGCCTTTCCTGAAACCATACTGGTTTGAGGCAAGCGCTTTGTTATGCTCAAGGTAATTGTGGAGTCTTTTATTCAATATTTTTTCCAGTATTTTGGACAAAATACTCAAAACTGATATGGGTCTATAGTTTTCGACACGGTCACTGTCCCCAGCCTTGAATACAGGAGTAACCAGTGCTTTTTTAAACGTTTTCGGGAACACCCCATTAGATAGGCAGAGATTACAAACGTGTGTGATGAGAGGAGTTAGGATATGCCGAGCCGATCTAACAACAGATACAGGTATTCCATCGTAACCCGCAGCACAGTTTAGTTTTAGACCCAAAATAATAGTATTTATTTCCTCTTGGTCACTCTCCAATAGAGCAAGGGAGTTTCCCTGAGGATTAGTTTCACCAGTGTACTCAAAATTGTGAAAACGGCTAGCAAGTTGACTATTCGGTATCTGCGCCGCCAGACCGATCCCAACATTTGCAAAGTAGTGGTTAACAAAGTCTACTGAGGAATTCGGATCACCACACAAGTTGAGAAGAGCCGCAGACTCGTTTGTCGATACATTTTTCCTGAAACTTATTGACTTTATGATATCCCAGGTTGCTTTTGAATTACCACTTGCCTTTCGAAGCTCGTTTTTATCATATTCACGTTTGATGTTTTTTAGAAGATTATTGCAATAATTTCTATATCTTGTGTAAGTAACCTTAGATATCATATTATTAGGGTCTTTATTTGACTTCATGTGAAGTTTGTCACGGTTACGGATACACCGTAACAGACCAGGCGTAATCCATGGCTTAATGATCTTTTTCCTATGTGGTATTTTTTTCAAGGTGGAGTGTTCGCATACAACGTTTGAGAGAGTGCAAACAAGGAGATCTGCACACTGGTTGGGGTCGGAGCTATTTAGTATTTCTGAGAAGTCTGTTTTCTCCAGGCAATTTATCACTGCTGGTAAATTTATATGTCTAGAAATACTCTTTGGTTTTTCTATAAGGGGAACTGAGTCTATGCAAAGCAGTACTGGCGTATGGTCAGTAAAATACGAATCAAAGACTAAAGTGGTGGAACACTTACTGGTCCTCAGCAGCACATGATCTAGACACCTGTTAATACGTGTGATGAAGTAATGTGTCGGAAGAAGGCCATGAAAACTTGTAACCGACAGGTACTCATCCGCCATAGTGTCAATATTTTCGGGGATAATATTTATGTTAATGTCGCCAATAATTGCCACTGTGTTTACCGAAGAAAGCAATGTCAGTGTGTCATTTAATGAGCTCAAGAACCTGTCTGCTTTTCTAAACGAGGGTGACCTATAAATTGCCACAATGGCAGTATCCGAACCAAGTCTTAAAATAAGGCAATTGGCGTCTTGGACCTCAGGCTCTGTAATTGTGTAAATAAATTCGCTACGTGTATAAATGATGACTCCATCGTTTTGGTTATCAAAGCTAGATTTAACTGGGCTGTAGCCATTCAAGACGGGTATATAGGACACTTTGCTCAGCCAGCACTCGGAAAGAACAATCACATCGCACCCAACGTCAATTGAGCCCATAAGTACAGTTAAGTTATCGAAATTGCAGTTTATACTCCGTATGTTTACATGAAGAACATTTAGTGTGCGTTTAGATGAGTGCAAGTGTTGCAAACACTGATTTGGAGAACAGACCACTGATTTAGCCATATTTAACGAATCAACGGAATCCATAAACTTATCAAAATTGTCCACTATAATCCGGTAATAAAAGCAGGGTGCAAGATACAGGATCGAGTTGTCGATTTATACAAACGAAGGAACAGTAGGTGATTGATAGTTTTACGGTGTTATATGGGAAGCCCAATTTGGTTACTAATATTTTATAGTTGTGATATTCGAAATAGTTATTTTTATGACAGTTTATGAGAGCGTGTTGTTGAGTATTTTGAGTGAGTGTTGTGAGGATGGTAGTGAGTATAAGTGTACTTTGTTTACATAATTTAAATTCAAAAACATGGCATGCATTATAATAATAGTTAAGGCTTAGAAAAGCACCCCAATAAAACAAATAGGAATAGCATAGTCAGACGTCTGGTTTCAGGTTCTTTAAATCAGCTTCGCTATTTATGCAATGACCAGTGGCGCCCTCTATCTTTCGTATGAAAATCTTTCCATGTGAGGTCCAACAAAAACTGTAATCATTCGATTTACAGAAATCGCGAGCCAGGAAGTATAAGCGCTTCGCTTTGTGTGTCAAACTTTCGGATACAAAAACTGGTTTATCTGGGCCTTCTAGCTGTATTTTTGACGTTGATAATTTGTTTTCTTGATTAGTTTTATTGTAGCTTTTTACAAATTTAATTAATTTTTCCTTCATTATAATGGACGAAAAATTTACAAGAATAGTCTTGTTAGTCTCGGATTTTGTTTTAAAGCGATAGACGCTATATAAGAATAATTTTGTCCTTATAATCCTATCTGCCAGACTGCTAATAATAGCGTTCCACTCAATATGACTATATATGATCTATGGGTAAAGAAATAGTACATTACTGCCGTGGCCGGCAACAGGGGCATTGATGGACGAATGTGAAAATGTGGAGGCGTAGCCGAGGCACACATAACGTGAGTCCATCAATGCCTGGTTGTTGCCAAAGCTCGTATAGTACCTTTCTCAAATAATACGTGGAAATTAAAAATAAGTAGTAGCTGTGTAAATTGTAGGATCAATGACGACAACAACAATTTTTCACACGACAATACGACAATTAAACGTTGTTAAACGTAGTGATTATATTTTCTTTGACGTCAATATGTTAATTTGTTTCTTTTTTACTTTAAACAGCTCTGTTTGCAAGTCAGTTTGAAATTTAAATACAATCGCAGATAAAACAGCAGATAAAAAGCGCAAATAACTAAAACCGAGTTCTTTGTACAGTCTAACAAAGCAATTGCTATACAGGGTAGAGAGATATAAATGAAGTTTTGTCAGAAGATTATGGATGTTTTCGAGTGAAATATCATTTTCATAACGGACAAAGTTAAACTGTATTTATACAAAACCCTAATCTAACCATTCTATAATAACTTCCTGATAAATCTTCATCTATATCTGGTGACCCTGTGTACTAAGTGCTTTATTAGACTGTACTAAAACACTGTTAAACACACTCCCCCTTATTACAAAACGTGGACTAAGGTGGTTTAAAATTTTAAACCATGGTTTTTGTAAATTTCTTATTACAAAAGCAGGTTTATCTCATAAGCGTGGACAAAGTACGGCACTAAAATTAAACCTACGCGACCCCTAGTTTAACTCCACTAGTACCATACAATAAACGTCAAATTGTCATTTTAGGTTATTTTCAGCTGGTTTGTTTTATTTACTTATTACATTAAAAATCATTAAAATTCGGTGAATATGGATGTTTTCGTTTGTGCAGCTGATATAATTTTGTTATGGAGGTGTTTTGTTCGACGACGTGAAAAATATCAAGTTAATGTAAAACAATTCACAAGTTGTGTGGCGAAGAACTTTTATCAAAATATTTAAATAACTGCATTTTTGGAGAGACAATATGCAGTGAACATAATGTTAGAAGACTGGCCTACATATTTTTGGGATTACCAGTAAAATGTAAGTAGTATGCTATGCTGAATCACTGTGAAACAAGTTAAATAACTTTCCAAATAAAATCGCTATTGACATTTACATTTTTTCGCATTTTACTAAAGAATCACCATTATTTTGTTATAGATTCAAGAAGGAAGACAAAAGATATTCAGTAACTCAGACAAATATGCTCAAAGCTTGCAAAAACCTAGTTAAGACTATTTATCATAAGAAGAAAGGTCAAAGTTTTCATGAAAGTGCAAATAAGGTTTTCTATAGTTTTCTAGTACCTACCTAATCCAAAAAAGCAATGAGCAATAACGAGGTGCCTATTTAAGTATGTAAGTATAATAATTTTCAACATTTATTGGAGAAAGTGTTACCAAAAATATGTATAGGTATGTTTTAAGAAACTTCTGTTAGAGGATGGCTATTTACTGTTGTGAATTGGTCTGGAAAATTGGCAGGAAGAATCTCTCTGTAGTCCCTGTTGTCTGCTTATTTAATTGGTGATATCAATAAATTTTATCTTTTATTTTTCAGTGAAACATATACCCGTTCAAGGAAAAATGTAGTTGACAATAAACTGTATCCTCCGGCCTCCGGAACAGATATCCCAGGCCGTAGTTTGAGGAGGTTGCTTATAGGAATTCACATCGCAAATAATGTGTACAATGGAGTATAATGCCCACCAGTCTATGGCTGCTGTGAAGTTAGCGCCCCCCGCACCTCGATTGACTCCTGCGTGTCACTCAAAATTTTGCTACTGCGCAGTCATACAACTCGTTTGCCCAGCGGCCATAAAGTTTGTTGCATACTATACAATAGAAGCACAAATTCGCATAATTGCGTCCTGGGCCTTGCTACTGTTTTCAAAATTTTGTTTCTTGATTATTAATAAAAGTTTGTAATAAATGGGCGCATTTTATTTTACCATATATAAAAAAGTTCTGTATGATTCCCGAGTTTCCCGACACGTCCGTATAAAGCTTCTAGGGTGACAAGTTTGCAGTGTTATTTTATTAGAAATTTGGTAGAAGTATCTCCTAGTTTGCTTATTTATAGCGATATCAATCAGTTATTACCTGACATAAAAGTGTGAAAAATCGGTCATATCATACGTATAGTCGACTGCATGGCAGTGGTAACACTTGAATTAGAAAACCACCCTTACTGTTAAGAAAATAAAGGCGCTGTCAATGTCAAATTGTTACCCACTGACGTGCGGTCAACCGTACAGCAACAATATCGTATGATAACTTTTTCACTTTTTTTTTGTCAGGGCTGCGTTCAGTAATATCGTCCGACGATGCACGGAGTGTTCTTTGGACGTTCGTTTGTATGATCGCTCTGAGTAACCGAATGACCAAACTACGCTCCGTGCATCGTCGGGTGATATTACTGAACGTAGCCCAGATAATAATTTTGATTAATATCACTACAAATGTAGCGGGCTACTCAAAATATCGGCCCTGTTTATATACACTATACAATTTACGCGGCGCACGTAGCAGCCAAGGCTGCGGCACCCGCGGTGGTGCCCGCGGCTTCGCAAGGAAAGGTTGTAGGAGCACGTGCCGCACAACACTCTGCATATCGCCATATGTTTGTCTTTGCGTGTGTGATACCGCGGGCACCGCCACGCTTCACGCGCCGCTTCTCCGTAACAGAAGACCGCGTGACGCCCAGCGCGACGCACCGCCAGACGCGCCGCGTGTCCATAAACGAGTCCTAAGAAAACAACGAGATGCTGGATCGCGCGACAACCATTTATCGATACTGAATTATTCAGTACCTATATTATTGGATTATAAAAAAATAATACTGAAATAAATATAAACTAGTACGAATTTTCAATAAAAAGGATTGTTTTATTAAAAGTTCTGCTGAAACGGAACGTTAAGACCGAATGGAAATCGTTTGAACGAATAATTTTAGTCCGTACATCGAGAATTCCATCTATTTTTTAGTCGATTTCTCTACATACTACCTAATACACCCCCAACAGTCCGGTACTATCTAGTCTTCACTTATTTTGACTTTTGTAATAAGGATGAGCTATTATGACGGTACTAAGGTTTGTACCGTACTAAAGCTGGACTTAATAGTCTTGGTTTAAACCTAGGTTTATCATGTTTTTTGTAATAAGACGGAGTGTGTTTAGTTTGTTGCAAACATTTTAGTTTTCTTACACATTAACAAGTTCACAAAAATACAAATCTATACTTATTATGTATTTATAGAGTTGTGGCGCAACTTCAGAGGCCTATACATCTATTATTCCACACTGCTGGACATCTCCAGCAGTGTGGACTGCGATAGACTGAATTGATAATGTATTTAAATTCCTTTTGTTTATTCAGCTATTCAACAAAGTGGCAAATAAATCAGTACTATAATGAAGACTACTGAAGAAGCGGTCAAATTTTTTCAAGAACGCAATAAAATTCTGTTGTTTTAATTTAAAATATTTGCGCGAATTTTTAGTTAGCCGAGATTTTCTTAATTCTTAAAAGCTAATTTTAAATTGGCGTAAATCAAATAGTAATTTAATTTTGAGATTTACAGGAACTTGCTTCGTATATCGATAATTAAAAATATCGATATGTACACCACTATTATGAACAATGCTTTTGTGTACACTTGATTTTTAAATCTCTAACAACAAGTGACACTAGCGCCGCCACACATATTTTGGAACTAAATTTCAAAGGTGAGCTGTCCTATCTGTAGCGCAGCTACTATAGTGATCTGTGCTCAACACGTCCACGAGCGCACTGCAAGCTTTCGTCAAAAAACCGACAATTGGCGGAGCACAGTCAAGCTCGAACCAAATGCTTGAAGCGCGCTCGTTCGAGGCTTGTATGTCGGTCCACACTACACGAATTTGTGATTGACTCGTGCTCCGCTTGTGCTTGGTTCGTCTAGACGTACCTTAAATGCTAAGTTATTGACATCACTGATTTAAAAATCCTACCCTAAGAATGTTATAAAACGCATTACCCTCCTTTTAGGTTTCGCCGTAGTCAGGTAAAAAGTTTCAATGTTTGTTTGTCCTATAATCACGCTGAAACGGCAAAGCGAATTTGGACAAAATTTCAAGGATATCAAAAATACTAGGATTAACATGAAAACTAAAAAACTTTTATCCTGGGAAGATTAACAGTTCCCGAGGGATGCGCCTTTCTGTGATATGCCGAATTATTAGGAGGTGAAGCCACAGGCGAAGGCTATAGAAAAGATTAATTTGGCCGCTAAACAAGACAGATCTGTATTTACATACTAACATTGCCGGCCGCTCCTCGCATGTATTTGACCAGTACAGCATTTTCGATATATCTTGAAGAAGGTTGTCAAAATAATTTTCGAATTTCCAAGTATGTTTGAGAAAATAGTAGTTTATAAAACTGTTGCATAACAAAACCGAGCTGCAGGCGAGGTTTTTAATAGTACGAGTGTTTTAATACCTAGTTATGTGCAGTTTCATACACTACTTTATCTAAACTCATACAATTTAAAATATAATACCAATTTCAAAATCTTAATAACATTGTCGTCCTCTTTTACAATCTTTTACCAGAAAAATCATTTACGTTGCTACTTCCAGAAATTCAGGTGGGGTCATATTCTCCTCAGTTCAGTATCACTGTGTTGTCAGACATTTTTGCCCAGAATAAAACTTTAGACTAAAAAAAACATAGTATTATCGTAAACGATCACAATAAATTCACAAGTTATGGCAACCAAATTCAGTAGGCCATGGCGCGCGCACGCGCTCTAGCGCGCGTCAACACAGATCTTACCATCGTCAACACCATAGACATTTCTATACTGACGTAATAGACCAATAAAGTGTGCGACTGCGATACCGATCTTTACGCAAAAATCTATATGCTAGAAAGAGACATAATAAAATGACAGTAGAACCCATTTTGAAAATTGTAATCTCCCATAGCGTCCCATCAAAATATAATCTCGTATTATTTTATGATTTATTTCATGATCGTTCTGTATTTTATCCAATTAATATCAATAATCGTAATGGTGTAGTGTTCTGTGTTATACTGCTGTGTAATTTATATCATTAACCTAAAGAAAGAGACGTTTCACAGGTAAGTATCTGCAGGACAATAGTACTTTCATAATTCTTATTTTCATAGAAGTTATACTTAAAATTATTTAGTAATACATTAATAACATGCAGTAAATACCCTATTTTCTATATAATATGTTATTTTAAATAATTATGTGTTAGATAAAAAAAAATTGTGTACGTGAAAATGAAACCGTTTCGCATATGGATTGCTCAAAATATATCGATATGTCGATAGTTTCAATTATATATTTTTTGTACTACCTAGCACCATACATGTCACAAGTTAGTGTCCGTTACTGCTTTAAAAAAAATACAATCGAATTGAGAACCTCCTCCTTTTTTTGAAGTCGGTTGAAAGTATTGAAAGGTTGATTTAGTCCGACCGCACATTGGAAGGAAATCACAATGATTCATTCATTGATCACAGAAAAAATCTGACGCGCTGGAACCTATACCATGGTTGTACTTTTACGATGTTATAATTATGTTGTACGTCTATGGCAAAGAGACGTTTCACAGGTAAGTATCTGCAGGACAATACTACTTTCATAATGCTTATTTTACATTTATACAGTTAATTTTAGTACCAGCCCCGCAGACTGACAGAATTTTCCGAATCGTATGTCTGCTTTTGACATATTAAAATGTAAATACGGTGCTATTTTATGACAATGTGCGGCCGGGCTAAAAATGCTGTAAAATATTGACCGGCTAACTTCATAACTTCCAGATTTCCTGTAAATGCTGTTATTAAAGAATAAAAACCGGCCAAGTGCGAGTCGGACTAATTACAATCACATAAGACTTTCCATCTTCATGTCTCAATTTGGCGAACCGTCTTGCGGTACCATTTAGGTAACAGCCTAGATGGTATTGCAGTTGTTATTGGCAAAGGTAACCGCTTAACATATGGTGGGCCTTTAGTTCGTTTCGCCATCCTATACAATAAAATAAAATAAAAGCTGAAAGCCTCGAAAAAACTACAGGGTTTGCAGTAGATATTTTAAGGATAACTGTATCGTTTAATGAAATCACCAACGATCCATACCTACGGAATTTGTTCGGGTCGGTGTTTGTTTCATATAAAGATCTTTACTTTAATAATGGTAAATATTCAAAGTGGTAAATCTACGAAGTGACGAGTATAAAGTAAAAGTCAAAAATAAATATAATACAAGAAGAGTTAGAGATAAAAAAAATAGTTCAACCGAAGATGACAAATTATTATGGAGACAGAATGTCAAAATTTTTAGTTCCAAAAATCCTATCCTATCCTACTTCCTACTAATATTATAAATGTCAAAGTTTGTAAGTATGGATGGATGGATGAATGAAAATGGAGTGGAAGTGGAGGTGGAGGTGGAAGTGGAGGTGGAGTGAAGTGGAGTGGAGTGGAGCAGAGGTGGAGGTGGAAGTGGACTATATTTTTTTTTTTTTTTTTTTTTTTTTTCTTAACGGGCTTGCCTTTGACCGCTACCTCACCTGATGTTAAGCGATGGTGCGGTCGACGATGGTACACGCTTGCCCAGCAAAAACCTATTCACTCGAGTCTTGAAGACCACCAGATTATATTTCTCGGGAAACACTGACGCCGGCAAGGAATTCCACTCTTTGGCGGTACGCATGATAAAGCTATTAGCAAACCGGACTTTACTCGCAAAATAATATACTACATTTAATATACTATCCCTTATCTCTTCTCATGGGTGTCGTAAAAGGCGACTAAGGGATTCACCAGAGGATGGGCAGCAGCGTTCTCTGAGTATTTAACCAACCAACTGCGATCGCCAACCCGCCTGCCAAGCGTGGCGATTATGGCATATCCCCCCTTAATTGGGGGAGGCCTATGTCCAGTAGTGGACGTCTTTCGGCTGAAATGATGATGATGAATATACTATAATAATATACTACAAATTATAAATATACTATAAATTTACATTAGTTTTACATGTAGTAATATAAATTAGTAGGATAAGTCTGATGTGTAACTTAAGTTGACTGGACAAGAAAACTTGTTAAGTTCATAGATATTGTAATTTTTCATAAAAATTCAATAATTTGACCAATTCCGTAATCGTGTATAGGAACTTAGTTCCGGGATTGAAAACCTTTCTATACACCTAATTAAAACTAATATGATTAATTGTAAAATGTTCCGTGTGGTGCCGGACGTAAAGAATTGCACCACCGTATATCTTCTCATGGGTGTCGTAAAAGGCGACTAACGGCCAAAATTAATATCCAATCTATCCACGATTTACCCTACTACAGATAGGAATTTGACATAAGCTCCATACAAAATATGTCAAATTTCTATCTCTAGTAGGGTAAATCGTGGATAGATTGGATATTAATTTTGGCCGTAAGGGATTCACCAGAGAATGGGCAGCAGCGTTCTCTGAGTATTTAACCAACCAACTGCGATCGCCAACCCGCCTACCAAGCGTGGCGATTATGACATATCCCCCCAATATATGCTTGGGGGAGGCCTGTGTCCAGAAGTGGACGTCTTACGGCTGAAATGATGATTAATTGATTTTTTTATTTCTTATTTATGTATTCCTTACCTTCGTGACATTAATAATGTAATTATAATATAGTCCTTAATTGCGTAACTCAATCTTTTAAAATAAATAAAATTATGTCTCAAATATCTGTAATTTTAAAACAATAGTTACTTAATAGCTTAGCAGTTTTAAAATACTACCACTCCTTAAAAGTAAGGCCGGTTGAACTATATCGATAATGCGGAAACGTATATGTTACATCACTAAAAATCACTCCTACACGTGTCAATTTCGCACATATACTCATTTCGTTTTCGGTGACGTGATAATGAGGTGACAGTGTCTCTATTACGTCAGTATAATACCTTTATGGTCAACACACATCGAAAAAAATACTTCAACATGACAGGTCGCGGAAAAGGCGGGAACGGACTTGGAAAAAGGGGTGCCAAACGTCACAAGAAAGTTCTTCGCGACAATATTCAAGGAATTACGAAACCCGCCATCAGAAGATTAGCAAGAAGAGGAGGCATCAAGAGAATATCAGAATTAATCTACGAGGAAACACGAGGCGTGCTAAAAGTTTTTCTTGAAAACGTGATTCGAGATGCTGTAATGTACACCGAACACGCCATAAGAAAACCGTGACAGCTATGGAATGAACGTTGTCTATACCTTGAAGATACAAGGTAGAACGCTGTAATACGTCACTGTGCAATTACAGTCTTCCGTGCTCCATTTTTGACAAAATCAATATTTGTCCAAAATGTGTGTATGTTTTTTTCCTTGAAAGTGTGTTGAAAAACATCGTATGACACGCGTGAGAATTGACTATTGTACTCTCGGCTCCATTACGCCCTCGCCTTCGGCTCGGGCTGCAATCCAGTCTCGAGTATAGTAATCAACTTAGCTCACTTGTATCGTAAAATTCGAATTATGAACTCGAAAGTAATGTCATAATGACATACTTTACGCAAATGCACCTGTAATGAATTTAAAAAGTTTCATTACGATACAGTTTGCTGAACAAAACAATGCAGTAATTTAATTTTTTTTCCGTAACCGCACACTTCAGCCCAACTAAGGAGGGAGTTTTTAATGACACTTCGACCCAACCAAGGAGTTTTCAATCGTTTTTTTTAGCAGTCGTACAGTTTTGCTTGCACCAAAGAGTACACAAAATTAAGGTGGCGCTACTAGTCATACATTGAAAAATTTTATCGTTTAAAATCGCGTTTTTGGCAGAACTTTGGATTATCATATTGCTTTTCATCATCATCATCATCATCATTTCAGCCGAAAGACGTCCACTGCTGGACATAGGCCTCCCCCAAGCATCGCCACAACGACCGGTCCTGTGCCTTCCGCATCCAGCGGATTCCCGCGACCTTCACCAGGTCGTCGGTCCACCTTGTGATATTGCTTTTAATTATATTTAATTTTTAACAGGCATATTTTATGTACGATAAAACAGAGATTGGCGGAATCCTGACAAGGATAGAATATTAGTTCCGATTATGTTTTCGCCAGACTATATTTTATTATCTGTGTTGACAAGCGCTAGGGTGCATGCGCGGCCGCGCGCCATGGCCTACTGGATTTGGTCATCATAACTGGTAAAGGACAATGCCCACTCTCCATAGAACTTTGACCCACCCAATAAGAGT
This sequence comes from Asteroscopus sphinx, assembly GCA_949699075.1. Taxonomy (NCBI): domain Eukaryota; kingdom Metazoa; phylum Arthropoda; class Insecta; order Lepidoptera; family Noctuidae; genus Asteroscopus; species Asteroscopus sphinx. The sequence goes on along the minus strand of OX453025.1, from coordinate 9,086,029 downwards.
TTTGTACAAGCATTCCATTGCAGCATTATATTGCTGTATTATTACTGTTAACTTAACATGTTTCTTAATGTCTTTAGAACTTGCGGTTTCTGTTTAAATTGAAAATAAAAGTTTTTGTATGTAGCCTGAGCTACATACAAAAACTTTACTTAATATTCATACGTAATCAAAACTGTATCGAGAAATGCTGCCGGTGCATCGATATTATTCTGTTGTCATGTTGGGCATGGCCAAGGTACCATATCAAAATCATTGCATGACTTTTTATCATCAACTGTTCGATTGCCTACAATACAACTGCAGCAATATCCTAATATAGAGTTGATTGCACAGCTACTTCTATATGCATTTAATCTGTACTACAATGGGGCAAAAAAGAAAGAGATGCAAAAATTCATATTTCGCTCACGGTGCGTTGATGCCTTTTGATGAACTCTCTTAAATTAAATCAGTTTCTATGGGGTAACAGGTATGGGTGGTATGGAACCCTCACTGCGTGAGTCCGACTCACACTTGGCCGGTTTTTGTAACGGAAGTGGGCCGCGTGTTATTACTCGGCTGATAAAGTAATGTCGTGGTCACTCAACGGTTAAAAGACAGATACACCCGGTCATCAAGCGGTTATAAAATAATTTAACCTTGGCGATTACATGTACCTAAATCTAATTACGTATAATAAATGAACTAATTAAATTAATATGTGTTGCACAAGTCACATTTGTAGACGCCTCCTCCTAAACAGATAGATGTAACATGATACTCTCTATAACGCCATAAAATGCACAGTCCCTTCAGTGTCGTTATATAGAGTTTACACTGTATTTCAATAATATGTTGTATAATTGTGGATCAGACGAGCTTACCCGTAAGCGAAGTCTTGATTCTAATATTATGAGCTGCGATTAGAAATATAAGTGGGAAAGAAAGTTATGAAGATTATTACGATTAATACTTTATTCTTACTAAGTGTTATCACTGTCTGAATCGTCGATAAACGGATCTAGGATAAAAAAATGCGACACAGTTCGTACTCTTATTACCAAGGGCAAAAACCTATGAAATTGTGGCTATTTGAGTATTTACTTGTTTTGAACACTAAACATTTTTTTTAAGTAAGCAATTCTCTCAAACAATGAGCAATGTATGTCTCTACGTTTTTTATAAATCATAGTTACATAAGTATTTATTGACCCTTCATTTTTAAATAATAACTTTCGTGAGGTAAATTCAAAATTGGTCATTATTTACGGCTTGGTAAGTTCACCAACAAAATAACAGATGTTGAATTAAAATTTTGTAAATATAATATGAGTAAAACTTAAAAGTTAGTTATTTTGTTGGTGAACAAGGTCCTATGGTGGCTATGGCGTCCAGCAGACAACGTTTTTTTTGAGCGAACGAAAGCGTCAATTTGAAGAAACATTACATACTCTCAGAACGTTATAACTTCTAAACCAAATGCGATAATTACCTACATGGAAATATCAGATAATACGTAAAACTTTAGCCCCACAGTCGTAAAAGATCTCGTTACCATGCTCTAGTTACAATATTATTATGTTCTTAATGGCCTTTTTTTTTCTTTTTTTTTACGTGGGGAAATCCTCATGGACACTCCGCCCGGGGAAGGCGGAGCCAGTGTCGGACTCTTGTCGACTAAAACCACCACGGTGTTCCTCTTCCAACCATTGGCCGGGAAACTTATAGTCGTCCAACCATCCCCGGCAGGTCCTGGCTCGCCACTAGTAGGCGAGCTGATTCTCCCCGTGCGGCATCATCGGCCGCACCCTTCTCTTGACTGGCGTGCGTGGAACACGACGCGCCACCGTCACGGGCCTTGACTGATCGGGCGGCGGGCCACCCCGAGTCCGCCGCCCGCAGGCCCACTCCTAGGGTGGCTGGAGGTCGGCGTACGCCCTCTTGCGATGCCCGATCCGTCTCCTGCGGGTGGGGAGAGAGGTCGTTGCCCCTCGAACCCTCTCCGCCGCCTCCTTAGCGAGCATCACCTCCTCGCAAAAGGAGACGACGCCCTCCCAAGCGGTTTATTCCACTTTGTTCACCCAGGTGATATCACCTGGGTGAACAAAGTGGAATAAATTGGTGTACTTTGTTCACCTCGGAATTAGATCACCCAGGTGAATTCACCTGGGTGCACAAGGTGGAAATAATTAGTGTACTTTGTTCACCTTGGAATTAGATCACCTGGGTGAACAGAGGCGACTCCTATTTTTCATTTTTTATTTGTGTCCTTAAATCACCCACATTCAGAACATAAGGTCCAGACTCCAAAGCGGAGATGAGAGGAGATGCTTAGCAGCTAGGTAGTGTCCACCAAAGCTGTGCGGAGATATGTACTGGCTAGACCGGAGCAGAGATGTGTACTAGCTAGAGTGGAGCTACGAGCTGCATGCGGCGAGCGTTGGATGTTGTTTTTTTTTGTCGGGCTCGGCTGGCGTATTTTACGACGTGGGGACACTAGCGGTGCCGTATGCCGCTCGCCGCACGCTAGTCACCGCACGTCGGTCACATCTCACGTCTTCTTCGCTGTTTGCGAGAAACGCGCGTGCAAAGCTGGTCAAAAATTCTGATGGCCATATCTCCTAAACCACAGGCGTTGGTACTCAAATGAAAGGGCTTGACGAGATCTACCCAAATATACTGGGTGTAAGGGGAACGTTTCCGAAAACGAAGATAGGTGCTGGGGGTCTACTCCCGTTTTACGAACGACAAACGAAGTACGAACTTTCGTTCCAACTAATACCTAAACAATAAAGATAGCCACATAAAAAAGGCACAATTAAGGTAGACTGCGGTTCATAGTCATATACAATTTACTGGTAATCAGAGAAACAAACGTCAAAAGACAATCATCGCATGCGATGAGGGGACGATGGTTGACCGGAGTAGCAAATTGTGCGATGAATCGTACGATTTATCTAATATCGTTAAACGGGACCCGTAGACCGGGAAACGTAGACCCCCTGGTGATTAATGATACGAAACCACGAAAAAAAATGCGATTCTTTTTTTAGATTTTTTCATATATATTTTTTTGAATTTTTCATACATAACCAGCTTTGGGCAGTTAAATAAAACTCATACATAAAGAAAAATGCAAAAAAAAAAAAAATAATACTATAAAAAGATCGCATTTTTTTTCGTGGTTTCGTATCAGTAATCACCAGCACTATCACCTGTCTTCGTTTTCGGAAGCGTTTCCCTGACACCCTGTATAATGAAAAATCTGCCAAGCAATGCTCGACCTTATTGACATTTAGCAAAAAATGATTTCCTTTTAATATTTGCAATCGAATCAGCAATTAAATTTTATGAAATTAAACATTTGTCAGAAAGGACGAAAATCACTTGGCTGATCTTATTTTTTTCATTATAAATTTGGGTAGATCTCGTCGAGCCCTTTCTTTTGAGTACCAACACTATAGGTCTAAGAGCTATAGTTTAGGAGATATGGCAATCAGAAGTTTTGACCATATATTTATTTAGAGCTCATCGAGCCCTTTTATTTGAGTACGAACACGATAAGTCTAAGAGCTATAGTTTGGGAGATATGGCCGTCAGAAGTTTGGACCATTTATTTGTCTAGAGCTCATCGAGTCCTTTCATTTGAGTACCAACACCTGTGGTTTAGAAGATATGGCCATCAGAATTTTTGACCAGCTCAGCACGCGTGTGTTTTTTGCGCAAGTGGCGTAATCCAAAAGGTTGTAATCAAAATCTGTTAATTTATAGCATGCAGAGATGTACGTATATTCGAAAAAAAAAAAAATTTATTCGCTTAAAACGTGTTTCCTAGATACTTGTCTACATGTTTGTATTATTGTAATGAAAAAAATATAAAAAAATGCAAATAAACCAAGAACTATCATAGTAATTTTTCAAGAAAATGACCAACTGAGATGTGGCCGGCAACTAGATCCATTTAGCAGTCTCTTATAAAAGTATCCCAAATTCGTTCGGGATTCCGATTCGACGAAGACGAACTGATCAACATTTGTTTTATTTAATTTTTCAAACGCACCATATAAAATGATACATCATTTTGCTACGCATCAAGTGAATGTATTATATTGTTCTTACGACGACATACAGAGGAATTTAATTTGTGGCGCCATCCTTTAAAAAAAAATGTAAAAACAATCTGAATGTGGGTGATTCAAGGACACAAATAAAAATAGGAGTCGCCTCTGTTCACCCAGGTGATCTAATTCCAAGGTGAACAAAGTACACTAATTATTTCCACCTTGTGCACCCAGGTGAATTCACCTGGGTGATCTAATTCCGAGGTGAACAAAGGACATCAATTTATTCCACTTTGTTCACCCAGGTGATATCACCTGGGTGAACAAAGTGGAATAAACCTCCCAAGCGTTCTCGCTCCCGACCACAGAGTACATTGTAATATGCTCCCGACCATTGCCAAAACAACGGCCGGAAGCGAGAGATCGCTGCCGCCTACTGCAGTGATAAGGTCACGGCTTTTTTTGAAAACTCAATAACCAACTTCATGTATTACGCACGCGTCGTTAGACAATGTCAATTTCAATTCCGATCCCGAACAAATGCCGCCAATTTTTTTTAAGAGTACGCATTCTATATTGATATTGTATTGGTGTCGGTATTGGATTGGGGTTGGAATTATTTTCAAGAGTAGTCTGCAGATCCTGTGATTGGCCGGCAAAAATGTTAACAACTAATCACATCGCTTGACCTGAGATTTAACAGCTGATTAGTTAATTTTTGCGTTGATCAGCCTTTCGGAAACTACGGGTTAGTAACCTTTTTAGAATGTAGTGCGATAAGTAACGCTTATTATTACAGCGTGAATTTAATAGTTGCCAGCATTGTTAGTGTTTAGCTTCTGAAATTGGTAGCTGTTCTGCTTCTCCAGACAAATAACCCTTCAAATATTGCATACATTGCACATTATCCACGCTCTGGTTATTATGGATGAGCGACATAAACAAATCTCTGACAGTTACCCAGTCTAAATACCTGCCTGAAAACACCGGAATTAAATTTTTCGGCAATTTTACATGACACTGTTTTGCATTACTGCCTGAACCTTTAGGATTTTCTTTTACTTCTATAATTTCGACTGACTCTTATATGGTTTCTAGTTCAATTTTGTACTGAATATAAAGTTCGTCCGCTAAATTGTAAAAATAATGTATTCAATCAATCAATCAACACAACCTCTCGCAGTCCACTGCTGGACATAGGCCTCTCCCAAGTTGCGCCATAACACTCGGTCCTCTGCCTTCCCCATCCAGTCCCCCCCAGCCACGTTTTTCAGGTCGTCGGTCCACCTGGCGGGGGGGGGGGGGGCCTAAGCTGCGTTTTCCGATTCGCGGTCTCCACTCAAGGACTCGTCTGCTCCAGCGGCCATCAGTCCTTCGACAGACATGGCCAGCCCACTGCCACTTCAGCTTACTGATCCTACAAGCTATGTCGGTCACTCCGGTTCTTCTCCGGATAATCTCGTTACGGATTTTATCCTTCAAAGAAACTCCAAGCATAGCTCGCTCCATAGCTCGCTGAGCGACTTTGAATTTGTGGACTAGCCCAACTGTCAGTGTCCACGTCTCGGCACCGTAAGTCATGACAGGCAGGACGCACTGGTTGAAGACCTTTGTCTTCAAACTTTGCGGTATAGGCGACGAAAAGACTCAAACTTTGGCAAACTTCGCCAAATAAATACATAATAAAATATAATTATTCAGCCAATTACACAATACATTTAAATAGATATAAAAATTCTGTAGCAAACATGTAGATACAACAGAGGTCAATAATTGTTGGATGAAGTTATTAGGTACAAACGGCTACACATCAAGCTAGACACCCTATATACCCATAACTGCGCTACATGCAATACAGAGAATCGTCGGAAAGGGACTAAGTATCGTGGCGTCGGCCAATCACAGCGTTTGTTGCGTTGCGCCTACACACACAGACGCACTTTTTTTGCAAAAAAATATTGCTCATCTCAGTGACGTCAGTTAGTTCCCAAATATCGCTCGACTGGGATTAACGCGGCTGGGGTTATTGTTCCTACAGAGCAAAAATTCTTACGTAGTTGTTCCGTTCTCAAATTGTTTTTTTACTGTGTATGTTTTTATGCTACTGAGAGTAGTGAGTGTTGCGCAAATATTATTGGCGCCACAATTAACCCTACAACAGCGCCAGCTGATAGTTGTGTTGCGGGAAGGTGGATATACTATTAAAGAGATTGAAAGAAAGACCGGAATAACGGTGAGTGTTACTTTTAATACATTAGTGACAACGTGCCGCACGGCAATAGATAACCCCGACGACACTGACTAGTGACGTGAGGTCAAGGATCAAAGGATGTATTTCGCTGGCTCAGCAATAGCCTAGCCTAGGTATTCACTCTTGCCTTAAGAACGCGTTTGCAAATCTGACAGAAATAATCTATTTTTCGGTAGATTTTGTGACAAAATAAAGCAAAATCATATGTAACTAATAATTACCACGGATAGATTATTTCTTTATCTTAAAATTGTGTTTTATTTCTTTCTTGAAATTTTTGTTTTTGTTTGTTTTTAACATTGTAAAAACGATTTTCCGTTGGTTACCTCTTCTTATAAATTAACGATATCGGATTGAGTTTAGGAACATTTTTCTTCTAATAGTAACATATGTAGTTATAGTTGTTTAAAAATACAGCCGGTAAGCAGACATGTTCAACTCAAAAAGGTGATAAAACTATGAAAATGTTACAAATAGTCTTTTTATCTATGCGTGTGTGTGTTTGAGGCGTGTCAATAAAGAGGTGCAATTGATGCGATTCGATACCTATTTATTTTGCAAACGCGTCCTTAAGAGACCCAAGTTATATGAATGAGCTATCTATTTATTTATTATTTATATAACAAATTAGACAAACTTAGGTATACCTATGTTTTTTGCAACAGTATTTAAGTAAGTATCTGTTGATATAAAATATAAGTTAAATATCATTTTGTTTTAGAGGACAACATTGCGACGCAATGAGGAGACTGGGGGTGACCTATCAGCTCACCACCGGCAGCTCTACCAACGCGCTACCAACGCTGAGCAAGGTGTTGCTATTGTAGCGGAACATAATAATCAGCCATTTTTGAACACGCAGTTTACTGCCACAAAATATAGCGTAAGTTGACTACTTTTTCTAATTACCTACGTTTATTTTATTAAATCTGAAAAAAAAAACAGACGCTCACAAGTCACAACTGTTTTCCAACAGTAAACTACTAACAAATCAATTAAGCGTATTTATTAGTTCGAGTGTAGGATGCAAAAATCAGACAAAAACTGAGTTTTTTTAAATCAAAGTATCTTAAAGTATTATGCGTCATAAATATTAAAAACATTGTGTAACTTTAACCGTTTACGCAGCGCACGCAACGGAAGCTCTCAAAAGGAATATTTTTTTTCCGTTTTTGCACCCTTTTTCAATTATGCTCTGCTTCTATTGGTCATAGCGTGATGTTATATAGCTTAAAGCCTTTCACGATAAATGGGCTATCCAACACAAAAATATTTTTTCAATTCCAACCAGCAGTTCCTGAGATTAGCGCGTTCAACCAAACAAACAAACTCTTCAGCTTCATAATATAATATAATAATATATATATACATATATATAATTAATATATATTGTATATAATAATATTTATAATAAAAAAAATATTTTAAAATATTTTACATAATATATAAGTATAGCATATAGTATTTTTTCCCGTTTTTGCAACATTTTTCATTTATGCTCCGCTCCTATTGGTCATAGTGTGATGTTGCATAACCTAAAACGTTCCTCGATAAATGGACTATCCAACACAAAAATATTTTTTCTATTCCAACCAGTAGTTCCTGAGATTAGCGCGTTCATCAACCAAACAAACTCTTTAGCTATATAATACAATATATAAAATATATAATGTATATAATAATATTATACATTATTAATAAACTTTTTTTTTTGCATGAATAAAATGTTGCAAAAACGGGAAAAAATACTATATATAAAATATATATTTTATATTATAAAGCTGAAGAGTTTGTTTGTTTGGTTGAACGCACTAATCTCAGGAACTACTGGTTGAAATAAAAAAATTCTTTTTGTGTTGGATAGTCCATTTATTGAGGAAGGTTTTAAGCTATATAACATCACGCTACAACTAATAGGAGCGGAGCATAAAGGAAAAATGTTGCAAAAACGGGAAAAAATACTATTTATTTTTATATTAATTTAAAATATTATTATATACATTAAATATATTATATTTATGTATATTTATATTTTATATATTATATTATGAAACTGAAGAGTTTGTTTGTTTGGTTGAACGCTCTAATCTCAGGAACTTCTGGTTGGAATTGAAAAATTATTTTTGTGTTGGATAATCCATTTATCGAGAAATGCTTTAAGCTATATAACATCACGCTACGACCAATATGAGCAGAGCATAAATGAAAAATGGTGCAAAAACAAAAAAAAATACTCCCTTTGAGATTTTCGCAGTGGCATGCAGTGTTCCGTTTGCGCCACCTAGGAGGGTGCGGCCAACGTTAGGCCGCACGTGGAGAAGGGGCTCGCCTGCTTGTGGCGGGCTGGGACCTGTCGGGGGTGGTTGGATGAATACTCACGGGCTCCCACGCCCCCGGCTAAGGTAGTTGAAGGAACACCGTGGTGGTTTTAGTCGGTAAGAGTCCGACACTGGCTCCGCCTCAGCGGGCTGGCGGGCTCAGTATCGCGTTATCCAATTCAGTAATGGAAATTTCTATAGATCTTTCTATTTAATAGTATGAGAACGCCAAAAATCCACTTTTAGTTATTTTTTTGTCAAAAAAATGTTAAAGGGCTCTTAACTATATTAGTTGTAATTCTTTTTTCAGAAAATATATTTTTTACTATTGTTTCAGGTATCAACTCACAATCCGACGAAGATTACAGGCCGTTGGGCTAAAGACTAGGATCCCGGCCAAAAAAATTGAATTTTTTCCTGCCCGTGCTCAGACTAGAGTAAATTTTTGTTTGCAGTATTAAGATTTCGATTGGTAAAATAATGTCGTCATATTTATTGTTGACGAAAAAAACTTTTAAATCCGAAAATATTCATGGTAAATTTTACCATCTTGCACACTTCGGATAAGAGTGAGATAATGAGGTAAGGTAACTTCGTAGGCTACGGTAAACTTATTAGTTTACCCATTATAAAACTAACCAAATTAGGTAAAACGATTTTAATAGTGTATCTTTTTTGTATTTGTTTTTAATGCTTATATTTAAAACTGTGATAATTATCTTAATTTCGATCGTTGGTTTTGATTTTTTTAAGCATTTAAAGCTTCTGTAGAAACACATAATTTTATTTTTTTATAATCACTGAGGAGCACTGAATGCACCACATCCGATCTGATTGCATCGAACGCGATGCGGGGTGGCGCGGTGTGGTAAGTGAAGTGACCACCCCGTGCCGCTTCAGAGTGCGGATTTGACCCTTACTGATACAGCTATCAAATTTAATGATTTTAATTTATAAATACGGTAGAAGTATGTGGTAAGTGTTAAACTCGCACTAGGCCCTCTGGTGTCCATTGGCCACGTGACGCGTTTGGTGTGGATTGTCTCATGTTACATAAACATTTGGCAACCGCGGTTGTGCAGCCCCGCACCGCGTTCGATATGTGGAGAGCTCCTTACTTATGTTTGATTATTGTTCTTATTCAGTTGACTGTGTGTTAATTTCTAAATATCAATAACTTTGTTAATTCATGATCTCATTACCAATTTTTTGTCAAGTGTTGATTTATATTACTCCTATGTATTAAACTGTTGTAACTATTTTTATTGTCAATTTTTATGTTGTTACTATTGTTCGGCTCTCGAGGAAAGTCAGAGCTACCTATGTTAATATGGACAGTCTGTTCTATATTTGATTATAAATATTTAAAAAAAAAATAGTTGACCTTGCTACTGTCTGTTATTTTTCAAGTCGTAAATATAACACTATTTAACTGTTTACACAAAATTACTGTAGCTTGAGGATGTTTCTCATACCCATTAGTAGAGAGGATTGTAACTGGATGAATACGATTTATTTTTGTGTTGATTAAAATCTCTCATTTCAACTGTGTTGTATTAATATTTTTAACTATTGTTGGCTCCTAAGGCAACTTGAAGTTACATTTAGATTTTGAAATAATATGTTTGTTTTAACTTTGTTTTATTATAATGTTTTTTTTTGTTTAGTTATTTTATATAATAAAAATAATGATACAAAAATATTCACCACATAAAGGCTGTGACATCTGATATTAAACTATACATTTGATTTTTAATTATTTTTAGACTTTTATACTGATTTTATTTCCTGTCGTGTAATTTCGGAGACACATTGATGACCCATGCAATGAGTGACTCTATTTAGGCCTATTTAGATAAACAAAAGCAAAATTCGCTACCGCTGTGGTTAGCGAAAAATACCGAGTCGTATTCCGCCTGGTAGGTAGTTATTTGTATGAACTTCCGTGGCTATCGCGAAACTAGACTACAAATACCCGGCGGAATATCACTCGCAATTTTTCGCTAATACCCACAGCGGTATATCTGAGTAGGCCCTTAGCTAAACTTTTTAGTCATAAAGTTTTATTTGCCTTAAAAGAAAGAGGTAACTAATGTTGTTATTACATTGAAATAAAGAGTTGATTTTTAATAGTTCAACGTTGTTTTTGTATTTAACCTATGAAAAATAAAGGAAGTAATCAGTATTCCTCCACTTTACTGGACACGATCTTATAGTTTCAAGCTACCCCTAATCGGTTCAGTAATTTTGTTGTAAAGTGTATCAAACAGATATGTTTATCTACTTACAGGCAGACAAATCGTTTGTCCCTATGAAATGATATATTTTCCCTTAGACCAATAGAATCTGTTGGTCTAAGATTTTCCCAGGCTTCCAACTACGTTTGTGCAAAATCACGTTGAATGCTCTGTTGTGAAGTTGTGACGTAAAGAAAGGGCAAATGAACACAGTTTAGCATTTAGAATTAAAATAATTGCGCAATGCAGGTTTTACACTCACATAAACACAACACACAAAACTTCGTAAAAGTGTAGTCTTCCCGTATATGATGCCCATAACACTTTATCAAGTTATTTAGCTATTTATTTTGTTTAGCATTGGAAAACTAAAATGCCTTTACTGCATTTGTTAGTTAAACGACTAGGACCTGTTTTATCAAAAAACATACCTACTTAATATGATCAAACTTAGCAATGGACACTACTGCCAGTGCGCACGGTAGAAAAGGTGGTTTATTTTTTCATTTTATTTTAGCTCTTTAGGGGTAAATTAAAAATAGTAACGATGCTTATGTTCTTGCCTAGGGTTCAACCTATTTCTATACAAAATGGCATCAAAATCAGTTCAGGGGTTTAGCCGTGAAAACGTAACAAACAGAAAGACAGAAACACTCGCATTTATAAATATATATATTATATACCTACCTTTTTTTTTGCCGTGGGGAAGTCCTCACGGACGCACTCCGCACGGGGTAGGTGGAGCCAGTGTCGGACTCTTACCGACTAAAACCATCACGGTGTTTCTTCAACTACCTTAGACGGGGGCGTGGGAACCCGTGAATATTCACGCGACAGGTCCCGGCCTACCACAAGCAAACGAGCCCCTTCTCCCCGTGCGGCCTAGCATTGGCCGCACCCTCCTCGGTGGCGCACACGGAACACTGCACGCCACCTCACCTCACGGGACTTTACCAGCTAACCTAGTAAGGTTAAGGCTTCAAGTTTTTTGTTTACTTTTATGAGTAAAATTAAACAAAAAACCCTTATTACTTTTACACTCTTAATAATAATAATAAAAGAGAAAAAGTAGATAATTGAGTGAGTTTGTGTTGAGTGAACTTAAGCGAGTAATTTTCTCAATAGTCATCGTTTTTGCTAACACTAATAAAATAATGATTGATGATAAATAATATATGTATTGGCACAGAACAAACAATAGTAGGTAATATGGTGCAAAGGTGCAGCGCAACCGCATAATATCGTAAAACAAACTTGTAAGTTTAGTGCAACCCATATTATTACGAGCTCAACTAGCTTAAAAATAATATTCATGCATAATACATATCTATAGGTAGGTATGGTATAGTATGAATAGAGCGCTGCATGAATGGCGCGCCGCTTGCGCATACCGCCGCCGCCGCCGCCACCGGTGCCGTGAGTGGGACGACATAACAAAAATATATCGTGCCCTCTCGCACGATTCGCAGCGTTCAACTTCTAATAGTACAAAGTCCAAACAGTCTAGCTTGATGAGTAGCCGTGTGTACATCTTAATGGCTATAAAAAAGTGTAGGATTACAATATGAACTTCCGACTCTCAAACTAGGAAAACCTGTTACATGAGTGTCGATTATTCACACGCAATATGACAACAGCCTTGATAATCTCGTTTCGGATTTTATCCTTCAAAGAAACTTCAAGCATAGCTTGCTCCATAGCTCGCTAAGCGACTTTAAATTTGTGGACTAGCCAGACTGTCAGTGTCCACGTCTCGGCGCCGTAAGTCATGACAGGCAGGACGCAATGGATGAAGACCTTTGTCTTCAAAGATTGCGGTATAGGCGACGAGAAGACTCGGCGAAGTTTGCCAAATGCTGCCCATCCCAAACGGATTCTTCTGTCGGCTTCTTTCTCGAAGTTGTGCCTACCAAGCTGTATTATCTGCCCTAGGTAGACGTACTCCGTTACAACTTCGAGTGCCGACCCTTCGACGAATATCAGATATAATTATATAAATAATTTATTACATATTTGTAATTTTTTCAGTGTCATACTCCTCGCACAGTTTACTATGGCCATCTGAAAACCGAACCCACAGCTTTTCCAAACCATCTAATCTAACATTTATGTAAGGATGAGTTATTCGATCTTCTGGCGACATTTTAAATTTGCTGTGAGCGTTTTCAATTCTAAGTAACTGTCTTCTTGTTTGTTAATTAACGACTCCATGTTTACGGTGGAACAGTTTAAAAACTCATGTTTCAGAACCATAAAAAGTTACCTAAATATTCTAAAAACTATTACACGTTCAAAAAATATATCGTAAAAATAATACAAGTCCTTTATAAATTAACTTCCACAGAACCACTTTGGTTTGGTTTTCTCCAAAATAACCTGCTTTAGTAATTAAATTAATATGTGTTGCACAAGTCACATTTGTAGACGCCACCTAAAATACTCAGGTAGAATCTTGCCATTGCACTTCTCCGGCCACCGTGTATAAACTTTAAGAATACAACATTCTAGTTGAATTTTGAATGGCTGCTTTTGCTTCAAACAGATAGATGTAACATGATAATTAAACTACAAAGACCGACCACAAAAACTCTTAATAACGGAACTCATCTCTTACTACCATAGAAATCTAAATAATAAGGCAATAGAAATGTTACTAACTGTCTTCTAATTCCGGAACGCGTGTCGCCGGTTTGCCGCTAATAACACAAATACACAATTACGACCATCGTGTTCCTAGCATTCAATGCAAAATAAATTAAGCTTAACGGCCTGTTATCCCAATTTGCGTCTTGCGAAATTCGGTCTAAAATAGTCAAATTGTGATAAAGAAACCCGAAAAAAATATATGTTACAGATACATGCTTATGTTAGCGAATTTAAAAGATAAAAACAAGATACATTGTATTTTTGTCGATTGAAAAAAAATCCGAAACAATGCCGATTATAAAAGCATTTTTCGTTTTAATGTTCTAAATACAGCACGAAATGCTATAAAAATTACATGCAATAAAAAGATAATGGTATTACAAAGTAATTCCTACAGTGAATTTTTTGATATTAATAGTTATGTTTTAATTAAAATTTAAATAAGTGAAATGGCTCGCGCACAACGCATTTAGTGACATTTTAGTGTCCATTCGGACGTCGTCAAGGGTGGACCTGCGTCGCCTTTTTACGATGCGCTCCCCCCGCTTTTGTTCGAAATGCAAAATAAATGAAACAATAAGCGCATCGACAATAAATACGTCGCGCTGAATTGGCGGGGGCTGAGGTAGCGTTATTTAGCTCACAGGTCTGGGATAACCTCGCCTTAAGAAAACTCCGCTGTTAGATATGCTGCAAAATACAATTTTAGTGTTTCCGCGTCCAAAACAGCACTCATGATCAAGCAAACGGTTTGCGCACTGTTACGAGACACCTGCACGGGACGACAAGTTTACGCGTATTTACCACTTCTATTGCCTTATTATTTAGATTTCTATGGTTACTACATGCATAAAGTAGGTATATAAGAAGGATTATTGCTGTATTACGTCAGAAGTATATTCGACGGTGACTGTAGAACAATGTTTATAGTAATATTGATTTTAATATGGTGCGTAGTGTTCAGTGTGTGGTGGAGGATTAAACCGCGTCACCCATCACCTCCTGTGTACCCTGGCGCACTGCCACTCATAGGGCATGCTCATCTGTTGTATGGAGACGATAAATGTAAGAAATATTATTCACGCTGAGTTTCTTTCTAGTTGTTCTGGAAACGAATTCAATTACTCTATCTCAGACCAAAAGAATAAGACTTTTGGTTTGAGTATTCTATATCAAAATTTAGAATCGAATGGTAGTATCAATAAATATATAAACATTTTAATTAATGATCACGGGGGCTCGCCCCCTATTACATGGGACTATAACATAACTGGCAAAATGTGGGTGTACTATACACCTCTGCCTACTTCTTCAGGTTTCCCTGAATACAGGCGTAAGCGTAGGCGTATTTCCTGTTTACAGGCGTAATTTTATGTTATGTTATGTTTAATTAATGATGCAATGAATACGAATATTCGTATTCGCCAATGGTATTTGGCCGAATATTCGTATCACCGAATAAATAAATAAATAAATATCTTTGGGACATTTTTACACAGCACCATCTAGTCCCAAACTAAGCAGAGCTTGTGCTATGGGTACTAGACAATGGATGTAATAATTATATACTTTTTTTTTGTAAATACATACTTATAATACATAAGAAACACCCAAACCAACACAAACACTTATGTTCATCACACAAATATTTGTGTCCTGTGGGAATCGAACCCAAGACCTCGTGATCAGCAGTCCGGCCCTCGAACCACTAGACCACAGACGTCGTCAAAATACTTTCATGACATTCGTTAATAAAACCGGCCAAGAGCATGTCGGGCCATGCTCAGTATTATAGGGTTCCTTAAGTAGGTGTAATTACAAACGAATCAAATCGAATATTAATCATGGCTTTTTTAGTTTTTGCAATAATCGGCAGCATTCGCGACTCAGAGCGTGTTGTTAGTAGCGCCATCTAGCGATAAATTCAAGAAGCCAAATTGAAGAAGTGTGTTTAACATAACACAAAGTTACTTTTTGTGATTTTTTCAAATAGAAAGTAACTAAAGGAGCATTATTTGCTAACATCATTTTTTTTGTGGAAGATTATAACTTTCTACGTTGCATAGTTTAGAAATGGCAGGGGGGGGGGGGACACATTGCAAGCCACTTTGGCGCGCTATATTTCGCAGATGGTACACCTGATAAAAAAGTGGTGTATGAAACATTACCTTCATTTTAGTAGACCTATTCATTGATACCCCACACGAGGGGGTGGAGCGAAAAAAAAATGTTCATCTCCATTTCACATGTATGGACGCCACCCCTAAAATACGTAAAAACGACTTTTTTATTCTTTTAAAATTGAGATCTATAAGTAGACTATTTTTTAACAAAATTTCATTTACTTATGTTCATAACTGTAGAAGTTATTAAGCTGTAAAGGATTAGGACAGACGGACAGACGGACAAACGGACAGACGGACGGACAAGACGAAACTATAAGGGTTCCTTGTAGGACTTCGGAACCCTAAAAAGGAATTCCCAGAAATCCCATGCAGATACTGTGTTGCAACTTGCGAGTGTTGCCACCGAGTCGACAAAGACAAAGATTCAGTAACAGTAATAAAATCATTAAACTTTTTATCTTTTGTTTACATTCACAGATGGTCAGCAATTGTGGCGACCTTTTGGTTTGGGTGACCAAAAAGCAATATTTAGCAGTGTGTTGACTGTGTTTTATCAACTTGTGTACTAAAATTGAGCAGAGTCGTTGTAAATAGTTGATCTTTGACTTATAACTACGTGCAGTTATAGATGAATCAGGTATTCGTATTCGTATTCGCCGAATAGTACAATCAATATTCGTATTGGTAAAAGTAGTATTCGTTGCATCATTAGTTTGAATATAATGAAATTCTAATTGTTAAGATAAGAATAAGAAGTAAAAATTACGAGTTAAATGAAAAAATAATTTTAGTTTTTTTGAAAAAAAAATATCATTGTTTCTGATAAAACCGGCCAAGAGCATGTCGGGCCATGCTCAGTATTTTATGGTTCCTTAAGTAGGTGTACATACATACATACATAATCAGCCCTTACTGTCCCACTGCTGGGCACGGGCCTCTTCTCTTCCTTAAGTAGGTGTAATTACAGACGAATCAAATCGAATATTAACATGCCTATTTTAGTTTTTGCAATAGACAGTAGCATTAGCAACTCAGAGCGTGTTATTAGTAGCGCTAGATGGCACCGTCTAGCGCTAAATTTAAGAAGCCAAATATAAGAATAGAAATTTTCAAATAGAAAGTAACTAAAGGAGCATTCTTTGATAAGATTTTTTTACTCTAAGGTCAATGACCTTTGAACTAGGACGTCTTAAGTATTTTGCAGTTTTCTCACTATAACTCGAAATAATTTATTTATTTATTCTAGTTTAGAAATGGCAGGGGGGTGAACACATTGCAAGCCACTTTGGCGGGCTATATTTTGCAGATGGTACACCTGATAAAAAAGTTATGTATAAACATTACCTTCATTTTAGTAGACCTATTCAATGATACCCCACACGAGGGGGTGCAGGGAAAAAGAATATATCACTAGGTATACCATTGTCGTTAGGTTTTCGATTTCTTACCAGTTTTGGCTCGGCACAGCAGCTTAATTTCAAAACTCGTCCTGTTACTCGAAAAATCTATTTCAGATTTATGGAATTTTGAAAAAAAACTGTACCGATTCAGTTCGAAGAATGGAGGAGTCACTAAGATAAGGTTTGGCCCACATTCCGTCTATGGTAAGCTACTTGTTTTTTTTTTGTTCTGCGGTTCCGTAATGTTAAAGCGCAGAGGCCAATTCACGTAACTAAAGAAGTGCAGTTGAGGTTAAGTTTCGACTAAAACAATGCTTTTCGTGTTCTCTTGTCTACGGCGTTCGCTGTCAGAAACGAACTGCAGCGTCACTGTAACTTGATCGGCATATCATAAAATTACCTGAATTAGGGCCTAGGACGTTCTGCGCAATTATTTACCACTGAGTGACACAGGTAAGGGCCTTATTCCACATCGCTGTGGACAATAATTGGCTCGGCCTACGAAGCATGTAGCCGAATAACTGTGCCTTTTTGTGCAAGGCAAAATAACGACAGCGACCGACTACACCACGTAATTTTCCGTTGCGTAGCGTGCTGAACAAGACGCCGCGTATTCCCACTGTTCGGCTGGTTTGGTGTATCATGCCAACCTAATACTACGACCGACAATTCAGCCGCTGAAGTGTCGGCGACGTAACTTTCGGCAGGTGTGTTGATACACTTATGGGCTGGAGGCAGAAGGCGGGGAAACATGCGTAGGGCCTAAGTGTAGCGACACACCTGCCGAAAGTTACGTTGCCGACACTTCAGCGGCTGAATTGTCGGTCGTAGTATTCGTGGCGTCGTAGTCGGTCGGTGTCGTCATTTTTGATAGAGGTATCGCGCCGCAAGTGCGTGCCGAAAGTTTAGCTACATGCACCGAACTTTTGATTGTGTAACGCGTCGCGTGATGTGTCGCTTACTATGCAAATTACATTGAATGCGTTCTCGCGGAAATAGTCGCTCGAAGAAAGGTTCGGCGCTATGCTGAAAGTGACGTAACTTTGGCTGAAAAGTTAATTAAAAAACACTGCGAGCGTATTAGGCTCGTGTCAGCAGCAGAGGCATCATATGGCAAAACACTACGGCTATCCGGTGAAACGTGTGGAGAAGCGTCAGCAAACCTGTCAAACACACACTTCAGCGACAACATTACGGCTGCAATGAATAAACTGCAAGCCGTGCGCCGAAACACCGATCGCCGTGCAATGTTTATTCATGACGAGCTACATATATGTTCGCATGTCTTCATTCACACCGATGCATACCACCAACTACTGACGCCGACATACGAAGGCCCGTATCGTGTCTTGAAGAGACTAACTGACAAGGTGTACACAGTACAAGTCAAGGATAGACCGATAAATGTCAGCATAGATCGACTGAAGCCAACGCAACGCAACGTTCAGCAACGTATTTTAGACAGGTATGGCATACTGTAAGTTTTCTCTGGCAATGCCGAGGCAAAATGCTACCTTAGAGACAAGATGACGAACCAGTCTGATCAATCATTTGTTAGTAATTTTTCCATGCTCATCAACCGATTATACATTATTGTTTTGGTTTTCCACTCATAATTTATGTTTCAGTGGTAACAGACTTGGAGGATAGTCTAGTAATAGCTAATACATGTTTTGATAAACCATACATCTACGGTTTTGCAAAGGACGTGTATGGTAGGGGGCTGGTCACAGCAAATTGTAAGTAAAATTGAATGTAGTCAGCTTTAAACGTGAACTACATTAGGCCGACGCACACGCCTGTCTCACACGTGTAAGGCACAGACATACCGTAAAATGCCCTAACTTTGCACAACAAGCCCTACTTTGCCTAAGGCATTAACTTCATTTTTACACGCATTGACACTTTTTAACTGAACCAAATGTTAGCGTTGTCATAGTTTTCAAAGCTCCCCAAGTACGGAAATCATGGCAATTATAGTTTACTCAAAAAATAACTAGGCAAAGTAGGGCTTGTGGGCCAAGTTAGGGCAGTTTACTGTAGTAAAAAATATAAACGAAGTGCTGCGAACAATCATAGCGAAGCCAAAAACTATGATCACTGGATCGTGTGCGTTACTCCAGCAGAAAAATTGTTTCCAATACACTTAATGATTAAAGAAATATAATTAGAAAACAAACGAGAAGCGCAATACAGTGATACACCAACCAAGTTTGAATGGCTACTAAAATGCGGCCGTGCAGTACATGGTGCTTACCTTACATTGGAAAAAAAAGTGTCGCTGGGAAGAAGTCGTTCCAGCGGAAAACGTTTTTGACAAATATCCCAAAAAGGGTTGGACACACAAATTTGAAATGGTCATACACAATTACACGACGACATACACTAAAGATTTACTTTTCTCGATCTAAGAAATTGGACATTTTTTCGCTGGAATGACGCACACTTCACAAACAGGTTTAAACACGCGCACATTAACAGCAGATTACGCTCTAATTATTGGTTGACTCAATTTATTCTAGAAGAGGTTTTCCTGCTTGAGTAACGGACACCACTGGGTACTACATACATTATGCTGAGCTGGTGGCCCTTTGGCACTTCCATATGTTTTATTTTTTATGTTCTTTTATTTTTGTATATTTGATTGTTTGTGCCAATGAACACATTTTATTTCTTTCTTACTATTAGATATTCTGTGCCACTGGATTGGCGTCGGATACGTAGCGTTGCGTTGCGTAGTGTGGCTTCGACGAGTCCAGATAGGTGTATGTCGCCCATATCGGCCTAATGTAGTTCTAGCTTTATTTACTTTAATTATAATTTCGTTAACCATCACTACTTCTCACCGCAGTGACTTATGGCCTACCACCATTAGTGAATCAATTTAATCTTCATAGATTACGAAAGAAATTTCCCATATATCTTCTCTTGGGTGTCATAAAAGGTGTCTTAGGGGTTAACCAGAGGATGGGCCAGCGTTCTCTGAGTATTTATTCAACCAACTGCAAACGCCAACCCGCCTGCCAAGCTAGGCGATTATGGCATATCCCTTTTTGGAGGAGGCCTATATGTCCACCAGAGGACGTTCGGCTGAAATGAAAGTGAAACGAAAGTGACTTGCCAAAATTATCATGCTTGCCAAACAGATTTTGTGTTCTCATTTTATTATTGTTATTACACAGGAAAATGTTTCTGCCCACTTAATTGATATAATCATAACTAACCTTGTGTAACATTCACAAAAAAAAACTGCCTTCCCTTTGCTTTTGATATCTATTAAGACGCTGACAACAGCCAAATACCCCAAATAGGCTTCTTTTAAAAACATTTTTAGCTGTATCTATTAAGTTTGTGGCAGTGAAAAAAAAAAATGTTAATCTTGATTGTATTTTCTGAAACTGTATTGTGCCCAAAACACGTTTTCTTGAAGTTTTCTCGATGGAAAGGAATTGTAAACTAACCTCTTAAAACATGCTTTAAAGCAAACAATCTCTATTATTTACTAAATATTGTTACGAGCTGGTGGTTCGTATATGGATAGAAAGTCGATTAAATGCGTAGAAAACACTTTATTACAGAACAATTACACTGAACCACTAATTAACATACAAAGTTACTAGTTAAATCGCTCCAAGTATCGCTTCGATGTTATCGCTTGTACCTATCGCTTGATCCAAACTGACTCCAACTGAACTGCTCTGGCGCTGAGCTACGCCGTTTATATACGCCGCGAGTCGTGGTACTAGTAAGTCCTCAAACGTCATCTATCCTTGTCATAAGATAACTCTTTCTCACTTGCACATTCTCGAAATAGAAAGTTCTCGAACCTCGTCGAACCTCATCTATCCTCTATCTCGCTTACTCAGTTCTAGAAGGTTTTCGAAGATTCTCGAATCTCGTCTATCCTCGTCTTATATTACCTCTATCTTGCTCACTCTCTTCCAGAAGGTACTTCCGCTATCCTTGTTTAAGATTTAGCTCTATCTCGCTCACTCTTCAACAATTTTACAGGTGGGTGTCAAACGGCCATAAGGGGTCCTGAAAATGCCTGAAAATGGGTTTTCAGGAAATGTTGCGCATCGGATTTGTTGGCTCCTGAAACGGCCTGAAAACATGTTTCAGGCGCCTGAAAACAACGGCAACTTACTCAAAATTTCGATTCTTTGGTATGTGATAGAGCCTCCTCTGATATGGACTGAAAATGCATTTCAGCCTGCTGAAAACGTCTCTAAGTCCAGGAAAATCGAGGTTGAAGTATTTCAGTCCACTCTGCTTAACCCTCCGTCGTAACACTACCCCCTCCTAAGACATGCTCGTCCCGAGCATCCTTGTCTCCATAGTACCGGGCGAGTCAATCAAATTGATTGACTAAAAAAACGTCTCCGGTAAAATTTGTTCAATGGTCGATTGGAGATTCAAGCACTGAGGCGACGCAATGTGTACAATCTTCGGTAGATTGCGTCCGTCCTTTCGAATTCAGTAGGTGACATCGTTGATCTTCGTGACGGCCCATCCCAATTAAGTTTGCACCCTCCAGGGTCATACGTCTTGATCTCTTCGTCAGTGGGCGGCCCCTTAGTCTTCTCGTCGACGGGCGTGTTGGACTTCTCGGCGCTGTCTTCTTCCTTGAGCTTCACGCTGCCCTCGCTGTACTTCTCGTCTGAGGAAGCCTTCTTGTTCTTCTTCGCTGGTGGCTCCGCGGCTTTGGCAGCGGATGCCTTCTTCTCTGCGGATGGTGTGGGTGCTTTCCGTTTGACGGGCGTGGCCTTAGCATTGACTTTCTTAGCCAGGGCACCCTTGCGGCCTCTCGCCATGAGTGCCGGTACTGCTGCCACTGTCCGGCCACGCTTCGACTTGAGCTCCTGCTCGGACTCCTCTGTATCGCTTCCGGACTCGTTCTCGCTCTCATTCTCCGACTTTTTACTTTCTTCTTCGCTGTTTGACTCTGCTTTTCGACCGTGACTCAGGTTACTTGGCCATCCCCTCTTGCCCTTGACCTTGCGGCCGTGATTGGCGGGCTCGCCAGCGGAGCGGCAGCGGCTCAACGACTTGCAGCGCTGTGTGGCACCCACCATTCCCTCGCCCACCTCAGGGTCGAAGTCGCTAACGTCCTCCTCCGACCCTCTCGGTTTGAACGTGCCACCTGTATCTTCTGAGTCATCTTCAGTTTTTTGACACATATTTACTTCATCTTCGTCGACGTTTAATTCTTGGCTCCTAGTAGCATCATCTTTTTCGGATATGTCTGTGTCACTAGCGATAGCTTGATCAACCTTAACCTCTACCTCATCTTGTTTGTTTTCAAAAGAGAGATAAGGGGTTTTCAACGATGCTCCTCGTTCAAATATATTCCGTATATCCTCCTGCAATTCACGGAACAGCTCGTCTCGCCGTATGTCTATCTGACGGAGTAAATCGAATAAGCTAGCAATATCCATATTCCCACCTTGAGGCTGAGGTCCCTGTTGGACGACCTCCTCTTGATTCATAGCTCTTGATGCGTCCTGAGCTGTCTGTCTCGCCGTTGACTGTCTCGTCTGCATCTGACTCAGCGTTTCGTTACCAGCTGGTTCCTCCTCTCTTGGCGTAATCGGCATTTTCTATCCCACTTTTGACACCAAATGTTACGAGCTGGGGGTTCGTATATGGATAGAAAGCCGATTAAATGCGTAGAAAACACTTTATTACAGAACAATTACACTGAACCACTAATTAACACACAAAGTTACTAGTTAAATCGCTCCAAGTATCGCTTCGATGTTATCGCTTGTATCGCTTGATCCAAACTGACTCTAACTGAACTGCTCTGGCACTGAGCTGCGCCGTTTATATAGGCCGCGAGTCGTGGTACTAGAAAGTCCTCGAACGTCATCTATCCTTGTCATAAGATAACTCTTTCTCACTTGCACATTCTCGAAATAGAAAGTTCTCGAACCTCGTCGAACCTCATCTATCCTCTATCTCGCTTACTCAGTTCTAGAAGGTTTTCGAAGCTTCTCGAATCTCGTCTATCCTCGTCTTATATTACCTCTATCTTGCTCACTCTCTTCCAGAAGGTTCTTCGGCTATCCTTGTCTAAGATTTAGCTCTATCTCGCTCACTCATCAACAATTTTACATGTGGGTGTCAAACGGCCATAAGAGGTCCTGAAAACGCCTGAAAATGGGTTTTCAGAAAATGACGGCATCGGATTTGTTGGCTCCTGAAACGGCCTGCAAACATGTTTCAAGCGCCTGAAAACAACGGCAACTTACTCAAAATTTCGATTCTTTGGTATGTGATAGAGCCTCCTCTGATATGGACTGAAAATGCATTTCAGCCTGCTGAAAACGTCTCTAAGTCCAGGAAAATCGAGGTTGAAGTATTTTAGTCCACTCTGCTTAACCCTCCGTCGTAACAATATTATAAATAAAATTAAGAAAACATTTGAGAAAGACAATAATCTAAACATTTGTTGTTTCTGTTTTTCAAATAAGCTTTTATTTTTTATTTAAAAAAAATATTGTTAATTTTCATTCAAGTTGAGCGGCGTATCCGACGTCCCTCGGCCCGTTGCCTCTCTTTCAGTTCTGTACGAAACTATAGTGACCGCAGAGGTCTGATTTTTTAGGTGTTGTCAGCTTCTTAATGGCTGTTATAATGAATGATTTCTTTTGTATTTTTTACTTCTAGTTTCAACATGGAAGCCTCATCGTAAGCTACTAAATCCAGCATTTAATCAGCAAGTGCTGAACATGTTTATTCATGAATACAGCACACAGGCAAGATGTTTTGTGTCTCAACTAGCTTCTCAAGTAGGAAAGGACCCTTTTGACGTGCGACCATACTTCATCAAATATTTTGTCAAAATTGTTTATAGTAAGTAGTTATTTATAATCTAGCATAAAATTGAAGTTTGCGTGTTGTATGGGAAAAGCATAAAAGGTCGTGGTTTGGAAACATGGTTGTGTATCAATTATGACATATGGACGTACCTAATAGGGTGCATCACTGACCAAATCTGCAAACTGTTTTGCAACACAAAACAGTCATTTTTTCGTACATATTAAAAGTGAACGTCAGGATGGCTGGTTGCCAACCACATTCAGCATTAAAACGTTAACTAAACATGTCTACCTAATTGCTACTATTTCTTCATCAACTCATCATCAACTCAGCCTATCGCAGTCCACTGCTGGACATAGGCCTCTCCCAAGTTGCGCCACAACGCTCGGTCCTCTGCCTTCCGCATCCAGTCCCCCCCAGCCACGTTCTTTAGGTCGTCGGTCCACCTGGCAGGGGGGCGCCCTACGCTGTGTTTGCCGATTCGCGGTCTCCACTCAAGGACTCGTCTGCTCCAACAGCCATCGGTCCTTCGACAGACATGGCCAGCCCACTGCCACTTCAGCTTACTGATCCTACAAGCTATGTCAGTCACTCCGGTTCTTCTCCGGATAATCTCGTTACGGATTTTATCCTTCAAAGAAACTCCAAGCATAGCTCGCTCCATAGCTCGCTGAGCGACTTTGAATTTGTGGACTAGCCCAACTGTCAGTGTCCACGTCTCGGCACCGTAAGTCATGACTGGCAGGACGCACTGGTTGAAGACCTTTGTCTTCAAACTTTGCGGTATAGGCGACGAGAAGACTCGGCGAAGTTTGCCAAATGCTGCCCAGCCCAGACGGATCCTTCTGTTGGCTTCTTTATTTATTTATTTATTAAATTTATGCACACACAGAGAAATAATAATAAAATACATAGAAATGAATAGTACAATAATGAATAGTGTAAATAGTAATGAATAGTGCTTCTTTCTCGAAGTTGTGTCTACCAAGCTGAATTGCCTGCCCTAGGTAGACGTATTCCGTTACAACTTCGAGTGCCGACCCTTCGACGAATATTGGCCTCGGCATGACATGCATATTGAACATGACTTTAGTCTTGTCCAGATTCATGCCGAGACCGACACGACGAGAGGCTCCGTTTAAGCTGTGCAGCATTTCGCCCAGTTGTTCCAGCGACTCAGCCATTACAACGATGTCATCGGCAAAACGGAGATGTGAGATGTTCTCGCCGTTAACGTTGATACCCTGTCCAGTCCAGTCCAGCGTCTTGAAAACGTCCTCCAACGCGTTAGTGAACAATTTCGGGGATATTACATCCCCTCGTCTCACCCCTCTGCGCAGTTGGATTGGCTTCGTCTTTTACTACTATTTCTTACTTTCGTTAAATAATTGATACCTATGTATTAAGAAAGTTGTTTGCATTTTAAAGGTGACCAGCCATTCTGATGTCAGGTTGGCTGGTTAGTTATCCGTTTGTACCACAAAAATAGATAGAATGGTTGTAATCACAATTTTACTTGCGATTCATGCGTGGCAACTTTCCGAACAAACTACGCCTTACATTTTGACGTCATTATTAAAAAAAACAAAACAAATGTACTTTACAGCTTGTGTTTCTTCACTTTGTTGTTACAGTATTTATAGAAACAAGTCATAAGGCTTTGAAATATCCTGCACTATGGTGTATGGTGCTGCCACGCGCGCCCTGCCCTCATGGCCATTCTATCTATTTCTGTGGTTTGTACAAACTATTCAGAGTTATGGCAATTTGGTTACACCAATAATTGCTACTTACACACCACGCATCCGTACGCGATATTGGCTGCCGGCGTCGCATACTTATCGTGCTTATTGTATGAACAAATCATGGAAGAAAGAGCATCAATAAAAATATAAATAAAATACAGTAATTCTACCCTTTTACAGGTACGTCACTTGGTATAAAATCTGATTATCACAGTGAAACTACTAAAAACTATACTCATGCAACTGAAGATTTATTTGCTATAATAAGTAATAGGTTTCGAAAATTCTGGTTACATTTGCCGTATCTATTCAATAGGAGTTATTTGAAGAAGAAACATGATACACATAAGAAAATTATAACAGACATAACAAATACGGTAACTTTAATATTTTTTATACTTTTTAATTAAAAAAAACAGACTGTGTATCAAATCATAACACGCAGTCGGAGGCTACATCATCATCATCATTTCAGCCGAAAGACATCCACTGCTTACTACTGGAGGCTACATAGGTACTAACTACTTATTTAATTTACAAACTGACCAAAA
Source organism: Asteroscopus sphinx (assembly GCA_949699075.1). NCBI lineage: Eukaryota > Metazoa > Arthropoda > Insecta > Lepidoptera > Noctuidae > Asteroscopus > Asteroscopus sphinx. Next base: position 9,059,890 of record OX453025.1, on the reverse strand, counting down.
TCATACGTAGCCTTCGGACTGCGTGTTATGATTGACACTTAAATATATACTCGTACACACGTCTTGTCTACAGAATTTCAGGTATTTTTACACGCAGTCGGGTTTTTCGGTTTAAAAAAAATAGTTTTATCTTGTTTTATCGCGCGACGAATGTTTTTTTTTTAAAGTTACTGTTCACTTTCGATATCAGTATATTCTGGTAGAAGACATGTTTATAAACAAACATGCTCTAATGCATAACCATGTCGTAGTACAGGTGATGATTCAAGATTTACGTTTTACCAAATGACGATGGAAGGTGGGTGTCTCTTAAAAAGTCGGGGAATTACAATAGCAGTATATTTGGGTAGGTGACATCTCCATATAATAAGTCACTTTGGTAGTCAAGCTTTCAACTGAAACCATATCAAGTCATAGGTTATGATCTGTTTCCAGATTTGTTTACTTTGATGACTTTATTGTTTCTCCATTTCTGATAAATTGTTAATTGCAAGCGTTGTATTGGTTTTTTCCATAAGCTGAGTTAGTCGGTTTTTTTTCTATGGCCACAATATGTATGTGTCTAATCTAAAGCTTAGTTTACCCAGTGCGGCGGCTAGCGTGCTAGATGCCCTAGCGAGCAGTTGCAGACGCTGCAGTGCATTAACTCGCACAATGTGGACGCATCATACGAGTTACTCGCAGTTGCGAATTGGGCAGTAGCTCGCATGCGAGTTATTAAATTTTTTTTGTTTTCCCTCACCTGCTTTCCTTCCCCCACCACTCACATGGCAATAACTTGCATATCACTCGCATCTGGTAGTAAATGTCAAATCTGTACTCGCATCATTTAGACGCGTCTGGCAGAAGAAAAAACAAAATCATTACGATTGGCAAATACAGAAAGGGGATGCACAGTATGATGTCAATAGAATGGGTGTAATTATAAGTAACTCCTCGGCTGGATAATCTAATATTATAATTATATTATTTCAGGTCATACAGGAACGTAAATCTGAATTAAAGGCAAGCAATAGTTTACGCAACGACAGAAATGCTACTATGTCTCCAGGTGAAATACATTTTATAATACTCATTTAAATTAAACACACAAACATTCCAATCACAAATACCGAAAGTTGTTGAATTTAATGAGGATTTTCTCTTTTTTCCTTCGGAAAGTATCGTATGTATGAATGCATGTGTAAAATTAACCATATACATATATAATAGTGCAGTTCGCGGCTCGCTAGTTGTAGCACAAATTTCGTACATTCTCGCTCACCCTCACACCTTTTGAAGTGTCACTTTACTTCTAAATATTGTTCCCTGAACAGTAAAGTCAGTGAATTGAAGTCGATGATAGTATATTACGAAAGTATTAAAATTATTATCATAAATCAATATTTATACCTAAGAGGGTGCATAATTGTTAAGCGGCCCGGACACTTTCAGTAATAATAATGACAAGAATAAGAATAATTTATTTCGCAAAAATACATCAGTATTACTGTCATTCCTTCGTTTGGTAATTAATGACATTACAAATCCTCCCCACACAAATTACTTTACATCATTACTGCAGTGTTCACTGTCAACTATGGACATATTGAAAAGAAAAAAGGTTGCATGGCAATAATAATTGCAATAATAATGTGAAAAAACCGAATTTAAAGATAAATATTGGAATTTGTCATAGGAAATTGCTATCATTGAAGTTGCAACCGGCCATCCTCGATGATTAACCGATAAATACTGGTGGTTGAAATGTTGCAATCCACACACCATCAAAATATTGTCATTATTACAATACTGAAGTAAAAATATGTAAACAAATTGCATCATTATTTAAAGTCATTCCTTCATTCCAACCACTACACTGTCATAACTTGAAGATAATGTTATTATTATTGATAGTTTCTGAGCCGCATTATGTACATATATAAAATGTTGACAGTTGTTGTAAAAAAAAGTGGACTTATTAATTATAGTAAGGACTTATATTGCAATCTCAAAACGTATTTTTTTCTGGACTGTGGTAAAAGGTAGATTTGGCGTACGCACATATATTTTGAAACGAGAAAAAGTTCATTTCGATTCGGATTTGGGATTCCATACTGAATCACCTCGCTAAATACAAGTTTTGTTAAAATTTTATATTATTACGACAAATTATTGGATATGTGCAGCTACAGTATGGCTTAATTAATCATCATTTAATTTTAGATAAATTTAAACCACTATTAGATAAAATGATAAATTTATCGCAAGAAAAAGATGCATTCACTGATGATGAAATCAGAGAACATTTGGACACTATTGTAGCCGCTGCTTACGGCACATCAGCTGCAGCCATGACTTTCACTTTGATATTGATTGGGTCGCATCAAGATGTCCAGGCTAAGATTTTCAAGGAGTAAGTATCACTCTACATAGCTTCTGTTGCAGTACACAGTTAAGAGATCATCATCATCATATCAGTCGAAAGACGTCCAGTGCTGGACATAGGCCTCACCCAATGGGAGGGATATGTCATAATCGCCGTTTGGCAGGCGGGTAGGCATTTTTTTTTTTTTTTTTCGAATTGTCTCTCGCAGGTGGTGGCTAAGAGTCCCATGTGGGACTCCATTCGCCGAAAGTTTTCCCTAATCCTAAACTTAAAACCTAAAAACGCGGTTGCAATACCGGGGCTCGGACCTCGACTGGGGCATGGCAGGGGGGACCCCGCCGTTCCTATGTCCCCCTAGCAGCCGTTGCTGCATCAGGAATGAATTTCTCGAAAGTAGCGGACTTTCGGTATATCGGGCGTGTGTGTGACGCGCTAATCGCGAATCGCCGTTAATCGGCAAGCCTCGCCGGCAAGGATAAGACCTACCTGATCCTAACCAGTGGCTATTAAGCCTACTCCTAGGAACTACTCTAGAGCATAGGGCCGGTCTCGCGTGGCGAGATTATCTCCGGTTGCGACACCGTGAGGGCGTCCCCAGGGGGGAGCTCAGACCTCGACTCAGGGTGCAGCTGGGGGACCCCGCCACCGGTCCCCCCGGCAGCCGCTGCTGCATCGTGTTTTGTTTCTCGAGAGTCGGACTCTCGGCATCTGTGTGGGTGTCGCGTCCGTCCTCGCCAGCGCGCGGGGACGATATTTAGGACGACGGCGTCGGAGTGTGCTTGTATTTTTATTTGACTCCTGGAGCAGGGTTATAGCATCATCGGGTTCGATGAGTGTGTCTGGGACGGCGAATTTTGCTGATGGCTGATGGCTACTATATGGTGGCCGCCACGACCAAGGGATTGGGATGCTTGGAAGCGGAATCAAAGTAGCGTTTAGAGACACGCTTGAAATACTGCTTGATGGTCGGCAGTTTGAGGTCTAGGTGGAGTTGGACATTGCGTAAGTACCATGGAGCGCCTACGGCCTTTCGCATGAAACGGTTTTGTCAGGTTGGCCATCGCAGTTGGTTGGTTAAATACTCACAGAACGCTGCTGCCCATCCTCTGGTGAATCCCTTAGTCGCCTTTAAAAGGAAATGCCGGTGGTCTTTTCTCCATACAAATGACTGTATTTTTTTTAGTTTATAACCCTAGAGCAATGATTTTTTACAGTAAAATGAATATAAACTTTTTGTATGTCCCTATGTTTTCGTTTTTGTAGATAAATTATTTATAGAAGCCCGCAAAAATTCTAAAAATTGCCTATTTACACTGCTGTCTACTGAGGCCTAGTGAATAAAGACAACTATTAATGAAAAAGGAAAAACATAGCGACACAGTATATAAAATTCTTATTCAGTTTATTGTTATGTATCTAGCTATAACTAGTGAGATGTGTGTACACCTCACCGTTTAAAAAACAAGTGTGAATTATACCGTCTTTGAGTGAACACCTCTGTTATAGCTTTCTATACAACAGTGGCGACGAGTACCCACATTATAAAATAAAATAAAAAATGAAATATCTTTAAAAGTTGGTCCAGTTTCGAAGGAGAAAATAGTCCTATATGTCTGCGGGCGGTGTATATGCGGGCAGAGGGACTTTTGAAAATTAGGTATTTGGAGAAACTATTGTTGTCATTTTCCGAGCGCTCGGCCTCAAATAAGTGCGATAAAGACAAATGCATAGACTTAATAAAAGAGTCATAATTCGAGGTTTTGCTTTCGACTATTTTCTCCTCCGAAACTGGACCAATTTAAAAGATATATCATAAACTAAATAAGAAGAATATGTATGTCTTTATTCACTAGGCTCAAAGTTCTCAAAATTGCCTATTTAGACCGCTATCTATCTGTAGATAGATAGAACTTTTGAGAGCTTCTAGAAATAATTTATCAACAAAAATGAAAACTTAGGGACATGCACTAAGTTAAACTGTGATTAATATCGTAGGATTCCACGAGACAGGCTTGTCCTAGTGTGGAATCCACAAGTTAAATGTTTACTTTTGTGATACCTATACCTTAACAATATTATTTACCTATAATCACAGAGAATATAATACTATACTAGCTATATATAATATAGCTCTTAAGGAAATGTAAGAAATTGAAATATTTGTTTGCAAATAAATGATTATTATTTATTATTTAGGTAGGTACATTAAAAGTTGATATTTATTTTACTGTAAAAAATCATTGCTCTAGGGTTAAAAACCAGAAAGAAAACAGTCGAAAGCATTTGTATGGAGAAAATACCACCCGCATTTCCTCATATATAATGAATTTAGGTCTTTCTCAGACGGGAAAAAGGGCGCCTTGGCCTAATTCACCGCAAAATGTATTCGTGGCACTTGATATACTACTTTTGTACCGATCACACTGCTATCTGGTGACAGCCAAAAATAATAATTTGACTAAAACCCTTAAGAACTTTCTAAAATAAGTCTAACTCTAGAGCTCGGACGCATAAAAAATGGCGGACGGAATCTCGCTAAGAAAAGATTGAAGCACTTCGTTTTATCCTAAACCCACTATAATTTCGACAGAATTTTAACACACCAGATATTTATTGTTATTTTATTTGTGACACTACGACAATGACTACCGTCACACGAGACTTGTTGCGTAAGCGCGGCTTTTTGTCTTAGAATTTCAATTTATTCAATTCATATTGTGGTACATAGGTAAAATAAAGATAGGTATTATTTATTACGATAGGTATTATGTACCTATTTAGGTACATTATGTTGTGCTGCTATAAATTTAACCAAACACAGATTATTACAGTAAATATTAGGTAATTATACAAACAATTATAAAGAAACATCATTCAAATATGGGTATAAATGTGTGCGTGCCAGCCCGAACTTTTAAGCGAGCCGTCTTACTACGGGTGCTTCACTTTTTTTTAGCGTGATTTCATCCGCCTTTTTATTCGTCCAAGCTCTAGAGCAGCTATACTCAACCTGCGGCCCGCGGGCCGCATGTGGCCCGCCGGGCCTTTGTTATTGGCCCATCTAAAGTTACAAATTTATTGTAAACCATTTTAAATTTTGCGCCCATCAGAGAATGGATGTTTCAGAAATGGGAGCCGAGCAATAGCAGCGATTTTTTGTTCCCCAAAAATATAAAAGCGTCCAAAGATGTGCCCAAATCCTACTAACATTTTTTGGGTCTACGTATGTGTGCGAATCGTCTTTTTCAAAAATGAAATACTAAAGAACGTTTACAGAAACAAACTTACAGATTCTCATCTGGATGATGTTATAAGAATAGCATGATTGTAGCGACAAGCCAGATCTTGATAAAGTTTTGAAAAAGTGTTCACAGTATCAAAAATAGTGTTAAAACATGTAAACATCTTTGTTAAAAAAAGTTTTTTCATTAATAAACTACATCGTTAACTTGGAATTACGGTTATGCCTAAATAATTTTTGCTTGCGGCCCTCGACACCATGACTGAAACGCGTTTGTGGCCCCTATAAAAAAAAGGTTGAGTATGGCTGCTCTAGAGTATGGTTTTTATTGATAATAATAACAATTGTGTTTATTTTACAGACTTCGAGAAGTTATTGGAGATAAGGACAGGGATTTAAACAAAAATGATTTACCGAGGCTAGTGTATATGGAAGCGGTAATAAAAGAAAGTTTGAGACTGATTCCTCCTGTTCCAAGAATTGCGAAAAATATTAATTCAAATGTTAAGCTAAGTATGTATTATGTGACATATATAAGTACATACATAAGTAAGTAAGTTAATAAGTATTAAGTCCAGACTTTTTGACTGTTTCATAGCAATGCGTACGATTTGTACGGACTGTGTCCGCCTGCGAGCCGTCCGGTTGTGTAGAAACCGCAGTGTTCTAAATCGACGGTTGACTTAAGGACGCGAACGTGGAGCGTGTTCCGTACTGAGAAATCCACGTCACTGCCCAGAGTTCCGCGTAAACGGTCCGCAGATAAATCCGCATTGCTCTGAAACCAGCCTTACACTTATACATTCCTTTCAAATGCACCTTTTCTGTATAAATCAACCTTTAATGTTATCTGAATTTCTCTAATAGCCTAGAATATTTTTCCAAACATCGACGGTCGACCGCACGTCGGTGGTAACACTTTGACATTAGCACCATCTTTATTTCGTAAGCAGTAAGGGTGGTTTTCGAATTGGAGTGTTACCACTGTCATAAAGTCGACTGTACGTGCGCCTGTTTCATAATAATCACTTGTCCTGACTCACTGATCCATCAATGCAGAACCTAAACCACTGGGGCTAGAAACATTAAATTTTGACAGTAGTTACTTTTTTTTAACGTAGGCATCCCTGAGGATTTTTTTTAGAAAGGGGTTTATGGGTATGTTTGAAAATCCGTCATTTTTGGAGTCAGATCTATGAAAATTGGTGTTTGACTTTTTGGTTGAAAATAAAGAAATACATGTTTCAGTGTTACTGTACGGATTTTCATACAGTTTTTAGAAATAGATAGAGGGATTATCTAAGATGGTTTATAGATGAGATAATCAGTGCTACCCGTGAGTAGCCGGGCCGCTTGTAAGTAATAATGCAACGCGAAACTTTAAAAGTAAATATAGTAAATAAGATGTACCTACAACATGTTGATCTGTATTCGTGCCATATTTAAGGAGGTGACAATACCACTGATACTGAACACGAATCAGTAAAAAAATCAAACCCATTTTTTTTTTTCTTAAATACCTATTTGTAAACAAACAAATTCCCCCCCGTGTGTCGCGTGCGACACAAAAACGATGCGTGCGACACCACCAAAACAATTTGCAGGTATTTCCACCCTTTGACAATGCCACCGATGACTTATTTTCCGAGTCGTTCGGGATTTATTCTCAAACCCTCGCTATGTTTCTAAGTGAAAATTTAGGTATTAAATTATCGTAGAATGTTTAAAGTATTTTTGGGTGACTAAGCACATTATTTTTCATCAGAGCTAGAAATATGGCACGATTACAGTTTTTTTTTTTTTTTTTTATTCTAAACGGGCTTGCGTTTGACCGCCATCTCATCTGATGTTAAGCGATCAGAAATTTCATCAGGTCGACGATGGTACACGCTTGCCCAGCAAAAACCAAAAGATCAACATTTTGTATATAATTTTCTTGACTTTCTAATTTAATTGCAATATATCTACATTCTAGAAAACTACGTATTGCCAGCTGATTGTACCTGCGTCATATCAGTGTATAATATCAACCGCGACCCGATGTGGGGCGCAGACGCGGAGCAGTTCAAACCGGAGCGCTGGTTGGACCCTGCCACCTTGCCTGACAACCCAAATGCGTTTGCCAGCTTCAGCTTGGGCAAGCGAAATTGTATAGGTAAACTTGTATAAGGTTAAGCCAAATTAGCTGGCAAAATTTTACAGACGTGATGGGTCAATCAGTCAATCAACTCAGCCTATCGCAGTCCACTGCTGGACATAGGCCTCTTCCAAGTTGCGCCACAACGCTCGGTCCTCTGCCTTCCGCATCCAGTCCCCCCAGCCACGTTCTTTAGGTCGTCGGTCCACCTGGCAGGGGGGCGCCCTACGCTGCGTTTGCCGATACGCGGTCTCCACTCAAGGACTCGTCTGCTCCAACGGCCATCGGTCCTTCGACAGACATGGCCAGCCCACTGCCACTTCAGCTTACTGATCCTACAAGCTATGTCGGTCACTCCGGTTCTTCTCCGGATAATCTCGTTACGGATTTTATCCTTCAAAGAAACTCCAAGCATAGCTCGCTCCATAGCTCGCTGAGCGACTTTAAATTTGTGGACTAGCCCAACTGTCAGTGTCCACGTCTCGGCACCGTAAGTCATGACTGGCAGGACGCACTGGTTGAAGACCTTTGTCTTCAAACTTTGCGGTATAGGCGACGAGAAGACTCGGCGAAGTTTGCCAAATGCTGCCCAGCCCAGGCGGATCCTTCTGTTGGCTTCTTTCTCGAAGTTGTGTCTACCAAGCTGAATTGCCTGCCCTAGGTAGACGTATTCCGTTACAACTTCGAGTGCCGACCCTTCGACGAATATTGGCCTCGGCATGACATGCATATTGAACATGACTTTAGTCTTGTCCAGATTCATGCCGAGACCGACACGTCGAGAGGCTCCGTTTAAGCTGTGCAGCATTTCGCCCAGTTGTTCCAGCGACTCAGCCATTACAACGATGTCATCGGCAAATGTGAGATGTTCTCGCCGTTAACGTTGATACCCTGTCCAGTCCAGTCCAGCGTCTTGAAGACGTCCTCCAACGCGTTAGTGAACAATTTCGGGGATATAACATCCCCTTGTCTCACCCCTCTGCGCAGTTGGATTGGCTTCGTCTTTTGGTCCTGAAGCTGAACAGTCATGGTAGCAGCGTTGTATAGGTATCTCAGCATCTCTATATACCGCTCATCAATGTGACATCGCTGAAGAGCATCCAGAACTGCCCAAGTTTCGATAGAGTCGAAGGCCTTCTCGTAGTCCACGAATGCCATACACAGCGGCTGATTGTACTCTTCAGTCTTCTGTATGATCTGCCGAACAGTATGGATGTGGTCTACGGTGCTGTAGATTTTTCGAAACCCAGCTTGCTCTGGTGGCTGGAATTCGTCGAGTCTTCCGGCGAGACGATTCGTGATGCCCCTCGAGAACAGCTTGTACACATGACTCAGGAGTGAGATGGGTCTGTAGTTCTTCAGAAGGGTTTTATCCCCTTTTTTGAAGAACAGTACCACCGCACTCCTGCTCCATGCCTCCGGTGTAGAGCCTTGTTGGATGACGGAATTAAACAGACTCTGTAGCTCCTTCAGGACCGGAGCCCCGCCTGCTTTTAGGAGTTCAGTAGTAATGCCGTCATCGCCCGGAGCTTTGTTGTTCTTAAGCTGCTCGAGGGCCGCTCTAATCTCGCCCTGGTCAACGTCCGGAAGATCCTCGGTGTAATGGCGCGTGAGCTGGGCTCTTTTGTCATCATTGCTAGGAACCGCTGGTCTCGCCGTTTTCGTGGAATACAAATGCCCATAGAAGTTTTTGACCTCATCAAGCATCTCGATCTTAGAGTTGACAATTTTGCCATCCGCGGCTTTCAGTTTCATCAGATGGGTCCTCCCTAGCTGCTGAGCGAAAACTTTCGACCCCCTATTTTGCTCAATCGCAGCCTCAACGGCGCGGGTGTTGGAGCGGCGGAGGTCACGTCGCATCAGCTTCCTAATCTGTAGGTTTAAGGACCTATTATCTGATGAAAACGAATGCGCGGCTGACATTTCCCGTCTTTTCCTCATCAGATCGAGAGTCTCAGTCGAAAGCTTGGGCATCTTGCTTCCACGCTGCGGCGGAAAGAATTTTCGAGACAGTTCCTGCAAAGTTTTGACTATGGTGTTGGTTTTCTCCTCAATATTGCCAGTGGTTTCCAGCGAGTCGAATCGATTTTGAAGTTCCGCTTGGAACCTTTCGGAGCCCAAACTGGTTTGGAGCGGCGAAGGTCGGAGAGTAGACTTAATCATGCGCATTCTTTCAGCTCTAAAATTGATATTTAGAGTGCCTCGGATAAGTCGGTGATCGCTTCCGATGTTGAACCTATTGATCACAGATACATCTCTAAATATGTGCTTCTTATCCGTCATGATAAAGTCTATCTCGTTCCTTGACACCTTATCGGGGCTTTTCTAGGTCCATCTTCTTTGGGGCTTCTTCTTAAAGAAGGAGTTCATTAAGAAGAGCCCCTGGGACTCCAAGAAGTTGACCAACATTTGGCCCCTGTGGTTTCTGCGCCCCAAACCGTAATTTTCGATTCGCCGCGTTCTTGTACTCCCACTTTAGCGTTGAAGTCCCCCATAACAACGTTGTAGTGAGCCTTAGCGGTACTATTGATAGCCTTAGCTATGTCTTCGTACATCGCTTCGGCTATATCGTCAGAGTGTGTCGAGGTCGGCGCATATACCTGCACTATTTTCAGCTTGTACCTATCATTTAGCTTTAGCTCACTAGGAGCGGCAAACTCAGTGGCACTAGGATGGGTACCTGGACACTGTGGCATTAGGGGCAACGAAGCCGCTGATGAACTGGCTAGAGCTGGTGCTGAAAGCCCCAATGTGGGCCCGGAGCCAATCTGTGGCATTCCTAAATGCACTACTACAGCCTACCTTAAAAACTGGGGAACTGACCAAAGTATTAGCCTTTGGGAAAAATCCCCAGGCCAAGAACACTCGAAAGCGCTACTTGTGGGCTTCAAAAAAAGGTTTACGAAAGAAGCGCTTTCGTTGAACAAAAATCAGATAAGAATCCTGACAAGAACCCTTACTGGGCACTGCAAGCTGAACAAACACCTTCACAGGATGGGCCTCAGTGATACCACAGTTTGCAGGTTTTGTCGCGAAAAGGATGAGACGCCCATCCATATCCTATGCGAATGTGATGCAGTGCACCACATCAGAAGCCAGCATCTTGGAGGCCACGTCATCTCAATGCAGGAGATCAAATCCTCCTCCCCCAAGGTCATAGTCGACTTTATGATTGACTTGCAGCTTGGGGAAGTGCTGTAATGCTGCAAGAGGCGTCACAATAGATCTTTTAGGTCGCAGTGGCTTAGGGGCGTTCAAGACCCTACCTCTTTCCTCAAATAAAAAAATAATAAAAATCATTTAGCTTTACTACAAGGTACGCTACCCGTGTCGACACACTACCGATTTCCACAACGTTGTTCACGAGGGCCTTATTGACAAGAAAACCAACACCACCTTGGGAGAGCTGATCACATTCGCGGAAGTAGAGTAAGTGTCCTGACTCCAGGGTTATCGTGTCCTCCCCCTCTCTACGGACTTCGGATAACCCCAGTATATGCCATTTTATATGACTTAATTCTACTTCAAGCTCGGCGAGGTGATGGTCCAGTCTCAACCTTTGTCCATTATACGCTGCCAGATAGAGACGTCGGTTTTGGTAGCCTGCCGTAACCCGGGGATTCTTCACACCCCCCGTCCCACCGTTACCACGACCGCTACCGTAGTCGGGAATAGAGGGACCACCGGGAACTGGGGGCCGTTTTTTTTGTTGTCCGTGCATTGGGATGTATGCCCATAGTCACCACGCTGGGCAGGCGGGTTAGTGACCGCATTGGGTGATGTTGCACGATGTTAGTGCACAAAAGGACGCTGCTGCCCATCCTCCTGATTTCAACCCTTAGTCGCCTTTTACGACACCCATGGGTAGAGGGGGGGTGGTCTATTATTTTTATTCCCTGTCCAATGAGCCTATATGTATGTGTCCTGCTGACTACTAGTTACGACAAAGATAATTTCCGTGCCCTATTCAAAGATTATTCCACGTTTTAAACTATATTTTTTATTTCGACCTGTTTAAATAATAAAGTATTATTCAGATATTGCAGTTTCCTATTTTGAGTTTTATAATTCATAGTTTAGGAGAGGTACGATCAACCGTACGTCAGTGGTAACAGTTTGACATTGACAGGGCCTTTATTTCATAAGCAGTAAGAGCGGTTTTCTAATTCAACTTTTATTACTGGCGTGCAGTCGACTGTACATAGAACAAAATATACACAACAAGATTTTTACTAATGCACTTGTTGTATGCAAGTGCAAGTAAATATTTCACAGATACCTGCTACTTTTTTGATATTTCAAAACTTTTTAAATCCTATTTTCATACAAAATATCCTCAATACTGAAACTTGGACACAGGACATCTCTCATCTTTACTTTGTCTTGTTTTCGGGGAATCACCTAGCTATGATTGTCACACCTTTCAGGTCTCAGATTCAGGTTATTCACCTAATTTGCGAGTCCTTAGTTGAGTTTTTATAAGAACTGAGGAAGTTTCCCCGAAGATATACTCAGGATTTGTTTTTAAAATTGTTTAAAACGTGTTTCAAATGTTTAAAACACCTGTTTTAAATAAAATAAAATAAAATTAAAACGTAGGAACACATGTTTAAAACAGTTTGTTTTATAAAATTAAAAAAAAAATACAGTTTTTTTCCATCCCTGCCCGTGACTGCTGGTCCTGTGATCAGCTGTTTTGTTTTGTTGTTTTAATATCATTAGATATCGATACTCATCACGTCTGTGACCACCATTAATTGTAAATTAAAAATCACTTTTAATAATGATTTAATATTTAATTTGATTATTTTTATTGAACAGTTTTTACAAATGAGTTGGTCCTTACGTACGAATATCGATTCTGATAACGTACCTCATAGGAACAACAGGGTTTTTGTTACATATTGTATTCAAAAGTAGTTAAAAAGTTTGAATGGGACTTGAAAACTCTGAGTCAAAGTATAACTTACAAGCTATCTGTGTAGCTTCGGTTACTTGTAAATAATTGTCTCCATAGCATAGTTTAGTCACATGTTAAAAACCACGATACTATCAGAGGCATGCAGTCAGTCATAAACCTAAAAAATATACTTTGAATACCTTTTAGGGTAAGCGCACACCAACGCGGATGGAGTAGTGGTGAAGAGCAGTTCACTTTTTGCAAGGAAAACTAACTCTTGTTGACCGGCTTTAATGGATGCTTGTGGCTGTGGCCGCTCGTCCGTTCTTCGAGGCACTTTGAACCTTCAGTGATTTTATTTCACTATTCAAATTTCAGTCATATGTAAAAGGAAATGTCCGTGTGGTGCCGGACACAAAGAATAGCACCACCCCATCTCTTCTCGTGGGTGTCGTAAAAGGCGACTAAGGGTGACCAGAGGGTGGGCAGCAGCGTACTCTGAGTATTTATTTAACCAACTGCGATCGGCAACCCGCCTGCCAAGCGTGGCGATTATGGCCTTTTTGGGGGAGGCCTATGTCCAGTAGTGGATATCTTTCGGCTGAAATGATGATAATGATGATGATGTAAAAGGAAATTAGGTTGAATTTCAATTGTTATTATATAAGTCACATCGCCGCCACTCCGTCTGTATGTGCTGACCCTTATTGACATACAAAACGAGCATCGGCTTGATTACATTTTCTATTAATCTTCCAAAGATTAGTGAAGATACATTTTAACACACCATTTTACTTAATTTCAGGTAAACTTTACGCCATGATGGCGATGAAGACAACTCTGGCGCATATTTTGCGACATTACCGTATCACTGGTGATATCAGCAATGTTAAGACTACATCTGATACGATTCTTAGACCAGTAAGCGGACATCACATAAGTTTGGAATTAAGAAAATAGCAAGGAACTTAATATGTAAAAATTCTTTGGAAAATAGACATTAAATAACCTCCTCCTTTTTTTGAAGTCGGTTAAAAATACACGCATTAGTCGCATGCACATAATACGAGTACATATTTTTGTGTACCTTTGTAAATTGGGACACCTACTGGAGATTTGTAAAATTGTATTTTCACTATTATTATAAAACGGTAGATATTTATTTTTTTATGTAGTAAAATGTACCAAACATGTAGTCTGTAGGAGGAACCTTGTAGCCTTAGCGGTTGTTAAATATTAAAATACTTTTATTTAATTGGAGTTTGTTTTATGTTGAATCCTTAAGTTAAAAGGCACTTTTTTTTTTGCCGGATAAAATGCCTATCGCATGTCACGCCACCCGGGGAGGTAGCGTCGTTATGTGGGGCTTGCACCCACTAAAAATTCCGCCGTGTACCTACTCTCGCCTTGGTGGATGAGCCACGAGAACTGCGATGCGATGCATTCGCGACCCATCCAGCGCGGCCCATTTTCGAGTCCCTCTCTCTGTAGTGACACTCCTTCGGCGATGTCCGGGTACACTTGGGACATCACCACAACTTGAAGGCCGTGCAATGCGGACGACTGACTCCCCAGTCTATCGCCCGCTGGCCTCTGTTAGGGCGGCATCAGTTCAGCGTCAAGCCGCCTGCGCCGACCCGTCTACCTGCGGCGGATTGGATCAGCGAAGGTGTCTTCTTCCCTGACCCGTTCCGCCGCTTCTTTCTGCGAGATAACCTCCTCACAGAAAGATGCGACCGCTTCCCATGCCTCCTCACTGTCAGCCATGGCCCTGACTACGGCTGGCAGCGATACGTCTCCCCCAATCGCTGCAGTGAGAGCACAGTGCTGCAACACCCAAGCAGGACAGTATGCAAGGGTATGAAGGGCCGTGTCCTCACTACAGCCACACTGGTGGCACATGGGAGTAGCCTCCCGTCTCGCCACTTTTTGCAGGTATTTGCCAAAGCATCCATGCCCCGACAACACCTGCACCAGACGGAAGGACAACGTTCCATGTCGCCTCCGTACCCATTCCTCAAGGATTGGCTGGATAGCCCCCACAGTCCAACGACCGGCACTGGGCGTTTCCAACCTCTCCCTCCATTTCACCATTATGGGAGCCTGTGCCTCCCTGCACCACGTTTTTATGACTTCAGGCAGCGGGCGTCTGCCACTTTCTGCCTGATGGTCCGCTCCCTGCCTATAGATCTCGGTGAGCACCTGGGCCTCTAAGTCCCACGGGGGGATGCCTGCAAGTGCACATGCCGCTTCCGCAGATATTGTGCGGTATCCGCGTAACCCTCACTGCCATAACTCTCTGCGGCCTTCGCAGCAGAGCCTTATTTTGGGTATTCAGTGACTCCGCCCACACTGACACCCCATAGAGTGCCATCGAGCGCACCATGCCCGTATAGAGCCGTCGGCAGCTCACACTCGTTCCACTCAGGTTCGGTAGCAGCCGACTAAGTGCGGACGCTGTGCCGATCAGCTTGGGGACAAGTTGCTCAAAGTGCTCGCCAAAGTTCCACCTTCGGTCTAAGACCAGGCCCAGATATTTCATGCGCATGCGGACCATTACACTGGCATCACCAATGGTGATGTGAGCGCCAGCTGGTGGCCGACGTCGGGGCGCATGAAATACCAGGGCCTCCGTTTTCTCACGCGCCACCTTGAGACCCAGTGCTCGTGCGGTTACGACCGATAACAAGGGACGCGCATTCAGTGGCCAAGCGTGCTGCCTCCTCATAATTTCCTCCCCGGGCTATGACGAGGGTATCATCAGCGTAACATATGACGCCCTGCCCGGGGGAGAGGTCGCCACGTAAGGCCCAGTCGTAACCCACGTTCCACAAAAGTGGCCCCAAAACCGACCCCTGCGGAACACCGCACGAGAAGTTAAAAGATCCTATGTCAATTCAGGCAGGTAATAAGACAAAATTATTATACTTATTATTTTACTTCGACTTTGTATCCTAAGAATTTGTATGTTAAGAAACAGATTGTGTTCGTACTGACACTGATGCCACCCACCACCCAATAACCAACCCAAGAAGGATACAAAATGGATGTTAAATTCGATACTAAGAGCATAGCTCACGGTAGTTTAGCGGATGAAGCATTGGTGAACCGAACCAGGAGTCGCAGGTTCGAATCCTGCTCGTGAGCCAATTTTCCTTTCCACAATTTATAT
This sequence comes from Asteroscopus sphinx, assembly GCA_949699075.1. Taxonomy (NCBI): domain Eukaryota; kingdom Metazoa; phylum Arthropoda; class Insecta; order Lepidoptera; family Noctuidae; genus Asteroscopus; species Asteroscopus sphinx. The sequence goes on along the minus strand of OX453025.1, from coordinate 9,044,072 downwards.
CTTTAGACTAAAAGGCATGCCTTTAAATAACCGATAAATAATTTAAAAAAATATTGTTTTATTTACCTGTAGGCGCAGCGTGGGTAGGCCCCCCACAAGGTGGACTGACGACCTGGTGAAGGTCGCGGGAATCCGCTGGATGCGGAAGGCACAGGACCGGTCGTTGTGGCGATGTTTGGGGGAGGCCTATGTCCAGCAGTGGACGTCTTTCGGCTGAAATGATGATGATGATGTAGCATGACCAATTCTATGTCTATTCTTCCAAGAGTAGACAAAGCTCTTTCTATACGTCAAAATATCTCTTCTTCTCGAGCATGAGGCGACTCGAGTTTCTACGTAGACAACGTGACAGATCTTTTTCCATAGCAACGAGAACGTAGCTAGTGCCGTACAAATTCTACCAAATCCTACCATATTATTACGTTTCGTTATCTAGAAAAAAGGTGAATCGAATAAGTTTTGAAACATTTTGTACGTAATTCAAAGCAACAACAATACGCATTTTGTAGTCATGAATGTCAAGGTCGAAGGATGCGTTTTACAAAGTAGTGATGCGACTCGAGTCCAATTTTACCACTCGTGTCATTCGAGTCATTTTACAATTTTACTCGAGTACTACTCGAGTGACCGAGCCATCGAGTCACTCAAGTGGTTCACGAGTCACTCGATCACTCGCCTCTAACGAGTCACCTGTCATAATACTTGAATTCATAATTTTTTCATTTTCATGGATGCACTCCGCCCGGGGTAGGCGGAGCCAGTGTCGGACTCTTACCGACTAAAACCACCACGGTGTTCCTTCAAGTACCTTAACCTAACCTAACCTTTTTTCTCACCGAAACTGACTACAATCCGGGCGCAATGTCTGTCATTGTTAACGACCACGTCGAAAACTTCATCTCAGAGCAAAGAGCTATTCGAAATTATCCTACAGAGCGTTGAACTCCGCCAAGGGAAAATTTTCTTTTTCGATGCTCCTGGAGGAGCAGGCAAAACCTTTCTTACTTCAGGCATCCTTGCGGAGGTCAGAAGGCGAGGAAAAGTAGCCCTCGCAGTAGCGTCTTTCGGAATCGCCGGAACACTGCTCCCTGGTGGCAAAACTGCGCACACAATGTTTAAGATTCCCATAGACTTAGAGAGCAACGAGACGCCCGTTTGCGCAGTTTCACGAAACAGTGACAAGCCCGCTGTTCTACGAGACTGCTCTCTAATTGTAGGGGATGAAAGCACGATGGCGAACAGAAAGGCAGTGGAGGCTGTTGACCGAAGGGTTAACCCTGCAAGACATTCGCAGGAACAACAACATCATGGGTGGGGTAACAGTTCTCTTTAGCGGCGATTTCCGGCAAACGCTGCCTGTAGTGACGCGAGGTACTAGGGCTGATTAGGTGAAGGCTTCGTTAAAACGCTATACTCTCTGGCCGCAAGTTCACAGATTGTGCTTGACGGTCAAGGTGAGAGCACGGCTTGGTGGGAATTCACATACTATAAACACCGTTATAGATCTAGATGACGCTACTCACTACTCAGTAGAATTCCTTAACTCTCTCTCTGCAAGTGGACTTCCTGCCCATCTTATCAAACTTAAATTCGGTGTCCTGATTATGCTTTTGCGGAACTTAACACCGCCTAAGCTGTGTAACGGGACCCGACTCAAAGTCATATCCTTGCAGAGGCACATTATAGAGGCAGAGATTCTCACTGGGTGTGCTGCTGGCGAGACGGTGTTTATTCCACGTATACCACTGATTCCCCGCAATTACCCTTTTCAAGCGCGTACAGTTTTCTGTGAGTCTGTGCTTCGCGATGACCATCAATAAGTCGCAGGGGCAGATACTGCAGGCTGCGGGTGTCACCTCAGGACCAGCTGCTTCTCACATGGACAACTGTACGACACTTGCTATTGCGTCAGCAGTCCTGACAATCTGTACATTTTGGTTGCTGAAGGTAAAACCTCGAATATTGTTTATTGAGAAGTTTTGTAAAAAGGCGTTTTATTGTATACATTAAATAAATCATAATAAATCATAAATTTTATTTATAAACGTATGAGTACAGGGCAACTTAAGTACTAGATTGAGCGACAGATACATCTGGAATTTTACGTGGGAGACAGAGCAAGACCCAGTCCCGAGCTAGGAGTCAACCTGTATTCATTCATATCATTCTGTATTATTTTTGTAAATTATGCTCAAAATTTGTTTGTGGCCTAGGTTCTCGGTTAACGTTTTAGTCTTTGACTTTGCGCCCAGCGCTTTAACAAAAAATAATGGCAAAAAATTCATTAGTGCTATCATTTGTCCATTACCTTTGAAATTTGACTTATTTGAAAGTTTACCTCATGATAACGTGAGCAAAGCCACGGGTACAGCTAGTATGCTAATAAAAATGAGCAAATGTGGTCTATTCATAAAACCAAATAACATTACGTTATTTGGTGAGTGATTGGCGATTGAATCGAGTCCGAGTGAACTCGAGTCGATATTTTTTTCACTTGAGTACGTTTTTTTTCGATGTCACTCGAATAAAAGTGGACTCGAGTCGCATCACTATTACAAAGTAAATTAATATTTTTATGGTGTGCAAACAATAAAGTATACTCTATCTACTTTTTGTACCGAGAAAATAAACAGTTCCCGAGGGATGCGCGATAAAGCTTTCTGTCATAAGCCGAAGAAGCCACGGGCATTCAGCAGATTTTCTTATACGTGGGACACTCAGAAAGTTTTGCGAAACTAAAAAAAATTGTTCTATACGTACATATATTTTTATCAAATCTTTTCAAAGTACTTTCCACCAGCCTCTATACAAAGATTCATGCGCCTAAACCAGTTTTCAAAACACTTTTTACAGCCTGCTCGAACGCAGCCAGCGCATCTTCCGGCGACGAAAATTGTATCCCTTTGAGCTGATTTTTTATTTTTGGGAATAAAAAGAAGTCACACGGTGCTAGATCAGGGCTGTAAGGAGGGTGACCCAGGAGTTTGACTGGCGTGCTGTCCAGGAAGTCCCTCGTTTTGAGTGCGGTGTGCGCAGGTGCATTGTCGTGGTGGAGCAGTAGCCCGCGGAGCCCTGTGTTTGGTCGCTTGTTGCTTATAACAGAGAAAACTTCTGGCAAACATTTGGTAGTATACCATTCGGCATTAATGCTTCTTTGATCCCGTAAGGGAATTGATACCAAGTGGCCAGTCAAATTAAAAAAGCTAGCGATCAAAATTTTACCCCCGCTTCTAGATCGCTTCACTTTGGTAGGCGTTGGCTCATTTTGAAACACCCAAACAGTCGACTGGCGCTTGGTTTCTGGGTCGTATTGATAAATCCAGGACTCATCACCTGTAACGATGTCGTAAACACGCCGAGACGAGCCTGCTTCAAATTTGTTAAGCATATCACGGCACCATTCCACCCGGGCCTGCTTCTGAGCATCGGTGAGGTTGTGCGGCACCCAGCGTGATACTATCCTCCTCACGCGAAGATGGCTGTGTAGAATCTCGTGAACGCTTCCCGATCCAATCTTCAATATGTGTTGAATCTCCTGATATGTAATTCGCCTATTGTCTTGGATTAAATTTTTCACTGCTAGCACGTTTTCTTCGGTAACAGCCGTCAAAGGGCGACCGCTTCTTTCGTCATCCCCCAAAGTTGGTCGACCGCGCTTGAATTCGTTATACCAACGATACACGGTTGCCTTGGAAGGGCCTTCATCCATGAATGCCATTTGAAGTCTATCGTACGATTCATCCGGTTTCAGGCGACACTTGAAATCGTATAAAATCATAGCTCTAAAATGTTCCCGGCGCAGATCCATATTTCAGTGAGACACAATACTTTGAATTAACTCGCAAAAAATGTGGAGGGAAATTTAGAAATTGGAACTTACTTATTTTTACTTATAAATAATCATATTTTCGAAAAACATTATAACTGGCCAGTCTCCCATATATAAAAACTTTTTTTCGCAATACTTTCTGAGGGGCCTGGTATGTAATCCTACTAATATTATAAATGCAAAAGTATGGATGTTTGTTTGTTTGTCCTTCAATCATGTTCAAACGGATTTGGATGAAGATTAGCACGTAGACCATAGGGACCATCCCGGGAAGACACAGTTCCCGAGGGATGCACGATAGTCATTCGATACTTATTACGAATTACACGCGGGCAAAGGCTAGTTTTTGATAATAACTAAGGAGATAGCGACGATAGGAACCCGACATGTTATTATTGTTGTTCAAAAACTCCAATGAAACCAATTTAACAAGAATCTAGTCCTAATAAAACTAAAGAATAATTTTGTCTAGGTCTCATGAGATGTAGACTAATTTCTTCTATTTGAAGAGAAACATGTCTACCCCTAACTGTCAAGAGTAGAGAAAATATGTTCGTCATGCTCGACGTTGTAGACATGTGTCGATCGAAGTATAGAAACATTTCTTTTCTTCATTATTGACATCGGTATGCTACGGACGGAAGAAATCTTTCTACAATACGTCATTTTGTCTATTCTTCCGTCGACATAGGCTTTCTCTACAGCGGTCATGCTACGCCTGCTGATATATAATGTACACATTTTCTGATGTTCATATTCGCAAAATGTTCGCATGAATTTCGCAAATGCGAATGACAAAAAATGTGTTAATATTCGTGAATTCGATTTTTTTATTTTTATTTTATTTGACGGCTAGATCGTTAGATTATAAACTATCGGAAATGTTCGCGTTTTATTGTGAAATCGTTGACAGTTTATAAGCTTGTTTGATTTATTGGTGCATATTATAAACAAACGGCGCTCACAATAATACGGTGGCTTATGGGGAATATAGTAGCCAAGTGCCACCCCCATCAGTAAAAAAAATCTTAATCGCTGAGTAAAAATAATAAACTACCAGAGGATCTGCAAACCCTTTAAAATAAACTTTCGAAAAGTTATAAGTACAAAAAAAGATTTTTATAACGCATCAAAACGCGTTTGTCGCCTGAACCTTACTATCCTTAATCTATTGTTATAACCACAGAAATAGAATGGTTATAGTCACTATTTTACTTGCGATTCATGCGTGGCAACTTTCCCAATAAACTACGCCTTACATTTTGACGTCATTATTTTATAAAAAATAATTTTCATCGAATGTACTTTACAGCTTTTGTTTCTGCAGTTAGAAACAGCACAATAAGGCATTTTTGCGGGTTTTTGTTACAGTATTTATACAACGTGTATCAGGAATGCGTGGTCATATTTTAAGAGCCCATTCAGGGCATAGCATAGAACAACTTTTACTATGGGACCAACTCTAAATTCGCGAAAAAAATATCAGCTGTTTCCTACTAAATCATCGATGGCGCTCGACAAAATGTGAGGATCAGCTGATTTTTTTTCGCAATTTCAGGGTTGGTCCCATAGTAAAAGTTGTTCGATAGCATCCCCTGAATAAGCTCTTCAAATATGACTACGCATTTCTGATACACGTTGTAGAAAGAAGTCATAAGGCGTGCTGTGAAAGGCTTTGAAATATCCGTGCTGCCTTGCGCGCCCTGCCCACATGGCCATATAACATAAAATCACCTAAATTTTATATGTATAATAATCTATTGTTAGAAAATAACATCACCTAAATTTTGTATGTGTAAAATTAATGACTCGCCGTACACAGACAAGTCCTTAGCGGTTTTCGTGTACGCGTACGGCAATATCATTAATCGTGTAGAATAATGTATATTGGAAATAAATAAATCATTTATCGAAAATTCGTTTCTAACAATTGAAGTACAGGTACTGTAGTTTAATTAGAAACTATTAACTCTGTAACTCACTCTGTAAATTATAGTTCGCTGTAGTTGTAGATAGAAAAAACCGGCCAAGTGCGAGTCAGACTCGCGCAGTAAGGGTTCTGTACCTCTCAACGACCTGATACCCCATAAAAACTGATTTAATTTACGAAAGTTTATCAAAAGACATCAACGTACAGTGCGCGTAATATGAATTTTTGCATGTCTTTCTTACGCAGGTACCACCACATATATCTATGTTTATCTTATTTTTAGTATTTGCTGCTAATCTACATAATATGCACTATAATCTGACCAAGTTTGACGCTGGTATATATTACCGTTTTGAAGATAGAGCAGGAACAAAAACGTTGAAAAAAATGCATGTTTTTTGAGGTTTCTTGTATGGGGACCCCCTTTAGTTGTAGACTTTTTTTTATTTTTAGTATTTGTCGTGATACACCTCATAGCAATACAATTTCTGCGAAAATTTCAACCAGTTACCTATTACCGTTCAAAAGATAGAGCCCTGTGACAGACAGACAGACGGACGGACGGACGGACAGCGTAGCGAGAGCAATAGGGTCCCGTTTGGCACCCTTCGGGTACGGAACCCTAGAAATGCCAAAAGTTGCCGTTTTTCGCACTTTTTCTATCTACAACTACAGTGAAGTATAATTTACCGAGTTAATAGTTTCGGATTAAACTACGGTATCTGTACTTTAATCGCTTAACACGAATTTTTGATAAATGATGTATTCAGCGAGTAATAATTTTTTTACTGATGAGGGCGCCACTTGTATGCTACATTCCCCTTAAGACGTTGACAACAGCCAAATACCCCAAAAAGGCTTCTTTTAAAAACATTTTTAGCTGTATCTATTCAGTTTGTGGCAGTGAAAAAAAATATATGTTAATCTTGATCGTATTTTCTGAAACTGTATTGTGCCCAAAACACGTTTTCTTGAGGTTTTCTCGATAGAAAAGAATTGTAAACTAACCTCTTAAAACATGCTTTAAAGCAAACAATCTCTATTATTTACTAAATATAATAAATAAAATTAAGAAAACATTTGAGAAAGACAATAATCTAAACATTTGTTGTTTCTGTTTTTCAAATAAACTTTTAGTTTTTTATAAAAAAAAAAATTGTTAATTTTCATTCAAGTTGAGCGGCGTATCCGACGTCCCTCGGCTTGTTGCCTCTCTTTCAGTTCTGTACGAAACGACAGTGACCGCAGAGGTCTGATTTTTTAGGTGTTGTCAGCCTCTTAAGCAAAATTGCAGCATGTTTGGATAACAGAAACTGGCTCATAATACACTTTTTACTAAACAGACGGATAATTTTTTACTAGACAGATGGACAGATAACAAAGCAAGTTAAACAAACGCTCAGGAGTCGCATGTTCGAATCCCTGATCGAAAGCTTGAGCCACATCAAGAAGGTGGAGCACACTTTATTTTCTCTTAAAGCTTTTTCAGTTATGTTAGTGATTCTGTACACGTGAACAATTGTTGAGTGCTTTTCTCTGAATCCAAACTAATGATCCAGAAAAAGTTGTCTTTTTTCGTTTCAGCTGCTTTAGCAATAACTTTTAAAATAATGTTGACATAATGGTTAGCACTAGCAGGGAAATCGGTCTGTATAATGTTGGTTCACGAGGAGGTTTTCCAGGTTTCACTATCGTAGGTACTTACTTCGGATACTTTTCACATATCAGGCACATACTTCAGTAGAAAAGCATCGTTTATGATTGTGGTTAGATTTACAGTAGCCTTACGAGTGAGCTTTCGTAATCATTCTCCAGGCGATTTTTTCGAACTTATCTATTATATATAATAAAATAAAATAAAATCGTATAGAATAGAATAGAATACATTTATTTGCTTAAAATGTAGGTTACATGATCATGGAAAATTTAACATTCAGTAAAATGTTAAAATGAAATAATTTAGTTTATCTTTGACATCAGCAACATATGATTTAGATACAGATACAGCAAGCAAATTATTAATCTGAGCAAATTACTTATTTTTTTACTTATTTGAATAATTCAGATACAGAATAAAAACATTTCTCAATTAGCCATATTTATAGTTTTTTTCTAAATCTTGTTATAGGCAATTCTTTAATATCATCAGGAATGGCATTATAAATACGTCCACACATTACATTACAATTTTTTAAATACATTGTTGTCCTTGGTACATGTGACAGAACTATTCTGTTCGGATTTCTTGTGTTTCTAGGAAACATATCTTTAGCTGTTTTAAATAAGTTAGGATTTAACTTAACAAACTTAGCTGCTTCCAGGCTGTACATACAGGCTAGTGTAAGGATTCTAAATTCATTAAAGAGTGGCTTGCAAGATTCCCAAGGTGGTATACCAGCAATGGCTCTAACACATTTTTTTTGAGCTAGAAAAGCTTTATAAACATTTGTGGAGTTACCCCAAAGTAAGAGACCATAATTTAAAACGGAAGATACGGATCCATGGTACGCCGCTTGAACAGTTTTGATCGTAGAGGTTTTACGTAATTTGTATAGCACATAGACAAATCTATTAATTTTATTACACACTTTATCGACATGAATTTTCCAATTGAGGTGTTTATCTAGAATAAATCCTAAGAATGTTGTTTCATTTACCTCAAATATTTGCTGATTTCCGTAGCTAATTTGTAATTGCTAAATTTATTTTGGTCAAGTTAACTAGTAAATTGTTATTATTAAGCCATTCTATTACAGATTCTATAGAATTATTAATGTCAATGGTATATTTATTAATGTCATTTTTTTTTATCACATTTGAAAATTAAAGATATATCGTCAGCAAATAAAATACAAGGGTTCATGGTTATGTCAGGGAGGTCATTAATATATAGCAAAAACAACAACGGACCCAGAACTAGTGTTAAGGTAGTCCTTGAGGGACACCATATTTATTCTCCATAGAGGCAGAACGGTATGCGCGAAGTTCTTTGGCTTGATCAATGTTCGTCGGCTACCATCGGGCGGCGGCTCGGCTGGTTGACGTCACGGCGACGAGACAGCGGCGCGGGGGGCGCATTCATGTGCGCGGGCGTGGGACCAACTCACTGTTGCCAGGTCTCCCGATTTTCCGGGAGATTCACAGATTTTTCTAAAAATCTCCCGGTCTCCCGATTTTGGACAAAAATCTCCCGATTTTTTACAATCCCTGTATAAAGCCTAATAATTGGAATAAGATCAAAACCTGGCAAAAAAAACTACATAAAATGAGACAGACGGATAAGTTGCTGCCCTGAATATTTCCGTCACTCCCAGTGTGTCGTATGTTCACTAAACACATTCAATTTTTTTCATTACACAGGGCAGTAAACTGTAAAAAATTGCTTTGATTTTAATATTACAGCTGGAATGGTGACAAAATATAATACCGTGATTACTTCAAAAACTTTGATTTTTGTTAAAAAACATCATCTCCCGATTTTTTCCATTTTTCCTCAATACATCTCCCGCTTTTTTCATAATAAGCCTCCCGGATTTTGAAAATCGGACCTGGCAACACTGGACCAACTCCACTTCGCTACCGAACTTGACGGACGACACGCGCGCGCACTCAGAGCCAATCCATTATTTGTACTTGTCGTAAATTATTATAACAGTTTTACAGTCCGCTGCATTTTATTCATAGGCCTTTAGTTAGGTCCCTTACAATCGATATTTGTGATTTCTATAAATTGTCTTCTGTTTACCAGGTAGGTTTGTAGCCAGTTTAATGCAGATCCTCTAATTCCATGTTTATCAAGTTTTTTTATTAGTAGATCATGAGATACATAATCGAAAGCCTTTGTCATATCAAAAAAGATCACGGTAACTATCTTACCAGTAACGATGAAAAAACTGTATATTGAATATTTTTCGAAAAAAATCACTTCTGCGCATAACTAGGAACGATACTAATGCCAAAACTACAATTTTTAGAATTTCTGTCTGTTTGTCTGTTTATCTGTTTGTCTGTTAATCTATTTGTATGTTTGAGAATCACGCCAATACTACTAAACAGAATTAGTTGAAATTTGCTAAAAATATCCGTTACAGACCGGGTCAGGTTATAGGCTACAAATTATCACGCTTTTGTACGTGGGAGGTGAGTAGAGTAACATAATGTCTACAAAGTTATTTTTTACAGCAAACATTACGAAATTTTATATTTATTTATTTATTATATTCTTTATTGTACATTACACCAAACGAAAACAAAACAATAGTTATAATTTATGGACTAATTCGTTATCAAAACATCAAAATACTTATTAAAAAAAAATGGGAAGTAAATTTTTGGGGTTCCGTACCCAAAGGGTACCAAACGGGACCCTATTACTCTCACTACGCCGTCTGTCCGTCCGTCCATCCGTCTGTCTGTCTCAGGATTGTATCTTTTGAACAGTAATAGGCAGCCAGGTAGTCAACTTTTTTGTTCCTGCTCTATCTTCAAAACAGTAATACATACAAGCATCAAACTTGGTATGATAAGAGTGCATACTATGTTGTTTAATAACAAATACTAAAAATAGGGCAAACACAGACAATACAGAAATGTGTGTTGGTACCTGCGTAAGAATGAGATGCAATCTTCATCTTTCGTGCACGTTGCTTGATGTCTTTTGATGAACTCTCATTCTTATTAAAGAGGTTTCTAAGGGGCAACAGCTCAATGGATGGTACGGAACCCTTATTGCGAGTGAACCTCGCACTTGGCCTATTTTTTTAATATCCCCAGCTGGGAAGTTGTAGGTTTCAATGTCGAAGCTCTTTTATAGGCTACCAGTGTCAAAAACTTTTTCTTATAGGAAGTAAGCCTATTACCGTTTCATACATCAGTCTGCTACTACATAATTTCAATAACATAACAGTATTTTGATGTAAAGAGAACGTCAGAAAATCATAGAAATGATACGTAAAATATATTAACGGGACTTATACCATCTTACCTATCATCCTTATACTGCTGCTCAGAATGTATGTGACAAATAATAGCATTATCACGACACAGGGGATCCAAGTGTGGGGCCCAGCAGTGTACCTTGTAAATATGCTTAATTTGGTTAAATAAATTATCATTATCATTATCATCACATCAGGCTAAGGGGGACAGAATGAAGAGAGTTTATTCTGGGTGCTAAGAAAAGTCAGAAAAGCTAGCAAAATTATTTATTTTTCTTTTCTTTGTAAATAAACTAAAATAATCTAGATGAATAAAGCTTTCTTTTTCGAGGCGACCTTGCGAATTATCCATACTTCTTCTTCGTGTCGACACGAGCTACATAATGATAATAGCTCATGTCGTGGGGAAAAGATTAGCCAGTCAGCAAGTTGGTAGCGGGGCTGACTGCCCAGGGTGCGCCGGACGATCAATTAAATATCGTCACTCGTGGAGGCTCTTTTAATGCACCCCAAATTATCCATACTAAGGAAATTCTATATCCATGGGATTTATATGTGGTCCATCCGTCCGTCTGTCCGTCATACCTACTAAACATATAAACAAGTCTAAACCTAAAAAACCTACACATTATAGAAATCTCCAAAAAAATGCATTTTTAACGTCTATTGTTCCTGCTCTATCTTAAACACAGTAATACATACTAGCATGAAACTTGTGTAATTGCAGCATGCTCTATTGTTTAAAAAAATTAAATGAATGTAAGGCAAACAAAGACATGTGTGGTGGTATATACATACCTTGATGCTAATATTCATATTTCATAATAAGGTGCACGCTGATTGTGCACGGTGACACTGACAGTGCTGTATCTTTGGTAAACTCTCATGAATATCTTGGTTGACTTGAAAAGGGGTCATTGTACTCATCATTATGAATAACTTTTAGTATCGAAATCGCAAACAAAACTGCTGTTTCCTACATTTGTGTTCACATAACTCGATAAAATGTAGGGAACAGCACATTATTTTTTCGCTAAAGGTAACTTGAGGCTGAGATTCTATCTCAACAAAACAACCGCGATTCATGCGCCACCAGGCTACGTAATCAATTAAAAAAACCGGCCAAGTGTGAGTCGGCCTCACGCAGTAAGGGTTCGGTACCACCCATCGAAGTGATACCCCATAGAAACTGATTTTATTTACGAGAGTTTATCAAAAGACATACGCGAAATGTGAAGTTTTGCATCTCTTTCTTACGTAAGTACCACCACATATGTCTAAGTTGGTCCTGTTTTTAGTATTTGTGGCTAGACTACATAGTATGCACTATAATCAGACCAAGTTTAACGCTGCTATGTATTACCGTTTTGAAGATAGAATAGGAATAAAAATGCATGTTTTTCGAGGTTTCTTGTATGGGGACCCCTTTGGTTTTAGACTTTTTGATTTTTAGTAATTATCGTCATACACACCATAGTAACACATATTTTGTGAAAATTTCAACTGGTTATCTATTACCATTTCAAAGATGGCCCTGGGACAGACAGACGGACGGACGGACGGACAGCGTAGCGAGAGTAACAGGGTCCCGTTTGCACCCTTTGGGTACGTAAACTTAAAAATTCAAAGTCAATGTGACTAGACCATATCAGCCACAGATTCTGTGTAACGAAACCATAGCGACTTCTAATTTTTCCACTAACGCCGTCTATTTACGTTTGAGGGAACATTATGACTTTGTAAAAGCACGAACAAACAACAAATAACAGAATAAAGAGGATAAACTGCTTTTGTATCATTGTTGTTTAAAATCAGAGTAGGTATACACTACAATCAGACCAAGTTTAACGTCTGCAATGTATGACATTCATCATCCTCCGAGCCTTTTCCCAATTATATTGGGGTCGGCTTCCAGTCTAGCCAGATGCGGCTGGACATCAGTATTTTACACGGAGCGACTGCCATCAGACCCCCGCAACCCAGTTACTGGGTAATTTTGACATTCCGAGGTTAGGCCAGTTGTCAGACTTTCAGGCTTCTGACTACCCGTAACGACTGCTATAGATATTCGTATGACAATGTATGACATTGTCAAACTTAATTACGCTATTGGACGCTAGATAGCATCACTGAGACCAAAAATTTATCGACATTTCTGATAGCTTTTTTACGTATATCTATCTTAAATCTCTATATTTTATTTATTGTTATTATTTGTTGTAAAACTACAGAGTATGTTCAATAATCAGACCAAGTTTGAAGCGTGTGTGTAGGTATTACCACTATAGAGCATGAGGAAAAAACGGTGAAAAATTGCATTTTATTTTTTTCGAGGTTTTTTTTGGGCGGACCCCCTTTTATTTTAGTTTTTAGTATTTGTCGTGATAGTCCTCATAACAACACATATTCTGTGAAAATTTCAACTGGTTATCTATTACCGTTACAAAGATACAGCCCTGTGACAGACAGACGGACGGAAGGACGGACGGACAGACGGACAACGTAGTGAGAGTAATAGGGTCCCGTTTGGCACCCTTTGGGTACGGAACCCTAAAAACTACTAAATACGCGATCTTATTCTTACAAACTGTCACTTACTTACTTACTTACTTACTTACTAGTAAATTCTTACGTACTGATGAATGCAGGTGTCTACAAATTTTACCTTTTCTTAATAAAATCTGTAAAACATAACCTTATAGACATAATGTTGTACATACCACTCACACACTGCACTGCACTGCACAAAAGCGTGATGATTTTATAGCCTACTAGCATATGCCCGCGGCTCCGCCCGCGTGGATGTCTTTTATCGCGCATCCCTCGGGAACTGTCGCGCGCGCGCCTTGGCTGTTGCCTAAATTGTACCGCAAGTCGGTTCGCCAAATTATTATGGGGACAGAATGTCAAAATTTTTTGTTCCAAAAATATTTAATAAAATAGACTTACTTAGGCAAAAGCCTAAAATAAGTAAAAGCCTGTTAAAATCAAAACTGAGGGATTTGCTTCTTGATGACGAGGAGACGTCACGAGGCAGTGTAAAAAAAAAAAAAAAAACAAATTTGAGAGCCAATCTCTTCTGTTATCGAGACTTTAATCCACAGTAAACTATTTTATAATCATACAACTTATTTGTTGCTAATTAAGTGTTGCATGTTTACGTAAGAGTAAGATAGTATACATATGTATGAGCGCATCTCGCCGTTAAACTTGATAGTTTGGTTTTCTAGTTAAGTAAAACTAAAGAAATTGTACCTGTGATTAAAAAAAAAAAAAAAAAAAAATAAGTAGACATAAAGATGAAAATTCTCATGTCATTGTAATTTCACATTACATTACACCCGTAGTCTTCAGACAGAAACACAGCAATGCAAGCATCACTATTTGGGGCAGAAGTAAGTTCGGTGGTAGTACTTCCCCGAACGAGCTCTTTCACAAAGGAGCTCTACTACTACTGTATGCTGTACATGTACAGTTTTCCTCTCGCTACGATTTTAAAGTATATAAAGATATGCCCTTGACGTTAAGATAAGTAACGCTTTATAAATAGCTTGTTTGTTGCTTGCTTTCAAACAAGATAATTCAGTAATACAACTTGAACCGTGGATACAGCTTCCGTATCATTCTTATCATCCTGAGTCCTTATAATGTTCTTGGTTGCTTTGTTAGTAATATGGTGTGTAGTGTTTGCGCTGTGGTCATGGATGAGACCTCGTCATCTGTCACCACCGGTATACCCTGGCGCTTTGCCATTCATAGGACACGGGCTGATGATTATTGGAGACTCCCAACGTGAGTTTTTATTATTATTTAAATTTTATTTAACTGGCTTCGTTGTCTTAGCTTAAATATCTACTTTATTTTTAATATGTAGGCATTTCATTATGCCTAAAAAAAAACTTCAAAATATCTAAAAATTGTATTTCTTAAATTGTTAAAAAAAATCAGTTTCTTTTCCATTCGTCGGTCTGGATAGTAAATCTATGACACCACAAAACTGAAAATTCAAATAATCTGTTAAAAATTACTTTTCTATCTCTACCTCTTCCTTTTTTTTTGTTGAATGAACTTTTTAAAGTGATTTAATCTTTCGTTTCTTGACCTGACTGAAAGTTTTTGTCGTTGTGGAAATGAAAACCATAGACTCTATAATTTATACCTATTATAAAATCGATTAGTAGTATCGATTTGAAAACAAAAACAAATCAAAATAGATTAGAAAATCAGAATTATCACTATTTACCTGAACAAAATTTTCAATTTATCAAGTTAAATGGTAATTATATTGGTAATACAATAAAATTTTAATATAAAACAATAAAGATCGTTAAAATTAAGCTCAAAAAACGGAAGATTTCTAAAATAAAATGTCACTCAAAATCTATTCTACAACGTGTATTAGAAATGCGTGGTCATATTTAATTTTAGAGAGCTCAGTCAGAGTATAGCATAGAACAACTTTTAACTAACTTTTTTTTATATGAAAATATCCCTGAAATTGTGAAAAAACTGCTGACTCATAGAAAATTTAAAAACTCTCGAGCGAAATGTATGGAAGGGCTGGTTTATGTTTCACGATTTCAGGGTTTATACCGTAGAAAAAGTTATTCGATAGTATTCCTTAAATGAGATCTCTATATGACGACATATTTCAGATACATAATTAAAAAACTCTGTTCCTGTTCTGAAGCGGGTTCCCCGCGGCGCAAGACCCTCAGTTGCACAAAATTTAGCAGGATGTGTCCGTCTTGCCGCTCGGGAGAACTCGCAGCGTGCCTGGGAACAACTACTCACCTTCCCCTATAGGATCCTGCATGTCCAGAAAAATTTGGCAAACGGGAAAACTTTAACGGCCCAAATTAAAGAAAATTGTAATCTTTTGTCCCAAAATTTCGAATCAAAATTCCCGGAACAAGTTTTCTGCTCATCTAGAGGCACAACATGCCAACATGTAGAATCGAAGCTAAGTTTAGGTGATATTAGAGGAGCGGCCAGGATACTTTTTAGTAGCGATGTGGTCGCACCATGCTCTCCAGATACTCTTGCAGCTCTGGAGAGCAAACATCCTACTCCAGCAGATGACCTTTCTTTTCCCGAACCTCCTGATTCAGACTCCGATACACGTATTATTACAGCTCGGGAAGTGGTCGCAGCCATAGGCTCCTTCCGAAGTGGCTCCGCTGGCGGTCTTGACGGCCTGACGCCACAACACTTGAAGGACCTCACCTGTGCAAGCACCGGGCAAGCTGGTGAGACACTTTTGAAGGAGCTTACGGCTCTGACCAACTTAATGCTCTCCGGAAATGTGCACGAGGCCGTCATCGACATTTTGTACGGGGCAAATTTATGTGCTCTGCGCAAAAAAGATGGCGGCATTCGTCCCATTGCCGTGGGAAGCACCTACCGTCGTATGGCAGCCAAAATTTGCTGTAAATATTATAGTGAAACTGTTTCGGATAAATTCCAGCCCCTGCAGCTAGGATTTGGTTCAAAAGGGGGCTGTGAAGCTGCCGTATACGCCTTGTCAACCTATCTAAATTATGGGAAAGGTGAGGTCATCCTAAAGGTTTACATAAAGAATGCTTTTAACTCTGTTAATAGGGACACCTTGCTGTCAGAAGTTAAAAAAGAAACACCGAAAATTTATAGTTACCTTTGGCAATGTTATAGATATCCAACAAAATTACTTTACAAGGACAACCTTTTAGAATCAGCAGTTGGCTGTCAACAAGGTGACCCCCTCGGGCCAGTGATTTTTAGTTTAGCCATCCATCCAATAATTAGACAACTAAATTCCAAATTTAATGTGTGGTATCTGGATGACGGAACTCTAGGAGGCGATGTTAATACTGTGTTACAAGACCTTAAATTTTTAAAGGAACAATTTAGAAACATAGGCTTAGATCTCAACACTTCCAAATGCGAAATTTTCTTATCCGACAACATCGATCAAAAACTAACCTTTCAACAGTTTAACGAAATAGCCCCAAATATAAATATTACGGGAAAAAAATCTTTACGCCTCCTAGGGTCCCCAATTTTAGATGATTCTTTCTCAACTTTCATAGAAGAAAAAATCCAAAATTTCAACGACATTTCGGACCGACTTCTCAAAATTAGTATGCATTCGGCCATGACTATCATTCGTTATTGTTGTTTCGGCCCGAAATTTACGTATATACTCCGCTCTTCTCGTCTATGGAAGCACGGCCAACTTTTAGAAAAAATTGAAAAAATTATACATAATAGTTTAACCTCCATCTTGAATGTGGCCTTGGACGACCGCGCATGGGTACAGGCTACTCTGCCTATCCGTTTTGGTGGCCTTGGCATCCGCAAAATTACTAGTATAAGTCTACCGGCATTCTTATCCTCGGTTCACAGTACCGAAAAATTAACCAGGAAAATCCTATCCTCCACACTGGTTGATTTTGAGTTATCGTGCTTAACCGATGCTGTGAATGCTTGGAAAATCGCTTGCCCGAATACGGACACGCCCGTCAACACATTTTCCCAGAGACAGTGGGATGAGCCGCTCTGTGGTGTGATACGGAACGATCTTATTAATACGTCAATCACAACCGTCGAGCATGCTCGCCTGCTGGCTGTGGGCGAATGGGAGTCGGGCCTATGGCTTCAGGCGCTTCCGTCGTAAAACATAGGCACAATGCTGGACGACACCACCATCAGACTCGCTGCATGCCTTCGTTTAGGTGCTCCCTGCTGTGCTCCGCATCGCTGCAACTGTGGTGAAGCTGTCGACTGCCTCGGACACCACGGCTTGTCTTGCAGCAGAAGTGCAGGTCGTATAGCACGGCACGCCAATATAAACGACATTATCCGTCGTGCTCTTGTCACCGCCGGCGTTCCAGCTATTTTAGAACCAAGCGGCTTGGCACGTGACGATAGCAAGAGACCAGATGGTATGTCTTTGTTACCATGGAAGATGGGTAAGTCTCTGGTGTGGGACGCAACGTGCGTCGACACCCTTGCGCCATCCCATATTCCTAGCTCGGCAAGCTGTGCTGGCGCTGCCGCTGCCGCTGCAGAGAACCTCAAACGGCGAAAATATAATAACTTAGTTAGTAACAATTGTATTTTCGAGCCGTTTGGGGTAGAAACCCTCGGGTCGTGGGGTCCGAGTGCCCACCTTTTATTTAGAAATATTTCTAGGCGGTTAGTCGATACTTCACGTGACCTGAAGGCTGGCCTTTACTTTGGTCAAAGATTAAGCATTGCCATACAACGCGGCAATGCTGCCAGTCTTCTGGGCACGTTACCAGTTGAAAGCGTCGCGGAGGGATATTTTGATACTCCTTTTTAGTGTTTAGCTTTAGGTGTAGTTTTATTTAAGGTTTTTTTATTTTTAAATAATGTATTTTATGTTTTAATTTCGATGTGAGTAAATAAAGATATCCCTAAAAAAAAAAAAGATACATATTGCATAATCGATTATAGTCTATATTTTTCGTTCCCAAAACGACAAGACTTTCAGCGTGTGTGTGTAAATGTGATGCGTTTTTACAGAATTGTGGAAATTTGAAAAGAAAGTTTATGAATACTCTTTGCAGAAAGAGGAAGTCGTTGAGTTCCGACTAGGCCCACATTCAGTGTATGGTAAGTTCCATGCGTATTGCGTATACATCTCGTTCTGAGGAAGACGATGAGTTCCAATTAGGCACGCATTCAGTATATGGTACATAAACTATGCGTGTTTCTCTCGTTTAGAGGAAGACGATGAGTTTCAATTAGGCACGCATTCAGTATATGGTACATAACCTATGCGTGTTTCTCTCGTTTAGAGGAAGACGATGAGTTCCAATTAGGCACGCATTCAGTATATGTTACATAACCTATACGTGTTTATCTCGTTTAGAGGAAGTCATTGAGTTCCGATTAAGCCCGCATTCAGTGTGTAGTAAGTTTAGGGAAATTCCTTGATATAGTGTTTGAGTGTATGTTATCCACTAATCAGCAGTAGATCAGCGTTGACTGACCAATAAACGATTTTTCTTTCTTTCTTTCTTTCATTCTTTATGGCCTTAACAAACCCTTGTCATTTTTAGAAAGGGTATCTGCCAAATATTAGGACAATATTTAATACATGAGGTCTCTTGATCTTGTCAGAGTCATATGTACACATATCTATTAACGTTTTCAACGCCACGGCGCCGGCGTAGCCGGTTATCGTGCCCTCAGCGCCACGTCTTCTAGAAGACAAAATATATTGTATGGACATTAGTACAAAGTAATAAAGTCGTAATCGTTTGTCTTTTATAGGTGTTATTGGCGATGAAAATTTAAAAAAAAATATGTCAAAATTAAGAAGAGCATGTGTGGATAAATTAATGAAGCTAAATTACCTACAATAATAAAATTATATTCACATTTGTTTTAGTGATATCAGATCCAGATGACTGTCTTACTGTGGCAAATAAATGTTTAGATAAACCATACTTATACAATTTTGTGAAGCCAATGTTTAACAGGGGACTTGTCACATCAGATGGTGAGTATGATCGGATAATGTATGCAAAAGTAAAAGGTCACTATGTTAAGAGAACCAAAAATGGGTTGGAGATTTGGCTAGAAGAGATAACCGACAAAGTTAAAAGCAAACCGGAGTTGTAGCCAAGAATGCGTGGAATATCGTAACTCCTAGAGGCTTTTAATGTACTCCAACTGTTTTTAGTTAAAGATATCATTCATCATGGTACAACACACTGTGAACTTCTTTAGACTCCTAATAGTGGGCTACACAGAGAAACAGATACAAAAAAAAATATCCTTGACAAATTCTTTGTTTGTTTTTGAAGCGAAGCTTCTATAGCATCGTTGCGCCGTCACTGTTAACTCATGCGCGAATTAAGTATACGACAATCAAAGAATCTATAAAAAATAACGACGTCTGTGGTCTAGTGGTTCGAAAGTCGGACTGCTGATTACAAGGTCGTGGGTTCGATTCCCACAGAACACGAATATTTGTGTGATGAACATAAGTATTTGTGTTGGTCTGGGTGTTTCCTAGGTATTATTATAAGTATGTATTTACAAAAAAAAGTATATAAGTATTATATCCATTGTCTAGTACCCATAGCACAAGCTCTGCTTAGTTTGGGACTAGATGGTGCTGTGTAAAAATGTCCCAAAAATATTTATTTATGTTTATTTAAATAACTTTATTTGACTTACAGAGTAACAGTGCAGATAATAACAGTCTAGTATTAACACAGACAGGAAAAAAATATAGACGAAGCGCTGCGAACAATCATAGTAAAGCCAACAAAAACCGTGCTCCTCCGTGTACAAACAAGCGCTCACGCACACAAATGCACGGATCTGACGCAGAATGAACACTTCTCAAAATGTCGACACGACGCAAAACGCCCTCATCGTAGAATGTCAACTTCGCATATTGACTACTTCTCAAAACGCTACTTCGTAAAATGTCCAGTTACCTGAAGTATATTTGTTTTCGCGATACTTACTGGACTATGCCGCGACATGTATACTGAGAGTGGTGAGCACGGTTTGAGGTGCATGTGGGTGCGTGAGCGCTGATTTGTACACGGAGCACGGTTTTTTAGCTTCACTATGATTGTTCGTTGCACTTCGTCTATATTTTTTACTATGTCTGTGAGTATTAAAAGATACAAATTATTTATTAGCTAAATTATGCTAAGTTGACAATGTGCTAGGTGACGACAATGTCCTCGACTCGACTCGCTAGATTTGGAAGGAGTGGAATTGCTGACAAGCTATTGTAATAAGGTCACCATACTTAACTCGCGCGTTCTATCTGCGCTTGCAAACGCGTAAAAGCTTCGTGTCAATTTGTCGTTTTTAGGGTTCCGTACCCGAAGGGTGACAAACGGGACCCTATTACTCTCGCTACGCTGTCCGTCCGTCCGTCCATCCGTCCGTCTGTCTGTCACAGGGCTTTATCTTTTGAACGGTAATAGGTAACCGGTTGAAATTTTCTCAGAATATGTGTTGCTATGAGGTGTATCACGACAAATAGTAAAAACAAAAAAAGTCTAAAACCAAAGGGGGTCCCCATACAAGAAACCTCAAAAAACATGCATTTTTTTCAACGTTTTTGTTTTTGCTCTATCTTCAAAACCGTAATACATACCAGCGTCAAACTTGGTCATGTTATAGTGCATACTATGTAGTTTAGCAACAAATACTAAAAATAAGACAAACATAGACATATGTGGTGGTACCTGCGTAAGAAAGACATGCAAAAAATCATATTTCGCGCACTGAGCGTTGATGTCTTTTGATAAACTCTCGTAAATTAAATCAGTTTTAATGGGGTATCAGGTGGTTGAGAGGTACGGAACCCTTACTGCGCGAGTCCGACTCGCACTTGGCCGGTTTTATTTAATAACATTCATGATAAGGAAGGTGTTGGTCTACTATTCAATGGGAATCATCCAGCATGCAATAATAAATTAACGTCCAAATTTTTTTTTTACTTTGCCCAGTATCGACATGGAAGGCTCACCGTAAGCTACTGAATCCAAGCTTCAATCAGCAAGTTCTCCAAGCTTTTGTACCAGAATACTGCATCCAGGCAAAAAATCTTGTATCTCAATTAGCTGCTGAAGTGGGAAAAGGTCCGTTCGACCTGCAACCTTACTTGATCAGAAATTTATTGAAAACTGTGTGTCGTAAGTGTATTTTTTCTAGTTATTGAAATTTTAAGCAGTTAATTCTTCGTATTTATGAACTAGACAAGTTTATGATGATATGTCACTTTGTAGAAGAAGTTGTACGTACTTTTTAGGGTTACGCACTTTAAACGAAAAAAACAGAACTCTTATAAGATCACTTTCGTGTTCGTCCGTCCGGATGCTTTAGAGGTTTATCTCGAAAACCATGAAACTTAACAGGCGTAATGTTAGGTCTTGATGATTTGAGGAGTTCTGGACGAGGAAATTTTCAAGTATGAATGTGGATGGCTATAAGAAAAGAGGCAGACCAAAGAAAACATGGATGGATTGTGTCAAAGATGATATAAATAAAAATAAAGTAAACACGGAGATGACGGCTGATAGAATGATGAAAGATGGTGCTGATAGATATTTGGAAGAAAAAGCCATGCTGTGCCGACCCCAAATAAATTGGGATAAGGTCAGGGCTCCACTGTGTGGTAATTTTCGTCCACAGCTTAAAAGACATACGGCAGACTTGGCCAGCTCAATCCTACTTTAATTTTGCGTCTTTGTGAGCAACATCAATGATTTATGTTGTGTGAGCGCAGTGTTGTGTTTCGAACCTCCTTTTATATTAATACTAAAAAAGGTACCACAATTTTCAATGTTCACATATTCTTATATTATATGTAGATTTGTATTATAATGTTTGTGTTCACTTCACAGGAACGACGCTTGGTCTAAAAATTGATGAGCGTAGTGCGACTGTCAAAACCTACGCTCATGTAACTGAAGATTTCTTTAATATTTTCCTTTATAGAGCACAGAGAGTTTGGTTACATTTGCCGTACATATTCAATAAGACTTCTTATAAAAAGAAGCAAGACCTACTCGTGAAAACTATGAAAGATATAACTAGCCAGGTAATTATCATTATTTTCTAATCAGTATGTGCAACGATGTAATAAGCTATGATTGTCTTAATAATAATTGAATTGCTCATTGTTTGAGATAATTATTACTAAAGTACTAGATAAGAAAGATTATGACACAATGTCACAGGTTTTTCACCTTGAAAAGGAAAGTACGTAGGTACATACTGTTTTATAATTTTTTATCCTTACATCAGTTTACTGACAATTGAGAGAGTGACAACATAAATTACAAATAATGTACTGGCTTTAGGTCATTGCAATAATCATCATAACTTTTTCTTTCCACTAATTATTATAAAAGTAAAAGTTTGTAAAGATGATTGGATATTTGTAACTCAATCATCATCAAATTGTATGAAATTTAGCACACATTTAGACAATGTCTTGGATAAACGCATTTTATTACCAACATACCATGCGAGCAAAACTGCAAGCGACAGGTACAGTCGCCTGCATGACAGTGGTAACACGTCAATTCGAAAACCGCCCTTACTGCTTACGAAATAAAGATGCTGCTAATGTCAAAGTGTTACCACCGACGTGCGGTCGACCGTACATCCATAAATACACTATACACAAACTAACTTGGCCGTGTCACTTGTTGTTAGTTAATCATTTTGTGGGTGTCAGTTGAAGGTGCCTGCGCAGTGCTCAACTTCACTCCGGTCAAGTTAAATTGCGCGTACTGTACGGATATACATACAGAGTCTATGAATTTTCATCTGTTACAATCCTGACACACCTTTTTTGCTTCATCTATGTTCATTAAACTCGCCATGTATGCTCGTCGGCTTAGAGTGCTCTTAACGGCCTTTTGAATATGTCTGCGTTTTGGTTGCAGTATGTTTCTTGAGGTTATAGAGGCTTAAAACGTTCTTGTATATTTTATTAACTAGCTCAATGATGTAATAAGACGTAAGCTCATTGAATTAACTTGTGTTTTTGCATTACAAATTAGGTCTGTTTTTTAATATTCAATATAGGTGCATAAAATATAATTTAATGATGTTTTTCAGGTAATCGTTGATCGTAAATCTGAATTAAAAGAAATTAACAATTTGGATAAAAATAATGAGAGTGCATCTGGTAAATGATTTCTTTTTTATGTACAGTCGACAGCATGACAGTGGTAACACTTCAATTCAAAAATCGCCCTTACTGCTTACGAAATAAAGATGCTCCTAATGTCAAAGTGTTACCACCGACGTGCGGTTGACCGTACATACGCTTCGATAATCAAAATGAAGTGTTGTCAAAATTAGATATTACAAAAAAAATTACATTGCATATTCTGTTTTCCAAAAAAATTATTATTTATTTTTTCCATTTATTTTTTTTGTATTGGAAAAAAATATATTCATTTATCATAGGCCTGCCAAGCGTGGCGATTATGGCATATCCCCCCCTTAATTGGGGGAGGCCTATGTCCAGTAGTGGACGTCTTTCGGCTGTAATGATGATGATGATAGGCGTAGGGCAGTGACAGCATAACAACAACAATAAAATTACAAAATAAGACAAACAGATATGGAGTCAA
This sequence comes from Asteroscopus sphinx, assembly GCA_949699075.1. Lineage (NCBI taxonomy): Eukaryota > Metazoa > Arthropoda > Insecta > Lepidoptera > Noctuidae > Asteroscopus > Asteroscopus sphinx. Next base: position 9,020,243 of record OX453025.1, on the reverse strand, counting down.
AATACAAAAATAATGACATGAAAATTAATTTCAGACACATTCAAACCACTAATAGACCAATTGCTGAATTTGGCTGACAAAAAAGATGTCTTCACAGATGAGGAAATTAGGGAACACTTGGATACTGTCGTAGCTGCTGCTTATGAAACAACAGCTTCTGGTATATTGTTTACTTTGATATTGATTGGGTCGCATCAGGATGTTCAAGAACGGATGTATGAAGAGTAAGTAACGAATATTGACAAAAGCAGCAACATAGTGTCGATAAGCAAGTTTGTCGCCAAGGTATTCGTATGGGAAGTCAATGTTTTTTTCATCCTACGAACCGTATTTCTTAGCAAAAGTTGTTCAGTTTCATTCCACGTTTATAATTTGTCGACTGTAGAAAATGTATTTCTTCCTGTACGTACTCCAAAATATTCCATGATATCTGACTGCAAAGTAAAATTTGGATCTTTTGTAATTATGCAGGTTACAAGAAGTACTCGGAAATGAAGACAGGAATTTGAACACAAGTGATCTTTCAAAGCTAGTATATATAGAAGTGGTGATAAAGGAGAGCTTGAGACTGTTCCCTCCTGTGCCAAGGATTATGAGATGCTCAACATCTGGTGTTAAGCTAAGTATGTATCTATCTATATCAATATAAAAATAACTATTATATATACTATAACTAAATACTGATGTTCAGCCACATCTGGCTAGACTGGAAGCCGACCCAAATATTATTGGGAAAAGGAGGATGATGACATGACCACAGTGTAATTATCTGTTCCATACAGTAGTTCAACGAAAATTTACATTGGCAGTTTTTAAAGGCAACTCGGGACATTTTTTGACAGTTTTGGAGGCAGCTGAGGACACTAACCCTCTCGTTGGACGACTGTTTGGAGTGGCTAGACTGTGATATGACTTATTAACTGATTGACATGAAAACAAAATATCTGAATCTATTTTCCAGTGAGGAAGAGTTTTTAAAGATCAATCTTGAAAGGAATGTAGTGTAAGAGTTGACGTAGAAACAAAGTCGCAGGTGGAAGCTAGTTTTATTATAAGGCTAACCAAAAACAACTTTCACCTGGAATATCGAGTGGTTTTTGGCGTAAAAGGAAGATACTTACCACCAAAACTGCCGTACTTTATGGTTACGTTTTTATCTTTGTGATAAAACCATTGAGAAAACTAATGATGTAAGGTAGTTTTTTGCCAATTTAATACGGAACGTATTAAAGACGCGATAGAGAAAAACAAGGGCTCCAAATTCTTCGCAAGAGACCTGTCTATTGGGCAGAGCCAGCTTGCAAAACTGACGACCGACGATGGCAGAGTCGTATCCTCCAAGCCAGAGCTATTGAAGGAGGTCGAGAAGTTCTATGGACAGTTATACACGTCCATCCGGACACCCGCTGTAAATCGGGCTCACGACCCAAGAGCTCGATTGACCCGACACCATACCGAAGATATCCCGGACGTCAGCCTGTACGAGATTAGGATGGCTTTGAAGCAGCTCAAAAACAACAAGGCACCGGGTGATGACGGAATTACGGCCGAACTCCTGAAGGCGGGTGGAAAACCGATCCTTAAGGCCCTTCAGAAGCTGTTTGATTCCGTCATTCTCGAGGGAAAATCGCCACAGGCATGGAGCAGAGGTGTGGTGGTACTTTTCTTCAAAAAGGGCGATAATTAAAGGCCCATCTCACTTCTGAGCCATGTCTACAAGCTGTTTTCGAGAGTCATTACGAACCGTCATTCGCGCAGGTTTGACGACTTCCAGCCTCTCGAACAAGCCGGTTTCCGAAAAGGCTTTAGCACCGTTGACCACATACATACGATGCGGCAGGTTATACAGAAGACCGAAGAGTATAACTTGCCTCTTTGTTTAGCGTTTGTGGACTACGAGAAAGCCTTCGATTCGTTCGAGACTTGGGCGGTACTACAGTCTCTTCAACGGTGCCAGATTGACTATCGGTACATCGAAGTGTTAAAGTCTTTGTATGAAAACGCCACTATGTCAGTCCGATTACAGGACTAAGCCTCGAAACCTATCCTTCTGCAGCGAGGTGTGAGACAGGGAGATGTGATCTCTCCGAAACTGTTCACTGCTGCATTGGAGTATGTCTTCAAGGTTCTGGACTGGAAGGGGCTAGGCATTAACATAAACGGCGAGTACATCACTCACCTTCGGTTTGCCGACGACATAGTAGTCATGGCTGAGACCATGGAGGACCTCGGTACAATGCTCGATGACCTCAGTAGAGCTTCTGATAGAGTGGGTCTTAAAATGAATATGGACGAGACAAAGGTTATGTCGAATTCCCATATAGCACCCATTCCCGTAAACATCGGAGAATCTAAACTCGAAGTTGTTGACGATTATGTATACCTAGGACAAACTGTCTAGCTAGGTAAGTCCAACTTCGAGAAAGAGGTCAATCGTCGAATCCGACTCGGTTGGGCAGCGTTCGGGAAGCTACACAATATCTTCTCGTCCAAAATACTGCAGTGTCTCAAGACGAAAGTCTTTGACCAGTGTGTGTTACCAGTAATTACTTACGGTACTGAAACGTGGTCGCTCACAATGGGCCTCATAAGAAGGCTCAAAGTCACTCAAAGGGCAATGGAGAGGGCTATGCTCGGAGTGTCCCTGCGTGATCGAATCAGAAATGAGGAGATTCGCAGGAGAACGAAAGTAACCGACATAGCCCGAAGAATTGCCAAACTTAAGTGGCAGTGGGCTGGGCACATTGCTCGCAGAACGGATGGCCGATGGGGCAGTAAAGTTCTGGAGTGGCGACCGCGTACTGGAAGGCGCAGCGTGGGTAGGCCCCCCACTAGGTGGACCGACGACCTGGTGAAGGTCGCAGGAATCCGCTGGATGCGGAAGGCACAGGACCGGTCGTTGTGGCGGTGCTTGGGGGAGGCCTATGTCCAGCAGTGGACGTCTTTCGGCTGAAATGATGATGATGATGAAGGTAGTTTTTTATATAAATTATGTTTCGAAAAATATAGGTATTGAAGGATTTGTATTCCATTTTTCAAATATTGTGTCCTATCAATTCCTTTTTTTCAACAAAGTTTTTTTTTTTTTTTCTAACGCGTTTATAGAATTCAATTTTGGTTGTCATGTTGGTTTAACTTTCAAAATTTCAGAAAACTACACATTGCCAACGAATTCTACATACACTATATCGTTGTACGCTTTAAACCATCATCCGATATGGGGCGTAGATGCAGAGAATTTCAGACCGGAGCGATGGCTGGACCCTACCAATTTGCCTGACAACCCTAATGCGTTTGCCAGCTTTAGTCTGGGCAGGAGAAATTGCATAGGTATGATACTTATAACATAATTATATTAGATATTTCAACATTTTTGAAAATGAACCTTATGAAACTGTTGCCAAGTTTAGGGAAAAGTAATTGACTAAAAGGACAACACTAGCAACGGTGACACCAAATTTCTTTGGGTAACATATCATTAGAACAATTCTTCCCAAAGAAATTGAACTACGGAAAATAAAAAACGTCATTCATTGTTCAACAAATTTTCAAAGCGGCCATCTCAACGTAATTTTTTTTTAGTAAAAATATGAAAGTATTGAAATGATTTAGAAGAATAACCAAGACATCACATTTTCAAACGAAGTCCAGAGATAAATACAAAGCAGTGATGACGTTCTTATGTTGCTTCAAAGTATTACCAACCAAACTTCTGAAATGCTGGTCAACACAAAAATCTGCTGTCAGATCATAGGTTAATTAAGTGTTTTTTTTTTGTATTTTGGTCAACCCAGCAGCATTTTACATGAAATTCAACAATAGCTTGTACTGAGCAGCATTTCAGGGATCGAGGATTAGTCTGCTATCGTTATCTATGCTCATCAGAATTAGTTGTTGTTAAAGATTTTCGGAAAAGGTAACGAAACCAGCCTTATCCTACTTTTTCTAAACTCGGATCATCAAAACTATTTACTCTCTTTAAATAGTAATAAATTGCTCATTCTGAGTTTTTATTTGTTAGCTTGATACTGATGAACCCATTGTTGGTTTTTTTTATAATTTTTCAACATAATTGTGAGAGTTTATTTAGAACCTTTATGTACCTATATGTGTACATACATCTATATTTCCATGTAAAGTCGGAATAGCTATTAAGATATATTTCATTTACAGGTAAATTATACGGAATGATGGCGATGAAGACGACTCTCGCGTACATTTTGCATCGATACCGTATTACGAGTGATATCAAAAATTTGTTAATACAATGTGATGCACTTCTGAAAGCAGTTAGAGGACATCATATAGATTTAAAATTAAGAGTGTAAAAGTTTTACATATTTTAAGTCTTATTTTTAAAAGGGGAATGAGGAAATATTGTAATTAGAAACATAAGAAGACAGAACAAAGCGCAGAATATAATTATATGGATAATAATAACGAAAATAATATAAATAACAAATAAAAAACAATTGATGTTGTATAAACGTATCTTTAACATGTACCTATGAACTGAAATTATGAATTCTGCAAATTGGCAGTTAATATTACCATAGTGTAACTACTCCAAACAGTCGTCCAACCTGCGAATAAGTAGCTTAGCTTCTTAAATCGTTGCGTCCAACGCAAGAGCTAAGTGTCATAAGCTACCTTCAAAACTGTCAAACAACGTCTCGAGTTGCCTTTAAAAACTGTCAGTGTCAATTTTCATCGAACCACTGTATGGAACCAACGATTTAAGAAGCTAAGCTTATGGAACGGATAATTACACTGTGACATTACGTTTACAAGTCAGTTCTTTTAAAAACTAGATGGTGTTGGTATTTCCTATAAGCCTACCTCTGTGAAAAAACGCTGAAATAAACTCAGGCATCAAAGTCTCTTTAGTCCAAACATTTATCTAGTATTAAGGATTTGTTCGAGAACCGTGCAGAGCAACAGCAACGCCTGGACTGGCCTTTTGAAGTAAGTGCCAGGTTAATTTGAGTGGACCTATCCCAACTGCTGGCACGCATTCATCAGCCATCGTGTAGCTCAACCATATTTAAGGGACATAACATAATCAGCCCATTACTGTCCCATCCCCTGCTGAGCCTGGGCCTCTTTGTGAGAACAGTTAGGCTTTAGTCCACCACACTGGGCTAGTGTGGGTTGGAGGACTACAGACACCGTAGAAACCTGTCTGAAGCGTTTTTAAGTGTCCCGGTTACCGGTTTCCTCACGATGTTTTCCTTCATCGTTAAAGCAATTTATGATCAAATTCTGATTAGCAAATTATTTCGAAAGGTCTGAGGTGCGAGCCAGATTTGAACTCAGACCACAGAATATCTAATAATACTAATTTACAGAACGGCCACTCACCGCCCCCCGCCAATTTAAGATTCCTCGCCCGCGCCCCGCACCCGCCCGTAGTTTGACGGAAATTGGACTGCAAGCAATATTAAAAAATACTCTGTGACTGTAAGATTGCAATGGAAGTCAATCGCCAGTCGCTATAAAAGCACGCCATCTCTGAGAACTACTGAGAAGCGTTTGGAACCCAGTCGGCATTACGAGCGGCGAGCATCCCTAACCTACACGTGTGCGTGCGTTAGTATACAGACGTAATCTTGTGTATGTAGGTGGCGCTAGCATTTATATTGTATTGAGTGTCCAAGGTGTGCCCAGACCTTCTTGCATGGAAAGCAAGCGTTAAACTAATAGGCTTCGCTTTTCAACGTATACGTCCAACGTAAACGTATCTATACCATATTTTTATGTACTAAAACAATAATAAAATGAATAAATAATTCATTTCTTTAATTCATTCAATAAATAAAACACACTGAATTTCAATGGAACAGGTACCTCTCAAAAGATGTTTTAATATAGGCAAGCGGAATCCATCTTGCGAAACGGCTGCTTGATTTCCTCCCTCATTTCGGTCCACAATCTGAGAGCGTTTCTAATTGTGTTATTAAGGCGATGGCTTACAATAACTCATATTAATAGGAGTCACTGTGATTTATCAACGGTTTATACGAAAAGGTTTAAGTTGCAAGCAGAAGTCAAATCTGGGTTATTTTACGTTACTACTTTTGAGACGGTGGTTTTTTTTGTGAAAGCATTTTGAAATGAAAAAAAAGTTCCTCAATAATAACTAAAATAAAAATTTACTATGAGCTGACGAAAGGTCCGATAATTTTATCGTGAATGAAACTCGGGACAGTACTTACCTGAAGGAGCCTTTTGCGAAAACCGTCAATCTGACAGGCCGCACCTGGTGGATTCAGGTGTTAAGAGATGGGGAAAATAAAATAGGTAAAATTATCGTCATTAATTATTGTTGTAAACTGTTCCGCTATCTTCCCAATACATCCAAAAAAATATAATTATGGTTGGCGACATCTTTCCACCAACCTATGACTTAACATTGTTTTTGGTTGTTTTGGGAACATAGTGGATCAATTTGTAACAAAAATGAATGCCCATAAGGTAAGATAAATGTTTATTTTCTCGCCACAATATTTCACTTAAAATAATATTTCTTGCATAATTTATTTTTTGTACACCAAAAAGCAACATAATAATATGAAGTACACAGAGACTTATGAATTTTAATACACAATATAATACAGACTACTTTACACAGTTTAAATACACATCTTATAATAATTAACTACTACCTATCTTGTATAATTAGTATTAAGATAAGATTTATATCTCACCACAATACAATTTTACAGTATACTGCGGGAGATATACCTACTTTAATAAAATAAAAAAACCACCCCATAACACGTGCGGCGTGCCAGATCGACAATTTTCGATTTGCTTAATTGATTACAGTTTTGTATTTTTGTAATCTCAATTACTACATTAATACTTCCTCAACAAAAAGCAAATTACTTGTGTTGGAGTTGTTTACCGTGACATAACGTAGCTGACCACGGTCGCATTATGTTCAGCGGTATCTGCTAGTGATTGATGGCTCGCCATGAACCGGGATACGGGTCACTAGATGGTGCATTTTTGCATTTTATTTTGCAGACTGTAACCTCAAAATAGCATTTAAGTTCTGATACACATGCCTGCTACGCTTGCTACTGGTACGCTTGCATACCAGTTTCATGCACGTGCCAAATACATTCATTTATAACATGTAACAAAAACCCTGTTGTTCCTGTGAGGTACGTTATCAGAATCGATTCTCATATGTATGGACACAACTCATTTGGAAAAACTCTTCAATAAAAATAATCAAATTAAATATTTAATCATTCTCTCTTCTTCGTCGTGTTGGTCTTGATAGAGCGGTCGTGGCCACCATGTACTATCATTTATCTATCTATTTATTCATTCGTAATTGTGAATTCAAAGTGATATAATAATTAATTATGCACAAGCTCTGCTTAGTTTGGGACTAGATGGTGCTGTGTAAAAATGTCCCAAAGATTTATTTATTTGATTAACAACCTAAGTATGCTTCCGTCAAATCCGTCTTCTGGCAAAGACCGTTAGGTCAAAGACCTGTGCGAATCCATATGATTTTAAAATCTCTTTTTCAATAATTACAGATGATTACAAATGGTGTTATTTATTGTTTGGATACTTTAATATTGATTTTGTTAAAAAAAATGTTTTTTTTAATTTTCGATAAACAACTTATTTATGTGTTTAAAATGCTTCTATAGCCTAGTTGCTTGCCGCTTGCTCGTTTGCCATAACATAGGGGTGTTATAAAAAAAACATTTTTTTTTTTTGTTATAACCGTGTTTTCATTTATTGTCGTATTGTTATATCCACTTTGTATATATACAACGTGTATTAGAAATGCGTGGTCATATTTGAAGAGCTTATTCAGGGGACTCTATCGAACAACTTTTACTATGGGACCAACCCTGAAATCGCGAAAAAAAAAATAGCTGATCCTAACATTTTGTCGAGCGACATCGATGATTTAGTAGGGAACAGCTGATATTTTTTTCGCGATTTCAGGGTTGGCCCCATAGTAAAAGTTGTTCTATGCTATGCCCTGAATGAGCTCTTAAAATATGACCACGCATTTCTGATACACGTTGTCCCTTCCAGTTCATCCACTTGCATCTGCCACCACAAAAGAATATCTTACTATATGATTAATGGAAACGGGATCTACTAAAAATGGATAAAATCCGCGTTAGGGCTACTGCCGGCTACTAAGTAAGCGAGGAGAAGGACTGATGGACTTCAGACTGGTGAGGGGAACCCGGAATTTGCATACTATCTTCTTGCACAGCCCCCATTTTTTTTCTGTTTTGATACCTATTTTGGGATACCTACAGCTTTTGTATTTTAGGGAAAGTGCCAAGAGTTCGTTACTGAATTTTCGATGCTTGTTCTTGAATTGCCAATCATTTTAATTGATTTTTTTTAATGAGTCTTAATCATCAATCATCATTTGAAAGAAAGTACGAGTTTATGGAAATACACATGTAACACTGGTAATTACCAGGCTTTTTACCTGAAAACTTTAAAGGAAAATTATAGAGCAAAAAGTAAAACCATACAATACTCAGGCTAATCAGTTATATTATTCGACGCTTGTCAATATAAAACTGCACAATTACGTAAAAAAAAAAAAAACTACGTGTACCTTATTGAAATATACACGTAACACTGTATTTACCTCTCGTCTGTCAAAAGTTTAAACTAAAATTCTAGAGCAAAAAGTAAAACAATACAATACTCAGGCTGATCAAGTAATCAGTCATATTATTCGAAGCTTGTCAATATAAAACTACACAAATACGTGAAAAGATGAAAATGTATCTATGTGTACCTTATTAGGTTAACTGTCCACAGACCACATATGGTTTGTAGAGAGACTTCCATACCAGTCCACAGACCGTATGTGGTATGTTCGCACGTACAATTTCTAAGCCATCTGAAGCTGTGGACGTGAGAAGAAAGTCTCATATTTAATGCGGACTCGGCAGGACATGATTTCTTAAAAAAATCATAACTGGACTTATGGACCATACCCAGACATATGGAGCATTATTGAAATATACACGTAACACCGGTATTATCCTCTAGTCTGTCAAAACTTGAAAGGAAAATTCTAGAGTGAAAAGTAAAACCTTACAATATTCTTAGGGTGTTTCTTATGTATCATAAGTATGTATTTACGAAAAAAAAAAGTATATAAGTATTACATCCATTGTCTAGAACCCATAGCACAAGCTCTGCTTAGTTTGGGACTAGTGCTGTGCAAAAATGTCCCAAAAATATTTATTATTATTATTTATTTATTCAGGCTACGAGAGTCCTCCAATATTTTATGACAGAAAATTAACCAATAATTCCGGACAATGCTAGAAAAATCCGGAAAGATCTCAGTATTGAATAAAAAGAGCAAATTTAGTGGGTCATAAAAGAATTATACGAGCCCATTGGGGCGGCTAGGGGTATAAAAATCAAGGGCCTACACAATAAGTGCCTCGGGGTCCTTTTGCGGTGAGCGTGGGTTTCCACATTCAATTGAAAGCTAATACTATTAATATTGGAAGTAATTTAGAACACCATTTTACGGTTGTACAGATTTATTTTGGCGTTTGTGATTCTTTATCGAAGAATTTGTAGTATGCCTACATAACGCAATATATAATAATACGCAGCTTCCATCTGTTTGAAACCCAGTTCTTAAAATAATCAAGTCCCAAAGAACAGGACGCTACACTGTAAAAAAATTAAACCCTCCGAATTCATAACCTCCTCCTTTTTTTGACGTCGATTAAATAGATAATGACATTGTGAGCACAGACATACAAAAATATAGACGATGTGCTGCGAAACATCTAGTGAAGCAAAAAAAAAAAACTATGCTCCTTCGTGTACAAACAGCGCTCACGCATACGCTCACCACTTTCAGTGCATATGTTGCGGCATCGTCCAGTAATCATCGCGAAAGCAAATATCCTTCAGATACATGGTGTGTGCGTGAACGCTGGTTGTACACGAAGGAGCATAGTTTTTCATGGCTACACTATGATTGTTCGCAGCACTTCGTCTATATTTTTTACTATGTCTGTGATTGAAACGATTTTAATTAATTAAAAATTGTTCGGTAGATTAAAATATTTTTTAGAAATATCTGTGAAGAAGCTTGTCATCTTAGTCTTCCTGCGACCACACACGCTACAAAGCTTTCAAAAACAAACCAATTTAAATATTATACGCGATGTAATCCGGTTAATACTGTTTTATTATATTGTGTAGAGATCGCAAAAACCTAAGAAATTATTATCAATGGCTTAGTTATTTTTATTTTTTATTTATTTATTTCATAAAATGTGGTACAGTCTGTTACAAAAATATAGTATAAGCTAGGGATCGATCTTAAATAGTAGTAACAAATACAAAAGTACTGGTGTCCTAGCTAGGTTACAAAGTAGCTTGTGTTAAGGTCCGCCAGCCCTTGATTCCCTTAAATGAAGAACAAAAATAATGGAGACTGCTATGGACAGTGAGGTGCAATCTAAGTTCTATCTAAGCTATCTTATACTAAGTGTGTGTAGTATATGTGTAAGTAGGTATGGTGTGTGTGTAGAGAAGAGTGTATTGTATGTATGTGCATGAAAGTGGGTGTGATGTGTCGGGGGTGTAAGTAAGTGTGTGAACGGAGGAAAAAGAGGGGTGAGTTTAAGTGTGGAGCGTTATTTAGGAAAGTCACTATGATAGTGTTGTGAGCAGATCTTCAGAGTCATCATAATTTTTATTGGACAGAAAAATTGTTACCTGTTTTTTACAAACTTCGTAAGAAGATGGATTCACTGGAGTGGTAATGTTATTTCTATTATATAGAAATGGTCATAGGTAGTAAAAAAAACGTTTAGTGAAAGTAAAGTGTGGGAATGTTACATTACATGGATCGAGTTTTCTTCGAAGTGAAGATTGGGTTTGTATAAAAGGAGTTTTTGTGTGCTGTTGTAATATAGTGTTGAGTATGAATGTTTGGCGGACCGTAAGAACATTGCATTTTTGGTATAGGTCAAAGGTAGGGTAGAGCCTTGGACGGAAAGTGGCAACCTTAAGTATGGCCCTCTGAGCCACCTCAAGTGGCTTGAGTATGGTTTTTAGATATAAGACTTTGTAGCTCCGTTTTGATCAATTTCACGGGAGTAGCATACGACTTTTTATGTTATTTTTATTAAGAGGGCAAACGAGCAATCGGGTCACTTGATTGTAAGCAATCTCCGCCGCCCATGGACATCCGCAACACCAGGGAGTCGCTGATGCGGTGCTAATGCATTGCCGACCTTTAAAAAAAATTATACACTTTTCTTGAAGGCTTCCATGTCGAATTTCTATGTCTTCCATGTAGATGATTTTTTCCTAATATAAAACTGTAATTGTCTGTTTGTTAGAGCTTATCGCCAAAACTACTGGAACTATCTAGATGGAATTTGGCAAGGGCGTGGCTTAGATTAAAATATAAAATGTTTCTTAATTACTTTTCATACCTAGCAAGCAAAGCCGCGGGTATAAGCTATTATTTACTAAAATAGTTAAAATAAGCTATGCCAAGAAAATTAATTATTTTCCTTTTTAGGCACAAAACTATTAAAATTCGGCAAACTTCTAAAACACTGTTCCCGAAATTTTGAAACTTGTTGATGAAAATATGCCGAAGTTATAAAGGCTTGTAATCTTTAAACAATTTACGTAAAAAAGTTAATTCAATAACACTTTAGTTTCGTTGGTAATCTGTCCACTAAAATATTAAATTTTATCTAATGCTTATTAATAATAAAAATGCTATGCTGTGTTCTATAGGTACTATGTAATTTGTATGCCTTTCAAGGTTAAACATAGTGTGACTTAATATTCTATTTTTCCACCAAGTTTTTAACTTTTACCTATGTTTTACAAATAAATTATTTTGATATTGATTTTGATTTTGAAATAAACAAGCCTATGTCCAGCAGTGGACTGCGATAGGCTGAGATGATGATTGATGAAGTGATTAACCATTACGTAATCAGTTAATTAATGTCCCACTGCTGGACACGGGCCTCTTCAGAAAAAGAAGGGTTTAGAGCATAGTCATTTACCAATTAGCTAAGTTAATTCAAACGCTAGCGGCGTTGGAGGTCCCTTGAGTTGTCACTTGCAAGCTGCCAGAATGGCAATGAAGATGACTTTACGGTGAAGGCTTAAATCTCATCAGCCCATTACTGTCCCACTGCTGCACACAGGCCTTTTCTCAGAATGAGAAGAATTCAGGCCTTACTCCACCACGCTGGCCTAGGGCGGGCTTGCACTAACAACGACCTGATGCCGCCCTAAGAAAGGCCGGCGGGTGATAGATTGGGGAGTCTATCATCCGCATTGCACGGCCCTCGAGCTGCAGTGATGTCCCAAGTGTGCCCGGACATCGCTAAAAGAGACTTAAAGTTAAAGGTGGAAGGCCCTGAAATGGGCCGCGCTGGATGGGTCGCGAATGCCATGCAATGCAGTTCTCGTGGCCCATCCACTCAAGGCGAGAGTAGGCACACGGCGGAGTTTTTAGTGGGTGCGAGTCCCACATACCCGCACCGCCTCCCCGGGTGGTGTGATATGCGATAGGCATATTCTACGTCAAAAAAAAAAAAAAAAAAAGGCGGGCTTGCACTAGGCCAGCATAGCGTTGCTTGGTTTATAGGGTTCGAGGATAAAAACTCTGATGTTTTTTAGATGAAATACTTTAATATTGAGCACGGATCACAGTTTAAATAAAATATCTTAGAAAGCAACGTCTTCTACTCAATGCAACGGCCATTCGTCCTCAGACATCACCATTAATTCATAACCGAAACAATTTTTTTTAGAAAGTCATGCCCCAATATTATTCTATACGGTATAGGTACTATCTTGAGGAATGACATAAAACTTCACATCATTGTACTGGTACCCATCGATTTCTATATTTGACACAAATTGTCCTATAGAATTTACCTTAGCTCGGCCTAAGCCGGTAAGCACAATATTCTTCGTAATATTGCAATTCTGCGAACCTAACTGAACGAAATGGTCATATGTTATAAGATTTACTTGAACTACCTGAATCTACGAGAGCACTAGTGAAATCTACGAGAGCACTAGTGAAATCTACGAGAGCACTAGTGAAATCTACGAGAGCACTAGTGAAATCTACGAGAGCACTAGTGAAATCTACGAGAGCACTAGTGAAATTTTCGCAGTTTATTTTTACTGATTTTACCGGTTTCGAACAAAATTTTCCGCATAACCCATTGTTTATGTCCAAAAAACACACACGCCGTGAAGAACTGTATGGAGCACTCTCAAGTGTGCAGCAGCCTCACGATGTTTTTCACACGGTTAAAGCAAGTGATAATCAAATTCTGATCCGCACATGAATTCGAAAAGTCAAACGTGCGGGCCAGGTTTGAACTTAGACCCCCCTGCACGGAAGGCAAGCGTACAACCACTAGGCTAATAAATAAAAGAAGGCTTAATAAAAACTTCCAATTAGTGTTGCATAAAAATCGACTATCGATCTATCGATATTTCCCCCCTGAAATCAGTCATACTATCGATAGTAATGCATGATTTCGGACAATCGATACTGTCGATAGTATTGATACTATCGATAGACCTGTCGATAGTATAGATGATTAGGCGTCACTCAATGCCTGCTGAGTTAATTGTACTAATAATGCAATCTTATAATAATAGTGATTCGATGATTATATTTGTTGCACTCAAAATCCAAAGGTATTAACTAAAAATATACATAATAACTTCTTAGGTTTTCGCGATCACTACACATTATAATAAAACAAAGTTTGACCGGATTAAATCGCGTAAATTATTTAAATAAAACCAGTCAGGGAAACCTATTTAAATAATATACGCGATTTAATCCGGTTAAACTTTGTTTTATTAAAAATATACACTTCATTCATGATCCACAAACAAAAACGAAATTAAACTAATACGTTTATCTCTAAAAAAGTCTCAAATAAAATGTGTTTTTAGCAAATATACAGGGTGTTAATTCAACGAAGTTAAGGCCCTGGCAATCGGACGGGTTTGTGGAGTGATTAGGGCTGTCTCGTTTTACAGTTGCAATGTGTCTCACGAATGGTTTGAAAGAGGAAAGCTTTTTGAATGAAAGAAATTCACAAGAAATAAGGACTTAGTTTATATGATGAATTTTGAGGCAGGTAGGTCTAGTTCTCTCTTAATTGTGCCTGTTCATGATGTGACGTGTTTCTTTAGGAATAAAAAACTTTAAAAATAAAATATTGCACACTATATAAATATAATAAATAATTTTTTTAATTCAGAAAAGGCTCGTGTGACTATTTCCCATCCTGCCTATTTTACGCTACTTGAAAGGTTAAATAAACCTCCTTAAAAATTATACAGTTAGTTGAAAATATGCGTGGCAACCTTACAAGTAATCGAAAACCAACTTGGCGTCGCGTCGAGACGACTGGATGGAAAGTTTTTCTTTTCAGAGGAGATAAGTTAAATTGATATTTCGCCGTGGAGTTAAAGCTATTTCTTAAAAAAATCATTAGTCTCTTTTTGTCAACTAATGCTATTTGTAGAATACGACTCTTGAGTCCTTTCTTGAGTCATGGTATGGGACAGTTTATGGTATGAAGTTATGTGAATTAGCGTCACGGAACAAATCGTGACACAAATACACTCTGCAGCACGCGTGTTGGCTGCTTTATTGATGGGGTCCGTGTCAGCAATTTAAGTTACGCAGACGACATTGTGCTGCTTGCTCCCTCGATCAGCGCGCTCCTAAAGGTACTCGCAGTGTGTGAGTCGTACGCACTCTCACATTGACTAATCTATAATAATAGTAAGTCCAAATACATCGTCTTCAGGTCGGGTGCCAGGTGTCCCTCTTCGATTCCCCCCATTTTACTAAATGGGCTTCATATTAACAGGGTCTTCCAATTTAAATACCTGGGCCACCTGGTAATAGATGACTTGAAAGACGATGTAGATATGGAGAGGGGACGCAGAGCGTTGTCCGTTCGGGCGAACAAGCTGGCCCGCAGGTTTTCCCAATGTGCAGCCCCATTCAAAATAACACTATTTAAGGCATACTGCACATCGCTGTACTCGGGAACCCTGTGGTTCAGATAAACCCAAAAGGCTTACAACGTTCTGCAGATCTAGTTTAATAACGCGTTCAGGGCATTGTTGTGGCTGCCGCGCTATTGTAGTGTGTCGGCAATGTTTGCCGACGCGCGTACAGACGGATTCGACGCCGTCTGGCGCAAGAAGTCCGCCTCACTACTGCTCAGGCTGCGCGGCAGCCACAACTCCATCCTGCACATGATAGCCGCCCGGGCCCGGGCTGATAGTCCGCTTGTGTGGGCGCTAGTCGACCGGACTAAAGGTGGTTTCATACCGGCGAGGCGTGGCGTGGATGGGCCGAGCGAGAATTTAAATTTGTATGGCAACATTTCAATTCACGTCACGCCCATCTTTGGTGTAAGGTCTGGATGTGCGAGGCGAGAATTGAAATATTTGTTGGTACAACATTAAACTTTATTTCTGCATGAATAGAGTATTTATTACATTGCAAAACAGATACAAAAAACCCGCACCGTCACGCCCGGTCTCGCTCTGTCACGCTCGGCCGCGCTCTGCCACGCCACGCCCGGCCGCGCTCTGCCACGCTCCACCTCGCGATGTCTCGCGCAGACACATAACAAAAAAAACTTTATTGCTGCATGAATAGAGTATTTATTTGACAAAATCAGTAAAGGAACGTGGCGACAGGGATCACGCTCACTTACTACTTCCTCTGTATTTTCTGTTCCGTAGCACCTACCCGCGATGTACATTGCAGACCGGCGCCGGCCAGGGCGTGCTCGCGATGTACATCTTTTGGTGTGAAAGCGTCAGCGAGATTTCAATTCACGCCTATCCAATCCACTCCACGCCTCGCCGGTGGGAAACCACCTTTAATCCCTTTTAGTTAATAAGTACTAACATAGGTTAAGTTATATGTTACTAACACATTGGATCTATTGTTGTCTTAAATAAATAAGTACAGTCGGCTGCAATGCAGTGGTAACAGGTTAAGGTTGTTGGTTTTCGTAATTCAAGTGTTACCACTGACGTGCCGTCAACTGTACAACACCCTCACTAATTCAAACCAAAAAATTCAAGTAGTTTTGGGCGTCAGTTGTTATAATTTATATTATGTGTCACGATTTGCCCCGTGACGCAAATTCACATCACTTCATACCGAAAGCTGTCACATAAATAATTCAAAAAAGAACTCAAGAGTCGCATTCTACAAATTTCATTAGCTGACAAAAATCGAATAAGGATTTTTTTAAGAAATTGCTTTTACTCTATGGCTAAATATCAATTTAACTTATCTCCTCTGAAAAGAACATAATATTACGTGCGAAAGAATATAAATTTAAAATTATTTTCTTGCATAAAACTTTGTTGGAGCACACGATGACAGATTCTTATTTAAAAAATATTTTCATATTGAAAACTTTAAGTAGCGACTACACTCACATAAATTAAATGTTTATCACCATCTCATATTGTATCGCTTGTTGTACAATCAGAAGCAATAATATCTGCCTACTGGTGGACTTGAAACCGCCAATAATATCTATCTGATCCAAGCCACAAGTATAAGTATCCGACTGTTGTTTGAAGAGCCATTTTTATATTAAAATAACATAACATCACGCCTGTATTTCCCCGAAGGGGTAGGCAGAGGTGTTATAGTACACCCACATTTCGCCAGTTATGTTATAGTCCCATGTAATAGGGGGCGAGCCTATTGCCATTGACCGGGCACAAATCCAGACTCCGGGCTGCTACTGAGAATTTCTCAATGAAAAAAAACCCAAGAACCCCCCCCTTTTATATTAAGTTGTAACATTATTAACTGGGGAAGAATGTACACATCATAACATACAACTTTTACTATTGAAGCAACCATGAATACGCGAAAAAAAATTGATATCCATTACAATTTGCCGATTTATCTGGACACAAATGTTAGAGGACAGCAGATATCTTTTTTCGATTTCAGGGTTCATCGCATAATAAGAGTTATACATAATGACAACCACATGGTACCGCATGTCGTTTTGTTTTGGCAATAAATCATTTTTCTTTCTTTCTTTCTTTACATACATAGACACTTATTTATCTGTTCTATCCACAGTCAGACAGCTATTTTTAGCGATTTTAAAACCATCGATAGGCAGATATTATTGTTTCTCACTGTACCTACCTAACATTCTAGTAGTTTACGCTTACCAAGATAGATGGCGCTAACTACCTCTTACAAACCGAAGCAATTTAGTTAAATCTGTTGGATTGTTCCAGTAATAAAACTGAATTCTTATTCTTATTCTTTATTGTACACACAAATATACATTTAGATTACAGTAGGAAAGTTTATGTACATCGGCGAGCTAAACTCAGAACTGAGTTTTCTAACAGCAAACCTTAGAGCATAGCATATGAATCTTATAGGCATCGGATTATGTAGTCGAATGAGCATCATACTAATAATTAACTTTCTTATATCACTACCAACTAAATCAAACCCATATTATTTTACGTCAAAAGAGGATTACACTGATTTTCATCAGGAAAAAAAGTTGGCAGAAAACGTCATGTTGTCGTATCTAGGTAGGTACCTAATAGTTGTATTATCATCGAAAACGGGTAGAAGTTATGCTTACATCAGGCAAAGAGTAAAAAAAAAATTTTGATTTCCTTTGGAATTATGATTAATTTGAATAATATTTTCGTCGTAATTTCTCATACCTAATCTGAAAGCCTCATTATTACAAATTCTACTGAGTCATTAAAATCGTGATTCAAACAAAATATTTAATAATTTTGAAAAGCCTTTTTGATATAAATTACTGCTGCATTCAGAAGGTTTACTGGCTAGGGACTTGACCTGCTTAAAACTTGGTGCAAAGTTAGAAGTTTTAATAAAACGAGTTGAGATTTGAATTCAAAATTTACCTATAGCGGAAATAAATATTTTTTTTTCTAATTTGAATATATATTAAGGAAAACAGCGCCACAAAAAGGACTCTGAAAAGATTTTGCAGAGATACGTCTATAGATATATTTGACTCCACTCCAGTATTAACACCTGAATTACGAAAACCGTCCTTACTCCTCACGAAATAAAGACGCTGTCAATATCAAACTATCAACACTGAACGGTCGACTTTTGCCAATGAAGAGTTAGTTAAATTACTGAGAATTTTAATGGCACCATATTTGGTGAAGTCCATTGTGCCCAAATCCAGAAACATAAGTTTTGTGGAGTTAAGTTTATATATTTTTAACACGCTAGTACTAGCTTCACTTGTACACTGAGTAACTAAATAACTATTATTTTATTATTTTTAACGCATTTACGCATGCGATGCAAAATCTAACGATTGAAATTGTGGAAAGAAAAAATCGCTCACGAGCAGTATTCGAACCTGCGACTCCTGGCTTAGTACGCCTGTGCTTTAGCCATTAAGCTACCGTGAACACTACTCGTGGTATCGAAATTAACCTCCACTTTTGGTACGCTATTTGTGAATATTTTTAACCCAATTTTTTTCTTGATAGAAAATCAGGGTGCTTTTAACTAACATTCTATTTGGCTGTTCAGTACATTTGGTATAATCAAAGTCGCTCTTTATGCTTAGAGTTTCTTTGAAGGATAAAATCAGTAACAAGATTACCCGAAGAAGAAACGGAGTGACCGACATAGCTTGTAGGATCAGTAAGCTGAAGTGGCAGTGGGCTGGCCATGTCTGTCGAAGGACCGACGGCCGCTGGAGCACACAAGTCCTTGAGTGGAGCCTGCGAATTGGCAAACGCAGCGTATGCCAGGTGGACCAACGACCTGGAGAAGGTGGCTGGGGGGGACTGGATACGGAAAGCAGAGAACCGAGTGTTGTGGCACAACTTGGCAGAAACCTATGTCCAGCAGCGGACTGCGATAGGCTGAGTTGATATTGGTTGATTTGGTATTATTCTGACCCTTTCTTCCTGGCTCTTTCTTAACTCCTCACGTCAAACATTAAAACAACTTACCGAATCATTTAGGTGATCGTCAAACCGGCAAAGTTTTCCACTATTTATTTAGAGTTAGACCCTTCTCCTTTCCAAAGGGTTATCCAAAACGTACTTTTGTACATTAATGAGTTAGAAAACTTTTGGCAGGCTCTACGTGGCTTGTTTACGGGTATCGTTAGCGCCTGTGATTAGATTAGGGAGAAAACTTTTGGGGACTGTAATTAAGATAGGAAAGGAATAAGGAATGAACTATTGCCTTTCTTAAGTGTTCGTAATCTATAAGATCCATTGCTGGGGGTGTTGGACGCTTAGAACTGCTATTATCTTAACTAGTCTTAGGTTTTTGTTTTATCTTGACCTAATTCCCTTGTTCAGGACTCAGCAGATGTAACTTGCTTGTGTTATAAAGTTTTGGATTGATTAATAATAAATTTATTGTGTAACAAAGGTACCCTATTATTCTAAATAATAACAATAATGATACACTTCACTTGACTATAATTCTATAATCTAACTAGCTGTACCCGTAGCTTTGCCTTCGTAAACAAACGGTTATTTATTTTCTGAATTTAATTCATGAATGATAATGAGAAAAAAACAGATAATCTATTCTTCCGCAGTCGCCGGCGACCTTGCACCCGTTGATAGGTGACTAATTGCAGAAATAATAGCCAATTTTTTGTACAAATAAATTAATTCAATTGTAAAATTGCGCAAACCAAATTTACTAAAAAATCTATAATCTAATGAAAAACATTTGGTCTGAACTAGATAAGTAATATCAATATAATACTTCGTACATCAGTGCGTACAAGCAATACTTATAAATTACATTCCGACCTCTATACAAGAACCCTACTCTAAACCACAGTATAAAGTGATACATCCTTACTCTGTGTCTGAACCTACGTTTGCCGACCAGACCAGTAAGCCTCCAGATGCCGCCTAAACAAAGTTTTGCATGAGAACACAGTCGTAAAATGTTGGCGGGGACCGGAGGGCGGATGGCGCGTTATGATTGGTCAGCTCCAAAGTTCGGTGGTATGATTTCGTATGATTGATGCCGCTCGATGACGGACTGAAGACGTCCTGATCGGCGGGGCGTATGGTTTCTGGTTTCTGCTAATAACAATAATGATACACTTCACCTGACATAACATAACATAACATCACGCCTGTATTTCCCTGAAGGGGTAGGCAGAGGTGTAATAGTACACCCACATTTCGCCTGACAATAATTCTATAATCTGTTATGAAACATTCGTTCTAAACTAGTTAAGGAATATCTACACTTCAGAAATCAGTACCTATGAGCTATACATATAAATTACATTCAGACCTCTACAACATGTTATTGAAATAACTGAAAACCTCTTAAAGGGTCATTTTACTCATCAGTATGTACAACTTTTACAAGGTCAACAACAGCAGCAAGTTTATGGAGCATTGAAGTCATCAACTCAGACAATTACAGTTAATTCCATTGCTGGATGAAGGATGAAGGTCTCTCCTGTCTGTTGTCTCCTTAGGAGACAACTTATCGTAAATTCAACCGCAAATAAATGATAAATAAACCATTATAAAAGGAACTGGCTTAGTAAATCAGTTGCATACAAGGGAGGCTCTGCTTATACTAATTTTATTACCATGAATATGCTCTTGATTGTACTATGGGCGGGATACTTCAAAACAGTTCAGAGTTTGCCCTAAATTGAAAGGTTATCGCTATCAATATTCATTAAATGAACTCATTAAGGGCAATTAGTATATACACGCTGAAATTTGAATCGCTTATTTCCCGAAAAGGGGTCATTGTACTCATCATTATGAACAACTTTTACTATGGGACCAACGCTAAAATCACAAAAAAAAAACAGGTAGTTCCTACATTTTATTGATTTAAGTGAACACAAATGTAGGGACCAACTGATTTTTTTTTCGCGATTTCAGGGTTGGTCCCATAGTAAAAGTGGTTCATAATGATGAGTACAATGACAACTTTTCGGGAATTAAGCGACTCAAATTTCAGCATGTATATATAAGGACAGTTCTTGAACATTTTTTTATCGGTGTTGTTTTTAATAAGTAAAAGCAACCAGGAGCCCAAGTATGAATTTCACATTCAACGATCATCAACATTAACACAGTCTGTCCCAGTCCATTGTTGGAAATTGGCCTCTCTTAAGCTGCGCCACAACCTTCTTCAGGTCGTCGGTCCACCTAGATGAGGGATGCTCTAAGCTGCGTTTGCTGATTCACGGTCTCCACTCAAGGACTTGTCTGCTTCAACGGCTATCAGTCCTTCGACAGACATGGCCAACCCACAATCACTCCAGCATGCAGATCTAACAATCTATCCGGTCTCTCTAGTTTGTCTCCGGATAATCTCATTACGGATCTTATTTTTCAAAGAAACGTCAATCAAACCTCGCTCTATAGCTCACTGAGCGAACTTAAAACTACCCCCCATAGCCAAGTTGGATGGAGAAAAAAATCAAAATGTATGGGAATGACATATCTCAACGAAAAAGTCATTAGTTGTGATATGTCATTCCCATACATTTTGATTGCTTTCTATTAGCGTTGACGATTGTAGATTGTCATCTTGGCTAGGGGGGCTGTGGACTAGCCCAACTTTCAGTGTCTACTTACCATACTCCTCAGTACCTCCTCGTCTCGCCAGGGGCGCTTTTGATTTATGAATGAAAATCGTTGAATTCGATGAAAATCAAACTCATACTCGTAGAAATCCTATTCAGGTTATAAATAAGAATTAAATGGTTTGATCGGTGAAATCAGAACTTTTAATTTCTAAGAATCTTTGGAAATGATTTATTTAGCTTTTCGTAGGAGAGTTCGTGGCTAAGTATAAACCACGTAGATTGTATGATCTGCAAGGTTAAGCTACACTTGCCGTGTTCAGTCCGTGGATGGGTGACCATTTCGATGCACATTAAAACCCCTCTATGCCTCGGAGAACACGTTAAGCTGTCGGTTCTGGTTGCCATACGAATATCTAAGGCAGTCTTTACGGGTAGTCAAAACCCCGAAAGCCTGTCAACCGATAGTCTAACCTCCGAATGTCGGTATTGCCCAGTACCTGGGTTGCGGGTGGTTTGATGGTAGTTACGTGTAAAATACAGCCACATCTGGCTGAGAAAAGGCGAGGAGAATGATGATTTATTTAACTTTTTCCTACCATAATACCAGACAATCTTCCGTAGTACAATAATAATAATAATAAAAAAATAAAAAATAAAAATCTTCCGGACATTTTTACACAGCACTATCTAGTCCAAATAATAGCAAAATAATGGCATACCTCATGCCACTGCTTGACATGAGATTGTTGATTGGCTTTCAGAAATGAGATACCGTTTTCTTCTCCGGGCTTCTTTGGCTCTCTCACTATTCATTGCCAATCTGAGAGCCCGAAATAAAGATTTAAACCAACTAATCGATATGCATTTAATGCATTAAGTATAACATAAATTACCTTATTTCCTGGCGCCTGTATGCAGATAGCATGTTGCAACTGATAAAAAGGGTCAAGGCTCGTCGGGCGCCTTAGACAAAACATTGAGACGAGTGGTTACGTAACTAATATGTAGTTAGGTCAGCCGCTACGTACCTACTTTGATCACAGATCGTACCATGAGGCGGGGATGTGTTTGAACTTTGATTTGTAGGTACCTTAAATAACTGCAAAATGATCGCTGAAATGTCTTCAACCAGTGCATCCTGCCCGTCATGACCTGCAGTGCCGAGTCGTGGTCACAAGTGGTCTAGTCCACAAATTCAAGATCGCTCGGTAATGGTAATGGTGACTGGGACTGATGGACCCATGCATGGAAACACGGTTGGGGTGCGCGCCCGCATCACGCCTCATACGTTGCCAGCACTCCCGTTTTGTCGCGTACTATATTTAATACTCAGGTACTTGTAACAATGAAAATGGCCAGATCGGCCGGATATAATGATATATTAATTCCAAACGAATGCTTCTTCTTCTTTTTATTTTTTTAATGTAGGATGGCGAAACGAGCTAAAGGCCCACCTGATGTTAAGCGGTTACCTTTGCCCATAACAACTGCTATACCCCCAACGAAATATATATACCCCCTAGGCTGTTGCGGGTTGCCTAAATGGTACCGCAAGCATTGAGGTAATATTATTACAAGATCGTGGATCAGCCAACCCAGAGAGCACTTCTTATCAGCGGAAGGAACGAATGAAGTCACTATGTCTTGTATTTAGAGTCAATTATTATACTTTCAATTCATCATATTTATATCAAGCCAATTAAATTATTTAATAAATCTCGTCACTAGCCAACTTGATCATATTATATAATTTTAGCCTAATTATCAATTTAATTAACGATGTATCGATTAAAAGTTTAATCACGTTGGCAACATTGGATTCCTAGAAATTATAAAATAACGTGTAACTGTCATTTGGCGGGCAGTTAGCCCGCCAAATAAAACTTGGAATAAACAACATGTCTTGATGCTTCGTGTTATTGCATTCATCACCTCAGTGACCGCAAGTCGGTTCGCCAAACTGAGACATGAAGATGGAAAGTCTCATGTGATTGTAGTTTCTCAGATCTATTATCTATATAGATAAATTTATCTTCTTCAGATATCTTACTTTTCTAAGGAAATGTTATGCACATGTAGGTACGTTTTTTTTTTTTCAATTTTAAGTAAGTAACTTAACGTACCAAGCTCTGTCTATGCTGTGCTAAGCGATTCACTCCTCTGGAAAGATATCTGGTTTTATTTAATTGCCAATGTAAGCTAATCTCAGATACGAATGATAAGTTTCTATGATACACACGTACTTTGTATGATCTGCGATAGTACAGTCGACCGCACGTCAGTGGTAACACTTGAACTACAAAAACCGCCCTTACTGCATACGAAATAAAGACGTTGTCAATGCGAAATGTTACCAATGTCGTGCGGGCAATAGTACCTATACAGTTGCTATGCCTAAATGCCCTTTTGTAAACCGTTGGTTGATCTATGACCTACCAAGGAAATAATCCCCCCCACCCCTTTTAAATTTTATCGAAGAAAATAAAACATGCAAATACAGTCTTTATTGATCATAATAAATTGCACAAATATTATTACGTTATTACAATTATTTCAAAGTAAAGTATGCAAGTTTATATGAATTTCAGTGTGAAGGTTGGTATTATTTTGCATTCAAAAATATTTTTATGTTAGTTTGGTTCCCTGATATCATTACCAGCCTTTCTACCCCGCCAACTACCCGCTATATATTTTGTACATTCCAAGTCCATCCAATGGTTGTCTGTAAGAAATCGCTATAAGCGATAAGACCGTCAATTCGTCGCCTCAGTGCTTGAATGTCCAAACGACCATTGACCGAATTTTACCGGAGACGTTTTTTTAGTTTATTATTGATTTAAGAGAAACATTTTTAAAACTTTGAAGATTTAAGAATAATGTAATATATACTATAACACACTAACACACTAACGCAAAGCAATCATTCTTAATTTTTTTCTCATGTATCTGGTCTGCTCGACGTCCGTATGTCACTGCAGGGATCCAGCAGAATACCAGCGTCAGGTATAATACCTGGCACATGCTGAGCTGGACACCCATTTGGTACAATATTGAG
Source organism: Asteroscopus sphinx (assembly GCA_949699075.1). NCBI lineage: Eukaryota > Metazoa > Arthropoda > Insecta > Lepidoptera > Noctuidae > Asteroscopus > Asteroscopus sphinx. The sequence continues at coordinate 8,995,514 of OX453025.1, read as the reverse complement.
ACACATATCACACTTTCTTATTGTATTTTTACCTGTATGTCCTGTGTCTTGTTTTTGTACTAAATAAACGTTTTATCTATCTATCTATCTATCTATCTATCACTGAGGCGACGAATTGTTATTACTGTATTATATTATCTGTTGTACTGTGCTCATGTTTTTTATAACTTTAGCTTTATTTTATGGTGTGCAAAGAATAAATTATACTCTATCTGTCTACCCCCCGCAGAATATCTGTTTTACCCCGCAGGGGTAATTGCCCCCAGGTTCGGAACCCAGTTCTTAGAGCGTAGTGTAGTGGACACATATGTTAGTACAGCACCTAGTCGGTAAGAATCCGACATATCCCTCCGCCTTCCCCAGACGGAGGATATCCATGAGAATTTTCACCCGAAAAATAAAAGGTATAGTGTATGCAGGTAAAATTATCTTACAAGTCTTTTAAATGAACAAAATGTTCTTAATTATTTGATAAGGAACCGGACGCAATGGTAATGAATTACAGATTACTTTGTATTACCTAATTAGGTCACAAAGTCATTAAAAAAATCCAGAATCTGTATTGTACCTACGTCAATTATTTTTTATTAATTATTAAAAAAACTTTATCTTAATAAAGTTTTAAACACCAAACTAATAAGAAACTTTTTTTAGTTTACTACATAGGTAGGTAGAGCTGATAAAAAATTATAATTGAATTTGCAACCCAATGCAATATCATTTTATATTAAATAATTGTTTTGTTAACCATCTTTATCTGTAAGTATATTAAACAGTCATTAACGAGATTAGAAAGTCAAAAGATGTCGGAAACAAGATAAATTTAATAAAAACAATGTAATTTTTAGGGTTCCGTACCCAGAGGGTGCCAAACGGGACCCTGTTACTCTCGCTATGCTGTCCGTCCGTCCGCCCGTCCTTCTGTCTGTCACAGAGCTGTATCTTTTGAACGGTAATAGGCAGCTGGTTGAAATTTTCTCAGAATACCTATGTGTTGCCATGGTTGCGGTTGCGGTTGCTCTATGTGTGTTGCTAACTTGCTATGCCCTCTATCACGACAAATACTAAAAATAAAAAAGTTTAAAACCAAAGGGGATTTTTTAAGCGTGACTACAGAGGCCCACTTGTTAGTGAAAAACTACGGGTTAGTATTGAACTAAGTTTCCGGGACTTGTCGCGCACAATTAAATCAAAATATAACAAACATTTTGACTAAACTCGACGTTTCGGTCAAGTTGCATTGGCCGTGGTCACGAGCAGTCCCGGAAACTTAGTTCAATATGAGTGAAATTCGCGAAAGTTTAAAAACTTCTACGATTTAGTATTTTAATAAATTGAACAACACACAAATTTATGAACGACAAGGTTGCCCTTGTCGCTCCGGTATCGGAGCAACATGTTGATCAGATAGGGCTTTCAGAATGCTATTAGAACTGCCATGCGTTCTGGTTAGTAAGGACGCGGTCTTTTTCCTTACTATAGCGTAGAAATAATTTGTTTGTTCACACTTCAGTGAACATATTGGACGAACTACAGTATCGTGGCAGCCCCAACAGCATCTTGAAACCATTATTATATTGTATTCACAGGACGTCCAGAGCTTTACGAGTATAGTTAGATAGACCCACCCGTGTAGAAGTTCTGGCAGTAGGTAGCAAGTAGCTTTTCTCCTACTTGCTCGGAAATTGGTTCATTATTAAAAAAAATAACCCATCACTCGGCTCTTATCCGTACGCAACGAAATAACACGCCGGCAATTTCTAACACGACATTAATATAAATTTTTGTAAAGTTTTATTTAAATTATGCTAGCGAGGTTTTTAAGAACACACACAAATTAGGTGTTTGATTTTAAAGGCTGAAAGCGCATTTATTTTTTTCAACATTTTAATATAGGACAAGAACCGCGCGCGGACGAATTGCCGCGAATGAAAATTAGTTAGGTACTGTTGAATTAATCTGTGCATTGTTTCCTCGCAAATGAGAAAAATATACTATAAAAGTCTCGGCCGAAATAGCAGTTAACGGCCTCGTTGAGTTATCACTTCAAATCACTTCGGTAGTACTCAGCTTCGCCTCGTCGTTCCAATATTACTCGGCCGTCAATTGCCTTATTTTTCGCGTGGACAGTAATGTACATACTATTAATATTTATTTTGGATACCTCCAAACTGACGACGACGACGACGACCACTGTGGAGGAACGAGGTATTATGTTCGAAGAAGGTAATAACGGACCAAGGTAGACAATTTCAATCCTATTTGTTTCAAAATTTTGCTAAGATGTATGGGATTAAATTAGCAAGAATGACTGCTTATCACCCAGCCTGTAATGGCACGATTGAGCGTTTACACCGCACACTTTATTGTGATGTTTCCATGTCTAAACCTAGGCCATTTGTAACAGCTACCCACAGACTTCGTGTGTTTGAGGCATTACACAGCCTTAGCCACCCTGGAGCTAAGGCCTCTATCAAACTGGTCAGTGACTGTTTCGTGTGGCCTTCTCTTAGAAAAGATGTACGTGCTTGGGTAAGAGAGTCTGTTCCTTGCCAAAGGTCAAAAGTGACGAGACATATCAGGTCTCCTATTGGTAAATTTGAGCTACCAGATGCCCGCTTTGCAGAAGTTCATATGGACTTAATCGGACCACTCCCAGTATCATCCAATTTTAAATATTGTCTTACTCTAATCGACGGGTTTACAAGATGGCCTGATGTAATTCTACTTCCGGACATGACAGCGGAAACAGTGACGAAGGCAATCAATCCTATTTGTTTCAAAATTTTGCTAAGATGTATGGGATTAAATTAGCAAGAATGACTGCTTATCACCCAGCCTGTAATGGCACGATTGAGCGTTTACACCGCACACTTTATTGTGATGTTTCCATGTCTAAACCTAGGCCATTTGTAACAGCTACCCACAGACTTCGTGTGTTTGAGTCATTACACAGCCTTAGCCACCCTGGAGCTAAGGCCTCTATCAAACTGGTCAGTGACCGTTTCGTGTGGCCTTCTCTTAGAAAAGATGTACGTGCTTGGGTAAGAGAGTCTGTTCCTTGCCAAAGGTCAAAAGTGACGAGACATATCAGGTCTCCTATTGGTAAATTTGAGCTACCAGATGCCCGCTTTGCAGAAGTTCATATGGACTTAATCGGACCACTCCCAGTATCATCCAATTTTAAATATTGTCTTACTCTAATCGACGGGTTTACAAGATGGCCTGATGTAATTCTACTTCCGGACATGACAGCGGAAACAGTGACGAAGGCAATCAATCCTATTTGTTTCAAAATTTAGCCAAGATGTATAGGATTAAATTAGCTAGAACGACTGCTTATCACCCAGCCTGCAATGGCATGATTGAGTGTTTACACCGCACACGTCGTTGACGTCTGTGGTCTAGTGGTTCGAGTGTCGGACTGCTGATCGACGACCTCGTGGGTTCGATTCCCACAGGACACAAATATTTGTGTGATGAACATAAGTGTTTGTGTTGGTCTTGGTGTTGCTTATCTATACTATAATCTATACTATAATAAAACTGTAAAGGTCGAAAAGTCTGTACATTGAGTTTTTTTTCGCGAAAACCGGCAGGGGGACTAGAAATAAGCTATAGAACTCGAATCAATCGTTTAAAAAATTTATGTCTGTCTGTCTGTCTGTCTCTCTGTCTGTCTGTCTGTCTGTCTGTTTGTTACCTCATCACGTGAAAACGGCTGAACGGATCGTAATGAAACTTAGCATTTGTATTGGTATTAGTCTAACTTAAAATATAGGGTATGTTTTATCTGAATCGGTTGAGTAGAATCAGCGATACAGCTTGACCCCTCTATTGTATTAAGTTGCATACAAAGTAGAGGTCATGATTGTTGGTTGGATGCAGGTTGCAGGTTCCTAAAAATACAACTGGATTCTATTAGTATTATAGAAAATATAGAATAACATAACATAGCCCATCACTGTCCCGCTGCTGGGCATGGCCCTCTTCTTGGAATGAGAAGAGTTAAGGAACTGGATATTGTTAGTGTAATAGATTATCATAACATAATCAGCTCATTATCTACTGCCCCACTGCTGGGCACGGACCTCTTCTCGGAACGAGAAGAGTTAAGAAACTAGAAAATATAGAATAACATAACGTAGTCAACCCATTACTGTCCCACTACTGAGTATGGCCCTCTTCTCAGAATGAGAAGAGTTAATGAACTGGATATTATTAGTATTCTAGAATAACATAACATTACCAGCCCATTACAGTCCCACTGCTGGACACGGGCCTCTTCTCAGCATAAGAAGAGATGTGGTTAGTGTTATAGAAAAACATAAATTACTTCCCACTGCTGGGCACGAGCGTCTTCTCAGAATGAGGGAGTTTAGGGCTAATTCCATGAAATGCCATCACCTTAGCCGGTTGGTTGTAAAAACAAAATATAGTATGGTCGGTAAATAGTGTAATCGTCTGTGTAGGCGCTTAAATGTATATATTTGAAGATATTGTGTTCATAATTATGACACGATGTTATTTTCCGACATCCACGCGGACGGAGTCGCGGGCACAGCTAGTGTGTTATAAGTATGTATTTACAAAAAAAAGTATATAAGTATTATATCCATTATCTAGTACCCATAGTACAAGCTCTGCTTAGTTTGGGATTAAATGGGGCTGTGTAAAAATGTACCAAAAATATTTATTAAATTATTATTACACATTTCTCAGCGTGTAGCACTCCACCACAGATTTATAAAATAATGGTAGTTTCACAAAACGATAACCTGGGTTTTGATATTGAAATCAAACACAATTCTGAATTGGACATTTCCTTCAGGAAAAAATTACATAGGAATTCGTTGACAGCTTCACTCACTGAACTAAAGGTGATATTTAAGAGTGATGTGGAGAGGCTCGTGCAATATTTAAAAAGGCTCGTGGCTAAGTAGCAACCGCGCGTATTGTATGATCTGCGAGGTTAAGCTACACTTGCCGCGGTCAGTCCGTGCGATGGGTGACCATTACGTTACACATCGAGACCCCTCCATGCCTCGGAGAGCACGTTAAGCTGTCGTGTTACAACTTCCGGCTCCCGCCACCAACACTTCCTACAAATAGGTTACATTTTAAATGTCTACAATACTTTGTGATTAGAAGTAATATTGATTAAGGTTATTTATTCATCCATAGTTATTAATTATTGAGTTAAATATCAACATTCAATAAGTAGGTATTATAATAATTTCATAATTATGTTATTCGAAAACGTTGTGACGTCACTACCGCTGATTATTTATAAAAATAGGTGTTAACGTTAAAAGGGGCTCATTCTTCTGTTGTCGGTGGAACACAATAAACCATGTTACGGGAAGTCTACAGTTTTTTTCTTCAATTAGCTATCGTGCTGCAATCTTGCTACCAACCGGCGTTTACAGTCGGTCCCGGTTGCCATACGAACATCTATGGTAGTCGTTACGGGTAGTCAGAAGCCCGAAAGTCTGACAACTGTCCTAACCTTCGAATGTTGGTATTACCCAGTAACTGGGTTGCGGTGTTCTGATGGCAGTCGCACCGTGTGATATCTTATCTTAGATAAGAACAGATGATTAGACTAGAAGCCGACCCCAACTTAGTTGGGAAATTAATAATTAATATTCGATTTGATTCTTTTGTAATTAGACCTACTTAAGGAACCCTATAATACTGAGCATGGCCCGACATGCTCTTGGCCGGTTTTTTTTTATATTGATATCACTGAAACTCGTCAATAGCTACCTTTACCGGCGGTAAATGTCATGTCTCTGATAGCTACTAAATAAAAAGAAAAAAGAAAACGGTTGACAAACAGAGGACAAAAGGTGAACTGTTTTGACTTTGCCTATTTATTTATAGATACTTAAGATATTTTGATTGCTTTCACATTTAATCGCGATCACAGAAATAGTAAAAAAATATAGACGAAGTGCTGCGAACAATCACAGTGAAGCCAAAAAAAACTATGCTCCTTCATGTACAACCAGCGCTCACATGCACCTCAAACCGTGCTCACCCCTCTCAATACACATGTCGTGACATCGCGATAGCAAATATCCTTCATTTGCATGGGCTGTGCGTGAGCGCTGCTTGTACACTAAGGAGCATAGTTTTTTTCTGTGATCGCGATACAGTCTTAACTGTAAGTTTGCACTGACGGAACATTCACATAAAAACATGTTGAAATGTCAGTTTTCTGTCAATGTATCGAATCGCGTTCGCATTATCACACAACTTGTTGAAACGAAACTTGTTTGACATTTCATAGTCTATTGACATGTTTCACAATCAATTTCGATACACTTCAAAGTATCTGCTTTCGGCCATACATGTTTACCGACCTCATTGGATAACACAAAAAACGAGATTTATACAAGTTTTGACACATGATTAAGCATCAGTGCGAACGTCAGCCGTGACAAATCTAATAGACAAACATGTCGATGTATAAGTTTTTAGTCAGTGCAAACACAGCCAATAACAAATCTTGAAATCTGTCAAAGAATTTTCCCAGTTTTCTGCAGTGCGAACGTAACAATCAACAAAACAAGTTGTGACATTAGTTTCATATGACAAGTTTCGAGACATTACATGTTAAATGTTTTTTGGTGCAAACCCACAGTTATGTTACCGAAATAAATGCAGGTCTTAAAAGAAATTGTGTGAATGCTTTGCGAATACGTAGTCCTCGAACTCTTATAGCCATCCCTTACTTTAAATAGAATTGTATGCAAATGATAAGGGTCGCGGTCGGTGGCGTACGTGCTGTTAGACCGTGGTTCGGATTAGGCTTTTCAAAATAATATAGATAGTTTAACCACAAAAATTTAATTAGGATATAGAACAAAAATAACAAAACAATGAAAAACGTGTGGCTCTAGTAGATGTTGGAATGAGACTGAAGGCACAGATTACTACCTGAACTCTGAAGGGTTCCTCTTGACATTTCGGCGCTGGCGCCACCGCTTGCCCATAAATCTTAGTTACACAAAGGACCTTTATGAATGCAGAAATGCATTCCTTACATTTGTTTTTGCTACGTATAAAAAAGCAGGGTTATAACAGCCCCCCGTTTAAGTGGAAACTTATGCTTTACAAAAGCGAAGTTTACAAACAAATTCTTTCAAAATTTTAAGTGCGGTATGGGCGCCAATTTAATTATGTTCTCATTGTTTCGTGAGTTATGTGGGTTTAAATTTATTACAGTGAGCCAGACGTTTTCTATGGAAGCAGTAAAATACATGATAAACAAGACTTATATAAACATGAAATAATTGAATCCAATGTGGATAGTGAATTAGACGTTTCCTGAATATTACAATAAGAGTAATTACTTAATTAAACTAAATTCTAAGTGAATATAATGAAAATAAAAACTAGGAATATTTGTATACTTAGATCTACTTTGACTTAAGCTATATATAATAATGGTTTGGTAGAAAGAGGGCATAAGACTTAGATTAACATAATGAATTACAGGGACAGGAATGTTTTTATACTTACTATTTAATATATTGACTGTTTAAAAATTAAAGATACAATTTCCGTAGGTGCATTAATGAGTGGATATTATTTATACATATATAAGTTTATACGAAATTCAGCACATAATTAGGTAAATGTTTTTAATGTTTTCGGCAAAGTAACACACACAAACAAATAAAAAAAAACACAAATACAAAACAGATCTTTTGATAACAATATTTGCAGAAGGTTGTCATATTTTAACTTAATAGACTAGGCTTAGCATACTTAGTTGGAGCACATTTAACGAGCATTGTGTGATGTGAAGTAAGAACATAAGTAAGAACATAGGTTTTCTAATATTATGCTAAGTGATTTTTTTTTGTAATAAAATGGCGTTATAGTAATAAAAATGCTAATAAAAAGAAAAAGAAACTTATAAGCTAGGTGGATTACGACTAGCTAATTTTACTTCATCGTAGTGATGTTTAACATGTCTCCTATTGATTAGGAGAGAAAGTGTGTGGTTGCCATGAATTTTGACTACTTTATAAGGACCTTTCCACACCGGTGATAATGCTTTTCGCATTCTTAAGTGATTTTTTAGGTACACTATGTCACCAACTTTATACGTTACTGGTCGAGATCGTCGGTCATAATATCCTTTCGATATTTCTTTAGATTTTGCTATATTTTCGAGGGCCTTGTTATGGGACAATTTTAAACGATGATTTAGCATCTTGATATATTCGTGGTAAGTACTGGTGGAATTTAGCTCATAAATTGAGTCTGGTAAATAGGGTTTGTGGCCAAACAGCAGTTCGTAAGGTGTAAACTGAGTAGTTGTATGGACATTAGTGTTATAAGCAAGTATTGCTGTGTAAACGTATTTATGCCAATCTGTTTGGTCGTTGTTAACGTAAGATTTTAGATATTCTTTAAGAGTAGAATGACTTCTTTCTAAGGCGCCTTGTGTCTGAGGGTGGTAAGGTGTGGACCACAGTTGTTTTATTTTAAGGAATTCACAGGTCTTTTTGAATAAGTCAGCCGTAAAGTTGGTTCCTTGGTCAGTTAATATTTTTTTTGGTATGCCAAATAAGGAAATGAAGTGGACCAGGCATTCACAACATTCTTCTGCTGAGGTATTCGATATGGGATAGGCAAAAGAGAATTTTGTTAGGTCATCTTGGAGGGTAAGTATGTATTTAAGTTTGAATGGACCTGCTTCGGGGAGTGGCCCCACGATGTCAAGACTAACGCGCTCAAAAGGTGCAGTGGAAGTAGAAGTTATTTGCATCGGAGCGCGATTGGTTTGACGAAGCGCTTTATTTAATTGACACTGTGAACATTTCTTAACATAGTTTTCTATGTCTGATTTCATGTTCTTCCAATAATATCTTTCTTTGATACGGTTGTACATTCGAGATTGTCCGACGTGACCAACTATGGGTAAGTCGTGGTTTTGTTTTAATATTTTAGGTATTTCACTCGGAACTGGGAAAATAATTGTATTCTTATAAACGCTAATTACGATGTTTGTGTTGTGGAACACATATGCTAAAATGTTATAAATTTTAGTATATGATAATTTGACAAAGGGATCTTTGAAGTCTGAGATAGCAATTTCATTGGGAGTTTCATTTGATCCAATCAATAACTCGTTTCTCAGATTTTTTAACGATTTGAATATGTCTGGATATGGAAGTTCATCAAAGTGATGTACTTTGGTGAAAAGGAAATAGTATGATTTGTTTTTTGATTTCAGGTTTTGGAAGGAGTGCAGTGTTCTTTCTTGGTTCAAAAATTCAGAATTGTCACCGTGTTGACCAAGGATTTCTTCGATATAAGGGTTTGATTCATCGAGATCGATTGATGTGGGGATGACAATCAATTTTGAGTTAGACGATAGTAGAGGGTTTGTATATTCATGTATAACAGTATTATATGTATGATTCTTATTAGAAGTAGCTTTCAGGAAATCGGAGTATGAGTTTTCATGGATGTTAGGACTTGGTAAGTTTTCATGAATTTCAGGATTTTGTAAGTTTTGAGGATTTACGGGAGGTAGGTCGTGATCGTCAATGTTGGAACGACTACGCGAAAGCTGTGTGTCTAAAGGATTTGTACGTGAAGGACCGGGTTTTGGAGAGGTAGAACTATTTATAGTCATAGGATCTGATATGGGTAAGACAGGAATAAGTTTTAAATTATTAAGTTCTAATGTATTTACAGGGGTTGGTGCACATGGGTATCTAGATAGTGCATCCGCGGCTGAGTTAAGTTTTCCTTTTTTATAAACGATTTCATACTCATACTCTTCCAGTTTTAATCTCCATCTTTGTAATTTACTTGAAGGATCTTTGTGATTAAAGAGCCACTTTAGAGGGCGGTGATCGGTAACGATATGAAATTTGCTACCATACAAATATGGTCTAAAAGTTTTACAGCCAAAAATGATTGCTAACAATTCTTTTTCAGTGGTGTTATAATTAATTTCACTTTTATTAAGGGTTCGAGACGCATAAGCTATAGGTCTCTCTTTGCCGTTATCTCCTTGAGAGAGTATGGCACTTATAGCATAATTCGATGCGTCACATGTAAGTATAAATTGCTTGGAAAAGTCAGGATACGCTAATAAAGGTGGAGACATAAGTCTAATCTTCAGGGTTTCGAAAGCCAGTTGGTGTTCATTTTGCCAAATGAACGGTGTGTCCTTTTTCAGGAGAGAAGTTAGGGGCTTAGCGAATTTAGAAAAGTCAGGTATGAACTTGCGATAATAGGACATGAGACCTAGGAAGGATTTGATGTCCTTGGCAGACTTAGGTATTGGAAAATTTGATACAGCTTTAATTTTTTTTGGGTCTGGTTTTACGCCATCGTCTGTAATTTGATGACCAAGATATGAAACTTCTTTTCGTAGGAACTCGCACTTATCAGGCTGAAGTTTCAGGTTAAAGTGTCTGAGTTGCTGAAATACTAATTCTAGGTTCTTAATATGGGAATCTAGGTCATACGCATAAATAACTATGTCATCTAAATAGACGTAACATCGAACTCCTTGTAGTCCTGAAAGTACTGTGTTCATAAGTCTCTGAAACGTTGACGGGGCATTTTTGAGTCCAAAAGGCATTCGATTAAATTCGAAGTGTCCTTCAGGTACGCTAAAAGCAGTTTTCATTGCATCTTCAGGTGCAATTTTTATTTGATGAAATCCAGATTTTAGGTCTAGGGTCGAAAAGTATTTAGATTTACCTAGTTGATCTAGTATTTCAGTGATGTTAGGTATAGGATAAGAGTCGCCAATTGTAACATCGTTAAGTTTTCTATAGTCTATGACAACTCTCCACTTCCGTTGTCCGGAGGCGTCTAGTTTTTTTGGGACGACCCAGATGGGTGCGGACCATGGGGATATTGAAGGTTTTATGATGTCATCTTTCAACATTTTGTTTAATTGTTTTCGAACCTCTTTTTTATGACACTCAGGAAATCTATAGGATTTTACATGAATCGGTGCGTCGCTAGTTGTTTTTATTGCATGTTGTAAAGCATTTGTTGATGTTAACGGATCGTCAGGTAAATAGAATATGTCTGAATAATAGGAGCAGACTTGATGAAGAGCGTCGATTTCTTCAGAATTTAGATGGGATGTCCTAAGTTGTTTAAGGACTTCTTGAGTGCGAGGATAGGAGTTCTGAGTTTGTAAGGTGTTGACGGAGTATTGATCACCTTGAGAAGTTGTAAAAGACGTTTCAAACGGAATCAGTGTTAGATTTAAATTTGAACTTAGCGGTAGAGAAGGTTCAGATAAGTTAACAACAGTTACGTTTATCCTATTGTTTTCTTTTGTTCTGACTAGGCAATTGGCTATCAATATATCTTTATGTTGGGTTTGGTCGATAATTAAGCCTTCCTTGACTTCAGGATTGGAAATAGAGCATTCTATAATCATTTCGGATCTAGCTGGGATAGAATAGATAGGTTCATGAAATTGAAGTGGGAGATGTATTTTGTTATACGTAAGTTTATTTGTTACGTAATTGATATTGCAACCGAAAGCGTTTAACATATCGCTTCCGATGATACCGTCGTAAGGTAGATTTATTTGGTTTACGACGTGGAATTTGTGGTTAATGTACTTTTGAGGAGAGTCAGGTATGTAAAGTTCAAGTTGAAAGTGACCTAGGGTTACCGTTGTTCCCTGTTCGGGTTCTATTCCTTTAAGGTTTATTTTTTCATTTGTAAGTTTAGGATATTTCTGAATACAGCTTGTCTTTATGAGACTTATTGCTGATCCAGAGTCTAATAAGAGGGATAACGGTAGGTCCGAGACAGAAGTATTAATAAGGATGTGTGGAAGTAGAGTTTTGGTAGGATCGGTTGTGATTTCGAATATTTCAGTGGGATTAGTAGATTCAGTGGATTTAGTAGGCACAGTGGGCTTCGTAGATTTAATGGATACAGTGGATTTAGTAGGCACAGTGGGTTTAGTAGATTTAATGGATACAGTGGATGTAGCAGATACAGTGGATTTAGTAGATTCAGTGGGTTTTGTAGATTTAGTAGGTTGGATAGTTTTAGTATGATAGGAAACAGTGTCAGGTAGGTTTAGCAGGTTGTGTCTCGCACGACACCTATACGAGCCACTTATTAGTTTTTTGAGTTATTATAAATTTCGTCATAAGATTCGGGGTCCTCGTCATTTGATTCTTCGACAAAATTAATTGTCTGTGGTGGTTTGTAACCGGAAGTCGAGGGTTGTTCGGTATTACGAAAACGCTTGTTATTGTACTCCCGTTTGCGGCAATTTTCAATTGTGTGCCCTGGGAATTTGCAATATCGGCAGAAATCGGATTTATTAGAATTATTTGTATCAGAGTTATTGTAATAATTTAGACGTTGTTGGGTCTTAGGAACATATTTATCTGATTTAGAAAACCTATTTTCTGTTGATTTATTTATCTTATGCAACGACTGTTGAATGCGCTCTTCGTTTACGGCATAATTTACAGCCTCATTTAAAGTGTTTGGAGACCTACATCTCACCATGTTGGATATTCTGGGGAGTAATCCCATCATGAAGTGATGGAGAGCTAGATCTTCCATTGCCGCTGTACGGCCGGGTAATTCGATAGCTTTTACTGTGGATAACGATACCTCAGTGAGTAAGTGTGACAGGCATGTCTCGATTTTTAAAGAAAATTGATTCACACTATCTTGCGGGCCTTGTTTGCTCTCTTGCAGCTCCGTGAGGAGATGGGAATAGTGTTTTCTATTGCAAAATTGGATCTTGAGAAACTCTTTTAGTTGCTCCCAATTACTGAATTCTTTAATTGAGCAAACAACTTCCGCTTTACCATGTAACCTACTTAAAATATATTTAAACAAAATTCGTTTCTGGTCTTCTGAAGCTAGGCTGTACGCGTTGTTGCAGTTCGTCAGGAAAGAGTTGAGGGTTTCTCGTGTCCCGTCGTAGGGCTTGATGAACTTAAACAGACTGTTTAGGTCCATTGTTGCTGCGGATGTGTTCGGGGAGTTGATTTCTGGTCTGCAGGCTTTAGGCATATTATGGTATTGTGGGTGTCAAAATGCGACTATGTGGCGTCGCTATTGAAGATTTATTGACTCACGAATTTACAATAGGCAGATGAGTGTGACGAGCTGCTGCATTCCTGGATACTGGACTCGGTGGGTGTTTTGGATAGTTTGTGATCTATCGATAACACAGTTCATTCACGGATATAATTGTCACTTAACTCACTTTTTACAGTATTTGAAGCACTTGCACAAGGAAAAGTCGTGACTGATTTAGTAGGGCGGAGACGGACCGTGGGAATTTGTATCCCTTTTACGCTGCCACCAATGTTAGACCGTGGTTCGGATTAGGCTTTTCAAAATAATATAGATAGTTTAACCACAAAAATTTAATTAGGATATAGAACAAAAATAACAAAACAATGAAAAACGTGTGGCTCTAGTAGATGTTGGAATGAGACTGAAGGCACAGATTACTACCTGAACTCTGAAGGGTTCCTCTTGACATTTCGGCGCTGGCGCCACCGCTTGCCCATAAATCTTAGTTACACAAAGGACCTTTATGAATGCAGAAATGCATTCCTTACATTTGTTTTTGCTACGTATAAAAAAGCAGGGTTATAACAGTGCGCATACACATGCAGGCTACACACATTCAGTGCGTGGACATGAAGTTATCAGGCAACTAATTGAATTATCACACTGGTTTTTAGGGTTCCGTGGTCCTACAAGGAACCCTTATAGTTTCGTCATGTCCGTCCGTCTGTCCGTCTGTCCGTCTGTGCTAATCATGTACAGCTTAATAACTTCTATAGTTATAAACAGAAGTAAATGAAAGTTTGTTAAAAAATGGTCTTGATATAAATCTCAATTTTAAAAGAATAAAAAAATCTTGATAACGTATTTTAGGGGTGGCGCCCATACATGTGAAATGGGGACGAAAATTTTTTTTCACTGCACCCCCTTGTGTGGGGTATCATTGAATAGGTCTACTAAAATGAAGGTAATGTTTCATACACAACTTTTTTATCAGGTATACCATCTGCGAAATACAGTTCGCCAAAGTGGCTTGCAATGTGTCCCCCCCTGCCATTTCTAAACTATGCAACGCGACGTAGAAACATAGTCTTCCACATTGATAGACCTTTATAAAAACTCTCTTTTGAAGTTATTTCGAGTATAATGTGATTATAAATTTTTGAGTTATAGTGAGAAAACTGAAAAATACTTAAGACGTCCTAGTTCATAGGTCATTGACCTTAGAGAAAAATGATCTTAGCAAATAATGCTCCTTTAGTTACTTTCTATTTTAAAAAAATCACAAAAAGAAACTTTGTGTTATATTGATATGACACACTTCTTTAATTTCGCTTCTTAAATTTAGCGCTAGGTGGCGCTGTTTGCAAAAACTAAAATAGCAATGATTAATATTTGATTTGATTCGTTTGTAATTAGACCTACTTAAGGAACCCTATAATACTGAGCGTGGCCCGACATTCTCTTGGCCGGCTTTTATTATTGGAAACATTTTTGTTTTCTTCAAAACAATTTTTTTTTCTTCTTGCACCACACTAAGATTTCTCTTGTATTGTGGGTGCGACGTGCGTAGTAGAAAACAAAAATATTTTTCAGATCAATATTTTTTTCGTGCGGAATTCGAATCCGCGACCCGCGGGGAATGTGGCAGCCAAGTGACGCCCCTATCAGTACAAACATACATCAACTATCGAAAATTTGTTTTTAACAATTGAAGTACAGGTACAGTGTACTATATAGGATGTACATCATCCCTCGTTTCCGTTACGTGACAAGCTTGAACTGGCTTTTACTCTTTCTTTGTTTCTTTGATCACTAGAATAGCTAGAAAATAAGTCATTCCTGTTTATGAATGTGATATTTATACGTGCTGATCTAATCCAATTATAATTATCTACTAGACACTGATAATACTCGTATTATGATAATATTTTCACTACATGAACTGAAGTTCATTACAAGACCGAGTTCTTGATGTGTGACATTTGTTGCCTTCACTGTTTTATAATCTTTAACAATATCTAAATATCAATATCTTTATGAAGTTTCATACAGGGTTATTTATACAACCATATTCTTAGTTTATACCAACGACAATACAGCCTAATAGACGCCTAATGTTGAATAATGCGTACAATAAATTCTGCCACTAGGTGAGGCGGGGTGGGGTGCTGGCCAGAAAACCTCCACGTGTGCCTGACGGCTGCTTGTCCTTCTGGACACGTCTGGAGGGATAGGCAGTTGTTTGGCCGGTGCATCCTGGGCACGGGCAATAAAATCCTGCCGAGGGATTAACCTTCGGGGGATTTTATTGCCTGTGGCGAATATTCTGGCACGGGAGGGGCCCGTTCTGGGCCAGTAGGGAGTTGCTCCACGTGTCCTTCTGATATCAGCAGAGGGCACAGTGGAGGAGCAGGGGCGGGCCCGGTGTGCACTCACCCTGCCACTGGGCAGGCAGCGGGGGGACTGTCTTTCCCTGCCCCCGTCGATCTCGTAACCCCAGGAGTGCCCGCTGAGTGGTGTTCTCGCGCCTCTTGGGACCGAGGGTCTTGGCTTCACCGCCCGGACCGCGAGGAAGAAAACCTCTATAAAAAATTACGGGAGGTAGGGCCTGCGAGCAGCAGACTCGGGGTAGTCTGCTGCCCGACCAGCAGCTGGCGTAGCTGGCACAGCCGGCGTAGTTGGCGCGGCTGGTAAAGGCCCATGAGGTGAAGTGGCGTGCATTGTTCCGTGTGCGCCACCTAGGAGGGTGCGTCCGACGTTAAGCCGCACGGGGAGAAGGGGCTCGCCTGCTTGTGGCGGGCCAGGACCTGTCGGGGGTGGTTGTGTGAATACTCACGGGTTCCCACGCCCCCGGCTAAGGTAGTTGAAGGAACACCGTGGTGGTTTTAGTCGGTAAGAGTCCGTCACTGGCTCCGCCTACCCCGGGCGGAGTGCGTCCATGAGGATTTCCCCACGGCAAAAAAAAAAAAAAAAAAAAAAAAAAAAAAAGGTGAGGCGATCCGATTGGCCCTGCCAAGGCGGCTATTGGCTAATAACTAACGCAGCTGTTTTGACGGCTCATGTAAGTGGTCGAAACTGATTTGAAGATTTCAAGTGGCGAATAGTGGCCTACATTAGTGACATTTCATAGATGTGTTGCAGATATCGGTCGCCTGTTATGAGGCGTCCATGGGCTGTATCGTCGTTGGTTTATACTAACCTGAAAAGGGGTCATTGTACTCATCTTTATGAACAACTTTTACTATAGGACCGACGTTGAAATCGCGAAAAAAAATCTGCTGTACCCTACATTTATGTTAACACATATCTTGCATAGAAGTCGACTTCTTGAATTTAAGTAAGTTGAATTGAAGTGCTTGAGCGCATATCGATGGTAACAAAACCAGTATAAGCAGAGTCTGCCTTATTAAGGGGAATGTACCCCATCCATCAGTAAAAAAAATATTACTCGCTAAATACATCATATATCGAAACTCTTTTTTTAGCGGTTGAAGTACAGGTACTGTAGTTTAATTAGATACTATCAACTCTGTAAATTATAGTTCGCTGTAGTTGTAGATTCAAAAAGAGCCAAAAGTGGCCGTTTTTCGCATATTTTGTATCTATAACTACAGCGAACTATAATTTACAGAGGTAATAGTTTCTAATTAAACTACAGTACTTGTACTTTAATCTTTAAAAAAGGATTTTCGATAAATAATGTATTCAGTGAGTAATAATAGTTTTACTGATGGGGGCGCCACTTGGATAGTACATTCCCCTTAACTTAAGACGCTGACAATAGCCAAATATCCCAAATAGGCTTCTTTTAAAAACATTTTTAGCTGTATCTATTCAGTTTGTGGCAGTGAAAAAAATATATGTTAATCTTGGTCGTATTTTCTGAAACTGTATTGTGCCCAAAACACGTTTTCTTGAAGTTTTCTCGATAGAAAAGAATTGTAAACTAACCTCTTAAAACATGCTTTAAAGCAAACAGTCTCTATTATTTACTAAATATTATAAATAAAATTAAGAAAACAATTGAGAAAGACAATAGTCTAAACATTTGTTGTTTCCGTTTTTCAAATAAGCTTTTAGTTTTTTATTTAAATTTTTTTTTGTTAATTTTCATTCAAGTTGAGCGGCGTATCCGACGTCCCTCGGCTCGTAGCCTCTCTTTCAGTTCTGTACGAAACGACAGTGACCGCAGAGGTCTGATTTTTTGGGTGTTGTCAGCCTCTTAAGGCCCATCATCATCATCATCATTTCAGCCTTAAGACGTCCACTGCTGGACATAGGCCTCCCCCAAGCAAATGTTGGGGGGATATGCCATAATCGCCACGCTTGGCAGGCGGGTTGGCGATCGCAGTTGGTTGGTTAAATACTCAGAGAACGCTGCTGCCCATCCTCTGGTGAATCCCTTAGTCGCCTTTTACGACACCCATGAGAAGAGATAAGGGAGATCTTAAGGCCCGTATATACCAAAAGCAGGTCAGTAGCAGCGCAGGTTGAAGACGGGCCCACGCAATTTGAAATACAAGGAACGATATGAAACACGACATACCAAATAATGCGCAGGCCTGCTGGCGTACCGCACCGCTCCTGCCCTGCTCCGGACATGCGGGCGACAAACTGGGCAGCGCAGTGTGTGAGATGCGCTGGATGCGCAGAGCAAGAGCAGGAGCTGTGTGGTTGCGTTGTATCACACTATGGCTGCGATTGTTATACCGGAGCAGGACAGGGCGGCGGCATTGGCGGGTCAGTGTTACGTCGAAGCGGTTATGAGGTAATACCTGTTTTTTCTTTCTTGTCTTATTTAGTAAACAATCTTGGCATGTCTTTTTAATGCAATTCGTCAAAAATAATTATTAAAATACATTATGTTAACAATTTCACACAGTAAATATTTTTTTTTTACCTGATTACTTGTGCAGAACTAGTAATTACATTTTATGAGTAGTTATTTAAATAAAGAGATGTGCCAATATTGTTTACTAAATAAGACAAGAGAGAAAAATAGAATATAGTTGTATTGGTTTACAACTGACACAACACGTCACACTGAAAGCAGTTCTACCACGGGCCCGCCGTCAAAACGCTTTAAAACTGCCTACCTTTTAGTGTGACGTAAGCCGCGCTGCTCATGCCCCGCGCTGCTACTGAACTGCTTTTGGTTTGTACGGACTTTTAGATACTAAGCCTAGTTCGACGTTATTGACTTATAATAGATTTGTTACTATTGATATGTGGTTAACCAAACGTATTAGACGACTTGATAAATTAAGATGTTCCAGTTCCTAGGGGAGGCCTATGTCCAGCAGTAGACGTCTTTCGGCTGAAATGATATCTGAAAGCGAGTACACGTACACAATCAATGGGTTAATTGAGGTCGTGGGTTCGATTCCCACAGGACACGAATACTTGTGTGATGAACATAAGTGTTTGTGTTAGTCTGGGTGTTTCTTATGTATTATAATTTATATCATCAACTCAGCCTATCGCATTCCACTGCTGGACATAGGCCTCTTCCAAGTTGCGCCACAACACTCGGTCCTCTGCCTTCCGCATCCAGTCCCCCCCAGCCACGTTCTTTAGGTCGTCGGTCCACCTGGCAGGGGGGCTCCCTACGCTGCGTTTGCCGATTCGCGGTCTCCACTCAAGGACTCGTCTGCTCCAACGGCCATCGGTCCTTCGCCAGACATGGCATAATTTATATGTATTTACAACAAAAAAAGTATATAAGTATTATATCCATTGTCTAGTACCCATAGCACAAGCTCTGCTTAGTTTGGGACGAGATGGTACCGTGTAAAAAAAAAAAAAAAGTAAAGTGTAAAATATTCATTTATTTATTTCATCATCATTTTAGCCGTAAGACGTCCACTGCTGGACACAGGCCTCCTCCAAGCATATATTGGGGGGATATGCCATAATCGCCACGCTTGGCAGGCGGGTTGGCGATCGCAGTTGGTTGGTTAAATACTCAGAGAACGCTGCTGCCCATCCTCTGGTGAATCCCTTAGTCGCCTTTTACGACACCCATGAGAAGATATAGGTTGGTGCAATTCTTTACGCCTGGCACCACACGGAACGGTTTATTTATTTATTAATATTAAAAAAACACTATTCCAAAATAGTCCCTTATCTGCAAACTGTCCCATTACTAGAAAAACTTAAAAATATCCAAGCTTATCGCGTAAAAGTTTTTGTCTGTCCCAGAGATAATGGGCCCGGCCGGCCCGTTTAGCTGGGCTCTGTCACCTCAGATAAGTGTAAAGGACACAGGGGACCCACAAAGTGCGCTACGAATAATATTGTAACGCATAACGTGTGAAATTTTCCGCGAAATTACTTTGAAATTCTGGCTTTGTTTTAGTTTTGAATTTGCTGACATTTGTTTTTAGATGTTAGTCTGTGTTGTTACTGTTTTGGGCTGAGAATAACTACTCTTACAACCGCATTAGTTGCACACATCATCATCATTTCAGTCTAAAGACGTCCACTGCTGGACATAGGCTTCCCCCAAGCATCGCCACAACGACCGGTCCTGCGCTTTCCGCATCCAGCGAATTTCAGCGACCTTCACCAGGTCGTCGATCCACTTTGTAGGGTGCCTACCCACGCTGCGCCTTCCAGTACCCGGTCACCACTCCAGAACTTTCCTGCCCCATTGCCCATCCGTTCTGCAAACAATGTGCCCCGCCCACTGCCACTTAAGTTTGGAAATTCTTCGGGCTATGTCGGTTACCTTCCTTTTTCTGCGAATCTCCTAATTGCCCTTTGAGTGACTTTGAGTCGTACACAGAGTGAAGAAATTTTAAGTTGGCTTTAAAATGTTTCATTATATTACTCACGGTGCCTGTGGCGATTTTGGCATATCGTCCGCATAATTGGGGAAGGCCTATGTCCAGCAGTGGACGTCTTTCGGCTGTAATGATGATGAATGAATTCATGCAGTTTTAATAGGGGTGATCGAATTGTTGTAGTATCTAAGATTAATTAAACAGCCTACATAAACATCTTTCTACTAAAGATAATATCTACTTATACATTTTCTTTTGGGTTTTTACACAACTACGATAATCGTAGCAATTGATTGCAATGACCCATCTTTTAATTGTTTAAATTATCGTAGCTATTTTTGTATCCAATCTTTATAAACGATTGTAAAGTAAAGGTTTGTCTGTCCGTATATTTATTTATTTATTCAGAAACTACACATTACACTACACTTTAGCTAAAATTAATCAAAAAGATTTTTGTCGGAAAGAGTACATAACAAATTCAGAAATTAGTCGTTTTGTCTAGTGTTTGGTAACACAGTTCAAACAACAAAAAATAAAATAGTATCTCAGAAAAGAAAAGATTGGCATGGAAAAGCATTAGAAATGAAAATCCAGCACAACACTTCGAAAGTCTACTAGGACTTTCGAAGTGTTGTGCTGGATTTTCATTTTACAAATACAAGTTAGAGAACACACGGAAGCTACACAGATTACATGGCATACAGTTACAAATATAAAGGTTATGAAAACTAACCGGGACGTTGCAATGAGAGGAGGTAATAGCGAGATTGGCAGCTCACAGGCCATAGAAAGGACACAACAAAAGTTGGTAACTATAAACATGCACTCTACTAACACTGCAGAGGTTAAAATGGGCTTGAACATTATACAAATTATATCGAGCATAAAAAGCAAAAATAAAAATTTTGAAAAAAACCCACGACGTATGTAAACTTAGTCGAAAAAGGATTAAATAAAAAATTTGAGAAACCCCCGACTAAAATAAAGTAAGTAACGGAAGATATAATTACAAACCTAAGAAAATCCGTCGGGGCTGCCATTGCACATCTGTTCGCGATTACAATTAAAATGTAGTAGCTATTATGTATCTCGTAGAGATGCAGCAATATCAATTAAAGATACAATTATTTTAGTACCCAACGTAATTTTATTAAGTCACAAAGTCTTAAATTGTAGCATTTAGTTCATTTTAAGGCAGAGAATGGCAGCCCCCGACGGATTTTCTTAGGTTTGTAATTATGTCTTCCGTTACTTACTTTATTTTAGTCGGGGGTTTCACAAAAAAATTATTTAATCCTTTTTCGACTAAGTTTACATACGTCGTGGATATTTTTTAATTTTTTTAATTTTGCTTTTTATTTTAAACTTTTTAGAGAATTCCTATGTTTCTAACTAAATATTAAAAACCTGCCAAGAGCGAGTGATTACTGTTAAATATAATATATATATATATATAATAATTATATATGATTACTGTTATCAGTCATCATCATCATCATCATCATCATTTCAGCCGAAAGACGTCCACTGCTGGACATAGGCCTCCCCCAAGCATCGCCACAACGTCGTGTTATCAGTCAATACAAAGTAATTATTGTATTTCCTGGGATAAAAAAAAAAGTTCGAAAAATATTGATTGCGGCGCCCCCTGGCGAGTTAGCACGATATTACTTATCTAAGAACCATACCCGTTGAATCACAAACCCTTTACAGAAAACCGTATCCAAATCAGTCAAACCTCATTTTAACTTACGAAAAATATTGATTGCAGCTCCCCCTGAAGAGTTAACACGATAACACATATCTAAAAACCATCGCCGATGAATCACAAACCCTTTACAGAAAACCGTATCCAAATCGGACGAACCGTTTTGGAGATAAATGGGAACATTCGTTTGTACACACAAACAAACAAACAACCTCTCACCCTAAACGCATATACCTTCTCCGTTCCGTCGTGGGTAAAAAGGAAGGAAGCAAAAGGCGTAGATATGTTGATAGTTGAACTGGCACTGGATATGGGATTGGATTGTCGCACGGAACAAACGTTTGTAAGATATTCATTGCGAGTACGGGTCTTATGCTTGTAAGATTTGTGCCTGTAAACGTACCTACGATAAAATAAAAATAAGAGTCTGCACTTTGGACGAATAAAAGATGTGGACGGAATTTCGCTAAACAATAAGTGAAACATCCATAGTATGCCAAAAAGCCGCGAATACGCAAAAAATCTAGTATGACGGTAGTCATTGTTGTCACAAGTAAAATAACAGTATAAATCTGGTGTGTTAAAATGCTTTCGAAATTATAGTGGGCTTAGGAAAAAATGAAGTGCTTCAGTCTTTGTTTAGCGAGATTCCGTCCGCCTTTTTAATTCGTCCTAGGTCTGAAGGGTGGTTCCATACTTCGAGCGAAAATGGCGCACGCACATTTCCGAATTAATAACCCAGCTATCCACGATTTACCCTAATAGTGATAGAAAATTCTCAAAAGTTGTATGTAGCTTATGTCAAATTGATTTCTTGACGCACTTGATCCGAGATCTGTGTACGTGTATGTGTTTATATGTGTGTGCGCTCATTTTCGCGTGTAATTCTTTGTGTGTGTTTCCCGATAAGTTTAATCTGGAGGTTTTTAAGCCTTGAGTGAATAGGTTTTTTGCTGGGCAAGAGTGTATCATCGTCGACCGCACCATCCCTTAACATAAGGTGAGGTGGTGGTCAATGGTTGCTGAAATAATGATGATGACCTAATGGGCAAACTCATTGCGCAAAAGAGGTCTACTGCTGGACATAGGCCTCCCCCAAAAGGGTGGGGGGATATGCACTAATCACCACGCTTGGCGTCTAGGTGGGTTGGTGATCCCAGTTGGTTGGTTAAATACTCAGAGAACGATACTGCCTATCCTCTGGTGAATACCTTAGTCGCCTTTTACGACGCCCATGAGAAGAGATAGGGTAGTGTAATTCTTTATGTCCGGCACCACACGGTACCAAAAAATATACACAGATATAAAAGTAAATGTATGGAGATACCCTTCTGGATGTACCTATTTTGTGCCATAAGTGAGGACCGCAGTCAAAAAACTAAATAGCAGGACATTATTCTATTGTCGTGGGCGTGTGTTACAAACACATATGTTGTTAATTTACTCCTACATCATCTACGCATCAAGGACTGGCAGCGACATCTCTAATCAATATATTACACTTGACGCACCGTCATACCTATTTCTCGATCGCTATTGGTTAAGGTAAATATTGTTCCCTGCACCCCCTCTCCTTGAATTTTGTACAAGAAGAAAAATGGCGATGACATGAGACTTTTCTTACCAAAGTAACGCATCTTTTATTTGCCATCCAACAAACTTGCTTTCGAATCAAATCCTCACCGCTGCTGCTACATTTGGACCTTCGAACCGAACATTTGGACCTTCGAACAGAACATTTGGACCGTCGAACCGAACATTCGGACAAGATCGACGAACGACCGTTGTACCGTAGACCGCGTGCACGTGGTGGATTGATTTGAAGAAATCGCAAAAATCGCACATGTTTGGATGAGTTTACGAAGAAAAGTCAACCAAATAGACAAACGGAGGCCAAGCGCACATTGGAACTGAAGATTGATTGGATTTTCATCGAAAATCATACGCAAATCGGTGGGGCCAATCCTTATTCCTTTCCATCACCTCCTGAGTTCTATTGGTGCTATATTGTGTCTGTGCTCTAATTTCAGTGGAATTGCCGCATTATATTCTCGGAATATCGGATTGTCAGTCAATCACAAGACTGGTGAAGTTGCTAGCATCAGTGTCGTGTGTGATTGAGCTAACCAATATAAAACCGTGAGTACTCCTCTTTTCACTGACCACCAAAATGCCTACTGATTCTGCTAAATCCCGTGACAAATCTCCTAATTTGTTAAGTGTACAGAGTAGTGTGTTAGTTCGTGATTTAGTTAGAAAGCGTGGTATCATTAAGGGCAGGCTTACCAAATTTAATAATTATTTAGAGTCTTTGAAAGATTGCGATGAAGATGACTTTTCTAATCAAAAACGCATTGATTTAAAGTTGAGGATTCAAGGATGTACTACTTTATTTTCTGAGTTTAACGACATTCAAACTAAAATAGAAGAAACAGTTTCTGATAGTGAATTAGGCGAACAATTAAATCAACGAGAACATTTTGAAGATAGTTACTACAGTTTAATATCACTTGCTGAAGTTATGCTCAACACTAATGAGGTTGCTGACTGCTCCAAATTATGTCATGGTAACAGTCACATAAAATCCGTTAAGCTACCCACTATCTCCATGCCTACATTTGACGGTTCATATGAGCACTGGCTGGAGTTCAGAGACACATTTACCTCACTCGTTCATAATTCTAAAGATATTTCCAACATCCAAAAGTTTCACTATCTCAAATCGTCCCTAAAAGGTAACGCAGAACTAGTTATACATTCCATCGAGTTTTCTTCTGACAATTATCAGGTTGCATGGGAATTGTTGCTCAACCGATATAATAATTGCAGACTTTTAGTTGACAATCATATCAAAGCTTTATTTACTATAACCGCATTAACTAAAGAGTCGCCTTCATTACTTAGAATGTTAATAGACACAATTATGAAAAATTTACGCGCACTTAAGGTCTTAGGTGAGCCTACGGAATCCTGGGATTCTTTAATTATTTATATAATCGTGTCGAAGTTAGATAAAATTACTGAAAGAGAGTGGGGGAATCATAAGTGCACATTGTTCCCGAACCCAAATGAAAACAATTCTACACGATTGTCGGTGGATGTTTTAATTAATTTTCTTCGCAACAGAGCAGACATGCTGGAGGCATTGCAGCGTTCACATGGTAAAGACGCACATATTACAGACAATAAAAAACAAAACACAAAATGTCACAACATGTCACACTGCAATGTTTCCAGCGGGCCGAGTAAAACGAATTTTAAGCAACAACGCAGTAAGTTGTCATGCGTAAAATGCAATGCGAATCATCCACTGTTTACATGTAAAGAGTTTATCGAAAGCGACTTAAACACGAAGCTTAAACTTGTACGCGAGCACAGCTTATGTGAGAATTGTTTACATTCAAAACACTCAATAAATGATTGTAAGTTTGGGCCTTGTAGACACTGCAATCAAAAACATAACTCATTATTACATAATTATAACGCTAATGGGTCTGTTGCTTTGCATTCTGCAACGAGCACTGAGGCGTCGAGAGCTAGTACTGCGAGTGAAGCGACTGCGCATCTCCCCGCGGCCGTAGCGGCCGCCTCGGACTCCGCCCTTTCTATTCAAGTAAACAAGGCACACATGCAAACGCAATCTATAGGTGTGCAATCCGTGTTATTGTCAACAGCTATAGTTGAGGTAGCAGATGTACACGGTAGATATCATAAAGCGCGGGTACTCCTTGATAATGGAAGCCAGCGCTGTTTCGTTTCTCAATCATTATGTCAACTCTTAAATTTACCATTATTACAGTCCACAAACGAAGTTCGAGGCGTAGGTGATTCGGTAGTACATTGTTCGCAAGCTTGTAATATCGTTATCAAATCCTGCGTCGATAATTTATTTACTACACGCATTTATTGTTATGTACTGTCTAGGATCACGGCTTCGATGCCTGCCGTATGTAAATTAAGCGCGCAAGTCTGTATTCCAGACAACATACGGTTGGCTGATCCGGAGTTCTTAGACTACAAAACTATCGACATTTTAATTGGCGCAGATAGGTTTTGGGATCTGTTAGAAGACGGAAAGATTCGTCTGTCTAGTGGTCCGTTTCTGCAGAATACCAAACTAGGCTGGATTATTTCCGGGCCTATCATTAATTATACGCGCAAAAATACGCCAATTCAATGTAATATTATTAATTCTCTAGAAAATCAACTTCGATTGTTCTGGGAGATTGAGGAACCGCCCAAGATCAGAGACGCGCAGACTGAGGAAGAACGTGCATGCGAGGATCACTTTGTTCGCACCACCACTCGCGATAGCGAGGGGAGATTCTGCGTGCACATTCCACTCCATCAGTCACCTGACATCTTGGGAGATTCTTATACTCAAGCAGAACGTCGATTTCTCGCATTAGAAAAACGACTGCAACGTTCGCCAGAATATAAAAGTCTTTACTCTAATTTTTTGCAGGAGTATCTCAGTTTAGGCCATATGACACAGGTAGATTCCTATGAAACCCCGTGTTATGTAATGCCCCACCATGCCGTTTATCGCGAGCTCAGCACCACCACCAAGTTGCGCGTGGTGTTTGATGCAAGCGCACCATCGAGCTCCGGTAAGTCACTGAATGATTTGCAACTAGTTGGCCCTCCTATACAGGGGGATCTCATTGCCATTCTTCTCCGCTTTCGACAGCACAGGTATGTTGCGTGCGCCGACGTGGAGAAGATGTACCGGCAATGCCTAGTAGATGAGAGTCAGCGCAGCTTGCAAATGATTTTGTGGCGTGACCATCCCTCAAAGCCGTTAGGTATATTTAAATTAAATACCGTGACGTATGGAACCGCCTCCGCACCTTTTCTTAGTGTTAGGTGCCTTAAACAGTTAGCCTCTGAATCTCCTGACCCTGATGTCGCGCAAGCTATAAAAGAGGACTTTTATGTCGACGACTTCATTACGGGCTTAGACGATAAAATTAAATTATTAGATCTATGTGACAAAACTCAGAAGACGTTGCAGTCGGGCTGTTTTCCACTTAGAAAGTGGATATTTAATTTTAAGCACGATGATGACCATCAGTCATCTAGTCAGTTTAAACCTTTAAGTTTAGACGAAAATGTTAGTTCTAAGACCTTAGGTATAGGCTGGCATAACGCAAGCGACAACTTTTATTTTAATTCGCATTTTAATATTGAAAATAACCAGCCTACAAAGAGGTCTATTTTATCGAACGTTTCGCAAATTTTTGACCCCCTCGGCTTGTTAAGTCCGGTCATAATTGTTGTCAAAGTCCTTTTACAACAATTATGGCTTTTAAAAATAGGTTGGGATGACACCGTTCCAGATAGTACGGCGCGCGTGTGGAACCGGTTTGTTATTTCATTACAAGCGCTAAACACTGTCCGTATACCTCGCCACGCTATAGGTACGCAGCCTATGTATATCGAACTGCACGTTTTTAGCGATGCATCTCAAACGGCGTACGGCGCGTGCATTTATATTCGCACAGTTAACACTGATCTATCAGTGTCGGTTAGATTATTATTTTCGAAAACAAAGGTCGCACCGTTAAAACCTATTAGTATCCCGCGTCTCGAACTTTGTGGGGCTTTATTAGGTGCTCGTTTGTATGACAAGGTACGCAACTCATTACGTTGTAAGTTCAATAACGTCGTATTTTGGACCGATTCCACGATCGTCTTAGGCTGGCTGCATATGAGGCCGAACCAACTTAAGACATTTGTCCAAAATAGGATCGCGGAAATTCATGACCTTACTCTCGAGGTCCCGTGGCGTCACGTAAGCAGTGGAAATAATCCCGCCGATCTAGCGTCACGTGGTGTTCGTTTGGAAGAACTTTCTGCGTCTACCTTGTGGTGGGAGGGTCCTGAGTTTCTGCGAGATTCTAGTTTTTCAATAGACGATCACAAAAGTTCGGACTCGTTCAAAAATCGCGAGTTACCTGAGGTTAAGTCTTGCGTAACCGCCGCTGTGTGTGTATCGTCATTGTTTCCCTTCAATCGGTTTTCCCAATTTAAGCGTATGAGGCGTACGGCTGCCTTTATGTTACGTTTCATTAATAATTGTCGATATAAAAACAAAAAGCGTACAGGCGGCCTTAGTGTGGACGAGTTAGACTGTGCTGATAAAACATTAGCTCGATTATGCCAAATGGAGTCTTATCCGGTTGAGTATAAGGCATTATCTAACAGTGTATCTATTAAAAATGCAGGTTCTTTATCAAAATTGAACGTGTTTTTAGATGACCACAAAGTAATGCGCGTAGGTGGACGTTTAGTTAATTCCGATGAATTTATTTACGGCAAAAAACATCCGATTGTAATTAATAGTAAACATTATTTTACTACTTTATTATTTCGCCATGAGCACATTCAGCTTCTCCACGCTGCTCCACAGGCATTACTTTTTAATTTACGCGAATCATGGTGGCCTGTCGGAGGCAGGAATTTAGCTCGCCAGGTAGTACACAGTTGTGTCACCTGTACGCGCATTAGAGGTAAGACGCTTACTCCTATGATGGGTAACTTACCTAGGGAGCGAGTTACACCTAGTCTTCCGTTTGTTCGGTGTGGGGTGGATTACGCTGGACCGGTGCTCATTCTGAACCGCAAAGGTAGGGGTGCTAGGCTTATCAAGGGCTACATTTGTTTATTTGTGTGCTTCGTGACACGCGCAATACACTTGGATTTAGTCAGTGATCTCTCTAGTGAAGCGTATTTATTAACATTAAAAAGATTCATTTCGCGCCGTGGTAAGCCTGCTGATATCTACTCTGATAACGGTCGTAATTTCGTAGGTGTAATGAACGATTTTTCAAAATTCTTGAAAAATTGTAGTTCTGATATTTTGGAATTCGCATCTAGTCAAAATATTAAATTTCATTTTATTCCCCCTTATTCTCCGCATTTTGGTGGTTTGTGGGAAGCAGGAGTCAAGTCAAGCAAATACCATCTTCGTCGTGTGATAGGGAACGCGCACCTAACGTTCGAAGAGTACAGCACAGTATTGGCTCAAATAGAAGCCGTACTAAATTCCCGACCTCTGTCTCCTCTTTCTCCCGATCCACAGGACTTTTCCCCACTCACTCCCAGTCACTTCTTAATTGGCCGACTGCTGACTGCGCCAGCCGGCGATGACCTACGCGATGTTCCTGCTAGTCGTCTCCAGCGGTACCAGAAGGTGGAACAACTTCGCCAACACTTCTGGAACCGGTGGGCGAAGGAATATATCTCCGAGCTACAGGTGCGGACGAAATGGACGGCGAATAAGGACGAGCTCAAACCAAACTCCTTAGTGGTTATTAAGGATAATAACCTCCCACCGTTGAAGTGGCATTTGGGACGTGTCCTTCGCACTATCCCAGGAAAGGATGGCATATCCCGGGTTGCCGATATACAGACGTCATCGGGCGTGGTGAGGCGCGCATTTGCCAAGATTTGTCCTCTGCTCCAAGACGTGGTTGACACAGATGTAGTGACTGAAGACCATTGAAAGCCACTGCTTCCAAGGCCGGGGGCATGTTGTTAATTTACTCCTACATCATCTACGCATCAAGGACTGGCAGCGACATCTCTAATCAATATATTACACTTGACGCACCGTCATACCTATTTCTCGATCGCTATTGGTTAAGGTAAATATTGTTCCCTGCACCCCCTCTCCTTGAATTTTGTACAAGAAGAAAAATGGCGATGACATGAGACTTTTCTTACCAAAGTAACGCATCTTTTATTTGCCATCCAACAAACTTGCTTTCGAATCAAATCCTCACCGCTGCTGCTACACATATATCTTCACAGTCATGCGTGATATTCTAGTATAATTGTTACTTGTCTTTAACAACAACATACACATTATTATTTATAATAAAAATCACGACGACGATAGTGCGGAGTTTATCTGTGCGTGTTATGGGCGTTTAGCGTTAAGACAGATAGGCTCGAGGTTACGGGATGGCCGGGGGTATCGCGCCAGGGGCACGCAAGCGTTGCCCGTCCCGTGATTTATTGTTTATAGTATACCTATTTATTTTCAAAATTGTGCACACATTGTGTTGTGCGATGTAGACACTGTTCCACGGTTTATTCAAAGTTGTAATGCGGTTAAGTATGCACCTAGCACGGCAGTGTCTATCCGTTACTATATATTATCTATGTATTCACCCTCTCCGCATTTTAAACTAGCCAGCATACCCTTTTGATTTTGATTTATGGGACACCGACGCCAGTCAAATATTTAGGAAAGACATGGGTTATTACTGAGTACCCAGTACAAAGACTATACAAATGGTCTTAGCCAGAAAGTCACTTTGGGGGGGATCAAGCTCTGGACCAGAAACAAAAAGTAACAACTTTATTTTAAAAAACACCGTTGACACAGGTAGCGACACGAGTATTGAGAGTTTCGAGGCACTTGGGGGTTTTGAACCCCCCCCCCCCTCCTGCTACGGCCTTGACTATACGACATTCTAGTGACTTTCAAGTT
Organism: Asteroscopus sphinx; assembly: GCA_949699075.1. Lineage (NCBI taxonomy): Eukaryota > Metazoa > Arthropoda > Insecta > Lepidoptera > Noctuidae > Asteroscopus > Asteroscopus sphinx. The sequence goes on along the minus strand of OX453025.1, from coordinate 8,965,456 downwards.
CAAAGGTAACCACATCCAAGATCTTGACCTCTGACTTATAGACAAAACAAAAAAACAACAAAATTTCGTTCAAACCATCCAATTATAGACAGCACCTCAATTACCACATTGTAAAGATCACAATCGTTCCACTTCCTAACCTTTCTCCATCAAGTAATAAATAAATTAACGTTTCCAGTATAAATTTCATAAGAGCGAAGTTACTGAAGCCAAAGTAACGAATTTGGAAATTATGAAAAGTCAAGATGGAGGTGCGCAAACATAATTTAACAAGAAGTTGTTTTGGTGTATTTTTAGTGTTTCGCAGCTGTTGTTTTAATTGCTTTGGGATGTATAAAAAGTAGATAATAATATGCAGGCAAAGATAATTTTAATAATATGTTTATAAATAAAGATTTGTTTTGAAGCATAAAAGTGCGTTTTAGTAAATATTTGCCTTTTTACGCGGGTTCACCCACGTTTATTTCGGTTTATCATAGATGCACGTGAGGAAACCTGCACACCTGAGAGTGCTCCATGCAGTTCTCAATGGTGTTTGTCGTCCGCTAACTCGCACTAGGTCAGCGTGGTGGACTAAGGCCTTAGCCTACTCGTACTGAGAAGAGGCCCGTGCCCAGCAGCGGGACAGTAATGGGCTGGTTATAGATACACGTTATCGCGCATCCCTTGGAAACTGTATATGTTCTGGTATTTAAAAGTAGCTTGTATTTTAACACAAGATATGGTCAATCTTTGTACCAAATTTCATCCAAATTCGTTTAGCGATTTCGGAGTGATTGAAAGAAAAACAAATAAATAAATATCCATTTATATATCCAGTAATATTAATAGGATTTTAAATGTTTGCTCTATTTCCTTGAATCTCAAATGTTAGTGCTTTTTCAGGCAACAATTTTTGTATACATCAATAAAGAAAACAAGGTGAGTGCACTTAATAAGCTGGCATTCTGTCATACCCCGGAATTGAACCCCTTTCTATTGAATGGTGTTTTGTATTGTCGCTGGCACTGATGTCACGTGACCAGCTTAATTTTGTATACAGAGGACCACGGCCCTACCACGTCATGGATACGGCACGGTTGTGTATCAGATAGATCTTTGTGTTAGTTTACACTAGTAAATGATGGGTCAAAACCACTTTATTGGCAAGTGTGCGGGCAGTATTTAAAATGGCTTCTGGAAGATAAAAACAAAATTTTCGGGAATCACAAATAAACATAAACAAACAAAAATGTGTAAAAATCAAAATAAACCATACCATTAGATTACATAATAAGCCATCAATACATTTACATTGACGTATTAGGAGACATCCGATCGTGTTTGCCGAGCCGCTGACTGCAAACACAATTCTGTTTCACAAATAAACAGACAAACAAATTTTTTTTTTTTTTTTTTTTTTATTCTTAACGGGCTTGCGTTTGACCGCCACCTCACCTGATGTTAAGCGATGGTGCGGTCGACGATGGTACACGCTTGCCCAGCAAAAACCTATTCACTCGAGTCTTGAAGACCACCAGATTATATTTCTCGGGAAACACTGACGCCGGCAAGGAATTCCACTCTTTGGCGGTACGCATGATAAAGCTATTAGCAAACCGGTTCGTGCGTAAGGGTGGAATATCTACCATATAACGGTGGCGCATCGCCGTGCGTCTGGTCGTCCGATAGTGGAAAGGGCTTGGGGAAATTAAATTGTGCAATTCCAACGCACACTCGCATAAAAAACCGATAGGCTAGCAACTCTGCGCCGATGCTCGAGACTTTGTAGTTTGGCGTCGACCAGCGCATCGTTGCCAACGAGCCTCTTGGCGCGCCTCTCAATCGACTCGAGAGCCGCCAGTTGATATTTAGCCGAGCTATCACAGAGATGAGAGCAGTACTCCATACAGGACCGAACTTGTGCTTGGTACAAATTGAGCAGCTGTTCAGGTGTGAAGTACCGCCTCACCTTAGAGAGGATGCCCAGCTTTTTGGCAGCAAGTTGAGCCTTGGACTCTATGTATGAGCCGAAGTTTAGGGTGGATGTTAGTGACACGCCAAGAAGCTCAAGGTGGTCAGTTATCGGCACGGATGCATCACAGAAAGTTGGAGTAAGTTCAAGTTGACTCCGTTTAGCAGAAAACAGGCACGCCTGGGTCTTAGCAGCATTGAACTTGACCAAGTTAGCATCACCCCATTCGGAGACAGCTTTCAGGGTCAAGTTCAAGCGTTCAACCATGGCCTCTCTAAGAGACTGGATTTGCGTCCGACTCGCTCGTGCATTGGATGTGTAACTCTCAACAACGGTGCTGTCGTCTGCGTACCCAAAGGTGCCGGGTCTTAGCAGATCATTTATGTGGAGCAAAAACAAAGTTGCGGAGAGTACTGAGCCCTGAGGGACCCCGGCATTTATAGCCAATTGGTCGGACGTGCAGCCGTCAATGACAACTCGGATCGACCGATCCCTCAGGAAGTCTGAGATCCAATTACACAGATCAGTAGGCAGGCCGAATGAAGGAAGCTTATTTATAAGGCTATCGTGCCAGACCCTGTCGAAGGCCTTCGAGATGTCAAGAGAAACGGCAATCGATGGCCTCGCTCCAAATGTGGGAGGCATACGCAAGAAGATCTCCGGTAGACCGGTTTCGGCGGAAACCGTATTGTCGGTCACTCAGAAGGTCATTAGCTTCAAGGTATCCTAGGAGCTTGTTATTAAGTACTCGTTCCATACTCTTACAGAGTATGGACGTTACTGAGATGGGCCTGTAATTATCAGGGTCAGCACGACTGCCCTTTTTGGGCACTGGTTGCACATTAGCCTGCTTCCAGGATTTCGGCACTTTACCAGTCACCATCGAGAGACGAAATAGGCGTGTCACGATCGGAGACAATTCAGGCGCACAGGTTTTAAGGATTAAAAATATATATCTAACTACACACTATCACTAATATCTATCTTTTTACACACTGTTGTCTACATTTCTTACTTATTTCTCCTCTCGCAGGTCTGCTGGTAGAAATTTCTTTGAAATAAGCAGTACCTTTGTACTAGATAATTTTAATGCTGTCTCCTTTCATATGTCATTGTGTGTACATAAATTATAAATAAATAAATAAATAAATCTACTGATGTTATTAAGGTACCCTCACGCGTGTGTGGGTATTCATTGTTAAAAATGTTAAACGAGTTAGCACTCTTATAAACTCTTTAAAACAAATACCAACCAAAAATCCAAAAATATTAACGATATTTTATTGTTTCACAACCCTTTCATGCAGAGATACACATAAACAATGACTCAAGCGACCCAGGTTTGTTTATCCCTGTTTTATTATTTTTGACGTATCCAGCGTCCGTTGTTATCAAGATTGTGTTATTGAGTTCTCTGTCGCCGATGCAACAACTCTGTCATTGTCATTTCTACTTGTGACATTTTTATATTAACTCTTAGTGCAGTTGACGGCGAGTGTACTTTGGATTTCAAAGTAGGTGATATTATTTTTCTTTTCGCATGGCCTTGGAAATATTAGGGATGTGTTTTATAATAATTTTTGATCTGTTTTTTTATAACTTCGTGTTGTGCCGACGAGGGGTTGTCATTGATGTTAATTTGCTTTGGTTTGTGTTAATTTATATCTGTTGAGCTTTCAGTGTAACATTTAAAAAATAGTGCCTTTTTGTGGTAGGATAAATAGAAGTAAAAGTTTACATTTTCACTATTACACACTTTTTCTATAATTACACCATTTTTTTACTTAAAAACGTTGCCCCTTAACTTACAGACATAGTAAAAAATATAGACGAAGTGCTGTGAACAACCATTGTAAAGCCAAAAAAATCTATACTCCTTCGTGTACACACGGCTACACATCAAGCTGTACCTTACCAGTATAAGCGGACCTCGCATTGTATAGGCTTTCCGTACAATGCGAGATCAGCTTTTACTGGAAATGTACAGCTTGATGTGTAGCCGTGTGTACAACCAGCGGTCACGCACACACATGCACCTTAAACCCAGCTCACCTCTCTCAGTACACATGTCACGGTATTGTCCAGTAAGCATCTGAAAGCAAATATCCTTCAGGTCCATAGTTTGTGCGTGAGCGCTGGTTGTACAAGAAGGAGCATAGTTCGTTTTGGCTTCACTATGATTGTTCGCAGCACTTCGTCTTTATTTTTTACTGTCTGTGCCTATACTATGATTTGTCCTGTATCATGAGTGCGTTTACAAACACAAATCTCACAAACACAAACACACAAACATTGATTGACCCCTGAGACTGTAGCTTTTAACAATACACTGGGTATTTATAGGAAATGCCGATGTCATCTAGTTTTTATAAATAACCGACTTGTTAAAGTGATCTCTAATATCCAATTTGTAGAATAAATGATTTGTATTTGTATTTTGTATTTGTATTTTTAATTGTAATCTACCGACCAACGCAAATACCATACCATACATACCATTACCACCATTACCATTACCACCATACCATTATTACCACTTATACCATTTTATTGTCAAAGCTTATGAAAGTAGTATTTAAAAAAACTTATGTATTATGTTTGATTTCTCTTTTCCTCTTTCTCTATATATTAGGTGTTATGAAACGCATTCTGATCATTTAAATTTGTTGAATTGGTTTTCGGTGTGTCTGCTGCCATGTTTGGTGTGGTTTCTAGAAGTAGTTACAGCCAACCAACAACCATATCAATGGTCATAACCATTATAAGCGGAACTAGTTTAGAATGTTCAATTTGATACAAGACATGTTCTACTTATACTGGTTAAGCTATCTTCAATATTTACTTGACTGTCATCGTTTTCAGGCAGTAAAAAATTATAAATAAAGATTATTTTATTATTTAAACGCATTTACGCCTGCGATTTGGGTTGAAAAATATGGTCTGTTTCTCAATGAGATGCTGCTGACGTCACCGAAAGACGACAGTGGAAGTTAAATCCGATACCACGAGCAGCGTTCACGTTAGCTTAGTGGCTAAAGCACTGGCGTACTGAGCCAGGAGTCGCACGTTCGAAACCTGCTCGTAAGCGATTTTTTCATTCCACAATTTATATCTTGTTAAACAGAGTAGGTAATTAGACTCTCTAAAGTGATAATTTCATTTAAAGTTCCGCTCAAAGTATAAGAACAAAATCAATCAATTTAATTTCGGAAGCAGCAAGTAAAATGTCTGGTGATACACACAGTGAGCTCAAGAATAATACGTACGTAGCCTTTTAAGGCCAAGTTAAAGTTATATTGCTTCACTCCGCTTGCGACCACTGTGCTTCTAAGTCTAGTTATTCTAAGGTTTAATAATAACATTGTTTTCCCCAATTTAGTAGTAGTAGAAAATTGTCTTTGTGAAAGAGCTCGTCCGGGGAAGTACTACCATGGGCACAGGCTAGTAATACTTTACTTCTAATACTATAAAACAAGCTATTAATGTATCAGTTCCATGCAGGAGGGTCTGAGTTCAACCCCGGCCCACACTTTTGACTTTTTGGCTTTAAGAGGAATTGCGGGTGGTCTTTTTTTCTCCATAAAAAATACTCTCGACTGATTTCTTTCTGGTTTATAACCCTAGATCAATTATTTTGTACAGAAATATAAATATCAACTTTTTTATGTGCCTTTGCTTTGATTTTTGTTGATAAACTATTTCTAGAAGCCCCAAAACATTATCAAAATTGTCTATTTACACCGCTGTCTACAAAGGCCTAATGTGTTTTGACAACAACTGTTAATGAAAAAATCGGCGAAGTGCGAGTCAGACTCACGCAGTAAGGGTTCTGAACAACCCATCGACCGGGTAACCCCATAGAAAATAATTTAATTTACGAGAGTTCATCAAAAGATATCAATGCACTATGAGCAAAATATGAATTTTTGCATCTATTTCTTACGCAGGTGTCTATATTTACGCCACATATGTCTATATTTATGCTACTTTTATTATTTGTTGCTAAACAACGTAGTATGCACTATAATCAAACCCAGTTTGACGCTGGTATGTATTACCGTTTTGAAGATAGAGCAGGTACAAAAACGTTGAAAAAATGCATGTTTTTCGAGGTTTCTTGTATGGTTCCCCTTTGGTTTTAGAAATATTTTTATTTTTAGTATTTGTCGTGATAGAAGTCATAGCAACACATATTCTCAGAAAATTTCAACTGGCTACCTATTAACGTTCAAAAGATACAGCCTTGTGACAGACAGAAGGACTGACGGACGGACGGACAGCGTAGCGAGGGTTTTTTTTAATTTATTTTTTTATTGTTTATTCAACGAAAAATTACACAATATACAATGTCAAACATCCGGCCAAACTGCAGAACAGTTTGTCGGCAGTATTCTCGTAATACAGACAGAGTAATAGAGTGCCGTTTGGCACCCTTCGGGTACGGAACCAAAAAAAGGTAAAACATAACAACACAGTACATATTCTTCTTATTCAGTTTATGAAATATTTTTAGAATTTTTCGGATGAGAAAATAGTCGAGAGCCAAACCTCAAATGATGACTTTTGTACTACTAAAGCTATTTATTCGGAGCTGCAGTTGTTCTTATCGCACTTATTTGAGGCCGAGCTCTCGCAAAGTGACAGCAATAGTTTCTTCAAGTACCTAATTTTTGTCTCTCTGCCGGATTTCCTCTTAACGGTGAAGATAAAAATCGTGAAACAACCTACACATCTGAGAGTGCTCCATACAGTTCTCGATAGTGTGTGTAGTTCGCCAATCCGCTGTAGGCCAGCGTGGTAGACTAACGGCTAAAATTAATATCCAATCTATCCACGATTTGCCCTACTAGAGATAGGAATTTGACATAAGCTCCATACAAAATATGTCAAATTTCTATCTCTAGTAGGGTAAATCGTAGATAGATTGGATATTAATTTTGGCCGTAAGGCCCAGAACGTTCCTCAAGCGCTGATTTAATTTTAGAACATTCCTCAATCATAGATTCATTGATCACAGTTCAGCTGAGTTTAGCATTGTTTTATAGTCACCTGTGTCGGCATTTGAGCAGAGATTTGATCTGTAATCACTCAAGTGTGGTCGAGACTACGCTTGAGTAGAGATTTATTTCCTATTTCAGGTTATATTCGTGTTCTATGTTATTGAATTGAAGTTTATAATTACCGTATTGGAATAAGACCGATACTCAAGTAACGATTCTATCCTTAAGGCGAGGTTATCCCAGACCTGTGAGCTAAATAACGCTACCCCAGCCCCCGCCAATTCAGCGCGACGTATTTATTCTAGATGTGCTTATTGTTTCATTTATTTTGCATTTCGAACAAAAGCGGGGGGAGCGCATCGTAAAAAGGCGACGTAGGTCCACCCTTGACGACGTCCGGATGGACACTAAAATGTCACTAAGTGCGCTGTGCGCGAGCCATTTCACTTATTTAAATTTTAATTAAAACATAACTATTAATATCAAAAAATTAACTGTATAAGTTACTTTGTAATACCATTATCTTTTTATTGCATGTAATTTTTATAGCATTTCGTGCTGTATTTAGAACATTAAAACGAAAAATGCTTTTATAATCGGCATTGTTTCGGATTTTTTTTCAATCGACAAAAATGTAATGTATCTTGTTTTTATCTTTTAAATTCGCTAACATAAGCATGTATCTGTAACATATATTTTTTTCGGGTTTCTTTATATCAATTTGACTATTTTAGACCGAATTTCGCAAGACGCAAGTTGGGATAACAGGCCGTTAAGGTGAATGCTACAGGGTAGCCCGGGAAATTCAAAATTTCTTCTGTTTTTTGCAAATTGTAGCTCTATTTTGCATTGCATATCGGATGAAATACGATTTGCGGCAGTAATAATAATATATCTACTGAATATTACTCATAAACGATATTAACCTAGCTCTATAAGCTGTACAAGCTAAAATCAAATTATCGACTTTCGAGCTTGTACAGCTTATAGAGCTAGGTTTCTTGTTTTTGTGAGTATTATTCACTAGATATATTGTTATTACTATCGCAAATTATATTTCGAACGATATTCAACGCGAAATAGAGCTACAATTTGCAAAAAACGCAAGAAATTTTGAATTTCGCGGGTTACCCTGTAGCATTCACCTTAAGTAGTTATCAGTTGATTGAAAATCAAACTTTACTTGAGGAACGTTTTGTAGTACGGACCTAACACCTGAAACCTTTTCATTCTGAGAAGAAGCCCATGCCCCTGCCCAGCAGTGGGACAGTAATGAGCTGATGATTACAGTATTTATTTATTTAATTCTTTATGCACAACAGGGTACAAAGGCGGTCTTAACGCCATAGGCGTTCTCTACCAGACAACCTTAGGGTAATGCAGAGACAAAGAATAGGGTAGATGCACCAGTAAAGTAGTAAAATATGTTTCGTACTACGGACTTATAATTACATATAATAAAAAATAAAAAAAATAGATAAATACATATGTACATTATACATATAATAAAATATATATATTATACATACCTACATATATAACTATAAATATATAACATCAAGATAATTCAAAGTCGAGCTGAATCTGCTAAATTGTTTTCACGGAAATATTTCCTTAACTTATTTTTAAAGGCGAGCCGACTGTTAGCCATCCTGATTTCCTGAGGAAGCGCATTCCATAATAGGATAGATTGCACGAAGAATGTAGAGTGAACGAAGTCAGAGCGGTGAGAAGGACATTGGAGAAGACGATTATTAGTGGAGCGGAGATATTTAGTATGACTTGTACATAGATACTGAAAATGAGAAGTTAAGTAAGAAGGAGAATTGGGAGAGAAAAGTAAAGAGAATAGAGTAGTTAATGCCCTCATATGCCTACGTTGGCGGATAGGCAACCATTTTAGAAGCAAACGATACTCAGACACATGGTCATATTTACGAAGATTAAAAACGAATCGAATGCAGTTGTTAAGAAGCCGGTCAAGTTTGTTGAGAAGAACTGCATTCAGGTCAAAGTAGCATACATCACCATAGTCATAGTCAGTATCAATTAACTTGTTTTGCTACGGAAGTAGTAACGGGTGACCTGGGAGGAAAATAATCAAGTTATCGGACCACTTAGCGATACATGTACCCACAGCACATTATAGCCAATAATATGTTACGTGTGCTGTCATTTGAACTGTGAAGGAGATATCAGTAATTAAATGTTATTTACAGCAACGGCCAGGGAAATTTATTTGCTGTTAGGTACTTGTTGTACGGATGGCCGATGGGGCAGTAAAGTTCTGGAGTGGCGACCGCGTACTGGAAGGCGCAGCGTAGGTAGGCCCCCCACAAGGTGGACCGACGACCTGGTGAAGGTCGCGGGAATCCGCTGGATGCGGAAGGCACAGGACCGGTCGTTGTGGCGATGCTTGGGGGAGGCCTATGTCCAGCAGTGGACGTCTTTCGGCTGAAATGATGATGATGATGTGATTTGTTGCTTACGTGATTGGTTATTAGTTTTCCAGTAACAAAATTATAACGTATCTAGGATAGACAGGGGTTAACTAGCTCCGATAAAAGATTGGATATGTAATATATCATTCCAAGTGAAGATATGTCCGATTAGCATATCAATATCCAGGAAACCGGGCATAAATTACACATTCATCAGGGCTAAATAGAAGATCGACTAAAAAAAAACGAACGAATAAACGTATGATAAAATAAAACGTCAAGCAAAAACCTGGGACATTGACCCCCCGACAACCTTGTTGACAAGTCTACCAGTGGGAAAAAATGTTTACTCTAATCTTTATTTCTTTTCGGAGATTCATTTTGTTTAGAGTTTTAAGATAGTTCAATAATTTTTTCGGCAACATTCTCTTTGGTAAATATCATTTTAATTTTGCCTGCTATAATGAATTTGAAGTTTAAGAAATCGGATTTCTTTTAGGGAATAAAAAAGTTGACGATATAGCCGGGACACGCCGAACGTATTACTGGTTGGTTGCCCTTGTAGATCTTGGCTTGGAGTTAGCTTTCTGTGGTGGACTTGTCACATACAAAAATGATTGGCTGATTTTGCTATCATAGCTTTTATTTTCCTCATAAAAACATGCAGTGTTCAACAGAACAAATATGTACACTCTGTTTTTTCTTAATTTTTAACCGACTTCAAAAAAAGGAGGAGGTTATGTATTCGGCGGGTTTTTTTTATTTAGTAAACAATCTTGGCCTCTCTTTTTAAGGCGCATGTAGCAGCCAAGTGGTGCCCGCATCAGTAAAATAATATTACTCGCTGAATACATAATTTATTGGGAATTTGTTTGTAATAATTGAAGTACAGGTACTGTAGTTTAATGAGAAACCATTAACTTTGTAAATTATAGTTCGCTGTAGTTGTATATAAAAAAGTGCCAAAAGTGGCAATTTTTCGCACTTTTTCTATCTACAACTACAGGGAACTACAATTTACAAAGTTAATAGTTTCAGATTAAAACAATACCTGTACTTCAATAGTTAAAAACGAATTTTAGATAAATGATGTAATCACACATGACACATCAGTAAAAAAATATTACTTGCTGACGCCACTTGGCTGTTACATGCACCTTAATGCAATTCGTCATTGATAATTATTGTAAAACATTATATTAACAATTTTACACACTAAATATTTTTTTTAACCTAATTACACGTGCAGAGCGGGTAATTATATTTTCTCAGTGGGTAGTTATTTAAAGAATCAACATTAAAAAGACATGCCAAGATTGTTTACTAAATAAGATAATTAAGAAAAAACAGAGTGTAGGTATAGTACACGTAATATTTACATTCATATCTTAAGTTTCTGACATTAATTTAGGCACAATCAAAGTTCTGAAATAAGGTCAGAGTCATGTCAAGTTTCTTTGTGATTATAATTATTTTCGAATTGAAAATTAGGTACTTCGCATGTTATAACAAACCGGTAATTGTATAATGCATTCACATTGACATCACCTTTCATTTTGAAATTACAGCAATTTTCATTGAGACGAATTGTAAAAACACACGGAGCAATGACCATTGAAATCCATTTGATTACGATCGCGAGTGAGCAATTCGGCAATTTGGTGTTTGCGCTTGCGAAAATGTATAAAGATGAACTAAAAGTGATAAAATCTTATACGAGTAGGTATTGTAGGTGCAAAATAAAGTATGTGTAAATAAATAATGATTAATAAATATTGTAAAAAAAAAACAGTTAACAGATTAAATCAAACATTATAAAAAAAAATGCAACAACGTTTTCGACCCAAAATTAAAGAAGCAATTTTAATACAGGATGGCACTTCTTCGCGATAGTCTTAGTTCAATTCCCGGCAAAGGCAAGAATTTTTTCTGTAAAAAAAACAAGGCAAGCTAATCTCGTCCAATTTCATGATTATTTATTTTACCAACACATCAGTATTAATTTATTTCATAAAGCTATGGTGAAAATTACATTTTTACCAAGAAAAATATGTAAAACGTTCTGAACGTACGTACTAGCTGGTTGAATGGAGCTATCAAATTTAAATTAAGAAAATGTAAATACTACAGGTTGACTGGTTGAACGAGGTACTTATTGAAGGAGGATGTTTAGTACTTGATTCTCGTTCCAAATATGTATAAAAAATTGTACCTTAATTTTTTTTATTATTTTTATAATCGATTTCATAAATTTCTATGGACACTATTCCGCACTTACAAATCAAAGTTTCATGCAGTGAGGTGATGCACTTAGCACGGCAGTATCCATTGGTGGCTATTTTCACCCTCTTTGCCTTTTGTACTAGACAGCAGACCCCTAAACAGTCGGAGCTTGCGCGAGCATTTTGGCCATTATTATACCTACGCGTGATTTGTCGTAGTATATTTTTTTCATCTTTTTTCTTTATATGTACGCACATTCTACCATATTCTTGAATATGTCTCTCATTCACCCGGTCATGCTATATACCACCATTTATTTTCTCGCAGCCAATGCTAAAAAGTAGAGTACACAACTCGTGAAAAAAAAAAATCATCTTGGTCCTTGTATCCCTCGCTACGCTCAGGATTCTATTTTTGAACCACTCGCTTCGCTGGTGGTTCAATCTTAGAATCCTTCGCTACTCTCGGGATCCAACTTAGTCAAATTAAAATTAAAATTCGAATGACATTCCCTTTTTTTCACTTGTTGTATAATCTACTATATAGTAATTTACTTTCACAAAAAGCTAATAAATGTAATATTTTCTAACGGATCCAAATTGCCAATTCTCCACCGATTGAGTTAAACGGTAGTCAATAAAAGTCTCATGATTTTACTCTGTAACTTATAAAAGTAAATGGAAAACTAAGAATCTTTTCCAATACGATATAATCTTATAGAGTACAGGAAACGCTGTGTCGGTGGATCACAGACAGATGAAGTCGGTAGACTCGTCTTATTAGATCATATAAGTCTGTGACTAGATAGGTAAAAGAGGGGGCAGATTTAATTTCGTAAAGCTCGACTACATTCTTTTTTTTCGTAAAAATTATTATAGTATACATAGTAAAGTAAAATTAAATTAAATTATCAAGTAAAAAAATATTGTAACAATATGTGATACTCGTAAGGCTGAAGTACAAGCGCTCGGGCACGCGCTTCATACGCTGTGTTTCGAATGCTCTGTGAAATTTGCGTATTGCATATAATTTCATAGAGCATTTTTCAAGCGCTGTCGTCCGTCAAACAATTTTCATAGCGTATGCGCACGGTGCGCACCCGACTCGCACTCTGGGCGCTTGTTGTAAAGTGGACAATCACAAGTTTTAAATAAACACCTAATTATTCTGAGTATAACTTAGATTTTTTTACTTATCTGTTAGGAAAGCGAACAAAACAATACTTGACTAATAGTAATATTCAACTACTACTTGGCACAGATGTTTTGTTTTACTTGCGATAACGTACAGAAGGTGAAGTTAAGAATATGTATCTTGTTGACATTTCGTTGATTTGCTATCTTTTCGAGACACAAGCATTGAGATTATTAATTTCATTATATGTACATAAGTTAAGTAATTATATTACGTAATTGATAGTCAATTAATTTTATAAAATTAATAATAATAATATTTTATATCTTGTGACTTGGGGTTGACACTGAAAATCAACGCCGTGTTGTGGCTTATACTGAGTGTCAACCTCTATTGCAGCTACGACATGCAAAGATACTTATCTTATGATTTTACAATTATCACAACTACATTTCTTAATTCACACTATATGAGGATCTACTAAACCTACAGCTCGATGCCTTATAAAATAGCTCAATCATAAGTGAAAGTAACTTTATTTTCAGATGCATTTTCAAATCTTTTGGCCCAGTTTGGTAAACACGTTACACGACAACTGCAGAATGGGACGTCAGCCCAACTCCTTACAAAATAATATTTTTTAACGCATTTACGGATGCGAAACGAAATCTAAAGATATAAATTGTGGAAAAATATCTTACTTTCATAATAAATTGCGTTGCAGATTCTTAACAGTCCACTATGGCTTAAAACTACTCCAAACTGAAATACATTGCAGAAGTGAAAATAAAGTGGGAAAAATAACTTTTTTATACTCTTTATTCCCCGTCAACATGGAAGCAAAAGTCTTGAAAAGCTACTTTTTCATTTTATAGCCTAGAATATTATAGAGTAGCAGTTTTCTTTGTTTTAAAAACTTTCCTGCACCAGTCGACTTAAAGAAAGGTGTGCTTAAATACTTTGCTTATTGTTTTTGTTACCTTCAGTATTTTTATCAAAAGATGGACCGATAGTTTGAGTAGTAAATAATACCTGTACAGTTTGATAATCCTACTAATGCTCACGTGTCTGTTGGTTTGTGTTTCTTTTACGCAGCAATGGATCAACAGATCGACGTGATTTTGTGCATAAAGATAGTTTATGGGTTAAAGATTGACAAGACGTTTCATCCCGAATAATTGCGTAATAAAGAACCACGGGAGTGAAGGCACAGGAAAATGCTAGTTTTATCTTAATACTGCTGTTAACTAATAGTGAAATTTTTACTTTAGGGGATCTCCCAAATTCTCTTAATTGCTTTTTGCGACAACCACAGAAAGGGATGGAGTACCCTATTTTTTCTTTATATTCGGCTAAGTTTATCTAGGTTATCTATAATTGCACTTATGTTTTTAAACCTCCACACCTAGTATTTAGTTTTGAGGGGATCGTAGCGAAGCAACGACTGCGCGGATTGTACGATCTGCAAGGTTAAGCTGTACTTGCCGTGGTCAGTCTGTGGATGGGTGACCGTTTCGTTACACATCGAGACCCCTCCGTGCCTCGGAGAGCACGTTAAGCTGTCGGTCCCGGTTGTCATACGAATATCTATGGCAGTCGTTACGGGTAGTCAGAAGCCTGAAAGTCTGACAACTGGTCTAACCTCCGAATGTCAGTATTACCCAATAACTAGGTTGCGGGGGTCTGATGGCAGTCGCTCCGTGTAAAATACTGATGTTCAGCCGCATCTGGCTAGACTGGAAGCCGACCCCAATATAATTGGGAAATGGCTCAGAGTATGATGACCTTCTAGTATTTAGTTTTTATGTGTGTGAGTGTTCACATCTTTCAAATTACATTATTTCAAATTTAAGTTGACAGTCACTACAATTCGTGCCTATGCTTCGTTGGAAATAAGGGCCGCTCCGAAACAGTAACATTTTAATGTCTTTATCTAACTCTTTTAATCTAGCTATCCTATTAATCTCAAAATTGTCGTCATAAAATCTTGTTTTCAAAAAGCCACTTCTATTTCTTCTAAACTCTACCTAAATTGCAACGTCTTCACGTTCAGTGGCTTTAGCAAGCTCCAATTTGTACCGTCTTGTGTGGCCACAGAAAATAGTTTACACGAAGCCTTCTCGACAATGGAATATGTCTTGTATTTTTGTTCAAGATGAAAGTATTTAGAAGGATGAGAATAACATTAAGATTAAATAAAATCTAGATCTCTAAAAATGTTTAATGTTATGATCTTTTCGATATTAAATAACAAAATATGACAGAAACAGCAAGCTGTATAGACGCAGCAGATTCTAAACAGTTTTTGTATACTTCATCTATAAAGTTGTAACAATTTCATTTTTTTTTTTAATTTTTTTGTGTTGTATTATTATGAAATTTATAAATAAAAAAATGGTTTTCAATCAATTTAATGTTACAGAGACGTTTTCTCATGTTATAGCTCTCTCTTAAAAACAAAAAACTTAATAGGGTCAATCACATGCACTCAGAAGATGCACTTTCCGACTTCAAATAGCCCATTTACCTACTCGTACTTCAGACATTCTACATCACACTTAGTCTTTGTAAATGTAGATGCCACTCGGTAATAGTTTCTTCTTGCTTCGAATACATAAATGATCGCCTATATTTCATGAAGATTACGTGTAGACAGGCGGTGTGTATTTTTTTCGGATTTAAAATAATATCAGGCAGTATTCTAGGTTACTACAGATTATAAAAATATACAAAAAATGCCAGGTTAAGAGTTCTCTAAACCGACGAGCATGCATGACGAGGTTAATGGATGTAGATGAAGCGAAAGAGGTGTGTCAGGATCGTAGCAGGTGGAAATCCATAGTCTCTGCCTACCCCAATGGGAAACAGGCGTGATAATATGTATGTATGTATGTATAAAAATATAACAGTACATCAATTATTTCAGATTTTTAAAAGCCGTTTTGTTCCCTTTATCATCAACTTATCGAAATCCATTGCTGGACATAGGCATCTCCATTAGGACGCCACCGACTTCTATTCTCGGCCACTCTCATTCAGTTTCCACCAGTCACCATAAAAAAAAAACAATTAAATTGAGAACCTTCTCCTGTTTTTTAAGTCGGTTAAGAAATCCAAATAAAACTTCTCAAAATGCAGGCAATGATCATACAGAATTCAAGACCATCATAACATCAACATTTACTAAAAATATTAACAAAATATTTCCTTTGCAGTGAATGAACAAAGCGCCTCAACGTTGGATGCGGAAGCAGCAGCGTCGCGAAATGAAGAGCCCCCAGAAGAACCAGAAAACAGGAATGGAAACCAGAAAATGTTACGAAGAATGGAAACAGTGCCAGATATCAAGCGAGACACTTCCGGCATTACTACGCAGTACATTGCTACTGGGATAGGTACGATTTCTTATCCAGCTGTTTCTCTATCCTGCTGTTTTTCACAACCTTGCCAAAGAAATCAATAGCCTCTTTTATTTGGGACAAACCCACCAAACATTCACAAACACTGCAAATCTTATGAGCTTTCATCACACACACATTCACATTACTTCCTGTAAGCATCATCTACGATGGTGACCAACAAGAAAAACGCCAAAAACATTGAAGCTTGGAGTGTCCAGTGTATCTTGGAACCCAAGGAAGGAAATAAATTAGGAGTAGGAAGAAAATTAGTTTCTTCTTATTTATGCCAAATTGTTACTTCCAAAATATTTTAATTTACATGGTAGGAGAACGTTAAAATATATTATACCCTACCTAATTAATCAACTACCAACATCTCTAAGGGATAAAATAACAAAAAAAAAAAATTTTTTTTTTTTTTTTTTTTTTTTTTTTTTTTTTTTTTTTTTAAATGTTTAAGGTCTTAATAGTTAATTATTGGTACCTTAATATAATTACGATCTAGTCTACAAGACTAATAAGTAATTTTATGCTAACTTAAACTGCTAGATAATAATATTATTTCTAAGAATGTGTCCACTGGCACTATCTTAGCGTCTCTTAAGGCGAAGTCACTTTTTTCATGTGTCTTTAATTAATATTGTCTACATCACTATTTTAATTTTAACACTACACTAACTCAAAAGGCTTTGTCCTTTTCAGTCTCCTCACTAAGCCTGTGTTGTCGAGGAGCTGGATAGCCTCAACGTTCACATGATGATGAAGTCTATATTCATGAGCTTCGGCATACTTTTGGATGATATCTTTAACGAAATCCATTTTGAGGTCCCGGTGAAGATCTTCATTTCTGATATACCAGGGAGCGTTCACGATGTCCCTGAGCACTTTGTTTTGGAAACGCTGTATTATTTTTATGTTAGTTTCTTTGGTACAACCCCATAGTTGTATGCCATAAGTCCATACTGGCATTAGAACTTGCTTATACAACAATAGCTTGTTATGTATTGACAGCTGAGAATGTCTACCAAGGAGCCAATACATATTTTTGTGGCGGTAGCCCAATTCTTCTCTCTTCTTCTTGACGTGAGCCTTCCAGCGTAACTTAGCGTCAAGCGTCATACCTAAGTATTTAGCTGTGTTAGCGTGTGGTATTGGTTGGTTATTTATGAACACTGGATGGTACTTAAACTTTTTATTTGTAAAGTCGACATGGACCGACTTGGATTCATTGAGCTTGATGCGCCACTTCTTTGTCCAGTTATACACAAGATTAACTGCATCTTGGGCTTTTTCTCCTGCTTCTTCGTGACTGTTGCCTGTAGCCATTATAGCTGTGTCGTCAGCGAAAGTTGCAATTGTGTTATTTTGTAGTTTTGGGATATCACACGTGTACAGTAGGTATAGGACCGGACCTAAGACACTTCCTTGTGGTACCCCAGCTCTTATCTCTTTAAGTTCAGAATAGGCATCCTCTTGTCTGACTCTAAAGACTCTGTTAGATATATACGACTCAAGTATATCTGAAAATTGTTTGGGCAAGTTAGCTCTGAGTTTGCATAAGAGGCCTTTGTGCCAAACTTTATCAAAGGCTTGTGCCACATCTAAGAAAATTGTAGAGCAAACTTTCTTTTCTTCTAACGTTCTCTCAATGACATTTGTTATTCTATGAACTTGGTCTATTGTTGAGTGATTTTTTCTAAATCCAAACTGATGCTCGGGAATTAGATTATTTTCATCCAACAATGGTGATAGTCGCTTAAGCAATAGCTTTTCGAACAATTTTGATAGTATGGGAAGCAAGGAAATTGGTCGATACGATGTAGCTTCGTGAGGAGGCTTTCCTGGTTTTGCTATCATAATAACTTCGGCAACTTTCCACAAATTAGGCACATATTTTAATCTGAATGCAGCATTTATGAGAGTTGTTAGTTTGACTATGGCTTTACGTGGTAAATTGTGCAGAATATCTCCTGTGATTAGATCATATCCTGGTGATTTTCGGGGGTTAATGTTTAGTTTAATTTCTCTAGCAACTTCTTTTGGTGTTGTAAGTTTTATCTCTAGCTCTTCTTGCAGGATGTCATCCTCAGAAAGGTCGTCGAAATGACCTTCATGTGGTTTGAATATACATTCCAGGTGTTGTGAAAATCTTTGTGCCTTTTGTTCGTTATTAATAGCCCATTTTCCGTTTTCTTCCTTGATAGGAGGGATTTGCAAAACAGGTCCCCTCAATTTTTTTGTAGCTTTCCAGAGCGAGTAGTTTGTACTGATATCATTGGTTAGCTTTCTCAGATCAGAGTTCATAGACGTGTCAATAAAATCTTTGATTTCTCTCTGAAGTCTTTTAGTAAGATTATTTAGTAGTCTTTTGTCTTCTGGAAATCGAGTCAGGTGCCACCTGCTTCTTTGAAGTCTTTTTCTGTGTAGAAGATCTAAAATTTCTTTAGCGTATGAGGTTGCCTTTGATCTACCATATAACTCGGGTGTATTGCTCCATGCTGCTTGTTGAATGTCTTCTATATACTTTTCCAACTCTGTGTCTATATGCTCTGGATTTTTTAGTGGAACTTTGAGGTTTATACTATCGTCCAAATCAGATTTGAAACTTTCCCAGTCAGTTTTTTTATTAACTAATCTTAATTTATTTTCTTTAAATATTACGTGCTCACTTAATGTTAGTATTATAGAAGAATGGTCTGAGTTCATATCATACATTTCGTTAACATCTAAATAGTTCGCTGATATATTTTTGTACACAAAAAAGTCAATTAGATCAGGTTTTCTTTGTGGATCGGTAGGCCAATAGGTTGGCTTTCCTGTGGATGCAAAATCACATTGCATCTCTTTTATCGCACTAAAAAGTTCTCTTCCTTTAGTATTTGTGATCCTAGAGCCCCAGTGGACGTGCTTAGCGTTAAAATCACCCCCAAGGATGAATCTATCGCCAAGTGTCTTGAGGAAGAATAGATATTTCTCTTTTTTCAACTGATACCTTGGCGGAAAATACACGGCTGCAATTGAAAAAGAGTATCGCTTGGTTTTGACACGTACGGATACAGACTGAATTTCTGGCTCCT
Source organism: Asteroscopus sphinx (assembly GCA_949699075.1). Taxonomy (NCBI): domain Eukaryota; kingdom Metazoa; phylum Arthropoda; class Insecta; order Lepidoptera; family Noctuidae; genus Asteroscopus; species Asteroscopus sphinx. The sequence continues at coordinate 8,946,226 of OX453025.1, read as the reverse complement.
CGTATTTACTTTCTTCTTGATGGTAAAGATGTTCTTTTATTATGACAGCACTGCCACCGCTTGCAGTATTGTTTGGGTGAAGTGCATGGTATACCTTGTAACCTTTAAATTGTATGTGAGATTGCTTAGTAAAGTGTGTTTCAGCTATTAAACACAAGTCAAGTATCTTGGAACCCAAGGAAGGAAATAAATTAGGAGTAGGAAGAAAATTAGTTTCTTCTTATTTATGCCAAATTGTTACTTCCAAAATATTTTAATTTACATGGTAGGAGAACGTTAAAATATATTATACCCTACCTAATTAATCAACTACCAACATCTCTAAGGGATAAAATAACAAAAAAAAAACATAAAATTTAAATTAAAACAACATTTCTTGCAAGTTACAAAGACACAATAATAAAAATAACTAGTCAATACAATTAATAACATTATTAATGTAAGTATAATAAATTCTCAAAAGTTTGCTGCATTTGTAGGAACAACCTGTATCAACACAAATACTACCCTCCACCAGTTTGTAAAGACGGATCGCGCAGTCACCGGTGTTCGCTCCGATAAATATTATCTGGTATCTACCCTCATTGTACTTATTTAATATCCTACCTTGTTAACTATATTTTTGTTTACCTGTTTGTATTATATAGTCGATGATACTGATGTACGGTAAAACTCAAATGAGTTTATGTTTACATCTTTAGAATGTTTTTGTTATGTATACCACTGAACAAATAAATAAATAAATAAAATAAATAAATATATCAAGTGGATGAAAAGTGTAAATTAAAGGCCATAGGCTAGGCGCAAGAAAAAGATGTTTGCAACTATGATAAGACCAGCTAACTAGCACTACGGATTAATAAATGAAGTTAAGAATCTAGACTCTTTTGTTTTCCACTTTCTTTTTCCATGGTATTTTCATAAGATTCAGAAGTATCTAACCTTTATGTATCACTAGATAGAATTCTGTCTTAATTATTCATTTACTGGTCCATCACAATATCGCTGAAAACCAATTTTGTGGCTTATTCTTGGGCTTGTGTCGAGCTTCCAAAAGGTTACCGCTCTGTTGATGGTTTTTTTCCTTTTTTTACAGTGAATCTTGGTGCATTTGCTGCTGGCGTGTGTGTAGCATGGTCATCTTCTGCACTTCCTTTACTGACAGGTGGACCTCTAGAGGTAAGTTAGCTCTAAAAAAAATATGGATATCGGCGTTGCGCTGTCTATCATTTTATGAGACTAGCAGATACAAAAAAACTTTGAAAACAGATGCTCAGATACCAGATATCACATACCTGATTGTAGGTAAGTAGATCCTGAAATAGATGAATTACATAAACATTCAAGTAGATCAGCAGACAAATACGTGGGACACTCAGAAAGTTTTGCGAAACTAAAAAAAATTGTTCTATACGTACATATATTTTTATCAAATCTTTTCAAAGTACTTTCCACCAGCCTCTATACAAAGATTCATGCGCCTAAACCAGTTTTCAAAACACTTTTTCCAGTCCGCCGCAGACACCTCGTTTACAGCCTGCTCGAACGCAGCCAGCGCATCTTCGGCGACGAAAATTGTATCCCTTTGAGCTGATTTTTTATTTTTGGGAATAAAAAGAAGTCACACGGTGCTAGATCAGGGCTGTAAGGAGGGTGACCCAGGAGTTTGACTGGCGTGCTGTCCAGGAAGTCCCTCGTTTTGAGTGCGGTGTGCGCAGGTGCATTGTCGTGGTGGAGCAGTAGCCCGCGGAGCCCTGTGTTTGGTCGCTTGTTGCTTATAACAGAGAAAACTTCTGGCAAACATTTGGTAGTATACCATTCGGCATTAATGCTTCTTTGATCCCGTAAGGGAATTGATACCAAGTGGCCAGTCAAATTAAAAAAGCTAGCGATCAAAATCTTACCCCCGCTTCTAGATCGCTTCACTTTGGTAGGCGTTGGCTCATTTTGAAACACCCAAACAGTCGACTGGCGCTTGGTTTCTGGGTCGTATTGATAAATCCAGGACTCATCACCTGTAACGATGTCGTAAACACGCCGAGACGAGCCTGCTTCAAATTTGTTAAGCATATCACGGCACCATTCCACCCGGGCCTGCTTCTGAGCATCGGTGAGGTTGTGCGGCACCCAGCGTGATACTATCCTCCTCACGCGAAGATGGCTGTGTAGAATCTCGTGAACGCTTCCCGATCCAATCTTCAATATGTGTTGAATCTCCTGATATGTAATTCGCCTATTGTCTTGGATTAAATTTTTCACTGCTAGCACGTTTTCTTCGGTAACAGCCGTCAAAGGGCGACCGCTTCTTTCGTCATCCCCCAAAGTTGGTCGACCGCGCTTGAATTCGTTATACCAACGATACACGGTTGCCTTGGAAGGGCCTTCATCCATGAATGCCATTTGAAGTCTATCGTACGATTCATCCGGTTTCAGGCGACACTTGAAATCGTATAAAATCATAGCTCTAAAATGTTCCCGGCGCAGATCCATATTTCAGTGAGACACAATACTTTGAATTAACTCGCAAAAAATGTGGAGGGAAATTTTGAAATTGGAACTTACTTATTTTTACTTATAAATAATCATATTTTCGAAAAACATTATAACTGGCCAGTCTCCCATATATAAAAACTTTTTTTCGCAATACTTTCTGAGGGGCCTGGTATTGGTTCCTGACGACGCTGCTTATCAATTCCCGGTATTTGCTTTTTACAAGCACATGAACAAAAGCAACAAAAAGTAAATAGATATAAAACGCAAATAAAAACGAAACCGCAGCTGTAAGTTCTTGTGTTCTAGCGTTTTTCTTTAAAACACCTACGTAACATGATTTAACTTTAGCTTTTTCTCCGTCAAATAAATCTTGCTCCAACTCTCAAGTTCTTGTAAAGTCTCGAGCGTGCCCCCGTGTATCTTTAGACTAGGGATTGTGTGTAAAGGGTTACCCGGTAAGGCTTATACGCAAGTGGTAGGTGGGGGCGTGGTGAGATCATAAATAATGTTTTCATTAGCGACCGGCGATAAATTAAGCCGCGGTTAGGCGCGACCGCCGTGTGATGATGCTGACGAGCGGTGTTTACGCTGAGTTTTAGACGCTAATACGCCAAATCAAGTACTTTACCTTTAAAGGTAAGTAAGTAAATTAACTTTAAAATAATTATTTTATTATTTTTAACACATTTACGCATGTGAAGCGAAATCTAACGATTTAAATTGTGGACAGAAAAACGAAAAAAAATCGCTCACGAGCAGGATTCGAACCTGCGAAAGTTAGTCAAGTCAGTTAAGAAACACTGTTTCTTAATAAGATATCGCTGAAGTCACCCAAAGACGTGCCAAGTGGATGAGAATTTCGATACCACGAGCAGTGTTCACGGTAGCTTAGTGGCCAAAGTACTGGCGTACTGAGCCAGGAGTCGCAGGTTCGAATCCTGCTCGTGAGCGATTTTTTCTTTCCACAATTTAAATCGTTTAAAATAATTGATATATCCTACCTATCAGGGGCGAAGGGTCCATATAACACGATTCCCACTGGCTTCCCTTTGGGAATTGCTTAACCTCTAATTTGGCGCGGCCATCTTGCGCGATCTGTCATAACTGGCAAGCCCCCAAGGTCACGTCGAGGTCACTCAAGGTTAACGTGCGATCTTAGGATTTTGAGGTGCCTACGGCTTCCCTTCTGAAAATATTCACCCATCGCCACTGCTACCTACCTAATAGAGCCTAGCTCTTAAATTGACGATAATGTCTAGTACCCATAGCAGAATTATATTATCTGTGCCATAGTACAAGCTCTACTTAGTTTGGGACCAGATGGTGCTGTGTAAAAATGTCCCATTTACATTAAATATGAATGAATAAAAGTTAATAAAACGTTAAAAAAAAAAAAAAAAAAAATTATCTGCTGGCAACCCCGGTATGTCACTTCTGTTTCGCGCGTATTACGACATCTGCGTTCTTATTTTTTCTCCTTCAAATTTGTCTTGAATTTTTGTCTAAATTATCGTGTCAAGTGAAAGAAAACCAATTAAAATGCTAGTAAGTGCTTTGTTCGAGAGCCGAAAGGCGAACGACAGGCTGTGTAGAATGTCGCAGCCGCGCTGTTGCAGTTATTCTATTCTCAGGAACAGTACTCCTAACCCTGATTACTGGATGGATGCGAGTCTTGAAGAAGGTGAACCCTTTCTCGATTGTAAAATAAAAGAACAATTTCATTAATATACAGCTTTGAATAAAAATCAGTTAAAGTAGTAACGACGAGCAGAAAATAAGGTTAAAATATTTGTTTCTTGGTTTACATCTTTAAAAGAAAAATAGAAACTTTCTTTAAAAAGAAACCTTCGTTGATTTTTAAGGTCTTAACTTTCCTCGAAGTTAATTTAACCATTTGATCAAACAAAATCTAATCTTAGACGATTATTGAAGAAAAAGAGTAAATTAACAGAAGGTATCATAAGACCCCCAGCACAAACCTGGAGCTTGGCAGTCAAATAGTGGTCCTTCAAGCCGGATAAAGTAGATTCTTGCGGCTTTGGTTTGTTATTCAATCACGCTGAAACGGCGGAACAGATTTGGATGAAAGATAGACAATAACCGGGATTCAAATTTAAACTACTTTTTATCCCGGGAAAATATACAGTTTCCGAGGGACACGCGATTTTATCCCGGAAAAATATACAATTTCCAAGGGATACGCGATAAGTCTTCCTGGGATAAGCCAAATCATATGCAGGTGAAGCCTAAAGTCTAGTAGTAAATATTTTTTTTATTTTTTTTGTTCAACATATAAACAGGATATCGAGATCGAACTTAGCATAAAATAAAATAAAACACAAAAACCTCCAGGACATTGACTTTATACAAATGAGTAATTTGTTTAGTTAAGCAAATTTTGGAGACGTCAAAATAAGACAGTATTTCGTACGCAACGAAATCTTTCTTTCATTTGGATGACGACAGCCTCATCAACCCAATTATGCAGATTTCATGGAACTTGTAATCAAAGAACAAAAGTTTGGATCATATTGAATACAAAGCCAGGGATACTAAGGCCACGTCTACATGACGATATTTTATGCCGTATACCGCATACGGGATTCATCGAATAGAATAGTGACAGTAAAATATTATATTAAAAACATAACATTAAATAACATTCAACGCAGAGCTGAGAGGTTAATTGGTGATGAACTGTTAGCAAAATCTAAGCTACAAAGCTTAGCCCATAGACGCACAGTTGCTTGTTTGTCGGTGTTCTACAGGCTGTACTTTGGAGAGTGTGCGCAAGAGCTCCATGAGCTTATTCCGCCATCTCCTTTCTTTCATCGGACTACACGCCGCACTGCAGGATATCATCCACATTTGGTGGAAATCCCTACTATCAGGACCAAGCGCTTTGAGAACTCTTTCATAATGCGCACAGCCAAGTTGTGGAATTCACTGCCGGCATCTGTATTTCCGGGCACTTATAACCCTAACGCCTTTAAAGCTGGAGTGAATCGGCACCTAATAGGTTTGCTCGCTCCATCGTCGACCACATCCTGACAAAGCTGTCTAGATTGTGGTCAAGAGCAGATCTATAAATCATAAAAAAAAAAAAAAAAAAAAAACATAAAGTTAACATAGAGCCAGTTTAGTAAACCCAGTTTTCGATAAATACCGCATTGCCTCTGTGTAGTAATTTCTTAGGTTTTCGCGATCACGACACATTATAATAAAACAAGTTTAATCGGATTACATTAGAGCCAATATGCTGTAAACCCCGTTTTCGATAAATACCGCATTGGCTCTGTGTAGTAATTTCTTAGGATTTCGCGATCACGACACATTATAATAAAACAAGTTTAATCGGATTACATTAGAGCCAATATGCTGTAAACCCCGTTTTCGATAAATACCGCATTGGCTCTGTGTAGTAATTTCTTAGGTTTTCGCGATCACGACACATTATAATAAAACAAGTTTAATCGGATTACATTAGAGCCAATATGCTGTAAACCCCGTTTTCGATAAATACCGCATTGGCTCTGTGTAGTAATTTCTTAGGTTTTCGCGATCACGACACATTATAATAAAACAAGTTTAATCGGATTACATTAGAGCCAATGTGCTGTAAACCCCGTTTTCGATAAATACCGCATTGGCTCTGTGTGGAACAACTAAAAGTAATTTCTTAGGTTTTCGCGATCACTACACATGATAATAAAACAAGTTTAACCGGATTACGTTCCTGCGACCACGATCGCTGCAAAGCTTTCGAAACGTCAGGAAAACCAATTTAAATAATAAACGCGATGTAATCTGGTTAAACTTGTTTTATTATTCTTTATTTAAAACAATATTTTCTATCACTATTCTTTTTATAAGATCTCATTAAAAGAGCCTTCACGAGTGACGATATTTAATTGATCGTTCGGTGCATCCTGGGCGGTCAGCCTTGCTACCAACCTGCTAGCTGGTTAATCTTTTGCCCACGGCATGAGCTATTATCATTAGGTAGCTCATGTCGACACGATAGAAGAAGAAGATAAAATCTCGTATACGGTATACGGGAAAAATAATGCCGTCTGAACGTAGCCTAAAAATGGCTTCTCGGTTATATCACCAAAGGATTCTTGTTGATTACAATTCTTAATAACACTTAGGTAGTCAAAAAATATTTTAATAATCTGTTTAAAAGTTTTTGAATTTAGTTTTTAATTTTGAATCTTAAGATTTTCCTTTTTATGGTGTTTATATTAATAACAAGCTTCATGAAAATTGCTGAGTGGTTGTAATAATTATACATTCACTAATTTGATTAATGACTGAGGGAATTAAGTTATCTTACTAAGTTGCTTAGATTACTTGGCACCATCACACAATTAAAGCCATGAAGCCGGCCCTGTGATCTAAGGTCACAAGGCAATCTCCGCCTTTAGGTCTCCGCTTACGGCCAAAATTTCAAAACGATTAATTATCAGGGCATCCCTTCTTTTCGGAAAAACATGTCTATTGGATTACAAAAATTAAAATGGCAAAAAAAAAACAAATATTCAACGTGAAAAAACATTGAATAATTATTTTCTTTTATGTAAGTGGTACTGCATCTTCATTAGACATTTGCTTTGAATTTGCCTTATTCACAATCAGCCGGCAATCAGCAGATCCTTTGTGCGGCTGCCAAATATTGGCATTGCGCCCAAAAAAAACGCCCGTGTGTATCCTACACAAAACTAGCTCTATTGTAATTCACGAAACTTGGAACTTTATGAATCTTAACGTAGAAGTGCCGCAGGTTAAATTAAATATAGATTTGTCTCCTTTTTTGTGTCGGCACATGAAAAGAATGGTCATGATAAGGATAGGTCAGTCAGTGAGGTTGATAGTGGGGCTAGTCAGCCAGTCTTGACAGTCGCCCCGTCGCCGTCGTCGTGGGCGCCCCGGACTTATAACAGTATCTCCACTCGTTGAGGCTCTATTTATTAAACTTTTTTCTTCAATAATCGTCTAGATCGGATTTTTGGTTGATCAGGATGGTTAAAATGTGCTTATGAATTTTAATTATTTTTGGATTTCGGATAAAATTCTATTATTTTTATACAATTTTACACACGTGTAGTTTTTATGCATTACCTCAGACCAAAAAAATAAGATAGACGGAGCGCGCAGAACTAGCAAATGAAGCCAGAAAAAGGAATACAAAATGGCAAAGGAGTACCTACTATTTCGCCCACAGTGTTCGCGAGCCGCAATCTGGAACGTACAGTCTAACAAAGCAATTGCTATACAGGGTAGAGAGATATAAATGAAGTATTCTCAGAAGATTATGGATGTTTTTGAGTGAAATATCATTTTGATAACGGACAAAGTTAAATTGTATTTATACAAAACCCTAATCAAATAATTCTATAATAACTTCCTGAGAAATCTTCATCTATATCTGGCGACCCTGTATACTAATTGCTTTGTTGGACTGTACGTCTAATCCTCAAACTAAAAGAATAAGATTGACGCTCCCGATCGCGGCTCGTATACTGTGGATGGAATAGTAGGTACTCCTTTGCCATTTCGTATTAATTTTTCTGGCTTCATTCACTAGTTATACGCGCTCCGTCTATTCTTTCGTTCTGAGTGCATGAATGAAAAGTTTTCTATGAAAGTACCGAAAACTAAAAGTCATATAAACGAGTCATGACATGACAAAATGCCTTCCTGGCCCTTAAATTATCCAACGAGTTCAGATTTAAGCATCATTATAATTGTCAGCAATTGGGATGATACAGTTATCTCTTGGGCACTTAAATACAAAATTAAATGGAGTGATTTATGAAGTGTGCAGTAAAACAAATATGCCAATAATTATACATATGAATGATTAATTTAAACTAGTTTTGTAGTACATTGATCGACCCCATTAGCAGACCTGTCCACTGTCTGGCATTGATAACAACGAGACAGTTTACGAGGATAGACTTGCTATCAAATAATGAAATGCCATTAATTAAAATGTGAGGAAAGTTTCATTTGATAACTTTGTCGGCAGCTTCAGATTCAGACAATAGTGGAGTGATAAGGGGCTAATTATCACACCCGGCACTTGTTTTTTTATTCAAAGGACGAATCAAATAAATAACATATTAAGCTGGGTACAGATTATTCGCAACACAACATGCATGATGCAATGGACAGTAAACGTGCTCACTGCACGCTTGTGTTCCCGTACACATATTAAAATGTACATGAAATGTTGCATTGCATGTTGCATTTCATGCTGTGTTGCGACTTAACATTCAACCAGCGACCATATACCCCATAGACGTCGCATAACAGGCAACCGATGTCTGCAACACATCTATGAAATTTCACTAATGTAGGTCGCCACTATTCGTCACTTGAAATCTTCAAATCAGTTTCGACCACTTACATGAGCCGTCAAAACTGCCGCGTTAGTGATTAGCCAATAGCCGCCTTGGTAGGGCTAATCGGATTGCAGTACCCCGCCTCAGCTAGTGGCAAAATTTATTGAACGCATTATATTCAACATTAGGCGCCTATTAGGCTGTATGGTCGTTGCATTCAAGCTACTACTACTACTAAGCGAGATGGTCAGAATTTGATTCACACTTGATTTAACGGCGAAGGAAAACATCATGAAGAAACCTGCACACCTGAGAGTACTCTATAAAAGTCTTCGTGTTTAGTGTGCCAATCCGCAGTAGGCCAGCGTGGTGGATTAGGGCCTAAATCTTTCTCATTCTGAGAAGTCCGGTGCCCAACATACAAAATATAGTGGGATATAATGGATTGAATTGAAATTATATTCGGTAGCCTTAAAACACAAACTCGAGGATCATGTAGAAACTTGTGCCCGTCAGTAGCAGAAGTAGTAATCGTTCCCATTAATTAACGATTTTATCGCTCAAGCCTACTTTCTGGGGTCTGCTTTGTAAAAGAATTGGCCTACTTGCAAGCCTCACAGTCTCTACAAATATTTCATGATGCGCGATCGGTGCGTGTTCATATGTGTACCTCATCAACTCAGCCTATCGCAGTCCACTACTTGACAAAGACCTCTCCCATGTAGCGCCATAACACTCGGTCATCGGTCTTGTTTTGTCCAGATTCATGCCGAGACCGACACGCAGAGAGACTCTGTTAAGCTGTGCAGCATGTTGCCTAGTTGTTCCAGCGACTCAGCCATTGCAACGATGTCATTGACAAAACGGAAATGTGATATGGTCTCGCCGGTAACGTTGATGGGGTATCAACAGATGGTCCAGTCCAGTCAAGCGTCTTGAAGACATCCTCCAAAATCACATCCCCTTGCCTCACCCCTCTGCGCAGTTTGATTGTATACCTACACATCCTTAAACGTCGGAAGTCGTGTACGTCTTTCGGCTGAAATGATGATGATGATGATGACATCCTTAAAGTCACAGTCGGTAACTATATATAGACAAATCTAAGTAAAGAACGACGAAGAAAATACTTCTAATAATTGTGGCATGGTAAATCAGCAAAGCCTTAGGGGATAACAGAACTGGGTACTGAATCTTCAGTAAAGTTGTTGGTATTACTTTAAAACATTTGTTAGAATTTATAGACAGACTGCCAGTAAGCGGTACACAATAAAAGCTTTCAATAACTTTGCTCTATGAACAAATACCTGAACAATTTCTAATAATTGCCCTTAGTTCCTTGTTAGTTGCCTAAACGCAGTGGAAACTTTAAGTACACGAACTTTGGCGAAGTTTCCCGACTGACTGAACGCGCGCCGCATGCGGTGAAACCATGAATTACGAAGTTATGACATTGCAACTTTGTACATTCTTTGTTTGCATATCAATAACTTTTTATTCTTACTACAATAACGTTCAGATTCGCTTCTTTTAACTTGAGATTTAAATTTGTCTATTGTTGAAATCGTCAAAATGCGCAATGCAGATATGTAAGTCAGTTATATTGTATGCAGCTGTTATTGTTTATTTTTACGTATTATTGGGTTGACTACGAGTCAGCTGTACCCAATATTGAATTATCTTCGGACATGCAACACGAATTCTCATTAGCAACAGTTCAAATTGAGTTTTCTGGTAAAGATAGCTGAAGTCTTGAAAATCTTGCAATTTATACCTACTTCACTTCAAAATTGTCATATTATATTTTTGACCCCTTGGACGTGAGCTCACTTGGTTAAAGCAAGCTAGACAGTACCTACTCAAAATGTCATTTTTTTTTTTCAAATCTTATCAATCTTTATTTGTGTAGTTGAACTTTCTATAAACAAAATTTAATTTATTTTGAAACGAAAGGATTCTTATTTATCCAATGTCTAGAATTTGCGATTCTATCCACAACGTTTCCATCTTGTTGGTTAACGGAACACTTATTCCGGTAGATAGCGGTGCATTGCCAAATAATTTTGATGGTATCTTACTTCACATCGTTTCTTGTGGTTTTGTTTAAATTGATTAAATTGTTTGTGTCTTTGTTGACAGTACTCCTAAAAAGAACCGAGATAGTAGAGAAATAATGAGTAGAAATTCACAAATAAAAGATTTTGTAGTTGTTTATCTTTTACGTTGCTCTGTAGCAAGCACTATAAAACATATCATTTTTGTTTTGACTAGACGATCTACATCAGAACTTGATATGATGTCTCAAATGCGCTTTTTTCAGCATTCTTGTTAAAATCCGCTGCTAAGAAAATGTCATGATAAAAGGTTAATAAGCAAAATGCCGTAAAACAGTGCTCAGAAGACATATTGATGATCGTTTATTGATGACATAAGCTAAAGAAGAACGCAACATTCCTTTATTCGACACTAACGTCACCCACAGCTGTAGAGGAATTGGTTTTTTTTAACCAGAAACGATAATCAGCCCATTACTGTCCATGTTTGCTGGGCATGGGCCTCTTCTCAGAATAAGAAGTATTCAGGTTGCAGTCCACCACGCTAGCAAGAACTTTATGGTATACTCTTACTACTCTCAGGTGTGAAGGTTTCCTCACGATGTTTTTCTAAAGGAAAACATCGAGCGGCACATGAATCCAAAAATGTTGCGGTCGAAATTAGACCTTCCTGCATGTGAGATAAGCATTCAACTGCTAGACTATCATTCATAATTCATTCATAATCTTTATTGACATCATCATCATTCATCATTTCAGCCGAAAGACGTCCACTGCTGGACATAGGCCTCCCCCAAGCATCGCCACAACGACCGGTCCTGTGCCTTCCGCATCCAGCGGATTCCCGCGACCTTCACCATATTGACATATTACTTTGTATATTTTATAGAATTCCCTGACTCCTGCGCTAGTATAATTAATGTATTACAGGAGCCAGTTTCTTCCCCTTAAAAATAAGTTACAGGATTAATCACTGCCACCAATTTAATTAAACATCACTGCTAATAATAAGTCTTCAAGTCGTAATCAAATCTTTAGCTACAGCTACAGCTAAAATTTCCACCAAAAATTATTTCAAACATCTTCAAAACTCAAAGTTTCAATTTTCATTGCCTTGTCTAGACACGAAACGAAACATGTATCTATACAAGCAACTTCCCAGCAATCAGGCTTTGAAAATATATCAACTTGGAAACTTTGCTATCGTTGACAGGAACGTAAATGCCAGCCGAGTTCGGAAGCGGGCTGTCTGAATATATGATGCTGAGAACGACAAACTCACAAGGTTTTACGTTCACCGTAATTTTGATACCGAGAAGTGCACTTTTCTTTTAAAGTTGTTTTCTCAAGATAAAATAGCTTTTCGTAAACGATTGCGTACTTAGGGGAATTTAAATTGTAGAACTGAGTTCTTGGCGAGCTACTTGTATGTTTTCTGCAATGCAGAAGCAATTAGTGAATATGTAGCAACTATTTGTTATACTTCCTTGCAACTTGCTTATGGAATTTATAACTATAATATTACAAACCTAGGAAAACTATAACTTGAGTTCTGTTGTGCTTGTACTTGTGTTTTTTGAGGTCCGGGTCTACTTACTTTAATGTATTACTAACCCTTAATTAGGCGCAATAAGAAAATCACACAGTTAGTCGCATGGGGTCTCTAGCGACCCCCATTTTTTGTTGTTGTTGTAAATAGAGTGTTGAATTGTTGTTTTTTTGTTGTTTTTTGTTGTTGTTTATATAAAACAAATATGTGTTCTAATCCTGCTCGTGAGCGATTTTTTCTTTCTACAATTTAAATCCTTAGATTTCGCTTCGCATGCGTAAATACGTTAAAAATAATAAAATAACAAATATGTGTTAACTTATATTAAAATTCTTTATTATAACTGATTTTATGAAATTATAAACATAACATTAACTTTAAACAATTAAAAAAATAACAAAAGAGCGTGAAGGCGCTCCAAACACAAAAAAAAAAAACAATTCGAATTTGTCTTGACCCTATGTGCCTAATTAAGCGTTCTTCTGTAAAACGCAGTTTTTGTGTGTAATTTCTTACCGCTCAGGCACCGCTGGCACAAATTAGAGGCACCCATAGAAATCTAAATAAAGGTAATAGAAGTGGCAAAGTTGCGCCGCTTACAGGGGTCTTTTAGGACACCAGTGCGCGAACCGTTTGCTTGATCATCAGTGCTGTTTTGGACGCAGTCATTAAAATTGTATTTCCAAAATTAAAAAGATTTTATTTCGAATAAGCATTTACATGCACTTTCAAAATGTTTAGAATCTAGTTGCACGGTTCCAAAATGTTGGTCCTATGGAGAAGAGCCGGCAAGAAACTCCATGGAAATACTCTTTTCATGTTAAATAGTACAAAGGTATGTTACATGATTTGCTAAGAATTGTGTGAGAACAATGTAGGTTAATGAGTGACACAAATTCACTAAGGATAACTAATTAATAATGATAATTATTATGTTTTGGCTCAACCATAATAGAAGGGAAGATCTGACACTATGCTATCAATGGCTACATTATGCGCACATTTACAGTAATTAAATTAATTTTGCAGCATATCTAACAGCGGAATTTTTATAGGCTTAATTTATTTTGCATTCTTTTTTTTATGGTGGGCGTGATTGCCTGTTTATGTCTTGGTAGCGGAAATCCGGCGACATGCGTTCCCCTAGTAAAAGACTGTAGATAACATTTCTATTACCTTATTATTTAGATTTCTATAGAGCCATCCGATGTTATTAATCACCAAATTGTTGTTTTAATCTTTCTTTCTTTTAAATCAACCCCTGTTACATTAGCTTCGTAAAATACCGCTACAAGAATCGATCGCGAGAGTATATTTTCATCTAATAGATTCATGATTGCAGTTAGGCATCTCTAGGATGTCATAATGCATAGAATAATCCGTTAGTCACCCTATACATGTACTACGTACTAGATGTTTTGTTTAGAAGAACAACATGGTTACACGAGTTATGGTTCCGGAACCACACTGTCATTAGTTCACTTGACAGTTGTCTCGCGCACACACGTAAATTTTATCAACGGTTGCGTCAACTGAATTTTGAACATGTTAAATATGAGATTGCGTGTCTATTTACTGACGTTGGTGGTCACCAGCACCTTTTATAACACTTGCGAGAACAAATAACATGCCTTTTTGCTGAAACTACACAAAATAAAATCATCAGATCTCAAAATAATTCATCAGAAAATCTAAAGTTAAATATGCTCTTGCATTCCACCACCTTTTTTGATAAATCCTTCACTGTACAAGCTGCTTGGCTGTGGAATGCATTACCACTAAATGTGAGGCGTGCACAATCACTACCGCTTTTTAAAAAAATAATAAAGGAACACTACTTGTCAATCTGTTTCACTACTTCATGAAATTGCTCAACTACTACACTTTATATTTGTATTTATTAATATATTATATGATATATATTTCTCATACTTATTTAAGTAAATTCCATGTACTTTATATTATTATATTTACGTAGATATATTATGTACGAAACGTACCTACTTTTACACCGTACCTACCCACGATCCGTTCCCATTCTTCTTCCCATTGTACTTATTTAATCTTTCTGTAAACTATTGTCTTTGTATTCGTTTGGTGTAATGTACAATAAAGAATATAATAAATAAATAAAATTATTTATAGAGCACTTCCACAAATTAACTTTACCACACAACAGAAATTAATACCCTCTACTATAACAGCTGAACATAATCCAAGTTACAATTTCTGTCTAAGATTAACGAAGTCAATAAATAAACGTATGTTACAGCCGCCGTCGCCGACCCGAGATGTTATTGCTGAGGAGAATACTACACCAACTATACTTAGTTCTACACACAATAAACTTACGGTAAGTTACTAGCATTATTCTTGGAACAAGTTTCTGGTTAACGTACTTATTTCTACTTAATGTATGTCAAGAGTTTAAGCCTGCTTTTTGTCTAAGATATTTTTGGTGATAGAGAGCCTCGTGGCTAAGTAACAACCGCGTGGATTTGCGATCAGCGAGGTTAAACTGTGCTTGCCGCGGTCAGTTCTTGGATGGGTGACCATTTCGTTACACATCGAGACACCTTTGTGCCTCGGAGAGCACGTTAAGCCATCGGTCCCAGTTGTCATACGAATATTGGCAGTCGTTACGGGTAGTCGGAAGCCTGAAAGTCTGATCTGGTCTATCCTCCGAATGTCAGTATTGCCCAGTAACTGGGTTACACTTCAGCTTTTTCTGGTTAGTCTGTAAGTCAACTCTAACATAGTTGAGAAAAGGTTGGGAGGATGATGATGATTTTTGGTGATCCAGTTAAAAAATTATCACGAATGATAAAAATATATTCTTCTGTTTCATGTTAGATATCGTATTCGATTTTGTGGTCAAATCTAATTCGTGAGTTACAAAAAAACTGTCGTCTAGCTACGATTTTTGTGGACCAATCCAATTGATAAAAAATTTAATGATTTTAAGGAACCTATAATAGGACATTACTGTCGAGGCCTGAAGCAATTGACGGCCGAGTAATGCCGAGTACTTCCCAAGTGATTTTAAAAGCCTTTTTAGCTAAAGGAGGCCGTAAATTGCTATTTCGGCCGAGACCTGTATAGTACTTTTCTCTCATTTGCGAGGAAACAATACACAAATAAATTCAACAGTATCTAATTTTCATTCGCGCCAATTCGTCCACGCGCGGTTCTTGTTCTACTTTCAGTTTTGAAAAAAAATGCGCATTCTGCCTTTATAATGATAAATATTTTGTACCTAAAAACACCTAATTTATGTAAGTATGTACATAAAAACCTCGGTATTAAATTAAAAAAATAAAAACTGACCAGCAATTTCAATTATCGTCGTGTTGGATATTACTGGCCTGTTATTTTGTTACGTACGGAAAAGAGCCGCTTAATGTATTTATTTTGTTTTTTTTTTTCCGCGTCCGCTTAAATTCTTTGGGTTAAAAACACGCGACGGTATAGGATGCGAGACGTCGCACTACAGTGACACCATGTTTTTGTTACCTCAATTTATTTTTCTCTGTTGGCATTCTTTTACATTTTTTCACTTTCTAGCATTACAGTATACGTGTAAAAATTACGTGTTTAGTGACTCTGTAGATTTTGTTCTTCATTGTCTTGTCATATTGTCATGTCGAAGAAATTACAATCACATGAGACTTTCCATCTTCATGTCCCAGTTTGGCCAACGCAAATTACAATAAACAATAATTATTCCGTGTGGTGCCGGTAGTAATGAATTATTTATTTATTTTCCACCAAAAATTACATACATTTGGCAAATACAGTGTAGAACGTAAACCAGTTTAGGTTTTTCTGTACACCGCTTGGTCCGTCGACATTCATTACAACAAGATGTGGGTACTGAACACGAGGCATCGCGCTCGCTCGCCCCATGCAAAAATTCCCATATATTCAACTAATTTGTATTACTTCTCAATAGCAAATTGCTTACAAAAGTACACCATGTTTTTTGTTCTTAATGCTAAATAAGGTGTTTTTTAAGTTTACATTTTATGTAGTTTCGTGTTATGTAATTTTTAGTTTTTGGTGGCAGTTTGTTTATTAGGTCTTGCACCACCCTCTCTCTTCTAATGGGTGTCGTAAAAGGCGACTAAGGGATTCACCAGAGGATGGGCAGCAGCGTTCTCTGAGTATTTAAACAACCAACTGCGATAGCCAACCCGCCTGCCAAGCGTGGTGATTATGGCATCGGCTGAGTTGATGAATTTATAATACCATTTAGGCAATAGTTTTGGTGTATTACAGTTGTTACAGACAAAAACTTAGCACCAGGTAGGCCTTTAAGTCGTTTATATTCTTTGTCTGTATGATGAAACGATAAAGTACCAGAAATATGCTATTTTTCAGCTAACAGCGGCAGAGGCCTCATGGGTAGCATCTCTGCTGTGTCTCGGAGCGTTATGGGGAGCAGGACCAACTGGTCTGATCTCGGAGTACTTCGGCAGGAAGAAGACCCTGCTTTACTTGGCGCTTCCACTAGTGGTGTCTTGGATACTTGTCGCTTCAAGGTATCAAAAAATCAAAATCAAAATCAAATGTTTTTTATTTCAAATAAACCTAATTACAGGCACTTTTGAAAGTTCAGGCTCTAGTTGCACGGTTCCAAATTGTGAACGGGTATGAGGGAGATACCGTTTGTAAATGTTGGATAGAACAAAATAGAACAAACGCTCTCCGCTTGTGACAAATATTTGTATCGTATCTTGATATTTGTTCCTACACTGCAGGTTTGCGGTGCATGTGACATTGTGTTTGTAATACTGAGAAAATAGAATAGCAATTGTTTTGATACTTAAAAATATACATAACATGACAAAATACTATAGCTGAGCATTTACACGAAGTTATCAATTAATGCTAAAATATTTAAAAAAAAAATGGGCCTAAAAACCGTACGCTAGTCTTTTGGTATTCACGTCCTCGGTTTGACGCATTAATTGACGTTGAAATATTAACCCCAAAAAAAAAAAAATTTCATGCGTACCACAAAAATTACAATTTCTAACATTTAGCTTTTTCCTTACAGTCCAAACGTGTATGGTCTGTACGTGGGACGTTTCGTCGGCGGAGTGGCGTTGGGAGCTTTCAGTGTTGGCATACCACCTTATATTGAAGACATAGCAGAAAGTCATATACTACCCACACTGGCCAATTTTTATCACGTCCACTTCAGCTGCGGGGTTCTGTTTGGATATATTATTGGTAAATAAGACTTTAATTACTAGTCTTCATTAATTCCTAAAATGTAATGAAGTTAATTTTATGTACACTTACCGCATGTCGTCTTGTTGTAGCAATAAATAATTTTTATTTCTTTTCTTTTCCATATAAATTATTTTCTTGAGTAATTTGGGTAATGATTAGCTGTCGACATTTCGATAGACTAAGAGATTTTTGTAGATGTGATCTTGTGGGATATTCATCATCATCATCATTTTAGCCGAAAGACGTCCACTGCTGGACATAGCCCCCCCCCCAAGCATCGCCACAACGACCGGTCCTGCGCTTTCCGCATCCAGCGGATTCCCGCAACCTGTGACATCAAATAAATAGAATACAATACGAAGATCTTTGTCTTAACACTGATTTACATTAATTTCAGAAATGTCAATAACCTTACTTTTGTCATTGTTTGCAGGTCTCGTGGAAAACACGTCATGGTTAACAGTTCTCTGCGCCAGTATTCCAACAGCTTTTTTCATTGCCTTCATCTTCCTCCCTGAATCACCGGCCTACTTAATGTCTCAGGGTAAATTCCACGAAGCAAAGGCAGCTCTACGCTACTTCAGAGGAATCGATAACGACATTGACTCTGAAATTAAAGCTTTGAAGGAACGTCTTAGAACGTCTGCGAAAATCAAAGTTACTTTCAAAGAACTCTTCGGTACTAGATCCACGGTCAAGGCTCTCATTGTCTCTTTCTTGCTCATGGTATTTCAGCAAATGAGTGGCATATTCCCCGTCCTTTTCTACGCTAAGAATATTTTCGAAACTTTTTCCATATCTCTCAACCCTCCTAGCGCAGCTATTATATTGGGCTTCTGTTTTGTTTCGTCAACTTACTTTTCAACAATGCTCTTGAAAATTGCAAGAAGAAGAGTACTTCTAATGGTTTCATTTGCAGCCATGGCCGTGAATTTAGCTTGTCTAGGCATCTATTACCATTTGAAGGCATCTAACATATCACCAAGTAGCACATGGGTCCCACTCATCACTTTATGTCTATTTGTGAGTTTCTATGCTTCTGGTGTTGGTCCCATTCCCTGGTTGATGCTCAGAGAAATATTCCCTCCACACATGACAAGAAGAGCGACAGCCTTAACTGCTGGTGTTCATTGGTTTTTAGCGTTCGGTGTAACAAAGCTATACCAAAATCTGGTAGATATGGTAAAGCCTGGTTGGACGTTATGGGCCTTTTCAATATCATGCCTGGTAGGGATAGTATTTGTCTATTTCTTTGTTCCTGAAACGAAAGGAAGATCATTGCAAGAGATACAGAATGAGTTCGAAGGTATACATAAGAAGAGAAAGCATAGACACGTCATAGAAGTGGAAAGCGTTTCGGAAGCTTAGATCAAGACTGTTAGGATTTAGTTTTTTTTTAAAGGTGGATGTAGGTCCATAGATTTATTTGTAAGTTTATTATGCTTAATAGTTTCTAAAATTTGTTGAATAATACCAATGTTCAGTTCGTTATTTAATACATCTTTCGCAAAAATTATAAATTAAGAGAACTAAATTATTTTTATAATAACCTAGGGGATATTGTTAGTGTTCGTTAAAAATAAATTAGTTTTAGAAATCTATGTAATATGTATTTATTTTTACTGTAATAAAGTAATTTAATAACAAGATTTCTTTGTATCTTATCTCCGTTTCACGAAACAACGCTCAATAGTTTCTTAAATTTCAAATAATTCATGTATAGCTGAACAAACAGAAAAATATTATACTACTTGTAAAGATAGCCGATTTTACTATTATAAAATCACTTTTGCTACAATTTCTGTAGCTTACTCGGCTACGTCAGACCAAGCGAGCAAAAGCAAGCGAAGGTTACCGAGCGAACGAGCACGTATGAACGTATTATTAAAGTGTCCACAATGATGTGTGGTGTGATGGTGTGTGTGTGTGGACACTTTAATAAAAGCGAGCGAAGGCCTTCCACCTTCGGCTGTGCTGGCATTCACTTTATGTGGACACAACAGCGAAGGTGAGCGAGCGTGCGGTGTCCATTGGCGAAAATCACTGATCACCTTCGCTTGCTTTTGTTTGTTTGGTCTGTACCTATAACTAGATCGGCAGGGCAATTGCGTATTTCATTTGACCAACTTGACAGTTTAATTTTGATGTAAAATTGAAGACGATGTTGATAATATCGCAGTCAAACATTGGAATTATGTAACGACGTAGAGGGACTTCATTATAAAGTAAATGACGTCAGGAGGGAAATTCATTGTGATGTAAATGACGTCATGTATGTTAGATCACGTTTCTTTATGCAAATAAGCTGCTGCAAGTATGCGTTTTAAGCTTTATCATTCGTTCAATTTCATGATGAATCTCTCCGACATCGTAATCAACCGTTTTGTAGTTCCGCAATTCGAATTGTATAATTTTTCCGGATTCAAACGTCAAAATTGACATTTAGTTGATTGCGATGGAGTTACACAATTGCCCTGCCGGTCCATCACTAGATGCTGCTGAAACCAGTGGGGTAATTGTGTAATGCATTAACATTGACATCAGCTTTCATTTTGAAATTACAGCAATACTCATTGCGTGGTACGTAGTTGTCAATATGACGGATTGTCGAAACACAGAGCAATGTACATTGAAATCCAAATGATTGCGATCGCGAGTGAGTTACGCAATTCGGCAGCTGAACTACACGAACTACTTAATAACTTTTATCTACACTCGTATCGTAAAATTCGAATTATGAACTCGAAAGTAATGTCATAATGACATACTTTACGCACATGCACCTGTAATGAATTTAAAAAGTTTCATTACGATACAGTTTGCTGAACAAAACAATGCGGTAATTTAATTTTTTTTCCATAACCGCACACTTCAGCCCAACTAGGGAGTTTTTAATGCCACTTCGACCAAACCAAGGAGTTTTCAAACCTTTTTTTTAGCAGTCGTACAGTTTGGCACCAATGAGTACACAAAATTCAGGGTGGCGCCACTAGTCATACATTGAAAATTTTTATCGTATAAAATCGCGTTTTTGGCAGAACTTTGGATTGTCATATTGCTTTTAATTATATTTAAGTGTTTACAGGCATATTTTTTGTATGATAAAACAGAGATTGACGGAATCCTGACGAGGATAGAAAATTAGTTCCGATTATAATGTTTTCGCCAGACTATATTTTATTATCTGTGTAGGCGCGCACCAGCGCGCGTGCGCGGCCGCGCGCCTGGCCTACTGGATTTGGTCATCGTTACTTGTAAATTTATTGTTATTGTTTACGTTATTATTATGGTTTTGTATGTCGAAAGTTTTATTCTGGGCAAAAATATCTGACTACAGCAGTGATACTGAACTGAGGAGAATATGACCCCGCCTGAATTTCTGGATGCAGCAACGTAAATGACGAACAATCTTTTACCAGAGAAATCAAGAAAAACAACGACAATGTTACCAAGATTTTGACTTTGGTATTTTATTTAAAATTGTATGAGTGTAGATAAAATAGTGTATGAAACTGACATAATTAGGTATTAAAACACTCGTGTGATACTATTAAAAACCTCGCCTACGGCTCGGTTTTTAAACTCACACTCGTGTTTTAATAACCCCTTTTATGCAACAGTTTCATAAACTACTATAATACCACCGTAAGTCAGTCATTTGGGAATACTGTTATCCTAAAGTTCGATTAGTTGTCAAACGTCCATGTTTCAGAATGCCTGTAACAACTTTACTGTCACAAGATATATAGATAAAACGTTCATTCAGTACAAAACAATTAGATATAAAAATACAAAATTCAAAGAAGTTAAGAAAAGGAAACATGATTTGTTGTGCTGCCAATTATTAACATAACATAACATAACGACACGCCTGTATTTTCCCCGAAGGGGTAGGCAGAGGTGTATAGTACACCCACATTTCGCCAGTTATGTTATAGTCCCATGTAATAGGTGGCGAGCCTATTGCCATTAACCGGGCACAAATCCATACTCCGGGCTGCTACTGACAATTTCCTAATGAAAAAACCCAATAACACTTTGCCCGACCCGGGAATCGAACCCAGGACCCCACGCTCAGCAGTCGCGCTTGCGACCACTAGACCGACGAGGCAGTCAAAAAAAAAATCAGGTGGTCCCTACATTTTATCGATTTAAGTAGTGAACGCAAATGTAGGGACCAACTGATTTTTTTCCCGCGATTTCAGGGTTGGTCTCATAGTAAAAGTTGTTCATAATGATGAGTATAATGACCCCTTTTCGGGAATTAAGCGATTAAAATTTCAGCATGTATATAACAACTATTGCACATTTTATCTTTTTCATTCCTATATAAACATGTACAAAACTACCGCAATACTATCCGGTCAACTAAACAAGTAAACAGGTAAAACGTATTAGGATCCTGGAAATCGGTCATTTCCCTTGAGTGCCTATGTAGATATATGGCCGAAGAAGCCTCTTGGCACATGTCTTAGTATGACAAACTGCGGTTATTTCCCACGGGGTAGTGCAAAAGAAACAATTTCCCGTAACAAATAACTATACGTACTTATGGTTAGGATATTTGTTTTGGGGGAAAAATATTGAATAAGTGTGACGTAGTTCGGTATCGGCTGAAAAAAACACTCCTTCCTTTTCGTGGATGTTGGAAACAGTGAGTATTAACCATTGAGGTAATATCTACTACATCCTAGAGTAGACATTATGAACAAAAAACATCGCGCAACTTGCTGGCCGCGGAGCACGCGCGCGGCGAGCGTGGCTAAGCGAGTGAGAGTGCAGGTGCTCTAAAACGTGCTACAAACATTTTGTTCGAGGTGTCTTCTCTATAACCAAAATTATTAACATCTATCCAAGATTTTGCATATTAGATTCAGAAATCCTACTTAATACTTGTACGGGTAAGGTACATTTAAATGATTCGAATTGATAGAGATAGAAATGATGTATTGATTGACTACAAAGAATGACGAAGACAATGGTATAAAATTGATATTAATCTACACGCGGCAAAAGAGTATTTTTGTTATGCTATTGCCCGATGCGTTGCGTTGCGTTATATTGCAAAGTCTGTTCTACTGCTGGTTACGGTCTCGGACTAAAATAATAAGATAGATGGAGCGCATAGAAATAGCGAATGAAGCCAGAAAAAGGAATACAAAATGGCAAAGGAGTACCTACTATTCCGCCCACAGTGTTCGCGAGCCGCAATCTGGAACGTCAGTCTTATTATTTTAGTTTGAGGATTAGACGTACGCGCCAGATTGCGGCTTGAGAACATTGTGGGTGAAATAGTATGTAGGTGTACTAATACACCACAGCCTACCCCTTCGGTATACGGGTACGATAATATCTATGTGTGTATGTTGACTATACACAGACAGGGGGAGTCAGAAACACATTTAAAATATGGTATTTTGTCTCCCCCACCCGGTGGAACCAACGACACTATCAGAATCTCCTTGTCTCCCCCAAGGGAGATACCGGGGGAGCCAAGTACACATAGCCATTGAAGATGCACATTACATAATATATTTACACAAAATAGATCACACATCAACACCAAAATAGGTATATCCGAAACATCGCAGTTTGAAGCTTGTATCAGAGGTGAAAAATGTATCCATGTGTCACTTTACGTATCTGCGATGCGTTTCACAAGTTGCAGTTTCAAATGATTTATGAACGCATGTGCAGGCAGCTTTATTCTTGTATTGTGAAATAAATAGAGGTGTTTTGTCGTCCTATAAATTTTACGATACGATTTCACTTTTATCTTTCGCGTTGGACAAGCGACCGGAAATTTCTCTCAGTCAGCTCCCGTCTCGGGATACTAGTCATCCGCTCCTTCCGTATTCCATATTCCGTTAATATTCATCTTAGTTCTGCAGTGTTATGTGTTTCCACGTCTACTTTAAGAATACTGATTTAATTAATTATCCACCATGACCATGCATTACGACGGCGGTTTCATTGTATAAATGCAAGCAAAATATTGGTAGAAAACATTTAGTTAGAATTCTGCGCGGAAGAACCAATAAAACCTACCCAACAATCAATGGAAAATTTCAAAGTGCAACACAATGTTTCTTTTGAACACTATATACTTACGACAAGAAGCGACACTTAATCATGTGTGCTCGTAAAATTGCTCGCGGCTATGTGTGCGGGTTGTGGAGAGCGCGGGGGCCGTGCGCGGTGCGCAGCGTGTGGAACGGGCAGTCCAGGGTGCTCAATCTTAGAACAAATAATCGGGTACAACAGCTTTTACAACGCTGCAAAAAAAACGTAGTACTTCGAATGCTTGTAGATAACAGGTAAGATGGTGGTTTTTAATTTAGTAGCATTATATTTGTTACTATTACGGACTAAAAGTAATAGATGGCAGATTTTACAAATTTAAGAAACGAGATATTGTAATAGTTTATTCAATATTCGATAGATGTCGCTACATGACCCCATATTGGATAATTGCTCCAAAGAGATTAAGATTTCATTTTACGAGATAATTGTACTGATTTTTCACCAAATATTACATTATTAAATAAGTATCTATTTCAGAGCCATTTTTGTTGTTTTTTGAATAATAAAGTATTCTACTTTTATTGATTTTGACTGGTTGATTATAGTGCTAAAATTCGCAGGTAAGTAATTAGTTTTCGTAGCAGTACGATTCTGTGGTCTGATTTATAAACGCAGGACGTGCTTTCGATCCTCACGAAGCGTTTCTCTTTTTGCATTCTTTATTTTTAGATTAGGTGATAGTTTCACACTGAAAGTATCAGATGGCGCTAGTAAGCGGTTACCTGTTTTGTGGTTGAAGATTGGTCTCTATTTCAGTATATTACAATGTACTCTGTGGGGCAGTCTCTCGGCTGCCTCAGCCAAGGCCTATTGCATTCACGCGCTCGCTCAAGGTCACCGGTGAGCGAGCTCACACGTACACGGAGTGTCACCGCTGTGGTATAAATAAGGATTCCTTACGTAATATCGAAAGTCAACACATCGATTGTTATAACATCGAAAACGGTGCATCGATAAGTCAGATACTCGATGGTATGATAAATACCATAAAAATTAAATTTAATAGCATACTTTCAATTACGTGAGTAATCGATGCACTGTTTGCGATGTTGAGACGATCGATGTATTGACTTCCGATATTACGTAGGGTACTTTATCAACAAACATACCCCTAGACTCCAAAATTAAATAAATGGAAAACTTCGTTTTGTATGCCGAGCCGCTCACAAAATGACACATTTTATCACTGGAAGGAAGCTATTCAAGGGAATAACCCATTACATGAGCAGCAACAATCATGGACGTGTCTTAACGGACCGAAGAGACGAGGGAAGGATTCGCGTCGAGAATATAAATCAGTTAATTCCGACAGAAGTTTTATTTACAGTTTTGGAAGGTAGGCTTGGAGGCAGGTACAGCATTTTAATAGTGGTGCCTGAAAAAGTCTTTGTGTTGAAAGAAAGACGATGAAAGTATTAGAAGTAGTCAGGCACTAATGGAGAAAGGAAAGTAATTAGATTGAAAACTTTTGAAAAAAAATACCAAAAGCTGTGATGTGACTAAAATATAATCTTTCTATGGTTGTAAATGAAAAATGATAATATTGTGATAAAAGAAAATTATAGAAACTGGGACAAAAGTTGATAACCACATGACCAGTCTTTACAAGTCAGACTACTTTAAAATATAGAATAGAGTGAGATAATAAAATTCCATTAGAGAGCTCAACTAGCAGTGAAGTGCATGAGTCGCCTGCGTAGTGCATAACTAACTATATACTATTAAAATGCTATTAAACAGAATTTCCAAGAAAAAAAACTTCGAATTATACTAGCAAGGTAAGAGGTAAAAATAAAATAATACTGCCACATCCAAAATATGAAATTTATAAGAGAAATATGTACTACACAAGCATTAAAATTTACAATCATTTACCAGATTCATTAACAGCATTAAATTTAAGGCAGTTTAAAATAGTATTGAAAAGACTACACTTTAAATAAATAAATAAATAAAACATAAACATGTATAAAATACAGATTCAATGATATTGAATAGTTGTTCCACGTGTCCCTCTGATCCCAGCAGAGGGCACAGTGGAGGAGCAGAGGCAGGCCCGGTGTGCACTCACCCTGCCACAGGGCAGGAAGCAGGGGGACTGTCCTTCCCTGCCCCCGTCGATCTCGTAACCCCAGGAGTGCCTGCTGAGTAGTGTTCTCGCGCCTCTTGGGACCGAGGGTATTGGCTTCACCGCCCGGACCGCGAGGAAGAAAACCTCTATAAAAAAATACGGGAGGATGGGGCCTGCGAGCAGCAGATTCGGGGTAGTCTGCTGCCCGACCAGCAGCTGGTGTAGCTGACGTAGCTGGCCCAATTGGCGTAGCTGGCGCAGCTGGCATAGCTGACGCAGCTGGCGTAGCTGGCACAGCTGGCATATCTAGTAAAGGCCTGTGAGGTGAGGTGGCGTGCAGTGTTCCGTGTGCGCCGACTAGGAGGGTGCGGCCAACGTAAGGTCGCACGGGGGAAGGGGCTCGCCTGCTTGTGGCGGGTCGGGACCTGTCCGGGGTGGTTGTATGAATAATCATGGGTTCCCACACCCCCGGCTAAGGTAGGTAAAGGAACACCGTGGTGGTTTTAGTCGGTAAGAGTCCGACACTGGCTCCACCTACCCCAGGCGGAGTGCTTCCATGAGGATTCCCCACGGAAAAAGAAAAAAAAAGTAGGTAAGGAAATGACTAAGTTTAAATGTTGCATGTTGATACCAAAACTTTAGTTTCTGAATAACTATAAAAATACTTTTTAGCCAATATTAGTAGAAAAATAAAAATTGACTTGAAAAAAATTTACACAATTTAACCGTATCAACAATTATCAATATCGCGTTTTTACTGCAATTTTTCAAACTCAAATATTGATTTGCTTTTAAATATGGTTACAGTTGGTGTTACAAATATATTTAGTAGGTAGTTCAGCATATTTCGTCATAACATAATGACATGCAAATATTAGAGTTCACAATAAAATTATATTTAAATGCATTAATTGTAGAATTAATTCTAGCAGTATAAATAAACTTTTATATTGAGCCAGTTTCAGGAATACTGACTATGAATACAGCCGAAAATGAACCTAATGGTAATAAGGATATAGCTGAAGTTCCAAAGGATGGACATGTAAAGTTAGATATTGAAGTATTAGATGATGATAGCAATATAATATGAACTGTATATCTTAAGTTTTATGGTTCTGAATTGATGTGGTTTGTTAAAGGTGGTTATCATGCTAGACTATATTTTAACCTGTAAATAAAAACTATGGAATGTGTCGGCTGAACGATTTGAAAAGTCAGTGAGGCTTTTATATCTCTTTCAGGTAAGTATTTGGGTCAATGTTTACCGATGTCATTAGTGCTGAGTGCTGTATCATATTGGATTTAATGAAAGGGTGGAAAACTTCTGAGTAATTGTAGCTTTGTATCAGCTAATGAGTGGACGGGGAGAATTTTTTACATAGTGATTTCAATACTGACTTTTTCAATTAGTAAAGGTATATTGAACTATGTTTACGGGACTTGTCGCGCACAATTAAATCAAAATATAACAACCATAAAAGAAATGCGTTCTAAGTTCAATATTCTTTAGTTGAGCTCGTAGCAATGCAACGACTGCGCGGATTGTACGATCTGCAAGGTTAAGCTGCACTTGCCGCGGTCAGTCTGTGGATGGGTGACCGTTTCGTTACACATCGAAACCGCTGCGTGCCTCGGAGAGTACGTTAAGCTGTCGGTCCCGGTTGTCATACAAATATCTATGGCAGTCGATACGGGTAGTCAGAAGCCTGAAAGTCTGACAACTGGTCTAACCTCCGAATGTCAGTATTACCCAGTAACTGGGTTGCGGGGGTCTGATGGCAGTCGCTCCGTGTAAAATACTGATGTTCAGCCGCATCTGGCTAGACTGGAAGCCGACCCCAATATAATTGGGAAAAGGCTCGGAGAATGATGGTGATTCTTTAGTTGGGAATTTTTGGGGCTCCGCCATATTGTAGTTCTTCAGCCATTTTTGCATACGGTGATACGCAAAAGTGTTGCGTCACTGATGCGCAGAGTCCGTGGGAGCAGCAAAAACATTCTCAAGGTTGTTGGTGATAAGCCGGGCTAACCAATTATGGGACACTGGGTACTTACGTATGTGCATGTAAACGGTGCATGGGCAATTGTAGGAAATACTTCAATTAATGTTACCTACTGATACTAATATAGATATAAGTTTTTTACTGGCAAAATATGGGCAGTAATGTCTGAAAAAAAAAATTGTAACTATATTTAAGTACTAAAGGATAAAAAATTGTCAAAAAAACTTCTC
Organism: Asteroscopus sphinx; assembly: GCA_949699075.1. Lineage (NCBI taxonomy): Eukaryota > Metazoa > Arthropoda > Insecta > Lepidoptera > Noctuidae > Asteroscopus > Asteroscopus sphinx. Next base: position 8,918,157 of record OX453025.1, on the reverse strand, counting down.
ATCGAGGTGACACCATATTCCTAATAAATACACAAGACTTACCTTAAAAATGTTAATAGGCCACGCTTTTATATTTTTTCATTCTAAACCGTATAAGTTATTCTCAGTCAAAGAGATTTGGTGGAATAATACTCAGGAACGCAGAGAGGATTTCATAACATCTTTCCTGAACGTGTGTGCCGTAAGATATGACACACGGGGAGAAAGAGTGACTAATATACCCTCTTTACATAATCCTTTAAGAGATGACCCCTGGTGACATCCTAAGGAAGTGTACCAATTGCCTTCTTAAGATCACGCGAGATATATTCTTGAAAATCCAATATCAAACTTAAACTTATTTATTAAGAAATTAATGTAATCTTGTTGTGCAATAAAGAGGATTATTATTATTATTATTTGTATGTCTTTATTTAATCACGGCTCATCCTCCGTCAGGAAGATGTCCGGACCTTTGGAAAGCTTGCCAGAGGATACAGGTCCAGCTAGCAGTCACCCCTTTGACAAATTTACTATATGATGGGATGGGGCACGAACCGAAGACAGTCTACAACTGCACTATAGTAGTACAGTTACATTCCGTCTCGGGAAGGTGCAGGACTATTGCGAAATATGGGAACTAAAATAATTTTGGCTATGGATATGGGTGTTTGATGATATGGTCGTTTTCTTCCGGCTAAAGAAGTTAAAACCAGTCCGGTTTTAACTCTTTAGCCGGAAGAAAACAGCGTCTGCCTTTCATCTTTAAACATTGTTATTAAAAGTTTTATCATTGAAGAAAAAAAATCCAGTCAGTAGATTGACCCGTTAGATGCCATGCAGGACATTTGCTTGACGCCAGTGGAAGTCGTTCCCTCAAAATGGTAACTCGGCATTCAATGTGAACTATACCATAACAACATAATCAGCCCATTATTGTCCCACTGCTGGGCACGAGCCTCTTCTCAGTATGAGAAGGTTAAGGCCTTAGTTCACCCCGCTGGCCTACTGTGGGTTGGTGGACTACACACACCATCGAGAACTGTATCATACGTTGTACGTTAGTACTATTGGATATTCTGTGACTGAATGGAGCACTCTCTGAACTAAACAAACAAAAAACGAATTGAACTACAATGAACTATGATGAATGAATGATGTTGAATGTAAACTATACTGGGTGTAAGGGGAACGCTTCCGAAAACGAAGATAGGTGCTGGTGATTACTGATACGAAACCACGAAAAAAAATGCGATTCTTTTTTTTAGAATTTTTCATATATTTTTTTGCATTTTTCATACATAACCAGCATTGGGCAGTTAAATAAAACGTATACATAATGAAAAATGCAAAAAAAATATGAAAAAACCTAAAAAAATAATCGCTTTTTTTTTCGTGGTTTTGTATCAGTAATCACCAGTACTATCACCTATCTTCGTTTTCGGAAGCGTTTCCCTGACGCCCTGTATAATACAAAAAACCTGTCGAATACATAACCTCCTCCTTTTTTTGAAGTCGGTTAAAAAGTAAAAAAGTGTAGGTTAATTTATAATTACGAGTAGGTTTCAGGAATATTGTCAAATGGATCTGCTTTATTGCTCGCTCTCTTCCTGGTAGTTAATACCAGGTGGTGAAGTAATTAGTGTTCCTTGAAAAAAAAAAAAAAAAAGTAACTCATTTTATTCCTATCTGTCTGTTCGCGACGGTACAAAGGACATAGCTAAAGTTCCATAGCGCCCAGCCTTTGGGACTAAAAGATAATGCTCACAATGAAGGCAATGTGTTCCAATCTATTTTAATAATCGGTCAGTACTCCACAGATTAATTATATCATTAAAATAATAACATTTTTGAAGTGTCTTTACTTACAAAGCTTATGTCAAAGAAGTGGTTGCCTAGCAAATAAACAGTTTTGCCCTCCTATTTCTGTAGGTGTAAGGTGCCAAAAAGAGGTTGGCTATCATTGGCTATCTTTATCAGTGGTGCCAACGTATCACGGTCCAGGTACCTATTGGTCAAAAATATGTAGTCATATCATAGCCGCTCAAGTTATCATTGTGTTGCTTAACTCTTTAAAAGAAAATATGTAAATATTGTACTGTCCCAATTTAATGCGACGAATAAAAAAATGGAAAAAATGCGCACTTTTGTAGCAAATAAATATTTTTTCTTTCTTTCTTTCTTTCTATTTTAAACTAACTTCTCGATGAATTGGAGAATTTACATTATAAACATGGCTCACGACTGGATGACAATGCAATATAAACTCGATTACGTTTTGGTATATATAAAAAAACTTTTTCATAAAATTCTTCATATTTTAATTCACTTCACTCTAAATCAGAAAGAGACTATAGTCCTACTCTTAGCAAAAAACCTATTTTATAGTGCTTCTCAAATGTTTCTCCCGTATGTATCCCAGGTAAAAGCGCGCATCAAAATTCAAGAAAAAGCCTCTCCGGTAAGACAGCTTTGGTATTTCCTGCGATGTCTAAATGAAATGCAGTGGTTTGGCTTGAAGCCGCATGTAAATGCTACTTACACGCCTTCTATAAAATGTTATGGAGTACTACAGAATTATTCATATTGGTATTTAGGGGATGAGTACTAGTACTGGTATTGTTTTGAGCGTGTTTAATGTGTTGTTTAAGGCCACAGACAGTCTTCTTCTTATATCGTACATGAGCTACATAATGAAAATAGCTCATGCTGTTGGGAAAAATATTAGCCAGTCAGCAGGTTGGTAGCGGGGCTGAGTGCACCCCAAAAAAAAATAGACGAAATCCTGCGAACGATCATAGTGAAGCCAACAAAACCGTGCTCACCGCTCTCAGTACGCATGTCGCGGCATAGTCCAGTAAGCATCGCGAAAACAAATATCTGGTTAGTACACGGAGGAGCATGGTTTTGTTGGCTTCACTATGATTGTTCGCAGCACCTCCTATATAGTTTTTACTATGTTAGTTTTTAAGGCATGGTTTTAATACATTCGCCGTGCCTCGTCGTTGGTGCATTAATACACATGGAGGGACTGAACAAAAACCAATATTACCATCATAAATTATTTTACACATAAAATTTTACTTGAATACACTTTTGAATCAAATGGAACTGATCTGAATTGGATTTTCAAACGTGATTTTTTGAAATGGAATATTGACTTTTTACTCAATATGAGTAAAGTGAGTGATGAAAAAAAAAGTTTTATTATCGGTTTTCGTCCAGACACTCCTCAATTTTAGAAATAAGGGTTTTGGCACCTTTGTTTAATTTCAACCCACAATCTCTTTCTTTCTTTTGGCCACATTGTACATTGGTTGTAGTTGCAAAAGCGGCTGCCAAGTATGAATTTTGAGTTCGATTTCAGCCTTTTCAATTGGTCTTTTATGTGTTTTTCAGTGTAACATACCATCTGTTACATTAAATTGAATAACAGGGGCATTTCATATGTGTATTACTTTTCAGGAGCCATGCGTAGCGTTTGATCGCCATTCTATAAAACGCATTCTTAGTCTGAGTTAATTCTAGGTAAGCAATAGACATCTTGCCACAACGTTGATCTTTGTAGATCACGAGTTTCAGCGTTTGGTTTGCCTAACCGCACAATGCACTATCGGTTATCCATATCGCGTAGTAATACTGATCGATGACGACCTCTGTGGTCTAGTGGTTCGAGTTTCGGACTGCTGATCACGAGGTCGTGGGTTCGATTCCCACAGGACACAAATATTTGTGTGATGATCATGAGTGTTTGTGTTCGTCTGGTTGTTTCTTATGTATTATAAGTATGTATTTACAAAAAAAAAAGTATATAAGTATTATATCCATTGTCTAGTACCCATAGCACAAGCTCTGCTTAGTTTGGGTCTAGATGGTGATGTGTAAAATGTCGCAAAAATATTTATTTTACACATGTGCTTAAGTGTGGTAGCCGCAGAAATTGGACAGCTGGATCCCTAATCAGCGTCAGGTTTATTAACCTGGCAATATTCTGAGCTGGCCAGCTCAGGACACCCATTTGTCGCAATTCTGAGACACACCCGACGCATGACTGTCAATGACTCTGCTATATTATTTTCTCTCTATGTTCTTCATACCTTACTACTTAGACTAAGAACGTGTTATTAAAATAACTGAAAACCTCTTAAGGGGACTTTGTACTTATCAGTATGAAAAACTTTTGTTAAGGGACCAACCCTGAAATCGTGGAAAAAATCAGCTATTCCCTAAATTTGTGTTTACACAAATCGACTAAATGTAGGATAAAGATAAAGATAAAGATCATTTATTTGTCAAACATGCGTTTGCATACAAATTAAAGCATGCAAGATATAAAATAAATTGAAGCACCTACATGTTTTGCCTATCAAGGCGTACAAATTTAAGTATTTTAACAAAATAATTTAAATTAAATAATGAAATGTCTATAAATTTCAAAATAATCAATAATTTAATATAATAACTTCTTAGGTTTTCGCGATCACTACACATTATAATAAAACAAAGTTTAACCGGATTAAATCGCGTATATTATTTAAATTGGTTTCCCTGACGTTTCGAAAGCTTTGCAGCATTTCGTCATTTAGTTTCGCTTGTCATCTTAGTCTACCTGCGACCACGAAATGCTGCAAAGCTTTCGAAACGTCAAGGAAACCAATTTAAATAATATACGCGATTTAATCCGGTTAAACTTTGTTTTATTATAATAATTTAATAATTCAAAATAAAAACAATAATAAAATAGAAATTTATGTCAGAATAAAAATTAAATAAATAACATTCTAGAAGTAGATATGTATGTCATAATGTGATAGTGTCAGTTAGGAAGTCACTTATACAATAATAACACTTGCCTGTTAATACATTTCGCATCTTCTTTTTAAACAGATTGTTACTTAATTATTTTATTATTTTAACGCATTTTACGCATGCGAAGCGAATTCTAAAGATTTAAATTGTGGAAAGAAAAAAGGAACAATGTTTCTTAATAAGATATCGCTGACGTCACCCAAAGACGTATAGTGGAGGATAATTTCGATACCACGAGCAGTGTTCACGGTAGCTTAGTGGCTAAAGCACTGGCGTACTGAGCCAGGAGTCGCAGGTTCGAATCCTGCTCGTGAGCGATTTTTTCTTTCCACAATTGAAATCTTTAGATTGTTACTTAATTGTTTGTAAGCTTGTGGTATCTTATTAAAAATAATGGGTCCCATACAGAAGACGCTCTTTCTCATAAGAGTAGTTTTTGAAGCGTGCAAACAAAGTTGACTATTGTCAAGTCTGTTATGGGTTACAATATCCGCTAGCCGTGGGAACAGTTTGGGATTTGTTTTAACAAATGCAGCAACTTCAAGAATATAGAGTGACGGTAAAGTTAGTACTTTATATTTTTTAAAGAAAGGCATGCAGCTATCCGTCGATTTTAAATTAAACATAGCCCGAATACATCTTTTAGGAAACAGATTTTTTTTTCGTCATTTCAGGGTTGGTCCCATATTAAAAGTTGTGCATACTGATGAGTTCAATGACCCTTTAAGAGGTTTTCAGTTAATAACACGTTTTATATCTAACTACACATAAGTCTATAAATCTATTTCGTGTCATGAATATCTTTTCTATTGTATATGTGCAAGTTATGTGTCAAATAAATGTTTATTCTTTATTTCTTATTAATTATTGCTACGAATATGTTGATTTAATGATTGATTATCGATTATTCAAACGAAGAACGACGTAAAAAACTTTTATTAGATATCTTTTTGACGTCCAATCTTTATGTAGATTAACGGCCAAAATTTATATCCAATCTATCCACGATTTAGCCTACTAGAGATAGAAATCTGACATATTTATTATGGAGCTTATGTCAAATTCCTATCTCTAGTAGGGCAAATCGTGGATAGATTGGATATTAATGTTGTCCGTTAAAGAATTCCGACTTTTATAGTAAGTGAATTTTTAAAACAGGGTTGTGTTATGAAAACCGAAAATATAGGTACCCATATATCGATAAGTTGTTGAATTATGACATTAAAGCAATGGTAGCAAGGTATCCTAGCTTAATAAAATTCAAGGTTATTGAGAGGTTGTAGAGGTGCTATTATTTTTGCTGGGTAAAACATCAAGGTCGCCGGGCTTACGATTCCAGTATGCAAATGCATATTTCTGCATTTAAATCAGGTGCTGTATTACAAAAAAAATACAATTTCCTTTACTAAGTGACGGCCTTGATATACACTTGAAGCTTTTGTTTCTAAATTAAATACCCTCGTTTTAAATTCCTGGCTTTAACTCCTAAGATCACGTACTGGCTGGTCGTGATAGATCAGAATCCACAGTATTAGTATTATACCAGGCCCCTCAGAAAGTATTGCGAAAAAAAGTTTTTATATATGGGAGACTGGCCAGTTACAATGTTTTTCGTAAATATGATTATTTATAAGTAAAAATAAGTAAGTTCCAATTTCTAAATTTCCCTCCACATTTTTTGCGAGTTAATTCAAAGTATTGTGTCTCACTGAAATATGGATCTGCGCCGGGAACATTTTAGAGCTATGATTTTATACGATTTCAAGTGTCGCCTGAAACCGGATGAATCGTACGATAGACTTCAAATGGCATTCATGGATGAAGGCCCTTCCAAGGCAACCGTGTATCGTTGGTATAACGAATTCAAGCGCGGTCGACCAACTTTGGGGGATGACGAAAGAAGCGGTCGCCCTTTGACGGCTGTTACCGAAGAAAACGTGCTAGCAGTGAAAAATTTAATCCAAGACAATAGGCGAATTACATATCAGGAGATTCAACACATATTGAAGATTGGATCGGGAAGCGTTCACGAGATTCTACACAGCCATTTTCGCGTGAGGAGGATAGTATCACGCTGGGTGCCGCACAACCTCACCGATGCTCAGAAGCAGGCCCGGGTGGAATGGTGCCGTGATATGCTTAACAAATTTGAAGCAGGCTCGTCTCGGCGTGTTTACGACATTGTTACAGGTGATGAGTCCTGGATTTATCAATACGACCCAGAAACCAAGCGCCAGTCGACTGTTTGGGTGTTTCAAAATGAGCCAACGCCTACCAAAGTGAAGCGATCTAGAAGCGGGAGTAAGATTTTGATCGCTAGCTTTTTTAATTTGACTGGCCACTTGGTATCAATTCCCTTACGGGATCAAAGAAGCATTAATGCCGAATGGTATACTACCAAATGTTTGCCAGAAGTTTTCTCTGTTATAAGCAACAAGCGACCAAACACAGGGCTCCGCGGGCTACTGCTCCACCACGACAATGCACCTGCGCACACCGCACTCAAAACGAGGGACTTCCTGGACAGCACGCCAGTCAAACTCCTGGGTCACCCTCCTTACAGCCCTGATCTAGCACCGTGTGACTTCTTTTTATTCCCAAAAATAAAAAATCAGCTCAAAGGGATACAATTTTCGTCGCCGGAAGATGCGCTGGCTGCGTTCGAGCAGGCTGTAAACGAGGTGTCTGCGGCGGACTGGAAAAAGTGTTTTGAAAACTGGTTTAGGCGCATGAATCTTTGTATAGAGGCTGGTGGAAAGTACTTTAAAAAGATTTGATAAAAATATATGTACGTATAGAACAATTTTTTTTAGTTTCGCAAAACTTTCTGAGTGTCCCACGTATTATCCATGATAAGATATTTATATATACAACGTGTCCCAGAAATCAACGTCAAGCCGAAAACGGGCAATAGGCCAAGTCGTGACAGTCATTAGAAAAATATAAAAAAAAATCTTGGTCATGTACTTTTCAAATTTTATGGATTCAAAAATAAATCTCAAAAAGTGACACCCTGTGATGATTTTTCAAGTCCTGTGGCTACAAATATTAACTTTCCGTCAGTTTTTTTTTCTGTGACGTATCCATGAATAATCCTTCTGTAAATTACAGTTAAAAGTTAAAACATAACTACCTCATTTTTAAATAAAATGTTAGATTTTTGCCCAACATTGAATTCAAAATTATTACATCACCCAACTTTAACCGCGTGTAGTGTAAAAAAAAAGTACTACACTATTTTGGCAAGTAACTTTAAAAGATGGCGCGTTTAGTTTGGATTCCAAAATGGTATGCCACTTACTAATTGCTACTTCTTAATTGAGGAAAAAAAAAAATTTGTTAGTTTTAGGTGCGTTTGAAATAAAATTCAGTTGTTGGATTTCTTTAGTTATAATTTTTATTAAATCAGATTTACCGAGTTTATATTAAATGTTCGAACTGTTTGCCTTCAGCTGCACATTTGGATATTTCTTACGATACATTCTTGGTGCAGCATTGGCGTTGCATAAGCATTCTCCATAAATGAGATGCATGTTGGCGTATTCCTGTGCAGTGTATCGAGATGGCATGATAACAAACTACACAAAACACGGGATTACGATTAAAACAAGTCCGGGGTCGTCAGAAACAGTGCAGATAAATCAAAATCACAATGCAAATGAAGTCCAATAAACAAAGCCACAGTTGTAAGTATGAAGTCACTACAAATACAAAAAGATGCTTAGAAAACGAAAGAGCGTAACGTGCTGCAGTATTGCACATTTTACCTAACGCCTCCCTGTTTCGCCAGAGTGGCGTCTCTATCTGTTTCACTCACACAGACGAAATTATGTGTCAATCCGTCTCGCTCTTAGATAAAAGTAGCGTCACTATCTATCTCGTAAGAGATACCCAAATGCTGAGCGTTATCCCGATCATCTAGTATTTATTAATGTGCAGCTGAAGGCAAACAGTTCGAACATTTAATATAAACTCGGTAAATCTGATTTAATAAAAATTATAACTAAAGAAATCCAACAACTGAATTTTATTTCAAACGCACCTAAAACTAACAATTTTTTTTTTTTCCTCAATTAAGAAGTAGCAATTAGTAAGTGGCATATCATTTTGGAATCCAAACTAAACGCGCCATCTTTTAAAGTTACTTGCCAAAATAGTGTAGTACTTTTTTTTTACACTACACGCGGTTAAAGTTGGGTGATGTAATAATTTTGAATTCAATGTTGGGCAAAAATCTAACATTTTATTTAAAAATGAGGTAGTTATGTTTTAACTTTTAGCTGTAATTTACAGAAGGGTTATTCATGGTTACGTCACAGAAAAAAAACTGACGGAAAGTTAATATTTGTAGCCACAGGACTTGAAAAATCATCACAGGGTGTCACTTTTCGAGATTTTTTTTTGAATCCATAAAATTTGAAAAGTACATGACCAAAATTTTTTTTTATATTTTTCTAATGACTGTCACGACTTGGCCTATTGCCCGTTTTTGGCTTGACGTTGATTTCTGGGACACGTTGTATATAAGATATTCCGTAAGATTTTTCATTATTTTAATTAAGTATGTATATGTTTTTTAAAAGAATTCTTCGAAAAATATCTGATATTAGATAGAAAATATCGATTCCTGTATGTTTTTCTTTGGAGACATTTACCTACCTATCTTTTACTTATGTACACACAAAACATTAAATAATATGATAAAGATACTCTAGCACAAAAGTGACGCATAATTAAATTTTTTTTCAGCCTGCAGTCTGCGACCTTTGTTACGCATTAGATGAATAAAAATTTGATTTACTGTAGAGATTGAACCATAAAGAGCTCTGTTATATTTTATTATTCAATAAAAGGCAGTCAGTAATATTATTATTATTTAAAAAAAATATAAAAATAAGGTGGAGTGGTAGAATGAAAAGTATTAAAAATTTCGCTTTCATGACTTTTATAAATGCGTTCCAAACCAAACAACTTACGAAACTTTAATTAATTTACTTAAATTAAATAATTTAAGTAAACTTTTTCTGTGCAATACATCGACTTAAACTTAATTGATACCCTAAAAATATTTCATAATTAGTTTTATTTCCGATCCTTTAAAAAAGTTGGTCAGAAGCAACTTGCTTGCTCAGAAATTCCTAGATTCCGATAAAAATTACTTTTTTTGTTTCAAGTTTTTTGCCATTTCAGTCTCATGGGTCTGAGTATTACAGGTATTTTTTTTGGATATGGTTTTTTAAATATGGGATTTGCTGGGGTAGGTAACATCTGCTCTGTCTAATCCTATAGGAATTACTGGCCCAGCAGTATGCAATTTAATATTCCAAAAGGATTAAAATGTTTCATATTTAAATCAGTTTTATTGTAAACCCTTCACAGCTATGATTTTCGCGTCAAAAGTATAAGAATTACGCCTACCGTCGGGTTACAGTGTTATGCAAATCTAACGTCAGCCCGAAGGGTCGAATATTAAAACCTCGTTTAAAGTTCAACACCTTCGGGAAATCAATTTCGCGTGACATGCAAATTTTTCAACGGACTATTTTCGTGAAAGTTATATTGGAATCTACCACAATTTGGAGCGTTTTACTTAATGTAGGAAAATTATAGGTGGGTATATTAATAATTATTGTTGTGTAGTGGAAAAACTATAATTGACTCACAGTTCCTGATGCTTCGCACGCGTACTTTTTTTTTAGTTTTCCGTCATAAAAATGTCCTTAATGCTCTAAATTAAAACCATTTAAGTAATATTAGACTATGATTACGGGAATTTTCGCGCAAATAAATAAACAAAACAAACGTTTTGACTAATCTCGACGTAAATGTTTGTTTTGATTTTCCTGTGCATGAAAAGTCCCGTAATCATAGTCTTATATGAGTGAAATTCGCGAAATTTTTAAAATTTTGTAGCGACATCTATCCGGTGACATAAGAACTGTCCTGCATCGCGCAAGCAAAGTTTACACGCAAGTTAACATATATACAAGAACCCAACATCAACCGCAGTAGTCCGCAAGGCGCAGACCCAGCCTGGTCGGAAGATCCTCTCTTTGTGTTGGAGGAACATATGATACCTCATTCCTCCACAACTTCATATAAATAATAATAATAATACCTACGTCATGAGTGACAAAAGCTAAAACTTCAGATCATTATGGAAATTTCTAAACTTGTCTTATATTATTAAGATGACATAATATTAAATGGGTTAGGTGAAGAACGATAAGAGATTGGCAAAACAAGTAGCTACCTATAAGAAGCAAGAGTGGATGGATGGAAGAGTTGGAAGAGGACAACCTCGGCATATAAAACGCAACCAAATTGCAGACGTTCTAAAAAGAACACTAAGCCGACGAACTTGCATGACGAGGTTAGTGAACGTAGAAGAACCGAAAGAGGTGTGTCACTATCGTAGCAGGTGGACTCAATCCATAGTCTCTGCCTAACCCAATGGGAAACAGACATGATAATATTAATGTATGTAGATATAGTCGACTGCATGACAGTCAATGATATTTAAAAGTATAGACATGTCATACCCTAACAAAACCATCAAAAAAATTGTTCCGTACGCAGCGGCAGCACAATACACATAAACTAGTACAAAGTTAGTAATTTAACTACTTCTAGTTACTTTAGCGTCATAATTGGAACACTTTCTGTACACACATGACGGCATTTTAGTTTAATTTTTGTGTCAACGGTCTCGTTCGGTGCCTTACTTGACGCGAATTAATAGAAAAACGTCCTAATTAGGACATTTTCGAGCCTTCAGATTGCGAGCGCAAATAACATATCTGTACTTTTAAAATATCGTTGATGACAGTGGTTACACTCGAATAAGAAAACCACCCTTATTGCTTGAAATAAAGACGCTGTCAATGTCAAACTGTAACCACTGACATGCTGTCGACCGTACCTAACTATTGATGTATCTTGGGTGGCCTCTGAGAGACAAAAACTAAGGGTCGAAACACAACACTACGATACGACGGCGAAACGCAGAAATCTACGAGCTCGCACGACGACGATTCGCACAAACTTACGACATGATTTTCGTCGCGCATTCCTGCGATTTAAGAATGGTTACCATGGTTACCCGAACAATGGAAAACAAGACGCCTTGCCAAACGAAATCTTATCGCATCGTATTAGGTAATTCACGCCGCAGTTTCCTGTGTTGCAAATTCCCGTCGTACCGATTCACAGTTTTATATTTCGACCCTAAAGGTAGGTAAGTACGAATTTTCTGTTTATGTAGTACAAAATACAAACAAAGAGTCCGTAGGGCACAATTCAATCCATATATATATTAAAGGAACTTGGTACACAAATTTATTATACAGCTTAAATACTACATACAGATCAAAATTAAATTGCACAGTTTTATAAATAACAACTGTGAATGGACAATAATAAAACCGTTTACTAAGAACAGTTTTATTATTATTCAGTCACATAAATCCATATTATTATTATTACTTTTACACAAATCACCCAGCATTAAAACCTGAAACTGCGTTAATTTCTGCAAATAATTACTCTCATTCATCTCATTCATTCACTTACAACGAGACCTTCTACACAAAAGTAACCATGAGGCATTAGACTGTAAATGTGGGTTCAGTGTGTCGTGACGTCATTTTTAGGGTTCCGTACCCAATGGGTGCTAACGGGACCCTATTACTGTCACTGTCCGTCCATCCGTCCGTCCGTCTGTCTGTCACAGGGCTGTATCTTTGTAACGGTAATAGATTACCAGTTGAAACTTTCATAGAATATGTGTTACTATGGTGCCTATCACGACAAATACTAAAAATAAAAAAAGTCTAAAACCATAGGAAGTCCTTCATAAAAGAAACCTCGAAAAACATACATTTTTTTCTGCGTTTTTGTTCCTGCTCTATCTTCAAAACGGTGATACATACCAGCGTCAAAATTGGTCTGATTATAGTGCATACTATGTAAATTAGCAAAAAATACTAAAAATAGGGCAAACAAACACATATGTGGTGGTACTTACGTAAGAAAGAGATGTAAAAATTCACATTTCGCTCACGTTCGTTGATGTCTTTTGATGAATTCTTGTAAATTACATCCGTTTCTATGGGGTATCAGGTCAATGGGTTGTACGGAACCCTTACTGCGTGAGTCTGACTCACACTTGGCCGGTTTTTATTGCTTGAATGTCTCAAACAGTTTGTTTCAGACAATCTTGGACTTTGGTCAATTGTTTTTTTTTTTTTTTGGATAAAGCAGGTAGTTATTGACCTACCTACCTTCTTTTTATTGGTTTGATGATGTTCTGATTATTTCAAGCTTCATCAATTTTATCAGTCAGTCAAGAACTGTGTTTTAGATTTGTGAAAGCAGAGTTTAGTATTATCACGCCTGTTTCGACTTACTACATCTTCTAACCGAGGAAATAAGTTTGAATTTAATTTAACATACATGACAATTTCAAGAATATAGATTGAGGGAAGTGTCAATATTTTACATTTCTTAAAATATGGTTTACAACTATCAGTCACGTCCAACCTAAACATTGCTCTGATGCACCTCTTTTGGGCTTTGAACGCTACTTCCTTGTTGGTGGAATTTCCCCAAAAAATTATACCATATCTTAAACTAGAAGAAACCAAGCCATGATATGCAGTCAACAATGCATCAATGTTAAGCACTGGTACCAATTTATATATTGCGTATGCAGATCTGCTTATCTTTTTGGTGAGGATTTCTATGTTCCTTCCAATTTAGTCTTCTGTCTATAGTAACTCCAAGAAATTTAGCAGTTTCAACAATATTAATCAATTTATTGTCATAGTGCACATTAGTATTGGATGTAGTAGGTTCTCGTTGACTGAAGTGCATTATGTTAGTCTTATTTAAATTAATTTTTAAATTATTACTATCTAACCAATTTATTATTGAATTTAAGGAGTAATTTATATCCGTTTCATAACAATTAACTGCTTGACACGGTATTGTGACAGTACTGTCATCTGCAAAAAGTGTTACAGGATGGTTTATGCTTTTAGGCAAGTCATTTATATAGCGTATAAAAAGAAGAGGTCCTAAGACACTGCCCTGAGACGGTTGATCTATATGACAGATGTCATATACGTACGATTAATGTTAAAATACGTAAAAATATTCACCGGAGGATGGGCAGCAGCGTTGAGTATTTAACCAACCAACTGCGATCGCCAACCCGCCTGCCAAGCGTGGCGATTATGGCATATCCCCCCCTTCCCCATTGGGGGAGGCCTATGTCCAGCAGTGGACGTCTTTCGATTGAAATGATGATGATGATGATGACGTAAAAATATACGTATTTGACATTTGTCACAAACATCAAGCTGTAGTTTGCAAAGTATAAATACCTCTAATTTCATTTCTACAGAAAATCACTTTCATTCATTAATTTTGCTAAAACGAGTTCCTCCATACACAAGTAGTCGGGGCGTTAGAGTGTAAATTAACCCAATGTGTGCGCAGTGGTCGTATTAACTGAAGTACCGTGGGCTGTGGCTTGTGACGTCATCGGGACATTTAGCCACACTCACCACATTAGCTGCTTTATTACTTGAATGTTGCGTGTCGTTTGTTTCAGGATCTTAGGCGGTGTTAATGTTTATTTTTGCGTAAAATATATACGACTGCTGTTGGTTCAATTTCCATTTCAGGGTTAGTTTTTATTGAAGTAAAACTTCTTTAGGCACGCTCGACATGGGGAGTAAGCTGACAAGCGTTACGAAAAGTGTGATCGGGCGAGGCGAACGGAGGGGGTAGTGCGGGATGCGGGGAACGAGGCGCGCGCGACTGCCGGCCACGACACAGCGCCGGCAGATGTACACGCGCCGCGCCGCAATTCCTTTGTTCTCATTGAAATAGTATTGATAGGGAGATATAAGTTAGTGAAGTCTTACTTCAGTCGTGTGGTCTAAAGCACACTCGTTTTTTTTTCTGATATACTACGTAGTGATAATACGTAACTACTAAATCGGAGAGCTGTAAATGTAAAATACTGCACCAAAGCTTACCTTTTTAACCGACGAAAAAAAGGAGGAGGTTCTCAATTCGACGCGTATATACATATTTTTATTTTTTTTATTTATGTATGACCACGCATAAATTTTTACAGAGTGGTCCATTTTTGATGATTCTTTTTTTAATGGATAGGGTATATCTCGAAGTTGGTCCCATTTAAATTTAAAAATCAAAATCCACCCCTAAGGGTAGTAAAACAGGGGATGAGTGTTTGTTCACCAACTGAATTCTTACCTGTTAACTGATTCTGTTGAAACTTGACACACATAAATATAGTTCTAGACACTACGACATAATGGAGACCTGGAGTTAGATTTTAACCACAAAAAAATGAAAAATAAAACTTTTTAACAAAAAATTGAACCGACGAAAACAGAAACTGAAAAGCGAAAAATAACTAATTATGAGTCGGCGCCAAACAACCAATCAACGAAGATCATTAAATTACTTTAAATAAATAATAAAAACAACGTCACATCAAATACAACGTGAAATTTTCAATGATAAACAATTACTTTCCAAAAATGCGTTCTCCGCTCGGCCACTTGCAACTTACACGCACTTTGCTTGTTAAAAGTTCGTTTGGCGCCGACTCATAATTAGTTATTTTTCGCTTTTCAGTTTCTGTTTTCGTCGGTTCAATTTTTTGTTAAAAAGTTTTATGTAGAATACAGGTGTCATGTAAAACATAGATATCTTCTATCATTTAAAAAAATTCAAAGTTTTATGTATAAACACAGATAATATATAATACTATACTAGTAAATAAAGATCTCGCAGTAGATTCTTATAGTACCTACTTATTTTTAAATTCAATAGTTGATTTAAAATTAAGTCTCATAGTTTCATTCCTCAATTCTCTTTATTCACATTTTGGGAAATAGAGTTAGTTAGAGTTTAGAGTATTTTGAGAATAGGCATTTTGAGAAATTGGCATTTTGTGGAGCTGGCAGTTTGAGAAGTTGGCTATTTGAGAAGCTGGTGTTATGAGAATTTTCCATTGAGAAGTTGGCATTAACAGCTGAAACGATGTTATGTACGTGGGACACTCAGAAAGTTTTGCGAAACTAAAAAAAATTGTTCTATACGTACATATATTTTTATCAAATCTTTTCAAAGTACTTTCCACCAGCCTCTATACAAAGATTCATGCGCCTAAACCAGTTTTCAAAACACTTTTTCCAGTCCGCCGCAGACACCTTGTTTACAGCCTGCTCGAACGCAGCCAGCGCATCTTCCGGCGACGAAAATTGTATCCCTTTGAGCTGATTTTTTATTTTTGGGAATAAAAAGAAGTCACACGGTGCTAGATCAGGGCTGTAAGGAGGGTGACCCAGGAGTTTGACTGGCGCGCTGTCCAGGAAGTCCCTCGTTTTGAGTGCGGTGTGCGCAGGTGCATTGTCGTGGTGGAGCTGTAGCCCGCGGAGCCCTGTGTTTGGTCGCTTGTTGCTTATAACAGAGAAAACTTCTGGCAAACATTTGGTAGTATACCATTCGGCATTAATGCTTCTTTGATCCCGTAAGGGAATTGATACCAAGTGGCCAGTCAAATTAAAAAAGCTAGCGATCAAAATCTTACCCCCGCTTCTAGATCGCTTCACTTTGGTAGGCGTTGGCTCATTTTGAAACACCCAAACAGTCGACTGGCGCTTGGTTTCTGGGTCGTATTGATAAATCCAGGACTCATCACCTGTAACGATGTCGTAAACACGCCGAGACGAGCCTGCTTCAAATTTGTTAAGCATATCACGGCACCATTCCACCCGGGCCTGCTTCTGAGCATCGGTGAGGTTGTGCGGCACCCAGCGTGATACTATCCTCCTCACGCGAAGATGGCTGTGTAGAATCTCGTGAACGCTTCCCGATCCAATCTTCAATATGTGTTGAATCTCCTGATATGTAATTCGCCTATTGTCTTGGATTAAATTTTTCACTGCTAGCACGTTTTCTTCGGTAACAGCCGTCAAAGGGCGACCGCTTCTTTCGTCATCCCCCAAAGTTGGTCGACCGCGCTTGAATTCGTTATACCAACGATACACGGTTGCCTTGGAAGGGCCTTCATCCATGAATGCCATTTGAAGTCTATCGTACGATTCATCCGGTTTCAGGCGACACTTGAAATCGTATAAAATCATAGCTCTAAAATGTTCCCGGCGCAGATCCATATTTCAGTGAGACACAATACTTTGAATTAACTCGCAAAAAATGTGGAGGGAAATTTTGAAATTGGAACTTACTTATTTTTACTTATAAATAATCATATTTTCGAAAAACATTATAACTGGCCAGTCTCCCATATATAAAAACTTTTTTTCGCAATACTTTCTGAGGGGCCTGGTATTTAGACCCTATATTCCATTTTTTTTTTGCTGCGAGGAGGAAACCTTAAAAAGGCTCATGGGGGATAGAGGCCGGGGTGTTTGGGATTCTTACCCACTAAAACCCTCTCAGTGGCCATCTACAGCACAATAAGGGGTGACTCCGGGAATGTAATATGCGTTACTATTTCATATTCCTCTGGATATGATAGTTAATTTAACAAATTACTTGAAAAATCTGCAAAACTCTGTCATTTACTGTACCTACTATAAGAACCTGAGTTTCTCGGCTGCATCTGTGGATTATAATACACCGTGTGAGGTACTTAATGAATTATGAACCATGGAACCTAGGCATAACATTGATTTTTAGGTGCCGGAATTAGTCAATGTAACCTCTCCGATGACTTTTGCTGCACCGTACTCTCGTGATAAAATTATAACTTTTTGCATACTTAAAAACTGCGATATGAAGTCACACTCATTAACGGCCAAAATTAGTATCCAATCTATCCCCGATTTGCCCTACTAGAGATAGGATATTGACATAAGCTCCATACATACTTATTTCTGGCGTCATCGTATTCAGCTTTATTTTTAATGATATGAATTTAGTATAATGTATTTATTTTTATTTTATCTGACGTGTATATGTTGGGTTCCCGTCTGTGTCACACTTGGGGAGCCCACTGAAAATCAGCGCTGTGTAGTGGCTTGATCTGTTACACAGCAACTTGCTGAGTGGGAACCTCATTGTCGCGGCTACGGCGTGCAATTGGCCGGTTGTCTTGAGAACTAACGAAGATATTTTATTTTTATTATGCAATTTTAGGTGCGGTCGACTGTACGTCAGTGGTAATCAGTTTGGCTCTGGCGGCGCCTTTATTTCGTAAGCAGTAAGGGCGGTTTTCAGACTCGGGTGTTGCCACTGTCATGCGGTCAACTATACTTTTCTTATATTTTGTATCGACTGTCCCTTCTTAATTTTTTACCTATGTGTCTTTTGTTTTTACTTTCTATGTAACCCCACCTATAAGTTGCTTGCTTGTGTTTATCACTGTGTTTTAAATGTTGCGCGTCGTTAACTGTGACAATAAACTATTTTTCTTTCTTTCTTTTTCTATACAAAATATGTCAAATTTCTATCTCTAGTAGGGTAAATCGTGCGATAGATTGGACATTAATTTTAGCCGTTAACCAGTTTGTTTAAACAAAATTAAAGGAAAATGTCCATAAAGGCAAACGTTTAACGTAGCGAAGACAAAAAGGTATATACCTAATAAAATAAAACGAACGTGTGGTTTCGTGACAACGTATGAACAGTTTTATTTCACAGATAATACAATTTCCATTACATAGGTCACAGAGTATATAATAATTAGTAAGGTGCGCAGATGGCTGCACTAGGTCCACATTGTTGATATATTTCAACACCCCCACTATATCCAACAATGTGTACACATACATAATTAACATGAGATTTAATTTAAATGTATTGAACACCTAGGTCCTTTAAAAAATTGTAATGTTTTAGTGCGCATAAACCTTTAGTAAACAAATCAGCGGGCATCTGAGCTGTTGGCAAATACCTAATATTTACTATTTTGTTTGTTACACATTCTCTGCAAAAATGGTATCTAATATCAATGTGTTTTGTTCGTTTGTGAAAAACTGGATTTGCAGTCAGCTTATGTGCACTCTGATTGTCATTAAACACATCAATAGTGTACATTTTCTTGCTTATCTCGTACTGCAAATTCCTTAAATAAATAGCTTCTTTACATGCTTCAGTTATTGCCATGTACTCTGCTTCACTGCTGGATAAAGCAACAGTTTTCTGTTTTTTAGTTTCCCAAGAAATTACACAGCCAGATAAAGTGAAACAGAGTCCAGTGTATGACCTCCTATCTACAATGTTACCACCCCAATCAGCGTCAACAAACCCTTCTAACATTAAATTTCCTTCAGCAGTATATTTTAAACCATAATATTTAGTATTTTTTAAATACCTTAATATTCGTTTTACATAGGAACAATGTTCTTTGGTATAACACTGATTAAATTGACTTAAAAATCCTACTGCATATGCAATGTCAGGCCTAGTCAGCACTGCTAGATACATGAGACAACCTATTATTTGCTGGTAAGGAAATTCATCTACACAATTTTCATCTTTAGATACACGCAACTTAGTCTCTATTGGAGTCTGAACAGTTTTACACTGACTCATATTAAACTTTTGCAATAACTGATCAATATAATCTTTCTGGTTTAATGATATTGTTCTCTTAGATTTATTAACAGTTACATTTACACCAAGACACTTCTTGATTTCACCTAAATCTTTTAGTTTAAAGTGATTAGCTAAGACATCCTTCAAATGCTTAGTCTCTTCACTATCATTTGAAAAAATAAAAAAATCATCAACATAGAGTGTGACAATAGTTTTCAACTTATCATGAATTTTTGAATACATACATGGCTCTATTTTAGATCTAATGTAGCCTATTTTTAATAAACATTCATCTACTTTCTTGTACCATGCTCTTGAGGACTGCTTAAGGCCATATATTGCCTTTTTTAATTTAAGCACTTGACCATTTTGTGTCATTTCAGAAAAACCTTCAGGGATCTGCATATAAATTGTTTCCTCAAGAGTTCCGTTCAGGAAGGCAGTTGTTACATCAAGATGCGTTATATCAAAACCTAGTTGAACTGACAATGCAAATAGTAGCCTCAAGGTAGTATGCCTGACTACAGGAGAAAAAGTGTCTGTAAAGTCCACACCTTCGATTTGCGAAAAACCTTTAGCCACTAAACGCGCACGAAAACGGACATTGTTCTCACTGTCATATTTCTTACGTAGCACCCACTTGCACTGTACAACCCTACCATCTTGTGGAGCACTACTCAACTCCCACGCGTCATTGTCTTTGAAACACTGTAACTCTTCCTTCATAGCCGCCTTCCACTGCTCCTTTTCAGGACCATTTAATGCTTCATGCATAGATAATCCAGCAGCATCATCATAGGTTTCATTGCCTACGCACAGGTTTGAGAAAGCATATCTCTCTGGCTTCTTCCTTATCCGCACAGGTCTAAAAGAAACTTCATCGACCAGCGTGCTGTCTGCATCTTCATAATCACTGGGAACATATGTCTCATCATCATCATGGAGTGTACCACATGAGTTTTCTGAGATGTCTTGACTAGACATTGATTCATTAGCTTGATGGCCAGGTTCCTCCGTCTTGGTTTCATCCCCCACTGAATCTAAATTCTGTCCTTGCACATCAATCAGACATTCAGATTTTGATTCCTGCTCAATGATTATCACATCTCTGCTAGTCAACACAGACCTTGTTTCTGTATTGTAAATTCTATATCCTTTTATATTTTCTGGATATCCAATAAGAATACATTTTTCCGACTTCTTGTCCCACTTTTTCCGCTTTTCTTTAGCTACATGGACCATCACAGTACTACCGAATATTCGGATATGGCTTATATCCGGTTTCGAGCCAGTCCATATCTCATATGGTGTTTTGTAACTCAATGCCGCTGCCACAGTCCGATTCTGCAGGTACACTGCCGTATTTGTGGCCTCACCCCAGAACTCTTTGCCTAAGTTGGCATCAAAGAGTAGGCATCTTGCCTTTTCCACGATTGTTCGATTAAATCGTTCACATAGCCCATTTTGCTGTGGGGTGTAGGGATTGGTCTTCTGATGAATCACACCAGCACTATTCAGATAATTGTCAAATTCTTTGTTGCAGTACTCTAGCCCGTTATCGCTTCTTAATACTTTGATTGTCTTCTTTGTTTGATTTTCCACCTGAGCTTTGAACACTTTGAAACACTTCAAAGCTTCATTCTTGTGTTTCAGAAAATAAACAAATACCATACGGCTGTGGTCGTCGACAAACAACAAGAAGTATCTCGAGCCACCTATTGACAAATTTTCCATTGGTCCACAGACGTCTGTGTGCACTATATCTAGCAAGTTACTACTTCTCTGGCCAGTGCTCTTGAATGGTAAGCGACACTGCTTGCCTTCACAGCATGTAGTACACGATGACTTGCTTATGTCCACTTTCTCATCAATGGACATACCTAGCACAGCACCTTTCATATGGTTCAAATAATCTTTATTCATATGTCCTAATCTGCGATGCCATGTTATTCCTGACACAACTGATGCAGCCAAATGTACTTGTTTAGATTGGTTTACTTTGTATACCCCATTGACCAACACTGCTGTAGCCACCAGCACATTCTTTTGATTGTAAACTGAACAGCCACCATCGGTGAACGATACACTGTTGCCTTTTCTAATTAGTTGGCTGACTGAGAGCAAGTTTGTTGTCAAACTTGGAACACAAAACACGCTTTCTACCACGATGTCGTACTCGCAGTTATCAGTCGCAGTCGTAATTTCTACATCGCCGGTACATAATACTGATACCTTTTCACTGTTTGCAACAACAATTTCTTTTCCTTGTTCATACAAAGCATTCATTACCCAACTTTCGTTTGCTGTCAGATGTACACTTGCGCCTGAGTCTATATACCATTCATTTCTGTTGAAATTTCCGCTCAGAAATACTGCGCTAAACGCGTTAGACTGCATTCGACCTTTATTCTTGGGTTTTGTTGTGTTATTTTCGTTATTTGGACATTGATTTCTGTAGTGGCCTGTTTGCTTACATCGATAACATTTTACTAATTTGACGTTGACGTTAGCGTTGACATTTGACTTTGACAGATCAGTGTCACCAACATTACCGTTCTTTCTGGGTATAGACAAATTCGTACTATTTTTTCTTACAGTGAACTTTGAACGAGTAGCGAATGCACCGCTAACTTCATTCTCATCCTGTTCCGCTGACGTCACTGACTCCATGTCCAACAATTTAGTTTTTATGGAATCTGCCGTTATCGAAATCCCGGAATGCTCGATTGCCATGAGCATAGGGGAGAACCGATCAGGCAACCCCGCTAACAACAATGATCCCGTCCACTGATCATTTATTGCGAATCCAGTTCCGCTTAATTTTTGTGCTGTATCGATGATTTGAGTCACGTAGGACGTCATCGAGCTGCAATTTTCTAAGCGTATTGAAATTAGATTCCGCAGCAAACTGATTCTTCGCGAAAAGCCATTGTCGTCAAATAAATTCCTCAAATTCTGCCATAATTCCTTCGATGATTTAACATTTTTTACGTGTACGAACAAAGACGGATCGAGCGTCATGATCAATTTTGCTCTGGTTTTTTCGTCATCTGCAGCTCCTATTTGCTTCCCTTCTTCTGACATGATGCAATGCTTCATGCCTTCAAGGAGTAGGAAATTCTCTGCCGCGAAACACCACTCACTATAGTTTTCACGTCCCTTTAGCTTGGGCACATTGACAAGGTAGTTTGCAGACATATTTACAACAATCACTTTCTAAACTTGTAAAAAACAACGAAAACTTCACGAAACTTGAGCTCTGGGCCCATAACCTAAAATAAAACGAACGTGTGGTTTCGTGACAACGTATGAACAGTTTTATTTCACAGATAATACAATTTCCATTACATAGGTCACAGAGTATATAATAATTAGTAAGGTGCGCAGATGGCTGCACTAGGTCCACATTGTTGATATATTTCAACACCTAATAATCAATCTAATACAGTACCTAAGTTGGGCGTTTCATCAAATATACCCTCGGAACAAGCATGTTTGCGGTCGTTAGCAAATAAAGACACGTTATTACACATGTTTTGTGGTTAATATGTCCCATTTCATCCCTCAGCGAAATTTTGTTTATTCTGCGTCATTTGGTACAGAATGGGAGTAAAATAAGGAACTCATTTCATGTATCTGCTGACCGCAATGGGAACAGGCGTGATAAATATTTGCTCATTTTAGTCATGCATCGTCAAAATCCGATAGTTCACACGTTCAGAAAATTGTTATCCTATAGTTTGTATGAGTTAACATGGCAATAGCAGACATTGACCCGACTCACTATACATACTAAACCACAGATTTGACATTTAAGGTGGTTTCCCACCGGCTAGGCGAGGAGTGGATTGGATGGGCGTGAATTGAAATCTCGTTCACACCGAAAGATGTACATCGCGAGCACGCACCGACCGGCCCCGCCGCGCGCCAGCACGCGCTTGCTCGCGGTATACCGTTTTGCAATGCAATAAATACTCTATTCATGCAGCAATAAAGTTTAATGTTGTACAAACAAATATTTCAATTCTCGCCTCGCACATCCTCGCCTATCCAGACCTTTCACACCAAAGATGGGCGTGACGTGAATTGAAATTTTGACATACAAATTTCAATTCTCGCTCAGCCCATCCAAGCCTCGCCTCGCCGGTGTGTAACCACCTTTACCGTCGTACTAAACCACAGAAGTGACATTTACCGTCGAACTAAATTAACGACAATGTCATGTATCAATACGGGTTGTTATGCAACGACCGTGCTATCAACGTGGAAGCTATCACGATACGCCAATGATAATACTTTCACGCGATTCGCTAAATAATTCTATGAGAATGATGGAATACATACGTAAAGGGGTCAATTCCGTCTACCATTGTCTTGTTATCCTGCACAAACTTATGGTGCTGGGTATGAGCCTCTTTTCAGAATTAAAAGGAGTTCAGGCCTCAGTCAACTACGCGATCGCACTTGTTTGGTGGACTGCACACACTATCTAGAACTTTTTGGATGCCTCGGCGTGCAGGTTTATTTACGATGTTTTCCATCAAGGAAGTGATACTTAAATAATTCTCAATTAAAAAAATCTGCGGTGTTGGTCGACATCGAAGGTCGCAGGAGAGTTATATTAAGATTAAAACTGTTAAAAACACACTAAACTCAAACTTATAATTTTATAACACTAAGAAAAAAAAGCATGCTGTACTTTGTAAGCAATTTGCCATAGAGAAGTAATATAAATTTATTATTTTAACGCATTTACGCATGCGAAGCGAAATCTAACGACTCGCGGTATCGAAATTCTCATCCACTTGGTACGTCTTTGGGTAACTGCAAAGTTAGTCGAGTCGGTTAAGAAACACTGTTTCTTAATAAGATATCGCTGACGTCACCCAAATACGTACCAAGTGGATGAGAATTTCGATACCACGAGCAGTGTTCACGGTAGCTTAGTGGCTAAAGCACTGGCGTACTGAGCCGCAGGTTCGAATCTTGCTTGTGAGCGATTTTTTCTTTCCACAATTTAAATCGTAAAAAAAAATATGCTGTACTTTTGTAAGCAATTTGCTATTGAGAAGTAATATAAATTAGTTGATATGGGAATTTTTGCATGGGGCGAGAGAGCGCGATGCCTCGTGTTCACCCACATCTTAATGAATGTCGACGGCCCAAGCGGTGTACAGAAAAACCTAAACTAAACATAAAAAAATAAAACACCATTAACATAGACTAGCTCACCCGAGAACTTTGCTTTATAATTATACGTAGTGATTAAAAATCCCAGCCCGCATATCCTTTGTGTGAACAACAGTGTCACATCATGCTTAGTACTCGTCAGTCAACAATGCCTTCATACAGCGATGTAGTATATTAGTTATATAAATAATACATATTATATGTAAGTGTACACACACCTGCTTCAGTGGGTCATCCATTCAATTAACATAACATAACATAACATCACGCCTGTATTTCCCCGAAGGGGTAGGCAGAGGTGTATTATTACACCCACATTTCGTCAGTTATGTTATAGTCCCATGTAATAGGGGGCGAGCCTATTGCCACTGACCGGGCACAAATCCTAATGAAAAAACTCAATAACACTTTGCCCGACCCGGGAATCGAACCCAGGACCCCACGTTCAGCGTCCATTCAATTAAAAAGATTCATATTAGAAACGAGCCTCGCCAATCGCGTAAGATGGCCGATGGGAACGTAAAGTTCTGAAGTGGCAACCGCGTACTGGAAGACGCAGCGTGGATAGGCCCCCCGCACCACCCCCTCACAAACTCACCGGTCACAAGGTGGACCGACGCTTGGGGGAGGCCTATGTCCAGCAGTGGTCGTATTTTGTCTGAAATGATGATGATGATGAATCGCTTAAGTAATCTGTATTTCTGTGAAGACAAGATATAATTATTACCAGTTTCGAGCTCGAACGGAGCCCTTAATCATGAGCTGGTTACGCGGCGGCGTCGCGCTCATGATTAAGGGCTCCGTTCGAGCTCGAAACTGGTCGGGCACACCCGATGAAATAACGTGAGTGAAACCGTTTATATTAATAATTATGAATTTAACTCACGATAGTTATTATACAAAGACAAGATATGTTTTCCAAAAACTCGAAATAATGAGATAGTCTTTTAACGCGATCTTACTAAAAACTGTTGTAATTTCGCGAAAACGCGGACTGATTGTAGTGTTTTCGTGAAATTATTAAATCTCAGTCCGTGATTTTACGAAATTGCAACATTGTTCAGTAAGATACTCTACGCGTTATTCAGAGTTTTCGCGAAATACCTTCAAGCGTCTTCACAGAAATAATAATTACCCGATTCTACGCCGACATAATTATACGCCAGCTGGAATGCGAAATACGGACGTGCTCGAATGCTTTACGCATAAACTATACATTAATTTGCGTTGAACTTATGGTTGATTCACTATTAGAAAACTGATATTTACACATAAAAATCAGGCAAGCGTGAGTCGGATTCTCGTACTAAGGGTTCCGTACCACCCATCGACCTGATACCCAATAGAAGTTCATCAAAAGACATCAACGCACCGTAAGCGAAATATGAATTTTTGCATCTCTTTCTTACGCAAGTACCACCACAAATGTCTATGTTTAGCCTATTTTTATTATTTGTTGCTAAACTAGATTATATGCACTATAATCAAACCAAGTTTGACGTTGGTATACCGTTTTGAAGCTAGAGCAGGAACAAAAACGTTGTAAAAATGCATGTTTTTCGAGGTTTCTTGTATGGTAGAATTTTTTATTTTTAGTACATATTTTTTGTGACAAAAAGAGTCAAAGCAACACATATACTGAGAAAATTTCTACTGGCTATCTATTACCGTTCAAAAGATACAGTCGTGTGATAGACAGACGGACGGACGGATTGACGGACAGCGTAGCGAGATTAGCAGTCGCGTTTGGCATCCTTTGGGTATGGAACTCTATAAACAACACTGTAAAGTCTAAGGTGACGTCACGAAACTATGTTCTTTGCTTGTTTGTAAACACAGGTGCCTCACCGGACGATGACGTGTAGTTTTGATGACAATCACACCCTGTTTTTGTGTTAAAACCACCTGTTCACGATGCGACCGAAATACTAAAATAGGTGGTAGGTTTATACAAAACTGTAGCTGTATCGGAATTTGAGTATAGATTTACTTACGTAGATTTACCTAAGTACGAAATTTCCAGAAAGGCACACGGTGGAAACGTTAGTTTTAACGCATCAAATCAATAAAATATTGACCTGATATTTCGGCTTTTTGAATAGTAAATTAAAAAATACTGCTGTAGATTTTCTGAGTCTGATTAGATTGCAGTGTATCATAATTTAATCATACAGCACTAAAAACTTTAAGAGGTTTTGCTCATTATTCCGAAATAGTGAATAAAAATCAACTGTTTCATAAATTTTAATCGAGAAAGTCATCTACTTATTATGTATGGAACAGCTAATAGCTGGATGTCAGTCATCATCACCATCATTTCAGCCAAAAGACGTCCACTGCTGGACATAGGCCTCCCCCAATTTTGGGGGGATATGCCATAATCGCCACGCTTTGCAGGTGGGTTGACGATTACAGTTGGTTGGTTAAATACTCAGAGAACGTTACTGCCCATTCGTTGGTGAATCCCTTAGTCGCCTTTTAGGACATCCATGAAAAGAGATAAGGGTGGTGCTATTCTTTATGTCAGACACCATACGGTTGGCACGGATGTCAGTATTACCCAATAACTGGGTTGCGGGGGTGTGATGGCAGTCGCTCGATGTAAAATACTGATGTTTAGCCGCATCTGGTTAGACTGTAAGCCTACCCCAACATAGTTGGGAAAAGACTTAGAGGTTGATGACTATTAATTGTAAAAAATAGTACATTACTGTCGAGGCCTGAAATGAAGCAATTTACGGCCGAGTAATATTGGAAGTACGAGGCGAAGCCGAGTACTTCCCAAGTGATTTTGAAAGGACGAGGCGCAAGCCGAGTCATTTTTAACTAAACGAGGCCTATTTCGGCCGAGACTTGTATAGTACTTTTCTCTCATTTGCGAGGAAACACAACACAAATTAATTCAACAGTATCTATTTTTCATTCACACCAATTCACCCGCGCGCGGTTCTTGTTCTATTTTCAAAGTTATGAAAAATAATTATATTATAATAATATAATATTATAAATATTATATTATAATAAAATAAAGCATTCAGCCTGTATAATGGTAAATATTTTGTACCTAAAAACACCTAATTTATGTAAGTGTGTACTTAAAAACCTCGGTAGCATAATTTAAAAAATAAAAAGTGTCGAGCAATTTCTATTATTGTCCTGTTGGATATTACCGGCCTGTTATTTCGTTGCGTACGGAAAAGAGCCGATTGTTGTATTTTTTTTTTGAATAATGAACCAATTTCCGAGCAAGTGAGAGAAAAAATATTTTTAGGGCTCTGCTTATAATTCTGCACTTTTAATTGTGGGACCAACACTGACATCGTAAAAATTAATCAGCTGTGCCGTACACTTTCTCCGAACCTTTTCCCAATTATTTTTGGGTCGGCTTTCAGTTTAGACTGGATACTAGATGCGGCTGAATCAATATAAAATACTATTAAAAGTGCAGAATGATTAGCAGAGCCCTGAAAGTTTAAAAAAAATTAAAAATAGTCATCATTCTCCGAGCCTTTTCCCAACTATGTCGGGGTCGGCTTCCAGTCTAACCAGATGCGGCTGAACATCAGTATTTTACACGGAGCGACTGCCATCACACCCCCGCAACCCAGTTACTGGGTAATACTGACATTCGGAGGTTGACCAGGTTGTCAGACTTTCGGGCTTCTGACCACCCGTAATGACTACCATAGATATTCGTATGGCAACCGGGACCGACAGCTTAACGTACTCTCTGAGGCACGGAGGGGTCTCGATGTGCAACGAAATGGATACCCATCCACGGACTGACCGTGGCAAGTGTAGCTTAACCTCTCAGATCATACAATCCGAGCGGTTGCTACTTAGCCACGAGCCCCAGTTATTCAAAATAGTAGTGTAATAAATAAATAATTTACGAATTTAATTGACTGTAAATTAATTTAATATTTTCGTTTTGTATGAATTTAAAAGCAAAAGCTCATAATAAAATTATCGTCTGCTGATATCGGTTTTGACATCTACTATCTTAACTATTATAAAATTGTAAACGTCTGTTTGTTTGTTTGTTTGTTTGTTTGTTCCAGCATCACGCTAAAACTACTGGACCGATTTTGATGATTTTTTTTTTGTTTGAAAGCTGATGATCTGACTTAAAAACTGGTATGGGTTTTGAGAAAGAAAGAAAGAAAGAAAAAAAGAAAAAAGTTAATTCGTGGGTTGCGTACTCACCCGACAGATCGAAGCTTCTATGCATTTGCACGAGCGGATAGTAATGTACGATGGAGTGGACAGGAGTGGAGTGGAGTGGACAGGGGATGGGACTGGGGATGGGACTGGGGACGGGATAGGGGACGGGACTGGGGACGGGACAGTGGACGGGACAGGGGACGGAACTTGGGACGGGAAATGGGACGGGACATGAGACGGGACATGGGACAGGACAGTGGGACGGCACATGGGACTGGACATAGGATGGGACATGGGACAGGACATGGGACATGGGACGGGACGATAGTGATATAGTGAGATAGTGGGACAGTGGGACAGTGGGATAGTGGGACAGTAGGACAGTAGGACAGTGGCAGTGGGACGGTGGGACGGTGGGACCGTGGGACAGTGGGGCAGTGGGGTAGTGGGGCAGTGGGCCAGTGGGGCAGTGGGATAGTGGGGCAGTGGGGTAGCGGGTTAGCGGGGCATTGGGGCAGTGGGGCAGTGGGGTTGTGGGGCTTTGTGGTAGCGGGGCAGCGGGCCAGTGGGGCAGCTGGGCAGCGGGGCAGTGGGGCAGCGGGGCAGTGGTGTAGCGGGGCAGTGGGGTAGTAGTGGAGTGGGGCAGCGGGGCAGGCACTGGGGCAGTGGTATAGTGGGGCAGCGGGACAGTGGGGCATTGGGGAAGCGGGGCAGTAGGGCAGCGGTGCAGCTGAGCAGTGGGGCAGCGGGGCAGTGGTTTACCGGGGCAGCGGGGCAGTCGAGCAGTGGGATAGTGGGGCAGCGGGGCAGTGGAGCAGCGGGGCAGTGGGGCAGTGGGGCAGCGGTGCAGTGGCGCGGCGGGGCAGCGGGACATTAGGGCAGCGGGGCAGTGGGGCATCGGGGCAGGGTGAGGGGCAGTGGGATAATGGGGCAGCGGGGCAGTGGGGCAGTGGGGTAGCGCGGCAGCGGGGCAGTGGGATAGTGGGTGGCAGTTGGGCAGTGGGGTAGCGGGGCAGTGGGGCAGCGGGGAAGTGGGGCAGCGGGGCAGTGGGGCATCGGGGCAGCGGGGTAGTGGGGCAGAGGGGCAGTGGGGTAGCGGGGCCGTGGGACAGCGGGGCAGCGAGGCAGTGGGGCAATTGGGCAGTGGGGCAGCGGGGCAGTGGGGTAGCGGGGCAGCGGGGCAGTAGGTGAGTGGGGCAGCGGGGCAGGCTGTGGGGCAGTGATATAGTGGGTCAGCGGGGCAGTGGGGCAATGGGGTAGCGGGGCAGTGGGGCCGCTGGGCAGTGGGGCAGCGGGGCAGTGGGTTACCGGGGCAGCGGGGCAGTGGGGCAGAGGACTGGACTGGAATGGACTGGACTGGACTGGACTGACGTGGGTTAGCAGAATTTAACGCGAGCGGAGCCGCGGGTAAAAGCTAGTACTATTATAAAATTGTTAAATGTCAGTTGTCTGTTTGTTTGTCTGTATGTTTGTTCCAGCATCACGCTAAAACTACTGGACCGATTTTGATGTTTTTTTTTTGTTTGAAAGCTAATGATCTGACTTAAAAACTGGTATGGGTTTTGAGAAAGAAAGAAAGAAAAAAAGAAAAAAATTAATTCGTGGGTTGCGAACTCATCCGACAGATCGAAGCTTCTATGCATTTGCACGAGCGGATAGTAATCTTCGATGGAGTTGAGTGGAGTGGACAGGGGATGGGACTGGGGATGGGACTGGGGACGGGACAGGTGAAGGGACTGGGGACCGGACAGGGGACGGAACATGGGACGGGAAATGGGACGGGACATGAGACGGGACATGGGACAGGACAGTGGGACGGTACATGGGACTGGACATAGGATGGGACATGGGACAGGACATGGGACATGGGACGGGACGATAGTGATATAGTGAGATAGTAAGACAGTGGGACAGGATATGGGACATGGGACATGGGACGATAGTGATATAGTGAGATAGTGAGACAGTGGGAAAGTGGGACAGTGGGACAGTGGGATAGTGGGACAGTGGGACAGTAGGACAGTGGGACGGTGGGACAGTGGGACAGTGGGGCAGTGGGGCAGTGAGATAGTGGGCCAGTGGGGTAGTGGGGCAGCGGGGCAGTGGGGCAGTGTGGCAGAGTTGCAGCGGGGCAGTGGGGTAGCGGGGCCGCGGGGCAGTGGGGCAGTAGGATAGTGGGGCAGCGGGGCAGCGGGGCGGTGGGCCAATGGGATAGTGGGGCAGCGGGGCAGTTGGGCAGCGGGGCAGCGTGGGGCAGCGGGGCAGTGGGGTACCGGGGCAGTGGGATAGTGGGCAGCGGGTTGTGGGGTAGCGGGGCAGCGGGTTGTGGGGTAGCGGGGCAGCGGGGCAGTTGGGCAGTGGGGTAGTGGGGCAGCGGGGCTGTGGTGCAGTGGGGCAGCGGAGCAGCGGGACAGCGGGACAGTGGGACAGTGGACTGAACTGGACTGACGTGGGTTAGCAGAATTTAACGCGAACGGAGCCGCGGGTAAAAGCTAGTTTTTAAATAAACCTAATAAGTCCTTGCAAAAGCCTTGTGAGATTGTCATGAAAAAGTCACAGATTTGACATCTACCGCGTGGATGTCAAATCTGTGGAAAAGGTAGGTACATTACTTTGCGACAAAAAATGGCAACATGCCTGCCTAACCTTACTAAGTGTGACGTATCTAGCTAATGGTGTTTATTTCGATAGGAGCCGCGCTCGTTCCCCGTAATAACCAAGGAAAATTACCGTAATCAACACTGATCATAATTTTCTCGACACGACCATTTTTCTTAGTAGTGTGCGAGTGAGTAGGAAGACTTGTGTGTATCGATCTTTTGACGCAGTGTTTATCAAAGAACTTATTCACGTTCAAATTGTTTTTGGAACGAAGTTCCTTAATGCGGTAGGTGTGTGTGATTCGAGAGCATGCGCACTTGCAGGCATCTCCCCCGTGAGACTTGGAGGCCCAGGTGCTTGCCGAAGTTTACCGAAAAGGAGCGAAACACCAGGCCGAAAGTGGTAGACGCGCGCCGCCTGAAGTCGTGAAGCCGTGGCGCAGTGAGGCGTAGGCTGCCGTACTGGAGCAGTGGAGGGAGAGGCTGGAGACGCCCAGTGCCGGACACTGGGCCGTGGGGGCTATCCATCCAGAAGCGACATATGACGTTGTCCCTACGACTGGTGCAGGTGTTATCGGGGCATGGTTGCTTAGGAAGATACCTGCACAAAGTGGCGAGACTGGAGGTTACTCCCGTGTGCCACCAGTGTAGCTGTAGTGAGAACACGGCCCTTCATACCCTGGCGCACTGTCCTGCTTGAGAAGTGCAGCGCCGTGCTCTCATTGCAGCCATTGGGATAGACCTCTCACTGCCGGCCGTGGTCAGGGCCATGGCTGACAGTGAAGGAGCCTGGGAGGCAGTCACGTCCTTCTGCGAGGATGTCATCTCGCAGAAGGAAGTGGCGGAGCGGGTCAGGAAAGAAGACAGCGGAATTTTTATTGGGTGCGAGTCTCACATAACCACACCGCCTCCCTAGGTGGTGTGACATAAGACAGGCATTTTCTCTATATCACCATAAAAAGGACTTTAGTTAAAATTGTATAAATCAATTCATCGGTAGATTCACGGAATACAGAAAACAAGTTGAAGTGCCTTTACGATTACTGACTACGGGAAAAAAAATCGCCAAAATTCCACAATCCACATTGACAACTGAAATAGTACATTGTGATACACAAAAACAATTATGTGATTGGTTTTATTTAAAATTCAAATTGAGCTTAACAATTATATTTTTTATACAATCAATTATTTTATTGAAATATATCAAAATTGAACACAACGGTGATATGATACACCTCCATGAGAATCATTTTACTTTCTTCTATAAAATGTTTACACGACCTGTTGTGCAAAACTAGTTTCTAGTATATCACGTAAGCGTTCGAGACAATACATCGTAGTGACGCGTGCGGTAGCCGTTGGGCACTTCCACATTGTTTTCTATTCCGTGGGTAGATTGGTGACCTCACCAGTTTTTGTCTGAAAAGAAAGACGGGAATAAGGCAATGAGATGGAATAATACCTACAATCTGATACGTACAGATGCTTCTTATATTATTATATAGCAGGATTTACTTACAGGAGAAGCGAGAATAATTAGAATTGAATGTACCTTAACCGACGTCTTTAGGCTGAAATGATGATGATGGTGATGCACAACAACAACAACAACAACAACAACAACATATCATCACGCCTGTATTTCCCCGAAAGGGTAGGTAGAGGTGCAATAGTACACCCACATTTCGCCAGTTATGTTATAGTCCCATGTAATAGGGGGCGAGCCTATTGCCATTGATCGGGCACAAATCCAGACTCCGGGCTGCTACTGAGAATTTCCTAATGAAAAAACCCACTAACCCTTTGCCTGACCCAGGAATCGAACCCAGGACCCTACGAAATTGTCATGTATGTTAAACTAGCTGTACCCGTGGCTTTGCTCACGTTATCATAAGGTAAACTTTCAAATAAGTCAAATTTCAAAGATAATGGACGAATGATAGCAATAATTAATTTTTTGCCATTACTTTTTTGTTAAAACGTTGGACTCAAAGTCAAAGACTAAAACGTAAACCTAGGTCACAAACAAATTTTGAGCATAATTTACAAAAATAATACAGAATGATGTAAATGTATACAAAAAAATGCCTTTTTACAAAACTTCTCTGTAAACTATATTCGAGGTTTTACCTTCAGCAGCCAAAATGTACAGAGTGTCAGCGCTGGTGACGCGGGAGCAAGCGACGTACAGTTGTCCATGTGAGAAGCAGCTGGTCCTGAGGTCGACAGCCGCAGCCTTCAGTGTCTGCCCCTGCGACTTATTGATGGTCATCGCGAAGCACAGACTCACAGGAAACTGTATGCGCTTGAATTGTAAAGGGTAATTGTGGGGAATCAGTGGTACACGTGGAATAAACACCGTCTCGCCAGCGGCACACTCAGTGAGAATCTCTGCCTCTATAATGTGCCTCTTCAAGGATATGACTTTGAGGCGGGTCCCGTTACACAGCTTAGGCGGTGTTACGTTCCGTAAAAGCATAATCGGGACACCGGGAATGCTATCGTTAATCGCAACGGCTTGGTAATTTTTTGGTGTTAAAATGGCCCTCTCACACAACCAACAATTCTGCTGGTGTGAGATTTGGCTGATGTCCCCATAAAAAGAACGAATTAGGTCCTCTACCGTAGAGACCACTCTACAAAGCGTTTCCGGTAGGTCCACCTGGCCACTCTCCTCTGGATAAGTTCCTACTCCAATGTTTAAAAGGACATCAGCGAATTCTTGAGCATGTGCATTTTCGCCAAGCCGTGCTCTCATGTTGACCGTCAAGCACAATCTGTGAACTTGCGGCCAGAGAGTAGAGCGTTTTAACCAAGCATTCACCTCATCAGCCCTAGTACCTCGCGTCACCACAGGCAGCGTCTGCCGGAAATCGCCGCAAAAGAGAACTGTTACCCCATCCATGATGTTGTGGTTCCTGCGGATGTCTTGCAGAGTTCGGTCAACAGCCTCCACTGCCTTTCTGTTCGCCATCGTGTATTCATTCCATACAATTAGAGAGCAGTCTCGTAGAACAGCGGCCTTTTCACTGTTTCGTGAAACTGCGCAAACGGGCGTCTCGTTGTTCTCTAAGTCTATGGTAATCTTAAACATTGTGTGCGCAGTTTTGCCACCAGGGAGCAGTGTTGCGGCGATTCCGGAAGACGCTTCTGTGAGGGCTATTTTTCCTCGCCTTCTGACTTCTGCAAGGATGCCTGAAGTAAGAAAGGTTTTGCCTGTTCTTCCAGGAGCATCCAAAAAGAAAATTTTCACTTGGTAGAATTCAACGCTCTGCAGGATAATTTGAAAAAGCTGTCTTTGCTCTGAGATGAATGATGAACAATGACGGACATTGCGCCCGGATTGTAGTCAGTTTCGGCGGCGTATTCACGATTAACGCCGGGATGATGAGCCACAGGTTGGGGAGTCGGTAAACCGTACTCACCCAATGAATTACAGCCGATCGAAACGACCATGTCTTCAAGTGAACAAAGACAGCTAGCTATTCAAAACGCATTCATCATATCAACATAGGTCCGTAAGAATCGCCAATTGGTCAGGTGTAAAATATCGCAATTCGTAGTTACTAAGTATTTCAAGACAACCAAAGAAGCAAACACAAAGACAACAAAGGTAACCCCGTTACTCTACCCATAACATCACATTTTGTGAACGAAACCATAGCGCGATCTAATTCGACGTTAACGCCATCTGGTTTGGAAAGAAGTATATTAAATTAAGTTAATTATTTTACAAAACTAAGTAAGCGGGAGACGTCGTCGTAAATTGGTTATATTATCCATAGGTTACGGATAACAATACAAATAAATTTTCACGATTTTTTTGGTTAGCTTTAACTCAGCAGTTAGTAAAATAAGTGGTTCAATGGCACTTTCTGCACCGATTTCAATATTCTGTTTCACAGTTACATAGGTAAAGCACTTTTTAGCAAACAATACTTTACTAAATTACTGTTAGATAACTACTATTTGTGGTAGAAAGTAAAATAAATACGGAAGCAGAAAATAATCGACACAATGCACTATTGCTCACCCCTCATACCAAATAGCGTGATCATGTGTTTTATAACTTAATTATCCGCTCTTTAGCCGACGTTGTTGCTAAATACTTAATATGTCGAAGAATATTTAATAATTTATTATTATATTGAAGTTGTTTTTTTTAAATAACAAAATGCAAAAAATAATTCAAAAACTAAGATTGAGGCTGAGATTTGATCTTATAACAACACAATCGTGATCCACACGCCAAGCCACCAGGATGAGTAATTATTTACGGGAAACTACGAAATGAGCATTTTCATTGTTAACATCTGTCGCTTAGCTCCCTTTATATATAGCGTGATGGTTATTTTTTCTTAAATTAATTTTGACGTTCTGATAACGAATTCTTTTAGTCTTTTTTAGTCTATAAATTATAACATTTCAATATATTAGCTGTAAAACATAACTTTGTAGACATTTTGTTACTCTACTCACCTTCCATGTACAAAAGCGTGATGATTTGTAGCCTATAACCTGACCCGGTCTGTAACCGACATTTTTGCCAAATTTCAACTAATTCTGTTCAGTAGTATAGGCGTCATGCTCAAACATACAAACAGATAAACAGACAAACAGACAGAAATTCTAAAAATTGTAGTTTTGGCATCAGTATCGTTCCTAGTATGCGCAGCAGTGATTTTTTTCCAAAAATATTCAATGTACAGTTTTTTCATCTCTACGATTTTATTATATGTATAGATTAAATTCAAACTTATATTTCCTCGGTTAGAAGATGTAGTATGTCGAAGTAGGCGTGATAATACTAAACACAGCAGAAGCTTTCACAAATCTAAAACCACTCTTATACATAATAGTATATTTTTCATGGCTCCAATAATCTATGATAAGTTGCCGAAATCTTGGAAGGAGCTAAATGCAAAGCTATTAAAAACAAAAATAAAAAACTTTCTTGCAGACAAAGTATTATGACATCATTTTGAAGGATACTATTAAAAATTGACATAAATTTATGAAAACTTAAAGTATAGATTTAGAAATAATTGTAGTTTGCATTTTAATAATTTAATAATTCTCATTAATTTAATATTTTAACATTGTGAATTCAGTATTGTATTGTATAAGTTTCTACATATTAGATTAATGACACCTCCATTAATAAAATTTTATTTTCTCCCACATGCTCGAAAATTGGTTCATTATTCAAAAAAAAAAATACAAGAATCGGCTCCTTTCCGTACGCAACGAAATAACAGGTCGGTAATATGCAACACGACAATAATAGAAATTGCTGGACACTTTTTATTTTTTTAATTATGCTACCGAGGTTTTTAAGCACACACTTACATAAATTAGGTGTTTTTAAGAACAAAATATTTATCATTATAAAGGCTGAATACACATTTTTTTTTTCAAAACTTTGAAAATAGAACAATAACCGCGCGCGGACGTATTGAAGCGAATGAAAATTAGATACCGTTGAATTAATTTGTGTATTATTTCCTCGCAAATGAGATAAAAGTACTATACAAGTCTTGGCCGAAATAGCAATTAACTGCCTCGTTTAGTTAAAAAGGACTCGGCTAGCGCCTCGTCCTTTTAAAATTACACAGGAAGTACTCGGCTTCGCCTCGTACTTCCAATATTACTTGACCGTCAATTGATTCATTTCCGGCCTCGACAGTAATATACTATTGTATGCCGTACAGGTAACCTTATAAATAATTTTGTACCACTTGCATACTCTGTGTGTATACTCATGTTATGACAAATAAACATTATCTTATCTTATCGTATCTTATCTTACGATGATGATGCACATTCGACCATATTCTTGCATATTATGACCCTCGTTCATCCAGGGACCACCCAAAAATTCCACACTAAGTATACATCAGTAGTGATTCCGTGATACCCAGCTACAGAATTTTATGTTTTCATCTTTTGAATCTTTTCTTCTGCTTTTCCTCAGCTTTCTTGACCTCATTCTGAAAATGCTATCTTGTACCGAAAAAAGAAAATCTAATAATATAGGCTGTACCTAAAAGTAATAGGAATATTCTTAAAGGCTAGTCGTCAAAGACAGTATGGTTTTCTATTCATATCACGTAGAGCGTTGAAGGCGGCATAGACAGAGGCCAAGAGTACAATGAAGTACGAGAGCTATCTTCATGTGGAACAGACTTTTTTGGAAGTTTTTTGGGACAACTTATGTACACAGACATAGTAAATAATATAGACGAAGTGCTGCGAACAATCATAGTGAAACAAACAGCACGCTACACTGTAAAAGATAATGACATCGTGATTAGTGCGTGCAACGAAACTATTTTAATTAATTAAAATAGTACGGCTGATTAATTTTTTTTTTTGAAATATCTATAAAGACGCTTCTCATCTTAGTTTTCCTGCGACCACAAACGCTTGCAGCTTTCGTAACGTCAGGAAAACCAATTTTCAAATAATAAACGCGATGTAATCCGGTTTTTTTTTTTTTTATTATAATCATAGTCAAGCCAACAAAACCGTGCTCCTCAGTGTAAAAACCAACGCTCACGCACATATATGCTTTTGAAAGATATGTGTTTTTGGCGATGCTTACTGAACGATGCTGCGACATGTGAGAGCGGTGAGCACGGTATGATGTGCATATGTGTGCGTGAGCGCTGGCTGTGGCTGTTGGCTTCACTGTGATTGTTCGCAGCACTTCGTCTATATTTTTTACAAGGTCTGTGCCTTCATATGTATCCATTTTTTGTGTGAGGTGTTTGGAATAGTGATTGATGCCTTTCTTTGTACATCAAGACCCCTCCGTGCCTGGGAGAGCACGTTAAGCTGTCGGTCCCGGTTGCCATACGAATATCTATGGCAGTCGTTACGGGTAGTCAGAAGCCCGAAAGTCTGATAACTAACTGGCCTAACCTCCGAATTTCGGTATTACCTAGTAACTGTGTTGCGAGGGTCTGATGGCAGTCGCTCCGTGTAAAATACTGATGTTCAGCTGCATCTGGTTAGACTGGAAGCCCACCCCAACATAATTGGGAAATGGCGAGGAGACAGAAGAAGAACCATAGTTATAACATCCTGCACTTTCTGCATCCAGCGGAATCCCGCGACCTTCACCAGGTCGTCGGTCCACCTTGTGGGACCCACGCTACGCCTTCCAGTACGCGGTCGCCAGTCCAGACTTTCCCATCGGCCATATTACCAATACAAAAACTGCCAAATATAATTTTATGGTTAAATATTGCTATGGCCTAGCAATTTCCATAACGCAAGCCTCGGGCTTTTTGCCCCAAGCCTAACCAACCTGTTTCGCTAAAATACCATAGTAAATTGTAAGGGTTAATCTGGTAAGGGGCTCCCAAGGTAAGCTTAACCCACTTAGAACTGTTAACCCATAATGGATAAAAATATTGAGATAGTATTATGTGGGTATTTAACTTAAACCTATTATGGTTTTGGTTCATGATTTTGTAATACCGAGTGTATCAATGTACCTTATAAGGCTTTAAAGGATTACTTGTAAAGCTGGGTATGAAAACTTGATCGTTGAAGATAAAGGTGAGCTTTTATTAGTTTGGAAGTCTATGAAGCTTTTTAACGTAAAAAGTGGTCGTAGACCTTCATTTCTTATTCTAATGCTAAGTATAAAGTCGAAAATATGTATCATAATCACAGACAGAGTAAAAAATATAGACGAAATGCTGCGAACAATCATAGTTAAGTAAAAATAAAACTTTTTAACAAAAATTTAACCGACGAAAACAGAAACTGAAAAGCGAAAAATAAAATGAAGCTTTTCGTGTTTTCCTAACTAAACTAATGTAAAATTAATTATGAGTCGGCGCCAAACTAACAAGCAAAGTGCGTGCAAGTTGCAAGTGGTCGAACGGAGAACGCATTTTTGGAAAGTTATTGTTTATCGTCTTTGACAAGATACGTATAGACCAAATGTCACGAACAAAAATTCGATACATTCAAAACCTTGCCGATTTGCGTAGTACACGCGAATTACGCACACACTCAAATTCAAACCTAGCCGAACTGGTTATTGTATTTCAAATCACCGAACGTGTCACCACGACACTTAACTGTCAAAGAGCTTTGAAAAAAATCTTAAAATGCCTTCGTATGTCGTGAAACGGTGCAAAAATAATTTTACAGGGCATAAAAAGTCAGATGGAATTACTTTTCACAAGTTAGTAATTTATTTTAATCATATTTTAATGTTTACAATTCATTTTCTTGTAACCTTACCGCGGCAAGGAATATTCCTGTGTTGCATGTTAATAAATTATAACTTACCCCAGAAATCGGGTAAAACTAATCGTTATGTTATTTTTACGCTTTTTTTGCTTTTTAAGTAATACGTAATAGCAGAAATGAAAATAATTGGTCACCATCCAATTATTCACTCATTTGTAGCGAACACTTTGTTGAGCATGATTTATACATGACTAAAAACGTGATCCCTCCTTTTGGGCTGCGCCGCAGTCAGGTGAAAATTTCTACTAAAACAACATAATGAATCCTTCACATCTACCACAATGGAATCTAATGAAATGAGTAATTTTTGATAATTTTGCAAATAATTTACCAAGGAATAGTACACAAGTATCCAACCAACAGCAGTAATTTTATTTTTAGTTTTAGCATAATGTTCCATTTTGTAAGTAACTACTATGAATAATTAAACCCTGTTTACTTATATTTCAATTGTTTTTCTTACAAATGGCATTTTCTTGGCTGCAGTGAGATGAAAAGTTGTGTGTTTTGCACGGCTGCAAAATTATTTGCGTCTCGTGCCTTTACATTTTTTTGATTTTATTTTAGAATTCAATCTTAAAATCCTTCGCTTGCTTTAATAGAAGAAAACGCGCTAAATAACAACTTTACAGTCTTGCATAGCAAATAAATATTTTTTATTATATAGTTATATTCTATGTACGGCCAGGGACACGAATTATTTAGCAAATTGAGACACAAATTTTGCCGTATTTTGCCTTTCTAGCCCTGATCCTAGTCGTTGGTATACTGATAACGAATGACAATAATTGTGATTATTAATATACGGAAAATTTTAATTGACAGTCAATTTACTAAACAATCCCTTTCCGTGACTGTTCATAATTGGATCGTATTCATTATTTTAAGCCTTTATATTAGTCGTGGTCAGTTGTTTGATATCAGAGGTAAAACAATTTTATCTACACTCCCATCGCTGTCAATGTCACTCATACATTTGCATACCCTGCATCAATTTCATGTTTCGCTGGAATTTATTTATCGTTGAAAAATTCACGTTGTAGTTGATGTTATTCTTATTCTTTAATACACACAAAAAAATTTATCACAACAATACATAACAGTGATGGTTAATGTTATGTTGTTTTTATTATTTATTTAAAGTAATTTAATGATATTCGTTGATTGTTTGTTTGGCGCCGACTCATAATTAA
This sequence comes from Asteroscopus sphinx, assembly GCA_949699075.1. NCBI lineage: Eukaryota > Metazoa > Arthropoda > Insecta > Lepidoptera > Noctuidae > Asteroscopus > Asteroscopus sphinx. The sequence goes on along the minus strand of OX453025.1, from coordinate 8,877,344 downwards.
TTACATTTACATTAGTTTAGTTAGGAAAAGACTAAAAGCTTCATTTTATTTTTCGCTTTTCAGTTTCCGTTTTCGTTGGTTCAATTTTTTGTTAAAGAGTTTTATTTTTACTTCACTATGATTGTTCGCAGCATTTCGTCTATATTTTTTTTGTGGCTAAAACCTAACTCCAGGTCTCCATTATGTTGTAGTGTCTAGAACTACATTTATGTGTGCCAAGTTTCAATAGAATCGGTTAACAGGTAAGAATTCAGTGGGTGAACAAGCACTCATCCCCTGTTTTCCTACACCTTTTTTTTTTTTTTTTTAATGTTTAAGGTCTTTATAGTTAATTATTGGTACCTTAATATAATTACGATCTAGTCTACAAGACCAATAAGTAATTTTATGCTAACCTAAACTGCTAGATAATAATATTATTTCTAAGAATGTGTCCACTGGCACTATCTTAGCGTCTCTTAAGGCGAAGTCACTTTTTTCATGCGTCTTTAATTAATATTGTCTACATCACTATTTTAATTTTAACACTACACTAACTCAAAAGGCTTTGTCCTTTTTAGTCTCCTCACTAAGCCTGTGTTGTCGAGCAGCTGGATAGCCTCAACGTTCACATGATGATGAAGTCTATATTCATGAGCTTCGGCATACTTTTGGATGATATCTTTAACGAAATCCATTTTGAGGTCCCGGTGAAGATCTTCATTTCTGATATACCAGGGAGCGTTCACGATGTCCCTGAGCACATTGTTTTGGAAACTGTATTATTTTTATGTTAGTTTCTTTGGTACAACCCCATAGTTGTATGCCATAAGTCCATACTGGCAATAGAACTTGCTTGTACAACAATAGCTTGTTATGTATTGACAGCTGAGAATGTCTACCAAGGAGCCAATACATATTTTTGTGGCGGTAGCCCAATTCTTCTCTCTTCTTCTTGACGTGAGCCTTCCAGCGTAACTTAGCGTCAAGCGTCATACCCTTTTCCTACCCTTAGGGGTCGATTTTTTTTTTGAAATTTAAATGGGACCAACTTTGAGATATACCCTATCCATTAAAAAAAGAATCATGAACTACTCTGTAAAAAGTTATGCGTGGTCATAAATAAAAAAATAAAAAAGAGATACGCGTCGAATTGAAAACCTCCCCCATTTTTTCGTCGGTTAACAAAAAAAGAAGAAGATCGGTTGACAAACAGAGGGGAAAATGGTACTGAGCCGTTTATTCTTTGCCTATTTAGATTATCTTCATAACGTGGAGAACCGAGGTAGGCGGAAGACCGAGTGTTGTGGCGCAAATTGGGAGATGGCTGTGTACAAGATGGCGGTGGGGACATTCAAATCGATCGCAGCGCACGCTGTGGCAGAAATGTGAAACATATCAGGGTTGTGTTTTGTATTTCCACGCTAAATTTGCTGTCTTTTTGATGTTTATGGGCTAAACAAGGAAATGCATCACAAGAATTAATAATAATTATTAATAATTGTTGTGAACTGCACAAATAATGAGAAGAATATTTTATGTAAATTTTACAAGTTTCCTTGGAATTGGAGCAAATAAATAAATGGGTACTTAACTGCTTTAAAAAGGAAAAAACAAGTTACTGATCCATAAATGTATTTTACTGATAATTTCACTGATTATTTACAATAATTTAAAAACAGAGTAACTTTACTGAAAATTAATAATTAAGGCACAATTTGGAGTACTAACATTTACAGATATTTTGATGTGTCAATGTTAATGACGTTTGCCTAATAATACAATTTTTGCTTCATATTAATAAACTTTGGCTGTTAATTCTTACTTTTTTACTTTTCTCACATGTTCTGCTAATTCTAATTTTCTTCCTTTTGTCACAGCTTCAGGTTATTTATTTATTTATTTCCACAAAAAAAAAAAACATACATTTGGCAGATACAGTGTAGAACATAAACCAGTTTAGGTTTTTCTGTACACCGCTTGGTCCGTCGACATTCATTACAACAAGATGTGGGTACTGAACACGAGGCATCGCGCTCGCTCGCCCCATGCAAAAATTCTCAATTCTTATTTTCTTTCTGGTTGGAAAGATATATTAGGTAAATTGTGTTTTATGCTTTCGAATCCTGTTCTTATTTCACAAATATCATGTATCAATATCAGCTTGTCTTTTACAAATATTATTTATTGCACTTTAATATAGTCAATATTACACATTTCTCTAAATTTTTACTTGATTTAGTACATATTATCAAAACCATAAATAACTAATTGTTAAAATAATTCACGGTTCCTGAAAAAACATTTATTATTGCAGCCGCTAGGTGGCGCCCCAGTCGTGCACATAGCCAATATTTCCAGCAGTGGACTACGATAGGATGAGTCTATCTCCATAACATGTCACTCGACGACATTATGTTACATGAAATTATTTGTGCGTCTATAATTTATGTCGCCAATCCAAATAATCCGGTGGTTGAATACTGTTAAAAATTACCAAAAATGTTATATTATTTAAAAGAAGGTACAGAAAGGACAACATTGTAGAAAGAATAAACAAAATCCATGAAACAATTAAAGAGATACACGCTTTTAAAGTTTTTGGAAGTGGTATTTTCTGTCCTTGTCGTGATAAACGGACATTGTTCATAGAGATGTCAAGTTACTATGAAGGATTTATACAATGACGTCATTCTTTAATAGTGCTATCTCTGTCTAGTGAACAAATTTAAATTGCTTATAACTTGTATATTTTATTAAATATTTTATTGGTTTTTTCACTGTTGCTTAAAAAAGTTTCGAGATTTCTACTAAAAACTAATAAAAAAAAATATCACCTTCCCTATTATACAAAATTCATGGAGCTAGCGAAATTTGGATCGGGGTCTTGCCAGCCTCTATACAAAAATCAAACCATTTTAGGCTGGGAATACGTAGCACAAGAACTAATAAAAGGAAGAAAGACTTAAAGAACTTTTGAAGTGTGGAGCAAAAATGTTGTTCCAACTTATACGGTGATACCTCTGTGATTTTTGACAGCAAAGTTTCCTTTTAATCTTCGAATAACTTGGTTACTTGCCATTCATTAACATTCATTGGCTTACTTAAAAATTTCATCAACACGTCCCATTTTCTTGAGAAAAATATGGTATATTCGGTTGTAATTCAATGACGAAAATACGAATTTTTACCAGAAATCTGAGATCAAAGCGCCATTTTTTATACAACACGCGGTGCTTCATAAATCTAACTAGCATGATGCCCGCGGCTTCGCTCACAGTGCCACGTATTGGGTATATTATGTATTTTGTGATTATCTTTTTTGGCACTAAACCAACACAAATTGTGAATTATCGTCATTTTGGTCAATAATATAGAATTTGTTAATAATTAAATATTAACTAAGTTCAACATAGATCCGAAAAATGGCGCTGTAGTCTATAATATAAAATATTGTCTTGACAAAACAAACAAATGTGTTTTTTTTATAAAATAGGAGGGCAAACGAGCATGCGGGTCACCTGATGCTATGCATTCTCCGCCACCCATGGACATCCGCAACACCAAGGGAGTCGCCGATGCGTTGCCGACCTTTTAAAAAGACGTATGCTCTTTTCTTGAATTGAATACTTAAATGTCGAATTTGTTCGGGAAAACCGCTGATAGAAGTTGGTTCCACAATTTTGCTGTACGAGGCAAAAAATGGAAAAAAAATTGAATCTCAACCGGGTGTTACACGATTACTAACACACGCACCATCGATTTAAAGATTGATACTTTATATGCTTCAGCTACCGTTCGTAATTCTGTCGCAACTTTGCTAACTTGCAAACTGTCTTACAAGTTGGATAAAGTAAGGGAAGTAAGGAAAGACTCCCAATTTGTCCTGTTACTAGGCGTACTCGTATAAGTCGATTAAAACGCAAACCACACACAGAGCGGGTGCTATGGACAGATCGCGGGCCGCGCGGGTCGGGAGCGGATGGAGACACGCGCGGCTCCCGCGCTCAAACCACCGCAGGCTCAACCCACGAATGACCCGTACCCGCATTGTGTGTGGTGGGGGGAGACACGCGTGGCTCCCGCGCTCAACCCACCGCGGGCCTGACCCGCGCCCACGTTTTGTGTGATGTCGTCCATATAAAAACAGGTTAATATATCCGCCGTACTCCTGACCCGACCCGCGCCCGACCCGCACCCGCCTTGTGTGTGATTGCGCTTAAGTTTCGTGTTGTAGATTTTTTTCCTGTGAGTAGGTACTTATCTTGATTGTGCTTTTTTTAAAGGGAAGTCTGTAGCGTCGTTGCACGCTCGGCTGCCAGAAAGTTTGCCGAAGAAAAACGTCACCGTTAACTTGCGCGCACGTTTTATCCGCGCTTGCAAATGAATATAAAACTTCGCTTCCGTCGGGCGTCCCCCTCCTGGTTTCTTTAGTACGTACACTCGTGTTGTTTTAAGTATTAATTTAAGGACTGAATCAAGTAATTGTCGGTTTTTTCTACTACATACTCAAGATTACGTCTTTATATGAACGCACACACACGTGTAGGTTAGGGATGCTTACCACTCTTAATGCCGACTGGGTTCCAAGCGCATCACTGGCGAATGACGTCCATTGTAATCTTGCAGTCCAATTGCCGGCAAACTGTGGATGGGTGCGAGGGGTGGGGTGTTTAAAATTGGCGGGGGGCGGTGAGTGGCCGTTCTGTGCGTTAGTACTATTGGATATTCTGTGGTACAGGATTCAACGAATAGCCTCTCAAAATACCCGTAAATTTGTGACCTTGCTGACCAAGCGCCTTAATCCTGGGCTCACACGAACAAAATTCACGCGAACTTGTGGTGGTTGTGTATCTGCGTTGTATTAAGACTTTTTCTTACGAGAAATACCGTTCTAGAACAAAACATCACCTACGGAAACAAATATTGACACAGAAAATCACAAAATCATCGAAAATCACATATAGCAATCTCGATACGGAACCTAAAAATCCTGAACCAGCTAAACCTAGTGTACGACAATCAAATAAAAAGTGATAGCCTGGAACTGCGAGTAGGGTTGCCACATTTTTTTGGAACAATAAAAGTACATTATAATAGTCTGCTGAAAGAAATTTATTTTAGAGATAAGCAGTACCTTTGTGCTCAAGTGTTTGTTCTTTAAGTTTTCTATAGTAAAATGTGTTGTGTGTACATACATAAATAAATACATTCGTTTTATGATGGGTTAGTCTAAATAAAGTAAACAGGATAAAATAAGAGTAAATGTGTACTTTTTCTTTTTATATCTAAAAAATTATATATTTCATAAGGTTTGGTTTAGACCATGGAGTAATAAAAGTATGCCAAAAGACTAAACAAGTGAGGTAAAAATGTGTTTCAGGTATAAAGAGTATTTTAGTGTACTTTATTATTTTTTAGAGATTATAAAGTACCCCTAAGCGAAATAGAGTACCATAATCTTTAAAAGATTACAATCAACTGTTCGTCATTGTCACGGTCAGTGTTAACAATTCAATTAGAAAACCACCCTTACTGCTTACGCAAGAAAATCGCTGTCAATCTCAAACTGTTACCACTGACTTGTGGTCGACTGTACGTGTGGCAACCCTAACTACGGGCGTCCAAAGAGTTGATAGCGCAAACAAAAATCAAGGGCTCTCGGATTCTATTTACCCTCTTGTTTTATATCCATCCTTCCACAATTTAAGTGCTGGGCACTTCTGTGAAGCTATTGCCACCTTTCTCTGTCTAATTTCAATTCTTTCTATTATTTGCATGTTATAACTTCTATCTATTCTTTATTGGTATGTTTACTACTTGTTTAGTAGAAGTGTTGAAGTTCAGGGTAAAAAGTTCCATTTAGTGATACTTCTAGAGATACAAACCGCCAAAAAAATATTTTAGTTGCGTTTTTTTGCTTTTTATTTCCACAAGACGACATGCGGTAAGTGCACATAAAAAATAACTTCATTAGGTACATTTTAGGAATTTACAGTGATACCTACATAGTGATACCTTCATACGATCCCCACCCACCGCCGCCCGCCTCACCACCCCGGGTTACACCACCCATACAGCCTATACAGGTGGTAACCCGGGGAGGCAAGGCGGTGTGGCTATGTGGGACTCGAACCCACTAGAAACTCCGCCGTGTGCCTACTCTCGCCTTGGATGGATGGGCCACGAGAACTGCAATGCATAGCATTCGCGACTCATCTAACGCGGCCTAAACCTAAACTGTCTTTCGGCAATGACCAGACACACTTGGGACAGCTCGAAAGCCATGCAATGAGGATGATAGACCACCTCCGATGCGGATGATGATAGATTTATTAGTCACAGAGGCTTGTCCAAGTAGTTAAGCTCAGAAACTGTTTAACTATCAAGTGATAAGAGTGGGTTTTTTTGTTATAGATTGTGATTTTTTTCTGGCCAGTATCAGGAGATTCTGAATTCATAACGAAAAACGCTGAATAAAAAAAAGGACAAAATTTTAGGGAAAATAAAATAAAAATAAAACAATTTTCGGAGAACTTTTATTTTTTTAACAAAATATTTTCGGAACAAAGTTCCTTAGCGCGGCTTGCGGTAGCTGTGATTGGGGAGGGGTGCAGAAAACCATCTCGAGTGTCTGATGGCTGCTGGTCCTTCTCGATACGTCTGGAAGGAACAGCAGTTTTTTGGACCCGTGCACCCTGGGCATGGAGTTTCTTGCCAGTTCTTTTGCCAGCATAGCCAACACTACTGCTGGCAGAGAGAGATCTTGCCCGATTTTTTCAACCAGGACCCGTCGCTCAGAGTTCCAAGCAGGACGCTCCGCGAGCGTGTATTGGGCGGTATCCTGGTCATCTCCACAATAGTGGCAATTTGCCGTAGCTTCACGTCCGATCCTATTCAGGTATTCACCGAAACAACCGTGTCCATTGAACACCTGAATAAGGCAGTATCTGTAATAGGCACCTTAGTCTTCCAGCGACCACGAACGCTGAAAATCTTTCGAAACGTCACGAAATAATATACGCGATTTAATCCGGTTAAATCTGTTTTATTATAATGAACTACGTATTGTTTTTGTAAAATAAAAACAATAGTTCTTAAAAAGTAACCATGTATTAGATCTCTAAAATAACTATAAGTGTGTCATTAATCCAAGGAGAACTATTGTTATTAATTATACCCTCCTCATCTAAGATTTGCCCTCCTCCCAGTACTTAAATGTTAATTAAAGAACTCATTACAGACGTCTCCATACTATGAAGCACTTCAATGAATCAAAACGAGCTTTTAATGATGGGCTGAAAGAGCTCAATCTCGGGTTATTCGCCTGATATTTGGGTCATATAATTACAAGTAAATTGCTTTTTGTTTTGTTACAATATATACAGAGTAGGAAGCTAATGGAATGGTTAATGTAGAAATACTGCGTAAATTGCAGCGACAGTCACTATATCAACAAAAGTGGAGGGAAAATTGGAATACATATTAAGGGGAATGTAGTATTGAAGTACAGGTACTGTAGTTTAATCAGAAACTGTTAACTCTGTAAATTATCTTCGCTGTAGTTGTAGATAGAAAAAGTGCGAAAAACTACCACATTTGGCATTTTTCTATCTACAACTACAGCTAACTATATTTTACAGAATTAATAGTTTCTGATTAAACTGCAGTACCTGGGGCCTTATTATGAACTCTTATTTCCAGGCAGTTCTCGCTGTAAAGTGAACTGCCTGGCAAATTCGTATTAGTAACTCAATTGCCAGCGAATCAGCGGTCACGTGACACTACAAGCCGACTTCTGCCCGTATTTTGGCTGACTGGCTGGCGATAACCGTATTATGAACGCTGATTTGACGTTTCATTTCTGTTTTTTTCAGTCAATAAGTGACATTAGAAACCAGTCAGTAAAAGCTGTCTTAGAGTACCTTTTATTGAATTGCTTTGAGTTCGTTTGGTAAGATTTGGTAATAATAATCCACAATAATAATTCTAACACTAACATGTGCGATTATTACGAAGTAATTGCGTTTCTGGAAAGCGACGCTTCAAGGCAGACATTCACAACATATTAAAAAATATAGACTAAGTGCTGCGAACAATCATAATGAAGCCAACAAAACCGTGCTCCTCCGTGAACAAACCAGCGCTCACGCACACATATGCTCTTGAAAGATATATTTTTTGGCCATGCTTACTAGACGATGCCGCGACATGTGTATTGAGAGCGGTGAGCATGGTTTGATGTGCATGTGTGTGCGTGAGCGCTGGTTTGTACACGGAGGAGCACGGTTTTGGTGGCTTCAGTAGGATTGTTCGCAGCACTTGGTCTATATTTTTTAGAACTAAATAACATGAAATGGAAAATTATTTTCTTTGTATTTTATTACATATTTTAAGCCAAATAACATCACACATAGGCCTTTACGCCATTCTAATACGTATTGTTTAAAACATTAATTTAAAGTAATAAGAAAATAATAAGATGTATTGAAATCTATTTGTTCCCACCTACTAAACGTAGTGATTATATACTCTTTGCCCACCTACGATTAACTTCCCGCTGACTTTTAAATGGGGTGTCGTTCGGAAGCGTAACACCGTGAACCATTCATATAAATATACATTTAGTAAAATGTGGTAAAATCAACACATTATAATTTTTGTTGTAGGCAAAATACGATGCTTTAAATATTTAATTATACTTTTGTGTTCATGCAACTAATATTTTGAATTTTTAATATCAATACTTTACAAAATTAAAACCGTAACTTACCGACAAAAAAAATAATCTTGTTCCTAAACGTCAGCGTCAAAAGTTAAAAGACAGCCATAGACAACTTATCCATCCAGAAGTCAGCCAGGTTTACGCATGTCATAATACAAGGCAGTTAAATGGATTGCCTGGAACTTGCATGGTTTTTTAAAAGCTCATAATACGGCCCCTGTACTTCAATTATTAAAAAAAAAAACGATAGATGATGTATTCAGCGAGTAATATTTTTTTATTGATGGGGATGCCACTTGGCTGCTAAAGCAAAAAAGCAAACTCTTTTCGCCTCTATTCTTTCGTTTTATATTTTCTCTTTTGTCTCTTTGTTTTTATGTTCTTACTGCTGTAATGTCACTGTCAAATGTCGAATTAAAATGTCTACAAATTTAAAAAAATCAGTGAAGTCGTTTTTACCAAAAAAATGTGATGATCAACATCCTTATTTCAATTTGATTCATGGCCCATATACATTGGATTTTTGTATCAAATACCGAAATGTAATTTCAATCTTTCTTTATTTCGTGCCTATAATCATGGAATCGACGGAACAAAATTAAAAAAAAAAGAATGTTTTAATTGACCGCAACACTTACATTACAATGCAAAGATGCGGTCAGGTGTTTCTTTTTACCAGAGTATTATCCCGGTGTGTGATGAATGGCGGTTGATAAAGAAATATTATACGTATTTGATCACTCCATTTTTCACTATTCCGTGTTACAAAACGTTTCAGTTGCGTGAACGAAGTTGAATTTGTAATCAGCTAGTGTTCAGTTTTGAAGCGTGCCGTATAAAAAATGTAGTGGGTGGGTGGGTAGCTGGTAATTTTGTACCATGGATTGCTTGATGAGGCAATGAACAGAAGCTGGTACGGGTAAACAACTATGTTTTTATAATTCATTGCGGAAGGGTTGTTCTTAATTGGAAGTTCCTTCATTAAGTACCTGTTTTATGTATCTTTTATTCATATTTTAAACCACCGAAATCACAAAGCCAATATCATCTACGTCTCTTGAAGGTAAAAAAAAAAACAAATTTTGCAACAGAATGTGATCAGTTTGTTGAAATGGAGTACATTATTTAGAACGCGCTAGTGACACGAGACAAGAATCATACCACTAGTGTTGCATAAAAATCGACTATCCATTTATCGAAAGTCCCCCCTAAAATCAGTATCGTTACTATCGATTGTATCGATTGGCAGGTATCCAACAATAACAATAGTATCGATTGTTCGAAATCATGCAATTGTATCGACACTATCGTGTTATCGTTTAGATAGTATTGACGTATAAGATTGTTATAGAAATGGTTAAGTACACCCTAACAGTGGTGTGTACCAATACAGATGCTAGGAATATAAATATATTTCTAAAAAGATAAATTCAATGTAAAAATGACGTCAATGAACAGTGATAGTTATATTGCAATACTATCTAAACGATAGCACGATAGTATCGATACTATCGATAATATTGCTCGATTTCAAACTATCGATAGTATCGTTTCACTAGTTTGATACTATCGATAGTATCGTGTCACTAGTTTGATACTATCGACAGTATCGATAGTATTGTTGGATACCTTCCGATCGATACTATTGATAGTATCGATACTATCGATAGTGTGATTGATTGGGGGTTTTTCGATACTGTCGATAGTCTATCGTTTGTCAGGCAACACTAAATACCACACAATATTTCGATAACATCTCTCACAAACCTCATTTTTCTCATTTCCAACCGAATGAACATGCAAATTAATTCCATACAAATAAATCTAAACATTCTCTCGAAATAGCATGAGAATCGACGCCGCTGATTTTTCACGTGGAAACGTGCCATCAGCATTGTCAATGCGCCTCATGAATTGTAAATATGTATGAAAGTGAGGCAAAGAGAATGTGTGTATATCTTTGAGAAGGTAATGTACGGATATAGGACGGATTGGGAAGCTCAGCCTAAAAGTCTTATAAGAAGTATTATGGGGAGGTAAAAAAACAGGAGGAAAAACGTGGCTTTATAGGCTTACACAGGGTTATTGAAAAAATGCCCGAAACCTTTTAGCACTAACTTTTATAATGAGCTTAAACCACGTTTATTTTAAGACTTTACATAATTCTATAATTTAGTTTTTCATACAAAAATATAAAAATACTCCATAGTTTGCATATTCTGCCGGCGAAAGGTCGGTCGGGGGTCGCGTCGGCGTAGCTGCGCGGCTAGTACAGTGGACTGCACGTCGAAGGAAGCTGTTCGACCTTGACAGCATATTTATTACGTAAGCAGTAAAGGTGGTTTTCGTTATTCAAGTGTTACCACTGACGTTCAGTCGACCATGCAAAGGCACTGGGACTTGTCACATAATATGCTATAGTATATGCAAATTTTACACAACTAAAGATTTTTTTGCCTAATCTTGCTCACGCTTGCCCAGTGCCCACCTATGCTGGGCAAGCGTGAACCATCGTTGACAGCACCAACGCTTCACATCAGGTGAGGTCAAACGCAAGCCCGTTGAGTATAAAAAAAACTGTGTAGTTTTGGTCAAAGTCGTAGAACGAATGTTATTCAGAATCGTGATACGAAGTACAGTCGACTGCAAGACAGTGGTAACACTTGAATTAGAAAACCACCCTTATGTCAAACTGTTACCACTGACGTGCGGTTGACCGTACTTGGAGGTTTCGGATTATTTTTCAATTACCCTGTATATGCTTAAAACTTTGAACGTGTCACTACATTTCGCGCTTAAATTTTGAAGCTTTCATTAGTGCTTATCTAATTATTATAAAGGTGAATGGTTGAACGAGGGCCTTATTGAAGGAGGATCATAGTCATATTTAGGTCTAGATTTTCTTTCATATTAATTTCTTCTGTGTGGAGGCCACATGCTGCGCCTTCCGTTACGCGGTCGCCACTCCAGAACTTTTCAGCCCCATCGGCCATCCGTTCTGCGAGCAATGTGCCCCGCCCACTGCCTCATTAGTTTGGCTTTTTTTTTCGGGCTTTGTCGGTTACCTTCGTTCTCATGCGAATCTCCTCATTTATGGTAGGTAGTAGAGGTGCACTCCGAGCATAACCCTCTCCATTGCCCTTGGGGGAGACCTATGCCCAGCAGTGGACGTCTTTCGGCTGAAATGATGATGATGATGATGATGATAATGATGATTAATTTCTTCAAGTAAATCATTTATTTATTCAACAATAGTATTGAAACATCGATAACAGAAAAACTTTAACCTTTATTTTTTATTATCATAATAAAACAGTTTTTGACTTTGAATTTAAAATAGACTTTGCTAGGTTTTATTAGTTTTCCTAAGCAAAATTTAAAATATAATAAGTTTTCGAACAAAATTATTAACTGTGATTAGTTATTCTGTCTTGAGGGAATTTTGTAAAAATTAATTCGTGATTCAAAGTTTGATATTTCTGTAAAATATGGTAATAAACACAATTTATATTAATAATTCTACACATTATAATAAAACAAGTTTAACCGGATTACATCGGTATCGCGTATACTATTTAAGTTAGTTTTCCTGACGTTTCGAAAGCTTTGCAGCGTTCGTGGTCGCAGGAAGGCTAAGATGACAAATGTCTTCACAGATATTTCATCATTTCGTGACCCATCGGCCATGCGTTCTGCGAGCAATTTGCCTCGCCCACTGCCACTCAAGTTTGACAATTCTTCGGGCTATGTTGGTTACTGTCGTTCATGACCATACTTACGAGAAACAATTTCCTTCCCCTTGAATAAACGGTCGCGCGATCTCTTAGCATATTCCATTAATCACTACCCACGGATGAGGAGAGAGTGGTATATTTTATGCGGTAGGGAACAGTATATATTAGTTTAATAAGAGTGTGAATACTTAAACTTGTTATTTGTAAATAATGGAATCAGGCGTTACTTTGCGGAAATCCATGTCATACAAAATATATGATGTTAAAATATTTAGTGTTATTTCCGCCAAAACAACAGCGGTGGTTTTTTTTTTGGCAGAATGAACACCTGAAATAAAATCTAGTATATTTTGTTACTTCTGAATAAACTAACATTCTAAAAGTAAAAGAATGATTAAAATCGGTTCAGTAGTTTCAGAGTTTATCGATTACAAGCAAACAAACAAATCCTTCCTCTTTATAATATTAGTATAGCAACCGGAGACAGATCAGGCGCAGGACCGACGGCTTTACGTGCTCTCCGAGGCACGAAGGGGTCTCGATGTGTAACGAAACGGTCACCCATCCACAGACTGACCGTGGCTAGTACAGCTTAACCTTGCAGATCATACAATCTACACGCTTGCTACTTAGTCACGAGCCCCTATCGGATTATGTGAGTGAGGGAATAGAGAGTGCACCTGTGGTTGCGCACACACTTGTGCAGGTGCACTGTAATATGTCCCGCGCAGATGGCTAGTCTCCATTGTGATTGGCCGCCGTGACTGAAATTCGCCCGGGAGGACATTATTATTGTTACTAAATATTAGACACTCTATGGAAAAGATAGAATAAAACTTCAAAGTCCTCATAAACTATTAATTTAATAGGGATATTATGCACACTCAACAATTAATCAGCTGCAGGAAATTACAAATAGACAATAAATTTACAAAGACTAAATTGGAAAATACTAATTACAATATCCAGCTTTGATTACTTTAATTATTAATTCCAAGCAAAACAACACAAATTATTAAGGGATATATTTAACAGACTCAATACACAGCAATATTAATTATTTTTTAAAGTAAAAGTAGCAACGCGACAGAGATTCGACCTACAAAAGAGAGGCCGAATAAGGCGTGCTAGGGTTTTTATGCAATTTTTCCCCGCCATGTCATCTAGGAGTGTCTGGAGGTGGGTTGGGCTTGTTGATAATGTTGCCATGTTGTCAGCGTCTATGGGGTGGCCAGCGTTGGTGTAACATTATTATTATTATTAGTATAGACAAACTAAATGAACAATGGACTACTACCTAAGTCTCTGTTGGTACAAAATTGTAATAATAATAAAAATATATCAAAAAACAGACTGAAGATAGCTGATAGGTACACCCAAGAAACTTATAACGGGTTTCATATTTAAAACAGCTCCTTAGAAAGAGCAACTTCTTAATATTCCCGGGGAACAAACTCAAACTTTTTTCTTCTCCCCCCGGGAGCAACTTGATGACAATTACGTCATCTGTTGTTAAAGCAATACGGAAATCTTAAACCGAAAATTTTGCAGCAGTAGGGACAATATTTTAGAGTTCCCTTGGAAATAATTTTGTTAGGAAAGCATTTACTGTGTGGGGACCAATTTTCTAGGTTTTAGTTTAAATGATAAACAAATGATGATGATGGTGGTATTTTAAATGAAAAACTAGTTGATGAACATTCTACCGTTTGTACACACGTTCTATAGTTTTCTATTGGGGGCGGGGGGGAACGAACACACTCTCACCTCACAACTATCGTTCGTTGCTATGCTAACCAAGCGGCGCGTGCAACTATTCTATTGTATGACACAATACAAAATGTGGATATTCACCGAATATAAGCTTTTGTGCGTAGACTAAGGGGGAGAGGTCCAGACTCCCTAAACCCCCCCCCCCCCCTTTATACAACGTGTTATTGAAATAACTAAAAACTTTTAAGGGGCAATATATCAGTTGGTACCTACATTTCTGTTCACATAAATCGACAAAATGTAGGGACCAGCTGATATTTTTTTCGCAATTTCAGGGTTGGTTTGGTCCCATAGTAAAAGTTATTCATACTTGATCAGTACAATTACCCCTTAAAAGGTTTTTAGTTATTTCAATAACATGTTGTACCTATACGCCCTTGCACAGGTTTCATTATAAAAGACTAGCTTACCCGCGGCTTCGCTCCCATGGTTATTTATCCCACAGGAACCGTGCATTTTTCAGGAAAAAAGACTATGTCGGCCGATAAACTATCTCTATGCAAAATGTCACGTCGTTGCTTCGTTGCTACGTGAAAAAAAGACAAACCAACAAACAAACTTTCGCATTTATGCAACCTTATTCTCAGATTATACTAAACGTCTTAAGGGGTCATTGTACTCATTATTATGAACAACTTTTACTACGGGACCAAACCTGAAATCGCCAAAAAAGCTGTCCCTACATTTGTGTTCACATAAATCGACAAAATATAGAGATCAGCTGATTTCTATTTCGCGATTTCAGGTTTGGTCCCGTAGTAAAAGTTGTTCACAATGCCTCCTTAAGAAGTTTAGTATAAACTAAGAATCAACTCAGCCTATCGCAGTCCATGGTTAGACATAGGCCTGTCCCAAGTTGCGCCACAACACTCGGTCCTCTGCCTTCCACGTCCAGTCCCCCCCAGCCACTAAAAAGAATATAAACTAAGAATAAGTTTTTATTATTAGTAGGATTCTTATTTTGAGGTCAAAATTTCTATGACCATTTTTCGATTATGAATATTTATCGATTTCAGCCGAAATAGGTCCATTGCTGGACAAAGACCTCCCCCAAAGGGGGGGGGGGATATGCCATAATGGCCACGCTCGGCAGGCAATCGCAGTTGGTTGGTTAAATACTCAGAGAACGCTGCTGCCCATCCTCTGGTGAATCCCTTAGTCGCCTTTTACGACACCCATGAGAAGATATAGGGTGGTGCAATACTTTACGTCCGGCACCACACGGAACATGAATATTAGTTGAGTAAAATTTATTAAAAAAAGCATTTATAATACGCACGTAACATAATTATAATCCATGGTTAGGGACATCATTCAAAGAACAGTGCGTATAAGTACGTGGGACACTCAGAAAGTTTTGCGAAACTAAAAAAAATTGTTCTATACGTACATATATTTTTATCAAATCTTTTCAAAGTACTTTCCACCAGCCTCTATACAAAGATTCATGCGCCTAAACCAGTTTTCAAAACACTTTTTCCAGTCCGCCGCAGACACCTCGTTTACAGCCTGCTCGAACGCAGCCAGCGCATCTTCCGGCGACGAAAATTGTATCCCTTTGAGCTGATTTTTTATTTTTGGGAATAAAAAGAAGTCACACGGTGCTAGATCAGGGCTGTCAGGAGGGTGACCCAGGAGTTTGACTGGCGTGCTGTCCAGGAAGTCCCTCGTTTTGAGTGCGGTGTGCGCAGGTGCATTGTCGTGGTGGAGCAGTAGCCCGCGGAGCCCTGTGTTTGGTCGCTTGTTGCTTATAACAGAGAAAACTTCTGGCAAACATTTGGTAGTATACCATTCGGCATTAATGCTTCTTTGATCCCGTAAGGGAATTGATACCAAGTGGCCAGTCAAATTAAAAAAGCTAGCGATCAAAATCTTACCCCCGCTTCTAGATCGCTTCACTTTGGTAGGCGTTGGCTCATTTTGAAACACCCAAACAGTCGACTGGCGCTTGGTTTCTGGGTCGTATTGATAAATCCAGGACTCATCACCTGTAACGATGTCGTAAACACGCCGAGACGAGCCTGCTTCAAATTTGTTAAGCATATCACGGCACCATTCCACCCGGGCCTGCTTCTGAGCATCGGTGAGGTTGTGCGGCACCCAGCGTGATACTATCCTCCTCACGCGAAGATGGCTGTGTAGAATCTCGTGAACGCTTCCCGATCCAATCTTCAATATGTGTTGAATCTCCTGATATGTAATTCGCCTATTGTCTTGGATTAAATTTTTCACTGCTAGCACGTTTTCTTCGGTAACAGCCGTCAAAGGGCGACCGCTTCTTTCGTCATCCCCCAAAGTTGGTCGACCGCGCTTGAATTCGTTATACCAACGATACACGGTTGCCTTGGAAGGGCCTTCATCCATGAATGCCATTTGAAGTCTATCGTACGATTCATCCGGTTTCAGGCGACACTTGAAATCGTATAAAATCATAGCTCTAAAATGTTCCCGGCGCAGATCCATATTTCAGTGAGACACAATACTTTGAATTAACTCGCAAAAAATGTGGAGGGAAATTTTGAAATTGGAACTTACTTATTTTTACTTATAAATAATCATATTTTCGAAAAACATTATAACTGGCCAGTCTCCCATATATAAAAACTTTTTTTCGCAATACTTTCTGAGGGGCCTGGTACGTACTTTTATGTGTAGATGACACATTAAAAACTTTTAAACAAAATCCCGTTACGAAAAGTAATCGTTTTTTTTTGGGGACACATTTTCCATTTGGATACGGATAAAAAAGCAAATTGTTTACTCAGCCTATAATAAATCTATTGTTAACATTGTAAAACATATATTTAAAGGCGTCTCAGACAAAGGCGGAGGACATAAAATGTCTTCATGTTTGTCGTACATTTGAAGGAAAAAGCCTAAAAGTGAAGTAGTAAGGAGTCAAGAAGAAAATCTCAAGGTGATAAATCTAAACTAATATAAATCTAAAGAGTTTGTTTGTTTGCTTGAACGCGCTAATCTCAGGAACTACTTGTTGGAATTGAGAAATTCTTTTGTGTTGGATAGTCCATTTATCGAGGAAGGCTTTAGGCTATATGACATCACGCTTCGACCAAAAGGAGCGGAACATAAATGAAAAATGTTACAAAAACGAGAAAAAAATATTCCTTTTGAGAGATTCCGTTGCGAGCGCTGCACAAACGGTTAAATTTACGCATAAATCATGTATGACAGAATTGTTGAAATATGGTATTTGCCTTTTTGGTTGAAAAAAAAATGCGGGTTTCAGTGTTTTTTGGAAAATTAACCCTAAAGGGGGTGAAATAGGGGGTGAAAGGATGTATAGGATAGCTGTTATTTTTTCGAATACCAGGCGTGCGAAGCCGCGGGTAAAAGCAAGAAAATAAATAAATAGTTAGTTATAGTTATTTATTTGTTAAACTTGGACTAGATTACATGGAATAAATATCTTTATTGGCACAAAAGTGATATCAAAATTAGTGAGGCCCGGACTCCTGCACTACGTAAAAAAACTTTAGCTACAGGAGGCAGTCCTTTCTATAATCATCATCATCATCATCATCATCATCATAATCATCATAACATCACGTCTGTATTCCCTGTAGTGGTAGGCAGAGATGTATAGCACACCCCCATTTCGCCAGTTATGTTGTAAGTCCCATGTAATAGGCGAACTTATTTCCATTAAACTGGCACATATCCAGACTCCGGGCTGCTATTTGGTGTTAGCAGGGCTGACTGCTGAAGATGCACTGGACTTACTTACATTAAGTAGTAGTAGTAGTAATCATTATGAGTAATAGGTATATTAGTAGGGCTACATCTGTTTGGTAAAAATCCCATTTCATAAACTTCAAATAATTTTACTAAGCATTTAGAGGACGCTCGTGGCTTCACCTGGGTTCTTTTATTCTTATCCGGGTTCCGTACTATCCAGTCGCAATCCACTGCTGGACATATGCCTCTCCCAAGTTGCGCCACAACGCTCGGTCCTCTGCCTTCCGCATCCAGTCCCCCCCAGCCACGTTCTTTAGGTCGTCGGTCCACCTGGCAGGGGGGCGCCCTACGCTGCGTTTGCCGATACGCGGTCTCCACTCAAGGACTCTTCTACTCCAACGGCCATCGGTCCTTCGACAGACATGGCCAGCCCACTGCCACTTCAGCTTACTGATCCTACAAGCTATGTCGGTCACTCCGGTTCTTCTCCGGATAATCTCGTTACGGATTTTATCCTTCAAAGAAACTCCAAGCATAGCTCGCTCCATAGCTCGCTGAGCGACTTTGAATTTGTGGACTAGCCCAACTGTCAGTATCCACGTCTCGGCACCGTAAGTCATGACTGTCAGGACGCACTGGTTGAAGATCTTTGTCTTCAAACTTTGCGGTATAGGCACTATATCCTGTACCGATTTTCATCAAAATCGGATCTCGTGAAAAGGTTACAAACAGACAGAGCTACTTTCGCATTTATAATATTAAATGTGAATAGTATAGTTGACGAAATGGGATGTTTTCCAAATAGGATGTGGCCATTTAAAAACAATTAATGATGTTTATACATACTTAATTAGTTTTCATATATAATATTGCTACTAATACAAATAACGGAAAACGTTCAAACAATTCGTTCTATAAAAACATTTAACTTTACTAAGTTATTATTATTGTACTCCCCATGAGTGTAATAAAAAAAAAATTAAAGCTTTTGAAAATAAGTTTGAAATATTTATTTACATTAAGAGGACTGAAGCAGTCAAGTAGCGCCCCCATCAGTAAAAGGATTCCGTACCCGAAAGGTGCCAGGTGCAGAAACAGTGAAACACAATAACTAAAATGGAATAAAACACTAAATTTTATCGTTTTGTTTTTAATTAAAGTAAAATTATGTTTAAATCAATGGGTACCTATTATTATGAACTTAGAAAGTACTTAATGTGTTAAAATCAGAATCATCTGAATCAGTGTCGGTAGCTATAGCTACGCATACTGTTTTATCGGCATCGCCAATCGCCAATTATTTTAACATATTTATGTAAGTACTATTTAACAAAAAAACAAATGGTATTTTCTTATTTAACAAAAAAACTATAATATCAACTACATATACGATAACTCCCTTACCATATTTTTATTTTAGTACTCTTTAAAAAAAACCTACACCAGAAAAAAAACGCTTTTTTTAATTTTTATTTAAACGTTTTTTTTCATCATAGAAAAAAAACCGTTTTTTAGGGTTCCGTACCCGAAGGGTGCCAAACGGGACCCTATTACTCTCGCTACGCTGTCCGTCTGTCTGTCTGTCACAGGGCTGTATCTTATGAACGGTAATAGGTAACCGGTTGAAATTTTCTCAGAATATGTGTTGCTATGAGGTGTATCATAACAAATACTAAAAACAAAAAAAGTCTACAACCAAATGGGGGCCCCATACAAGAAACCTCAAAAAACATTCATTTTTTTTTTCAACGTTTTTGTTCCTAATTATTTTATTATTTTAACGCATTTTACGCATGCGAAGCGAATTCTAAAGATATAAATTGTGGAAAGAAAAAATCGCTCAACACGCTCGCTCGTTTTTGTTCCTGCTCTATCTTCAAAACGGTAATATATACCAGCATCAAACTTGGTCAGATTATATTGCATATTATGTTGTTTAGCAACAAATACTAAAAATACGACAAACATATATACATATGTGGTGGTACCTGCGTAAGAAAGTCATGCAAAAATTCATGTTTCTCGCACTGTGCGTTGATAAACTCTCGTAAATTAAATCAGTTTTTATGGGGTATCAGGTCGGTGAGAGGCACGGAACCGTTACTGTGCGAGTCTGACTCGCACTTGGCCGGTGTTTTTTATCTACAACTACAGCGAACTGTATTTTACAGAGATAATAGTTTCTGATTAAACTAGATTACCTGTACTTCAATTATTTAAAACGAATTTTCGTTAAATGATGTATTCAGCGAGTAATATTTTTATTACTGATGGGGGCGCCACTTGGCTCCTGTATTCCCCTTAAGACAAGGACACATAACTGCATATAAAATAATGAACTTTATTTGGATTGATAATACGTGTTTTTTTTAAATAAATAAAATACTTTTACCAAGTCCAACTGCTTCTTCGCTCAAGGACGTAATATATGAAAGTCTCAATGTAAGGGTCTGAAGGATTGTTATGTTGACAGACCGATTAAAAGCCGTTCGTACATAAATAAGAATTCGACTGTTTTCAAAGTTTTGTTTTAAGATTGTAACAAAATACGATTTTCTTATTTACTTATAAACACTGAAAATATATGTGAACATACAATAAAAATAGAATTACTTATACCTAACTTAGCTCATTCAGTCTCTTGCAGACAGAAATGAGAATACAACGTGCAATAGGATAAACGCTAGTCCTGAAAGCAGTTTGTTTAAGCCTCTTATAGAACAGAAGACGTTCTTTTTGCGCGATTGAGAACGAAGTTTTTACTTAACATTCTTTTTGCCCGCGTTCTTTTGGCAGACTTAACACATACCACGTTAATTTAGTGTGGAGTTTAGTATACGACCATCTCTTTGAATGCCAATCACAGACTAAAAAAAGCGCCGTCTCGTCTGCGTAAGCGGATGTGTTTCAGTACATTCTATTTTTTTCGCGTACTTTTTGAACGACGTGGATTGGCGCGGAGCGACAGGGAACGTCGCGATGGTCCATTATGCACGTCGTTCTTTTTACAATTTCATGTTGTCTATTTTTACGTGCAAAAAGAATGCCTTTTAGAGATTTTCGAATTACTGGACGCATCACTTGGTAAGTATGGTTTTTATACCATGTTAAATTTTAGCCATATTTTTTTGTATTCTTGACATAAATAAGTATATCAGCGGACCAGGAAAACGAGTGAAATGGGTTTCTGTGTTATATATTTTTCTCAAATATGTTTGGATATTCGAACATTATTTTGACGACCTTCTTCGAGATAAATCGAAAATGCTGTACTGGTCAATTCATGCGAGGAGCGGCCGGCAATGTTAGTATGAAAATCCAAATCTGTCCTGTTTAGCGGCCAAATAAATTATCATGAAAACTCATAGCTGTCGTGTTATTTAAAAATGGAACGAACTTTTTACTCCGATAAATTGCAACCAAGGAGGCCATCGGTCCTTCGAGAACCATGGCCAGCCCGCTGCCACTTCAGCTTGCTAATCCTAGAAGCTATGTCGATCAGTCCGATTCTTCTCCGGACAGTTTCGTTAAGTCAATGTTAAAGGTTTTTATTTCTTATTTTAAATAAGCATTAAGATAGACAGATAGATAGAATATACTTTATTGTACACCATGAAAATAGTAGTAAACAAGAACAACGTATAAATTATGGGTACATGGGCGGTCTTATCGCTAAAAGCGATATCTTCCAGACAACCTTTGGAATTTATGCACTTTCAAAACGTTAATTATGAATCTAGTTACACGGTTCCAAAAAGTTGGTCCTATGGAGAAGAGCCGGCAAGAAATACGAGTCCTACGAATAATAATGCCGTGAAAAATGTCATGACGTAATAAAATTAACTTTTAAGTTATACATCGCTTACGTACAGGATGTATGCGTTTTGCAATTAGTCGGCTCAAGTAACTTCCTTAATACGATGCTGAAGCGATAACAACCGGTCATTACACACTCTTATTTATTCAGTTCTTGCTCTAAATGGATATTGCATCTGCAAATAAAGAGAGCGAAGAATTTTATTTATGCAAATTATACTTATTAATGTTTGCATAATGTCGTAATAGGAAAAAATCTTCTTTGCATTGGCAGACTTTGACAGTGAATATCCATGACAATTAATATAATTTCGGCCCTCAAGAAGACATTAAGATCACGGCATGATCTTAATGTAAAAATAAATAAATGTAACGGAGAGAAATTTAGATTTTACACTTCATAGAATATTTTGCCATGTGTGTCAAACCGGGCTTATTATTTTGTACAAAGCATAGTACTGTATATTTAGGTTACCGTCACAGACATAGTTAAAAATATAAACGAAATGCTGTGAACAATCATTGTGAAGCGAACAAAACCGTGCCCCTCCGTGTACAAAGCAGCGCTCCCGCACACACATGCACCTCAAACCGTGCTCACCACTCTCAATACACATGTCGCGGCAGTTTGGCGAACCAACTTGAGGTACCATTAAGGCAACAGCCTAGGTGGTATTGTAGTTGTTATGGTCAAAGGTAACAACTTAACATCACGTGGGCCATTAGCTCGTTTATCCATCATGTCGCGGCATCGTCCAGTAAGCATCGCGAAAACAAATATCCTTCAGGTGCACATTGTGTGTGCGTGAGCGCTGGCTTATACACGGAAGAGCACGGTATTGTTGGCTTCACTACGATTGTTCGCAACAATTCGTCTATATTTTTTACTTTGTCCGTATGAAAAAATAAGCATGTCATACAAATTGAATCAAAAATTAAAACAAAAGTCAACTAGCTTCGAATATTGTCTGCCCCGTTCCCACAGTCCTTCTATATATGTTCGTAATATCAAAGCGCAGGTATCGTCAACTCCATCGAGTTGACTAAAAGCAAAGGGATCCATATCCCCAACACTATCTCGCATTCACAAATCCATTTGGTTGATGTACTACGTCGCGCCTGAGAACATTACTACACAAAATCTAGTCTATTTTGCTTCTAAACATACTGTTGTCTGTTTTTTCTCTCAGGTAGCATGTATATGGATTTAAATAATATAGATTTTTAAAATATTAGTATATACAATTCTTGAAAAAATTACTATATTTTGTAGGAACTACTCGTATCAACACAAATACTACCCACCACCACTTTGTTTTATAGACGGCTCGCGCATTCACCGGTGTTCGCTCCTTCATAATGTAGTTAATTATTATCTGGTATCTACCCTCATTGTACTTATTTAATATCTTACCTTGATATATTTTGTTTTTCTGTTTGTATAGTCAATGATACTGATGTACGGTAAAACTCTAATGAGTTTATGTTTACATCTTTAGAATGTTTTTGTTATGTATAAATAAAATAAATAAAAATAAAAAAGCCTTTTATTTCATGCAATTTGATAGGTTTTACAAATAAATATTCATTTTAAAATGTTACGTTTACAAAATAAAATAGTTACGAGTTAGTTACAAATGTGTTATTAGGTAGTTAAAATTTAAATTCAATTATTTTCAATTCGTAGCAATACTTTTCATAAATTTCAATTGTGTAATAATAATAATCAATAAGATATTTTTTTTTTTTTTTTTTTATAAAACATTAAATTAAATTTGATTAATTGAAATATTTAGAAAATTATTATTTAGAATATTAAAAAAATTAGGTAGCATGCATGAACCCCTTAATTAGTGAGGGTAAAGGCCTCCTCCAGAGAAGACCAGCGGTCTCGTCCTTGGGCTTCTGTCATCCAATTTTGTTATGTATACCACTGAACAAATAAATAAATAGCACTGAATATCATACTTCTGTAATTAATCTAAGGTTTGGTTGAGATGTTTTATAAAACTTTTTCGTAAACTAAAATTAATTACTGGACATGGACTAGTCACTAGAGTATGACTTGAATGCAGCTATGACTATAGGAATTTGATTATCACTTGTGTAAATGGAGAAGGCAGAGGACCGAGTGTTGTGGCGCAACTTGGGAGAGGCCAATGTTCAGCAGTGGACTGCGATAGGCTGAGTTGATGATGATGAAGTGGGGAAGGCAAAATATCGTGAAAAAACCTGCAGAGACCAACAAAAAAAGGCAGATTGTTAAAGGTGGTGTATTATATAGCCCGCCAAATAGTTCCAATGGCATAATACCAGAAGGGCACTGGCCGCGATTCACGGGAGTTCTCGGAGCTAGGACAGGGCTCCGTCACTTGCTCAAGGTCGCGTTGTGTGCCTTACCGACTAAAACCACACGGTGGCCATCCTCTGCACAAAATAGAGGAGCTCCGGGAACTCCATTGGACCGCGCCGGTGCCCCTCTAGTGCTATGCCTTTGGCACGTCCCGGGAAAACAATATTGTTTTCCCCACAGTAGCACGCGACCACCACGTACTGCTGTCCTCCCCAGGGTCGTCTAAAAGACGCCTCGAGTCCCCCCACTCTTAGCGTCCACGATCCCGAAGGTCGCCTGCCAGATGTGGCGGTAGGAGATGCGGCCTGTCGCCCTATCTGAGCCTTGCGCCAGGGCGGTTGCCTCCCTGGCGCCTCCTTCTCCGAGCGGGATCGGCCCTCTCCCGATCTCGCTCTGCGGCCTCCTTCTGAAGCATAACGGTCTCACAGAAGGAAGCCATGGCCCTCCAAGCCGTCGGATCTGCCAGCATAGCCGACTTGTGTGCCTGCCGGCTAGCGTACTCCCGAGAGTACGTGGGGCGTCCTCAACTCTTGGATTAAAATCATAATGTAGGCAAATAAAGCGTAGGTATTTTTGCTTTTGTATGGAAGTGATGTATCTGTTACGAAGTACCTATTATCTGATCTGTGCCTTTGTGTCTTTGCCTTCCCCAGACGAACGGTGTCCATGAAGATTTCTACCTATAAACAGAAAGTCAGTGTGGTTAGTTACAAGAAGCATTTAAACAGCTCTGTAGCAGGGTAAAGCTATGCGATGCCAATACATACCTAAATCCCATCTAAGCAAACAAGTCAACGTAGAAAATCGTTTGTGCATGGAATATCGAGAGTTAGGTGACAATTTCCCTTGAGAAGAGCCGTGTCTTGCATTCACCTTTGTCGACGATATAACAATAAGAAAAATGTGTAAAACACAAAATCTTGTACATATCAGGTTTTTTCCTAAAAATTAGGACGAAAGATTTAATAAAATTGTGTCATGTGAATTAAAATGTATTGTCTCGAGACGACTAAAAGGCCATAGGGCTAAGTAAACCTTTCTCCAATCATTATTATTTTGAACTTACAAACCAAATATATCTATCAATCTACCAGACTATGACGAATGACAAAGCATTTTTGCTTATATTGTGCAAATGTACCGGTGTATTTTACGACACAAGCAAAAAAATACGTATCTAAAGAAAAGGTGTGCGTCAGACGAAAAACGGGGAGATTTTCCAATTTTTCATATCGTCAAACATTTTTTATAAAAACTTGGCAGAGAAGATCTCATTTCAATGTCACCCTTGGACGCACATATTATGTAACTGGCTGAAATTTATTCTTTGGAAGATCTTGTCTTATTACCCACACTAGTGCCTCCCTTGAACTTGGCCCAAAAAGTAACCACAAAGAAGAAAATCACACCAGTAAAGATTTAGTAGTACTCCTTTGTGAAAAAGCTTGTCCGGGGAAGTACTACCACCGTACCTACTTCTCCGCCAAATAGTGATGCTTGCATTTCTGTGTTTCGGTCTGAAGGGTACGGGTGCCGGTGAGATTACAATCACATGAGACTTTCCATCTGTCTCAGTTTGGCGAACCGACTTGGGGTACCATTTAGGCAACAGCCTAGGTGGTATTGCAATTGTTATAGGCAAAGGTAACCGCTTAGCATCAGGTGGGTCTTTGGCTCGTTTCGCCATACAATAACTACAATCCAAAAAAAAAAAAAAATTGTTGAAAGAAATATTCCCTCACGAGCAAGATTCGAACCTGCGACTCCTGGTTCAGTACACTAGTGCTTTATCCGCTAAGCTACCGTAAACTCTGCTTGTGATGTCGAATCTAACTTCCTTGGGCGACATCAGCTATATCTGATTCAAATTTCAAATTAAAATGTTTTTTTAATTCAAATAAACCTAATTACAGGCACTTTTAAAACGTCAGGCTCTAGTTGCACGGTTCCAAATTGTGGGTCTTATGGAGAATAACCGGCAAGAAACTCCATGGATATACTCTTTTTAAAATAGGTTATTGTTTATTACATCAAATTCATTCAAATAATGTGGGTATAATGTAGGTTAATGTCAGAAATAAACAAAAGTTTAAAAGTGAGAATATTGTCTTTAGAATAAACGTAAAAAGAGTTGCCATAGTATGTAGGAGCTGACCTGTTCCGACAGACAACACCCGTTCACGAGTATGACGCGAGCATCAGTCATCGCTTAACTAAACCATATTGAAGGGAACTTAATGACCCGATAGTACCGCCACCACCAACATGACATTTAAGCGAGCATGACAGACTTATACTGCTAGAAAATAAATAGGCAGGAATGGGTCGATTTCACATAAAATTGGGTACCACGAATGATTTTACACTAATGAGATCATGACACAAATGAAATCTAAATCACGCTAATGGCATGCATATTTTTATTGGTTTACAAAGTAAGTTTAGCCTTATTCATATTGATGAAGATTACTGTTAACAAATTGTAAAAAAGTTTATCAATTGTTGTTTCGTTGTCAAAGGTTTTAATATTGATCATAAGAAGACTTTTTTGAAGACATTTTTAAACCAATAAAAATATGCACATTATTAGTGTGATTTGGATATCATTTGTGTCACGATCTCATTAGTGTAACTTCATTCGTAGGTTGTGAAATCGACCCGAATATATAGAATTACTGTAATAACAGATACTTACATTTTATATTTTAATCACCTATTAAATTTTTTAAGAAGTCTGTGACATATAACAGACAAAACAGACACATGACAGAAAATAATGCAATATTAGAAAATAAAAGTGTAAATAAATTTGATTTGTGATTGAGAAACAGACCGTGTTCTTTAACTGACTCAATTAACTTTGCAGTTAATTTAAAGTCGTCTATAGGTGTGCCTACCCTTACTAATTATTCTATTATACTAATGCATTAACAAATGCAGAGCACACTATAATTACCCATTATTATAATAAACCATTCAAATCAGACCTTCGAATAACATGCCAAACTCGGAACCAATTTCGCTGAGTTATTCCAACGTTCGGCAACCAGGCGGGGGTATCCATTAACATATTAATAAGGACTGCGAATACAAACAAAAACAATATCTTGGAAGGTCACGACCATAGATAACTAAAATAAAGGAGATGGGACAAGAAGGCACAAAGCTTGACGCTTCGACATGCGCAAAATGATCACATCGCTGACTTTACACTATAAGGTGAAGGTTAAATGAAGGGTAAAGTGAAAGAACGTGGTTTTTTTTAGTTTTTGTTGCCAAGTTGTTCAGTTTTCATTGAAGTATGTGCCTTAAAGCTTTGAAGCACAGAGAAAAAACGTGCAGTTATTAGTAATATCGAGGTAAAGATTTTGTAGAAAGGATAGCACCTGCCATATCAACTAGTTCCAGTAAAGAAACAGACAGAAACAATATCTTGGAAGGTCACGACCATAGACAAATAAAACAAGGGAGATATGCCAAGAAGGCACAAAACTTGACGCTTTGACATGCGCAAAATGATCACATCGCCGACTTTATACTATAAGGAAGTTTATTAGTGTTGCTGCGTGCTTCTTGATGGGCCATGAGAAGATATGAATATGTGAATCGTACTTATTGTTTTTGTTTCTGTATTTGTAAAATAAGGGAAACAAAAGCGCCTAGGGTAGTCAAATGACTACAATTTTTTTTATTAGAAATCTTAAATCTATTAATAAAACTTTTTAACAAAAAATGTAACCGACGAAAACAGTAACTGAAAAGCGAAAAATATCCCCGGGGGAGGCCTATGTCCAGTAGTGGACGTCTTTCGGCTGAAATGATGAAATGACAACATGAAATTTTCAACGATAAACAATAACTATCCAAAAATTCGTTCCCCGCTCGACCACTTGCAACTCGCACGCACTTTGCTTGTTTGTTTGGCGCCGACTCATAAGTACCTAGTTACCTATTTACATTAGTTTAGTTCGGAGAATAGTAATTAAGACTAAAAATTCATTTTATTTTTCGCTTTTCTGTTACTGTTTTCGTCGGTTCAATTTTTTGTTAAAAAGTTTTATTTTAATTTTTTTTGTGACTGAAATCTAACTCCTAGTCTTCATTATGTTGGGTTGTCTAGAACTACATTTATGTGTGCCAAGTTTCAACAGAATCGGTTAACAGGTAAGAATTCAGCGGGTGAACAAACACTCATCCCCTGTTTTCCTACCCTTAGGGGTGGATTTTGATTTTCAAATTTAAATGGAACCAACTTCGAGATTTATCCTATACAATAAAAAAAGAATCATCAAAATCGGACTAGTCTGTAAAAAGTTATGCGTGGTCAAGTGGTCATACATAAAAAAAAAAAAAAAAAAAACAAATATACGCGTCGAATTGAGAACCTCCTCCTTTTTTTCGTCGGTTAAAATAAAGATGACCAGCAATGAAAAACCAATGAAATATTTTTAATAATGCCCATGTTATAAGCGTTTCAAGATTGTAACTAGACAGAGATAGCACTCCTACCATATGACGTCATAACGCGTTAACGCCGTCGCATTTATATACCACGCAGTACAATGTCCGTTTCGCGTGACAAGGACAGAAAATGCTCCCTCCAAAAACTTAAAAATCGTGTATCTCTTCCATTTTGACACTTTTTTTATTAATTTTTTACCAAATTGTATTATTTTTAATAATTCTTCAAATTAAAATTGAAAATTTATAATTTTAAGCAATAGTCAAATATCCTATTATGATAAAACAAAGTTTAACCGGATTAAATCGCGTATACTATTTAAATTGGTTTCCCTGACGTTTCGAAAGCTTTGCAGCATTTCGTGGTCGCAGGTAGACTAAGATGACAAGCGTCTTTACGAATATTTCTAAAAAAATATTTTAATCTACCGTACAATATTATTAATTAAAATCGTTTCGATGCACGCAGTAATCACTCACAATATCATTGTCTTTTACAGTGTTGTGTGTTGTGTTTATAATATACGCGATTTAATCCGGTTAAACTTTGTTTTATTATAATGTGTAGTGATCGCGAAAACCTAAGAAGTTATTATCCTATTATGGTTTGAAGGCATATCTCCCTTGTTTATAAAATCTATGGTCACGCGCACCGACACATCTCTATAAAGTATGATTTATTACTCAGACATTCGGTGTGGAGATTTTGGTCCTTCGGGCAAAGTTCCAATGTGAACCATGTCTACAAGGTCGGGGAATACTGCTGAAACTGTGGACCTAAGTTTTACGAGCTATTTGGACTAGTCAGCTGGGTAAGGTTAGCTAGTTCGGGATTGAAGGGGAAACTTAGAATATGCTCATAGTCTAAACTTGGTATAGTAAATTAGTCTTCAAACTTTAACTTAGTACAGTCGATCGCACGTCAATGGTTACAGTCAGCGTCTTTATTTCGTAAGTAGTAAGGGTGGTTTTCGTAATTGAAGTGTTACCGCTGACGTGCGGTTGACTGTATATTATTAGGTGAGAGGTTATTGAATAATAAATGAATATTTATAAAAGCGCTGTCCTTATAACCTGTTAGCGTAAACTAACCGTAAAAAAATGTTTTGATTGAGCCGAGGTAGAAGATAATTATATTCTTTCTCCTGATAAAAATACATCATTTAACTGTCAGTATAACGCAAAAAATACAAGAATAATAAAGATATAAATTGTGGAAAGAAAAAATCGCTCACGAGCAGGATTATTTCTTTCCACAATTCATATCTTTAGATTTCGCTTCGCATGCATAAAAGCGTTAAAAATAATAGAATAACAAGAATTATAACTTAAAGTAATGCCCTCATTAAGAGTTTCAAGATAATAATATACAATTAAATCAGCTACTAAAATAACCACAAAGGGGAAAATTATGAACAATTTGCATTTTACTTCTGGAAATGCGAAAAAGTAATGAATTAGAATTGAAATTTTCTTTGAATATGGCTTACTTCATTACTAACAAAATGTAAAGCATATCTTTCTCAGTATTCCTAATAATAACAAAAATAGGTAGGACCAGGTAGCTCTTTATTGTGGAAAAGGAGTTTTCTAAAATACCAACAATTTTTAGACTGATACCAGAAAAAAAGGCTACACTGTGGATGATGTGATTTAAGTACGTGAGTTTCGTAAAATTAACAAAAAAATGTGACAACCATTATTAATTTGCATTGACCTTTAAGTCTTCTTTTATGAAGGCTTGTGATATCACGTTGCTTGCTGCTTTCAAGGTGTACGAATAAACAAATGATTAATTAAAAAAAAATTTAGAATACGTACTTTTTATTCAAAAGAGAAAAACAAAAACATTTTTTTTTAGATACAATGTTATTGTTATCCAAAGTCTTATCTTATTGTTATCAAAGATTTATTCAAAGACCGTAAAAATTACAGTCCAAATGCCAACCGATTGTAGTCCTAAAGATTTTTAGGTGCTTCGTTGGTCCTTTTTGTCCTACGAGCCGGATTTTTTCACGTATTTAATGTGCTAACAAAATTAGGTTTTTTTTTTATAGTTGCGACATTTTTATACAGCACCATCTAGTCCCAAACTAAGCAGAGCTTATACTATGGGTACTAGACAATGGATACAATACTTATGTACTTTTGTTTTTGTAAATACATACTTATAAAACACAAAGAAACACCCAGACCAACATAAACACTTATGTTCATCACACAAATATTTGTGTCCTGTGGGAATCGAACTCACAACCTCGTGATCAGCAGTCCGACACTCGAACCACTAAGAAGGCCACAGACGTTGATATCTAAACCGTTTTTTCTTAAATTTTCGAAAAAACCATTTCCCTAGTCACAGTGGTTCGCAAAGCCATAAGATTTGGCAAACGCGTCTCCCCTGGCCGTCATCAGACACCATGGCGCCGGCGGCGACCCTAGACATTGTATATTATCACATAGTTCTAAGTCAACTTGGCTTGTATATTACAATGACTAAGATCTGCTGTCAGGAAACTTTGAATGAGAGAGAGATTTGTGAACGAGCCATATAAGTGTTTTTGTTTAGTCAATACTTTTAGTCTTGCAGACATAGGCCTTTCGTTTTTATTAATGTTCTGTTTTGTGGATTATTGCCAGAATTTCTTTTAGTTATAGAAATTGGACTTGTATATTAATATCATCAATTATTTCATTCATAAAGCCAAAAAGTAGACAGCTTGACGTCTGTGGTCTAGTGGTTGGAGTGTCGTGTCGGACTGCTAATCATGAGGTCGTGGGTTCGATTCCCACAGTACACAAATATTTGTGTGATGAACATAAGTGTTTGTAATAATTTCTTAGGTTTTCGCGATCACTACACATTTTAATAAAACAAGTAAGAACGCTGCAAAGCTTTCGAAACGTCATGGGAAACCAATCTAAATAATATACGCGATATAATCCGTAAAATCCGTAATTGTTTTATTATAAGTGTTTGTGTTAGTCTGGGTGTTCCTTATATATATATTATAAGTATGTATTTACAAAAAAAAGAGTATTATATCCATTGTCTAGTACCCATATAATATAAAGCCACCCATAAGTAAAAAATAAATAATTTGCTCAGATTAATAATTTGCTTGCTGTATCTGTATCTAAATCATATGTTGCTGATGTCAAAGATAAACTAAATTATTTCATTTTAATATTTGCATGTCGTGAAACGACAAAATGTATCTGGCACTGAATGTTCAATTTTCCATCATCATGTAACCTACATTTTAGGCAAATAAATTTATTCTATTCTATTCATAGCACAAGCTCTGCTTAGTTTGGGACCAGATGGTGATGTGTAAAAATGTCCCAAAGATATATTATTTATTTGTAAGTAAAGTAGCCGAGGTTGATTGGGAACGAAAAAAATACTACCACGTGCTATAATGAGCAATACTTAGGCCTGTGAAAACAGGGCCGAGTTGATTATTTTCTGTTTTCAATTACCCAAAGGCAATCCAGGATAATTATTAGATTAAATACGGCCTATTCATTTGTGATACAATTTCTTCATCTCATACCAAGATCTAATAAACAAAAAAAAACGATAAAGAATGGAATCAAGCATTACTTTGCGGAAAACGATGACATACAAAAAATGGAATTAGATTATTTAGTATCAAATTCTGCCAAACTATTTTGACACGCTTGGATGCAGTATTCAACACTGCTAGCCGACCTAACTCTATTATAGATTATATTTTTTCGCTATAAACTCTAAGACCGACATCTTATATGACGGTACAGACCAAGCAAACGAAGGCAAGCGAAGGTGAACAGTGATTTTCGCCGATCGACACCGCACGCTCGCTTGCGTTAGTTTTATGTCCACATAAAGTGAATGCCAGCTAAAGAAAAAGCTCACTCGCTCGGTATAGCCTTCGCTTGCCTTCGTTCGCTTGGTCTGTACCCGGAATCTCATCATCATCATCACTTCAGCCAAAAGGGCACTGCTGGACATAGGCCTCCCTCAAGCATCGTCATAACGACCGTACCGTACGTATAAGGTATCACAAACGATACTATAATATACCTAGTCATACTAACAAATGCCAAACTCCCGATACAGAAGTAATAAAGATATTTCTCCCTATATTCTCAAGTAACATAACAATAAGTTATCTAAGTTTTGTTTGCCTCTTTTCCCATCGAAAGTACTTCTCGTAAGTGCTATGAAGCATTCATATTTCTACTTCTGTTACTTTTCGTAAGTAGTTTTTCTTGCCCTTATTTTCCAACGGAGTGCTTTTTGCGAGTCACTATGTTTTTCGTCTTGAAAGAAATTATTAATGTGTTGTTTTTAGACCGAACAATGGTCCAAGAGTTTTGTGATAGGTGAAGGTTAAATGCAGGGTACAGGGAAAGAACATGAGTTTTTTTTTAGTTTTGGTGCCAAGTTGTCCATTTTGCGTTGCAGTATGTAATAGCTTCGAGGTGTAAACGTGCAGTCATGCGTAATATCTATGTAATGATTTTTAGAGAGGATAAATGATCGAAAAATATATTTTGATGGCAAGAACAATTAAGAAACTGGTTCCAATGATCGGCTTATAAAATTAAAAACCTTTTTTTTTGGTCTCTATGTGGAATGACCTTTTTTGGGGATGAAGGCATAAGATGGATGGCACATGAAGATTATATTAGCACATCACTAATTTGTTTACTTTAGAGTGCTATGCCACTCGTAAAATTTCTTTGTCCAATGTGACTTTGATCAAAGAAATTGGATAATTATCATCAAATGTTGTATGTAATAGAACACTGATCATCAAATAAATTGGATTGGACAAAAATATTGTACAAATAAATTTGACGAGTGGCATACGACCCTTAATAATATGTTGCCACCAGAATGAATATAAAATGAATAAATCTATACTAACACTAAAATATACCATTACTAATATTATGGGCTGTCAGCCCCTCTACCAACCTGCTGACTGGTTAATCTTTTCTCTACGGCATGAGCTGTTATCGTTATGTAGCTATGTCGACACGATAGAAGAAGAAGAATATTATGAAGAGAAACGATTTGTTTGTTTGTTTGTAATCGATAAACTTCGCAGGAGAACGAAAGTAATCGACATAGCCTGGCAGTGGCAGTGGGCGGGGCACATTGCTCGCAGAACGGATGGCCGATGGGGCAGTAAAGTTCTGGAGTGACGACCACGTACTGGAAGGCACAGCGTGGGTAGACCCCCCACAAGGTGCACCGATGACCTGGTGAAGGTCGCAGGAATCCTCTGGATGCGGAAAGCGCAGGACCCAGTGGACGTCTTTCGGCTGAAATGATTATGATATGAATCGATAAACTCTGAAACTACTGAACCGATTTCAATCATTCATTAACCATTAGAAACCTACTTTATCCAGAAGTAACATAGGCTTCATTTTATTTCAGGACGTGGGCGAAGCAGCGGGCAAAGTTTAGTTAGATACAATGATATCAGTGCCAATTAGTTGTAGGCCAAATACGTAGTCAAAAAGTTAGTTCGTCAAAAACAAAAGACAGCAATGAGATACACTTACAGTATATCTAAGATCATTAAAAAAATACAAATTCAGTAGGTATATTTCTTTCCACCCTGGCTCGACAGTAAAAATAACTAAAGGATATATGTCAGTTTCAGTGTGATAATAAGCACAATTGTTACAGAAACACGAACCAGGCTCGCGATGCGGCAGATGCTTTAAGTGTTGTTACACTTTTTACATGGAGTTCCCATTACGTCCGCAAAAGTGTCAATTCGCGCAAATAAATCAAAGCAAACATTTTGACTAACCTTGACGTTTCGGCCAATGCAACCCGTACGCATGGGATGCTCTAAGGTTAGGTGAAGTCACAGTCTTCTAAATATGGCTGGTAGCAGCTGGGTGAGAGTAATTATATTATGTATGTTAGCTAACTGGAGCCCTTTGGCAGTGAAGTTGATAATTAAAATAAAACTTATTTTTCTTCTTTTTCCCAACAAACAAGTTTTTACAGTTTCACATCCACTTCCTGAAAACCACACTAGAATTTTCAGATCAAAAAAATATCAAAAGCGTCTCACAGGATTTAGTCATGGCTGATATCCAATTGGCAAATATCTTGGTGATATACAAACGCAATATTTGTTAAGGTACGAGTACAATCATATTATTTTTTCATATTGTACACAATAAAACTACAATAATAAAAAATATACGTAGTTCAAAAATGTCTGTAGATATTAAGCACGCAGCTATGCTAAAAATTGAATTACTGACTAGAACCGTTTGAGTGACAGTTTGATAAAAAAACAGAAAAAGCATCTAAAACATGTTTTGAATCTTTTAAATCAAACTCTCCATCACTCAAAGGCTTGCTGTTATAGAACTCTAAAAGCAGGAACCTATTTAAGAGTCTGGTATAGTCACCATGTGCTTACGGAAGACTTGACAATTTTTTTTGATAAAAATATCTTATCATTCCTTTTGTTTATTACTCTGTGAATTGAACCAGCTTCCAAAGCTATGTGTGGGCGAAATTATATTATATTATAACTTTTACGCTTAATGAGCAGTTTCAGAATTTATTCAGATCTAATTTTAAGTTTCAATTTACAAGTTCGACTTACAGAGTGATTTATATTTATATCTGGAATCATTGAATATTATATTTAGGTATTGCGGTAAAATGAATCTGTCTATCAAGGTGAAGATTGATTGATTTTTAGTACCTTAATTAAAGTTTTAGAAGTTCTAATTTAAGATGGGAGAAAATTAGTATCTCTTACAAATTAAATAACCCGTATTTGTTTCTAATGAACTTATTATGTTACTCTACTCACCTCCCATGTACAAAAGCGTGATGATTTGTAGCCTATAACCTGACCCGGTCTGTAACCGACATTTTGCCAAATTTCAACTAATTCTGTTCAGTAGTATTGGCGTCATGCTCAAACATACAAACAGATAAACAGACAAACAGACAAACATACAGAAATTCTAAAAATTGTAGTTTTGGCATCAGTATCGTTCCTAGTATGCACTGCAGTGATTTTTTTCAAAAAATATTCAATGTACAGTTTTTTCATCTCTACGATTTTATTATATGTAGGTATGTATAGATTATATTGTTCAATGATTAAATTGGTTGATGAAAATACTAAAAACGAATAACCACACTGTGCACTGTAGCTGATTAGTATATTTTTGCGTCAATCATCCTTTTAGAAATCGCTGTTAATTGGCAGTCGTCAGCTCATTTTCTCTCACAAACCCTCATTCACTATCCTAATTGACGGTAAAAGTTAAAGAATGAAAGACAAAGTTTATCTTGGCCAGCTTTTAAACGTGAAATCCCTTCGCTGGTATCGCATGAATTATTAATAGCGGTCCTCAATACACTTAGCCGACAATTGAATTAAATAGCTTATTTTAAAATGGAAACGCCGAATGGCAATCGTATTTTATGCTAAAAGATCAGGGGTGTGAATTTCTGTGAGGGTAACCAGGAAATGAATTTAGTTAGAGGTTTTTGCGGTCTGTTTAAGTGGAGAAAAATATATCCAGTTGATATAAAGATGGATGCTTTAGGCTCTCCACAGGCAGACAACTTTAGTTGAGGCAACTGTCAACTTTTTAAAATTTTCCGTTAATAGTTGCCAGTTGCAGCAACAAAAAGGCTCAGTTAACGGTGGCAGTAATCCTACTAATCCTATCCTACTTATATTATAAACTAGCTTATGGCCGCGACTTCGCCCGCGTGAATGTCATTTATCACGCATCCCTTAGGAACTGTTCATTTTCTCGGGATAAAAATTAGCCTTTATGTTAATCCGGGTTATGTTCTATCTGTACGCCAAGTTTTATTAAAATCGGTTCAGCCGTTCTTGAGTTATAAATGATGTTACATCATATGTAATGATAACCCAACTTTGTTTTATATATTAAGATGTGAAAGTTTGGGAAGATGTTTGGATGTTTATACGTTTGATAATACGCTGTAAGGGCTGAACTGATTTTAATGAAATTTGACTCGTCAAATTGAAATGTCACCGTTAAAACAAGTGATAATCACATTCTTCAATCAATGTCTTCTGCGATCTTCCATATTTTGTACTTAGCTATTAACTTTTTTTATGTCAACATCCTGCCCATAACCTAATTCATATAATGTACCTATCTTATGAAATTTTGTGGTATTCCGGCTCAGTGTCAACTCGTAATGTATAAACAAACAAAACTTGCCACTTACACTAACGAGGTGGTTAGCCGTAACCTGGATATTATACAATGCAATGTAACCAATAAAGTATGGTAATATTGTAAAAGCGTTAAAAGCCTTTTAGTCCACGAAAAAGAAAAATGGTGGCTGTGGTTTTTGTTGTGTCTGCAGTCAGTTTGTTGTTGGTCTAGTCGGTAGTCTGGTGTATTTAAACTATTGAAAAACTCAGTACCATTAAAATATAATGTAAGAGTATGATACAGTTATACCTAATTAATATTTCAGATTTTTTAACTGACTACAAAAAAAGGAGGAGATTCTCAATTCGACTGTATTTTTTTTTACTTCAGAACTCCGTCATTTATAAACCGATTTCGAAAATTATTTTTTATTTTAAAGGATAAAAATACTTCCAGATTAGTCCCATTTTTATCAAAATCCAGTTTTGATGATGGGGTCCCTGTGGAATTGAGGGAACTCTTCAAATATTATAGGCATACATTTAGTGTCATTCCTGGGTCGGGCAAAGTGTTATTAGGTTTTTTCTTTAGGAAATTCTCAGTAGCAGCCCGGAGTCTGGATTTGTGCCCGGTTAATGGCAATAGGCTCGCCCCCTATTACATGGGACTCACAACATAACTGGCGATATGTGGGTGTATTATACACCTCTGCCTACCCCTTCGGGGAAACACAGGCGTGATGTTATGTTATGTTATGTTACATTTAGTGATTTTGATATTTTCATCAACAAATCAAGCATTTGCATTCAGAAAGTCTCATTTGGTGAAGATCTGATGAAGATCTTCGGAGATAAAGAAGGGAACTCTTCAATAGATGACAGCAAATCATACGGAATTGCAGCAATCGCTTGTCTTTCTATTGTTTATGCCACTCAAAATAGAAAAAAAACAATGAACTTTAAAAAAAAGTAAATATCGACTTCAAAAAGAATAAAAGAATAAAAAAATTGTGAAACAGTTTTGGAAATCGGTGCCAAGTTTTTCTTAAATCAAACTGTTGTATCGGAGGATGACAGGACAAGTGAAACGATTGCTTGCTAAATGCACACTCGTTTATTACGACGAGGCGAACCCTTCTGGCATGGACGCAGCCACGCACACATGCACAACATCTCCTCCCCATATTTACGATAACAATGTTAACAATATAAACTACTTATATGAACCCTTTATAATCAGTTCTAGGGATTTTGCGTAACAACATCCGTGATAAGGGGTCGTTCCTCTGAATACCTTGTTCTTCATTTAGAGCTAAGTCATTGTTGCTTTCCGATAAAGCCTCTTGAAAGTCGTCGGCGTCATCGTTTGGTGGAGCAGGCGATTTAGACTGTTCGGTTGTTTCAACAACTGAAGATGGTAAAGGCTGCGGAGAGCTAGTTGTTTGCTCTGATCCCTCTACACCTTCCCCCACCACTGAAGAAACGGATCCCATCAATTCTGGTGTATTGATGATTTTTTCCTGCTCTGGCAACCCCTGTGCCTGATTATCGCAATCCCAGAACGTCTCCTCGTTTTCTATATTTCCTTTATATAAAACTAATTGATTTTTGTGTTTTCTCACATTTAAAAGTGAATCATTGTCTTTCACTAGATACATTACTTTACCCATTCTTTTTACAATAATACCCCTATTCCACACAAATTTATTCATAATATTGTTCTTATACAGAACATTATCACCAACAGAAAATGTTTGGCTGTTTGTACCACCATGCGACTCAATCTGCAAACACTGTTTATTTTTCACAGCGTTAGATACGACGTTCGACGAAGATGATGATGAGGCAATTTGCTTTGGATTGAACAGATCTAAGCGTGATCTAAGATTTTTACCATACACTAATTGAGCCGGTGACAATCCCGTAGTACTGTGAACTGAGTTCCTATAGTCGAAAAGGTACTTTAATAAATTTAGTTTTTTTTCCCTTTCATTACTGTTCAATAAAATACACGATTTAATTCCTTTCTTTACAATTTTAACGTAACTTTCAGCTTGACCGTTACTAGCCGGATGATAGCTTGGTGATGTAACGTGTGATATGCCGTTAGAATTGCAAAACTTTTTGAATTCATGAGAAACGAAAGCGGTGCCATTGTCACTAACTATAGTATGCGGCAACCCGAATCTAGACATAAAATCATATAATCTGTCAATAACTGCTAACGAAGTTGATGAGTTTTTCATGTCATAAACCTCTACCCATTTAGTGTGGTACACCACTAAAAACGTATGTCCGTGAATAGGCCCTAAAAAGTCTATATGTAGTCTATAAAAAGAACTGGGAGGGTACTTCCAGGGCGAAAGCGGCGCGCGGGGTGGGGAGGGACGTAATTGCGTGCATACATAGCATGAGCCTATCATTTTTTCCAAAGCATCATCTATGCCTGGAAACCAAAACCGCGCCCTCGCTGCCGCTTTTGTTTTAACGATACCTAAATGAGAATTATGTAATTCTGACATTACTCTGTACCTCAACTTTTCCGGCAAAATTACTTTGTGGCCCCTCATAAGACAGCCATCTTCGTAAGCAAGTTGTAACCTACAGCAAAAATAAGGTCTTAATGTTATATCTGTAATTTTTTTAGGCCATCCATTTATAAGATATTTAATTACGGCTGTTAAAATTACATCTTTACTCGTTTGTTCTTGCAATTCCGTAAGCGTCACAGGTAAACTCCCGTCTATTACGAAGTTAACGTAAGCAGCGCGCTCGCTGGACGACGGCAACTCGAATGAGTCATCCCCCCACGTTGCGATACCGTCGCCGCGGCCGGCGGCGGCGCAGGCAGATGGCCCCCTTCGCGCTATGACTCAGCGGAGTCTCGGCCTGCGGTAAACTGGCCCGTGATAAATAATCCGCACAGTTGTTATTACTACGTATACATACTCTATGGTATAGTTATACCCGCTGAGAAATAAGGCGTATCTTTGAAGCCTATTTGCTGACATTTCTGGAATACCTTTATACGGCCCAAATATTGAAATCAACGGCTTATGGTCTGTCCGTAAAATGAATGGATCAGACCTGGCATATAAATATTGGTGGAATCGTCGTACTCCAAAAATAATAGCAGTGGCTTCTTTCTGTATTTGAGCATAATTTTTTTCAGCCGCGTTAAGAGTGCGAGACGCGAAAGATATAGGACGTTCGGACCCGTCAGTTTCGATTTGTGATAACACGGCTCCCAAACCGGTTGGTGATGCATCAACAGTCAAAATTAGTTTTGCATTAGGACAAAAATGTGTTAAGACTTGATCCGAAGCTAATATTTCTTTTATTTTGCTAAAAGATTTATTATGCACCTGGTTCCAGTTCCACTTTACCCCTTTCTTTAATAGGTCATATAGCGGACTTAAAATACTAGATGCGTTTTTAACAAAATCCCTATAATAATTTACCAATCCCAAGAATGACTGCAGTTTAGTTACATTCGTGGGCACTGGTGCTTCCATTATAGCCTTGACTTTTTCGGGTGTTTTTTTAAGACCTTGTTTATCTATTTTATACCCTAGGTACTCTAACTCATTTTTGAAAAACTCACATTTTTCCTTTTGCAAAACCAATCCTGCATCTTGTAATCTTCTGAGCACTGCTTCAAGTCTTTGCAAATGTACGTCCATGGTGGGACCTGTCACGAGAACGTCATCCAGCAGACAAAGAACTCCATCCATATTGGAAAGGACACATTCCATTGCTTTCTGGAAAATAGCTGGTGCGCTAGACAATCCGAACACCATACGGGTATATTTAAATAGACCGCGGTGTGTATTAATGCAAGTTAATTTTTGTGAGTCTTCATCTAATAAAAATTGATTATAAGCCATTGACAAATAGATTTTTGAAAATTGCTGTCCCCCGTGTAATCTACTAAAGAGTTCGCGAACTGACGGTAAAGGATACTGCTCCACAATCAGCTGTTTGTTAATACTAACAGAGTAGTCTACACATAACCTAACCGTACCGTTGCGCTTTAACACAGGGACAATCGGTGACGCATACTCTGCATGTTCAACCGGTTCCAATACCCCTAACTTAACTAAACGGTCGATCTCATCATTAATTTTGTCTTTTAAAGCGAACGCGATAGGGCGTGCTTTAAAAAACACTGGTACGGAGCCTGGTTTAATTTGCAATTTGACTTTGTATTTATTAAACGCTCCTAATTTATCTGAAAAAACCTCTGGAAATTGTGATTGTAATTTTTGAAACATGTTATTTTTATTGTTTAAAAACTTACAAGGTAGCAATTCTAATTTAAAACTCGAAATGAAATCACGACCAAGGAGCGGTGGACCATTCCCATTGTTTACTACGTAAACATTAAGTTCATGCGTTTGTCCCGAGTATGTAATAGGTAACCGTGTCACTCCGCACACATCCTATTTTGTTACCGATATACGTATACAATATTTTACTAGTCGGTGACAATGGCATACTTGAAAAATAATGATTGTACATATTACGAGATATTACCGTGACCGCTGACCCGCTATCGATTTCGAACCTCAAATCTACCCCCAGGATTGTCACAGTTTCACACATTGGTTCGCCATTCCTACAAGTAATTTTAAAAAGCTTACCATCATCATCATCTACCTCTACGTCACTTGTGGCAATGTAGTTCACTTTTTTACACATTCTTTGAAGATGACCCGTTAAGTTACATTTCTTGCACTTATATTTTGCGAACCGGCATTTAGACGACGTATGGTTTGAACGACCGCACACCGAACACTTTTCCACCGTTACCGCGCCTTTCGTTGTTGCCTGGTCGATCTTGTACAGCTGCTGCTCCTGCTGCCCCGCGAGATGCGATGGCAGCCGCGCCGGCGCGTGCGCTTCGTAACATTTCCGCTAACTCGATCGCCTTAGCCAGCGTCAGTTCTGTCAAGTCTTGAGCAAATAACTTGTCCCGCTCCCGTCCCGGCAACATCGCCATTACGAATCGGTCGCGCAGCGCCTCTTCGACATTGCTGAACCCACAGTGAGCGGTCAGCCCGCGAAGTCTCGCTGCCCATTGCGTCGGTGTTTCGCCAGTTTGCTGCGCTGCCGCATAAAAATTGCATCGCTCTCCAAACCCGCAGCGCTTTGGTGTAAAATGTTTGTCCATTAACAGTAATATGTCTTGATATGGCACGTCTTGAAGCTCTTTCGGTAAAGCGAGATCCGAAGCGAGTTTATAGGTGCCATCTACGAGGGCGCTCAGCAGTATCGCACGTCTTTTCGATCCTGTCACGTCATTGACTCCTGAAATATCATTTGCTATGAACCACTGTGCCAGCCGACTCTTGTACGTTTTCCATGAGTGCACAGTATGATCAAATGTTGATAAAATTCCGAATTGTTGAACAGACATTATTATTTTTCTTTTTGTGGGTACTCGTCGCCAAATCAAATCGAATCAAAGGCACCCTACTTCCTAAACTGTTTCACAATAAAAAAAAATCTTTTTGAAGTCTGTTTTTTATTTTTTTTATTTTACGTTACTAACTTCGATGGTCATAAAAAACATAAAATTCCAGTACCTCTTCGAAAAACCCTCCGGTACGGTCTTTTTTGAAAATTTTCATCATAAGTTGGAATATGCAAATGAAGCCATTTCAAAAGATTCCCCATTCAAACTTTTTGAAATTTCGTCCCCCATTCCGACCCCTTTCGCAAAGCCAATTTCTTTTTTTTTCATTTGCAATAAGATTGGGAAAGTAAGCAAAATTTAAACTATTCCGATATTTTTATCGATAGCATTAGTTTCTTATTAGAATCGATAAATAAACATCGGATTATTTACATAAAACAGTAGGTATATTTGAATGCTACAAATTTACTTTTTATTTTTCTTAGCATTAGTTGTTACTGAAATATGCCGCTGTGATAAACGGACAGACGGAAGGAGTCACCCCGTAAGGGTTCTTTTTTAGTCTTGGTACGGAACCCTGAAAATGCCGCTTTGATCTCAGATTTCTGGTGAAAATTTGTATTTTCATAATTGAATTACAGGTGGTATTTTTTCGTAAGAAAATGGGACGTGTTGATGAAATTCTATATGGAAGCCAATGAATGTTAATGAATGGTAAGTAACCAAGTTATTCAAAGATTAAAAGGAAACTTCTTTGTCAAAGATGGCGCTACCCAAATTCTTGATCTTGTAGTCTGGTGGCCATGTATTTTCTACCCGAAGCGCTATAAGAGACTTGCTTAAGAGAAATTGCGGGGAGAGAGACTTTTGAAAATTAGTTATTTGAAAAAACCATCGCTGTCAATTTACGAGCGCTCGGCCTCAAATAAGTGCGATAAGGACAACTGCAATCCGACTGAATAGCCTTAGTAAAAAAGTCATAATTCGAGGTTTGGCTCTCGACTATTTTCTCTTCCGAAACTGGACCAATTTAAAAGATATTTCATAAACTGAATAAGATGATGATGATGAGATGTACTGTGTCGTAATATTTTTCTTTTTTCATTTATAGTAAATTTGTCAAATTTATACACTAGACTTTTGTAGATAGTGCAGCGTTCTAAATAGGAAATTTTGAGAATTTTTGCGGACTAGTTTATCAACAAAAACGAAACACAGGAGCATAGAAAAAGCTGATATTTATTTTACTCTAAAATACTGTGTACTTCCTGATGTATGCTAAATGGCAGAATATAGCTGCACAAAGATTGTTTTTGTGACAATATTCATGTAAGACCTACCTTACCCATATTCGCAATAAACGATTAAATTATCAATTATCAATTAAAAATCATTGCTCTGGGATTATAAACCAGAAAGAAAACAGTCGAGAGCATTTGCATAGAAAAAAGACCACCCGCATTTCCTTTTAACATCGGGAGATTTTTTTGAGGGCTTCTAGATATAATTATTTACCAACAAAAACGAAAGCATAGGGACGTACGAAAAGTTGTATGAAAAGTTATTTATTTTACTGTAAAAATCATTGCTCTAGGGTTATAAACCAGAAAGAAAACAGTAGATAGCGTTTGTATGGAGAAAATACCGCATTTCCTCTACACCACTTCGCTAACCCGTCTGCCAAGCGTGGCGATTATGGCATATGCCCCCTTTTGGGTGAGGCCTATGTCCAGCAGTGGACGTCTTTGGGCTGAAATGAAAAATGATGATGACTTCGCCAACGGTGTGTCTTCATATTCACAAAACTTTAGATTCCATAGCTTCACGTGCCACTTAAACGTTTAACTAATAACATTATTTCCCACCAACAAAACAACAGCCTCCCTTTAACACAGAGTCGCGAACTTAATTACTTAGAAGAAACCTTCCAGCAGTTGAAGGTACATTTATATACATACATACACGTACATATGTATGCATAACTATACAGGGTGTTTCCTGAG
Organism: Asteroscopus sphinx; assembly: GCA_949699075.1. NCBI lineage: Eukaryota > Metazoa > Arthropoda > Insecta > Lepidoptera > Noctuidae > Asteroscopus > Asteroscopus sphinx. Next base: position 8,833,199 of record OX453025.1, on the reverse strand, counting down.
TCATGTATTTCTTTATTTCTTTCAGACCTTTAAATCTTGTTACTGCTGATATAGATTAACCCTGAATGAGAATTTCTTTGCAAAACAGCATTTTTTTTCAACTTTTTCTTTTAGCGGTTTCATTGTTGATACACATAAGCTCTACTTATTCATCCATGCTTTTACGCACGAGTGGTATTTTACCAAACGAGGTGATGGCATGGCAATACAAACCATGTGACTAAAAGTTTAATTATGACTCTAAAACTATATAGACAAAAGATTTTTGATAAAAAAAAAGGGTCGTTCCTCGTGGTCCCACTACTTTGTCCCACTGGTGGGACCACGAGGAAATGTTGTTCCTCGTGGTCCCACTCAGCAGTGGGGCCACAAGGAATACTCTTTGCCGTTCCTCGTCGTCCCACTACGTTGCCCCACTGGTGGGACCACGAGGAAATGTAATTCCTCGTGGTCCCACTCAGCAGTGGGTCCATGAGGAATACTCTTTGCCGTTCCTTGTGGACCCACTGATGAAATTACTTACCAAAATAGGCTAAATAAAAATACAACTGAGTTAAAGGTTAGTTAATTGCATTTTGTTAGAATAAAATAAAATGTTAATGTTGGAGTTAAAATGTACGACTAATCGGTTCCACTGCAAGGCAAGCAAGTGCAAGAAAATCTGATTATCTGATGTTCAATGTTCTGTTTTTTTATACATATGACTAGTAAGTAGTATATTGCGTTAATATGTATAGTAGATACTCTTTGATATACATATCATGTACTGGCCATTGCAATTTTATGATAAATGTCTCATGTTCAAGATCAGAAGATAATAATGTAAAATTATTTAATGTCATTTGTGTGTGTGTGTGTGTCTGGTGTGTGTGTTACGCCTCGCGATAAAATGGATATTGACGACAAAGATTTGAAAATAATTGATAGAAAACGAGGTAAAGTTCTACTACACGATGGGTTCCAGTACTATAAGCATAGAACGTATGCCAACAAATCTTCAATTTGGAGCTGTTGTAACAAAAAAGCACGGAAATGCAGTGGGTCAATTACTATTTCCCAGGGTCCCCAGGTGAGTATTATTTTATTTCAAGTCTACGTCTGGTGTGTCAGGTGCCTAGGGAAATCACATAATGTTTTTCTTTCAGAACAAGCATATTATTTTGAAATTAACACAGCATCGAACACCGGAAAACCAGAAGTGTTTGTCAGATATTGCTAAAAATGAAATTGCTTTGGCGCTCTACGATGTAAAACTAAAGGTTCAAACTTCAGAAGAACCAATAACAATGCTATACAAAAAGGCTACCGCTCCATTACGCAACAAAGGCCTAAATTTAATTTTCGAGGTTCCTTCTTTTAGTAGCTCTAAAACTCTTTTATATAATAAAAGAAAAGGAGCTCTTCAAGTAAAAAAATCGGTGTTTACACAATTATGCGAAGTTGATGTTCCTGCAAAGTTTTCATCTTTACTTTTAGCGGACTACACACAAGAAGATACGCGAATAATTGTGTTCTGTAGACCAGATGCAAAAAACCTAGTAAATAACATAGATGAATACTTTCTAGATGGTACTTTTAAAAGTACGCCGCGCCCATTTTATCAAATGCTGATAATTCATGGTGATTTAGGGAGCACTATAAATACTACATACATAGTACCATTATTTTATGTTCTGATGAGCAACAAAAAGGAGAATTCATATATTACCGTATTTGACATAATAAAAACCTGTATCCCAATGTTTAATCCACGCAAAATTCATGCAGATTTTGAATATGCAATGACAAACGCATTAAAAAAAATATGTGCGGATGTTATCATTAAAAGGTGTTTTTATCATTATACACAAAGCATCTGGAGAAGAGCTAAAAAAAAAGGAATAAAAAAGAAATTACATCGACGCATTGTCGGGCTCTGCGCAGTTCTTCCGCTTGTGCCAGTCGATTTAATAGAAGAAGGCTGGAACTACGTAGAATCACAATACCAACGGTTTCCAAACAAAAACTTGAACGAATTCCTGGTTTATGTGAAAAAAAATTATATGAAAAAAGGATTTATAACAGAATGGTGTGTCTATAATGAGCGCCATAGAACAAATAACGTCGCTGAAAGCAAGAACGCTAATATAAACAAAAAAATAAATAAAAACTACGTAACGTTATTAAAGGTGCTCACGGAAATTGAAAATGATATGAACACAACCGCAGTAGAACCAATCGGCCGGCCAAAATTTGAACTCCAAAAAGATGAGTTTATTTTATTCTCACAAATACAATTAATTAACCATCAAATAAATGTTGGTAATTTTTTAGATAGAATGCGATAAGTTCTTACCAACATTTATTTCATGGTTAATTCACTAACAGTTTTAATACAGTGTCTTTTTACTCACTAAATACAAAATATTAGATTTCATTTGTATTTTTATTTAGCCTATTTTGGTAAGTAATTTCATCAGTGGGTCCACAAGGAACGGCAAAGAGTATTCCTCATGGACCCACTGCTGAGTGGGACCACGAGGAATTACATTTCCTCGTGGTCCCACCAGTGGGGCAACGTAGTGGGACTACGAGGAACGGCAAAGAGTATTCCTTGTGGCCCCACTGCTGAGTGGGACCACGAGGAACAACATTTCCTCGTGGTCCCACCAGTGGGACAAAGTAGTGGGACCACGAGGAACGACCCAAAAAAAATTACTACCTACCCGGAATCTACATGGATCAACTGTTGATCTCAATTTTTTTTTTATTCTTATCGGACTTGCGTTTGACCGCCACCACACCTGACCGTAAGTGATGGTGGCAAGGAATTTCAGGCATATGTTTGTAGCTAGTTGAATGGGGTAAGTATCACAATTCACAACTGCTATAGGTATCCATTCGTTAAATTTTGGCTGAGCCCATATTTCAGCCCACGCCAGTCATTATAAATAAACAAATATTTTTGGGACATTTTTTACACAGCACCGTCTAGTCCCAAACTAAGCAGAGCTTGTACTATGGGTACTAGGAAAATGGGTGTAATACTTATATACTTTTTCTTTTTTTTTGTAAATACATACTTATGATACATAAGAAACACCACAAACATTATAGACTTAAGTTATTATGTTGTAGACAAAAGTTTCACCAAACAAACTGTTTTTTTAAATTCTTAATGGGCTTGCGTTTGACCGCCATCACACCTGACGTTAAGCGATGGTGTGGTTGACGATAGTACACGCTGGTTTGAAGAAATTTTACGACTTAAGAAACAGCCTGTATACTTTGAGAGTACTACCTATCTCTTATAATTTAATGTATGGCCCTGCGGCGACTAAGGTTGCCGCTTCCAAACAATATAAATTAAACGCCCGTCCCTAGATGGTTAATGGGCTGGTTATCTTAACCGCGGCTTAATTCACTGTATCACACGTGGCTGATATTGGAGAAAGTTTACGGTAGAAAGTTTTCTAGAGCTTAAGTGTTTCTTTAAATAGAAATTGTTTTCTTACCAAGCCGTGCCAACAAAGATAAATAATAATTTCTTAAGTTTTCACGGTCACTATGCATTATAATAAAACAAGTTTAACCGGATTACATCGCTTGTATTATTTAAATAGATTTTCCTGATGTTTCAAAAGCTTTGCAGCGTTTGTCGTCGCAGGAAGACCAAGATGACCAGTGTCTTTACAGATGTAAAAAAAAATGAAAAAATAAGATTAATTTAGTTTCAAGATTTACTTTACAGTTTATTTTTAAATATCAGAAATGAGTTTTTATTCCTAAACAAAATTTAATTTTTTTGTGAATAAATCAACTGTATTCATTCAATCATGATAAACACATATTTCATTTCATCAAATTACTTATTTTTGTCAACAAATTAACATTAATTTGTGTAATAAATAAAAAATACATACTGTTTCAATTTTGTTATTGAAAGCAACCGTAAAGACATACTTATTTCTGTAGCTTAAAAATTAGAGGAAACAAAAGCAAATAAAAAACAAAAATCATTTGTTGATGTCAACAATTCACCCGTTTATTGTATTAATGCCCCCTACTCCCCATTGTTTATTCTTCCCTGAGCAATTATTTCTGTTCCCCAATTTCTCATCCTTTGCAAAACGCCTAATATTAACCTTTCCTTTAAAGCATCAAACTCGGTTGAACGCGGAAGAAAGAAGGGCTTTTGTTTTATGGGCAATTTATCTTATTTATGTAAGACAGTTCAGAAAAATTGGCTATGAGGATAATTTGACATTAGAATGCTGTTTAATGATTGGCACACTCCGCACACTCCACACCACCGCGTTGATTTAATACTCTTACATATAAACTGATGATGTTTGTACACGCGTCGAATGTGTGTGTTAACATAGGGCTGCTGCCACCGATGACATCCGTGTCAATTCAATTTGTAAACCATCTTTCCGAAAATTTTGTTAATTAAACAACAATCCAAATAAGAATAATAATAACAATGTCCTCCCGGCCGAATTTCGGTCACGGCGGCCAATCTCAATGGAGACTAGCCATCTGCGCGGGACATATTATAGTGCACAAATGTGTGCGCAAACACAGGTGCACTCTCTATTCTCTCACTCTCATAATCCGATGGGACGGCAATTCGACACGATCGGAGAGATATCAGGCGCAGGATCGACGGCTTTACGTGCTCTCCGAGGCACGAAGGGGTCTCGATGTGTAACGAAACGGTCACCCATCCACAGACTGACCGCGGCTAGTGCAGCTTAACCTTGCAGATCCTAAAATCCACACGCTTGCTACTTAGCCACGAGCCCCTTACCCATCCCTTAGTAAAGGTAATAGATAATGATAAGTACAATGGCTTATGGTCAAAAAAATGTATTATACGATTCTCTTTCATCCTCTAGATTTGCTAAAAGACGATTATATCGAGAGCAAGAGGACCAGCCTTCTATTATCATGACATCACACAGAGATCAACGAACCTCAATAACTTCTTCAACAGGTCACATTCAGAAGTTCGTTTAACATTGTACAAACATAAACACTCCTGAATTCGACGATACATTTAAAAAGTTGACAAAAGTAAACACTTCTTTCGTCACAAGCCCAAGAGTTTCATGTGAATGGATATTCGCGTCGCATTGTAAGCCCAAGACTATTTCTGCACTCGTCTTCACTTTACAAAAGAATACCGAGGCAAACACAACACTGTGTACGCTTTCGCTATGAGATTTCTAAAGTTTGAAGAACACTTTACGTTTCAGACTTTCAGTTGGAATACGTTGATAGTCAAACAATCGTGAGACGCAAATGTTGTCTTGGAATATGGCTTTATTTAAATACCTACTAAGTAAACATTTTGGAATTAATTGAAGATTAGGAATACTTATGTATCGAGATTGATAAAAAAAGACGTGTGGCACTCGGAGACTGCCGCGGTAAAGCTATTGCATAGCATTTTTTATGTAAATACAAAGAGGAGGTGCCCTAACGCCGAAACTCTAAGCAGGCATGAGTCACCAGATTGCGGAGCGAAGAGGTGGATTACGCATGCGCAGTAACGCCGATACAACCAATGCCACCTAGAGGCGATTTGCAGAACTAAAGAGACAAGCGTGATATTTCAAAAAGTCATTAAAAGTTCTGCTATTAATCGATAGATGGCAAAACTAAAAAGTATCACCGCTGTGCCGGTCGGAGTGGGGGGTGTTAGGTTATTTTCGTTACGGAATTTCTGGATTCGGTCTCCACGCTCAAGGCCCGCGATAGAAGCTATGCAATAGTTAAAAAAAAACTTCTGCCTCCGGTCAAAATCCTATCCTACTTGCTACTAATATATAAAATTATAAACGTGGAAGTTTGTGAGGATGTATGGATGTAAGGCTGTATGGATGTGTGGATGTTTGCTCTTTCTTTTCTTCACTCTTTCACGCAAAAACTACTGTATGGATTTTAATTAAATTTGGGGTACAGATAGAACATAACCCGGTTTAACATATAGGCTACTTTTTATCCCGGGAAGATGAACAGTTCCCGAGGGATGCGTGATAAACGAAATTCACGCGGGCGAAGACGCGGGCATAGGCTAGTGCAAAATAACATCGTTTCCTGAACCCAATTTATGCGAAGTCGCGGGCGAATGCTACTCTTGCATATAATAAATCGTTAAAAAATTACACAGGTAACAATATACCTGTTTATTTTGTATCATTTTACATTTTATTTTCGCATGATTTGGTAAAAAATTGAAGAGTACGCGTATTTAATTTCCTGCTTCATTTCTCAAGTTAAATAAATTAAGTCAAGGAAAAACCTGATTTTCATACCGAAAAAGGTTGAAATGAATTCTTGCAAAGTTTATTATTATTTTTCTGAAAATTGTGGCTCGTTTTTTTATTTAGTCAACGTTTGAGGTAAAAATGACCAATATTCAATTATGAAGTGTCTTAAGCCTGCGAAAGGTACGAGCAGAATACAAAGCACAGCTCCCAGCTTCAGCCAAAGGTAGTAAAAGAAACACCGCGCGTGATGCTTTTAGTCGGCAAGAATTAGACATAACCCTACAAATGTATATATAAATATGCCCTTACTATATATGCCCTTACTATTCACCCATCACAAATGTCACGGGTGAATAGTAAGGGCATAAGAATAGTAAATAACACAAGCGTATTGAAAATAATCTCCTTTGAAGTTGCTTAAAGCCGAGGAAACGGCACTTCTCACCCCGCAAGTTCCCCCTTTCAAGCAGCTGTAGGCTATTATCTTGACCTTGACGCAAAGTTTCATTAAGAGGTAGTTATTTATTTTCATGGTCGCGCGATTACAACAAGTTTAACACCAGAGCATCCGCTTACCTCTTGATCACCCAGAAGCATAGAACTGCTGCATTTCGTGGAAGTTTCAAGTTCGCTGCCACTCGGTGCTGGAATGATTTACCACCGCCTCTCCGTGCTTTAAAAACCGTAAATACGTTCAGGGTAAAATATAGGTACTTCCTGTTAAATAGGCAAAAGGAAAACATTTGAGGTTACCTGTGGTCTGCTCGCTATTTGTAACGGTGGCCAAAGTGGAGTATCGCATTATTATTTATCAACATCAATATTACTACGCCATTGATGTTTCCAGTCAGACGAATGAAGAAATCTATTAATGTTTATTTATTATATGATACACTCGAAAACACTGCACGTATGAACCACAGATTACTATATTATTAGCTAGCTAGTATGAACATTGTGCTGTATTTTTTATATAACGATTATGTTGTTATTTATTATTTTGTTAAAACTTATTTACTCATAGTTAAATCCGTATATAGAAAATTAGAAATGTCTTTGGTTAAATCACCTATAATAAGTTTACTCTTTGCTCTGACATATTAAAAATGTAAGATGCCTGTCTTGGAACCCTGCCTTTTGCGCATTAGCGTGGCGTCCCTTCGTTTGTCATGTCATGGACAAATGATGTGGATCTAAAGGTGGAGGCACACCTGGCACACGTTAAATGATGTTTATTCTATTTTTCTAAAGCATTACCTAACTAATTGTCACATTTGTCTCTAATACAATAATACATAATTTAGGTATACCTACTGTATTTATATTTATTTGCTAGTTTTTACCCGTGGCCTCACTATCGGGACCCATCCGAAAACCAGCGCTGCAACATTTCGGTGTTGTAGCATATGCTGAGATGGGGGCCTTTTTTAGTCTCATACAGGCATGTAAATTTTAAGTTTATTGTTAATATACTATTTTTTGATTTTTTTTTCTCTCGCCTGTACCGAGACTGAAATAAATATTTTCTTTCTTTCTTTCTTTCTTTCTATTTATGGCAGCCAATCTCAACGGAGACTAGCCATCTGTGCGGGTCATATTATAGTGCATAGTGTGTGCGCAAACACAGGTGCACTCGCTATTCCCTCACTGTCATAATTCGATGGGACGGCAATATGACACGACCGGAGAGAGATCACGCGCAGAACCGACGGTTTTACGTGCTCGCCGAGGCACCAAATTCCTAACTCTGGGTTTCTACAAAGAAATTTTTTGACAGAAAAATTCCAGTATAACTTTTTGCCCGACCCGGAAATCAAACCCAAAACATCTCGCTTAGCAGTCACGCTTGCGACCACTAGACCAATGAGGCAGTCGGATACGAAACGGTAAGACTGTAACATAACATACATAAGCAGCCCATAATATTGTCCCACTGTTGGGCACGGGAATCTTCACTGAATGAGAAGGCTTTAAGTAATTGATTTGATCTTGAAATTACGATTGATATAAAACACGCTGTTAAATGGTGGAATATACCGGGTTTTGGCACCACTAATATGGGGTTTATTTATCTCCACGGATCCCGGGATCAGACTGAATTAGCCACGGATCCCGGAGCGTTGTATCCACTGTAATGTCATGGATTTTTAAATAACCTGTTTGGATGACACTATTCAGTAAGACTGTGAAGAACGTAAATTACAAAACCTTCAATGGTTTTCAAACCTTACATAATCAATGTTTATGTAAGATGGCCTCCTTGCTTTGTCTGCCAGTTATCGTTAGGACTTTCTGTTTTGGTCCAAAAACAAGCTGACAGCTAAATTTGAATATTCTTGAAAACAAGAACGGTATTAATTCTTGAACGATTGACGTTTATCATCGCTATGTTTTTAATTATGAAATAACTAATTGTCATCGGAAATAGCATCGATAATTATTCCAAACATTTTCAAATAACGTTATGGTACAATCAGCAACAAAATTACACCGTCCAAAGTTTCAATAGGGATTTAGAATGAAAACTTACTAATTATACTTTTATTACTTATTACATTAATACTACCAATTTACCTTTTTTTTAATAAGGTAACCATCTTTTACCCATGATGTGTTCACTGTCACAGGGTGGACATCATCAAAGTATTTTGATTGTATTTAGAATCCTAGCCTAGTTTTTCCAGTCATACTCAATTTGTGAACCAAAAAAACTGGAGTAGATAATACTTCAATGACTGTCTAATATTAATACTTAAGAGGAAATGCTGGTGGTGTTTCTCCATACAAACGCTCTTGACTTGTTATCTTTCTGGATTATAACTCAGGAGCAATATTTTTTTACAGTAAAATAAATGTCAACTTTTTTGTCCCTATGTTTTCGTTTTTGTTGATAAAAGTTAGAAGCCCTAAAAAAACACAAAACTGCCTATTCAGATCGCTGTCTACAGAGGCCTAGTGTATAAATTTGACAACTATTAATGAAAAAGGAAAATCAGCGACACATTACATATTCTTCTCAGTCAGTTTACGAAATATCTTTTAAATTGGACCAGTGGGGTGATTGTGTAATGCATTCACATTGACATCAGCTTTCATTTTGAAATTACAGCAATATTCATTGCGTGGTACGTAGTTGTCAATATGACGGATTGTCAAAACACACAGAGCAACGAACATTGAAATCCAAATGATTGCGATGCCGAGCGAGTTATACAATTCGGCAGCAGTTTCAGTGGAAAAAACAGTCGAGAGCTAAACCTCGAATTATGAATTTTTTACTAAGGCTAGTATGTTGGAACTATAGTTCTCCTTATCGCACTTATTTGTGGCCGAGTGCTCGCAAAGCAACAACGATAGTTTCTTCAAATGCCTAATTTTCAAAAGTTTCTTTGCCCGCATTTCCTCTAATCTAAAAATCGAATTAATCTTCGACTTACTTAGCTGACCGTACCTATTATCCAAGCTTGTATGGGAACATAAAAGCCCTTCCTTCGACCCTTGTCTACAGATTCCCCAAAAAACAAAGACTAGAAGATAAACAAAAAAAAAGAATAATGAAAAACAAGACTTGGTAAACAGCTCGTATGAATTTTATAGTAGCGAATAATTCACAAGGGGCCTTATCGCGCTTCTAATGTATGTATGTAATACAAGCCTGTCACCGCTTTCAGAACATCACATACGTATTTTTTTTGTCATATGAATATGTAAACTTCTTTGGAGCCCCATTCGCAAGTTGCAGTTGTAAATATTTTTGAAATACTCTCGTAATTTCATACAGTGCTTTGACAGACTTTGTGAAAAGTTACAAACTCGTATATTAAAAGCATGGCTTATTGAATCAATCATGGCTTATTGAATCAATCATGGCTTATTGTAATGTTTTTATGGTGTACAATAAAGCATATATAAATATAAATAAATAAATATTTGTTCCATCCATAGTCGTAGTTAGTGGATTGTTGTATCCATAGTCTCTGCCTACCCCAATGGGAAACAGGCGTGATAATATGTACCAGGCCCCTCAGAAAGTATTGCGAAAAAAAGTTTTTATATATGGGAGACTGGCCAGTTATAATGTTTTTCGAAAATATGATTATTTATAAGTAAAAATAAGTAAGTTCCAATTTCAAAATTTCCCTCCACATTTTTTGCGAGTTAATTCAAAGTATTGTGTCTCACTGAAATATGGATCTGCGCCGGGAACATTTTAGAGCTATGATTTTATACGATTTCAAGTGTCGCCTGAAACCGGATGAATCGTACGATAGACTTCAAATGGCATTCATGGATGAAGGCCCTTCCAAGGCAACCGTGTATCGTTGGTATAACGAATTCAAGCGCGGTCGACCAACTTTGGGGGATGACGAAAGAAGCGGTCGCCCTTTGACGGCTGTTACCGAAGAAAACGTGCTAGCAGTGAAAAATTTAATCCAAGACAATAGGCGAATTACATATCAGGAGATTCAACACATATTGAAGATTGGATCGGGAAGCGTTCACGAGATTCTACACAGCCATCTTCGCGTGAGGAGGATAGTATCACGCTGGGTGCCGCACAACCTCACCGATGCTCAGAAGCAGGCCCGGGTGGAATGGTGCCGTGATATGCTTAACAAATTTGAAGCAGGCTCGTCTCGGCGTGTTTACGACATCGTTACAGGTGATGAGTCCTGGATTTATCAATACGACCCAGAAACCAAGCGCCAGTCGACTGTTTGGGTGTTTCAAAATGAGCCAACGCCTACCAAAGTGAAGCGATCTAGAAGCGGGGGTAAGATTTTGATCGCTAGCTTTTTTAATTTGACTGGCCACTTGGTATCAATTCCCTTACGGGATCAAAGAAGCATTAATGCCGAATGGTATACTACCAAATGTTTGCCAGAAGTTTTCTCTGTTATAAGCAACAAGCGACCAAACACAGGGCTCCGCGGGCTACTGCTCCACCACGACAATGCACCTGCGCACACCGCACTCAAAACGAGGGACTTCCTGGACAGCACGCCAGACAAACTCCTGGGTCACCCTCCTTACAGCCCTGATCTAGCACCGTGTGACTTCTTTTTATTCCCAAAAATAAAAAATCAGCTCAAAGGGATACAATTTTCGTCGCCGGAAGATGCGCTGGCTGCGTTCGAGCAGGCTGTAAACGAGGTGTCTGCGGCGGACTGGAAAAAGTGTTTTGAAAACTGGTTTAGGCGCATGAATCTTTGTATAGAGGCTGGTGGAAAGTACTTTGAAAAGATTTGATAAAAATATATGTACGTATAGAACAATTTTTTTTAGTTTCGCAAAACTTTCTGAGTGTCCCACGTATGTATGTGTATGTAAATAATTGTTTTTAGGGTTCTGTACCCAACGGGTATCACACAATCACATAATCATCACATAAATATTTGTGTCCTGTGGGAATTGAACCCACGACCTGGTGATCAGCAGTCCGACACTCGAACCACTAAACCACATACGTCATTTCTAAGGGTTATATCAAGACAAGGTTTTCTCTTTCCGTGGCAGCTTTTTTTTATTGCCGTGGGGAAATCTTCATGGACGCACTCCGCCTGGGAACGGCGGAGCCAATGTTGGACTCTTACCGACTAAAACCACCACGGTGTTCCTTCGACTACCTTTGGCCAGAGGCGTGGGAACCCTCTGTATTCGCACAACCACCCCCGACAGGTCCCGGCCCGCCACAAGCAGGCGAGTCCCTTCTCCCGTGTGGCTTTACGTCGGCCGTACCCTCCGAAATGCACACGGGACGTTGCGTGCCACCTCACGGGCCCCGACATGACGCAGCTAACACGACGATGTTACGGCCACGCCAGCCTCTCAAGCCTCGCCAGCCACAGGATCTACGCCAGCAACACCAGACACGCCAGCAACATTAGGCAGCAAACTACCCCTACTTCGCCGCCCGTAGGGCTTATTCTTCCTCATCCCTCATCCTCCACTGTGCCCTCTGCTAACTTCAGAGGGACACACGGAGTCACCTCCATTGGCCCAGATCGAGCCCCTCTCGTGCCAGAATATTGCCACAGGCAATAAGATCCCCCGGTCTACAGAAGAGTTACTGCTCGTGCCCAGGATGCACTGGTCCAACAATGGCTGGCCCCTCTAGACGTATCAAGGACTAGCAGCCTTCAGGCACACAAGGAGGTTTTCTGGCTCCGCACCCCTTTCCGTGACAGCTAGAAAATCTCATTGTCAAGTCTAACTATTGATGAACTAATAAGCTTCAATTTTTCTATTAAAGATGATGGCGTTTAGTACGGTATTCGGGGTATTTTAAGAACCTCTTAAAAACCCTGGTTGCATAAAATTTTCTAGTACGGTCGATTGCAATTCAGTGATAACACTTTGACATTGACAACATCTTTATTTCGTAAGCAGTAAGGGCGATTTTCGTACTGAAGTGTTACCACTGTCATGCAGTCGACTGTACTTATTTAAGAATATTTTCTAGATGAACACCTTTCGCTCCAACTTGGGCCACATCGCTTCCCAAAATCGAGTCAGTTCTATATAATTTGATTGTGCCCCAGATCGGACGTGAGTTGATTCGTAAGGTGCCAAACGATTCGCCCTTTTCGTCCGCAGAGCCTACGTGCCTCGGTCTTTGCAAATTGTGAGCGCACTTGGCATCGGAGCTAGTGAGGTTCTTTTTAAAATTTTGGTGTGAGGTAATTGAAGTGTCTATATGGACTCCGGTTAGATCCCCTTTTGAGGAATTTCATTTAATTCGAGATGTTGAATGAGGTAAGTTAAGAGGAAATGCGGGCAGAGATACTTTTGCAAATTAAGTATTTGAAGAATCTATCCCTGTTTCTTTGCGAGCGCTCGGCCTCAAATAAGTACAACTACAGCTCCGATTGAATATCCATAGTAAGGAAGTTATAATTCGAGGTTTGGTTTTCAACTATTTTTTCCTCCGAAACTTAATTGGTCCAATTTAAAAAATATTTCATAAACTGAATAAGAAGAACATTTACCGTGCCGCTGTGTTTTTATTTTTTCATTATGAGTTGTCAAATTTATACACTAGGCCTCTGTAGACAGCGGTCTAAATAGGCAATTTTGTGATTTTTGAGGTATTTTATAAATAATTTATCAACAAAAACGAAAACATAGGGACACACAAAAAGTTGATATTTGTTTTAATGTAAAAAATCATTGCTCTACGGTCAAAAACCAGAAAGAAAACAGTAGAGAGCGTTTGTATGGAGAAAAGACCACCTGCATAGTGCATTTGCTCTTACGTTTCCAACAATATGGTTGAGCTAAGCGATGGCTGATGCTCGCATCATGCTCGTGAACAGGTGCCGTCTTTCAGGACTGGTCAGCTCCTACATGCTATGGGAACTTATATAAGTTTTTGTACTGTCTGGTTATTTCTGAAATTTACCTACATTATTCTTGTAACTTGGGAGAGGCCTATGTCCAGCAGTGGACTGCGATAGGCTGAGTTGATGATGATGATGATTCTTGTAACAATGATTTTGAAAAGACTATACACACGTAGTTTCTAGCTGTTTTTTTCCCATAGGACTTACTATTTGGAACCATGCAACTAGAATTTTATTGGTCTTTTATAAGTGCTCGTTTAACTCAGTCTATGTTTTCCGAGCCTTTTTCCAATCATGTTAAGGTGGGCTTCCAATCTAACCAGATGCGGCTAAACATCAATACTTTACACGGAGCGACTGCCATCAGACCCCCGCTACCCAGTTACTGGGTAATACCGACATCCTAAGTTTATACTAGTTGTCAGACTTTTGGGCTTCTGACTTCTGACGACTGCCATAGATATATTCGTATGGCAACCGGGAGCTGTAGGAGCTTAACATGCTCTCCGATGTGCAACGAAACGGTCACCCATCCAAGGCCTGAACGCGGCTAGCGCAGCTTTACCTTGCTTGATTTTGCAATCCACGTGGTTATTGATGCTTAGCCACAAGTCCCTCAAGACCCGCGTTAAAAATAATAAAATAACATGGTAAGTATTTTTTGTGTAAAAATAAAACTCTCAGGGGTGCTTAAAAGAGCTTCTACGAGTGACGATATTTAATTGATCATCCGGCATACCCTTGGCAGTCAGTCCTACTACCAACCTGCTGACTGGCTAATCTTTTTCCCATAGCATGAGCTATGATCATTATACTGGGTGTCAGGGAAACGCTTCCGAAAACGAAGATAGGTTAGTGCTGGTGATTACTGAAACGAAAACACAAAAAAATGCGATTCTTTTTTTAGATTTAAAAAAAAATGCATTTTTTATACATAACCAGCTTTGGGCAGTTAAATAAAACTGATTTGCAAAAAAATCCCATTTATTTACGATTTTTTTTAAAGTTCGCAATGTAAATAAATGAAAAAATCGTACGATTCATCGCACAATTTGCTACTCCGGTCAACCATCGTTCCGTTATCGCATGCGATGATCGTGTTTTGACGTTTGTTTTTCTCATCTCCGGTAAATTGTATACGACTATGAACCGTAGTCTATCTTAATTGTGCCTTTTTTATGTGCCTGTCTTTATTATGTAAGTATCAGTCGGAACGAAAGTTCGTACTTCGTTTGTCGTTCGTAAACCGCGAGTAGACCTACAGCTGGCGCTGGTGAACGACATCCGCTTGTATACGCAGTCCGTGTCGTAGTGAGCGTAGGCAGGTTAGGTACGCGCGGCATGATCTCGAGTTTTGTACGCTTTACATTGCGGGATTGCAAAATATCAATTCACTAAAACAATGAGTATAAGGCTAATGGTTACTGGTATTTGATTGTGTTTAGGTAGTATAATAATAGCCTTTCAGTTTCGGGAGCGTTTCCCTGCCACCCATAGTAGCTCATAGAGTAGCTCATGTCGACACGATAGAAGAAGACAGGTTAAACATGTTTTTTATGTTTTAGTGGTTTTATCAGAAGAGTTTTTTTGTTTATTACCACGTTTTAGTCATATCTGTCTGTTCGGTACAAGCTTTGCAATCGATTTTATACTAACTTTCTGATGAGTCTTGAAACTTTAAACATAGCTTAGTACTGGATGACAATACAATATTAACTCGCATAATTTTTAAAAAGTCATATGAACCAGCTGCAGAAAAGTGTCAAAAGAAGAGACTACCTCAGCCAATACTATTACTGTACCAAGCTATAGAACAAAACGTATTAATTTCCTACATAAAAATTTGGGCACATACAAAATCAACATGGCAGCATTCGGTCACGTACATGTATTATTTTACGTCAATCTCTTTTATCTTCGCACGTTGAATAAGGCCCAAGTGATCGAAATACACGTCTCAGACGTTGCTGAGTATATACCTATGTTGTCTATTTTATTCCTTTAAGGTTAGGCCTATTGAATATTCAGGACTCGTTTGAGTCATGTAAGGAAGATTACAATCTCATTTAAAGTACGACAGTCTATTGTCACGTACTTGATAACGTATTTGATACAAATTGACTGCCTCGTTGGTCTAGTGGTCGCAAGCGCGACTGCTGAGCGTGGGGTCCTGGGTTCGATTCCCGGGTCGGGCAAAGTGTTATTGGGTTTTTTCATTAGGAAATTCTCAGTAGTAGCCCGGAGTATGGCAGGTTAATGGCAATAGGCTCGCCCCCTATTACATGGGACTATAACATAACTGGCGAAATGTGGGTGTACTATTACACCTCTGCCTACACCTTCGGGGAAATACAGGCGTGATGTTATGTTGTTGTTGTTGTTCAAGTAAAAAAAAAAATACCTTAGTATTTGAAATATTTTTCCGATCGAATTACTATTAAGTATGAATGTTGATGGCTATAAGAAAAGAGGGAGACCGAAGAAAATATGGATGGATTGTGTGAAAGATGATATGAATAGAAAGAAAGTGAACACGGAGATGACGGCTGATAGAGATGTATGGAAGAAAAAAACATGCTGCACCGACCCCAAATAAATTGGGATAAGGGCAGGAGGATGATGATACTGTTCAGCGCTTAAAAACCAAAATTGCATGCGGTGATGTGATGCACCTAGCCTGGTATCCGTCGGTCGCTATTTCCACCTTCTCCGTCTTT
The DNA here is from genome assembly GCA_949699075.1 of Asteroscopus sphinx. Taxonomy (NCBI): domain Eukaryota; kingdom Metazoa; phylum Arthropoda; class Insecta; order Lepidoptera; family Noctuidae; genus Asteroscopus; species Asteroscopus sphinx. The sequence goes on along the minus strand of OX453025.1, from coordinate 8,816,882 downwards.
TGTACTAGCCAGCAGATCTCTAGACAGTCAGTGCACGAGAATTTTTACTCCTGTACGTGTACATAATGGTTTATTTTTTAACCGACAAAAAAAGGAGGAGGTTCTCAATTCGACACGTATCTTTATTTTATTTTTTTATGTATGACCACGCATAACTTTTACAGAGTAGTCCGATTTTGATGATTCTTTTTTAATGGATAGGGCTAGATAGTGGATAGGGGATATCTCGAAGTTGGTCCCATTTAAATTTCAAAATCAAAATCCACCCCTAAGGGTAGGAAAACAGGGGATGAGTGCTTGTTTACCCACTGAATTCTTACCTGTTAATCGATTCTGTTGAAACTAGGCACACATAAATGTAGTTCTAGACACTACAACATAATCCCTTATGTTGTAGAGACCTAGAGTTCGATTTTAGTCACCAAAAAAAAAGACTTTTTAACCAAAAATTGAACCGACCAAAACAGAAACCGAAAAGCGAAAAATAAAATGAAGCTTTTAGTCTTTTCCTAACTAAACTAATTATGAGTCAGCGCCAAACAAACAATCAACGACGATCATTAAATTACTTTTAATAAATAATAATAAAAAAAAAAAAAAAAAAAACTATGTGAAATTTTCAACGATAAACAATAACTTTCCAAAAATGCGTTCTCCGCTCGACCACTTGCAACTTGCACGCACTTTGCTTGTTTGTTTGGCGCCGACTCATAATTAGTTTAGGTAGGAAAAGAATAAAACCTTCATTTTATTTTTCGCTTTTCAGTTTCTGTTTTCGTCGGTTCAATTTTTTGTTAATTTTTTTTATTTATTAAATGTACGCACTTTCTATACAATACAGCAAACGGAACGTAAAGAATTCTAATGACTGATATGGAAATGTTCAAATAGCATTGATTGCTTTAGTGACCAATGTGACTCAAATAAAAATATACATACATTACGGTATTTCAGATAACAAACAAATAAACAAACAACTTGGAGTAAGTAGAATGTATAAAGACAGTCCCTGAGACACACACATATTTACTCACTCAGCTCCCTTTTTCTCACTCACTCATTTTTTGTTTATTAATGCATAATCTTGTACCTCACTTGGCCAGCTTCCGGTCTAACCAGATGCGGCTGAATATCAGTATCTTACACGTACACGGAGCGACTGCCATCAGACCCCCATAACCCAGTTAATGGGCAATGAATTTGACATTCTTCATTCATATTCAATGGGTAATATCGACATTCTAAGGCTAGACTAGTGGGGTAATTGTGTAATGCCATACATACATACACATACATACACATACATTGACATTAGCTTTCATTTTTAAATAAAAAACAATTTTCATTGCGTGGTACATAGTTGCCGATAAGATGAATTGTCAAAACACACGGAGCAATGAACATTGAAATCCTATTGATTGCGATCGCGAGTGAGTTACGCAATTCGGCAGCAGTTGTCTGACTACCCGTAACGATTTCTATAGATATTTTTTATGGTGGTAACACTTGAATTACGAAAAGCGCTCTAACTGCTGACGAAATAAAGATGCTGTCAAGGTCAAACTGTTATCAGTATCACTGACGTGCAGTCGACTGTACCTAATAAAATTCTATTTATTATTTTCTATGCCATTTAAACAGAAAAATAAGTGCTCAAATACTGATCCACGAGCCTTCCCAACATTTCTAATACACAAAGTTTCATCAATAACATAATTACGTCACCCTCATAGATTTTTATTATAAGCAGATCCCGCCTCCAACTTTTTATTTGGCCGAGTTGCAGGTGTTGCGCCAAGTTTAGCTGTTCTGTATAATCTGGTAGCCGCTATCGTCAGCTGGTGACTGAGCCATCTATAACAAGGTCAATAATAATAATAATAATCTTCTTTATTGCACAACAAGGTTAAGGTTTAGGTAAAAGTGCCTTTAAGATTTAGTGGAGACCGAATTGACCCCTTAGAGATATTCTTAGTTTTGATTTAGTTTAGACGTATTATTTTGAATTTAATAGGTTAGGTATGTTGCTATTGTAATGTTGTTTATAGTTTTTTATTGTATTTGTCTCTTCTTTGCTTTAGAATTCCTATTCACATATCGTAGAAGTGAAGGCAAAATTCTTTTTTTTTAATACAGCATATGTTGCCATAAGACACATTCATCATCATCATCATCATCATTTCAGCCGAAAGACGTCCACTGCTGGATATAGGCCTCCCCCAAACATCGCCACAACGACCGGTCCTGTGCCTTCCGCATCCAGCGGATTCCCGCGACCTTCACCAGGTCGTCGGTCCACCTTGTGGGGGGCCTACCCACGCTGCGCCTTCCAGTACGCGGTCGCCACTCCAGAACTTTACTGCCCCATTGGCCATCCGTTCTGCGAGCAATGTGCCCCGCCCACTGCCACTTAAGTTTGGCAATTCTTCGGGCTATGTCGGTTACTTTCGTTCTCCTGCGAATCTCCTCATTTCTGATTCGATCACGCAGGGACACTCCGAGCATAGCCCTCTCCATTGCCCTTTGAGTGACTTTGAGCCTTCTTATCAGGCCCATTGTGAGCGACCACGTTTCAGTACCGTAAGTAATTACTGGCAACACACACCGGTCAAAGACTTTCGTCTTGAGACACTGCGGTATTTTGGACGAGAAGATATTGTGTAGCTTCCCGAACGCTGCCCAACCGAGTCGGATTCGACGATTGACCTCTTTCTCGAAGTTGGACTTACCTAGCTGGACAGTTTGTCCTAGGTATACATAATCATCAACAACTTCGAGTGTAGATTCTCCGATGTTTACAGGAATGGGTGCTATATGGGAATTCAACATAACCTTTGTCTTGTCCATATTCATTTTAAGACCCACTCTATCAGAAGCTCTACTGAGGTCATCGAGCATTGTACCGAGGTCCTCCATGGTCTCAGCCATGACTACTATGTCGTCGGCAAACCGAAGGTGAGTGATGTACTCGCCGTTTATGTTAATGCCTAGCCCCTTCCAGTCCAGAACCTTGAAGACATCCTCCAATGCAGCAGTGAACAGTTTCGGAGAGATCACATCTCCCTGTCTCACACTTCGCTGCAGAAGGATAGGTTTCGAGGCTTGGTCCTGTAATCGGACTGACATAGTGGCGTTTTCATACAAAGACTTTAACACTTCGATGTACCGATAGTCAATCTGGCACCGTTGAAGAGACTGTAGTACCGCCCAAGTCTCGATCGAATCGAAGGCTTTCTCGTAGTCCACAAACGCTAAACAAAGAGGCAAGTTATACTCTTCGGTCTTCTGTATAACCTGCCGCAGCGTATGTATGTGGTCTACGGTGCTAAAGCCTTTTCGGAAACCGGCTTGTTCGGGAGGCTGGAAGTCGTCAAACCTGCGCGAAAGACGGTTCGTAATGACTCTCGAAAACAGCTTGTAGACATGGCTCAGAAGTGAGATGGGCCTATAATTCTTCAGTAGAGCATTATCGCCCTTTTTGAAGAAGAGTACCACCACACCTCTGCTCCATGCCTGTGGCGTTCTTCCCTCGAGAATGACGGAATCAAACAGCTTCTGAAGGGCCTTAAGGATCGGTTTTCCACCCGCCTTCAGGAGTTCGGCCGTAATTCCGTTATCACCCGGTGCCTTGTTGTTTTTGAGCTGCTTCAGAGCCATCCTAATCTCGTACAGGCTGACGTCCGGGATATCTTCGGTATAGTGTCGGGTCAATCTAGCTCTTGGGTCGTGAGCCCGATTAACAGCGGGTGTCCGGGTGGACGTGTATAACTGTCCATAGAACTTCTCGACCTCCTTCAATAGCTCTGGCTTGGAGGATACGACTCTGCCATCGTCGGTCCTCAGTTTTGCAAGCTGGCTCTGCCCAATAGACAGGTCTCTTGCGAAGACTTTGGAGCCCTTGTTCTTCTCTATCGCGTCTTTAATACGTTCCGTATTAAATTGGCGTACGGAACACACATTCTACACACATTATGCCAGGCCTGGTCAACTCTGTATGGGCGTATGAGGATGCCTACGGGGGCTGAATTTTATCGTTGCCATATTTTGTCAAGTCATGGTTTTTTGAGGAAAGGGGTTTAGCTATAATCACCACGCCAGCCACGGCGGGTTGGTGATCGCAGTGCTGCAGCCGATTATGGTGATCTTCACCGTCGCCCACAGGTAGAATTCTAAATGGCCATAATTCTTGCTCTAAGATCCGCCCACCTAGATACTGGATGAGTCGGGCACAAGACCGCCAGGAATGGAAAAGGAGGGAAGAGGCCTACATCCAAGAATGGATAACTGACAGGCTCCAATGATGATGATGATGATATTTTGTCAAATAAATGTCCTGTGCAACGACTAGGAAGATTTTGCTGAAAATAAACTACACGTGCTCAAAATTTCAAAGATCAATTGATATTCATTATTTCTCAGTCACTGATATGTTTATAAAGATATAAATAAACATATCAGTGACTGAGAAAATAAAAATAGGTTTTTGTTCTTTTCATGAGTGGAAAATTAACAATCGTTTTTGGTAACACCAAAATATCATGGAGTTTGTTCTGTGGACATTAGTATTCTATCTTTTTAAAAAAAATTCAAGCCAACGACGTTGAGTTGAGATTATATTTTAAGGTAAATTTTTATACTGCTCAACTAAAAAAAATACTTCCATTGGATACAAACTGGAGTTTTGTCAAATAAAGCCCACACAAATTTTCAATCCCTATCAACTCTGGCCTTTATTATAGGCATTTTATAAATGCCCATATTGCATGGCAGTCCTGAAAACCCCTTTTATAGCCATTAAAGCCTGATTTATGAAAATGTCAGGATAAAAGTCAGGTAAGTTTGTTAATGTTCATAGTGTTTTCGATTATTGGTCCGTTTTTTCAGCTGTAATTTGGTAGTTATTTAAAAATGATTGGCTTTTTCATCAACTCAGCCTATCGCAGTCCACTGCTGGACATAGGCCTCTCCCAAGTTGCACCACAACACTCGGTCCTCTGCCTTCCGCATCCAGTCCCCCCAGCCACGTTCTTTAGGTCGTCGGTCCACCTGGCAGGGGGGCGCCCTACGCTGCGTTTGCCGATTCGCGGTCTCCACTCAAGGACTTGTCTGCTCCAGCGGCCATCGGTCCTTCGACTGACATGGCCAGCCCACTGCCACTTCAGCTTACTGATCCTACAAGCTATGTCGGTCACTCCGGTTCTTCTCCGGATAATCTCGTTACGGATTTTATCCTTCAAAGAAACTCCAAGCATAGCTCGCTCCATAGCTCGCTGAGCGACTTTTCGGCTTTTTTATAAGAATACATAAATAAATAATTAAATAATAAATAAATATTACAGACATTTTACACAGCACCATTTAGTCCCAAACTAAGCAGAGCTTGTACTATGGGTACTAGACAATGGATATAATACTTATATACTTTTTTTTGTAAATACATACTTATAATACATAAGAGACACCTGGACCAACACAAACACTTATGTTCATCACACAAATATTTATGTCCTGTGGGGATCGAACCCACGACCTCATGATCAGCAGTCCGACACTCGAACCACTAAACCACAGACGTCATCTATATATACATAAGCCTAAAGATTGGAATATTTTTTATAAAGTTTATAGCTATAGTGCTGTATATCACATTTTTTATTGTTGGTTTATGGGGTTGAGCTATAAACTAATAGCTCACTAGCTCCTGTCTTTACCTGAGCTCGCGTGTCGGTGGTGATATAATATCTTGATACAGGTTTTTTCTAGGGATTTATAAGGGACGACTGTGCTCATCAATTTGAACAACCTTTACTATGGGACCAGCTGTTCCCTACATTTTTCGATTTATGTGAACACAAATGTAGGGGAACAGCTGATTATAGTAATGTGGTAAGTGATTGATTGTATTCTTGTGAAAAATAAAGTTATCTTAAACCTCAAAAACTAAAGTGTTTTTCTTTGTGGGACTTTACTCATCATTATACACAAATTTTCTTATGGGACTGATTCTGACACCGTGAAAAATAAAACTTTGTTCCGTACATTTTGATCGAGTTGAGCCACAGTATACTCACAAGCGAGTGGTTGTAGTTGTCCTGACGTGCTTTGTGGCCTGGCTGGAGAGGAATGAGCGCGTCACCTGCCGGCTTACTCAGGTGTTCACCGGACACGGTTGCTTCTGTGAGTACCTGAATAGAATCGGACGCGAAGCCACGGTAAATTGCAACGATTGTGGGTATGACCAGGACACCACACAGCACAAACTGGAGGAGAGCCCTGTGTGGAGCTCTGAACGGCGGGACCTGGTCAGCTAGATCGGGCAGGATCTTTCTCTGCCAGCGGTAGTGTCGGCTATGCTAGTATATCCAATGGCTTGGAGGGCCATGGCTTCCTTCTGCGAGATCGTAATGCTTCAGAAGGAAGCAGAGCGAGATCGAAGAGGGCCGATCCCGCTCGGAGAAGGAGGCACCGGGGAGGCAACCGCCCCAGCGCAAGACCCAGACGTGCGGATGCCGCCACATCTGGCAGGGGACTTTGGGCATCGTAGACGCTAAGAGTCGCGGCATCTATTAAGTGACGCTGGGGAGGAAAGCAGTACGTGGTGGTCACATGCTACTGTGGGGGAAACAAAATTTTTTTTCCGGGACGTGCCAAAGGCATAACACCAGACGGAGCACCAGTGCGGTTCAATGGAGTTCCCGGAGCTCCTCTATTTTGTGCAGAGGATGGCCCTCGTGTGATTTTAGTCGGTAAGAGTCCGACATAACCCTCCGCCCTCCCCAGATGGAGGGTATCCATGAGGATTTCCACACGAAGAAACGAAAAAGGTATGGAACAGATGGTTTTTTTAGGTTTCAGATTTAATCTCATAGTAAAATTTATGCATAATTACGAGGAAATACCACCCTTAAAGTTCTTTTGGTATATAAAAAATTACTTAAATATAAAATAAAAATAAAAATTGGGACATATTTTTTACACAGTACCATCCAGTCCCAAACTAAGCAGAGCTTGTGCTATGGCACAGATAATATAGTAGCTATGGGTACTAGACAATGGATATAATACTTTTTTTTTTTTTGTAAATACATACTTATAACACATAAGAAACACCCAGACCAACACAAACACTTATGTTCATCACACAAATATGTGTGTCTTGACGTCGTAAATTAAATTATTATGTAACTAAATATTCTACATTTCTTTGCTAATTTTCACCAAAAAATCATACAACGTGATTGAGTAGCAAACATCCAAGCATTTTCACAATCACATTAGTGAGTAACAAGTTATTTTTCAAAACATCCTTATTTTACCAGATTCTATTTTTCTCCATTCCCTTTCGTACCAAATAATATCAATGTACATCATTGTGTCGGCTTCCTTCCCGTGTCGGATTTAGCAAATTGTCAGCGAATGTTCCCCTCATTACCTTGAGCCCTTTGTATCAGCTCGGTTTCAGTACGTCGCATATTTTGCGTTTCAATTCTCACAAATAGAACCTCTTTTCGAATGTTCGAATATATTTCGGAGGGAATATTCTAGAAATTTAAAGATGGGTCGTATTTCTAAACACAATAGTTGTATTCAAACGAATAGAAGTATTGTTGTTTGATTATGCTTATATTTTATAGCTTCATTAAAATAATTATTGATAAGAACGATAGTCAAGTATTTATATGAATAATAACTTCTTAGGGTTAATAAGTTTGTTTATGCTCTCAGTCAAATAAAGAATGTTACAAATAGGAAAACGGCCATTACAACATACCACGCTTATATAGAATCAATTTTACGCTACGGGCTTATTATATGGGGGAACAGCACGGATAGAGACAAAGCATTCATTGCACAAAAAAAATGCATCAGAGCCATTTGTGGAATCCGCCCTGACGAGTCCTGTGAACCATTTTTTAAAAGCCTAGGTTTATTACCACTTCCTTCACTTTACATTTATGAAATCTGTAGTTTTGTGTACAACAATAAGGGATTGTTCAGAAAAGCATATGAAGTAAACTCTCGTATAAAAAGGAATGCAAATAGACTTGTGTTAAATAGTATTCCTAAATCAGACAAGTATGCTAAAAGTTGTATTGTGATGTGTGTACACATATACAACAAAATCCCACTAGAACTAAAATTGTTAAACAATATTAACTTATTTAAAAACAAATTATATAAATGGCTGAATGGATATAATTTTTATGACATTAAAGACTTTCTTGAAATTAAGATATAATACTATGCACTATTCTAATTATGGATAATAACGTATGTGACGTATAATTTTAACTACTATTTTGTATTGACCAATTAATCTGTGACATTTCTATAGTTTTGACTTCGCACTTGTTAATTATTATTTTGCATGCAATTCATACATATTCTGTATAGCTGAACATGTGGACATTATATTTGTAACACCATTATACCTACCATGTTTAATGCAAATAAAGACTTATCTTATCTTATCTATCTTATCTTAGGTTTTCGCAATCACTACACATTATAATGATATTGTGAGTGACTATTGCGTGCATCGAAACGATTTTAATTAATAATATTGTACGGCAGATTAAAATATATCTTTAGAAATATCTGTAAAGATGCTTGTCATCTTAGTCTACCTGCGACCACGAAATGCTGCAAAGCATTCGAAACGTCAGGAAAACCAATTTAAATAATATACGCGATTTAATGCGGTTAAACTTTGTTTTATAACAATATCCAACTAAAATAAAATAAAACCGGCCAAGAGGGCCGTGTCGGGCCATGCTCAGTATTATAGAATTCCTAATTACAAACGAATCAAATCGAATATTAATCATTGCTATTTTAGTTTTTGCAAACAGCGCCACCTAGCGCTGAATTTAAGAACCTAATATTTTTTTTTTTTTTTTTTTATTCTTATCGGGCTTGCGTTTGACCTCCACCTCACCTGATGTTAAGCGATGGTGCGGTCGACGATGGTACACGCTTGCCCAGCAAAAACCTATTCACTCGAGTCTTGAAGACCACCAGATTATATTTCTCGGGAAATACTGACGCCGGCAAGGAATTCCACTCTTTGGCGGTACGCATGATAAAGCTATTAGCAAACCGGTTCGTGCGTAAGGGTGGAATATCTATCATATAACGGTGGCGCATCGCCGTGCGTCTGGACGTCCGATAATGGAAAGGGCTTGGGGGAATTAAATTGTGCAATTCCAACGCACACTCGCCGAAATGCATTCGATAAAAAACCGATAGGCTAGCAACTCTGCGCCGATGCTCGAGACTTTGTAGTTTGGCGTCGACCAGCGCATCGTTGCCAACGAGCCTCTTGGCGCGCCTCTCAATCGACTCGAGAGCCGCCAGTTGATATTTAGCCGAGCCATCACAGAGATGAGAGCAGTACTCCATACAGGACCGAACTTGTGCTTGGTACAAATTGAGCAGCTGTTCAGGTGTGAAGTACCGCCTCACCTTAGAGAGGATGCCCAGCTTTTTGGCAGCAAGTTGAGCCTTGGACTCTATGTATGAGCCGAAGTTTAGGGTGGATGTTAGTGACACGCCAAGTAGCTCAAGGTGGTCAGTTATCGGCATGGATGCATCACAGAAAGTTGGAGTAAGTTCAAATTGACTCCGTTTAGCAGAAAACAGGCACGCCTGGGTCTTAGCAGCATTGAACTTGACCAAGTTAGCATCACCCCATTCGGAGACAGCTTTCAGGGTCAAGTTCAAGCGTTCAACCATGGCCTCTCTAAGAGACTGGATTTGCGTCCGACTCGCTCGTGCATTGGATGTGTAACTCTCAACAACGGTGCTGTCGTCTGCGTACCCAAAGGTGCCGGGTCTTAGCAAATCATTTATGTAGAGCAAAAACAAAGTTGCGGAGAGTACTGAGCCCTGAGGGACCCCGGCATTTATAGCCAATTGGTCGGACGTGCAGCCGTCAATGACAACTCGGATCGACCGATCCCTCAGGAAGTCTGAGATCCAATTACACAGATCAGTAGGCAGGCCGAATGAAGGAAGCTTGTTTGTAAGGCTATCGTGCCAGACCCTGTCGAAGGCCTTCGAGATGTCAAGAGAAACGGCAATCGCTTCTCCGTGTTTCTCGATAGCCTCGCTCCAAATGTGGGAGGCATACGCAAAAAGATCTCCGGTAGACCGGTTTCGGTGGAAACCGTATTGTCGGTCACTCAGTAGGTCATTAGCTTCAACGTATCCTAGGAGCTTGTTATTAAGCACTCGTTCCATACTCTTACAGAGTATGGACGTTACTGAGATGGGCCTGTAATTAGCAGGGTCAGCACGACTGCCCTTTTTGGGCACTGGTTGCACATTAGCCTGCTTCCAGGATTTCGGCACTTTACCAGTCACCATCGAGAGACGAAATAGGCATGTCAGGATCGGAGACAATTCAGGCGCACAGGTTTTAAGGACTATGACTGGTATACCGTCGGGGCCACTGGCTTTGTTCACGTCAAGATTGCGTAGCGTTTTACGGACCTCCTTCTGGTGGATGCGAATATCCGACATAAAAGTCTCACATCCATTTTGTGGAGAAGGGGGTGTAGCGCCACCAGCATCGAGACGTGAAGAATCGACGAAGAGAGAGGCAAACAAGTTTGCCTTCTCCTCAGCAGTGTGGGCCAGTGACCCATCAGGCTTCAGCAGTGGAGGTAGTGAGGGGCGACAGAAGTTCGATTCGACCGACTTCGCCAGGGACCAAAACGCCTTACTACCCGACGGGTAAGAAGCAAGTTTGTTACCTATTCGGCCTATGTGGTCAAATCGAGCTCTGCGCAAAGCCTTCTTACAGGACTTGGCAGCCTTGTTGAAAGCTCTCTTCTTCTCGCTTAAGTCCTTAGTTTTGCGGTTTCGAGTTTCGACCCACTCCAGGTATGCCGTGTGTTTCAGCGCCTCAGCGCTTCTACACTCGGCCCCAAACCATGGACGAGCTTCGCCAGACATTGTTACATCAGAAAATGGAATGTAATACTCCATCCCCTGACGCAACACGTCCGTCAAGGCGCTTGCACAAACTGAAGGATCATCAGAAGAGAAGCAAGTCGGCTGCCAAGGATAAGATGCAAAAAACGACCGCATCTCATCCCAATCTGCTGCTTTGTACCGCCACACTTGCCGGATGCCTCTAGGGCTGGGATCGGGCGGAGAGTAGACGGATACAGATTTCACCAGACTGTGGTCAGAACTACCTAAGGGTGATGATACCGACAAGGAATACCGGTCTGGATCAGTTGTCAGCAGAAGGTCCAAACAGTTGGCTGTGTGCGACTTAACATCAGGCACCCTCGTTGCCCCTTGGACCAGCTGGGTGAGATTTAACGCTAAAGCCAGCTTTCGCGTCTCTCTCCCTGCGTGGTCAGTGATCTGGTATGGGAAAAGCCACTCCTGGTGGTGGGCATTGAAATCCCCCAGAATCACTAACTGGGCCGAAGGGTACCGTTGCTGGGCCGCATCCGCCGCCTCACTAAGGTACTGTGTGAGCCTGGTTGTCTCCTGATCTCCGCTATGTGAACGGTAGACGCAGGCATACATAATTTTCTCTATGCCTGTGTCAACCAAAACCCAAAGTATGGAGAAACTGGGATCTTCAAGGTTTCGGAGACGCCGATAACAGATGTCGTCCCGGGCGTACAGGCATACGCCCGCACGTGGTTTGAAGTTGTGCTCCAGGGTAAACCCTGGGTAGGAAAGGTACGACACGTCAGACGGACATCCGATCTGCGTCTCCGAGAGAAACAGGAGTGATGGTTTATCAGTCTCGAGGTGGTGGTGGATTGCAACGAGATTTGAGTGCAGACCTCGGATGTAGTGGAGGTGCACTTTGAGAGAGAGGGAGTGCAGCCGCTGTGAAACCATTTTTCTCTTGCTTCTCTTTGTCATTATTTTGGTCGAGTGAAGGAAGGTGAGGGGATGGCAGTGAAATGAGGTTCCACGCTGCTAACGTTCAGACACACACTGACAAGTCACAACATTGGGGGACTAAGCCGGAGACTGCGGGGACGCCCGAGCCCCCCCAGGAGTGTCCATCGGGCCCTCTCAACCGGTCGCCGACCGGCACGATGGCGCATCCCGGGATTTTTCGCTAGTTGGCGGGGCAGCCTTTCATGTGTGGCTAGCACACTAATTGGGCCCCCTACTACCTGCGGTTGGCCAGCGGTGCACCGTGCCTCGGATCCCGCTACCCTCCGCGATTAGCCTCCCGATGTGACAGTATCAGCGCGCGTCAGATTGGTCTGCTTGCAGTGAAACAACTATTTCGACCCATCCTCTCGAGTGGCTACACTGGGCATCGTACCGGAACACGACTGGGTCGCTTGGCGGCACGTCTTTGCCCGGTGGGTGGTCGCAAGCCGTCGGCTGAGGCCTACCACCAGTATGTCACCTAATTTGCACCACCCAGGGATCACGTGTAGGGATTCGGAAAAGGGGTACTCTCCTACGGACGTGGATGACTCGACCCCCAAAAATTTAATTTTTTAAAATATGTCAAATCAGTGTAACACAAAGTTACTTTTTGTGATTTTATTAAACAGGTAGTAACTAAAGGAGCATTATTTGCTATTATACTTTTTCTCTAAGGTCAATGACCTATGAACTAGGACGTCTTAAGTATTTTGCAGTTGTCTCACTATAACCTATAACTCAAAAATTTATAATCACATTATACTCGAAATAATTTTAAAAGAGAGTTTTTATAAAGGTCTATTAATGTGGAAGATCATAAGTTTCTACATTGCATAGCTTAGAAATGGCAGGGGGGGGGACACATTGCAAGCCACTTTGGCGGGCTGTATTTCGCAGATGGTATACCTGATAAAAAAGTGATGTATGAAACATTACCTTCATTTTAGTAGACCTATTGAATGATAACCCACAAGAGGGGGTGTAGCGAAAAAAAATTTTCATCCCCATTTCACATGTATGGGCGCTACCCCTAAAAATCTAAAATACGTTACCAAGATTTTTTTATTCTTTTAAAATTGAGATCTATATTTAAACCATTTTTTAACTAAATTTCATTTACTTATGTTTATAACTGTAGAAGTTATTAAACTGTAAAGGATTAGGACAGACGGACAGACGGACAGACGGACAGACGGACGGACATGACGAAACTATAAGGGTTCCTTGTAGGACTACGGAACCCTAAAAAGACAACTCATTACATACGCAGGATATTTCCATTATTATTTATTTGTTATTTTACACACTGTCATACATGATTAGATATCAGAATATATGCATTTTCATGTTTGCATATGCAAATGTGTAACTCGATATTAATGGCAATGTAGCACCCAAGTGGCGCCCCCATCAGTAAATAAATTAATACTCGCTGAATACATCATTTATCGAAAATTTGTTTTTAACTACTGAAGTACACGTACTGTAATTTAATCAGAAACTAATAACTCTGTAAATTATACTTCCCTGTAGTTGTAGAAAGCAAAACTGTGAAAAACTACCACTTTTGGCATTTTTTCGATCTATAACTACAGCGAACTGTATTTTACAGAGTTAATAGTTTTTGATTAAACTACAGTACCTGACTTCGATTTTTAAAAACGAATTGCAGATAAATTCTTCTTCTTCTTCGTGTCGATGGTATTTCTATTTAAGCAATCTATTGGGTCACACTTGGCAAGCCCAAACCTTTGCCACTTCAACGGCGTTATCAGTGGCAACGCAAAGGTCGCCCAGGCTACAGGTTTCGAGACACAAAGGGCAGTATAAGAGGTGACTCATCGATTGGGGGTCAGTGCCACAACCACAATGGTTTAATAACCTGGCAATATGCTGAGCTGGACACCCATTTGTCACAATTTTGAGACACACATGGCGCATGACTGTCAATGACTTTTTTCCTCGCTTTGTTACTTCTTCACTATATCTATTTCTTGTTCATGTATATTTCTTTTGTATGTGTCTCAGTTGTGTCAAATAAATATTGTTCTTTCTTTCTTCTTTCTTTCACACCCTGTCGCTGTTTTTTCAATATAGCCCCACTTGGCGAGATTGGACTTGCTTCTTCCTACTTGAGTTCGTAGTCGGTTTAGTGACTTCCAGGCTGACCAGGGAAGGTTATATCCTGCAGGAAGGTGCTCACTCGGCTGGATATAGTGAGCGGGTGGAGAAAGTGTCTTCAGCCACAGTTTACGACGGGCCTCAACCGGGCACTATGCCGATTTTAAAAAAAACTAAGCCGACTTTTTAACCCTTGTGTTGGTAATAAGCGCTAAATAGTGGATGTCTTGCATCAGACTCTTGTTTGTGCTTTTCCACTGCGCACGCAACCTCTCTACGGACTTGTGGGGGCGCTATACCAGCTGTAGGATAAAGTACACCAAGTGGAGTCGGTTTGAGGCAGCCTGTGATAGTTCGGCAAGTTTCTTTTAGTGCAACATCTACTTCTCTGGAATGGGCGGAACGGTGCCACACTGGGCACGCATATTCACCCGCTGAAAAGCACAGTGCTAAGCCAGTAGTTCGGAGTACCGTAGATGAAGCACCCCAGGCAGTTACGTCAGTAAGGCGCCTAAGCAGGTTGTTGCGGGAACCGACCTTTTGTTTGGTTTTCAAACAGTGGTTTTTAAATGTCAGCGCTCTGTCAAGGGTGACTCCTAAATAAGTAGAATTATTACTATGATTAATAGTGACTCCCTGCCATTTAATGTTAAGCGTACGTCTAGCTTGTGGTGCCGGACTTAAAGAATAGCACCACCCTTATCTCTTCTCATGGGTGTCGTAAAAGGCGACTAAGGGATTCACCAGAGGATGGGCAGCAGCGTTCTCTGAGTATTAAACCAACCAACTGCGATCGCCAAACCGCCTGCCAAGCTTGGCGATTATGGCATATCCCCCCCCTTAATTGGGGGAGGCCTATGTCCAGTAGTGGACTTCTTTCGGCTGAAATGATGATGATGATGATGTACGTCTAGCTTCAGATAAATTAGAAAGAAAGAAAGAAAGAGAAAGAAAGAATGAGAGCTGTACTTTGTTACTGATCGTGTTTATTTTAGAAAAAGTAAGTGGTAAATTATATGCTGCTTTATATAAAACGCGATTCTTAAAGCAATTAAGAAAAATAACGCATATTTATATCAACGTCACAGGTCAGTGAAATCCTGCCTCGAGAGGTATCTCCAAAAATGGTGTCATATTTTAAATTCTGTCCATTGAAGTCGTCGTAGACGTAGAGAGGTCGTTTTCGGCTTACAAAATAACAAATAATATAATATTATTATAATATTGGGTGACAAACGTTAAAAGTTTGCGCTAGATTCAGAAAAATACTTGATAGTGTATTTTCACAAGAATTATTCACTCTTCACATTCCATAACAACATGGACTTTTATTTTACTTTATTAGTGCATATAATCCAATGTCTATTTGTTTAAATAATTTGTCAAAGGTTTTTTTTTAATATATACATTTCCTAGGAAATGTCTCTATTTCCTAGGAATTGTATACAATACTTAATGGTACTAGAAAATGTAAAAAAAATAACGTTAAAACGTAAACGTTAAACGATATATCGTAGATAATTTACTCTAAGAGCAAGATTTTTTGAGTTTGATCCGATGATTTCCGATTGCTGTTTAGATTTATAGAATTCCTGGGAAATGTGTATAGTAAAATATACTTCACACATTTCTTGTTGAATTTAGGTATTGTAGGAATTCTATATAATAACGGATTACATACATTCCCGATGACATAATATATTAGGTACCTATATTAGTTATTTACACCGTAATATTTAGGTAATACAACTTCTATGATTATTCATAAGTTAAGCGAACTATTTAGAGACATCCGCATATTATTACACGAGTGACGACAAGTTTATGACATCACATCCGTCACTCAGATGTGGATGTCACACTAGAATGTAATTAGGGTTGGCAGAAATTCTAGGTAGTCCTATTAGTGGCAGAAGTTCAATGGCTAATAGAAGCTAGTTTTTGGCACCTACACTCTTTTCCTGTTTTTTTTTTATTCCACCATTTGATCTTATTTTATAATAATAAAAATAATAATAATTATTGTAATTATAATTTAATTTATGTAACGTCCGGAAATCTTAAAGCACAACAGCAACCACTGCTTAATTTGGTTAAGGTTTTCTTCTTGGCAACCAAAGACGGAAATTAAATGCTCCGTTGAATTTTCCATCTCAACTCATAAGATGTTACAAATATAAGCTAAAGAAAATGTATGTATTGGCACAAACAATAAAACAGCTGAGTATAGAATGAACAATCCTAGCCAGCACAAATCTGGAACAACCAACATACCGAATTTCATAATGCTTTCTTCATACCAAACGACACCCCTGGGATAAAATTCCAGCACAGCCTTATTCATCCGGAACAATGCACGACAAAATAAATTCTGATAGAATACCGAAACACAGTTCACCTATTCGATTATAAAGTTTTCCGAATTCGTCAACCCTAGTTGTGATTCAGGGCGTGTGGCAATGTGGTGTGTTTGCAATAAAAGAGCAATACGGTGCGCAGCGGTCGACACCGCCGCGATATTTGGCATCGTTGTACTGCAGACTGGTGGGTAGAATAGAATAGATTTGAATAATAATGGTATCGATTCCCTTGTTCACAAACTAAACTTATTTTAAGCTATCGCTCTCTTTTACTAATAGTAGATGCAAGAAAGGGATAACAAAAATTTTAGTACTGTCAATTAGTTTACGTATTCCACTTCTTCGTATTTATAGTGGGCACGTTCCAAGATCACGACTAAACCTGTATGGAAATGTTTAATTCCGACTAATTTTACAGCACTAATATTGTTGCCATCCCTTTCCTGTATCTACTATTAGAGTAAAACACGAATAAGATATTGTTGAATTAATTTGTGTATTGTTTCCTCGCAAATGAGAGAAAAGTACTATACAAGTCTTAGCCGAAATAGAAATTAACGGCCTCATTTATTTAAAAAGGACTCGGCTGGCGTCTCGTCATTTTAAAATCACTTCGGAAGTGCTTGGTTTCGCCTCGTACGTACTTCCAATATTACTCGGCCGTCAATTGCCTCATTTCAGGCCTCGTAGTAATGTACTATTGTTACATCACTATCCGTTACTAGTAAAAATATTGAAAAATGGTTACGTTGACATTTGATAAAGGTTTGTAAAAATCAATAGAAAACTGAGTTAGAACAGCAAAATAGAATAGACGCTGTATATTCGATATCTCTTCCCCCAGTAATCCAGTGAATTCCAATGTTTGGAATTCATAAGCCTCTCCAATGTTTGGAATTCATAAGCTTTACAATATTTTGCTGTAAGCCCTAGTTATTATGATTCAGGGGTGTGCGCCCGTGCGGTGTCGGAATCCCAGACAAGATTTCTTCGACGGTTCGACTGCAGGAATCTTTGGAATTTATTAGCTGCTGGTTTTCCTCAAACTATACTTGGTAAGGTTATTTATGTATTATGTATGTTTATCTATTATGTATTAGGTTGTTTATGTATTATGTGTTGTGTAGTTTAGAATATAAATCTTTTTTATCTTTGAAATTCAACAATAACATCATAACATCACGCCTGTATTTCACCGAAGGGGTAGGCAGAGGTGTATATTACACCCACATTTCGCCAGTTATGTTAAAATCCCATGTAATAGGGGGCGAGCCTATTGCCACTAACCGGGTAAAAATCCAAACTCCCGGCTGCTACTGAGAATTTCCTAATGAAAAAACCCAAATAACACTTTGCCCGACCCGGGAATCGAACCCAGGACCCCACGATCAGAAGTCGCGCTTGCGACCACTAGACCAACGAGGCAGTCGTAATTCAACAATAGTTGTGGTAAAAGGCAAATAACACAAACTTAGAATAGTTAATATATAATAATATAATATAGTTTCTACATATAGAAACCAAGATCGCGCGGACAATTTGAATCAACTAAATTGGAGACACAAATGTCTCCGTTCAGTGCGGCGCGCGTGTGTGTGTTTCGGCGAACAATTTACATGCCCCTTGCTGATCAGTGGAGAGGATTTTCGG
Organism: Asteroscopus sphinx; assembly: GCA_949699075.1. NCBI lineage: Eukaryota > Metazoa > Arthropoda > Insecta > Lepidoptera > Noctuidae > Asteroscopus > Asteroscopus sphinx. The sequence goes on along the minus strand of OX453025.1, from coordinate 8,798,832 downwards.
GTCGTATAGCTCAATCCAATGGTTTGGTCCCGAATCGAGCAAATGTTCGGCTATGGCAAATTTGTCCACTTGACGGCGCCTTACCGCTGCGAGTGTGTAATATTACTAACTTACTTCTCTGGCTCAGCGATCTAAAATGAATCATGGCTGCCGAAACGAGAATTCTCTGCCTTGCACGATCTTGTGCGATATCTTGTTAGTTGGTAGCTTAAAGCTCATGTAGATCCACCTCCAAAACATCTCCCCAGCGATATTTGGTGTGACCGAATAGTCTACATCCGATTGATTGGCCCAGATGCGCTCTTTTGGCTCCTCGATACTCCCCCATAAGTTTGACGTGGCTGAACCATCGCAGACGTTGTGCTTTAATAATATTAGGCTCGTTCACCAGCTCTTCGATTTCGGCATTCTTCCGGATTCTCAGCGTACTATACTGTGATTTTGTCGGACCCAGGATTTTACGGAGTACTTAATAACAAATAATGCAAAAATGTAACATTTTTTATTTAATAACCAACTCGGCTGTGTATGATTCCACAGACCCAATATCCCACTACCGGGTCTACGCCTACCATAAATTTTCCTTTTACCTCCGTTCTGTGCCAAATACATCCACGTTAGACCCGCTATTTTTATCGTTCCGTACCCAAAGGGTGCAAACGGGACCCTATTACTCTCGCTACGCAGTCCGTCCGTCCGTCTGTCTGTCACAGGGCTGTATCTATATAACGGTAATAGATAACCAGTTGAAGTTTTCACAGAATATGTGTTACAATATTTTTACAATGTCGTCGACCCCTCTCGTCAAGTCTAAATTATTACTACGTCTACTCGCCGACGGTATTGAGACGCGAGATTGTGGTAATACTGAAAACTTTGCATTTGAATGGCCTGGTTTTCCGTGTTGGGTTTATACCGAAAGCGAGTTCCCTTGTTCGGTTTCGTATTCATGCTGCTAAAAATTGCTGGAAGAGACGCCCTTCGTATAATATTAATTCCCGTTTTGAAACTGGCTAATGAAAATATTCCGGATTGAAATAGGTAATTTCGCTAACTGAATCCAGTAGCCCGCACCTCTGGTTTTTAGAATTCATGTGCAGATCAGAATTTGATTAGTACTTGCTTTAACGGTGGAGGAAAACATCGTGAGACCTGGACACTTGAGAGTGCTCCAGTAGACTGCTTAGATTGTAAAATATCATCATCATCATCATTTCAGCCGAAAGACGTGTACTGCTGGACATAAGCCTCCACCAAAAGGGGGGTTATGCTATAATCGCCACGCTTGACAAGCGTGTTGAATATCGCACTTGGTTAAATAAATACTCAGAGAACGGTAATGCCCATCCTCTGGTGAACCCCTTAGTCACCTTTTACGACACCCACGGGAAGAGTGGTGCTGTTGCTTTTCTTTGTGTCCAGCATCACACAAAACATGTAAAATATATAATCCCTTAATTGCCTTTTAAAGTCTTCAAAGTGGAAATACTAATAATTATAACCTACAAACAGTTTTTGCATCCGCATTTCTTAGCAATCTGTGTCATTTTATCCATTGAACGTAGTACAAAGTCAATATCCTGCATCCTGCTGTACTGTGTAAATCTGAAGAACATCACTCAAAATATATTGTTCACTAGCTCTGTCAAATGGTTCAGTGTGTACTCGTTTCCTTGAATTAACTGTGTGTTTATAGATTGAATGGAATTGGAATGTGGTCGATAGGTCGGGACATTTACAGTGCACTCTCTATACCCTCACTTTCATATGGGATGGTAGTCCGACATGACCGGAGAGAGATCAGGCGCAAGACCAACGACTTTATGTACTCTCCGAGGCACGAAGGTGTAGCACCGCCAACTTTCTGACTCCAGGCTGCTATGCTAGTGAGAAATTTTCTTGACAGAAAAATCCCAATAACAATTTTTGCCAAATCCGGGAATCAAACCCAGATCTTCTGATCGGCGCTTGAACACGTTACCGCTAGACCACCGAGACCTCCAATCAAATATACAAAAGATGCACGGTCTTATACAAAATCAAACACAAAAACGTCTCCGCGATAAAATGTACTAGTAATCATGTTTACGACAGCAATAAGTACGACACTCCATCCTGTTTGCGCAATTGGAGTATAGTTTTTTTTTTTAGTATCGCGAAAAGTATCACCACTAGCGCGGTCGTGAAGCGACTGAGAGCGAAACTGTGCATGCGACTGATTATTGCACAGTTTCGATGGGGCCGTTTTTCGAGCGGTGATCGTGCATCTATGATATATTTGATCGTTGACCGAGACAGTCTATAAAAGGTAGGAAAAAAGAACTCAAGTCCTGGAAGTTGATATTTCAAAACCACTAGGGAATCGATTGGTATGTTTTTTATATCATATCAAAACATGCAAACAAAGTTGTTGCGTGTTGTTCGTCACTGCGAACACGGCTTTAGATTTATATCATGGTACCTTCCTCGTGGCATACTACTGCATACAATAAAAGATCTGTTCTGTGCTTCTATTTCTCCTTCTTAATCACCACTATACATTAACGCTATACATCAGAAACAATACTGCCTTACCATTTGGTGGCGCATTAAAAACCGTTCAGGCTACAATGTTCCGCTCCCCATTTACATACGCGCTTGCTCCCCGGGTTTAATAGCTCGCGGGGCTTCTAAAAGAAATACGGTTCTTAATTTAACGGAATTTAGATGAAGACCATAAGTTGTTTCGGGATTTTTTTGGGGGTTCAGAAATTTTACTTTGTTTTTGACCGATATAATCTAACTGTATTTAAGGAATCTGCCTAAATACGTAAATTGGATGCAGAGGGCGAAGGACAGAGCGTTGTAGCGTAATTTGGTAGAATTATATTTCCAGCAGTGGACTGCGATGGGTTGAGTTGGTTATTTGATTGAACTTGTATAACTATAATACACAAAAATATTGCAATTTTAATTAATTAAATACTGCCCCACCGTCTTCATGGCCATTGTATCACTAGGTACTTCTTTTTGCATTAGCATGTCAGCGTACTACACGATAATAACTCATACTGCCGTTGCAATGGGCCGGCCATACTAGCCGAAGAACCAATACTCATTGGGGTAGTCGTTTTCGTGAATGGAGACTGCAAAATGAACTCCTACTCAATTGAATCTTTAAGTTCGTTTTCAAAGTTCTGTCACAGAGTAACGATGTATCTCTTTATACTGTGGTTCTGTCTACCAAGCCGAACTATCGGGCTCAGTAAAACACAATATTCCAACGCGATTTTGAGCACCAATATTTTAATGACCCTCTGAAAAATGCCACTTCACGAGGGTTTTACTCATTCTAACATTATAAATAATTATAAAAATATTTTAACTATTTATTTATTTTGAGACTTCTTTAGCTCACAGAGATTTTATAGGTCTGAACTTTTTCGTTAAAATCTACATTTAATAAGAATATTTTCGCCTTGCAATTTTTGTCGACTTGAATTTGGGCTGTTAATATATACTATGTATACTTTATAGGTACTTATAATGAAATGGTGCTTGTTAATATGTGGCTCTCCCCACCTACTTATTATACATAGTACCTAGAATTTGAGCTCTTAACACATTCTGTTGATATAATCCGCGAGTCTAAAGATATCCATGTCATGTTATCTCAGGAGCTGAGAAGTTGCTTGTGATGCCGTGCGATCACTCAGCTTTAGGGTGACTCAATGTAGAAGTTACGTTAATATGTGCGGAAAATTGTCGGAAGAAACAAATTAATACGTTATTTTTTTTGTATTTTTACACCAGCTTTTTACTTAAGAAGACCTATTTTAGAACTGGTGCTGAATTGCGTAACTCGCTCGCGATCGTAATCATCTGGATTTCAATGTTCATTGCTCCGTGTATTTTGACAATCCATGTTATCGGCAACTACGTACCACGCAATGAATATTGCTTTAATTTCAAAATGAAAGCTAATGTCAAAGTGAATAAATACATTACACAATTGCCCCACTGGTCAGTGTTCTAATACATAAATTGTATTGTAATAAAATTGATCTCACAAGTAATTTATGACACAAAACGAACATAAGTTAAGTTAAAGTTATAAGTTGCTTGCTTGTGTTTATCACTGTGTTTTAAATGTTGCGCGTCTTTAACTGTGACAATAAACTATTTTTCTTTCTTTTCTTTTCTTTAACATATTTATAACGAAAATAATATAATTAAAAAAAAACTTACCCATTTTAGGGGTAGATGGTTTGAGGTGGTGGAATGAAGGTCACTTGTTGATTGATAGATATACTTCACTTCTGGTACCAGATACATATTAATATTATATACTACATAATAACTACGACCTAACGGATTGGCTGCGGGGAGACGACTCTGCGCCGCGCTAATACAATTGAGAGCCTTGTACTAAATCAATGCGTCAGCAGTGTCGCTACAATATTCCCCCACTTTAAAAAAAAAAAACTTTTTTTAAAAAACATAATACAAAATCAATCAAAAACTAAATATAACAATCAACTCTATAAAACAAGTAGTTACTATCTGACTTCAATTAAGCGGAACTCTACAGTAAACACACGAATCGTATTACTGGAGCGCCAATTCTTACAATGCAAGCTCAACAGAAATGCGATAGCGGTTGACGGTCGGTCGATACATGGGACTTGAATACAACAAAATAATATACCTATCACGATTCACTACTGACAATTATAAATTCAAAAAATACCGATACAATTTTAACACAAAATCACAAGACGTTTCACTCAATTGGTGCTTCTGTTGCTCTTCGTATGACGCTTGTGCGAAGCTTTTCGTACGAAGTAGCGTAACGCATTCCACAGGTTCTGCCAGCGACGTTTCACCAGTATAAACTGCCTCAGCTCTCGTCGGAGTATGCTGCGTACCGACATCTTGGTGCGGAATTTAGTCTCGCCCCCAAGGTTAATACGCCTTACGCCTTGACGCACCCACTGTTATATAGTGGCGTCGCCGTGTACCGCTCCGGAAAATCCTATGCTGGCCATATCTTCTAGTAGTCGCTCCTGTCAGCAGATCTGGAGTAGTACGTCTTGTGTCCAATGTCCAACATCTATTGTCTTCCAGGTGTAGTTAGGCCGTAAGCCCCTTTGGCCGATGCGAAAAGGGCGAGTCGTCTCCCGTGATGCGTGTTCAGGTTACCTCCATGTTTGAGCATCGTCTGCTGCCACGCTGCACATGCGCGCTCTTCGTTGCTGACCATGTGCGCGTGCGTCGATGCCACGTTGTCGGCGTGCGCGTACTCCGTAAGTACTCACGCTGTCTTCGCCGAAGGTTACGTGTTCAATGTCGAAAGGTCACCAGTTTAGGGTAGATGAATTGCGGTGGTGGAATGAAGGTCATTTGTTGATAGATAGATATACTTTATACTTCACTTCTGGTACCAGATACATATTAATATTATAGACTACATTATAAGTACGACCTAACGGATTGGCTGCGGGGAGACGACTTCACTGATATATATTATTTCAGTCCCGAATTACATGTATAGGTACACGAGTTTACACTACGGCAGGAGGTAGACGACTGTACGGAGGAAACGTCACTGGATCGCTTTTGCTATGCAAGCATGTTATCGCGTTACGTTTCCAGCCGCTACACCCATAAAATGTTAAGTCGTCGTCGTTTTTCATTACAAATTTTCATAAAAAGAAAATATTATTAAGTAATAAAACAAAGTTTAACCGGATTATATCGCGTACCTATATATATTTTTTTTTTGTAGTGATTGCGAAAATCTAAGAAATTGTTATTAAGTAATTTAAAAAAATCAAAAAAATATAACTTTTAAACCCTACCTTGTGAAAACAAGTGGCTGCTTTGTCAACCAAAGTAAATAACATTAAACGTATTTTTTAACCGACGAAAAAAAGGAGGAGGTTCTCAATTCGACGCGTATATATATTTTTTTTTTTTTTTTATGTATGACCACGCATAACTTTTTACAACGTGGTTCGATTTTGATGATTCTTTTTTTAATGGATAGGGTATATCTCGAAGTTGGTCCCATTTAAATTTCAAAATCAAAATCGACCCCTAAGGGTAGTAAAACAGGGGATGAGTGTTTGTTCACCCACTGAATTCTTACCTGTTAACCGATTCTGTTGAAATCTGACACACATAAATATAGTTCTAGACACTACGACATAATTGAGACCTGGAGTTAGATTTTAACCACAAAAAAATGAAAAATAAAACTTTTTAACAAAAAATCGAACCGACGAAAACAGAAACTGAAAAGCGAAAAATAACTAATTATGAGTCGGCGCCAAACAACCAATCAACGAAGATCATTAAATTACTTTAAATAAATAATAAAAACAACGTCACATCAAATACAACGTGAAATTTTCAACGATAAACAATAACTTTCCAAAAATGCGTTCTCCGCTCGGAGCCTCGGCCACTTGCAACTTACACGCACTTTGCTTGTTAAAAGTTCGTTTGGCGCCGACTCATAATTAGTTATTTTTCGCTATTCAGTTTCTGTTTTCGTCGGCGCAATTTTTTATTAAAAAGTTTTATTTGTTATTGCTGATCAAGTTTTGAAACAGGGCTGTCGTGTTAGAATACTTCTGTTGTGTTTGACTCTAGTTATACCACGTCTGTGACAAACGAACGTGATTTGACTGCCAACTTTTATTACTCGATTGTAGCTCCTACATTTTGTCGAGCTGGCCTTGTATTCCCAGCTTACACCGTCAGGGGAATTAACTCGGGTGTAAAATTTACCCTTCCCTGTATTCGGTTAAATTCGGTTTCCGTCTATTTAACTTAATTTTACTGTTTTATTTGTTGAACAATGCGATATTGTTTGGTTTGTTTCTCCGTGTTGTGCATTTTACTTCTTCTGACGAATGCAAATTATTGTTTACTGTATTCATTGGGAAATGTTTGGGATTTTCGAAAAGTTTGTTGTTCATACCAACAAAGCTTGTAGGATTAGCTAGATGAAGTGACAGCGAGCTTGGCATGTCTGTCGGAGGTTTGTTGCCCGTTGGAGCAGACGATTCCTTGAATGGAGACTGTGAGACGGCAAACATAGCGTAGGGTGCCCCCTCAGCCAGGTGGACCTATGACTTGAAGGACTTCTTCTTCTCCGACTTGGAGAATCGAGTGTAGTGGTGCAGCTTGGGAATGCCAATGTCCAGCAGTGGACTACGATAGGCTGAGTTGATGACTGCGAGATGAGTGTAGGAAAGTGTGTTTATTTGCATTTCTTAACTATCTTTAATTATTTTAATTGGCTTGCAACCGTTTTAATTAAAGTAATAAATAATCATTTTATTTGGCATGTCTATAATGTGTAGTTGATATAACTGAAAACCTCATAAAGGGGTCATTGTACTAATCAGTATGAAAGAACAACTTGTTCTCTGTTCGCTTAACTCTACAAAATGTAGGGAACAGATTGACGTGTTTTTTTTCGCGATTATAGCATTGGTCCCATTGCTAAATGGTCCCATAGTAAAAGTTGTTCATACTGATGAGTACAATAACCCTTTAATGGGTGTTCAGTTATTTCAATTACACGTTGTACACCGAAGTTTAAAATAACCGACCCTTAAAAGTAATTAAAAATGTATATACCTACCTACTTTGGAAGTTCTAATTCCGTATACATTAAGTATTCAGCATATTAGCGTAGGATTCGTTGACAGACAGCCAACCGCGGCTTAACAGGTCCCCGTAATTTGTGCTAATTGCCCTTGAGTCGATTATTGTGTTTATTTTTAGTGCTTTTTAAAACATTTCCGTAGGAACACCTCCCAAGCTCTTTTCGGAAACGTTTTAAAAAATTTAGGCTAGGCTTTTATTGCTCAAAATAGATACAATTACGTATCTGCTGTGAAAATACTTATAATTATATTATTACTAGCCAACGCCCTAGGCTTCTCTCTGGTGGTGGTGTTGATAAAAGAGTTCACGATTGATTCGCATAAAAGAAGCACGGCGAGATCCATACATAGATTTTTAGATAAGTTGGAATAGTTTGCCTCGTTGGTCTAGTGGTCGCAAGCGCGACTGCTGAGCATGGGGTCTTGGGTTCGATTCCCGGGTCGGGCAAAGTGTTATTGGGTTTTTTCATTAGGAAATTCTCAGTAGCAGCCCAGAGTCTGGATTTGTGCCCGGTTAATGGCAATAGGCTCGCCCCCTATTACATGGGACTTATAACATAACTGGCGAAATGTGGGTGTACTATACACCTCTGCCTACCCCTTCGGGGAAATACAGGCGTGATGTTATGTTATGTTTTTTTTTTGGAATAGTTTTACTATTTCCCTAAAGAATAATTTTCGGCATTTAAAATAAATAAATATTTTTGGGATATTTTACACATCACTACCTAGTCCCAAACTAAGCAGAGCTTGTACTATGGATACAAGACAATGGATATAAAAAATGTATAATTTTTTTTTTTTTTTGTAAATACCTACATACCTATAATACATAGGAAACACCCAGACCAACACAAACACTCATCATGTTCATCACACAAACATTTGTGTCCTGTGGGAATCGAACCCACGACCTCGTGATCAGCAGTCCGACACTCGAACCACTAGACCACAGACGTCGTCAAATATTTTTAAATACCCGCAATAAAAATTTAATTAATCATTCCATTGTTATCATTACAGATTTAACATCTACCCGCGGTAGGAACCGCGGGTAGATGTCAAATCTGTGGTTATCATTGAGCTAATTTCTAAACGTGACTTAAATTGACAGTTGGCTGTACGACGCGTTCAGAACTTAGCTCAATTTTTAATTATTTACTTTGAAATATTATTATTTTTCAGAACGGATGACCGATGGGGCCATGGGGCAGTAAAGTTCTGGAGAGGCGACTGCGTAATGGGAGGCGCAGCGTGGGTAGGAGCCCACAAGGTAGACCGATGACCTGGTGAAGGTCTTAGGAATCCGCTGGATGCAGAAAGCGCAGGACCGGTCGTTGTGGCGATGCTTGGGAGAGGCCTATGTCCAGCAGTGGACGTCTTTCGGCTGAAATGATGATGATGATGATTATTAGTATTTTTCCGGCGTTCTAAAAATATTTAAATGCCGAAAGTTATTCTTTAGGGACCAAGGTTCAATATTAAAATTATTCAACCTTCTCTAAATATCTTTATTTTTTTGTACAAAATTCGCCATGATTCTTTAATTTCATAATTAATTATGGCATACTTTTACTTTTTGATTGTTATGCATATTTATGGCATGCGGTGCTCTTCTGTAAGTAATGGGGCACTTAGATTAAGTTTAAAATCTGTTAATTATTTCATGTACAGTGTACTCATTGTTGAAGAGCCAAATAAATAAATATTAATTCCGAATAAATGTATAGGCATAATTTTTTAGCCCAATGTTGATTGGGAATAAAAAAATATGTAAATCAAAGGGATCCCAATACAAAGATTGATGAGTTGTTGTGGAATACACTGACATTGTTCATCTGTATCCTAATCCATTCAGCCGTATCAGTGTGATTGAAGGACAAACAAACAAATAAGTATCCATACTTTTGCATTATTACAATAATACTAGCTGACACCCATGACTTCGCTCCCGGTTTTCTTCATACAAACTTTCAAGCACCATTTATCACTCTTAGGGGCAAGTTCACCCAGAAGATAACAGATGTTTATGTAAAAACCAGATGTTTAACCCGAACTTTGGTGTTCACCAACGATAAACAACTGTTATATCACAATAATCAATCGATTTTTCTAACCAAAGTCGGGGACGTCGTTTAAGTACTAACCGGGTATTTAAACATGACATTTTTGACGTTTGATGGTTGAAATTGTTGAGGTTATTCATTGATATTCTGTATTTCATTGTTTTTCGTAATTTTAGAAGAGTCTATGCTGCATAAAATATTAATATTAGGATTATACGATTTGACGACCTCTGTGGTCTAGTGGTTCGAGTGTCAGACTGCTGATAACGAGGTCGTGGGTTCGATTCCCACAGGACACAAATATTTGTGTGATGAACATAAGTGTTTGTGTTGGTCTGGGTGTGTTGCTTATGTATTATAAGTATGTATTTACAAAAAAAAAAAAAGTATATACGTATTATATCCATTGTCTAGTACCCATACCACAAGCTCTGCTTAGTTTGGGACTAGATGGTGCTGTGTAAAAATGTCCCAAAGATATTTATTTATTTTATTTATTTTATTACTCTCCAATATAACAAAACAATTGCATTTTATCATATTCGTAAAATTTACAATAAAAACCGAATAAAATAAGGGCCGGAACACGTTGCCGTTTTTCGAGCGTGCATTTTTCTTTTACGAACATAAACAAAGAAAAATTTTGCTTATGCTTTGAGAAAACTTATGAAAGATGTGTAAACATAACTGTTTTTGTCGTATTGAGGTAGTACGTAATTTTTTTTATTTATAATTTTTTGTATAATTAATAAAAATAAAAATGAATGCGGCTGATAAACGATGCTCGCACGAAACCTGCACAATGTTACCGCTACTTTTGGGTAAGCACAACTACCAGAATTTTATCATGTTTCAAGAAACGCGCCCGCCCGATACACTTCGAGTTTATTGCGGCCTAATATTCAAACATCAAAATGGCGTATTTAATTGGTTGCTATGGCAACCAAGACCGCTTATCCTGCCAAATTAAAAAGATATGTCAAATGTATAGAGTAGCATTATACTAGGATTTTATATTTTGGAAGAGTTACCTGATATGCAACCGTTTTATATTGTCGTTCTTTTCATAGTGTTGTTGCCATTTAGTTACCATTTTGATTAATCGTGTTACATCATTCGTTCTTTCATTCCCAGAACGCTCGGTTTCAGAATCAATGATCGCATAGGAGTCGTGAACACGAAAATTCCCGCGTCCCGGTTAAACATCTGTTGTTGAATAACAGGTTGATTTTGCAAACAGTGGTTATTTCATTGTCCGCGAACTCGGCCCTTAGTGATTGAATTTTCAAAAATCAGACGAAGTGGACGCATCCGCAATAGTTTTTGATGAAAATAATAATTTGGCGTGGCAACGGAAGCTACTCATAAAAAAAAAATTGAGATATTTTACATAGCGCCATCTAGTCCCAAACTAAGCAGAACATGTACTATTGCAGTTGTTATGAGCAAAGTGTAACCCCTTAACATCAGGTGGGCCTTTAGTTCGTTTCGCCATCCTATTTAATGTAATTACAGATAACGGAATATAAGGAGATCGGGCAACCTGGTTTGCATGGAGTTCGACTATCGCAAGCTCAACTTACACACACAACGCAACAAACGCATCAATAAATTACGAAAAAAGCACGCACACATATAAAACACGCACACTTGTATCCTTACGGAATTTTGACGATAAAATAAAATTTTCTTACAAACTAGTGCGCATACTCACTCGGATGCAACTGACGTGAACTAGCGGCAGTGTATGTCCGCTGTGCATACAATGGTCAGCCTTTATGCGGTGGCTTGTCCTCTCTCTAGTGAATACTAGAGAGAGGACAAGCCACCGCATAAAGGCTAAACAGAATTGTTGCTCTGAGAATATAACTGTAACTGTATGAATTACTCAGGTATACAGGTTTCCTCACGCCACATTTGTCTTAAAATAATGGATTTTTATGTTAATCCAGTAGAAATCCTTTTCGCCAACTTTTAAATCAAATTTACGATGAAAAGATCTCTAATCTATTGAAATGCAATGAGTCAATCAATCAATCAACTCAGCCTATCGCAGTCCACTGTTGGACATAGGCCTCTACCAAGCTGCGCCACAACGCTCGGTCCTCTGCCTTCCGCATCCAGTCCCCCCCAGCCACGCTCTTCAGGTCGTCGGTCCACCTGGCAGGGGGGCGCCCTACGCTGCGTTTGCCGATTCGCGGTCTCCACTCAAGGACTCGTCTGCTCCAACGGCCATCGGTCCTTCGACAGACATGGCCAGCCCACTGCCACTTCAGCTTACTGATCCTACAAGCTATGTCGGTCACTCCGGTTCTTCTCCGGATAATCTCGTTACGGATTTTATCCTTCAAAGAAACTCCAAGCATAGCTCGCGAATGAAACAAAAAAAACGAAAAAATAATAACGAAAAAATAATAATAAAAATAATAATAATATTAATGAGTAACGTATATTAATACGAGAGGGCGTTTTTCTGACGTTCAGTTCGTGATACAGAATATTTGTGGAAAATTTGTGGCCACTAAACGTCATACGGAGAAGTGACATGATAAATGACTGTGGTACCAACGATTTTTAGGGTCCCATAGTACAACAAATGAACTCTTTCGTCATATCTGTTCGTTTGTAGAATTATGCTTGTGGTGGGTCGTTTTGTGATACTATAATGCGTAGAAAAAATAAATAAAAACTATACTTCAAATATGCAAACAAAGGATGCAGTGTCGCCCTTGACGTTGTCGTAAATATAATTACAAGAAGATTTTATCGCGGAGAAGTTTTTTGGTTTTGATAGAATACAAGACCATGCCATGTGTAGTATATTTGATCGAATGTGATGACACTCTGAAGGATGTTTGTGTCATCATCATCATCATCATTTCAGCCGAAAGACGTCCACTGCTGGACATTGGCCTCCCCCATGAAGCTTGGGGGGATATGCCATAATCGCCACGCTTGGCAGGCGATGTTGATGTTTGTGTAATAAAATTTTATCTTTCCATCTTCGAAAAAGTTTTAAAATTATAGCGAGACAGCTGCAAAACCTTAGATATATCCAGCCCACCCTGGGTAGTCATCCTGAATACTACTTTTGCTGAACAGCATAATATATCTTCACAACGGTATGAGGTATTCTAGTCTAGAAAAAAATAAATCATTTGAATGACTACGGAGCCCCTTTACGCTGGATCTGACATACACTTGTATTTTTAAATTTAATACACCACACTCGGCGTAAAATTGTTTAGATAATAAATTATATACGGCTCCGAAATTAAAAGAAAACAGAGTTTATCAAATATTTAATCTTCTCACATTTAAACAAAAATATTAATTGAAATTTTAATACATGCTGAAATTTTAATGGCTTTTTTCCCTAAAACAGGTCATTGTACTCATCATTATGAACAACTTTTACTATGGGACCTACCCCGAAATCGCAAAAAAAAACTGTTGGTCCCTAGTCCCTACATTTGTGTTCACTTAAATCGATAAAATGTAGGGACCAGCCCCCCTAGCCAAGTTGACAATCTACAATCGTCAACGCTAATAGAAAAAATCTAAATGTATGGGAATGACATACTCAAAAAAAAAGAAAAGTCATTCGTTGAGATATGTCCTTCCCATACATTTTGATTGTTTTCTATAGCGTTGAAGAATGTAGATTGTCAACTTGGCTAGGGGGGCAGCAGATTTTTTTTGATGATGTGTTTTTTTTTTACAGTGTAGGATGGCGAAACGAGCTAAAGGCCCACCGAATGTTAAGCGGTTACCTTTGCCCATGACAACTTCAACACTACCTAGGCTGTTGCCTAAATGGTACCGCAAGTCGGTTCGCCAAACTGAGACATGAAGATGGAAAGTCTCATGTGATTGTAATTTCACCGGCACCCGTACCCTTCAGACCAAACCACAGCAATGCAAGCATCACTATTTGGCGAAAAAGTAGGCACGGTGGTAGTACTTCCTCGGACGAGCTCTTTCACAAAGGAGCTCTACTACTACTAAATACTGATTTCTAGTCATCGGTTTATTCATGAAAATTATTTTAGCTAGTTCGTTAAAAATGAATTTCAAGTTACGATTCGTCAGCATAAATAAATAAATAAAAATAAAATAAATATCTTCGGGACATTTTTACACAGCACCATCTAGTCCCAAACTAAGCAGAGCTTGTGCTATGGGTACTAGACAATGGATATAATACTTATATACTTTTTTTTTGTAAATACATACTTATAATACATAAGAAACAACCAGACCAACACAAACACTCGTGTTCATCACACAAATATTTGTGTCCTGTGGGAATCGAACCCACGACCTCGTGATCAGAAGTCCGACACTCGAACCACTAGACCACAGAGGTCGTCAAATAGCATAGCTCTTATTTATATACATATATTCATATTTTAGTACAGGCCGTATAAATCATGTAGTGACTTAAAATTTCAATTATATACCTAATTTAAGAAAAAAATCTGATGGTATATTATGTGATGTTAAAATTATATTTGATGTTTTATTTCGTTAAAATTCTATTGAACTTAATAACCTATGCTCGTGGCTTCGGCTGCGTATAATTCTGTTTAAATTTTATCCAAATCCGATTAGCCGTTTCAGCGAAATAGAAGGACAAACGAACAAACAACCAACCATACTTAGGCATTTTGAATATATTTGACAGAAGTTATTGGATATAATAATGTTGTTGTTAATGTTATTTTAAATGTAATATTGTGGCGAGAAAATAAATATTTATCTTATCTTATTAGATAATACACTAAACATGACATAACATATTATGATATTTATGTCAAATTTATAGGCACAGGGGCATTCCTCAGAGTGACAAAGGTTAGGTGCATGCCCATAGTTCGCCACCGATGCTGATTGGCGGATTACACACCTCTCTCTCTCTGGTAGTGTTAATGCACACAATCAAACACAAGCGCACACGAACGCACCGAGCTGCGCGCTCGCCGCCGCGCCGGCTGCTGGCCGAACCCCGAACCACTCGCCGAACGGTCACAGCCTTAGCGACACATGTTTTTTTATATTTGTTAATTTACTTGCTTTAAAGATTTAAATTGTGGAAAGAAAAAATAATTGGGGGAGGCCTATGTCCAGTAGTGGACGTCTTTCGGCTGAAATGATGAATCGAGTCGCAGGTTCGAATCCTGCTCGTGAGCGATTTTTTCTTTCCACAATTTAAATCTTTAGATTTCGCTTCGCATGCGTAAATGCGTTAAAAATAATAAAATAATTACTTGCTTTAGTCATTATAAGTATTGTTTATACGTAAGACGCATCCTAATTTCATACTGCTTCACCCCCGGAACACCTTGACCTCAGGAGATTCCCCTGCAGGTACAATAGATACAAACTTAATATCTACCGTCATTTCCGGCATACCCACTCCAGCCCCAATAGAATCTGCCATAAAATATTCTCATTTCAATATCACGCTATCAGTTATTGAAACAGTATAGCAGAGACACGGGGCCTCGTAAATCCAAGTCGCCATATAAGATTCTCTTCATACACTTCCAATTTTATCGAGAGGCCAATTTTACCGACGTCGTAAAATATTTGGATTGTAGATAGACAGTGCCTTATCTACATCTACAGTTTTGTACCGGGATGTTTGATTGGCTGTGTTTTTTATTTACTTGTGTACTGAAGACTGTGGAGAAAAATCATGCCACCAAGCCTAAAAAATTCCGCTACAAAATGCAATTTTTGTGATCCGCGTCCAAAACAGCACTGATGATCGAGCAAACGGTTCGCGTACTGGTGTCCTACAAGACACCTGCACGCGGCGACAGGTTCACGCACCTTTACCACTTCTATAACCTTTTTATTTAGATTTCTATGATCTTAACCTTTGTACAGTATAACAAAGCAGTTAGTATACAGGATCGCCAGATATCTATAGATGAATATTTCTCATGAAATTATTATAGAATGGTTTGATTAGGGTTTTGTATAAATACAGTTTAACTTTGTTCGTAATTAAAATGATATATCACTCGAAAACATCCATAAACTTCTTAGAAAACTTCATTTATCTCTGGCAACCCTGGATACCAATTGCTTTGTTAGACCGTCCGTCCTGTACAAAAGAAGACTTCTTCAGTTTTCTGACATTTTTTCCATGCAATTTCTGTTTTTTTTTTTTACAAACAATTAAATGCCATAAACCTCGAACGCACATCGCTGTGTCAAACTTACACACAAGTTTGATTAATCTGTAACCCTTGCTGCGTGTAGTGTGCTTCTTAAAGACTCCCTACACACATGCGGGTACAATTAATGGAAAACATTTTTACCTATAATGGCGTCCAATGCTGGACACGAAGCTCTAACAACGATACAAATGTTGGGGTCCGAGCGGTCGACGAGTCAAAATCTCCTGAGGATGCTCCGTGGAGGGGCGAAACACGTGTCAAGTATCGGTTTGGTTTGCATATTGTACAATATATTAATCGCACCTTCTGCATGTGCATATATTTGTGGGCAGGACCGCCCTGCATGTTGCATTCAAGTTAGACGACCTACTTATTACGCGGAATTAACACTGAACAAAAAAAAAACAAAAAAAAAAAAAATGTTATTTATTAAATGCGCCACGAGTTTATATTTAGAATGATAAGTGATGTTGAAGAACGTTCAATTCAAAATAACTGCGGTGCAAAAACTTGTAAAGAAATGTAAACATTGTAAGCACTAAAAAATGATTCATTAGATAGATAGATAAAACGTTTATTTAGTACAAAAACAAGATACAGGACATACACGTAAAAGGACATTAGAAATACATTCTTCATTTTGAAGGTTATTTGCCTCGCTATTAAAAGATGCTATACCTTTTTATATCTGCTGAGCATAACATCGAGCCGTTTGTTAAGCACCAGTAAAATATTCCCACTGCTGTGTAAAAATATATTTATACTGGAGACATGGTCTGGTTACTTTACAGAGTGTGGAGTAATAATGAACAATAATAATGCAAAAGATTTTTTTATGAATATTTAAAAATGATATTGTGTTTTTGAAAAATAGCGGATCATTTACTAGACTGCGCTAGATTAAGATTTTTCGCTGAATGTGGCCATATTTTTTTAACGACAAAAAGCCATTTATTCTGCCACTCATTTCAGACCGCTTTTTAATATTTTCACGACATTTTTAAATAAATTAGGAAAATGTAGTTTTTGATGTCAAATTGGGATATGATAATTATACACACTTGCTTTTTTGTACGCTGGGAAATCCTCATGAATATCTTCTGCCCGGGGAAAAAGAGGGTTATGTTGGACTCTCATTTACTAAAACTATCTCCTTCTCCTATTTACTACCATCGCGGTTTTAGTTTAGCATTCTGCTCGTACCCCTGCAGGGCCTTAAATAAATAAATAAATAAATATCTTTGGGACATTTTTACACAGCACCATCTAGTCCCAAACTAAGCAGAGCTTGTGGTATGGGTACTAGACAATGGATATAATACTTATATACTTTTTTGTTGTTGTAAATGCATACTTATAATACATAAGCAACACACCCAGACCAACACAAATACTTATGTTCATCACACAAATATTTGTGTCCTGTGGGAATCGAACCCACAACCTCGCCATCAGCAGTCCGACACTCGAACCACTAGACCACAGAGGTCGTCAAATATACCTTTGCTACGATAATTTTAGTTTTGTACCTATTTATTCAGTCCTAAGCTAATTGCGTTACTTACATCTCTTTCAACCTTTTTTTAATTATAACGAACTCAATTGTACCCTGGTGTACAAACACCTTAATTTTATTTGTCTAAGACTTGACTCAAGTTAATCGTGCCAAGTTTTCATGACGCATTGATGAAGGTTATAGAGGGCTAGGTTCAAAAAGCAGTCTTGGGTTTTAATTGTTGGGTTTTGAGTGCATGTTTTTAATAAAGTACCGAACATAGGTGAATAAGGACAAAAGTGGGCAAGGATTTTAAAATTGAAATAAGATAGTTTAAAAAAAAAAAAATTGAAGTCTTTGTGGGCAACAAACTATCTTATTTCAATGTTAAAATCCTTGCCCACTTTTGTCCCCCCGTTTTACCCGGTATTAAGATATTGGGACGTGACCACTGAGGAATTATAACTAGAGCGGCCCTCTAAAAGAAATCTTATCACGCACGCTCTGAGGTCCATGGGCCACAGTGATCCCAGTCGGTCTTTACGCTCAGTGCGATGCAAACGTATATTACTCCGTGCTTAATGACGACAAAACATTAAAAAAATGCCGTCTTGTTTTCTAAAAACATGTAAAAACCATTCAAGATCGAAGCACAATAATAACGGCGTAACGTTTCACCGCTAAGTAAACAAAATGCAATACATTTTGACATTTTCTAGTTTACTTGTACACGCTGCCATTTGTGCCGCCATTTTCTATGCATATCATAGACTAAGAAAAAAAATTAGTTACAGAACGGACACGATGTCTGGTACTCCGATTACTGAATAAGGCAGATATAGCGCACGGCACACGGGTGTGCGGCTACCAAAGCAAATACGAACTCAAAGCAAATTTTGAGGGGTGGACGAATTCGAGGTGGAAGGGAGGGGGACGTGGGTTTGGGGAGGGGAGGAACGGAGTGGGGGATTTTTTTATGTATGGTGGCCTAGAGGGAGAAAGCTTAGGGCGTGGCAGGGGGGGCAAAAATGTAGTCAGAATTCGGTAATCTCTGCCCGTTCCCGAGATATCAGCTCTTTAAGGTTCTCCAGTAGCAGGTTCTATTCCCGCCAGCAGTAAGATGGGTGATAGGGAGCGACAAGCGTTGTAGTTCAGGTAGATTTGGGAGGGGTTAAGGGATGACGAATTCGCGGTGGAAGGGGGGGGGACGTGTTTCCCGCGGATGTAACTAGATTGTGCTTTGGGTTTGGGGGGGAGGAACGGAGCGGGGGATTGTTTTATGTATGGGTGACCTAGAGGGAGCAGGCTTAGAATACGAACTCAAAGCAAATTTTGAGGGGTGGACGAATTCGAGGTGGAAGGGAGGGGGACGTGGGTTTGGGGAGGGGAGGAACGGAGTGGGGGATTTTTTTATGTATGGTGGCCTAGAAGGAGAAAGCTTAGGGCGTGGCAGGGGGGGCAAAAATGTAGTCAGAATTCGGTAATCTCTGCCCGTTCCCGAGATATCAGCTCTTTAAGGTTTTCCGGTGGCAGGTTCGATTCCTACCAGCAGTAAGACGAGTGATAGGGAGCGACAAGGGTTGCAGTACGGCTGGGTTTGGGAGGGGTTGCGGGTTGGACGAATTCCGGTGGAAGGGGGGGGAACGTGTTTCCCGCGGGTGTAGCTAGATTGTGCTTTGGGTTTGGGGGGGAGGAACGGAGCGGGGGATTGTTTTATGTATGGGTGACCTAGAGGGAGCAGGCTTAGGGGGTGGTAGTGGGGGGCAAACATGTAGTCAGAATTCGGTTATCTCTGCCCGTTCCCGAGATATCAGCTCTTTCAAGTTCTCGGGTGGCAGGTTCGATTCCCACCAGCAGTAAGAGGGGTGATCGGTATTTACCACGAGTAAAACTAGGTGGATCTAGCTAATAAATTTTGCCTAAATAATATGCTTGATACTAATTTAATTTTGCATGCTTTCAATCAACCCCCCACATTAAATCATAGGATTCATCTGATTCGAGCCATTATTCATAAATATGCAAAAATTCGTTTAAACTACTAATCAAAAGTAAACAATGATTATTTATCTGAGCGCCAGAAACTAAACAAACTTATATTTTTTAATGGAAAATAAAATTTTGTTATTCAAATTATGTGAATGAACTTTTATTTTAATTCGTTCCTTTGAAAAATCTCAATATATCGAATAGGCAGAATAAACACGAGTGTCGCATCTGTGCAGATTACGTCGCATCTATGACTCGCTAGCCACCCGCCGCGCACCCCGCACACTCCCCGCGCTCTGAGCCGGGCGCACTGTATATTGTAGGCGACAGCCGCTCCAGTTATAATTCCTCAGTGGACGTGACTCGTGGATGTATTCCGTAAAGAGTCCATTTGAATAGCATCTTTGTTTCCCTATGTTTAAAATGAAGAGCACGACCCAATAAGAGATTGAACTGGATGCTATTCGTAGATTTGTTAAAATATTTAATTTTATTTTATTATTTTAACGCATTTTACGCATGCTAAGCGAATTCTAAAGATTTAAATTGTGGAAAGAAAAAATCGCTCACGAGCAGGATTCGAACCTGCGACTCCTGGCAGGTTCGAATCCTGCTCGTGAGCGATTTTTTCTTTCCACAATTTAAATCTTTAGAATATTTTTTATTTTTATTTTATTATTTTATTTTATTTTATTTTATTTTATTTTTATTTTATTTCACGAAAAACATCTAGTACCTATCGGGATACCGTAGGTGACCCGCTTGCTTAGACCAGAAAGAGCAGTGTGGTGGACTAAGGCCTCTTAACCTTCTCATTTCGAGAAGAGACCCATTCCCAGCAGTGGGACAATAAGGGGCCGCTTATGTGGAGGCCTAAAAGTAGTCTCAAAATATTCCATATTCCAAAACATTAACTGTCATTTTATCTCCCACGTATTTCTATCTACGAATCCCGCCGCATTTACCTACTCCTACTTCCGTAACTTCCCTTCTCCTAAAAGATATCCTTAACGATAATGATTCAAAACGCACCCGTTGGAGCGATATTTCGTCCAAATAAAAAATAATATTATTTCAACTCGCCTCGTTACTAGTTTTGAAGTTAGACGGCTCAGGGTTTTATGTTACTTTGTTATTCTGTTTTCTGTTTCTGTACCCATCTGCGGTGCTGTGTTTGTATCGGCAAGTTTTATTAGTAGTAGTTACTCGCTAACTGGAAGTTTTTTTGCTTGAATGGAGTTTTAGATAATGCTTAGAGTACACTTATTGCTATACAAAAAGCAATAAGTGTAAAACTTGAAACTTTAGTTCCAACTTGAATAGAGTTTCAACTTTAGTTTGATAGGATAGAGTAATGGTTATATCAAATACAGCTCATGTACATTGTTTCAATTGTGCAGCAATTAATTCCGTATTTGTGAAGTCACGTCCTAAATTTTAATATACTCGGATTTTTCATTTTAAAATTTCAAACTATGGAAACTATGCAAAGGAAATTTGATGTGTCATAGTTTTTTTTTTAAATATGATATACAAGTTGGTTGAAGAAAATTCAGTTAGTATTTGTAATAGTTACAGTCGTAAATGTTTAACTTGTTTGTTAATTATACCAACAAAAGCTATATGCATTTCTAAATGATTTTTAGTAACGTATAACGAACGACACCGTGACTGCGTAAAATGAAATATTTAATTCGATACGTCCGTCTTATTTCATTCAAAAAGTTCTTCCAAGGGAACCAGTACACTTTCTACTCGCCCAATGTAAACAGACCATCAGCCCCTAACGATAATGTTACACGTTTTATTGTACACCTCAGGGAAATATTCCGCTTAATATTTTTTTTCTTTCATCACGTACGCTTCTATTATTGCCAGGCAAGTTTGTTTAGGGTGGCTAAATTTATCTACAGATGTGTAACTACTGTTGTGTTTTGATAAAACTATCGACCATACAGCCTAATAGACGCCTATTTAACAATAGACGTCCATTATTCCACTTAACGATGGAAAATCAACCCTTAAGGGGTAGAATAGAGGTTGAAAATTTGTATGAAAATCCGTCAAAAACGGTTTTTAGCTTTTGGTTTAAAATAAAGAAATACATGTTTCAGTGTTTTTGGAAAATCAACCATTAAGAAGGTAAAAAGCATACCAATGCTTGTTGTGGGTAGAAATACGTTTAAAACTACCTGAGTCCTGATCACCAAATTGGTGACCAGAATTCGATTAACCGGAAACCGATTGTAATCCCAGCAGTTCCATCTTCCAAAAGGAAAAACCGATACTGCTCATTTTGACTTATAAATCGGACTTCACTAAGCCCATTAGTTACCATAATGGCCCGTTCTTTTAAGAGACCCTTGAAACTCCACTATGAATACCCGTAAACTGCTAACAGTAAAACTTAGCGGATCAGATGACCCTAAACTTTTTATTACGCTTTTGTATTGCCCTGACGAGAAATAGTACCGGTAAAATGTGAATGTCTGTCCGTGAGAATGGTGATGACAAGGATGACGATCAATTATTAGTAACTGATTCAGCCTGGGTTTGTTTGTACAGGTATATTACTCATGCTTTTTGGCAAGCTGCTCGTCCGAATATGGATTAAAATTTGGCGAAATGATGCACAGCTTAACGGAGCCTCTCGGCGTGTCAGTCTCGGCATGAATCTGGACAAGACTAAAGTCATGTTCAAAATGCATGTCATACCGAGGCCAATATTTGTCGAAGGGTCGGCATTCGAATTTGTAATGGAATACTTCTATCTAGGGTAATTCAACTTGGTAGACGCAACTTCGAGAAAGAAGCCGACAGAAACTTTGCCGAGTCTTCTCGTCGCCTATACCGCAAAGTTTGAAGACAAAGGTCTTCAACCAGTGCGTCCTGCCTGTCGTGACTTATGGTGCCGAGACGTGGACACTGACGGTTGGGCTAATCCACAAATTCAAAGTCGCTCAGTGAGATATGGAGCGAGCTATGCTTGAGTTTCTTTGAAGGATCAAATCCGTAACGAGATTATCCGGAGGAGAACCGGAGTGACCGACAAAGCTTGTAGGACCAGTAAGCTGAAATGGCAGTGGGTTGGCCATGTCTGTCGAAGGACCAATGACCGCTGGAGTATTCGGGTCCTTGAGTGGAGACCGCGAATCGGCAAACGCAGCGTAGGGTATCCCCCCGCCAGGTGGACCGACGTTCTAAAAAACGTGGGGGAACGCCCTACGCTGCGTTTGCCTTACGCTGTTTTTGTGGGTGGGACTGGATGCGGAAGGCAGAGGACCGAGTGTTGTGGCGCAACTTGGGAGAGGCTTATGTCCAGCAGTGGACTGCAATAGGCTGAGTTGATGATCATCAGGCTGAGTTGATGATGATGATGACAGTGTATATATACTACTGTAAAAGCAGTGATAGCCATTAGGTTGAACGCTTGCCTTCCATACAGAATGGTCTGATTTGAACCTGGCCCGCACACTGACTTTGTGAATTCATGTGCGAATCAGAATTTGATTATCACTTACTAAACATCCTTAGGAAACCTGCACACTTGATAGTGCTTTATACATCATGTCATGTCCATTTTGACCTTCTTTTTATTTATTTTTGTATAACTGCAGCATAATAATAATAACTACCCTACAATTAAGACCAAAATTGATCCTTAAATTTATGTATTACTTACTGTTTTAATATAACAGGAACATAAAACTTTGAGAAAATGCTTTTTTATAAAGGAAAGAACGTTTAAAAGTAAAGTATAGATTTTCTAAAAAGTATATATTATCAATTTCGCAGCAAATTTCGTACAATTTTAAGAATTCTTTTTAAAGACGTGTGATATCTTTGAAAAGAATTTTCCTTTCTTTCAAAGAAGGATACCTAAACATCACAAAAAAGAACTTTATTCTACATTCATTCTGAAAATCACAATGTAAATCGTTAGGCGGCTGTAATAAAGTAACTTAATCCTTCAAAAAGGAAAATCCTAGCAGACCAAAATAAAAATTATTCTAAAAAAATATTCAACACTACACCGACCGAACGAAAGACAAGAAATATTCTCCCCGACCTTAACTTTTTTTATTCGCAAAATTCAAACTTATCCTCAGTACAGGACCGAGAAAGATTGTGAATTACAACCCTAAGATAATTTAACTCCAAAAATAAATATCTGTGACAAAATGAAAACAGACTTTGTGTCTCCAAGATAAGGTTGTTTCTTGATTGTTTTAGAATCTTCGAAGATCACGTCGAACTGTCCGAAATAACGTGAAACGTGCTCTTATTTGAATTTCAGTGTATTCGACTTAGATATAGCAGAATAAAACCGGCCAAGAGCATGTCGGGCCATGCTCAGTATTATAGGGTTCCTAATTACAAACGAATCAAATCGAATATTAATCATTGCTATTTTAGTTATTGCAAACAGCGCCACCTAGCGCTGAATTTAAGAAGCTAAATTTATGAAGTGTGTCATATCAATATAACACAAAGTTACTTTTTGTGATTTTTTTAAATAGGTAGTAACTAAAGGAGCATTATTTGCTATGATAATTTTTCTCTAAGGTCAATGACCTATGAACTAGGACGTCTTAAGTATTTTGCAGTTTTCTCACTATAACTCAAAAATTTATAATCACATTATACTGGAAATAATTTTAAAAGAGATTTTTTATAAAGGTCTATCAATGTGGAAGATTATAAGTTTCTACGTTGCATAGCTTAGAAATGGCAGGGGGGGGGGACACATTGCAAGCCACTTTGGCGGGCTGTATTTCACAGATAGTACACCTGATAAAAAAGTTATTTATATAACATTACCTTCATTTTAGAAGACCTATTCAATGATACCACACACGAGGGGGTGCAGCGAAAAAAATATTTTCATCCCCATTTCACATGTATGGGCGTCACCCCTAAAATACGTAATCACGATTTTTTTATTCTTTTAATATTGAGATCTATATCTAGACTATTTTTAACAAAATTTCATTTACTTATGTTTATAACTGTAGAAATTATTATGCTGTAAAGGATTAGGACAGACGGACATACGGACAGACGGACAGACGGACGGACATGACGAAACTATAAGGGTTCCTTGCAGGACTACGGAACCCTAAAAAGGGGTTTTCTCGCCGCTTGCTGTGTTTATAAAGTAATCGCGAATACTGACAAGGTAGGTAACATCTTATGGCAAATAGGGAAGTAGAAGTAGAAGCTCCCCAAATAGGGTTGAGCTGTATGATACCCAGAGATCGGAATGGTACTGGAATTTAGGTTTAACAATAAAGAACTTTTGTTGGGATGTGGCATAGACCAGTAAGCCTCTAGACGCCGCTTAGCTGGACACCCCGGTCACAACGCATATGCTCTACCACTGCATATCATACGTCCCTCCGCCAATCGGAACGTCACTCAGTCAGCGAGCGGCACCAATCATAAGGAATCATACCACCGAACTTTTGAGCCGGCCAATCATAACGCGCCGTCCGCCCCCCTGACCCCACCAACGTTTTACGACTGCGTTCGAATACAAAACTTTGTTTATGCGGAGTCTTGAAGCTTACTGGTCTGTGGGATGTGGTAAAGGTTCTAGAATGTGTAATTGAAATAACTGAAAAACTCTTAAGCCTCTTAAGCTCTTAATTTATTATTTGAGGAAAGAAGTAGGGGTAGGGTTTTAGTAGTAGTAGAGCTCCTTTGTGAAAGAGCTCGTCCGGGGAGCCGGGACCTGCCGGGGATGGTTGGGCGAATACAGGAGTATTTCTCACGCCCCCGGCCAAGGGTCAGTAGAGGAACACCGTGGTGGTTTTTAGTTGGTAAGAGTCAGATACTGGCTCCGCCTTCCCCAGGTGGAGTGCGTCCATGAGGATTTTCCCCACGGAAAAAAAAAGGGGAAAGTGCAAGACAAACAAAAGGTCTGGAGCCCGCCATCCAGTGCGTAAACTGGACAGGGATGGCTGTCTCTAACAGGTGAATGGCATAAATCGATGTACGGGTTTGAATGAATTTGAATAGATTTTGTAGGTTTTGTCACTTTTTTACTTTTACGATTCATGCGTGGCAACTTCCGGACAAACCACTCCATGTTAACGTCATTAATTTAAAAAAAAATCTTTGTTCAAATTTACCTTACAGCTTTTGTTTCTGCAGTTAGAAACAGTACATAACATAACATAACATCACGCCTGTATTTCCCCGAAGGGGTAGGCAGAGGTGTATATAGTACACCCACATTTCGCCAGTTATGTTATAGTCCCATGTAATAGGGGGCGAGCCTATTGCCATTAACCGGGCACAAATCCATACTCCGGGCTGCTACTGAGAATTTCCTAATGAAAAAACCCAATAACACTTTGCCCGATCCGGGAATCGAACCCAGGACCCCACGCTCAGCAGTCGCGCTTGCGACCACTAGACCAACGAGGCAGTCAGGTAGAAACAGTACAATAAGGCATTTTTTCGGGTTTTTGTTACAGTATTTACAGAAACAAGTCAAGGCGTACTGAGAAATTTATTGATATGCCCTGCACTATGTTGCAGAGTATTGGCACGTGCGCCCCGCCCACTTTTCCATTCTATCTATCTATTTCTGTGGTCGTCAACGTGTTCTAGTATTCTGTTTTCTACGTATATTCAAATAATTAAAAAAACTAAAATATTACAAAAAAAATAAATGAAAACTCGTAGTGTCACTAATGCCAAATTGTTACTTCCAATATATTTTAATTTACATGGTAGGAGAACGTTAAAATATATTATACCCTACCTAATTAATCAACTACCAACATCTCTAAGGGATAAAATAACAAAAAAAAAACATAAAATTTAAATTAAAACAACATTTCTTGCAAGTTACAAAGACACAATAATAAAAATAACTAGTCAATACAATTAATAACATTATTAATGTAAGTATAATAAATTCTCAAAAGTTTGCTGCATTTGTAGGAACAACCTGTATCAACACAAACACTACCCTCCACCAGTTTGTAAAGACGGATCGCGCAGTCACCGGTGTTCGCTCCTTCATAATGTAGATAAATATTATCTGGTATCTACCCTCATTGTACTTATTTAATATCCTACCTTGTTAACTATATTTTTGTTTACCTGTTTGTATAGTCGATGATACTGATGTACGGTAAAACTCTAATGAGTTTATGTTTACATCTTTAGAATGTTTTTGTTATGTATACCACTGAACAAATAAATAAATAAATAATAAATAAATAAATAATTATTATCGTATATTTAAACCAAAATTATTTTATACTGTTAACAGAGATTCGACCACTGCGCTGTGCATCTATAATCTGTGCTCACAACTCGTGCTGGCAACCTTGCAATTATAGAAAACTTTACATGCTTCCTCTCAAAAATTGTATAGACAATAATAATAATAATAATAAATGTTTTTGGGACATTTTTACACAACACCATCTAGTCCCAAACTAAGCAGACAATAACTCAAACAACAATAAATCAAAAGCGACTGTTTATCCCTGAGATTAATTAATCTGAGGTTTATCCTATTAGCTTAATAGCACACCTTAGTTAAGTAATTAATAATTATGTAGGTGTGACCAGTGGGGTTACAATTGAAAATAATTCCAATCTCAATCCAATACCAATGTCAAAAAGTGACAAAAGTAAATGGGTAAAAATATATGTATACACAATACACAATTTTAATTCTAATAACGTTTTATTAATTCTAAAAACACTATATTTTAAACCTATTTATTGCTAATTTTGCATTTAAATGGACGAATTGACATAAGTCCAATAACGATCGATCGGAATAATTTTCAAGAATAAGGCAGCAGGACACTACAAAACACGTGCTTGGGGAGTGTCCTGCCTGGGATTTCGGGCGACGGCGCCAGCGTGTCCTATAATCAACCATACCGGGCAGGGTATTTTCTATCTCTGTTAGTCTCGGCTATGCTGCCAGAGATGGAAAGTAGGCGCTTTCTGTGAGACCGTCCCGGTACAGAAAGAGGCTGCGGAGCGGTATCGAGAGAAGGCCGATCCTGCTTTGGGTAGGCGGTGGCGACGAGGCAACCACTTCGGTGCATAACCAATTAGGGCCATATGCCCTATAACGCACTTCCTATAACTTTCGATAAGATAGGCGGACTTTTATGTCATGGTTGTCCAGAATAGGGGCTTTGAGCGTCCGCTTAATAACTTGAGGGTTACCGATAGCAAGCAGTGGCCGCGTGTCCCGTGTTCAGTGTGACACAAGTAGGACCCTAGGATGTGCCTTCCAGACGTAACACAGGAAGGGCTCCGGTAGCATAACCCATTCCCGAAGCTAGCCCATAACGTAACCCATTCCTCTATGTGCTGAAGACAGCCTCCATGGGGGTTTTAATGCGTAAAAAAATCCACATACATCCCGGCCTCTCCCCTACGAGGACGGCAGGCCGGCATTTCGAAATCTTCTTCTTCAAAAATAATAAATAAATCATCATCATCATCATCATCATTTCAGCCGAAAGACGTCCACTGCTGGACATAGGCCTCTCCCAAGCATCGCCACAACGACCGGTCCTGTGCCTTCCGCATCCAGCGGATTCCCGCGACCTTCACCAGGTCGTCGGTCCACCTTGTAGGGGGCCTACCCACGCTGCGCCTTCCAGTACGCGGTCGCCACTCCAGAACTTTACTGCCCCATCGGCCATCCGTTCTGCGAGCAATGTGCCCCGCCCACTGCCACTTAAGTAATAAATAAAGGTAAGTAATTAAACCATTTTTTTTTAGTAACTATATTCGCAAACTGGACGTTACGACATTATATTCAATAATTAACATTTGCGGAAAATCATGGAAGTCGAACAGCCTTCTAGGGGCGAACACGGCATGCATACGAATATCACACTCAAAATAATTACAATAAAACACAGGATTACAACAAATCAACAAACACTGCACAAACATTAACACAAAACGAAACAAGCAAGTTACTACAATTTGGCGTTGATGCATTGAATGGATCTTATTCTTGACAGACATCGTTAATAGCAGAGCACATACGATATAATGGCGAATGTTGACCATAGTTAGAACGACGTAACGGTAGATTAAACAGTTTGCGATTGTGCAGTAGGCTTCCAGCTCGGGGTACGCTTATCATTAACTTTTACAGTATATCGGGACTATCTACTTTCCCATGCAAGATCTTATAGAGAAAGACGACATCAATTAATCAATTAATTAATAACCATAATATTACAACCAGACTTAGTGAGCAGATAAGTTGTATGAAAAGCATGGACAGCAATAGTTCGGCAGTTGCAGAACACATGTGTAATGCGGGTACGGCTCATTTTATACGGTTTGACAAAGCTTCCGTACTAGCGAGGGAGAAATACTTCGTACCACGGAAAGTACGTGAAGCTATCGAAATCAGTCGTCACCAAAATTTCAATACCGTTCCGTCTACATAGGTTAGAAAATGCCACCTGCCTGGAAATCAGCTCTCAGGTCTTTACCAGACAACTATGTCCCGTTGAGCCTGGAATGTGACACGGTCAGCCACTGCTGACCTGCTACACTGCTGTGTACCGGTGATAATCCACCTGAAAACTCAGACACAACAAGCGATGAAGATGCATGACCAATTGACCACCACTGAAACCAAGCGCTCCATCTATATACAAATGTAAGTACTTTGTGGCGCCATCGTCGCGAGCGTAGTGCTACGCGGCACGCTTTGGCCTCTAAGTCCACAGTTTGGTGCGCGACGCCACCACTCATCTAGCTCATGATTCAGGGCTCCGTTCGAACTTGAAACTAGTCGAGCATACTCGATGGAATTACGTGAGTGAAACCGTTTATACAACGTGTATCAGAAATGCGTGGTAATATTTGAAGAGCTTATTCAGGGGATGCTATCGAACAACTTTTACTATGGGACCAACTCTGAAATCACGAAAACAAAATCAGCTGATCCCATTTTGTAGAGCGACATCGGTGATTTAGTAGGGAACAGCTGATATTTTTGTCGCGATTTCAGGGTTGGTCCCATAGTAAAAGTTGTTCTATGTTATGCCCTGAATGAGCTCTTAAAATATGACCACGCATTTCTGATACAAGTTGTATTAATAATTAAGTACCTATTAAACTCACGTTTTCAACTAGATCAAAGGATATACCTAACTGTTCTTAAGAATATATTTTAGAAAATCTCATTACATGGAACATCAAATACATATTCCATCAAATCGAAATTAACTTTTCCTAACGACTAAACTTATAGATAAAAAAGTCGCTCAATCCATCTGTCCATCTACATTCAGTTCATATCGGCACTCACCTACATTGACACAAGTGACTCCGTCTGCGTCCCCAATTCTTCCGGGACATTTAACTTGGTCCCCACCTCATCCCCTTCAGATTTATGATGCAAGCCCGTGTTATTACAAGCCATGAAAATACTATTTATAGAGGAAAATAA
This sequence comes from Asteroscopus sphinx, assembly GCA_949699075.1. NCBI lineage: Eukaryota > Metazoa > Arthropoda > Insecta > Lepidoptera > Noctuidae > Asteroscopus > Asteroscopus sphinx. Next base: position 8,768,962 of record OX453025.1, on the reverse strand, counting down.
ATGTATGGGAATAATGTAATAAGAGTTGTTACTAGTTTCTGGTGAGGAGGTGTGTGTAATTGGGTGGAATTTAAAGACGGGCCCTGGAGGGAAAGTACCTTAAATATTGATAATAGCGAATTTTACTCATAGGAAACATTCCTTTGTATTTATTATTATTAAGTCTATTTATTGGAGACACAAATTAACCTACAGGACGGTATTTTATTGCATTTTTGAAGGTTTGGTTCCCGGCTAAGGCAAGCAATTTTAAAAATTATTTTAATGCAGTTATACACATAACATAAGTAGCCAAGTATTGACCCACTGCTAAGCATGGGCCTCTTCTCAGAATGAGAAGGTTATGATCTTAGTACACCACGTTGGCCTAGTGCAGGTTGGCAGACTACACATATAATCAAGAACTGTAAGGAACACTCTCAGGTGTGCAGGTTTCCTCACGATGTTTTTTCACCATTACAGCAAGTGAAAATTAATTCTGATCTACACTACTAGACCCTGCATGGAAGGCAAGCGTTCAACCGCTAGGCTATCACTATTTGTACTTATTAAAAAAATGTAAATGTATGTTTTCTTTGAGTAAAATTAGCTAGTCAAAATGATTACAAGTTAGTCTTTTAACACGTTAATAATTTAACTATACCCACCAAAAATTATGAATTAGGTAATTACCTAAAGTTTAAAAACTGTTTCACTAAATTATTTATTTTTAAGGGGAGTGTTGGCAGAGGATACGAGGGGCTCGTAGCGAAGCAATGACTGCGCGGATTGTACGATCTGCACGGTTAAACTGCACTTGCCGCGGTCAGTCTGTGGATGGGTGACCGTTTCGTTACACATCGAGACCCCTCCGTGCCTCGGAGAGCACGTTAAGCTGTCGGTCCCGGTTGTCATACGAATATCTATGGCAGTCGTTACGGGTAGTCAGAAGCCTGAAAGTCTGACAACTGGTCTAACCTCCGAATGTCAGTATTACCCAGTAACTGGGTTGCGGGGGTCTGATGGCAGTCGCTCCGTGTAAAATACTGATGTTCAGCCGCAACTGGCTAGACTGGAAGCCGACCCCAATATAATTGGAAAAAGGCTCGGAGGATGATGAGTGTTGGCAGAGGATAAATATTACAGCTTTGCCGCAGCAAAATGACGACCGTTAAAATTTTGGATTGTCATTTTATGAATTTTTCATTTTTTGTCTTGGCATATAATAAATCTATCTGCTGTTTTATTTTGATTTAATCTTTCAAAGTTTTTTATACCCACACAATGGACCTTTCACGCGACTTACGGCAAAAGGTAATATCCAAGATTTTCCCTACTAAGAAAGAAAAGAAAAGAAAGAAAGAAAGATTTTATTTGGCACAGGACAGTGACAGCACAACAAATAACATTAAATAAAGTACTAAAATAGATATAAGTAAAACAAGAAGTCTAGTCCGTGTGGTGCCGGACTTAAAGAATAGCACCACCCTTATCTCTTCTCATGGGTGTCGTAAAAGGCGACTAAGGGATTCACCAGAGGATGGGCAGCAGCGTTCTCTGAGTATTTAACCAACTAACTGCGATCGCCAACCCGCCTGCCAAGCGTGGCGATTATGGCATATCCCCCCTTAATTGGGGGAGGCCTATGTCCAGTAGTGGACGTCTTTCGGCTGAAATGATGATGATGATGAAAACAAGAAGTTTCTGCCGGGCATGCCCATGCCAAAAGGATCACCAACTCAACATGTGCTGGCGTTGAACGTCCAGCGCCGATTTTCACCATTCATTTCATTTTTTTTTTATTTTTTTATTTTTTTTACTAGATTTAGAAATTTTGCATAAGCTGCTTGCAACTTCAACTGCCAACACATTTCTTAGCTTCATTTATTGCTCCTTTAAGCCACATACATATTATCGCACTTGTTTCTCATTGGGGTAGACGGAGACTATACAGGGCGTCCCATGGAGGGAAAGTACCTTGAATATTGTAGATGGAACATTTTATCGAAAGAAGACATTATTTGAATTCAAAAATCAATTTAAACTGCATTCATAGATATTTAAATAATTACATGGTTAAACCGGAAATCGAACCCGTTAGGTACATGAGAAAAATAATCACTCTGTAGCTTTATCATACCGATCGAAAGGCTTCATCATAATGATATTTTTTTGCTAAATTTAAGTTAAGCAACTACGCCATTCAGCAGATCCAGATGTCCTGAAAATGGTTTATCAAGCACTGTGCCAATCAATCTTGATTTATTGCATCTCTTCATGGGGTGGAGCTGCCAAAACCCACTTTATCCAAATTGAACGTGCGCAAAGAGCTGTTCTTAAGGTATGCTGCTTTATACCACGTCTTTATCCCACAGTCAAGCTTTATGAGTACTGCCAAGTGCTAACTGTTCGGCAACTGTTCGTACTGGCCACTGCCATCAAACAGCACACCATTACCACCTACTCTCGGGAATCCATTCGCCGCAACCATATCGTTGCTACATCAACTTCACTAAATACTTCCTTCAGTCATAGGTTCTGTTGAGGACAACCCAAGGATATGATAAAAGAAACGAACGATCTGTTGAAAGGCACTTGCCATATGTATTAAAAATGAAAGTACACTCGTTCCTACGTAGCTCTGTTCTAGGCGACTAATACGTTATTCTTTCTTCAGGCTTCAGGGTTCAGGACGTCAGGATCAGTTCTTCATAGGTTGAGGTCTTGATCTGAAGCGTAGAACGAGTGACGATCGAATGAAATATTGCCCACACAAAATGCCGCTTATTCACCCGCTTAAGTAGTATTCAGCGGGGCACAAGTGGCGCGTAGTGCGCCCTGCGGCTGCTCTGTTCTTCCAACATTTTTACAAGTCATAGCTAGTTGTAGTTATGTATGGCTTATGACCTGTGATTGGTTCATGGTTTATGACTCATCAAACTGTGATTGGCTGATGATCTGTACCTAGCTATAGTGTGATTATAGCTAGATTTCATGCCCTTGTTACTTTGTGCATAACGTTTCAGCTGTGTTAGCACAAGTTTTCAGTTACATTAATTAAGTTCAGGCTTGCGTCCGCAACAGTCTCCCCCCGGCATAGCCTCGCGAGCCTCTCCCTTCTGGTCGAGGACGATAAGCCTTCTTACTGGCCTTCTAAAAATGCCACCCCGAGTTCGCACATCCGCACTCCGCACAACACCGTCCGTACCTACTATCGCGCGCACAACAAGGCCCCGCGGCCACACATTCCGCGGTAATAAGCCGTCAGCGATTATGACGACATTGCCTTCTTTAATTTGTTCAGCGTGATTAGATCTGACGTCACCGCGCGGTGTCAGTGTCGGTAGATACTCTTTCATCCATCTTGCCCAGAATCGATCTGCCAGCGCTTGGGCCGCTCGCCAAGCGCGTTTATCAGCTACGTCACAAGTTCCAGTGACCGGTAGCCCTGCTGATGACCCCAACAGGAAATGATTCGGCGTTAACGCTTCCGCGTCTTCCGGGTTCACAGATACGTGAGTGAGCGGTCGCGAGTTCAATATGTTCTCTATTTCAGCCATTACCGTTATTAATGTTTCTTCCTTTGGCATTCGTTCTTTCAATATTACAGCGAGGGCTGTTTTCACGCTACGTATGAGCCGCTCCCAGGCTCCCCCCTGGTTTGGTGCACCAGGGTCGATGAAACGCCAATCGGTTTCCTTATTAAGGGCGTAATCCTTAAGTTCAGTCGCCCATTCTTTGTAAGCGTTTTTTAGTTCGACGTCAGCTCCACGGAAGTTCGTACCGTTGTCTGACATTATTGTGCGTGGCCATCCACGGCGCGCGGCCATTCTTCTAAGGGCCATGATCGCACTGTCAGTACTGAGACTCGGTAACAGTTCTATATGCACGGCCCTAGTTACCAAACAGGTAAATAACATGCCCCAGCGTTTTTCTCTACGTCTTCCTATAGTGATCGTCATGGGACCGAAACAATCAACACCGCTGCGAGTAAAAGGGCGAGCGTATGCATCAAGCCTTTCGCAGGGTAAGTTTCCTTTCACCGGTATAGGTGGCGCTTTACGTCGCATGCGACACACGATGCATTCGTTCAGCACAGCGCGCACACTCGTTCGTAATCGTAATATCCAAAATCGCTGACGCAGGTTATTGACTACGTGCTCTCGGCCTGCATGCCCATTCTTCTCATGTTCACGCTTTATAAGTAGGCGCGCAAGTGGATGCCTGCCGTCTAAGATCGGTGGCCTCTTCCTGTACTCTGGTACATTCGCTGCGTTGATTCGTCCGTTCAGTCGAATAATTTTATTTTCATACACCGGGTCTAGCTTGCTGAGCCGGCTCGATCTCTCAACGCTTTTTCCTGACGTCAATCTCTTAATTTCTTCAGAGAAACTGTCACGTTGTGAATCTCGTATAAGCATTAGTTCGGCTTCTTCGAGATGACGCACGTCCATCGTTGTCGCGCGTTTACGACATTTTTCTATAAAGAGCAACACGCTTGCCATAGCGCGCAATGCTCGATCATATGAGGAGAATCGTTTCAGGTCCATAACGTTCTCCTCGCCTCTAACATGGGCTACTGTTTCTTCCTCGCCCTGGTTCTCTTCGCTCGGCCACTGTTCTTCCGGTTCACGTAAGAAGGCCGGTCCGATGAACCATCGATCGTGTTTATTGAGGCTCGTTCTGCCATATCTAGTTGCGTCATCAGCTACGTTCTGAGCGGTCGGCACCCAGCGCCATCGTTCAGCGGGGGTAAGTTCGGCTATCTCGCTCAGTCGATGCGCAACATATGGCGTATATCTCGCAGAGTCGTTTCTTATCCAATGTAATGCCGTCTTAGAGTCACTCCAATAGGTTACTTCGGCTTCCCATCTATGCTCCTTGCGTATCTCGGAGGCGAGTCGTGCGCCTATCAGGCACGCCTGCAGTTCCATGCGTGGGATACTCTGCGCTTTCATCGGCGCTACTTTAGCTTTTCCCGCTACTAACACGACGTCTATCGATCCGTCGGGCCGTGTTAATCGCCAATATGCTGCAGCGGCGTAGGCTTGTTCACTAGCGTCGGTGAATACATGCAGCGATCGCTCTACGGTCATGTGATTCGCGTAGCATCGGGGGACTCGCAAGCCCGCCACGCTCGTCAGACCATTTATCCATTCGAGAAACGCGATAGCCTCTTCGGCGGGTAGTTGCTCGTCCCAGCCGATGTTGTTTCGCCATAGCTCCTGTAGAGTGATCTTTGCCGTAATCGTGAAAGGGCTCAACAGGCCCAACGGGTCAAAGATCGACATTACAGCCCCCAACATTTCACGTTTAGTGGGCGTTCTCGTTCCATCGCGTACTTCGTTCGGTACACGGGGCATAGCTGTGTTGAATGCAAGCTCATCGGTCTCTGGCACCCACATCATACCCAGCGTCTTGCCATATGGGTGTGCATTCGCACCTAGTTCTTTCGGGGCGTTAGCCTTATCCTGTTCTAGGATATGAGCGAGTAAGTGTGGACGATTCGAATTCCACCCGGCGAGTTCAAAGCCGGCTCGCTCATGAATACGCTGCACCTCTTTGATCGTGAGGGCGGCGCTTTCTTCCGTTTCAAAACTGTCGACCCAATCATCCATGTAATGGTTCATTGTTATTGCATAGAGGGCGCGCGGGTGCGCGTCTTGACATTCCTCAGCGTTTCTGTTTCTAACGCTGTGAGCTAGGAAGGGTGAACTCCGAGCGCCAAATATCATAGAATTCATCACGTATTTCTGAGGCGGGCTTTTTCGGTCATCACCACGCCACAAAAATCGTTGCCCTGCTTTGTCTTCTGGTCGTATTTTGACTCGCAAGAACATTTCGCGTATGTCTGCCGCTATAGCAATTGGCTTCTCTCTGAATCGGAACAATATTCCGTAAAGCGTGTTCAACATATCGGGCCCGGCGAGCAGTTCGTCGTTCAGACAGCGCCCGCCTGTACTCGCGGCTGCGTCGAAGACAAGGCGCACCTTTCCTGGTTTGTTCGGATTGGTCACAGCGAAATGTGGGAGGAGCCAATCAATTGCGCTGTCGTCCGTGTCCTCGACTCGAGTTGCATAACCTTTCGCCAACAAGTTGTCAACTTGTGACGTGTATGCTCTGCGAAATTCCGTGTTTCGATCCATTTTACGTTCCATCGAGCGCAATCTGCTTAGGGCCATATTATAACTAGGCGGCAGGCGAGTATCGTCTGTACGCCATGGCAGGCCGACTTCGTAACGTCCGTCGACCAATCGCGCTGTTCTATTGAATATTTCTTTAGCGCGCTCGTCTTCCTTCACAGGTTTATTTTTGGATGATATTCCGAGCGCATCGATCTTAAAATGTTCTGTGATTAGTTCATGTAGTTCATCATCATGATCAAATCGTTCTCTATGCTGAGGCGCACGTATGTGCAGTACTGTGGCGCCATCTATCGGGTCTTCCTTCGCCACTATCGTTCGTGGCACCGTACCGTGCACTACCCATCCTAGCATAGTTAGTGATGCGGCCGGCTCGTTCCATTCTCCGGTCAGGAGTTTTCGCGATACTATTAAGTGCCAATGGTCTGCACCTATTAGTATGCGCGGTCTTGCTTGTCCATAGCAAACCTCGTTCCGTGGTAGCTGTTTCAAGTGTTCATAGTTCAAACACTCAGCTGCGATCGCTTGACTGGTAATGTTGAGACTCTTGACGGTTCGCGCCTGTATTGGATGGAAGCTAGTTCGTGCTCCCCGTATCTCCAATGACACGCTCTGACTCTCGGGTTCTTGCCGCGTTGCAGTTAATCCATGCAAACGCAGCGCGCATTTCGTTCCTTGCGCGTTCACTGCTCTAGCGATTTCCTCATCGATCAAGGTTATCGTAGATCCCTCATCGAGTAGGGCGTGAGTTTCAACTTCCAGTCCATCAGGCCCTCTTATCGTGATAGGGCATATTTTTAATAACACCGCGCCAGCTGACATTACGGTGTTAGCCGAGGCGGTGATCTCTTGATCGTTCTGTTCGCCTCCTGGCGCGGCTTGCGGTGCGCTGTGTAGCAATACATGATGAGGATGGCGACACTCATCTATACCGCATTTCTTTGCGGTACAACTGGCACGGCGGTGACGGCTATTCAAGCAACGAAAACATACGCGTGCTTCTTTTGCCCATTCCCACCTCTGTGGTAATGTCATCGCTTCCAGTTTCCTACATTTCACCGTATCATGTTCGGCCCCGCAACATAGACACATCTTTACGTTTTTATTTTCGGTTGCAGTGTACGCAGCACCGCCTCGCTTCTTGCCTTCCTGGCGTTTAGACGAACTACTGGTCTTAGCTGCTGGCGCATTACGTGCTGGCTCCTTTGTTGAGCTTCCTGCAGCGGAGTACGCGAATCGTACGGCACGGTCAGCCTCTCTCATGAGGAAACGAGACAGCGTAACAATCTCAGGTTCGCTGCGACTTCCATACTCTTCTGCGTAGTCGCACCATCTCGCTCTAATATGCGGACTTAATTTTTCTGTAACTTGCCGGGCCAACATAGGATTCTGTAGGTACCCCTTCTCATCTATACAAGTGAGTACACTGACTATATTCTGAAGCCGTATCGCAAACGCGTTCAGTTCGCTAGCTGTTGTTCCGGGTCGCGGTAACTTTCTTAAGTCGTCCAGCGTTTTATCAATAATGATCTCAGGGCGGCCGTAATACTGTTCAAGTGTCTGCATTATAATTGCGGGATCGGCAGCTGTGCACAATAAAGCTGCTACTGTTTCACGTGCTTCACCTCGTACACATGTTCGGAGACGTGCCAGGTTCTCAGCTTTTGTATAGCTATACATTTTGGTCGAATCTCGCATCGCTGCTTGGAATAGTAGCCATTCGTTCGGCGCGCCGTTGAAGACAGGCAGTTCTTGCGCTTGTCTAGGCGGCGGGCGTTTCAAGGCCATTCGTTCTAAGACCTCGGCTAATCTATCTATTCCTCGTTCTCGGGACCGTGCTGGCGTAGGTGATCTGTCTCGTCTCGGATTGGGCGTAGGTGATCGGTTGCGCCGCGGAGTGTCGATCGTGACTCCTCTTTGTTCTTGCGGCGGTGGCGCATATCTATAAAAAGAGTGGTGTGATCGTTGCCCTTCGTTCTCGCGCTGGTAACACAATGTGGCTCCGTTGTCGTCATGTTCGATACGTCGTCGTTCGTTCTGCGGTGCGCGCTCGGTACGTTCCCCCTGTGGTTCGCACAGGGCCGAGACGCGGACCGCTGATGACATGTCTTCATATGGCGTCATGTGGGGTCGTTCTTCCCTTTTGGGTTGTGTGTTATTTAGCCAATCAGCGATTCGGTTGTCCACTTCTATTGTTTCACGGGCGATGACGCTCTCACGGTCAGTCTCCTCCCGTATAGTGGCGACGTCCAAAGCTAGCCTTTTCTTGATAAGTGCTGCTTCTAATTGCAGCTCTTTTCTCTGGATCTCGGCTAGACGTTCCTGGGCTTCGAATTCAGCTAATCTTATTCGGGCAACAGCGCTGGCAGTCGATCTCCTCTCTTCTCTAGTATCAGGCGCAGCGGCGGCGGTGGTGGCGGCGGCGGCGCGTGACCTTATTGCGGCTATGCTGGGGTCTATTTGTGCGGGTAACGCGGGCACGCGGGGGTTCGGTTCGGCATGCGCGCGCGACGTGGTAGCGGTTTGTGCGGACGCGGACGCGGATGCTTGTGCGGACGGGGACGCGGGGGGGTCTTCGTACACTCTTGCTGTCCTCTCCTCAGCTGCTTGGCTTCTTGTAGTCGGCATCTTCGGCATTTGACGCCCCTAACAGCCCTATCAATCCTTTTGGAGGGCCCGGGTTTAACCAGGATATGCTCCGCCAGGGATGGATACGTGCAGGATTGGACAGGTGGGATCTACCCAGCAGAGGATCGTGCGCACTGTGGGGTGCTCAGGGCCGGTGGGAATACCCGGACCCGTCAGCAGTGCCTACAGTCCGGCCCCCACACCACGCACGACCTTACCGGCGTAGTGTACTGGTTCGGTTCGCGCCTTGAAAAAGGCGCTCTTGATGAACCGGTGGTATCGCACAATACCACACCGCCTTGTTCGGCGTTAACTCTGGCCTCCACCGTTTGACACCGTTAGGTGGCAGAGACACAGAGCCGCGGTCCACCCGCTAAGAAATAGTGACACGTTTTAGACGATCTTTACGTTCGAAGACCACCAGCTGATGCTCGCAGACACGGTCTTTCCTCTTGAGCTCCCGGCGCGAACGTTGACTTGATCTTCACGTTCTTGAGCTCCCGGCACCGTGTTCGTTCTTGGTCTTGGATCTTGAATCTTGCTATTGAATCTTCAATCTTGCTATTGAATCTTCGATCTTGCTATTGATTCTTCGATCCGGCTTCTGAAGGACCAGAAAACTTGGGCTGTTGAGGACAACCCAAGGATATGATAAAAGAAACGAACGATCTGTTGAAAGGCACTTGCCATATGTATTAAAAATGAAAGTACACTCGTTCCTACGTAGCTCTGTTCTAGGCGACTAATACGTTATTCTTTCTTCAGGCTTCAGGGTTCAGGACGTCAGGATCAGTTCTTCATAGGTTGAGGTCTTGATCTGAAGCGTAGAACGAGTGACGATCGAATGAAATATTGCCCACACAAAATGCCGCTTATTCACCCGCTTAAGTAGTATTCAGCGGGGCACAAGTGGCGCGTAGTGCGCCCTGCGGCTGCTCTGTTCTTCCAACATTTTTACAAGTCATAGCTAGTTGTAGTTATGTATGGCTTATGACCTGTGATTGGTTCATGGTTTATGACTCATCAAACTGTGATTGGCTGATGATCTGTACCTAGCTATAGTGTGATTATAGCTAGATTTCATGCCCTTGTTACTTTGTGCATAACGTTTCAGCTGTGTTAGCACAAGTTTTCAGTTACATTAATTAAGTTCAGGCTTGCGTCCGCAACAGGTTCTTTATCTTTCTCGGACCCTATCTCTACAATAAAATACACCAAATTCTGTCCCTGCACTCATTAAATAGATATAATTATAAAACAATACTTCAAGCTTGGCTTCAAAACCAATCATATACTGAATCGGAAGCCCTCATGATTGTTCCAGTGTAATCCCTAACGACTCATACCTATAGTCTAAACAGTTACTCACATATACACACCCACACATACACTCACATATACAAACACACTTTTATACAAATTACATACAACTATGTTAATTTTATTTGATATTGTTTTTGTTTTTTACGCTCATGACTTTCATGAGCAATTTTTGTTTCCTTAAACTCACTAATTTTTTTTTTAGAACCTCTGTATTATGCATAGTATTTTAAAATGTAGCACTAGCTAATCAAACTTGTATCTTCAGAGCTGTGGGGACCTGGTGACCTGTGTTACAGGTGTTTCTACCTACCACAGGCACCAGCGATCCACAACCAGAATCTGGTCTCAGCTATATTAATTGTGTATCTTTGCTTTGTATTTTTTTTTTTGGTTTGTGGTGAGAAATAAACGTTATTTAAATAACATAGTGTCACAAATAAAAGGAAGACCATGAATTTTAACATTTGATGTGAAATTTTGTTCAGAAAAATGAAAAGCTGACATTGCCGTAAGGACATACAACTGACATTATCATAAGTACCTATTACTAATAAATGTACCCACTTGAGAAGTACGCATCATTTCCCTATTATAATTTAAAAGCATGATAAAATTATAAGAATAAAATGATGTATATTTTCACCCGCCACGATCAGTAGTAAGTAGCACTCCTTTGTGAAGGACCTCGTCCAGGGAGATACTACCACCGTACCTACTTCTCCTGTCAAAATAGTAATGCTTGCGTTTATTAATATTAATTTTGGCCGTTAGTCAGCAGCTTGGGAGGTACTGCGGTTGTTATGGGCAAGTTAATCGTTTCCTTATGCAATACCTACTACTAATACCTACATTTTATTTACCTGTAATGTAGCCCTTAATGAAATGTAAAACTACTAATATTTATTGGCAAATAAATGTTTTTTTTTTTTTAAGAATAAATTACTGTATTTATTTATTTATATAACTAATAATAGTGGGATTACAATAATTAAATAACCTATCTACAAATGTACAATATTTACAACACAAATATAAAATAAAAGTACAAAATAAAATTATATAAAAAGGCGTGCTTAGGCGTCAAAGTATTCCTCCACATCGCTGTCATCTGGAAAAGTGCCCAGAAGACTGGCAGTATTGCCACGTTGTATGGCAACGCTTATTCTTTGGCCAAAGAACAAACCAGCCCTCTGGTCACGCGAAGTGTAACCAGCCTCTTTGCGATTTCCTTGAAAATAAATGATTATTATTATAAAGGTAACCGCTTAACATCAGGTGGGCGTTTGACTCATCGATCCTGGCACTCCTTCGCTTAACTCCTCATGCATGCTCGTTGGTTAAGAGTATTTTTAACCTGGCATTTATTGAGAACGTCCGTGATTTGGTTGGTCCTTTGATTGGAGCACATAAAATGGGTAGCTGATTAACTTTTCGGAAACTAAAGGAAACAAGGTACTAAGTGGCTTCTGTGTTGCAATAGACACGCAAGCCGTTACCAGCTTGCAGCTACCGCAATATCCTACTATCGGGGCTCTAAATCTTGAAACAAGCGCCTTTTACTTAAATCAAATAAATTTTTAACTAGAGCAGTGGCTTCCAACCTTTTTTCAACAACGGACTCCTAGAAGATGAAAATATATATTCACGGACCTCTCGAAAAAAAAAAATGTAATTTTAATTGACTTTATACTATTACCCTTTAGTCCAAAGGCTTCAAAAATAAAAGTATTTTTGTAGCCTTTGAACTTAGGACTTAGAACATGAACGTAGGCCCTGGTTGGAAAACACTGAACTAGAGGAATATAAAACTACTTATTAGCTTACCAACTCAGCCTATCGCAGTCCACTGCTGGACATAGGCCTCTCCCAAGTTGCGCCACACACTCGGTCCTCTGCCTTCCGCATCCAGTCCCACCCAGCCACGTTCTTCAGTTCATCGGTCCACCTGGCTGGGTGCCCTATGCTGCGTTTGCCGATTCGCGGTCTCCACTCAAAGACTCGTCTGCTCCAGCGGCCATCGGTCCTTCGACAAACATGGCCAGCCCACTGCCACTTCAGCATACTGATCCTACAAGCTATGTCGGTCACTCCGGTTCTTCTCCGGATAATCTCGTTAAACTCCAAGCATAGCTCGCTCCATAGCTCGCTGAGCGACTTTGAATTTGTGGATTAGCAACTGTCAGTCTCCACGTCTCGAGACCGTAAGTCATGACAGGCAGGACGGACGCACTGGTTGAAGACTTTTGTCTTCTTTGCGGTATAGGTGACGAGAAAATATAAATAATTAATATTATTATAGGTACCATACCTTTATATTATCTATGACCATACATAGCAACACAAATTCTGTCGCTAGAACTTAAAGCCGCAGTAGTTGGTGCCAATTAGTCAGACAGTTGGCTCCAACATAAGCGCTTATGACGGAACACTGATTAAGTTGTCTCGTCTCCCGGGCACGGTTAAACCTAGAAATTACGAGAACTTCGGCTATTTTATTTCGACACTGGATATTATAGGACAGTTTGCGAATTTATTTAGCTGTTTAGTATTGTTAATTAATATCATCAATATAAAAGACTTGGTGTCGGTGAACAAAACCTTGAGTTGAACGAGGATATGCTATTTCTTTATGCCAAATTTCATCCAAATCCGATTAAAAACGCGAAAAAATTATTAATGTTCCCGACATTTGTGATCACATAAATCAACCAAGTGTAGGTACGGCTGCTTTTTTTCGCGATTTCGGTGATGGTCCCATAGTAAAAGTTATTCACACTGATGAGTACAATAACCCCTTAAGAGGATTTTTTATTTTATTTGGAATCATGAATATTTTTGGGACATTTTTACACAGCATACATATATACTTTTTTTGTTTACACATACCTACTTATAATACATAAGAAACACCCAGACCAATACAAAAACTTATGCTCATCACACAAATATTTGTGTCCTGTGGGAATCGAACCGACGACCTCGTGATCAGCAGTCTGACCCTCTAACCACTAGACCACCGACGTCGTTGAAGTTATTTCAATAACACGTTGTACAATGTATCCCTAGTTTAATTTTTCTTATCATTCATTTTGCTCGTCCACACATTTTTGACGCTGACTGTATAACAAAACCACTTTACTAGTACGCCGCCTAGTCCCTAGAACTAGTGTTTAACAGTGTCCATCCTTGATAATACGATTATTACATCTCATACGAATTTTACGACACTACTTGTTAAACGCCCTCGAGGTTTTTCTCCAGACATCACTACAAGCTATAAATTCTATACGTCACTATAGAATACAGTGAAAGTAATAGTCACTATTTTGTACGTCGTCGTTAAAAATGTCCCAAAAATATTTATTTATTTATTTCTGTTCTGCTACTACATCTAGTCATAAATACTACACGTTACTACATAATTTACAATAAGAGCAGTACTAGGTCTAATAAGGACATTTCTTTGTGATATGTTAAATCAGTCTGAATACTATTAATATTTATTTGTATGACAAAGAGTATATTTTCTTTGAAACTTTTTTTTGTATGGCTTATCTTCTGTCAGGAAGGAGTCCGGACTAGGGATGAGAAAATTTCATGAGATGATTTTTTGTCAACCATTGAAATTGTTCGTATTATTTTTCACTTTGAGTTTTAAATTTCAAGTTAAAGGTCCTTTGGAAGGCTTGCCAGAGGACGCAGGTTCGGCTAGCAGTCACCCCTTTGACAACTTTAATCTAAGATGGGATGGGGCACGAACCGAAGACAGTACACAGCTGCACTGATAGTAGTATAGTTATATTCCGTCTCGGAAGGGTGTAAGACAGGTGTTTGATGGACTGCTTTTAATTTCTTTAGCCGGAAGAAATCAGCGTCTACCTCTCAACTTTAGTAATTTGGCATATTACAGAAATATGTTATCGCGCATCCTTCGGGAACTGTTTATTTTCCCGGGATAAAAAGGAGTATATATGTTAATCCCGGTTGTGGTCTATCTACACAGATATCTATTTGATACACTCGTGATTGAGTAACAAACACCTTCATTAACTTCCACATTTATAATAATATGATTTTATAAGTAGGATTATTTATAATCTGCTGAAACATTTCTAGGATGATGGTTTAAGCGGAATCAGGAGAGGGCCGATCCCGCTCGGAGACGGAGGCTCCGTGGGAGGCACTGCCCTGGCGCACAGCCCAGATAGGGCTACACGCCACATCCCCGTCGTCGTCGTACTTTCTTTATATCCTAAAACTACCCTACCGCTGAACATCCAAATCAGTGTATCCCATAGAAATCTAAATGATTAGTTAATAGAAATGTTATCTACTACCGGAACTTGTGTCACCGGTTTGCACATAAATACGCCCACAATATTTCTAGTACTCAAAGCAAAAAAATTAAGCCTAAAAAAATGCGCTGCAAAATACAATTTTAGTGACTCCACGTCCAAAACAGCACTGATGATCAAGGAAATGGTTCGCGCTCTGGTGTCCTACGAGACACCTGGTATGCAGCGACAAGTTCACGCGCCTTTATCAATTCTATTACCTAATTATTTCGATTTCTATGGTGTACCCTAAATACCTGACAAAAACGGTAAAGGTCCAGAATAACGCAGTATGTTACATCCACAACACCGAAGACTGCCTCGTTGGTCTAGTGGTCGCAAGTGCGACTGCTAAGCGTGGGGTCCTGGGTTCGATTCCCGGGTCGGCCAGTGTTATTGAGTTTTTTCATTAGGAAATTCTCAGTAGCAGCCCGGAGTATGGAATAGTGCCCGGTTAATGGCAATAATAGGCTCGCCCCCTATTACATGGGACTATAACATAACTGGCGAAATGTGGGTGTACACACCTCTGCCTACCCCTTCGGGGAAAATACAGGCGTGATGTTATGTTATGTTATAAACGGTAAAGGTCCAGAATTACGCAGTATGTTACATCCACAACACCGAAATCCCAAAATGTGACAAGTAGGTATATAAATAATAGTATTGACTTAAAGTTCCCTCCTACGTGGTTTTCGGACAAGGAAACACTTGGAACGTAAAAGGGCGAACGCTCAAAGAAAAATAGCGATGCGGATAAGGAAAATCGTTTTCCCAGTATTTGGTGTTGGACCCAAATAGATTATCCCAATCATAGTCTTAACCGCTAGGGGTCTTAGAACCTCAGATTGTATCATAATACCCGCAAGCAATTTACTTCAAGGCATCTTGGAGTCAATATTTTGACCATGAGAGTTCCAGGAGAATTCTAGTAATTTTAAGTGTTCAAAATTTAGTCCCGATCTAGACTCAATCTCCTAAATGTCACAAATACATGTCAAACAGTACATCTACTGTCATGACCAAAGACATTTCTATACTGACGTAATAGACCACTGAAGTGTGCGACTGAGATACCGATCTTTACGAAAAAACCTATATGCTAGAAAGAGACATAATAAAATGACAGTAAAACCGATTTTGAAAATTGTAATCTCCCATAGCGTCCCATCAAAATATAATCTCGTATATAAGTATCTCTATGGTCATGACTAGTCATGAGATTGACACTGACAGCACAGAGATACTCTATGGTCTGATTCCTATCGTCATGTTTTGATACCTACCTACACTATTAATATTTAAAGGAAATTACATTGAGGCTAAATCGGACCTAATACATGTTGAAATATTTTTATAACGAAAAATTTATTGGCCTTTTGATATACAACCAAACATAACATAACATCACGCCTCTATTTCCCCGAAGGGTTAGGCAGAGGTGTAAGAAGGGAAATTGCCTGCTCCATTGAAAAATCTAAACAGGAGACCGACAATAGACATCCTCTCTATGGCATCGGGAAAGCAAGATGTAGATTAAAGAGCCGCAAAAGCTTTCTAAAGGTAACACAACCATTAACAGGCAGCAGCCCTAATAAGGCACGAGAGGAACTGTGGCAACAAAGACACCCTCCCCCTGCTGACTACATTGGGCCTGCAGAAGAGCTCCCAGCAGGCCACCAACTACCATGGCCCATCTGAAAAACCTTGAATCGACTCCGAAGCCAAATGGGCCGCTGCAGGTCAAATTTAGTTAGATGGGGATACACAGACGAGTCACAATGTGACTGTGGAGTCAACCCACAGACGATGCCTCACCTCTTAACCTGCTCACTGTGCAATTCCACCTGCACAATCAAAAACCTATGCGAGGCTACTGAAAGTGCTGTTGACGTGGCTACATTTTGGTCCAAAATTATATAATAAACTAGAATCATCGACACGAAGAAGAAGAATAAGTATATATATAAAGAATAGTACACCCACATTTCGCCAGTTATGTTATAGTCCCATGTAATAATGTAATAGGGGGCGAGCCTATTGCCATTAACCGGGCACAAATCCATACTGCTACTGAGAATTTCCTAATGAAAAAACCCAATAACACTTTGTCCGACCCGGGAATCGAACCCAGGACCCCACGCTCCGCAGTCGCGCTACAACAACCAACATACAACCAATGATGTTTAAAAGTCTAGATATACGGCAGCACAATCACATAACCTAGTATAAAGTAAATCAGCTAGTTACTACATGTTACTTTCGCGTCATAATTGGGACACTATCTGTACACACATGACGGCATTTTTGTTTATTTTTTGTCACCAGTCACGCCTGGCGCTTGCAGACTAATAGCAGAACGTCCCATTAGGACGGTTTTCGAGTCTTCAGATTGCGCGTGTTAGTAACATATCTGTAACCTGATAACAAGATGGTGGACAGAAAAGACCAATTCTTCTCGTGGATGAGAGTATTAAAAATACGAAACAGCCAAAGCAACACGCTCCTATCACTAACCAGTGTTCATCTTTGATAACACGATTATTGGTTTTCATACGGATTTCATGACACTTGTTGCACGTCCCTCGAAGTTTTACTCGTGAAATTACTCGTTACATTAAAAAGTAACAGACCTGTGATAGATTGACGGACGGACGGACTGACGGAGTAGGTAGAGTAATAGGGTCCCGTTAGCACCGTTTGGGTATAAAACCCTTAAAAATAAAATTACTTCGTCTGTGTGTCACTATATGGATGCCAACTGAAAAGTAGCATTGAGGCATGCATCTGCCTCTGAGCATCTGTTCTGTGCTAAATGATTGTCTAATTGCTAATGGTTGTCTGGAAGAAATTGCTTCAGGCAATAAGACCGCCAACTGTTAGTACTGTGCTCATGTTTGTTACAACTTTATTTTTATGGTCTGCAAACAATAAAGTATACTCTATCTATCTATCTAAATAAAATTTTCTATCTTTTCTTTCTATCCAAATTCACCACCAAATGGGATGCTCCATTGCGTTTAAACTTTTAGTTCACGCGGATGACAAAGGCGACGCTATTTATGTATAAGAAAATGTTTGTCCCTGGACATCAGAAATCAGTCATGATGATAAACGCTTCCCCCACGAATGATAGATGGAGCCTCATTAGTATGCGGCCGCTTCGCCGGTGACAAGTAATATTTATTTATGACTTATTATACCAAAATCTATAGGTAAGTAATAAATATCTGTCAACGGCCCTGATTTCTGACGGGCCTATGGTTAGGTAAAGAATGATGCATAGATCGATCGATCTGAGAGATTGATCCGTGTCTCGAACTCATGACGCGGTTTCTTTTTCGTTTTTCTTCTCGGTGCCTAGGCCATCATGCAAATACTTCTGAGGGTTGTTAAAGGGCTATTAAAAGTACAAAACTGAAACCACATATGAATATTAGCTGTAGATATATCATAAAAAAAAGTAAAATCCGAAAATCTAAATTTGAAAAAAATATTCTATTATTAAACTTCAGGGTAACGTCATGAATATTTGAAACACATTTTCGTCGGGACTTGATTTGTTGCTTAGAACGAGGAGGAGAGAGAAAACATATATTTCTTTGTTTTTTCTTTCTATGTAAATCATGTGTATATGTAAAACCGGGTATTGGGGCGTTTCACACCACGCTTGGTTCGGACCACGGTGTGAATCGCCGAAGTAGCCTTTTTGAATGGGCCGTGTAAAACCATTGTCTAAATATTTGTGATGAGACTGAAGGATAATAAATAAAAATAATATAATAAATATTTTTGGGACATTTTTACACAGTACCATCTAGTACCAAACTAAGCAGAGCTTGTGACATGGGTATAAAATAATTATTATATACTCTTTATTTCGGATTACAGTATCCATATTTTGTTAGTAACATAAAATAGCTTATTATCTAGTGTTAGTACCGATCACCCTCCTTATAAACTGCTTCACAATAGGAGAGCCGAAGCTCTCAGCTACAGTTTTCAGGATGCTGTTGCCACTGTCCCTCACTCTCTTCAGCAGCGAAGCTGTTTTTTTGCGCATAATCGCGTAGAAGTCGTCGGTATGGGCTTGCGCAAACATCTCCGACGCACTGCAGTAACGAGGCAGTCTCAACAGCATCCTGAAAGCATTATTATACTGGACGCGTAGGACATCCAGCGATCTTTTGGTATAATTGACCCACAGATTGCTCGTGTACAGACTCTGGCAGTAAGCCTTGAAAAGTGTAATTTTTACTAGGTCTGTACACCGAGAAAATCTGCGGGCCAACATATTACTCCGGACCGCTAGTGCCCTACGCTCCCTCTCAATGTCCACATCGTCCCTAAGGTCGTCGGCAAGAAAATGCCCTAGATATTTAAAATTGGACACCCTATTAATTATTGAGCCGTTCACACGTAATTCGGGTCCATCTTCACGGCATTTGCCGCCGACCTTAAAGACGATGTATTCACATTTCTTAACATTATATATTAGTCCATGTGCGGCAGCGTAGGCTTCACACGTTTTTAGTAGCTCTCTGATTGCCCCCGCCGACATAATACTACTAATAATACCGATAATACATATATACTTTTTTTTTCGTAAATACATACTTATAAATACATAAGAAACACCCAGACCAACACAAACATTTTCATCACATAAACATTTATGTTCAACACACAAATACCAGGCCCCTCAGAAAGTATTGCGAAAAAAAGTTTTTATATATGGGAGACTGGCCAGTTATAATGTTTTTCGAAAATATGATTATTTATAAGTAAAAATAAGTAAGTTCCAATTTCAAAATTTCCCTCCACATTTTTTGCGAGTTAATTCAAAGTATTGTGTCTCACTGAAATATGGATCTGCGCCGGGAACATTTTAGAGCTATGATTTTATACGATTTCAAGTGTCGCCTGAAACCGGATGAATCGTACGATAGACTTCAAATGGCATTCATGGATGAAGGCCCTTCCAAGGCAACCGTGTATCGTTGGTATAACGAATTCAAGCGCGGTCGACCAACTTTGGGGGATGACGAAAGAAGCGGTCGCCCTTTGACGGCTGTTACCGAAGAAAACGTGCTAGCAGTGAAAAATTTAATCCAAGACAATAGGCGAATTACATATCAGGAGATTCAACACATATTGAAGATTGGATCGGGAAGCGTTCACGAGATTCTACACAGC
Source organism: Asteroscopus sphinx (assembly GCA_949699075.1). Classification (NCBI taxonomy): domain Eukaryota; kingdom Metazoa; phylum Arthropoda; class Insecta; order Lepidoptera; family Noctuidae; genus Asteroscopus; species Asteroscopus sphinx. Next base: position 8,749,359 of record OX453025.1, on the reverse strand, counting down.
CATCTTCGCGTGAGGAGGATAGTATCACGCTGGGTGCCGCACAACCTCACCGATGCTCAGAAGCAGGCCCGGGTGGAATGGTGCCGTGATATGCTTAACAAATTTGAAGCAGGCTCGTCTCGGCGTGTTTACGACATCGTTACAGGTGATGAGTCCTGGATTTATCAATACGACCCAGAAACCAAGCGCCAGTCGACTGTTTGGGTGTTTCAAAATGAGCCAACGCCTACCAAAGTGAAGCGATCTAGAAGCGGGGGTAAGATTTTGATCGCTAGCTTTTTTAATTTGACTGGCCACTTGGTATCAATTCCCTTACGGGATCAAAGAAGCATTAATGCCGAATGGTATACTACCAAATGTTTGCCAGAAGTTTTCTCTGTTATAAGCAACAAGCGACCAAACACAGGGCTCCGCGGGCTACTGCTCCACCACGACAATGCACCTGCGCACACCGCACTCAAAACGAGGGACTTCCTGGACAGCACGCCAGTCAAACTCCTGGGTCACCCTCCTTACAGCCCTGATCTAGCACCGTGTGACTTCTTTTTATTCCCAAAAATAAAAAATCAGCTCAAAGGGATACAATTTTCGTCGCCGGAAGATGCGCTGGCTGCGTTCGAGCAGGCTGTAAACGAGGTGTCTGCGGCGGACTGGAAAAAGTGTTTTGAAAACTGGTTTAGGCGCATGAATCTTTGTATAGAGGCTGGTGGAAAGTACTTTGAAAAGATTTGATAAAAATATATGTACGTATAGAACAATTTTTTTTAGTTTCGCAAAACTTTCTGAGTGTCCCACGTATTTGTGTCCTGTAATCGAACCCACGACCTCGTGATCAGCAGTCCGACACTCGAACCACTGGGCCACCGACGTCGTCAAATGTAATGTCGGATGGTTAAAGAATTAATTTTTCAATTTCGTCTAAAAATCTCTTTAAATCTTTAAAAAAACCAGCCAAGAGCATGTCGGGCCATGCTCAGTATTGTAGGGTTCCTTAAGTAGTTCTAATTACAAATAAATCAAATCGAATATTAATCATTGCTATTTTAGTTTTTGCAAACAGCGCCACCTAGCGCTAAATATAAGAAGTGTGTCATATCAATATAACACAAAGTTTCTTTTTGTGATTTTTTTAAATAGAAAGTAACTAAAGGAGCATTTTTTTCTGAGATCATTTTTCTCTAAGGTCAATGACCTATGAACTAGTACGTCTTAAGTATTTTTTCAGTTTTCTCACTATAACTCAAAAATTTATAATCACACTATACTCGAAATAATTTTAAAAGAGAGTTTTTATAAAGGTCTATCAATGTGAAAGACTATAAGTTTCTATTCTACGTTGCATAGTTTAGAAATGGCAGGGGGGGATACATTGCAAGCCACTTTGGCGAACTGTATTTCGCAGATGGTATACCTGATAAAAAAGTTATGTATGAATCATTACCTTCATTTTTGTATACCTATTCAATGATACCCCAAACGAGTAGGAGCATCGAAAAAAAAATGTACATCCCCATTTCACATGTATGGGCGCCATCCCTAAAATACGTTATCAAGGTTTTTTTATTCTTTTAAAATTTAGATCTATATCTAAACCATTTTTTACAAAATTTCATTTACTTATGTTTATAACTGTAGAAGTTATTAAGCTGTAAAGGATTACGACAGACGGACAGACGGACGGACATGACGAAACTATAAGGGTTCCTTGTAGGACTACGGAACCCTAAAAAGGCCTAAAACTAGAGCGAGATAGCTGCGAAAGGCCCCTAAATACAAAGCCTTAGGCGTGTCTGAGGTGAGCTTATCAAAATGATATGTGTATATGTCGTAGGCAAAATGTATCCCTTTTAATACAAAAAGATAAATAATGACGTCATATTTCAATTACAGAATAACAAGCTTCCACAAGCTAATGATTGATAGCATACGACAACGACATTGATGGATACGAATCTAAAATTGTGTCTACATAATCCTTTTTGTTTCCATATTAAGTTACACCAAAGGAAAAAAAAAAAAAAAAAAAAAAAAAAAATGCGTAAAAACCCATATTTGTAAATTTCTGCTTGAATTTCAGTCAAGTAAATATTTTACACATTCCTAACAATATTTACAACCATTATACAACCTCACTCTAAGTTTATACTAATCCTGAAAAGGGGTCATTGTACTCATCATCGACTGCCTCGTTGGTCTAGTGGTTACAAGCGCGACTGCTGAGCGTGGGGTCCTGGATTCGATTCCCGGGTCGGGCAAAGTGTTATTGGGTTTTTTTATTAGGAAATTCTCAGTAGCAGCCCGGAGTCTGATTGTGTGCCCGGTCAATGGCAATAGGTTCGTCCCCTATTACATGGGACTATAACATAACTGGCGAAATGTGGGTGTACTATTACACCTCTGCCTATCCCTTCGGGTAAATACAGGCGTGATGTTATGTTATATTATGTACTCATCATTATGAACAACTTTTTTACTATAAGACCAAACCTAAGATTACAAAAAAATAACAACTGTTCCCTACTTTTTGTTGATTTATGTGAACAAAAATGTCGGGAATAGCTGGTTTTTTTTCCCACACCCATCTACGGACTGACCATTGTTAGCGCAACTTAACCTGGCAGATCTAGCAATAGATCTAGCACTAGGTTGTTACTTAGCCACGAGCCCTTCAAGGTGTTATATTATATTTCAACCCAAAATCTCTCATTCATATTTAAACACAAATGAATATTTCGTCACTGACACACAGCCCGCATGAGTAGCCGATGCGTAAACTTCCGTTGCCGATAACTTGTGATATATCGCTGTAACTAGCAGCTGTACTGGGCCCCGAGTCTGCTAATTGACAAACGCTTCAGTTGGGTGTCGGTAGAGTGTCGGTGGAATAGTTTTAGCCATTTGGTATTCTACTAGTTATTTTGAGACCAATGGCTTTCCAATGACTTTCCACTGAACTGCCATTGACTACAATTCAACTGCCATTGGACTATTTGCTATTCTGCTGTTATTTGACGTTTCCCACAATCGTCTTACGATGATTTTTTTGCCATCATATTTTTTTTAAATAATTTTTTTTTAGTGATTTCAACTTTGGTCCCTAATAAATGTTTTTCATACATCGAATGTGTACAATGACCCCTTAAAGGGTCATTGTACATATTCGTTTTTTTTGCGATTTCAGGATTGGTCCCTTAGTAAAAGTTGATCATACAGATGAGTACAATGACGGATGAGTATAATGACCCCTTAAGAGGTTTCATTAACACGTCATATGTCGATAGCATTACCGCGTTGCACGCTCAAAACGTAAACGTAAAAGTTGTGCATACGGATGAGTATAATTACCCCTTAAGAGATTTTCAATAACACGTTGTACGTCGATAGTATTGCCTCGTAGTACGCTAAAAACGTAAACGTAAAAGTACCAAAAGTTGCTCTTACGGATGAGTATAATGACCCCTTAAGAGGTTTTCAATAACACGTCTTATGTGGATAGTATTGCCGCGTAGTACCCTAAAAACGTAAACGTAAATGTTTTTCATACGGATGAGTACAATGACCCCTTAAGAAGTTTTCAATAACACGTGTGTCGATGTATAACCGCGTAGCGTAGTACGCTATCGATATACGTATTATTGAAAACCTCTTAAGGGGTCATTGTACTCATCCGTGTGAACAACTATTACTATGGGACCAACCCTAAAATCGCCAAAAAAATATCAGCTCTTCCCTACATTTGTGTTCACATAAATCGACAAAATGTAGGAAACAGCTGTTTTTTTACGTTTGATGTGTTTTAATTATTTTATAGACATGAACATTTTGTAGGTAATATCAATAAAATCCTTAATTTAAATATTTCATTGATAATAACTTAAAAAAAGTTTGATAAAAAACAATACAACTACTAATGGTAGATTTAAATGGGCAACATCGATTTGAAAACAATTGATATCCCATTACCATTCTATTGCCATTCCGACGAGATTGACATTTAAGTTTTAGCAGAATACCCATTTTGTCACAGTTGTATAGGAGTGTCAGTAGGATGTCGGTGGAATGGCGATGGTTGGTTTTTATCAATTAAGGATTCACGTAGTTGCTTCATGTTCCAATAGTTACGTAAACGACGCGGCGACGTAGCGAACTTCGCTTCAAGTAACTTAAGCTAAGTTGGCTATTTATTATTATTTATTATAATGCTTACGCGTGTCATACGACGTTTTTCAACACACTTGCGAGGAAAAAACATATGAACGTATTTTAGGCAAATATTGAATTTGTGAATAATGGCGAGCGGATCACTGTAATCGCACGGTGATGTATAGGTATGCGCGCGCAGTTGGTAGAAGGAAACCGCCAAACAACCTAATATTAAAAATATAATTTATTATTTATAACACAAATTAATGTTAATTTGTTGACAAACATAAATAATTTAATGAAATTAAATGTTTAACACAAATTAAATAGTTGATTTGTTCACAATTTTTTTAAATTTTGTGTAGACATCAAAATATTTTGCTGCTTTTATAAAATTAAAAAATAAACTGTAAGTACCTAAAGTAAAAACTAAAAAGCACTAGTGCGATAATATAAAGTAAAAACCACGCGGGCGTTATTATAAGCTACATTATGAACCTAAAAGTGGTGCAATAAGAGCCACTTAACGAGTGAAAAATAATTGAAACATTTCAAACGTAAAAAAAACTTCTGTTCTCTACATTTCGTCGATTTATGTGAACACAAATGTAGGGCCGCGAAATCAGGAAAATGTAGGGATAAGCTGTTTTTTTTCGCGATTTCAGGGTTGTGTTCATAGTAAAAGTTGTTTATACTGACGATAATATATATGTCGATAATATTGGCAGGTGCCATGCTATCGATACTATCGATAGAGTAACTGATTCTCAAGGTTAGCTTTAGATACTATCGAAGCGATCGTTGCTATCGACCGTATTGATAGCTTTTTATGCAATACTATTCATAGCACTATTAGTGTCAAATACTATATAGACACTAACGATAGTATTGCTATAATATGTCAATAGTCAATAGTACATGCCCATCGATTGTGTAACTGATTCTCAAGGTCGCATTTATAGTCTAAAATTGAATATTATCGTCGAAATAAATTACTACAATACACAATTCAACTTTATTTTACAAAAAAAAAGTTCAATTGTTATAACAATAACTGCAAAAAAGGTATGTTTGCAAAATGACCTCTCAGTTGTAGTTCGATGGCAAAAAGTCATTGAGAGACGATTGTCAGAAACGTCAAATAACGAGTAGACTACCGAAACTTAAGCTATCGAGAAGACATTGATACACTATTGGTTTACAGAATAGCAAATAGTCCAATGGCAGTTGAATGGTAGAAACGAATGGAATAAAAATGAAAATGCTATGTATGCTGTGTTCTATACTATGTAATTTGTATGCCTTTCAAGGTTAAATATAGTGTGACTTAATATTTTAATTTTCCACAAAGTTTTTAACTTTTACCTATGTTTCACAAATAAATTATTTTGATATTAATTTTGATTTTATGGTTTTTAATTTTATTGTAGTTCAGTGGAAAGTCATTGGATAGCCATTGGTCTCTAAATAACTATTATTCTGATGATGATGATGATGATGATGATGATGATGATGATTCGGATGAGTACAATGACCCCTTAAGAGGTTTTCAATAACACGTATATCAATAGCTTACTATGCGGTAATACTATCGAGATACGACGTGTTATTGAAAACCTCTTAAGGGGTCATTGTACTCGTTCTTATAAACAAATTTTACGTTTGCGTTTTTTGTGATTTCAGGCTTGGTCCCATAGTAAAAGTTGTTCAAACAGATGAGTATAATGACCCCTTAAGAGGTTTTCAATAACACGTATGTCGATAGTATTGCCGCGTAGTACGGTAAAAACGTAAACGTAAAAGTTGTTCATACAGATGAGTATAATGACCCCTTAAGAGGTTTTCAATAACACGTATGTCGATAGTATTGCCGCTTAGTACGCTAAAAACGTAAATGTAAAAGTTGTTCATACGGATGAGTATAATGACCCCTTAAGAGGTAGGTAATATCAATAAAATCCTTAATTTAAATATTTCATTGATAAAAACTAAAAAAAAGGTTGATAAAAAACAATACAACTAATGGTAGATTTTAATTGGCAACATCGATTTGACATTATCATTCTATTGCCATTCCGTCGAGATTTAAGTTTTAGCAGAATACCCATTTTGTCACAGTTGTTTATGAGTGTCAGTAGGGTGTCGGTGGAATGGCGATGGTTGGTTTTTTAGTGTAATTAGCAGACTTGGGGCCCTGGTTGCTTACCTCATGCATATACTTACTGAGTTCGTAAACAAACGGGACAATCTCTAGCGGGATTGTGTGTTAAATATAGCTTGTATTTTGATGTAGAAGTTTCATGCATTATATCCAAGAAATTTTGTGTCTTCATTCGTGGGAGTCGTTATACAATTTCTTGTTTTTAAAAACTAAATGGAGTTTTCTTTATCTACACTAATATTATAAAGAGGAAAGATTTGTATTTTTGTGTGTATGTTTGTATGTTTGTAATGAATAAACTCAAAAACTACTGTGTCAATTAAAAAAAAAAATCACCATTAGAAAGCTACATTCACTTTGAGTAACATAGGCAATATTTTCATGTCCACCCGTGCGAAGCCGGGACGGGCCGCTTGTGTTAAATATTTACATTATTATCCGGCGAAAAAAAAGGACCTCCTCCTTTTCTCAATATCTCAATTCGACGCGTATATTATTATATTTCAAATAGTTTTAATCTATTACTTTATATAATAATATTCTCAATATAATATAATAAAAATGCATGATATATTTTTCACTTGTATATACATATGACATAATTATATTTAAAACAATAATAATAAGATAATAATAGTATGTAGTAGCCCTCAATATTGCAATGCTTGAAAAAGGCCACTAAGTTTTAAGCACCAAAACAAAATGTAACATCAATCATGTACACCACTTAGTATGCAATAAATCTTTGAATCTACATATATATATATATATTTTTTTTTTTTTTTTTTTTTTTTTTTTTTTTTTTTTTTTTTGTATATACATATATATATTTTTTATGTATGACCACGCATAACTTTTTACAGAGTGATTTTGATGATTCTTTGTTGACAAACAATCAACGAAGATCATTTAAATTACATTAAAGAAGTAATAAAAACAAAATAACATCAAATACAACGAGAAATTTTCAACGATAAACAATAACTTTCCAAAAATGCGTTCTCCGCTCGACCACTTGCAACTCGCACGCATATTTCTTGTTTGTTTGGCGCCGACTCATAATTAGTTATTTACATTAGTTTAGTTAGGAAAATAGTTATTAAGACTAAAAAGCTTGATTGAATTTTTCGCTTTTCAGTTTCTGTTTTCGTCGGTTCAATTTTTTGTTAAAAGTTTTATTTGTAGTACCTAATTTCCTTGCATGTGGAATTACAAAGGCATCCGTGTATACCTAATAAATAAATAAATAAATTCTTTATTGACATAAAAATGGTACAAACATAGTATGACCCTGACTCCCGAGCTAGGCATTATACCTGTGTATAGTTCAGGAGTCAGTGACATCATCCTGCTAAGTTATAATTTGCAAGGTTTTAGGCAACAAATACATAAGATTAAATTAAAGTTAAAGTGTAGAAGAATCACATTTCAGAGAACCTAAATTCTAAGTAGTTGTTGTAAAGTGCCTTGTGAGAGTGTGTTATGTTTGTGTGGGGTGTGCGAGAGTGTGTTATGTTTGTGTGGGGTGTGTGTGCGTGTGTGGGGTATGTTTGTACGTGAGTGAATACCAAGAATGTTTTATTGTACCTACTTATTTCTATTGCAAGCTTATTACAATACCTATTATATGTATATCTTTATCTACCTATATTATATGTCGTACCTAAATTTGATTAAAGGATATAGAAAATTCAATGAGTAAATTCAATTGTCAATTGTTCAATTCAAATTGCCTTTTTGAAATGAATAACAACAACTCGGACCATCGCAGTCCACTGCTGGATATAGGCCTCTCCCAAGTTGTGCCACAACACCGATCCTCTGCCTTCCACATCCAGTGCCCCCCAGCTACCTTCTGTTAGAAGTATTCACTCATGTGCGAATGCGATAAAAAGGCATGCAAAAACAAATCTGCATAACCAACAGTTGCATGCCCGATTCTATATTATGTATTTCCTTTACACAATCAAGATAATAATAATTATTCCAGTCCATTGTTTCTAATTCCCCTTTGTCTTTAGAAATAAGGACGTTAAAAAACGTCTCCAGTACGGTTTACGGCATAGAAATCTAAGTAATTAGGTAATACAAGTGGTAAAGTCGCGTGAACTTGTCGCCGCGTACAGCGGCCGAATTGCGTAACTTACTCGCGATCGCAATCATGTGGATTTCAATGTTCATTGCTCCGTGTGTTTTGACAGTCCGTGTATCTGCAACTACGTACCACGCAATGAATATTTCTGTTATTTCTAAATGAAAGCTAATGTCAAAGTGAATCATTTCAGCCGAAAGATATCCACTGCTGGACATAGGCCTCCCCCAAGCATATGTATGTTGGGGGGATATACCATAATCGCCACGCTTGGCAGGCGGGTTGGCGATCGCAGTTGGTTGGTTAAATACTCAGAGAACGCTGCTGCCCATCCTCTGGTGAATCCCTTAGTCGCCTTTTACGACACCCATGAGAAGAGATAAGGGCGGTGCAATTCTTTACGTCCGGCACCACACGGATGCAAAGTGAATGCATTACACAATTGCCCCACTGGTGTCTCGTAGGACACCAGTGCGCGAACCGTTTGCTTGATCATCAGTGCTGTTTTGGACGCAGAGTCACTAAAACGCATACGCATTACCTCTGTGCTCAAGTGTTTGTTCTGTATGTTTTCTACAATAAAATGTGTTGTGTGTACATAAATAAATAAATAAAATTTTATTTTACGGCATATCTAATAGCTGATTTTGTTTTAGGCTTAATTAATAAATAAATAAATAAATAATAATATCTTTGGGACTTTTTTTTACACAGCACCATCTAGTCCCAAACTAAGCAGAGCTTGTACTATGAGTACTAGACAATGGATATAATACTTATATACTTTTTTTGTTGTTGTCAATACATACTTATAATACATAAATATATTGAATTGAATGTTATTGGCCTATGTCCAGCAGTGGACGTCTTTCGGCTGAAATGATGATGAATGCTAGAAAAATGAAATTGCGTATTTATGTGTTGGTAACTGCGAACCGGCGACACGCGTTCCGGAATTAAAAGACAGTAGATAACATTTCTATTACCTTATTATTTAGATTTCTATGGTTTACGGCCACTTTTAGGGTTCCCTAGCCAACGGGACCCTATTTTTCTGCCTACACCGTTCGTCCGTCCGTCTGTCCGTCCATCAATTTAAAGAAAATGTGTTACCATAGCCTCTGTTTGATATCAAGCACTTGTATGCAGTACTTCCTATCTTCCTATATCCCTGTCCTTTTCTTTCCCCCTGCTACACGCGCGCACGCCGCAGCGCCTCATGCGGCTAATTAGTTCATCATTAGTCCTTGAGTAAACGACACGCGATATGTGTCCTTGAGAGACGCCCACGCAGATATTGTAACGCGAGTGAAACACTAAATGATCATACTTTTAAAGGCCTAGTGTACAGTTTTACTATCGCAAATAGCGCTGAGACGAAAAGACACCAGCTCCAGCCATCCAGAAGAAGCGGTGTTACCCGGCGCTGTTCACACCTGCAGGTTAGTCCCATCCATTGTACAGTCGACTCATCTCTCTTCCCAACGGCTGTACCTAATCCTGTGGCTGCTTGCAAGTGTGTATTAGGGAACAACAAGAAGAAATATACAGTCCACTTAAAATCATTTCTAAAACCGCCTAAACATACCTCCCTATATGTTTCATTGGTCCTTCGTACCGGATTTTTTAGTCATTCGAGTACGAATTTCAATCTAATAAACGCAAATATAGTAATCTAATTTCAATCCGCATTCTTTTTCGTAATGGAAACTCGTAATCTCGAAAAATTCCGGGCGCTAAGGCCGCCATTTTATGATCACATTTTCACACGAGGTTGTCGAGAACCGTGTCTTATTTGTGCTGTTTACAATAGGTGAATAGTCTGTCAAATTATTAATATTTATCGCACCCCGCATTGGCAGCTATTTAGTTTATTTAATTTTCCGCATATTCAGTACAAATTACTATCGATCTCGCATCCGTCCGTACGTAGGTACTTAAGTACCCACAAAGTCACGTTTTTATAAAATAATCCGCTTTCGTTTTCACTTCACGTTGCATTAATTTTGTATTTATGAACTCATCGCATAAATAGGTAAATACCTACTTATTATAATTTCGATACCGCATAGGTACCCTACTTAGACCGATCTGACTCCAGCATCGGGGTTCAGTGCAATAGGTACCCTAACTACATTTTATACATACGCATAGGATAGTTACGTTACTACCTACCTATAATATTAATAACCGCTTCGCTTCTCTTGGTTTTCCAACGCGCATAGGAACTTCTTATCACCATGACCAGAGGAAAAAACGTAGAATCACCTGTCTTGGAGGCTGGTAGCAGTGACGAGCAAGTTCAGCTGCTACTTTTGCAATCTAAACGTGACGCTATGTTTGCCCGTATGCAATCTATTTATGAAACCGCTAAGAAGGTAGTGGGTGACGAAGATAGCCTATCTTCTCTTTTATTTACCACCGCTAATATTGATGATCTCCGCAAAGAATTCGAACAAATTTTAGATTCGTACAACACTATGAATTATAAATTCAACCCTAACGCACCCATTAACTATCAACCCTGGACTTCTTTCGAAGAAATGTATTGTTTTGTCAAACAAATTCTAATGCAGTATGGGCCTGTTAATAAAAATATAGATATCAAATCGCAATCTTATTTATCGCCTAAAAAACCACGCTTACCTCCTATTGAGTTAATTTCTTTCAATGGTGATTACCGCAAATGGCCCCTTTTTTACCAACAATTTAAAAGTTTAATTCATGATAATCCCAACTTAACTAACAATGAAAAAGTACACTATTTAGTTGGGAAATTAACCGATAAGGCTTCTGCAATTTGTAGTGGAATACTTCCAACTAGTGAAAATTATTCAGTTATATGGGACGCACTTATAAAAAAATATGATGACCCTCGATTATTAGCTAGTTCGAACCTTAATCAGATTATTAATTTTAAACCGCTCGCGAACAACAACGCTTCTAATTTAGAAAATTTCATTAATTTGTTCGACGCCTCGGTTGAAGCGCTAAAACAATTAAAGTTAACTGATTTAGCCGATTACATCATTTTTCATATTGCCGTACAAAAGTTAGATTCCGAAACAGTTAAGCTATTTGAACTTATCAACTGTAAAGATAAGATTCCGTCATACAGAACCTTAATTGAATTTGTTAAGGATCAATCTAAGGTATCTTCACGCTCAATTCATAAACCCGCTGATAACCAATTACGTAACGACCGCAATAATAAAAATTGTTCGCAGAAATTGAAAACGTTCGTTAGCAAAACGGAATCGAACCCGCGAACCGCTAGTCCTTCTGACAATGGGTGTGGTACAAGTGAAATTAATTTTTGTAAACTTTGTAATAAACCTAAACATGATCACATGTATTTATGCGCATCTTTTGCGAATATGACTCCTCGTAAGAGATATAACGTCATTAAAAACAGTAATTTTTGTCATAATTGTTTGAGTACCAATCACAAAACTTTTAAATGTACCTCGCAACGTAATTGTTCTCAATGTGCCGCTAGGCATCATTCACTCTTACATTTTAATTCGTCTACTCAAACGAACAATAATAATGATAAAATAACGCCGCAAAATCAATCTTATAATAATAATTCTAAAACCGCTAGTTCTTCCGCGTCCGCTTGTAACTCGCATCATGCCCCATCGATGCAGTCAGTCGGTTCAAACTCCGCACCTACAGATATTGTTCAAACTGATTCGCACATAGCAAAGAATGTGTCTGTGTGTAATGTATCATGTGACCGTATTGAACGCAATGCTACCACGACATTATTAAGTACCGCAAAAATAAAAGTTATAGATTCGTCTAACCGCACGCATTTTTTGAGATGTCTTATTGATCCCGGTTCCCAGAGTGATTATATTTCTTTGGCATGTTGTAAAAAACTTTCTTCACCTATTAAAACGGAAAATCGATTTTCCGAGGTTCAAGGTTTCGGTGAAATAACACAAAAAATCATCGGAATCACATCGCTTCAATTTACGTCTCGTTTCAATAACAATAATGCACACAACATCGAACCGATGGTTGTGGATCGTATTACGTCACAATTACCGGACTCACGCGTCGACGTATCATCATTAGATTATCTTCAGAACTTACCGCTCGCAGATGATACTTTTTGTGAACCCGGACCAATAGATGTTTTATTAGGAGTTAGTACTTATTGTAAAATAATATTGTCGCATAAAATTATAGGTAAAAATAAAATGCCTTCCGCTTTTGAGACATCTTTAGGTTATGTCATCATGGGTGACGCTCCAATTTTATCTTCGCAACCCGCATCGCATATTTTTTGTTCTTTTACTCGAACTTCCGCACGCAATTATTATCCGCATATTTTTTGCCGATGTTAGGCAAATGTATTTATGTATTATGTTTAACCGCACACACCGTAAATTTCAATTCATTTTATATAGTTTTACTTGTAACGCACCGCTTGAAATTTACGAATTTAACCGGGTTACATCCGGTCTCCGCTCTTTCTTTTTAGGTATTTATGTTAAACGCACGCACCGTATTTTTCAACGCATTTTATCTAACTTTTATTTACCGCACCGCTTGAAAACTAATTTAACCGAGTCGCATTCGGTCTCCGCACTTCTTTTCTTAGCGTTACAAACCTTACGTCAACTCGCTAGTGACGAAAGGGAACGCTTCCCGCACGCTGCTGCAGTAGTCGAAAGAGATATTTATATTGATGATGCTTCTTCTGCCTCTTCTTTGCAAGAAGCAGTCAAGATAGCTGACGAACTGATCCATCTCTTTAAAGCTAGTCGGTTTGATTTAGTTAAATGGACTAGTAATTCCACTGAGTTATTAGAAACCATCCCCTTGTCACACCGCCACTCTGACTTTATCTCTTTCGATGAAGACAGCACATAAGATTTTAGGCTTACGCTGGCATCTGTCAGATGATAATTTAGTTTTTCGTACTTCACCGCACTCCATCAAAAGCACTAAACGTGCAATTGTATCCAGTGCCGCTCGTCTCTACGATGTTTTAGGTTTAGTTGGACCTGTCATTCTTTACGCAAAATTATTTATTCAAGAGTTGTGGCTTCTCCTCCTAGATTGGGATGAGACCCCTCCATCACTTATTTGTAATATGTGACATTACTAATTTAAAGGAAGGTAAACTTTGCACATCTTCCCTACGCAAACTATGTCCGTTTTATTCCGATACTATTTTACGTGTCGGGGGACGATTAAAAATCCACGCTAACTTATTCTCATAAACATCCCGCTTTATTACCCAAAAAGGGACATATAATTGATATCTTAATTGATTCGCTTCATCGTCAACATTTTCATGCTGGTCCACAACTTTTATTATCAATCCTAAGACAGAAATATTGGATACTCTCCGCACGACGAATCGTCAGACAACGTATTCATAAATGTAATTATTGTTTCCGCTTAAATCCAAAGCCTACATTCCCGCTTATGTCAGATTTACCTAAATGTCGTTTAGAACAAACTAAAGCATTTCTGCACACTGGCGTAGACTACGCAGGTCCGTTATATATAACGATGCATAGAAAGCGCGGTGTTAAAAGCCAGAAAGCTTACTTATGTCTTTTTGTTTGCTTAGTGACAAAGGCTGTTCACTTAGAACTTGCTTCAGATCTAAGTTCCGCTAAATTTTTAGGCGCCTTTAAAAGATTTATTTCTAGACGCGGTCCCTGTAAATACTTATACAGCGACAATGGTAAAAATTTTGTTTCTTCTCAAGCCTATTTAGACGAACTTTGTGATTTTATTTCATCCGATAGTTTTTATCAGTCCTTTAGTTCTGAATTAGCAAAAAACCGCATTTATTGGAAATTCAACCCTCCTTATGCCAGTCATTTTGGAGGCATTTGGGAGGCTAACATAAAAAGTGTTAAGACACTTTTATTTCGTACTATCGGTAACCAAATTTTAACCTATGAAGAAATGTTGACGGTTCTCAATCAAGTTGAAGCTTTACTTAATAGCCGCCCTTTATACGTTTTGAGTTCCGATCCATCGGAACCAACCGCATTAACTCCTTCGCACTTTTTATCAACCGCACCATTAGATTATATTCCCGCACCTAATTTAAACGAAGAACGCACTAATTTGTTAAGTAGATATTTATTAATGGATTCTATAGTTCAGTCATTTTGGAAACGCTTTAAAAATGAGTATCTCCATAACTTGCAATCTCGCGAAAAATGGAATACTCCATCTAACCCGCTTAGCGTAGGAACTATAGTCCTCATTCTTATTGAAAACGCTCCTCCATTGCACTGGCCTCTCGGGGTTGTCACTAGGGTTTTTCCTGGTAAAGACAATATTATCCGTGTAGCGGAAGTGAAAACCAAATCGGGAACGTACAAAAGGCCCGTCGTTAAACTTTGTCCGCTGCCAATGCAATAACTTACAATATAACACATTATTTAGTTTATAGTTTAGTTTTATTCTTTTGGATTCAGTTCCTTTGTATTCAGCACTTATGATACGATCCGTTGTAACGCAAATTTTGTTTTTATTTCCCGCACTTATAATATTCAAACCGCGATTTTCTTAGTTTTTTGTAATTTGTTGTTTTTCCGCAATATTTGATTTTTATTCATGAAGGGTTCCTTCATGGGCGGGGGGATGTTTGATATCAAGCACTTGTATGCAGTACTTCCTATCTTCCTATATCCCTGTCCTTTTCTTTCCCCCTGCTACACGCGCGCACGCCGCAGCGCCTCATGCGGCTAATTAGTTCATCATTAGTCCTTGAGTAAACGACACGCGATATGTGTCCTTGAGAGACGCCCACGCAGATATTGTAACGCGAGTGAAACACTAAATGATCATACTTTTAAAGGCCTAGTGTACAGTTTTACTATCGCAAATAGCGCTGAGACGAAAAGACACCAGCTCCAGCCATCCAGAAGAAGCGGTGTTACCCGGCGCTGTTCACACCTGCAGGTTAGTCCCATCCATTGTACAGTCGACTCATCTCTCTTCCCAACGGCTGTACCTAATCCTGTGGCTGCTTGCAAGTGTGTATTAGGGAACAACAAGAAGAAATATACAGTCCACTTAAAATCATTTCTAAAACCGCCTAAACATACCTCCCTATATGTTTCAGCCTCTA
The DNA here is from genome assembly GCA_949699075.1 of Asteroscopus sphinx. NCBI lineage: Eukaryota > Metazoa > Arthropoda > Insecta > Lepidoptera > Noctuidae > Asteroscopus > Asteroscopus sphinx. The sequence continues at coordinate 8,733,849 of OX453025.1, read as the reverse complement.
TCACGGCAAATACTGAAAACAAAAAAAGTCCAAACTCATAGAGAACCCCATACAAAGAATCTCGAAAAAAAAAGTATCCGTACTAACATATCTTTCACCAAACTAAAACAGATTACCCAACGTAGTACTCGCCGAGCTAGTTTCTTGGTTTTACCAAAAATTAGAACCAACTATGGCAAAAAAACTATAACTTATGAAGGAGCACAACTCTATAATAAAATACGTACAGTCAACAAATCGGAATCATGACCCACTCAACCGATAATTCGTATGAAATTGTCAAAACAGTAAAATTTCTTCTTATTAGCATCGTGCTGAACGTAGGACATTTTAAATATAAGGAAACTGTCAATCAAAGAAATTGGTCAACTAACTGTCACTGCCCAATAAAATTAATAACAAGTTTGTTGCCAGGGAAATATCTTTAAGCGAAATTCGACCTAATTGTATTAGAATGTTTGTAGAAAATTAAGCTTATGGTGGGTCATGATTCCGTTTGGTCGAGTGTACGTACACGTATTAAAAATCTAAGTTCATTTAATGCATTCAAAACTGAGCTAGCACTATAGTAATTCCAGACAACTCTTTTGTAAAATAATGAATTCACTGGGTACACCACTATTGTTTGAAAAAAAAAAACATTTTTAAATTCGACGTACTAAACCATCATAGCTTAAGTTAATATTGTTCTCAAGTAAGTGACTTTGTGTTTTTATTGAAAATACATTTCTTTAAACCTTAACCTAAATGCATTGTTTAACGTTTTTTTTCTGCTCTATCATAAAAAAATGAAAAAATGGTAGGAAATACAAGCGTAAAACAGCATGATTTTGGTGCATACCGTTACACAATGTGTTATTAAAATAACTGAAAACCTCTTAAGAGGTCATTGTACTCATCAATATGAACAACTTTTACTACGGGACCAACCCTGAAATCGCAAAAAAATCTCAGCTGATCCCTACATTTTGTCGATTTATGTGAACACAAATTAGGGGGAACAGCTGATTTTTTTTCGCGATTACAGGGTTAGTCCTATAGTAAAAGTTGTTCATACCGATGAGTACAATGACCCCTTAAGAGGTTTTCGGTTATTTCAATAACACGTTGTGTAGTTTAACAAAAAATGGTAAAAATAAGGCAAGCAGAAATTATGTGGTGGTACACACGGCTACACATCAAGCTGTACATTTCCAGTATAAGCTGACCTCGCATTGTATAGGTTTTCCTTACAACGCGAGGTCAGCCTATACTGGTTTTGTACAGCTTGATGTGTAGCCGTGTGTACCTGCGTAACAAAGAGTTGCAAATATTCTTATTTCACCAACAGTGCAGCACTGAAGTTGATGTATTTCAAGACCCCTCACTGCGCGAGTCCGACTCGCACTTGGCTATTTTTTTTAATCCTTGGGTTATAATAATTTATAATAAATTTATTTTTTAAATAATTATTTAAGAAAGTATATGTATAATTTTTTAATAAAGTTATTCACACACAATCGACGACGACGAGTCCTTGAGTGGAGACCGCGAATCGGCAAACGCAGCGTAGGGCGCCCCCCTGCCAGGTGGACCGACGACCTAAAGAACGTGGCTGGGGGGGACTGGATGCGGAAGGCAGAGGACCGAGCGTTGTGGCGCAACTTGGGAGAGGCCTATGTCCAGCAGTGAACTGCGATAGGCTGAGTTGATTCACACACAATCAACTTTAATGTTCCTTTGGGTTTCTCCCATTTTATCGTTCATTCATTATTTCATTCAATCTTACTTCCCATTGGTTCGCGATACTTATAAAATTACGTCGTCAAGTACATTTTAGTTGTTGAATGAAACAATCTTCATCAGTAAATTGTTTTTTTTTTTTTTTTTTTTTCGAATTGGCTCTCGCAGAATTGGTACCCAAAATGGATACCCTAACTGCTTAACCCGACGGGTGGCGGAGAATCCCGTTAGGGACTCCATCCGCCATCAGTAAATTGAACTATACAGCTCTTTTTATTAAGGTTTTTACAAAGGGTGTCAAACGGCACCTTATTTCTCTCGCTACGCCAGCGCCGTCCGTCTGTCCGTCCGTCCGTTCGTCTGTCTGTCACAGGGCTGTATCTTTTGAACGGTAATAGGTGGCCGGTTGAAATTTTCTTAGAATATGTTGCTATGACCCCATTACGACAAATACTAAAAATAAATCTAAATCCAAAGAGGGTCCCCATACAAAAAACCTCTAAAACCATGCATTTTTTTCAACGTGTTTTTTCTGCTCTGTCTTCAAAATGGTAACACATACCAGCGTCAAACTTAGTCTGATTATAGTGCATACTATGTAGTTTAGCAAAAAATACTAAAAACAGGACAAACATAGACATATGTGGTGGTACTTATGTAAAAAAGAGATGCAAAAATTCTTATTTCGCCTACGTTCGTTGATGTCTTTTGATGAACTCTCGTAAATTAAATCAGTTTCTGTGGGGTATCAGGTCAATGGGTGGTACGGAACTCTTACTGCGTGAATCCGATTCGCACTTGGCCAGTTTTTTATTTTTAATAAGCTTCTTCTAAAAATTACCTATCAAATATAAAAAGTGTATCAGAAATGCGTGGTCATATTTGAAGAAGTCATTTAAGGAATACTATCAAGCAACTTTTTCTATGGGATTAACACTGAAATAGCAAGAAAAGAATAGCTAAGAAAACTCATTTCATACTGGCTGGGACAACCATGATTTACAAGTCAAACAAAATAGTTTCGCCTGACTTCTTTATTTGGAATCCAATGCCTCTTATGCTGGCCCCTAACAAAAAGCACATGAGTTGAAATAGCAATGGTTGCCTCATAACATTTTGAGTACCTAGCTTATTATTATTTGAAACAGCGTTCAATTTATATCTTTTCATTCTGAATGAAGCATTTTGCTGTTTATTGCGAATGTTGTACTGTTCGTATTATAATTACGTTCCGCGATTGTCGTTGTGAAATTGATATCATAATACCAATGTAAATTTTGTGGGCTTTTGCATAAAACCTTTCATAATTCATTGTGTTAATTTCGGCGAACCTTTTCTCTTAATCGAATTTTGCAAAAAAAATGTTTTGTTTTTATTTTAAGAGCACCATCAGTAAATGAGTTAAATAAATTACGCGGGGCATACTTTTGTTTCCGTCTCTTTTGAAATTAAGGAATCTGTATATAAATAGGCAAAGAAAAACAATATTATTTTCTCCTCTGTTTATCAACCGTTTTTCATTGTTTAGTAGCCAATGATTCTTTTAAAATTATGGAATCTGTATCCATATAAATAAGCATAGAAAAAACGATTCAGTTCAGTTCATTTTCTCCTGTTTCAATGTCATTTCAATGTCAATGTCAATCATTAGGGTTCCGTACCCGAAGGGTGCCAAACGGGACCCTATTACTCTCGCTACGCTGTCCGTCCGTCCGTCTGTCTGTCACAAGGCTGTATCTTTTGAACGGTAATAGGTAACCGGTTGAAATTTTCTCAGAAATTGTGTTGCTATGAGGTGTGTGTTGTATTGTTGTATTGTTTTGTATCACGATAAATACTAAAAACAAAAAAAAAGTCTAAAACCATAGGGGGTCCCCATACAAGAAACCTCAAAAAACATGGATTTTTTTCAACAGTTTTGTTCCTGCTCTATCTTCAAAACGGTAATATATACCAGCGTCAAACTTGGTCAGATTATAGTGCATATTATGTTGTTTAGCAACAAATACTAAAAATAAGACAAACATAGACATATGTGGTGGTACCTGAGTATGAAAGACTTGCAAAAATTCATATTTCGCGCACTATACGTTGATGTCTTTTGATAAACTCTCGTAAATTAAATCGGTTTTTACGAGGTATCAGGTCGTTGAGAGGTACGGAACCCTTACTGCGCGAGTCCGACTCGCACTTGGCCGTTTTTTTTTATTGTTTAGTAGCTGATGACGAGCTTTATCGATTTCAATAAAAAAAATGAAAACAGTGTTTTTTTTTCGGCAAAGTGCAATCATAAAAAGGACATCGCTAGAAATAGCCTCAGTCTGTTACAAAGATAATAAAAAATATACGACAATTACATGCGTATTTTTTCATTACTTAATGCGGACTGTACAGTAAACATTTTTTTATTTAAAAGAGTTACCTAATCAACACAGTAATAACGTGAGCGGCTATGATAATCCATTTGACTTCATATTTTTGACCAATCTCTTGTGAGTACTCTATGGTATTCTGAAAAAATATGTTGGCACCACTGTTAAAGATATCCAGTCTCTTTTTAGCACCTTGACATCAACTGAAATAGAAGAGTAAAACTGTTTCGTTGCTAGGCAACCACTCGTTTGACATTGGTAATAGACAGTAAAAAAAAACAAATCGTATTTTTGTTGAATATTGACCTTTGAATGTACAGCAGAGTTCAAAGACTGGCCAGAAAGTGCTAGTAAGTACTTTTTTTTTGCTTTTATTTCTTGTAACTTGTTTCTTACTGTTTTATTAGTTGTTTAAGTACAGGATATTATTAAAAGTATGGATAATTTTAATTAACAAATTTTAACGTGGAGCCATTTTTCAGATAGACACCGGGACAAAATGAGTTTAAAAGCAGTGACTTTGGATGCCCACTAACTTGTTTATACGTCAGTATACAAAGTCTTTGTCTATAACCTAGAATATTTATAAAAATAGTTTTGTCCTCAGTCTGTTAAAAAAGTTCTTTTCAACGATTTCCCACATGCATTAGTAGAAGGATTTTTTTGACCTCTCTTTGCATGTATGGACATCACCAATTTTTTAATTTTATTTTTTCTTATTTTATTATTTATTTATTTATTCAAAATAAAATTAAATAAAAAGGAGTACTTAGGCGTCAAAGTATTTATTTATATTCAAGAAAACATGGTTACACATTATATAAATGTGACACTGGATCCCACACTAGGATAACACAGGGTTGTGTTGCATTCTGCTTTGGCCTAAATTTTAACGTATAATGTGAGATATTGAAGTAATTATCTTATTTCGATTAAAAGTTATAAGGTTTGGATAGATAGAGCTGATAGACAGACAAAGTGCTGAGCAGCCTAGTTAACTCAGAGCCCTCGCTTTGCTCAATCAAAAATTCCACCCGCCCCCATTAAGTAACAACAAAAGAAAAAAAGAAATAACATTTATACAAATCCAGTTGTACCGAATCGGTTCCTGATTTCTCACACCGCTTTGAAGATTAAAAATGAATAAAAAATTCCTTTCTACAAGATAAAACGTTAGTACCTTTTTCTTCCACTAGATTAGGGATTAGGCTCGACTAATGGTTTCCAGAAATCTTCACAACAGATTAACAGAATTTTTGTTTAAATACGAGAAAAATACAGTTGGAGTTTTGGAATTGTCGCGTTTGTCTAGTTGTCGCAAGTGCGACTTGGGTTCGATTCTCGGATCGGGCAAAAGGTTATTGGATTGTTCCATTGGAAAATTCTCAGTAGCAGCTCGTAGTCTGGATTTTTGTCCGGTTATTAACAACAGGCCTGACCTATTGGGACTGTCCTATACATGGGACTTTATAACTGACGAAATATGGGTGCAATGTACACCTCTGCCTAATCCTTCGGGAATATAGGCGTAGTGTTATGTTTTGTTGGAGTTTCGGAAACTATTAATTGAGTTAAAGATTTAAATTGTGGAAAGAAAAAATCGCATGCGTAACTGCGTTAAAAATAATAAAATTATAAATTGAGTTATTTATTTCATTTTTTTAAAGGAAAAACATAGCGATTCAATAGGTACATATTTTTCTTACAGTTTATTAAATATATTTTTAATTGGTCTAGCTTCGGTGGAGAAAACAGTCGAGAGCCAAACCTTAAATTACCTATGACATTTTTGCTATTGCTATTCATTTGGAGCTGCAGTTGTCCTTATCGCACTTATTTGAAGCCTCAGTAGTACCCCAGAGTACTCACTCGCAAAGCGACGGCGATAGTTTCTTCAAATACCTAATTTTCAAGTCTGTCTGCCCGCATTTCCTTTTAAGACGCTGACAACAGCCAATTAGGCTTCTTTTAATTTTTTTTAGCTGTATCTATTCAGTTTGTGGTAGTGAAAAAAAAAAGCTAATCTTGATCGTATTTTCTAAAACTATATTGTACCCAAAACACGTTTTCTTGAAGTTTTCTCGATAGAAAAGAATTGTAAACTAACCTCTTAAAACATGCTTTAAAGCAAACGATCTCTATTATTTACCAGTTAATATAAATTAAATTAAGAAAACATTTAAGAAAGACAATAATCGAAAACATAGTTGTTTCTGTTTTTCTAATAAGCTTTTAGTTTTTTATTTAAAAAAATATTGTTAATTTTCATTCAAGTTCAGCGGCGCACCCGACATCCCTCCGCTCATTGCCTCTCTTTCAGTTCTGTACGAAACGACAGTGACCTCAGAGGTCTGATTTTTTAGGTCTTGTCAGCCTCTTATTAATAACCTTTCTAGAAAATATCCTTACATATGAAATTAGCGTTTTGTCGTACTGACCACTTTAATCTGAAATATCTCCTCTTTGGTTAAGAATTCCAAATTCAAATTTATAAAGTCATTATAATAAAACAAAGTTTAACCGGATTAAATCGCGTATATTATTTAAAATTGGTTTCCCTGACGTTTCGAAAGCTTTGCAGCATTTCGTGGTCGCAGGTAGACTAAGATGACAAGCGTCTTTACAAATATTTCAAAAAAAATATTTTAATCTACCGTACAATATTATTAATTAAAATCGTTTCGATGCACGCAGTAATCACTCACAATATCATTATCTTTTACAGAAATAATTAAATAGGTAATTTTTTAGAAATATTTGTAAAGACGCTTGTCATCTTAGTCTACCTGCGACCACGAAATGCTGCAAAGCTTTCGAAACGTCAGGGAACCAATTTTAAATAATATACGCGATTTAATCCGATTAAACTTTGTTTTATTATAATGTGTAGTGATCGCGAAAACCTAAGAAGTTATTTATAAATTCAATTAGCTGTTACATTTGAAGTTTTTAAACTTTCGCGAATTTCACTCATATTGAAATAAGTTTACGGGACTTGTCGCGCACAATTAAATCAAAATATAACAAACATTTTAACTAACCTCGACGTTTCGGTCAAGTACCGGCCCGCCACAAGCAGGTGAGCCCCTTCTACCCATGCGGCCTAACGTCGGCCGCACCCTCCTCGGTGGCGCACACGGAACCCTGCACACCACCTCACTTCATGGGCCCTTACCAGCTGCACCAACTACGCCGGCTATGCCAGCTACACCAGCTGCTGGTCGGACAGCAGACTACCCCGAGTCTGCTGCAGGCAGGCACTACCTCCCGTAATTTTTATAGAGGTTTTCTTCCTCGCGGTCCGGGTGGTGAAGCCAAGACCCTCGGTACCAACGTGGAGCAACTCCCCACTAGCCCAGAACGGGCCCCTCCAGCGCCAGAAAATTCGCCACAGGCAATAAAATACCCCGAAGGTTAATCCCTCGAAAGGATTTCATTGTCCATGCCCAGGATGCACCGGCCAAACAACTGCCGTTCCCTCCAGACGTGTCCAGAAGGACAAGCAGCCGTCAGGCACACGTGGAGGTTTTCTGGCCAGCACCCCGAGTGAATCGAACTTGCAAACACGCGTCAACTGCTGTGTTACTTTGCTCAGCCGACACAATAATGAAGGGATTTTAAATCGAATGACTGAATGACTTGTGAAGAAAAGTGGATACTGTACGATAATCGGAAGCACTCGTCACAATGGCTGAACCCTGGAGACCCAGCCAAATCCTGCCCTAAACAAAAATTTACTCAGAAAACGTTACTTGTGAGTGTTTGGTCGACTAGCGCCGGTGTCTTTCACTACAGCTTTCTAAAATCTGGCCAAACGATTACAGCAGATATCTATTGTCAGCAACTGCAAACCATGAAGGAAGAACTAGCTGCTAAACAACCGAGATTGGTCAATCGCTCTAGGCCACTGCTGCTTCACAACAACGCAAGACCACACACTGCTTAACAAACAACCACTAAGTTAGATGAGCTACAATTGGAATGTCTGCAACATCTACCGTACTCTCCGGACTTTGCTCCAACAGATTACCATTTTTTCCGGAATTTGGACAACTTCTTACAAGGAAAAAAATTCAACTCTGAGGCGGCAGTCCAAACCGCCTTCAAAGAGTAGGGTATTTATCGATTTTATTAATAATTTCAATAGTAATTCTGTATTTGCACAGTGGCAACACTGTGTAACGGTGGAATTTGGAGGGGAAATTGTGCCTTATAAGAGGTGATACTTGGCCGACAGGGGAGAGTGGACTGCTCGTGGCCGCCACGGACAGTCGTGTGTTACGTTTTGCTCCGACTGCACGTATTTTTCCGCACGGACCGTTAGCGCTCGCGCGAGCGCCGTCGTTGCTGCCCGGTGTGGCGTCACACCGTAGCGGTCGCGGACGGAGGCCACGAATCTAGGATGCCCAGGAAGGGAGGGCGAAGCCCCCCACGGAGTCCGGACCCCCCGGACCCCCCCACTCAACCAACGAGGAGTAATCCGAGGACGGACCGGATGGCGACGGAACCGGAAATCCGGTACCATCGACCACCCGGTCCTGACCCGGCACTCTATGATGCTCCGAGGGTGCAAGCAGCTGCACCAGCACCAGCGGCGCCCGCGCCGCTGGCGAAGACACCGCGTCAACACGCGGCGCCCCAACACCCGTCTACTTCCCGCGCGGTGCCAACACAGGCACCGACACACACCGCGACCGCCGCGCGCCGCGTAACAACCGCTTGCCCGCCCGCGCCCGCGTCCCGCGCACCCTCCCGCGTAGCTCCACCGACGACCCGCGCGCCGGTGTCGAGCTCTGCGAGACCGACGCGACCTACCGGATCCGACCACACTCCGCAGGTACGACTACCTGCGTCGAGTAACATGGACACGACGAAGATGACGCCAAGGACGAAGACTCCACCAAACAAGACGCCCACTTCGGAGAAGGAGAAGACCACGCGGCTGAAGCAAACACCCATGCCCGCCGCGTACGCATCACCCGCGCCACCCCGCAGCTCAGCCCGTGACTCACCGGCGATGCGGTCGGCGTGTTCGTCCCGTGTGGGATCGGACGCGTCATTATCGTCCACGGGATCGTACGGCCTATGCGCCGTACCCTACGTCACACCCGTACGCGCAGCAGCGGATCCCACAGGGGAACTGCTGTTTGCGTCGAGCTCGCTGCCTGAGCTACCGTTGCCACGGCAGGGCTTGGAAGAGCCGCTGCTCACCTCATCGACAGACACGCTGGGCTCGGAACAGAGAGCCCAGCGTAGACCCAGAAGCCCCGAAGACGACGCCGCTGAGGAAGCAAAGCGGCCCTGCACCTCAACCTCAACCTCGCAGCCGCAGCGCGATCCGCGCAGGCAGCGACCAACAACACAGCCCACGCAAACAACGCCGACCGCATCCTTCTCCGAAGTGGCAATGCGGACGCCGCCTCCTACTGCCGCAGCCCCCGTGCAGCCCACTGCCGTGCCCAGTGGTAGCGCACAAGCAGCGGCGGGAAAACCTTTCAAGAAGTTGCGCTACCCGCCACTGGTAGTAGAACACCTGCCGAACTGGGCACAGCACTTCAAGGCCATCCGGGACAAACTGGGCCGCCCACCATGTGCGCGGCCGTACCAGAAAGGTATACGCTTTGTCCCGGAATCAGAAGAAGAGTTCCGTCTGGTGCAGCGGTACCTGACCGACCTAGAGACACGCGAGAACATAGCGTGGTTCTCGTACTCGCTCCCAGCGGAGCTGAGCCTGAAGGTGGCCATCACGGGGCTGCCAGCAGACACGGCGCCGCAAGACATAGAAGAGGAACTCCGCGCGCTAGGTTTCGAGCCGGAGTACGTGCGCCATATAAAGGCGCGCCAAGGAAGACCCGGCTGCGTTTTCCACGCCATGATCCGGAAGACTCCAAACTTCCGGGAGATCTATGGCATCACCATGTTCATGAACATGCGTGGTGTCAAGATCGAGTCATGGCGTGGAAAACGCGGGCCAGCACAGTGCCACAGATGCCAGCTGTTCAGACACAGCTCGCATCTGTGCCATCGCCCGCTCGCTTGCGTGCGGTGCGGCGAGGAGCATCCCGCCAAAGAATGCCCACGCCCTCTCTCTGAGCCGCCCACCTGCGCAAATTGCGCGGGCCCTCACCCGGCGAACCACTACAAGTGCCCCATCTATCAGAGAGAGGCACGAAATAGGCGAGCGGGCACCGTCGCCAAAACGGCAGAGTACCGACCTCGCACGCAGGTCACCGAAAGGTCTCTCGCCCAACCCTGCGCAGACGAGGCGCGGAACGCGTCGCTAATGGCGACGGCGAATGCCCCGACAGCGCGCGGAGTGACCCCAGACCCCCAGAAGCGGAGGAAAAGGAAGCGCGGAGGAAAGAAGCGTAACGCTCGCCCCGCAGCTTCCGAGGCTGGAACGCAAGGAATGCACCCAGCCCAGGCCGACCTTGCCCCACCTCCCCCGCCGACCAAGAAGTTCACCACCACCACTGTCTTCACCGCAGCCTCCACCGTGAAAGGGGGCGCCGCGAGGACAGATAGGGCATCAAAAGCCACCGCGAGCGCCCCCAAAGCGCCACGCACCCAGACTGCAGCCTACGCGCCGCGCCAGCAGCAACACAGTGGTGGAGCAGCATCGGCGGGGCAAAGAGCACCATCAACACCCGGGGAGTACAGGAAGCACATCCTCGGGGCCGCTATCCGGGTCCTACAGGACGTTTTAAACGCCCTGATGGCAGAACAGGACCCGGTACCTGTCATTCTCGCCGGCATGGCCTCGCTGTTCACAGCCGGCTAGGCCGCCGAGAATGCACAGCACAGCAACCGCGGCACAGCAAGGTCGCCCCCTCCGCTTCCACCTACCGGATTGATGCCTGAGTAAGTCAAAACATGGCCTACACTTGACTTATTCAAACACAGAGCACTCCACACACATAACTTGCACCCCAGTGCGCGACGTGTGCTAAGTTAATATAGGCACGGAGCGCACTATATACAGACACACATAACTGTACATGCATCTTTACTCTCACGTAGAATGCGCGGGCGCGCATTCGTACGTAAACATTGGGCGGTGTACTCACAATACAAACCGTCCAAACACACACCACGGCCTCTTAGCTGTAACGTGATTGGCTAGTCCAATTGCGCTATAGCGGAGGCCAGCATTCTCCTGTAGAGGGCGCTTAAGTCGACGCCTATGTCGCTGGTCGACCTCTGCTGGGCCTCCCCCGGGCAACCGGGGGTCTCACCCGGTAGGGTCTGACCGCCTAGGCGTCGTGAAGAAGCGCTCCCGTGAAAACGGCGAGCGCGGCGCTCCTACAGGAACACGCACAGCAACCACTCACACAGCTGTGTTGCCCGCCAACCTGCCGGTAGGCGGCTCACAGCTGCTAGGTTTAGGGAAAAAGTCCCAACAAAAGGACACGCCCGTTTTTACGGGCGGAGAACAGATCCTTCGGGAAAGGGGGTCTCAACCCCGAGCCCGATTCCTCGCGCCCCCTGACGGGGGCGCCGAGAAGACTACGAGCAGGGGAGAGTTGCTGTTGAATTGTGAAGCTAGTAAGATTAAAGTATTCGTGCCTGCATCCAGAGAGTTTTATTATACTTCAGAAGTGGGATTAAAGGTAATGTAGATACTCTAAAAATTATTCCATTAAATTTTATTTCGTTATGTTATTATGATGTAGGTATTATCTTTTAAACTAGACAAGTGTTCATAGCTAGGGTAATTTGGCTTAAAACTAAAATGCACAAAATGAGCGCGTGGTAGTTTTGGTTGCTTGGTTTTATTTAATCAGGGTACTCCCTGATAAGTAATACAATCGTGCAATGAGGTTATAATTATTTTGAATCTTTTATAAATAGGTTAGAATTAAGGTTTGACTTGTTATCACTTGGTCAGGGCACTCCTTGACAGTGGTAGCATGTTGTGACAATATCCTTGGATCACTGTCTTATTCGGTCAGGTAACTCCCTGTTAATATGGCTTTGAGACAAGGTTATGATTATTTTTAATCTCTTGTATAGGGTAGAATTTTGGTATAACTTGTTATCACTTGGTCAGGGCACTCCTTGACAGTGGTAGCATATTGTTATAATAGTCTTGGGTCACTATCTTATTCGGTCAGGGTACTCCCTGATAATAGGGCTGTGAGACAAGCTTACGATTATTGTGTATCTTTTGTAAATAGGTTAGAATTCAGGCATGGTTTGTTATCACTTGGTCAGGGTACTAGGGAGTAGACAGCCAGTTGCCAGGGGGCAGTGGTTGCATACTTTTGCAGTAACCTTTAATTGCAGTTTTATTTGGTCAGGGCACACCCTGATAATACAACTGTTTATTGAGGGCTTATTCTTTTATTTTTAAGCTGGAATAAATCAAGGGCGTAATTTGCTAACACTTGGTCAGGGTACTCCTTGACAGTGATAGCAAATAGCTCGGTAGCCTGGTTGTATGTTGATACCTGGTCAGGGCATACCCTGATAGTGTTGATAGGCAGCTAGGTTATTACAATTTTGGCCTTCTAATCTTTTATTGTTGTGCTTAACGAATTTATTTAAATTGAACATTTATGTCCGTATATGTGGTTATTACAGTTGTATCGTGGGAAAAGCGTACAGCGAAAGGGTGTGCGCACCCATTCATGGTCGAAGTGAGAGCCGATGGCATCTGGAAACACCAGCCAGGAGTTCGTCGCGCCACAAACGGGAGACTACAGGCGGCCGCCGTAATTGCAGTCGCAGATTGTCGCGGAGGCGCAGTTTTCGGGAGAAGATAGAGTTCGAGCGAGAGCGGTTATGTGCACAGGCGCGTAGGATTCTGTCGCGGAGAGGCGGGACAACAGAAGCAGTACGAGCCATCACCGGCCCAGGCAGCGGCGCAGCCGGAGCAAGTCACGTCGACGTGAGCGCAGTGCAACGCGAGCCAAGCGGAGACGGAGCTTCCGGGAGCAGAGCGATGAGATTCGTCTCGAAGATGGTGCTGCACCACAAGATAAAAGGTCATGTAATCTTTCTTTTTCTTTTAAGGATGTTATGAATTTGGTGCTGTCTATAAAAAAAAATGGTTTTGCATCTCTGTTATCTACTGGTGCTTTAGTATCTAAAAAATAGACATCACAAAGATATCTTCCCGAATTTTGATCCTTGAGAAAAAAATACCAGCACATTGATATTTGGTTACGCAAAGTTAATGAATGCGCTACCATAAATGGCTGGGATGACAAAACCATGATACAATGTGCAATGCAGAAACTCTAGGGTTAGGCCAAGGTTTGGTATGAGGGATTGAATATAATTTTACACACGTGGACATTGGCAAGAAACAATGCATGAGTGCATTCCCTTGCGAGTAAAGCTATGGCCAAATCCTGGAAGACATGCTTTTGAGGTATATTATTACGAAAAAAAAAAAATATCAGAAGCTTGCGTTGGTATCTCTGATAGAACCATCTTGTTACTTTGTTGTTGTCAGCCAGATCTACTTGTCCAATTCTTGATAAGCAACAAAGATGGCCAGCTTTTGGACCGTGGCTATAAAATCGACTCTAATAATAATCAATCAAATTCAAAAATAAATCAAAACAAATCTAATCATTCTCAAGTTTCTGTATTATGCTTTAATTGTCAAGAGCGATGTCATACTTACATAGTTTCCTAAACCGTTAATCAAATGCGTTAAGTGTACGAGATCGGTCACAACAGTGGAAGTTGCTATCAATATTCTATGTTTACGAATTTAGGAGGTTAGAACGTAGCATCCCCTAAAACATTGTGTATTTCAAGTTCTAGTCCAAATTCCAAAATTCTGAAGCTGGTAACAGCTAATTGCCCGACTTTAGAAGCATTTATTGATTTAGTGGTATTGGAATGGCAGTGAAACGTTAGTTAGAAAGTCAATTGTATCAAGTCTTCAAGCTGATGTATGATCGGGTCCCGTCAATCACGAAGGGTTTTGGGAATGAAATGGTCTGGTCCCTAGGTAGTTTGTCATTGGATATAGCGGTGGATGGAGTGGCTGCTAGGGTTTCTTGGCTGTTAGGGTTTCTTGGCTGCTAGGGTTTCTTGGCTGCTAGGGTTTCTTGGCTGCTAGGGTTTCTTGTAGTCGTGGAGGATTTATGTATTATAAGGATGTATTTACAAAAAAAAAAAAGTATATAAGTATCATATCCATTGTCTAGTACCCATAGTACAAGCTCTGCTTAGTTTGGGATGGTGCTGTGTAAGAATGTCCCAAAATATTTATTCAATTCAATTTATTCAATTTATATTGTGGTCAGTGGCGTGCATTGGTTTTTGGCCTAGGTAGGCAGTCACTAAGCAGACGGAGCAAGTTACTATAGTGTAAAATTATTAAAAAATCTGATACTTACCTACACACATTTCATACAAAACGTTTCTCCGTCTACGTACAAAACAGTTGTATTAACGTGTTATGTAATAGTCATAACATTTTACCTTTTCTTGAGTCAAATACAGATTTTGATGTGTTTGTCTACTGAAATGCACTTTTTTGTTTTGTCAACAAACGCAAACTGATTGAATGGGTTTCTCGTAATTTCTCTAAGCATAGTCTTCCCCACAAACCGAGCACTCTAATTTATCCATGTTTACATCAATATTTTTACAAAAAACTTCACAATTCACAATAAAACGAACTAATTATTACACGATTTATGCAATTCGTCACGCATATGTCAAGTTCTGTCAAGTGTCAACAGCCAATTAGAGTTGGGCCATAGTAAATCTATGAGTTGGGCGTTATTTAACGTCGGTTTGAGAAAATATTTACGAGGGTGATAATCAAATACGTAGTACGTTGGCATAGTAATGTAACGATTATTTTACGTACAAAGTTACACAATAGATTTTCGGAGCACGAAAACAATAGATTTTCTACAATTATTATACACCATTCGTTATTACATTCGTTAAATAACGTTATAAATCTATTTATCGTTATTTTGTTATGAGCGTATATTGAGCTTCATTATTTTACGATGAATGTGTAGCAATGTACAAACAATCATCAAAATAATAATAAATATTGTAATCTTTTTATTCGACCCTTCGAATACCATTTACAAATTATAAATGTGAACACTTAAATGCAGTAATTTCAATAAAACAATAATTATCTTTATTTCGCCGCTATTTTTCAAATGTTGGGTTTAGTTTTATTATAACGATCACTTTGTATGGAAATATCTAGTTACAAAATAATAGGATTCAAAACTACTAACGCATAACAGTTACGTGTAAAAAACGTTACGGACAACCCACGACTATTGCCACTAGGGCTACGTTCAGTTATGTCACCTGCGACGTTTTCAGAAGCAGGTGACGCTTGATAAGACGGCTAAATTGCGAAATGTCAAATGTTAGTTATTTACGCATAGCCATATCGTGATTCATTTTTTTGTCGTATGACTTCGGGTATTAGTCTAAAGTAGTGTGTGTGTATAATAGTGTATATGGTTACCAAAAAGGTTTGATTGTGTGTGTGAACGTGACAGGCAATCGTGCGAACGCACATTGCACATTGAGGTACGTTTTGCATTGAATTCATACATTATTATTGAGTACATATGTTAATTGTTTTTTTTTTTATACGCTGATTAATTGATTTAGTAATAGTTAATATTAAATTCTAACGAGGTAGGCATTGCTTATTTGCCTATATGGAATGCACGCCACTGATTGTGGTACATAGGTAAAATAATTATAGGTATTAAATAGGTACATTATGTTGTGCTGCTATGACCCGCCGTAATTGGCATACAATAAATTTAAAACAAACACATTATTACAGTAAATACATTAGTCATTTTGTCATTACACATTAAAATTATAAAGAAACATCATTCATATATTCATCTAACTTATAGTATCATTTTTCAATTAATTATTATTATTATTTCTATATTGATAGGCCAATCATACACTGAGCAACCACATATTATTGTGTACAAAGATTCCAAAACATTGGAGTTTCGTAGGACACAGACTGAAGTGCCAATTATCTATCCCGAAGCAGATGATCTTTTTGCGGAAATTAGGATTGTTGCTGACGTTAAACTTTACGGCCCTCATCGATTTCAGTGGCTGTTTGATGCAACATCGTGGGTGGTCTAAATGAGGTAGTTGTTCTATCAACGTTCTTGTCTTTTCATGCTACAATTCCATGTAGGATACGGAAGGACTTTGTTACCAAGGCCACGGCATACACGGGTGACGTGCTAATTTTTGGTAAGGAGTCTAATGAATGCTTGGATAGACCCGTCTGTACAAAATTTTCAACGAACAGATAATGTTCATAAAAAAATATATAAAATGTCCAAAATATTTATTATTATAATTATATTTACTAACTTCACCGGCAATGTGGAATATGAAGATGTACTAGGCATCATAGTATCTTCATATTTTCTTTTTATTGGTTTTTGAATAGGTGTATGTTGCATTAACAGCTTAGCTAATTCTGTCGAGTCTTCACTTTTATTTTGTGTAATACAGCGCAGGGAAGCGGTAGGTTTAAGTTGTGGCTCTTGATTCATCAACTTGTGTTGATAATAATTCTTCATATCTTCTTTAGGCTGCAAAATAAACAAAATATGGTTAGTAAGGGTGGCATAGCATACAGACAATATGAAAGACAATTTATTTAATGCTTTTGAAATACTTAGTAATACTTACATCAATATGATCTTCACAACAATACATTGTATATATCTTGAAATATTCCGTGTTTACTTCACGAGTATCACGCAAATCTTCTCTAATGCACAAATATTTTGTTTGGACTATTTTTAGATTTGATGCAAAATAAGTTGTTTTACTATAATTGTTGTAACGAGTTTGTAACTTTGTGTTTTTTGTATCAAAATTACATCAATGACATGTTTACATCTGTGAAGCTATGAGACTAAGCCTTTTTAGACGGGACGGTCTAATGAAGGTCAAAAGAAGGTCAATTATGTTTTATCGAAAATATCAACAATCTAGGAAAATTTGTCATTATTTATTGGTCCATAATGATCAGTTATTTTCCTCCAAATGGTTTTCAATTACACCATTTAAAAAAATATGAAAAATGCCCATTGCCGTTTCTAACCCTTCATATTGAACGAAATAACCAGTCAAGGAAAATAAAATGGGGTTTGAATAACACAGTTCAAAAGATAACTGCTAGGAGACCATCTGAAGTCATTTTCGGTACGTTTATAAATAGTGAAATTAATCACAGTTAAAACGAAATCATAGACGAGACTAGAGAAGATATTATTTATACTATTCATTTCTATGTATTGTGTTATTTTTCTGTGTGTGCATAAATTTAATAAATAAAATAAATGAATAAATAAGATGTAGATGTATCTTCAATAATTTGAACTCAGGTTAAAGAAAGAATAGACGCCGAACAAAATAAACAAAAGCATCATTATGATCAGAATAAAAGACCTGCTGGAGCTTAGAATGAGGGCGATTTAGTGCGCGGTGATTTTACTTCTCCCATACTACATAGGACCATTTCGTGTTACTAAAGTTTTGGGCCAGGATACTTATATATATATATATATTTACAAAGATGGCATCCATTCCTGATTTAAGAGACGATATAAAAACACGCGTTACCATCGTAGTAGCTGATCGTATGCTACCGTGGGTACATGCAGCCACGCTACAATTCGATAAGTCGGATTCCAGTGAATCAAGAGATGAGAGCGAACAGAATGATGCATAGTTATTAAGCACCGATTTAGGATTTTTCACTGCTAATTATTTCAGAGTGTTTTATTTATTGTTTCAGGCCGGGCGTGAGAATTGATTGGTTCACGTCACCGGTTCGAGTTGCAAGTTTGGGGGCGAGAATTGATTGGTTCGCTTACCCATGGATTTGAATAGAGGCCGGGCGTGAGAATTGATTGGTTCACGTCACCGGTTCGAGTTGCAAGTTAGGTGGCGAGAATTGATTGGTTCGCTTACCTATAGTTAGAATTAGAGGCCAGGCGTGAGAATTGATTGGTTCATGACCTGGTAGAAGTAACAAGAAATGCATAATTGTTGTTAAAGCTCTGATCAGACATGAGAAGTGATTGGTTCATGATCTGATAGTGACATTTCATTATTGTTATTAAAGCTCCTAGTATAGTATTATATTGTAATTGTTATTAAAGCTCCGAGTATACTATTATATTATCTGTGGCTCTGATCAGACATGAGAAGTGATTGGTTCATGATCTTATAATAATAAATCAAACATTCATAACCAACAAACACAAACTCCCATTACTCTTACTCAAGAAACTCTGGTACCCATACAATTAACACAAACACAAATACATACCATACCCTCAGAAGCATGTCAGACACGAAATACAACACAGTCTCGAATGAGATGGACCAATGAACATAATGAAGCCATAATGCGGTCGTATTATCGAGTAACAGCTCTTGGCACCAACGAAACAGCATATCGAAAAGTTATGTATCAAGACTTCATTAACAAGTTCCCTTCACTTTCCCATTTAAGTGAACAGCGATTAGCTGATCAGAGGAGAGCAATAGTCAACAATAAATATATCAACAATCGTAGATTAAATTTATTAAAATTAGAAGTATCTGAAGAACTAGGACTAAATAATAACTTGAGCATCGATACTAGCGAAAATACAAATATAGTTAACTCTAACAACAGCGTCGGTATTCAATGTACAAATAATATTAATACAAACGTCACAGAAGGTTACTCAAATAATATACCGGCAAATAGCTTTGAAATAAATCCTGCAGAAGAAATCTTACCTAATCCACACACAGAGCTAGACAGAAATCCTCAAATAGATGAAACATTCCAACGAGCATTTCAATTTTATAAAAACACCAGCCCCACAAATAGAGTTTATATTCCCAAACAAAATCCATCCAAAAATCTTGCGAAAATAGTAAGTTATCTGAACAAAATTATTCTCCCTGAAAATGTTAATAAAGATTCAGACTTTTATACATTACAGACCGCTATATACTGTGCAGCGTGGACCGTTGCTAAGGTTAATGGAGCAAAAATAGAGCTCAAACCTATAGAAAGTCCCCGATGCCTGAAGAAAGAATTTAAACCAAATTGGCAAAGGCGTCTGGAACGCAAACTAGACGATTTACGAGCAAAAATAGGGAGGCTGACACAATTCATCAACGGTAATAGAAGTAGAAAAATAACAAAACATGTTAAAAGTATCATAGAAGAATATAAAATACATACTATACATGAAGAACCAAATACACAAGTAGCACACACACTAGACACACTTAAACAAAAACTCTCAGTCGTATCAGGCCGCTTACAACGATATAAAGCATGTACACTAAGAAAGCAACAAAACACTCGATTTACCCACAATGAAAAACTTTTCTACCGCAACATCAGACAGGCAACAACCAATGCTCAGGGAAACACCGCAAATGACGAGGGACACAACAGTCCGGACACAGAAACACTGCAAAACTTCTGGGCAGGAATATGGGAAGACCCAATTGAACATAACAACCAAGCTGATTGGATACAGACAGAATTGACAAATAACAGTATAAACACCCAGGAAATGTCGTTTGAGCACATTCCCCCTGAAACATTTCACAAAGTACTTTGTCGCTTACACAATTGGAAAGCACCCGGATCAGATTTTATTCATAGCTACTGGTACAAAAAATTTACAGCAGTTCACAATTATCTTTATAATCATATAAATAGTTTTATCCAGGACCCCAACACAATACCAGCCTATTTAACATCAGGCACAACATTTATGATACCAAAAGATTGCAATGACCTCTCTAACCCAGCTAAATATAGGCCTATCACATGTTTGCAGACCTTGTATAAGATTATCACAGCCTGCTTATCTGAAATTATATACCAACACACTGAAGCCAACAACATCTTAGCCGAACAACAGAAAGGCTGTCGAAAATTTAGTCAAGGCTGCAAGGAACAATTAATTATAGATTCCGTAATACTTAATAAAGTTCAGAAAACCAAGACCAACCTATTTAGCATGTACATCGATTACAAGAAAGCTTATGACTCAGTTCCCCATTCTTGGCTTGTGAAAGTGTTAGATATTTATAAAATACATCCAAAAATAGTAACATTCCTAAAGACTATAATGAAAACCTGGAAAACCGTACTTAGATTAACTACTCCGACCGAAACAGTAGAGACCAACCCAATAAAAATACAGAGAGGCATCTTTCAGGGAGATGCACTTAGCCCGTTGTGGTTTTGTCTTGCTCTTAATCCCCTCTCCAATATACTAAACTCAACTTCACTAGGAATTTCTTTAGACCTCGATACAGACAGACATACTGAAACACAAAAAATTGTTTTAAATCATCTTCTTTATATGGATGACATTAAACTATACGCAAAAAGTGAGAATCATCTTTGTGAATTAGCTAACCTGACAGAACAATTCACAAATGACATAAAGATGGAATTTGGAATAGATAAATGCAAAATTAATTCTGTTAGAGCAGGGCAGAACTATCAACACCAATACACCTTAGGAACAGGACAACACATAGAACCATTAAGCGAACAGGATACCTATAAGTACTTAGGATACAATCAATCCCTTCAGATACACTATAAAGACACTAAACAAAAACTAAAACAACAATTCCAACATCGACTTAACACAATTCTAAAAACACAACTCTATTCACGAAACACAATAAAAGCAATAAACACCTTTGCAATACCTGTACTCACTTATTCATTTGGAATAATATACTGGACCAAAACTGACCTTAAAAATTTACAGCGAAAAATTAACACAACAATGACCAAATTCCGTAAAAACCATCCAAGATCCTGCTTACAAAGACTAACACTACCGAGAAAAGAAGGAGGAAGGGGATTAATTGACATTTTAAACTTACACAATAAACAGATCACAACACTTAGACAGTACTTTTTTGCCAAATCTGAATCCTCCACACTACACAAATCAGTAGCACAAAACGATCGGCGGTACACACCTCTCAATTTAAAAAGTGCAGCAGAACAGAAGAACGAAAAACTGACCGATGACAAAACCAAGATTCTAGAATGGAGTCAAAAGTCTCTACACGGAAGACATCGTCAAGATTTATGCCAAACAAATGTCGACAAAGAGGCGTCGAACAACTGGCTTAATCGAGGGGAACTCTTCCCGGGGACTGAAGGCTTCATGATCGCGATACAAGATCAAGTAATTGAGACTAAAAACTATAGAAAATATATTATTAAAAACTTAGCTACTGACACCTGTCGAAAATGCAATAGCTCTGCTGAAACAATACAACATATTACAGGCGCGTGCAAATCAATAGCCCAGACAGATTACAAACACAGACACGACCAAGTAGCAAACATAATTCACCAGAAACTAGCTTACCAACACAAACTCATAGACACCATAGTACCATATTATTATAAATACAACCCCGAAACTGTACTAGAGAACCCCACAACAAAGTTGTATTTTGATCGAGCTATCCTAACTGACCGAACAATTCACTTTAACAGACCAGACATAACACTAATTAATAAAATAAGCAAAACTGGATACTTAATAGACATTGCCGTACCAAATACACACAACTTACAGACTACGATTTCTGAGAAACTATCTAAATATATAGAATTAAAAGATGAAATTACCCGACTTTGGCATCTGCAAAAAGTAATAATAGTCCCTATAGTGCTGTCTACTACAGGAGTAATACCCAAACAACTTCACCAGTCCCTTAATACCCTGAATTTACCTGCAAACACCTTCAACCTAATGCAGAAAGCGGCGATACTGAACACGTGCAGACTAGTAAGAAAGTTCCTGCAGTGTGAATCCGATAACCCAAACTAATTTATGATCATCTTTAAGACCTACCCCAAATCCTAACTTCACTGATCAACACTTGGCTTAGGCCCGTGCCATCAGTCATCCCGGTTAGCCGAGAAAAAATAAATGTACAAAAATAATAATAATAATAATTAAGCCTTTATTTCCCAAATTTAACACAACTAACAATTCCTCTTACAAAATAACATTTTATACATTGTTTTATCTGTTGGTATACTTATATTAATATTGAATTATTATACATTTAACAAGTAGTGTATTGTTGTGAGTATATGTCGTGTAGTAGGTATAGTGTAGTGTTGTGTGTAGGTAAGTGTAGGTATGTGTAATAAAGTGTAGTGTAGATGTTTGTAATGTGTATGTGTAGTTTATTATCAATTTACTATAGATTCATCATTATATTACTACAAAATATCACAAGATTAACAAAATAAAATTTTTGCTTACTGTAAGTATTATTGTTATGTATAATATTTTTATCTATAATTTTCATATTTTTTCAACAAAAAATTTGTTATTTATTTATTTTATACATAGTATCAACTGCAATTTAAATTCATGATAAGTTTCCTGTCCTAATTCCATTAGAATTATTTGTACATTGTGACTATATATACAAGTACCTATACTATGATATTGATTAACTTTTTTATTTTATTTTATTATTAAGTATGTTATTATAACAAATATGAACATTTATAGCTATTTATTATTTTGATATATGTTGTGAATTGTATTGATTATAATATTAAATTTCAAATAATTATTGGGGCGTCCATCTGCGGACATAGGCCTCCTCCATCTTGTTCCACTTCTCTCTATCCTGAGCATGACGCGTCCACGTGACCCCAGCGCTCTCTACGATATCGTCGGCCCAGCGGCGGCGCGGGCGTCCTGGTGGGCGGCGCTCGCCTCGCGGGTACCAATGTAGTAGCCTTTCGCTCCACCTGTTGTCGCTCGTTCTGGCAGTGTGTCCTGCCCAACGCCATTTTAAGCGACATGCCATTTTTGCTGCGTCCGTGATTTTGGTTCTCTTACGGATGTCTCTGCATCTCACTTTGTCCATCAGTTTGATTCCTAGCATACTTCTTTCGACTGATCTTTGGAATGTTTGGATTTTCTTTATTATATCCTGCGTGATAGGCCATGATTGACATCCGTATAATAATGTAGGGGTTACGACCGAATCCATTGCTTTTTTCTTTAGGTGTAATTTCATTTTAGATTTAAAGATATGTTTGAGTGACCAGTATGCTTTCCATGCTTTCTTTATCCTTATTTCGACTTCTTCTGTGTAATGGCTTTTAAAAGAGATGTTCTGACCTAGATACGTGTATTGATCAGCATACCCAATAATTTCTTTGTTGATATATATGTTTTCTTTATTCCCGTTTGTCATGACACAAGTTTTTTCAGGATTCATCTCCAGTCCACACTCTCTACTTTGGCAATCAAGAGTGCGTAAAATGTCTTGTAGATCTTTGTGGTTCTCTGTTACTATAACAATATCATCTGCGAAACGAAGGTGGCTTAGGAGCTCACCGTTGATATTTATTCCGAGTCCAGTCCAATCAAGCTTTTTAAAAATATATTCTAAGAGACAGTTAAACAGGTTTGGTGAGATAGGGTCACCTTGTCTTACCCCTCGTTTTAGATCAAAAACATCTCCTTTTTTCTCTAGTTTGACTGTAGCTTTACTTTTTCGATATATTTCTTCAAGGACTTTTATATACTTATTTGGTATTCCTTGCTCTCTCAAAGCACTCCAAAGTTTATTGTGGAGAATGGTATCGAAGGCTTTGGAGTAGTCCACAAAAGCTACATATAGTATTTTTCCATATTCAGTGTATTTCTCGATTATTTGTCTCAGAGCGAATATGTGGTCCAGAGTTGAGAATTTGCTTCTAAAGCCGGCTTGCTCTCTCGGTTGTTCAGATTCCATTTGTTTTTTAATTCTGTTAAGGATGACGTTAGTAAACAATTTATACGTGGACTGCAGTAAACTGATCGGTCGGTAGTTGGATATATTAAGTGGGTCCCCTTTTTTGTAGAGCAGCGTTATTACAGAGGTTTCCCATTGTTCAGGTAGGTGTTCTTGTGTAATTATGTTATTGAACAGTTTGGTTAAGATAGGTGTCATTGGTTCCAATAATGCTTTGATCATGTCATTTGTTATGTGGTCGCTTCCTGGACTCTTCATAGTTTTAAGGTTTATTATAGATTGTTTAATCTCTATTTCCAGTAGCAAAGGGATTTCTTCGATTTCGTCATCCTGCAGGGTTGGTCGGACTTCATTGGTGTGATTTCTACTACTACTATTGTACAGCTTTTTGTAATACTCAGTTGCCGTAGTTATGATGTTTTTTCTGTTAGTTGTATCTTTGCCTGTACTATCTTTCAGTTTCTGTATCCATAGTTGTGTAGTATTAATGCGTTTATCTCCTCTTTTAACTGATCTTCTTGTCTCTAGTTCTTCTTCATATATTTTTAGTTTATAGTATTCTTGATTTCTTTTTATGTTTTTTCGTATTTTCCCATAAAGTATTTTGATTTGTTTCTTTTCAGTGCTTGTTCTTTCTGGCTTTTCTTTGAGTCTCGTTCTTTCTTCTATCATACTTCTAGTTTTATCTGTTATTATGTACTCTATTCTGTTTCTCTTTTCGTGTCTCGGTAGTTTGTTGAAGCTATCCTTAATTGTATGCAATAAGTCGTTATATGTTACCTGAATATTTTCAACATTTTTAATGTGCTTTGTGAGCTCTGTGAAAATATTTTTTAGTGACTCTTGCTCTATTGGGTTAAGTGTTGAGCATCTTCCGTGATAAGATTTTCTCGTCTTTTTCTTTATGGTTGTAGCCAACGTCGCTCGAACCATCCTGTGATCGGTCGGGTGGGTAGTATTTATTACTTCTACGTTTTCTATATTGTGAATGTGTGATTTATGTGTGATGATGAAGTCTATTTCGTTAGTTGTTCTGCCGTCTGGTGACCGCCAAGTCCATTTCTTTTTAGCTTTTTTCTTGAAATGAGTATTCATAATATACAGTTGATTTTCTAAACAGAATTCGATCAAGGCTTTACCTCTGTCGTTTCTTAGACCATACCCCGACGTACCTAGAGCTGCGCTGTCATATAGGGTACGTGGGCCAATCTTCGCGTTAAAATCACCAAGTATAATCATATTTGGAAGAGTATTTTCTAGTGATGTTCTTAAGCTGTTGTAGAAAGTTTCCAATTCTTCTTGAGTAGATTTTTCTGTGGGTGCATAGACTTGGATAAAGCTAAAGTTGTAACTAGCTAAGCTCATGTCTAACCTCGCCACTCTCTCTGAAATAGCCCTGAAATCTAAGATGTTAGATTTTAGTTTCTTTTTCACCATAAACCCTACGCCGTTTCTTCCACTTTTCTTTCCTGTATATAGAAAAATGTAGTCTTCGTGCTCTATTATGTGAGTTCCTTCTTTTTTAATTTCTGAGAGGCCTAGTATGTCCCATTTTATATTTTGTAATGCATTTTCTAGCTCTTCCTGTCGTCCAATTCCTACAAGAGATCTCACGTTCAGTGTGCATATATAGGTTCGTTCTAATATTGGTTTGGTTTTAATAGTGGATTTTTTATTTTTATTATTTATTGTAGTTAGTTTTCCTTGATTTAGAAGGTTGTGGTCGTAATCCCCCACGATGATCGGTTGGCTTGGGGGAATATAGAGTAGGTGATTTATAGGCTCTGACTTATTTGGGGATATGATCTTATAGTGACATTTAATTATTGTTATTAAAGCTCCTACTATAGTATTATATTATCTGTGCTCTGATCAGACATGAGAATTGTTATTAAAGCTCCGAGTATAGTATTATATTATTTGTGGCTCTGATCAGACATGAGAAGTGATTGGTTCATGATCTAATAGAGTATGGCAGACAGTGAATTAGATATTAAAGAAATGATCAGGCATGAGTAGTGATTGGTTCATGACCTGGTAGAGGAGAAGTAATTTAAATAAATGCTCACGGCGAGAATTGATTGGTTCGCCAAAGTTATGTAATGAAAAGTCGTTATGAAAACTTAGCTGAAACATGTTGTCAACTTATTATGTTACATGTTTTTATAAAATGAATTTGGTATTTAATAATGTAAAAATAAAAGGTATTAAAATTATTATAATGTACACTGGTCTGTAAATATGTAGGTAATGACAGCACTGGCGTACTAAGCCAGGAGTCGAAGGTTCGAATCCTGCTCGTCAGCGATTTTTCTCTTCACAATTTAAATCTATAGATTTCGCTTCGCATGCGTAAATGCGTTAAAAATAATAAAATAATTATGTAAGTAATATTAATAATATTGTAATATTTTTTGGCTTTACATAGATAAAAACTATTTACTTGTTTAATGTGATAATTCTGTGGTCTAATTTAAGAATTGTAAGTGTATCGTAATTATTTCAGTCAATTTTTTTTTTTCTCTACTTTTGTTATAATCCTTCGGCCAAGTGTAGGGTATTTGGGTTACCACCTGGAGCGTGTATGAGGGCATACACGTTGTCAGGACGGTCGAGTGTAGGGTATTTATCGATTTTATTAATAATTTCAATAGTAATTCTGTATTTGCACAGTGGCAACACTGTGTAACGGTGGAATTTGGAGGGGAAATTGTGCCTTATAAGAGGTGATACTTGGCCGACAGGGGAGAGCATAGATTATACACTAATATGGAAATAGATGTGCAACTCTATGAATTTTAATTTTAAGATTTACTTACGTGAAAAATAGATGGCGTTGATAGCAACTTGACAATTTGTTCTATTCGCCGCTAGATGGCAGTATACATGATTTCAATATATATATATACAGGTAGGTACGTATTTCATGTAGGTAGGTATTGCAAGTAGGTACCGTCAAGCTGGGTGAACAGGGATGCAGGGGTGAATGGGTACAAAAGTTGGGCAACGATTTAAATATTGAATTAACATAGTTTGATGCTAACGAAGACTTTAGAATGTTTACCAAATTAAGCCATTGTTAGCAACAAACTATGATAATTTCAATGTTAAATCCTAGCCCAGCTTTTATACCCATTCGCCCCTGCATCCCTGTTCACCCAGTTTGACGTTATTTAAAGGAAATAGAAGAAATTAAAAATCCAAAATATTCATTTATTTTTATTTTATTATGTTTACATTAAAAGAATTAGAACGCTAGTTCTGCTTGGTGTTTTATTTTATCCCTGTCATCTCTGTCAAAGTTGCTAATTTTTAAGATAAAATTCTGTTCACACCTGAGCACCAACTGTGAATAATTACAGTAATAGCCAGAGTTATGATAAAATTAATTAAATTAATTATTAAATCAGTAAGGCAAGTATCACGAAATCCAGGGGTGGAAGCAAGAGTCAATCAGTAAGGAATGTATCACGAAGTCAAGGATCAAAAACAGGGTTCGCAGTAAAAGCAGTGTCACAAAATCCAAAAATAAATCCAAATCACTACACTTGAGCAATCCGGAAACTATTTTAAAGTTATTAAACTGTAACGACAAACAAAACGAAAGCACAAAAACTTTGAATTGAGCTGTCAAGTGTCAATCTGTCATTTCAAGTTATTATTAAATTTTCTACCATGTACTATTAGATTGTTATTTATTTACATCATTTTATTTAAATTTTATACAATAAAGATTTAAAAAAATACTTTTGAGCAAACTTGGAGCATTTAATACCAACATGGACAATTTTATATCAAAGTTTTATTTAACAGCTTTTGTTCCATGGTAGATTTAATCTACTATTTTTGCGGTTCAAAGTAGTATGGCAACACTTGATTTTACTGATGCTAACTAGCTCCATCTATCAAGCAATAGATGAAATTTTTATCAAAAGTTTGAGAAACGTGACCTGTAGATGTCGCCACCTTCCATACATTTGTTTTTTACTTTCAATCGTATGAAAGTTTCACCCCCCTGGGGGAGAGTTGCTGTTGAATTGTGAAGCTAGTAAGATTAAAGTATTCGTGCCTGCATCCAGAGAGTTTTATTATAATACTTTGATTAATTAAAATTATTTTACAAAAAAAAAAACGTTATATTCCTCCCGTACAAAACGCCAATTTCATATGTAAGGACCTAATATTTACTAAGATATTATTCATGGCCATGCAGGTTTTTTTTCCTGCCCATCGAAGCTACATTATACGTAAAACTGTGATTATACTATACTTCAACGCAAACTGAACAACTTTGCAACAAAAACTCATATATTTTTTTATTTCGCACGTTCTTTTCCTGTACCCTCCTAAGTATTATTCATACAAATCCTTCATAACAAACAAGTCACGTATTTTTTCTCACTCAAATGAAGTACCTACACTTCTTTTATCCATAAACGTATGCGCGAGTAATCAAGTCTTATCCGTACTTATTATTATGAGATCTAATAATAATATGTTGGAGTACAGTGTTCTTTAAAGTCACGTAAAGCAATCATGTTTCATAGAATATCGAATAATTGCAATCGTATTAATTGGGAGATTTTATTGAAACGGAACTGTTTTATTGTAGAACAGAGACATAGTAAAAAATATAGACGAAGTGCTGCAAACAATTTAGTGAAGCCAAAAAAACCTATGCTCCTTCGTGTACATCTAGCGCTCACGCACACACATGCAACTGAAACATTGCTCACCCCTCTCGGTACACATGTCGCGGCATCATCCAGTAAGCATCGCGAAAGCAAATATCCTTCAGGTGCATTGTGTGTGCGTGAGCGCTGGTTGTACACGAAGGAGCATAGTTTTTTTTGGCTTCACTATGATTGTTTGCAGCACTTTGTCTATATTTTTTACAATATCTGTGTTGTAGAAGAGCTCGTGACTAAGTAAGCACCGCGTGAATTACAAGACCTGCGAGATTATGAGGAAAAGTGGGCAGAGAGACTTGAAAATTAGGTAGGTATTTGAAGAAACTATTGTTGTCGCTTTGCGAGCACTCGGCCTCAAATGAGTGCGATAAGGACAACAGCAGCTCCGACTGAGTAGCCGTAGTAAAAAAGTCATAATTCAAGGTTTGGGTCTCGAATATTTTCTCCTCCGAAACTGGACCAATTTAAAATATATTTCATAAGCTGAATAAGAAGAATATGTACTGTGTTGCTATGTTTTTTCTTTAATCATTGCTCTAGGGTATAAATAAATCAGTCGAGAGCATTTTTTCGGAGAAAGGACTACCCACACTTATACCACCTTGCCACTCGCCCCCCCTGAATTGTTTTCACCCATTTCCAGTAAACAAGTGGCAATCAGATGTGGTAGGAACTATTTTAATCTCAGAATTAGGTTTCGAAGCAAAGCTTCTTTACGCATGTTTGGGATGGGGATTTAACTAACAAAAAGTAAAACGTTACAAACGCGGTGATGAAAGGCACCTCATTCGCTGGGCAGCGCGTATTGTTAGCCATATGAGTGAGCGAGACAGAGAACAAAAGAGACCTTCGCTTCTGTCGGGTGTCCCACGACACCTCACGTAAGAAGGCTATCAAAAAAATTATCCAGAGGCAATAAATCAACAGTCCGTGTGGTGCCGGACTTAAAGAATAGCACCACCCTTATCTCTTCTCATGGGTGTCGTAAAAGGCGACTAAGGTATTCACCAGAGGATGGGCAGCAGCGTTCTCTGAGTATTTAACCAACCAACTGCGATCGCCAACCCGCCTGCCAAGCGTGGCGATTATGGCATATCCCCCCCTTAATTGGGGGAGGTCTATGTCCAGTAGTGGACGTCTTTCGGCTGAAATGAATAAATCAACTAAAGCTACTGTTTTCAAGACAAAACTAGACAATTCAACCCATACCATTTGACACAGAGGAGGTAATTTATACAGTACAAACCACGATCAATATCAAAGACAAATGGACGGTGACAACCAATAGAGTGTCAAACCACATGACAAAAAAGAAAAGAAAGAAAGAAAATAGAAAAATGATTTATTGCCACAACAATACGACAAAGTTATGTATTCTTAAAAAAAATGGCATTTGAAAATTGATACACATGATAGTTTACCTATTTGTTGAGATTGGTTGAAAATGCTTGAAATTAATACCTATTATTTTAATTGTGCACCGGTTATATAACTAAACACGTTTTTCTAAAATAATAAAGTTACTTTTTCTAATCACAAAATCGTTGTAACATTTATACTTTTTATTTGATTAGAATTTAATATCAATAATTAAAACGTTAAGAAAACTCCATCAAATAACTAACGATGACGAAAATCAACGCTTAGCGGGTTTGATTCCCATTTATCAAAAGTTTTTTTACAGCATTCTGAGTCTAGGGTATTCATGTGTGCGATGACCACACAAACAACACACACAACACTCCCACACAAACAACACACACAACACCCCCCACACAAAAAAACACACACAACAACCCCCCACATACACACCCACACACATACACAAGATACCAACATTTTTAGCTGTTTTTTTGTTTTTTGTTTTTGTTATTTATAACTCATTGACCATTAAATTCATTCTGAACCGTGTCAACTATGTCTTCTGGACTGAAAGAGACTAGACCCCACGACACAGGGAATCCTAGTGTGAGGTCTAGGGATTCAACCAATGTTATGTATATTTTTTGGCACAATAAAGATTTTTTATTTTTTTTATGATTTTTGTTTGTAAACTCATCAAGGTATTAAGTGCGCCTATATACACATGTTACATAGGTTTAAAGAATCTTTATTCTCAAAAAGAACATTCAGTTCACTTATATGAGAAGCTTACATTATTCTTAAAATTACACATAGGTCGTCGTTTAAATACGAAGCGTGCAAATATAGCTATCTAATCTACAAATTCATACAATAGTTAAATATTCTTAACAAATAAACAATAGCTTGTTATTTTCATTTACGATTTTTTTTTTTTTCGTTTTTTTTTTTTTCAATGAAGTTACCTGAATACGATTGAGGATCAATGCGAACGTATTGTAGTGTGTGTGTGTGACTGGCTACGATACATAGATATTATATTCTTTATTATATCTGTAATATGTATATTGTATATGTATGTATGTATATTATATATGTATTATGGCAAACGATTGAGTAGGACAGAGTTCAGAACAACACTGCGCGTAATACAATGTGTGAGTATCTATCCGCATGTATTGTTTGTCAGTGTGCGATACAACGGAGTATAGTCAGGGAGACCGTCCATCATTTATTTAGTTACGTATGTTTTATTATTTAAGTGTATTTTGTTATGTGTATATTTGTATTTATTAAGTATATAAAAATATAATATGTTGTACATTGTGTTTATTTTCAAATATCTAGTTAAGTATTGTACATGATTATTATGGCAATAATACGTTGTTATCATGTATTCACAACTATTAATATTAAGGTTATATGTTATTTAATATATTTAGGTATTGTTTTTATTTTAACCAGTAGGTATTTTTTGTATTTATTTAGAACATAGCATTTGCTGAATATATTCTCTTAGTTTTCTTTTGTATATTTGAATACTTTTGCACTCTTTTATTTGATTTGGCAGTTTGTTATATAATTGTACCCCTTCGTATAGAATATTTCTTTTTCCATATTTTTCCGTCCTTGGGGGACGTAGAATCAGCTCATTTTTGTTTCTTAAGTTGTGTGTATAAGTTTTTTTATAAAGTTTAATGTTTGTTTGTATAGTATTATGTAGTATCTTTTTTATTAGCATACACATGTAGAAGGTGTACAGTTGTGTCAGATTGAGTAGTTTAGTTTCCATATATAACTGTGTGGTTGGTGTTAAGAAGTCATAACAATATAGTCGTTTTATAATTTTGTTTTGTGTTATCTGTAGGTCTTTGATGTTAGTCTTGGATGCCGATCCCCAAATTTCAATAAGGTATTCTAGACGAGGTTTCACTAAAGAACTATAGATGGTGTATTTAATTTTAGGAGGTAAGCAGTTCCCTATCTTGCGTAGGGCTCCGGAAAGTGATATAAGTTTGGTTCTCATATTATCAATATGGGGTTTCCAGGTCAGTTTGTTATCCAATAGTAAACCAAGATACTTTTCTTTACCAGATTGGTTAATAGTGTAATTATTTACTTTTAAAGGGGCATAAGGGAGGATCTTTTTGTTTTTAGCTGCAAATATCATGTAAGATGTTTTTGTCGTGTTAATGGTAAGTAAGTTATGTAGAAACCATTCATTTATTAGATTTAAGTCATTTTGTGCCTCATTTATGATATCGTGTATGGATTCGCTAAAGTAAAATAAACTTGTATCATCTGCATAAAGGGTTAGATATCCCGTCAGTCCAATCTGATTAATGTTGTTTACATAGATAAGGAATAATGCTGGTCCTAAAATAGAGCCCTGTGGAACTCCACATGTGATTTTTTGGGGTGAGCTCTCATAATTACCAAGTTTAACAATTTGGCATCTGTTCGATAGATAGGATTCGAATAAATTGTATGCCATTCCAGTGATACCTAAGTTTTCTAATTTTTGTAAAAGTTTCGAGTGACAAACCGTATCAAATGCTTTTTTTAAGTCTATAAATATTCCCAAGCATATCTTTTTTTCATCAATATTATCTTTGTTACTAGGTCTATTGTGGCTGATAAAGTGTTTGAATGTTGCCTGAAGCCATATTGTTGATCTATTAGAAACCCCTTTACATTTAGGTAGGTATTTAAGCGTCTATAAATAATTTTCTCAAAAATTTTAGATATCACTGGAAGCACTGAGATTGGTCTGTAGTTGCTCGGATCCGTTTTTGTACCAGACTTGTAAGCTGGCAAAAGTGTCCCCTCACTTTTGCCAGCTTCAGACTATCAGGAAATAAGCCAACATCAAGACATTTGTTTATGCAATCAACTAAAGGTGTGATTATAATGGTTTTGATACATTTTAATGACTTGGTGCTAATTCCGTCCACACCTGTGCTTGTGTTAGTGTCCAAGTTGTCGATGAGTTTACCAACTTCCTCAACTGTACAGTGCTCAAATTTTGTGAGTGTATTTGTGTGCTTGTGTCCATCTTTGTACATTAGTGTGTTACCTGAGTTAAAATCGTATCTTGATGGTATCTTATTGGCCAGTTCCGTGCCAATAGTAGAGAAGAAAACGTTAAATATATTACAAATCTCTTCGCCACTTGATATAATTTGTGAATTTACTATGACTTTTGGAGGTACAATATACATTTTAGTTTTATTTATAGCCAGAGAGTTAATAGTTTTCCACATCTTCTTTAGATTTTTGCCACATTGTTGAAATGCGTTGCAGTAGTAATTCTTTTTATCGTTATTTATCTTCTTTCGGAGATTATTTCTCTCTTCTAAAAACTTTTTTTTTAAGATTTCGTTTTCTTTATTATTTTTCATTTGTTGCCATAAAATATTTCTGCTCTCAATCATCTTAATAAATTCTTTATTGATCCAATCATCCTTCGGTAAGTTCATTATTTTTGTTTTAATTTTCTTATTTTGTATTATATGTGATATAATGAAGTTTTCCAGACACTTGTATTCGTCATCCTTGTTCATGTATGTAGTTTTTTCAATACTTTTATATAAATTATCATAATCTATTGCCTCGTATTGGAACTTTTGTTTTATTTTCGGCTTATATTTAGAAATTTCTACATAGATCTGTTTATGATCAGACAAAGCAGATTCTAGGATAACAAAATGAAAGGATTTTTTTTGTAGGTCCGTTGCGACATGATCTATGATAGTGTTTGTATTCTCTGTTTGTCTTGTAGTGTATTCCTTGTCTATTTTATTTAAGATGTCATAGCCAGCCTCTACAAGTACTGATAGATATTTCGAGACACATGTGTCTACGCCTAGTAGGTCCAGGTTAAAATCACCAAACACGATAGATCTCTTTCTAGTTTCTAGTTGTAAGATATATATTTCAAGAAAGTCCTTTATGTTTGTGTCGGGTGGTTTGTAGACACCTCCAATATGCAAATTGAATTTGGGAAGATATGTCCATAAATAATGTATACTATCCTTATAAATATCCTCTGTAGTTTCAAAAGCAATGCCTTCATGTATGTAGATAGATACACCTCCTCCTTTCCTTCCATCATGTCTATAATTGTAACTATGTTTGTAATTAGGTAAATCATATAGTTGTGCATCCTGTTCTGATGTTATCCAGGTCTCGGTTATTATTATAATATGAACTGTAGAAGGAATAGCTTTTAGAATGCATTGCAATTCTTCAAATTTTCCCGGTGTTTGGATGCTCCTGGCGTTTGCATAAAAGAACTTGAGAAATGATGAATTTGGAGGTAAATCTTGATATTTATTTAATTTTTGGTACGTAACATTACTTGAGCCATCTTTATTCGAACTTGGGGTGCCGAACGCTACTAGTTTTTTGGAAAGTGGTCCTTTTTGGTAATAACAGGGACTCCTTTGATATATTTAATTGTTAAGTTAGATTCTCCTTTTTGCTCACGTTGTTTAAGTTCTGTTTGAAGATTCTGCATGTAAGCCCGTTGAGCTGACGTTTGGTCACAATATATTTTGAAAGGTTGATGCAATTTTGAGCGATTTTTGAATAAGTATTTTGGTATATCAGTGTTATCAAATACAATTTTTAGTGCGCGAGGTTTTTCTGCATTATATTTGCCTAATCTTATGGCTTTGAGGGGCATAGGACAGTCTTGACAAACACTTGTTAGGATCTTGTGAGTTTCCTCAATGTCGTTGTTTCCTGTGGAAGGGTTGATATCACTTTGCTCATTCAAACCCACCATGATTATGTTTTTCTCTTTTTGAAGTCTGTCTTGTATTTCGTAAAAAAATCTCTTGTTGTTTTTCAAAAGTAGTTTCATGCTTTCGATTCTCTTTTTTAAGCTTATATAGTTCATCTTCAATTGTTATAATTTTATTTTGTGTAAGTTTATTTTCGGTTGTAATATTTTCAACAGTACCATGCAGCTTTTTATATTCCACTGTTAGGTTTTCAGTAGTTGATTTGAGATCCTGAATATCTTGTCTGATTTCATTCCGCATTTGTGTAATATTTTCGATTTGGGTGTTCATAGCTTCTTTCATGTAGCTCATTATTTCGCTTCGAAATTCGGCTAAGTCCCTTTTGAAGTCATACTCCAGAGTGTGAGCTTTTCTTTTCCTTGGATTTTTGTTGACATGTTCATCTTCCTCGTAGTTCGACAAATTAGAGGTAGATCCACCACCACTCTCACTCAGCATTTGTGTACGTGGCGGAGTACGTGTTAAACTCATAATCAATAGGAATAAATTCAACAAGTGGAGCTATCTCCTGGACTAGGCGCACAGAACCCGTTATGACTTCCTTCCTCACTGACCGGTAGATACAACGCCCGCGTGATTTACGTAGTTTTTTAACTATGCACTTTATTAGTAGTAGCACAGAACTTAATTTAGAGAAGTTCAAGTTTTTATTTAATATTATTTTAAGTACATTTCTAAGCACACGACCGCGCGCTTCGACACTCGACGACGACGAACCATGAAGTTTAAATAAATAAATCTACGCTACGATATAGTATCGGTTTATTCCACTATGTTCACCTACCTAACCTATGCCTATGCCTTTGCAGCTCACATGCTGACATTCGCTTCCGGTCTTTAATTAGCCTGAATCTACGTGCCAGTTCGGTATCAAGGTGTCGCTATACACCCGGCCGTCAGGTCCACTCTACGCGCCTGCATGCTGCAAGACGTTCAAGGTTGTCACACAAGTACGACTGTCGTGTCACAGGTCAAACACGTTACTCGCTAACGATATGCAAACAATACAATGTGAATCATATACCCTATACCTAGTAACTGTAAATATCGTGTAAAAAAAACAACACAAACACATAACAGAAAGATGATACTGTGAATACCGGATATTCAGCTAACCTATAAGCTGGATAGCCAAATATCCAGGGGCCGGATATTCAGCCTAATATTGCTGACCGTTTCATACTGTATTAAAGTGAGGTACGGACGATCGCATCGGGTGGATTCTTCACCATAATTAATTTTACCCCAGAACAGTAAGAATATTTTTTTGATCAAATTTATAATAAACGTCGTTTTGATTCAAATATGGTTATGGTATATGGTTTTTATCTGTTTTCGAGTAAATTTCTTAAATTATGTGATTAGAATTAAAACACGTTGATATTATAAAATATTCGTAATTTATCGAAAATCCGGTATCCAGTGACCTACTCTCCAGTATCCGGATACGATAGGCCGAATACCGGATAGTTGCCACATATCTTTTCATTTCTAGATGACACTGTGTTGTTTGTTACCGTCCAAATGTTCTACAAATAGTACGAGCAACTTCGACTTTCGTCGTAATAGATTCGTTTACAGCTGGAGATAGAACCATTCCATAATTAAATGCAAATTTGTAGTTAAGGGGCCGTACAGAGTGTGTCTTGAACATGCTCCAGCCGTTTTACAAATTAGTTAATAAAATAAAGTGTTTTCGCTTAGAATTTTGGAGAATTTCAACTTCTAGGCTATGTATTTTATTATTTTTATTCTAGGCTATGTTTTGGCTAATACAGTTTAAATCGGTTAATGTGTGGGTATAAGCCGTACTTGCTTTGGGATAAAGGTCTCGATAAAAAAGGAAGCATTTCTGTAACCTCTCGTTTATCTAAACGCCTTGTTATGGCAACGTCCATTGTTTAACTATTGTGTCTGTTGGACAATTGAGCTCCAGGAAATGTTTATTTTAGTAAACACGTTAATTTAAGCAAGCAATCTTACCAAGGCAATCATCATGAAAGTACGAAGCCGGGTTTTTTTTATATTCGTATCCGAAACATTGTTAAGTGAAGAATTTGACACATTCGTAGCCTATGTGGTGAATCAGAAAGCCAGCGTTGTAACATGTTGGTGTTGCAGCATAATTATGCTGAGATTGTCAGCCTTCTTTGGTACAGACATGGCATTTTTATGCTTTTGTTTTTGCCTGTTATGAGCCCTGAATAAAATATTTCTTTCTTTCGTATCTTTCCATAGATGATAGTCATGTCAGTCACTACGATTCTCCATCCTGGTGACTCGTTATCCATAAAATAAAAAGCGTAAAAGACTATTTCTCCGTAAGTAAGATTCTTTCTCCAAGCCGTTTTCCCGATTATGTTGGGGTCTGCTTCCAATCCAATCAGATGCGGTTCAACATCAGTATTTTAAACGGTGTGACTGCCATCAGACCCTCGCAATCTAGGTACTGAGTAATATCGACATCATATGGTGAGACTAGTTGTCAGACTTTCGGACTTCTGGCTACCCGTAACGACTGCCATAGATATTCGTATGGCAACCGGGACCAACAGCTTTACGTGCTCTCCGAGGCACGGAGGGGTCTTGATGCGCAACGAAACGATCACCCATCCAAGAACTTTAGTATTAGTAGAGCTCTTTTGTGAAAGAGCTTTCCGGGGATGTACTACCACCGTACCTTCTTCTCCGCCAAATAGTGATGCTTGCATTGCTGTGTTTCGGTCTGAAGAGTACGGGTGCGGGTCAAATTACACGGAGACTTTCCATCTTCATGTCTCAGTTTGGCGAACCGACTTGCGGTACCATTTAGGCAACAGCCTAGCCCAGCACAGGCTATTGCAGTTGTGATGGGCAAAGGTAACCGCTTAACATCAGGTGGTCCTTTAACTCGTTTCGCCATCCTATACTATAAAAAAAAAACTGACTGACGCAGGTCTTCCAATTCACTCGGTTATTACCTATCCCTTGAAGGAATAAAGACCTCCTAGACCTAGCCTAATGATTCTCAGAAATTAATCCACGAACAAGATAGAACAGCAGTATTTTTCAGACCCCATTGAAAACGTGACTTTACAATTTTTTTTAAAGAAAGGTGATATTAAAGAGAAGAAACAGATACCTTAGAGGTCTGTACCTATTCTGTAAGTGGTTCTAAAATCTCTTATAATTGCTCTGCGTTCTCTCTGAGGGGCTTACGAAATTCCTTTTAAATTTATTTTATTCCCGTTACTTCGTTCGAATTGTGGACTTTTTTTTAGAATAAGAAGATTTATTTACTATGGAATTTAGTTTTGAGCTTCAGTTTTACGCCTACGACAAAAACATATTAGGGTCATTTTGGGGGCATGGTCATTTAGGTACATATACAGCATGATTAGTTGAACAAGGTATTTATTAAAAGAGAATGATATTTATTCTCGTTTTGAATAAGTAGAAAAAAATATCATTTACTAGACTTTGCTCTGGCTTCGCCCGCGTGGGTGTTGTTTATCGCGCATCCCTCGGAACTGTTTAGCCAGTTAGCCTATATGTTAATCCGGGCTATGTTCTATATGTGTGCCAAATTTCATCCAAACCTATTCAGCCCTTACAGCGTGATTGAGTAACAAACATCCAAATATCCAAACATCTTCACAAACTTTCACATTTATGATACCTATTACTAGTTTATCATGATGCATGATTAATACAAAAACCTTCAGAATTTAGTAAAAAGCTTGTACAGTTGACCGCACGTCGGTGGTAACACTTTGACGTCTAAAGGGTACGGGTGCCGGTGAAATTACAATCACATGAGACTTTCCATCTTATAAGAAGGCTCAAAGTCACTCAAAGGGCAATGGAGAGGGCTATGCTCCGAGTGTCCCTGCGTGATCGAATCAGAAATGAGGAGATTCGCAGGAGAACGAAAGTAACCGACATAGCCCGAAGAATTGCCAAACTTAAGTGGCAGTGGGCGGGGCACATTGCTCGCAGAACGGATGGCCGATGGGGCAGTAAAGTTCTGGAGTGGCGACCGCGCACTGGAAGGCGCAGCGTGGGTAGGCCCCCACAAGGTGGACCGACGACCTGGTGAAGGTCGCGGGAATCCGCTGGATGCGGAAGGCACAGGACCGGTCGTTGTGGCGATGCTTGGGGGAGGCCCATGTCCAGCAGTGGACGTCTTTCGGCTGAAATGATGATGATGAATGATGAGACTTTCCATCTTCAGGTCTCAGTTTGGCGAACCGACTTGCAGTACCATTTAGGCAACAGCCTAGGTGGTATTGCAGTTGTTATGGGTAAAGGTAACCGCTTAACATCAGGTGGCCTTCAGATCGTTTCGCCATCCTATACTATAATGAATAATAATAAAAACACATTAGCAGCATCTTTATTTCGTAAGCAGTAAGGGCGGTCATGCAGTCGACTGTACATACTAATTAAACATGTAGTAAGTTCTTTAGGTAGTAACTTCATTAACAAGATACGGAAAACTAAATGACTAGCAACGTGTAAATGTGCCTTAATTTACGTAGATCGAGCTTAGCTGGTTTTCCTATTATGCACATAAGTGCATAGTAGGAAAACCAGCTAAGCTCGATTTCACAAACATTTTATTTGACACATTTTTTCATAGTGCAAGTTTCTTGTAACATAAGTTACAAGAAACTATGAAAAAATGTGTTTACGTATAAATAACTCTCAAGAGTGCTATATTATTTTAGTCCAATTTGAAAGAAAAAAAAGAATGACAGAAAAATTATTTATTGCCCCAAAAATACGACAAAAAATAACTTAATAACCTTAAAACTAAAAAAAAAAATGTTAATTAGTGCCTACACTTATGTACGTAGTGAAAGTTGGGTATGGCAGAAGAAACATGAAAACAGAATAAATGCAGTAGAAATGAGAGCTTTGAGAAGTATGTGTGGTGTAACTTTGAGAGATAAAGTAAGGAATAACGAGATAAGGGAGCATTGTGGAGTGAAAGAAGATGTAGTGACAAAGATTGAGAAAGGTTTGTTAAGATGGTTTGGACATATAGAGAGAATGGACGAGAGGAGATTGACGAAACAAGTATACGAAGCGAGTGTGGATGGCAGAGTTGGAAGGGGACGACCTCGGCGAACGTACCGCGATCAAATCGCGGATGTTCTCAAAAAATGCCAGGTTAAGAGTTCTCTGAACCGACGAGCATGCATGACGAGGTTAATGGACGTAGATGAAGCGAAAGAGGTGTGTCAGGCTCGTAGCAGGTGGAAATCCATGGTCTCTGCCTACCCCAATGGGAACCAGGCGTGATAATATGTATGTATGTAATTATTTATTTCAATATATTTACCTTAGGATATTGGGTTAGAAAGTCCTAAGAGCTTCGTGGCTAGTCTTTTATCTGCAAATAATACAAAACCACGGGTTTCCTTCGGTAGCCTGTAACATTTTGTGGTAATCTGGAATTGACATTGTTATTCCTGGGTAATCCAATAGGTATGTAAAACCAATATGTACACTTAGTTTGCAATAAATGTTTTGTGTTTGACTTTGAGCCCGATCGTGATAGCAAAGTCAAGCAAGCAAGCAGGCAAGTAGTCTTATTACATTGTCTAATTTAAAAATATTTTTTGATTTATTTCTTGAGTTTCTGTCAATCATATTTAAAAGTATAGATATTATGTTATACCCTATTACAAAACAATCGAAAAAAATGTTCCGTACGCAGCGGCAGCACACATAATATACATAAACTAGTACCAAGCAAGTAAGTTAGATGATTTAAGTTACTTTCGCGTCATAATTGGTCCACTTTCTGTATACACACGATGTTTTTTTTTCAACGGTCACGTTCGGTGCCTTGCTTGACGCGGACGTATTAGCAAAACGTCACAATTTTCGAGTCATCATATTGCGCGCGCTGCAATAATATCTGTACTTTTTAATATCATCGGTTTCTGTTCAATTTGATAAATTATTAAAATTTTCCACTAGTCTCTTGAAAACATTTTCTAAAATCTGTTTTATACAATTTCAGAAGTAGAACGTAATATTCTGCAAAACCTTATTCTGAACGAGCTTGTGTTTGAATGTATAATAATTTTATGGTTTGTTTGAATGATGTATATGATATCATAGAGGTACTTGCATCTTTTGACGCTCTTTGTTTTGAAGCCTTCGGCTGAGGTTTACGTAGTAGATACAGACATAGTCCACTCATACCAATAATAAATCCAGTGTTATAAGCTTATTTACATTTACCGGGCCAAATTCAAACTCGAAATATAATATTTCTGCTATTGAAAAATTGAGACGCCCAAAAATGTTTGTCCCTAATATAGTAAAGGAGCCGAAGATACTCAAGAGTTGCGGCTTTGACCACAAAGTTAATATAATTTTACTTAAAAACGTGACATAATAAAACTCCCTTAAAAAGGGGATTATACAGTATCAATAGATAATTTATAGACCACTTCGCTTGATACCTGATGTTGAATAAATTCTTCAGACTCGTAAAGTGTTCACGATGAAAGATTATTTTAATTTACTGCTAACAAAAAGTTTTTATGCTTTTTCATTAGCTGCTGAACAAATTCCAACCTAATTTCCACATTATAGAGACGAGATTGGTTTGGCTAGTAAAGTAAATTAAATGCTTTGGTTAAGATTTTATAGCTAGCCGTCAGCGTTTTGATCGCATCGTCGCTGGCTGATGTTAGGCTGTCTATTCTGTGTTTCAAGTCCTAGGTTCGATAATATTATTTTAATGTTTTTATTAAGATTAAACTGTTACAATAGCTAGTTAGTAAAGTTAGTTAGTTAAATACCGTCGTGTCTCAAGACGAAAGTCTTTGACCAGTGTATGTTGCCAGTAATTACTTATGGCACTGAAACGTATTCGCTCACAATGATGGGCCTGATAAGAAGGCTCAAAGTCACTCAAATGGCAATGGAGAGTAGTATACTCGGAGTGTTCCTGCGTGATCTAATCAGAAATGAGGAGATTCGCAGGAGATCGAAAGTAACCGACATATCTCGAAGAATTGCCAAACATAAATGGCAGTGGGCCATTGCTCGCAAAACGGATGGCCGATGGGGCAGTAAAGTTTTGGAGTGGCGATCGCGTACTTAAGGCGCAGCGTTGGTAGGCCCCCCACAAGGTGAACCGACGACCTGGTGAAGGTCGCGGGAATCCGCTGGATG
The DNA here is from genome assembly GCA_949699075.1 of Asteroscopus sphinx. Lineage (NCBI taxonomy): Eukaryota > Metazoa > Arthropoda > Insecta > Lepidoptera > Noctuidae > Asteroscopus > Asteroscopus sphinx. Next base: position 8,691,888 of record OX453025.1, on the reverse strand, counting down.
CGGAAAGTGCAGGACCGGTCGTTGTGGAGATGCTCGAGGGAGGCCTGTTCCAGCAGTAGACGTCTTTCATCTGAAATGATGATGATGATGATGATGATACTGAGCGCAAGACCGATGTCTACGTAGGTAAACAGAACACCTCATATTATTATCCTTTGGGAAAAGACGCGCGGCTGCACTGTGGGGCGAGCGTCTGCGCGTCGATTAGAATAAAGGCTGGGGCAAACCAACTGCAGCGCATCACAGTGCAGCGCGTCGCGTTGCATCAGGTGACGTGACGTTGTAATGTATGGATCGTTGTAATGTGTGGTGTAGTCGTGCTACTCGCGCGCTTGGCTTGTCATCTCCCATACGATTTCATACATTACAATGTCATCTGCTGCAACGCGACGCGCTGCGCTGTGATGTGCTGCAGTTGGTTTTACCCAGCCTTAAGTTTGATAGCAAATATGACCAATATCATTTACAATAATTTATGAAAATAAATAATGAGTTGCCATAATATCAATTTCTTACAATAAAAATTAGTTGGGGTGTCTGAGGTTTTGAGTTATTAAAATAACACTTTGTGTATTGTTTTATAATAATAATTTACCTCCCGCAATATTTACCTGAAAATTACTCAGTCAAATTTAAATTATGATATGTAATCATCACCATATTAAATTTAAGTCAATGTAACGCGTTTATTTTTCTAAACCCAAGAAACTATATTCGTAATTCGATTTCATCAATCATATTTACCAAAACATTAACAATCATATAATATTATTATACAACCAACCATGATATAAAACCATGCTATCGCAACGAATATACCGGAGAGCAATATAAGACCTAACCTTAACATTTAGCTTATAATGAAGTAGATCGTATTACCCAAATTGAACTGCGGGTCGACCATATTACCAAATAATTTAGCATAAAGTAGCCATACTTTCATATTTCTATGTAGATGTGGGAATGAAAAAATGAATCTGCCTCCCGTTCTAATAGGGCTAAATGTCTGTAATGCTTCGTCCACATGCCACATCTTGCTTGCACAGTTAAAAGTGCGCGTTTTTCCTATGTAATAAGACGGAACATGGAACAGTGGCTACACGGTACAAGTAAGCTCGTGCAAACTAAGCCTGTGTGACGTCTTTACGGTCACGTGTCATGTATTAAAAAAATACTGGACTGAAGCACGGCTTGAACACCCGTGGGGCAATTGTGTAATGCATTCACTTTGGCCCCGGTTGTCATACGAATATCTATGGCAGTCGTTATGTATAGTAGGTATAGTATAACGGGCTGGTTTCCGCAACTCCACGATCAAGCGTGTATTTTGCGTACGGGTGGGAACTTACTCGATCCACCCTAACTCCTCGAAAAAGGCCAGCAACGCCTTGGTGTTGCTGGTGATCTCTCTGAGGGTACCTGGGTTACCGAAGTACTTGGCCCTGTATGTGGCGACCTCAGGGCAGTCTAGAAGCACATGGGCTGCTGTCTCGTCTTCCACCATGCAGGCTCTGCACAGTGGGCTGTCCGTGACACCTATGACAAAAAGATGTTTGTTAAAGGACCCGTGGCCAGTAATAGCAGCTGTGACTGTACGCAGCTGTTGTTTTGACAATCGGAGGGCCTGTTTCGTAAACCGGCCGTCGATTGTGGGAAGTGCCTCCTTGGCCTGCCTGCACTCACCATGGTCTTTCCATAGTTTGTAGTGTTTGTCCTTGGTGCGTTTCCTTACCAAGTTGCGTAGGTATCCAAAGGGGAGTGGCACTATGGGTTCAGGTCCCACGACTACCATACTCGATCCCCTTTCTGGCCAGTTCATCCGCTGCGTCATTGCCTCGGGAACTGCTGTGTCCTTTTATCCATTGAATGGTTATGTTATTGAGATTACCTACCTGGTTGAGGTTTTGCTGGCACTCGTGTATCAGCCCCGAGTTTACCGTGTGGCTGCTTAGTGCTTGTAGTACAGACATGCTGTCCGAGAGTATACGAATTGAGTAGTCTTTAACCTTCCTGGCTATAATCGCCGAAGCTGCCAGGGAAATGCCCATGCACTCGGCCTGGAACACCGTGTTATGGACCCCCAATGGTGTGGCTATGTGTATATTGAGGTCTTCCGAGAAGATCCCGGCACCCGTACCTGTACCTGTTTTGGATCCATCCGTGAAGATTCGCACCTCTGCAGGGCACAGCCCTTCGCATCGGTGATCCTCATACAGCTGGATTTTGTACTTCTTGTCGAAAATAAATTGCTTGGGAATCCGGTCGTTAATGGATTTCAACAGAGGGAATTCATTGCTGAGTTCCTCTATCAACGCGGTGTGTTGTGTACTACTCTTACTCCATAGATTTAGTGTTTTTAGACATACTGCCGCCATCGCCGCCTCCTGTTGTATAAAAAGGTGGAGCGGTGGAATTCCCAGCATGGCTTCGAGTGCTGCAGTCGGGGTAGTCCTCATGCAGCCTGTAATCGCCACACAGGCAAGTCTTTGCATGCGCTGTAGTTTGTTTGAAGCTGTAATCAGCTTGGTTCTAGGCCACCAAACTACGGCCCCATAGGCAATCATGGGGCGGATTACCGCGCTGTATAGCCATAGTATAATTTTGGGGGATAGGCCCCAATTCTTACCTATCATTTTCCTGCATTGCCAGAAGGTGATGCAGGCCCTGTTTAGTTTGTTTTCTAGGTGATTACTCCAACTTAGCTTACTGTCTAAGATGACACCGAGGTACTTGACTTCGTTGGCCAGCTGGAGTTCATTACTGAACAGTTTGGGTAAGCAATAGGGTCCTAATGCTCGCTTTTGGGTGAACATGACTAACTCAGTTTTGGTGGGATTCACTGAGAGATCAAATTCTCTGCACCAGCGTTCTACAATACGAAGCGCTTGTTGGGTTAGGTTGCAGATGGTCCCAGTCACCTTACCCGATACGAGGATGGCGAGGTCATCTGCATATCCTATTGTGTAGTAGTGGTTGTCGTTGAGTTTGGTAATGAGATCATTAATTACCAGATTCCACAGAAGGGGAGACAGCACCCCTCCCTGGGGGCAGCCTCTAGCTATCATGGCCATCTGTTGCTCTCCTTCAAGACGAACCACCCGTTTACTTAACATGTTTGCAATCCAGTCAGTTAGTACCTGTTCCACTCCGTGCTTGGAGAGGGCTGTTCTTATGCTGGAGAAGTTTGTTTTGTCGAATGCTCCTTCGATGTCTATAAAAGTGCCCAGGCAAGTACCTTTGTTGTGTATCGCTCTCTCTATCTGACTAACCACCAGATGGAGAGCAGATTCTGTGGACTTACCTGAGCTGTATGCGTGTTGGTTGCCGTGCAGTGGTATAGTTTTAAGTGCGCCGTCCCTCAGCTCCCTTTCGCAGAGCCTCTCCAAGGTCTTTAGCAAAAAGGAGGTCAGGCTGATTGGTCGGTGGGATTTGGCGTTTGTGTAGTCGCCCTTACCTGGCTTTGGGATGAATATAACTTTCACTTCCCTCCATCCTTTGGGAACGTATCTATAGGCCAGGCACGCTCTCATTAGGGGCACCAGTCTTTTGGCAACGGACGTTCCACCCCACTGTAGTAGGGCAGGGAACACTCCGTCCGGGCCCGCTGCTTTGAAAGGATGGAAGCTCCGGATGGCCCATTGGAGTTTTTCCATCGTTACCATCTTATGCGCGCAGAGCCAGTCGCCATCCGATGGTGTTTGAGGTACATCTTGCCAATCGATTGCATGAGTAAATACGCACCCTGGGAAGTGAGTTTCAATGAGGACGCGTCTTACTTCTTCTGGTGATGTTGTAAGCGTGTTGTCAGGCTTACGAAGAGTGTCAGGCACAGATGAACTCTGTTGCGCCAGAACCTTCCTTACCCTGTTGGCTTGTTGGCAGGATTCAATGTTACCACAGAATTTACGCCATCCCATGGTAATCCTGAATCTGATGCATTTTTTGTAGCTGAGTTTGGCTGCGTAGTAGACATCCCAGTCTTCGTCCGCACAAGTATTCATGGCTCTGTTCAGAGCTCTTCTAACCTTTACACGTTTGCGCTCCAGCTCCGCGCCCCACCAGGGCTGTTTGCCCGGTGTTTTGGGCGGGATGGTCTCTGGGCAGGCAGTGTGGTAGCTGCTTATCATTGATTCCGTGAGGTGACTTACTTGCTCATCGATATGTGTCGATGAGCAAGTAAGTCACCAAGCAAGTATGGCAGTCGTTACGGGTAGTCAGAAGCCTGAAAGTCTGACAACTGGTCTAACCTCCGAATGTCAGTATTACCCAGTTACTGGGTTGCGGGGGTCTGATGGCAGTCGCTCCGTGTAAAATACTGATGTTCAGCCGCATCTGGCTAGACTGGAAGCCGACCCCAATATAATTGGGAAAAGGCTCGGAGGATGATTGACTTTGACATTAGCTTTCATTTTGAAATTAAAGCAACATTCATTGCGTGGTACGTAGTTGCCGATAACACGGATTGTCAAAACACACGGAGCAATGAACATTAAAATCCAGATGATTGCGATCGCGAGTGAGTTACGCAATTCGGCAGCCGTTCATCCCTTCAAGTAAAACCGTGCATGGCGGAATTGTACAGTCCAAACTCCAGCAAATCGACAATTTCTCAAGCCACGCTTATGAGTTTGCGCGAGCTAGCATTTTGCTGCCCTCACGCTCCATCTTACCTCTTGAGTACTGGAATTCCTACACAACTAAAATTCCATTATATCTGGCCCATTTGGACCCAACCGAACTGTTGCGCAAACTAGTTTGCACAAGTAAGCGCGCAAGTAATACGAAGCGTGTGGACTGAGCATTAGGGAAATTTATCTCAAGGGCATACCTCAGTAACTAAGTTTATGATACTCAAATTTTTTAACCACGTAATCTACGGACGCTGTCTGTGATTAAAACTGTACTATGTTCCATTTCCAGGTTGCTATAATAACTTGGGGTGGTACAGTTTTTGAGTAAATACGTAGTTCATAAAATGGATATGCCGATCGAAAATATGATGATGAAAAAAGTGATTTAAAATTTAAAGTCTAATTTTGCTTTAGAATAATGTGAACGTACCTATTCTAAATCTCATACTTATTCATAATAATTGAAAGGTTTGGAGGCCAACTATTGGGGGAAGATCAGAAACGTGGTTTTTAACGCAACTTACCCCCAGTTTCTGGAGGGCTGATCAATTTGATCTGTTGTCAAAACTCATGTCAGCTCCTGTGATTGGCCGGCAAAAATGTTAACAACCAATCACAACGTTTGACCTTACATCCACTAAATGGGGAGCTACACCTCAAGTCCTGCGAACGACCGGAATGGCGCTCTGTTTTTCTGCTGGGGAATTCGCCTGCCCAGTATGGAGCCGCTCCGCCCACGCAAGGTTAGTTAGTGGATACAGCTCTAAATGAAACGTGCCGGATTATTACTGGTTGCCTTAAACCGACCCCGGTACGAATACAATCGAATGAATCCTCTGACTGGCATTGCTCCTCCTGATGTTCGAAGGACAGTAGCAAGTCGCATTGAGAGATCATAAATAGAAGACGAGCCACGTCACCCAATGCACAACTACAGCACAGTGCCTCAAAGGCTTAAAAGTCGTAAAAACTTTTTCAGGTGCGTGGTTCCGGCTGATACCAATGCTTCAAAAGAAAGGTGCGATCTCTGGCGACAAACGTCTGAACCCCCTGTTTACTTCATAAAACCATCGGAAACCCTACCACCTGGGCATATACTCCCGTGGTCAACTTGGAAATCCTTAAATAGACTTCGGACCCAAGTTGGCAGAACCAAAGATAATCTCCAAAAATGGGGGTTCACGGACGGTTTGGATGTCCAGTGTGAGTGCGGCGTCACTCCGCAAACAATGGCTCACCTTATATCTTGTACCGCGTGCCCTGTCACCTGCACGCGTGAGGAGCTAATGACCGCCAACCACAATGCAGTGCGTGTTGCAGAACACTGGGCCAACCATGGTATAATAAGATGTTTCACCAGGTATTCTCTTCCCGCAATGACAGCGCGATGCCTCCAAGCTACGTCACGATTAGTGTTGCCGTTGATTGATATCTTCAATATACTTAAGGAGATTTTTGTTCATAATGAATATAAAATGAATTCCTAACTAGCCTAAATATTTGTTATCTCGTGTTATTCATCTAATTAGTTATTAAAGGAAACTGTATAAAATTAATAGGTCACAAGTGATTCTTTATAGAAGCAAGTAAATGAAAAAATGCACTTTGCTCGGGTAATTTATTTTCACAAAGTGGCAGCACATCAAACTGACAAGTGTCGCGCTAACAGCCCGCTATTGGCTCCACGGCCGATGACGTAGTACGGAGGCAATCACGTGACCTAGTTGTCACGGGAAGAGACTACCTGGTGTTATTATACCATGGGGCCAACCAAATTTGATAAAATTTGCCATCGACTCGCTAAGAAGAAGACAACGTTTGACATGACATTTGACAGCTGATTAGTAAATTTTTGCGTTGAACAGCATTTCGGAAACTGGGGGTTAGTTTTGTACTCAACGTAGGTAAGAAAAGTTTTAAAATACATTTTTATCAATCCCGGGATTCCCGGGATTACAAGGCATATCCTTTTGTAGTACACTTGATGTTATTTGGTACTTGAAAACTTTATTGGTCTAAGTTGAAAACTCTACCTGACCCCTGCCACCTATATTACGTTTCAATTTCGTTTTAATTTTGGTCGCCAATCTTTATAAACTCAAAACTACTTATATTCTGCTATCTTATGACCAAACTGCAACAAATACGATCGATTGTTGACTAAATTCAAAAAGATTTAGTAACGGCCGAAATTAATATCCAATCTATCCACGATTTACCCTACTAGAAGATAGAAATTTGACATGTTTTGTATGGAGCTTATGTCAAATTCCTATCTCTAGTACGGCAAATCGTGGATAGATTGGATATTAATTTTGGCCGTAAGTCTACTATTATTTAATGTCTTTAGCTGAAGCAAAACGTTGGTGCAATCGGGATTTGTCAACGATTTTGTTGTAGAATAAGCCCCCAACGCAGGAGCTAGGTTGAATAAACAGACATAATGCTAATATTCAGATAGTTGGGATGGGGTGGGATTTTGTAGAAATAAAATCTCAATATCAATTTGAACTTTGATAGTTTGTTGTACAAGTCTCCGAAACTTTTCGAATGTTTTTTGGCTCAAACTCAAAAGAGACCCCGAAAATTAGAAAGGCCAAAAAACAAAGACCCCAATCCCAATACACAATACATATTCCGAAAACGAAAACAAACAGATGACAGCAACAATAACTTCCTATTTATATTCATCAGATATCCTCTGCCAGTGGGGTCTTAAAAGGCCCGGGCGCAAATAAAACGCAGGTCTTTTTACCGACGGCACGTGGGCAACTTCGGATTGATTCGGCCTAATTCGGGTTTACGCGTCCGTAACAAAATTTACAGGCACTCACGACGATTTGCAACGTGATCTAGTTTACTCTGTTTACTCCGGCTGTAGAAGTATGGATGCCATATTGAAAATAATAAATGTGTTTAGGTGTTTTACGATTTTTCGGTTTATGTTGGTAAATGTTTTTGGTTTGGTCTGAAATTGATCAAAAGCGCGGCGGTAGATTAAATGCTTCGATCAAATGTACTATAGATGCAAGGTCTTGTATAAAATTAAACCCATAAAACGTCTCCGCGATAAAATGTAATTATGTTCACGACAACGACAAGTACGACACTCCATCGTTTGTTTGCATATTTGGAGTATAGTTTATCTATATTTTTTTAACACATTTTAGCATCGTGAAACATCTTACCGCTACGCGGTCGTGAAGTGGCTGGAAGCGAAACTGTGCACGCGACTGATTATTTCACAGTTTTGATGGCGCCGTTTTTCGAGCGGCGATCGTGCATCTATAGTTTATTTGATCGAAGACTAATAGCCAAAATTAATATCCAATCTATCCACGATTTTCCCTACTAGAGATAGAAATTAGACAAAAGCTCCATACATTTTATGTCAAATTTCTATCTCTATAGGGCAAATCGTGGATAGATCGGTTATTAATTTTGGCCGTAATATGCAATATAGAAGTGAGTACTGTGTGTGGCTCAACTTTTAAAAGACCGTTATTTTTTGTGGTCCATGATAATAGTGGCTGAGCTAGTTAGATAATTTATTTTAAGTTATTGCAAAAAAACACTTTTATGGAAAGCTGTCTCTCAATATAACATTTTCAATCATTTAGATAAAAGTTTATTGGAGGAGTATGAACTCGAATCTATAAATAAATAAAGATCTATCAACATGTTACCATGACAAAAGGAATACAGCCCTTTCAGCCATAGTTTTCTATATTTTTTATTTTATTTATTTATTAAATTTATGCACACACAGATAAATAAAATTAAAATACATAGAAATGAATAGTACAATATACCTATCTACTTTGAAATTTTCTTGGAACATAATCTTTTTTTGCAAAATTTTGCTATTACGGAAGCTTGAATTCATACGCATTGAATGTTTGGGGGATTTTGTAAGAGAGAAAGTAAACGCTTGGTGTACGATTGTTCCCTGGAACCCTGATTCTCGCGTCGTAGACATTATCTCGAACTCGACATAATTTCGAAACAAGATGACGAATGTTGATTGATATCGTATTCTCAGAATGTCACGTTAGAGATATGTGTACGCTTTGCGCTCTAAATACAAAGAATGGTTCAAAGCAGTTGACATTACCGGCGACATCTTTCGTAGAGATTTAAAATTAGAAATGATCTCGAATTATACATTTATCTCAATAACACGAGAATTAGGTCTACTCCCGTTCGACGATATTCGATAAATCGTACGATTCATCGCACAATTTGCTACTCCGGTCAACCATCGTTCCCTTATCGCATGCGATGATCGTGTTTTGACGTTTGTTTTTCTCATCTCCGGTAAATTGAATACGACTATGAACCGTAGTCTATCTTAATTGTGCCTTTTTTATGTGCCTATCTTTATTATGTAAGTATCAGTCGGAACGAAAGTTCGTACTTCGTTTGTCGTTCGTAAAACGCGAGTAGACCTACTGGTCGCGCGCATTCGACGACATTGACGGACGCTTACATTTTTATAGAGATTATATTGACGAATTAAGTGGTTTTATGATGAGCTAATGAATGAATGAATGATGTATTTATTAGCAAGAACATAGGTAACATCAAAGATGTTAAGCAATTAAATATTCCCATAAATAACTATTAAATATACACGTATTCTTAAGATTCTTTAGTGTGAAAAATTATTGAATGCCTCATTTTACAGTCGTTTTGTTTTACCTTTTATTTATTGAAAAATAGTACATTATGATACAAGTGAGCTAAGTTGACTATTATACTCGAGGCTGGATTGCAGCCCGAGCCGAAGGCGAGGGCGTAATGGAGCCGAGAGTATAATAGTCAGTGCTCACGCGTGACATACGACGTTTTTCAACACACTTGCGAGGAAAAAAACATAAATTACACATTTTAGACAAATATTGAATTTGTGAAAAATTATAAAAATGGCGCGGTGACATACAACTATGCGCGCGCAGGTGGTCGAAGGAAACCGCCATCCATACAGCATAATATAAAAATATTATAAATTGATTTTTTTATTTATAACACAAATTAATATTATTTTTGTTGTCAAAAATTAATAATTTTAAAATGAAATGTTTTAATAGCATATTTTAATTAATACAGTTGATTTATTCCCAATTTTTTTTAATTTAGTTCAGGCATAAAAACTCTTTGCTGCGATTTAAAGTAAAAAGCACTACTGCGATAATATAATGAAAAAAGCACGCTTGCGTTATAAGCCACATTATTAACCTAAAAGCGATGCAATAAGAGCCACTTTACGAGCAAGTGTGTTGAAAAAAAATGTAATTATGTGATGCATTACCTACTTTGGTCATGGTTTTCGATTTTGACAAAGACATGTTTTGTTTTATAACATATTTAAAATTTTAACTTAAACTTGTCACGTGAAACAGTTATCAACCCTATGGAAACAGGTATTATAGATATATATATTTTGCTCGTTGTTAGAGAATTTGGGATCTGTATGATATTTAATCATGTGGCGCAGTCGTGGTCAAAACCTAGTAAATAAATGGTTTCTAAAAACAATATTAATCTTTTGCGTCACAAACTGGCGTGGAAATTAAATTTATTACTAGACTAAAAAGGAATATCTCCAGCTCGAAAAGCAATTAATTCATTCATTTAAAACAACAATCCTATTGTAAATATCTATCTTTGAAAAGATGAACAGAAATCCTGAAATCTCGTCGGTCTGAAAGAAACAAAGCAAGGGAGGGTTGGTATTGATTTCCAAAGCCATTTATCATTATTCGAGTTCTGTTACTTGCTCAGCAGAATGCTTTTGTTTATTTTTAGTGCCTTTGTACTTTTCATTTCTATCAGTTGCTTAAAAGACGAAGGGCTGCGAACAATCATAGTGAAACCAAAAAAACCGTGCTTTTTCGTGTACAACCAGCGCTCACGCACTTTCAAGCACCTCAAACCGTGCTCACCCCTCTTAGTACTCATGTTGCGGCATAGTCCAGTAAGCATCGTGAAAGCATATATCCTTCAGGTGCATTGTGTATGCGTGAGCGCTAGTTATACACGAAGGAGCATGTTTATTTTTCATTATGATTAATAAATGTTTTGGGGACATTTTACACAGCATCATCTTGTCCCAAACTGAGCAGAGCTTGTACTATGGGTACAAGACAATGGATATAATACGTTTATACTTTTTTTTTTGTAAATTGTTACTTATAATACATAAGCAACACCCAGACCAGCACAAACACTTATGTTCATCACACAAATATTTGTGTCCTGTGGGAATCGAACCCACGACCTCGTGATCAGCAGTCCGACACTCGAACCACTGGACCACAGATGATTGTTCGCAGCAATTCGTCTAGTCTGTGGTTGTTAAATAAAGTTTTACTCTGTGTTATCCTACTAATATTATACGTCTTGTTCTTCCATTTTTGTCTATAAGCCTTCATCTCATCATTTACTCCCTTTTCATTCATATCATTACTCACGCAATCCATCCATCTTTTCTTTCGTCTCCCTCTCCCTCTCCATTCATGAACATCCATATTCATCACTCCCATAATAACATGCGTTGTTACTAAAGTAAATAAGTAATAGTAGTTTTTAGGGTTCCGTACCCAAAGGGTGCTAATGGGACCCTACTACTCTCGCTACGCTGTCCGTCCGTCCGTCCGTCCGTCCGTCCGTCCCGGGCTGTATCTTTGTAACAGTAATAGATAACCAGTTGAAATTTTCACAGAATATGTGTTGCTATGAGGTGTATCACGACAAATACTAACAATAAAAAAAAGTCTAAAAACAAAACATGCATTTTTTTCAACGTTTTTGTTCCTGCTCTATCATCAAAACAGTAATACATGCCAGCGTCTTGGTCTGATTATAGTGCATACTATGTAGTTTAGCAACAAATACTATAAACAGGGCAAACGTAGACATATGTGTGTGTGTATAAAAATGCTATGCTGTGTTCTATAGGTACTATGTAATTTGTATGCCTTTCAAGGTTAAACATAGTGTGACTAAAAATTCTAATTTTCCACCAAGTTTTTAACTTTTACTTATGTTTTACAAATAATTATTTTGATGTTGATTTTTTGTGGTGGTACCTACGAAAGAAAGATGTAAAAATTCACATTTTGCGTACGTTCGTTGATGTCTTTTGATAAACTCTCGTAAATTAAATCAGTTTCTATGGGGTATCAGGGCGATGGGTGGTACGGAACCCTTACTGCGTGAGTCCGACTCACACTTGGCCGGTTTTTTTTTCAAATAGATACGATTAATAGTCTTTTTGACAGGTTGATAGTTTTTTATTCACAATAGATAATGAATGTTATATTGATGAGGTTTATGCCCTTCATTGTATAAAAGGACCAAAATAAATGTTTTATCAATAGCCACTCGAAAAAGGCTTTTTATTCATCGGTAACAGTGAATATAACTCTCTTTTAGTCACTGATCCCAGTTTCTGGAAGGCTGATCAACGCAAAAATTAACTAATCAGCTGTCAAATCTCAGGTCAAGCGATGTGATTGGTTGTTAATTTTTTTCCGGCCAATCACAGGAGCTGACATTAGATTTGACAACAGATCAAATTGATCAGCCTTCCAGAAACTGGGGGTGAGAGAATAAAATCATTTTGAATTTAGAACAAGCAAGAATTATACAAATTATTTACAAAAAAAAAAAAAAACGTGCTCAACGTACCCACTGGCTGGCTGAATGGAGCTATTCCACTGAGCTATCCAATTTAAATAAGAAAATGTAAATACTATACGACTATTTATTTTTAACTGACTTCAAAATAAGGAGGAGATTATGTATTCGACGAGTTTTTTTTTTCGTGTATGGACACCGATTACTCCGAGATTTCTGCGCCGATTTACATGGTTGTTTTTTAGGGTTCCGAAGTCCTACAAGGAACCCTTATAGTTTCGTCATGTCCGTCCGTCTGTCCGTCTGTCCGTCTGTCCGTCTGTCCGTCTGTCCGTCTGTCCGTCTGTCCGTCTGTCCGTCTGTCCGTCTGTCCGTCTGTCCTAATCCTTTACAGCTTAATAACTTCTACAGTTATAAACATAAGTAAATGAAATTTTGTTAAAAAATAGTTTGCATATAGATCTCAATTTTAAAAGAATAAAAAAATAGTTTTTACGTTCTTCAGGGGTGGCGCCCATACATGTGAAATGGGGAAAAAATATTTTTTTTCGCTGCACCCCATCGTGTGGGGTATCATTGAATAGGTCTACTAAAATGAAGGTAATGTTTCATACACCACTTTTTTATCAGGTGTACCATCTGCGAAATATAGCCCGCCAAAGTGGCTTGCAATGTGTCCCCCCCCTGCCATTTCTAAACTATGCAACGTAGAAACTTATAATCTTTTACATTGATAGACGTTTGTGAAAACTCTCTTTTAAAATTATTTTGAGTATAATGTGATTATAATTTTTTGAGTTATAGACAGAAAACCGAAAAATACTTAAAACGTCCTAGTTCAAAGGTCATTGACCTTAGAGAAAAATTATCAGAGCAAATAATGCTCCTTTAGCTACTTTCTATTTGAAAAAATCACAAAAAGTAACTTTGACATCAATCAGACTTAAATTTGGCTTCTTGAATTTATCGCTAGATGGCGCTACTAACAACACGCTCTGAATCGCGAATGCTGCCGATTATTGCAAAAACTAAAATAGCCATAATTAATATTCGATTTGATTCGTTTGTACACCTACTTAAGGAACCCTATAATACTGAGCATGGCCCGACATGCTCTTGGCCGGTTTTTTTTATATGGTAGAGGAAACACGCGTGGTGGTCCCTTATAAATTTAATTGAGTTTTTTTCTAATTAGTTAAATCAGTTTAAATTAACTTCGCCTATCTAGATGATCTTGTATTTTTGTTACGTTTTTCTGAGAATGTTTGGCCGATTTGGTAGATGTACGCCCATGATTCAATAGTAATGATGGTGCAGTAAAGTTCTGGAGTGGCGACCGCGTACTGGAAGGCGCAGCGTGGGTAGGCCCCCCACAAGGTGGACCGACGACCTGGTCAAGATCGCGGGAATCCGCTGGATGCGGAAGGCGCAGGACCGGTCGTTGTGGCGATGCTTGGGGGAGGCTATGTCCAGCAGTGGACGTCTTTCGGCTGAAATGATGATGATGACGCCCATGATTCAATTTGCCCTCGCAATTATTATCAACTAAAAAGTATGAAATAAAAACCGACTTCAAAAACCGTAATAAAAAATAAATCTCGTATGTATTTCAAAATCTTTTCGTCAACCAATACTTTGAAGGTGGCGCGTGATTGTCATGTACAGTCAACCGCATAAACCAGCCACTGTTTTTTACTATCCATATGTGCTCGACTGTACATTATATTTACATGACGCTCACGATAATTAATCGTGAAATACATGTACCTACGTATAGAAGGGATCAATCACACGCCGCCTTCAAAATGTTGGTTTATGAAAAGATTTAGAAATACATACGAAGATTATTTTTTACTTTGAAATAAGGTTTTTGAAGTCGGTTTTTTTTGGAGTCATTAGTAAAAAGTAACATAACTCGTGTAAAAAAAAACTTCTCGGTCCTTGTGTCCCTCGCTCCACACAGGATTCTCCTCTAGAATCCTTTGCTGCTTTCGGGATCTTACTTAGTCCCTCGAATTAAATTCAATTTTTTTTCCACTTGTTGTGTAAGCTACTATTTTAACCACGTTTTTATTAACTCGCTTTCAGCCATGTCTATCTGTTTGATACAAATTTTGCAATCGATTTTAAACTAACTTCACATAAGCTAGATACTTGAAACTTTAGACATAGCTTAGAACTCGGTCATAATGCAATATTAATATTAATAACATAACATAACATAACTTCACGCCTGTATTTCCCCGAAGGGGTATGCAGAGGTGTAATAGTACACCCACATTTTGCCAGTTATGTTTTAGTCCCATGTAATAGGGGGCGAGCCTATTGCCATTGACCGGGCACAAATCCAGTCTCCGGGCTGCTACAGATAATAATAATATTATTAATTCACTTTCTTTTAAAAAACGTGGTTTAAAGAGAACTTTTTTTATTAAATTATTAATTTAAGTAATTGTATTGATTGCTCACCTAACCACTTTGGATTTTGTCTAAAGTGTGCACAGGTTTCAATAATAAAGCGCTCTAAAGACAAATATTGTTTTTCTAAGAGAGTTTCTAGGAGCAATTGAATTATTTTTCTCTTAGTTCTTCGAAAGCTACATCTCTATTAAAGATAATACCTACAGCTTACGTTTCTTAGTACTTATTTGATTTGAATGGTTTCTAGATAATAGTTGATCAAGATTTATATTCTTGTTTGTTAGAACGTGGTTCTTGTGTGTGGGTGTGGTTGTATGGTTGTTGTGTGTTCTTGTTTATACTTTATGCATGATTTTTATGTTTAGAACTTGTGGGGAATTACTATTTGGAACACCTTTTACCTGTTATATTATTTTTGAAATGTTCAACGATACTCCACTTTATTGGCAAAAAGGTGTTACTAAATAGGCAGTTTCTTTTATAACTTTATCTTGGGTGCGTTTACAAACATAAATCTTACATTCACAAACACCCAGATCTAAAACAACAATCTGTGGATCACACAAATATTTTATTCCGTGCGGGAATCAAACCCGTCACCCTTAGCACAGAAGGCGATCGCTCACCACAACGCCAATCGAGTCGTTCAAGATTATTTATTAAACTAAACAACATTCTTGGCGAAATTTGGAAGAGCAATTGCAACAATTAACCTAAAAATACATAACCTTAGAATAACTAAACATAGATACTCAAGTCCACGCGCATAGTTTGAAGCAACTAAATTGGAGCCATAAATGGCTCCTCCGTTCAGTACAGTACAGCCACAGACCAGTAAGCCTCAAGACGCCGCATAAACAAAGTTTTGCATGAGAACATAGTAGTAAAATTTTGACGGGGACCAGGGACTGGACGGCGCGTTATGGTTAGTCGGCTCAAAAGTTCAGTTGTATGAGGCCGTATAATTGGTGCCACTCGCTGACAGAGTGTTCACACTCCGACGCCGTCGTCCAAGATATCGTCCCCGCCGGCGAGGACCGACGCGACACACACACAGAATCCGAGAGTCCGACTCTCGAGAAACAGAAACACATGCCGACGCAGCAGCGGCTGCTGGGGGGACCGGTGGCGGGGTCCCCCTGCTGCACCCTGAGTCGAGTTCCGAGCTACCCCCTGGGGACGCCCTCACGGTGTAAGCAACCGGAGATAATCTCGTCACGTGAGACCGGCCCTATGCTCTAGAGTAGTTCCTAGGAGCAGGCTATTGCGTAGCCACTGTTTAGGTTTTAGGTAGGTCTTAGCCTCGCCGGAAAGGCTTGCCGCTTAACGGCGTTTAGCACGTCACCCGATAGACCGAAAGTCCGCTACTTTCGAGAAAAAAAATTCGATGCAGCAACGGCTGCTAGGGGGACATAGGAACGGCGGGGTCCCCCCTGCAATGCCCCAGCGAGGTTCGAGCCCCCCCCCCTTGGGGGACGCCCGCTTGCGCGGTATTGATACCGCGTCTTTAGTTTGTAAGTATTAGGGAAAAAACCTTCGGCGAATGGAGTCCCACATGGGACTCTCCGCCAACTAAGCCCGGTTAAGCAGAAATGGTACTTCGGTCCCAGTACCATTTCTGCTAAACCGGGCTTAGTTGGCGGCACAGACCAGTAAACTACAAGACTCCGCATAAACAAAGTTTTGTATTCGAACGCAGTCGTAAAACGTTGGTGGGGTCAGGGGGGCGGACGGCGCGTTATGATTGGCCGGCTCAAAAGTTCGGTGGTATGATTCCTTATGATTGGTGCCGCTCGCTGACTGAGTGACGTTCCGATGGGCGGAGGGACGTATGATATGCAGTGGTAGAGCATATGCGTTGTGACCGGGGGTGTCCAGCTAACCGGCGTCTAGAGGCTTACTGGTCTATGGTTGGCGGAGAGTCCCATGTGGGACTCCATTCGCCGAAAAAAAAAAAAAGACAGAGTGTTGTCCCGATTGGCGGCGGGCGTATGATATGCAGTGCTACTGCATATTCTGGGTTATCGGTGGTATGTGGCGTCTAGAGGCTTTCTGGTCTGTGAGTACAGCTTACGTGCGCCTATGTGTGTGTTGGCGAACATTTTACGTGCCGCTTGCAGGCACACATCGATTTTTTTTGTGCTTAAACTTTGAGCGGAAATTCGAATAAAACTATATCACTCTATGTCTTATTACTCTAAGCACATGACTAATTATTATTATTATTATTTATTTTCAAAGTAACAATGACTCAATGTGTTAGTAACAATATTACTTAATAACTATGTTAGTATTCCTATTATATAAGCTTAACTAAGATGCACAAATTAATTCTTACACAAAACCATAACATACACAACATTTTAAACACATAGACTCATCCACTTTTTAAAAAACGGACAGTCATACCTGCCCGCTATCACACTCAGGATGCTGTTGCTTCTCGCACGCACTCTGTGCAGCAACGAAGCAGCCCTTTTGCGCTAATATTAACTAATATTTCCCTGTTCCCTGTTGTGTTGTGTGTGTTGTTGTGTTGAACTTCTGTATTGTTGCTATCCTTATTTTTCATCGTCACAATACTTATCTTTTACATTTAAGTCATCAAATTTAAATAAGCAAACCCATCGAGTATTGCAAAGAATTGAAGCACTCTTATTTGATCGATTGATTACTGAACAACCACTCAAAATGATTAAACGACGAATTATCAATCGAGCGTTCATTGTAATCAGAGCACCTTGTTTACAGTCGCAAATGGATTAAAGTTATCGTGCGAAATCGAATCGCTGCCATTCGTTTTAATATGATTTTGTGGTGGTAGGAATGATTTTGTGTTTCGAAACCTGATTTTTAAGGGTTGGAACTTTAGAATTTACTTATATCTTTTCGCTAAATAATCCTTTTTGACTTTTTTTAGGGTTTGTGATGGATAAGGTAACTTGAAAGTGCATTTAAAAACGCAGTTTAACTTTTGAGTCCGTGAGTTAGTTTTATATTCAGAGACGAATCTAAGCGTAAACTCATTCTTCCAAATGTCAAAATGCAGTGCTGTTTGACAGTGGGAAGCATGAGTTCACGCATAGATTCGTCTTAGTGTGTCATACATGGACGAATAAAAAAGGCGGACGGAATCACGCTCAACATTAAGTGAAGCACCCAACAGTAAGTCAGCTCGCTTGAAAGTACGGGCTGGCATCACAGATTAGATAATAGTTACGTACGCACACATTCACACCCATCATAGTAAGTCTAAAAGCCGCCATTAGGCAACTTACCTCGTGTGGCGGAAGTCGTTGTCGTAGAGTCACTAATAAAATAAAAACAAGCAGCCTGGTGTGTTAAAGTGCTGTCAAAATTATAGTGAAGAAAACAAAATTAAGTGCTTCAATCTTTTCTTAGCTAGATTCCGTCTGCCTTTTTTTATTCGTCTTTGGTGTCACAAAATACAATTTTTAGTGTATATAGCGATGATTTAACACCCTAGAATATATCAGGCGTACAAGGTAGCTTTCTGGGCAGAATTATAAGTAACCTGTGGGTTTCAGGAAATAGGCTACATTTCATCCTGTGGCTCTAGCCCTGAATCAAATCATTCCTTTAGGCACATACATTAATTTTTATTTTTATTTTTAACGCATTTACGCATGCGAAGCTAAAGGCTAAAGCACTGGCGTACTGAGCCAGGAGTCGCAGGTTCGAATCCTGCTCGTGAGCGATTTTTTCTTTCCACAATTTAAATCTTCACATACATTTATTTAAGCTAGAAGTCGCTCAATTGTCGAATTTCCACCGTAACTCATTACGTTTTTATATTTTTTTTTATTGATAAAGTTCGTCAATTGCGACTTCACAAATAAAAAGATAATCGGCTGAAAAACAGAAGAGAAATAGGTAATATTTTCTGAACTTTTTTTACTTTGCCTCTTTATATATAAATTCTGGTATTACCTACTGCTCTTTAACATACTAGAAAATTCCAAACCACCTACAAGATAAGAGTAGCACCGGAACGGTTCCTGTTCCTGGAGCTCCCCTTTTTTGTGCTGAGGATGGCCACCGTTTTGTTTTAGTCGGTAGGAGTCCGACATATCCCTCTGCCTTCCCCAGCCGAAGGATACCTATCCACGAGAATATCCAACAGAAAATATTTTTATTTTATTTTCGGTTGGACATTATTACCGCCCGTATTTTAAGGGTTCCGTAGCCAAATGGCAAAAACCCTTATGGATTCGTTATGACCGTCTGTCTGTCTGTCTATCCGTGTATGTCACAGCCACTTTTTTCCGACACTATTCGATTATTCGATGTATTCTATGTATTATTATATGTATTCGATGTATTCTGTGAACCGCATTAAGATTTTTACACAAAAATAGAAAAAAAACAATAAATTTTGGGGTTTCTCCATACTTAGAACTGAAACTCTGTAATATTTTTTTTAAAGTTGATGTTATTTAGTTGTTCAACTAGCTATATCTGTGGTTAAATAAGGTTTATGTTTATGAAATTAAATGTTAATTTTTATTTATATTTGAATTGATTGAATCTTTCATTAAATCGTAAATTGCGGTTCGATTTATGAAGTATTAAATAAAAGCTACTTACTAGACTTCGTTCAAACCAATTTTCAATGGAATTTTACATGGTAATGTACATCATATATTTTCTTTAGTTTTATCATTCTCTTATTTTAGAAGTTACAGGGGGGGACACACATTTTACCACTTTGGAAGTGTCTCTCGCGCAAACTATTAAGTTTAGAAAAAAAAAATATAAAAACCTCAATATCATTTTTGAAGACCTATCCATAGATACCCCACACGTCCCATACGTGTGGGGTATCTTGATGAAAAAAAAAATTCGAGTTTCAGTTCTAAGTATGATGAACCCTCAAAATTTATCGTTTTTTTTCTATTTTTGTGTGAAAATCTTAATGCGGTTCACAGAATACATCTACTCACCAAGTTTCAACAGTATAGTTCTTATAGTTTCGGAAAAAACTAGCTGTGACATACGGACGGACAGACAGACAGACAGACGGACATAACGAATTGCCATTTGGCTACGGAACTCTAATAAATAATATACTCAGCGAGTAATTATTTTTTTACTGATGGGGACGCCACTTAGCTGAGGATGGCTGTGGATTGCCCCTTACTTACTTTTCTTGAATCCGCAAACTCTAGGACGTTTGGATCAGGAGATCGTCTCAAACAAATTCCTTCCCAAATATACATAAAAAATGCCACTGTAATACGATCACTCTTTGTTTTCACCGCAAAGCTGTAACATCAGTCAAAATGATACCTCGCACGTACAATCGTAATATTTCTATGGCATCGTTGACATGCGTTGCGTTGCGAGGAAAATTTTACCTTTTCCTTCATTTTTCCGGGTATAAGATATCACGTGTCTGAATAGCAGATGGTGCCTGGTTACGGTTTAAAGTATGTTGAGTTGATTGAAGTCAATGAAGGTTCGCTAAATACATGTGGGTGGTCTTTTCTCCATACAAACTCTCTCGACTCTTTTATTTATATTTTATGACCCTAGAGTAATGATTTTTTACAGAAAAATTATAATAATAAAAATGTTTTATTTATCTACACAATTTTTTTTTTATGTTATAATTAAATACAGTTGACAAGCATTTTGGTAAATTGCACTTTGTGGGAGATAATGATAATTTTATTTAACCAAATTTAGCATATTTTACAAGGTACACTGCTGAGCCCCACACTAGGATTCCCTGTATCGTGGGGACCAGTAAGTAAGGGATCTGGAGTCTAAACTAAGCTTAGGCCTGTATTTTAGAACTCCAGGCCACTATTACATCATATAGGAGTACAAATTGTCAACATGTCAAAATAAATATCAACTTTTTCTATGCTATATAAAAATATATATACCTATACACGCTGAAATTTTAATCGCTTATTTCCCGAAAAAGTTGTTCAAAATGATGAGTACAATGACCCCTTCATTGTACTCATCATTTTGAACAACTTTTACTATGGGACCAACGCTGAAATCGCGAAAAAAAATCAGTTGGTCCCTACATTTGTGTTCACTTAAATCAATAAAATGTAGGGACCACATGATTTTTTTTCGCGATTTCAGGGTTGGTCCCATAGTAAAAGTTGTTCATAATGATGAGTACAATGACCCCTTTTCGGGAATAAGCGATTCAAATTTCAGCACGTATAATGTATATTTATACGTATCGAATTGAAAACCTCCTCCTTTTTTTCGTCGGTTAAAATCATGAACGGTGGTAATCTTGGACTCAAGGAATCTTTAATCTGAATATCGTCAATAACAATATTGATTATTATCGTCAATAACACTTCAGATTTAATACAAACGAAACCTAGCAAAGAGCCCAAAATAATTTGCACATTTTGCATTTAATTAAATTTTAATTGAATTTAGATGAGCCGAATCGTTTTTGAACGTAATTAAAATTAATATAATTGGTAAAACTAATGCTTAACCGTAGTGTTGCTTGTGTATAACTGTTTTTATGTTACGTTTTATTACGCGTTAATACTTGTTGAAGTGCTTTATGTAACACATATCCAGACACTTATGGCGAGTATGTTGCAACGTGTAATAAGATCACGAATAAGATCGCGGGTCCGGGGCACCAAACACTTGTGGGCTTTGGAGCGCATTTGGCCATGATCCAGTATATTTTCACCATTAGAAAGCTACATTCACCCTGAGTAACATAGGCTATATTTTCATGTCCACCCGTGCGAAGCCTGGACGGGCCGCTAGTATTATATACATATATTTATGATACCTATATTTGTAATATATTTTGTGCTATTTATTTATTTTAGTTTATTAACATGCAGTAGTACGCCACGGACTGCCCTCATTATCTAGATCTTACGTCTCTTTTGTCCATCCAAAGGTTGTCTGGAAGATATCGCTTTTAGCGATAAGACCGCCCATGTACCCATAATGTATACGTTGTTCCTGTTTACTACTATTTTCATGGTGTACAGTAAAGTATATTCTATCTATCCATCTACCTACCTAATAGCACCGGCGCCGCGGTGCCGGCGCCGTGTGCAAGCACTCAATGTGATACGCAATACCAATGTTATGAAATTCTCAGTTGTCATCAAAGTTCAGATATCATCAAAAGCCAGTTAGTCACTGGCAATGAAAAAGATAGCCAATAGCCCTGCTGGATGCACGACCATATTGGTTGCGCAACCAAGGGGACGATATTTGTGGTACTCTTCCTAGAGCTGTAGGTAATCTGTGCTGTAGGTATAAATTTTGTTTTTGCTGGTTGCGCCGCCATAGCGTCTTGGTTCTCGACAAGAAATAGACTGAGCAGTCTATTTTTTGTACCTAAGAAGTCTCACACACTCGGCCGTTAGCATAGAGAGCATGGTTGAGCAACCAGTTACGCGACCGTGGCGTCTCGGTGTAATGGGCCCTATTACAATTAAGGACTTGTTATAACAGGCGTCCGGGGCACGCGCCCGATACACCGCGCTTAGGACGCTCTTGTGGAACGAATTCTATCAAGCGCTGTCGTCCGTCGAATAATTTTTAAAGCGTCCGAAACATAGCGCGTCAGGCGCGCGCCTCTTGCCCTTATTATAACTAGTGCCTTAATCATACCGTATAATAGCTGTACTCAGAATATCACGCCTCGCCTGTTCAGTTCTTGATAGGTGTGACAGGTGAAAATACTCGCACGACCAACAAAGAAAGTCGATGATTATGTCGACATTTTTAATAATGAATAATATGGAACCTAATTATTGTTTCAAATATAATTATATATATGTAATATCATGATGTTAGTCATTAAAGTATTCTCTACCAATTTGTTACAAAAAATATAATCAATAGTAAGTTTTCATTCATAAATCACTTTTGAAACTTTGGCCTGCTTTCGTTGTTGACTGTACAAAACAATAATGATTTTGTTAAAATGCATTTTTGGTTTTAACGGTATCCTGGACGGATATACATTTGTTACAAAAATAAGGCCGCATATTAAACCTAGTCATTCATGAATTGAGTTTGATAGTCAGTGATGTAGAAGTGGTTTTACTTACATTTTGGTGTAGTTATTTTAACTTATGAATAATTTCAGCCTATATTCGACCTCAAAAAGCAAAAAGTAAGTAAGTAGTTTTTTTTTAAGCTCCACATACAATTTCCAGTCATCTGATTGCACTTTGAACTCTCCGATTTTACCGATGGTCATCTTGAATGTTTTCACAAATAACCACACACTTTCAACACACGTAGGTTTTAATAGTCCTCGTCGCCACTGAAGTATTTGGGATCTCCGGGACCAGGATACTAGATCAAGGAATAAAACTACTTCACACGATTACAAGTATATTCCGACTGACGTACAAAAGATGACACAGTAGCAGTGTCATAACACTACCCACTTATGTGGAACAATATATATAATAAATATTACTATGTACCTTCATACGCATACATCACAGTTTTTGAGAAAAAGAATTTGTCAATTAAAGTTTATCCCGTCATTGGATGTATATCTGCATTATTTAAATTCCTGTATGATTTTCGTTAAAAAAATAATCATGCGCTATTTACAGAAACGAGGGGATTATTATTAAGATTCAAATTCAAATTTTTTATTATTTTAAATAACTGCAAAGTTAATAGTTGAGTCGGTTAAGAAACACTGTTTCTTAATAAAATATCACTGACGTCACCCAAAGACGTATCCAAGTGGAGATTAAATTCTATACCACGAGCAGTGTTCACGGTAGCTTAGTGGCTAAAAGCACTGGCGTACTGAGCCAGGAGTCACAGGTTCAAATCCTGCTCATGAACGATTTTTTCTTTTCACAATATAAATAGTTACATTGTATTTGATTATACACGCTGAAATTTGAGTCGCTTAAATCCCGAAAAGGGGTCATTGTACTCATCATCATGAACAACTTTTACTATGGGACCAACCCCGAAAACGCGAAAAAAATATTTATTGATTTAAGTGAACACAAATGTAGGGACCAACTGATTTTTTTTCGCGATTTCAGGGTTGGTCCCATAGTAAAAGTTGTTCATAATGATGAGTACAATGACCCCTTTTCGGGAAATAAGCGATTCAAATTTCAGCGTGTATACCAGAAGAATGCAACCGCTGGTCATACTGGCAGAAAAAAAAGCTAAGACCAACTTACATAAGAAAGAAACAGTTTCGAAAGGCAAAATATAAACCATCACAAAAGTCTTACAACCCAGCAAGGACGTAATAACACGTCAGTCTATAAAGATAAGCCAACAAACTGTCACTTCCTGCAACAATTGCAGTTCACGAACTTTGTTACTGGATGTACCGTATCGAGCCAAGAGGACTCCGTGCAATACCTCCTACCTTGTTTGCCTTGTAATAAAAAGTTTGTACC
This sequence comes from Asteroscopus sphinx, assembly GCA_949699075.1. NCBI lineage: Eukaryota > Metazoa > Arthropoda > Insecta > Lepidoptera > Noctuidae > Asteroscopus > Asteroscopus sphinx. The sequence continues at coordinate 8,667,767 of OX453025.1, read as the reverse complement.
TGACTGGACGAAAAACGAGTCTTGAGAATTTTGGCACAAGGTAAATTGTTGAACTTTTCAGGAAGCAAAAAGTACAGCAGTAAGTAGTATTTTTATTTTTTAACCGACGAAAAAAAAGGAGGATGTTCTCAATTCGACGCGTATTTTTTTTTATGTATGACCACCCATAACTTTTTACAGAGCAGTCCGATTTTGATTATTCTTTTTGTAATGGATAGGGTATATCTCGAAGTTGGTCCCATTTAAAATTGAAAATCAAAATCCACCCTTGTGGGTAGGAAAACCGGAGATGATTGCTTGCTTCACCCACTGAATTCTTACCTGTAACCGATACTGTTGAAACTTGGCACACATAAATGTAGTTCTGATGACACTACAACATAATGGAGACCTGGATTTAATCTAATGATAGAGATGGAAGACAATCGAGGGAAATTCTCAATAGCTTACAGCAGCTACCTCGTCATCATCATCATCATCATTTCAGCCGAAAGACGTCCACTGCTGGACATAGGCCTCCCCCAAGCATCGCCACAACGACCGGTCCTGTGCCTTCCGCATCCAGCGGATTCCCGCGATCTTCACCAGGTCGTCGGTCCACCTTGTGGGGGGCCTACCCACGCTGCGCCTTCCAGCACCAGCAGCAGCTTCCTTTCAGCTACCTCGTGTTTGGGCTTATTTCATTCATCTTGATGAGATTTTTAGACCTAGCTGGGTTATGACTGTCATCGACGGTCTGATGATGGAGACGGAGTAAGTATTTTAAATATAAATACAAATTAAGTAGTTAGTAATTAGTAGATTTTAGCAACAAAAAAATAAAAAATAAAAACTTTTTCACAAAAAATTAAACCGACGAAAAAAGAAACTGAAAAGCGAAAAAAACATAACCCTCCTTCTGGCGCAGTCGGGTAAAAATAAAATGAAACTATTTTGTCTTAATAACTATTCTTCTAACAAAACTGATGTAAATAACTAACTTTGAGTAGGCGCCAAATAAACAATCAACGTAGATCATTAAATTACTTTAAATAAATCATAAAAACATAATAACATCAAATACTGTAGGTATTTGATGTTATTTTGTTTGAAATTTATATGAAATTTTCAACGATAAATAATAACATTCCAAAAATGCGCTCTCCGCTCGACTACTTGCAAGTACTTGCAACTAGCACGTACTTTACCTACTTGTTTGTTTGGCGCCGACTCAAAATTAGTTATTCACAATAGTTTCGTTAGGAGAATAGTTATTAAGACTAAATAGGTTCATTATATTTTTTGCTTTTCTGTTTCTTTATTCGTCGATTTAATCTTTTGCTAAAAGTTTTATCTTAAATTAAACATGATGTCAATGCAAGTACCAAAGTTGTCGACGTAGTCGAATAGTTGGATGAGCAAATTTAAGTGGCAGTGGGCCGGCCAGATTTAAATTAGCCGAAGGACCGATGGCCGTTGGAGCAGACGTGTTCTTCAGTGGAGACCGCGAATCGGTAAACATAGGGTAGGACGCCCTCAGGCTCGGTGGAGTGATGATATTGGTAAGGTGGCTAGTAGCAACTGGATGCGAGTGGCCGAGGATCGATGTCAGTGGCATGCCATTGGAAAGGCCTTTGTCCAGCAGTGGACTAACATAGGCTGATGATGATGATGATTGCCATCAGACTCCCGAAACCCAGTTGCTGGGTAACACTGAAATCCTAAGGTTAGACCAGTTGGTTTGGGGCTAGGGTCGATTTCAGTTGTCAGACTTTCGGCATTCTGACTACCCGTAACGACTGCTATATACGACGTGTTATTGAAATAACTGAAAACCTCTTAAAGGGTCATTGTACTCGTCAGTATAAACAACTTTTAATATGGTACCAACCCTGAAATCACGAAAAAAAAACAGCTGACCCTTTCATTTTGTTGATTTATGTGAACACAAATGTAAGGATTAGCTGTTTTTTTTCGCGATTTCAGTGTTTGGTACCATAGTAAAAGTTGTTCATACTGATGAGTACAATGACCCCTTAAGAAGTTTTCAGTTATTTCAAGAACACGTTGTGTATTCATACAGCAACCGGGACCGACAGCTTAATTTGCTCAAAGTAAAACTGTTCCATTAAAAGAATTTTCAAACTGTGAAGAAAAATAGAGTTTCCATAAACTGATAGCACGAAAAACATTACCTACTACAATAACGCCAGCGTCAGAAAGTGCTCAGTCAATATTAAGATAAAAGTACCCGCCTCACAAACGAAGAAAAAGTGATTGAAAAAGTAAGTCACAATGCATTCGTAATTGAAAGCGCAGGTAAAAGCGAAACACTAAAAATAAAGCATTTGGCGATTCTGCCAGTTCCCTATTGCGCACGCGTAAAGAAACCGGCTGCGTTCAGTGGCGGTAAGCGAGCGTAGAGCATAGCGCGCGTCGCATTACTGAATGAAATAATCTCGCGGACTATAAACTTTTTATAACAGAAATCGGAACGCTTTTCAAAATTCGAACCAGTTTTTTTTTCAGTGAGTGTGGAATACAGTTTTGTTTTTTTTTTTTAAATTGTTATAGTGTTCTTTTTATGTAATTGTTAGTTTTAAGTGAAGTGTTTGTTTAGTGACGTTCCTCTGCAGTTTTGTAAAGGTTAGTAAATTATTTTTCTTTAATTAAATAATAATGTGAAATGATATTTAGTAATAACAAAAATGTTGTGATAATGCAGTTATACTTTTGCCTTTTAATGACCTTTATGTTAATGTTACTTAACACTTTTACAAAACATAAAAAAAATATGTTTTTAATATGAATTTTATTATAAAAGCAATTCACTTTTAACTGGAATTATCCGGCGTGACGCTCTTTCGACTATTAAAGCTACAAGTGGTGTTCAATTAAAGCGAGTCGTAATTTTTAGGGAGTTACAATTAATTGTTCAGACATTTTTTACTACTTTTCTGAATTAATGGAAAATTACTTGCAATTAAGACTAACTAGTGTTAGGTATTTTAAGGCCCAATAAACAATTTTACAATATATTTTCTCTCTTATATAATATTTTACTATTACGTATCTTATTTTATTACTATTAACAAGACTTACTTATAGTGATGAATTAAATCTCTATACAAACTGTGTCTTATTATATTTGTTCTTTCACTATACCATAACACAATCCTACTTCATGCTATATTATAAATGCGAAAGTATGGATGTTTGTTCGTTTGTTTGTTCTTCAATCACGCACTGTGTAAACGGCTGTACGGATTTGGATGTAATTTGGCACATTAGGCTGCCATCCGTTAGGGTTTCAACGGATTTGTCCTAGTTTTGGGGGCGTCCGGGAGAGCCAATGTTCAAGCGGGGTGTTTAAAAAGTTTCTGGGGAAACCTAGACGGTCGCCGCGTATTTTTGTTTTTACGGTTGTCCGGGGGAAAAACCTGTTGCTCCAAAATGTCTTGGGCTTAGGAAGTCTTTGCCCGGCTCTTAATTTAGGTAATGGTAGCCCTAACACAAAAATAGGGTACTTTTTATTCCGGAACGATAAACAGTTCCCGAGGGATTTGCGATCTTTCTCTGATAAACCGAATTATATGCGGACGAAGCGGCGAGCATAGTCTAGATCAGTGTTTTTCAATCTTTTCTATAGCGTGCCCCCCTTTTGTAAAGAGAAATGCCCACGACCCCCTTTAGTAAAGAGAAATGCCCGCGACCCCCTTTATTAAAGAAAAATGCCTGCGACCCTCTTTAGTAAAGAGAAATGCCCGCGAACCCCTTCGCGGCGGCGCGGCGGCAAGGCTTTAATTAATACATTTTACGTTTAATATTAACAACCATAAAACTTTTTATTTCTAAGTGACTGCAAACCCCCGGTACAGTGTTAGGGACCCCCCAGGGGGTCGAGACCCACAGTTTGAAAAGCACTTGTCTAGATCTTAGAATAATTAGGCTTAGAACCTAACGCGAAGTGAAGCAAATTAACGTTCGCCAACAACAAATTCACAGTACAACTGACTTGAGGCTATGTGTGTGTCGGCGAAAATTTTACGTGCTGCTAGCGCACACACATCGATTGTTTTTGTGATTCAAATTGGAGTGGAGTTTTGAATGAAACTATCACTCTATGTCAAATTACTCTAAGTTCTAGATCCTACTAATATTACAAATCTGAAAGTCAGTCATTCAAACATCACAAGATGATGTTTGAATGTTTGTTACTCAATCACGCGTTAACCGTTGAACGGATTTAGATAAAATTTAGCACATGGATAGGCCATAGTCTGGATTAACATATCATCAACTCAGCCTATCGCAGTCTACTGCTGGACATAGGCCTCTCCTAAGTTGCGCCACAACACTCACTCGGTCCTCTGCCTTCCACATGCAGTCCCCCAGCCACGTTCGTCGGTCCACCTGACGGGGGGCGCCCTACGCTGCGTTTGCCGATTCGCGGTCTCCACTCAAGGACTTGTCTGCTCTAGTGGCCATCGGTCCTTCGACAGACATGGCCAGCCCACTGCCACTTCAGCTAACTGATCCTAAAAGCTATGTCGGTCACTCCAGTTCTTCTCCGGATAATCTCGTTATGGACATTATCCTTCAAAGAAACTCCAAGCATAGCTCGTTCTATAGCTCGCTAAGCCACTTTGAATTTGTGGACTAGCCCAACTGTCAGTGTCCACGTCACGGCACCGTAAGTCATGACATGCGGGACGCACTGGTGCAAGACCTTCGTCTTCAAACTTTGCATATAAGCTGCTTTTTATTCCGGGATAATAGACATGTCCTGAGGGATACACGAAAAACTTTCTGTGATAAACAGATTCACACGCGGGCGAAGCCGCGAGCATAGTCTAAGTAAATAATAATTGAGTAATTAGCCATTCATACTTCACGATTGATAACCTACAGATCTGATCCTAGATATTCAAGCCATTCATTTTAATTACGTAGATCATAATTTAATCTAATAATTTAACGAGAAGAAGAATATAAATAATATTAAAAACGCGGATGTCAACGGAAACATTAACTTCCGTGAAAATATTGAAATAAATCGCGGCTTTAATAATTTACGACGACAGTTATTATTTATATCAACGAATAATTATTTATCGTTGTTTAATTAATTGTGTCACTGGCCGGAAACAAATGATTGTTGCCAGTGAAATTTAAAAATAAAAACAACCTTGTTTACTCTTTTTGGGCTTCTATTAAAATATGGGACTTTATTACGGTGCTCTTTAAATATAAATAACATCATCATCAGTCTTTTACTAACTCTCCCACTGCTGGGCACGGGACTCTTATCTGAATAAGAAAGTTAAGGCCTTAGTCCACCACGCTGGCCTGGTGTGGCTTGGCAGACTACACAAACCATCGAGAACTGTATGGAGCACTCAGGTGTGCAGGTTTCCTCACGATGTTTTCCTTTACCGTTAAAGCAAGTGATAATCAAATTCTGATCCGCATATGAATTCGAAAAGTTGGAGGTGTGGGCCGGGTTTGAACTTAGACCATCCTATATGGAAGGCAAGCATTCAACCGCTAGGCTATCGCTGCTTTAACAAATGCTACAATTTTTTTGTAACTATTCTGATATTGGAAACTTAGAATAACTACACATAGAAACCAATTCCAAGCACACAATTTGAAGCAACTAAATTGCAGCCAGAACTGGCTCCATTCAATACAGCTTACGCGCGCCTATAATTGTGTGTGTACATTTTACGTGCCACTTGCGCATACATCGATTGTTTCTGTGCTTTAACTTTGAGCGGATATTTAAATGAAACTACTACTATGTCCCCCCAGCCACGTTCTTCAGGTCGTCGGTCCACCTGGCAGGGGGGCGCCCTACGCTGCGTTTGCCGATTCGCGGTCTCCACTCAAGGACTCGTCTGCTCCAACGGCCATCGGTCCTTCGACAGACATGGTCAGCCCACTGCCACTTCAGCTTACTGATCCTACAAGCTATGTCGGTCACTCCGGTTCTTCTCCGGATAATCTCGTTACGGATTTTATCCTTCAAAGAAACTCCAAGCATAGCTCGCTCCATAGCTCGCTGAGCGACTTTGAATTTGTGGACTAGCCCAACTGTCAGTGTCCACGTCTCGGCACCGTAAGTCATGACTGGCAGGACGCACTGGTTGAAGACCTTTGTCTTCAAACTTTGCGGTATAGGCGACGAGAAGACTCGGTGAAGTTTGCCAAAAAACGTACGTGGCTGGGGGGACTGGATGCGGAAGGCAGAGGACCGAGCGTTGTGGCGCAACTTGGGAGAGGCCTATGTCCAGCAGTGGACTGCGATAGGCTGAGTTGATTACTATGTATCTTTATTACTCTAAAATTGGAAATAACATTATCTAATTTTCATTCGCACCAATTCGACCGCGCGCGGTTCTTGTTATATTTTAGTTTTGAAAAAAAATGCGCATTCAGCCTTTATAATGATAAATATTTTGTACTTAAAACACCTAATTTATGTGTGTACTTAAAAACCTCGCTAGCATAATTTAAAAAAACCGGCCAAGTACAAGTCGGACTCGCGCAGTAAGGGTTCCGTACCACCCATCGACCTGATACCCCATAGAAACTGATTTAATTTACGAGAGTTTATCAAAAGACATCAACACACAGTGCGCGAAATATGAATTTTTGTATCTCTTTCTTCCGCAGGTACCACCACAAATGTCTATGTTTGTCTTATTTTTAGTATTTGTTGCTAAACTAAATAATATGCATTATAATCTGACCAAGTTTTATGTATTACCTTTTCGAAGAAAGAGCAGGAACAAAAACGTTGAAAAAAAATGCATGTTTTTTGAGGTTTCTTATATGGGGACCCCCTTTGGTTTAAGACTTTTTTTGTTTTTAGTATTTGTCGTGTTACCCCTCATAGCAACACATATTCTGAGAAAATTTCAACTGACAGACAGCCGGACGGATGGACGGACGGAGAGCGTAGCGAGAGTAATAGGGTCTCGTTTGGCACCCTTCGGGTACGGAACCCTAAAAATAAAAACTGTCCAGCAATTTATATTATTGTCGTGTTGGATATTGCTGGCGTGTTATTTCGCTGCGTACGGAGAAGAGCCGATTGATGTATTCTTTTATTTATTATATTCTTTCTAATTTTTTTCTTTTTTTTAATGATGAACCAAAATCCGAGCAAGTGGGAGAAAATGTATTTTTTTTCTTTATTTCTTCTTAATTGTCACTTTGAGGGCCCCATTTGCAGTTATAATTATATGTATCATCTATGCCCCCAATTCTTAGCTCCATGATCCCGAAAGCCTTCCCCGTAATGTGGCGGGAAATGATGCGGCGTTTCGCCCTATCTGGGCCTTGGATCGACCTGAGCTCTTCTATCTTAGCGTTCTTCCTTATCCGCCAGGTTCCATTGAAAGAAAGAAAGAAAGAATTAAACATTTACTTAGCACAAGACACAGATACACAATTACACACAACACACAATATAGTAAAAAAAATTTGGTTGTAGGTTGGGTCTCTGCACAGGGCCCAAGATCTTACGTAAGATGCACCTTTCTGTTTTTAAGAGAGGTGGCTTTTCCCTCTTTTTGCATCAGTGTCCAAGCTTCACATCCATACATTAGTATTGGTTTTATGACCGTTTTTGAAAGGACTTCTTGCAAAAAAATTCTGTTATCACTCAAATCTTAACTAAAACCAAAATTTATTATATTTCTATACAGTAGATCCACACTTGATAAAAATTACATTTTCCACGGTTATGATAAAAAAAATCCAATATATAAATTGTAAGATGTAATTGTATTTATTTAGGAAGACTCCTAACATTGTAAAGCAATATATTTATAAGTTTTCAGTAACTTAAACACATAAACAATTTTTTTTTTGAGTTTTGTTTTATTATTTTAAGGCATGCGTTAAATTCGATACCACTAGCAGAGTTCACGGTAGCTTAGCGAATAGAGCACACTGGTGTACCGAACCAGGTACAGTCTAACAAAGCAATTAGTGTACAGGGTCGCCATGTATAGATGAAGATTTCTCAGGAAGTTATTATAGAATGATTTGATTAAGGTTTTCTATCAATACAGTTTAACTTTGTCCGTTATTAAAATGATATTTCACTCAAAAACATCCATAATCTTCTGAGGAAACTTCATTTATATTTCTCTACCCTGTATACCAATTGCTTTGTTAGACTGTACCAAAGATTCAAATCCTGCTTGTGAGCGAATTTTTCTTTCCACAATTTACATCTCTATGATTTCTTTCCGCATGCGTTAATGCGTTAAAATAATGAAAAAATCTAAGATATCCGCAATTTTTGTTACTATCAAACTTAATTTTGTGATCCGACAAAAAAACTTTTACTCTGAACCATAAGTTTTGTTATCAAAAAAGTTGTGTTTCAGAATCCTTAGTCGATATAATATGTATGACATACTCTTGGCCGGATTTTTGACATAGAAAGCAACCAAACAAAAGTTCTATTAAATAAAATACGTACATTGAAGTGCATTGTAGGTATATGCTCGTTGTATGAGACTAAAAATACTTACTAAGTCGATTATAATGGGCTTGTTACTATTGATATGTGGTTGACCTAAAATCCTGAGTATTGTCTGCAAGAACGCTTCATTACAAGTTCGATTGAATTCAGCTTAAAGCCGTTTTAGATATTTGCTTACATTTCTATATACCTTTGATAACCTAGGACGGATTAAATCCATAGCTACAACAAGACTGCAAAGTTTAATTGGGTTTTTGTCGCAACTGTGTCCAATCAAGCTCAAAGCTAAATAAACAGATAGAACAGGTATAGGTTCAGTTTATACACAATACGGAATGTTTTGTATGAGTAGATTAGGTATACGTACGGATGAATTAATTAATGATTGGTACCTAAAACCAACAAATTAAATAATTAGTGCAATAATTTAACAATAAATAAAAACAAAATATTTAGTAAAACTATAATTTACTAAATCAAAATAAAAGTTTCCGAATAATAATTTAAATAAAATACAATTAAATGATGAATGAAGTATTAAGTTAAACAAACACATAAACGTTCTTCCTCCTCTCCTACAAAACTGTGCTGTGCCCGACAGGGTTCATAATTGATTCTTAATCTTATGTCTACCACCTGCTTATAAAAGTTGTTGATCTGTAATCGTGCCATATTTCTAGAGCACATGATAAATAATGTGCTTCAATCAACTCAGCCTATCGCAGTCCACTGCTGGACATAGGCCTCTCCCAAATTGCGCCACAACGCTCGGTCCTCTGCCTAATAATAATGTGCTTAGTCATCTAAAAATACTTGAAACATTCTACGATTATTTAATACCCTGCACTTAGAAACAGCGAGGGTTTGAGTTGAGAATAAATCCCGAACGACTCTGAAAATAAGTCATCGGTGGCATTGTGAAAGGGTGGAAACACCTGCAAATTGTTTTGGTGGTTTCGTATCCATCAATTTTGTATCGCACGCGACATACGGAGGGAATTTGTTTGTTTACAAACATGTATTTAAAAAAAAATGTTTTTTTGGTGTTTATTTTTTTATTCGTTCGTGTTCAGTATCAGTGGTATAGTTACCTTAAATATGGCAAGAATACAGATCAACACGTTGTATTACCTACATTATGGAATGTAATAAAGAATTGAGTATTAAGCATAGAATTTTCATGTTAACTCATCATCCTGCTGCCCTTTTCCTAATTTATTTTGGGTCAGCGCATCATGTTTTTTCTTCCATACATCTCTATCAATCGTCATCTGATTGTTAACTTTCTTTGCATCGATATCAATTTTCACACAATCCAACCACCCTTTTTTTTTGAGCTTCCTCTTTTCTTATCCATAAGGAAAGAGGATCCACGTTCATAATCAAAACTTTTCTCGTAAGATGCTCTCATAAAAGAACGAACTCAATTTACTATACCATTTAGGCAACAACCAAGGTGATATTGTAGTTAAATATTAACATAACATAACATCACGCCTGTATTTCCTCGAAGGGGTAGGCAGAGGTGTAATAGTACGCCCACTTTTATTTTTCGCCAGTTATGTTATAGTCCCATGTAATAGAGGGTGAGCCTATTGCCATTGACCGGGCACAAATCCAGACTCCGGGCTGCTACTAAGAATTTCCTAATGAAAAACCCAATAACACTTTGCCCGACCCGAGAATCGAACCCAGGACCCCACGCTCAGCAGTCGCGCTTAGACCAAAATAATGACCAAAGGTAATCGTTTAACGGTGGGTCTTTTGTTCGTTTAGCCATCGTGTGCCATACATAACTGATTTGACTAAATTACAGTAATTTTCTTACGTAAAGTGCGCTGATATACCTAATTTTTATTACTGTCTTATATCAAAATTTATTTCAAGAGATAAGATTTTTTTTTTATTTTTTTTTTATTTATTTACCACTGCTGGAAGTACTACTTAGTAATAATTTATATTCTTTACTTCTGGTGTGACTGACAGGCTGCAAATCAATAAAAATACGCGTAAATATTTTCCTTACATTTCGATAATCTTCATAAAATTTTTATTTTATATTAATGATAGATGTTAATAGATAGCTATTGGCAATTAAAAAAAGCTCGACCGCTAGAACGTCACTTCACGGATTTCCGAACGGCAGCCAATTTCCAATTTGCATGCTTAATGCCTTCCTCACCGCGCGACAGATTATTTTATTTCTGAACGAACGCCGATAGACTACTTTTTTTAAATTTCTGTCATAGATATTTTTGAATTAATTTTTCATTGATATTATTTGAAAATGGAAAGAGAAATGTTATGGTATCACTAGTCGTAAGCTGATGATGTTAATTTAGGTCTTTTGTTCGTTTCTCAAACTGGATTAAAGTGTTGCCGAGTTATTACCCGAGTTGTTAGTATGTTTGCACGTCATACGTGACAGGATAAGTTAGAACACAAATTTTTTGTAACACCTATTCTATGTACACACGGCTACACATCAAGCTGTACAAAACCAGTAAAGGCTGACCTGTTGTAAGGAAAACCTACACAATGCGAGGTCAGCTTAAACTGGAAATGTACAGCTTGATGTGTAGCCGTGTGTACCATATTCTAGCAAATTAATAATTTGAATTTGATTTACCCGACTGCACCGGAAGGAGTGTTATTTTTAAGACTTAATTACAGTCTTGGGGTACAATCAAGATCAGAATTGTAACCTTTAAATAACCACCGAATCACAAACGTACAGTCGACTGCATGACAGTGGTAACACTTCAATTCGAAAACCGCCCTTACTGCTTACGAAATAAAGATGCTGCTAATGTCAAAGTGTTACCACCGACGTGCGGTCGACCGTACATGTCACGTCAAATCTATGCAATACCATCATCGGTAACATTTTCCATGATTCTTTTAATCCTCATTAGAGATGGTTTTTTCTATGGTATAGGTTTGCGAAACGAGCTAAACGCCCACCTGATGTTAAACGTTCATCTTTGCTCATAACAACTGCAATTACCACCTAGTTTGTTGTCTAAATAGTATTGCAAATAGGGTTTGCCAAACCGAGACCTAAACATGGAAAGTCTCATGTGACTGTAATTTCACCGACACCCATACCTTTCGCATCGGAACACAGCAATGCAAGCATCACTGTTTGGCGGCAGATGTAGGTACGGTGGTAGTTCTTCTCTGGACAAGCTCTCTCACAAGCAGCTCTACTAATACCAAAAATAATTAGAGGTGTGAGAGTTTTATACTCATAAAATGATAATAAACTGTAAAACAATAGAATAGATTAATGATAAATTCGCTTGTGATAATAGGCTTTAAAACCCTTAGACCCTTATCTCAAGTGGATTAAATACCGTTATAAAAGAGCAAAGTTTAATTTAACTCTTCAAACAAAACCCGATAGGCGAAACAAGGGTCGTCTGCCTTTTATGTTCTTGACCAAGTTACATTCCTGAAACAAATTATACCAATACAAGGTTATATTGACATTTTATTGCAAATGTGCGTATACCATGTAATCGTTGTGAAATTTCATTTAAGTACTTTAAACTTTCGCGTTGAAGTATACAGCAACAACTTTTAATCACCATCCAAATTTTCATATTAAGATCTCTACTGAAAACACAGACGAAATGCTGCGAACAATCATAGTGACGCCAACAAAACCATGCTCCTCTGTATACAAACCAGCGCTCACGCACACACCATGCACCTGAAGGATATTTGTTTTCGCGATACTTTGTGTAATGAGAGCAGTGAGCACGGTTTGAGGAGCATGTGTGTGCGTGCGCGCTGGTTTGTACATGGAGGAGCACGGTTAGGTTGGCTTCAGTGTGATTGTTCGCAGCACTTCGTGTATACTGAAAATAATAAAATACGTGTTTTTTTCTTTTAGTATCACTAGCTACTAAAATATTGAGATATGGCATCACAAAGTTTATTCTTGACTTAGTAATCACTGCGTTGAAAATAATCGACACCTGCATGTACGTGGGACACTCAGAAAGTTTTGCGAAACTAAAAAAAATTGTTCTATACGTACATATATTTTTATCAAATCTTTTCAAAGTACTTTCCACCAGCCTCTATACAAAGATTCATGCGCCTAAACCAGTTTTCAAAACACTTTTTCCAGTCCGCCGCAGACACCTCGTTTACAGCCTGCTCGAACGCAGCCAGCGCATCTTCCGGCGACGAAAATTGTATCCCTTTGAGCTGATTTTTTATTTTTGGGAATAAAAAGAAGTCACACGGTGCTAGATCAGGGCTGTAAGGAGGGTGACCCAGGAGTTTGACTGGCGTGCTGTCCAGGAAGTCCCTCGTTTTGAGTGCGGTGTGCGCAGGTGCATTGTCGTGGTGGAGCAGTAGCCCGCGGAGCCCTGTGTTTGGTCGCTTGTTGCTTATAACAGAGAAAACTTCTGGCAAACATTTGGTAGTATACCATTCGGCATTAATGCTTCTTTGATCCCGTAAGGGAATTGATACCAAGTGGCCAGTCAAATTAAAAAAGCTAGCGATCAAAATCTTACCCCCGCTTCTAGATCGCTTCACTTTGGTAGGCGTTGGCTCATTTTGAAACACCCAAACAGTCGACTGGCGCTTGGTTTCTGGGTCGTATTGATAAATCCAGGACTCATCACCTGTAACGATGTCGTAAACACGCCGAGACGAGCCTGCTTCAAATTTGTTAAGCATATCACGGCACCATTCCACCCGGGCCTGCTTCTGAGCATCGGTGAGGTTGTGCGGCACCCAGCGTGATACTATCCTCCTCACGCGAAGATGGCTGTGTAGAATCTCGTGAACGCTTCCCGATCCAATCTTCAATATGTGTTGAATCTCCTGATATGTAATTCGCCTATTGTCTTGGATTAAATTTTTCACTGCTAGCACGTTTTCTTCGGTAACAGCCGTCAAAGGGCGACCGCTTCTTTCGTCATCCCCCAAAGTTGGTCGACCGCGCTTGAATTCGTTATACCAACGATACACGGTTGCCTTGGAAGGGCCTTCATCCATGAATGCCATTTGAAGTCTATCGTACGATTCATCCGGTTTCAGGCGACACTTGAAATCGTATAAAATCATAGCTCTAAAATGTTCCCGGCGCAGATCCATATTTCAGTGAGACACAATACTTTGAATTAACTCGCAAAAAATGTGGAGGGAAATTTTGAAATTGGAACTTACTTATTTTTACTTATAAATAATCATATTTTCGAAAAACATTATAACTGGCCAGTCTCCCATATATAAAAACTTTTTTTCGCAATACTTTCTGAGGGGCCTGGTATTATAATTCCTCGTGTTACAGATTTTGCGAAAAAAAATCGCGCAAATTAAAATCGCAGTGCGGTGTAGGCCTTAACCTCGCGCTGGGAAGTTCCTCTCAACACTATAATAGTAACCCAATTATTTTATCTATTTATAATATCAAATACTAACGAACTGTATGTAAGGTTAATTTCCAGATGGCCATGATCATGATTTATTACCTTACTAATTTTGAATTTAGGTTATTATAATAATTATAGTATACGGGTCAATGAACTGATATGTTTACATTGATTACAGCTGACGTACAGGGTGATCGTCATCGTCAGCCTGTAAACTTTCACTACTGAATGAGCCCCTATATTTGGGCATTATAATTATACATATTTATTTATTTATTTATTTATTTATTATATTCTTTAATTGTACGTACATACACCAAACGAAGACAAAGACAGTAGTTTACAGATAGATTACGTAAGTACAATGGGCGGGGTGCTGGCCAGAAAACCTCCACGTGTGCCTGACGGCTGCTTGTTCTTCTGTACACGTCTGGAGGGAACGGCAGTTGTTTGTCCGGTGCATCCTGGGCACGGGCAATAAAATCTTTTCGAGGGATTAACTTTCGGGGGATTTTATTGCCTGTGGTGAATATTTTGGCGCGGGAGGGGCCCGTTTTAGGCCAGTGGGGAGTTGCTCCACATGTCCCTCTTTTACCAAGAGAGGGCACAGTGGAGGAACAGGGGCGGGCCCGGTGTGCACTCACCCTGCCACTGGGCAGGCAGCGGGGGGACTGTCCTTCCCTGCCCCCGTCGATCTCGTAACCCCAGGGGTGCCTGTTGAGTAGTGTTTTCGAGTATCTTGGGACCAAGGGTCTTGGCTTCACCGCCCGGACCGCGAGGAAGAAAACCTCTATAAAATTACAACAACAATTATAACATTAATTTATCTGTTATACATCATCTCACAAAAACTTAAACATTCAGGATACACATTATCTAACCATCTCGTCACAAACAAATCACACTCTGGTGCCAATTAAAGTATACAACCATCTCCCTCAAACTATCAACGAATTACCACTATCCCGATTTAGAAAAAAAAAAACAATTTCCTAATCTTCTTCTATCGTGTCGTCATGAGCTACATAATGATAATAGCTCATGCCGTGGGGAAAAGATTAGCCAGTCAGCAGGTTGGTAGCGGGGCTGACTGTCCAGGGTGCGCCGGACGATCAATTAAATATTGTCACTCGTGGTCTCGTGGAGGCTCTTTTAATGCACCCAAAAGAAGAGCCTAATGAACAAGAACTATTATAGTATTATAGAATATTTCGAAGATAAGATACCTAGGTTTATAACATAAGTAAACATAATTAATATTCCTGCTCATAATTTATAAATTTTGCAGATTATGCTGAAACTAATCAAAATCACCTACACCTGTAAAAATACCATATTCTAGCAAACAAATAATTTGAATTTGAATTTGAAGTAGTGGTAGAGCTCCTTTGTGAAAGAGCTCGTCCGGGAAAGTACTACCACCGTACCTGCTTCTCCGCCAAACAGTGATGCTTGCATTGCTGTTTCGGTCTGAAGGGAAAAAATACAATTACAATTTAGGTGCCAGTGAAATTACAATCACATGAGACTTTCCATCTTCATGTCTCAGTTTGGCGAACCGACTTGCGGTACCATTTAGGCTACAGCCTAGGTGGTATTGCAGTTGTTATGGGCAAAGGTAACCGCTTAACATCAGGTGGGCCTTTAGCTCGTTTCGCCATCCTATACTACAAAAAAAAAAACTAGTTCGTCAATTAAAAGTAAAGTTGTATAATTTTTGACTTATTTTATGTAATTCGTCAGTCACTTTTTACGACAAAGCAAGTAACATCTTAGAAAAAGGGAGAACCCATTTCTCTTTGTATCTACATTTATTATTGCCCCAAGATAATTATTTTCCACCTAAATGTTTCCTCCTCGAGTGTTTGGGTAAAAAAAAAGCATTTTTAATTGAACGGATGGGCGCCATGGCTTATGGCTCGCGGTGGTACCAACATGCATTTTTTACGAAAACGTTGCGGACCACCAGCGGTCCCCTACGACGCTTGGGGGTTAATTCTGAGCACCAAACCAAAACGTCAGATAGAGACCTACTTATCATCAGGCGCCATGCGTAGCTGTACCTACCACACGGAAGGTATAAAATACACATGTATGGAATCACATGGTCACTTGAGAGACAGTTAGACATTTTAACGACCGACCATATGATTCACTATCCAACAACATAAATTATCAACACACGCATAAGGTATTACTTATATTGCGCATTGTTTTAAATATGATATAGGCTTAAAAGTCTTTCTCAAAATTGTCAGCCGCAATAATTATTCAAAGTGACCAATTTCTTTTTCTGCAAATCAGCAGGAGTCCATTTGTGGGGACGATTCGTAAATGTGGTGAATGACAGTCCTTACCTTCCAAAAATGTAAATTGCTTTAATTGCTTTGTTTTACACCGACCTTATTTTCAACAGTATAGGGTTCATTCTCGTTTGGCAAAGATTTCAATTCTCTGTGGCCAGAATTCGGTCGAATTTGTTGTGACCATAAACGGGTAACGCGTTTACGTATTAAAACCTTTTCGTGATGTTCTTGAGGTTTCCTTACTAAAAGCTTCACAATGAGTAGGTGCATACATTTTTGTTGACTTAGGAAATGGATTTAAGTCGAGTTTTTTTTTAAATAAACGCATAAAAATTATTTTTAAGAGTTTAATTAGGAACTTTAGTGTTCTTTGTGTGTTATATTGTAATATTCCAGTGCAATTATAAGACCAAATCATAATCATACAGCCCTATTATCTACAAAACGGTGACTTTTGCGCATAAAAGTGGTAGGTATGTCTTTTTCATATGAAGTTTCCTATGATACAAATTGGATTACTTCTAATTATTCTATAAAAGTTACCGTTTTCGAGATTTTCACGAAAAATAGTTTTTTAGAGACCTTTGACCCCCATAACAATATCTGAAGTGTTACATAGACTGTTGGGGACTTGCGATGAAAATCGAAGTCATTTGAAGTTCTCTAAGACTCAGATGTCAAATAAAACGGATTTGAATTACCATTGAAGATACGTGATGCGGTTGGAAAGGACATAAAGAGGCTGATAATGTTCAGTAATAGTGCTTTAAATGGCAATGAGAGGTTTGGATATAGTTATGTCTTGCAATTAACGGCAGTTCTGATTCGGTTAGGACATTAATTTTATGCCTACAATAAAAGGAGACGTAACGCTTTTTTGAACAGGATAAGCTCGCTCTCGAATTTGGGAGGGCCTTATGAAGGTTTTTTATATCTAAAATGGGCTTACGTTTACGTTTGGTCGTCTGCTGTTAAGCGATCTTGCAGTCGACGATGATGCACGCTTGCCCGGCAAAAACCTATTCACACCATAGATTATACCTATCGGAAAACGCAGATGCAAGGAATTCCACTCAGCGGTACGCATAATAAAAGTATTAGCAAAACGCATTGTGCGTGACGTTGGAATATCGACTGTTTAAGGGTAACCGATAAGTAATAGTAGTAGTAATGTGGGTGTACCATAAAGGTATTATACTTACGTTAGTATAGAAATGTCTTTGGGGTGTACTATACACCTCTGCCTACCCTTTCTCGGAAATACAGGCGTGATGTTATGTTGTGTTTTCATAAGTAATAGATAGGATAAGGGTAAGTATTTAAAACAGCAGTTACCTTTATACGTGTACTGTGTACATCTTAAAAAGCCAATAAAGTTTCAGTTCTAACATGAGCCTTTCCCAGAGACCGCTGTAATGAACGGTCGTGAGTGAATAATGCCAAAATCGTCAATATTATGGGATGTGGACTTATATAACAATATATTGTGAGTTGTGCTCAGGAAGATACTGCTGTACATCTTGAAATAAGTTCTCAAATACCTTTGCTTGGTGGCGTGGGAGGCTCTGCATTCTCCAACCAGTAACAGGTCCCCGCTCGCCCTATTAGGCGAGTTCCTTCTCCCCGTGTGGTCTCAACATCAACCCCATCCTACTCCTGACTGGCGCGCGCAGACCACTGCGCGCCACCGTCACGAGTGATGACTGGTCGGGCGACGCGGCGGTGGTCTGCCCTGAGTCCCTCACTCGCAGGCTCTATCCTAGGGTAGCTGGAGGTTGGCATACGCCCTTCTGCGGAATAGGAGAGAGGTGGTCGCCTCTCGCTCCCTCTCCGTCTCCTCCTTTGCGAGCATCACCTCCTCGCATAACGAGACGACGCCTTCCCAAACACTCTCGCTTCCGACCATGGCAGAACCACGGCCGAAAGAGAGAGATCAGTGCCACCTACTGCATCGATGAAGTCACGGTTCCTGACCATGAACTGGATTAAAGCCGGAGTATAAGCAGAGCCTGCCTTGTATGAAACCTACAAGCCCGTTCCACTTATGGGTAAAAATTCCAATGCAGAAAACTGCGACGCGAATTGCGGCGATGCGATGAGATGCGATTTCGTGTGTTATGGCAATCAATCCAATCGCGTCATGGCTATGATAGCCAGCCGTCTGGATTCTCTGCACTTGAATCGTTGTATAGCGATGCATGTGGAGAGAATCCAGAAAAAAAGTAGATTTTAGTGTATTTTATTGAACTGTTACTAACAATAGTTGTTAAGTTTGTACTAACACATTATGGATCCTAGATATATAATAATAATAAAGAATATTTAATTTAATTTAATTTAATTTAGGGCGTCTTGCTGACTATAGTTTGGGTAACCATGGTAACCACTCATAATACATTGCAGGAATGCGCGACGCGAATCATGTCGCAAGGTTTTGCGAAGCGTCGCGTCGTGCGAGCTCGTAGGTTTTTACGATGCGACGACGACGCACCGTAGTTTGTTATTCGACCCTATAATGGTTTCATTACCATTGATTCGCGGTTTACCGTATCTCCTCCAAAACTTTCAAGGTCCATAGCCATGTATATGTAACACGGATACAGTATCAACTGCTAATCTAATAGAAGCAATTATAATTGGTAAGTTAGGCCGGGTACGTGGCAATGAAAGTTAGTTGCCGAAGACGATAGCTTATGATAATATCACTTTAAAGTTAGGATGGTTTTGGCGCAGGCGTCTTTACGGTGTGTCCCAATGCTGGGCACGGGCCTCTTTTCAAAATAAGAAGGCTAAGTCTAAGGCCAAGGCTTTATTCCACCACGCTGGCATAGAGTGGGTTGGCGGAGTACACAAACCATCGAGAACGGTATGGAACAATCAAGTTTGGTTTCATGATGTTTTCCTTCACCTTTAAAGCCTAATGGTGACCTAATGGCACCCTAAAAGAAGCTAATGGATAGTAAGGAGTCTATGATGATGCGGGCAAAAATACGGATTCCGGGCTGCAACTGATAAATTACCTAATAAAAACCGAATCGAATTGAACTCAAGACCCCACGCTCAGCGGCGTTTTTCAAACACTAACCAGTGTTTAAAAAAGCGCTAAAATTTAAAAAACCCAAAAATACTTTACCCGTCCTGGAATCGAACCCAGGACCCCACGCTCAGCAAATCCAAAAAATCCAAAGCTTAAAAAAATACGCTAAAATATTTATTTATTATTTATCCTACTAATATAATAAACGTGAAAGTTTGTGAGGATGAATGGATGTATGGAAGTATGTTACTCTTTTACGCAAAAACTACTTTATGGATTCTAATAAAATTTGGCATACAGATAGAACATAACCCGGTTTAACATATAGGCTACTTTTTATCCCGGGAAGATGAACAGTTCCCGAGGGGTGCGCGATAAACAACATCCACGCGGGCAAAGCCGCGGGCACGGGCTAGATAATAATACAAATTAAAATTGTTAAAGTTATTAAGTAATAGCGAAGTTTTAATGTCAATTGATTTATCAGTTTTTAGTATTCTATCAAACCATTATTAGTAGTTGGCGTAATAAATAATAACAATTGGTCTGCAGAACTATTGATTCGGCGTTCAAAAACTCAGGTTTCTGGGGTTTTACCCTCAAGTAAAACCAGCAAGCCTTAACATATAAATACCTATTGTCAACCATCTTCTTATGGTTGTGTAAGCAAATCAAATGCATTAGCCCTAATTAATATAATATAATTATAATTCTGCATAATAAAACAATAACAGTCACCCAATACAAAAGATTTGAAATTTAATTCTCCTTGGTTGAAACAGAATCAATATCATTAATACAGTATACATTAGTTTGTATTATAATATGGGTGTACTGATACATTATAATGGCAGCATTAGCGGCTATTTTAGACTGTGGCCTGTAATCAATACTTGGACGATTTAATTGCACGTACTTACAGGTAGGGCGACATAAATTAACATATTATTAGAATAATCACGAGAGACATCACCATTTTCTTGACTCATTAGGAAAGTCTGTTTTGTGATTTGAGTGAGTGATAGTGATTTTTACATTAAAAAATATGACGAGACACATATATCGTATTATAATTCGCTCACTGAATACAAAAGGGCCACAAATCAAAAAGCATATATTTTATACGACGGCCAAAACAAAATTCAGACCACGAGTTTTTTAAATATTTCATAATTTTTATTTGGTAATATAACATGTTAATATATCATTAGATGCGTTTTTACGTGCTCTATCGATTAAAAACACAAACATTTTAATAGCTGTTTCTCATGAAGCTAAAAACGCACAAAAGTCCGTTTTGTATTCAATATTTGGATCAATGTCATAAAAATTATGTCAAAAATTAAATTAAATTTTATAAAAATAAATACTTTATTAAATTTTCTTCGTAATAATTATATTATTCTCAAAAGTCTCATATTAGTGATAGGTAAAACATAGATAACTGACAGACGATAAAATTAAACTCTATCTAAAATAAATGAAAACATCCGCAACTAAAGAAACTTAGCTTCTATTTACTTATAGTTGGATAATATAATTGAGATCAAATTGGTACGTGACTATTATATTATTCAAAATGACACATCTCTAAAACTTTAACATTATTCATTTGAACAATTTTATTCATAAAATATAACGTTATCGTTTTATAGGCATAAAAATCACATTAATTAACAAAATACTCGAAACACAACCGGCCGTTAAATTTTTGTCTTGTTGTTGCAGATAACTGCCTCGTTGGTCTAGTGGTTGCAAGCGCTACTGCTGAGCTTGGGGGTTCGATTCCCGGGTCGGGCAAAGTGTTATTGGGTTTTTCCTTTAGGAAATTCTCAGTAGCAGCCCGGAGTCTGGATTTGTGCCCGGTCAATGGCAATAGGCTCGCCCCCTATTACATGGGACTATAACATAACTGGCGCAATGTGGGAATACTGTTACACTTCTGCCTACCCCTTTGGGGAAATACAGGCGTGATGTTATGTTATGTTATGTTGCAGATAAACTGCCTCTGAAGGTTCAAATCACCGCTTTGCCAGTAATTATTAAATACATTTAATCTTTCTTCAAATGAAAATTGGTTTTGACATTTCAGTTTGCAATGCTTTTCCACTGTTTCTTAGTCTTGGTTTTGTTTCTCTTCCATGATTCTGGATAAGCTTTCCTCTTTCGTGATAATGGCTGAGGGCCCACGCTAGATGGTTGACTGTCAGTGCTAGGTGACGGAGTATTAACGCTGGATGGATGTGAATCTGTATTAGGCGGCTGAGTATCTAAATCAACGGGTAGATTATTATAGATGAATGGCTGAGGTGTAGAAACACGAGAAGGTCCGGGTTGGCGTGAAACATAAAATTGTGCAGTATTCAGTTTTGGCCGTACATCATCCTCCGAATCAGAAGATCTATCATAGTTAGGTTGAAAAATGGGATCCTTGACACACTGTCGTCTGAAGAAAAATCTGCATTTGATGACCTATTTAATGTTGTAAAATCGCCAGATTCTTCGCTTTCAGAGTCACTATCAGAGTCACTTGAGTTGCTACTTGAGTCGCTCGGTTCAACGACTTTTCCTGACATTTTTTTATGTGCTGCTACAGATTTTATTTCATTATCTCCATCCTCAAGCCATGATAGATCAAGCTGACTGTCTGGAATGGAGTTTGTATCTAAAGAATCATTGGATAGCGGGTCTGGTTGAAGGAGTGCTGGAGTTTTAGGTTCTGTTGTTTCTTGGATGTTCTGGGTAACTGAAGTTTGATCACTATCTGATTCTTGTTTGGAGATCGCCATGTTCAAAATTAATCGTGCTCTGCTATTCATTCTGTAAGCGATAATTAATTAGATTAAATAAAAATAGTAATGGGTCAATTAGAATATAAATTCTTATATACGAAACGTTATTATTATATTGTGTATTATAAAATAAAACTAAACACAGAGGCTCTTTCTTCATTGCCAAATATTTAACACTATTAATACCTATTTATTTATCCGACGTTTTGAAGTTGTTGCATCAACGCTGTACAGGTATGGATTGATTATATTATACTTTACCTAGCCTAAACAGGTATAAAAAACGTTAAATATTATGAAAATACTGACTCACTGACTCACTATTTGTTATAGTACTTATTATTTATAACTCTAAAGCTAAAAAGTTAAGCAAAGCTAAAACCACGATACATTCTTATTTGCATTATCATCAGCCTATTGCAGGCCACTGCTGGATATAAGGTGACTCCAATTATTATTAGATCTGTTAGTGGAAAGTTAGTATGATTCTAAATTTAACGACATAAGCAATTGCTATAGCGTTTGCTTTAATAAAACTTTTGCTTTGTAAAACAGCCGTAGAAAACACAGTATAGCATAAAAAAATATAATACAAAAATATAACAATCATAAATTATTTCCATACATAACGGACACATTTCTAAACATTCCACAATAGCCTTCAAAAAATAATTATTATTCCATGCAAAACGAACGCATTTCAAATATGGCCCTGTTGTATTATAAAATATAATCAAACTTACACGATATTTGAATGCAATACAGAAGCATTTCGAATAATGGCCCTGTTGTATTACAAAATATGATTAAACTTACTTGTTGTTTGAATGCAAAACGGTCGTTTTCCAAAATATGGCCCTTTTTCAGAGAACTATGAACACACACTGCAGTATTATTTTGAGTTGTGGCCTTTTTGCATGCAACTGACGTGCGTTCGCGTCGAGTTTCGGGTCGCAACAGACAAAATGGCGGCCTTGCACTGAAGTTAGCAAACAAAATGCTCCAATGCAAAAATGGCGGTCAGTCAGTTTGAGAATAGTAACGCGAAAATGATGGGAGTCTTTTTCTAATCAAAAACTTTTGTCAATTTAGACCTCATTTTTGCAATAAAATCATTTTGAGATTTTTTCGACTTGTGGCCCTTTTGTATTCAGTGAGCGAATTCTATTAAGGTGGCCACTGACGATGCTTCCAACCGTACGAATGGCGTGGTTATATTCCAAAATCTGTCCGTGAATGTTGAAAATGTATACTATTTTTAAAGCGACGTCCTGGCTGTGGAATTCCAATCGGGTAGAAATCCACCAAGCCACGCCCCTTGGACGTCATCGCGTTGTGGTTTTGGAGTGATAGTCAATGCGAAAAACTTGCACTACGCCACCCGGAAGATGTCGAAACCCTCCATGAATGTGCAAAACTACGTCCATTTTTATTTCATTCCGCATTGCGCCGCCGCATGCGTAGCATCTCTAGTACGTCTGTGGCCGCCGCAAGTGAAGGACGCAGATACTCGGCCCGCATTTTTGCAACATCGAAACTTTAGGCTATGTGCAAGTAGTTCACGCATTTAGTTTACCTGTATTTCTATCAAGTACCTACAATGACGTAAGCGCGTTGATGAAATTTTAGAACCAAGAACGTATACGCGATGGATTGATCGTCAGTGTGCTAAAAAATAGGACGTCTTTTTGTTGGAAGTGGTCATTAAAACGACGTCGGAATGGTTATGTCGTCAGTGCCCACCGTTATAAGTATGTATTTACAAAAAAAAAAGAATCTAAGTTTATATCCATTGTCGAGTAACGTGAAACAGGTAAATAGAGAAGCAGGGGTGAATAGGGACAAAAGATAGCATAGACATATTTTCTGAAACATATTTATTTATTTATCAGTAAAAATAAATTAATAGTTTAAAAAACACTAGAAAAACACGCTTCAAAGTCCATTACGTGGCCTGTCTCACAAGTACAAACACGACTATGATACGATATTCCATCATGGAATGCCAGTACCTATCTTCCGGCTTTATCATCAGACCTTGAAACCTAATCGTGGTCAAAGTTCATTACAAGGGTTTTCTAAGAAATCCAAAACAGCTGTGATACGATTTTCCATCATGAAGTTCCAGTTCATATCTTCCGGCTCCATCATCAGATCAGTTCGACAGTACCATATTATTGTATTGTCATCAGAACTACATACAGCTGCCAATATTCATTACGCTACGACACTTGGAAGATGGTTAAATTAGTTACCTTAGATTCCATTACATAGTTAGTTACATACAGGTCGACCTAATAAAAGCGTGTTAATATAGGACCTTTTCCCAACAATGGGATAGCTATAAGTAAAAAAAAGTACTTGCCAAGAACGAGTCAGAATCGCGCTGTACAGGTTCCGAAAGAAGTATTTTTGAACTACATATTTGTTTTTGAACTATAGAGTATGCACTACAAACAGACCAAGTATGATGCTTGTATGTATTACTATTTTTAGCTTTATTTTATTTTTGCTTTTTTTTTCAAGTATTCTTGTATGAGGACCCCCATTGGATGAGACTATTAATTATTCTTATTATTTACCATGATAGAGGCCATAGTTACAATTATGTGTGAACATTTTAACTGAGTATACCTATTACTGTTAAAAAGATACAGCATTGTGACAGACACACCAACGGACAGATGGTCAGATGGCGTAGGCTTAGTGATGGGATCCCGTTGTCACCCTTTATGTACGGTACCCTAAAAATGGTGACGATAATTTTTTAATCAGGTGTCTTTTGCATAACGAAAAAAACTCAACCCTTAAAACATGAGCTTAAAATAGCTCTTAAACGAATTGGCATTGTCTCGTTAATTATTCAACATACAGAATTAATAAACAAAGAGGCGTCTACCTAAATTGCCTACACGCAACACATAACTTCACGTCGCTAAATAATTAAAAAGGTGTGAAAAGACAGCCCTAGTTTATATCACACACTAGGCTTTGTCAATTAGCCGCGTGATTTCATTTTGCTAATTACTTCTGCTTTTATTTATGTCACAAATATAAAGCACTAGCTGGGGTACGCGGCTTCGCTCCCTTGTTTTATTTTTACATACTTTAGCACCACTTTTTACCCTTTTAGAGACTGCACTGAAAAAAAAAAGTAGTAGGTAGATGTTTGTTCAGTTTGCAGTGCCTTGTAAGTTTTCTAGTCAGGATCCTTATGTGGTACCTGTTATGTGAAAGCGCTTCTTTCGTAAATCTCTTCCGGAATCCTACTAGAAGCGCTTTCAAGTACTTTTGGCCTGGGGATTTATCCCAAAGTCTAATACTTTGATGAATTCTCTAGTCTTTAAGATCAGCTGTGGTGGTTCATTTCGGAACCCCACAGATTGGCTCCGGCCCTACAGTGGAGCATTCCGAACCAGGTCTAGCGAGTTCATCAGCGGCTTCATTGCCCCTAATTCCACAGTGCCCAGGTACCCATCCTAGTGTAACAGAATTTGTTTTTCCTAGTAAGTTTAGTAGCTGGACACACTTCACGATAAGCTTGGAGTCTATTTCCTCTGACTTTAAGGCCTTAAGAACTGGCTGGCTGTCAGAGAAGATGAATATTTACCTATTTTTTTAGGCCCTTTGCAGACTTTCACGGATACAACCAAAAAAAAAGTATAAAGGTATTATATCCATTGTCTAGTACCTATATCACAAGCTCTGCTTAGTTTGGGACTAGATGGTGCTGTGTAAAAATGTCCCGAAGATCTTTATTTATTTAATGATGGCAAATAATTCCGCCTGAAACACGGTGGTGTATTGACAAATTATTTAATTATATTTTAGTCACTCACATATATTTATCGTATACTTGATATATATTTCTATTCATAATCACACTCTAATTACACACACACACTCACAAACTATGTTTACTAATGTGTAGTTTGCTCGACATCCTACGTCGCAACAGGGATCCAGCAGAATACCAGCGTCAGGTTTAATAACCTGGCAATATGCTGAGCTGGACACCCATTTGTCACAATTCTGAGACACACATGGCGCATGACTGTCAATGACTTTTTCTTCGCTTTGTTTCTTCTTCACTATATCAATTTCTTGTTCATGAATATCTATCCTTTCTTTTGTATGTGTCTCAGTTGTGTCAAATAAATATTTTTCTTTCTTTCTTTCTCTTTCTTTGACCTAGGTTAGCGAATTTCCTAACCTTTAGTCGCCCTCCGTGAAATCCAGCTCATGCTAGACCCTCTTTTTTGATCCATCGGTAAACCAAACAACGTCAGTAGACTGAGATTTGCAAGGCATGTCGTCCTCCCACTCAGGCCCCTGAGGTATAAATATATACCTTAATATCCATCTTTTTGAAGCTGTACTCCTTTAGCGTCGCATCAATGTGCATAGCTATAATTAATATAAGTTTTCCTTCATGAAGTTCTCGTGCAGTGCCTTCATGGAAAAGAACCCATCTTGTCCTTTCTGCTATATTGGCCCTTATCATAGCCGCCTTGGCCTCCATTTGCACCTGCACATGCAATGGTACCGGTTCCATGTGCTGCCGGACGTAAAGAATTGCACCACCCTATTTCTTCTCATGGGTGTCGTAAAAGGCGACTAAGGGATTCAACAGAGGATGGGCGGCAGAGTTATCTGAGTATTTAACTAACCAACTGCGATCGCCAACCCGCCTGCCAAGCGTGGCGATTATGGCACATTTTGGGGGAGGCCTGCGTCCAGTAGTGGACGTCTTTTGGCTGAAATGATGATGATGCAAAGGTACAAGGTCGAGCAGGGTCTCGAGTGCAACATTCGGAGTCGATGAGATAGCTCCCCTCGTAACATGCAAGTCTCTGAAGGCTTGAGAGTGTATTTCTGCAGGTACTGCTGATGGGTATTGGCCTCTTATTAGAACCACAAGGATTCAGGCCTTAGCCCATCACGCTGACTAGTAGGCTACTACTGGTTGGCGAACTATATACATCATCAAGAACTTTATGGAGCACTCTCTGGAGGTAGATACGCAGGTTTCTTAGCGATGTTTCACCATTAAAGCAAGTGATAAAATCAAATTGAATTCGCTTGAATTTTCATCTTCTCCTCGGCACTCCGCTTCACACCTCTAGCCGTTACGATGGTTCCTTTACTATCCGTGAAGTTCGTCTTTGGAATTCTCTCCAACACTCACTACGCGACAGTCCATCTCTGAACGTTAAGAAGCATTAAGAAGCATCTTTAAGAGAAGCATTAAGGAGTATTTCCTCTCTTAATAACTGATAATATATTATATTTGTTTAGTATTTAGGTATCTACTACTATTATAAAATTGTTAAATGTCAGTTGTCTGTTTGTTTGTTTGTTCCAGCATCACGCTAAAACTACTGGACCGATTTTTATGTTTTTTTTTAGTTTGAAAGCTGATGATCTGACTTAAAAACTGGTATGGGTTTTGAGAAAGAAAGAAAGAAAGAAAGAAAGATAAAAAAAAAAAAAATTATTCGTGGGTTGCGAACTCACCCGACAGATCGAAGCTTCTATGCATTTGCACGAGCGGATAGTAATGTACGATGGAGTGGAGTGGAGTGGACAGGGGATGGGACTGGGGATGGGACTGGGGACGGGACAGGGGATGGGACTGGGGACGGGACAGGGGACGGAACATGGGACGGGAAATGGGACGGGACATGAGACGGGACATGGGACAGGACAGTGGGACGGCACATGGGACTGGACATAGGATGGGACATGGGACATGGGACGGGACGATAGTGATATAGTGAGACAGTGGGACAGGATATGGGACATGCGACATGGGACGATAGTGATATAGTGAGATAGTGAGACAGTGGGACAGTGGGACAGTGGGATAGAGGGACAGTGGGACAGTAGGACAGTGGGACAGCGGGACGGTGGGACAGTGGGACGGTGGGACAGTGTGGCAGTGGGACAGTGGGGTAGTGGGACAGAGGGGCAGCGGGGCTGCGGGGCAGTGGGGCAGCCGGGCATTGGGGCAGTGAGATAGTGGGGCAGTGGGGTAGTGGAGCAGCGGGGCAGCGGGGCAGTGGGGCAGTGGGACAGTGGGGCAGCAAGGCAGTGGGGCAGTGGGGCAGCGTGGCAGTGGGGCAGTGGGATAGCGGGGCAGTGGAGTAGCGGGGCAGTGGGGCAGCGTGGCTGTGGGGACGCGGGGCAGTGGGGTAGCGGGGCAGCGGAGCAGTGGGGCAGCAGGGGGCAGCGGGGCAGTGGGGTACCGGGGAAGTGGCATAGCGGGGCAGCGGGGCAGTGGGATAGAGGGCAGCGGGGCAGTGGGATAATGGGGCAGCGGGGCAGTGGGGTAGCGGGGCAGTGGGGCAGCGGGGCGGCGGTGCAGTGGGGCAATGGGATAGTAGGGCAGCGGTAAGTGGGGAAGTGGGGCAGTGGGGCATTGGGGTAGCGGGGCAGCGGGGCAGTAGGGCAGGGGGCAGCGGGGCAGTGGGGTACCCGGGCAGCGGGGCAGTGGCATAGTGGGGCAGCTGGGCAGCGGGGCAGCGTGGCTTTGAGATAGTGGGGCAGCGGGGCAGTGGGGCAGCGGGGCTGTGGGGCAGTGGGGCGGCGGGACAGTGGGGCAGTGGGATAGTGGGGCAGTGGGGCAGTGGGGTAGCGGGGCAGCGGGGCAGTGGGGTAGTGGGGCAGCGGGGCAGCGGGGCTGTGGGGCAGCGGGACAGTGGGACAGTGGACTGGACTAGACTGACGTGGGTTAGCAGAATTTAACGCGAGCGGAGCCGCGGGTAAAAGCTAGTATTTTATAAAATACTAGCTGTGCCCGATGCGTTGCAATGCCATTTTTTTTGGGCCAGGAACTTTCTCAGGTGTACGTAGAACAACTTGTCAAAGTTTCATCACAATCGTGCAATCGGATGAATGGTTCAGGAGAGCATTGCTCTCAGCATAGATGTATGTAAATTTATGCTTATATTTATTATTATATGTAGTATATTCATGTAGCTTTTATGTAAGTTTATTCATCTGCGGATTTATATTCGATTATCACTTGCTTTAACTGTGAAGGAAAACATCGTGAGGAAACCTGCACATCTGAGAGTGCTCCATACAGTTCTCAATGGTGTGTGTAGTCCGCCAACCCGCACTAGGCCAGCGTGGTGGACAAGGGCTTAGCCATCTCGAACTGAGAAGAGGCCCGTGCCCAGCAGTGGGCCAGTAATGGGCTGGTTATGTTATGTTTATTTATTAAGTAATTATAATAGACTTACATAGTTTTACATTAAAGTTTTCTCTCAGCCTCTTTTCTACATTCACTCTATCGCTCGAAAGTTTGCTTGTAGAAAACTTATTTTTCAGTTAAGCTTGCCTTTATGCATGCATAATCACTATTTGTAATTTCATGCTGTATTTTTCTGGTGTTGTAAAGAATCAGTGTTTCGATAAAGAATCGGAATGAATCCGAAAACTGGGATGATACGACAGGAAAGGAAAACTTTCTTTGAACTATTTACAATACATTTGGCAAATCACAGACTTCATTTAGCTAATTGCTTTCACGTTTATGTTCATTGAAGAACGCTCAATATAGGTAATGTTTGCTTCCAAATGGGAATTCTCTAAAGAGAGACTTGAAAAGCTTTGAATGCAAAATGCGATGCCATTCAAGAGAGCTGGGTTTTTAGGCCATTGATGGGCTGGGTATCAATTAGGCAGAGTTCAGGGTAATGACTATACTTGGGGCTTATATGGTTGGTACACTAGACTTTGGTAAAGATAAGGTTTATTTCTTACATGGGTTTAGGTAACTTGGAACTATTTACGAAAATACATTATCTATACTATTTTTACTAATCTATACTATAATAATATAATAATAATATAATAATATTATTAATATTTTAATATTATTATATATATATATAATATTATAAAGAGGAAAGATTTGATTGTTTGTTTGTTTGTTTGTTTGCATTGAATAGGCTCCGAAACTAATAGACCGATTTGAAAAATTCTTTCACCGTTGGAAAGCTACACTATCTCCGAGTGACATAGGCTATATTATATTTTCAAAAAAATTAGGGATCCTTACTAAAACTCCAATAATGTAACCCAAGGTGTAAAAAAAATACCTATAAAATTCCTTTCATCGCGTGCGCTGCTAAAACTATTGATGATAGAATAAGATAATGTACTAAAACTTTGCAAAACCCGTCATTATCTACAAAAAATGTCGCGACAGCATATGTCTAACTGTTATAGTTATGTCACAATAAGTGTTCTTTTATTTAAAAAAAAACAATTGAAATGCCGCCGCTAGAAAAGGCTCTTTATTTGTACCTTGGTATTAATCCTTATCAAAATAAATTACTTTATACTGAAGACTGCTTCAATACCTTTATATAACTTTTTGAATTATTCAATTCGGACATTCCATTCGAAAGATATCACGAGTTCAAAAATGTAAGTATTAGAAAAAAGTCGCATGGTGGCTGCTCACTCCGCTCGGCTAACTATTGCAGGTCGAGCAGCAGACTACCCTGAGTTTACTGCTCGCAGGCCCCATCCTCCCGTAATTTTTATAGAATTAGTTTTCTTCCTCGCGGTCTGGGTGGTGAAGCCAAGACCTTCGGTCCCAAGAGGCGCGGGAACACTTCTCAGCGGGCACTCCTGGGGTTACGAGATCGACGGGGGCAGGGAAGGACAGTCCCCCCACTGCCTGCCCAGTGGCAGGGTGAGTGCATACTGGGCCCACCCCTGCTCCTCCACTGTGCCCTCTGCTGACATCAGAGGGACATGTGGAGCAACTCCCCATTGGCCCCCATGAGGCCCCTCCCGTACCAGAACATTCGCAGGCAATAAGATCCCCCGAAAGTTAATCCTTCGAAAGGATTCCATTGCCAGTACCGAGGATGCACTGGCCTAACAACTGCCGTTCCCTCCAGACGCGTCCAGAGGGCCAAGGAGTTGTCAGACACACGTGTAGGTTTTCTGGCCAGCCCCTACAGGGAAGCTCTAACTTAATTTTAATGGCTTTTGTTTGTAGTTATGATCTTTTTACAAACAGTAGAAATAAAAATGAAATAATCGAATATTAAAAAATAATGACAAAAAAAAATTAAAATCTATACTTTCTATATAATGTACTCTTTCTTATTAACCCGACGCAAAAAGAAGGGTGTCTGTGTGTGAGTGTATATTATATGTGTTAAAATTTATAATTTTTGAATTTTTCCCTAAATACCCGTGCGAAGCCGGAACGGGCTGCTAGTAATATTATAAAGAGGAAAGATTTGTTTGTTTTTTTGTAATCGATAAACTCAGAAAATACATAACCGATTTTAATAATTATTTCCCCATTCGAAAGCTACTTTATCCAGAAGTGGTATAGGCTATATTTTATTTCAATACGCGGGCGAAGCCACGGCTAATGTCTAGTTAATAATAAAAATAAAATATAACTTTTACTATCAGACATAGTCCATAGACATGGTTGTTGGTAACAATCTTGTCTTATATCTACTAGATAATACATAATACACGACGTCCGCATAGTAGGCTCACTTAATTCCCAACCATGGAGTGTGTGTATGCAGGCAATTTTTTTTTTAAATAAAATAATTATATAGTGTACCTACATTTTCGTTGTTTGTACCTGTGAGGTTTTTGTAAATATATCAGCTGTCGATACTTGCTCTTTAGAAAAACATTAGATTCTGTTAGTATGCCTGAAACATTGCGAGAGAGATTTATGAAAGATGTGTAATTCACTATATATTTTATGTGTCATTCCTCTATCTTTAATTACTGTAATTGGTTCAAGACCGTTGTAATTAAAGTAAAATAAATAAATAAATAAATAAATAAATAAAAATAAATTATTACGTTAATAATAGCAATCTATTAAATTATTTATAATTTTCGTTTTTAATTTATTTATTTATTTTAACAGCTGGCTACTGTACTTATACAGTTGCCCAACACGTACAGTAGGCCAAGTTACAATACTGCAAAATAAATTATTTTGGGGTAGAAAGGTAACATTGAAACCTGAAAACAGACAGAAGGTACTTTTCATCCCGGAATCTAAAAAAACACGCGAGCGTATCCTGTCCCATAAAATGAATGTCTCTTTGCTAATGAGAGTACAATCAGTTCATTTTGGTTAATCTAATCCTGGAATCAAGCCGGGAAAATTATAAATATCTATAGAATATTAAGATGGTTTGGACATATAGAGAGGATGGACGAGAGGAGATTGACAAAACAAGTATACGAAGCGAGTGTGGATGGAAGAGTTGGAGGGAGACGACCTTGGTGAACGTATAGCAAACAAATTGCGGACGTTCTCAAAGAACACCAGGTTAAGAGTACTCTAAACCAACGAGCATGCATGATGAGGTTAATGAAGGTGGATGATGCGAAAGAGGTGTGTCAGTATCGTAGCAGGTGGAAATCCATAGTCTCTCCCTACCCCAATGGGAAACAGACGTGATAATATGTAAGAATATATAGAACCAATGATATCGTAAGTAACTTGAAGTAACCAACTAACTTACTTTGTACCAGTTTATCTGTATTGTGCTGCCGCCGCGTACGGAACATTTTTTCGTTTATTTTGTTAGGGTATGACATATCTATGCTTTTAAATATCATTGTATAGAATACATTGTTTTAGAGGTTTCTTGTAAGCCTACCATATGCGATAAGTTCTACCTTCTGTTACGCCTGATGCGACAAAAATCCGTACCGTGTATGGTTATTTTGGCCTTGAGGCCAACGCGCATCAGTCGGCCGGACGGACTGAAGCGATTCAATCAGATCGGCCTGAATAGATGGACTGAACGGATTATGTGTGAGTAATTGAAAAAATTGGGAGAGAGGTGTATGTCCAGCAGTGGACTGCGATAGGCTGAGTTGATAATTGAAAAAAAGAAAGAAAGAAAAAATATTTATTGCCACAACAAGACGACATGCGGTGAACGTGAACATAAAAAATTAGTTCATAATATTAATAAAAAAATATAGTAATAAATAATTGCTAATCATAATTGCTTCTGTTTGCGCGGTCTGTATAGTTATCTGCCATCAAATATACTATAGATGCACGATCCCCGCTTGAAAAACGGTGCCATTAAAACTGCAATAATCAGTCGCATGCAGTTTCGCTCTCAGTCGCTTCGCTTCACGACTATACTCCAAATATGTAAACAAAGGATGAAGTGTCGTAGGTACCTACTTGTCATTGTCGTAAACATAACTACAAGTACACAATCGCGGAGGCGTGTTTTGGGTTTGATTTTGTACAAGACCGTGCATCTATAGTATATGTATTTATCGAAGGTAGTTATGAACAAATTTTGTGGCAGTGCTGGTAAAATTTCCATATAAAATTTGTCGATAACTACACGATAACGCAAAAACTCATGCTAGGGGCTCAGAGCTGCTATCGAGAAGAAAAATCCAGTAACACAACCTGCCCAGAAGTTGAATAAAAACCACAAAACCAGCTGTCAATCTAAGCTTGTAACCATTGAAAACCTATTACCTCCTTTCAAGGACCACTTACAATCTCTGCAACTGAAATAGTTTAAAAAAATGCATGAAATTGTCGTCATTAAAAAGTTTTTCTCTCATTGAAGTCGTGAAGTACGCTAAGTTGGTACATTAAAACTTGTACACTTCGTTCAAGTGAATTTGTGTACGCTGAACAGCTTAATTTAACTTCTTAGTAGTACTTGTAGAGCTTCTTGTGAAAGAGCTCGTCCGGGGAAGTACTACACAAAAGATTTTTCATCTTCAAGTCTCAGTTTGGTGAACGCGACTTGCAATACCATTTAGGCCACAGCCTAGTTGGTATTGCAGTTGCTTTATGCAAAGGTGACCGCTTAACATCAGTTCGGCTTTTAACTCGACAAAACAACTTCGGAAAAATTCCCTCAAGGGGGTAAAAATAGGGATGTCAACTGAAAATTAGCACTTGTGTTAGAAGTTTTTAAACTTTCGCGAATTTCACTCATATTGAACTATTTTTACGGGACATGTCGCGCACAATTAAATCAAAATATAACAAACATTTTGACTAACCTCGAAGTTTCGGATAAGTTGCATTGGCCGTGGTCACGTGGTCAGTCTGCTCGTAACCACGGCCAATGCAACTTATCCGAAACTTCGAGGTTAGTCAAAATGTTTGTTATATTTTGATTTAATTGTGCGCGACATGTCCCGTAAACATAGTTCAATATTAGCACTTGTTGTTTCACGCCTACGTTTTGAGTTGAATTAACCTTTAGGTATGGGCGTGCACGACAGCAACATGATTATTTGTGATTTGTTATTATTTTGTTATTTTATTGTTATTTTTCCAGCAGTGGACGTCTTTCGGCTGTAATGATGATGATGATGATGTTGATTGTTATTGTTGTGCTGTAATTGACCTATCATCATTTCAGCCGAAAAACGTCCACTACTGGACATAGGCCTCCCCCAATTAAGGGGGGGGATATGCCATAATCGCCACGCTTGACAGGCGGGTTGGCGATCGCAGTTGGTTGGTTAAATACTCAGAGAACGCTGCTGCCCATCCTCTGGTGAATCCCTTAGTCGCCTTTTACGACACCCATGAGAAGAGATAAGGGTGGTGCTATTCTTTAAGTCCTGCACCACACGGACTAACGTAATTGACCTATGCTAAATGAATATTTTTTATATATTTAATGGGCATACGTTTACTCACCGCCTCACCTGATGTTAAGCGATGGTGCGGTCAACGATGGTACGCGCTTGCCCAGCAAACACCTATTCACTCGAGCCTTGAAGACCGCCAGGTCCATGTTTTTGCGATACGCATGATGACTACTAGCAAATCGCTTCATGCGTAACGATGGAATTTCTACCATAAAGGTGGCACATCGCCGTAAGTCTGGTTGTCCGATGATAGAAAGATCTTGGTAGAATTAAATCGTGCAATTCCAACGTACTCTCGCCGAAATGCATCCAATAAAAAAACCGAAAGGCTAGCAACTCTGTGCCGATGCTCAAGGCTTTGTAGTTTGGCATCGATCAACGCAACTTTGCCAACAATCTCTTTATATTTTCATTCTTTATTTGTTTCTTACAACAAATTTTTGACCGTTTATCGTTCTTGCGGTTAAGATGTTTTAAAGCGGACGTTTACGAGCTAAAATGAAGCATTTTACTACATCTGGAACGGACAGTTAATGCACGGTTTTCAAGCCATACAAAATATTTTTATACTGTGACTCATCAAGCTATCGAAAGGTGACTGACCGTTGATGCAAAGGTTACGATAATGACAAAGGAAAAATAATTGATATCTGCAATTCTGCACAATGCACATTAAAACTAATGTTGTTATTTTGATTAATAAAACATTATGATTAATAAGTGGTAATTATTAGTTAAGATAGTAGTTATTGTCCAGACTTACAGTTTATGTAGGTATATAATGTTTCAATACTTTTATATATTTAAGTAAGAACATGATTGTATGCCTCTTAGGGCCGGATTTTCAATGATATGATAACTTTAAACTGGGGAATTTAACTTAAAAGTTCAACATCAGGTTAAGCTCGTTTCTTTGTCCCATATTATCAAAAAACCAGGACAGCCATGTAAACAGGATGTCAAGATGTCAATTGATTGTTTTTCATGAGTAGAAATATCAGTGTTATGAACATTGATTGTATATAGAATAGAAATATTTCGATTGGTCACATGCTCAGAGCAACAGAATAATAGAGAGTGGACAAGCTGTCGCGTAAAGGCTGACCCTAGTATGCACAGCGAGCATACCACAGAAATAGATAGAATGGTTGTAATCACAATTTTACTTGCGATTCATGCGTGACAACTTTTCGAACAAACAACGCCTCCCATATTGACGTCATTTTTTTTTTTTAAATTAACTTAAATCAAATGTACCTTACAGTTTTTGATTATGCAGTTAGAAACAGCACAATAAGGCATTTTTGCGGGTTTTTGTTACAGTATTTACAGAAACAAGTCGTAAGGCGTACTGAGAAAGGTTTTGAAATGCATTGCACTATGGTGCAGAGTGTTGGCACGCGCGCCATGCCGACTTGGCCATTCTATCTATTTCTGTGGAGCATAAACTGCCGCTAGTTCACCGTCACTGGCACCCGAGTGAATATGCGCTCTAGTTTGGGAGAAAACTTTCTTGTATTTCCAAAATGCCGCAAGGATACAGGTGTGCGTGTTTTATGTTGTAATTTATTGATGCGTTTCTTGCGTTGTATGCGTAAGATGAGCTTGCGACACTGACTCCATGCAAACTAGGCAGCTTGCCCAATCTCCTTATATTCCGTTATCTGTGGTCACATACACAATTGACATCACACAAGAATTGCAGAAAATCTATGATCTGAGCTAAGATAAGGCTAAGAACTGGACTCTCAAGAAATCTACATTTTAATAAAACCCATGAAGAGTGAACTATAATAGTACATTATGATACAAGTGAGCTAAGTTGATTATTATACTCGAGGCTGGATTGCAGCCCGAGCCGAAGGCGAGGGCGTAATGGAGCCGAGAGTATAATAGTCAATGCTCACGCGTGTCATACGACGTTTTTCAACACACTTGCGAGGAAAAAAACATAAATTACACATTTTAGACAAATATTGAATTTGTGAAAAATGATAAAAATGGCGCGCGGACCGCGCGGTGACATACAGCTATGCGCGCGCAGGTGGTCGAAGGAAACCGCCATACAGCCTAATATAAAATTTTTTTTTTTTTTTTTTTTTATTTATAACACAAATTAATATTAATTTGTTGACAAAAATTAATAATTTGATGAAATGAAATGTTTATATAGCATATTTTAATTAATACAGTTGATTTATTCCCAAAAAGCACTAGTGCAATAATATAATGAAAAACCGGCCAAGAGCATGTCGGGCCATGCTCAGTATTATAGGGTTCCTTAAGTAGGTGTAATTACAAACGAATCAAATCGAATATTAATCATGGCTATTTTAGTTTTTGCAATAATCGGCAGCATTCGCGACTCAGAGCGTGTTGTTAGTAGCGCCATCTAGCGATAAATTCAAGAAGCCAAATTTAAGACGTTTGTCATTTCAAAGTTACTTTTTGTGATTTTTTCAAATAGAAAGTAGCTAAAGGAGCATTATTTGCTATGATAATTTTTCTCTAAGGTCAATGACCTTTGAACTAGGACGTTTTAAGTATTTTTCAGTTTTCTCTCTATAACTCAAAAAATTATAATCACATTATACTCAAAATAATTTTAAAAGAGAGTTTTCACAAAGGTCTATCAATGTGGAAGATTATAAGTTTCTACATTGCATAGTTTAGAAATGGCAGGGGGGGGGACACATTGCAAGCCACTTTGGCGGGCTATATTTCGCAGATGGTACACCTGATAAAAAAGTGGTGTATCAAACATTACCTTCATTTTAGTAGACCTATTCAATGATATCCCACACGAGGGGGTGCAGCGAAAAAAAATTTTTTTTCTCCATTTCACATGTATGGACGCCACCCCTAAAATACGGAAAAACGATTCTTTTATTCTTTTAAAATTGAGATCTATATGTAGACTATTTTTTAACAAAATTTCATTTACTTATGTTTATAACTGTAGAAGTTATTAAGCTGTAAAGGATTAGGACAGACGGACAGACGGACAGACGGACAGACGGACAGACGGACAGACGGACGGACATGACGAAACTATAAGGGTTCCTTGTAGGACTTCGGAACCCTAAAAAGCACGCGTGCGTTATAAGCCACATTATGAACCTAAAAGCGATGCAATAAGAGCCACTTTACGAGCAAGTGTGTTGAAAAATAAAAATACTAATCAAATTATTATTCGTAGACCACGCGGCGCGGTGACTTAAAGAAAAGTGGGACAAAGTGCACAAATGGAAAACTACAACAGAAATCAATAGTTTGTCTAGAAACATCATAACTTGTATCCCTATAAACCGCTTGTTACGGAAAGATTTTGCAGCTCGTAAGTGAACTAGATTCAGGGGGCCTACTCGCGTTTGACGATATTCGATTAATCGTACCATTCATCGCACCATCTGCTACTCCGGCCTACCATCGTTTCCATATCGCATGCGATGATCGTGTTTTGACATTTGTTTTTCTAATCTCCTGTCAATTTCAAACGACTATGAATTATAATGAGGTTGAGTATAATAAGAAAGAGAGAAACATTTATTTGACACAAAGCACATAAACACACAGACACAATTCAACAGGAACACAATTAAATATACAAAAACGGATCATAGATGCTGTGTGTCTAGCGCACGTGCCAATAAGGTCCAGGGGGTCTACTCCCGTTCGACGATATTCGATAAATCGTACGATTCATCGCACAATTTGCTACTCCGGTCAATCATCGTTCCCTTATCGCATGCGATGATCGTGTTTTGACGTTTGTATTTCTCATCTCCGGTAAATTGTATACGACTATGAACCGTAGTCTATCTTAATTGTGCCTTTTTTATGTGCCTATCTTTATTATGTAAGTATCAGTCGGAACGAAAGTTCGTACTTCGTTTGTCGTTCGTAAAACGCGAGTAGACCTACAGTTCAGCATAAATGCCAGCTAATGCTAATAAAACACATCTTTTTATTTGCAAATAAAAAGAATAGACCACCCCCCCTCTACCCATGGGTGTCGTAAAAGGCGACTAAGGGTTGAAATCAGGAGGATGGGCAGCAGCGTCCTTCTGTGCATTAACATCGTGCAACATCACCCACTGCGGTCACCAACCCGCCTGCCCAGCGTGGTGACTATGGGCATACATCCCAATGAACGCACAACCAAAAAAACGGCCCCCAGTTCCCGGTGGTCCCTCTATTCCCGACTACGGTAGCGGTCGTGGTAACGGTGGGACGGGGGGTGCGAAGAATCCCCGGGTTACGGCAGGCTACCAAAACCGACGACTATATCTGGCAGCGTATAATGGACAAACGTTGAGACTGGACCATCACCTCGCCGAGCTTGAAGTAGAGTTAAGTCATATAAAATGGCATATACTGGGGTTATCCGAAGTCCGTAGAGAGGGGGAGGACACGATAACCCTGGAGTCAGGACACTTACTCTACTTCCGCGAAGGTGATCAGCTCTCCCAAGGTGGTGTTGGTTTTCTTGTCAATAAGGCCCTCGTGAACAACGTTGTGGAAATCGGTAGTGTGTCGACACGGGTAGCGTACCTTGTACTAAAGCTAAATGATAGGTACAAGCTGAAAATAGTGCAGGTATATGCGCCGACCTCGACACACTCTGACGATATAGCCGAAGCGATGTACGAAGACATAGCTAAGGCTATGAATAGTACCGCTAAGGCTCACTACAACGTTGTTATGGGGGACTTCAACGCTAAAGTGGGAGTACAAGAACGCGGCGAATCGAAAATCGGACCTTACGGTTTGGGGCGCAGAAACCACAGGGGCCAAATGTTGGTCAACTTCTTGGAGTCCCAGGGGCTCTTCTTAATGAACTCCTTCTTTAAGAAGAAGCCCCAAAGAAGATGGACCTGGAAAAGCCCCGATAAGGTGACAAGGAACGAGATAGACTTTATCATGACGGATAAGAAGCACATATTTAGAGATGTCTCTGTGATCAATAGGTTCAATACCGGAAGCAATCACCGACTTATCCGAGGCACTCTAAATATCAATTTTAGAGCTGAAAGAACGCGCATGATTAAGTCTACTCTCCGACCTTCGCCGCTCCAAACCAGTTTGGGCTCCGAAAGGTTCCAAGCGGAACTTCAAAATCGATTCGACTCGCTGGAAACCACTGGCAATATTGAGGAGAAAACCAACACCATAGTCAAAACATTGCAGGAACTGTCTCGAAAATTCTTTCCGCCGCAGCGTGGAAGCAAGATGCCCAAGCTTTCGACTGAGACTCTCGATCTGATGAGGAAAAGACGGGAAATGTCAGCCGCGCATTCGTTTTCATCAGATAATAGGTCCTTAAACCTACAGATTAGGAAGCTGATGCGACGTGACCTCCGCCGCTCCAACACCCGCGCCGTTGAGGCTGCGATTGAGCAAAATAGGGGGTCGAAAGTTTTCGCTCAGCAGCTAGGGAGGACCCATCTGATGAAACTGAAAGCCGCGGATGGCAAAATTGTCACCTCTAAGATCGAGATGCTTGATGAGGTCGAAAACTTCTATGGGCATTTGTATTCCACGAAAACGGCGAGACCAGCGGTTCCTAGCAATGACGACAAAAGAGCCCAGCTCACGCGCCATTACACCGAGGATCTTCCGGACGTTGACCAGGGCGAGATTAGGGCGGCCCTCGAGCAGTTTAAGAACAACAAAGCTCCGGGCGATGACGGCATTACTACTGAACTCCTAAAAGCAGGCGGGGCTCCAGTCCTGAAGGAGCTACAGAGTCTGTTTAATTCCGTCATCCAACAAGGCTCTACACCGGAGGCATGGAGCGGGAGTGCGGTGGTACTGTTCTTCAAAAAAGGGGATAAAACCCTTCTGAAGAACTACAGACCCATCTCACTCCTGAGTCATGTGTACAAGCTGTTCTCGAGGGTCATCACGAATCGTCTCGCCGGAAGACTCGACGAATTCCAGCCACCAGAGCAAGCTGGGTTTCGAAAAGGCTACAGCACCGTAGATCACATCCATACTGTTCGGCAGATCATACAGAAGACTGAAGAGTACAATCAGCCGCTGTGTATGGCATTCGTGGACTACGAGAAGGCCTTCGACTCTATCGAAACTTGGGCAGTTCTGGATGCTCTTCAGCGATGTCACATTGATGAGCGGTATATAGAGATGCTGAGATGCCTATACAACGCTGCTACCATGACTGTTCAGCTCCAGGACCAAAAGACGAAGCCAATCCAACTGCGCAGAGGGGTGAGACAAGGGGATGTAATATCCCCGAAATTGTTCACTAACGCGTTGGAGGACGTCTTCAAGACGCTGGACTGGACTGGACAGGGTATCAACGTTAACGGCGAGAACATCTCACATCTCCGTTTTGCCGATGACATCGTTGTAATGGCTGAGTCGCTGGAACAACTGGGTGAAATGCTGCACGGCTTAAACGGAGCCTCTCGACGTGTCGGTCTCGGCATGAATCTGGACAAGACTAAAGTCATGTTCAATATGCATGTCATGCCGAGGCCAATATTCGTCGAAGGGTCGGCACTCGAAGTTGTAACGGAATACGTCTACCTAGGGCAGGTAATTCAGCTTGGTAGACACAACTTCGAGAAAGAAGCCAACAGAAGGATCCGTCTGGGCTGGGCAGCATTTGGCAAACTTCGCCGAGTCTTCTCGTCGCCTATACCGCAAAGTTTGAAGACAAAGGTCTTCAACCAGTGCGTCCTGCCAGTCATGACTTACGGTGCCGAGACGTGGACACTGACAGTTGGGCTAGTCCACAAATTCAAAGTCGCTCAGCGAGCTATGGAGCGAGCTATGCTTGGAGTTTCTTTGAAGGATAAAATCCGTAACGAGATTATCCGGAGAAGAACCGGAGCGACTGACATAGCTTGTAGGATCAGTAAGCTGAAGTGGCAGTGGGCTGGCCATGTCTGTCGAAGGACCGATGGCCGTTGGAGCAGACGAGTCCTTGAGTGGAGACCGCGAATCGGCAAACGCAGCGTAGGGCGCCCCCCTGCCAGGTGGACCGACGACCTGAAGAACGTGGCTGGGGGGGACTGGATG
The DNA here is from genome assembly GCA_949699075.1 of Asteroscopus sphinx. Taxonomy (NCBI): domain Eukaryota; kingdom Metazoa; phylum Arthropoda; class Insecta; order Lepidoptera; family Noctuidae; genus Asteroscopus; species Asteroscopus sphinx. The sequence continues at coordinate 8,626,044 of OX453025.1, read as the reverse complement.
CGGAAGGCAGAGGACCGAGCGTTGTGGCGCAACTTGGGAGAGGCCTATGTCCAGCAGTGGACTGCGATAGGCTGAGTTGATTGATGATATTGATTGATTGCTAATAAAAAGTGACCTATACCAGATCTCTGCTTACCTCCCAACTTCTGCACAGCTGCTGCTAGGCAGCAACAGAGTTGTAGTTCTCCCTACTTATATGACAAAAAAAATAAAATAACAAACATACATCCTCTCTCAGGTCGTTAAACCATGGCTATTAGGACTAGATTATGAACAAACAGAAATGTTATTGCTTTCTGCGCCCATGTATATTCATCCAGATTCATACTCACACTCACCCCCACCACACCCACACGAACACCCCTCAAACACGCACACAAACACAACACATAGTCCTCATCACGAAGAAATTTTATAAAACTGTAATCATTATTCACTAATTTGTATTAAACTAATGGGAGAAGACACTGACTTCTGTAACATAGGTATGTATCTAACTTACAGATATTTAATGTAAAACTTAATGTGAATAAATTTATTTATTAATTAATTTATTATTTATTTAACTGTACTCATAGTTATTATGATTTTTTATGTACCTATCATTATTGTGTAGATATCAGTCGGAACGAAAGTTCGTACTTCGTTTGTTGTTCGTCAAAAGCTAGTAGACCCCCAGGATTGTTACGAACTATAATAAAGGAACATTTAGCACTTGTTAACTGCGAAAGAGTTGAGCTCGACTTCTCGAAAAGTTACAGTGTTACATACAAAGTTAGCCAAGCGTGGCGATTATGGCATATCCCCCCCTTAATTGGGGGAGGCCTATGTCCAGTAGTGGACGTCTTTCGGCTGAAATGATGATGATACAAAGTTAGCGGTCCTTATCTAGTACTTGAAGTTAGTAAGTGTCTAATATCGGAGGTCGAACGAGTGCGGATCGAATATACTGTCCACTTAATGTTACCTTCATATGAAGGGCACTTGAGGTAGTAATTACCTATTTGTTACACTTACGCCTTCAGTTTAGGCAGATGCTGTATAACATCAGTATTCTGGACTTACTTATCTGATTGCTATTATCGAATTATTGTGCTGCCATTATCGGATTTTTGTACTTCCCACAAAGACATACAAATGCTAACTGGGACAATAAACAATTTTTTCTTTCTTTCATCTTTTTTCTATTGTTTTTCGTTTGACAATTAAATCAAATCATTATATTTATTGCTAAACACAGGTACAAGAGGTTGGGTGAATGCGCCGTTCGCTATATGTTCTACCAATAGGTATGCAACATTCATGGGATAAGTACACAGCTTATATTTAAAAAATATTAATAATTAATACCATTGAACGAATAATTAAAGCACAAAAGTAAGCTAAGGTAATTTAATTAAAAGGTGCCAAAATAAATTATAAATAGAATTTTCAATTGAGAATGAGAGATAGTTAATTATAATTACGTCACTCATCTAACTCGTCACGTCGTCAACTGAGAAATTGCTTTCTGAAACGAAAACATATTTACCAAAACGTAAATATTATTCATGATTAGGGATGGGCCAGCGACAAGCAAATTTTTACAAATTTTTTAACTATTTAAATTTTTCGAAATATTTTTAAACTTGAACATAAAATTTTCAATTCAAAGTGAAAATTTATTCGAAAATTATTTTAAACCATAAAAAATTTTCATGAAATTTTGCACATCCCTATTCATGAGGCTTCTCTTCTGCACACGATAGAGTGTCGACATGAGCTACATAATGATAATAGACCATGGGAAAAAAATAGCCAGTCAGCAGGTTGATAGCGGGACTGACTGCCCAGGGTGCGCCGAACGATCAATTAAATATCGTCACTTTTGTGACCTCATGCACCCCACTTCACTCATCATTTCATCACGTCAGCCGAAAGGCGTCCACTACTGGACATAGGCCTTCCCCAATTAAGGGGGGATATGCCATAATAGCCACGCTTGGCAGGCGGGTTGGCGATCGCAGTTGGTTGGTTAAATACTCAGAGAACGCTGCTGCCCATCCTCTGGTGAATCCCTTAGTCGCCTTTTACGACACCCATGAGAAGAGATAAGGGTGGTGCTATTCTATAAGTCCGGCACCACACGTACTACCACTTCACTAAAACAAAGTAATTTTATTATTTTAAGGTCTCACCTTACCCGGTAACGTCAATGATATTAAAAAGTATAGATATGCCATACCCCAACAAAACCAACGAAACAAATGTTCCGTACGCAGCGGCAGCACAATACACATAACAAGTACAAAGTAAGTAAGTTGGTTACTTTAAGTTACTTTCGCGTCATAATTGGAACACTTTCTGTACACACACGACGGCATTTTAGTTTTTTTTTGTCGCCAATCACGCTCGGCACCTTACTTGACGCAGATTAATAGAAAAAACGTCCTAATTAAGACGTTTTCGAATCTTCAGTTGCGCGTGCGAGTAACATATCTGTACTTTTAAATATCCTTGGGTAACGTAAAACAATTTCCCTTAATTTTCTATTACCTGATAATTTTATTTGCTAACTATTAAATCCGAGGGATGTCTGGGTATCGATTGGAATGATATAACCTAACGTAATTGGGCCACTTTATTCGTCTACACCGATGCCGTGAACTTGGAATAAATAATGACTAGAGAGGTCGAGGCTGGAATTAAATATGGCGATTTGAGGAGGTAAATATTTGGAGATAGGTACCTTTTAATATTTGAATAGTACTGTTGTCTCTTCACTCAATCATGTTAATAATAACTGAAACTGAAACGCTTCAATATCAAAACAAATAAAAAAAGATTGTCACACACATCATTTAAAATGGCCGATAGGAGCGATCGTAAATTTTGGGAATTTTCATGAAAAAAGAACTCTTTATTATTTTCCGATGTAATGCCGCGCTAAAGCGTCGCGTACAGTCGTTATCAACGATTATTATGAGTGGATAATATTTTATGAGTCATTAGCAGGACACCTGCTCTCGCTTGTACTAAAAACCGACCAGTTTTTAGAGTGTGAAGTTATAAATAATAATGTAGGTAATCGTATTAGACGGTTGAATGTCTTAAAACTTCCACAACTTTTGCTCTATTGAGAAAACTATAAAAAGATAAAAAAATTAAGTTTCACCATGAACAAGGAGACTTATTTTTATGTTACAGAATGACGAAACGACCTCAAGGCCCGCCTGATGTTAAAGGATTACTTTTACCCATAATAAACGCAATAGAAAGAAAAGAAAGAAAAATGGTTTACTGTCTCAGTTAACAGCGGCAATACGACCTAGGCTATTGCATAAATGGTACTCGTGCAAGTTTCGTTCGCCAAAATAAGACATGATGATGAAAAGTCTCAATTGATTGTAATTTCATGGTGTATAAATTCGTTCGGCTTTTTTCTGCCGACAAACAGTTCAAGCTCAGCACTGTGTTCCGGTGTGAATATACCGAATAAAAGCTGAAAAAAAAGCCGAACGAATTTATACACGCTGAAATTTTAATGACTGTTTTCCTGAAAAGGGGTTATTATACTCATCATTATGATCAACTTTTACTATGGGACTTACCCTGAAATTGCAAAAAATATAACAACTGATCCCTAAATTTGTGTTTACTTAAATCGATAAAATGTAGGGACCAGCTGATTTTTTTTTGCGATTTCAGGCTAGATCCAATAGTAGAAGTTGTTCATAATGATGAGTACAATGAACCCTTTTCAGGAAAACAGCCATTAAGGGTGTATACCAACCGGCTTAAGAAACAGCTATACCATATTTAATGCATACATCCATTCGATTCCATCGATTATTTCTATATGAAGGCCACAATAAAACCCTTGGCCATATTATTTTATTGAAACATGCATGATTGTGCATGCTTTTACTAAAAGGGTTATCGCCTACGCGTTGAAAGTGTAGACATTTTGTACAATACGTCACTATAGTCATTCAAGCTGTCAGCGATCATAGTGGTTACAAATATTATACATGTTGAAATTTCAATGGCTTATTTCCCGAAAAGGGGTCATTGTACTCATTATTATGTACAACTTTTAATATGGGATCAAACCTGAAATCGCGAAAAAAAAATCTGATGGCCCCTACATTTTATCGATTTAAGTGAACACAAATGTGTATGTATAAAATGTATATTTTATTATATGTTTAATGTACATAGGTATTTATCTATTTTTATTATATGTAATTATAAGTCCGTAGTACGAAATATATTGTACTACTTTACTGGCGCATCTACCTTATTCTTGTTTCTGCATTACCCTAAGGTTGTCTGGTAGAGAACGCCTATGGCGGTAAGACCGCCTTTGTAACATAAAGAATTAAATAAATAAATGTAAGGACCAACAGATTTTTTTCTCGCGTTTTCAGAATTAGTCCCATAGTAAAAGTTGTTCATAATGATAAGTACAATGACCCCTTTGCGGGAAAGAAACGATTAAAATTTCAGGATGTATAGCACAATAATATCGCTCAGCATATTATTATATTTTTAACCGACGAAAAAAGGAGGTTCTCAATTCGACGCGTATATATATTTTTTTTTTTTTTTTTTTTTTTTTATGTATGACCACGCATAACTTTTTACAGAGTGGACCGATTTGATGATTCTTTTTTTAATGGATAGGGTATATCTCGAAGTTGGTCCCATTTAAATTTCAAAATCAAAATCCACCCCTAAGGGTGGGAAAACAGGGAATGAGTGCTTGTTCACCCACTGAATTCTTACCTGTTAACCGATTCTGTTGAAACTTGGCACACATAAATATAGTTCTAGACACTACGACATAATGGAGACCTGGAGTTAGATTTTGACCACAAAAAAAGTTAAAATAAAACTTTTTAACAAAAAATTGAACCGACGAAAACAGAAACTGAAAAGCGAAAAATAACAAATTATGAGTCGGCGCCAAACAAACAATCAACGAAGATCATTAAATTACTTTAAATAAATAATAAAAACAACGTAACATCAAATACAACGTGAAATTTTCAACGATAAACAATAACTTTCCAAAAATTCGTTCGTCGCTCGGCCACTTGCAACTTGCACGCACTTTGCTTGTTAAAAGTTTGTTTGGCGCCGACTCATAATTTGTTATTTTTCGCTTTTCAGTTTCTGTTTTCGTCGGTTCAATTTTTTGTTAAAAAGTTTTATATATGAACACGTTCACAATTTGCTATACTATATAGCATGCAATACAATAGTAAGGACGCAATATGCTATACTATAGAACGTGTTTTTGAAATAACTGAAAACCTCTTAAGGGGTCATATTACTCATCTGTATAACCTGAAATCACGAAAAAAGTCAACTGTCCCCGACATTTTTGTTCACATAAATCGACAAAATATGATCAGCTGATTTTTTTTTCGCGATTTCAGGTTTGGTCACATAGTAAAAAAAAAACATACTGATGAGTACATTGACCCTTTAAGAGGTTTTCAGTTATTTCGATAAAACGTTGTATAAGATTTAATAAAAAAAGCTGGCGAAACTTCACAGATGTGATGGGAATCGATATCTAATTATAACAAAACAAGAAGAAATATGATTTTCTGAATTCACAATTTCATTGAAGTCATCTGATCACGGAACCAACAGTCACGGGACGCGTGACCTTGTGGGTTAACATAGTATTTTTCAAGAAATATCAGAATACGTAAAAAATACAGTTCGCGCATCGCGCGGCCATTGACCTCGTGATCAGCTGGCTGTTGTTGAAATTATGAGTTTATGTATGTACACCGATTACTCCGAGATTTGTGGGCCGATTTACGTGGTTGTTTTTTTATTTGGTAGAGAAAGTCCGCGCGGTAGTCCCATATAAATTTTATTGACTTGCTGAGTAGTTTTAAAACCAGCTGCAATAAATCAGTTTATTTTAGCTTCGCCTATCTAGATGTTCTGCTCATTGGTTCGTGTTTCTGAGAATTCTTGGCCGATATGCGTGTTTTTTTTTCACGATAGTGATTGAACGTTCGGAAGAACATGAGCGAGTCCTTTGCCCAGCAGTGGGATAGCAAAGGTTAAAAAAAAAAACAAATTGGTTATATAAAGTCAGTTAGCTACCGTGGCCAAATCTTTGTTACAGAGAGCACACCGCATCTGCGATGCCGACCACCTGGCAGGGGAACTTTAACATGTGAAGCATGTTCTCAAGCATAATAACTTGCAAGCTCCACATCCCCATCGCAAACGCCGCCTGAAACTCAGCACAGTTGATCGTCGACCTGCTGTTCTACCATTCATCAAAGGGGTCACCGACAGAATTGGTCATATCTTGAAGCGTGCTTCTATCAAAACCTATTTCAAGCCCCAAAGAAAGATCAGCCAACTCCTCAGACCGGCAAAGTGTCACATTAGTGCCCTTACAAGATGCAGGGGTCTACAAGATTGATTGTGATTGTGGGTTATCATACATAGGGCAAACAAAGCGTAGTATAGCCACTAGAATTAAAGAACATATAGCTGACGTCAAGAACAGACGCTCCACAAAGTCTGCAGTGTGTGAACATGCCCTAGACAAACCCAACCATTTTCTTAGATTTGATAAACCACAAGTTCTGGCGAAGGAAAACCGATATGTACCTAGAATGCTCCGTGAGGCTATTGAAATTAAAAAACATCCTAATTTTAATAGAGAAGATGGTTGGCAGCTACCACCTGTTTGGGACCCAGTCCTAAAAATAATCAAGTCCCAAACAGCACGCAGCACTGTAAAAGATAATGATATTGTGAGTGATTACTGCGTGCATCGAAACGATTTTAATTAATAATATTGTACGGTAGATTAAAATATTTTTTTAGAAATATTTGTAAAGACGCTTGTCATCTTAGTCTACCTGCGACCACGAAATGCTGCAAAGCTTTCGAAACGTCAGGGAAACCAATTTAAATAATATACGCGATTTAATCCGGTTAAACTTTGTTTTATTATAATGGTTAAATAAACATTTATGAATCAATCACCACCACCTCACCGTATTGTACCATGTTTGATGCAAATAAATACTATTCTATTCTATTCTAACCCTCGCAATTTTCAACTAAAAGGTATGAAATAAAAACTTTTTAACAAAAAATAAAACCGACTTCAAAAACCTTAAGTAAAAGTAAAAAATAATCATTGTATGTATTTTAAAATCTTAACATAAACCAAAATTTTGAAGGCGGCGCGTGATATCCATGTACGTTCACACAAACTGTTTTTACTATAGATATTGCGCTCGACTGTACATTACATGACGCAAAGGGTCAATCACGCGCCGTCTTCAAAATTTTGGTTTATGTTAAGATTTTAAAATACATACAATGATTATTTTTTACTTTTTAGTTAAGGTTTTTGAAGTCGGTTTTATTTTTTGTAAAAAAGTTTTTATATAGTACATTATGATACAAGTGGGCTAAGTTGACTGTTATAATAGTCAATGCTCACGCGTGTCATACGACGTTTTTCAACACACTTGCGAGGAAAAAGACATACATTTTAGACAAATATTGAATTTGAGAAAAATGGCGCGCGGATTACTGTAATGTAATCGCACGGTGACATACAGACAGACTATGCGCGCGCAGGTGGTTGAAGGAAACCCCCAAACAGCCCGATATTAAAAATATTATAAATTGTTTTATTTATTTAAAACACAAATTAATATTAATTTGTTGACAAAAATAAATAATTTGATGAAATGAAATGTATATTTAGCATTTTTTTATTAATACAGTTGATTTATTCCCAAATTTTTTTAATTTTGTTTAGGCATAAAAACTGCTTGCTGTGATTTAAAAATAAACTGTAAAGTAAAAAGCACTAGTGCGATAATATAATGAAAAAGCACGCGTGCTTTATAAGCTACATTATGAACCTAAAATCGGTGCAATAAGAGCCATTTTACGAGCAAGTGTGTTGAAAAATAATTTACTATTATAGGTTTACTCGCGTACCTTTTTTTTTGGTACGGTCGACCGCACGTCGGTGGTAACACTTTGACATTAGCAGTATCTTTATTTCGTAAGCAGTAAGGGCGGTTTTTGAATTGACGTGTTACCACTGTCATGTCAGGCGACTGAACTATTCTACAAATTGACCCAAACGAACCCAAAGCGGCGACGTCAAGAATCAAACAGAATATTTTTTTCCCTACGACTTCCTTAAGATACCTAGAAACTCATTTTGTGAAATTTTTATCTAAATGGAGATTACGTAACATATTAGATGCAAATATGAGGCATTCATACTGGTAGTGATCATAATGATTATGGGTGTAATAATGTCATGCTTGCGGGTCGCAGCGGGTCAAAAATTGTCGATAAAAGTGATTTGATTAATTTTCATTCAATATGTAGTCATTAATTTCTTGCTCGTGCTTCCTGCTGATTGAATACATGATTATTGTAGACGCGTTTTGTGGAATCTGAAATAGATAAGACTAATTCCTGGATTTATCAAGGTGGTTTATAGAATTTATGTGACATTTGATGATTGTCATATATTCACAAGACGGCTAAAATCGACAAATTAACTTGTCATTCAAGACATCTAACATCAACCATGACAAAGCTAATATCCTAAGGGTAGGTAGCTATCATTTTACCGTTTTCATTTGGGGTAAATTGATATTTTTTTTGAAAATCTTTCAACATAATATTTCAGCAGTAGATACAACTTTTTGTTGCGTCCAACAATACTCACTATGAGTAAAACCAACCGGTTAGAAAGAACAATGATTACATCCTCAGCTTTGATCAAAAAGGAAAACAAATCTTTCGACACATCACTAATGTCTGTCTCTTGAAGACATGTGTAGGTATTTACTTGTTTTTACTGTATGTAACTAAGACTGAAAAGTGGCATCACTAATGGTTATATTAAATCTGTGCTATGTCTTCAAAGGGCAGGATATACTTCTCACGCCAATAAAGAATGGCGGAATATAAATGGGGGAGGACAGGCAATTTCCTCTGACTCACATTGTATTTAATTTGTTGCGCCGCAGGTAGTGTTAAAATCATGTTGCAAGAAAATGACAAGCAGTTTTCATTTATTTATGAAAATTTGTATTCGATAATGTTATAACAGAAAAGTTTTATAGCCAATCAATATCTTCTTTCTTTCTTTTCTTTTCTTTTGATATTTGGCAAAGGCCCCCTTTCATTCCTTTCATCTATAGCGGTTCTGTGCCGCCTCGTGCCAGCGGTCAAGGAAGACGTAGTCATCTCACCATCTCCTGGGGTGCGTTTACTAATATCGTCCGACTTCGGTGGACGACGCCCGGAGCATACTTTGGTCATTCAAATACTCGGAGTGATGGTCCGGGCGTTCACACCAAACCGTTTATGGGGCCTTACTCCCGATTGGTTTGAGCTCTGAATCCAATCGAACTAATGTCAATTCTACTAGCTAATCTTTACACCACGATATGAGCTATTATCATTATGTAGCTCATGTTGACACGACAGAAGAAGACCCTGTGAAATAGTAGGGTAAAAGACGCACTGCTGTCATGTTGAAAGATAATAGCACGAAATTATTGATAATTTGACGTTTCGATTGTCATAATTGTCAGTGCTTCATTGTTCTAGTGTCAGTTTCATAAGGTCGCCTGAAGTCGTTCAGTAACTCTGAAAATCGTCATGATCGAGCGACTTTCGCACCGGCTATACCTTCATCGTTATACCTGAACGTAGCCCTGGTCTGCCACGACCCCTGTCTTGCCGTCTCAACGCTCCATTCATTCATTCATTCATTCATTTCAGCCGAAAGACACTCACTGTCCACTGCTGGACATAGGCCTCCCCCAAACATCGCCACAACGACCGGTGCTGTGCTATATGGGCACAAAACTCGCCCGGCAAAACAGCCGTGTCCTACCCAGTCCCACTTCAGTTAGAAAAAAATTGATGATTTATTAAAATTAGATTAGATTTTTTTCAATTCAATTCAATTCATTTATTTCGTTTTGTGAACACAGGGTATACAGATGTTATTTCCAAAAAATGAAGATCCTTGCTATGTCCCGCCAGAAGGCATACAAAACATTAAAGTATCAATACACTGTCACAATTTAAGAAAACATTATTAGATGTCAACACAGTAATAATGTCGAAATTTTAATTACAAAATTATAATAATGTCAATGAAATAAATTTAAAATTGTCAATAAAGAAATGTCAAATAAATTAGCTAAATTTTCACTACATATACCTACATATAGATGGACACAGCTAGTCACAAATAAAATAAGTTACCTACTACAATTTGTCATTAAGATAATCATTAACAGAATAGTGTGTAGAATAGGAGTGAGGGAGTGAAAGAAGATGTAGTGACAAAGATTGAGAAAGGCATGTTAAGATGGTTTGGACATATAGAGAGGATGGATGAGAGGAGATTGACGAAACAAGTATACGAAGCGAGTGTGGATGGAAGAGTTGGAAGGGGACGACCTCGGCGAACGTATCGCGATCAAATCGCGGATGTTCTCAAAAAATGCCAGGTTAAGAGTTCTCTAAACCGACGAGCATGCATGACGAGGTTAATGGACGTAGATGAAGCGAAAGAGGTGTGTCAGGATCGTAGCAGGTGGAAATCCATAGTCTCTGCCTACCCCAATGGGAAACAGGCGTGATAATATGTATGTATGTATGTATTAACAGAATAATATGCTTTGTCATTCAATAATTTAAAAAGTTTTCGTTTAAATTCATTTTTGTTCGTGATCACTTTAATTTCATTAGGTAATTTATTATGTAATTTTGGTGCCATTGCATATATGCTTTTGTGGAGGAACGTAGTTTTAGTGGGAAGTAAATGCAACATTTTCGAGTGTCGTTGACTTTCAACACGTTTATATAGATGTACGTTGTTTTTAACAAAATTACATGCCTCATAGATGTAAAGTGATGGTACTGTTAATATTCTTATGTTTTGGAAATGTGGCTTGCATGTATCCGTTCGTTTAAGTTTACACATAGCTCGAATACACTTTTTCTGTGCTATTAGTACCTCTTCAACGTTAGTAGCGTTGCCCCAAAATATAAGGCCATACCGCAAAGTGGAGGCAACATAACCATGATAAGCTGCTAGGAGTGCGGTTTTATTCACAATTTTACCTAGCATATAAAGAGCGTAGGAGAACTTACTAAGCTTTCCACACACAGTATCAATTTGCGTTCTCCATGACAAGTTATTGTCAATTTGTAGCCCTAGAAATTTTGTTACGTGTGTTTCAAGTATTTGATCTTCTTTATAGTTTATCTGAAATTGTGATTGTTCTGAATGTCTTAATTTAAAATTCATGATTTTTGTTTTCGTAATGTTAATTTTTAGATTATTAGCATTTAACCAGTCAATTATCGAAACGAGGCTTGTATTGATGTCATCTTCTATTTCTTTATTACTACCGGTATTAAAAATAACTGTACTGTCGTCAGCAAATAAGGACATTTGGTGCCTAGTTACTTGGGGAAAGTCGTTAATGTAGCATATGAACAGTAATGGCCCCAATACAGACCCTTGCGGAACACCGTAATAAAGTACTCTAGAGCTAGATGAATATACTACTTCAGTTTTGGACTTCATATTCACTTGACTTATCTGAGTAATTTGTTTTCTATCTTCTAGATAAGATTGTATGAGATTAAGCACGTTACCTCTGATGCCGTAGCCAGTGAGCTTAGTTAGTAGTACTTTATGGTCCACATAGTCAAATGCCCTGGTCATATCCATGTACATTGCCACCACTGGTTTTCTGTTATCCATGTTATAGTGTATTTTTTCAAGAAAATTGTATAATGCCATATTTATGGTTTTAGTCTTCCTAAAACCCATTTGTTCGGTGCAAAAAATATTTTGTTTCTCAAAGTAATTATAAATACTATTATAAATGACTTTCTCAAAATTTTTAGAGAAAATAGGTATTAGCGCTATAGGCCTATAGTTGCTTACATTTGTTTTGTCTTCCTTTTTATGTAACGGCTTGATGATGGAAACCTTTAACTTTTGCGGAAATATACCATTTTGTATACATTTATTTATAATGTCACTTAATATGCGTGCTATAACAGGAGCCACTGATTTAACTACTCTTGTGCTAATACCGTCATAACCTGTACTGTTTGTGTTTTTTAGATTATTTATTATAGTAATGATGTCTTTTGGTATGGTTGGTTTCATAAACATAGATTTATATGATCCCGGTGTAATAATATTTTTATTCGTCTGATAATTGTTGGTATTTGGTTGAACTAAGTCTACGAAATAATCATTAAATTGTTGTGCGATCATTTTAGGATTTGTTATAAATTTGTCATTCACATTAATTACATTTATATTCATTTTAGGAATGTTAGGTTTTATTGTTTTTATTATCTTCCAAGTTGCTTTAGAGTTGTTTGTGTCGTTTTTGTCGTCTTCCTTACCCACAGCAAGCCTCATTTATTCATGTCCATTATTTATTAGTTCGTCTGTGTACGTGACCCATGCAGTTATTTTTAAATGCTTCACACATCCGACTTTACTTCTAACAGCGTAATAAACTGCAATCAATTTATATCACGCTACGTGGTTTCCAGCTACATGCAAGCCTTCTACCTTGGCCGTCAGATTCTAAAGCCAAGGTTATAAAGCTTTCTTCATGAGGTCACCTTGTAAGTACAGCTTGGAAAATAAGTTTGAAAAAGTAGCTAATTCTTAATCTTAGTCAGTGCTACGTTAGTCAATGTTAAAAACAGGCCATAGCTGTGTAAGACACTAAATTTGAATGAAAATTCAAATGCCTGTTTTTTTCACTGAAAATAAATGTGTTACTAAAAGAAAGAAAAGAAAAGAAAGGAAATATTTATTTCAGTCTCGGTACAGGCGAGAGAAAAAAAAAACTAAAAATAACATATTAACAAAAAAAAAAATTTTACATGCCTGTATGAGACTAAAAAAGGCCCCCATCTCAGCATATGCTACAACACCGAAATGTTACTATGACCGATGAATGAATTGAATTTAATTTAATTGACCTCTATTATAACAAATACTGATAAAATCAAGACAAAGTCAAAAGGGATCACTCAAAGAAGAAAATTCTAAATCAAAAACGTATTTTCAACTTATTTTCCTTCTTCATCTCAAAAACGGTAATACGTGGCGTCAAACTCAGAGTAGTGTATACTCTGTAGTAAAACAAAAAATAATAAAAATAGGGCAAACACGGACATATGGCATGGTACGCAAGCCCTAAGTGCATGAGTCCGACTCGCATAATTATAACCACTACAAATTATCATGAGGTTTAAGATAACTTTATTTCTCACAAGAATACAATCATTCACTCAAATGAGAATTAACTAATACATGAATAGAAAAATTTGTTGGGCATATTGCAAAAAATAAACATTAGAAACAAAATATTTTGCAGGTAGTCCTAACAAAAAATGCAATGTTCATTTGAAACTGGCTCTAATATAAAACAAGTTCGCGTTCTCGATACAGAAAAGCTGGATGTGGCTCGATGCTCGAAGTTATTGTAGTAAGTGTGAATTTTTAATGATGTATTGAGTAGTTTTTTTAAAGTGGTGAGAGATTTAGATTATTTTACATCTCTAGGTAAATAAAATTGTTATATAGTTTGGATATCATGCAACAATAATCAATGGTTTTCTTTGAAATATTCTCGTTTTTTTTAACTCTACTATAGTTATAATATATATTTAGCAGTACTAGGTGCTTTCCTCCATTCATTGAAACACATTGTATTGATAAATGTCCCACCACAACATATGTATATACTAATCCATTCGATCTGTTTACCATTCGATTGACCGTTCTATTCAGAATGCAAACTATCTGTAAGATACGCAGTGGATTTGACTTGCTCCACGGAGTAGGAAATAATATGGAGTGCTCATTTCATTGTTATTTTACACATTTTTTGAGGTGTGTTACGAGAAAGAATCGCTACCACTACAGTTGCATCATATACATGTTTTTCTTATGGTTGTTTTGTAATAACTATGGTGCGCAGTTTTTTATAGATAATTTCTATAGGATTTTCTGCCTTTAAATTATTCTTTTGGTTGTAAATATTAGCTGCTGACCATAGTCTTCTTGATGATTCACTACATTAAATAATCGCATTCGAACCTTGCTATAGTCACCGCACTTATCTTAATCAAAATTTATACTGCTTTGGAAAAATAACTATTATTATATTGGACACTTAGGAAAAAGAAGGATTGGTCGTTCAATTAATGACACTACGTTCTATCATCCTACTGATATAATATTTTAAATGTTAAAGTTTGTGAAGGTGTTTGGATGTTTGTTACTCAATTACCCCAAAACGGCTAAATGGATTTAGATAAAATTTGGCACACAGATAATTCAATTCAATTCAATTCAATTCATTTATTTCAGATAAATTACAATAAATTATAAATTATCCATATCTATAATAATAAAATAATAATTATAATGTCATGCAAATATAAAATAATCCATACAATAAAAATAATAAACAATATGTCATGCAACAAAAAATAATAATAATAAAATGTCATACAGAAAAAATACAATATGTCCTATACTAATGGAAACACTGTTTCAGGAACGGGCTACATGAATTTTTGTCCAGCACTTCATAAAGGAGCAGTCAGTGTCCATTCTTCCAGCAATGAGTTGCAGGAAGCTGTTGGGGCTGCCCCGCAAGCGGCGCATCAGGGACGCTATTCTCTTGCGATGTATCGCTGTAAAGCCATCTACTTTTGCGTCTGCGAACATACCTGATGCGCTACAAAAGCGTGGCAACCCCATCAACATCCGGAACGCATTATTGTATTGGACACGCAGGGCACTATAAGTCTTCTGCGTATGCTTCACCCATAGGCTGCATGTATAAAACGACTGACAGTACGCCTTGAATAAGGTTACTTTCACCTGTGCAGTGCAACGTGCGAACCTACGGGCCAGCATATTAGCTCTGACTGACAATGCCCTGCGTTCCCTCTCTACATCCACATCGTCTGTGAGGGCCTCGGTGACCCAGTGGCCCAAGTATTTAAACTGCGGCACTCTCTTGAGAGCACTGCCGTTCAATGTGACTTGCGGGACGGTGTCATAGCTTTTCGTACCTGACTTGAACACCATCATTTCACTCTTGCTCGAATTATACCTGAGCCCATGGGCCTCCGCATAGCACTCACACACTTTTATTAAGCGCCTTAGGGCACTGATCGATGGGCTCAGCAGCACCATATCGTCAGCGTAACTTATATTGTTAACAAAAACTCCATCCACAGAACAGCCTACATGGGTACTGCTGAGCCCACGGATCAGCCCATCCACGTACAGGTTAAAGAGCTTAGGCGAAGTTATGCCACCCTGTCTCATGCCACATTCCAACCTATACGTATCCGATAGTGACCCCGCCCACCTGACATTGTTACGCTGATTGCCATACCAATACTTAAGGAGCGATGTGAGTTCGTCAGGAAGTTCAGTCTCATTTGACAACTTCTGCCACAGCTTGTCATACACAACCAGGTCGAACGCCTTCGATAAATCCAAAAAACATGCGTAGACTGGTGTGTTCCTGCTGGTGTAATACTGGATAGTGTGCTTGAGATTTAATATTGCTGTTTCAGTAGACAGCCCGGAGCGAAAACCGAACTGAGCGTCATGTAATATAAGATGTTTATCTAAATGTTTATCAATCACACTATCCAGTATCTTAGCTATCACAGTTGCGAGCGATATAGGTCTGTAGTTGCTCAAACTGGACGCGTCCCCTGTCTTATTCTTAATAATAGGGACAACTATAGTCCTCATTAATGCTTCAGGTAGGTATGAGTGTCCTACACAGAAGGTGAAAAGCATAGCGAGCACCCTTGGCAAGTGGTGTCCTGCATATTGCAAGTGTTCAATACTCAGTGAGTCATGGCCGGGGGACTTTCCTCGTTTCATGCTTTTCACCGCCTGTGCTACATCCTGACTTGTAATTCGCAAAATATTGTCCCCGGTTCGTGCCTCATGCGGCTCGGTTCCACTACTTCCGGTAGTCAGAGGCGTGCAGACCTTAAAATGTTCCTTAAATAGGTTGGCAATCTGGTCGGGTTCACTATTACCCTCGACGTTCACTGGAACGCCCACACCCGGACTCAGTTTACTGGTTTCTTTCCAAAATTGTCCAAAATTCTTAGCTGTGTGCTGTGTCGCTAAAATATCCATTTTTATCTGCGTCTGGTTGTTCTGACACCATTTAAGCTTTGATTTAAATGAAGAACGCGACTTACACATATTTTCAAAAACAGAACCAGATGTGGGCCTTCCATTCGCAACCCATTCCTGAAACCAAAGTCGAGCTTCTTCATGAGCCGTTTTTACGTGTCTGTTCCAGCCAGTAATATACAATTTTTTCTTTTTAAAACTATTTAATTTTCTTTTACAGCAATTTGACGCAGCATCTCTTAAAATATTAACTATATCATTATACAACTTGTCTATAATACTTCTATGGTCTAAATTGTTACAAAATACATCTGCACATTTTGTAAATTCTACGGGAAAGTCTACGTCACGTAGCTTGAGTGTACATAATTTATTGTATTGTTTTAACTGCGACACATCCCTCTCACCCCAAACAATACTGTTCTGCACAGTCTTGTTAAGGTTGACTTTAGGTTTTAAAGTATTTATGTCACAAGTTAGTTCTATAGGAAAATGGTCAGACCACGAGATATTATACTGAATCTCAACATTTAAAATTGACCGCCTCGCGGCTTCAGTCACAACAATATGATCTAACCATGACCTAGTACCATAAACGTCACTAATATACGTGTATGAGTCTGATAATAGTCCCAAAAAGTCAATATCCGCACACACCCAGCACTGATAAACCATTACCCAAGTTAAAGTATAGGCTACTTTAAATCCCGGAAAAATAAACTGAACGTTCCCGATGGATGCGCGGTAAGGTTTTCTGTACTAAGCCGAATTTTACACAGGCGCAGCCGAGAGTAATTTGGCACTTGAGCCTTTTATTCTAAATCTGGGAACATAATAATGAGAAATTAAGTTTGGGCCTTCTTGTTAACTCCATTTTGCTAACTAATCTGTGTCCTGCTCACTGGAGGGCTATTGTGGTGGGATCTGTCGGTATTAGCGTGTTTGGGAGATCCGTGTGGTCAAATTATAAGGGTGCTGAGTCTACACTTTGAATTCGATTGTCTTTCGGGATTGCTAGACTGGCTTTGGAGATTTTATTTCCGTTTATTTATGGTCGTGGTGAAGGTTGGAACATCACGTTCTCATGTTGATTTAATAATTGCATGTTGTTTATCTACAACCTAGTTTCTTATTGTTGCTTATACATTATGGACTACGAGTAGGTACTGTGAGTGCCAAATATATCAGGACTTCTCTTCTTCTATCGTTCTCATTTGTTTTGTAACATATTTGGTTGCTAATAATTTTTTTATTATTATTCCCTTTATTAATCTCACAAACTTATAATTTATATTTTTAAATATTAAATAAATAAAAAACATTTAAAAAAAAAAAAAAAAAAAAAAAAAAAAAAAAAAAAAAAAAAACAGCAGCCCACCGGCATCGGAAACAGGGTCCAAGCTACCGGTGGTCAGGGCCCCAGAGAAAGGAACCTCCTCACTATGCGTGCCGTTTCAAGGAGTACTGCCTTCTGCATCTGGCTCTTGATCCAGCCGCCCAACGAGAGCCTCCTTAGGTGTTGGTCGAGGCTCTTGGCTATTAAGCCATTGGCCGTGATGACTATCGGTACAATGACTGCTGAGTCCACATCCCACATGTCGACAATCTCGTGAGCTAAGTCAATATACTTGATTTGTTTATCTTTCTCAGCTTTCACGAGGTTGTCGTCAAGAGGGACCGTGATATCAACAATCACTGCAGAGAGAGCGCCGGCTCTGAACGATCTATCACCACAATGTCAGGTTTATTGAAAACAACAGTCCTGTCAGTGATGATGGATCGGTCCCAGTACAGTGTGGCATGACTATTTTCAAGAACTGGGTCGGGCACATACTGGTAGTACGGTACTTCCGATTCCACAAGATTATATTTTAGAGCAAGTTGCTGGTGGATAATCCTGGCTACCAGGTTATGCCTGTGCAAGTACTCGCCGTTAGCAAGACGAGAACACCCGGAGATAATGTGTCGGATAGATTCACCCGGACGGTGGCATGCCCGACAGATGTCAACCGTGCCATCCTTCACAATATATTTCCGGTAGTTGTTCGTCATCATTACTTCGTCCATAATTGCACAAACAAAGCCTTCGGTCTCTCCGAAGAGGTCACCGAAACGCAGCCAGGATACGGACGCTAGAAAATCTACATCGGAGCCATGAAGAGCCCGGTAGAAGCGTCCGTGAAGCTCCTTGCTCTGCCATACCTCCCTGCGGTCATTGGTATCCAGTACCACAGGTTTGCGCCAGTTCTCTTTAGCCAAAGAGAGCGGGGTGAGTCCCTTGTCCACTTCAACAACATCTCGATGCATACCCACGTCCAAGTGAAGGATATATTCCCTTAGACTGCACACCTCACGGTTGTGGAGGGTCTTAGCATTTAAAAAGCCACGACCCCCACACTTCCGCGGGATGTACAGCCTCATCATTGATGAACGTGGGTGATGCATCCGATATGCCGTCAGTAGTTTGCGGACTTTCCGATCCAGGGCGTCAAGATCCGTCTGAGTCCACTTGAGTATACCGAAGGAGTACGTCAAGACCGGCATGACCCAACCGTTAAAGGCGCGCACCTTGTTTCCGCCCGATAAAAGACTTTTTAGAACCTTTTTCAGGCGGCCAAAGAAGCGCTCCTCCAACGATTGCCTCATGTCGGCCTGGCTGACACCTAACGCCTCCGCCATACCCAAGTATTTGTAGGTCTCAGTTGGGGAGAGGGATCTAAGGAGTGTAGAATCCGAGAGTTGAACTCCCTCGGATTCCACAATCTCACCTCGCTTCACATGCATGACCGCACATTTGTCCACACCAAATTCCATCCTGATAGAATTACTGAAGTTTTCAGTTACTTTCAGTAACTCAATCAGTTGCAAATCAGTGGGGGCAAACAGTTTTAGGTCATCCATGTAGAGGAGGTGTGATATTACTTGACCTCCTCTCCTCAGCTGGAAGCCCAACCCTGATTCCTCTAGCAATGTACTTAGAGGATTCAGGGCTAGACAAAACCACAGGGGACTCAGACTGTCACCCTGGAATATACCCCGCTCGATCCTTATCGGTTCTCCGTTACCTTGAGGCTGCTGACACCCTGGATAGCGAAGGACCGTTCTCCATTGCCCCATACACGACCTCAGGAAGGCGCGTAGAGTTGTATTAACTTTATATAACTCCAGCACCCTCACAAGCCATGTATGCGGCACGGAGTCGTAGGCCTTCTTATAATCTATCCAGCATGTCGACAGATCCTTTCGGGATCGGTGAACCTGCTGGCTAATAGTCATGTCGATGAGGAGAAGCTCCTTAGTGCCACGGGACCCATTCCTACATCCATTCTGAGAAGCAGACATGATTGAATTATTTTCAACATGATGGTTAATTTTTGCTCTCAGAATGGATGTGAAGAGTTTGTATACCGTCGGTAAACAAGTAATGGGACGGTAATTTTTGGGTTCCGTGGTACTACCAGACTTGTGGAGCAGGTGGGTAACTCCTGTTGTAAGAAACTGGGGTAGCGACCCAGACTCCAAGGCCGACTGAAATTGGGACGCCAAGCAGGCGTGTGAACTGCGTAGCCACTTCAGCCAAAAATTGTGCAGCCCATCCGGCCCTGGAGACTTCCAATTGGGTAGTGGATGGGCTGCGCTGGCCACGTCTTCGGGGCTGATGAGGACTGCCTCCATTTCCGATATTGGTTCACAC
Source organism: Asteroscopus sphinx (assembly GCA_949699075.1). Taxonomy (NCBI): domain Eukaryota; kingdom Metazoa; phylum Arthropoda; class Insecta; order Lepidoptera; family Noctuidae; genus Asteroscopus; species Asteroscopus sphinx. The sequence continues at coordinate 8,606,092 of OX453025.1, read as the reverse complement.
ACCCGCTCAATGTCCCGCGTCCAGGCGCCTTCGGTGTGGCCGGTGGGCACCGACCAGATGCTGCGCCAGAATAAGCTCATAGCATCATCATCTGGCAGATGCACACCATTCACACCCTGGTCAGGGCGCTCCCAGGTTCTGTATACCCGCCTTTCGTCACTCTGGAACGTGCGGTTTTGGGTGTATCGCTGCACACGTCGCTTATACCTTCTGATTCGGTTTGCCCATGCATACATCTTCTGCTTCAGGAAGTCTATGCGCTCTGTGACACGAGCCATATAGTCTTGAGGACTGATATCAGTACCTGAGAAAGCCCGTCTCACAAAGCGCATCACTCTTGGACGAGTGTTGCCCTCCCTGAAGCAGATTAATTTGCCAATGAGTGCTCTGGCCCCTGCAATACGACACTCAATCCTGCACTGCCAAGCAGGTATAGCAGGTTTTGGCCGTGTAGCTCTATCACTATTTTCAAACTTGATGTGAGCTATACGACATGCCGCAACTGCTGCGCAGTACAGGATCGAGTGGGTATCACTGAGGTCTTCACTGCTATCAAAGTAGTCTGATAGCAACGAATCCAGAGCACACACTAGCGCCTTATTCTTTCTATGCATGGGTAAACGAGGCAAGCGTGGTCTTAATTCTGGTGGTGTGGACCGATACTCCCGAATCGCACCCTCCAGAGCGCTCCTCAATTGTTCACTGCACTGTATACTTGCAGGACTAACCTCGTCATCTCCGTCCGCATCAGTGTGGGTGGGCCGTGGTGGTTCAGAATATATTTGCAGAGGTACCACGGGCTGCAACGGGGGGGTGACGGCATGGTTGCCCTGCACTTCAGAGCGAAGCCGCTCAAGTACGACGTCGTCCAACCTACGGTTTCGTTGGATGACCCGTACCTGATCCGACAGTCGCTGGGCCGAAACGTTGACGGCTGGCTCAAGCACCTGAAACAGAGAGAGCATCCTATCGCGGTACGCGGTGAGATTAGTTCCCCCCTCTGTTGCCCCATAATATGCGCGCATGACGTTTTCATTTATGGACTGTGTCCATCTCATGCGCGACACATTTCCACCGGCAGCGGGGACCCTGTTCGGGGCCGGTTGGCCTCGGGGTCCTAAGCAGATCGGTGGCCGGGCTCCTCCCCGACGGCGTACAGGTGGTGGCGACGACGGCGGGGAGTAGTACTCGTCGCTCGAGCTCGACGCGGCTGCAGCGGCCGGTATCACTGTATTCACTGGTGAGATGTGTTCCGGCGGCTGCGAGGCGGAGCTGAGCGACGAGTCTGGAGATCTTGGGCGTGTTCTCGTTGTTAATGCCCTGGTGCGGGCTCGGGTCAGCATATTGTCGTTAGTTTTATCGTGTTATCCGTGTTATGTGGGTTTTCATTATTATGACAGCTGTCATAGTCTTCGTTTTTCATATTTCCTATGTATCGGCATTTCTCCCATTATTTAAAAGAGTTTTTAATTTGTATTAGTTTTCCGTAAACTGTAGAAACGTTTTCGTCAGGTAATTTGAGTTTTTGTTCAATTTATTAATTTTATTTTCAATATTTTTACGTGACAGTTTGTTGCCCGAGCAGTGTTGCCAGTGAAAGGAACCTCCTCACTATGCGTGCCGTTTCAAGGAGTACTGCCTTCTGCATCTGGCCCTTGATCCAGCCGCCCAACGAGAGCCTCCTTAGGTGTTGGTCGAGGCTCTTGGCTATTAAGCCATTGGCCGTGATGACTATCGGTACAATGACTGCCGAGTCCACATCCCACATGTCGACAATCTCGTGAGCTAAGTCAATATACTTGATTTGTTTATCTTTCTCAGCTTTCACGAGGTTGTCGTCAAGAGGGACCGTGATATCAACAATCACTGCGCGGCGCTCTGAACGATCTATCACCACTATGTCAGGTTTATTGAAAACAACAGTCCTGTCAGTGATGATGGATCGGTCCCAGTACAGTGTGGCATGACTATTTTCAAGAACTGGGTCGGGCACATACTGGTAGTACGGTACTTATTATTATTATTATTATCGTGTCGACATGAGCTCGTGCCGTGGGAAAAAAATTAGCCAGTCAGCAAATTGATAGCTGGGCTGACTACCCAGGGTGCACCGGACGATCAATTAAACATCGTCACTCGTGGAGGCTCTTTTAATGCACCCTTAATGCAATTCAATCTTTTAATCCTCTATTTTCTATTGCTATAGCGAACTTGAACTTTTTAGTGGACTGCTAATTAAACATTCCGTATGGTATATCGCGTTTAAAACCATAAATGTTAAAATGTGCTTAAAAACAAATTATAAATTTTCAATTTGATTTGGCAAATGAAACGATATTTTTGGCGTTGACTGTACCTGTATTAGAATTTTCACTGGTATTTGACTATGACTACGAGACTTTTCACGCACGAATAAATGAAAAGAATGTTTTGATTAAACTTGAGGTTTCGACCAAGTTGCATTAGCCATGGTCACTAAACGTTGGCCGAAATGTCAAGGGTATTCAAAAATAATGTTGTTTTGATCAAAGACTTAGTATGTTTTGATATACTTGTGCGCGAAAAGTCCGGTAGTCGTAGTTTAATATGAAGAATTTTCGATTAAACTTTACATGTTAATCATGTGTCAAGTAAGAATGTCGGAAAAATTTAAGCAATCTTTTAATCCTCTATTTTCTATTACTAAAGCAAACTTGATGTTTTTATTAAACATTCCGCGTGGTGCCGGACGTAAAGTATTGCACCGCCATATATCTTCTCATGGGTATCGTAAAAGGCGACTAAGGGATTCACCAGAGGATAGGCAGCAGTTCTCTGAATACTTAACCAACCAACTGCGATCGCCAACCCGCCTGCCAAGCATGGCGATTATGGCATATCCCCCCTTTATTGGGAGAGGCCTTTGTCCAGCAGTGGACGTCTTTCGGTTGAAATGAATTAATGAATTAAAGATTCGTAATAATGACTTTTATCCTTGTTCACGACCATTTTGGTAGTAATCTTTAAGAAAATCTTCAAGAACCTCCAAGAATAACTGCACTAAATCTTAAAAATACACAATTTATTCAACACAACAAGACAGCGGAAGTAAAGCCACGTCACTTTAAGTAGGCTAAGTAAAGCCACGTCACTTTAAGTAGGCTAAGTAAAGCCACGTCACTTTAAGTAGGCTAAGTAAAGCCACGTCACTTTAAGTAGGCTAAGTCCGATACGAACTTTGCAAATGTCCTAAAATCACTTACCATACAATGATATTTAAAAGTCTGATATGTTATACCCTAAAAAAACAAACGATAAAAATGTTCCGTCCGCAGCGGCAGCACACATACCTATACAACTAGTACAAAATAAGTAAGTTACTTTCACGTCATAATTGGTACACTTTCTGTACACACACAACGGAATTTAAGGTTTTTTTTATAGGGCATGCTCAGTGCATTGCTTGATGTGGACTAATAACAAAACGTCCCAAGTAGGATGTTTTCGAGTCTTCAAATTACGCGCGCTAATAACATATCTGTACATTTAAATATCATTGTTATCATAGCGTTGCAGCCCGTATGCAACGAGTAACGTGCCGCCATTTGCATTGCAAATTACCTACGGGTGCGCTTCGCGGTTTCATACTTAAATTCGTTCGTTTGGTATACAGTCTTGTACGGTAATAAATATGAATGTTACTTGACCCTTTTGAAATTCAAGCATGTGAATATTTTAGCGATTGCTGTTTATATAATATGAGTAGTAATTGGTACTGTGTAAAAATAATAAGGTACCTCAGTAAAAAGTACCTTCGACAAAGATGTCAATCGGCGAATCCGACTCGGTTGGGCAGCGTTCGGGAAGCTACGCAATGTCTTTTCGTCCAAAATACCACAGTGTCTCAAGACGAAAATCTTTGACCAATGTGTGTTGCCAGTAATTACTCATGGTACTGAAACGTATTCGCTCACAAAGGAGGCCCTTTGTGAGCGAATACGTTTCAGTACCGTGTACCGTTATCAGGCGATAAGAAGACTCAAAGTCACTAAAAGGGCAATGGAGAGGGCTATACTCGGAGTGTCCCTGCGTGATCGAATCAGAAATGAGGAGATTTGCAGGAGAACGAAAGTAACCGTCATAGCTCTAAGAATGGCCAAACATAAGTGGCAGTGGGCGGGGCAGATTGCTCGCAGAACCGCGACCGCGTACTGTAAGGCGCAGTGTGGGTAGACCCTGCCAAGGTGGACCGACGACCTGGTGAAGGTTGCGGGAATCCGCTGGATGCGGAAAGCACAGGACCGGTCGTTGTGGCGATGTTTGGGGGAGACTTACGTCGAGCAGTGGACGTCTTTCGGCTGAAATAATGATGATGATGATGATGAAGTAGTTCAATACCACCGCTTACTGTAGCCACGGCTGTTAGAAAACAGTACTGCTCAGTGACTCTATGCATTAGATAATTTTCTATACCTACGTATACATAACTGAAAACATTGACTTGTTAGCTGCTGTGTATTCGCTAATCTTAGGAACCACTGAACCGATTGATGGGTTTTCCCTATGAACGTATTTCCGGACGCGTTTTCTGAACGACTGCAAACCTTTAAGGCAATCTTTAGAATGTATTGTAGGTATAGATGTATGTAGCTTGATGAGGCCGGGCCTTATTTATTTACAGAGCTCTTCGTATAAAATAGCTATAAACTTGAAAAATACAATTTACGATTACCTACAAGACTATACAAGACTCATGACCATTTAAGATAGTTTGATTCTTATACATGTCTTTGAGGAGTAAAGTTGAATATACTTGCTTTATTAAAAAAAGTTAAACACAAACTATGAAGTACTACTTCATCTACTACTATATAACTATGAAGTACTACTTCATCAATTTATTAGTTACTAGCGGTCCCGACAGACGTTGTCCTGTCTCTTCCTAGAACTCGATCGCAGCGCCACTTTGCGGGTCCAATTGTGATTCTGAACCATCCAGGGGGGTCCCTGGATGGTTCCATGGTCCCTGGACTCAAACACACACAAAAAATGACATCAAAATCGGTCCAGCCGTTTAGTAGGACTTCAGTGACATTCACACGTGCATAAGAATTATATTATTTTCAGATATTTTAATAGTTATTCTGCTATTCGGGGCGGAGACGAATCCAACAAATCAGAGATCATTAAAATCGGTCCAGCCGTTCTTAGTTATTATATATTAAGATTACCGTATATACCGCATGTAAAATAATTATGTCATTGGATTTTGCAGTTTTAAATTAGAATTAAACTATGCTATTTAATAATTTTTCTAGTAAGAAACATTTTTTGTCCTGTGAACAGAAAAGTAAAATAACATTTCAAGGTATCTTTTTTTACGAATTCATAGTTGCCTAAAAATGGTTTCTCCTCCGTGTTACGTTCACTCAGTTGAATGTTTGTAAGTATGTTTGTTAGTCAATCAAGCATAAACGGCTGAACAAGTTTGGACGAAACTTAACAGAGAGACAGCCAGAACACCGGAAAAGCATACAATGTGTTATTGAAATAACTGAAAACCTTTTAACGGGTCATTGTACTCATCAGTATGAACAACTTTTACTATGGGACCGTGAGGCGTCGGGCGTCCACCAACGCTACATTTTTTAGGGTTCCGTACCCAAAGAGTGCCATATGGGACCCGATTACTCTAGCTACGCTATCTGTCCATCCGTCCGTCCGTTTGTATGTCACAGGGCTGTATCTTTTGAACAGTAATAAGTAACCAATTGGAATTTTCATAGAATATGTGTTGTTATGACTTTTATCACGACAAATACTAAAAATAATAAAAAGTAAAAAACCAAAGGGGTCTTCATACAAGAATCCTCGAAAAACTTGAATTTTTTTCAACGTTTTTGTTCCTGCTCTATCTTCAAAACGTTAATAATTACCAACGTCTAGCTTGGTCTGATTATAGTGAATACTATGTTATTTAGCAAAAAATACAAAAAAATAGGGCAAACCCAGACATGTGTGGTGGTACCTGCGTAAGAATGAGATGCAAATATTCAAATTTCGCGCACGTAGTGTTGATATCTTTTGATGAACTCTCATGAATTAAAGCAGTTTCTAAGGGGTATCAGGTCGATGGGTGGTACAGAACCCTAACTGAATGAATCCGAATCGGCTGGCAGCTGGCAACGCCGCGCGCTCCTGTAAAACGTTGCCAAACATTTTAAGCGTCACGTTGCTGCGCCTCAATTTTTCCCTATAGTAAATACATGGCAAAATATACTTTTCATTGACATAACGTGCGAACAATATGTATCTCTTCATTACACAACATACCTCTAAAATACACTCTCACTTATAGCTACTGAAGACCATCATTTTCAACCTATTTCTAAAGGCTTCATTTGCACCTTCAGGCTTCGCGATCATTACGGTAAATGACTAGTATTAATTACGGTCATGGGGCCAGTTTGCTGTAGCCCCCCGTAATTGAGGGCATTTGTTACAAACTTCAGACCATACTTTGTAGGCACCACAAGAGTGAAAGATAAAATGTTCAATGTAACGAGGTTCATTTTTAATGCAGTAAGAAAATATGTATTTGGGATGTTTTCGTACAAATTTTGAAAAAAAAAAGGTACGTGTTATAGTAGTACATTATTACACCGAAATCTTGTGGCTATGGCATTAAGACTGCCTTTGTAGCCAACAAAGGCGGCCTTAACGCCATTGGCGTTCCCTACTAGACAACCTTAGGGAAATTCAGAAACAAAAAATAAGGTAGATGCACCAGTAAAATAAGGTTAGAACTACGGACTAACTTATCTACTACTATTATAAAATTGTTAAATATCAGTTGTCTGTTTGTTTGTTTGTTTGTTCCAGCATCACGGTAAAACTACTGGACCGATTTTGATGTTTTTTTTTGTTTGAAAGCTGATGATCCGAGTTAAAAACTGGTATGGGTTTTGAGAAAGAAAGAAAGAAAGAAAAAAAGAAAAAAAATAATTCGTGGGTTGCGTACTCACCCGACAGATCGAAGCTTCTATGCATTTGCACGAGCGGATAGTAATGTACGATGGAGTGGAGTGGAGTGGACAGGGGATGGGACTGGGGATGGGACTGGGGACGGGACAGGGGACGGGACTGGGGACGGGACAGGGGACGGGACAAGGGACGGAACATGGGACGGGAAATGGGACGGGATATGGGACAGGACAGTGGGACGGCACATGGGACTGGACATAGGATGGGACATGGGACAGGACATGGGACATGGGACGGGACGATAGTGATATAGTGAGACAGTGGGACAGGATATGGGACATAGGACGATAGTGATATAGTGAGACAGTGGGAAAGTGGGACAGTGGGACAGTGGGACAGTGGGGCAGCGGGGCAGCCGGGCAGTGGGGCAGTGAGACAGTGGGGCGGTGGGGTAGTGGGGCAGTGGGGCAACGGGGCAGTGGGACAGTGGGACAGTGGGGCAGCGGGGCAGCGAGGCAGTGGGGCAAAACGTTAAATATTGAAAATAGGAAAATTTCCAATTTTCAATATTTAACGTACTTTCCGTTCACGTAGTATTAAAATAGGAAGATTGATCCTAATCATGAGAGCGGGTCTAAGTAATGATAGGACGGGAGTCATCTGCGGTAATCCACCCTAAAGCAATGATTCAGTAGTACCTACTTGTCATAATGATATACGGGAGTACTCAGATGCACTTGTGACCAACACGTGAGGTTCGTCATTATAGCAGTAGTAGAGGAAGGCAAGCATTAACCGACAGATCTACAACATCTGGTTAAATGACGTACGTAATAGTACTATTCTATAAGAATCTACTCTTACTATAATATTATTACCATGGGAATACTGAAATAGCGTGAAAAACATCTGCTGTTCCCTAAAAATGATGATTTACGGTTAAAGGGGTAATTTATCTGACTTGAGACATTTTTCAAAAAAGTTGTAAATTTTGTATTAATGGGAACATATTCCGAATATTATGATCTATTATTAAACAGTTTAATATTAAAAGATAACTGACTGATAACCAGGACGTTAAAATACCGCTTCTTAGCACTTAACCAACGTGGCGGCGGGGAAAAAAGGTTATTTTTAGTCTAATAAATGAAAATTCTACAAAATTTTATACCTATGTCATGAATAAAACTATCATATTACACCTCTATTACTGAGATCCACGATGCCAAAAAGTAGCTTAAAACGCAGATTTCTTGCGATTTTTGTAAAACGGCTCTTAAAAGTTAGTCTGATAGTGCTAAAATTGTTCCTAACTCCATCCCACTAGAAGAAAAGTCATCAAAGAACTTAGTAATACCCTAATGGATACTGTAAAGCCAAAGTAGCCCATTGCTTAAAGGACAATCGTCACATTCAGAAACTCTTTCCTACAAACGCTTAATCGCACGTCACATAAAAAGTGTAACAATAAAAATAAATGGCCTGTTCGATTCCCTGTTAGGCAGATTTATTGGTCGTAAACTGACGTGAACAATGGCTTATTAGAGGACAATCGATTTGTTGCGTTTAAGATACAATTGTTGTTTAACTATATGAAAGTATTGAGTACATTAAGGGTTCATTGTACTCATCAGTATGAACAACTTTTACTATGGGACCAAAACTAAACTCACGAAAAAAAAACAGCTTTTCCCTAATCGAAAAAATTTTAGGAAAAGCCGATTGTTTTCGCGATTTCAGTTTTGGTCCCATAGTAAAAGTTATTCATACTGTTGAGTAAAATTACCCCTTAAGAGGTTTTCAGTTATTTCAGTAACACATTGTATAAGTATTTATTTTGTAGAGAGCTCATTCAGGGCATAGCATAGAACAACTTTTATAAGGGGTCAAACACTGAAATCGCGAAAAATTTGCTGATTCCTTACATTTTGAAATGTAGGGAACAGCTGATTTTCTTTTTTTTATTTCAGGGTTGACACCCAGGGTTGGTAATAAAAGTGGCAAAGGTGCTTGAACTTGTCGCCGTGTACAGGTGTCTTTCAGGACACCAGTGCACGAACCGTTTGATTTATTATTAGTGCTGTTTTGGACGCAGAGTCACTAAAATTGTATTTTGCAGCAATATGCAGTAGAATTTTTTAGTTGGGCGTGATTGCGTCTTTTTGGGTTGGTGGCGGAAAACCGGTGACATGCATTCCAGGACTAAAAGACAGTAGATAACATTTCTGTTACCTTATTATTTAGATTTCTATGGTTGAACCCGTAGTAAAAGTTGTTTGATAGTTGACTCACAGAATGAGCTTTTCAAATATGGCCACGCATTTCTGATAAACTTTGTATAAAATGTGGGGTAAATTCCAGGCTATTGACAAGCAGAAACATTATCACTAGCTCTAAATTAATGAACAAGTACACTGTAGTGTTGCATAAAAATCGACTATCGTTCTATCGATATTCCCTCCCCGAAATCAGTCATACTATCGATAGGCTTATCTATAGTACCGATTGACAGGTATCCAACAATATATTATCGATTAATATCGATAGTTCGATAGTATTGTTTGATTTCAAACAATCGATACTATCGATAGTATTGTTGGATACCCTCTGATCGATACTATCGATATTATGATTGATTGGGGGTTTTTCGATACTATCGATACACAATCGATAGTCTATCAATTTTCAGGCAACACTAGTACATGGGCAAAGCTATTTGAAAATGGGCAGTATCTCCGTTATAAGATAAACGATTCTAAATTCGGTTCGATGCTAAAGCTACTGATGTTTTCAAAAAGCAATCAATACCTATGCAATGATACACAATCATCATCATCATCATTTCAGCCGAAAGACGTCCATTTCTGGATATAGGCCTCCCCCAAGCATCGCCACAACGACCAGTCCTGCGCTTTCCCGCGACCTTCACCAGGTCGCCGGTCCACCTTGTGGGGGGCCCGCGCTGCGCCTTCCAATACGCGGTCGCGTCGTCACTCCAAAACTTTACTGCCCCATCGGCCATCCATTCTGCGAGCAATGTGCCCCGCCCACTGTCATTAAAGTTTAGCAATTCTTCGGGCTATGTAGGTTACTTTTTTTCTCCTGCAAATCTCCTCATTTCTGATAAGATCACGCAGGGACCTCTCCGACTCCGAGCATAGCTCTCTCAACACAGTAAAAACACAAAAATTTATAAAATTATGCAATATCACACTCATTCAACTCACATTCGGGAATTGCCTGCACTTTTAGCTTCATTACGCAAAGCCGAGGCCACTCAAACTCGGAATAAACGTCAGTCAAAGAGTTTTTGTTCCGATGTGGAAAATTACCCCATAACGGTAGAACTCACTTTTTTTAGTATCATTCAATCATACTGTTTGACAGGTAAATTTATGATTACATTTTTGTAATAGTAAAGGCCTAGCCTATGCCCGCGACGTTTTCCGATAAAAATAATCCGGTGGTCTTCAAGGCTCGAAAGAATAGGTTTTCCTGGGCAAGCGTGCACCATCGTCAACCGCATCATCACTTAATATCATTTGAGGTGGTGGTCAGACGCAAGCCCATTAGGTATAAAAAATCCACTTTCCTTACATACAGAAGAGACAGAGCCTACAGTAGCATTGTGGATGTTACAGCGTGTACGTCATTCCTCTTAACTAAAGTCAGGGACTGGAAGGTGCATCCGGACCTTGTATTGCTATCAGACCACAGAGCTATAACATATAACATCCCTCAAAGCGAGAATAGTAGCGAAGAGATTCCGAAAAGAACCACTCGTAAGTTCAAGTCTGCAAAGGCCAACTGGAGTAGGTTTGACGAGGTTTTGGGAAAAGAAATTGCTGCTAAAAACTTACTCCAACAGCACATTGAGCAAGCAAGGTCACCGGAGGAGCTGGATCGTTTGGTAGTGGCCCTTACTGAGGCGGTAACAGCCAAGCAAGAAGCAACAACATGTAGCGAGTCCATGCCTCTGGTTAAGGGACCGGCCCGAAAGAAGCAGACGCCGTGGTGGAATGAGGCACTGAGTGATAAGATTTTTTTTTTATAACTACTTGAAATTAACTAGGTTTCACTTTTCTACATCTCGAAGCCTTTAATATATAATCATCGTTATAGGGAGTCACTGGAGTAGTTGCAAACTGAGCTGTGCAACACTTCCTTCAATTATATTTAATGGCATGGTCATCCCACTCAGCCCTAGTGTCAAAGACCTTGGTTTGCATATTGACACCACCTTAAGCTGGCAAAACCAAGTGGCGAGTGTCAGCCAGAGAGTTACGGGAACATTACGGTCGCTCTATCGCCTGAAAAACTTCCTCCCACCAAATACTAAAACAAAGCTTGTACAAGCCTTGATTTTCCCAATTGTTGACTATGGTGATGTGTGCTACTTTGACCTGAATGCAGTTCTTCTCAACAAACTTGACCGGCTTCTTAACAACTGCATTCGATTCGTTTTTAATCTTCGTAAATATGACCATGTGTCTGAGTATCGTTTGCTTCTAAAATGGTTGCCTATCCGCCAACGTAGGCATATGAGGGCATTAACTACTCTATTCTCTTTACTTTTCTCTCCCAATTCTCCTTCTTACTTAACTTCTCATTTTCAGTATCTATGTACAAGTCATACTAAATATCTCCGCTCCACTAATAATCGTCTTCTCCAATGTCCTTCTCACCGCTCTGACTTCGTTCACTCTACATTCTTCGTGCAATCTATCCTATTATGGAATGCGCTTCCTCAGGAAATCAGGATGGCTAACAGTCGGCTCGCCTTTAAAAATAAGTTAAGGAAATATTTCCGTGAAAACAATTTAGCAGATTCAGCTCGAATTTGAATTATCTTGATGTTATATATTTATAGTTATATACCAGGCCCCTCAGAAAGTATTGCGAAAAAAAGTTTTTATATATGGGAGACTGGCCAGTTATAATGTTTTTCGAAAATATGATTATTTATAAGTAAAAATAAGTAAGTTCCAATTTCAAAATTTCCCTCCACATTTTTTGCGAGTTAATTCAAAGTATTGTGTCTCACTGAAATATGGATCTGCGCCGGGAACATTTTAGAGCTATGATTTTATACGATTTCAAGTGTCGCCTGAAACCGGATGAATCGTACGATAGACTTCAAATGGCATTCATGGATGAAGGCCCTTCCAAGGCAACCGTGTATCGTTGGTATAACGAATTCAAGTGCGGTCGACCAACTTTGGGGGATGACGAAAGAAGCGGTCGCCCTTTGACGGCTGTTACCGAAGAAAACGTGCTAGCAGTGAAAATTTTAATCCAAGACAATAGGCGAATTACATATCAGGAGATTCAACACATATTGAAGATTGGATCGGGAAGCGTTCACGAGATTCTACACAGCCATCTTCGCGTGAGGAGGATAGTATCACGCTGGGTGCCGCACAACCTCACCGATGCTCAGAAGCAGGCCCGGGTGGAATGGTGCCGTGATATGCTTAACAAATTTGAAGCAGGCTCGTCTCGGCGTGTTTACGACATCGTTACAGGTGATGAGTCCTGGATTTATCAATACGACCCAGAAACCAAGCGCCAGTCGACTGTTTGGGTGTTTCAAAATGAGCCAACGCCTACCAAAGTGAAGCGATCTAGAAGCGGGGGTAAGATTTTGATCGCTAGCTTTTTTAATTTGACTGGCCACTTGGTATCAATTCCCTTACGGGATCAAAGAAGCATTAATGCCGAATGGTATACTACCAAATGTTTGCCAGAAGTTTTCTCTGTTATAAGCAACAAGCGACCAAACACAGGGCTCCGCGGGCTACTGCTCCACCACGACAATGCACCTGCGCACACCGCACTCAAAACGAGGGACTTCCTGGACAGCACGCCAGTCAAACTCCTGGGTCACCCTCCTTACAGCCCTGATCTAGCACCGTGTGACTTCTTTTTATTCCCAAAAATAAAAAATCAGCTCAAAGGGATACAATTTTCGTCGCCGGAAGATGCGCTGGCTGCGTTCGAGCAGGCTGTAAACGAGGTGTCTGCGGCGGACTGGAAAAAGTGTTTTGAAAACTGGTTAAGGCGCATGAATCTTTGTATAGAGGCTGGTGGAAAGTACTTTGAAAAGATTTGATAAAAATATATGTACGTATAGAACAATTTTTTTTAGTTTCGCAAAACTTTCTGAGTGTCCCACGTATGTAGGTATGTATAATATATATATTTTATTATATGTATAATGTACATATGTATTTATCCATTTTTTTTATTTTTTATTATATGTAATTATAAGTCCGTAGTACGAAACATATTTTACTACTTTACTGGTGCATCTACCCTATTCTTTGTCTCTGCATTACCCTAAGGTTGTCTGGTAGAGAACGCCTATGGCGTTAAGACCGCCTTTGTACCCTGTTGTGCATAAAGAATTAAATAAATAAATAAATAAATAAATATAAGTTTAACAAATTTCCTTTTATACTTTTTGTTGAGAACACCGCCGCATCGATCTACAGCCCAATAGACGCCTATGTTAAATATAATGCATACAATAAATTCTGTCAACTACAACTAGCTGAGGCACTGTGAGTTTATACCAAGGCGGCTATTGGCTAATCACTAACGCGGAAGTTTTGTCGGCGTACACTAGTGGTGGAAACTGATTTTAAATTTTCAAGTGGCAACCTACATCAGACTTATTATTCCGATGTGTTGACAAACATCGGTCGCTTATTATGAAGCATCTGTACGTTGTATCGTCGTTGGTTGAGAACCACACACTATACCAGATATTAAAAATTCGTTTTATTATTTAGGTAAGCCGATTTTCTATGAATCGATATCGAACAAATAACTTTATGATAAATTCCTTTTTAAAAAGAAAATGTCTGATAATCTCCCAAATCGCACTTAACAGACTTTTCTTCCGTAAAAAATCTTTCCAAAGATATTATTCCGAAGAGTTTACTCATAATTCTGTGTAATTAAGCTCTCCAAACTTCGAGCAGAAAAATAATGATCAAATAAAAATTATCTACGTTCTCTCTCCACGGTGGGAAAAAAACACTTTGCAGGCGTTTTTTTTCGTACAAATTAACGTTTCGGTATATCATGTAGGTCGTTACGTTGTCACGGAGAAAATAATGAACCTTAAATATACACCTTGTTAGGAAGTTTAGAAAGCTGGAATTCTCAATTCAGAAACCGGCCGATAAACAACGTGGATATGACAATACGACAATAAATTAAAAAACGGTTATTATTAGTCTGTAGAAACATTTTAAACACATACATAATAAAACAAAGTTTAACTGGATTAAATCGCGTATATTATTTAAATGTGTAGTGATCGCGAAAACCTAAGATATTATTACACATAAATAAGTTGATTATCGATAAGATAGATAGTGGTGTCGATTCTCTTGTTCACGAACTAAACTTATTTTAAACTATCGCTCTCTTTTACTAATAGTAGATACAAGAAAGGGATGGCAACAATTTTATAATTGTCAAATTAGTTTACGTGTTACATTTCATTGTAATTTTTTTGCATCTAAATTCATTCGATAAATCTGCTGTATCTAAAATTTAATTTGATAAGTATAATTTGGATATCCAGTCTGACGCCTCAACTACGGGATGGGGTGTAGCCTGTGTGGGTAAAACAGCAAGTGGTAGTTGGAGTCAGGATGAAAGAAATAAACATATTAATAATTTGGAATTGTTGTCGGCTTTCATTAGAAAACTTCCCCAGACGAAGGGTATCCATGAGGATTTCCATTCGTAAACGAAAAAAAAGTACGTTACTTGCTGCGTGTGCGATATCAAAAGATACATTTCAGGATGTACAATGTACATTCTGTCTGCCGTTTCTTACGGCCTTAACAGACGTCTAGATACAATCAACTAAATCAGATGTCAGAATGAAATTGTGTTCCAGATCAGTTGAATCGAAACAGATTTCAATCCAAGATTGAACATTTTAGTATCGGAAAAAGTAGGTCGGGATGTCGACGAAGAACCTAAAAATGAGAATCTATCTCTAATGGCCGAATAGAATGAAATAAAAGACGGTATCTGAGAATAGATTTTGTTCGATTGCTATGGCCGAAAACGATTTTGCCTACACCAAAATAGCAATAATAAAAATGCCTTTGTACTAAATTCCTTTTAATTTATCTCCATAAATGTATTGTTGTATACTCGGAAGAATAAAAAATGGCGGACGCAATCTCACTCAGAAAAGATTGGAGCACTTAGTTTCTTCCTAAGCCCACTATAATTTCGAAAGCATTTTAACACACCAGCTGCCGAATTTCGTAACTCGCTCGCGATCGCAATCATCTGGATTTCAATGTTCATTGCTTCGTGTGTTTTGAAAATCCGTGTTATCGGCAACTACGTACCACGCAATGAATGTTGCTTTAATTTCAAAATAAAAGCTAATGTCAAAGTGAATGCATTACACAATTGCCCCACTGATTTATACTGTTATTTTATTTGTGACACTAGAACAATGACTACCGTCACACTAGATTTTTTGCATAATCTGGCTTTTTGGCATACTATGGATGTGAATATGCGTGCCGGATCGTTCTTTTAACCGAACCCGCATACTCCATAGTTTGCCACCATAGCATCCATATACTTCACTTATAGTTTAGCGAGATTCCATCCGCCTTTTTTATTCATTCGAGATTTTGTTCGATTGCTATGGTCGAAAACGATTTTGCCTATACCAAAATATCAATGATATAAATGCCTTTGTACTAAATTCCTTTTAATTTATCTCCATGAATGTATCGTTGTGCGCACATAAATACATTAAGAAAATGTAAGGCTTGAAATATTTCAAGGCTTATTTTATTTCTGACACTTTTAGAACCAGAGAGATCTAAATAAAATCAGGAATTTGATATTTGAATAAAACACACACTTTTGTGACGTAAAAAAGGACAAATTCATACTTCGGTCTCTTTTACTGTAACCCCTTTCTCCTTATAAATAAGCCTACGATTTGTCGGATCTTTCTTTACTCAAAATATCAGTTTTTTTTTTTTTTTTTTTCATGTTCGCCATAATTTTATTTTATTATTTACCTATTATTTTTGTCCTCCCGGCCGAATTTCGGTCACGGCGGCAAATCTCAACGGAGACTAGAGACATCTGAGCGGGACATATTATAGTGCACAAGTGTGTTGCTCATTACAACAAGAACAACCGATGCCTGTAACCCATTTCACTTAAACTGTCAGTTTTGATAAATGCCAGTGTAAAATAATTATTATCGATTTTTTTTATGTATCATGGTTATCTAGCATGTTATGATAGCAGTGATAGCCTAGTGGTTGAACGCTTGCCTTCCATGCAGGAGGGTGCGAGTTCGATCTCGGCCCGCACCTCTGACTTTTCGAATTCCTGTGCGGATTTATATTCGATTATCACTTGCTTTAACGGTGAAGGAAAACATCGTGAGGAAACCTGCACATCTGAGAGTGCTCCATACAGTTCTCAATGGTGTGTGTAGTCCGCCAACCCGCACTAGGCCAGCGTGGTGGACTAAGGCCTTAGCCTTCTCGTACCGAGAAGAGGCTCGTGCCCAGCAGTGGGACAGTAATGGGCTGGTTATGTTTTTATGGTTATCTAAGATTTGTAGAAATTATGTAACTCTTGTATGGTTCATCATCATCACCCCCAAGCATCGCCACAACGACCGGTCCTGTGCCTTCCGCATCCAGCGGATTCCCGCGACCTTCACCAGGTCGTCGGTCCACCTTGTGGGGGGCCTACCCACGCTGCGCCTTCCAGTACGCGGTCGCACGTCCAGAACTTTACTGCCCCATCGGCCATCCGTTCTGCGAGCAATGTGCCCCGCCCACTGCCACTTAAGTTTGGCAATTCTTCGGGCTATGTCGGTTACTTTCGTTCTCCTGCGAATCTCCTCATTTCTGATTCGATCACGCAGGGACACTCCGAGCATAGCCCTCTCCATTGCCCTTTGAGTGACTTTGAGCCTTCTTATCAGGCCCATTGTGAGCGACCACGTTTCAGTACCGTAAGTAATTACTGGCAACACACACTGGTCAAAGACTTTCGTCTTGAGACACTGCGGTATTTTGGACGAGAAGATATTGCGTAGCTTCCCGAACGCTGCCCAACCGAGTCGGATTCGACGATTGACCTCTTTCTTGAAGTTGGACTTACCTAGCTGGACAGTTTGTCCTAGGTATACATAATCGTCAACAACTTCGAGTGTAGATTCTCCGATGCTTACGGGAATGGGTGCTATATGGGAATTCGACATAACCTTTGTCTTGTCCATGTTCATTTTAAGACCCACTCTATCGGAAGCTCTACTGAGGTCATCGAGCATTGTACCGAGGTCCTCCATGGTCTCAGCCATGACTACTATGTCGTCGGCAAACCGAAGGTGAGTGATGTACTCGCCGTTTATGTTAATGCCTAGCCCATTCCAGTCCAGAACCTTGAAGACATCCTCCAATGCAGCAGTGAACAGTTTCGGAGAGATCACATCTCCCTGTCTCACACCTCGCTGCAGAAGGATAGGTTTCGAGGCTTGGTCCTGTAATCGGACTGACATAGTGGCGTTTTCATACAAAGACTTTAACACTTTGATGTACCGATAGTCAATCTGGCACCGTTGAAGAGACTGTAGTACCGCCCAAGTCTCGATCGAATCGAAGGCTTTCTCGTAGTCCACAAACGCTAAACAAAGAGGCAAGTTATACTCTTCGGTCTTCTGTATAACCTGACGCAGCGTATGTATGTGGTCTACGGTGCTAAAGCCTTTTCGGAACCCGGCTTGTTCGGGAGGCTGGAAGTCGTTAAACCTGCGCGAAAGACGGTTCGTAATGACTCTCGAAAACAGCTTGTAGACATGGCTCAGAAGTGAGATGGGCCTATAATTCTTCAGTAGAGCATTATCGCCCTTTTTGAAGAAGAGTACCACCACACCTCTGCTCCATGCCTGTGGCGTTCTCCCCTCAAGAATGACGGAATCAAATAACTTCTGAAGGGCCTTAAGGATCGGTTTTCCACCCGCCTTCAGGAGTTCGGCCGTAATTCCGTCATCACCCGGTGCCTTGTTATTTTTGAGCTGCTTTAGAGCCATCCTAATCTCATACAGTATGGTTTACTTGTATGGTTATTTTATAATTTTTAACCCATTTACGCATGCGAAGCGAAATCTAAAGATTTAAATTGTGGAAAGAAAAAATATCTCACAAGCAGGATTCAAACCTGCGACTCCTGGCTCAGCACGCACTGGCGCACTGGCTTTAGCCACTAAGCTACCGTGAACAATGCTCGTGGTATCAAAATTCTCATTCACTCTTTTTTCTTTCCACAATTTAAATCTTGTATGGTTGTCTCTTGTTTACGCAATAAAGAATATTGTATTGTATAATGACCTATTAGTATAAACTAAGAATAAGATTGTATTTGTGGGCGAGAGGGCGGTGCTGCATATTGCATTCAAGCTTGAAGACCTAGTTTTTTGCGGAATTAATACTAAATAGGAATATCATCTTTATCATATTTTCATGTTATAGTTGACAACGCGACATCCGGACGCCGACGCGACAAGACGTCGGGTCATTGCTTGTGCATCTGCATATAAGTATGAGTGTGACGGCCGGATTTGCGACAAGTGAACAGCACTGTACTGAATATGGAAACGTTTTCCATACATATTAATGTAGACTTATGTGTTGTATAAACTAAACTTTAAAATTTATGAATGTATTTTTATCAACAAAGAACAGCTTTACTACATTGTCGGTACTGAAAACCATTTAAACCATTTATTTTGCCACATACACATAAAATATACACATTACATGAAAAGGTAATAGGACAAATTAAAGAGAACACAACATGTATACAACATAATATGTGTAGCAAGGGATCCAGCTAAATATTTTCTGTGCATGTAGGTATGCATAGCACTGATTTTCAGCTGGTCCCTCCTGTCTGTATAACTTAAAAGTCAAAATTACGCGCACAGGAAAAAAAAAAAGTAAATGAAAGAAGACATTTGACATCAAACAACACAATATTATTAATTTTGTAATTTCACTTTTGTTAGATATTAGAATTTAATTTAACTTAATTATGTGTATTGTACAGCATCGTATATTTGTATTGATAGACTTACTAGCTTATTAGATTCATTTGATACATTTAAGTCATATTATATATAAATATACAAAAAACTTCAATATATATTAAGAAAAACCGGCCAAGTGCGAGTCGGAATCACGCAATAAGGTTTCAGTACCATCCATCGACCTGATACCCCATAGAAAATGATTTAATTTACGAGAGTTCATCAAAAGACATCAACGCACCGTGAGCGAAATATGAAATTATGCATCTCTTCCTTACGCAAGTATCACATGTGTCTATGTTTACAGTATTTTTATTACTTGTTTGTAAACTACATAGTATGCACTACTGGCAATAAATTAGTTTCAAATTTTGCAGCAGATGGAGAGACAGACTACGAAATAGGTAAAAAATAAAAGCTTTAAAAAAATTGCATACAATACCTGTGACCACGGCATTTTTTGTGGGTAACGCCATTCGCTTTATGAGTTAAATAATTAAGTCGAAAGTATTTCCCATTACAGTCTATTAACCATCCTAAATTTAGCATAAGGCTGACAGACTCATATAAGTAACGAAACAATTTTTTGATTCCATATTTAGATGCCAAATCACACATTGTTAATGATACGTGCCAAAATTATAATAACAACCGTCGATTACAATATATAAATTCTCTACTCGTAGTTGTTGTCCAATGTTCGTTTAAATTGATATTTAAAAACCGTTTTACGGATACGGTGCAAGTGATGGGCGAAGGGTTAGCCAGTAATAGTTTGAACTTTAAAAACCTAATTCCTTCCCACAGCTAAGTGGCGTGGCACCCCCATCAGTAAAAAAATAATTACTCGCCGAGAACGGGTTTGAACCAAAGACATTTCTATACTGAATAATACCTTTATGGTTTGAACTCTGATCGTCTTGTATAGAAGGCAGGCGTTTAACCACTAGGCTATCAGAAGACGTATATTGATAACTTACTTCTATATTCAAACAAATATGAAAAAATCTTTTTTTTTTTACATGAAACCGCCCTAGTCCCCACCACAGACCACATCATAGCCGGCGACCCAAGCGTAGAGATTTATCATTATCGCCTCGAGACGCAGTATAAAAATCATTCGAGCGCGAAATAGAAGCTGAGATGGACGCGTCTGTGGCCACTAAGGTCACAGGGAATTTTGCCTCTGATGCGAAAGTTGAAAAAAACGTCGCTTCAAAAAGTGGTGCTACTATCACAGATATAGTAAAAAATTAAGACGAAGTGCTGCAAACAATATAGTGAAGCTAAAAAAAACTATGCTCCTTCGTGTAGAACCAGCGCTCACGCGCACACATTTACCTCAAACTGTGCATACCCCTCTCAGTACACATGTCGCGGCATCGTAATACGACGTCTGTGGTCTAGTGGTTTGAGTGTCGGACTGCTGATCATGAGGTCGTGGGTTTGATTCCCACAGGACACAAATATTTATGTGATGAACTTAAGTGTTTGTGTTGGTCTGGGTGTTTCTTATGTATTATAAGTATGTATTTACAAAAAAAAAATTTAAGTATTAAATATTATTATTATTTTATTTTTACATTTTTAAACATTAAAAAAAAAACAAGAAATAAAAAAATTTAAAAATATATTAAAACAGTAGCCCACCGGCATCAGGAACAGGGTCCAAGCTACCGGCGGTCAGGGCCTCAGAGAGAGGAACTTCCTAACGAGACGTGCCGTGTCCAGAAGAACCGCTTTCTGAATCAAGCCCTTGACCCAGCTGCCTAATGAGAGCCTCTGCAGGTGTTGATCGAGGCTCTTTGCCATTATTCCATTGGCTGTAACGACAATCGGCACAATGACTGCTGAGTCAACATCCCACATGGTGACAACCTCATGTGCCAAGTCAAGATATTTTATTTCTTTATTTTATTTATTTTTATATTGTCTAGTACCCATAGCACAAGCTCTGCTTAGTTTGGGACTACATGGTGCCGTGTAAAAATGTTCCAAAATATAGATTACACGTGTTGGCAGACAGAAGAAGTAGGTATGCTGTGTGTATATTCCCTGACCATAATACGTTACCCTAGAGTGGAGAAGGAATAGCTAAAAGATATAAATAAAATTGTGGAAAGAAAAATTGGTTCACGACCAAGATTAGATCCTGATACTTCTGGTCTAGTACACCAGTAAAAATGGTCTAGTAAAAGTAGTTTTAAACTATTTCTAAAGTGAGACTACATACTCGCTCACTAGTACGCTTTTATTTCCCTGAGGGTGCAAATACAGCGCAACAATAAAACTTGTTGTTTTACAAAATAATGCAACTATAAAGTCCAACTATACTTTAACATGTATAGAACGTAATTTATAAGCTTTGTATGAGCAACTAACGCCCATTTTTACACGACTGCCCAAAAAAAAAGGAGTGTAATGTTTTCAGGGTTCATGTATGTATTTATGTATATATTTATAATAGTTTTATCAAATAACTGCCTCGTTGGTCTAGTGGTTGCAGGTGCGACTGTTGAGCGTGGGGTCCTGGGTTCGATTCCCGGGTCGGGTAAAGTGTTATTGGGTTTTTTCATTAGGAAATTCTCAGTAGCAGCCCAGAGTCTGGATTTGTGCCCGGTTAATGGCAATAGGCTCGCCCCCTATTACATGGGACTACTTATAACATAACTGGCGAAATGTGGGTGTGCTATACACCTCTGCCTACCCCTTCGTGGAAATACAGGCGTGATGTTATGTTAAGTTGTACCTACGTAAATTCTAGAATCTATGACAACAACAATAATTTTTCACGAATCAATTTATGCTAATTCGTTTCTTTTTTACTTTAAACAGCTCTATTTGCAAGCCACTTCAAAAATTAAATAAAATCTTTGATAAGTAACCCCTTGCACGCAATTTTTTTTTTTAGGTAAAAATTCGTTCCATTTTGAAATAACACGGCAGATATGAGTTTTCATAGTCATTTATTTGACCGCTTCTTCTTCTTCTTCTTCTTCTGTCGTGTCGACATGAGCTACATTATAATAATTTGACCGCTAAACAGGACAGATATGGATTTCCATACATACGTTGCCAGTCGCTCCTCGCATGTATTTGACCAGTACAACATTTTCGATTTATCTCGAAGAAGGTTGTCAAAATAATATTTGAATTTTCAAGTATGTTTGATATGAGTAAATGATTTAATTTTTGCATTCGATTTGACGCACACAACAACCTAAGACTACAATATTTGTACATAGTACTTTATAATTTTATAAAAAATTAGTTCCATTAATTATTTATTCTCTTTGAAATTAGTGTTGAACACAATTGACAACTAACAACACTGAAAAGAAACAAACTATTGTCTATGGCATAAGGCTAAGTCAGAGATTATCAACTTTAGGTCCGTGGGGCAAGTCTTATTATAGGTTTGTGGGCTAAGTTTAGTCTATCGTAGCTACTACGGCAACCCTATAATATTAAGTTGTTTATGATTGAAGTATTAAGACGCTGACAACACCTAAAAAATCAGACCTCTGCGGTCACTGTCGTTTTGTACAGAGCAGAAAGAGAGGCAACGAGCGGAGGGACGTCGGGTGCGTCGCTCAACTTGAATGAAAATTAACAATATATTATTTTAATAAAAAACTAAAAGCTTATTTGAAAAACAGAAACAACAGTGTTTTAGATTATTGTCTTTCTTAAATGTTTTCTTAATTTCGTTTATAATATTTGGTAAATAATAGAGATTGTTTGCTTTAAAGCATGTTTTAAGAGATTAGTTTACAATTCTTTTCTATCGAGAAAACTTCAAGAAAACGTGTTTTGGGCACAATACTGTTTTAGAAAATACGATTCAGATTAACATACGTGGGACACTCAGAAAGTTTTGCGAAACTAAAAAAAATTGTTCTATACGTACATATATTTTTATCAAATCTTTTCAAAGTACTTTCCACCAGCCTCTATACAAAGATTCATGCGCCTAAACCAGTTTTCAAAACACTTTTTCCAGTCCGCCGCAGACACCTCGTTTACAGCCTGCTCGAACGCAGCCAGCGCATCTTCCGGCGACGAAAATTGTATCCCTTTGAGCTGATTTTTTATTTTTGGGAATAAAAAGAAGTCACACGGTGCTAGATCAGGGCTGTAAGGAGGGTGACCCAGGAGTTTGACTGGCGTGCTGTCCAGGAAGTCCCTCGTTTTGAGTGCGGTGTGCGCAGGTGCATTGTCGTGGTGGAGCAGTAGCCCGCGGAGCCCTGTGTTTGGTCGCTTGTTGCTTATAACAGAGAAAACTTCTGGCAAACATTTGGTAGTATACCATTCGGCATTAATGCTGCTTTGATCCCGTAAGGGAATTGATACCAAGTGGCCAGTCAAATTAAAAAAGCTAGCGATCAAAATCTTACCCCCGCTTCTAGATCGCTTCACTTTGGTAGGCGTTGGCTCATTTTGAAACACTTAAACAGTCGACTGGCGCTTGGTTTCTGGGTCGTATTGATAAATCCAGGACTCATCACCTGTAACGATGTCGTAAACACGCCGAGACGAGCCTGCTTCAAATTTGTTAAGCATATCACGGCACCATTCCACCCGGGCCTGCTTCTGAGCATCGGTGAGGTTGTGCGGCACCCAGCGTGATACTATCCTCCTCACGCGAAGATGGCTGTGTAGAATCTCGTGAACGCTTCCCGATCCAATCTTCAATATGTTTTGAATCTCCTGATATGTAATTCGCCTATTGTCTTGGATTAAATTTTTCACTGCTAGCACGTTTTCTTCGGTAACAGCCGTCAAAGGGCGACCGCTTCTTTCGTCATCCCCCAAAGTTGGTCGACCGCGCTTGAATTCGTTATACCAACGATACACGGTTGCCTTGGAAGGGCCTTCATCCATGAATGCCATTTGAAGTCTATCGTACGATTCATCCGGTTTCAGGCGACACTTGAAATCGTATAAAATCATAGCTCTAAAATGTTCCCGGCGCAGATCCATATTTCAGTGAGACACAATACTTTGAATTAACTCGCAAAAAATGTGGAGGGAAATTTTGAAATTGGAACTTACTTATTTTTACTTATAAATAATCATATTTTCGAAAAACATTATAACTGGCCAGTCTCCCATATATAAAAACTTTTTTTCGCAATACTTTCTGAGGGGCCTGGTATATTTTTTTCACTGCCACAAACTGAATAGATACAGCTAAAAATGTTTTTAAAAGAAGCCTATTTGGGGTGTTTGGCTGTTGTCAGCGTCTTAAGCAAAATCAAAGTCAATGTTGTTTTTTTTTTAATAAATAACAAAACATTATTAATTTTCTTTGCAAGAAACCTTTTGTATTCAGTTTTAACACTTACTTTAAAGTGTTTTACTAGCCATACTTCCGGCTAAGATTGTATTTAATAGGTACCTACATGAAATTCCTTAACAAAAAGTGCGCATTGAAGAACTTTGAAGAAATTAAACAGCTGTTCAGTTATACGTGTTTGTTTTATATCTAGCACTCCTGCATTGCTGAAGACTTAAGATTCAGAGCCAGACTTGGACTTTATTTCTGTAGTTTTGATTTTATTACGGTAGGAAGCAAGACACTTAAATAGAAAGTATTCAAAGAACTCTGTACTTTAACTGCATAAAAAACAGGTAAGAGCTTGTAATATTTTTTATACTAGGCTAGGCTTGCTACCTCACCTGATGCTAAACGATAGTGGACGATAATTTTATTTTTATTTTTTATTCTTCAGGACAACTAACAATTGCGCAATAATGCATAATACAAACAAAAAGATCATAAAAAACTTAGGTAATCACGCAACCAGCACCGTTAACCACAAATTATCTACAATTTTACAAATACAGCAAAAATGATAAATGATACATTGCTTTCCCAGCAAAAATATTTTCACAAGTGCCTTGAAGACCACCAAATATCTATCGGTAAATATAAAAAAATGTAGGAGTAGTAGAGCTTCTTGTGAGAGCTTGTCCTGCGAAGTACTACCACTGTACCTATTTCTGTCACAAAACAGTGATGCTTGCATTGCTGTGTTCTGGAGCGAAGGGTACGCGTGCCGGTGAAATCACAATCACATGAGATTTCCATCTTTAAGTCTCAATTTGGCGAACAAGATTTGCAATACCATTTAAGCAACAGCCTTCTAATCCTAAGGTAATGACAATAATGGGCTGATGATTATGATGATTCAATTCTCAGTTGTATACAGAAATAAATTAAGTTGAATTTCAATTGTTACTAAATTAGTCGCTTCCCCGCTACTCTTTTAGTGTGTGCTAACTCTAGGTTACATATACGTTTATGTATTCATTGAAACGGAATCGGGGAGACGTTACATCTACATGTTGTACAAGTCTCGCTACGTTTTTTTCTTGTAAAGTAATCCGGGCTTCGAAGGTAATCTCAGTTTGTTGATTCTGTGAAGTACGTTACATGTAATCGGTTTAAAGAATCTAAAGAATATGACGTGACAGATGATTAGAGTCTGACCATGCTAAATTTGCCGAGAAATTATGGTAACACGGTAAACAATAACTATCAAAAACCCTCAACTCAGCCTATCGCAGTCCACTGCTGGACATAGGCCTCTCCCAAGTTGCGCCACAATGCTAGGTCCTCTGCCTTCCGCATCCAGTCCCCCCCAGCCACGTTCTTTAAGTCGTCGGTCCACCTGGCAGGGGGGCGCCCTACGCTGCGTTTGCCGATTCGCGGTCTCCACTCAAGGACTCGTCTGCTCCAACGGCCATCGGTCCTTCGACAGACATGGCCAGCCCACTACTACTTCAGCTTACTGATCCTACAAGCTATGTCGGTCACTCCGGTTCTTACCCGGATAATCTCGTTACGGATTTTATCCTTCAAAGAAACTCCAAGCATAGCTCGCTCCATGGCTCGCTGAGCGACTTTGAATTTGTGGACTAGCCCAACTGTCAGTGTCCACGTCTCGGCACCGTAAGTCATGACTGGCAGGATGCACTGGTTGAAGACCTTTGTCTTTAAACTTTGCGGTATAGGCGACGAGAAGACTCGGCGAAGTTTGTCAAAAACCCTGTAATGATCTTATTATTCCAATGCAGAGTTAGTTTTGTCAGACTTACCCCCAGTTTCCGAAAGGCTGACTAACGCAAAAATTAACTAATCAGCTGTCAAATCTCAGGTCAAGCGATGTGATTGGTTGTCAACATTTTTGCCGGCCAATCACAGTAGCTGACATTAGATTTGACAACAGATCAAATTGATCAGCCTTCCAGAAACTGGGGGTAAGTAAGTAAGTACACTAGAATTAAATAACCTATAGCTGACGTCAAGAACAGACGCTCCACAAAGTCTGCAGTGTGTGAACATGCCCTAGACAAACCCAACTTTTTTCTTCAATTTGATAAACCTCAAGTCCTGGCGAAGGAAAACCGATATATACAGTCAACAAATCGGAATAATGACCCACTCAGCCGATAATTCGTATGAAATTGTCAAAACAGTAACATTTTCTTCTTATTAGCATCGTGCTGCAGTTAGGACATTTTGAATATAAGGAAACTGTGGAGGTCTATGCAATTTTGAACTTTGTTATTAAATGCAATAGATTAATAATTGGATAAAAAGTTACGTTTTTGATAAAGCTAGAATTATGTTTTGAATTTCGAATTAACTGTCGTTCCGCATAGTTTACCTATAAAAAAGAAGTTTTTTTTTTTTTTTTAACCTATTTTGTCTCTTTCAATTCCAGAAAAATATTTATCAAATTAAAAGAAATTGGTAAACTAACTGTCACTGCCCAATAAAATTGATAATAAGTTTGTTGCCAGGGAAATATCTTTATGCGAAATTCGACCTAATTGTATTAGAATGTTTGTAAAAAATTAAGCTTATGGTGGGTCATGATTCCGTTTGGTCGAGTGTACCTAGAGGCTATTGAAATGAAAAAATATCCTAATTTTGATAAAGAAAATGGTTGGCAGCTACTACCATCTGTTTGGAACCGAGTTCTAAAAATAATCAAGTCCCAAACAGCACGCAACACTGTAAAAGATAATGACATTGTGAGTGATTACTGCGTGAATCGAAACGATTTTAATTAATTAAAAATTGTACGGTAGATTAAAATACTTTTTAGATTTATCTGTAGAGACTCTTGTCATCTTGGTCTTCCTGTGACAACGAACGCTGTAAAGCTTTCGAAACGTCAGGAAAACCAATTTAAATAATATACGCGATGTAATCCGGTTAAACGTGTTTTGTTATAATAAATAAGTACAGTGCATTGGAATAATAAGATAATTACAAAGATTTTGATAGTCATTGGGGTGTTGCCATAATTCCTATCAAGAGTTAGCGTTGTCAGACTCCAGCGGCCCATGGGGCAATTGTGTAATGCATTCACTTTGACATTAGCTTTCATTTTGAAATTAAAGCAATATTCATTCCGTGGTATGTAGTTGCCGATAACACGGATTGTCAAAACACACGGAGCAATGAATTGACATCCAGATGATTGCGATCGCGAGTGAGTTACACAATTCGGCAGCCGGTCGTAAATCATACATTATTGTATGAATTTGTAAATTGAATGAGGGGTTGTGTGGGGCGTTTTTAAATTTTATAAATTTATATTATAACGAATAAATGACTATGACTAGTCCCTTAAAATATCGCTTTTTTCATTAAAATAATAGTCATTACTCGTAGATAGGTTGCGAGGTGGTAGCCATTCCTTTGCACTTTTGTTTCGCGTTAGAAAATGTTTTCATCACAAAGCTGTTCTAGAATAATTTTTACTTTAATAGTCTCTTAAGACGTCAGGTTCTTTTAGCTTTATATCTTAAAGTATTTTCAGCACAATTTAGCGTAGCGTCCAATAGACGTTTACGTTCAAACCAAGAAGCCAAAAGCAAACTCAAGTCAAGACTAATAATTTTAGAGCTACTCTGAAATATTTTTTTGTTAAGTTAGCTTTTGCTTCAATTTTGATGTTACTGCAAAAGCCCTTGATACATTTGTATAGCTTCGTGTTACGGTAGCTATCGGGAGAACGAGGGGTGGCATATTTTTTTGCATTAACTTGCCCCTAGGTTTTTTTTATTATTCAAGCTTTTATTTAACTCGTTGTGTTAGTATGTAATCAAATCTTGCAAGTAACTTTTGAACCTGTTTCCGTCATCAGAATTGTCTGAAATTTGGCACACATATGTAAATCTAATTATTCTGCAATATATTATGGTGCTTAGGAGCAGATCTGATAATGGAGCCGGAAGGTGGTCTGGTTGCATGACTACCAACAATCGATACTATCCATAGTATCATAACAATAGTTTGATAATATCGATCGTATTGATGGATACCTTCCAATCGATACTACAATTAGTATCGATACTATTGATAGGCCTATCGATAGTATGACTGATTTGAACAGGGGACTATCGATAGATCGATAGTCGATTTTTATGCAACACTACATCAGGTGATTTAACGGTCAAACGCAAGCCCATTAGGAATAAAAATATATATTTATACCTAATTGCGCTCCTTAGCGGTATGCATAATAAAAGTGTTAGCAAAAGTTTGGTGTCAGTCAGTGGTAATATAAACTTCAGTAAGCTAGGCTAACTATACAATACTTAGTTAGTTATTTACTTACTTACGTACTAGTAGTTAGTCAGAGACCAAGAGTATGATGAATCACAAGATTTTACAACCACTCCTTAATAAATAAACAACATACAGACGACAACCCTGCAACTGGTAAGTGGGTACGAACTTACGAACTTAAAACAATAGTTCCTTCGGTCCCACCGCAACGGACTTGCGGATTCAAGACTTTGATATACTTTAGTACGAATGCTTTGTTATATACTTACTAATAGCTGTGTTCAGAGAAACTTGCTGCGGTTATAATCCCTTAGAAACTTTTACTTGGCGTACCCAAGTGGGGTAAAGAATTTATCGCTCTTTTTCCTTTAAGAAACTCAGATGGGTACACATTATTACTTTTATTCTTCAAGCCGACTTTAAGCAGTTTCTTCAAGAGTTTGTTTTAGGAATTTTACGGTCAACCACCTCCTCTTTCAGTCGTGTTCCTCAAAACTGAGGGTTGTGACATCCCCCAGGATCACTTTTTTGTGAATCTTCTTCTATCGTGTTGAAATGAGCTACATTAAGACTTAATAGCTCATGCCGTGGGAAAAAGATGAATCAGTTAACAGGTTGGTAGGAAAGCTGACTGCCCAGGGTGCACCGGCCGATCAATAAAATATCGGCACTCCTGGAGGCTCTTTTAATGTTCTTGTGAATGATGTTCCGCCAACTTTTGCGATCACCTGCAGCTGGACAGCGTCGTGAACCGAGATAGAAATTTTCAAGATTGTCACCTGTATTTCTGGCAATGTGACCGAAGTACTCTAGAACTCTCCGTAAAACGATGGTGGATAGTCCTGCGGTAATTTTTAATTCGCGGTAATTACACAGTCCGAGATAAAATACAGGGGGTTTTATAAGAATGGGACTGGAGGATTCCGAAATTTTAACAATTAGAGAATATAATTTCAATGATGTCTTGTTTCATACGTTTTTGTGTGTACGTACATTATAAATAAATAAATAAAATTCGTCAAAGGATTCATGAGCTCTTTGAAGTAAACAAAAACTGCATATTTAGGTTTTTTTGTAGCTTAGCCGGGAATAGATATTGATCGAGGCTTATGTCCAGCAGTGGACTGCGATAGGCTGAGTTGATGATGATGATGATGAACGGCCGCCAAGAAAAAAAAAATTGGTCATGTACTTATTATGGATGGTCATTCCAATCCGTACTGTCGTTTCAGGGAGATTAAAGAACAAATAAACATACTTTCGCATAATTATTTCTTAGATTTTCAAGATAACTACACATTATTCAACGTAATTACGATGTAATCCGTTAAACTTGTGTTATTATACTTTGGCATTTTTTGATTTAGTATGAAGTAGAATGTTTTCACTACTACAAAATAATTTGAATTCATTGCTCAGTTTCTGGTCCTCGTTATTACAAAACCTTAGCTTTTAATTTGGGCCTATTATGATCGTGGCTCGTTTTTATTCCTTATCCGTTTCGTTTTTAATTAAGACACCACTTTACTTCAGCATTATTAAAAATCATTATTATTCTAATGCGAAGGGAAAAAATAAAAAGGTTCGTTCGCATTTCATCTACCACAAAAGATTATGAATTAAACAAAAATCTTTTAACGTATTTTCTTAACAATGCTTTTGTTTTTCTCTTTTTGATGACTGAAAATTGGAACTGGCCACAATGGAAATCTTGTTCAGCCATTTTAAATTAGATTATACAAATCTACAGAGGACTGTTAAGCCGCGTACGCACTGACGAAAAGAATATGATACCTACGCAACAACTTAGTTTGCATGTGCGTAGTGCGTACCACTAATGAACATCGAACTGAATCTGTGTTCGTCATAAATGTTCGTGGAGATCCAATTTGTATGTTTTATATGGATGGTGTTCAAAAAACTTTGATAAACGTTACGTAACAACACTACTACGTTACTTTCATCCACTTACAACGGTGGACCCATAGCTACTGAGATATAGTACATGGTGGTTGTGAGTGAACTCGAGTCAAACAGTATTTGTGTTCACTTTGCTAATTTGCATCCATACGTCATCATCATATAGCAAAACAGTTTGGGGGATATGCCATAATCGCCACGCTTGGCAGGCGGATTGGCGATCAGAGTTGGTTGGTTAAATACTTAGAGAACGCTGCTGCTACTGCCCGTCCTCTGGTGAATCCCTTATTCGCCTTTTACTACACCCATGAGAACATTAAAGGTGGTGCAATTCTTTACGTCCGGCACCAGACGGAACATTGAACCCAAAAACCGGATCTGATCAAAAAATTCTAAGTAGGTATGTGTTTGAACTTAGTAAACCATATGTAACCCGTATGCCCAAAGAATTACCAAACTTAAGTGGCAGTGGGTGGGGCACATTGCTCGTATAGCGGATGGCCGATGGGGCAGTAAAGTTCTGGAGTGGCGACCGAGTACCCGAGTAAGGCGCAACGTAAGCCACAAGGTGGACCGACGACCTGGTGAAGGTCGCGGGAATGCACTGCATGCGGAAAGCGCAAGACCAGTCGTTGTGACAATGCTTGGGGAGGCCTATGTCCAGCAGTGAACGTCTTTCGGCTGAAATGATGATTATGATGGATGATGATATCATATGTAGTCAGCAACAGCAAAAAAAATCCCGGCAACAGATGCACTGTAAACTAATGTTATAATACTTTAACTATCTATTTGATTGTTTGTTTTTCGGGCAAGACGGAAAAACAACTGGACTGATTTGGATGAAATCTGACACACAGATAGACCATGTCCTGGATTAAAATCAAAAATCGTATCATAGCCGTCTAGATTGCGATCAAGAGCAGATCTATATCTCATAAAAAATATCTTTTTATTTTTCATACCACTGCCCGGAGTGAATCCGAAAGTTTAGGCTAGTTTAATATGCAATTGATATTCCAACCGCACTGATCAGCGAAGCTAATGGGTAGGCGACCAGTGAGTGCCAGTACGAACCAGTTTTTAAACCAGGACCACGCCAAACCAGAATCTTTCCTCTTAATATCAATGATATTTAAAAGTACAGATATGTTTATAATAAAACAAGTTTAACCGGAAAGCTTTCGAAACGTCAGGTTACCAATTTAAATAATATACGCGATATAATCTGGTTAAACTTGTTTTATTATAATGTGTAGTGATCGCGAAAACCTAAGAAATTATTACAGATATGTTACTTGCGCTGGCAATCTGAAGACTCGAAAACGTCAATTTTTCTATTAATCTGCGTCAAGTAAGGTGCCAAGCATGACCGGTAACAAAAAACAATATACTAAAATGCCGTCGTGTGTGTACAGAAAGTGTTCCAATTATGACGCGAAAGTAACTTGAAGTAACCACCTTACTTACTTTGTACGAGTTTATGTGTATTACGCTGCCACTGCGTACGGCACATTTTTTCCGTCTGTTTTGTTAGGGTATGACATATCTATTCTTTAAAACATCATTGCTTTATTTAAAAAAACTTGGTTAATACATGTGTTTTTTTCTGTTTTGAATTTAGGCTCAGATAAAATCACAAAAAAAGAAAAAAAAAATCACGTAAGAAAAATTCAACCCACGGCAATAAGAGAGTTAAATCGTATTTCTACAAAAATAAAATTTTGCAGAAAAGCAATAACATTCTTACTGAATTAGAAAATATTGCTTTGTACGAAGTTAATATTTCCACTCGCGGTATTTTCAACGTATTTGCTTGATGCTATTTCAGATGTTTCGACGGCTTCGGTTAAGCTCACATTCTAAGAATACGAGAAAATATGAACGTTAAGCTACTTAAATATTTAATTTATAATATTTTTGTTGCCGCTGCTCGAATACGTCCAGTAAAAAAGGATTCCTTTTGGTGGTAATAAACCTAGTGGAATGTAATTATTGATTGGGATATTGGTTGGAAGAGAACTGATAATGCTGCGATGAAAAAAAAAAATGCAGTCACCACATTATGTAGCCGGGCCTACTGCCACAATGGGGTAATTGACCGTAGTTAAACGGAAAGGATCCAACCCACACCATGGCCAAAAATGAGTTATGTTTACTAAAATTTCAATTTCAATTTCAATCGTTTATTGCGAATATAGGTAAGGTATATAGGTGTTACATGAATAATAATGAATATTGTCATAAAAACAATCTTTGTGCAGCTATATTCTGCCATTTAGCATGCAACAGGAAATACACAATTCTACGCCAAGCTATTAACTGAAGCGTCTAAAGCAATAAAGCATAATATATATGTCCAGAAAACACTCTTTGTGGTTAAAACTTTAATATCACGAAAACAATCCAAGTAAGTGGAGCAGACGAGCCCTTGAGTGGAGACCGCGAATCGGCAAACGCAGCGTAGGGCGCCCCCCTGCCAGGTGGACCGACGACCTAAAGAACGTGGCTGGGGGGGACTGGATGCGGAAGGTAGAAGACCGAGCGTTGTGGCGCAACTTGGGAGAGGCCTATGTCCAGCAGTGGACTGCGATAGGCTGAGTTGATTGATTGAATCCAAGTAAAATTCAAACGCAACATGAAGGTTACGAGCTACCAAACCACATGTATAGCAGGTCGTAATTTTTTTATAAACGTATGCCATTACTAAGAAAATCATATTTACGAAAATAATCCAAATCACATATTACTTAAACAATCCAAACTACTTGGATAATTGTTAGTCTAAATATATAATTAATTTAAACTATTTATGTGATATCGATTGTTTTCATTTTATTATTTAAAGTGACTGATTAAAGGTTCGATTCCCACAGAACACAAATATTTGTGTGATGAACATAAGTGTTTGTGTTGGTCTGGGTGTTTCTTATGTATTATAAGTATGTATTTACAAAAAAGAAAGTATCTAAGTATTATGTACATTGTCTAGTACCCATAGTACAAGCTTTTGCTTAGTTTGGGACTAGATGGTGCTGTGTAAAATGTCCCAAAATATTTATTTTATTTATTTTTATCGATAATGTTTATGATGTTTACAATAACAAAAGCTTTCAGCAACAGGCATTGCACGGTGCATAGTTGCCGATAAGACATATTGTCAAAATATACGGAGTAGTCAACATATGAATCAACATGATTACGATTGTTAGCTCCGAGGTAAGACGACAAATAAAACACTAAAACTTTTGTTCTCATGAGTATATTCATACATATATACAAAGATAAATCACAACTGCCCCGTCTCACTAATTACAAGCCATTTAAACATGTTATCCCCACCATGATACTTGACATTTTCCACCGTGAAGTTACATCTAGCCTCTCATCTTATGAATTATACAATACAAGTACTTTTATTAAGAATAAAATATTTAGAATATTTTAATATCTAATATTATAATAAAACAAGTTTAACCGGATTATATCGCGTATATTATTAAAATTGTTTTGTTAGTATGTGTAGTGATCGCGAAAATCTAACAAATTATTAATTAAAATATTCAGTTCATGCTAAAATAATTATTATTATTATTAATATTTTAATAGCATAAAGCCCAAGTTCCTAACACGATCGCAATCTCGAGTAAGTTTCAACAGATTTAAAATATCATAATATTATTATTAAAACTTAAGTGGCAGTGGGCGGGGCACATTGCTCGCAGAACGGATGGCCGATGGGGCAGTAAAGTTCTGGAGTGGCGACCGCGTACTGGAAGGCGTAGCGTGGGTAGGCCCCCCACAAGGTGGACCGACGACCTGGTGAAGGTCGCGGGAATCCGCTGGATGCGGAAGGCACAGGACTGGTCGTTGTGGCGGGCGATGCTTGGGGGAGGCCTATGTCCAGCAGTAGACGTCTTTCGGCTGAAATGATGATGATGATGAATATTATTATTCTGTTAGTTTTAAAAGAGTTTATTGAATAAATTCAATAAAGCTTTTAGTACCTAGTACCTATGTAATAATGCTATCAATATTCTTTACGCTTCGTGTAATCTCTGCGATCAAAGGAAGCTAATTAGAGAAAGTTCGCAAAGAAGGCTGTAACACTGGAGCTCTTTGCCTTGAGATAAACTATATTGAAATCCTTTTTTCGTCTAGCGTCAAAGAAAACTAATGAGTTTAAATGTAAACGCTTTTGAGTTTGAAATATTAGCTAAAACCACATCCTTTAATATTGTGTAGGTACTTAATTTAATTTAGTACAACATGATTTCTTGTCACGAAAAGAACGTACCTCCAATGATACTTGTGATGTTATACTATAGCGTCTATTCTACAGTGTCATTGCACGCTGGGCCGCCGGTGAGCAAACCGAGAAAAAACATCACCGTTAACTCCCGTGCGCATTCCATCCGCACTTGCAAATTCGTAGAAGCTTCGCTTCTGTCAAGAATCCCACGTCACCGTAAATTTTTTTGGAGTTATGTATCGAGGCTGTGTTTACAAACACAAAAATTACATGCACAAACGCCTAGCCCCTAAACTACTCGGTCATAAATACAAATATTGGTTCAGTGGGTACCGAAATCTAACCCGTATGCCATAGCGTAGAAGACTATAGCTCAACCACCGTATCAACCGTATCGTTGTTCTAAGACGCGTATCATATTTCCCGTATATCTATCAGCCCAAAAGTACAAAAAAAACACTTAACCATTCAAAGATCTCCCTAAAATATGATTGAGCTCATAGAAATCTAAATAATAATGTAATAGAAGTGGTAAAGGCGCATGAACTTGTCACTGCATACAGGTGTCTCATAGGACACCAGTGCGCGAATCGTTTGCTTGATCATCAGTGCTGTTTTGGACGCAGAGTCACAAAAATTGTATTTTGCAAACTTTTTTTTTTACTGTGTTGGCAGTCTGATTTTTTTAACTACAAAATGAATAAAACTATCATATTCCACAAACAAAATTTAAAAGTAATACTAAGTATTACTGAGAAGCTTAAAACGCAGATTTCTTGCAGTTTTTGTAATATGGCTCTTAAGGCAAGATAGTAAAATTAAATGTAAAATGAGGCTTAAAAGGATCCTAAAAGGGTTGTTTGGATACTATAGAAAAATAAATCATAAGTAAAATTACTTAAAATGTGTAGCATTTATGGTAAAATCTATGTTAAAAGACAGAAACGCCTACAGACTGCATCAGCAGTTTGGGGAGTATAATAAAATTCATGTATATTACTTTGAATGTCATGTATCTATACTTCTATACTAATATTATAAAGAGGAAAGATTTGTATTTTTGTGTGTTTGTTTGTAATGAATAAACTCAAAAACTACTGTCCCGATGTAAAAAAAAAAAAAATTCGAAAGCTACATTCACCTTGAGTAACATAGGCTATATTTTCATGTCCACCCGTATGAAGCCGGGACGGGCTGCTAGTAATAAATAATAATAAAAAATACATTTCAAAACTTGACTAATACAAGCCTAAATTCTCCAAAATCCATTGACCTTCTCACACAAGCTCTACCTCAAATTAGAGCAAAATAAGCCTTAGTAAAGAGTAAAAGAAATAGCCTTATAAGTATCAAAAGCTTACCATCTCGCGTGATTCGCCGGAGGGAGACTAACTTAATTACCGGAGGGCTTGCAACTCGCTACCGAGGTAATTATCTTGTATTTGTGTCATAACACTTATGAAGGGCTCTTGGAAGAAAGTGCGAGGAATTGGAAGAAACGAATAGAATATGTTTAGAGGAAGAACATAGTTATTGATATGCGACTGGAACTTATTAAATCTACAGGTTGATTTGTAATTCAACCTATGCCATGAAAGGGGTTATACTAGAGCTCATTTGCAACAAAAATGATCCGGTGAACCTTGGGGCGCCAGTCATTTGTTATAGAGTTATAACAGTTTTAAGATTTGTTTTTGATATTTTCCGTCTTCGGATTGAAAAATGCTAATTGTCAAAAATCTGTTCTTCTCTAGGCACTCAATTGACACTTTCCACGCCAAATGTGGCGTGTGACATTTCATACATTTTTTTTTAAATAATTCTCTGGATTGTAAAGCGTAGTTAGATGATTTTGTTTTATAACTTGTGATTTATGACCATTTATTTCCGAGGTTATCAAAATGTTGGCCATGAATTTTATATTATAGTAATTGCGTATTCATCAGCTTTCAGGAAAGTGTCAATCGAGTACCTAGAGTAGGATAGATTTTTCACAATTAGCATTTTTCCATCAGAAGACGGAAAATATCAAAAAAATCTTAAAACTGCTATAACTCGAAAACAAATGACTTGCGACCCCTAGTTAATAGGATTACTTTTGTTGCAAATGAGCTCTAGTATAACCCTTTTCATGGAATAGGTTGAATTACAAATCATCCTGTATAACTTGAACTTTTTACAAATCATCATCTTCCGCGCCTTTTCCCAATTATATTGGGGTCGGCTTCCAGTATAACCAGCTATGCGATTCAGAACCACACGATAACCAGTTGTCGACCGATTCGGTTTGTTATCTCGTTTCGTCTTGTGACTCACGCAACGAGAGAAAAAGAGATAACAAACCGAATCGATCGACAACTGGGTATCGTATGGTTCTGAATATGGACGCAGATGTAGCTGAACATCAGTATTTTACACGGAGCGACTGCCATTATGCCCCAGTAACCCAGTTACTGAATTATAACGACATCCTAAGTTTAGATCCCTTGTTAGACATTTGGACTTTTGACCCGTGGTAAGGGATTATTCCAGAACAATGTTTCTAAAAATATCACGCTTTCCATATAATACTAATAGATGAACCACTGGAAAGTATAAAAAATAAGTAAAAGTTTATGCTACACAATTTGTGGATAAAATCCCTTAGTTGCTTCCTTCGCCACTCGATTCATACAAACATAACATAACAATTTCTGTCCCACTGCTGGGCATTGGCCTCTTCTAAGTACAAGAAGGCCTTAGACCAGAATGCTGGCCTAGTGTGGGATGGTGGACTACACACACCATTGAGAACTTTATGGAGCACTCTCTGGATTCTACCCACTTCATATCTTAACTATTCTGTGGCAAGATCTTTTGATCTCGAATCGCACGTATTTTCCGGTAGTTCGGTAAAATGAAGTTAGACTCTATCGGCTATAAAACGTTGCTTGAGAAATTGAAACAACTGAAGCGTAAATTGAGTTACTTCGACAACTAAAGAGACAACTAGTATCTGCTATTGGCGATAGTCTTGGAAATCTCGCAGCGAATTGAAGGAGAATTGGTCGGGACTTTGTGAAATTGCACCTCGGTAATATTATGAGAGATGAAGTTTTGTTGTTGGTTGCGTTTTATTTCATCATTTTCATTATTTCTTAACATGTTATAGGTACTATTAGATAAACACGCAACAGATCTTATATTAATTAATTTATTTATTCTTAGGAACCAGAAGCGGAAATGTTTGAAAATAAATAACATGGCACGTGAAACAAAAAATAGAATATATTTATCTGGGGGCACGGCAGTGCCCCCGCCAAGTCGAGCAAAGACGGGCAGGGCCGTACCATCCTTTTCTCGAAGCCACTCGCGGTACTTTTAAGCCCTCTGTATCTTCGTTGTGGGTTTTCATATACACAACTTAATTATTACAACCGTTACTTTAATACAAGGAACAACAGTAATCACGTTTGATTTAAACCCAAATCATAGGAAAAGGGCACACTTGTTAGCGATTACTGCCCCCCTAGCCAAGTTGACAATTTACAATCATCAACGCTAATAGAAAACAATCAATATGTATGGGAATAACGAATTACTTTTTCGTTAAGATATGTCATTCCCATACATTTTGCTTGTTTTCTATAGCGTTGACGATTGTAGATTGTCAACTTGGCTAGGGGGCTGATTATTATTCATCGTATGAAGAAAAAGAATCTACGATCTACATAGATAAGCATACATTTATGGGACATTATTATATCGTACTATTAATCTGAGTACTAGCTGTGCCTGGCATGCGTTGCAATGCCATCTATAGTTTTGGACCAGGAAACTTTGCGGGCGTACGTAAAACAACTCACCAAAGTTTCATCACAATCGGGTGAATGGTTTAGGAACGCATAGAGAACAAACATACAAACATTCATTTATATATATATAGATTATAAATTATACCTATATAGAATATAGACAGATAACTCCCACATTCTTAACTTCAGCCTAGCAACAAGCCTACGACCAGCCTTTATTTTTCGGTACAAAAACATGTTTTTGTACAACACGCTAAGAATATTAATAATCTTTTAATTCTGACGAAAATTTACTTTGTTTGACAAAGTTGACAGGGATAAATGAGGATAACTTGTCCAAGTTTATAAGATTAGCGTCAAAAAAGCCTTAATTAGGTAGACAGTGATTTTTCCAAGCAAAATTAAGGATATTGTGTTAACTTTGTATTTTACAACATTTTTATTCTTCGAAAGCGAAAAAACTTTTTAATGTTCGATAAAAAGGGTAATTTAACCTTTTAAAAGGTTATTAGATTTAAAAATAAAAATAAAATTTATAGTTACACCGTTATATGTCATGGTACGGTCGACCGCACGTCGGTGGTAACACTTTGACATTAGCAGCATCTTTATTTCGTAAGCAGTAAGGGCGGTTTTCGAATTGACGTGTTACCACTGTCATGCAGTTGACTGTACCGACACCGTGACATTTTTGTCGTCTTACATCGTTGTGTACTTGTACGGTGCTACCGAACATTGCGAAATTATTGTACACACGGCTACACATCAAGCTGTACTTTCCAGTATAAGATGACCTCGCATTGTTTAGGTTTTCCGTACAATGCGAGAACAGCTTATACTGGAAATGTACAGCTTGATGTGTAGCCGTGTGTACAACCCGCGTCAGCATTATCCGCCAACATTCATAATTCATTTACTTTTAAGTTAGTTCACTACCGATCATCGAACGCGCCGTGTGTTCTCACATACCTATCAATATCATATCAATATTATTAATTCTTTAGAAATAAGTATTTCTGTCTGAATTAATTTAGTGCAATAAACTATTGATCTTCAAAGGACTCGTATCTTTTATAATTATCATATCAGCATATCAGTAAAGTTGTTCGGACCTACAATACCCTACAGTACTCATCATTGTGAACAAGTTTCACAGTAGGAGCAACCCTGAATCGTGAATAAAAAACCGAGTACAGTACGACACAAAAACAAAGGCGCGTCGTCAATCTTCTTTCGCGTAGACACGAAAAGACGATCGACGAAAACACCCGAAACATAAAAAAAATATAATCAACTTTATGCAATGTCTAATGCTTAAGATTTTAAAATTGATTACCGTGACATCTTTTTCCATTTCACTCACACGCTTCCGTACTCTAGCGGCAGCGGCTAACTTTTGGCGCGCAGCGATGGCGTTTTCTGATTGGTTAATCAATGTCCCGCTTGTTTAAATCTATGCAGGTACATCGGTGAGCCCACAGACCATCTGTTGGTCTAAGGGTGGGCCATATAAAATGTGTACTACTTTTGTAAGGAACACCTGTTTTTTTTTGCTACTTCAGGGTTCGTCCCACAGAAATAGATAGAATGGCCATGTGGGCAGGGCGCGCGTGGCAGCACCATGCACCAGAGTGCATTCAAAGTTATTTCAAAGCCTTTCTCAGCACGCCTTAAGACTTGTTTCTATAAATACTATAGAACAACAAAACATCCAGACAAACCTGTGTAAGGTTTTTCTGATGTTTTATATAATCATTTTTGTGTATGTTTTAAGTTAAAAAATTGAAAAAAAAAAAAAAAACAAACCCGCAAAAATGCCTTATTGTGCTCATATTGAACTAAGTTTACGGGACTTGTCGCGCACAATTAAATCAAAATATAACAAACATTTTGACTAACCTCGACGTTTCGGTCAAGTTGCATTGGCCGTGGTCACGAGAAATGTCAAATGACAAATGTCAAATGTTTGTTATATTTTGATTTAATTGTGCGCGACAAGTCCCGTAAACTTAGTTCAATATGAGTGAAATTCGCGAAAATTTTAAAAGCCTTATTGTGCTGTTTTTAACTGCAGAAACAAAAGCTGTAAAGTACTTTTTTTTTTTTTTTAAATAATGACTTTAAAATGTAAGGCGTAGTTTGTTCGGAAAGTTGCCACGCATGAATCGCAAGTAAAATTGTGATTACAACCATTCTATTTCTGTGGTTGGTCCCATAGTAAAAGTTGTTAGTAATATAGAGTGCGTTAACAGAGCCACCGACGACGCGACGACACGCAGCGCAGCGACGTAAGACGATAATAATGTCACAGTTTTTTTTTTGTTTAGCCTCCCAAAACATGGTTTCCGTTTTTACCCAACTGCGCCAGAGGGAGGGTTATGTTTTTCGAGTGTATGTATGTATGTATATTTCTTTGGCACGCTCTGTAGCCTAAACGGCTTGATGGATTTTAGCTTGAGATGTGTCGTTAGATTCGTCTTAATTGTGAAAGTGACACTGGGTATGTTAAAATTATAAAAAATAAAATGGCCGCATTTTGGCGCCATTTTAAGTCTTCGAAAAAAATGTTTTTCCGACAAAACCTATCGAATTGGGTATCAAAATAAAGGGCTTTATAAATGCTTTACAAAAATATATACAACTTATATATTTAAATGTAATTTGGAATGAGAAATGCTAAAAAACAACAAAATAATCATCGTTAAAAATAAATTACATGAATAGCGCGATAAAACATGACGGAACTAAAAATTTTAAAATAAAAAAGTTAATTAACAAAACCAAAAAACCCGACTGCGTGTAATAATAACTGAAAAGATGTAAACAAGACTTGTGTAGGTACAGTAGGTATATGTGAAAGTATCAAATCAACACGCAGGCGGAGGCTACGTATGTTTTTGGTCATGAATTACATAAAGTAGTTCATAAGGCGGAGGCTCCGCCTGCGTGTTGATTTGATACTTTCAAATATACCTACTGTTAGTCTTGTTTACATGTTTTCAGTTATTATTATACGCAGTCGGGTTTTTTTGTTTTGTTAATTAACTTTTTTATTTAATGTTTTAGTTTTAGTGTTGTTTTAAAAAATGACAATTGCAAGAAATGGTCCTCTTTACATAGCGCTGTAACAGTTGCAAGAAAAATTACCATAAATTAATAATGATTGCAGACAATTGTAATTAGCGCATAATATCATGAAAGTGTTGCCCATCTTCTTTCATATTCCCTTCGTGGTAGCTTTAAAGACACCTGCGTGGATACTGGGAGCTTTCTGGCAACCTAGAGCAGATAATATGCATAATACAAATCGAACACACATTTCCATTGATAATATCTGTTAGATAAGTAAATGACTAATAAAATAGATTGCTCAGTAATTTTAGTCTTAATAGTATTACATTTTAAATCAAGGTCAAGTAGAAATTATAACACATACAGTTCGTGATAGCCTCGCACTTAAACACTTGCCTTTTATGCTGGTAGGATCAAACGTACAGGTGTCTAATAGATGTAACGTCCTAACTTATATTCATGCAATGATATCACGAGCTAAAATAATTGATTACTTGAGAATTTAGTTCGTACGAAAATGTGATAAAATAGATTGATACCCTAAGCGACATTCGCGCGATCATCGCCTATTTAACGCGTCCATTCGACTATCATAGGACTTTATAGGGCACTCGATTCTTGTCATCGTGCGAATGTGTTATGATCGGATTGCGTATTCGCGCTATAGTCGCAAAATCATGCTTATTAGGACGACGCCTGAGGTGTGCAGGGGTTAGTTAGTTTCCTTACGAAGAGATTATCAAATTATGATCCGAACATGATTTCGGAAATTCAAAGATGCTGGTTGCATCGTGTTCCAGCCTGATAATTGCACAACTCAATTGCACAGTGCATTATATTTGACCAAGGTCAAGTGCAGCATGGCTGTTCAAGTGGCCGAACGGTAGCCAAATAACTAAACAAAATGATAAAGTAAATTGAAGCACTCCCCTCAAACTATTCTGTGTAATCTGGTTTGCAATAAAATTACGTCACCGCTATCTGGATTGCTACAATAATCCATAATGAATATTCCGGTATTTGGGGAGCTTTACGCACTTTAGGTAAAGTAGTGTATAGTGTTATTGTGTCAAGTGTTTACGTCGATTTCATTTAGCATGGTAAGCATGACGTAAACTCAAACATTTTGTGATCTGGAGCTCTAAACAGTATTTAACAAAACCCCTGTTGTTCCTGTGAGCTACATTATCAGAATCGATATTCATACGTAAGGACACAACTCAGTTTTAGTTACATGCTGTATAATGTAACATACTCATTGCTGTCCCACTGCTGGGAAGGGGCCTCTTCGCAGAATGAGAAAGACAACATAGAAGCTTTAGGGTCGAATTACAAAACTACGATGCGACGTAGGATCGCAGAAATCTACGAGCTCGCACAACGCTTCGAAAAAACTTGGGACATGATTCCTTTCGTTCTTTTGTGCGATGAATGGTTACCATCGTTACCCGAACTATGGCCAGGGCCCCAATTCTCGCGCTATAGAGATAAATGTCTGTTTCGAGATGATCTCAAATCAATATTTTAAATCTCTACGAATTTTTTTGCTGTTAATGTCGATTGCTATGAACCACTCTTTGTATGTTCAATATGCATGTCATGCCGAGGCCAATATTCGTCGAAGGGTCGGCACTCGAAGTTGTAACGGAATACGTCTACCTAGGGCAGACACAACTGTGCTTGGTAGACACAACTTCGACAAAGAAGCCAACAGAAGGATCCGTCTGGGCTGGGCAGCATTTGGCAAACTTCGCCGAGTCTTCTCGTCGCCTATACCGCAAAGTTTGAAGATAAAGGTCTTCAACCAGTGCGTCCTGCCAGTCATGACTTACGGTGCCGAGACGTGGACAGTGACAGTTGGGCTAGTCCACAAATTTAAAGTCGCTCAGCGAGCTATGCTTGGAGTTTCTTTGAAGGATAAAATCCGTAACGAGATTATCCGGAGAAGAACCGGAGTGACCGACATAGCTTGTAGGATCAGTAAGCTGAAGTGGCAGTGGGCTGGCCATGTCTGTCGAAGGACCGATGGCCGCTGGAGCAGACGAGTCCTTGAGTGGAGACCGCGTATCGGCAAACGCAAAGTAGGGCGCCCCCTTGCCAGGTGGACCGACGACCTAAAGAACGTGGCTGGGGGGGACTGGATGCGGAAGGCAGAGGACCGAGCGTTGTGGCGCAACTTGGGAGAGGCCTATGTCCAGCAGTGGACTGCGATAGGCTGAGTTGATTGACTCTTTGTATGTCGAGAGCATGGCGTAGACATATCTCTAACGTGACATTCCGAGAATACGAAAATAAGTTTTCAATCGACATTAGCTTTTGTTTCGACATTATATTGAGTTCGAGATAATGTCTCCCTCTCTCTGTCATTAATACTATTAGAAAGCCGAAATGGATAT
Organism: Asteroscopus sphinx; assembly: GCA_949699075.1. NCBI lineage: Eukaryota > Metazoa > Arthropoda > Insecta > Lepidoptera > Noctuidae > Asteroscopus > Asteroscopus sphinx. The sequence goes on along the minus strand of OX453025.1, from coordinate 8,561,997 downwards.
CACGTGGTATTAAACTATGTAGTAAAAAAAAAAACATCTTTTATGGCAATACAGACTCAAACCGAATCAAATTAATAAAATTAAACTGAAAAATTACAGTAAACTACTTAAAAAAATTGTAAAGGAGCACTCAGCGGGCACAAAATAACTACACAATAAGTACTTCAGATAATAAATCAAAAGCAACTTGGAAAATAATATATAACTCTAAGTTTAACGTTCCAAAAAACTGTAACAACAAAATTCAAGTAAATAATGACATTATCACTGATTCAAAGGACATTGCAGACTCATTCAATAACTATTTCAGTGACAAGATTAATCCAATATTAAGTTCAGGGCAAAACGTTGCTTCATTGATACAAAAAAGAAAAGACTCTTTTTTTTCTGACCCCATGCTTGCCTGTTGAAGTGTTTAAAATTATTAAAGCCTTAAAAATTACAAACAGTGTAGGATACGATGGACTATCAACAAAAGTTATAAAATCAGTAGCGGGAGAAATATCAACACATTTAAGTCTTATAATAAATCTTTGCATAGAGACTGGTACTTTCCCAGAACTACTTAAAATATCTACAGTTAGACCATTATTTAAAAAGGAAAATAAGCAGCTAATGAAGTTCTATAGGCCAATATCACTTATTAGTATAATCTCAAAAATATTTGAAAAATATCTGTATAAACAATTGTATAGTTACTTAGAAAAACACAATATTCTAGCTAATGAACAAAAAGGGTTCAGAAATGGTAAAACCATAAACTTGGCGTTATATGATTTTCTACATAATGTCATACAAAAAGCAGATAAAAATATACCTGTATGTACAATATTCTGTGACATGACACAGGCTTTCGACTATGTTCGTCACGATATACTAATTGAGAAACTAGAAGCATATGGCATTAGGGGCAATATCTCAAATCTCATTCAATCTTATCTAAGCAACAGAAGACAGTTCACAGAAATATCAGCAATAAATAAAAGCACAAAACGTGAAGAATTCTATAAATCAACAGAACGCATAGTTAAATTTGGTGTACCTCAAGGTAGTGTCCTAGGCCCACTCATGTTTATATTGTACATTAATGACTTAACCAAAATCATCGACCACCCAATAACACTATTTGTCGATGATAGTACTATTACAATCGCATGTAAAAATAAAGACACATATGAAGCTGACATTAATAATTCTATAGTGTCAATGATATAGTGGTTGGAAAACAATAATCTAAAGATAAATTTTGAAAAAACTAACATTATCCATTTTGTCCAAAGATCAACCATTCCAAATGTTAATGTGCACTATCGTAACATACACATAAGTAAAGTTGACACAGCCAAATTTCTTGGAGTAACAATAGACAGTAAATTAAACTGGGAAGCACATACAGAAGCCCTAAGCAAAAAAATTAGTAATTCTACATATGCACTGTATAAATTAGCCCCAATAATAAATGTTAATGCACTGCTAACTGCTTATCATGCCTTAGTATCCTCTAACTTGAGATACGGAGTCATTTTTTGGGGTAACTCAACAAATTAAGAACTAATTTTCAAGGCCCAAAAGAGGTGCATTAGAACCATGTTTGGACTTCAAGTTACTGACAGCTGTGAACCATACTTTAAAAAATATAAAATACTAACCCTTCCATCCATGTACATTTTAGAGACTATCATGTTTGTCAAATTAAACCCAAATCTATTTCCCCGAGTATCAGATAAAGTAATTAGAAACAGGCGCGATGACACACTTTGCATTCATAGTTCCAAGACTGCATTATTGCATAATAGTATATTTTGTATGGCTCCTATCATCTTTAATAAGTTACCAAAATGTTGGAAGGATTGTACAATTGCAAAAATAAAAAAAAAAAAAAAAAAATCTTATTACAGAAAGTTTATTATAGCATTGACGAATTTCTGACTGACAAAATGTAACTCCAACTTTTTACGAATAATTTGTTTGATTAACTAGATTCAATTATATTTTATTTTATTTTATTTTGTGACTAACATTTTATATTTATTAATTTGACACATCTTTATGGTAGTAAATATAATGTGTGTATTTTGTAGTGCTTTTTTTTTCTGTAAGTTTTTTCAATTACATGTTTGAATGTTATTTCAATTTTAAATAAATTTATTGATAGATATGTGATATAGAAAGAATAGTTAATAATGCATATTAGTAGTTTACTAATAATTCATAATGTTCAAATTAAAAGTTAATAAATTTAATTAAGTTAATATTATTAGTTAAGTTACTAATACATAGTTAATTAGCATAGTTTATAATTTGTACGCCGTAAAGGCAAAACATGACTGATATTTATAATGAATTTTACCATCTTGCATGCCCTGTGTGTGTATACTCATGTTTTAAAACAAATAAATGATCTTGTATCAAGCAAAACGCCTAGCCGCATGAAATCGCATCACATCGCAGCAATTCGCGTCGCAGTTTTTTGCGTTGCAAATTCACATCGTGCCGATTCGCAGTTTTATGATTTGACTCTAAGAAACCACACTGGCTTACTGCAGGTTGGCTGACTACACACACACGGGTGTGCAGGTTTCCTCACGATGTTTGCATTCTTTCATATTTTTTTTGGTTTGTATGCAACATGGTATAAAAAACTATCACAATCAATTCTCCTAATGATTTTGAACGAACTACTTCAGGGCCCTAATTCACGTAATTTCGTAATGCGCCGATCAAGTTGCATTGACGCTGCGTTCGTTTCTGACAGCGATCGCCGTAGATAAGAGAATACGAAAAGCATTGTTTTGATCAAAACATAACTGCAACAGTAACTGCACTACAACTGCACTTCTTTAGTTACGTGAATTGGCCTACAGGTTTGCGCTATACTAAAAATAACCATGTATAGGACTTGCCATCTCAAAACACGTATCTTTTATTCAGCCGCATAAATTGACAACGTAATCCCAAACATCAATATGATTCCTCCCCGAAACACTATCTGAAAGCTTACTTAAATATTTCCACTCAAGTCTTGGCACACACAACCTCTTATTTTTACTTTTTTTTAGAAGAAAAACAGAGGGCGCCAAAAAGCGACGCCTAACTCGATCAAGGGATATATTAAATTACCCCAGAGGAATAAGATTTTTGTGTTGTCAGACAGTCCTGTTATTGATTTAGTAGTTTTCTCTTAGCAAGTTGACATTCCTGGTATCTCGTTTAAAAGTTACAGGGTTGTTTGACGATTTTATACACTTACATAATATATGTGCGACTGTTGTGGGTTTATTTTCTATGTGTAACGTATTTTTTTTTGTCTTGGGAATTGGAAGAAAGGTTGCAATGTTAATGTGAAAGTTTTTATTCTTCGGAAGTGGTTTGAATTGTCCCATATTGAAGTACTGGTTACCTATTCCTTTTGATTTGGATAGCTGAAATGGCATGTCTGTCTAAGAATGCAAAGAGCATGGGCGTTGGGACTGACGAGTATTTTATTGGAGACTGCCAATTTTTTATTGTATTAATAAAGATTTATTATTATCCTATTAATATTATAAATTCAAAGGTATGGATGTCTGTTTGTCCTTCAATTACGCTGAAACGGCTGGACGGATTTGGATGAAATTGGGCGCACAGATAAAACATAACCCAAATTAACATATATCCTACTTTGTATCTCTAAAATATAGACATTTCCCGCGGAATGCATGATAACACACTTGCTGTGATAAACTAAAATAAATGGGGTAAAGCCGCGGGCAAAAGCTATGTATTTTTTTTTTGTTTTTGTTTCACAATCACTACTATCGCCGATATATATTGGTATCGGATACATCGTTAGAAAATTCCCTAACCAGATAAACTGACAAAGCCAAAGGTATCAAGAATAAACTGAAAAAGGAAGACGGAAGATCAAGTATATTGTAGCCCAATAGGGCTCGCCTACTAGTGGGGAGAACGAAAGAAAGAAACATTTATTTGACACAAAGAAAGAAAGAAAGAAAACATATTTATTGCCGCAACAAGACGACATGCGATAGGTGCACATAAAATAACTTAAATTAGGTACATTTCAGGAATCATTTTATCAATGTATGATACCTACCATACAAAACGGATCATAGATGCTGTGTGTCTAGCGACTGTGCCAAATAGGTCCAGTTCAGCATAAATGCTGCAACTAGTGCCGGGACCTACCGTACCGGGGGGTGGGACGAGAATGCAGAGAGCATCCTACGGCCATGGCTAAAGGTAGTTAGAGGAACATCGTGGTGGTTTTAGTCGGTAAGAGTACGACACTTGCTCTGTCTTTTCGGGCGTATTGCGGCCAAGAGGATTTTCCCACATAAAATAATTAATAAACAATGTGGCACGATACTCAGAGAAGTCAAGTCTTAGACTGTGATAGGCTGAGTTGAAAGTTGATATTCCAATCTAGTCTTGAAGATTGGCAATAGGCTCGTCTATATATCGCTATCTACAGTGAATAGGTATGTATAGTTTTTTATGGCGTAGGATGGCGAAACGAGCTAAAAGCCCTCCTCTTTGCACATAACAACTGCAATACCACCTAGGCTCTTGCCTAAATGGTATTGCAAATCGCGTTCACTAAACTGAGACCCAAAGATGGAAAGTCTCATGTGATTGTAGTTTCGTACAAATAAACATTTCATTTCATTTAATTTCATTTCATTTAATTTCATTTCATTTAATTTCATTTCATTTAATTTCATTTAACTTCATTTAATTTAATTTAATTTCATTTCATTTAATTTAATTTCATTTCATTTTATTTAATTTCACCCGTATCCTTCGCACTGGAACACAGAAATGCAAGCATCACTGTTTAGTGGCAGAAATAAGTATGGTGGTAGTACTTTCCTGGACAAGCTCTTTCACAGAGAGGTCTACTCATAGAAATCTATAAAATATAAGATAATAGAAGTGATAAAGGCGCGTTAACTTGTCGCCGCGTACAGGTGTCTCGTAGGAACCCAGTGCGGAACAGTTTGCTTGATTATCAGTGCGATTATCAGTGCGATTATCAGTGCTGTTTTTGACGCAGTCACTACATTTATATTTTGCAGCTATTTGCAGCATATCTTTCTTTTACTGTTTCTGCTGCAATCCGTCCAATCTGACATTCAGCATCTTTTGTACAATTATTGAGTTTTGAGGTTAGGTTTTGAGGCATAATTGGAATGTGCCCATTGACACATCCACATCAAATCATAAATGGCATTGTAAGTCTTGTAGTGTCAATCTTTTGAGCGTTCTGAATGTTTTAATTTTCACCAGGCTTCATGCAAGGTTATTAGGGTATCTAAAATATCTCACAACGGAATTTATTTTGCATTGAATGCTAGAAACGACATATATATGAGATTGCCTTGTGCGATAAGACCGCCCATTGTACTTACTTAATCTTTCTTTAAACTATTGTCTTTGTTTTCGTTTGGTGTAATGTACAATAAAGAATGTAATAAATAAATAAATATGTACCTACATGTAATTGCGTATTTATGCAACACATAAATCATCGTTCTTCAAAGAACTTTGGCGACTTTTGGAAGGCAACAAATAAGTTGAATCCTAAGCCTGGTATCCCTGTGAGCGTAGAAGGTGTGAGCGACAGTCAGTGCATAGCTGAACTATTTAGAGAACACTTTGCGGTGAGTTCTCCACTTGGTCCTTCAGAAATGGTGCAGGATACTGAGACTATCGTTACCGGTGATTTATTCAATGTGTCAGTTAAGCAAGTTTCTGACATAATAAAGAAAATGTCCAGAGGTAAGTCACCTGGTCATGATGGCCTCAGTATCGAGCATTTGAAGTATGCAGGGGTCCATTTACCACGGCTTCTTGCGATGTTGTACACTTTGTGTATAAATCACTCATACCTCCCATTTGAACTTATGAGAACTATTATAGTGCCCATTGTAAAAAATAAAACCGGCGATTTGTCGGATAGAGGCAATTATAGGCCTATATCTTTGGCGACAGTGGTGGCCAAGGTGCTGGACGCTGTGCTTGACTCGTAACTTGAGAAGCACCTCAATATACATGATGCCCAGTTCGGGTTCCGACCCGGACTTTCTACTGAAAGCGCTATTCTGACCCTCAAGCACACCGTGCAGTACTACACAAAGAGGCGTACACCTGTGTATGCATGTTTCCTCGACCTATCAAAGGCTTTTGACCTAGTGTCATATGACTTACTGTGGAAAAAACTGAAGAAAACGGGCGTGCATACACAGGTGCAACGACTCTTTCATTACTGGTATGCTAATCAGACTAATAGTGTCAGATGGGCAGGCAGCCTCTCCGACATGTACAGGCTGGAGTGCGGGACGAGACAGGGTGGGTTGACCTCTCCCAAGCTCTTCAACCTGTACATGAACGAGCTGATGGTTGAGCTCAGCGGCACACGAGTCGGCTGTTCAATTGATAATGTTTGCATGAACAATATTAGTTATGCTGATGACATGATGCTGCTGAGCCCAGCTATTAGTGCATTAAGGCAACTTGTATCTGTCTGTGAGAGTTATGCGACAAAACATGGACTTTTGTACAACTGCAAAAAGAGTGAGTATTTGGTCTTTAAGGTCTCCGGTAAATGTCCATCCAGTGTGCCCGTAATAAAGCTGAATGGCATAGAACTCAAACGGGTTATCCAGTTCAAATACCTAGGCCACTATGTTACCGAGGATCTTGATGACCAAATGGACATTGAAAGGGAGCGCAGGGCATTGGCGGTCAAAAGTAATATGCTGGCACGCAGGTTCGCTCGTTGCAGTGAACAAGTAAAAATTACACTTTTTAAAGCATACTGCCAAACGTTCTATACGAGCAGCCTGTGGGTCAGCTATACACAGAGATCACTCAATGCCTTGCGCGTCCAGTATAATAATGGATTCAGGATGTTGTTAGGGTTGCCCCGCTTCTGTAGTGCATCTAACATGTTTGCGGAGGCGCGGGTTGATGGCTTCCATGCTATTATGCGCAAACGAACCGCCTCCCTGCTAAGCAGAGTGCGGGGCAGTACTAATAGCATCCTGCAAGTTATTGCAGGTAAAGTGGACTCCGCAATAATGAAGACTTTCATTCGGGTTATGATCAGATAGTTTTATATTAGCTGTCTGAACGGAGCTCGAATGAAATGTCTTATTTAATTTATGTACATTTAAGCATTATGTAATAATACCTACTAACATAGTTTTTAACCGACGAAAAAAAGGAGGAGGTTCTCAATTCGACGCGTATATATATTTTTTTTTTTTTTTTTTTTTTTTTTTTTATGTATGACCACGCATAACTTTTTACAGAGTAGTCCGATTTTGATGATTCTTTTTTTAATGGATAGGGTATATCTCGAAGTTGGTCTCATTTGAATTTCAAAATCAAAATCCACCCCTAAGGGTAGTAAAACAGGGGATGAGTGTTTGTTCACACACTGAATTCTTACCTGTTAACCGATTCTGTTGAAACTTGACATACATAAATATAGTTCTAGACACTACGACATAATGGAGACCTGGATTTAGAGTTTAACCTCAAAAAAATGAAAAATAAAACTTTTTAACAAAAAATTGAACCGACGAAAACAGAAACTGAAAAGCGAAAAATAACTAATTATGAGTCGGCGCCAAACAACCAATCAACGAAGATCATTAAATTACTTTAAATAAATAATAAAAACAACGTCACATCAAATACAACGTGAGATTTTCAACGATAAACAATAACTTTCCAAAAATGCGTTCTCCGCTCGGCCACTTCCAACTTACACGCACTTTGCTTGTTAAAAGTTCGATTGGCGCCGACTCATAATTAGTTATTTTTCGCTTTTCAGTTTCTGTTTTCGTCGGTTCAATTTTTTGTTAAAAAGTTTTATTAAGAAAATTGTTACTAACAGAAATGGAGATTCTCCGAATAAATAAATGAATTGAATTGAAATAAATACGCGATTACACCCACTATGTGTAATAGCGTATTTATGTGTTGGTAGCGGCGAACCGGCGACACGCGTTCTGGTATTAAAAGCCACTAGATAACATTTCTATTACCTTATTATTTAGATTTCTATGGATCTACTACTGTGTGCTGTGTCGTTTTATCTACATAAATACTGAATAATAAATATGTGTACCTAATGTAAGTATATTTCCACTAGAAAGGGTAGGTACGCCCACAATGATATTCATCAATCATAGATGATGGATACGAGTGCTAAAATTATCTTGGGAGCTGAAATCACACCTACGTGCCTACAACTACGTATCAGTCTAATTTCGTACGACATTAGTAATTACATTATGTTCAGTGTCGTAGAATGTGACAAAAGGTTCGAATTAAGATTATAATTGTCAGCAGTATCCTTCTGTCTGCTTAGAAAAATACAACTTGTTATTGAAATAACTGAAAACCTCTTAAGGGGCCATCGAACTCATCAGTATGAACAACTTTTACTATGGGAACAAACCTGAAATTGCGAAAAAATAATCAGGTGTTCCATACATTTTGTCGGTTTACGTGAACACAAATGAAAGAAATCAGGTCAACTTAGGTCATCAATATCACCAATAAACGGCAATCAGAAACATCTACTGTCAGGAGATTGAGATTTAAAGCATTGAGATCAGTTTGGAACTATATTTGAACGTTTTTATTTACGAGAATTGGTCTTCAGTTACCAGACTTTAGGGCTTCTGACTACCCGTAATAACTTCCATAGATATTCGTATGAAAACCGGGACTGACAACTTAACGTGCTCTCCGAGACACGTAGTGGTCTCGATGTACAACAAAACGGTCACCCATCCAAGGCCTGATAGGCTGCTATCGCAGCTTAAACTCGAAAATCTTGTTGTCTCGGTTGTTATTTAGCCCCGAAACTCTCTGTTCTAGGTACTTATAATAAACTTAAAACTGTTACAAAAACTCACCACAGCAACACTTCGACAAAATATACTCACTTAATCCACTATATAAGTATACAAGCGTTTCTTATCCGGCCCAACCCTAAATCAGTGCTGTTATTATCACCCCGATATCAACATAAAGGCGGCGTCAATGGGCCTTCCGATTACGTAATAAAGAAGATATAGAAGGCCCATTTACAAGACGGGGTAAGGAACTTTCACATAAATAGTATTTAGGGGTAAAACTGTTACGAGGAAACTCACAACATCCAGCTTTGCAGAAGTAATTTTAGCCTGAGAAGTGCACACTGACTCATAAAACTCTAACATACATACATAACCATACATTTATACCTACATAACCATCATGCCTGTATTCCCCGAAAGTTACCCGCAGAGATGTGTATCATCATCATCATTTCAGCCGAAAGACGTCTACTGCTGGACATAGACCTCCCCCAAGCATCGCCATAACAACCGGTCCTGCGCTTTCCGTATCTAGCAGAGGTGTATAGTACAACCATATTTCGCCATTGTTCGCTGTAGTTAAGTGTCAAAAGTGGTCGTTTTTTGCTCTTTTTCTGTCTACAACTATAGAGAACTATAATTTACACAGTAAATAGACCTGTACTTTAGCTGTTAAAAACGAATTTTCGATAAATGATGTATTCAGCGAGTAATATTTTTTTTACTGGCGGGGTCGCCACTTGACTGCTTCATGCGCCTTAAAGAGACCTATTACCAAGATTGTTTACAAAATATTTAAATTATAAGAAAAGGGACTTTATACCTTCTGTTTCATCTGTTGCATTTCTGATCACTGGCTCACGCTATCTGACGTCATACTTCAGTGATTTCATGACGTCATCAACGTAATTAGCTACTGCTTCGAAGGACGCGTGCTGTATTATTATAGAGATAAAGAATCAGGGGTTGTAGGTACCTATCGTAACAATATTATGAATGGAATATTGCTTGGTAGCTTATAAATATAGTAGAAAGAAAACATTTCTGTTAGAAGATCAAAGAATATAGATTTTACACATGTGCTTAAGATTGATGAATTGAGGAAGAAACTAGTGTTTTGAAGCCACGAATAAATGTAGTTACATAGTTACTGAAATTGTTCATGAACCAACTGTTGCTCCAAAGCCGTGGAAATCTTATCAAACAAACTGAAATCTTATTAAGCAATATTGCTGAGTGAATAAACAACATGGTGTTGGTGTTGTTGGTTGTGCCTTCAAAATTTTGGTTTATGTCAATATTTTGAAATACATACAAGGTTTATTTTTTACTTTTTGGTTAATGTTTTTGGAGTTGGTTTTATTTTTTGTTAAAAAGTTATTTTTGATAAAACGTTTTCATCAGAAAATAAATTACATCGGAAGCTTTCGTTAAGCTAACTCCGTTATCTGTCTGCAACAAATATTGCAAGTAAACTTAAACCAGTTCTTTTTATCCAAACAGGCTAAGCATCCTTCATACAGTAATTCTAATGAGAATACAATAATAACAATTTAATAATAATCTTCCGTGTAACTAATTTATTTTATTTATTTTCAGGAACCTCTGAACTCATGGTGTAGCACGGTTCATGTTTTACATTAGACCTGCAGAAGTTGGAGTTCTGAAGATACACAGGTAAACATTTTTGTTTATTTATATGGTAATCCTCATAAACAGGAAAAAAAATTAACAAGTGCGCAATTTTTTTTTGTGGTTCAGTATGAGTAATAATAAAAAAATAGAACACATTTCCATTAATTTTTAATTTTTTTTTTTTTTATCTGGCTTAAAATCAGCAATATATGGATATAATCTGTTCGTAATAACATCAATGAAAGCGCGCGACAGCTGGCTAATGCGGCTGCGGGTTTGCATCGGGGGTACAACTCTCGGACGGCCGCGTGAGCCAGCCGTCGCGCACTATCATTGATGTTATTACGAACAGATTGTGTCCATATTATGCTGATTTTAAGTAGGATAAAATTTAAAAAAAAAAACGTATTGAAATGTGTTCTATTACTCATACCGAACCACCAAAAAAAATTTGCGCACTAGTTAATTTTTTTTCCTGTATCATTGGAATTGATTTTCAATCAAAACTTTATCAGTTATCTTTTTTCGACGTGAACTATACGACTATTGTGTAAGCATATATTTTTACTTTCTGATAACATAACTATTTTATCAATGTGTTTCTCTTTGCATCACCCTAAGGTTGACTGGTAGAAAATGCCCTAGGCATTAAGTCCGCCTCTGGACAGTTTTGTGCATAAAGTAAGTTAGTATACAACCTTATTCTTAGTTCATACTAAAGCTCTTAATGGGTCATTGACTCATTGTACTCATTATTATGAACAACTTTTACAATGGGAACAACCCTGAAATCGCGAAAATAAAATCACCTGATCCCTACATCTGTGTTCACATAAATCGACAAAATGTAGGTATCAGCTGATTTTTTTTCGCGATATCTGGGTTGGTCCCATAGTAAAATTTATTCATAAAGATGAGTACAATGACCCCTCAAAAGATTTAATACAAACTAAGAATAAGGTTGTATAAATTAAGTAAGGAATTTAAGGTAATAAATAAATAACACATATTTTAATAAACTGTAACGTCCCTAGATTCATTTAAAGCACCTACTAGGTACCACAAAACATTTCCAGTCCATTGCTTACAAAACCGCAGTAGTCAATATCTTCTAAAACACCTTTACGACTATCCCAATCTTTATTACTGGACTTAGGTGTAAATACCCGCAATGGGCATGTTAATAAAATAAATGAACGTTGTGAAATTTGCTATTGTTCTCTTGAAGGTATTTGCTAGCAAACATATCAAAACGAGCGTTTACAATTTGTGTATGCGGACCAAGCATTCGTTTGCGAGCAAAATTTCTTTAATTCACAGGTGATGTTCGTTGGAACAAAACCAAAGAAAAATCGTGCACACGCGCGAGTCACTAACTATACCTCTATCAAATGCTCGCTAACGAATGCTCGCAGTTGAGGACGTAGGTACCTTTAATTGAATGGGGTTGTGGATCTATTACTACTCATGTATCCTACCACAGTATAAAGAGATACATCCTTACTCTGTGATCATACTCTTCTTCTATCGTGTCGACATGAGCTACATAATGATAATAGCTCATGCCGTGGGAAAAATATTAGCCAGTCAGCAGGTTGGTAGCGGGGCTGACTGCCCCTAACTGCATACTGCACACTAACTATCCTACTCTTATCACACTTGATGTGAAACTTATGAAAACAAAGTATCATGCATTGTGATTTTAGTTGCACTTATAGTTTGAGATGTAGTAAATTTTAAATTAAATGCGGGGTAGCAGTTAGCAGGCCGATATCGATTTCAAGTTCGGTTCAATTATTTATTTTCATATTGGTGATGACGTCTTTACATAATTTCCACATCAATTTAGCTAGACTATTAGAGCAATTGTATCGAAATCTACTTCTTAATTGGACAACCTGACACAAAAGGTGCATAATTTCATTAACTTCTAACTCATCATTTAAATGAAACATCAAAAGCGAAGTTTAACGTATTTTTTTAAGAAATTACTGGTTTTAAATACCTAATATATCAGAGCCCACAGTACAAAAATTCAACAATATACTTAACGTAGGTACACTTTCCTAAATATTCAGCTTAAAGTATTCGCTGAAACAATATATCATTTCATCAATTTTTGTTATTTTGAATACGAAAATCCATTTGCTTACGTAACATGATATTAAAAAACTTTCGTTATGAGTTTGTAACTCTACCTACCTTTGCTATATTGGTTACAGTATACCTCGGCTACAGGTAAAATATTATAGAGGGCGTTTATTTCAACTGCGTACGACTATATTTTTGCCTGACTAAACTTGAATTTGGAAGATTTCTAATGTACGTATGTATGTGTAACAGTAATTCGTTAATTTGTATCTAGATAACTATAAAAAAAAAAATGGTACCACACTGTACCATAGAATATACTAACGACAAGAAGCGACACTTAAGCATGTGTGCTCGTAAAATTGCTCGCGGCTACGTGTGCGGCTCGGGGCGAGCGCGGGGGCCATGCGCGGTGCGCGGCGTGTGGAACGGGCAGTCTCTGGGCTGCCCCAGCCAATATATTGCATGTACACGTGCTCCCTCAAGGTCACCGGCGAGCCAGCTCACACGTACAGAGGAGTGTCACCGCTGTGACTATACAGCCTAACATCTCCCGGATATCCGGATATCCCTCCTACTGCCTCGTTGGTCTAGCGGTCGCAAGCGCGACTGCTGATGCTACGCTGCTAAGATTCCAGGGTCGGGCAAAGTGTTATTGGGATTTTTCATTAGGAAATTTTCAGTAGAAGCCCGGAGTCTGGATTTGTGCCCGGTTAATGTCAATGGGCTCGCCCCCTATTACATGGGACTATAACATAACTGGTGAAATGTGGGTGTACTATACACCTCAGCCTACCCCTTCGGGGAAATACAGGCGTGATTTTATGTTATGTTATGTTTATGTTATCTCCCGGATACCGTGGATTGATCGAGCTGATATGAGCAGACCCGAAATTGTCATGGCTTTGAGGCTTCGACCGGTACACATTCCATTGAACAGTTTTGCACATCTAATGGGTAAAGTGGAATCACGGAATTGTTCAGAATACAAAATAGAAGATGTTAATTATATTCTGATGGAGTGCGTCCGGAACGAAGTCCAAAGATTTTTTTTTTCTAAATTTAAATATGAGGTAGGAAAGTGTAATAGCATACTAGCTTTCACCTTATCGGTGGAAGCGAGAATGTTGTTTATGTTGGGTAAAATTGCTTTTGATAATAGGCAATAAGTTATATTGTTAATTATTAATTAATTTAATTATTTTTTTCAATGAGGGTGACATATTCACTGCGTGATAAAACCCTCTTTATTAGATAAAGATTTAAAAAAAAATGTAATGTTGTCTTCAGCCTTTTATCATGAATTATGCATTTAATATAACATCACGGCGTATTCCCCAAAGGGGTAGACAGAGGTGTATGTATACCCACATTTCGCCAATTATGTTATAAGACAATTCTTATGTAATAGGGGGCGAGCCTATTGCCACTAACCCATAAATCCAGACTCCGGGCTGCTACTGAGAATTTCCGAATGAAAAAATTCAATAACACTTTGCCCGACCTGCGGATCAACCCAGCGCCATAAGAAAAGAAGTATTATTACCTATTCTATGCCAGCGCTTAGCAATTGAGGCAGTATTTGAGACCAACTAGGCCAACGAGGCAGTATATGAGGCAGGAAATGCGTTTAATGGTTAGTAGATTAATCAATACGACGATTTTAGTAATAAAATCAAATAATACCTATACCACCCTACACAAAATTTTTGACCTTCAAATAAACTACAATGTATTCTATATGCTAAACATATTATTCTTGAGGGCATCTATTGATTGTTCTGCTGCTAAGTAAAGATACGGACTGCCAAGAAATGTCGGGCGGTGGGCCAGCCATCTTGAAATCGCTGAGTTTCAGGCGTGGCTAGCCGACGATAAGACTATATGCTGTCAGAATGACTTATATTCAAAGTATTTTTGTACAAGTACTTACACTTGTCGTAGAGGGCATATGTTTTCGTTTTCGTTATACTTTTGGTAGACAAGTGACCTCCAAAAATTAATTTAGTTTTCTAAATACAAGAAAAAATATGTATTTGTTATTGGGTTTTTTCATTAGGAAATTCTCAGCAGCAGCCCAAAGTATGGATTTGTGCACGGTTAATGGCAATAGGCTCGCCCCCTATCACATGGGACTACTATAGCATAGCTGGCGAAATGTGGGTGTACCATACACATCTGCCTACCCCTTCCGGGAAATACAGGCGTGATGTTATGTTATGTTGTTATGTTAAATACAAGAAAATGTAAGTCTCAAGTATAAAAAAATATAATCATAATAATAAACCTTTATTTCCCAAATTTAACGCAATCAACAATTCCTCTTACAAAATAACATTTTTTTTATTTTTATTTCCAATATACATTGTTCTACACGATTAATGATATTGCCGTACACGAAAACCGCTAAGGACTTATCTGTGTACGGCGAGTCGTTCATTTTAAACATAAAAAAATCAGGTTATTTTATTTTCTAAGAATACATTATTAATTATACATAAAAACAATTTTTAGTGATGTTATGTTATAACAATAGATTAAGAATAGGTTCAGGCTACAAACGCGTTTTGATGCGTTACAAAAAATCTTTTAAATTTGTACTTATAACTTTTCGAACGTTTATTGTAAAGGGTTTGCAGATCCTCTGGTAGTTTATTAAGATAGTTTATACAATTATTATACAATGTTTTATATGTACACTTATATTATAACAACATAACATAACATAAAATCACGTGTAATAGTACACCACACACATTTCGCCAGTTATGTTATAGTCCCAAGTAATAGGGCCAGCCTATTGCCATTGACCGGGCACTAATCCAGACTCCGGGCTGCTTACTTATATTATAATATTAAATTATTATACATTTAACAAGTAAAGTGCAGTGTTGTGAGTATTATGTAGTGTAGTATGGTGTAGTGTTGTGTGTAAATTATACATAATAATAATACAGTAAGCAAAAATGTTATGTTGTTAATGTTGTTTATGTTGTTAATGGTATTTTGTAATAATATAATGATATATCTATAATAAGTTGATAACAGACTACACATACACATTACAAACATCTACACTACACTATATTACACATAAAAAAAATATATCTACTATATAATATATACGTGGTCATATTTAGAGAGCTCATTAAGGGTATAGCTTAAAACAATTTTTAATCATTTTAATATGGCGATAACCCTGAAATGATGGAAAAAAATATAATTTAAAATGCTACAGACAGAAATGTGTTACTAGATTAGATGTTATTCTACAAGGTTACTTGGAATTTTGCTGCGCACTTTAAGGTTTATATAGGTACACACATAAGCATTAAGAATATATCTCCTTAAGTTATTGTTTGATCAAATTTTTTTTTGTGGTATTGTTATTATATTTAGTTTTTTTTATGGGGGTGACATGTTCAAATATGAACAAAACTCCTTCTATCAATAAAGATTTAAAAAAAGGCTTATATTCAGAGACGAATCTAAGCGTGAACTTATGCTTCCAACTGTCAAAATGCAGTGTTATTTGACAGTTGGAAGCATTATTTCACGCTTTGATTTGAGATTTGTCTCTGAATATAAGAAATAATATAAGCTTAAGAAGCGGCAAAGGGTGAGCGTTTTTGGGGGCTGTTTCTATTGTCAACGTTCAATAAGCACTAATTGACTCTAGCCTACATTGAATAATTGTCACCTGAATTTGTTCTTTTAAAACGAAGTTTTTGCGTTTTGAGCAGGCGTATACGCACACCGCTCGCTCTCTCTTTCTTTATCTTTCTTTATGTCTGTGTGTGTGTGCGTGAGCACAGACAATATAATAGCGTGAGTAACTTCGTTCCTGACGAGGTCACTTGACCGCACACGTTTTTTTTTAATTGTTTAGAAGATGGAATAGAAATAACGATTTGTGGAGAAGTATGTACATAAAATCGATGAAGAATATAATAAATATTTTTGGAACATTTTTACATAGCTTCATTTAGTCCCAAAATAAGTAGAGCTTGTGAACGTATGTGGGTACTAGACAATGGATATAATACTGTTTTTTTTTTTGTGAATACATTTATTTTTATTTTTATAGTATTGGATGGTGAAACGAGCTAAAGGCCCACCTGATGTTAAGCGGTTACCTTTGCCCATAACAACTTCAATACCACCTAGGCTGTTACCTAAATGGTACCGCAAGTCGGTTCGCCAAACTGAGACATGAAGATGGAAAGTCTCATGTGATTGTAATGTCACCGGCACCCGTACCCTTCAGACCGAAACACAGCAATGCAAGCATCACTATTTGGCGGAGAAGTAGATACGGTGGTAGTACTTCCCCGGACGAGCTCTTTCACAAAAGAGCTCTACTACTACTAACATATTTATAATACATAAGAAACAACTAGACCAACACAAACACTTATGTTTATCACACAAATATTTGTGACCTGTGGGAATCGAACCCACGACCTCGTGATCAGCAGTCCGACCCTCGAACCACTAGACCACAGACGTCGTCGTAATGGAGTTGCTATACGTTTTCAAAATTTGTGGAGGGGGTATTTCCTATCCTCGTCTCGCGAAACTGTCGTTGGTCTGAGTGGCGTGTAGTTAATATGGCGTTAAGGTGTGATGACGTCAGTGGCCAGTAGTTCTGTCCCTGTCTAAATACTTATAACTTGAGATAAATTAAAAATAGTTCATTTGTTTTTTCTCTTTCGAATTTTTTACATTTTTTTATTGAAGAAATAAATATCCTAACTCACCATCAAATAATAAATAATAGAGTTAATTTTGTTATGTTACGTTCAAATAATTTGGTGATTTTGAGTTTTCCTTTTCATAGTTCTTCCGCCCAGGTTTGGGCAAGACCCTTTTTACCAAAGGGATCCAATCTTGCGCTCGAGTAGTAACAGTGAATGTGGATCGTAACGTTCTGAGTTCGATTTACAAGACGGATAAACAATATAATTGGATTTTTCTTTCTCAATTATTGCTCGGAATTGGAATTTCGCCTCCTATCCCTTGGGAAACAGATATAGTTTTGCTAGTATAAGACAGTAGGTACGTAAAGATTGATGTACTTGAGGTAGTTTCGATAAAGTTACAGAGTGCTGATTCTGAGTTCACTTAGGTACCTCCACAGACATAGTAAATAATATAGATGAAGTGCTGTCCTGTGTCTTATTTTTGTACCAAATAAACGTTTTATCTATCTATCTATCTAACAATCATAGTGAAGCCAAAAAAAAAAACCGTGCTCCTTGGTTTACAACCAGCGCTCACGCACAAACGTATACCTCAAACCGTGCTCACCCCTCTCAGTACACATGTCGCGGCATCGTCCAGTAAGTATAGCGAAAGCAAATATCCTTCAGGTGCATGGTGTGTGTGTGAGCGCTGGTTGTACACGAAGGAGCATGGTTTTTTGCCTTCACTATGATTGTTCGCAGCACGTCATCTGGTACCTCATACGCTATCGAATGCGTTGACTTTCATTCTTAAATAAGTATTTCTTTTTCGTTTCCGCCAGCGTAAGCGCCCCGCTACTGATTTATTAATGAAAGTCAATGCATTATTATCAACTTAGTGTATGCCACACACAATGATATTACATACTTATGTAAAATCATTGGCCACACAGCTTAAAGTTCGTTTTACAGTATCTGAATTTTGAGGTAAGGTCTGGTGCTGAGGCGACAAATGGACGATGACCATTTGTGTTTGCAATTTTTATTATGACACCAACTTTTTAATTATTAATTAATGAAAAATCATCCGTTCTATAACCAGAAAATGTTTTGTGTAGGTACTTGACCTAAATGTATGAAACAGTTGTTTTTTATACTTTAAAGTTGGTGTAATTGTTGAATACCTACTGTAGTGACATCTATTGCGATAAATGGGAACTAAAACTGACGTAGTTGATGACTACACAAATCCTGAATCGCGCAAGCAGATTTTGACACGCACCTTTGTATAGGTAGGTACCTATACAACGTGTTATTGAAGTAACTGTAAAACTCTTCATGGGGTCATTGTACTCATCAGTATGAAAAACTTTTAGTTCCAACTTTAAGTTGGAGAAACATGATACTCGTTCCTCCACCAGTACAGTCCACCGCACGTCAGTGGTAACAGTTTGACCTTGACAGTGTCTTCATTTCGTAAGCCGTAAAGGCAGTCGCCTTTTCGTAATTCAAGTGTTACCACTAACGTGCGGTCGACTGTACAAAATGTCTTTGGTACAATCATCCCTTAAAGGGTTGTTGTAGAGTTACAAATAACCCTGTATAATTATAGCTATTTTACACTGCGAAATTGCCAGCTACATTTGCCCCAGAATTTACTTTATTTCTGCGCTAAAATTACCTCATTCTGTGAAGGTTTTTTCTCTTCATTTTACTCCTTCATTAACGCATTACTACCCACAGCTTTGAATCAAGTGTGCAAAACACTTTAACTACAACAATTCGTATCATGATTTGTACGATAGCCAACTATTCGCTACCGTACGCCAAATTAACTCGATCATTCCAAAACACTAAAACTTTGTACCAAGCTAAATCATACCTTATCACTTTCGAAATAAAATCTAGATTTGATTATCCATGTGATAGACCAATGTGTGTTAACGAAATGTCACTATCGATGTTTGAGATTGACGGGTATGTGAAACTGTCCGTATGCTGTCAACAATAAGATTGAAAGTGCTATGGCATGTAGGACGTGAACTAAGGTGTCATACATATCATTTGTGAACAACCTGTAGGGCAATTAATTGTGTGTAATCACTTTCCAGGCGTTCATTTGGAGACTGATGTTCGTGATTTATTATTTACTAGCTTATGCCTGCGGCTTCGCCTGCGTATGATTCGGCTTATTACAGAAATATTTTATCGTCCATCCCTTCGGATCTGTTTTTTTTCCGGAATAAAAAGTAGCATATAATGTTAATGCCAGTTATTGTCTATCTGTATGCCAAATTTCATACAAATCCGTTCAAATTTTAACGCGTGATTGAGTAACTAATATCCAAATATCGAAACATCCAAATATCTGCACAAACTTTCACATTATAAATGTACATATACATACATAAAAAGGGACTAGGGATCAAGTACATTTTTACACTATAAAAATTATCCAAATAATATTTAACAAAACTAGTCTTCCCGACTGGCTTTTTACTTTAATTTCCTATGTTTAAGTTAACAGCGTGTGGATTGTACAATCTGCAAGGTTAAGCTGCACTAGCCGCGGTCAGTCTGTGGATGGGTGACCGTTTCGTTACACATCGAGACCCCTTCGTGCTTCGAAGAGCACGTAAAGCCGTCGGTCCTGCGCCTGATCTCTCTCCGGTCGTGTCGACTTGCCGTCCCATCGGATTATGAGAGTGAGGGAATAGAGAGTGCACCTGTGTTTGCGCAACTTGTGCACTATAATATGTCCCGCGCAGATGGCTAGTCTCCATTGAGATTGGCCGCCGTGACCAAAATTCGGCCGGGAGGACATTATTATTAAGTTAACAACTTATCCCAAGGTTTTGTAAAAATTAAGAATAATTTTCATTTTTGCACTTTGTGGGAAATTAACCTAATTTAATGTCGTCAATGAAATGGCAAAAAAGGCAAAAATTCTTTTCATTTCAAAAATTCTATGGAGCGACGACATTATTTGACACGTGAAGAGATGATGAGAGCCGTCGGAATGTTGCAAGGTTCCAGGCAACGTACTGTGGCTGTCGTTCTTGGCACTACACAGAGCGCCAAAAGCTGCTTCTGGACACGCTATCGTATCACGGGCAGCGTGGCCGAGCGACATGGAGGACGATCTCGCATCACCACTCGCAGACAGGACCGGCACATACAAAACACTGCTCGACGGAATCGTACCATGACCGCCATGATGTTGGCTATTATTATAATTATTTTATTATAATAATGTTGGTTACTAAAGTATTATTTACTCTATAATTATTTGTAAAATTATTTAAGCAGTAACCACTTTTGAAACATAAATCACTTTTGAAACATAAATCACTTTTTAAACATAAATCACTTTTGAAACATAAATCACTTTTTGAAACTTTGGATAGTGCTAACCTAATTTTGTTTACTGTATGATTCGTGCAATAGTTTACAAAGCATGTGGACATTCCATTACCCCTCTCAAATACGTTGTTTGTTGTCATTTCACGGCGCGTTTTTATCGAAACTGTCCCTACTTTTTTGTTCGTTTTACAACGACGAGCTGACGAAATTGCAATCGCAGTTGCCTTACTATACAACTACGTCTGTTTGTAATGGAGCTATTTCTATGCAAAATATAAGCATCGTTGAGCAATCACTGCGTCTGATGCAATCGTAATATCGCGTGATTCAAACCAGAACTGAGGGTAGATGGGTAAATTCTGAATAAATGGTTAAGGTATAATGCAGTAATCTTGAAATAATCGAATTTTCTGGATTAATCAAATTGAAATGCAATATGCATTTAGAATCTTACAGGATCTATTTCTTGAAAACTAGCTAGATTGAAAGAAGTGTTGTTTAACATCTAAATTCTAAATAGCAAAAGCAGATGACAGCCTATTCCTTATACACTTCCCTTCCATGCAGGAGGGTGTGAGTTTGAACTCCGGCCCACACATCGCAGTAGCCTTCTCCTACATAGAAGAGTCTCATACCCAGCAGTGGGATAGTAATAGTTTGGTTATGTAAACTCTCTTATTTTAACCATTTCTGGAGGGCGAATTTACGCAAAAAATAAAAATCTGCCTCCAAATTTTACGGCAGGCCATATTATTGGTAAGTTATATGTTGCCATACCAATAACAGTAGTTGACATGAAGTTTGTCAAAGGAATGATTTGATAAAAAAAGATCAAATTGCCTTTTTGACACTGTAAGTCTGTCGGTCCATTGCAACATATGATTGAGCAAGATGATTTCAATTTACTCACCCATAAAACAAGTTATGTCAGCGATTCCAGCTGTAGTTAGGATGAAACTCTTCGAGTATTGCTTATGCAGTTATGCCGTTATGAAAAGATTTGCCAGTCAGCATAGTAGTAAGGCTGAATGGCCAGGATGCGGTGGACGTACTCAAATATTTTCAAATGCCGAGGCTCTTTGAATTCACCTCTATCTCATGAACTCATAAAGTTCTGCATACAAACAAGTACACACGGTTAAACAACAAGCAGTAAAAAATCTGGTATAAGCTGATCTCGCAATGTAGAGACTTTCCGTACAATGAGAGGTCAGCTTATACTAGATGTTTATAGCATAATATTTTGCCGTGCGTATAGTATGCTTACAAATAAGGCATTTCATACACAACAATACATTTGAAAGTCACATTGGTACGCCTGGAATTGTCTGCGTTGTGCTGACGTCACGACACTTCTCTTAGTTGTTCTGTCGTTTCTGCTATAAAAAGTTCCTTAATATGGAAAGGATGGGATCAAAGACCTTGATATCCGTCAGGCGTCACGTTATGAGAGTCTAGGCTCGGTGTCTATACGATAAATTGCTAAGACTGATTAAGTAGGACTTTCCTACTAAGTTGGCCTTTATGTATACTTTTAGTGTTCCAATGTACGGTATCTGCGTTGTTAGAATCTGATAGGACAATGGAATATTATATGTGATTTCATTTCACACATTATAAAGCTACCGGTAATCAGAAGTGGGATAAAAAAAAATTAAGTTCACGCTGGATCTTCTAAATACTACTGATAATAACGAACATATCATTGTTCCTGATGCCATAGTCTACCACACTTTGTAAAAGGACTGGAGAATACTATATTCAAAGGTTGTCTGGAAGATATCGCTTTTTGAAATAAGTCTGCCAATGTACCAATAATTTATACGTTGTTTCTGTTTTCTGCTATTTTCATGATGTACAATAAAGCGAAATCGGTAGTGGTATAAAAATTACGTAAAGTCAACGCTGGATCTCCTAAACACTACAATAAATTAACATATCCCTAATGCCATAACCTGCCACACTTGGTAAAAGCACTGGAGAATGCTTTACTCACTTACTTTTGTCTGGAAGATATCGCTTTTAGCGATAAGACCGCCTGTGTATCCATAATTTATACGTCGTTTCTGTTTTCTGCTATTTTCATGGTGTACAATAAAGCATATTCTATCTCTCTATTACAATAAAATATAAAGAGATCCTATATATTTTTAGAGAAAATAAATTAGGTACTTGTAGTGTTTCAATTAATTCATGGTAGTAGTTTTTTTATGGTGAGACGAAATTGATACATTCCTTGAAAACTGGAAGGAAGAGGCATGGGATCGAAAAAGTGGAAAAAATGGAGGGAGTCCTTTGAACAAGAGTTGGACAGCATAGGCTCATAATGATATTGATTTTTACATAAGCTTTATTACAATCTTAAAAATATTAATATCTAATAAATAAAAATCAAAATTCTAATAAATAAAAATAAAACAACACAACAACATAACATAACATCACGCCTGTATTACACGCCGGTAAGCAGAGGTGTAATAGTACACCCATATTTCGCCAGTATGTTATAGTCCCATGTAATAGGGGGCTAGCCTATTGTCATTGACCGGGCACAAATCTAGACTCCGAGCTGCTACTGAGAATTTCCTAATGAAAAAACCCAATAACACTGTGCCCGACCCGGGAATAGAACTCGGGACCCCACGCAAAAAAAAATACTATTCTATTTTATCTAATAAATATTTTTATCTTTATTAATTCTATTCTATTCTTTTAATTCCTGACATCGAATCCGAAACCACACAACAACACATACGAGACATCGATCCACAAAAACAAGTGAATTACAACCTGAATAATGCACAAAGGTGCCCTGCCCTTTTCGTAATCCACAACCATAGCCTATCATTATAAGGAGTACAATAGTCCACACGGGACATTATATTGTCTCTTTACTGTGTCCATTTGCAATAAAAGCCACCTTTTACATAGTACGAGGTATTATTTAAATCCTTGATGACAAAGGCGGGTATTGCCAAACAAGGCGCGGTCAAGTGTGAACGCCCTTTATAATGGAAGGTTTTGCACAAAAGATTTTACGGTTCATTTAACTGTAATGGGAGTTTAATTAGGTGGTATTTTAATTGTGATATTTAACTGAGATGAGAATATAACTATGTGGTATTTTAATTATGACTTGAGGCAATGTCTTAAGCAACTTAGAGTCGTATTGCTTTTAGAAATGTATAGGTTTTGATGACTGTTTCCAAGATTTTAAACTCTGATTCTCAAGTATTGGCTCTTTCTTATTTTATGCTTTTACATGGTCTAAGCACGGAAGAATAAAAAAGGCGGACAGAATCTCGCTAAGAAAAGATTAAAGCACTTAATTTTTTCCTAAACCCACTATAATTTCGACATAATATTAACACACCAGACGGCATACTGTTAATTTATTTATCTACACTCGTATCGTAAAATTCGAATTATGAACTCGAAAGTAATGTCATAATGACATACTTTACGCACACGCACCTGTAATGAATTTAAAAAGTTTTATTACGATACAGTTTGCTGAACAAAACAATGCGGTAATTTAATTTTTTTTCCATAACCGCACACTTCAGCCCAACTAAGGAGTTTTTAATGCCACTTCGACCTAACCAAGGAGTTTTCAAACCTTTTTTTTTGCAGTCGTACAGTTTGGCACCAATGAGTACACAAAATTCAGGGTGGCGCCACTTGTCATACATTGAAAAATTTTATCGTTTAAAATCGCGTTTTTGGCAGAACTTTTGATTGTCATATTGCTTTTAATTATATTTAAGTGTTTACAGGCATATTTTTTGTACGATAAAACAGAGATTGACGGAATCCTGACAAGGATAGAAAATTAGTTCCGATTATAATATTTTCGCCAGACTATATTTTATTATCTGTGTAGGGTAGGCGCGCACCAGCGCGCGTGCGCGGCCGCGCGCCACGGCCGCGGCCTACTTGATTTGGTCATCGTTACTTATAAATTTATTGTTATTGTTTACGTTATTATTATGGTTTTGTATGTCGATAGTTTTAATCTGGGCAAAAATATCTGACTACAGCAGTGATACTGAACTGAGGAGAATATGACCCCGCCTGAATTTCTGGATGCAGCAACGTAAATGACGAACAATCTTTTACCAGAGAAATCAAGCAAAACAACGACAATGTTACCAAGATTTTGACTTTGGTATTTTATTTAAAATTGTATGAGTGTAGATAAAATAGTGTATGAAACTGACATAATTAGGTATTAAAACACTCGTGTGATACTATTAAAAACCTCGCCTACGGCTCGGTTTTTAAACTCACACTCGTGTTTTAATAACCCCTATTATGCAACAGTTTCATAAACTACTATTGTGACACTATGACTACCGTCACACATAATTATTTGTTGCATAATCGTGGCTATTTGTCTTACTATATGTGTGAATGTGTGCACTGATAACAGCAGCGGTAACTCACGAATTATCGTATCAGTAGACTGTGTCGAATTTGGAGTCTTGAAGAACTCAACTCACGCACAGCGGTGACACTCCCCGGTAGGCGTGAGCTCGCTCGCCGGTGACCTTGAGGGAGCGCGTTTACATGCAATATATTGGCTAGGGCAGCCGAGAGACTGCCCGTTCCACACGCCGCGCACCGCTTACCGCTCGTTCCACATGCTTAAGAGTCGCTTTTTGTCGTTAGTATATATTCTAAGCTAAAACAGCAAATATATTACAAGATACTACTACTACTAACACAGTTCTGTTAAGTACGTTTTCCTGTACTAACAAACTCTTGTCTCCGTTCTAATCATGGAATTTGTGGTTCTAATTTAAATTTTAAGGTTCGTCTGATATAAATTTCATTTTTTTTTACAATTGAAACAAAGTATTTAATCAGCAATGAGGCCCAAAAATACACAAGAAGGTCACAATGGAAGTTCTGATCATGATTAAATTACAATCTTCGTTAGTCCTAAGCAAATAAGAAAAAGAGACGCTAAAATAAAAGGAAACGACGTAAAACATTAGAATTGAGGGGATAAGATTTACGTGTCTTCTTTCGCAAATGGCTGAAAGCGAAACAATATTGACGTCATAGCCAATCAGCTTTCAATACAATTTGTACGAACCAACGCAGGAAGGCCACGTCATCGAAATGTTGAAACAACATTACTGATTGTATTGGATTATATTTTTTTCAAAATTACTGATTTTATTGGATTATGTTTTTCGACTGCCTCGTTGGTCTAGTGGTTGCAAGCGCGACTGCTGAGCGTGAGGTCCTGGGTTCGATTCCCGGGTCGGGTAAAGTGTTATTGGGTTTTTTCATTAGGATATTCTCAGTAGCAGCCCGGAGTCTGGATTTGTGCCCGGTCAGTCGCAATAGGCTCGCCCCGTATTACATGGGACGAAATCATAACTGGCGAAATGTGGGTGTATCATTACACCTCTGCCTACCTCTTGGGGGAAATACAGGCGTGATGTTATGTTATTTTATGATTTTCGATTGCAGTATCAGTTTCAGGCAATTTCAAGAGATGTATGTAATGCTGTAGTATTTGATTTTACTGATGGTTTGCCGCAGGTATCCTACGTCATCTCAGATGTCCTATCATTCATCATCATCATTTCAGCCGAAAGAAGTCCACTGCTGGTCATAGGCCTTCCCCAAGCATCGCCACAACGACCGGTCCTGCACTTTCCGCATCCAGTGGATTCCCGCGACCTTCTCCAGGTCTACCTTGTGAGGGGCCTACCCACGCTGCGCCTTCCAGAACGTGGTTGCCACTCCAGAACTTTAATGCCCCATCGGCCATCCGTTCTGCGAGCAATGTGCCCCACCCACTGCCACTTAAGTTTGGCAATTCTTCGAGCTATGTCGGTTACTTTCGTATTTTAGGTGTTCTATACAACGTGTATCAGAAATGCGTGGTCATATTTAAAAGAGCTTATTCAGGGGATGCTATCGAACAACTTTTACTATGGGACCAACCCAGAATTCGAAAAAAATATCAGCTGATCCTTACATTTTGTCGAGCGATATCGATGATTTAGTAGGGAACAGCTGATATTTTTTTCGCGATTTCAGGGTTGGTCCCATAGTAAAAGTTGTTCTATGCTATGCCCTGAATGAGCTCTTAAAATATAACCACGCATTTCTGATACACGTTGTATATCCCATAAAATTACTTTTGCTGAGAAGAACAAATGTATCAAATTAAAAATATTCATTCAAAAAAACCAAATTATTCGTTCAAAAAACAAAAACAAAAAACTCCTCACGTACCGAAAGCGTGCACGCGTAACCTAAGTAGAATATTAAATAAAGACTTTACTTTCATAGGCTTCTTCAAACAAAATCGCTAAAAACAGACAAATGTACAGAAGTATAAATAGTATAATGTCATTGAAGACGTGGGGAATCTGAGTAGTTTCCGGGAAAAGAGAAGTTGAAAACACAATCTGGAACACATCTCTCCAATTACCGAAGTACAAATCACGGACGAATATAAAAAGGCGGACGGAATCTCGCTAAAAATAGATTGAAGCACTTCATTTTTTCCTAAACCCACTATAATTTCGACAGAAATTTAACACACCAGACGTTGTTATTTTATTTGTGACAACGACTACAGTCACACGAGATTTGTTGTAAAATCACGGCTGTTTTTCTTACTATGGGTGTAAATGTGTGCCAGCTCCTACTTTTAAGCAAGCTGTCTTCCTATGGGTGCTTTACTTATTGTTTAGCAAAATTCCGTCCGCTTTTTTTATTACATAACATAACATAACCAGCCCATTACTGTCCCACTGCTGGGCACGGGCCTCTTCTCAGTACGAGAAGGCTAAGGCCTTAGTCCACCACGCTGGCCTAGTGCGGGTTGGCGGACTACACACACCATTGAGAACTGTATGGAGCACCTTTTTTATTCGTCCATTCAAATATAAACTTTTACCAAGTACATATAAGTTTCCTACCAAGATAAGAAAGAAAGATAAGATTAAGATAATAAGAATAATAAGAGTCTTATTTTTTATAAGATTTGTTTGGCCTCCTTATGATAATTTGCATTTCATTATAAGGCTGTAAAAGAGATTATATTCTGCACCCCGCTAAAAGGTATGTGTACCCATTCATGTGTGGTGTTATGTGCGTCGGTAACGCTACGTTAATTGAATTTTAAAGGCAATCAGATTAACATATCAGTTATTAACATCCCTAACCGTTTATGTGATGGTGTGAAGCATTGACCTTTTGCTCACAGATTATTTTATTTTACTGACTAATCTCGCTAAATAATAAATGAAGCACCCATAGTAAGTCGGTTCGTGAAAATACGAGATGACACGCACACATTCACACTCATAGTAAGTCTAACAACCACTATTACGCAACAGATCTAGTGTGACGGAAGTCGTTGTCGTAGTGTCACAAATAAATTAAAAATATACCGTCTGGTGTGTAGTTCTTCAATTTTTTCTTAGCGAGATTCCGTCCGCCTTTTTTTATTCATCCGTTGTTATACCTTATCACGCTGTAAAAGGAATGAATGGATTTGAATACAATATAATACAAAGTTATAATGTATCCTGAAAAAGCAGAAGCACCATACGACCTGAAAAACTCCGAGATTTTTACGCGTATTAATCTTCAAGTTACTGGTTATTTATGAACAAAATTAAATATTTATCCTGTATAATGTTAAAATCAAATAACCGACACGTTAAATATAGGTTATTGGTTAAGTGGTCGCAAGCGCGACTGCTGAGCGTGGGGTCCTAGGTTCGATTCCCGGGTCGGGCAAAGTGTTATTGGGTTATTTCATTAGGAAATTCTCAGTAGCAGCCCGGAGTATGGATTTGTGCCCGGTTAATGGCAATAGGCTCGCCCCCTATTACATGGGATAACATAACTGGCGAAATGTGGGTGTACTATATACACCTCTGCCTACCCCTTCGGGGAAATACAGGCGTGATGTTATGTTATGTTATGTTGTTATGTTAAATGTAGGTTATTTTAAAAAAAAATGGCGTCGGTTTTTTTTATGTGAACCTTTGAGAAGGAATGCCGAAAAAACTCCGGGATCCAGACATTTATTTTGATACTCGGTTAAATTAACATTGAAGGAGTGTTATCTAGGTTCAAATTTTTTAATCAATTCCGATGTGTTGTATTCGAATACTGAAGGCTCCTCGAGGTCAGCCTTTAAAATGGTCAAGTAAAAGGCAACTAATTGACACAGATTATTGAAATACTACCGAAGTATAATTCAATAATTTACATAAATGCATCGATCTATATGTAATGACTAAATGAGTAGTTTCGATCGCTGTCCAAAAGTAGTCTATCTGTTAAATCATGTTGAATTTGTTGTACAGATTATACAATATAATCACAGACTGTTAAGACTATAGACACCAATGTGTATGTGTGGGATGTCAGTCCGTCAGCGAGCGGCACCAATCATACGGAATCATACCACCGAACTTTTGAGCGGACCAACCATAACGCGCCGTCCGCCCCCCGGTCCCCGCCAACATTTTACTACTGTGTTCTCATGCAAAACTTTGTTAATGCGGCGTCTTGAAGTAAGCCTCTGGTTCTGGTCTGGGAATATAATCTATTGTATGTTTTTATGTATTTAATAATCTTTATAGTAATCTAATCAAGGTTGAATATTTTGTTTTGCTATAAGCACTAGGAAGGGCTCGTGGCAAAGTAACAAAACCACGCGCATTATACGTTTTGCAAGGTTAAGCTGCACTTTCCGCGGTCAGTCCGTGGATGGGTGACCATTTCGTTACACATCGAGATCCTCCAGTGCCTTGGAGAGCACGTTATGCTGTCGGTCCCGGTTGCCATACGAATATCCGTGGTAGTTGTTACGGGTAGTCAGAAGCCCGAAAGTCTGACAACTGGTCTAATCTCTAAATGTCAGTATTACCAATAACTGGGTTGTAGGGGAGAAGAACCGGAGTGACCGACATAGATCTAGCTTGTAGGATCAGTAAGCTGAAGTGGCAGTGGGCTGGCCATGTCTGTCGAAGGACCGATGGCTGCTGGAGCAGACGAGTCCTTGAGTGGAGACCGCGAATCGGCAAACGCAGCGTAGGGCGCCCCCCTGCTAGGTGGACCGACGACCTAAAGAACGTGGCTGGGGGGGACTGGATGCTGAAGGCAGAGGACCGAGCGTTGTGGCGCAACTTGGGAGAGGCCTATGTCCAGCAGTGGACTGCGATAGGCTGAGTTGATTGAGGGGCCTGATGGCGCTAAAACAAAAAAAAAACGTGTAAAATACTGATTTTCAGCCGCATCTGGTTAGACTGGAAGCCGACCCCAACATTATGAAAAGGCGAAGAGGATGATGATTCAAATTAATATTCCTAAATTAATCATTCTGTTGCTTTTTTTTTTCTTTTTTTTTATAGTAATGGATGGTGAAACGAGCTAAAGGTCCACCTGATGTTAAGCGGTTACCTTTGCCCATGACAACTTCAATACAATGCTACAGCTGAAAGAAAAAAAGAAAGATACATACATAACCAGCCCATTACTGTCCCACTGCTGGGCACGGGCCTCTTCTCAGTATGAGAAGGCTGAGGCCTTAGTCCACCACGCTGGCCTAGTGCGGGTTGGCGGACTACACACACCATCGAGAGCTGTATGGAGCACTCTCCGATGTGCAGGTTTCCTCACGATGTTTTCCTTCACCGTTAAAGCAAGTGGTAATCGAATATAAATCCGCACACATATTGTTTAACATTAGAAGATCATCAACAAAACCAATCAAATCTATTCTCCTCAAATCATAATATAGACTAACGACTAGTCCAACCTCTGGGTGGTAATTTGGAATCCAATCCGTGTAAGTGGCCACAAATTAGCTCAATTGATCGTTGGGGTATAACTGACCGATGGGGTCACTAATACCCCCTGACGCGCTAATACGACTACAGATTAATACGTTTAGCTTTGGGGTACGAATGGAAACGATTGATTGGTGATTGTGTTGGATTGGGTATTGCTGCAATGTTTTCGGTGAATTCAATAAATAAATACGAGTATATCTTGTAGACAGAGAAAATGGTTACATCTTTGTCACAGTGACTGCTATTCTAGTTACATAAAAATCACTGTTCCAAGTCACCGTGATTTTATCACTGTTCCAAGTCACCGTGATTTTATCACTGCGGTTTCAAATATTCCCAACGTACTTTTTACCGTATATAAGAAATGTCACATCACATAACTGTTTTCTTAGTAACAGCCTACTTTTTTTATGAAAGCCTACTTTAAATCGAAAGGAACCGTTTCTCAAATACTTTACGAGCTTAACTTAATGTTGTGGTGATCCAAAATACCCTATACACTTTTATTAGGCTGAGGACTAGCGACGCGATGGCAACTGCCACGACGGTGCGAGCTTTTGCGCGTGAAGCGACGGTACCGCGTACATTTTCTAGTTCTATGCGAAAGAGTGAAGTAGAGAACTGATACTGTACTGTACTGTAGTACTGTCACATAAATAGCTTTTTAAGAACCAGAACGTCAGTCGTCATCGAAAGTGTTTTGGAACTATTTGGAACAGTGAACCGTAGTTCTATTGTAGCAGATCACTGTGGCAGATATTGTATAGTTGATATTAGTGTTTTTTCACAGTGAAGTTATTTTTCACCCACCTCTTATAACTTGTTGTATGTATCATCACACAGATGTGTTCCTCGAAAAGCAAGACTGCGGTATATAGACTAAAACCTACAGGCAAAGCTTACCGATGGCAGGTTAATAAGATAGAGCCAGTGTAGTATTTTTCGTTGAAAAATATTTAAAGTTATGAGATTCTCTTGAATATGATTCCAACAGAAAAAATCGATATCACTTATCTACTTACATTACTAAAATGCCTGTGATTTATCGAACGAGCACGTTTGCTTAGAGCTATGTGTGTATTCGAGACAGAAGTGTAGCCGCGCGCTAATGGAGTAGGAAGTTAACGGTGACGTTTTTTCTCGGTTTGAACCCGGCCAAGCGCGAAACGATGCTATAGAAACTTCTTAGGTTTTCGCGATCACTACACATTATAATAAAACAAAGTTTAACCGGATTAAATCGCGTATATTAAAAGCAAAGCAAAGCTGCAAAAGTTTTCAAAACGTCAGGGAAACCAATTTAAATAATATACGCGATTTAATCCGGTTAAACTTTGTTTTATTATGATGCTATAGAAGCTTAAAAAAAATTATAAGTACAAACTCCTTTGAAAATCGAAGTCGGAACGATCAGGAACAATCCTTATAATTAGCATTCTTTTTATAAGTTTGTGGTACAATACCTTAAAAACACAGGTGCATAAAAACATTTTACTACTTATCACTAAAGTCATCTAGAACAGGTAAAGTTTCTTATTTCTCTCATAAACTTCAGCCACTAAAACTTCACTCCCAAAGCCTTTAAGTAGTGCAAGTCCTCTAAGCACTTTATCGTGTTATTGTAGCAATATTATGAACGTTATAATGGCAGCCATTCACACTGACTTCAGTTTAATTAACTGACAAGAAAGTCCACTGAGTCGTTTATAAACATGCTTTATAAGCTGGTCAAATCGTCAAAAACTCGATTAGAAAAATAAATAAAACCACACTCATAGCTAACCAGGAACAGTTCATTTTAGAATTAAAAAATAATTTTAGTCTATTAAATATGGCAAATGAGAATAACGTGGAATCTCAATACACTAATATCAAAGAAAGTATTAAAAAGGTCAGCAACAAAATAAAAACAAACAAACATAAACAGAGTAAACTTAGTTTTCAAACAAAACAATTTATTGAAGAGAGACAATTACTAACAATGTACACACCAGAATACAAAGCTGCAGACAGACTCGTCAAGCGCAGCATCCGCAAAGATTTAAGGAACTACAATATCCGGATCATTCAGACAGCTTTAGAACAACATACATCATTAAAATCAGCCAAGCAGGGAATATCAAGTAAAGGTCGAACTACAATTGCCTGTTTAAAAGATTGCTCAGGCGTGAAGCAGAATGACAGAGGGACAATCTTAAATATTTGTACTGAATTTTACAAAAACCTGTACAGCGAGGCACCTAATATCCAACCTAGCGCAAGTGTATACTCGTGCTCCGATAACATCTCACCCTTCACAGGCTGGGAAGTACATAAGGCGCTACAGAGCATGAAATACAGCAAGAGCCCTGGTGATGACGGTGTTACTACCGAAGCTTTAAAAATAGGAGAGCCAGTCCTTCTTCCACATATTACAAATTTTTTCAACGAAATTTTAAAAACTGGTAACCTACCACACAGATTTTGTCACTCGCAGATTATTCTTTTGCATAAAAAGGGTGACAAAACAGATATTAGCAATTATCGCCCCATTAGTCTGGTGTCGCACTTGTATAAAGCTTTTATAAAGGTGGTCGAAAACAGAATATCGGGAACACTTGATAAACATCAGCCCCCCGAACAGGCAGGCTTCCGTCGCGGCCTTTCAACTACTGACCACCTCCATTCAATTAACCAGATTATCGAAAAACATTTAGAATTTCGACTTCCACTTTATATAGCATTTGTTGACTATTCGAAGGCCTTTGATAGCATCAGCCACAGTTCAATTTTCAATGCATTACATAACCACGAAATAGACAACACATACATCCAACTTCTACAAAATATTTATAAAAATAGCACTGCGGCCGTTAAAATCAGTTCCATGACGGGACCGTCTTTTCGCATTGATAAAGGAGTCAAACAGGGAGACCCGCTATCTCCAAAGCTATTTACAGCCGTGCTGGAGGAAGTCTTTAGAAAGCTGACAGTTGGCTGGGCGGAGAGGGGCATTATGGTCGGACATAGGAGATTGTCCAATCTCCGTTTTGCCGATGATATTGTCCTTTTCGCAGCTTCAGCTTCCGAGTTGACTCAGATGCTACAAGATCTGAGCATAGCAAGCCTCGAGGTCGGACTTCAAATGAACATGTCAAAGACCAAGTTGATGACGAACAGTTCGTATCGCAGTATCACAGTGGGGGGTGTGGAGGTTGAGTACGTCGATGAGTATCTCTATCTAGGTCAAATAGTCTCTTTTCAGGCAAGACAAAATAAGGAAGTTGCAAGACGCACCGAAAATGCCTGGAAGAGCTATTGGGCCATGAAAGAACTCATGAAGGGTAATCTTCCTCTGTCCCTTAAGAAGAGACTCATGGACGTATGCATTCTTCCCATCCTCACGTATGGTTCTCAAACATGGTCTTTGACAATTCAACAGAGGACCACGCTCGAGGTTTGCCAGAGAGCAATGGAACGGAGTATTCTGGGAATTAACCTTGTTGACCGGATTAGGAATACAATCATCCGTTCCAGGACAAAAATAACTGATGTCACTCGGAAAGCTGCCATGCTGAAGTGGAACTGGGCTGGACACATCTGCCGAATGCCAGACGACCAATGGGCCAAACGTACGACCCAATGGGCCCCCACAAATGGCAAACGCCAACGCGGCAGGCCCAGACGGAGATGGCGGGATGAACTGGACAACTTTCAAAAAGACTGGTCCTTATTAGCCACAGACAGAGAGAGGTGGAAGGAGAGTAGGGAGGCCTTTGCCCTGCAGTGGGACTGTACAGGCTCTTAATAATAATAATAATATAAGCTGGTGGCGTAGGAAGAGCTCAGCGATCGCAATGGTGAAGATAATTTAAACTGTAAATATTATCGGTGTCGGAATTGTACCTTTATGCCGTCGAGTAATCCATAATGGGAACGTGCTTCTAATCTATCCATATTGTGGCATTAACAATTTCGAGTCGACCGTCGAGATTAAAGTGAAATCACCTTACTCGCCCACGGTTAGAGTTCACATTCAAGGGGTGTGGCCAGAAAACCTCCACGTGTGTCTGACGGCTGCTTGTCCTTTTGGAGATATCTAGAGGGAACGGCAGTTGTTGGGCCGGTGCACCCTGAGCACGGGCAATAAATCTCCTTTGGACCGGGGGACCTTATTGCATGTGGCGAATATTCTGGCACGGGATGGGCCCGATGTGGGCCAATGGGAAGTTGCTCCGCTTGTCACTCTGAGATAGCAGAGGGCACTGTGGAGGAGCAGGGATGGGCCCGGTGTGCACTAACCCTGCTGCTGGGCAGGCAGCGGGGGGACTGTCCTTCCCTGCCCCCGTCGGTCTCGTAATTCCGGGAGTGCCTGCTGGGTAGTGTTCTCGCGCTTCTTGGGACCGAGGGTCTTGGCTTTACCGCCTGGACCGCGAGGAAGAACAGCTCTATAAAAATTACAGGAGGATGGGCCTGCGAGCAGCAAACTCAGGGTAGTCTGCTGCCAGCAGCTGGCGTAGCTGGCGTAATTGGCGCAGCTGGCGGAGCTGATAAAGGCCCGTGAGGTGAGGTGGCGTACAGTGTTCCTTGTGCGCCACAGAGGAGGGTGCGGCCGTCGTTAGGCCGTACGGGGAGAAGGGGCTCGCCTGCTTGTGGCGGGCCAGGACCTGTCGGGGGTGGTTGTGTGAATACTCACGGGTTGCCACGCCCTCGGCTAAGGTAGTTGAAGGAACACCGTGGTGGTTTTAGTCAGTAAAAGTCCGACACTGACTCCGCCTATCCCGGGCGGAGTGCGTCCATGAGGATTTCCCCACGGAAAAAAAAATGCATTGTAAAAATGCGAATTTTAATTTATTTTTGATTACTTTTACTAATCAACATCAATTAAATTATATGTAGTTTTTTAATGTGAAAAATTAATATTAAAATAACGTATATTTCTGATGACAATAATAATATACACTATCACATATTTTTTTAGATTTTCTAGAGCATAACTGCTACGGATAGTAAATTA
The DNA here is from genome assembly GCA_949699075.1 of Asteroscopus sphinx. Classification (NCBI taxonomy): domain Eukaryota; kingdom Metazoa; phylum Arthropoda; class Insecta; order Lepidoptera; family Noctuidae; genus Asteroscopus; species Asteroscopus sphinx. The sequence goes on along the minus strand of OX453025.1, from coordinate 8,526,506 downwards.
AGAAGGGCGTCAGTCTTTTCGATCATATTTTCTAGTATTCTATGCACTTGAACAAAGGAAGGTTTTTGATTTCCTACACGCCTCGATACCGAAATAAGCACGATCAGCAAGAAAGTACTAAAATATGCAATGACGCTATAAATATCGAGTTATATGCATTTGTATATGCTATCCGATGTCTATACATTATCCTCTTGTCATGTTCTGTAGAAAAATAAAACTTTTTAACAAAAAATTGAACCGACGAAAACAGAAACTGAAAAGCGAAAAATAACTAATTATGAGTCGGCGCCAAACGAACTTTTAACAAGCATAGTGCGTGTAAGTTGGAAGTGGCCGAGCGGAGAACGCATTTTTGGAAAGTTATTGTTTATCGTTGAAAATCTCACGTTGTATTTGATGTGACGTTGTTTTTATTATTTATTTAAAGTAATTTAATGATCTTCGTTGATTGGTTGTTTGGCGCCGACTCATAATTAGTTATTTTTTGCTTTTCAGTTTCTGTTTTCGTAGGTTCAATTTTTTGTTAAAAAGTTTTATTTTTCATTTTTTTGTGGTTAAACTCTAAATCCAGGTCTCCATTATGTCGTAGTGTCTAGAACTATATTTATGTATGTCAAGTTTCAACAGAATCGGTTAACAGGTAAGAATTCAGTGGGTGAACAAACACTCATCCCCTGTTTTACTACCCTTAGGGGTGGATTTTGATTTTGAAATTTAAATGGGACCAATTTCAAGATATACCCTATCCAATAAAAAAAGAATCATCAAAATCGGACCACTCTGTAAAAAGTAATGCGTGGTCATACATAAAAAAAAAAGAAAAAAAAAAAAAGAAATATATACGCGTCGAATTGAGAACCTCCTCCTTTTTTTCGTCGGTTAATAAAAAAAAATAGTTTGTTTGAAAATTTTGATGAATAAAATATTGATACAGCTTTTTCAGCTTATACCTACGAAAAGTTTTATGTATATTTTAAACCAAAAGTTAGTAATAAGGTTTACATTTCAAAGTTACAAAGGGTGGTCTCCAAAGAAAAATATTTGACTTTTCGAAACTTTTGCAAAATTAATTACTTCTTGTGGTGTTCTTAAACGATGAATCGACTTTTGAGAAATTCGAATGAGCGAACAGTGACTTATGGTACCTACGAAGATAGGCAGACACCATAGAGCACCGTAACATTTTATTAATGTACTGCTTAAATTGGGTAGTAGCGTATAACTAAATATGACAGTTTTAACCCTTAAATTGGCAGTGTATGTACTGTCATACATTAACTTTGAAAAAATGTATGGTATAAAAATTTAAATATAGGTGTGATAAATGAACTCGACACCATTCGATGCAAAATTAACTTTATTTATTTGTGAGTAAAAATCCTTTTTTAGGGTTCCGTACCCGAAGGGTGCCAAACGGGACCCTATTACTCTCGCTACGCCGTCCGTCCGTCCGTCCGTCCGTCCGTCTGTCTGTCACAGGGCTGTATCTTTTGAACGGTAACAGGTAACCGGTTGAAATTTTCTCAGAAATTGTGTTGCTATGAGATGTATCACGACAAATACTAAAAACAAAAAAAAGTCTAAAACCAAAGGGGTTCCCCATACAAGAAACCTCAAAAAACATGCATTTTTTTCAACATTTTTGTTCCTGCTCTATCTTCAAAACGGTAATATATATCGGCGTCAACCTTGGTCAGATTATAGTGTATACTATGTAGATTAACAACAAATACTAAAAATAAGACAAACATAGACATATGTGGTGGGACCTGTGTAAGAAAAACATGCAAAAGATCATATTTTGCGCACTGTGCGTTGAAGTCTTTTGATAAACTTTGGTAATTCAAATCAGTTTTTATGGGGTATTAGGTCGTTGAGAGGTACGGAACCCTTACTGCGCGAGTCCGACTCGCACTTGGCCGGTTTTTTATTTTATTTTTTTGTAAAACTGGCGACGTGGTGCTAAATGAATGATGGTGCTTTGTCTGATTGTTAGAATTTTGTCGCCATTTTTTATAAGCATCAGTTTATCAGAAGACTAGACTTTGACTTGTTTTAGTAACCTTGATCTTTTTAGGGTTCCGAAGTCCTACAAGGAACCCTTATAGTTTCGTCATGTCCGTCCGTCTGTCGGTCTGTCCGTCTGTCTGTCTGTCCGTCTGTCCTAATCCTTTACAGCTTAATAACTTCTACAGTTATAAACATAAGTAAATGAAATTTTGCTAAAAAATAGAATAGATATAGATCTCAATTTTAAAGGAATAAAAAAATCGTTTTTACGTATTTTAGGGGTGGCGTCCATACATGTGAAATGGAGATGAAATCATTTTTTTCGCTGCACCCCCTTGTTTGGGGTATCAATGAATAGGTCTACTAAAATGAAGGTAATGTTTCATACACCACTTTTTTATCAGGTGTACCATCTGCGAAATATAGCGCGCCAAAGTGGCTTGCAATGTGTCCCCCCCCCTGCCATTTCTAAACTATGCAACGTAGAAGCTTATAATCTTCCACATTGATAGACCTTTGTAAAAACTCTCTTTTAAAATTATTTCGAGTATAGTATGATTATAAATTTTTGAGTTATGGAGAGAAAACTGAAAAATACTTAAAACGTCCTAGTTCAAAGGTCATTGACCTTAGAGAAAAATGATCATAGCAAATAATGCTCTTTTAGCTACTTTCTATTTGAAAAAATCACAAAAAGTAACTTTGTGTTATTATGACATGACAAAATTCTTAAATTTGGCGCCATCTAGCGGCGTCTAATAACACTCTCTAAGTCGCCAATGCTGCCGTCAAGTGCCGTCTATTGCATTTAGCACTGTATAGCGCCATCTAGCGGCTATTGACAACACTCTCTGAGTCGCCAATGCTGCCGTCTATTGCAAAAACTAAAATAGCCATGATTAATATTTGATTTGATTTGTTTGTAACACCTACTTAAGGAACCCTATAATACTGAGCATGGCCCGACATGCTCTTGGCCGGTTTTTACTATACAATCCTGAAGAAGTGAATAGTGTTACTTTCGAATTAAGGTATCATTGTGTACTGACAATACTATCACTTATGCATTTTAGTTGATTGTTTTTTTTCTGTTTTTATTATTATTAATTTATACTCTTTTATTACGCCCGCGCCCGGCGAGAAAAAAACGTGATAAGGCAGTTTTTTTTTTGGGTTTACGGTACCCGGGGTTACGGTTACGACACATGCCTTTACTTAGCTGGTAGTATAGTCAGGTACCTATATTAATCGCCACGCAATAGATTGGAGTGCTAACCTTATCACTTTTTTATGACAATACTTTTATGAGCTATAAAGGCTGAAAGGAAGTCTATATGAGGGAAAAAAAGTTTATTTGAAACACTGTCTGGCGGACTATAACTGGAATATGACGTTGTAAAACTGAAATGAGTTTGATATTAATTTGTTCATACTTTTGTGACGTATGAATTGTTTCTAGGATGGCGTGCTCTCTTGTCTGGGGAGGGAGAAGATAGACATGGATAAATTAGTATAAAATAAATAATACAACGCATTACTGAAATATTCAGAATTTACATATTTTTTTTTGTTTTCGGGTGGAAATCCTTATACCCTCCGTCTGAGGACGGTGGAGGGGTAAATCGGACTCTTACCGACTAAAACCACACGGTGGCCATCCTCTGCACAAAATAGAGGAGCTCCGGGAATTCCATCGGACCGCGCCGGTGCCCCTCTAGTGCTATGCCTTTGGCACGTCAAGTCCCTATTTTTACCAGGTTTTTATTAACTCGCTTTCCGTCATGTCCGTTTGTTCGGTACAAATTTTGCAATCGATTTTAAGCTAACCAATTGATGAGCTAGAAACTTTAAACTACAAACACAGATTAAAACTAGATGACTATGCAATATTAACACGTTTTCGTTTTGAAAACAAAACTTATTAAAAAAAACTATTTGATAAAAAAAAATTCTTTATGTCGATTGGTCTCCATAAACAAAAGTAAAACATTCTGAAAACTAAGTAATTTGATGAAAAATACTTTTTCTAAACCATATTATTAAAAAGAAATCGAGTTAATATTGTATTATCATCCAGTTCAGCTGTGCTATTCTGAAAAATCTCACTCGCAAACTCATTTCTGAAACCGCAGTGAAAAGTAGTAAAATCAATACAAAAAAACTATTGCTACTACTTACACCTACACTACGTCCACCTGCTGCAGGCGTAGCATGACTGCTGTAGACAAAGCTTATGTCAACGGAAGAATAGACAAAATGACGTATTGTATTGTTGACGTCGACCTCTGTGGTCTAGTGGTTCGAGTGTCAGACTGCTGATCATGAGGTTGTGGGTTCGATTCCCACAGGACACAAATATTTGTGTGATGAACATAAGTGTTTGTGTTGGTCTGGGTGTGTTTCTTGTGTATTATAAGTATGTATTTACAAAAAAAAAGTATGTAACTGTAAGTATTATATCCATTGTCTAGTACCCATAGTACAAGCTTTGCTTAGTTTGGGACTAAATAGTGCTGTGTAAAAATGTTCCAAATATTTATTTATTTATATTTTATTGTAGAAAGCTTTCTTCCGTCCGTAGCATGCCGATGTCAATAATGAAGAAAAGAAATGTTTCTATACTTCAATCGACACATGTCTACAACGTCGAGCATGACGAACATATTTTCTCTACTTTTGACAGTTAGGGGTAGACATGTTTCGCTTCAAATAGAAGAAATTAGTCTACATCTCATGAGACCTAGACAAAATTATTCTTTAGTTTTATTAGGACTAGATTCTTGTTAAATTGGTTTCATTGGAGTTTTTGAACAACAATAATAACATGTCGGGTTCCTATCGTCGCTATCTCCTTAGTTATTATCAAAAACTAGCCTTTGCCCTCGTGTAATTCGTAATAAGTATCGAATGACTATCGTCCATCCTTCGGGAACTGTCTCTTCCCGGGATAAAAAGGTTTCCTTTATGTTAATGCACACCCTATGGTCTACGTGCTAATCTTCATCCAAATTTATTGTTTGCACAATCAACTCAGCCTATCGCAGTCCACTGCTGGACATAGGCCTCTCCCAAGTTGCGCCACAACGCTCGTTGTTTGCACACCATAAAAATATTAATTTACTTTGTAATAGTGATGCGACTCGAGTCCACTTTTACTCGAGTGACATCGAAAAAAAACGTACTCGAGTGAAAAAAATATCGACTCGAGTTCACTCGGACTCGATTCACTCGCCAATCACTCACCAAATAACGTAATGTTATTTGGTTTTATGAACAGACCATATTTGCTCATTTTTATTAGCATATAATATTAATTTCGATACATAAATGTTGATTTTTGTAAGACTGGCGAATCTGGCGATGTATTGAAATAAAACTTTAAACTTGTCGTTTTATTAAGCCTCAACTTATTGAAAAAATGAAAAAATTATGATTTCAAGTATTATGACAGGTGACTCGTTAGAGGCGAGTGATCGACTGACTCGTGAACCACTCGAGTGACTCGACGGCTCGATCACTCGAGTAGTACTCGAGTAAAATTGTAAAATGACTCGAGTCGCATCACTACTTTGTAAAACGCATCCTTCGACCTTGACATTCATGACTACAAAATGCGTATTTTTGTTGCTTTGAATTACATACAAAATGTTTCAAACTTATTCGATTCACCTTTCTTATAGATAACGAACCGTAATAATATGGTAGGATTTGGTAGAATTTGTACGGCACTAGCTACGTTCTCGTTGCTATGGAATAAGATCTGTCAGTTTGTCTACGTAGAAACTCGAGTTGACGGGTCGCCTTATGCTCGAGAAGAAGAGATATCTTGACGTATAGAAAGAGCTTTGTCTACTCTTGGAAGAATAGACATAGAATTGGTCATGCTACGCCTACTTTTAGAGACAATCACGCTTTGTGTGGCACTGTATGGCAAATGTATGAGTTTCGTGCACGCTGTGCGCTCTTCTGTCGTATACATTCAGCCCGAAGCCGCGTCTCCTGTGACCATATTTTTGCTATTTCTAACATCTAACATATTTTTCTAACGAAATAGGGGCGTGGCCTGGCTGTTTGGCTACATGTGATTGGCCTAAGCAATATGTTGACATGTTTTGTTAGATTTTGGTCGTAGGAGACACTGCTTTACACTAACAGTGCGTGCGTGTGTGTGTAGTGGTACGGTCGACCGCACGTCAGTGGTAACTGTTTGACACTTACAGCGCCTTTATTTCGTAAGCAGTAAGGGCGGTTTTCCTGCACACCATAGAGTACTCCATACAGTTCTCAATGGTGTGTGTAGTCCGCCAACCCGCACTAGGCCAGCGTGGTGGACTAAGGCCTTAGCCTTCTCGTACTGAGAAGAGGCCCGTGCCCAGCAGTGGGACAGTAATGGTCTGGTTATATATGTTATATAAGGGCGGTTTCAGGTGTTGCCACTGTCATGCGGTCGACTGTATTTTTTATACTTTTTTTCGTTTTATTTTCTTTGCATACTTACTAGTTAGTTAGCTGTTTGTGTACCTGCTACACTGTTTAGTTATTTAAATCTTGCGCGCCGCTAACTGGGACAATAAACCATTTTTCTTTCTCTCTTTTCTTTCTTTTCTTTCAGTGTAAACGTGCCCTTAGCCTCCTTCGAAGTGTAATTAGCACTATAAATACGTAAGGTAAACGCTCAGGTAAGCGATTGATCTTTACTTGACATTTAATTTCTTGTGGTCTGTCGAAGAATATTACAATCTAGACTGAAATTGAATTTGCGGTATTGTTGTTATAACTAGCTATTATTACTATTTATAAATAGCTGATGCCTGCGGCTTTGCTCACAAACGTCAACTAACGGGTCCAGATTTTGTGGTTTTCTTTTTTGGACTAAACCAATATACTTGTAAATATGTCTGTAATGGTCCATTAAATTACAGGATTTATTCACAACTTGACTACAGCGCCACTGATCGAATCCAAGCATACTTATGAACCATTATCTCGACAAAACAAATATATTGTGTGAATGTAATTGCTAAAATTGTTCAGAAGTTATAGGGTTATTAAAATGTACGCACCAACCATTGTACACCAACCCTAAAATCGTGAAACAAAAAACAGCTGATCCCTACATTTGTGTTCACATAAATCTACATTAACAAAAACAAAAAACCCGACTGCGTCTAAAAATAACAGAAAAGATATAAACAAGACTTATCAACACGCAGTTGTTTTTGGTCATGAATTACATAATAGTTCATAGGTAGCCTCCGCCTGCGTGTTGATAAGTCTTGTTTATATCTTTTCTGTTATTTTTAGACGCAGTCGGGTTTTTTGTTTATGTTAATTAATTTTTTTATTTGATTTTTTTTAGTTTTGTCATGTTTTATTTATCATACTATTAATGTTTTTTTTTTGAAAAGTCAAATTCATTTTTAAAGTTGAATATTTTGTTGTTTTTTAGCATTTCTCATTCCAAATTACATTTAAACATATAAGTTGTTTATATTTTCGTAAACCATTTATAAAACCCTTTATTTTGATACCTCACTCGATAGGTTTTGAGCAAAAAAAAATTTTTGAAGTCACATAAAATGGCCCCAAAAAGCGGCCATTTTGATTTTTATAATTTTGATATACCCAGTGTCACTCTCACAATTAAGACGAATCCAACGACACCTCTCAAGCTAAGATCCATCAAGCCGTTTAGGCTACAGAGCGTGCCAAAGAAATATACATACATACATACATACACTCGAAAAACATAACCCTCATTCTGGCAGAGTCGGGTAAAAATGTAGGGATCAACCGTTTTAATTCGTGATTTCAGGGTTAGGCCCATAGTAAAAGTTGTTCGTAATGATGAGTACAATGACCCCTCTATATATATATATTATTGTATATTATTGTTATTGTGTGCCTCTGTCTGTAGTAAATAAACCATTTTTATAATAAAACAAAGTTTAACCGGATTAAATCGCGTATATTATTTTAATGCTGCAAAGCTTTCGAAACGTCAGGGAAACCAATTTAAATAATATACGCGATTTAATCCGGTTAAACTTTGTTTTATTATAATGTGTAGTGATCGCGAAAACCTAAGAAGTTATTATGTAAACCATTTTTCTTTCTTTTCTTTCTTTCTTCGTTTTCGAAGTGACTAAATTTTCAGCGTGTATAGTATTTATTTCTCGAAGTTTCAAACAATATGGTTAGCAGATATGTCAAGAATTGGCCATCTCTCCCATGAGCATAGCAAAAGACGGCTAAAGGAATTACATCACATTCTGCCAGAAGTGCCCTGAATAGTAAACCATCAACAGGCACAAAGCCACCGGCGACCGTGAAAAGGAAACCTATTAAATTGTAATAAATTACTTTCTTAATTATATTTTTCTCTTAGAAACCACAATGAGATCATGCTACAAAAAAGTTACCTCGTGTGTTTGAAATGTTTCCTTTTCATTATAAAAGATACTCCACGTAATTAAAAGAAAATAAATTACCTTTATGAGAAGTTTCGAGGCTTGAGAAGAAGCAAACTATAAGTATTCTTAGTTAGTGAGGTCATGAGGTGTAATAATAGCGTAGAATACTCAGTTATATTCTTTTGTTTTATTTTAAGAATGTAATAATAGCATAGAAAACTTAGGTAATTTCTTTTGTTTTTTTAGGAAATGCGGTTGGTCTTTTCTCCTTACAAACGCTCTCGACTGTTTTCTTTCTGGTTTTAATCCCAGAGCAATTATTTTTTATTGTAAAATAAATATCAGCTTTTTCTATGACCCTATGTTTGGTTTTTGTTGATAAATTATTTCTAGAAGCCCTTAAAAAATTCTTTAAATTGACTATTTAGAGACCACTATCTACAGAGGCCTAGTGTATAAATTTGAAAACTATTAATGAAAAAAGAAAAAATTGCGGTTCAACCTCCCTAGCCAAGTTGACAATCTACAATCGTCAACGCTATAGAAAACAATCAAAATGTATGGGAATGACATATCTCAACGAATGACTTTTTCGCTACCGTATTTACATTTTAATATGTCAAAAGCAGACATACGATTCGGAAAATTCTGTCAGTCTGCGGGGCTGGTACTAAAATTAACTATATAATTATATATGCCATAGACGTACAACAAACTATTATAAAATCGTAAAAGTACAACCATGTTATAGGTTCCGGCGTGTCAGAATTTTTCTGTGATTAATGAATGAATCATTGTGATTTCCTTCCAATGTGCGGCCGGACTAAATCAACCTTTCAATACTTTCAACCGACTTCAAAAAAAGGAGGAGGTTCTCAATTCAATTGTATTTTTTTTTAAGCAGTAACGGACACTAACTTGTGACATGTATGGAGCTAGGTAGTACAAAAAATATAAAACTGAAACTATCGACATATCGATATATTTTGAGCAATCCATACGCCAAACGGTTTCATTTTCTCGTATACAATATTTTTTTAACTAACACATAATTATTTAAAATAACATATTATATAGAATATAGGGTATTTACTGCATGTTATTAATGTATTACTAAATAATTTTAAGAATAACTTCTATGAAAATAAGCATTATGAAAGTAGTATTGTCCTGCAGATACTTACCTGTGAAACGTCTCTTTCTTTAGGTTAATAATGTAAATTACACAGCAGTATAACACAGAATACTACACCAATACGATTATTGATATTAATTGGATAAAATACAGAACGATTGTGAAATAAATCATAAAATAATACGAGATTATATTTTGATGGGACGATTATATTCGGATGGGAAAATCGGTTCTACTGACATTTTATTATGTCTCTTTCTAGCATATAGGTTTTTTCGTTAATATCAGTATTTCAGTCGCACACTTCAGTGGTCTATTACGTCAGTATAGAAATGTCTTTGGGCAGTACACATTCTTCTTATTCAGTTTATGAAATATCTTTCAAATTGGTCCAGTTTCGGATGAGAAAATAGTCGAGAGCCAAACCTCAAATTATGACTTTTTTACTACCTATGGCTTATTCAGGCGGAACTGCAGTTGTCCATATCGCACTTACTTGAGGCAGAGCGCTCGCAAAGTAACAGCAAAAGTTTCTTCAAATTTTTAATCTTCAACAGTCTCTTTGCCCAAATGTAGTAATAGCGAGGAGAAATTAGTTAAATTCTTTTGTTTTATTTTCTTATGAACCTAGGAAAGAGAAAAATCTACCAACTAGGACATAGTTTAGATTTCTTAATAGTAATTTTTTTCAGTAACGGCAACTCTTGAAAACATTATTGCTAGCAATCAGTACAAAGAAATTCTTCTGAATCATTTTCAGTAGGTATTTACAGAAACTATATTTTTTTAGTAATTTTAGGCTGTTTTTTCATCCTCAGGTTTGCCACGAAATTATTTTCAAAATTAATCCACTTTAGATGTTTTTAAAATGTACGTACGTTTAACTTCAAGTTAAAATTTGTCTACACAATATTTCTTTTTTAGGGTTTCGTACCCAAAAGGTGCTAACGGGACCCTATTACGCTATTTATTATTTTCTAGCTACGCTGTCCGTCCGTCCGTCCGTACGTCCGTCTGTCTGCCACAGGGCTGTATCTTTGTAACGGTAATAGATAACCAGTTGAAATTTTCACAGAATATGTGTTTCTATGGTGACAATCACGACAAATACTAAAAATTAAAAAGTCTAAAACTTAAGGGGGGCCCATACAAGAACCCTCGAAAAACATGCATTTTTTAACGTTTTTGTTCCTGCTCTGTTTTCAAAACGGTAATATATACAAGCGTCAAACTTGGTCTGATTGTAGTGCATTCTATGTAGTTTAGCAACAAATACTAAAAATAGGGCAAACACAGACATATGTGGTGGTACCTACGTAAGCAAGAGATCCAATTAAATTAAAAAAAAAAAAAAAAAAAATATTCACATTTCGCATTTGATAAATTCTTGTAAACTGAATCAGTTTCTATGGGGTATCTGGTAGATGGTTGGTACGGAACCCTTACTGCGTGAGTCCAACTCACACTTGGCCGGTTTTTACATTATTTATTTACGACTAGCTGTGCCCGCGACTCCGTCCGCGTGGATGTCGGAAAATAACATCGTGTCATAATTATGAACACAATATCTTCAAATATATACATATATAAGCGCCTACACAGACGATTACACTATTTACCGACCATACTATATTTTGTTTTTACAACCAACCGGCTAAGGTGATGGAATTTCATGGAATTAGCCCTAAACTCCCTCATTCTGAGAAGACGCTCGTGCCCAGCAGTGGGAAGTAATTGGGCTGATTATGTTATTCTATAACACTAACCACATCTCTTCTTATGCTGAGAAGAGGCCCGTGTCCAGCAGTGGGACTGTAATGGGCTGGTCATCATCATCATAATTTCAGCCGGAAAACGTCCACTGCTGGACAAAGGCGTCTCCCAAAGAGGGGTGATATGCCATAATCGCCACGCTTGGCAGGCGGGTTGGCGATCGCAGTTGGTTGGTTAAATACTCAGAGAACGCTGCTGCCCATCCTCTGATGAATCCCTTAGTCGCCTTTTACGACACCCATGAGAAGAATGAAAAAATGAATGAAGAATGAAGAATGGGCTGGTAATGTTATGTTATTCTAGAATACTAATAATATCCAGTTCATTAACCTCTCTCATTTTGAGAAGAGGGCCATACCCAGTAGTGGGACAGTAATGGGTTGACTACGTTATGTTATTCTATATTTTCTAGTTTCTTAACTCTTCTCGTTCCGAGAAGAGGTCCGTGCCCAGCAGTGGGGCAGTAGGTAATGAGCTGATTATGTTATGATAATCTATTACACTAACAATATCCAGTTCCTTAACTCTTCTCATTCCAAGAAGAGGGCCATGCCCAGCAGCGGGACAGTGATGGGTTATGTTATGTTATTCTATATTTTCTATAATACTAATAGAATCCAGTTGTATTTTTAGGAACCTGCAACCTGCAACCAACCAACAATCATGACCTCTACTTTGTATCCAACTTAATACAATAGAGGGGTCAAGCTGTATCGCTGGATCTACTCAACCGATTCAGATAAAACATACCCTATATTTTAAGTTAGACTAATACCAATACAAATGCTAAGTTTCATTACGATCCGTTCAGCCGTTTTCACGTGATGAGGTAACAAACAGACAGACAGACAGACAGACATAAATTTTTTAAACGATTGATTCGTGTTCTATAGCTTATTTCTAGTCCCCCTAGCCGGTTTTCGCGAAAAAAAACTCAATGTACAGACTTTTCGACCTTTACAGTTTTATTATAGTATATATAGACGAGGGTAAAGTTTATCAATTCTTAAGCGACGAGACTTCTGTATTGTCAATAAACTCAACCTTTCATAGTTTCCTAAGTTTTGCCAAAACCTAGGTATACCTGTCCTTCCCAGCCACCTTCACAGCGTCGTTTCTTTTTAATAAACACGTCAAAATTATTACAGTAATTCAGCCAAAGTCCCACATATTACCAAACATAAATATCCATAAAATTAACCCTCTTTTACCAGCGTCCCAAAAAGGCGCCAAAACGAAAACACCACGTTTTGTTGTGACAAAATTGTTTAATTAAATAAATGTTTCATATTAATTCATTAAGGGGACACAGGTTAACGAACTGCTATAATCTGGAATCGGGTCAAGCACGAGCCCAGCGAGATAGGGACGTTGCTTATTTCCGTGCCGCCTTAATATGCCGACCGTACACCTTAGCTTTGTGGTGCAAGTGAAATACTGATGATCAAATAATAATACATAGGTACCTACCTAGTTTGTTTTGTATGCGGTGCAGCAAAAAACGTATCACAGGTGCACTTGTACATTATAATACTTCGTATATGATAGGATGGTTATTGAATTATGAATCTAAGTGTAAGTACATAAAACTGACTTATAATAAAATAAGTTTTACCAGATTACATAGGGTATATTATTTAAATTGTTCTTCTGACGTTTCTAAAGATTTGCAGCGTTTGTGGTCGCAGGAAGACTAAAATGACAAACGTCATTACAGATATTTCTAAAAAAAAATCGTTTTATTATAAAACTGACTCTCTCTATTTTCTAGGAGTAAATACGTTATGAGGGTATTCGACTTTTTTAAATAGAAACCTATTTTTCCTATTTTATTAATTAACCTTATCAATTATTAATATTTAGAAACCTTATTAATAAATAATTTTTTCCTATTTTACCTATTCAAAAAAAGATAAGCAACGATTAAAAAACAAATGTTTTTTTTTATAATTAGGTAGCCGATGGAACTTCTGGCTTATGTTGTACTGTAAGTATGTGAAGTGTCAAATCATAACCTAAGCTATAATATTATAAATGCGAAAGTAACTCTGTTACCTTTTCACGGCAAAACCTCTGAGTCGATCATAGGCAAAGCATAGCCTGGGACCTGGATAAAGGACGTAGGATACCTTTTATCCCGGGAAGATAAACAGTTCCCGAGGGATGTGCGATAAGGTATTTCTGTGATAAACCGAATGACACGCGTGTGACGCAGTGGACAGAAAATAATAATCTCTTTACGACCAAAATTAATATCCAATCTATCCACGATTTGCCCTACTAGAGATAGAAGTTTGACATAAAAGTGGTAAATCGTGGATAGATGGGATATTAATTTTGGCCGTTAGAGATCCTATGAGCTTTATCAACGTTTTAATTATGAAGGCAATCAATCATGGAAGACAGAATTAATACTGTTTTCTTACAAAATTCGGTTTTGGTGAAAATCACAATAACTGACTTAAGCCACAGCAATTTTTTTAAGTCTTACATCGCAGTATTTTAGCCATAAAACGGATGTAAGAATTCCTCAACCCTCTGAGCTTTAGCCTTTTCAAATACAACGTCTTATAAGCTAATCCCTTGCACCGCTTTCTAACCTACACGCAGCAAGCATTTGGCCACAACGTGGAGCAAGTCACGGGTTAAAATTGGGATGAAAAAGGTCCCCGCTTACGCATGACCGTCCTAAGGATGATTTGCTACGCAAAGTTTTACGATTTCCAAGTTGCTAACGTCAATTTAAGATTACAAAGGTTTCTGAGGTCGAATTTAATACTAGTGGTGAATTCGGCCGGGTTTTTATTAAAACCTTTTTTCGCTTACAATATTTTTCGTGAAGGTAACACTTTAATAAAATGTTATTAGATTTTTCGGGGTTCGCGTAAATATTGTGAAGTGTTTTGTGAATGTTGCATTGAATTTGTGATTTTGTGTGCTTTCACGATTACTTTGCAATATTTTTAATGTATTTTTAGATGAATAGATTATTAAAAAGAATAATGTGTGGATTTAATATTCGTTAAATTTATTTTATTTGGCGTGACTTTTATTTTACTTTCTCAAAGTTGTTTTTAATATAAAAACCGGCCAAGTGTGAGTCAGACTCATGCAGTAAGGGTTCCGTACAACCCGTCGACCTGGTACCCCATAGAAACTGATTTAATTTACGAGAGTTTATCAAAAGACATAGACGACGTACGCGAAATGTGAATTTTTTCATCTCTTTCTTACATAGGTACCACCACATATACACTGTTTGCACTGTTTTTAGTATTTGTTGCTAAACTACATAGTATGCACTATAATCAGACCAAGTTGACGTTGAGTGACGCTGGTATGTATTACCGTTTTGAAGATAGAACAGGAACAAAAACGTTGAAAAAAATGCATGTTTTTCGAGGTTTCTTGTATGGGGACCCCCTTTGGTTGTAGACTTTTTTTATTTTTTATTTGTCGTGATCGACACTATAGTAACACACATTCTGTGAAAATTTCAACTGGTTATCTATTACGGTTACAAAGATACAGCCCTGTGACAGAGAGACGGACGGACGGACAGCGTAAAGAGATTAATAGGGTCCCGTTAGCACCCTTTGGGTACGTAACCCTAAAAATTACTTTACCATTTAATAAAAATAAGTATCAAGTAAGTAGGTATTTAAAAACCTTTTTTTATTATTGCACCCATAACAGCTGCAAGACTACCCAAATAGAATACATACAATGGATACATTATACGTAGTATAAATGCAACATTTCATGTAGGTACCTACTGTACCTTTTGGTCCCTGGTAGTGTCTTATTATGGACATAACAAGGCAGCTAACGAGGGTCGGGTACATCATGATCACCAGATGTAAAATACTTAAGCTATAAGGCTAGTTTTGCTGGGATATAAATCTTTCGTGTTTAGGTTTTTGTATTTTATGTTCTAAAATCTAAACAGAAAATCCTAAAAAAGTTTTTAAAGGTAAGATTCATGCATACCTCAAGAATCTCAGGTTTACAAAAACGGTATGTATGCTTGATAAAACTTTTTAACAAAAAATTTAACCGACGAAAACAGAAACTGAAAAGCGAAAAATAAAATGAAGCTTAATGTCTTAATGCTTGTCTTTTCCTAACTAAACTAATTTCAATAACTAATTATGAGTCGAATCATCGAAATCGTATCACTCTGTAAAAAGTTATGCGTGGTCATACATAAAAAAAAGAAAAAGATACGCATCTAATTGAGAACCTCCTCCTTTTTTTCTTCGGTTAAAAATAACAAGTACTGTAGAATCCGGTTATAATGACGTCGAAGTGAAATTAGAAAAAGGTTGCACTTCTTCTTGTATTGTGTCGACATGAGCTACTTAATGATAATAGCTCATGCCGTGGGGAAAAGATTAGCCAGTCAGCAGGTTGGTAGCGGGGCTGACTGCCCAAGGTGCGCTGGACGATCAATTAAATATCGTCACTCGTGAAGGCTCTTTTAATGCACTAAGCTATGCTATGCTCTTTTATTTTTATGCTTTTACTAAGTGGACGTCATTCAAAGCATTCTACAAACTGGTAAATGCCTAACGACATTGCGAAGAAGTTTTTCGTGCCAAATAAAATAACTAATTAATGCATTTATCGTTCATCATCATCATCATTTCAGCCGAAAGACGTCTACTGCTGGACATAGGCCTCCCCCAAGCATCGCCACAACGACCGGTCCTGTGCCTTCCGCATCCAGCGGATTCCCGCGACCTTCACCAGGTCGTCGGTCCACCTTGTGGTCGCTCACAATGGGCCTGATAAGAAGGCTCAAAGTCACTCAAAGGGCAATGGAGAGGGCTATGCTTGGAGTGTCCCTGCGTGATCGAATCAGAAATGAGGAGATTCGCAGGAGAACGAAAGTAACCGACATAGCCCGAAGAATTGCCAAACTTAAGTGGCATTTATCGTTAAACTAACAAAATTCGTCACTAAAGATCCAACCAAAAAATTGCCAGACACCACCCGTCGCAAGGGAAGGGAGAAGGTGTCTGGTATCGAGCAAAGGTGGAGGCCACCTTCCACCTTCCGATATTACGGTCACTCTAACTGGACATATTTCCTAAAAATTCTTAAAAATCATTATAAAATATTTGGTACGTCCTACAAGCGAAGTCATTATAGCTAGACGTTTTCACAAAACATTTTTTACACAATTATTCCTCGTATCTATCTAAGTTTGTCATCATCATCATCAACATCATTTCAGCCGAAAGACGTCCACTGCTGGACATAGGCCTCCCCCAAACATCGCCACAACGACTGGTCCTGTGCCTTCCGCATCCAGCGGATTCCCGCGACCTTCACCAGGTCGTCGGTCCACCTTGTGGGGGGCCTACCCACGCTGCGCCTTCCAGTACGCGGTCGCCACTCCAGAACTTTACTGCCCCACTCTAAGTTTGTAAATAAACGAAAAAGAAATAAAATATAACGATTTAAATTGTGGAAAGAAAAATCGCTCACGGGCAGGAACCTGCGACTCCTGGAGGTTCGAATCCTGCTTGTGAGCGATTTTTTCTTTCCACAATTTAAATCGTTAGATTTCACTTCACATGCGAAAATGCGTTAAAAAAAAATAGTTAAAAATGACACAATGACATTCTGATGAACGTTTTTTGTTAAATCTGTACAAGTTTAAATAAAATAGTCACACAGATGGAAATCATTATACGTTTCATTAATTTAAATCATAATCTTCATCATTTCAGCCGAAAGACGTCCACTGCTGGACATAGGCCTCCCCCAAGCATCGCCACAACAACCGGTCCTGTGCCTTCCGCATCCAGCGGATTCCCGCGACCTTCACCAGGTCGTCGGTCCACCTTGTGGGGGGCCTACCCACGCTGCGCTTTCCAGCACGCGGTCGCCACTCCAGAACGAACGAACCCCAAGAAATTTATAAATTTTCCTTTTTTATATTTATATAAATGATTTTTTTTTTTGTGAATGCCTGCTCATAATCAATGTATACAAGGTATACAAGGGGAATTGAAATAACTGAAAACCTCTTAAGGGGTCATTGTACTCATCAGTATGAATAACTTTTAGTACGGGATAACGGGACCAATCCAGAAATCGGATAAAAAAATCTGCTGTTGCCTAAATTGTGGCGACTTATGCGAACATAAATGCATAATGCATGCACATAGTAGCAGATATTATTTTCGCGATTTCTGGATTGGTTACTAAGCAGAAATTGTTCATGTTCATAATGATGAGTGTAATGACATATACCTACACGTTGTAAGGTTAGTATGTCTATATGATATCCCACATCTTGTAATGAATGTCGACGGACCAAGCGGTGTACAGAAAAACCTAAACTGGTTTATGTTCTACACTGTATCTGCCAAATGTCTGTATTTTTTTGTGGAAAATAAATAAATAAATAAGACTTTTCTGCCATTCCTAGACAGCTTATTCTTGTAAACGGAGATCAAATTAACATAATTAATTTTCTTTATTTCAGGTAAATGGGGATCTCAATTAATTATAAGCGAATCTGACAGTGAGTAATATTTTTTCATCAATTTAATTTCTTTCTAACGTTATTTTATTGATTGATTAACTGAAAGTTCTGAATAAATGAGAAGGAGCATAATTGATTGATTGATTGTATGGACTCCGTCTCCAGAACTATTAATACAAGTTCTCACATAGCTTACACGAAAGGAATCTGTAATTTATTATTTATTTAAAAGGATGAGCACAGTGTACTATTTTAAAGTCGCAATAATGGCCTATTTAGATGACTTTTGAATAAAAAAAAATATTGTTTTAATGTGACACGCACGTGCATTCAAGTAGTTCCGAGGACGTATGTTTGCACATAGGAAAAAAACAATCGTACATATTTTTTATACAAAATAAGCCTCAAGACGCCACATCAACAAAGTTTTGCATGAGAATACAGTCGTAAAATGTTGGCGGGGACCGGGGTGCGGACGGCGCATTATTCATGGTCGGCTCAAAGATCGGTGGTATGATTCCGTATGATTGATGCCGCTGACTGACGGACTGACGTCCTGATTGGCGGAGGGGCGTATGATATGCAGTGCGTGGTGACCGGAGGTGTCCGGCTAATCGACTTCCAGAGGATTACCTGGTCTGTGCCGCTACCACACTTGATGTTAAGCGATCGTACGGTTGACGATGTTGGACGCTTGACCAGCAAAAACCTATCACGCGTGCCTTAAAGACCACCAGATATTCTAACTACAAATTCAGGGTGAGGGCCTGGGGATCCGTCACACAGGGTATCCTAGTATGGACTCCAGTTTCTCACAAATGATCGTAATACAATACTAGGAAATATAATTATTAATTGCATATTGTCAACCCAATTACTACCTAAAATATATTTTGCAACGGATCTCAGGCCCGGATCCATCTTTCATCAGCGCATTATCCAAGGTGGAAAATTGGAAATTCGCTTAAAGATTGTTCCAGATAATAGGAGAGTCAACGTGGAAAGATAGGACCCTCTGTTGATTTTTCCAACATCCAACTGATTTGAATAATCAGAATACCTTGAATGAAAATGTATTCCCTATAGTATGAATAAGACAACGTTAAGGCCAATGTGGCTGTTGGTAAAGTCAGGTCTACGACACTCCATATTGTGAACAGATTTATTTACCCACGCTACTACAGAAGTGTCAGTCTATCCACGTAAGCGTTTGTTTTTGTACGTAGTCAGTACAGCGTACTGCCAGCCATACTGGATGTGTTTTGACATCTCATTTTTATTATTGTTTTAATTTTCTTTTGACATGTTTTTTTGTATAGTTTTTTACCTATCATGACATTATTAGCCAAATTCTATTACATTGACATTATATTTTCGATTTTCAAACCTTTTTTAGAGTTCCATACCCAAAGGGTGCCATACGGTACCCTATTATTCTCGCTACGCTGTCCATCCGTCGATCTGTCACAGGGCAATAATGATGATGATGATATAACTTAATACTAAACTAGTCCGCTTATAATGGTGTAGTTATCACTGATACGTGGTTGACCGCACCCTTGAAGAAAAGACCGCACCTTAAACAAAAATAAGGCAGATACCTATAATATTATAAAGACATTCCTAATGTTTTATTGATAGTTGAACAAATTATCGAGCTCTTGGGTCATTAGCCCGATTTACAGCGGGTTTCTGGGTGGACGTGTATAACTGTCCATAGAACTTCTCGACCTCCTTCAATAGCTCTGGCTTGGAGGAAACGACTCTGCCATCGTCGGTCCTCAGTTTTGCAAGCTGGCTCTGCCCAATAGACAGGTCTCTTGCGAAGACTTTGGAGCCCTTGTTCTTCTCTATCGCGTCTTTAATACGTTCGGTATTAAATTGGCGTAGGTCACTTTTCAAGGACTTTGAGATCTGTCTATTGAGCTGCCGGTACTTAGTCGCATCATCTGAGGACTGCAGAATCATCTCGCGTCTTTCCGCCATGAGCTCGAGAGTGTGGTCAGAGAGCTTCTTGTTTCTGATTGTACGACGGGTCCTAAAGATCCTAGACCCGACCGTATGGACAGTTTCCACAAACCCATCGTTGTAATCGTCCACTGAGCTCCCTAGGCATTCGAAACGATTCTGAAGTTCGAGCTAAGCTCTCGGCGTTTTGGATTTGGATCGGTGCTGGACGGAGCGTAGACTTCATCAGTCGAGATCTTTCCAGCTTGATGTTCAGATTCAATGTGCCTCTTACCAAACGGTGATCGCTTCCGGTTTTGACCGCGTTGATCACAGAGACATCATTGAATATTTGCTTCTTCGTCGACATAATGAAGTCAATCTCATTTTTTGTTACACCATTAGGTCCCAACCAGGTCCACTTCCTGTGCTCACGCTTTCTGAAGAAAGAGTTCATCATATAGAGCCCCTCTTTCTCCATAAAGCCAGCCAGTAGATGACCCCGGTGGTTCCGATATCCATACCCAAATTGCCCCACTCGCAGCTCATCATCGTAGCGCTTGCCCAGTTTCGCGTTGAAGTCTCCCATGACAACAGTGAAGTGAGTTTTAGAGCCATGCATGGCTCTTGAGATATCCTCATACATGGTCTCCACCTCATCGTCGGAGTGTTTCGAGGTCGGGGCGTATACCTGTATAACCTTCAACGAATACCTTTCGGTTATTCTGAGTATAAGGTACGCCACCCTGGTCGAAACACTCTCGATCTTCACTATGTTGTTCACAAGAGACTTATGGACGATAAACCCGACACCGTCCTGGGAAAGTTGATCGCCCTCCCGGAAATAGAGCAAGTTACCGGATTTGAGGATTATCGTGTCCTCCCCCTCTCTTCGGACTTCAGATAACCCTACGATATCCCATCGTAACTTGCTCAATTCTTCCTCGAGTTCGACAAGCTTCTCGTCGGTCCGCAGTGTACGTGTGTTGTATGTTGCCAGGTCCAGTCTTTTTTTGTTATGGTAGCCGGATCTCTGCCGGGGATTCTTCGCACCCCCTGCCCCGCCGTTACCTAGGCCGCTACCGTAACCAGGGATAGCGGGGCCGCCGGGGACTAGGGGCCGGTTTTTATCAGTGCTTTGCATGTTTGGGGGGATATGCCATAATCGCCACGCTTGGCAGGCGGGTTGGCGATCGCAGTTGGTTGTTTTAATACTCGGAGGACGCTGCTGCCCATCCTCTGGTGAATCCCTTAGTCGCCTTTTACGACACCCATGAGAAGATATAGGGTGGTGGTATTCTTTGCGTCCGGCACCACACGGACGCTCGGAGCTCGATTGACCCGACACTATACCGAAGATATCCCGGACGTCAGCCTGTACGAGATTAGGATGGCTCTAAAGCAGCTCAAAAACAACAAGGCACCGGGTGATGACGGAATTACGGCCGAACTCCTGAAGGCGGGTGGAAAACCGATCCTTAAGGCCCTTCAGAAGTTATTTGATTCCGTCATTCTCGAGGGGAGAACGCCACAGGCATGGAGCAGAGGTGTGGTGGTACTCTTCTTCAAAAAGGGCGATAATGCTCTACTGAAGAATTATAGGCCCATCTCACTTCTGAGCCATGTCTACAAGCTGTTTTCGAGAGTCATTACGAACCGTCTTTCGCGCAGGTTTGACGACTTCCAGCCTCCCGAACAAGCCGGGTTCCGAAAAGGCTTTAGCACCGTAGACCACATACATACGCTGCGTCAGGTTATACAGAAGACCGAAGAGTATAACTTGCCTCTTTGTTTAGCGTTTGTGGACTACGAGAAAGCCTTCGATTCGATCGAGACTTGGGCGGTACTACAGTCTCTTCAACGGTGCCAGATTGACTATCGGTACATCGAAGTGTTAAAGTCTTTGTATGAAAACGCCACTATGTCAGTCCGATTACAGGACCAAGCCTCGAAACCTATCCTTCTGCAGCGAGGTGTGAGACAGGGAGATGTGATCTCTCCGAAACTGTTCACTGCTGCATTGGAGGATGTCTTCAAGGTTCTGGACTGGAATGGGCTAGGCATTAACATAAACGGCGAGTACATCACTCACCTTCGGTTTGCCGACGACATAGTAGTCATGGCTGAGACCATGGAGGACCTCGGTACAATGCTCGATGACCTCAGTAGAGCTTCCGATAGAGTGGGTCTTAAAATGAATATGGACAACACAAAGGTTATGTCGAATTCCCATATAGCACCCATTCCCGTAAGCATCGGAGAATCTACACTCGAAGTTGTTGACGATTATGTATACCTAGGACAAACTGTCCAGCTAGGTAAGTCCAACTTCGAGAAAGAGGTCAATCGTCGAATCCGACTCGGTTGGGCAGCGTTCGGGAAGCTACGCAATATCTTCTCGTCCAAAATACCGCAGTGTCTCAAGACGAAAGTCTTTGACCAGTGTGTGTTGCCAGTAATTACTTACGGTACTGAAACGTGGTCGCTCACAATGGGCCTGATAAGAAGGCTCAAAGTCACTCAAAGGGCAATGGAGAGGGCTATGCTCGGAGTGTCCCTGCGTGATCGAATCAGAAATGAGGAGATTCGCAGAAGAACGAAAGTAACCGACATAGCCCGAAGAATTGCCAAACTTAAGTGGCAGTGGGCGGGGCACATTGCTCGCAGAACGAATGGCCGATGGGGCAGTAAAGTTCTGGAGTGGCGACCGCGTACTGGAAGGCGCAGCGTGGGTAGGCCCCCCACAAGGTGGACCGACGACCTGGTGAAGGTCGCGGGAATCCGCTGGATGCCGAAGGCACAGGACCGGTCGTTGTGGCGATGCTTGGGGGAGGCCTATGTCCAGCAGTGGACGTCTTTCGGCTGAAATGATGATGATGATGATGAACAAATTATTAGTGACCGTTTTTGGAACAAAGTTCCTTATCGCGGCTTGCGGTAGGTGTGATTCGAGAGAAAATGTAAGGTTACGTCATATATTAACAATTAAATAAAACATACAAAAATACATGTTATATACATAATATTGGGGATCGAACTTAGGCCCTATGGTATCTCAGGCCGTCGCTTGTTGTTCCTTGCCATCTATGCTTGTATTATGGTCGTTAAATTCAGTAGTATGATAAACCGGCCAAAATATGAATTTTAAGGATAACTTCGTTCCTGACGGCCCTCTGAACGCACGCGTTCCAATTTTTATAGTATCATTCAAAAATTCCTTAATTTAATATACTTTGTCTGCAAGAAAGTTGTAAGTTAAAAGTTGTTGTCTGAAAGAAACAGCTGATTTTTTTTTCGCGATTTCAGGGTTTTATCCCATATTAAAAGTTGTTCATACTGATGAGTACAAAAACCCCTTAAAAGGTTTTGAGTTTTTTCAGTAACACGTTGTATAGCTGTTCTTATTCATACTTCCAGACACGCCTAGTAAAGAAGTCTATCGCATTTTACGAGTTCAGATTAAGACCTGATCAGGGTGAAACGATTTTTGTGAAGATATTATAAGTCAGGACGTCTTGGCTTAACTTTTACGTAAAGCAATTTCGATAAGTGAATGAGATTAATAAAATTCATAAGCTGAGCTGCCCACTTGTGGAACCTGTAAGTTCAAAGGTGTAATTAAAATAACTTAAAACCTCATATGAGCACATTTCCAATTCTTCGGGCTATGTCAGTTACCTTCGTTTTTCTGCGAATCTCCTCATTTCTGATTCGATCACGCAGGGACACTCCGAGCATAGCCCTCTCCATTGCCCTTTAAGTGACTTTGAGCCTTATCAGGCCCATTGTGAGTGACCACATTTCAGTGCCGTAAGTAATTACTGGCAACACACTCTGCTCAAAGACTGTCGTCTTGAGACACCGCGGTATTTTGGACGAGAAAAGAAGAGAATTACTGTAACTAAACGCGCGTAAAAGCGTTGCTTTTTTATAGTATAGGATTGCGAAACGAGCTAAAGGCCCACCTGACGTTAAGCGCCGGTGGTTACCTTTGCCCATAACAACTGCAATACTACATAAGCTGTTGCCTAAGTGGTACTGCAAGACGGTTCGCCAAACTGAGACATGAAGATGGAAAGTCTCACGTGATTGATTCCAGCAGACATTATTCAATGCACCCCCTGCAGCAATGTAAAAACCTCACTAAACCATGGAACATTGGACTTAAATGAAAGCGTACTAAGGGGATTAATTAAAACATATTACTAACCCCATTCACTAATCAAACTGCAATTACCAATCCGCCTGATTAAGTCACTCACTGCAATTATCGTTCGTTTCAATAATGTCGAGAGTATGAATAGCCACTTAATTAGCTAAATAAGTAACACACATAACATCACGCCTGTATTTCCCCGAAGGGATAGGCAGAGATGTATACTATAGGTACTATAATACACCTACATTTAGCCAGTTATGTTATAAGTCCCATGTAATAGAGGGCGAGCCTATTGCCACTAACCGGGCGGAAATCCAGACTCCGGGCTGCTACTGAAAATTTCCTAATGTAGTAATCCCCGGGTGAAGCTTGTTTATGAGGCGTCCCGAAAAAAAATTGCCTGGAAATCGGGTTATTTTATACTAATCGCTCAATGTTTTCTTTTACAGGAAAAAGTTATTACGTAACGTTTAATACATATAAATATGCTTAAGGAATTGTAGTCAGAAGACCGAAAAGTTTGACAACTGATTTCTTGCTGTTTCTGAGCTTGACCAAGAGATTTGACGTTAGACAGTAAATGTCAAATCTGTGGATTTGACCTTTGAATATCGAAAACCGAGATCTAGATCATCTAGAGAAGAACCAGAGTAACCGACAAAGCTTGTAGGATCAGTAAGCTGAAGTGGCAGTGGGCTGGCCATGTCTGTCGAAGGACCGATGGCCTCTAACGGCAAACGAGTTCTTGAGCGGAGACCGTGAATCGGCAAACGAAGCATAGGGCGTCCCCTAGACAGGTGGACCGACGACCTTATTAAAGTAGCTGGGGGGGACTCGATGCGACAGACAGAGCATCCAGTAATGTGGTGTAATTTGGGAGAGGTTTATGTCCAGCAGTGGACGATAGGCTGAGTTGATATCAACATTGATTTTAACTAGGTTGCAAAAGTCTGATAGCAGTTGCTCTGTATCAGGTGTAGCCACATCTGGGTAAACTGGGCGAAGATCCTGTGGTATTTTTGGAATAATTGTATGTTGCGGGTAGGCCGCAAATAAACAGTTGGTTCATTGACTTGGCCTTTCACTCCCAAAAATAATCAATAAACACAACTGGTGACGAGGTAAATCGTAAAATCACCACTAATAGCTTGTATACAGTGTTGTTTATACATGGAGATTGCGGCTGAAATCGCGTGAAAACCAAAGCCCTTTTTGGAGGAGCGCGACACGGTCACGTATGCATCAATCGGCGGCCACGATCCAACTGGCTCTCCATGCCGGCGCAAGGGGAGCGGCGAGCACTAGCGTCGCTGATCTGCAGCTTCCAAACGAGGGTAGTCGTGGAAACATTAATGGTACACAATTCCTTCTACCCCACACTTTTTATTGAGCAAAGATCGAACAGAGATAAAATGCCGTTTGGGAAAATAGAACAATTCAATGTGTCTAGCAAAAAGTGATTGGCTTACATTCGACGAGTGGAACAGTTTATGGCGCTCAATGAAAGGCCAAGTCAACAAACCAACTGTATATTTGCGGCCTACCCGCGACATACAATTATTCCACAGATACCACAGATCCCAACATAGTATGAGAAAGGTAGACAGAACTCATTCACAGATTGTTCGATCTTCGTGGAAGCCATTGAACCACGAGCCTTCTCATAAAGCGTCCTTAATATCGTTCATTAAACCCCTTGTAATGCCTACTTCGGCCTGATCTATTGGCACGAGTATCTGAACTAACTTTACAAGGCTTCAACTTGACAATTTACTGTCGAACAACCGTTCAAGTACTCAATTACTATTGAAACATAAATAAAATAGTTATTTCGGATGGAATGTTTGCTATCAAAATATGGGTATTTACGTAATACAACGTACGATTTAAATTGTGGAAAGAACAAATCACTCACGAGCAGGATTTGTTCTTTCCACAATTTAAACCGTAAGATTTCGCTTCACATGCGAAATGCGTTAAAATAATAACATAAGTAACACAAAGTGATATTGAAATAACTGAAAATCTCTTAAGGGATCACTATTACTCATCAGTATAAACAACTTTTACTATGGGACCAACCTAAAATCGTGAAAACAAAACTAGTGTTCCCTACATTTGTGTTCACATAAATCCACAAAATATATGGAACAGCTGTTTTTTCGCAATTTCAGGGTTGGTCCCATAGTAAATGTTGTTCATACTAATAGGTACAATGACCTCTTAAAAGGTTTTCAGTTATTTTAATAACACGTTGTACTATTAGAATATTTTATTAGCCTTGATTTTCCCAATTGTTGACTATGGTGATGTATGCTACTTTGACCTGAATGCAGTTCTTCTCAACAAACTTGACCGCCTTCTTAACAACTGCATTCGATTCGGTTTTAATCTTCGTAAATATGACCATGTGTCTGAGTATCGTTTGCTTCTAAAATGGTTAACTACTCTATTCTCTTTACTTTTCTCTCCTGCTGCTCCTTCTTACTTAACTTCTCATTTTCATTATCTATGTACAAGTCCCACTAAATATCTCCGCTCCACTAATAATCGTCTTCTCCAATGTCCTTCTCACCGCTCTGACTTCGTTCACTCTACGTTCTTCGTGCAATCTATCTATAATGGAATGCGCTTCCTCATGAAATCAGGATGGCTAAGAGTCGGCTCGCCTTTAAAATCAAGTTAAGGAAATATTTCCGTGAAAACAATTTAGCAGATTCAGCTCGACTTTGATTTATCTTGATGTTATATATTTATAGTTATATATATAGGTATGTATAATATGTATATTTTATTATATGTATAGTGTACATAGGTATTTATCTATTTTTATTATATGTAATTATAAGTCCGTAAACATATTTTACTACTTTACTGGTGCGACTACCTTATTCTTTGTCTCTGCATTACACTAAGGTTGTCTGGTAGAGAACGCCTATGGCGTTAAGACCGCCTTTGTACCCTGTTGTGCATAAATAAATAAATAAATATTTTCACTTAGAAACTCGCCGCGAAAAATAACCACGTCCTTTACCTAACATTACAGTAAATAGCATGTTTTATACGTTACCCCGAAAAAGTTGCCCCAATATGAAACTCCTTTATCCTTAGACGGGCTCGTGGCAATGTAGCAATTGCACGGATTGTACGATCTACGAGGTTAAGCTGCACTTGGTGCGGTCAGTCCGTGGATGGGTGACCATTTCGTTACTCACCGAGACGGTCCTAGCCTCGGAAAACACGGTAAGCTGTTGGTTTCGGTTGTCATATGAATATCTATGGCAGTCGTTACGGGTAGTCAGAAGGCTGAAAGTCTGACAACTGGTCTAACTTCCGAATGTTGGTATTACCCAGTAACTGGGTTGCGGGGGTCTGATGGCAGTCGCTGATGTTCAGCCGCATCTGGTTAGACTGGGGGCCGACCCCAACATATTTGGAAAAGGGCGAGAACACAGGGAGAGAAGGAAGATGACTCCTTTATCCTTGGGTTAGAAATCTTTACATTCACAGAAGTCAAAACTCGGATATTTTTTTTTACATCATTTAAATATTGTTTTAGCCGAAATCAGACCAGGGGCCGAATTATAAAGTGTTAGAATCATCATTGTTCCGCTGCGAAAGAAAAAGACGGAGCTACACAGGACATGTATTGCTTTATTTGTTTTGGGTATATAGTCATGGGCTGCTTTTGCTGGCTTGGCGTCCGCTCATCACTTGGGGTTGACACTGAAAATCAGCGCTGTGTTGTGACTCACGTTACAACACAGCATCATGCTTTGTCAACCTCTTTGCAGCAACGACATGCAGACTAGGTATCATAATTACATTGATAAAATGATTCCTGAAATGTACCTAATTTAAGTTATTTTTATGTGCACCTACCGCATGTCGTCTTGTTGTGACAATAAATCATTTTTCTTTCTTTCTTCTTTCATATATCGCCATTTCACTTTGTACCAGAACTATGACGGTTTTAACCATAGAAATCTAAATAATATGGTAATTGAAGTGTAAAAGGCGCGTGAACTTGTCGCCACGTGCAGGTGTCTCGTAGGATACCAGTGCGCGAACCGTTTGCTTGATCGTCAGTGCTGTTTTAGACTTCACTATAATTGTACTTTGCAGAATATCTATAAGGGGTATTTTTTTTTTTTTTGCCTTGAACGCTAGAAACATGTTGGGCATAATTGCGTATTTATGTGTTGGTAGCTTCAAGCCGGCGACACGCATTCCGGTATAAAAAGATAGTGGTGCCGATTCTCTTGTCACAAAATTCTCTAAACTAGACTAAAAATCACCTAAATTTAGTTTAGTCCTGTCAAACGACGTTTTCTATTCTGAAATTCACTTTAAAACTAATTTTTGGTTTGACAGGACCAAAATTAGTTTAGTTATTCAACTTAGTAAAAATTTACATTTTGCTATTCTGTAATTGACGTTTTTCACCTAATATTAGAAATGTCAACCTAAATCTGACTATTTTTAGAAGGCATCAAAATACATGTCGACTATTATTAGTTACCAACAACTAAAATTGCAAAGCTTATTTTATTCATTTTTATAGTTTTTAGGTAGTTTAAAATAAATAATGGATGCCTACTATGTGGTTGCAGCTGTTGTAGATTCAGCAGAAAGGTAAATTGTTCATGGAAATATACATTGAAATTTATAATTTCGATAAGAAGAGGTACCTATATAATAAAGGTTAAGAAGTACATAAATCCATACAATGGGAAAAAGAAAACTATGTTTGACATTCAATTCTATCATTTTATGCTAATATGTGTCCCTAAAAAGCCTGAATTCACAAATTTTCCCTCTTTTGGGGGGAAAGTCGCCAAGTTTGTAATCAGTGTTGCCAGGTCCGATTTTCAAAATCCGGGAGGCTTATTATGAAAAAAGCGGGAGATGTATTGAGGAACAATGGAAAAAATCGGGAGATTATGTTTTTCAACAAAAATTAAAGGTTTTGAAGTAATCCCGGTATTACATTTTGCTAACATTCCAGCTATAATATTAAAATCAAAGCAGTTTGATATTTTACTGCACTGTGTAACAAGTGACGGAAATATTCAGGGCAGCAACTTATCCGTCCGTTTCATTTTATGCAGTTTTTTTTCCAGGTTTTGATCTTATTCCTATTATTAGCTTTATACAGGGATTGTAAAAAATCGGGAGATCTTTGTCGAAAATCGGGAGACCGGGAGATTTTTAGGAAAATCTGTGAATTTCCCGGAAAATCGGGAGACCTGGCAACAGTGTTTGTAATCCTGCGTGGTACTTTTTGGCTTATATTCTAATTTATTCAACTTTTCTGAGAAATTTCGTGTCCTGGGTGCTAGAACTTTTTAACCACGTCTTTAAAAAGGGAAATTCCAGCTTTTTAAATTAAAGAAATAGTTTATTATTGTGATTGCCCATGGAATTCAAAGGTCCTTGCGATTTTTGCAAATAGCTCTGTTTCTCGTTCGATTTTCTAAACTAAAATTTGTAAATTTTAGTTATAGTTAGGTTTAGGTGGGTGTACAAGAGAATCGGCACCAGTATATAAAATTTCTATTATCTTATTAATTACATTTCTATGGTTTTAACAATTCACAATATTTCCTCAGCTATGATATTTAAAAGTACAGATATGTTACTGCACTCACAATCTGAAGTCTCGAAACGTCCTAAATAGGATGTTTTTCTATTAACCCGCGTCAAGTAAGGCACCCAGCGTGACCGGTGACAAAAAAAACTAAAATGCCGTCGTGTGTGTACAGAAAGTGTTCCAATTATGACGCGAAAGTAACTTGAAGTAACCAACTTACTTACTTTGTACTGGTTTATGTGTATTGTGCTGCCGCTGCGTACGGAACATTTTTTTTGTTCGTTTTGTTAGGGTATAAAATACCTATACTTTTTAACATCATTGTTCCCCAGTGACACTACGCAGCAGCCCTCGCTCAACCCATATTTTCTATAGTTTCATTTAAATTTTACTTACTCAAAAAATCTAAAAATACAGACAGACGCGGTCGAAAGCTTTGTTTTATGGAAAGTAAAAATGGTTCACACTCGTATGATTTATACACGAAAGGCTTCATATAAAAAAAAGTAATCCTACGTTGCTAAATGGTTCTGAAAACTTCACAAATGAAGGAACTTTTTTTAGAGATTAATCTCGTAACTGTTTACGACGAAACCTGGTTTCCTGTGTGAAAAGTAAAATCTTGCAATCGTTTTAAATATCATTGTATTTTAAAACAGACAGTTACAATGTTGCACAACGTACGAAGACTATGGTTATGCTACTGTAACGAGTTGATTATTGTTCTACTGGGGGCACTTTAAACTTCTTCCAAGTTCTATTGTATGACTGCAATGGAAAGAATGTACGCAGAACTTGCAAATTAAATAGTCCGTTATTATAATTAATTAACTTTCAAATAATTATAAGAAACTTGTTTAGGCATGTTAGCTGAGCTAAATACATATAAAATTGACCATTAAAATACCACCTGCGTGTCAGATTAAAATCGGAAAACACCTCATTTATCAAATCCCAGGAAGTATTTAGAGGCTAATAATGGAAGCTCAGAATTTTATTTTTTATGTGGATCAAAACAACATACATATCGTGGTTATAATCTTCGAAAGTGGTTTGGATAGATGTGGATGGAACAGTTTAGGAAATAGGTGCCTTTGATTCAGTTTGTTTAAGAAAAAATTGGCACCGACTTCCTAAACTGTTTCACACAAATTAATTTATCCTTGAAGTCGGTTTATACTTTTTGAAAGTTGTTTTTATGTAAAAAAGAAACCATACGAAAGAGCAGACAAAAATACCAAATATGTTTATCGCTAGTCAAAAATAACACATGCAAATAAAAGATAAGGTTATAGTTAAAAGGATACCGATATGTTTGTGTTCAATATCTTTAGTGCTTCCAATTTTATTTTATCTCAAAGGAAACCATGTTACAATCAGTCATAAAAATAAAAGCAGTATTTCCTATGTGACACGGTTATATTATATTATCCTGATCGTAGCAGGAAGACAGTAAAATGTAAACAATTTAACTACCTGTCTTTTGTTTATGTAAAACTTCTTTATGCACGCTTGACGTGGGGAGTAAGCTGGCGAATGCATTACGAAATGTGAGAATGCGTTACGAAAAGTGCGAACAGAAGCTGAGATAGAGATATAAGTTAGTGAAGATAGAAAGAGAGAGTTACGTTTCATATAATATTACTGTAGGGGCAAGAGAGAGAGAGGTGCGAGCACAGTTTTATTTATTTATTTTTTAGTGAAGTTTTACTTCAGTCGTGTGGTCTAAAGCACACTCCTTTTTTAGGGTTCCGTACCCGAAGGGTGCCAAACGGGACCCTATTACTCTCGCTACGCTGTCCGTCCGTCCGTCCGTCCGTCCGTCTGTCTGTCACAGGGCTGTATCTTTTGAACGGTAATAGGTAACCGGTTGAAATTTTCTCAGAATATGTGTTGCTATGAGGTGTATCACGACAAATACTAAAAACAAAAAAAAGTCTAAATCCAAAGGGGGTCCTCATACAAGAAACCTCAAAAAACATGCATCTTTTTCAACGTTTTTGTTCCTGCTCTATCGTCAAAACGGTAATATATACCAGCGTCAAACTTGGTCAGATTATAGTGCATATTATGCAGTTTAGCAACAAATACTAAAAATAAGACAAACATAGACATATGTGGTAGTACCTGCGTAAGAAAGACATGCAAAAATTCATATTTCGCGCACTGTGCGTTGATGTCTTTTGATAAACTCTCGTAAATTTAATCAGTTTTTATGGGGTATCAGGTCGTTGAGAGGTACGGAACCTTACTGCGCGAGTCCGACTCGCACTTGGCCGGTTTTTATAAGAAACTACGAAATGAAAAATTCGAAACGGGTTTTTTCCATGTAATCTGGTCCAGGTTTAACAAATAAATGGGTTGCTTCAGAAATGTATGAAGCCTCGGCCAGGTATGGGTACACACATTCAAAATGTTCCGGGTCATGAGATAGTTAATATTTCTTGAAATTGTTTTATTTACGATGAACGAAATTAATTTTACAAAATACAAGGGCAATACAATGGCGTACTTTAACCAAAAAGTATATAATCACTACGTTTAAGAGACGGGACTTCCATAGAAAAAGATGGAAAACGTCGAATGTATGAAACGCGTACACGAAATCAATACCAACAAAACAAAAATGAAACTGACATTAGTTACATGACATAACAGCGGAGCTGCCAACATAATAACCAAATAGGGATGTACTACTCACGCACATTTTTTATCGATAAATTTCTAAAAAAAAAAATGCCTATAGAATTCTCAATTTTTATTTCTTGTTAAATTTTAGGGTAGGCCCACTTACACCAATGTTAACTAGGTAAAAGACACCAAGTTCACGTTGGCGAAAGTAGGAATGAGAGACACTCCATTGTATAGTCAAAATCTCGTCTAATTAAACCTGAATATACAATGACATTTGCTATTTCGATTTTAAAATAAAACGATACATTGGGCTTTATTTTCCTACTCTCAGCTGCGCTTTTTTCGCAGAATCTGCAGAAACTTAGGTTTTAAACGTTTATACAATATATGCGCTGTTCAGACATTACATTTTTTTAAGAGCAATGAAGCCGCTTATGTATCCGCTTATGTAAACTATTGCTTATTTTATTTATCAAACGATTCCAAAAAGTTCTCAATATCTTCGTCGAAAATTTGTGCCTCCTCAGGAATATGTATAGCTGGAAGAGCGACATTGTCCAAAATTGTATATTCATATTCATTATGAATGGCGTCTTAAGATTTTTCTACGTTTTATTGGTGATTCGGTTCGGAAGTAAATGGAGCAGGATCTGCAATTTAAAAAAAATTAGTCATTCAATAAGTTCACTAAGTTCTAACAAGTGAAGGCATCCCAGAAAAAAAACTTACAAGAATTACTAGTCCAAGAGCCACAGGTGTCATAGATATATAAAAAAAGACAATCCTGTAAATATAATGAAACTTGAGTTACTTACTAAAGAAACCGTAAAAGTGCAAGTCGCATTCTATGAATTAGACCTAAAATTAAATCTTACCGGTTCGTTTAGTTTTAGCGGTGTGTAGTGGAAATCCAATGAATAGCTCATCTGCCAACGATTCTGCAGTAAGTCCTACAGATAGAACAGCATTTTTTCTTAGTTGGGTCTTCTTTTTCTTGAAATCCTTTGCTAGAAAATGACTGCCACAAATGTTTAAATTGGTGTAGTTTTTTAATGGGTACGTACACCAAATCTACTTTTCCAGTAACTTTAATCCATTCTTACATCTAGAAAAAAACATTTATTGCATTATTGTTATTAGCAGTGCATCACACTAAGTAAAGAAAATTACAATTTGGCATAATAGTACATAAAATGGGGGCACCACTTGTCTTACATTACAAAAATTTGCTTTTCTGGCAAAGCTTTAGATGGTCTCATTCATATAAATTTAGTCATTTACAGTAATTTATTTATTTCCATACATTAATTTATTTATTTACATTCATTTATGGGCACATTTGCATGATAAAACACAGACTCAACAGACTGACACAATACTGACAATTTAAAAAAAAACTAAGTACCTATAGGCATTTTTGCCAGACACCAATTACGTTTTTTGTAACCAAAAATGTTTAATTTGGTTTTTGTAAGTAAATTTATAAAAAATACAAATATCGACAGTCGATAAAAAAATAACAAACACTACTGAATCTACTGATAAGTTATTTTATCAATCCTAGACTTGGATTTTTAACAGAAAACTGTAAAACACGTAATTCCTTTTCTGTAATAGCCTACCAATTGCCAATTTATGCTTACCTGTATTCATTCAAAGGGAATTTAGTCATGAAGATACGCTTTTGGCCATCTGACCGGCTAGATTTTATACCACATATTTCACACATTTTACATTGGGATTGCAACAAAAACTATCTCACAAACGTATACTTACACAATCATAACACGAATTTATGTGATTAATCCACGAAACACACGATAAAAGCAAAAAAACGACGGCTTATAGCAAAGACATTAAACTTTTGATAACAAAAACAAACAAGAATGGCGGCTGTCACTTTATAAGTAGATGCGTGCGATAGAGTCGAATAGATGTTAAAGCAAGACAGCGATAGCCGCCATTAAAATGAGTACGCGTTTCATACATTTTCAAGTCTCGCTTTTTTCTTAGGGAGTTGCGCCACCCTGTACTTTAACCTTTTTGACAATGACTTTACATGAAGACACTGACATTTAACATGACATTATGCCATAAATGACATTACAAAAATGCGTTCCAAAACAAAGTATACGTGGGACACTCGGAAAGTTTTGCGAAACTAAAAAAAATTGTTCTATACGTACATATATTTTTATCAAATCTTTTCAAAGTACTTTCCACCAGCCTCTATACAAAGATTCATGCGCCTAAACCAGTTTTCAAAACACTTTTTCCAGTCCGCCGCAGACACCTCGTTTACAGCCTGCTCGAACGCAGCCAGCGCATCTTCCGGCGACGAAAATTGTATCCCTTTGAGCTGATTTTTTATTTTTGGGAATAAAAAGAAGTCACACGGTGCTAGATCAGGGCTGTAAGGAGGGTGACCCAGGAGTTTGACTGGCGTGCTGTCCAGGAAGTCCCTCGTTTTGAGTGCGGTGTGCGCAGGTGCATTGTCGTGGTGGAGCAGTAGCCCGCGGAGCCCTGTGTTTGGTCGCTTGTTGCTTATAACAGAGAAAACTTCTGGCAAACATTTGGTAGTATACCATTCGGCATTAATGCTTCTTTGATCCCGTAAGGGAATTGATACCAAGTGGCCAGTCAAATTAAAAAAGCTAGCGATCAAAATCTTACCCCCGCTTCTAGATCGCTTCACTTTGGTAGGCGTTGGCTCATTTTGAAACACCCAAACAGTCGACTGGCGCTTGGTTTCTGGGTCGTATTGATAAATCCAGGACTCATCACCTGTAACGATGTCGTAAACACGCCGAGACGAGCCTGCTTCAAATTTGTTAAGCATATCACGGCACCATTCCACCCGGGCCTGCTTCTGAGCATCGGTGAGGTTGTGCGGCACCCAGCGTGATACTATCCTCCTCACGCGAAGATGGCTGTGTAGAATCTCGTGAACGCTTCCCGATCCAATCTTCAATATGTGTTGAATCTCCTGATATGTAATTCGCCTATTGTCTTGGATTAAATTTTTCACTGCTAGCACGTTTTCTTCGGTAACAGCCGTCAAAGGGCGACCGCTTCTTTCGTCATCCCCCAAAGTTGGTCGACCGCGCTTGAATTCGTTATACCAACGATACACGGTTGCCTTGGAAGGGCCTTCATCCATGAATGCCATTTGAAGTCTATCGTACGATTCATCCGGTTTCAGGCGACACTTGAAATCGTATAAAATCATAGCTCTAAAATGTTCCCGGCGCAGATCCATATTTCAGTGAGACACAATACTTTGAATTAACTCGCAAAAAATGTGGAGGGAAATTTTGAAATTGGAACTTACTTATTTTTACTTATAAATAATCATATTTTCGAAAAACATTATAACTGGCCAGTCTCCCATATATAAAAACTTTTTTTCGCAATACTTTCTGAGGGGCCTGGTATTTATGTTTTCACAAGTTCAGTACTATTGGTAACGTACTACTGATAATATATCAGAAGTCCAAATATTTTACCGCTTAAAACATATTATTTATTAAAATATGTATATATAAATGTATATAAATAAATAATAGAAATGAAAATTATTGGGACATTTTTACACAGCACCATCTAGTCCCAAACTAAGCATAGCTTGTACTATGGGTACTAGACAATGGATATAATACTTATATACTTTTTTTTTTATAAATACATACTTATAATACATAAGCAACACCCAGACCAACACAAACACTTATGTTGATCACACAAATATATGTGTCCTGTTTTTTATACATAAATATTACACAGCATACATTTACAATAGTTATTGCCAAACTGAACAGCAATTTGTCGGCACTTAGTACATTTGTTTACAAAATACCACAAAATAATGCGTAATTTTAAGATAATGTACACATAGTGTTAGTATTTGAGGCCGAACTAGGCATATCCTGTATTTCAGCACTCAACGCCGATCCCCTTGAGTTACAAATAAAAATATATATTTGTTTTGATCTCGTGAAATTAAGATGTACAATAGATAGATACGATGATGTGAATGTACATTTATATTTTATTTTATTTATTTATTTGTTCAGTGGTAAACATAAACTCATTAGAGTTTTACTGTTCATCAGTATCATGACTATACAAACAGGAAAACAAAATTTAACAAGATATTATATAAATAAATATAATAAATATTTTTGGGACATTTTACACTACTACCATCTAGTCCCAAACTAAGCAGAGCTTGTACTATGAGTACTAGACCATGGATATAATACTTACATACTTTATTTTTTTGTAAATACCTACTTATAATACATAAACAACACCCAGACCAACACAAAAACATATGTTGATCAACAAATATTAGTGTCCTGTGGGAATCGAACCCACGACCTCGTTATCAGCAGTCCGACACTCGAACCACTAGACCAATACATGACTCATGTATTGGTCGATAGCCACATAACATAACATAAATTGAAAAACTGGCTTATTAGCAAGCATTCTATAAGTTTAATGAGTGTGTCCCTGATTTTATGTACCTAATTATGAAGAACTAACTTATGCCCTCGGCTTCGCCCGTGTGTAATTCGACTTATCACAGAAAGATATTATCGTCCAACCCTCGGGAACTGTTTATTTACCAGGGATAAAAGTAGCCTATGTGTTAGTCTCGGTTATTTTCTACACCCTATTTTATCAAAATCCGTTAAGCCCTTACGTTAACCCTTGTAGTAAAAACGTCTTCAAACTTTCCGATTTCACGTTTATTTTATGACTATTAGTTTATTATTGACATTTTTAAAATTATTATTTTAATTTAAAATTTTGTACCTACTACCATTGATATATATGTACTATGTACTAGACGCACTGTTTAGAAGAACAACATGGTAACACGAGTTATGGTTCCGGAACCACACTGTCATCTGTCATTAGTTCACTTGATAGCTGTCTCGCGAACACGTAAAGGACATAATTCAAATTGGGCCTTTTCTGAAAGCCAGAAAAAAATTATGCTATAAATCGTTAGAACTAGTCATTTGGAGCAATGGTTATTATGGCACCAAAGCTGTGGGATGATTCTGTAACCTGCTACAAGGGTTCAAAAAACAGATATTTCATATGAGAGCTTGTCATTTTGAGCGATTTTTATTACTGCACCAAAGCTGTGGGGTCATTCTGTGACCTGATAAAAGGCTTTGAAAAATGTATTTTTTTACAAAAGCTCCTCATTTAGAGCAGGACGCAAACAACGCATATGTACGCAAGCTCGGGTGCAGATCTTGTGGACGACACTGCTTTCTCTGCTAACTCCATCCCGAGTGAGAGTGAGCGAGACAAAGACATTCAAAAAGCTGTGTGGTGATTCTCTGTTCTGTTTAAGGGTTTTGAAAAATAGAGATTTTCATACGAGAGCTCATCGGTTTGAGCAACAATTGATCATTTAGAGCAATTTTTATTATGGCACAAAAGCTGTGGGTCATTCTGTGTCATTTTCATACAAGAGCTTGTCTTTTTGACCAAGTGTTATTAAGGCACGAACAACGCATAAACACAAGCTCAAGTGCCCAATAAGCTGCCTGTGGACTATATCTACCGCTTTCTCTGCTCGTTCTACCCTATTGTGAGAGTAAGCGAGACAGACATTAAAAAACGGAACTTTATTAACTATTTCGTATTATTGACATATATCTGTCGAAGTCCGATCGTAGAATTGGGCAGATCATGATGTGCCTGTTTCTTTTAGAAACGAAGCTATTCGATGAATTAGCCAGCTAATACACACCATTTAGTAAAATGAAAAACGTTTGACGATTTGCACAGCCATGTTTGGGCATATCGATCCTGTAGGGGTAGGGTATTATTTATGGTAGGTGAAACGAGCTATAGGCCCACCTGGTGAGCAGCCTTTGCCTATGATAACTACAATACCATCTCAACTGTTGCCTAAACGGTATTGCAAGTTACATTCGCCAAACTAAGACATGAAGACGGAAAGTGGAAATGTGATTGTAATAATATATCTATCGTAGAATAATCGAATAAAAATGGATATTTGCAAAAATCCTAGGACAATTGCAAAGGGCCGGGTAATTGGAATGGAGGACCTGATATAAACGTTATGCACTGACGGATGCGCTGATTGGCTTACGGCTAGATTCCTTCGTCTTTCAACCCATGTTCTGACCAACTAGAATTAAGATGTTATAAATCAACTCTTAGATTAGCCAATCAGCGTTCAAGTTTCCAATTGTGTTAAATTAACTGGGATTTTTGCAATAATCATGATAATTGCTCGTATTATAGCTAAAATTTTTCTAGGATTCCAACTATCTAGTCTTTTGCAATCATCCTAGGATTTTTGCAAAGATTAAATCTATCCAATTTTCCTACGACATATCTAAAGTACATAAAATGGAAGAGAATGATGGACTCTAGTGAGCGAGGGCAGTGACCGAAACCTAACCTATCCGAGTCAGGGAGCCTCAATTTTCGAGTTCTCTTCGCTTACTCTAGCATCCTAGATTCCCTCAGTTATTCTTTACTAATACTTTGGTTACCCTACGAGATAGATATGGCTGATACTCAAACATGGCTGGGCAAATCTTCAAACGTTTTGCATTTTAAGTTATCCTGGATATTAGTTTGTCAATTCATAAAAAAGCCCCGTTTTATGAAATGCTCAGGCACATCATGATCTGCCACATTCTTTGATCGGACTTCGCCAGTTAGATGTCAATAAAACGCAAGCAGGTAGCCATCCGATGTAACTAATCTCGCATGGATAACTAATAAAATAAATTTAAAACTTACATCCAGTGATATTTTTG
Source organism: Asteroscopus sphinx (assembly GCA_949699075.1). NCBI lineage: Eukaryota > Metazoa > Arthropoda > Insecta > Lepidoptera > Noctuidae > Asteroscopus > Asteroscopus sphinx. Next base: position 8,487,519 of record OX453025.1, on the reverse strand, counting down.
AATGTCTCTGTTCTGCTCACTCTCACACTTGGGCGGAGCAAGTAGAAAAACCGATATATAGTCCACAGGTAGCTTATTGTGCACTTGAGCTTGAGTTTATGGGTTATTTGTGTCTTAATAACAATTGCTTAATATGTTAAGCTCTTGTAGAAAATGTTACAGAATGACCCACAGCTTTTGTGCTATAATTAATAAAAATTGCTCAAAATGACCAATTATTGCTCAAAATGACGAAATCACGTACAAAAATCTCTATTTTTCGAACCCGTATAGCAGGTCCCAGAATGACCCTACAGCTTTGGTGCCATAATAACAACTGCTCAAAATTACACGTTCTAACAATTTATTTTAAAAAAAATCTGGCACTTCTTCACTTTGAGAAAAGGCCCAAAAATGTATGAACGCTGAATGTTCTCCTTTTATCAACGGTTGCGTCAACTGAATTTGGAACATGCTGCTTAATTGAGACCGCGTGTCTATTTATTGACGTCGTTGCCCATTACGAATATTTTGTTATTAAATGTAATCAGTTTTTTTAATCTTGTCGTGAGACCATTTATTTATTTTCCAACAAAAGACTAATAAATTGACCATCACCGTGCATGACACAGGTATTGAATTCAGTATGTATCAAATCTAATTACTTAGAAGCACATTAGTAGTGATCAGTAACTTATTAGTCTCATTCATTACCATATACGGTCTCAACCTGAATGAACCATATTTGAACTCGTGTGCACTTGGTTTCAGATAATTCAGATAATTGATTAAGTAAGGAGAAACGCAGCGTAGGCCACCCCCCCGCCAGGTGGACCGACGACCTGAAGAACGTGGCTGGGGGGGACTGGATGCGGAAGGCAAGACCGAGTATTGTGGCGCAACTTGGGAGAGGCCTATGTCCAGCAGTGGACTGCGATAGGCTGAGTTGATGTTGATGAAGGAGAAATAGGATTACAAGGAATGCAATTTAGATGACGTAGGTATTGTTGGTGCATAGGTTTCCTAGGTATACAGCACAGGTGAGGGGCACCGGCGCGGTCCACTGGAGTTCCCGGAGCTCCTCTATTTTGTGCAGAGGATGGCCACCGTGTGGTTTTAGTCGGTAAGAGTCCGACATAACCCACCCAGGGTATCCATGAGGATTTCCACTCGAAAACAAAAACAAAAAAAAAAGGTATACAGCACAGGTAAAGGTAACTTTGATCAGAGTTTATTGTCAAAGCTTTACACCAGCGCCCTATGGAGCAACTACACGCAGCGCGCCTACAATGCTCTAAGGCCCATATTACAGATCATTCCTCAAGTACAATTTAAACTTCAAACACCTGATCACTACTTAAGGACAGAATCGTTACTTGAGTATCGGTCTTAATCCAATACGGTAATTATAAACTTTAATTCAACACCATAACACATGAATTTGACCTGAAATAGAATAGAAATCTCTACTCAAGCGTAGTTTGGTCCACACTAGAGTGATAACATATCAAATCTCTGCTCAAATACCGAAACAGGTGACAGTATAAAATAAAGCTAAACTCAGGTGAACTGTGATCAATAAATCTCTGCTTGAGGCTTATTCTAAAATCAAATCCCGACTCAAAACTAGTTTTAAACTGTGATCAATGCTTGAGGAACTTTCTGTAATACGGGCCTTAGAGTGCTGTACAACAAAGCCTTTAGGGTTCTGGGGGTCTACTCCCGTTTGACGATATTCGATAAATCGTACTATTCATCGCACAATTTGCTACTCCGGTCAACCATCGTTCCCACATCGCATGCGATGATCGTGTTTTAACGTTTGTTTCTCTGATCTCCGGTAAATTGTTTATGCTATGAAACGTAACCTATCTTAATTGTGCCTGTTTTATGTGCTTATCTTTATTGTGTAGGTATTAGTCGGAACGAAAGTTCGTACTTCATTTGTCGTTCGTAAAACGCGAGTAGACCCCCTGGTGCGGCTACCTCGATTTTGCAGTGCCTTGGGCATGTTTTCCGAAGCGACGGTGGATGACTTTTACGCTATAATGCGCAAAAAGTCAGCCTCACTCTTACACCGAATTCAAGGCATCGGCAACGGAATCCAAAGGATGATTGAATTTTTTTTTTTATTGCTTGGGTCTGCAGTTGTGGGAAGACTTATATAGCTGCATGTGACCTGATGATTGTAATGTAGATTATTTTTTTGTGACTAACATGGTTGTAAGATACTAATTGTTATTGACAAAACTATGGACATCAATTAGTCTGAAATAAATAGAAAGAAAGAAGAAATAAAAAAGGTTTATTTAAACAACAGTGATAACACAAGCAGGTAACTAACATGTGGGGTTACAAAGAAATAACACATAGGTAAAATATAAAGAAAGGACAGTCGACATAAAATATAAGAAAAGTGTAGTTGACCGCATGACAGTGGCAACACCCGAGTCCGAAAACCGCCTTTACTGCTTACGAAATAAAGGCGCTGTCAACGTCAAACTGTTACCACTGACGTACGGTCGACCGCACCTAAAACGTATAGTAAAAATAAAATATCTCCGTTAATTCTCAAGACATCTGGCCAATTGCACGCCGTAGCCGCGACAATGAGGTTCCCACTCAGCATGCTGCTGTGTAACAGAGCAAGCCACTACACAGCGCTGATTTTCAGTGGGCACTCCTAATGATTTTTGATGTAAATGGTCTTTTTAGGGTTGCCTAACGGGACCCTATTAATCACGCTACGCTGTCCGTCCATCCGTCTGTCCGTCTGTCTGTCACAGGGCTGTATCTTTTGAACGGTAATAGGTAACCGGTTGAAATTTTCTCAGAATATGTGTTGCTATGAGGTGTATCACGAAAAATACTAAAAACAAAAAAAGTCTAAAACCAAAGGGGGTCCCCATACAAGAAACCTCAAAAAACATGCATTTTTTTCAACGTTTTTGTTCCTGCTCTATCTTCAAAACGGTCATATATACCAGGGTCAAACTTGGTCAGATTATAGTGCATATTATGTAGTTTAGCAACAAATACTAAAAATAAGATAAACATAGACATATGTGGTAAGAAAGACATGCAAAAATTCATATTTCGCGCACTGTAAGTTGATGTCTTTTGATAAACTGTCGTAAATTAAATCAGTTTTTATGGGTTATCAGGTCGTTGAGAGATACGGAACCCTTACTGCGTGAGTCCGAATCGCACTTGGCCGGTTTTTTTTTATTACGAGGAATTCCAAATAATTTTGTGATAGAATAACAAAACACAGACTTGAAAAGAAGCACATTGGTGTGTAGTGAGTCGTGACTCATTACTGTAGTGGCAGCCAATCAATGGGACTTAGTCTGCGCTTGATTTCAACACTTGTAATTCAGATAATTGGTTTACTTAGAATAATAATTGATATTGCGAGAAATGCCAAATTAGATTCGCGTTACAAAGTAAATTGATCTTTCGCTGATTAATGACATAAGAAAAAGGCATTAATCTTCTATATTAAGTGTTAATTGTATTCGAGATAAGAGGCGGCCGTAGCGAAGTAACAACCACGTGGACTGTACGATCTGCGAGGTTAAGGCGCATGTAACAGCCAAGTGGCGCCCCCATCAGTAAAAAAAATATTACTCGCTGAATACATCATTTAACGAAAATTCGTTTTTAATAATTGAAGTACAGGTACTGTAGTTTAATCCGAAACTATTAACTCTGTAAATTATAATTGGCTGTAGTTGTAGATAGAAAAAGTGCGAAAAATTGTCAATTTTTAGGGTTCCGTAGTCCTACAAGGAACCCTTATAATTTCGTCATGTCCGTCCGTCTGTCCGTCTGTCCTAATCCTTTACAGCTTAATAACTTCTACAGTTATAAATATAAGTACATGTAAATTTGACAAAAATTAGGTTAGTTATAGATCTCAATTTTAAAAGAATAAAAAAATCGAGATTTTGTATTTTGCTCATACACGTGAAATGGGGATGAAAATATTTTTTTCGCTCCACCCCCTCGTGTGGGGTATCATTGAATAGGTCTACTAAAATGAAGGTAATGTTTCATACATAACTTTTTTATCAGGTATACCATCTGCGAAATACAGCCCGCCAAAGTGGCTTGCAATGTGTGCCCCCCCCCTGCCATTTCTATGCTATGCAACGTAGAAACTTATAATCTTCCACATTGATAGACCTTTATAAAAACTCTGTTTTAAAATTATTTCGAGTATAATGTGATTATAAATTTTCGAGTTATAGTGAGAAAACTGCAAAATACTTAAGACGTCCTAGTTCATAGGTCATTGACCTTAGAGAAAAATTATCGTAGCAAATAATGCTCCTTTAGCTACTACCTGTTTAAAAAAATCACAAATAGTAACTTTGTGTTATATTTATATGACACACTTCAAATTTAGCTTCTTAAATTAGGCGCTAGGTGGCGCTGTTTGAATAAACTAAAATAGCAATGATTAATATTCGATTTGATTCGTTTTTAATTAGGAACCCTATAATACTGAGCATGGCCCGACATGCTCTTGGCCGGTTTTTTTACTTGCTTACGTTTGACCGCCACCTCACCTGATGTTAAGCGATGGTGCGATCGACGATGGTACACGCTTGCCCAGCAAAAACCTATTCACTCGAGCCTTGAAGACCACCAGATTATACTTATCGGGAAACACTGACGCCGGCGGCCACTTTTGGCACTTTTTCTATCTACAACTACAGCGAACTATAATTTACAGAGTTAATAGTTTCTGATTAAACTACAGTACCTGTACTTCAATTATATGCAACCAGATTTTCGATTAATGATGTACTCAACGAGTATTTTTTTTTACTGATGTGGTCGCCACTGAGCTGCGGGGAGCCCCTTAACCACACATAGGCTAATACTTTCATAGGTTTTCGCGTTCACTACACATTATAATAAAACAAGTTTACATACATACATACATATTATCACGCCTGTTTCCCATTGGGGTAGGCAGAGACTATGGATTTCCACCTGCTACGATCCTGACACACCTCTTTCGCTTCATCTACGTCCATTAACCTCGTCATGCATGCTCAAAGAGTTAAAACAAGTTTAACCTGATTATATCGCGTATATTATTTAAATTGGTTTTCCTGACGTTTCGAAAGCTTTGCAGAGTTCGTGGTCGCAGGTAGACTAAGATGACAAGCGTCTTTACAGATATTGCTAAAAAAAGACGTGTGGCACTCGGAGACTGCCGCGGTAAAGCTATTGCATAGCATTTTTTATGTAAATACAAAGAGGAGGTGCCCTAACGCCGAAACTCTAAGCAGGCATGAGTCACCAGATTGCGGGGCGAAGAGGGGGATTACGCATGCGCAGTAACGCCGATACAACCAATGCTACCTAGAGGCGATTTGCAGAACTAAAGAGACAAGCGTGATATTTCAAAAAGTCATTAAAAGTTCTGCTATTCATCGATAGATGGCAAAACTAAAAAGTATCACCGCTGTGCCGGTCGCAGTGGGGGGTGTTAGGTTATTTTCGTTACGGAATTTCTGGATTCGGTCTCCACGCTGAAGGCCCGCGATATAAGCTATGCAATAGCTTAAGCGCAGTAACGCCGATACAACCAATGCTACCTAGAGGCGATTTGCAGAACTAAAGAGACAAGCGTGATATTTCAAAAAGTCATTAAAAGTTCTGCTATTCATCGATAGATGGGAAAACTAAAAAGTATCACCGCTGTGCCGGTCGGAGTAGGGGGTGTTAGGTTATTTTCGTTACGGAACTTCTGGATTCGGTCTCCACGCTCAAGGCCCGCGATAGGAGCTATGCAATAGCTTAAAAAATCTTTTAATCTATACTAGGTATGAGTTATTTGAGTTATTATCTGTTAAGATGAAATTAACAAGCGAAGATGATTTGCTTACGAAGAAAAAAAAAAAAAAAAAATATATTATCTGGTATCTACCCTCATTGTACTTATTTAATATCCTACCTTATTAACTATATTTTTGTTTACCTGTTTGCATAGTCGATGATACTGATGTACGGTAAAACTCTAATGAGTTTATGTTTACATCTTTAGAATGTTTTTGTTATGTATACCTCTGAACAAATAAATAAAATTATCTCGACGAAAATTTAACTAGGTATCAGTCAAACAAAATCAAAGCACAAAATGAATGTATGATACCGAATAGATTAGTGAAGCTACTTGCTTCACACAAAAGCACATTGGTAGTGATCAGTGACTCATTACTGTATTGACAGCCAATCAACGGTATCGATTTTAATGGTCTTTGTGTGCGCCTGGTTCCAGCACCACGCGACAATTATTCAGATAATTTATTTAGTTGGAAAAAGTGAGATTACTTTAAAAGCATAATTAGATTTTCATTACTCAATTTTCCTGACGGTTAATGAAATAAGACTAATACTCCTTGTATTTATTATTCCGAATAAACTTAATATTTTATTGTATTATGCGTAAAGTATGACACGAAATAAACATCAGGGTTTCGTATTCGTATAACAATATAAAAGCAACTATAAAAGAATACATACTGCCTCGTTAGTCTAGTGGTCACAAGCGCGGCTGCTGATCGTGGTGTCCTGTGTTCGATTCCCGGGTCTGGCAAAGTGATATTGGGTTCTTTCTTTAGGAAATTCTCAGTAGCAGCCCGGAGTCTGGATTTGTGCCCGGTTAATGGCAATAGGCTTACTTATAACATAACTGGCAAAATGTGGGTGTACTATACACCTCTGCCTACCCCTTCTGCCTGAAATACAGAACAACAAAACAGAATACATGGAAGAATAAACTGAGAATAACAATTTTGAAGCCCTAAAACATCTTCTACATACCTACGTACCTATATTGAATAATATCCTTACTGTCCCACTGCTGGACACGGGCCTCTTCTAAATACAATAGAAGGCTAAGGCCTTAGTCCACCACGTTGGCCATTATATCGATGCGGGTTGGCAGACTACACATACACACACCATCGAGAACTGTATGGAGCACTCTCTGGTGTACAGGTTTCCTCACGATGTTTTCCTTCACCGTTAAAGCAAGTGATAATAATATTCAAATTCAAATTTAAATCTATTTATTTGCGAAATATGGGTAAAATTTGATTTGATGTTAAAAATAAAAACTACATTTAGTATCACCATAATATATAAATAATGTATAATCGAATATAACTCCGCACATGAATTCGAAAAGTCAGAGATGCGGGCTGGGATCGAACTCACACGCTCCTGCAAGAAAGGCAAGTGTTCAACCACTAGGCTGTCACAAATATAGAATAATATAATGTCTTTATTTTCACGTTACTAAAAACCCATTGAAAATATACACAAATAAAACATAAAGAATAAAAATACACTAATACATAACAAATAAACAAATTAAATATTATTATTGTATACGCTGATTCGGCGACGTATTGCGCCGATTGCGCTACTTCATGGTGTCATGTATCTACATGCCCTTCCGCGAAAACGCTGAAACACGACATCCTTTACTTGTTATAGAAGAAAATCATCTAAACGAAAATTTAATTACTAGTCAATCAAAGAGCATATGAATATAAAACTTTTTATCAAAAAATTGAACCGACGAAAACAGAAACTGAAAAGCGAAAAATAACTAATAATGAGTCGGCGCCAAACGAACTTTTAACAAGCATAGTGCATGTAAGTTGGAAGTGGCCGAGCGGAGAACGCATTTTTGGAAAGTTATTGTTTATCGTTGAAAATCTCACGTTGTATTTGATGTGACGTATGTTTTTATTATTTATTTAAAGTAATTTAATGATCTTCGTTGATTGGTTGTTTGGCGCCGACTCATAATTAGTTATTTTTCGCTTTTCAGTTTCTGTTTTCGTCGGTTCAATTTTTTGTTAAAAAGTTTTATTTTTCATTTTTTTGTGGTTAAACTCTAAATCCAGGTCTCCATTATGTCGTAGTGTCTAGAACTATATTTATGAATGTCAAGTTTCAACAGAATCGGTTAACAGGTAAGAATTCAGTGGGTGAACAAACACTCATCCCCTGTTTTACTACCCTTAGGGGTGGATTTTGATTTTGAAATTTAAATGGGACCAACTTCAAGATATACCCTATCCAATAAAAAAAGAATCATCAAAATCGGACCACTCTGTAAAAAGTTATGCGTGGTCATACATAAAAAAAAAAAAAAAAAAAAAAAAAAAAATATACGCGTCGAATTGAGAACCTCCTCCTTTTTTTCGTCGGTTAAAAAGCCACCGTATGGATTAGTGAAGCCAGTATCTAATCACATAGAAGCACATTGGTAGTGATCACTGACTCATTACCGTATTGACAGCCAATCAACGGGTTTGCACGCTACTCGACCCGAATGCACTTTGTGAGCCTGATTGTACCGACGAACTGCGATTAAGCTAAGTGGTAGGTTAGCGTAGTTTCTCAGTTATTTGTTTGGCGATATGGTTGGCGCAGTGGCTGAGCGATTGGATTCTGCGCCAAGGTTCACGCGTTCGATCCCCACACGGAAAAAAATTTGCGTGATCCACAGATCAGATCAGCTGTTCTGGACTTAGATGTCTGTGCATGTAAGGGTTGCCTCTCCAATGGTATGCCACCAATGGATGGTATGCATCCAGCTGCTTCCAGTCACCTTGCCCATATCATCGCTCCACCGAGCCTGAGGGCGTCCTGCCCTACGTTTACCTAATCGTCGTCTCGACGAAATGCTGCAAACAATCATAGTGAAGCCAACAAAACCGTGCTTCTCCGTGTACAAACATGCTCACGCACACACCATGCACCTTAAGGATATTTGTTTTCGCGATGCTTTCTGGACGATGGAATGCCGCGACATGTGTACTGAGAGCGGTGAGCACAGTTTGAGGTGCATGTGTATGCGTGAGCGCTGGATTGTACACAGAGCAGCACGGTTGGTTTCACTATGATTGCTCGCAGCACTTCGTCTATATTGTTTACTAAGTCTGTGTTTATGAAGGCCCATTTTTTTTTAGTAATTTGAATTCATTGACGCTTGCCCAATAATGAACTTCGATAAGTTAGTTATGAGTTTTAAATGCTATTGTATGGGTTATCTCGATTCATCATTCGCTAATACAATCTATCTCTCTATCCAGGCCGGGATCCTATATCCTATCAACCGTTATCGGCTTAAACTAATTAAGTTACGACTCGTGCATGTTTATATCCTACCTAATAAAGTCTCCAAGACAGAATATATTACTTACTTATTTATATATATGTAGGTATATATATGCTTTACTTAAGTGGCAGTGGGCGGGGCACATTGCTCGCAGAACGGATGGCCGATGGGGCAGTAAAGTTCTGGAGTGGCGACCGCGTACTGGAAGGCGCAGCGTGGGTAGGCCCCCCACAAGGTGGACCGACGACCTGGTGAAGGTCGCGGGAATCCGCTGGATGCGGAAGGAATAGGACCGGTCGTTGTGGCGATGCTTGGGGCCTATGTCCAGCAGTCGACGTCTTTCGGCTGAAATGATGATGATGATGATGATGATATATGCTTTATTGTACATGTGGGCGCGGATGAATTTTAAATTAAATTAATTTAGATATATGCTTTTTATTTGATTATAAAATGTATTTTAAACGATGTATTTATTATTTTCACTTAAATTTGATATTAAATGAGAATTATTGTTTATATTTAAAAGCGTGTAACTGACCATCAATCAATCAACTCAGCCTATCGCAGTCCACTGCTGGACATAGGCCTCTCCCAAGTTGCGCCACAACGCTCGGTCCTCTGCCTTCCGCATCCAGTCCCCCCCAGCCACGTTCTTCAGGTCGTCGGTCCACCTGGCAGGGGGGCGCCCTACGCTGCGTTTGCCGATTCGCGGTCTCCACTCAAGGACTCGTCTGCTCCAACGGCCATCGGTCTTTCGACAGACATGGCAACTGACCATAAGATAATGTTATTTTTATCATTTTAAATTTGTTCAAAGTTCGTAATTTATTTAATTTACCTAATTAAGATTTTTGATTTGCCATGAAATGTTTAATTTAATTATCAAGACATTAAATAGATCAAAACAGTATCTCATGATTGTAAGTGACGTTAGTTGAGGGTATATAAAAAGACGATTATTGTAAGCAGGGAGGTCATTCGATTGCGATCCGTCACGGAGTGAATATTGTATTTAGAATGTTATTATTCAAAGTAATTGCGTTTTTATGTGCAGTGTGTCTTATTAAATAAGAATAAACAGTTATTGCGATTTAATGTATTGTTTCGCATCCATCTAATACCCAAAATGGACTCGGACTACACTTGCGGCGAGGAAACGCCGATATACACCTAAAATACATTATATTGAAAATTTATTTAAATTATTGTACAAATAGTGGCCGTATCGCGATCAGCGATTTCTTCCAGGCAACTTTAGGATGGATGAGAATGAACTGGACAGAAAATGGGAATGTCGGGGGTGCAATTTAGATACATATCTACTTAAATAATAACATAAAATACTATAATGTTACTATAAAATTAAAACAAAAATATATTCTACACAACCTAACACATAAATGCTGTATATAGTATATAATCTATGCATATAAATAATAAGCAACTGTAATGTCATTAAAACGACCACATACAGCAGAACAAGACAAATAATGTTCCTTCACAACCCTACAGCGATTGCGCACGTCTACAGCTATAAACAAATTATCGGACGCGACTTACAGTCGCGACAGACAGTAGCGACTAATGCTGTGTCTGGTCAATAACTTTACATCTATGTGTGCAAACTATCAGCAATAAGTAGTGGACGTGACCATGCGCACTCGGACATCCAACGAATATCTAGCTCGCTGGATTAGCGTCTGTCGTGAATTCGCGATGTGCAGACTAGTCGCGAACTCGCGACCCTAGGTCGCGAACTCGCGACCCTAGGTCGCGAACTTTTGACCCTAGGTCGCGACTGTAAGTCGCATCCGATAGTTTTTTTTAGGCCATAAAGACACTGGTAATGCATTCCACAAACGAGCAGATTCAGGCTGCGTTAAGTATTTGTCCAATAAAATATGGAATGCATTGTCATTTTCAGTCAATACTACCAGTACTACAGTACAGTACTGCTATGCTACCAGTTGTTGTCACATGTACTGTTTTGTACAGGTTTCAGCAAACTATACCGTTGGCTGCTAAGATATCCAATTTATTTGTTTTGGGATATAGGAAAGGGGCACAACCTCCAGACGATCCTCCACCCAATTATTTTAATACATATAAAACCAATTTCTACAAATAATTGTAACTTTGTAATAATTGAAGGGTACGGGTGCCGGTGAAATTACAATCACATGAGACTTTCCATCTTCATGTCTCAGTTTGGCGAACCGACTTGCGGTACCATTTAGGTAACAGCCTAGGTGGTATTAAAGTTGTTATGGGCAAAAGTAACCGCTTAACATCAGGTGGGCCTTTAGCTCGTTTCGCCATCCTATAGCACAAAAAAAAAAATGATATGTCGTGTGGTTCCGGACGTAAAGAATTGCACCACCCTATATCTTCTCATGGGTGTCGTAAAAGGCGACTAAGGGATTCACCAGAGGATGGGTAGCAGCATTCTATGAGTATTTAATCAACCAACTGCGATCGCCAACCCGCCTGCCAAGTGTGGCGATTATGGCATATTCCCCCCTTTTGGAGGAGGCCTATGTCCAGCAGTGACGTCTTTCGGCTGAAATGATGATGAATGATGAATAATGAGGTTTAAGACATTTATTGTCACAAAGAACTTACAGAGTTCAGTTAACATGAGAAACTTAAAAATTGAAAATACAAAAAGATGGTTAGTCGATGATCTTAAGAGCTAGTGTTAGTTTAGCCTTAATAGTATTATATAATTTGGATATAAAAATAGAAGTAATTTAAATAAGTAGGTGTACTGATGACCGAACCGACATCCGACATCGCACACCTTAAAGTAAATCTAGGGTATCTATAGTATCTACATTCTATATATTAATTCTACGGGTTCATAATAATTTTCGTGCAGGTGTTAAGCATGACTTAGGAGATATTCTAATTGTAGGTGTAAGGTAATCATATTTGAATAGTGTTTTAATTGCTTTATTTTGTGCGATTTGTAATTTACTTAAATTGGTTTTTGCGGCACACCCCCAGACCTCGACTAGGTATTCAAGATGTGGTTTTATGAGTGCATTATAAATTTTGTGACAGACTGAAACGGGAAGACACAATAATTACAACAGAAAAAATATATAATTGATTGAAACAAATAAAACACAATTATCAATTTCTCCTTACAATAAAAATGTCTCGTTAAAAATCATCGAATAGAAGACAAATTGCTGCTTTAAATTCTAATTCAGAGCCATTTTATCGGAATACTTGAATATTGAATAATTTCTTTCTCCTTAAATGAAATATTCTTAAGGGCCCTTAACGTTTAATAACCGCTGGTAATGGCTATTGGTAGAATAAAGGTGGATGCACAGTAGCAGATATTAGAGTTTTCTGTTTTTTTGTGTTTACACTTACTTGTTAAATTGATTAGAAAGTTTTTTAATTTACGTTTTAGAATATACTAGGCTTTATTGGTGTGATCACATTAATCCTAATTATATGAATCATATAAATCCTAATCAATAATTCATTCCCATAAATTTTGATTGTTCTCTATAGCGTTGACGATTGTAGATTGTCAACTTGGCTAGGGGGGCAGGTTTTTAAACTTTCGCAAATTTCACTCATACTGAATATATTTACGGTACTTTTCAAGCACAACTAAATCAAAACAAAAGGAACATTTCGACTAACCTCGACGTTTCGGCCAAGTTGTATTGGCCGTGGTCATGAGTAGACTGAAGTATTCGGTTGTCATCGTCTTGAGCGGCGGGTGTTTTTTCGACCTACCCGCGGTTGGTTTTCGTAACGTATATGCTGAATCACGACACACAATGCTGACAGTTTCAGCGGACATACATGTAGAAAAATCACCACGCGAACACTTCTCGATTATTGGATTCCACGAGGAGGACGACCTATATCCATCTTTGCGATAGAAATTTTTATACTTTTTTATTTCAATCGCTTCTCGTACAATTCTGGGATAGTAATGACGATCAGTGGAGAGGTAAATATGGTTCAATACAATATAGCCAATACTCTAATTTTATTTTAAACTTTATAGTTGTCATCTTCAACAAAGATTTCATATTTATCAAAAATTACTTATCATCAACTCAGCCTATCGCAGTCCACTGCTGGACATAGGCCTCTCCCAAGTTGCGCCACAACGCTCGATCCTCTGCCTTCCGCATCCAGTCCCCCCCGGATATATTAATATTTATTAATTATTAATTATTATTTATTTGATATTTATCAAAAATTACTTATAGCCTTGAGGAAATTGGAGGTTAATTATATCCTTCATAAGATAAATTTATCACTCATCAAGAAAATTAGTACTTCACCCCGTATCTTTATTAATCTAAAACGAACTTGATTAAAACGATAGCAGCGTATACATGATGTGTGTATAGCCTCGGTAGGGGTGTCAGCTTGTTATGGAATCGGGTTTCGTATGAATATATTAGAAAGGCGGAAGATGGTTAACGATGAATTCATACGTACATATTTGTTATGAAATGGCATTTTCCTATCCAATAAATAAATCTGAAATGGTAGATTTATTTATTGGATAGGAAAATGCTATTTTCGTATACTTACCTACAAACAAATAGTGGAATTTTATTTTCGTCTATTAAATTATCTAAACAAAATCTAGTCTACCTTAAGTTAAACTCATTTATTGGTCGTACAGCTTATTTACCTCAGTCGTGACAAAAAATATGTTCAAGACAATGTGGTCTACCTGTATTTTTCTTTATTGATACTCTCAGGTTTTATTCCATAGGGAATAGTGTCCTTTATAAGGTAAAAATCTTCGAATCGACACCACTTTTAATATGTCTACGTCAACAGGTATGGACCTGTAATATACCATACATAGAAACCTACTCCGTCTGATATATTGGGGTTGTCTTCATCAAGAATGAACATTAATCACACATACGTAAATAACACCTCTCCTTCCTTTTAACTCATTCATCTTCACTTAAAAAGGTAAAGATTAATGCATTCCTCCCCAAATATCGATTTTCAATTTACTTTTCATCCCGGCGTTAATTCAGACCTTTCCGCAAAGTTGCGTGGTAACCCTATGCTACGTGTGCGTTGAATAAATGATGGTGTTATGTTTGTGAAGTTCATTATAATGTACGAAAGAATGAAAGAAAAATAAAATTGTATTCAGCTCAGGGCAGTAACAGCACAACTATCTATACAACTATGTATAATGTTAAAAAAATGGCTAACTGAAAAATGTTTCTATACAATTAAGGAGTTTTTTGAATGTAAAAATAATTTAATTTGATTGTTATTATAATTAATTCATAGATTTGACATAAATTGACATAAATAATATTACCTATCCTAAAAATTATTGTATGCTCAAAATGGACTGATCGATGTATCTAACACTATCAAGATTTATAACAACTGTAACCACTCAATCTAGAAACAATAAAGTTTTCTTACTTACTTACAACATGTTATTAAAATAACTGAAAACCTCTTAAGGGGTTATTGTACTCATCAGTATAACAACTTTTACTAACAGACCAACTCTGAAATCACGAAAAATAAAATCTGCTGTTCCCTACATTTGTGTTCGCATAAATCGACAAAATAACATACTTGAGAGGTTTTCGGTTATTTCAATAACACGTTGTATATACTCATAAGTAGGTAACGAAAAACAGTTCAGTACATTTTTATCCCCATCTGTCAATCGTTTTTTTTTGTTTAGTAGATAGCTAAAACATTAATAGTGACGAGCGTTATTTTAATCAATAAAAAAAAAACGGTTTCTTTTTCCCTTCTTCTTTCCCTGATTTCAGCGGAAATACAAGCACTTTGAGAAAAGAACCTCAATAACGTCAAACCTGAATTTTTTATGAATCACGGTTGAATTTCCACCACTAAGCGATCACTAGTAAAAATAAACTGACAAAAAAAGACGTGTGGCACTCGGAGACTGCCGCGGTAAAGCTATTGCATAGCATTTTTTATGTAAATACAAAGAGGAGGTGCCCTAACGCCGAAACTCTAAGCAGGCATGAGTCACCAGATTGCGGGGCGAAGAGGGGGATTACGCATGCGCAGTAACGCCGATACAACCAATGCCACCTAGAGGCGACTTGCAGAACTAAAGAGACAAGCGTGATATTTCAAAAAGTCATTAAAAGTTCTGCTATTCATCGATAGATGACAAAACTAAAAAGTATCACCGCTGTACCGGTCGGAGTGGGGGGTGTTAGGTTATTTTCGTTACGGAATTTCTGGATTCGGTCTCCACGCTCAAGGCCCGCGATAGAAGCTATGCAATAGCTTAATAAACATAAATTGGAGAAAGCGCACATTCAGCTTGGCCAAACGTCAATCGTACCTGCACGTGGTGTCTGACCAATAACGTTTTGATCACTGGCAGGTGACAAACAGACCTTGAATTTAAGAACATTGATGTAAACAGCGTGGGCTAGTGACATTTGGCTGCATAGAGGGATTAATTTGCTAAGCCTTGGGCTTTTGCTTTAGCTCTAGACTAAATGATGTTGCGTAAGTCAATTTTATATTGTCACATTATTAGAATTCATGTTGCATTACTAGCAATAATGCAGTCATAATGACGGGTCGACTCAGTGCGGTCAAGTACGGGATATAATCCGCTCCTAAGTTTCGTCAAAGTACTCATCAGTTTTCCACTTTCCACTCACACACTAAGAAAAACAAGCAATCCCTTTTGGAAGAAGCGATAGCGACGTAAATACATGGAAGGTGTTTTTATTTATTTTTTCACAAAAATACGTGGTAACCCTAATCCACAAATGCTCAAAACCACGTACAGACGCGTTGAATAATCACTGATGGTCTTTACTTTCTTTTCCCAAATTTCTACGTAAAAGTTTTCAAAGGGCCTTTATATATAGTTACATATTTCAGTTGTATTCCAGTTTACAGTTGTTTTAAAACTTTACTTATATTTATCTAAGTTTCGTTTTGTTCAACAAAAAATAGGACATAGTTTTAAATTTCATTGCCAAGTATCCACCGTTGCGAAATTGTGTACGCATATTCTTAATGTCTATACTTTTTCCTCTAAGCCTTGTAAAGCCGACATGGGTAAGATGTTTCAAAGAACATTTTATTTTGAAACTTTGCTTTTTTTATCCAGCTGCCCCAGAACGAGAATAATTTAAATAAAATTTTCCCCGCTCTATGATTTTTTATGTAGGTATAGTGTTTACAGACTCTATACAAAAATAGGCAAACTGGTAAAGATACTTATAAAGTATTTATTTGTAAGATTTTCTACAAAGATCATAAGGAAAGATGTGATACTTAACACACAGAATTTGGTCCTCTGTAATACTGCGTTTAGATCCAGTTTTCATTCTATCCTATATTAAACTAACTCAGTACTCGTATAAGTACAAGTATCGCAAAAAAAAACTAATAAAAAAAAAAACATTTGTTTCCATCAAACATTGGAACATAGCAAAAGTGCATGCAAGTACATGAAAATTGCAAAAATAAAATAAAATAAATTGTAATCAAAGATTTAAATTGTCATATTATTATTATTTGATTATTTTCATAAATAAAATAATCACTTGTAATAAAATTAAAATTAAATTACATAGTTCATGTCAGATAGTCAGACATGGCAGACATAGAAATAAATTAAATTCAAAACGAAATAATCTAATATAAATAACTGTGTACAATCAATATATTTTATTAGTCAGTACATGAACCAATGCTGCATGGTTCATGTACTGACAGTAAAATTTAAACAACAACATAACATCACGCCTGTATTTCCCCGAAGGGGTAGGCAGAGGTGTAATAGTACACCCACATTTCGCCAGTTATGTTATAAGTCCCATGTAATAGGGGGCGAGCCTGTTGCCATTAACCGGGCACAAATCCAGACTCCAGGCTGCTACTGAGAATTTCCTAATGAAAAAACCCAATAACACTTTGCCCGACCCAGGAATCGAACCAAGGACCCCATGCTCAGCAGTCGCGCTTGCGACCTCTAGACCAACGAGGCAGTCAAATTTGTCCGCAAATAACTTCAGGATACTGTTGGAGCTGGCGCGGACCCTGCGCAAGACCTACCATTAATTGACAATATGAAATATGACGACGTCTGTGGTCTAGTGGTTCAAGGGTCGGACTGCTGACTCATGAGGTCATGGATTCGATTCCCACAGGACACAAATATTTGTGTGATGTGTTTGTGTTGGTCTGGCTGGGTGTTTCTTATGTATTATAAGTATGTATTTACAAAAAAAAGTATATAAGTATTATATCCATTGTCTAGTACCCAAAGCACAAGCTCATCTTAGTTTGTGACTAGACTAGTGGTGCAAAAAAAAATGCCTCTATTAAAATACCAAGGCACATAAGCCCACGCTAGAACTATACCTCGGCGTCTTCAAGTACTACAAGTGGCCCCGCTTTGTGCTACAAGTACCCCTCGCGATACTCCAGCTAGCACTGTCGCGTAGCTTGCATTGGACGATAGGCTTAATTATAACCGTCATACTACTGAGGTTGAGTTTAAATTGTTCGTTCATTCTTAATAAATTTTGATGGTCGTATTTTTGGGGTTGATTTAATTTGGCTTTTTAAATTGGCTTTAAAAAAGATGGTCCGCTTTGTAAAAGAACTCGTAAACCAGGAAAATTATGTCTGTCAGATGTTTGTACCGTTCTCAATATCATTATGAAAGACAAAAATACCAACAAGATTAATTCTCATGAAGTACCTATAGCGAAGTATAAATAAAATTATAGTACAGTCAATGTTAACACTTGAATTACGGACACCGACCTTACTGGTTACGAAATAAAGACGCTGTCAAGGTCAAACTGCTACCACTGACGTGCGGTCGACTGTACTATGAGGTAGTAACATAACATAACATCACGCCTGTATTTCCGAAGGGGTAGGCAGAGGTGTAATAGTACACCCACATTTCGCCAGTTATGTTATAGTCCCATGTAATAGGGGGCGAGCCTATTATAGATTTCTATAGGATTGAGCCTTCTAAACTCATTTCCTATGTGTCAGCGTGCAACTGCTACAGGCAATATCAACAAATCTTTGCAATAAAATTAAATTAGGGTCAGCAGCGGTGTATAAAACATTAATGCCTTATAATGCTCTGCGCCATTTTATTTTATTGTCCTAGAATTACTTTATATTGTAGTTGTACAATAGTGCGCTGAGAAGTATAAAATGGAAACTTACGATACTTTAAAAGGTATACGAGTGGGACAGATTTTCTTTTATAACAGTAGAGAAGCATGGGCACTTTTCATGTGTGTTCGCTTTAATTTGCCACATAACATTTCTATGCAGGATTTGTTCCTTATCAGCAACCTTCTAAAGGCACGCTTCCTTCTATCGGTATCGTACGCATTGGACCACAAAAATAAATAGAATGGCCATGTGGGCGGGTTGCGCATGGCAGCACCATGAACCAGAGTGCAGGAAATTTCAAAGCCTTTCTTAGCACGCCTTATGACCTGTTTCTATAAATACTGTAACAAAAACCCGCAAAAATGCCTTATTTTGCTGTTTCTAACTGCAGAAACAAAAGCTGTAAAGTACAATTTTGTTTTTTTTTATAATTATTTAAAAAAGTAAGGCGTAGTTTGTTCGGAAAGTTGCCACGCATGAATCGCAAGTAAAATTGTGATTACAACAATTCTATTTATTTCTATTTAGTGACGACCTCTGTGGTCTAGTGGTTCGGGTGTCGGACTGCTGATAACGAGGTCGTGGGTTCGATTCCCACAGGACACAAATATTTGTGTGATGAACATGAGTGTTTGTGTTGGTCTGGGTGTTGCTTATGTATTATAAGTATGTATTTACAAAAAAAAAGTATATAAGTATTATATCCATTGTCTAGTACCCATAATACAAGATACAAGCCAAGCTCTGCTTAGTTTGGGACTAGATGGTGCTGTGTAAAAAATGTCCCAAAGATATTTATTTATTTATTATTTATTTATTTCTGTGCATCTTACGGATCGTATTTTATTCAAAAATGCGAATGTCATCGGAATCCATATGTCAATATTTATTTAATCGTATGGCATCTTCATAGGCTATCTATACCTACATCTATATTATTTTATAATTCACAATAATAAATTGAGATTCTTCAACCATATGATGGCGCAGGTGTAAGGGTGAAAAGATCCTCTGGAGAGTCAGGATACGACAATAAAGGACATCGTTGGATTATATGGTCCACAGTCTGGTCTTCTTCGCTACACTCACAGAGGCTGGAGTTGCTCCATCCCAACCTGTATTTGAGGTAGTTACATCTTCCGTGTTTTTTTAAGCTATTGCATAGCTTCTATCGCGGGCCTTGAGCATGGAAACCGAATCCAGAAATTCCGTAACGAAAATAACCTAACACCCACACTCCGACCGGCACAGCGGTGATACTTTTTAGTTTTGCCATCTATCGATGAATAGCAGAACTTATGACTTTTTGAAATATCACGCTTGTCTCTTTAGTTCTGCAAATCGCCTCTAGGTGGCATTGGTTGTATCGGCGTTACTGCGCATGCGTAATCCCCCTCTTCGCCCCGCAATCTGGTGACTCATGCCTGCTTAGAGTTTCAGCGTTAGGGCACCTCCTCTTTGTATTTACATGTCCTGCTTAGAGTTTCAGCGTTAGGGCACCTCCTCTTTGTATTTACATAAAAAATGCTATGCAATAGCTTTACCGCGGCAGTCTCCGAGTGCCACACATCTTTTTTTTTTCTTTTTCTTCTCAGTCTGTTCAATTGGAATTTTACGTTTTGAAAGTACATGTAAATAAAAACTGATATTTGGTCCAAATAAATCTCATCAAATAGCAACCCCATAACCCTTCTACTTCAGCAGTACACGTAGTTTGAGGAAATATCATATTCAGTAGGTAAATAAGGTTTCGCAGGCATCAGTTGGTATTTCCCGCAGGTCGTAATAACCGTTTGTTAGAAGTTACGGTACTTGTGTGGAGTCTTTCAACGCTGCTTTGATGTGACGGTGACATGTTATTAGCTTGTCGACCACGTAACAATGTCGTGCATTCGAAGTTTCTATGTAGTGTTGTATTAACAGGAATAATTTTTATATTTTGCTGATTTTGCGTCTGTTTTTCACGTAAGGTCGTGTTTATTTGTCAGATTTTTTGAAGTAAAACTTCTTTACACACGCTTGACTTGGGGAGTAAGCTGGTAACACAAATGCGTTACGAAAAGTAAGGCTGGCGGTTGGCGGGAAAATTCGGAAAGATCGTGTTGTGGATTTTGTATTATTTTCCTAAATTTGTGTTTCTTCGAGTGTTAATGTGTAATAATGGTGGATTATTAAATGTTAAGTGCTCGTTAACGTGTACAAGTGTGGGTAAATGGTACAAAGTTGAAAAACGTGACTTTCGTATTTTCTCATCATCCGCTCAAAAACCTGGTAAAGTTTCCATCACTTTACTAGGGTGAGTAAACTAAAGACTTGGCTGGAGGGTCTAAGCAACCAGGCCATAAAACTACTCACATATATAACAAATAAATGACTTGGCTTAAAGGTCTTAGCAACCAGGCCATAATAATTAAAAAAAAAAAAAAAAAAAAAAGTAAGGCTAATGGAGGGGGTAGTGCGGGACGCGGGGAACGAGGCGCGTGCGACTGCCGGCCACGACACACGCCGGCAGATGTACGCGCGCCGCGCCGCCATTCGTTTGTTGTCATTGAAATAGCATTGAGGGAGATATAAGTTAATGAAGTATTACTTCAGTCGTGTGCTCTAAAGCATACTCGTATTTTTTATTGTGTAGGTACAATTTTGAAACTTAAAATTAGTATTACAGTAAATGTTGTTCGTACTCATGAGCACAATGACCTAAGAGGTTTTCAGTTATTCCAATAAAACGCCATACGCCATACGCCATGTAATCCGGTAAAATATTTTTTTGTTATAAAGTATAGTATAGAAGGTAGGTATCAAGTTATAACTATTGTCATAATTGTACGGCATAAAATAATATTATTATTCCATCTAAATATGTATTTTCTCACTTTATCATTGAAATAATATTGCTAGTTTATATTTATTTATGCGGAAATTAGCTTTATTCAGTCCAGTCGGTCGCGTTTTTTAAAAGTTTAATAAATAAATAAGTACTGAATATAACCTAGGCACTTCACTAGCTTACTATTAGACGTAGGCGACACTGACATTCGCCTACGCTTAGCACTTTTCAGGGACATCGAATACCAATGAAATAAATAAAATTACTTAATACAGTCCAGTAAACTCTCGATCGTGTTTTTTAAAGTTCAAAAAATATAGATACTGAATATAAAGTACAGACTTCACTAATTTACTATTGGTCGTAGGTGGCTCAGACAATTGCCTACGCTTGGCACTTTTCAGGGACGTCAAATAACTTGCCGAAATTTCAACAATAATAAGAGCTTTACAAATACTAGACTGTTTTAAGAAGTGTCAGACGAAAAAGAGGCAAAAGACACATCTGACGCCTGAGCCTAGAGCATATAAATAAATATAGGTTACTTTTTTTTTTTTTTGAGCTTGAAAGTATTATAAATACAGCTCAAGGACCATTTGTGTGAAACGGCTAATCTTGACCTAATACCACCTTAGATTGACTTACTATTTATGACAATATGAAATATGACGACGTCTATGATCTAGTGGTTCGAAGGTCGAACTGCTGATCATGAGGTCGTGGGTTTGATTCCCACAGGGCACAAATATTTGTGTGATGAACATAAGTGTTTGTGTTGGTCTGGGTGTTTCTTATGTATTAAACGTATGTATTTACAAGAAAAAGTCTATAAGCATTATATCTACTGGCTAATACACATAGCACAAGCTCTGCTTAGTTTAGGACTAGATGGTGCTGTGTAAAACTGTCCCAAAAATATTTATTATTATTTCAAATCAAATCAAATCATTTATTTTGTAAAAGTGTGTTTTATTTATTTAATTAGTATAATCAATAAAATACTATACAATACTACACTACATAACTACATACATATACTAATTGATTATTATAGTCAATAATATTGTACCAATATATTGTTGCCGAGATGGAATTGCACTAATAGCATTAGCTAATCTGACAAAAATTTTTTATTACAGAATAGGTGCTAATTGATAAATAGGAACACAGTCGTATTGTCATTATTATTGATCAAGTGAATGTTTCAGGCTTCCGATGTTCTCGAAACTATTATTATCATAGCATACAATATCTGGGACCATAATCTTGATTAAAGTCCTCTTCCAGCCATCGCAGAAAAACGAATGTTATGTCAACAAAGCTGATTTTCCTTTGTAATGTGCTGCCACACAGCAGTTATATAACACGATAACGTTTTATAACATGTATACAATTTTGCTTTTTCCATGAATATTTTATGAATAAATTTTTACCATGCTACTTCCACGGAAACAAATTATATTTTTGCAATATTTTGTAACAAAACGAATTTTGTGTGCGTGTAGTGATCGCGAAAACCTAAGAATCAGAATAATTTATTGCAAATAGTAGTATTTAGTAAATTAACAGTTTACCAATATCATACATGCAATACTTAAAGACTTATCAATACTGTTACTGTGTAAGAAATTACGTTATGTAATTAATGTTATAAAATGCTATATAACGTTATAAGTTATATAACTGCTGTGTTGAAGCACAATTATACATTTTTTTTTTTTTACGAGCCTGTTTTGTCCCACTGCAGGGCAAAGGCCTCCCTTCCTTTCTTCCACTTTTCGCGGTCTATGGCAATTTGTGGCCAATCCTTTAAGTAGGAGTCCAGCTCATCCCGCCATCTCCTTCTGGGTCTACCGCGTTTTCGTTTCCGGCTGTCTGGGATCCACTCTGTTGTGAGTTTCGCCCATAGCCCCTCCGGCATGCGGCAGATGTGGCCAGCCCAGTTCCATTTTAACTTGGCAGCCGTATGACCTACGTCTGCAATTTTAGTTTGGGAACGCAGTATCGAGTTTCTTACACGATCAGTAAGTTTGACCCCCAAAATACTGCGTTCCATTGCTCGCTGACAGACCTCGAGTGCGGACTTTTGACGAAGTGTTAAAGACCACGTCTGCGCTCCATAGGTGAGGGTGGGAAGAATGCACATGTCCATGAGCTTCCTTTTTAGTGAAATCGGAAGAGTTCCTTTCATCATATCTTTCACCGACCAATAGCTTTTCCAGGCGTTTTCGGTGCGTCGTGCAATTTCTTTATCCTGTCTCGCCTGGAAAGAGACTATTTGGCCGAGATATATGTATTCATGAACATATTCAATCCCCACACCCCCCATTTCTATGTAGCGTTCTGTGCTGTTCGTCATCAACTTGGTCTTCGTCATATTTATTGTGAGTCCGACCTCGAGGCTGGCACTGCTCAGTTGGTCGAGCATTAGGCCTAACTCGGCTGCCGAAGAGGAGAATAGAACTATGTCATCGGCGAAGCGGAGATTAGTTAATCGCTTTGCTCCAACAATGATGCCCTTGTCCTCCCATTCAGCGTTAATTTTTTGGAATACTTCTTCAAGGGTGGCTGTGAAGAGTTTTGGAGATAACGGGTCGCCCTGCTTAACTCCTTTTTGAATTGAAAAAGATGATCCAGAAGTATTTATTTGTACGGCTGCTGTGCTATCTTGATACATTTTTTGTAGTAGCAGGATGTATTTAGATGGAACGTTTTGTTTTTTCAGGGAATTAAATATGGCTGAGTGTGACAAACTATCGAATGCTTTAGAGTAATCAATGAATGCGAGATATAATGGTAGGTGGAATTCTTGATGTTTTTCTATGATCTGGTTTAAGGACTGTAGATGGTCGGTAGTAGATAGGCCACGACGGAATCCAGCTTGTTCGGGAGGTTGGTACCAGTCTAGTTGGCCACATATTTGATTTTCCAAGATCTTTATAAATATTTTGTATAGATGTGAGATCAAGCTAATGGGACGGTAATTAACAATATCGGATTTATCTCCTTTTTTGTATAACAAAATTATGTTCGAGTGGCAGAAATTCTTTGGGAACACCATCAATAGCCCATGACGGACCTTTGACACTACCAAATTACACCACTGTTGGTGTCACGGGTACTTGTTGATCCCCATGACACTATTAGTGCAGTCCCTATGACACTATTTATTTATCTGTCTTATTTTATTTATATGAATAAATTGTTGTTTTGTTATCAATAGTAATGATGACCAATAAAGGCTAACCTGGATAAGCCCAAGCTGGGTCTGAATGTAAAACTAAACTTGCTTCCATTAAACCGATGAAGCTCAATAGAGAAAACCAATACATTTACATTATTTATTCCAACATTATCTATATTACATTTTAAGTCTTCCAAACACACAACCTTACACACAATTTTATTAATTATTAATATGTTTGTCTTCCTAACGTTCCGTATGTTGTCTGGTTTACATTTTTCCTCGTCTCATTGTTTGAATCCACAGACAAGTATGGTCTTTGTTTGAATCACAAGATTACACCAATTTAGTATGTTCTTTTTAATTTCTGGTATATTGTATAATTGTGTCCCCGACATGACACTAAACTGTGACGCGCCCCCGACATGGCGTTAAAGTGTGTCGCTTTCATCTAGAGCATATAAGCAGTAGCTTTAAACGGTCTGGATGAGAGAACAACCGACATTAGCGCAGGATGTTGGTTTTGATTGGTGGCGGAAGAACGGTTTTAAATCAACCGTCAACGGCAGCAATCACAGGTCGAGTCAGAAGGCTTACTGCACACCCACCAACCCGCACTAGACAAGCGTGGTGGGTTAATTCGTCTAAACCCCTTCCTATCATGAACCACAACAATATAGCCAATCCCCTAGTGCCCGGCAGCTCCAGTCAGTGCACGGCTATTGGCGGTATGCTGGTGCACCCTGGATCTGGGGATAATAATCTCCGGGCGAGAGTTCACTGCCAAACAACACCCGCAACTCAAAAGGTCACCGATAGATTAAACATCTTAACGTTTAATGTACGTACACTACGAACTGAAGAACGACTGTTAGAATTAGAAAATGCACTAGAGTACATCAACTGGGACATCATTGGTCTGGCAGAAGTAAGACGAGAAGGTGAGAATACATTAGAAAGAGGGACCAAAATCTTCTACCATTACGGAGAATCTAATACTGAATATGGAGTTGGCTTCCTAGTTTCAAAACGATGGCAAAGCAACATAATGGAATTCTGGAATTCGTCGCTTATTCCGATAGAATAGCTTTGCTTAAATTTACTGTCACTAAAAATACATCACTTACAATAATACAAGTCTATGCTCCAACATCCTCGCATAGCAACGACGTTGTTGAAGAATTCTACGATTTACTAAACAAAGCATGTGATGAACACCGAGGAACTTGGACATTGATTATTGGCGATTGTAACGCAAAAATCGGCCAGAGAAAGACATCAGATAACATCAATATACTGGGACGACATGGTTCCGGACATAGAAACGAGCGTGGACAGCGCCTTCTTGAATTTGCTTTTGGCCAAAACCTAAGTGTTAGTAACAGCTTTTTTCATAAAAAACCTCAACGTAGATGGACTTGGCTCTCTCCAGATGGTCATACAAAGAATGAGATCGATTTTTGCCTATCCTCAAGCAAACATATAATTAA
Organism: Asteroscopus sphinx; assembly: GCA_949699075.1. Lineage (NCBI taxonomy): Eukaryota > Metazoa > Arthropoda > Insecta > Lepidoptera > Noctuidae > Asteroscopus > Asteroscopus sphinx. Next base: position 8,461,696 of record OX453025.1, on the reverse strand, counting down.
AAACGTAGAAACTATCAATACAATGAAATTTAGCTCCGATCACCGCCCGTTAAGAATTTTAGCAAACTTTGACATGAAAATATATCGCAGTAAAGTTATTAAAAGCCAAATAAAAAAACTGGACAGATGTACACTAATAGCAAATAAAGAACAGTTTAAATTAGTCATACAAAACACCTTCAGCTTATTAGATACTGATTCAGAAGATGTAGAAACGCAATACAATAATATAAAACAGGCCATTAAAACAGCTAGTCAAAGAGTAGTATGTCTTAAGAAAAACAAGAGAAAACTTACCACAAGCACAATAGATCTTATCGAAAAACGACAAAAATTAACTTATCAGTCAGTTGGTTACAGGGAACTGGATATAAAAGTAAAGAGGAGTCCGTAAGGACATAAGACACTATAATATACAACTTACCTACGCTGCATTAACTAATAACCGATCCCTGAGGACTGCCATGCGGGGAACGGAAATGGATAGATCTTCAATCACGCACTTGAAAGACAGCAATGGTGTTAAACAAGGAGATAGGGCAAAAATCATTGAAATAAGTACACAGTTCTACAAATCCTTATATTCTGACGATTCAACTCCCAATTCACGTCCGAAGTCTACTCATGTCCAGATAGTATTCCAGTAATAACTGGCTTTGAAGTCCACCAGGCTCTCAGTGGCATGAAATATAATAAGAGTCCAGGTGAAGATGGTATTACTACCGAATCACTTCGAGTCGCGGAGCCTATCTTATTGTATTGCCATACATTTGTAATTTATGTAACACAATTTTAAAAACAGGTGTGTTCCCAAAGAATTTCTGCCACTCGAACATAATTTTGTTATACAAAAAAGGAGATAAATCCGATATTGTTAATTACCGTCCCATTAGCTTGATCTCACATCTATACAAAATATTTATAAAGATCTTGGAAAATCAAATATGTGGCCAACTAGACTGGTACCAACCTCCCGAACAAGCTGGATTCCGTCGTGGCCTATCTACTACCGACCATCTACAGTCCTTAAACCAGATCATAGAAAAACATCAAGAATTCCACCTACCATTATATCTCGCATTCATTGATTACTCTAAAGCATTCGATAGTTTGTCACACTCAGCCATATTTAATTCCCTGAAAAAACAAAACGTTCCATCTACATACATCCTGCTACTACAAAAAATGTATCAAGATAGCACAGCAGCCGTACAAATAAATACTTCTGGATCATCTTTTCCAATTCAAAAAGGAGTTAAGCAGGGCGACCCGTTATCTCCAAAACTCTTCACAGCCACCCTTGAAGAAGTATTCCAAAAAATTAACGCTGAATGGGAGGACAAGGGCATCATTGTTGGAGCAAAGCGATTAACTAATCTCCGCTTCGCCGATGACATAGTTCTATTCTCCTCTTCGGCAGCCGAGTTAGGCCTAATGCTCGACCAACTGAGCAGTGCCAGCCTCGAGGTCGGACTCACAATAAATATGACGAAGACCAAGTTGATGACGAACAGCACAGAACGCTACATAGAAATGGGGGGTGTGGGGATTGAATATGTTCATGAATACATATATCTCGGCCAAATAGTCTCTTTCCAGGCGAGACAGGATAAAGAAATTGCACGACGCACCGAAAACGCCTGGAAAAGCTATTGGTCGGTGAAAGATATGATGAAAGGAACTCTTCCGATTTCACTAAAAAGGAAGCTCATGGACATGTGCATTCTTCCCACCCTCACCTATGGAGCGCAGACGTGGTCTTTAACACTTCGTCAAAAGTCCGCACTCGAGGTCTGTCAGCGAGCAATGGAACGCAGTATTTTGCACAACAGGGTACAAAGGCGGTCTTAACGACATAGGCGTTCTCTACCAGACAACATAAAACCTATGCTTATGTATATTTGTTTTTGGCGATGATTACCGGACGATGCCACGACATATGTATTGAGAGTGTTGAGCACGGTTTGATGTACATGTGTGTGTGTGAGCGCTGGTTTGTTAGTACATGGAGGAGCACGGTTTTATTGGCTTCGCAGCACTTCGCCTATATTTTTTACTATGTACGTGTCTATTAATATGTGTTGTGGCGCAATTTGGGAGAGGCCTATGTCCAGCAGTGGATTGCGATAGGCTGAGTTGAGATAAAAATGTGTCTATGATATAAAGATAATAAAAAACAGGGCTATCTAGCCACAGCGCGGCGGATTGTTCAGTTTCACGAAACAAACTTAATTAGTCAAATTAAAAAAAAATATGCTAACTTCTTGAAATCCGTGTGTCCCAAGTTCATTGTCATTCCTCTAAGATCCAACCGACGCCGATGAAATCTCGATCCGCGCCTCAAGGAAATTCTTAAGTTAATTACCGCCGGGAGGGTTATCTGCTACCCAGTATCAGCTGTACCGAACCAAGCAAGACGCGACGTTTTGCTGAATCTAACTCAGTTATGACAATATGATTTACAAGGCAAATGAATTTTATTATAGTTATTCTGTCTAAATTGGTCCAATTTGTGTGGCATATTTCATTAGTGTAGCACTGAGACTGGATCAAGAATTCTACTAATATTATAAATGTACGAATGTTTGTTTGTTGACGGCTGAACGGATTTGAATGAAATTAGGCACACAAAATTAGATTATGTCCTTAATTATCACCACAGACTAGTACGACTCTAGACGCCGATTAGCGGGACACTCCCGGTCACCATACATATGCAGTAGCACTGCATATCATACGCCACGTCGCCAATCGGAACGTCACTCCGTCAGCGAGCGACACCAATCATACCACCGAAATTTTGAGCCGACCAATCATAATACGCCGTCCGCCCCCCGGTCCCCGCCAAAATTTTACGACTGTGTTCTCATGCAAAACTTTGTTTATGCGGCGTTTTGAGGCTTACTGGACTGTGATTATCACATAGGAGACTTTACCATGGGAGCAAGGCCGCGAGTGTCACTTGGTCCTACTGGTATTATAAATGAGGTAGTTTGGATGTTTGTTTGTTTGTTTGTTTATTTGTTTGTTCTTGATGAAATTTGGCACACAGATAGACCATAACCAAATTCAAATTCAAATGTTTTTTATTTCAAATAATCCTAATTACAGGCACTTTTGAAACGTCAGGCTCTAGTTGCACGGTTCCAAATTGTGGGTCCTATGGAGAAGAACCGGCAAGAAACTCCATGGATATACTCTTTTTAAAATAGGTTATTGTTTATTACAACAAATTTATTCAAATAATGTGAGTATAATGTAAGTTAATTTCAGAAATAAACAAGAGTTCATAGTCAGAATTTTGCCTTTTTTTCAATTTTCAATTCAATTCATTTATTTTTCGTTCCGTTTCCTTTAGAAATAAATGTTAAAAGAGTTGCCATAGTAACGACCGTTAAGCTGACCTGTAAGTAGGTTCTTTCCTCGTAGACCTGTCCCGACAGACGGCACCCGTTCACGAGAATGACGTGAGCATCAGCCATCTCTTAACTCAATATTGAAGGGAACTTAACGACCGAACACTAACGCCACCATCAGCATGACATTTAAATGAGCATGACAGGCTCATACTGCTTGACAACAAATATGCAGGAATATATAGAATTACTGTAAAAACATTAATGGCCACATCATACTTACATTTTAACCTGGATTTACATGAAGGCTAATTTTTATCCCAGGAAGATAAACAGTTCTTGAGGGATGCGCGATAACATATTTCAGTGGCAAAGCCAATAAATAATAATGGTAGGAATGATGTTATAAAGTCCATAATGATGATGTTATAAGTCCGTAGTACGAAACATATTTTACTACTTTACTGGTGCATCTACCCTATTCTTTGTCTCTACATTACCCTAAGGTTATCTGGTAGAGAACGCCTATGGCGTTAAGACCGCCTTTGTACCCTGTTGTGCATAAAGAATTAAATAAATAAATAAATAAAGGAGTAATGTCTGGCAGAGACCTGCGCCATACCCATCGAACATTTTTTTCCGTGCGGAAAATCCTCATGGATGCACTCCACCTGAGTAAGGTGGAGCCAGTGTCGAACTCTTACCCAAATCATACTAAAAACCACCACGGTGTTCCTCTAACGACCCTTGGCCAGGGGCGTGGGAAACACTTATTCTACCAACAATCTCCGGCAGGTCCCGGCTCGCCACTAGTAGGCTAACCCCTTCTTCCCGTGCGGCAACTACATCAGCCGCACCTTCCTCTTGACTGGAGCACGCGGAACACACAACGCGCACCTTCACGGGCCTTGACTAGTCGGGTGGCGGGCCACCCCGAGCCGCCGCCCGCAGGCCCACACCTAGGGTGGCTGGAGATCAGCATACGCCCTCCTACAACACCCAGGTCGTCTCCTGCGGATGGGAAGAGAGGCCGTCGCCTCTAGAACCCCCTCGGCCGCCTACTTAGCAAGCATCACCTCCTCGCAGAAGGAGACGATGCTTTCCCAAGCGCTCAGTTGGAGATGAGCCTTGTCGAAGTTAAGGCTTGTAGGAGTTCATTCTCATATCATATCAAAATCAACGCTCATGCTGGAGAATCACAAATCACCTAACGTTACCCAGCCAGCGTTGGATAGAACTAGGTTCACCCGGAAAAATGCCGAATTATAATTGATTTTAAACATATCTCTGACTTTACCATCGTCCATGAGGATTTTCACCACAAAAAAAAAATGTTTACCCGTTCTACTAACATTACCTGTAACATAATTAAAAATAATTGTTTCTTTGTATGTTTTTCTTCCATTCCTAAACCATTCATCCGATTTTGATGAAACTTTAGTGAGTTGTTCTGCAAACGCCCGCAAAGGTTCCTGGCGAAGGTAATGGCAATGCAACGCATGGCACAGGTAGTCGGTTATAAAATACAGTTAAACATATACGGTAAAATGAATATAACTGGTTTGTCAATTGCCAATAGATACCTACTAACTTACAAGATTGGTTATTTTCAACAAAATTTAAATTGTTGCCCGATTATAAAATCATGAACTTCGAAACTACAATTACTCGTTTTTCACAACAAAACAAAAAATAAAAGCAGGTAAATCTATTGCAAAGTTTCAACCCTGTAATCCACTCACTTTAAACTTTTAACTTAATCTAACTTAAGAACTTAACCTCGTGGTTTAAAAATAAATTGAATCTACCGCAGTAGAAAAATAGCTGAAGAAACGGGCAGTGAGAAGTGACGTGCCAAGGTTACCGGTAATCGATACCGATACCAGGTGGGTGCTATCCATAAATTATACATTGCTTGCTTTTATGGTATACATTGCTCACTGGACTTACTGTTTTGTGATAAGCAGTAATAAGTCAGTATTATAATAATAATTATACTAGACTAGAAATATGTATTACAATAGTAGTAGACTACAAATATGTATTACAACAATAGTAGTAGTTACAATAGTAGGGGAACCCGGAACACATTACGAGCTAAATGCCCTTCTGATGGAATGATTGATTCTTTTTAGTTAAGGTTTTTGAAGTCGGTATTTTTTGTGTACAGAATTCTCAAATTATCACGCAATATTTTTCGTTTTCATAAAGGGTAGTACCTAAATGAGTACAGTCGACTGCATGACAGTGGTAACACTTCAATTCGAAAATCGTCCTTACTGCCTACGTAATAAAGATGCTGTCAATGTCAAAGTGTTACCACCGACGTGCGGTCGACCGTACTATCCCCTAATATACAACCAAAATAAAAAATGCGAAAAATTTCAATTTTATTTATTCATGCTTTATGCATGAAATTAAGGAGATGCTATTTTACTGAAATACTGGGTAAAATTTTTGACTATGTTAAATAAATGGTGACAAGCTGTTGATGTACAATTTTATGCCCATGGCGCATGGTGCCACAGTAATCTTTGTCATAACAATATATTATGTATATAATGTTTATTAATCAGATGAATATTTTAAAAAAAACTGTTATGATGCTATCGTATGAATGGCATCGCAACATTATCACAGAGGCCCAGTTCAAATGACCAACTCAGTGTTACATTACTCGTACATAAATTCGTTTTCAATTAGCTGGCTTCATTACAATCATATAGGAAAATGTGACGATACCCACAGTTGGTTTCGGTATCGGTACTAGTCAAATTGGTACGTGCTTAGTTTGATGATGATATTTTTTTATTTAGCTATTTGACTTAATTACTTTAAAATTATGACATCGTCTTAGAAGGTCCTAAGTTCGATTCCAAGGTTAGACATAAATGAGATTAGTATTTTTAACCGACTTCAAAAAAAGGAGGAGGTTATGTATTCGACGGGTTTTTTTTTTTTTTTTTTTTTTCATGTTTGTACACCTATTACTCCTAGATTTCTAGGCCGATTTCATCATCATCATCATCATTTCAGCCGAAAGACGTCCACTGCTGGACATAGGCCTCCCCCAAGCATCGCCACAACGACCGGTCCTGTGTCTTCCGCATCCAGCGGATTTCCGCGACCTTCACCAGGTCGTTGGTCCACCTTGTGGGGGGCCTACCCACGCTGCGCCTTCCGGTACGCGGTCGCCACTCCAGAACTTTACTGCCCCAACGGCCATCCGTTCTGCGAGCAATGTGCCCCGTCCACTGCCACTTAAGTTTGGCAATTCTTCGGGCTATGTCGGTTATTTTCGTTCTCCTGCGAATCTCCTCATTTCTGATTCGATCACGCAGGAACACTCCGAGCATAGCCCTCTCCATTGCCCTTTGAGTGACTTTGAGCCTTCTTATCAGGCCCATTGTGTGCGACCACGTTTCAGTACCGTAAGTAATTACTGGCAACACACACTGGTCAAAGACTTTCGTCTTGAGACACTGCGGTATTTTGGACGAGAAGATATTGCGTAGCTTCCCGAACGCTGCCCAACCGAGTCGGATTCTACGATTGACCTCTTTCTCGAAGTTGGACTTACCTAGCTGGACAGTTTGTCCTAGGTATACATAATCGTCAACAACTTCGAGTGTAGATTCTCCGATGCTTACGGGAATGGGTGCTATATGGGAATTCGACATAACCTTTGTCTTGTCCATATTCATTTTAAGACCCACTCTATCGGAAGCTCTACTGAGGTCATCGAGCACTGTACCGAGGTCCTCCATGGTCTCAGCCATGACTACTATGTCGTCGGCAAACCGAAGGTGAGTGATGTACTCGCCGTTTATGTTAATGCCTAGCCCATTCCAGTCCAGAACCTTGAAGACATCCTCCAATACAGCAGTGAACAGTTTCGGAGAGATCACATCTCCCTGTCTCACACCTCGCTGCAGAAGGATAGGTCTCGAGGCTTGGTCCTGTAATCGGACTGACATAGTGGCGTTTTCATACAAAGACTTTAACACTTCGATGTACCGATAGTCAATCTGGCATCGTTGAAGAGACTGTAGTACCGCCCAAGTCTAGATCGAATCGAAGGCTTTCTCGTAGTCCACAAACGCTAATCAAAGAGGCAAGTTATACTCTTCGGTCTTCTGTATAACCTGACGCAGCGTATGTATGTGGTCTACGGTGCTAAAGCCTTTTCGGAACCCGGCTTATTCGGGAGGCTGGAAGTCGTCAAACCTGCGCGAAAGACGGTTCGTAATGACTCTCAAAAACAGCTTGTAGACATGGCTCAGAAGTGAGATGGGCCTATAATTCTTCAGCAGAGCATTATCGCCCTTTTTGAAGAAGAGTACCACCACACCTCTGCTCCATGCCTGTGGCGTTCTCCCCTCGAGAATGACGGAATCAAATACCTTCTGAAGGGCCTTAAGGATCGGTTTTCCACCCGCCTTCAGGAGTTCGGCCGTAATTCCGTCATCACCCGGTGCCTTGTTGTTTTTGAGCTGCTTCAGAGCCATCCTAATCTCGTACAGGCTGACGTCCGGGATATCTTCGGTATAGTAGGCCGATTTACGTGGCTGTTTTTTTATTTGGTAGAAGAAGCCCACGCGGTGGTCCCATATAAATTTTATTGACTTAGGTTAAGTAGTTTTTTAACCAGCTTCAAAAAATCAGTTTATTTTAGCCTCGCCTATCTAGATGATCTGCTCATTGGTTCGCGTTTCTGAGAATTCTTGGCCGATTTGCGTGTTTTTTTTTATTACGACAATGATTGAAACAACAACAACAACAACAGCAACAACTAATAAGTATGAAAAACAAAAAAAAAACCGACTTCCAAAACCTTAACTAAAATGTAAAAAATAATCATTGTATGTATTTTAAAATCTTTTCATAAACCAAAATTTTCAAAATCCTGTGAAGTACTAAGTAGTTGCATCTTACGTTACCGAGTTGAACCATTAAACATAATGTATGTCATGTACTCTTTGTATTAAACTATGAAACTAGCGAGTGAAGCGGCCCTTGGCTGAGGCAGCCGAGTGACTGCCCTTTCCACACGCCGCGCACCGCGCACGGCCCCCGCGCTCGCCACGACCCGCACATATAGCCGCGAGCAATTTTACGAGCACACATGCTTAATTGTCGCTTCCTTATGCTAATATATTGTTACGACGGAGGGTTAGGCAGAGTGGACTGAAATACTTCAACCTCGATTTTCTTGGACTTAGAAACGTTTTCAGCAGGCTGAAATGCATTTTCAGTCCGTATCAGAGGAGGCTCTATCACATACCAAAGAATCGAAATTTTGAGTAAGTTGCCGTTGTTTTCAGGTGCCTGAAACATGTTTTCAGGTCGTTTCAGGAGCCAACAAATCCGATGCCGACATTTCCTGAAAACCCATTTTCAGGCGTTTTCAGGACCCCTTATGGCCATTTGACACCCACATGTAAAATCGTTGATGAGTGAGCGAGATAGAGCTAAATATCAGACAAGGATAGACGAAGAACCTTCTGGAAGAGAGTGAGCAGGATAGAGCTAATATAAGACAAGGATAGACGAGATTCGACAAGCTTCGAGAACATTCCATTCTAGAAGTGAGTGAGTGAGATAGAGGATAGATGAGGTTCGACGAGGTTCGAGAACTTTCTATTTCGAGAATTTGCAAGTGAGAAAGAGTTATCTTATGACAAGGATAGATGACGTTCGAGGACTTTCCAGTACCACGACTCGCGGCCTATATAAACGGCGCAGCTGAGCGCCAGTGGAGTTCAGTTGGAGTTCAGTTTGGATCAAGCGATACAAGCGATAACACCGAAGCAATATTCGGAGCGATTTAACTAGTAACTTTGTGTGTTAATAAGCGATTCAGTGTAATTGTTCAGTAATAAAGTGTTCTCTACGCATTTAATCGGCTTTCTATCTATATACGAACCCCCAGCTCGTAACAATATATTCTATGCTGTGGTCGTATCTCAACTTTAAATTTTGTTTTACTGTTACAAAATACAAATGATAATTAAATATTACTATGTCGAAAGCATTAAAAAACTTTGATGAACATCGTTGAGGATTTCATCTAATGATTAATCATGCACAATAGAATATGGGGTTACCGGCTTAACATATGTTTTCCGGGTCATCCAGTATACTATTTCATCTCCGCTTATGCCTTCAGGGAATACAAGCATGATAATATACATTTTAGCAACAAACTAGTTACAACTGTATCTAAACTTAATATGAGCACTGTCATGAACGGATATTGTGATAGGCCGTCAGCCTAACTGAGAAAGTGATTGCATAACATAATAACCTACGGAGAAAACTGACGAAAACCTCCATACTGCAGACAGACTTTGGGCTTGGGCTTTTATATTTTATTTTATTTTACATTATTATCCTCCGAGCCTTTTCCCAATTATATTGGGGTCGGCTTCCAGTCTAGCCAGATGCGGCTGAACATCAGTATTTTACACGGAGCAACTGCCATCAGACCCCCGCAACCTAGTTACTGGGTAATACTGACATTCGGAGGTTAGACCAGTTGTCAGACTATTATTTCAATTTTATTTTACAGTATAAGATGGCGAAACAAGCCAAAGGCCCACCTGATGCTAAGCGATTACCTTTGCCCATAACAACTGCAATACCACCTAAGCTAATGCCTAAATTTAATTTAATTTTATACTATAAAGTAAACAAGAGTGTGTTCCGTGTGGTGCCGTATGAAAAGAATTCCACCACCCTATATCGCCATTCCAGTCCCCCCAGCTACGTTCTTTAGGTCATCGGTCAACCAGGCGGGGGGACGCCGTACGCTGCGTTTGCCGATTTGCGGTCTCCACTCATGGACTCGGGGGATGGGGGGGACTGAATGCGGCAGCCAGAGGACTGAGTGTTGTGGCACAACTTGGGAGAGGCTGAGTTGATGATGATGATATCGCCAGGCGTGGCGATTATGGCATATCCCTCCAAACTGCTTGGTGAGGCCTATGTCCAGCAGTGGACGTCTTTCGGCTGAAATGATGATGATGATGATATCTTCTCATAAGTGTCGTAAAAGCCGACTAAGGGACTCACCAGAGGATGGGCAGCAACGTTCTCTGAGTATTGTAACCAACTGCGATCGGTCAACCCGCCTGCCAAGCGTAGCGATTATGGAACATCCCCTCATTTCGGTGGAGGCCTATTTCCAGCAGTGGACGTCTTTCGGCTGAAATGATCATAATACAAGAGTGATACTTTATTTGTATTACAATCTAACCTTGAAGCTAATGAGTAATTTAATTTTATCCTAAATAGCTATGTAAAAAAACTAAGAAAGCGTCCAATAACTTTTCTTAGTTTCTGTCGAAGGAATTGCCTAAATCAGCGGTTCTCAAACTTTTTTGGTCACGGAACCCTTTTGACAAGCAAAATACTTGACGGAACCCTACAATAAAACAATAGTTTTTAAAAGTGTATTCTTTATTATATAAGCATAATAAAAGTACAATGTAACAGTTACTAATTATTACTTACTTTAACCACATGCCAAGTACAATAATAGAAGATATAAAAAATGAAAAAATCTTAACTAATGGGAGGTATGAAACTGTTTTTTATTTTTCATCAATTGGTTGATATCAGGTTTGATAGAAGACATTTGAAGTCTCATATCAGGTTCGGCGTCCAGTCTATTGCGATATTTTGTTTTCGTGGCTGCATAGGTTGAGAATCCTGTTTCGCACAAATATGTTGTTGGGAACGGGAGAAGAATATTCAGAGCCATTCTGCCAAGCATTGGATATTCATCACGGATTCTGCACCAAAAATCGTTGAGAGGCGTCGTTTTGAACAGTGACTCCATACTTGTGTCTGATGACATTTCTAAAAGAGATTCATATATCTCGTTTGACATACTTTCGGGCTTTTGCAAGTTGGGTAAAAAAGGATTATGAATCCATGAATTCAGCTTCATTTTTGTATTATGTTCTTCGGGAAAATACTTTACAAAAGATGCGCGCATCGAAGTGAGATATTGGACCAATTCTTCAAACACATCATCTTGAAACATTTCCGAGTCGTTATCGCTAACAAACTCACTGAGTGACGTAAAGCTTTCTATTTCTCTCTTACCAACGCAAATAATCCAAAAATCTAATTTTCTTTTGAAGGCAGTTATTTTGTTATAGGCCTGGAACACTGTTGTCTGTTTACCTTGCAATGATAAATTCAATTCGTTCAGTTTTTGAAAGATATCCGCCATAAAAGACAATCGGAACAACCAAGTTTTATCATACAAACGGTCTTTCAAATTAAAAGAAACTGTATCTGCTGAAAGAAACATTTGTAACTCGGCTCTAAGTTCAAATAGCCTTGTTAAAGTTTTACCCCGAGACAGCCATCGCACTTCTGTATGGAGCAGCAGTGTTTTATGTTTGCTGCCATAATCTTCACACAATAATGAGAACAATCGGGATTGTAGTGGTCGTGATTTGATAAAATTAATTATTTTTACCGCTTCATCCATAACTAATTTTAGATTTGACGGCATTTGCTTCATCGCAAGTGCTTGTCTATGCAGAATACAATGGCTGGAACTACAATTAGGCGCTTTACTTTTTATTCGTGATACTGCTCCTGCTGTTTTACCTGTCATCGCCTTGGCCCCATCTGTACAAATGTCAATGCAATCGTTCCAACTAAGATTATTTTCTTTAAAAAATATGTTTATTTTATTTAAAAAAAAATCCCCGGTAGTGTTTGTGGGCAGCGGTGAACACATAAGCATGTCTTCTTCAAAAGAACGTTCATATGGATATCTCACGATAACCAGCAAGATAGCCAGACCAGTGACATCAGTTGACTCATCCATTTGCAAGGCGAATCGTGTTTTTTGTAGACGTGCAACTAGTTCTTGTTTGACGTAGCTTGCCAGATCATGGATTCGCCGTGAAACAGTATCGTTTGATAGCGGTACAGTAGAAAGATGCTTTGCAGATTTTTCATCGAGCATACATTTTGTTATGTCTAACACACATGGCTTTATTAAATTCTCAGCGATAGTGTGCGCTTCACCTGCTTGTGCAATGCGATAGCTAACTAAATATGATGCCTCCGTGGCCTTTTCATTGATAGTTTGTGTTACATGCATCATATTTTTTTGACTTTCCAATAACTGTTCTTTTTTACGAACAAAAAATTCTTTATTCTTGTCTTTAGACTCGGGGTGTACAGTTTCTAAATGTCTGCGTAATTTGGCAGGTGCCATGGAACTATTAGGAAGCAGTTTACTACATAACATGCAGAGAGGTGAGCCGTTGGAATCAACAAATCCGAAACTGATATATGATTCATCATACTTCCTTTTTTTCGTCTTTGAAACCGTGGAGCTTGACGTCGTGGCATCATCGTCTGGATCGGTAATTGCTGTATTCTCCGCGCTTTTGAACATTCAGCGTCATTAGAAGATGTCGTTGCAACACGTTTAATACCTTTAAGCCAACGTTCCATTCTTCTTTATTAATAATGTTACACGTCAGGATGGTAGGGTCAAAATAATGCACAATCGTTACTGCGTTTATGAGACAAAGTTTAGTCCAAAGAAGAAATGTACAAAACTGATACAATCAGAATACAGCGGGCAGTAGAACTTACAAGAAGGCAGCAGGCTAGCCAGCTTGTAAGTAGGTAGGTACGAACTTATCGCTCCGAACGCTAATCGTCAACTGACTGACGAGGCGCGACTTTTTTTATATAATAGCGCTTTTATACTTAGTCCTAGACTCGAACTCGAACATTCTCAAAAATACTCGAGTCGGCGCCTTTGATAAACAAAAAGCGGAAATAAAAATATAAATACAAAAAAATGCGTTGTAAACAATCTCGACTTTATGCTTTTGAAGATAGAGCCGAAAGTCGCTTGTTCACAACTATAGCGTCTAATTCAGAGGCGGCTTTTATCAAAGGGACTGCGCGCTCACAAGTATACGCGCGGCGGGCGGATTCAAAACGTTCGACCAGTGACCAGAGAGAGGTGTTTTGTTTTTTTTTTTCTAAATTCTTGCGGAACCCATACAGGGGTATCGCGGAACCCTAGGGTTCCGCGGAACACACTTAGAGTACCGCTGGCCTAAATGATACCGCAAGTTGGTGCGCCAAACAGAGACATGAAGACGGAAAGTCTTATATGATTGTAATTTCGCCGGCATCTTTCACACCGGAACACAGCAATGCAGCATCATCGTTTGGTGGCAGAACTAGGTACGGTATTTGCCATGATAAAAGCCATAGTAGCACATATTCTGAACACGCATCTGTATATATATAGGTTTTTTATTTTTTTTGTGTAATTGTATTTCAGTCATGTGGTCTAAAGCACACTCATTCTTTTTTCTTTGTATACTTACCTGCTTTACATTGTTCAGTTATTTAAATGTTGCGCGCCGTTAACTGGGACGATAAACAAATTTTCTTTCTTTTAACTTACTTTTTTAGAAAAAAAATGGCTTTTCATTGTTCGTAGAATACAGTCAGATTTTTCTACCTATTCGCTTGTCTTACCTTTAAATACCATAATTACCACTAAAACACCCCTAAAAGTCAAGGTGACCGGCACTCGTTAATAATTTATACATACCCACTTAAGTACCCTTGATACGAAAACGCCAACACTATTTTATTCCGAACCATATTTTACAGCAATTAATTTTGGTTTTTTTTTCTACTTTAACAGGCACTGACAACAGGCTGGCCAGCCAGTGAATCTTACCGACTTGGTTGAACAGGGGCCCGGGAATGTATCCAAGATAATGAATACCTTCGCTGAATAAAGCTTTTTTTAAGTTGAAACTCTAGCTAGGAGATAATAATAGGTCGTTTTAAAAATACCCGTGTACCTGTAAGGTACATAATGTTGGAGATATTAGCAATATAAACTTAAGCCTGTATTATGTCTCATTATCACCTTGATCAACAGTAACAAGGTATAATATAGGCCTACTGTTTTTGGGTTCAGGGTTAGATTTTAATAATATACACAATTTTATGAAGACAGATTATACAATCACGCTTCGAAAATGAAACAAACGATTCATATTCAAATAAAAGTTCAAATTTATCGACGTCACATCAACTCTATTCAGAACATATTCAGAAGAATATGCATAGTGTTGTGCATAACAAGTCGACATATCGATAGCTCTTCCGTTGGCCGTACCCGTTGGAGCGTTTCTTCCATTAACAGCGGAGTTAATTGAAAACCCAGCCGCAAGGGGACTCATGTGTCGAGACTGGCCGACTGTTTTGTCGCAAACGAAAATATTAGTTATGCAAGCAACAATATGAAAAATGTTATGATTTTTTTAGAATTTTATTGAATAATATATTATAGGTAAGCGAAGGTAAGAATGTGACAAAAATAAATGAAAACAGTAAAATAATTTTGATGATGGATGGTTTCAATGGCTCTTTTTCATATCAAAAAATAAACTGAAGGATATTTTTTGTATCTCGGTTGTTGTTGTGTCAAAATAAATAAAATAACTTTATCTAGATCGTGTTTGTATCTACAAAATGGTCTATTAGTTCTTCTCGAATTATTATAATATGGAAACAAACCAGCAATATATAAACATGGTATAATTATTACAGAAATTAATACTTGGTATTTGTAACACTAAACAGTTTCATCAACATGTGATTGACGTGCACACAAAACCACAACTTCAAACACAATTCAACCAGGAACTGAACTCCGTAATCAACAGTCAATTCAGAGGTGAACTTCAGATTTATAGCACCAATTAAAATGGCGGCTCTTATCGACACATACATTAATTCATCCACTCTCTAACTTGGCGTCACAACTTATCGAATTAAACTTTCTTATCGATAAAGACGATAGGCACGGGCGCATGCCTATTTATTATTAACGTAGGTACTTTTTATTGGGTCGATTTTTAAACTTTGAAAAAGGTTTTTGTCTTCATTAACATGAACTTTTTTAAGAATTCTCAGTACATGCAAGATAGATGAAGTCGATTTATCTTCGATTTTACTTTGATGGAGAGTATGAAAGCGCAGCAACTGATTTTATTTAAAGCATATAAGCTGATGGAGATGGCGGGACGAACTTGACTCCTATCTGAAGGATTGGCCCCAGAAGGCAAAAGACAGGGACAAGTGGAAAAAGGGAAGGAGACCTTTGCCCTGCAGTGGGACACTACAGGCGGATAATATAATATAATATAAGCTGATGCCCGATGCTTCGCTCCCGTAGTATATCAATAAAAAGTACTGTTAAGTTAATTCTTTAGTTACTACGTTCATCACTAGATGGCGTTGTCCCTTTTACGGCGTGTTTCTAAATCACGCTATGGTTTCGTTCCCACCGCTTATACAAGTATTTTGAAAATTATTTTTTTAATTATAGTTATCCACGAGTACTAAGTTTGTGTTTTATTCATTGGTCCTTCGTACCGGATAGTAAAGTGACAGTAAGTGAAAAAGTGACAGTAAGTAATAATTAATTAACTCTTAAAATTGTAATTGTGTATTGTGTGTAAATTGTGTAATTGTGTATTGTGTCAAGTGTGGACTGGATTCCAAGTGGGTAAGTCAAGTGAACGCAGCCGTGGTCACTTGTGTTTTTACGGACCCAGGACTTGTAAAATTTCACGTAAGTGGCTTTGGACAGAAGTATTTTTAAACACTTAGAAAATTTTAACTTCACGGACTTAGACAATTTTGTGCGAACAATTAACTTGGAAACTTTTCATTATTAGAACTTGTATATTTTCTAAATAAACAGTGTTTGGAACTTTATTAAACATGGCGCAGTTATGTGCAGCACAAAAATCTTTAAGTGAGCGGATCTCTAAGTTATATAGTAACACGAAGAAAACCTCCAAGTCACGCTACACCAGAGGTTATTTGGAAACTAGACTAGATACATTGTCGGAATACTGGGGAACTTACAATAAACAACATGAGGACATTCTAAAGAATACTACAAGTGAAGTTCTCGAACAAATAAAGTTTGATCCTTTAGCTAACTTTGACATAACTGAGGAAATTTATTTGGATTTTAAGACTTTGATCAAAGAACATTTAATTGATCTGTCAAGTGAACAATCACAGCAGTCTACAGCTGCTGCTACTTTTCCCAGCGAAAAATCTGAAAAAGTAGCTAGAAAGACAAAGTTGCCACCTATTAGTATTCCAAAGTTTTCCGGTAACTATACAGATTGGTTTAGCTATAGAGATATTTTTACTTCACTCATTCATAATGATGAGAAATTGTCCAAAATTGAGAAACATCATTATTTGAAATCCAGTATTTCCGGTGAAGCTGAACAGCTGTTAAAACATTTTACACTTACCGAAGCTAATTATGATAAGGCATGGGAAACGTTAGTGAATCGCTATGACAACAAAAGGATCACAGTGAATCATATTTTAAATCGTCTCCTTAGTCAGCGTAAGATGAATAATGAATGTGCGTATGGTCTGAAAGGAATCTTAGACACCACACGAGAATGCCTGAACTCTCTAGAAAACATTGGAGTAGAGACGAGCAAGTGGGATGCTATAGTTGTTCACATTGTTGTCTCTAAACTTGATATAGAAACTCACAAACTTTGGGAACAAGCCCTTGGTTCATCACGAGACATACCGTCGTTTGAAACTTTAGCATCTCATCTGGAAACACAATTCAGAGCATTAGAAGTTGTCAATAGCGCTAGAAAGGAAACACAAAAAAGAGATTCACCGAAAACTTCCTCATCTTATTCAACAAAACCAACTGCTGTAAAATCATTTGTCACTGAGGTTGAAAGTACTTGCAGTTTTTGTTCTCAAGGGCATTATATTTGCCACTGTAAAGAGTTTTCTAATTTGGATGTATCAAAACGTCACGAATTTGTTAAAAATAATAACATATGCTTTAATTGCCTTGTGAAGGGTCATTCAGTGCAACAATGTATCCAAAGTACAAGGTGCAAGAAATGTAGTCGACGTCATCACACACTTTTGCATTTCACAAGCCCAGCCAAAACAAGCACAACCCCGGAACAGAATGAGCCAGAAACACGCGAAGCTATTAGCATGAAAGCTGAAACAGAGAATGTCCAAGTTGTTTTAGCAACAGCTCGTGTTGTTATTATTGCAAAAAACGGAGCTACTTACCAACTGAGAGCCTTAATTGATCCGGGATCTCAAGCATCATTCGTGACTGAAACAACTGCACAAATACTTAACCTTGATCGTATTGCCGTAAATGGTAAAATCACTGGGATATCTGATGAAACAGTCATAACAACAAAGTCAATGGTCAATCTAGAATTTCATTCTATTTATGATTCTACACACATATTCACAGCACAAGCTTACGTACTCAAACGTTTGACGTCATTACTGCCTTCACAAAAAGTTTCTATGGACTCCTGGCCTCTTTTAAGCACGGTGAATCTAGCAGATCCACAATTTCACATGCCAGGGTGTATAGATATTTTGTTGGGAGCCGAAGTGCATTCACAACTGATGCTCGATGGCTTACACAGACACAATGCGATGATTGCACTCAATTCACATCTTGGATGGTTAATTTCAGGACAAATAGGTTATGTTAACTCACAAGCTCATCATGTTGTTGTCTCACACACAAAACTAGAGATAGACCAGTTGCTCAGAAGATTCTGGGAACTGGAAGAACACACATTCAAGGAAAGAGCCTTGACACAATTGGAAGCCCAGTGCGAAGAGCATTATATGGAAACTCACACTCGCAGCGCTGAGGGCCGTTACATAGTACGTTTACCCTTCAAGAGTCACACGAATTTAGGAGATACAAAGCAATTAGCTCTTAATCGTTTAATACAAATGGAGAAGAGATTTAAATACAAGCCTGAATTTAAAGAAGAATACTGTAAGTTCTTGAAACAGTACGAAGCACAGGGTCACATGGAAGTCATACCTGAAAATGAAATAAATACAACTAGTAAATATTACTTACCGCACCACGCAATTGTAAAGGAGTCTAGCACAACCACGAAGTTACGCGTAGTCTTCGACGGCAGCGCCACACCTGTAAAAGGAAAATCGTTGAACGACGCACTGTTGATTGGACCGTCTCTGCAACAAGATATAAAGGATTTAGTAACAAGATGGAGAACACACAAAATCTGTTTGGTAGCAGATATACAACAAATGTATAGGCAAATACTTACTGCACGCGAAGATGCAGAGTTTCAAAGAATCTTGTGGCGGGAAGGTTCCGATAAAGCTGTAAAGGAGTACAGACTACTTACCGTTACTTACGGAACTTCTTGTGCACCATATCTTGCAATTCGGACTTTGCACCAATTGTCTGATGATGAAAAGGACAAGTTTCCTATTGCTGCTCCGCTATTAAAGACAGATTTCTATATGGACGATTTAATGACAGGAACGTCAAATGAATCTGACACTATTCATCTGCAACAACAAATAACAGAATTATTAGGAAGAGGTGGATTTTTATTACACAAATGGGCGTCGAATAGTGCACGAGTGTTATCACAGATTCCAAATGCCCATCAATCAGATCAGAGCGTTGTGAATATTCAGATGAACGATGCTATTAAAGCTTTGGGCATTGCATGGAATCCACAAAGCGATAATTTTGAATTAAAGATGTCAATTGATCCACTAACAGATCACGTTATTTGTAAGAGAACAGTTTTATCAATAATTGCTAAGACATTTGATCCTCTGGGCTGGTTAGGGCCGATAGTAATTGTTTTAAAAATATTCATGCAAAAATTGTGGTTAGCTGGTCTAGATTGGGATGATGCTTTACCTGATGATTTAAATAATGAATGGTGTACTTACCACAACAAAATTGAGCACATGAATGTTATACAGCTTCCTCGTTGGCTTGGTGTGTTACCTACTAATGCCAACGTTGAACTACATGGGTTTTGTGATGCTTCTTGTACTGCATATGCTTGTGTTGTGTATCTCAGAGTTCTGATCGACGATGTTGTCACTATACGTCTTATAGCAGCCAAATCAAAGGTTGCGCCTGTTAAACAGGTTTCGCTTCCTCGCTTAGAGCTCTGTGGTGCAGTACTTTTAGCTAAAATGTTACGTGATATTAAAACTAGTATAACAATTGAGGAGAGTAATATTTACGCATGGACTGACTCCACCATAGTGTTGGCCTGGTTGCGAAAGCATCCTAACTCGTGGACCACTTTCGTTGCTAATAGAACCACTGAAATATTAAATGTAACTGACAGTAGTCAATG
Organism: Asteroscopus sphinx; assembly: GCA_949699075.1. Taxonomy (NCBI): domain Eukaryota; kingdom Metazoa; phylum Arthropoda; class Insecta; order Lepidoptera; family Noctuidae; genus Asteroscopus; species Asteroscopus sphinx. Next base: position 8,442,075 of record OX453025.1, on the reverse strand, counting down.
GCATCATGTCCAGTCGGCTGATAATCCAGCTGACTTAGCTTCTCGAGGCCTTTGTCCCAACGAATTGAAAGAAGCGACATTATGGTGGGAAGGCCCGTTATTTTTAAGAACTCAATCTGACGTCGTGTATCGGAATGATAATTTTCCAGATACTATGTTAGAATCGAAATCCAAAGTTACATCGCTTGTTACTAACAAAAACGATGATGAAAGGCACTCACATTTAAAACGCTATTCTAATTTAACTAAACTAATTCGTGTCACTGCTTATTGTTTGAGATTTGTGCATATGTGTAAAACTAAAGCTTTAAAACTTGATTCAAATAGGACGAATTATTTATGTACTAATGAGTTGTTAAACGCTCGCGATGTTTGTATTCGATTGTCACAGCGTGCTACCTTTCAAAATGAAATTGAATTGTTATCACAAGGTAAAACGATTATCAAGAATAGCAAATTGTATTCACTTAATGCCTTTTTAGACAATAAACATATTTTGAGGGTTGGTGGCCGTCTTGCTAATGTTCAAGGAAATTTAGATTTTAAATCACCAGTTATTCTTTCAAGTCAATGTCATTTCACTAAACTTATTGTTACTGATGCTCACCTCAAGACTTTACATGGTGGATTCCAACTAACTCTTAATGTGTTAAACTCGAAATATTATATAGTTGGTGCTAAGCGACTAGTTAAAAGTATCATTCGAAAATGTATCCCTTGTTTTCGACAACGCGCAGTACCACGAGCTCCCTTTATGGGAAATTTGCCATCCTACCGAGTCCAACCAGCTCGCCCATTTCTAACAAGTGGAGTCGACTTTGCTGGTCCGTTTGCGTTGAAATTGTATTCGGGAAGGTGTACACGTACCAGCAAAGCTTATATTTGTCTTTTTGTTTGTATGGTCACAAAAGCCATTCACTTGGAGTTGGTCGAAAGTTTAAGTACTATGGCTTTTATGGCCGCTTTTAAGCGTTTTTCTTCACGTCGAGGGCACTGTAAAGATATATATAGTGATTGTGGTACCAATTTTCAAGGTGCCTCAAAAGAACTAGCAATTCAGTTTCAAAATTCCAAAATTGATTTAATACATGAGATAGCTGAATTATTTGCGAATGATCACACCACTTGGCATTTCATACCACCTGGAGCCCCACATTTTGGTGGCATATGGGAGGCCGGAGTAAAATCCGTTAAGGGCCACCTGAAACGAGTTATCGGACAAAGTTGTCTTACCTTCACAGAGTTTTATACTCTTCTCACTCAGGTGGAAGCCTGTGTTAATTCCCGTCCCCTTACTTTGATTAATTCTTCATTAAGTGAACCACCACTAACTCCAGGCCATTTCCTAATAGGAGAAACTCCTATTCTAGTTCCAGACGAAAATTTGGACAACGTTCGCCCTGGTTACCTTAATCGATGGCAAATGGTGCAACGCATGTTGCAAACTCTTTGGCGACGTTGGCAGACTGAGTACCTCACTACTTTACAACATCGATATAAGTGGAACAAACAGCAGCCCGATCTGGAGTTAGGTGCAATAGTTTTGGTAAAAGATGAACGATTACCTCCTGGAAAATGGCTCTTGGGACGTGTCGTTGAGAAACATCCTGGTAAAGATGGCATAACTCGTGTTGTATCCTTACAATATAAAGATCATGTGTTTAAAAGACCCGTTACTAAATTGTGTCCTTTACCTGTTGAAACTGAACCAACGGAACCATAACGTATTCACTGTTATGTAACCTCATCACTTATATTTTACATGATTCTAAGGACCTCATGTAGTCCTTGGCCGGCGGAATGTTAATTTAATTCTTTAGTTACTACGTTCATCACTAGATGGCGTTGTCCCTTTTACGGCGTGTTTCTAAATCACGCTATGGTTTCGTTCCCACCGCTTATACAAGTATTTTGAAAATTATTTTTTTAATTATAGTTATCCACGAGTACTAAGTTTGTGTTTTATTCAAGTACCATAAGTGTTAATCTAGGACATGGTCTATCTTTGTTCCGAATTTCATCTAAATCTGTTTAATAAGTCAATTCTTTATTCGGACAACCCTAGATCCATTACATAATTATATTGTTGGTGAAAAATTGAAACTATATTAGTATTTAATAACTAAGAGTGACTTAGTCCTCTGGATGAGATTCCACATCAGAGGGCTCTCAAACCTATGACCTATCATGTTCAGGATGCTGTTACTGCTTCCACGGATTCTGCTTAGCAGTGAAGCTGCCTTTTTACGCCAGATAGCATCAAAATTATCTGTGCGTGCCTCAGCAAACATAGTTGACGCACTGCAGAAGCAGAGTTTAGCCGTTTCAGCATGATTGAAGGACAAAAAACAAACAAACATCATACTTCCGTATTCATTATTTTTTTGGTTTTTTATTTAGCGCCTTTATGTCGTAAGCAATAAGGGTGGTTTTCTGACTCAGGTTTTGCCACTGTCATGCAGTCGACTGTACTTTCCTTATATTTTATGTCGACGGTACTTTCTTTTTTTGTGTGTTTTTTTGTTTTACTTTTTTTTGTGTACCCACCTGTAGTTACCTGTTTGTGTTACTGTTGCATTGTTATTTAAATGTTGCGAGCCATTATTTGGGACAATGAACCATTTTTCTTTCTTTCTTTTTTCTTTTCTATAATTATATTAGTAGGATCTTACAATCCTGGGTCAGGTAAAGTGGGTGTAGGTGGGTTTTTTTGTTGTATATTTTTTTAATAAAGCATCAAACTCTAATTTTTATTCTTCTTTCTCCGATCTTTTTCCAATTATGTTTGAATCGGCTTCAACTTGTAACATTAGTATTAATCTTCAAAATTCTTCGGGAAATATAGACAAAATAATCATCATCTTCCTGCCCTGGTCCCAAATTACTTATACGTCTTCTTCTTTCATTTCCGTCTATCAGCTGCCATCTCTTCATTCCCTCCCTTTTCATCCATATCATTCTTCACGCAATCCATCCATCTTTTCTTTAGTATCTTTCTCGCTTTTCATTCATGAACATTCTTTTTCATCACTCTCTTAGTAACATGCATTTTGTCCCTCTTCATCACATGCCGATACTGACCCAAACGATTTCCTGTCAACTTATCTATCACTGGTGCCAATTTTAAACATTTCATTTCCATTCTTGTTACCTACTCCATACATCCATCTACAAAGTAAGTAAATTACAAATACCTAATTATAAAAATAACTAGTCAATACAATTAATAACATTATTAATATAAGTATAATAAATTCTCAAGGAGTTTGCTGCATTCGTAGGAACAACCTGTATCAACACAAATACTACCCTCCACCACTTTGTTTTTAAAGACGGCTCGCGCGGTCACCGGTGTTCGCTCCTTCATAATGTAGCTAAATAGTATCGTATCTACCCACATTGTACTTATTTAATATCCTACCTTGTTAACTACATTTTTGTTTACCTGTTTGCATAGTCGATGATACTGATGTTCGATAAAACTCTAATGAGTTTATGTTTACTACATCTTTAGAATGTTTTTGTTATGTATACCACTGAACTAATAAATAAATAATAAAACAAAGTTTAACCGGATTAAATCGCGTATATTATTTAAATTGGTTTTCCTGACGTTTCGAAAGCTTTGCAGCAAAGAAAGAAAGAAATGAAACATAGGTAATGATATTGTGAGTGATTACTGCGTGCATCGAAACGATTTTAATTAATAATATTGTACGGTAGTTTTTTTTTTTTTTTTTTTTTGATATTTCTATAAAGACGCTTGTCATCTTAGTCTACCTGCGACCACGAAATGCTGCAAAGCTTTCGAAACGTCAGGAAAACCAATTTAAATAATATATGCGATTAAATCCGTTAAACTTTGTTTTATTATAATGTGTAGTGATCGCGAAAACCTAAGAAATTATTAAATAAATAATTAATAATCTCAAAGATCTCAATACAAACGCAATATTAAACACGAAATAAAACCTTTAAGATGTTCACAGTATCTGCCAAATTAACGTGATTATCCTCGATTGTCTTTACGTTTCCTTCATTCGCCTTGTGACGTCAATTCAATACATTTCGCATAATATACCCCACCCCCCTCCATCTGTTTGGTAGGTACTTAGCTTAAAACTGTTTACTTTTAACTGAAGAGATCCCTCACAAATTGCTGGAAAGCAATTAGATAAAATTAAATAAACAATGAGACTTCCAATCTATGTTACGAGTGATGGCTGTAAATACTGACTTTGTTTTCATGAAGCCAGTATTTTACGAGTTTTTAATGGGTTCATATAGAATGTGCTGATTATATCTAGAACCGTATGCATAATATGAATAATTGTTATCAACGCCCTTTCTGCCAATTGTGGTGATGGCATCAAAATCACACACACATATGACATCACACATACACATATCGCATCACACATCAACATATCACAACACACACACATCCCCACAACACATTCATTCACTATAGAGTTCGATAGTCCAGAAGATGAGTTGGTCTCTCTTCTTATAACCCTCTACATTCATTCTCGGACCTTTTCTGTCACCGACGCATGTTCAATGTTATTATTATTTTTGTTTTATTCCACTGGAACTACCTCCTGAAACACAGGAATGACCTATATCGGAAGTTAGTGACTCGTGTAGAATCTATTTCATGTGAAAGTGAATCCAACCAAATCCAATTTAAAAACAATCCTCAATCTTCTTCTAACCATTAGTTTAATCAAATCAAATAATGGTTAATCATAATCCAGGCATAGTTTAGCAATTTTTGCATAATTGTAAGAGGCATTATTTATGAGACCGCCTCGTTGGTCTCGCTGTCGCAAGCACAACTCGACTACGTGCGATCCTGAGTTTGATACTCGGGCCGGGCAAAGTGGTATTAGGGTTTTTCATTGCTCTGCTTAGTTTGGGACTAGATGGTCCTGTGTAAAAATGTCCCAAAGGTTCCCAAAGATATTTATATTTATTTATTTATTCATTCATTGGAAAATTCTCAGTAGCAACTAGCAGCCCGGAGTTTAGATTTGTGCCCGGTTAATGGCAATAAGCTCGCTCTCTGTTACATGGAACTTATAATAGAGCTGGTAAATTGTGGGTGCACTATAGGTACACCTTTGCCCATCCTTTCGGGGAAATACAGGAGGTGCATGTTATGTTATATTTAAGAGGACTATATTAAATGGCTTTCTAGGCTCGAATTGAGTTCAGAAATCAGATTATATTTATATGATATAGTTACAATAATAGCGGTGGCTTAATTTATTTGTTTTTAGTCCTTCACGAAGTAGCCAAGGAGACCTAGAAACGTCCTCTAGCTTGGCAAGGATAAAATACTTGTAAAAATAGATAAAAAATAATAACGACACCGAGTTTATTATATTTTTCAAAACTTTTCAAATTTATTTTTATTTTTAAAAGCTTTTAATAAGCTTACTTTATTGTCAGTCTATGCTGGAAAATTAAATCCTGCAAGTAAATTTTGTAGTTCTGATGAAAATACAGTAAATTATTAAATCAAAAAGTTTTTGTTTCATGCACCACGTTTTTAAAACGCATGCGAGTTAATATTACATTGTCATCAAGTTCTGTGCTATGTTTAAAGTTTCAAGTCTCTATCTCATCGGGAAGTTTGTTTAAAATCGATTTCAAAATTTGTACCGAACAGACAGACACGAAGGAAAGCGAGTTAATGAAGACGCGGTTAAAGATGAAAAAAAAACAAGCAGAAAATATGAATGAAAGAAACAGTTTTAACACAGGACAGTACAATAAAAATTAAATGTAAAAATTAAAATAATACTAATAAATATGTGTTGCTGTCGGGCGTTCCCATGCCAAAGTTCGTATCAAAAATAAAAGTATGTAAGTTTCATTGATGGAAAGCTCGTCCTCAATTTTTCTGTGGTTTTCCTATTCTTCTTCTATCGTGTCGACATGAGCTACATAATGATGATAGTTCATGCCGTGGGGAAAAGATTAGCCAGATTCCTATTATTTTTGCTGACTTTAAGCAATTACCTCTAGCTGAGACGTCAGATACTAAGATATTTGAGGCACCTGAAGTTTAGTATAAGCTTGACGTGGAAACTTTAAAATAACCTTAGTATGGTGTAGTTTCGACTTGTTGACTTGAACTGTTTAATTTTGTAGTTACTTCATTGAACGTAACGTATTTAGAAGCAATTTTTACAAAATAACATGCAATTACAAAGATATTCATAGATTTTTGCGGTCTCATTCCAATTTAGTTTTATCGCATCTCGATTTTCGGTCGAAAACATTTTTATGTCATTCAATATCGAATATCGATAGTACCCAAATTGTATCCATACCATTTCATTGTTTCTCGTTTACTCAATAAGGTACATAATACAATACTGTATTGTGAATAGCAAATTTTATTAGGGTTTATCTTGAAAGCGTAAGATTACTTGATAGTAAAATTTTGCTAATAAAATTGGGGGAGAACGCCTAGGTATTTAGGTTACGAGGTAAGGGGTCTTGCTTTTAGGTACCTACGGTTAGTTAGCTGGATCTAAAATGTTGTGATATTAATGAAAGCAAAATACAGGCAGATAGCTAATAAAGACTTCAAAGAAAATGAGGCGAAGATAAGGTATAAAAACGTACGTCACCCAAAGGCGTATAGTGGAGGATAATTTCGATACCACGAGCAGTGTAGCTTAGTGGCTAAAGCACTGGCGTACTGAGCCAGGAGTCGCAGGTTCGAATCCTGCTCGTGAGCGATTTTTTCTTTCCACAATTTAAATCTTAAGGTATAAAAAGTTTGATTATTTTTAGTATTTGCTTGCTCCATCGTCGACCACATCCTGACAAAGTTGTCTAGATTGCGGTCAAGAGCAGATCAATATATATTTAAAAAAAAATACTTAGATAATGGCGTCGATTCTTGTTCACGAACTTATTTTAAACTATCGCTCTCTTTTACTAAGAGTAGATACAAGAAAGGGATAGCAACAATTTTAGTACTGTCAGATTAGTCGGAATTTAAATTTCCATAGGTACGCACAGCTACACATCAAGCTGTACATTTCCAGTATCCTGATCTCGCATTGTACGGAAAGTCTATGCAATGCGAGGTCAGCTTTTACTGGAAATGTATAGCTTGATGTGTAGCCGTGTGTACAAGTTTAGTCGTGATCTCGGAACGTGCCCGCTAAAATACAAAGATATATGACACGTAAACTAATTTGACAGTTCTAAAATTGATGCCATCTCTTTCTTGTATCTACTCTTAGTGTAAGAGAGCGATAGTTTAAAAGAAGTTTAGTTCGTGAAAAAGAGAACCGATACCACTGTCTTTATAAAAAAAAAACCGGCCAAGAGCATGTCGGGCCATGCTCAGTATTATAGGGTTCCTTAAGTAGGTGTAATTACAAACGAATCAAATCGAATATTAATCATGGCTATTTTAGTTTTTGTAATAATCGGCAGCATTCGCGACTCAGAGCGTGTTGTTAGTAGCGCCATCTAGGGATAAATTCAAGAAGCCAAATTTAAGAAGTGTGTGTGTGTGTGTGTGTCATTTCAAAGTTACTTTTTGTGATTTTTTCAAATAGAAAGTAGCTAAAGGAGCATTATTTGCTATGATCATTTTTCTCTAAGGTCAATGACCTTTGAACTAGGACGTTTTAAGTATTTTTCAGTTTTCTCTCTATAACTCAAAAAATTATAATCACATTATACTCAAAATAATTTTAAAAGAGAGTTTTCACAAAGGTCTATCAATGTGGAAGATTATAAGTTTCTGCATTGCATAGTTTAGAAATGGCAGGGGGGGGGGACACATTGCAAGCCACTTTGGCGGACTATATTTCGTAGATGGTACACCTGATAAAAAAGTGGTGTATCCAACATTACCTTCATTTTAGTAGACCTATTCAATGATATCCCATACGAGGGGGTGCAGCGAAAAATATATTTTTTTTCCCATTTCACATGTATGGACGCCACCCCTAAAATACGGAAAAACGATTTTTTTATTATTTTAAAATTGAGATCTATATGTAAACTATATTTTAACAAAATTTCATTTACTTATGTTTATAACTGTAGAAGTTATTAAGCTGTAAAGGATTAGGACAGACGGACAGACGGACAGACGGACAGACGGACGGACATGACGAAACTATAAGGGTTCCTTGTAGGACTTCGGAACCCTAACTAGCTGATGCCCGCGGCTTCGCTCCCGTGAAATATCGATAAAAAGTATCCTATGTGTTAATCCAGGACATAGTCTATCTGTGTGCTAAATTTCATCTTAATAAGTTCAGCTGATTTAGCGTGATTGAAAGACAAACATTAAACAAACAAAAATCCATACTTTCGCATTTATAATATTAGTAGGACGTAGTAGAGTACATCAATAGGATAAATAAATACATTTTGCTGAAAAGAACGCGCCGCATACATACCAGGCCCCTCAGAAAGTATTGCGAAAAAAAGTTTTTATATATGGGAGACTGGCCAGTTATAATGTTTTTCGAAAATATGATTATTTATAAGTAAAAATAAGTAAGTTCCAATTTCAAAATTTCCCTCCACATTTTTTGCGAGTTAATTCAAAGTATTGTGTCTCACTGAAATATGGATCTGCGCCGGGAACATTTTAGAGCTATGATTTTATACGATTTCAAGTGTCGCCTGAAACCAGATGAATCGTACGATAGACTTCAAATGGCATTCATGGATGAAGGCCCTTCCAAGGCAACCGTGTATCGTTGGTATAACGAATTCAAGCGCGGTCGACCAACTTTGGGGGATGACGAAAGAAGCGGTCGCCCTTTGACGGCTGTTACCGAAGAAAACGTGCTAGCAGTGAAAAATTTAATCCAAGACAATAGGCGAATTACATATCAGGAGATTCAACACATATTGAAGATTGGATCGGGAAGCGTTCACGAGATTCTACACAGCCATCTTCGCGTGAGGAGGATAGTATCACGCTGGGTGCCGCACAACCTCACCGATGCTCAGAAGCAGGCCCGGGTGGAATGGTGCCGTGATATGCTTAACAAATTTGAAGCAGGCTCGTCTCGGCGTGTTTACGACATCGTTACAGGTGATGAGTTCTGGATTTATCAATACGACCCAGAAACCAAGCGCCAGTCGACTGTTTGGGTGTTTCAAAATGAGCCAACGCCTACCAAAGTGAAGCGATCTAGAAGCGGGGGTAAGATTTTGATCGCTAGCTTTTTTAATTTGACTGGCCACTTGGTATCAATTCCCTTACGGGATCAAAGAAGCATTAATGCCGAATGGTATACTACCAAATGTTTGCCAGAAGTTTTCTCTGTTATAAGCAACAAGCGACCAAACACAGGGCTCCGCGGGCTACTGCTCCACCACGACAATGCACCTGCGCACACCGCACTCAAAACGAGGGACTTCCTGGACAGCACCCAGTCAAACTCCTGGGTCACCCTCCTTACAGCCCTGATCTAGCACCGTGTGACTTCTTTTTATTCCCAAAAATAAAAAATCAGCTCAAAGGGATACAATTTTCGTCGCCGGAAGATGCGCTGGCTGCGTTCGAGCAGGCTGTAAACGAGGTGTCTGCGGCGGACTGGAAAAAGTGTTTTGAAAACTGGTTTAGGCGCATGAATCTTTGTATAGAGGCTGGTGGAAAGTACTTTGAAAAGATTTGATAAAAATATATGTACGTATAGAACAATTTTTTTTAGTTTCGCAAAACTTTCTGAGTGTCCCACGTATTGTCATATGGATCAGAATTGTTTTAACCTCCGACATAAAAAGAAAACCAGCTATAGTAAACTGTAGTTTTTCTGAATCGTATTTGTGTCCATTAAGCAACATGGAATTGCGGTTGCTCTATGTTTGTGTCAGTGAAAGCATTCACAAATAGGAGAACCTAAAACCGGGTTGGGTTTTAAATGAAGTCGCCCGAGTTTGAGTTAACTATAATCCTGAGGGGGTTAAGGGGATTCGTCTCAAGCGCCCTAATGCAATTTTTGGAGCCGGTGATGCGCCAAAGTCCGGGGGCAAGTACTAGCGAGTTTGGCCTGGGGGCCCCACGATGGGGCACGGGGTGGAGATCCTACCAGGAGGCCCGGGGGTGAAGCCCCTAAGGGTATTCAGGAGGCCAAACCCCCGCTGAAATAAATAAAACTGGCGGCAAATAGCTACTATTTAGTTAGGTTATATTAGAGAACTGTGATCACACCTTGCACGAGCCGAGCGAGCGAAGCGAGCTGCACTACGATAGCGGCCGGCAAGTGCCATAAATGATTTGTGAATAATTTTACATCATTATAGGATTTTTTCGGAAAACTTTCAATGAAATTATTACATTACAACATAGAATAAAATAAAAACTACGCATCTAAGGCGAAGGAGGAAAGCCCCTCTAGTCACCTCCCAACCCCAGGGAAGGTGACATCTTTTAAGATCTCACCCCTAGAACCTTTTTTTATTATTCTGTGCTAGAACTGACTACTGTATATCTACATCTATCGATACTATTAACTTAGCTATTTAACCTACCCACTACTGCCGCCCTCATTTTCAATTATATTCCTACGCGATCACTTTGTGCTGCCTACAAACCGAAGCGACGCAGGCAAATGACAACCCGACTCGATAATTATGTTCTTTGACATGATAGAAGGGGCTCGTGGCTAAGTAACGACCGGATGGATTTTATGATCTGCGAGGTTAAGCTGTTCTTGTCGCGGTCAGTCCGTGGACGGACGTGACCATTTCATTACACATTGAGACCCCTCCATGCCTCAGAGAGCACGATAAGTAGTTGGTTCCGTTTGTCATACGAATGGTATTGAAGTTGTCATGGGCAAAGGTATCCGCTTAACATCAGGTGGGCCTATAGCTTGTTTTGCCATCCTATAATATAAAAAAAAAGAATATCTAAGGCAGTCGTTACGGGTAGTCAAAAGCCTGAAAGTCTGATTTGGTCTAACCTCAGAATGTCAGTATTGCCCAGTGTGGCGTGTGTAGTGCGGAGGTCTGATGGCAGTCGCTCCATGTAAAATACTGATGGTCAGCCAGAACTGTGGGGCAATTGTGTAATGCATTCACTTTGACATTATCTTTTATTTTGCATAAAGCAATATTCATTGCGTAGTACGTAGTTGCCGATAACATGGATTGTCAAAACACACGGAGCAATGAACATTGACATCCAGATGATTGCGATCGCGAGTGAGTTACGCAATTCGGCAGCCGAACAGACTCTGGGGATGATGGTATGATAGCGTGGAATGGTAAATATGAAATGGTAAGAGTAAGTAAAGATATGCATTAGAATGTTTAGACTATGACAGTGTCCAATCAATTTATCAACTGAACCTATTGAAGTCCACAGTTAGAAATAGGCCTATATTCCGCCAAAGCATCCTGTCATCCACCTTATTGACTCGATTCAATTTTGACGTTGTTTATAACTCCGGTTCTTCTCCAGTTAAATTTATTTTGGATCTCATCCTTTAAAGAATCTTCATGCATGGCTCGCTGAGGACTTGAATTTGTGAAATAGTCTAACTGTTAATTACAAGTCTCAGCACTGTTGGTAATTACGACAGGACGCACTGGTTAAACACATTCGGCTTTAGATCTTGCGAAATAAGCAGCGAAAATATTCAGTGTCTTCACTCGGTAAATATATATATATTTCCAAACGCCAAACCCAGCAAAAGCCCAAGCCCAGCCCAATCCCAGCAAACCCCCACTTTGTTACCACCGATACTTTATCTGTATTATTAAAAACTCAACGAGTAAACTATCGTCATTCATCATCATCATCATCATTTCAGCCGAAAGACGTCCACTGCTGGACATAGGCCTCCCCCAAGCATCGCCACAACGACCGGTCCTGTGCCTTCCGCATCCAGCGGATTCCCGCGACCTTCACCAGGTCGTCGGTCCACCTTGTGGGGGGCCTACCCACGCTGCGCCTTCCAGTACGCGGTCGCCACTCCAGAACTTTACTGCCCCATCGGCCATCCGTTCTGCGAGCAATGTGCCCCGCCCACTGCCACTTAAGTTTGGCAATTCTTCGGGCTATGTCGGTTACTTTCGTTCTCCTGCGAATCTCCTCATTTCTGATTCGATCACGCAGATTTGGAGGATGTCTTCAAGGTTCTGGACTGGAATGGGCTAGGCATTAACATAAACGGCGAGTACATCACTCACCTTCGGTTTGCCGACGACATAGTAGTCATGGCTGAGACCATGGAGGACCTCGGTACAATGCTCGATGACCTCAGTAGAGCTTCCGATAGAGTGGGTCTTAAAATGAATAAAATGAATATGGACTATCGTCATTGATTGAGTATAATTCTCCTACCCCACATTTCCAATTATATGGCTACGCAATCACTTTGTGCTCCCTCGGGTACGCAGGCAAATGACAGATTGACTAGGTAATTATATTTATTGATAACGTACACATAATTTAACTTACAAAGGGTTGATGTTACTTTGTTTTTATAAGGATAGTTTTCATCTAGTATAAACACGCCCTGTGTAAAGGTATCACCACATAAATTGATCGATCGTCGATCAAAAATTCTTATGCGGGTTGCACACGTTGAGGCAGCTGGACAGATCTGGACTGTCTAGTCAAATCCATCGTATGTATCAAGAAATCCCGAACTGAAGGCGTGGCTGGACGCTTCGTCGCCTCAGTGCTTGAATGTCCAACCGACAATTGACCAAATTTTACCGGAGACGCCTCTTTCAGTTTATTATTGATTTAAGAGAAATACTTTTTATACCTTGAAGATTTAAGAATAATGTAATATATACTATACATTATTCTTAAATCATCAAAGTTCCCAAAATATTTCTCCTAGATCAATAATAAACTAAAAAAAAAACGTCTCCGGTAAAACTCGGTCAGTGGTCGTTTGAACATTCAAGCACTGAGGCGACGGCTTGTCATGGAATTAAATTTCATTCCATAGCTGGATGGCCTGTTGTGGCCGCAGGGACTGAGAGGCGCGGCCGACGCGCTTAGACGCCTCCGCCCAAATCCAGCCGTGTCTTCAAGCCAGATCCATTCGGCCGGACCTCAACGTGTGAAGCCCGCATTACAATATAGACGTTCGAGAAGGGTTGGGTATTTTTAGGGTGTTACCACACCTATAAAAAAAAACCCTAAAAATACCCAACCCTTCTCCAACGGTGGGTGCATTAAAAATCTAATAAGAGAAAGAATATTAAGAGGGGCAGTAACGTCCTTTCTTTACTAAGAACAACTAACGGCCAAAATTAATAACCTATCTATCCACGATTTACCCTACTAGAGATACAAATTTGACGTAAAATGTATGGAGCTTATGTCAAATATCTCTAGTAGGGTTAATCGTGGATAGATTAGTAATTAATTTGGGCCGTTAGTGTTACCACCCAAATCGACTGATCGTCGATCGATTATTTTGATCGATGATAGAATATGATCAGTCGACATTGATCGACAGTTCTTACATAGTCGACTTTCGATCAATCATCGATCATCCATCGATCGATCGTCAGTCAACGATTGATTTGTTGATGTGGTAACACCCTAACTGAGATCACCAATCTGCCTGCTAAGCGTGGTGATTGGCAATTTTTATCTAACCATCTCCCCCTCCAGATAAAATGTTATGGCATCTTCACTGTTATTCTACATATCTTTGTCATTTCGTTTAACGTCAGTATCTAGTTACATGTTTGAGCATCGTTTTAGAATACGATCTTTAAACCATGAATTAAATAACTACCCTAAATTCGATCTACAACTGTAGGTTAATGACTATTGAATACTGGATAATGATATCCATTGACGTAGCTATGACGGATATAGAAATAAAGATAAGTAAATAAACAACAAAGGCTAATGGTATATTGATGTCTTTTTAGTGTTGAATGTCAAAGTTTACGTTGTTTTTCATGTAGATACAATCAGCGTTTTTATCTATGTAGGTGGTGACAAATGTTTTTTTTTCTCCTAGCATTTTCCCACCTACAGGCCTGTTCTAATGATATTTAAAAGTACAGATGTGTTACTAGCGCGTGCAATTTGAAGACTCGAAAACGTCCTAATTAGGACGTTTTTCTATAAGTCCTAGTCAAGCAAGATACCGTGCGTGACCAGTGCAGTGATGTAAAAAAAAAATCCGTAGTGTGGGTACAAAAAGTTTACCAATTATGACGCTAAAGTAACTTTGTACAAGGTTATGGTGTATGTGTGCTGCCTCTGCGTACTGAAATTTTTTTGTGCGTTTTGTTAGGGTATAACATATCTATACTTTTAAATATCATTGCCTGTTACACACTGCAATATGCGGTTGTCCGTATGTCATATTACTAGTCGTGTAAGCTCTTAAAAAAAGTTAATTGTTGATGAAGATGAAGTTTTCATTCTCCTTTATTTATTTTCCAAAATCAACACATTTTTATTCCAACACGCATTTTTCATGAACGTACAAATGCCGACACCCACTCGTACACGTGTCGTTATCCACATCGGTACATCTAACGTATTTTATGAAATCTTCGTTCATTCATAGAAAATCTCTGTGACACCCACGACACTGTTTGACGCGCACTTGCATCAATAGTGGCTTTTACACGCGCGCTTTATCGCGATTTAGAGTACGGAACAACAAAAAAAACAGTGGGAAGTGGCATACGGCTACCGCACGCGTGACAATTAAACGCAGATGCGTAACATTAACTTAATCGTGCTTAGTTTCCCGCTGCAACGCTCGTCACACGTCTCGAATACTTACGTGAAATACTAGATTATACCTTATTGTTTTATTATAAGGTGTAAAAATATTATAGTAGTACAAAAAATGATTCTCATAGAGGTGTATGATATCACCGCTACATAGCAGTAAAAAAAAAAAAATAAAAAAAAAAAAATTGTTTTATTGTATCAAAACTTTACACTTTTGATACAATAAAACAATTTAAATTTTAACAACTTGTATTAATATTTCATTTAAAAAAATAACATTATTCATGCTGAAATTCAGGATTCACCAGAGGATGGGCACGATTGCGTTCTCTTATTAAATAACCAACCAACTGCGATCGCCAACCCACCTGCCAAGCGTGGTGATTATGGCATATCCCCTCCTTTGGAGGAGGCCTATGTCCAGCAGTGGACGTCTTTCAGCTGAAATGATGATGATGATGCTGAAATTTTAATGGCTTCTTTCCCGAAAAGATCTGCATCTCTCTTCCATCTCGGTTCACGACGCTGTCCTGGTTGCAGGTGATTGCAAAAGATGGCGTGACATCATTCACCAGAATGTTATCCATGAGGGAGGTCACGACCCTCAGTATTGAGGAATATGACTGAAGGAGGTTATAACTGAGCCGTAATACAGAACAACCAATCTGAAGTTTTATAATTACATACAACGTCTATCAGAAATGCGTGATCATATTTTAAGAGCTCATTCAGGACATAGCAAAGAACAACTTTTACTATGGGATATTGGGGTGCATTTAAAGAGCCTCCACGACTGACGGTATTTAATTGATCGTCCGGCGCACCCTGGTCAGTCAGCCGCGTTACCAACCTGCTGATTGGCTAATATTTATACCACGACATGACCTATTATGATTATTTAGCTCATGTCGACACGACAGAAGAAGACTATGGGACTAATCCTGAAATCGCGAAAAAATATCAGCTTATCCCGACTAAATCATCGATGTCGCTCGACAAAATTTAAGGATCAGCTGTTTTTTTTTCGCGATTTCAGGGTTGGTTCTATAGTAAAAGTTGTACGATAGCATCCCCTGAATAAGCTCTTCAAATATGACCACGCATTTCTGATACACGTTGTATAACATAGGCTATTCCAGATAGACATAAGCTTACATAACATGCTCTTAATTCCATAAACCCAGCATCTGCAATGCGACTGGTTCCGCCATAAAACAAACGTTTGCCTCATAAGAATATCAATTTCATGAATGAAATTGTAACGTTTTTTTTTTATTAAGGAGTTCGTAGCATTTTACAACATCGTTTGAAAGACAGACAGAAGTTATAATATTAATTGGTGTTATTTAGATGAAGGGTTTTTTTATGAAATATATCAGTAACAATAGCAGCCTACTTGTCCCAGGAGCACTATACACGTTGGCGATTTCAGACAATTAGTAAATAACTGTATTCAAATACCTTGAAAAATATTAACATACATATGTATTGTCGAATGTTAAAATTGCACTTTTCAGGAAACATAAAAGCATTAGGTTACATGAAAAAAGAAAATAAAAATACTTGAAAAATCTTTTTAAACTAACAAATAATACAAGCGTTAGTTATGTAAATATAGTCCTGCAAGTCTGCAAGAGACTTAAGCCGCAGATACAACGAGCGGGACGGAACTGAAGCGTATTGCCGGCGGGCCTCGTTGTGTTGTAATGTACCTATTAGATAATGCACACAGCGCCATCCTGCCGGGAGTTTTGACTGCTCGACCGATCCACCGCCGCTCCACGCAGAGCGAAAAGACAACGCTGGGTGGTGCGCGACCGATACGCTGACATTGTATTACGTGGGACACTCAGAAAGTTTTGCGAAACTAAAAAAAAATGTTCTATACGTACATATATTTTTATCAAATCTTTTCAAAGTACTTTCCACCAGCCTCTATACAAAGATTCATGCGCCTAAACCAGTTTTCAAAACACTTTTTCCAGTCCGCCGCAGACACCTCGTTTACAGCCTGCTCGAACGCAGCCAGCGCATCTTCCGGCGACGAAAATTGTATCCCTTTGAGCTGATTTTTTATTTTTGGGAATAAAAAGAAGTCACACGGTGCTAGATCAGGGCTGTAAGGAGGGTGACCCAGGAGTTTGACTGGCGTGCTGTCCAGGAAGTCCCTCGTTTTGAGTGCGGTGTGCGCAGGTGCATTGTCGTGGTGGAGCAGTAGCCCGCGGAGCCCTGTGTTTGGTCGCTTGTTGCTTATAACAGAGAAAACTTCTGGCAAACATTTGGTAGTATACCATTCGGCATTAATGCTTCTTTGATCCCGTAAGGGAATTGATACCAAGTGGCCAGTCAAATTAAAAAAGCTAGCGATCAAAATCTTACCCCCGCTTCTAGATCGCTTCACTTTGGTAGGCGTTGGCTCATTTTGAAACACCCAAACAGTCGACTGGCGCTTGGTTTCTGGGTCGTATTGATAAATCCAGGACTCATCACCTGTAACGATGTCGTAAACACGCCGAGACGAGCCTGCTTCAAATTTGTTAAGCATATCACGGCACCATTCCACCCGGGCCTGCTTCTGAGCATCGGTGAGGTTGTGCGGCACCCAGCGTGATACTATCCTCCTCACGCGAAGATGGCTGTGTAGAATCTCGTGAACGCTTCCCGATCGAATCTTCAATATGTGTTGAATCTCCTGATATGTAATTCGCCTATTGTCTTGGATTAAATTTTTCACTGCTAGCACGTTTTCTTCGGTAACAGCCGTCAAAGGGCGACCGCTTCTTTCGTCATCCCCCAAAGTTGGTCGACCGCGCTTGAATTCGTTATACCAACGATACACGGTTGCCTTGGAAGGGCCTTCATCCATGAATGCCATTTGAAGTCTATCGTACGATTCATCCGGTTTCAGGCGACACTTGAAATCGTATAAAATCATAGCTCTAAAATGTTCCCGGCGCAGATCCATATTTCAGTGAGACACAATACTTTGAATTAACTCGCAAAAAATGTGGAGGGAAATTTTGAAATTGGAACTTACTTATTTTTACTTATAAATAATCATATTTACGAAAAACATTATAACTGGCCAGTCTCCCATATATAAAAACTTTTTTTCGCAATACTTTCTGAGGGGCCTGGTATATGGGAATACATATAAGTAGTCACACAGACAGTGGAAAGTGTTCTTCTGGCGTCGTCATTCCACCAACGTCCAGACCCGCGCGATATCCGCTTCCAATGTGACATGCACGCCCCGTCCACGTTTAGTCGACGCTCCGCCTCCGTTCTGTCCCGCCTGTGTGTTTATAACAAAAAGAAAAAATATTGCCTTTATGAACATATGAAATTATAACAAAAAGTATATCTAATAATAAAAAAAACATACGACTTTTTTGCAATGACAGCGAAGTAATGTCAATGCACTATGCTGGGAAATATCTTGTGTGTGTAAGTGTACGTCATAACTTGTATACACGTTTATGTTGCACTTACGGCCAAAATTAATATCCAATCTATCCACGATTTACCCTACTAGAGATAGAAATTTGACATGTTTTGTATGATTATGTCAAATTCCTATCTCTAGTAGGGCAAATCGTGGTTAGATTGGATATTAATTTTGGCCGTTAGACAATGATGACAACGAACTTCCCCCCTAGCCAAGTTTACAATCTACAATCGTCAACGCTAATAGAAAACAATCAAAATGTATGAGAATGACATATCTCATCGAAAAAGTCATTCGTTTAGATATGTCATTCCCATACTTTTTGATTGTTTTCTATAGCGTTGACGATTGTAGATTGTCAACTTGGCAAGGGGGGCTGGCCACTCGACGAAAGATATGCATAAATCTAATTGATGACGTCTGTGGTCTAGTGGTTTGAGGGTCGGACTGCTGATCACGAGGTCGTGGGTCCGATTCCCACAGAACACAAATATTTGTGTGATAAGTGTTTGTGTTGGTCTGGGTGTTTCTTATGCATTATAAATATGTATTTACAAAAAAAAAGTATATAAGAATTATATCCATTGTCTAGTAAAAAACAGTAGCAGAAGCTCTGCTTAGTTTGGGACTAGATGGTTCTGTGTAAAAATGTCCCAAAAATATTTATATCTATTCATATATTTTGTAACTGTTAAATGAAAATTAATAAAATACCTTTATACTTATATTTTTTCCATTCCTACTTCCAAGCAACCACAACATAATTGATGAGAACTGAAGCGCTGTCTAGTTGGCACGTCAGAGGCACGAGAGTGGTGACAGAGTTGGCGTTGTCACTTGCATACGCGAGTGACGTCACGTCACCAGTGAGCGATAAGTGGGGTAGTCTGTGATCTGTGATTAATTGAAAGAGCGAATGTTGGAATTGGTTGGATAGTACCGTATAGAAATAAGTTTTGAAAAAATTAATTAACTAACACTATTTTGATGGTGTAAACCAGAGTAAGAGGACTGTGGGAGTGGATGGAAGATTTGGAGGGTGGACCTCGGCGAACCAAATCACAGAAATTCTCAAAAAAGACCAGGCAATGAGCACTCTAAATGGACAACATATTTTTTTCTAAATGTTTATTAATAAAATCCCGGAATTCAACAAACTAATGCGAATCCCGCTCAAAAACTACTCGCTCTATGGTACTGAAATTAAAATACGTGTTACTCAATGATAGGCGTGACAATATTATTAAGTCCAAAACATAAATGCACTTATTTGGCTCGATCATAAAAAAATCCAAACATACCTCGAAAACTGTTTATTTTCAAACAGTTTCCTAAATATATCCAACATATATTGGTATTTTGGTATGATATTTTACCTAAATATTGTTTTATTATTTTGAAATAATTTTACTAAGCCATTTTATCGAAAATACACATATTTTCCGAGTAATATATATTTTTTCGCTTAAATGCACTTTCATTCGGAATGGCGTCAACTTCATGCCGCACTATTCCTTCCCGGCAAGCCTCATATTTTGCATCGCGCTCACTCTCATTCCGCGGCGTTCTGGGCCTTAAGGGCCGGTATTTCAATAGTCTGATAACTTTTAACTGAGGAGTAAATGTGACGTCTTGACAGATTTTCTATACTACAACTGTCAAAATGTCAAACTTATTCCTTAGTTTTTCTCAAATCTCAAATGAGGAGGTGGTCAGGATCGTAGTGGGTGGAAATCTATAGTCTCTGCCTATAGTGGGAAACAGGCGTGATGATAATAATATGTATGTATGTGTTGCGCTTTCAGACAATTAGTCCTAGTTTTCTTCTAATGTTTCCTTCCAGTTGTTGTTGTCAATCAGTGGTGGCTTCGATTATTAAACAGATGGCTCCGGGGAACGCTCGATAGAAGCAAAGTCTCCACGCATTTGCAAGCGCCGATAGAACGCGCTAGCGAATTAACTCTCACTTTTTTTTCTCGGCTAAAGTTGCAAACCCCCAGCGAGCGGAAAAGCGGGACGGAACTGAAGCGAGACGGAACTGAAGCGGGACGGAACTGAAGCGGGACGGAACTGAAGCGGGACGGAACTGAAGCGGGACGGAACTGAAGCGGGACGGAACTGAAGCGTATCGTCAGCGGGTCTCGTCATGTTGTAATGTACTGAACTGTATTAGACAGTGCACACAGTGCCATCCTGCTGGCCTTTTTGAAAGCGTGCGTGACCAATCCGCCGCCACCCCGCCGGGCGGAAAGACAGGCCGGGTGGTGCGCGACCGATACATAATCAGCCCACTACTGTCCCACTGCTGGGCACGGGCCTCTTCTCAGTATGAGAGGGCTAAGGCCTTAGTCTACCACGCTGGCCTAGTGCGGGTTGGCACTACACACACCATCGAGAACTGTATGAAGCACTCTCAGGTGTGCAGGTTTCCTCACGATGTTTTCCTTCACCGTTAAAGCAAGTGATAATCAAATTCTGATCCGCACGTGAATCCTAAGAGTCAGAGGTGCAGGCCGAGATCGAACTCGCACCCTCCTGCATGGAAGGCCAGCGTTAAACTAGGCTATCACTGCTATAGTGCGACCGATACGCTGGCTTTGTATTATATGGGAATGCATAGTAGTAGTCACACAGAAAGCGGAACGTTTTCTTCTGGCGCTGTCATGCCGCCACCGTTCAGTCCGCGCGCGGTCCGCCCGCAGTGTGACATGCACGCCCCGTCCACGTTCGGTCGACGCTCCGCCTCAGTTCCGTCCCGCCCGCTGTGTGCCTGCACCTTTACTCTCCAGCGGTCGAGCGCGCAAAGACGAAGTTATAAAAGCTTTTCTTCAATAATTACATAACATGATGGTGACAAAATCACATTTTTACCCACAACCTTCAGAAGCGAGTCTTTAAAGATGAATTGTAAAAAAAGATTTCTAGTTTCTTTTGTGGTATTTCCTTTCTTTTTAATGAGATCGGATCAAGATCACAATCTATATAAAGGTCACCTTAAAAGAAATCTCCGTAAACCTTTGGAAGTGACTTTAAAACTCCAAAATAGGTCAAACTAGATCCATTACAAACGTTCATCATCAGGAAACAAAACACAATTAAACAAATGGAAACATCGAAACTAATACCTTAATCAAAATATTTGTTAACTCAATTTAAAGGTTAACCCTACAATTAGGCAGGATAATCCAAAGCGATAGCCTGACTAGAAACATAGTTCTATGGAGTGATTAGAAAGTCAAACAAAGGCTTTGGACAAGGGAGGGTTAATTAGCGAACTGGCTCACTTGACCCGCTGGGGTGTGGTACATGCAAGAATAAATATGTAAGATAGAGTTTGTGTGACATTGAACCTAGCTAGCGTCATTAGTAAACTACCCAATTATAAGTGTTATATTAATAACCCAAAACCTCAGATATTCCAGCAAATTTTTATTGTACTAATTGATATGGCAAACACACGGCCGAATAAAAAAGGCGGACGGAATCTCGCAAAAAAAAGATCGAAGCACTTATTTTTTTCGAAAAACTGTTTCGAGCTCAGAACCAAATCGAGCTAATGTCAATTCCTAGAAAAATGCAGTGCGATTTGACACTAACTCGAATTCAACTTCGATTGATACAGCACTCGATCCAGTCGGGACTAAGGCCCCTTGGTATGCCTCATTTCGTGTTGTCAACCTTCTTCAACTCCAACGCCAGATCGCATAAAGTAAAATTGACCTTCATTGAATTGAATTGAATTTGTCTTCCATTTGTACCACACCTAATCCTTTCTCCATAACATAGTTCGACTGCCTATTTGCTAATCTGTGTTCAGTTTAATTTGGAGTCTCTATACTATTCCACACATTTACAGCTCTTTGAAGTAGATACGTTGTCGTGTAAGGGTTCACACACACCAACAGAGTGGTGGCCAAGCGACTAATTTAGTTAAAATTGGAATACAACTTAACTTGCATATCCATATTACTGGAATTTTGAATCATCATCATCAATATCATTTCAGCCGAAAAACATCCACCACTGGACATAGGCCTCCCCTAAGCATCGCCACAACGACCGGTCCTGCGCTTTCTGCATCCAGTGGATTCCCGCGACCTTCACCAGGTCGTAGATCCACCTTGTGGGGAGCCTACCCACGATGCGCCTTCCAGTACGCGGTTGCTACTCCAGAACTTTACAGCCCCATTGGCCATCGGTTTTGACCACTGCCACTTGAGTTTGACAATTCTTCGGGCTATGTCGTTTACCTTCGTTTTCCTGCGAATCTCTTCATTCGATCACGCAGGTACATTCCTAGCATAGCCCTCTCCATTGCCTTTTGAGTGACTTTTAACTTTTTGTCAGTCCCACTGTGAGCGACCACGTTTCAGTGCCGTAATTACTGGCAACACACATTGGTCAAAGACTTTCGTCTTGAGTCTTGAATTTTGAATAGCAAAACAAAATCAAGCTGGAAGGCTCATAGCACCGCGACGGGTGGCCGAGCAGCCACTAGCATCCAAAAGTGCCGGTACGAGGCTAGTCGCGGTGCCACGCGTCTCTCAGTGTGCCTTGCGACCAGTGAACCACTCTTTGCCGCCAGTCCATCGGTGTGCGCTAGCCTTAAACATGGCAGATCTTAACGAAGTATGTACTGTGTTAATATTAATGAGATTCTCTGTGGGATGTCTTGGCAGGTGGGTAGGAGTGATTGTTTTAAGTGATTGTACAGTCCAACAAAGCAATTAGTATTCAGGGTCGCCAGACATATATGAAGTTTTCTCAGAAGATTATGGATGATTTCGAGTGAAATTTCATTTTAATAACGGACAAAGTTAAACTGTATTTATACAAAACCCTAATCAAACCATACTATAATAATTTCCTGAGAAATATTTTACTATGTCTAGCGACCCTGTATACCAATTGCTTTGTTAGACTGTACTAGTAAAACTAAATTTCTAGTAATACTACGATTCTGTTTGACTGTAAATCTTCCTAACTTTAAATAAATAAAATAAATAAATAGGTGTTGAATTATGTTACTTTTGTTTATATATTTGGAACGAAGTTCCTTATGGGGCTTGCGGTAGGTGTGATTCGGGAGAAAATGACAGAAATTTTGAAAAAAAACTTTTAACAAAAAATAAAACCGACTTCAAAAACCTTAACTAAAAAGTAAAAAAATAATCATTGTATGTATTTTAAAATCTTAACATAAACCAAAATTTTGAAGGCGGCGCGTGATTGACCCTTTGCGTCATGTAAATATAATGTACAGTCGAGCGCATATCTATAGTAAAAAACAGTTTATGTGAACGTACATGAAAATCACGCGCCGCCTTCAAAATGTTGGTTTATGTTAAGATTTTAAAATGATATTTTTTTTACTTTTTAGTTAAGGTTTTTGAAGTCGGTTTTATTTTTTGTTAAAAGTTTTTATTTCATACTTTTTATTTGATAATTGCGAGGGTTCATTCATAAATGTTTATATAACCAGTTTGAAAATATATTTTTCATTTAACTTTGCTATCCCACTGCTGGGCAAAGTCTCGCTCATGTTCTTCCAAACCTCCAATCAGTATCGTGAAAAAAAAAACACGCATAACGGTCAAGAATTCTCAGAAAAACGTACCAATGAGCAGATCATCTAGATAGGCAAAGCTAAAATAAACTGATTTATTGAAGCTGGTTAAAAAACTGCTAAACCTAAGTCAATAAAATTTATATGGAACCACCGCGCGGGCTTCCTCTACCAATTAAAAAAACAACCACGTAAATCGACCGATAAATCTCGGAGTAATCGATGTACATACACGCGGAATACAAAACCTCCTCCTTTTTTTAAAGTCGGTTAAAAATCAATCCAATAGATTTATCTAACCAGACTTACAGATAAAAAACTCTTGTTCTGTTTCATGACGCAAGCTTCGTTGTTTCACAGTCATCCGTAGCTCCAGGGCGACATGTACGCTTCAAAAACAACCCCACGTATTTGCAATTACTGAAGTCGAACATATTTTTTTAATACTTTTTCGTATTCGTATTTTTTGATACTGTGTAAAAATGTCGCAGTTTTTTCATTTATTTTATTTTATTGTATACAAATAGGTATAGAAAAAAAAAAAAAAAACCTATGGAATACATAACCTCCTCCTTTTTTGAAGTTGGTTAAAAATCGGTTCGGTACCATTTTCTCGTCTGTTTATCAACCGCTTTTTTTGTTTTGTTTCGTAGTTATTGATGAGCTTTAGTGTTATCAATAAAAAAATTGCTTAATTTTTGTCGGCATTATCATCATCATCATTTCAGCCAAAAGACGTCCACTACTGGACACAGGCCTCTCACAATTAAGAGGGGAAATGCCATAATCGCCACGCTTGGCAGGCGGGTGGGCGATCGCAGTTGGTTGGACAAATACTCAGAGAACGCTGCTGCCCATCATCTGGTGAATCCCTTAGTCGCCTTTTACAACACCCATGAGAAGAGATAAGGGTGGTGCTATTCTTTATGTCCGGCAGCACACAGACAATGTTTGTCGGCATAGTTCTGTCATAATTCTTTTATTGTCGAATTTGAGCGATCTTACTTTTGAGAATATATATTTTATGTTTCATTTTATTATTACCATGTCGCCCTTTTGAGATAAATTCGTGTTAATAACCACTTCAATTAATCATGATTCGATTCTCAAGTTAGCCAATTTTTTTTGAGTTTTCTTATAATTTGCGCAGCTGTTTAAATTCCCAATATCGTAGGCTATCCAATGATATTAATATATTCAACATAATATCGGGATTTATGGATCTTATTTCCTTACCTAAATAACCTTAATAATAATAACGTATCTATATACCTATAATAATTATCAACACGATCAGATTTTAGGAGTCAAATAATAAAATTATTTTCTTTGTTACAGATCCGAGCACTATGCCAGTGACAACCTGAAGGCGAGCGGGCGATGCGCCGCGCGGCGGTCGGCGCGCGCGGTGCGACGCGCGTAATATGCGCTCACTGAACGAAACAGCGTGCCAGGCGCTGCTCGAAGACGTCCGCTGGGACGAACCCGTCAGCCTAGTGAGCTTAGCTATACTCGCGCTCATTGACGTGCTAGTGATCGCAGGTGAGTCTATAATATGCGCTCACTGAACGAAACAGCGTGCCAGGCGCTGCTCGAAGACGTCCGCTGGGACGAACCCGTCAGCCTAGTGAGATTAGCTATACTCGCGCTCATTGACGTGCTAGTGATCGCAGGTGAGTCTATAATATGTGCTCACTGAACGAAACAGCGTGCCAGGCGCTGCTCGAAGACGTCCGCTGGGACGAACCCGTCAGCCTAGTGAGCTTAGCTATACTCACGCTCATTGACATGCTAATGATAGCAGATCATAACATAAATAACATAACCAGACCACTACTGTCCCACTACTGGGCACGGGCCTCTTCTCAGTATGAGAAGGCTAAGGCCTTAGTCCACCACGCTGGCCTAGTGCGGGTTGGCGGACTACACACATCATTGAGAACTGTATGGAGCACTCTCTGGTGTGCAGGTTTCCTCACGATGTTTTCCTTCACCGTTAAAGCAAGTGATAATCGAATATAAATCCGCACATGAATTCGAAAAGTCAGAGGTGCGGGCCGGGATCGAACTCTTACCCTCCTGCGTGTAAGGCAATCGTTCAACCGCTAGGCTATCACTGCTACAGCAGATCATTCTATAAAATTAGCTCACTGAACGCAACAGCGTGCCAGGTCTCGCTTGAAAACGTCCGCTGGGACGAGACCATCAGCCTTGTAAGCTTAGCCTTACTCGCCTCATTGACGTGCTAGTGATTACAAGTGAGTCTATAATATACGCCCAGTCAACGAAATAACATGCCAGGTGTTGCTCGAAAACATCCACTGGGATGAGCCCTCCAGCTTAGAGAGCTTAGATATACTCACACTCATTAACGTGCTAGTGATAGCAGATAGGGAAGATCGACACACGAAACATTATTTGTGTCACCTTTTGTATGATCTCTGTTATGGAATTTTTTATTTATTTATTGGAAGACCAACAGCAATTACTTTTGATTAACAATGATATATAAGATACAATCTGCCAATAATAGGTCTTCACAAATAGCGACTGAGTACAGTAAGATACGTGGATATAATACTAAAGATAGATTAAACTAAAATTTCTGAAAGAAATCTAGACTAATTGCTCGTCTCGCCGATTGCATACTTGTCACAAATATATCAAAGGACATGGCCAATTCCAGCCTAGTTACTCGGTAGAAGGTGTACATTAACAAAAGTCTAATGGTAAAGCAGTAAAAAATAATTTTTAAATTACTGTACTATTTATTTTTATGTATAACTTCATAGTGTTTTCATCTTTCTTAATAGTTTTTTAATTATTTGTTTCCGGTCATATTCGCCATTTTCGGTAAACGTTTTGTTCCCACACAAGCAAATATATAAAATATTTACGTTCCGCGAAAATGCGCAAAGATTAACGGGAATGTAATAGTAGTTCATCACGCATAGTGACATTGATCAAAATATTCATTTTAAAAAATCGTGAGTAATAATTACTAATTATATTTTCCACTTTTTTTGTTTAAATTTTTCTTTGCTATAGCGAAACGTAATAATTTGACAGGTGATCTGTGACAAGTTGAGTTTGACATTTGTTTAGTTTGTCTAATATAGTGATGTATCGATTCGATTATTTTGATAATCAATTATGCTTTTTAAGCATAACTAGATCATCAAAAAACCGGTCAAGTGCGAGTCGGATAGTATTATTATGTTATTTATCCATTCAAAAAAGCAAAACCGAAATTAAAAACATAATATTGAACAGTTTAAACATAATGACTACCTGACATATTATTTGCAAAAATAAAAAAATTTGAAGTTTTTTGACTATGTAACTCATACAAATAATAATTTTAGGGATCCCTGAATCCAAAAAAGCAAAACTCATATTAGTACATGAACTTTTAGGAGCTAGGCAGAGAGCCTTATACAAACTGGCCATGTACTTTCAACGGTTTACATTTTTTGCTGACGGTATTGCCCGCTCGCCACAGTAACGCATTTTGACGATAGTTGGAGGATACCAGAGGCAAGGGGATGGGAGTATAATATCTTACGATCTTCGTTGGTATATTGAAGGCAATTTTTGAAAGGAGATCGAGACAATCAACAGAATCCGACATGTGACATCCGCTACTTCTCGCCGTATGGTCAGTAGTAAAATATGGAACTTAGCACACAGTTTTAAGTAATCTTTTGAAGCATATTAGCATAATTTTTTTGGGAGGAACATCATATGATTAGCGTCAGCGTAGCTCTGTATACCAACAGGTGGCAGGTAACCATTCAACTTGTCAAGCTAAATTCACCACGTCACTGAAACAAAAACTCTGATTAATCCAGCGAGGTGACTTCAAGTATCGCCTGTTTACCACGCTTTTATTAACCGACGAAAAAAAGGAGGAGGTTCTCAATTCGACGCGTATAATTTTTTTATTTTTTTTTATTTTTTTATGTATGACCACGCATAACTTTTTACAGAGTGGTCCGATTTTGATAATTCTTTTTTTAATGGATAGGGTATACCTCGAAGTTGGTCCCATTTAAATTTCAAAATCAAAATCCACCCCTAAGGGTAGTAAAACAGGGGATGAGTGTTTGTTCACCCACTGAATTCTTACCTGTTAACTGATTCTGTTGAAACTTGACACACATAAATATAGTTCTAGACACTACGACATAATGGAGACCTGGATTTAGATTTTAACCACAAAAAAATGAAAAATAAAACTTGTTAACAAAAAATTGAACCGACGAAAACAGAAACTGAAAAGCGAAAAATAACTAATTATGAGTCGGCGCCAAACAACCAATCAACGAAGATCATTAAATTACTTTAAATAAATAATAAAAACAACGTCACATCAAATACAACGTGAAATTTTCAACGATAAACAATAACTTTCCAAAAATGCGTTCTCCGCTCGGCCACTTGCAACTAACACACACTTTGCTTGTTAAAAGTTCGTTTGGCGCCGACTCATAATTAGTTATTTTTCGCTTTTAAGTTTCTGTTTTCGTCGGTTCAATTTTTTGTTAAAAAGTTTTATTAACTGGTTTTCTTGCCAGTCTATTTGTGTGATCGGTACAAATTTTACCATCGATTTTAAAATACTAAACTTTTCGATGAGCTAGAGACTTGAAACTTTAAACATAGCTCATAGCTGAAGGACAATGCAGTATTAACTCGCTTTCTGTACCGGACGGGCGGTCTCGAAGATACCCAAGCCGCTGACGCCCTATACACTATGGGTTCCAGGTACTTCAGCAACTGTGTCCTCGTACTGAAAGCTGGATGAAGACTGGCCGTGTGTAGTGGAGACGAATGAAACCACAATATTCTTCTAGCTATAACTTCAGGGCGTGTTCTTGAGGGTTCACGAATTTGGTTTTCCCACAGATGTACTATTAGACCGATGACTACGAATTTTACAGGGAAACATGGTTACTAAGGTACCCCGAATCTTTACCGACTCGAGAACCGCAAGAAACACGCTCTGTTTTAACTTTATTTTGTAACTATTTTCACTTGATCATACAGTGTTTTATTCGTTTTACAACTATTATACATGCTAATATATATTAGTGTGATACATGATTAGAAAGCTTACAGAAATACCTACAGAATGACATACAGCTACAGGGTATTTTAAGTACATTCACACAGACTATGATGATGTAAGTGTTAAAAATACAATAATTGATGCCCTATTACTATTTCCCTATGTAATTAGGTTACATAACTCGGTACCTATTTACTTGGATCTATCTATGGCTGTTTATTTAAACTGTTAGCTGTCTTTTGACACTAACTCCAAGTAAATAGGTCCACTATATAGGGCACAATTCAATCTTCTATTTACTTATGGTAAAACTGTATGAACATTCGACTTTGGTCATCATAGCGTTATGCGCACACACACGCATACAAAGGTATTTTGGCTCTATTTTACATTTACTATTAAACACTATAACATACTATCAAAACACTATAAAATACTATCAAACACTATAAAATACTATCAAAACACTATAAAAACATTAAAGATTACATAAAGAGTAACATAAAAAACACAAACAATCAACTATTGATTTAAGCTTTGATCTTAGATTAGATTAATTTAACTTTTTACTTTAGAATGACACACTCGCGTATGGGTGACGCGTTGTCGCGAACACTTTCCTTTAAAAAAAATTGGTATATTCAAAAATGTTTGGTTTTTAAGAGATGAATTTTCAGGACCCGACTTTGTTAGATTGAACTATCATTAAGTATTAAAAACATTAAATGGTTGGCTTATTATACATCATGTAAACGAAATCTTATACACCACAATTAACTTATTAAAACAACATAATATCATAATTAAACATTGATTTTAGCTTAAAAGAAAACTAAATAGAAAGTAAGAAGAGATATGCTCCCAAAATTACACTTTCAACAAAACAATTTAATACAAAAGATGATTCAGCGAACCATATTCTCAAATACCACATAAGGCAACGCTTATCCGAAACAGAATGAGGATCTTACAAAGCAAAATACAAACGTGTAATTATAAATTGAAAATCCAACGCTAACAAGACAGCAAATTAAGTACTTTAATCATTACGCCCTCTGAATTTACCAACCAAGCGTTTTCATTTCAACCTCGTTTCCATTTAAATCTCGTTTCGTTTCATCTTAATACATTCGCACATTTGGCGTTTAATCGCTCCCCCTTTTGTATCGCACTACGCTGTACGTCGTAGCACATGCTACGAGACTACGGCGCTACGTGATTTATATGTAGAACATTACACTCCCTGAATTTGCCATCCAAGCGTTTTCGTTTCTACCTCGCATTGTTTCATTTTCACACATTTTTACCTTTAACATTTAATCCTACCCCTTTTATATCGCACTACGCTCTACGTCGTAGAACGTGCTACACGGCACATTTTCCAACCAAGCATTTTCGTTTCAACCTCGTTTCGTTTCATCTTAACACATTTGTATCTTTGGCGTTTAGTCCCACCTGCACCCCCTTTTAGTTCGCAATACGCTCTACGTCGTAGCACATACTACGAGGCTACGCCGCTACGTGATTTATGTGTAGAACATGCATTTTACAGTGATTGTTACAATGAGATTTTTCTTTAGTGAAAATATATTATAAAAGAAATTGCTTTGTAAGAAATATAATTAAAAGGTATCAGGTTTCGTCTATTAGACGGACTACGAAACTAAACTGGAACAAAGGAAACAAGAAAATGTATTATCCCAGCTTCCCAAGGCTTACTAAAATAAATATATAAATTGTTGAAAGAAAAATTCACTCACGAGCAGGATTCGAAGCTGCGACTCC
The DNA here is from genome assembly GCA_949699075.1 of Asteroscopus sphinx. NCBI lineage: Eukaryota > Metazoa > Arthropoda > Insecta > Lepidoptera > Noctuidae > Asteroscopus > Asteroscopus sphinx. The sequence continues at coordinate 8,411,471 of OX453025.1, read as the reverse complement.
TGGTTCAGTGCACTGGTGCTTTGGTTAGTAAGCTCTGATATGGTATGGTTCAAATTCAAGTACAAATTCTATAGTTTTTATTTCGAATAAGCAATTACATGCTATTTCAAAACGTTAAGAATCTAGTTGAACGGTTCCAAAATGTTGGTCCTATGGAGAAGAGCCGGCGAGAAACTCCATGGAAATACTCTTTTCATGTTAAATTGTAATGGTTTGTTAAATTATTTGGTAAGAATTGTGTGAGAACAATGTAGGTTCAGTAAGACATATTCACTGAAGTTAACTAATTAATAATCATATTATGTTTATGCTCAACCATAATAGAAGTGAACTCACCGATGTGATACTATGCCATTAATGGCTATATTATGCTCACATTTACAATTATTAAAAATACTGAAAAGTCTATGAGGGGCTCGTAGCGATGCAAAGACTGCGCGGATTGTACGATCTGCAAGGTTAAGCTGCACTTGCCACGGTCAGTCTGTGGATGGGTGACCGTTTCGTTACACATCGAGACCCCTCCGTGCCTCGGAGAGCACGTTAAGCTGTCGGTCCCGGTTGTCTTACGAATATCTATGGCAGTCGTTACGGGTAGTCAGAAGCCTGAAAGTCTGACAACTGGTCTAACCTCCGAATGTCAGTACTACCCAGTAACTGGGTTGCGGGGGTCTGATGGCAGTCGCTCCGTGTAAAATACTGATGTTCAGCCGCATCTGGCTAGACTGGATGCCGACCCCAATATAATTGGGAAAAGGCTCGGAGGATGATGACTGAAAAGTCTATGAATCAAATTAGAGTATAAATAAAAAATGTCGGTCGTTGTGGTGATCCTTGGGGGAGGCCTATGTCCAGCAGTGGACGTCTTTTGGCTGAAATGATGATGATGACTTTCAGGTCATGATGGTACGTAATAAATACTGTGGAATCCATCATAACATTTCGTTTCAACTCGCAATTCATACATTTGTCTCTCAAACGGCACGGACGACAAATATTTCCAGCGCGAAACAAATCTGAAATTCTCACATTTTCCTCACGCTTTAGAAAAAAAGCACGGATTCTTTATATACCCGGCATTCATTTATACCTGAACCACTAAACAAGAAAGGACGGAAGGTTCAAAAGCGGCAAAAAAGATAAAATCAAGTATTAATAAATAAATATTTTTTGGGACATTTTTACACGGCACCATCTAGTCCCAAACCAAGCAGAGCTTGTGCTATGGGTAGTTAACAATGGATATAATACTTATATACTTTTTTTTTTGTAAATACTTAATTATAATACATAAGAAACACCCAGACCAACACAAACACACAAATATTTGTGTCCTGTGGGAATCGAACCCACGACCTCGTGATCAGCAGTCCAACACTCGAACCACCAGACCACAGACGTCGTCAAAGTATGGTCTCTAACTACAACCAAACAATAATACTACACAACATTGAGAATTATATGTAGCATTCTCACGTGTGCAGGTTTCCTGACGACGTTTTTTCTTCACCGCTAAATCAAGTGATATTCAAATTCTGATAAACACATCAATTGAACAGTCAGAGGTCAGAGCGGCTTCAAATTTAGACCGTCCTGGGGCCGCATAAAACCATTATTGTTCCGGTGTGGAGAGGGATGGTGCAATACGTCCTGTATAGCTCTGTCTCCCTCTCGCAACGGAAAAATGATGATTCTAATACTTCATATTACGGGCCCTGGAAAGCCAGCGTTTAACCACTAGGTTAACACTGCTCTTTACTTAATGCTATTATAATCACAATTAATTGGACTTGAATATATCTTGATTGTTTCCGCAACATACAACACATTGACGAAAGATACAAGATTTTACCTATCATCTCAGCCTCTCGCAGTCCATTTTTAGACAAGCCTCTCCCAAGCTGCACCACAACACTCGATCCTCTGCCTTGTGCATCCAGTCCACCCTAGCTACTTTCTTCAGGTCTTCGGTCCACCTTGTGGGGGGCATACCCATACCCACGCTGCGCCTTCCAGTACGCGGTCGCCACTTCAGAACTTTACTGCCCCATCGGCCATCCGTTCTGCGAGCAATGTGCCCCGCCCACTGCCACTTAAGTTTTGAATTCTTCGGACTATGTCAGTTATCTTCATTCTCCTGCAAATCTCCTCTTTTCTGATTTGATCACGCAAAGTCACTCCAAGCATAGATTTCTCCCCTGCCCCCTGAGTTAGTTTGAGCCTTCTTATCAGGTTATCAGGCTCATTATGAACGACCACGTTTCAGTGCAAAAGTAATAACTGGCAACACATGCTGGTCAAAGACTTTCGTCTTGAGACACGCTTTCGACCTAGCTTCCGCTATTTATAAGCTCCCAGTGTAAAAATTATGGTTACCATTTCATGATGGAGTAAAGTGGACCTTCTATCCACATCTTTTTGGTGTGAAAGGTACGCGCGCGAACCAGAAGACTCCATTAGGCGATTACATCGGGGACGTACGTTTGTATCACAAAGTAAACAGGCCGAGTGTTTACTTTGTTAAAAATGTTACAATAATAGTTGCTGTGTGCAACTACTTTTTATTTGAGTTTAGTATGAATTTGGTGTTTCGAAACAAAAATAACAACTGTTTAGATTTTGTTGAATATTGGCAATCACACGAATGACCACAGAAAATTAATGTAAAATATTACATTACTTCACGCCTTTATAGCCTCGAAGAGGTAGGCAGATGTGTATACTACACCCACATTTCACCAAATATAACAACCATGTTATAATTGGCGAGCCTATTGCCATTAACTATTAACTGGGCAAAAATCCTGACCTCAGGCTGCTACTGAGAATTTCCTAATGAAAAAACCCAAACACTTTGCCCTCCTTTTTTTTTTATTTGCCGTGGGGAAATCCTCATGGACGCACTCCGCCCGGGGTAGGCGGACCAGTGTCGGACTCTTACCGACTAAAACCACCACGGTGTTCCTTCAACTACCTTAGCCGGGGGCGTGGGAACCCGTGAGTATTCACACAACCACCCCCAACAGGTCCTGGCCCGCTACAAGCAGGCGAGCCCCTTCTCCCCGTGCGGCCTAACGACTGCCGCACCCTCCTCGGTGGCGCACACGGAACACTGCACGCCAACTCACCTCATAGGCCTTTACCAGCTGTGCCAACTACGCCAGCTACGCCAACTGTGCCAGCTACGCCAGCATGCCGTCAGATCTGCATGCCAGCTACGCCAGCTGTGTCAGCTACGCCAGATACGCCAGCTGTGCCAGCTACATCAGCTGCTGGTCGGGCAGCAGACGACCCCGAGTCTGCTGCTCGCAGGCCCATCCTCCTGTAATTTTTTATAGAGGTTTTCTTCCTCGCGGTCCGGGCGGTAAAGCCAAGACCCTCGGTCCCAAGAAGTGCGAGAACATTACTCAACAGGCACTCCTGGGATTACGAGACCGACGGGGGCAGGGAAGGACAGTCCCCTCGCTGCCTGCCCAGTGGCAGGGTGAGTGCACACCGGGCCCGCCCCTGCTCCTCCACAATGCCCTCTGCTTTCTCAGAGGGACATTAGAAAGCTACTTTATCCAGAAGTGACATAGGCTATATTTTATTTCAGTAAGCGGGCGAAACCGCGGGAAAAGTCTATTATATTATAAGTATGTATTTATAAAAAAAAGTATATATACGGCTACGGAAAGCGCAGGACCGGTCGCTGTGGCGATGCTTGGGGTAGGCCTATGTCCAGCAGTGGACGTATTTTGGCTGAAATGATGATGATGATGATGAGTTCAGTAGTTTCAGAGTTTATTCATTACAAACAAAGAAAAGTTTCCACTTTATAATATTATTGTAGTATAGAATTATAGATATATATATTATCTGTGGTATAGATAAGAAACACCCAGACCAACAACAACTTATGTTCATCACATTAAACATTTGTGTTCTGTAGGAATTGAACCCACGACCTCGTAATCAGCAGTCCGTGACTCGAACCACTTGACCACAGATGTCGTCAATGTTTCGTTTCATCAACTCAGCCTATCGCAGTCCACTGCTGGACATAGGCCTCTCCCAAGTTGCGCCACAACACTCGGTCCTCTGCCTTCCGCATCCAGTCCCCACCAGCTACTTTTATCAAGTCGTCGGTCCACCTGGCAGGGGGGCGCTCTACCCTGCGTATGTCGATTCGCGGTCTCCACTCAAGGACTCGTCTGCTCCAGCGGCCATCGGTCTTTCGACAGACATGACCAGCCCACTCTTTCTCCAAAAAGTTGACAAGCATTTACCCTGTGATTTATGCTGCCAAAACCGTGGGTGGGGTCCTACTACCAACTCGCTGCAAATCTGTTCCACTTTAGCGATGAAATCCCCCATGAAAACGTTGTATTAAGCTTTGGTAATGGAGTGCAAGGCCTTCGAGAATTCGAGATGTCTTCGAACATAGCCTCGACTTTATCATAGAGTATGTCGAGCTCGGTGCGTAAAATCTCGATTGTTTCGTTTACTTGACCATAAAAATTATATGGAACAGTTGATTTTTTTTGCTAATTCAAAACTTGTGCCATAATAAAGTTGTTCAAATTGATGATTACAATTACTCCATAAAGGGCTGAAAGGGTCGTTAATTATAACCCCTTATAGTTTTCAAAGTGATACAACTTTCCTTTCATTTACCTATCAACTTAAATTATTTATCGACTAGTAACCTTTGCTGAAACTTTACAACAGAAAATCAAAATACAATAAAACACAAAACGACCGCAAAACAAATCACATTTTATCGTTCAGAATAAATGTGGTTTACGAAAATAATGATATCTGCCTACAAAAGGCAGTGGCTTTACAAAAGCTGTCCAAATATAAATCTGAAAGAATCAATCGAGCGACGGATGACGGCCATACAGACCTATATTGTATTGTGAAGGGATAGTGATAACACTTATCAGATCAGCGTAGAAGCTAAAAAGAATAGCTGAAATCTGAACAAAAATATGTGTGGTATTTCGAACAATAGATGCTTCAAAGGAATTTCAAACTATATATACAGTAGAATCCGGATATAACGACCTTCAAGGGACCGGCGATACTATGTCGTTCTAACCGGATGACGTACTAACCGGCAGGATTTTTTTTATTTTTTTTTTATGATTTATAGATCTGCCGGTTCTGATCTGTAGGTTTGACCATAATCTAGACAGCTTTGTCAGGATGTGGTCGACGATGGAGCGAGCAAACCTATTAGGTGCCGATTTACTCCAGCTTTAAAGGCGTTAGGGTTATAAGTGCCCGGAAATACAGATGCCGGCAGTGAATTCCACAACTTGGCTGTGCGCATTATGAAAGAGTTCTCAAAGCGCTTGGTCCTGATAGTAGGGATTTCCACCAAATGTGGATGATATCCTGCAGTGCGGCGTGTAGTCCGATGAAAGAAAGGAGATGGCGGAATAAGCTCATGGAGCTCTTGCGCACATTTCTTAAGTACTGTACTTAACTTACGTATGTATTATAAATGCGAAAGTTTGATTTTCCTATTTAGGTAAATAAAACATTTTAGAAACTATCAACACGTAGTTGTAGGTACAAAAAGTGCCAAAAGTGGCAGTTTTTCGCATATTTTGTATCTATAACTACGGCGAACTATAATTTACAGAGTTGATAGTTTCTCATTAAACTACAGCTTCTAATCGGTGTAATATTGCACTTTTTTCTTCAATTGTAAAACACTTTCGCTTCACAGAACCCATTTTGTTGAGCTTGTCATAACAGGTGACAAAAACTAGCTGTGATTTACGCTCGCCAATAAGGAGAGGTGAAGCGCGCGGGGCGGGATGAAGTTGGGACGCCGAGGTATTGGTTTCCATATTAGTGTATAATCTATGGGTATTGGTGCGTAGGTTGTCTAAACAAAACATTGCGTGTCGTTTTAACCGGACTTATTATCATAAATAATGGTCGCTATAAGCAGTTGGTCGCTTAAACCGGAGTCGCACTAAACGGTTATATTTTCTCAGTACCTAACTATGAAACCTAACTTGAGTAAACATTATCGTTGCTAAAACCGGTTAGTCGTTATAAGCGAAGTCGTTATACGTGGGACACTCAGAAAGTTTTGCGAAACTAAAAAAAATTGTTCTATACGTACATATATTTTTATCAAATCTTTTCAAAGTACTTTCCACCAGCCTCTATACAAAGATTCATGCGCCTAAACCAGTTTTCAAAACACTTTTTCCAGTCCGCCGCAGACACCTCGTTTACAGCCTGCTCGAACGCAGCCAGCGCATCTTCCGGCGACGAAAATTGTATCCCTTTGAGCTGATTTTTTATTTTTGGGAATAAAAAGAAGTCACACGGTGCTAGATCAGGGCTGTAAGGAGGGTGACCCAGGAGTTTGACTGGTGTGCTGTCCAGGAAGTCCCTCGTTTTGAGTGCGGTGTGCGCAGGTGCATTGTCGTGGTGGAGCAGTAGCCCGCGGAGCCCTGTGTTTGGTCGCTTGTTGCTTATAACAGAGAAAACTTCTGGCAAACATTTGGTAGTATACCATTCGGCATTAATGCTTCTTTGATCCCGTAAGGGAATTGATACCAAGTGGCCAGTCAAATTAAAAAAGCTAGCGATCAAAATCTTACCCCCGCTTCTAGATCGCTTCACTTTGGTAGGCGTTGGCTCATTTTGAAACACCCAAACAGTTGACTGGCGCTTGGTTTCTGGGTCGTATTGATAAATCCAGGACTCATCACCTGTAACGATGTCGTAAACACGCCGAGACGAGCCTGCTTCAAATTTGTTAAGCATATCACGGCACCATTCCACCCGGGCCTGCTTCTGAGCATCGGTGAGGTTGTGCGGCACCCAGCGTGATACTATCCTCCTCACGCGAAGATGGCTGTGTAGAATCTCGTGAACGCTTCCCGATCCAATCTTCAATATGTGTTGAATCTCCTGATATGTAATTCGCCTATTGTCTTGGATTAAATTTTTCACTGCTAGCACGTTTTCTTCGGTAACAGCCGTCAAAGGGCGACCGCTTCTTTCGTCATCCCCCAAAGTTGGTCGACCGCGCTTGAATTCGTTATACCAACGATACACGGTTGCCTTGGAAGGGCCTTCATCCATGAATGCCATTTGAAGTCTATCGTACGATTCATCCGGTTTCAGGCGACACTTGAAATCGTATAAAATCATAGCTCTAAAATGTTCCCGGCGCAGATCCATATTTCAGTGAGACACAATACTTAGAATTAACTCGCAAAAAATGTGGAGGGAAATTTTGAAATTGGAACTTACTTATTTTTACTTATAAATAATCATATTTTCGAAAAACATTATAACTGGCCAGTCTCCCATATACATATAAAAACTTTTTTTCGCAATACTTTCTGAGGGGCCTGGTATATGAATTCTAGTGTATATTATATTTTTTTGTATTGTATAACACCATGACATGACAGACAACATCAACATTTGTGTTGTTTTGTGAGTAGTTTTAAGACCTGCCCCTAGGTAATAGATCTGTGCCTGCCCCTCTGCCCCCCTAGCCAAGTTGACAATCTACAATCGTCAACGCTATAGAAAACAATCAAAATGTATGAGAATGACATAATAATATCTCAACGACGGACTTTTTCGTTGAGATATGTCATTCCCATACATTTTGATTGTTTTCTATTAGCGTTGACGATTGTAGATTGTCAACTTGGCTAGGGGGGCTGGTTACTTAGAACTTTTAGCCAAGTCTTTAGTTTATTCTTGGGAGAGGCCTATGTCCAGCAATGGACTTCTATAGGCTATAGTTGGTTGAACGATCACGGTCTTCAGCTGGTTCCACGTCACTACTTAAGGGGGAGTAGGTTTGGTAGTCACCACGATAACAACAGACCTAGTTTCGCACTAATGATGTTGCTACTAGACCTGTCTATGCTTTAATCTACAGTGTTGATACACACGTATAACACATATATACACACCATAATTCAGACTCAAAACAATGTTTCGTCTGAGAGCCGATTCCATTTTTTTATTATAAGTCACAAAACTTATTCACTCTCTTAAACAATCAAGAAAAGATTATCTATTTATTTATTTTCCCCAATAAAAATACATACATTTGGCAGATACAGTGTAGAACATAAACCAGTTTAGGTTAATCTGTACACCGCTTGGTCCGTCGACATTCATTACAACAAGATGTGGGTGGGTGAACACGACGCATCGCGCTCGCTCGCCCAATGCAAAAATTCCCATATACCCTCAACTAATTAATATTACTTCTCAATAGCATATTGCTTACAATAATACAGTATGTTTTTTTTTTCTTAATGTTATAAAATTATAAGTCATGATTAGGTTTTAATACAAAAAAAACAGTACAGTACGACACAAAAAATAAGGCGCGTAGTCAATCTTCATTCGCGCAGACATGAAAAGACGATTGACGAACACACCCAAAGTATTAAAAAAATATAATTAACCTTATTTAATGCCCATAAGGTGTTAAAATTAAGTGCCGTTACGTCTTTTTATATTTTGCTCACACGCTTCCGTACTCTTACGGCAGTGGCTGAGACTTCTGGCGCGCAGCGATGGTGAATTCTGATTGGTTAACCTATTTCCCGCGTATTTAAATTGTGTCAACTGCATAGGTACATCGGTACATCATATAAAATGTGTACTACTGTACATCTTCTAGATGTGAATCCAACATGTTAGTTTTATGTAAAATAAGTACATAACACAATTATGTATAAGCACATAATTAAATTAAGTGTAGTATACTTTTTTTAATGTTACGGTAAAGTTTTAATAGTGGTATGGAGTTTGACACTTACCGCATACTCTATCGAATGCGTTGACTTTCATTAACCGACGAAAAAAAAAGTAGGAGGTTCTCAACTCAACGAAAATATTTACATAAATTAATTTTGACGACTCAGTGGTTCGAGTGTCAGACTGCTGATCACGAGGTCGTGGGTTCGATTCCCACAGGACACAAATATTTGTGCGATGAACATAAGTGTTTGTGTTGGTTTGAGTGTTGCTTATGTACTTTAAATATGTATTAATAAAAAAAAGTATATAAGTATTATATCCATTGTCTAGTACCCATAGTACAAGCTTTGCTTAGTCTGGGACTAGATGGTGCTATGTAAAGATGTCCCGAAAATATTTATTTAATTTATTTATAAATCAGTGTAGTTCCTTTTCATTTCCGCCTTCTGATTTATGAATGACGACGCTTTCGATTCGATATACGGAATCGGCACTCTGGACATTTAATTTGGCCCTAAGACCTTACCCATTCCGCCAAGTCAACATAATATATGACAACTTATCAAATACTTGTTCAACAAAAGATCTAGACTTCTGTCCTTCACTCCCATTGTAAGAATATACGTACTTCACGACACAATAGGGCCCTATCTCCCTATATATCATACTTCAATTCCTTCGATAAAGAATTCTTCAAAGAAAACAGGGGTTTGTAATAAATAATGGCTATGTACACAATGGCTCGTTCACGTTTTGTTAACCTAAATGTGTGGGGAAGCAATAATAATATGTCGCTCTCTCGAAGTTTGAAGCGATCTATTCTTGTTCGTTTTCTAAATTAACAGAACATTAATACCATGGTATAATAATATGTTTCACCATCTTATTATCAACTCAGCCTATCGCAGTCCACTGCTGGACATAGGCCTCTCCCAAGTTGCGCCACAACACTCGGTCCTCTGCCTTCCGCATCCAGTCCCCCACAGCCACGTTTTTCAAGTCGTCGGTCCACCTGGCGGGGGGGCGCCCTACGCTGCGTTTGCCGATTCGCGATCTCCACTCAAGGACTCGTCTGCTCCAGCGGCCATCGGTCCTTCGACAGACATGGCCAGCCCACTGCCACTTCAGCTTACTGATCCTACAAGCTATCTCGGTCACTCCGGTTCTTCTCCGAATAATCTCGTTTCGGATTTTATCCTTCAAAGAAACTCCAAGCATAGCTCGCTCCATAGCTCGCTGAGCGACTTTAAATTTGTGGACTAGCCCAACTGTCAGTGTCCACGTCTCGGCGCCGTAAGTTATGACAGGCAGGACGCACTGGTTGAAGACCTTTGTCTTCAAACTTTGCGGTATAGGCGACGAGAAGACTCGGCGAAGTTTGCCAAATGCTGCCCATCCCAAACGGATCCTTCTGTCAGCATCTTATTATACCATGATTATATGTATTAATAAATGTTTCTTCCTGCGCTAACAGCGCGATGCCTCCAAGCTACGTCACGATCAGTGTTGCCATTGATTGATATCTTCAATATATTTAAGGATATTTTTGTTCATAATGAATCATGCTCATCCTCTGAGCCTTTTGCCAATTATATTGGGGTCGGCTTCCAGTCTAATCAGATGCGGCTGTTGTTCATAATGAATATAAAATTAAATCCTAACTAGCCTAACTATTTGTTATCTCGTATTATTCATCTAAGGGGCGGTCTTTCAATAGCCAGTTAACTTTTAACTGACGAATAAGTTTGACATTTTGACAGTTTTAGTATAGAAAATCTGTCAAAATGTCACATTTATTCCTCAGTTAAAAGTTATTAGACTATTGAAATACCGGCTAGGGCCGGTATGATGATAACTAATTAGCAAAGATTTTATCTATTTAGGAATAGATAAAATCTTTGCTAATTAGTTATTAAAGGAAACTGCATAAAATTACTAGTTCAAAAGTGATTATTTATAGAAGCAAGTAAATGAAAATGAAAAGTGGCAGCACATCAAACTGACAAGTGTCACGATAACAGCCTGCTATTGGCTTCACAGCCGATGACGTAGTACGGAGGCAATCACGTGACCTAGCTGTCACGGGAAGAGAGTACCGGTGGGGCAAAAGTAATGCATTCACTTTGATATTAGCTTTCATTTTGAAATTAAAGTAACAATCATTGAATGGTACGTAGTTGCCGATAACACGGATTGTCAAAACACACGGAGCAATGAACATTGAAATCCAGATGATTGCGATCGCGAGTGAGTTACGCAATTCGGCAGCTGGTAAAACATCTTAATATACCATGATTACAACCACGATACCGGTTATTGTTAACGACGCGATGTCTCAGAAAAATGAATTGAGAACGACGTCAAATAAATAGAGACGATATCTCTTCTACATGTTCTAAATCTTTTCTAAATATGCATTTTACGCAACCTGACAAAAAAAAAAACTTGACAAATCTAAACTAGGCAGCTGTCAACTCTGTCAGGTGAACTAATAACTCTGTGGTACTGAAACCATAACTCAATGGTAGGTTGGCGGGAAAATTCGGAAAGATCGTAATAGGGATATTGTATTATTTTCCTAAATTTGTGTTTCTTCGAGTGTTAATGTGTAATAATGGTGGATTATAAAATTTTCAGTGTTAGTTAACGTGTACAAGTGTTGGTAAATTACAAAGTTAAAAACGTGACTTTCGTATTTTCTCATCATCCCCTCAGAAATCTATTAAAGTTTCCATCACTTTACTATGGTGATTAAAGAGTAAAGACTTGGCTAGAAGGTCTAAGCAACCAGGCCATAAAACTACTCACAAAAAAACAGAGAACTCAGTGGTACATGTTATTGTAGCAAATAGCGAATCAAGTACGAAATTAATTAAAACATACATTATATCAATGGTTATTATCGTATACTTAACTTACTCCTCTGGCTCAGCGACTCAAAGTCAGTCATGCCTTCCGACACGAAAACTCTCCACTTTGTATGTACGGTCTTGTGCAATATCCGGCCAATTAGTAGCTCACGCAGATCAGCATTTTCTTTTCATTTTCATTTCATTTTAATTTCATTTCAGTTTCATTTTATATCATTTCATTTAATTTACATTTAATTTCGTTACATTTTTATTTCATTTTAATTATAGTTTCATTATTCAATTCTAATCCTATAGAACAGCTTGAACGGTAGGAAAATATATTCATGCCTTTCTAAAGCTAATAATGAGGTCAAGGATAGATCAATAGGCTGTAAATAAACTATAAAATAAAATTTAAAGCTAATAAAATGTTGACCTCAATATAACTGGGAAAAGTCGAGGAGAATGATGACAAAATATATTATTTTTTAAATTAATTCCACTAGGGCAAAGCCGCTAACAATAGCTTGTTTCAAAATAAAAATATTAGCCAAATAGTTTTGCGTGACTAGCATGTAATAAAGGATGGTTTATAGGTAAAAGGCATTCGAATTGAAATGTATAAATGCTGAATCATAATACCAACATAAATGGTAATAGATTTGTCTGTTTTATTACCGCCAAATATTCGACGTAACCGCTTTTTATGTGAAAGATTTCCATTTTTTACAATATCATTAAATGACTAGACATATCTATGAATAGCTGCATGTTTTATGAGAGATTAAACTTGCCTTCACTTGCCTTCCATGCAGAAGGGTCTGAGTTCAATTCCAGCCCACACATCTACTTTTTAAATTAGTGAGCTGATCAGAATTAGCATTTTACATGCGTTAACGGTGACGGGAAACATCTTGAAGAAGCCTTTTTTTATATTATAGGATGGCGAAACGAGCTAAAGGCCCATCTGATGTTAATTGGTTAACTTTGCCCATAAGAACTGCAATGCCACCCAGGCTGTTGCCTAAATGGTACCGCAAGTCGGTTCGCCAAACTGAGACATGAAGATGGAAAGTCTCATGTAATATCACCGACACCCGTACCCTTCAGACCGAAACACAGGAATGCAAGCATCACTATTTGGCAGAGAAGTAGGTACGGTGGTAGTACTTCCCCGGACGAGCTATTTCACAAAGGAGCTCTACTACTACTAGCCTGCTGCCCGCCTTGTATCCAGTAATGCACTATAACTGGATGGTCTATCCAGGTAAAGACCGGAATCCCTCCACGAGTGAGTAAACCAGAGGGATTCACAAGATTGTAAAAATACCAAATTGTACTACAAAAACCATCCTTAATCCCTCCATGAGTGACTTTTGTACCAGAGATATTCACAAGATTATAAAAGTATATCATCCTAGCCCTATATCACTCACTGCTGCGTATAGGCCTCCTTTCGTTTTTGCCAGCCACTTCAATCTTCTGCGGCTTTGATGATATCATCAACCCAAAGCGCTTTCGGACAGCTCGGGTTTCTCCGACTCTGTCACGTCCCACTGACACCATAAAACTACATTTTCTCGTGCCGCGTGTATAGCGTGCGTAGAATTGGGTTACGTGATTGATGTTTCCAAGCAAGCTACGGATCTAGCTATGACGTCATTGAGCACGTATTCGTGTGCAAAGTGGCCGTGCGCAGCAATGGAACATAAAGTCACCTTAGAGATGTGTCTACGCCTAGCGCTCTAAAAACAAAGAGTGGTTCATAGCAGTTGACATTACCGGCGACATTTTTCTTAGATATTTAAAATTAGTGATTATCTCGAAATAGTCATTTATTTATATAACGCGAGTATTGGGGTATACTCTAGCCAGTGCCTATACTCTGTCATAAAGCTAGCGTACAAAATGGATAACAAAAGGTAAACTTTAAATATTGATTCAATTCCACCTGAGTGGGGACACAATCAATCAAGACCTTTGCCATTCGAGTTCTCACACTGTTAGGTAGACTGCATACCAGATACACATTTGTTGTGCCACATTTGACCTAACGCTCTTATCGGTACATTTAAAAACGCTCATTGCTACATTAAAACAACACTAGCTAATGCTTGGAGCTTCGATCCCGTGTCTTGCGGTAAAAAAGAATCCTGTCTCTTAATCCAGAATATGGTATATCTGTGTGCCAAATTCCATCCAAATCCGTTCAGCAGTTTCAGCGTCATTGAAGGGCAAACAAACAAATAAAAGAAAACATAATTTCGCATTTATAATATTTATAAATTAGTAGGATAGTCTGACGAAAATATATATACAGTAGTACAGCCTAGTCGACTGCATGACAGTGGTAACACAGAAGTGTGTGTGAAAAGTAATTCGAAAACCGCCCTTACTGCTTACGAAATAAAGATGCTGCTAATTTCAAAGTGTTACCACCGACGTTCGGTCGACCGTACAAATTTTATATGATCCACCGATGTACACACGGCTACACATCAAGCTGTACAAAACCAGTAAAGGCTGACCTCGCGTTGTAAGGAAAACCTATACAATGCGAGGTCAGCTTATACTGGAAATGTACAGCTTGATGTGTAGCCGTGTGTACATACCTGCGCAGATGACACAATCCCCCAAGCGTCGGCGTCGCAGGGGACCACTGGTGGTCCGCAACGTTTTCGTACAAAATGTAAGTTGGAACCACCGCAAGCCATAAGCGATGGCGCCCATCCATTTTTTGACCCAAAAACTCGAGGGGTTAGATACGCGGGAAATTGGTTAACCAATCAGAAAACACCATCACTGTGCGCCAAAAGTATCAGCGGCTATCGCTAAAATACGGAAGTGAGTGAGCGAAATAATAAAAGACGTCACGACAATCAATTTTTACCCACGACGGAACGGAGAAGGTGTATGCGTTTAGGGTGAGAGATTGTTTGTTTGTCTGTTTGTGTGTGCAAACGAATGTTCCCATTTATCTCCAAAACGGTTTGTCCGATTTGAATACGGTTTTCTGTAAAGGGTTTTAACACCTTGCAATGCATAAGGTTGTTTTTTTTTTATGTTTCGGCTGTTTTCGTCAATTGTCTTTTCGTGTCTGCGCGAACAAAGATTTACGTCATTCCTTATTTTTATATCGTACTGTATCTATCTACATCTGCATGAAAACATTATTGTGACTACTCATGCTAAAGACACTAAAATTGAATTGAGCGAACATGTGACTAGGATATTGTGGTGACGTGTAGTATGTCTCTGGTCTGCAAGCATACCATGTCTATAACTCACCAACGGTCGCGAGACTTCAGCATAACAACAGATATCATCTATGTTTCTCATTAGCGAAATGTTGATTCAGCAGCTACATTTGAGAAATGTCGACATCATTAGTTATTACATGATGAAGATAATGTGGTATAGTTAAAAAGAAAAATGTGTAACGG
The DNA here is from genome assembly GCA_949699075.1 of Asteroscopus sphinx. Lineage (NCBI taxonomy): Eukaryota > Metazoa > Arthropoda > Insecta > Lepidoptera > Noctuidae > Asteroscopus > Asteroscopus sphinx. The sequence goes on along the minus strand of OX453025.1, from coordinate 8,396,425 downwards.
TGTGTGGCCAGCCTAAACGTACTGCCCACTAAAAGCCGTCGTTCATAATTTAAAACTATCCCCAACCAGCTAGTATCAAACTACAAAGGCCAATAAAACCTTTTTGATAGTAACAAGGGTTTGAAAGACCCGACCTCTGTGAAGTCTTTATTTATTCAGAACTTTTTTCCAATATTTTTCGTTTTCTTGTCACCAGCATCTGTTTGGATTAGTTCATGAAAAAGAAAACAACAGATTTTTTAGAGTTGGGTCTTCGGTTTTATTGGTATGGGTATACGTTCGGGTACGAGTGATAAGGATGATGAATTTGGGGTCCTTGTGGTGTCTGTTTGTATTATTTTTATATTGTAACCGAAATCTTGAGAGATAGAGGCTATTTCTGAAAGTGACTGGAACGTAAATGGGCCTAACTGGCATCATTCGGACCTGTAACCTTGGATGTATAACCATTTGATTTAGTTGCATAACTACGATGATACATCTATAATCTACCTACATCTATAATCTTAATATTCAAAGTGCATCAGAAATGCGTGGCCATATCTTAATAGCTCATTCCGGGGATGCTATCGATCAACTTTTATTATGGGGTCAACCCTGAAATCACGAAAAAAATATCAGCTGATGCATACATTTTGTCGAGCGACATTGATGATTTAGTAGGGAACAGCAATTTTTTTTTTGCGACTTCGGGGTTGGTCCCATAGTAAAAGTTGTTCTTTGCTATCCCCTGAATGAGCTCTTCAAAGATGACCACTCATTTCTGATACACGTTGTATAAAAACAAAGTCGGGTTAGTTACATAATTTATAACTGAAGAAAGGCTGGACCGATTTTAATTAAATATGGCATACAGATAGAACATAACCTGAATTAACATAATATAAGCTTTTATTCCAGGAAGAAGAACAGTTTTTATTATATGTAATACGAAGTCCATAGTACGAAACATATTTTACTACTTTACTGGTGCATCTACCTTATTCTTGTCTCTGCATTACCCTAAGGTTGTCTGGTAGAGAACGCCTATTGTGTTAAGACCGCCTTTGTTGTGCATAAAGAATAAAAATAAAAAAATACATTTCCCGAGGGATGCGCGATAAACGACATTCACGTGGGCGAAGTCGCGGGCATAGGCTAGTTATTAATATTTAAAGAAAAAATCTATTGGTTGCAACGATCAATGCTTTAAAGTAAAATAAATATTTACTTATGCACTTTAATTACAATCCACAACGGTGCTAAACAGATATAGGTACGTAGGATAGACAGAAAAGTACTACGATCCTTGTGTACATAGTACATATACATGGATGGAGATCAATTTTTTCAGCTCAGAAATTGATATATTCTGTTTAAAATTTACACTGTAGGTATACAAAGTACGTAGGTATGCACTTTGCTCACCCTATTTTCAAGGTAGTACCTTATCAGCCGGAAATTGTCCCCTGCGGTACATGTAGTAACCATAGGGCCCATAATGGTCGGTCCTGGCGGCAAATTGCCATAATTACCATGCTCGGTATCGAGGTGATAATCGTATGGCGGTATTAGCACGCAGGTGGATGGTGCACCACCCTGGTGTTATCCCTTAATCTCCATCCCCAACTTTTAATATCATTCGTTTACGATGAGAATGTTGGAGGAAATGAGAAAACGAAAGGAAGTATTAGCTATGTACGGTCACGATGCTTCCCGGTGATACATTTTGTCGACCAAGTCCCTTGAACGAATCCTGCTACTTTACACGTACCTACGGCTGCCGTCAAACACTGAGAAAGAAAAGAAAGAAAGAAAAAATATTTATTTGCTTCAAAAGTGACGCACAAAATTACCGAAAAATTCAAGAACACAGAACAAATACAGGTACAGAGCCAAGAAGTGTGGTAAGATATGCGTCACATCCGCGCAAAACGGCCACCGCTCAGCATATTGCTGTGCCTCATGCACGGAGCAAAGACACAGCGGTGGTTTTCAGCGACAGCCGGCGTCGACACAAATTCACAATGCAATAACGTAGATCAGTGAGGCGTGATGTTGGTGAATAACGATAAAAAATATTAAGTAAGTAAATAAGTAAGATTAAATACAATACGAGATAAAATGTGTAATATTTAATAAATACGCAAGATTAGAAATTCCATAGACCATAACACAAAACCACACAACATGGCAACATTGTAACAAGTCCTCAAACGTGAGCCGCTCGCGCAGCTGTCACGCGTTGGCTATGGATTGTATGTTTGTTTGTTTTTGTAGGTTTGTATGATTTGTTTCTTATGTCTGAGCGCAAGTGATTTTAGCCTTAACGGTGGTTCACCGGTAAGATTTCTGACTGTACATACAAGCATCATCTTCCTGCCCTGGTCCCAAATTACTTGGGGTCAGCGCAATGTCTTCTTCTTCCATTTTTGTCTATCAGCCGTCATCCCATTATTTACTCTCTTTCATCCATATCGTTCTTCACGTAATCCATCCATCTTTCTTTGGTCTCCCTCTCCCTCTCCATCCAGCTAGCTATGTACACACAAACACGCTCGACAATTTTATGCTGGCACCACATGAATAAATATACTACAGAAGCCAAACTACATAAACGCTTATTACACTACGCGGTATTCAGTGCGCGGTGTTAAGACTGTCTTAGAATCTTATTTCGACAGCTCGCTATTACACTAGACTAATTATCGCACGCTAACTCAATCTCAAGGCGTACGTCGGACGACGTTGACGCTTGCCATGGAACTTACGTTACGCGATATTTAAGCACCAAAAAATCTATAAATACTTATAAACTTCTAGAAGTACTCAGAGGCCTTCTAACCGAAGTTATTTATGAGGTCTTGAAGTTTTTTGCTATAAAAAAATAAGGGTGTATTATATATAAGGTCCTACGTTAATAATCCGAAATATTTTAAGACATACATTTATGAATGGTACAGAAGTCATCAATGTGTTAAAATCTTGATGGTTTTTCTGCTTTAAATAAGTAAGTCACAATATAAGTCAATCACGTTTAGAGGTTCATCATTTTCTATATTGCATACCATTGTTATAGCGAGCATACAGCACTACACACAATTATTATGACGTCTGTTCGCTGCGCTTGCCGCGCGCGGACGAGCGAGCGCGCTCGGTCGGACTTGATTCAGACTCGGCGAGACTAAGTGTTATTACACTACACTTTCTCAGTCTGCAAGTCTGTTAGTCAGACTGAATACCGCGTAGTGTAATAAGCGTTTCACGCATATCTCGTTGATGTATGCGTAATGTTCACCGACGGGTGACGTACCTTCACGCTTGGAGTGTCCCTGTGTGATTGAATCAGAAATGAAGAGATTTGCAGGAGAACGAAGGTAACCGACATAGTCCGAAGAATGGCCAAACTTAAGTGGCAGTGGGCGGAGTACATTGCTCGCAAAATGGATGGCCTATGGGGCTGTAAAGTTCTGGAGTGGCGACCGCGTACTGGAAGGCGCAGCGTGGGAAGGCCCCCAATAAGGTGGACCGACGCGACGACCTGGTGAAGGTCGCGGGAATCCGCTGGAAGTGGGAAGCGCAAGACCATTTTTATTGTCAACTATACAACATGTGCAAATACCCTGCTGTTCCTGTGAGGTACATCATCAGAATCGATATTCATACGTAAGGACACAAGTCATTTGGAAAAACTCTTCAATAAAAAAATTCAAATTTCATATTAAATTATTAATAAAAGTGATTATGACACATAACACATAACATCACGCCTGTATTTCCCCGAAGGGATAGGCAGAGGTGTAGTACACCCACATTTCGCCAGTTATGTTATAGTCCCATGTAATAGGGGCCGGGGGGGGGGTGATTATATCACTTTCAATTTACAATTAATATTGATTTAATATTTAATTTGATTATTTTTATTAACATACTCACTGAGTGAGTGAGTTTTAAGTGATATAATCACTTTAAATTTACAATTAATAAAACTTTTTAACAAAAAATTGAACCGACGAAAACAGAAACTGAAAAGCGAAAAATAACTAATTATGAGTCGGCGCCAAACGAACTTTTAACAAGCAAAGTGCGTGCAAGTTGCAAGTGGCCGAGCGGAGAACGCATTTTTGGAAAGTTATTGTTTATCCTTGAAAATTTCACGTTGTATTTGATGTGACGTTGTTTTTATTATTTATTTAAAGTAATTTAATGATCTTCGTTGATTGGTTGTTTGGCGCCGACTCATAATTAGTTATTTTTCGCTTTTCAGTTTCTGTTTTCGTCGGTTCAATTTTTTGTTGAAAGTTTTATTTTTCATTTTTTTGTGGTTAAAATCTAACTCCAGGTTCCCATTATGTCGTAGTGTCTAGAACTATATTTATGTGTGTCAAGTTTCAACAGAATCAGTTAACAGGTAAGAATTCAGTGGGTGAACAAACACTCATCCTCGGTTTTACTACCCTTAGGGGTGGATTTTGATTTTGAAATTTAAATGGGACCAACTTCGAGATATACCCTATCCAATAAAAAAAGAATCATCAAAATCGGACCACTCTGTAAAAAGTTATGCGTGGTCATACATAAAAAAAATAAAAAATATACGCGTCGAATTGAGAACCTCCTCCTTTTTTTCGTCGGTTAAAAATGATTTAATATTTAATTTGACTATTTTTACTGAAGTTTTTCCAAATGAGTTGTGTTAATTACGTATGAATATCGATACTGATAACGTACCTCATAGGAACAACAGGGTTTTTGTTAGGTACATACTGTATACTATACAATAGGCTCGCCCCCTATTATATGGGACTTATAACTGCCGAAATATGGGTGTACTATACACATCTGCCTACCCCTTCGGGGAATGCAGCCGTGATATTATGTTATTTTATACTATGCCCACGGCTTTCATCGCGTATAATTCTGCTTATCTTATATACTTTTTTTTACTTGTGCGTGTAAATCTTACTTTTAAGATAAATATACAGATGGGAGGGACCAGCTAAAAATCAGTGCTGTGCATCCTACATGCACAGCAAATACTGAGCTGGATCCCTTGCCACACATATTATGTTGTATACATGTTGTGTTCTCATTAATTTTTCCTGTTACCTTTGCATATATTATGTATATTTTGTGTATGTGTGGCAAAATAAATAGTTTAAATGGTTAAAATATGGAATTTGATGGTGGCCGTTTCTTCTCCATAGGACCCACAATTTGGAACCGTGTAATTAGAGCCTGACGTTTCATTTCAAAAATGCCTGTAATACGGTTTATTTGAAACAAAAAAAAATTGAATTTATTACATATCGCGGATCCCTCGGGAACTGTTCATTTTCTCGGGATAAAAAGTAAAGTAGTAGTATAATCCAGGCCAGCAGCCTTTATTATTAACCTGTGTGCCAAATTTAACCCTTAACCGTTCGTAATTGTTCGTTCCGTATACTTTCGCATTTATAATATTAGTAGGAGAGAACATTACAAATTGGAAAAATAACACAAAAGGTAACGATCAAATATATCATAGATGCACCATCACCGCTCAAAAAACGGCCCCATAAAAACTGTGCAATAATCAGTCACGTGCATAGTTTCGCTCTCACCCACTTCAAGACCGCGCTAGTAGCGGTGAGACGTGTCACGATGCTAAAATGTGTAGAAAAATATACAAAACTATACTCCTAATGTGCAAACAAAGGGCTAGGAGTGTCGTACTTGTCGTTGTCGTAAACATAATTACTAGTTCATTTTTATCGCGAAGACGTTTTTCGGGTTTGATTTTGTACAAGACCTTGCATCTATAGTATATTTGATCGGAGGCAAAAGGTAATAAATTACCATACTCATTGATATGTTGTAAAATTTTCTGCATTTGTCTTACTTAGCGTTAAACCTATAAGGCTATAAGCCTCTTTTTCGTACGACAGGAAAATGGCTACGCTGTTCAATTAGTTTAATAGAGTGGGAAAATTGTTGATAGATTGACTCGCGTTCCGAACCGTTGTGGAACATCAAAGGGGGTATAATAATATCTCTTTTGAAGTTTGTTCGGTTTTGTGTTTTGTCTTGTAATTTTGATAGTTTGCTGTCAATCGTTTGAGCCAGGTTTGGGCTAATTTTGTTTCTTTCTCTCTCACACTCACGTCTATGTTTTCGTTTGCGATAAAAGTTTTCTTGTTTGACTTCTTGACTTGACCATTACCACTGATCTGAAAATTAAAATAAAACGTTTCCCCACACTTGGATTTCTCTTTTAGTCGACCTCACGTGAATGATTAAGCTTGAATTAAGAAAACCACCCTTATACCTCACGAAATAAAGACGCTATCAGTGTGAAACTGTTGCCACTGACGTAAGGTCGACTGTGTCTACGCTTGGTACGGTAAACATCGTCTGTTCCCTACAATTTGTCGAGTTATGTGAACACAAATGTAGGTGACATCTGATTTTTTTTTCGTGATTTCAGGGTATATTAAAAGTTGTACATACTAATGAGTACCATGACCCCTTAAGAGGTTTTCAGTTATTTCAACAACACGTTGTATACACCACGCAATGAATATTGATGAAATGTCAAAATTAAAGATATTGGTGTCGATTCTCTTGTTCACGAACTAAACTTATTTTAAATTATCGCCCTCTTTTACTAATAGCAAAGACAAGAAAGGGATGGCAACAATTTTAGAGCGGTCATATTAGTCTGATTTGAAATTTCCATACATGTTTAGTCGTGATCTCGGAACGTGCCCACTAAAATACAAAGAAATGTAACACGTAAACTAATTTGACAGTTCTAAAATTGTTGCCATCCCTTTCTTGTATCTACTATTAGTAAAAGAGAGCGATAGTTTAAAATAAGTTAAGTTCGTGAACAAGAGAATCGACAACATTTTCAACAATTACCTTAACCATTCACCTCTACGCTACTTTGTAGATTTTGTGGATACTCTACTGTTTTTTCTTTTTAAGTTATACAATGGCGAAACAAGCTAAAGACCAACCACCAGCCAACCACCTAGGTTGTTGCCCTCACACTCTATAAAACTCTATAAAGTAAACATTCCGATCAGGATATAGAAAATTTTAACACCAAACATTCTTATTTACGACAAACATGTTTCATATTTATGTGTACCCCAAAAAAGCTGAAAAGCTGTTGCTTGCTACACAACTCTTACATAAATCAAAAGAAAAACTAAAAGAAAAAACTACTTACTTAGTGTAGCGTGCGATTCTCAGTGCGTGTTTACCTTCCGATGAACAGGACATACATATTTATTGTATCTTATCTTTTATATCGATTTATCTCAAACCTCGTCTTTTTCAGGAGCTCTGATTTTAGGCACACAAGATAGTTTACTCTTTTTTTTTGAGGAGTTTCTCAATTCATATAACGTTATTTTTTGTTTACGCAATTTGAGAAACTAGTTTGTAGTGTTGCCTATCAATCGATAGACTATCGAGTGTCTATCGATAGTATCGAATAAAAAAATTAATTAACAAAAACAAAAAACCCGACTGCGTGTAAAAATAACAGAAAAGATATAAACAAGACTTATCAACACGCAGGCGGAGGCTACGTATGTTTTTGGTCATGAATTACATAATAGTTCATAGGTAGCCTCCGCCTGCGTGTTGATAAGTCTTGTTTATATCTTTTCTGTTATTTTTACACGCAGTCGGGTTTTTTGTTTTTGTTAATTATTATTTTTATTTTTTTAGTTTTGTCATGTTTTATTTATCATACTATTAAGGTTTTTTTTGAAAAGTCAAATTAATTTTTAACGTTGAATATTTTGTTGTTTTTTAGCATTTCTCATTCCAAATTACATTTAAACATATAAGTTGTATATATTTTCGTAAACCATTTATAAAACCCTTTATTTTGATACCCCACTCGATAGGTTTTGAGCAAAAAAAAAATTTGAAGTCACATAAAATGGCTCCAAAAAGCGGCCATTTTGATTTTTACAATTTTGATATACCCAGTGTCACTCTCACAATTAAGACGAATCCAACGACACCTCTCAAGCTAAGATCCATCAAATCGTTTAGGCTACTGAGCGTGCCAAAGAAATATACATACATACATACATACACTCGAAAAACATAACCCTCCTTCTGGCGCAGTCGGGTAAAAACCCCCAATCATTTATAGTATAGATAGGCCTATCGATAGTATCGATTGTTCGAAATCATGCAATACTATCGATATTATCGATATCTGATCGATAGTACCGATACTATCGATAGTAATGTATGATTTCGAACAATCGATACTATCGATAGTATGACTGATTTCAGGGGGGACTATCGAAAGATCGATAGTCAATTTTTATGCAACACTACTAGTTTGTTCAGAATCACCAGGAGAATCGATTAGGATATTTTTTATAATAGGTTACATTTTAAACAAACTAAAAATTTGATACTCAATTTGATTGTTATTAAACAGGGATTACCGATGTCGGGTTTAGAACTAAAAACATAATTATACTGCTACGGGTCTATAGTTTTCGCTAGTGACAAGAAAACCGCTTAGAACCTTGTAATAATAGAGGATTGCAATATAATTAATTGATACACAGATTTGTTAAATGTCGCTGTTAATAATTCATTCTTTATAAGCCCTGCTAGATTTCGAAGTAGTATGAAGACATTAATATACGTAATAATTTCATACATGAAATTAAACCAGGTTTTATTCAGTTACAACTTGGAATTTTCCCGGGCCTGAAGCCTCTTGTATGAGGCTTCAGGCCCGGGAAAATTAATCAGTTTTTTTTTTTTATTCTTAATGGGCTTGCGTTTGACCGCCACCTCACCTGATGATAAGCGATGGTGAGGTCGACGATGGTTCACGCTTGCCCAGCAAATACCTATACACGCGAGCCACGAAGACCACCAGATTATACTTTTCGGGAAATACTGACGCCGGCAAGGAATTCCACTCTTTGGCGGTACGCATGATAAAGTTTCCTGTAAGTACAGAGAATATTTAATATTATACTTAAATATTATTTTCCTTATCTCTCTCTTTAATTATATTTTCCTACCAACTACAATTCACTATTCAACGAACTAGCAAAAACTGAGCCATCCAAAATAACATTACAACTATTACAAGTAACATCCTAACAACATTAAAGTACCCAATCCGCTCGTAATTGATAAGATCGAAAACTGCGAACTTTGCGAAACTTCTGTAACGATATGTCGAGAAAAAAACAATTTTCTTTCGCGAAATCGATTAAAATCACCTCCTCGATCCTTCGAACTAAGTTCATCAAAACTTTTTTATGTATTCGCGAAGTAACTGAAGAGAAGTTGTGACTCGATTTCTTTTGGTAATAAATTCGATAATGATGTTATTTTGAGAAGTTTTTGTGAGCTCCTTCAGGATTGTGTTGTTTACTTGTCTCCCTAAATTATATTATTCTATCTGCCTATATTTCTATCGTCATCATCATCATTTCAGCCAAAAGACGTCCACTGCTAGACATAGGCCTCCCCCAAGCATCACCACAACGACCGGTCCATATTTCTATACCGTTACTTAAAAGCCTTATTTAGTTGTTATTAACCTTACATTAAAAATTTATGTAAAACACAGAAAAAAACTGTGATTAAGGTAAACCCTTCTTTTTTTGATAATTACTACAAGATCTTTGCTGAAAATAATAAAATACGTGTTTTTTCTTGCAGTATAGTACAGTACAACAATATCGAGATATAGTATCACAAAGTTTATGTTTGACTTAATAAAATACGTGTTTTTCCTTTTACTATCTCAGAACTATAACATAACATAAACTCACGCCTGTATTTCCCCGAAGGTTTTCGCGATTTAGTCTACCTGCGACCACGAAATGCTGCAAAGCTTTCGAAACGTCAGGAAAATCAATTTAAATAGTATACGTGATTTAATCCGGTTAAACTTTATTTTATTATAACCACATAGAAATTGATATTTTTTTCCGGGAAAATTATTTTATAGCGAAATTTTTGTGGTACCTACCTATTTTTTTTTAAAATGATTTCTTTGAATATTACCTAATTCCCATAGGTACAAAAATTGGATGGTGATTAAAAAGTCACTATATTGCTACAATACTGTATAGTACAAAAGCAAAATGACTAACCAATTACTCACACATTCTATAATTAATCATATTTTCTACAATTAAACAAAAACTCCTACAAATAATAAACTAAGGATCACAAACAACTTTCACCTCAAAAAGGCCACTTACTTTAGGGAGTAATTATACTAAAGTAAATTAGAAGAATCTAAAAGAGCTTTAAGTGCAAGTCATTCTTAGCCTTGCCTTTTCACGCCTCCATTCCGCCTTGGACCCGACTCGGTCCCGCCTCGTTAGTGAATTTTATGTGCCTTTCAAAAGGTTTTTTAGTCTACAATGTTTTTAATTCGTCACTTCTTTTAGATTCGCCTTTGAGTTCAGTATATTTAGTTTTGTATCAAAAGCTTCTTTTGAGCCGTAATTATGAAGTTATTTGACGTAAGTTTATGAGTAAAAATAATACTAAGTACACTGCTTATCACCTTGAGTAAGTGAAAAAATTTGAATATAGAAATAATGTTTATAATTTCAATTTTTTTATTATTATAGAAAATGCATGTATAAAGCCACGGACGACAAAAAAAGGTCTCTACGCCACATAAAATGAAAGTGAAGCACCCTAAGTAAGCCGACTCGGCTTGTTTGTATATATATACCTCACACGCACACGTCATAGTGCGCTGATTGACTGCCATTATGCTGCGTTTCGTTTCTCAAATTACGCACACATAGTTCGGTAGGGTGCTTCACTTTCGTTATAAGCGGTGCGGAGTCCTTCTTTTTTTTAGGTAAGCATATTCTCTAAGCAATGAGCTATTGCCTCAACTCAGAATGAAAATGTTTTAGGCGTTAGGCCACCACTGGTGTGAATTGGCAGCTTTTTTATGGTTTATTATAGGATGGCGAAACGAGCTAAAGACCCACCTAATGTTAAGAAGTTACCTTTGCCCATAACAACTACAATACCACCTAAGCTACTGCCTTAATAGTACTGCAAGTCGGGTTCGTCAAACTAAGACATGAAGATGGAAAGTCTCATGTGATTGTAATTTCACCGGCACCCGTACCCTTCCCACTGGAACACAGTAATGCATTACTGTTTGGTGGCAGAAATTGTTACGGTGGTACTTCCCCGGATGAGCTCCTTCACAAAGAAGCCTTTAAGATTTGTCCGTAAATACACTTACAATAAGATAGATAGAGCACAGAATATCTAATAGTACTATTGTCCGCACACCATAAAAATAAAAATAAAGTTATAAAAAACATGAGCACAGTACTAACAATTGGCGGTCTTATCGCTTAAAGCAATTTCTTCCAGACAACCATTAGACAGCGACATATAGAAATTAAACAGCAGAGCTTTATCAAACAGTCGATATATCATAACATTATTTATTTTCTAGGTAACTGCCTAGTGATAGCGGCAGTGCTGTGCTCCTCAAAACTGCGCAGTGTCACCAACCTGTTCATCGTGTCGCTGGCGGTAGCTGACCTGTTGGTCGGCCTCGCCGTGCTGCCTTTCTCCGCCACTAGAGAAGTTTTTGAAGTAAGTCTCCTAGCTAAGCATTTTGTACTAACGAGAAGTCCCTTACTTAGAGCCGACACACGATAAAAGTGGTTGCGGTAAAAACGTGACGTCCATGTAACACTAAAATTGGTATCATATGGACAACCATACCGACCATCCGACACACCTAACGGCACGAAACCTATCAGAATTTGACGTCATGGAAAGTTAGTGGGCTAACGCAACGTTTGGTTTGGGCGTGCAAACCATAAACCACACTGCAAACTTGCCTGGCTTTGGCTTACCCCGACATTTGTAGTGCCAATTGAACAGACTGAGAACGGGACACGAAAGATGTAACTACCTCAAATACAAGTAGCGGAGCAACTCCAGCCTCTGTGAGTGTGGTGAAGAAGACCAGACTGTGGACCATAGAATCCAACGATGTCTTTGTTGTCGTACCCTGGCTCTCCAGAGGATCTTTTCACCCTTACACTTGATGTCACCATCTGAGCGTTCGTCCATCGTAGCACCAGTAGCGTGAGGTGACTATTCTTAAAGGCCCCATAGACTATCAGTTTGCCTGCAGTCTTTTGTCTGATGATTTGATTGATTGATTGATCAGGCAGCCTGCCGGCTAAAGTCTACATAGCTCACTCACTACGAGCGATTATTACCTGCAGGCAATGGTCGCACACTGACTTTAAACTGACAATCGCCACACACATACACTTCTTAGACGACAGGCGATTGGCAGCTTATATCGGTTCTCGTCCACACACTGACAGTTTTTAGCCGACAGTCCCCGATTAGACAGTTTACCTGCAAATGTGTGTATGACTTGGTTTTGAGGTCAGGGACAGTCTGGCTGAGACCTGTTAGCTCGCAGACTAACAGGCCAGTATCTAAATGCCACAAACTCACAGTTTGCAACAATCTGCAGTCTCAGATCTTCAGATAAACTGTCAGTCTGTGATCTATCACTCAACAGACAGGCTAATATCTGCCGGCGGACTGTTAGTCTGTGGGGGCTTTTAGGATCGTAAACCTTGCTGGACGAACCGTCTGAATATATCTGCCATGGATCGTAATTATCGTATAGCTCCTTTATTTTTATGAAGAAGACATTACTGAAGAATAATAAACAGAAGATTGGTAAGAGGGCAATGGAGAGGGCTATGCTCGGAGTGTCCCTGCGTGATCCAATCAGAAATGAGGAGATTCGCAGGAGAACGAAAGTAACCGACATTGGGCGGGGCACATTGCTCGCAGAACGGATGGCCGATGGGGCAGTAAAGTTCTGGAGTGGTGACCGCGTACTGGAAGGCGCAGCGTGGGTAGACTCCCCACAAGGTGGGCCGACGACCTGCTGAAGGTCGCGGGAAACCGCTGGAGGCGGAAAGCACAGGACCGGTCGTTGTAGTGATACTTGGGGGAGGTCTATGTCTAGCAGTGGACGTTTTTCAGCTGAAATGATGATGATGACCCCATAAAGCGGGGCGTTCCTAATGTGGTACACCCACATTTCGTCAGTTATGTTATGTTATAAGTCCCATGTAATTGAGTACAATCCTGCTACTAAGCCCAGGCTGCTACTAAGAATTTCCTAATCTAAAAACACAATAACACAGCCTGACTCGAAGTGGAACTGAAGTCCAAGGACCCCACACTTAGCAGTCGCACTTGCGACTACTAGACAAATGAGGTAGTCACATTAACTATGTAATAAGTGACAGATTTGGATATCAACCACCCCAAGTACCCACCCACCCCTCATGGCATGATGAAAAAAGTTAAATGAACTCTAGAGTAGTCTATAAAAGTAGTTTTATTACTGTAACGAATCATTCTGTCTCTCGTCGGTAGTAAATTTATTATGCCTCGTCATAAAATGTATAGAACTCTTGAAGGTTTAAGAATAGGAAATACCTTTACGTTAAAGGCGGCTTAGGGTACCTATTATTTTCAAAACTGTTTAAGATTCTCTCTTACAGTGACTTTTTAGAATTACCAAATTCACAAGTAATATTATCTCAGTCCCAGGCTAGGCATGGGCATAGAATATATACTAACGACAAGAAGCGACACTTAAGCATGTATTGTGTGCTCGTAAAATTGCTCGCGGCTATTTGTGCGGGTCGTGGAGAGCGCGGGGGCCGTGCGCGGTGCGCGGCGTGTGGAACGGGCAGTCACTCGGCTGCCTCAGCCAAGGGCCTCTTCACTAGCTAGTTTCATAGTTTGTCACGTCGTGGCCTCGATGAGGGTAGCTCAGGTAGGAGACTCGGAGGGTCGAAGGTTCGGAGGCTTGACACACGGTGACACACGGAACGAGGAGGAGAACAGGAACTAGTGGTACAGGAACTACAGGAACTAGTGGTACAGGAACGACAGGAACAGAACTCAGAGGTATGGAACTCCTCTGAGGTATGGAGGGCACAGAGGGTCAGTAGTACGGAGGGTCGAAGGAGTGGTGGGTAAACTCCGACTATAAGACGATTGAGCTGCTGCAATACCAATGCAGCGAGCTCTGGCTGGATTCAGGATTCAGGTAGGTAGGTAGGTAATTATGTATGTCAGCACAAACAATAAAAACACAAGCAGGAACGCTTTTGTTACACTGTATCTCACTTAACTGGTAAATTGATACATTGACTGTTTGTTAATAATAGTACATTACTGTCGAGGCCTGAAATGAAGCAATTTACGGCCGAGTAATATTGAAAGTACGAGGTGAAGCCGAGTACCTCCCAAGTGATTTTGAAAGGACGAGGCGCAAGCCGAGTTCTTTTTAACTAAACGAGGCCGTTAATTGCTATTTCGGCCGAGACTTGTATAGTACTTTTCTCTCATTTGCGAGGAAACACAACACAAATTAATTCAACAGTATCTCATTTTCATTCACGCCAATTCGCCCGCGCGCGGTTCTTGTTCTATTTTCAAAGTTTTGAAAAAAAAATGCGTATTCAGCCTGTATAATGATAAATATTTTGTACCTAAAAACACCTAATTTATATAAGTGTGTACTTAAAAACCTCGGTAGCATAATTTAAAAAATAAAAAGTGTCCAGCAATTTCTATTATTGTCCTGTTGGATATTACCGGCCTGTTATTTCGTTGCGTACGGAAAAGAGCCGATTGTTGTATTCTTTTTTTTGAATAATGTACCAATTTCCGAGCGAGTGGCAGAAAAATAATATAATGATTATAAGACACAGTAACAGACACATGAGTGTCTTTCAGCGTACAATATAGAACTGAGCTAAAACAGTAGAAAATTAGCCATTTTTGAAAATAATTTTGAATTTGGTTTCATGAAAGTATAATAAAGTGGCCAGAAAAAAACAAATAGGGTGAGCAGCATAACGAGTTGGATCTCGTTACAAGTTAAATACACAGAGTACTTGCAGTACTTACATTTGGTTTAATTGTTTGACTCGGTGGAGTCGGTGGAGTACTTAGTACGTCACACTATTTGACTAATTTAATAAATAGAATAGCATCATCACGCCTGTATTCCCCGAAGGGGTCAGCAGAGGTATATAGTACACCCCACAGAATATTTCTGTGACATTAATAAATTCATAAATATTTTTTGGGCTTTTTTACACGGCACCATCAAGTCCCAAACTAAGTAGAGCTTGTGCTCTAGTACCCATAGACAATGGATATAATACTTATATACTTTTTTTTGTAAATACATACTTATAATACATACGAAACACCCAGACCAAAACAAACACTTATGTTCATCACATGAATATTTATGTCCTGTGGGAATCGAACCCACGACCTCGTGATCAGCAGTCCGACACTCGAACCACCAGACCACAGACGTCGTCAATTCGACATTTCGCCAGTTATGTTATAAAGTCCCATGTAGGGGGCGAGCCTATTGCCATTAACCGGGCACAAATCAAAGTAATTTAAATAACCAGCATAATTATGCTTGACAGTCATATAATATGTGTATATTATAATGTGTATAGGTTATCTTACACAAATTGTTAAGCTACTTGACGCTCATTGCACCTATTTACTAATTTTAAAAAAAGACGCGTGGCACTCGGAGACTGCCGCGGTAAAGCTATTGTATGCAATAGCTTTACCGCGTACATTTTTTATGTAAATACAAAGAGGAGGTGCCCTAACGCCGAAACTCTAAGCAGGCATGAGTCACCAGATTGCGGGGCGAAGAGGGGGATTACGCATGCGCAGTAACGCCGATACAACCAATGCCACCTAGAGGCGATTTGCATAACTAAAGAGACAAGCGTGATATTTCAAAAAGTCATTAAAAGTTCTGCTATTCATCGATAGATGGCAAAACTAAAAAGTATCACCGCTGTGCCGGTCGGAGTGGGGGAGTGTTGGGTTATTTTCGTTACAGAATTTCTGGATTCGGTCTCCACGCTCAAGGCCCGCAATAGAAGCTATGCAATAGCTTAAGCGCAGTAACGCCGATACAACCAATGCCACCTAGAGGCGATTTGCAGAACTAAAGAGACAAGCGTGATATTTCAAAAAGTCATTAAAAGTTCTGCTATTCATCGATAGATGGCAAAACTAAAAAGAATCACCGCTGTGCCGGTCGGAGTGGGGGGTGTTAGGTTATTTTCGATACGGAATTTCTGGATTCGGTCTCCACGCTCCAGGCCCGCGATAGAAGCTATGCAATAGCTTAAAAATCGGGCCTACCTATTCCATCGATTTTTAATATTAGAGAACATGAAATCTGGGCATAAGCTGACGAATAATATTTTTGTACATTGAAATTACAAACATATTCGTAAATTGTAAAACAAAATATATGCCATAAACTTCATTGTTTATTAAGATAAATTTTCTTTCAAGAGTAGAACATGAACGTCCGTCGTGACCCAAATGCAACAAGCAGTTTAAGAAATCTCTTTCGGTACAAATTATTATGACCTAACTTTTTAAGTACGGTACCCGCACATTCATGTGCTCCTAGTACTTCCCTACTTCACTCATGCACGGGGACTTCATATAAAATAACAAATGAACGCCGTAAGCCCCATGAAATATCACAAGGTACTATCATTTTCAGTAATTAGACGCTTTAAGAGCCCTGCAGTGGCAGATGCTACCAACATAAAGGGTTGACAGAATCCGAAAACGAATCTAAACTTTAATACCCAATTATAAGGTCTTTATTCAAACGGCATGCTAGTATAAATCATTTTAACTGACTTTAAACTTTGTTCGCAAAGATATAGGCGCTCGTTTGCCGTGTAATGGAACTTAATTCTTTTAACTTGGTATGGGAATTTAAAATTTATGATTGAAGAAATAAGATTCAGTTTACTTTGAATTATTATTATTATTTATCTATCTAGGCTGTGTTTTCAATGACGTTATTAGAGCGAGGCGGTGAACGGCTATTTCTAGGCTTTTGCATTTATTGAAGCTTGGAGAAGGTAAATATTTTTAAAGTTGCCAGTTTGTCATTAGTCGTATCTCTATGGTTTTACTAAAATAGAAAAGGCTAGGTATACAATATGCTGCTTTATTGCTATTGTGATGAAAAGTTGATCGTTTTCCTGTCCTTTATTAGCATATCAGGACCCTGAAATTAAGGTTAAAATTACACTAATAATTTCATAGGTTTTCACGATCACTAAACATTATAATAAAACAATTTTAACCGGATTACATCGCGTATATTATTTAAATTGGTTTTCCTGACGTTTCAAAAGCTTTGCACAATCACATTGTGAGTGATTACTGCGTGCATCGAAACGATTTTAATTAATAAAAAATTGTACGGTACATGAAAATATTTTTTTTGAAATATCTGTAAAGACGCTTGTCATCTTAGTCTTCCTGCAACCACGAACGCTGCAAAGCTTTTAAAACGTCAGGAAAACCTATTTCAATAATATACGCGATGTGATCCGGTTAAACTTTTTTTATTATAAAATTACACTATTTGAATGATAATGAACCTAGGTATGAGGTAATAGATAGCTTACTTAAGATAGCTTACTTAAGATAGCTTACTTAAGATAGCTTACTTAAGATAGCATACTTAAAATAGCTTACTTAAGATAGCTTACTTAAGATAGCTTACTTAAGATAGCTTGCTTAAGATTCTTCCGTCTGTATATCACTGAAGGGATGCCAACTCAAAATCAGCGCTGGGTGTACCATGCTCAGCACATGCTGAGTTTGTGACCCTCTTGGCATGGGCATGCCTGACAGCAAATTCAAGTTTATTTGTGGTGTCACTGTTCTGTACAATAATAGTTTTTTAAATTATTTCTATCTTTCTATTATTATATTTTCAAAATAATAACCGACAATCATTTGTATGATTTCTCACACAATTATTAACCTAAGTGGATTGATGTCAATGCCATATGAACGCTGGATCTCATAAAAGCAAGCGCTTAGCGACTGCTATCGTGGAGCTATCGAAGTCTCGAATTCAGTTGTTCCATTCCCACGTGAATTAAATTGTTAAAGCCATCACAGACTGCAATAGGACTAATAGGCTCTGTAGCGACACATATTGCGCTACATGCGAACTATCATTTACGAATTGTATGACGTCAGATCACGCTATCAATGTTTGAAGGCCCGAACAAACCAAAAGCTTTTCGAGTAATTTCATGACGCGCCGATCAAGTTGAATGAATGAATGAATGATTTATATTTCGCCACAATATTAGTTATTGCATTAGTTTTACATGTTATCAGAGTAAGTCATAAAAGTTAAAAATACCGTGGGAGACTGGTGCCTAAACTAAGCTCTAGACCTGTATTTCAGGACACCAGGTCTCCGGGTTGCAGTGACGTTACAGTTAAGTACAATTTTTAGTGCTAAATGGTATTCTTGTTTTCTTTGAACTGCGCGTAAGCTGTGCGTCAGCTGCTCAACAGCGAAACTTACCTACGTTGTGGCCATATGAGAGGATAACAATTTTATTACTCACTAAATAACCGAATAGATAATTATGTTCCTCTGTGTGTAGGAGGAACATAATATCTCGTTCCTCCACAGTATATAGTTAATTATTACACACTAATATTATGAATCGTAGAGTGTATCTGTCTGTCTGTTTGTTTATTATCTTTTCAGGCTAAATTGTGGAATTGATATTGCTAAAATTTGGCAGCCTTTCGCCCATTTCGATAAGCTTTAACATGAAAAAATAAGGGATATAGCTGGAGAAACCCAAAGAAAGACAGGATACGTTTTAGTTTTTTTTACTTAGACAGAATTTCTTTACATATTAACTGTCAAAGTGTGTATGTGTGTTTGTAGCATGTGTTATATTTCCATGTGGTGCCGCACGTGTTCCGTGTGATGTCGGACGTAATTGCCCTGGCCTATATCTTCTTATGGGTGTCGTAAAATGTGACTAAGGGATTCACCAGAGGGTGGGCAGCAGAGTTCTCTGAGTATTTAACCTACCAACTGCGATCGCCAACCCGCCTGCCAAACATGGCGATTTATTTATTTATTTTTGTAATAAAGGATGGCGAAACGAGCTAAAGGCCCACCTGATGTTTAGCGGATACCTTTTGCCCATAACAACTGCAATACCACCTAGGCTGTTGCCTAAATGGTACCGCAAGTCGGTTCGCCAAACTGAAATATTGATTGTAATTTCACCTACACCCGTACCCTTCAGACCGAAACACAGATTATTATATAATTTAATATTTTTCGAAAACTTACAGTTAGAAAGAAAGAAAGAAGAAAGAAAAATATTTATTTGACACAACTGAGACACATACAATTGAAATATACATGAACAAGAAATAGATATAGTGAAGAAGTAACAAAGCGAGGAAAAAAGTCATTGACAGTCATGCGCCATGTGTGTCTCAAAATTGTGACAAATGATCAGCTCAGCATATTGCCAGGTTATTAAACCTGACGCTGGTATTCTGCTGGATCCCTGTTGTGACGTAGGATGTTGAGAAAACTACACATTAGTAATAGTTAGTGAGTGTGTGTGTGTATTAAGAGTGTGATTATGAATAGAAATATATATATACTAAGTATACGATAAATATATGTGAGTGACTAAAATATAATTAGATAATTTGTAAACAACGTTATGTGATACCTACTCGATAAAATACTGCCAAATAACAAAGCAATAATAGATTAAAGACATAAATAAATAATTTATCTCTGGTTCCGCAGCAGGGCATAGCGGCTAGTCATCAACGCGATATCAGGTGTTTCTTAAATGATGGACGCGTTAGTAATTGCATTACCTAGTTTTTTTTTGTGCGTCAATGAGATATTGCCGTAGTTTGATTCTGAACATTCTCAAGGTTTGAAGGTTCCTTAGTGGCGGCGGTATGTTGTTCCAACATTTCGATGCCGCGTAGCGAAAACTACCCCTGAAAGCTGCAGTTTTATGATGTTCTATAATTAGTTGGACTGAGCACAGCCTGCGTGCGCATTCTCTTCTACTCGCGGCCCAACTCAATTTGCTGTAGAGGTAAGCTGGTTTCTGCAGTTTTATCACCCCAAAAATAAGGCACGCCAAATGCAACTTGCGTCGCGATTTCATCTTTAGGATGGAGTGAGAATTTTAAAAAGGTGTAACGTGGCTCCTTGGTGGGATCGAGAAACAAAAACGAGCGCAGGCATTTTGTACCCACTGAATCAGCCGGTCTGTTCTTGCCAGCAATCGAAGACCACAAACTGTGTCGGCATAATTTAACTTGGACAGCACCAACGACTCGACCAGCTGTACACGTAACGCTTCTGACAGATACGGTCTCATTTTATATAAAATCATAAGTCTGTAGAAACAATTACGCACTGACTCCGCCACATGTGCTTCGTATCTCAGCTCAGTGTCCATGTTCAGACCAAGATTGCGTGCCTCATTCACTCGACCGACTGACTCTCCCATCAATGTTACATTAAGAGTCGCCGGCAATGCACCGATTTGGTTCTTGGTTCCAAACACCATGTACTTGGTTTTAGTGGGGTTAAGCACCAAGCCATTTTTCTCTGCCCAAGATACTATCCTTTCGAGATCGTCGTTTAGATCCTTCACCACACTGGTGTAGTCACTTGGTTCGAATGAGACATAAACCTGCACATCATCAGCATAAATATGGTACTTGCAACGTTTTAGACAGTGTGTAATGTCAGCGCAGTATAAAATGAAAAGGATTGGGCCCAGTATTGAACCTTGAGGTACTCCTCTATTTACGGAAGTAAGTGGCGAGACGAGAGTAGATCCATCGCTCAAACGTATTTCCACGAATTGCATACGGTTGCTCAAATAACTATGGAACCAGTGTAGCGCTCTGTGATCAAAACCATAGTAGTTTAGCTTTGACATAAGCAGATCAATGTTTATGCAATCAAATGCCCGCGAGAAATCAAGCAGAACGAGAATTGTACTCAGTGCCTTATCCTGGGCAGATAAAATGTTATCTGTCATATCCAAAAGAGCCGTACAAGTACCGCGAAGCTTACGGAAGCCCGATTGCAGCTCAGGCAGCATCTGATTTACCTCTAAGTATTGTGACAGCTGATAGCATACTGCTTTTTCGGCGATTTTGGATAGACAAGGCAGAAGACTTATAGGTCGAAGGTCCTTAAATTCAACTGGATTGTTTTTTTTGGGTAGTGGCCTAATTTTTCCAACCTTCCAGATGTTAGGGAACGTAGCCGTGTCAATCGAGCGGTTAACGATTTCTGTAATAACTTTAAGAGTATGTGGGAACGTCAATGTAAGCATATTCAGTGTTATTTTGTCACAACCTTCTGCATTTGATTTAAGCTGGCCGAAATACCGAGAAATCTGATCAGTACTTACCGGATGTATTGTAAAACTAGCATCGCTAAACCGGTGAAATTCAAAAAATGTGAGTTGCGATAAACTACATTTGGGGTTGCCAGGAACTTTCAGAAAGTGTCCATTTATTTGATTTGGGTCTTTAAAATGTGTAGGAAGGTCACTGTTTTGTTTAGTTGGTAATAAGGTAGATTTTAGATTTTTCCATAATGTTTTAGGATCACCGATTTTATTATTTATGTTATATTTAAAGTAAGCAACTTTTTCGTTGAAAAGGGAACTTGTTACGAGAGTTTTAAGTTGTTTATAATTAATTTTTTTTTTGTTCTGATTTCATTTTACGATAAGTGGCCAATGCAGTATTCCGCAGATGCATCATAACCTTTATAGTATCAGTAATCCATGGATACGAAGGTTCCTTGATTACACATGTTTTGATCGGAGCGTGTGCATCATACAGAGTTAAAATATTTCTATTCAATTCGCCAACCATGTCGTTTATGTCAGACAGCCCACATATGCTTTCCCAATAAAAACAAGACAGGTCGCTATGTAAACTATCTCTGTTTATATCCTTTATGGGTCGGTATGTGACCATGTGCGGCTTATATTTGCTACGCTTTATATTTAATTCACAAATAATTAGTGAGTGACCATTAATGGAGCCAAATGTTTCAACCGATATTCCTCTGGGGCTAAGGTCAGTGCACACTAGGTCAATCAATGTCTCGCTATGATCCGTGAAATGCGTGGGAGAGTTTACAAATTGCTTTAGACTAAGACTGTTTAGGAACTCACATCATCATCATTATCATCATTTCAGCCGAAAGACGTCCACTGCTGGACATAGGCCTCCCCCAAGCATCGCCACAACGACCGGTCCTGTGCCTTCCGCATCCAGCGGATTCCCGCGACCTTCACCAGGTCGTCGGTCCACCTTGTGGGGGGCCTACCCACGCTGCGCCTTCCAGTACGCGGTCGTCACTTCAGAACTTTACTGCCCCATCGGCCATCCGTTCTGCGAGCAATGTGCCCCGCCCACTGCCACTTAAGTTTGGCAACTCTTCGGGCTATGTTGGTTACTTTCGTTCTCCTGCGAATCTCCTCATTTCTGATTCGATCACGCAGGGACACTCCGAGCAACTCACATAGTTTCTTGGTTTTGCCGTCATTGGTGTTTAAGAGATTTACATTAAAATCGCCTAACAGTATATAGTGGTCGCACTTAGCTAGGGAATTTATGGAGTCTGTTATAGCGTCAAGGAAATATATCAAGGTTGGATCTTGGGGGGCGATACGCTGTGCCAATTGCAACCTTTTTTCCGTTTATGGTTACTGTCATCCACATTTGTTCAACGTTCTCGTGCTTAGGGTCAACGGGCAAAGAACACGTACGAGCGGTCAAGCCGCGTTTGAGATAGAAACCCACACCACCCCCCTGTCCTTCACGCACACTTAGCGGTCGTGGGGTGTGACGCAGGCGGTAGCCCGGCACATTGGGCGCTCGACCATCCTCATCCAGTCGCAACCAGGTTTCATTGACTGCTATCGCATCAAAAGAATGTCTCTCCAGGGCTGTTAAAAATTCGTCGTGGGCAGTACCAAGAGAACCTACGTTTATTAAACCAACTTTAAAATACTTGTCATTCATTTTTAATGCAGTTAATTATAGCCAAGATATTTTTTTTTCCGCTATCGTTATATAAGGCCATGGTCACATTAGATATAACACAATAAATCAGTAGAAATAGTAAATAATTTTTGTAAATAGTATTTGTAAATATTAATTTTAAATAAGTAATTTTATATAATAATTTTAAATATTTATAGTAATGATAATTACATAATGTGTTATTATAAATATAAGGCATTTTGTTTGATATGTTGTAAAAGTAAGCGTTCATCAGTATTTGTGTAGGATATAGTGTGTTAACACAATGTATATGCTTGTAGTACGTTTTGTATAATTTTGATCGACATTGCTGGCTGTATATTGATATAGCAAATTTACAAGACGATCCAAGTGAAATTTCTATATTTAGTACTATGAGACACACACGACGCGAATAGTTTATAATGAGTATAAGATAAGTCATACAATAGTAAAGAAAAGTGGACTTGAGTAATTTAATAGTACATAAGTATAAGTGTAATAAGGCTAAGTTTAAAATAAGTTCGCGACATACATAAGAAAAAAACAAGAAAGAAAAACATCTTATAATTTAATAAAATCCCCTCGAGTGGCTTTCAATAAAAATGCAAGCCACAAACTGAGAGTTAACCAAAAATTCTGCAGATGTCATCTTCGCATCGGATTCGTTCAATTTTTTGGCCGTCTTCTCTGCGAGCTAAGATCCTCCCCTCTCTTGTCCAAACATATTTCCAGTTGTGTTGACTACCTGTTTGGCGAGCACGATAAAATAGTTGGCGGTTAGTTCGAGTGAGACGCTCGTTAATGTAAACACGGTGCGACGGCCCCACCACCTCAAGGTCATCCGCACTGAGACCGCGGCACACCAGCGCGGCGCGCAGCAGTGCGTCGCGCGTCGCACGCCGCGCAAAGCGCCCAGATATACTGCGCGGAGGCTGCGCAGCGGGGTCAGCAGAGGCTGAGCAATCTGAAGCCTCCACCCGATTTCAGCGCGTGGAACCGACTCGCTCGGCATGGACGACGTCTCTCTCATCAATGGCGATGCCAAGTTTTGTGGATATAACATTTATAATGTGAAAGGCGCTCTCGTCTTTGCTCTCAGGTATCCCGGTCACCTCCACGTCATTCAGCAACAGCTCTTGATCACGCTCATTCAGTTGGCATTTCAACTCTGCTATGGTAATCTCTAGTGGGTCTTTTTCTGATGGGAGTTTTTGTTCCAGCTTGAATTCCAGAGCACCCACTCTTGCGTCCATACTATTTATTCGCTCATCACAAATATTTATGGAGTCATGTAGCTGGGTCATTTCCGTTCGAAGTTGCTGAAATTCAAGATGCAACAAACGGAACTCTGCTCTCAGCTCCTCCTTAAATAACCGCAGCTCATCAGCAAAGTCCATTTCGAGGTCTACGGTAGCATTCAGCGTCGGACAGTTTATGGGGCTTGTGTCTATGAGTTCATTAGAGATGTGACCGTCCGCCTGTATAGTGCCAGTTGTACTTCGTACCGGTGTTTCTGCTCTGTTATCTCTGATAACATTTTTTATGCATTCAGGGCATGACCAGCTAAGTTTTAAGGAGCCCGTAATAAGCAAACCCACACAGGCTCTGTGATAAAACGCGCCACATTTACTACACTTAGCGGCCTCAATCGGCTATAAAAATTTTGCGCAAACACCACACTTAGCTGCAGGCATGATGTACTTCGATCCTACTAATTTGTTCCGTAACTTGCCGCTAGATATCACTGTTTTATGTTTTACGTTATATGGAGATCGATGGCAGTTTATGGTATAGCAACACCATGGGATTGCACACAGAGTTCAGACTTAGGATGTGCTCCCACTGGAAGCACTAAAAGCCGAGTTTATAAGTGTTCTCACGAAAGTAGTTTCACTTTATATTTTGTTTCGGGTAGATTTTAGTCCACTGGCGTAGTTTTCGGTTTTAATTTTAATAATATTTCTTTATTTTGCACTCACGCACTTGCCAACATTCTGTGTTAATTATTACACTGTGTATGAACTTTTATAACCATTCAATTGTTTAAAATCACTACTTTTACTTGAAAAATGAAAAACAACAGCGAGAAGCTTGTGTTCGCTTGACATCCGTGACGTCACTCTCGTACAATTAGACAAGTATTAAAGTTAACCCCTTGAATACTAACCATCATCCTCCGAGCCTTTTTCCCAATTATATTGGGGTCGTCTTCCAGTCTAGCCAGATGCGGCTGAACATCAGTATTTTACACGAAGCGACTGCCATCAGACCCCCGCAACCCAGTTACTAGGAAATACTGACATTCGGAGGTTAGACCAGTTGTCAGATTTTCAGGCTTCTGACTACCCGTAACGACTGCCATAGATATTCGTATGACAACCGGGACCGACAGCTTAACGTGCTCTCCGAGGCACGGAGGGGTCTCAATGTGTAACGAAACGGTCACCCATCTACAGACTGACCGTGGCAAGTGCAGCTTAACCTTGCAGATCGTACAATCCGCGCAGTTGTTGCATCGCTACGAACCCCTCAATACTAACCATAATTAAAAATCCATTATGTCTCGCGTGGATCCGCGTCAAACATTAATACGAGAGGTTAATATACAACATAAATAAGGCCAATGACATAATTATGGCATATCCTCCCATTGGGAGAGGCCTATGTCCAGCAGTAGACGTCTTTCCGCTGAAATGATGATGATGATGATGATATTGAACTGTGTGATGATGATGATGTCAAAGAAAGAAAAACTTTTATTTGGCACAGGACAAACTCAAACAAACTTAACATTAACTTTATCAAACTTATTCTTCAGATAAAAGTTAACTAACGATTAAAAACCAGCCCTTAATGAATACAAACTATGTTGAATATGAAAGGCTCGAAGTTTACGGTGTGTAGTAGTGTCGGGTCTGCCCTAAATTCATGGCATTGACCATTTTGAAGTTGCCCTTATAAAGGGTCAAGTGTTGGATGAACCCTTCCTATGCCTTTATGGGGATTCTTAACACAGTACACGAGAAAAGGGTTTGTTCACTTGTAGATTTAGTGACCCAAAAAGTACTTTGATAGGTTCTGAAGGAGAGTTGTATCCTCAATTGAACTGGTGAAGACTACTCGGTTCATATTGAGTATGGTATACATAACCAGCCCATTACTGTCCCACTGCTGGGCACAGGCCTCTTCTCAGACGGAGAATAAATCAGGCCTTAGTCCACCACGCTGGCCTACTGCGGGTTGGCGGACTATTGCAGATACCGCGACCGATATTACAAAAAAAAACAATACACTATGGATGGATATTCATCTTTGATCAAATATATTATAGATATACGATTGCCACTCGAAAATCAGCGCCATCAAAACTGTGCAATAATCAGTCGCGTGCAAAAATTGGCTATCAGCCGCTTCGCGACCGCTTTACCGGTGAGGCGTTTTACGATGCTAAAAAGTGTAGAAAAAATTAATAAAAAACTATACTCCAAATGTGCAAACAATGTTTGGAGTGTTGCAATTGTCGTTGTCATAAACATAATTACAAGTACGTTTATCACGTAGACGGTCTTCCGGTTTGATTTTGTATAAGAACTTGCATCTATAGTATAATTGATCGAAGATTTTCATATACTTTTTAATGCCCACTTAACACGTTAATAATGGATTTCCATACACTTTTTCTACCCGCATATTTGTACTACAGTAATAACGTACATTGTACCTCATTTAAAAATAACGTACAGTCTACTGCATGACAGTCGAAACACTTCAATTCGAAAACCGCCCTTACTGCTTACGAAATAAAGATGCTGCTAATGTCAAAGTGTTAACACCGACGTGCGGTCGACCGTACTATGGTATTTTCTGAGTAGGTGCAGTATATTTTTTTTATCATTGGCTCTCGACCACAGAGTACCTTTGTATATACTGAGACTCTCGACCATCTGCCAAATCCCTAATGCTTTGTTTGTGTATGCAGTTCTCATTGCTACTATCATCTATACTAGAATGGTTAATGGCATAAGTATAATCAAAGACACTGGATTCGTTGAAGATAGATGCGGGTGATAGAGATGTGCAATTGTTTACTTTGGAATTAAGTGGATTATGGCTATTTTAGAAGTACTAGGCACTACCTACTTAGTTACCTACTTAGTACTGTAACCTCTTCACGGAATTCTAATCTTGGATTATTGTTATAATAATAATAAAATTGTGTCTTTGTTTTTTACAGGAAATTGTTAATCTTGTAATATGATCTTCAATCTGTTTCATAGCTTTGAGGAAATATGGTGATTTGAAAGTCAAAGTATAATTTGAAATAGAAACAGGTCATGTTTTGATTGAATTTAATTTTGATTTCTGTATTTTTATATAATAGTTATTTATTGGTAAAAGATGGATAGGTTGACTGATTGAGCAATTGACTTATTGAAGGGAGATGGGATGGGATGGGAGGGGTACTTGATTCTCGTTCCAAATATGTGTAAAAAATTGCACCTTAATTTTTAAAATATTTTTCCAAACGAAAATTTCATGATTGTCGACACTATTCCGCGCTTACAAATAAGAGTTTCATGCAGTGCGGGAATGCACCTAGCACGGCAGTGTCCATCGGTCGCTATTTTCACCCTCTCCGCTCTTTGTACTTATTGTATAGTCAGTAGACCTCCAGACAGTCAGAGCTTGCGCGAGCATTTTTTCTTCTGTACGCGTGATTTATCGTGGGTTTTTTCATTTTTTTTTTCATTTTTTGTATTCACATTCTACCATATTCTAGAACATGTCCCTCATTCACCCAGTCATGTTACATATGTTACGGGTAATAGAAAAACGGGTAAACTTGATTTTACCCGGGTATCCCTAGGATTAACAAAGATTTTTGGGTAAAGTCCGAATATTCTTTAAAAAATCAATTTTTATTCGGCATTTACCCGAATTCACCAAGGTTTACCCAACGGCGACTGGGTAATGTTTTTTTTTTAAATAAAT
This sequence comes from Asteroscopus sphinx, assembly GCA_949699075.1. Taxonomy (NCBI): domain Eukaryota; kingdom Metazoa; phylum Arthropoda; class Insecta; order Lepidoptera; family Noctuidae; genus Asteroscopus; species Asteroscopus sphinx. The sequence continues at coordinate 8,368,408 of OX453025.1, read as the reverse complement.
AAATAAATATCTTTGGGACATTTTTACACAGCACCATCTAGTCCCAAACTAAGCAGAGCTTGTGGTATGGGTACTAGACAATGGATATAATACGTATATACTTTTTTTTTTTGTAAATACATACTTATAATACATAAGCAACACACCATGTTATAGGTGATCCTTGATTCTCGAGCATGAGGGTTGATTGTGATATTTTTTACGAATGCACTTCAACAAGCTTTAACTTCGACAAGGATTATCTCCGACTGAGATCACCCCGACCCTGTTGGGTTAGGTTCAAAGGGTATGACCATATACCCTTCATGTTAGTAGGTTCCTTGTGATCTTACAAGAAAATAATTTGATGTATACAGTACATATTATTACTGTCGAGGCCTTAAATAAAGCAATTGACGGCCGAGTAATATAGGAAGTACGAGGCGAAGCCGAGTACTTCCGAAGTGATTTTAAAAGGACGAGGCGCTAGCCAAGTTCCTTTTTTAAGTAAACGAGGCCGTTAATTGCTATTTCGGCCGAAAATTTTATAGTACTTTTCTCTCATTTGCGAGGAAACAATACACAAATTCATAGTATCTAATTTTCATTTGCGCCAATTCGTCCACGCGCGGTTCTAGTACTATTTTCAAACTTTTGAAAAAAAAAAAGCGAATTCAGCCTTTATAATGATAAAATATCGTGTGCCTAAAAACACCTAATTTATATAAGAAAAACCTCGCCGGCATTATTAAAAAAACAGTCCAGTAATTTATATTATTGTCGTGTTGGACATTGCTGGCGTGTTATTTTGATGCGTATACAATATTCGGCTCTTTTCCGTACGCAACGAAATAACAAGCCGGTAAAATATGCAACACGACAATAATAGAAATTGCTGGACACTTTTTATTTTTTAAATTATGCCACCGAGGTTTTTAAGCACACACTTACATAAATTAGGTGTTTTTAGGTACAAAATATTTATCATTATAAAGACTGAATGCACATTTTTTTTTTCAAAACTTTGAAAATAGAACAAGAACCGCGCGCGGACGTATTGAAGCGAATGAATATTAGATAACTTAGAATTAATTTGTGTATTGTTTCCTCGCAAATGAGAGAAAAGTACTATACAAGTCTCGGCCGAAATAGCAATTAACGGCCTCGTTTAGTTAAAAAGGAATCGGCTGGCGCCTCGTCCTTTTAAAATTACTTGGGAAGTACTCGGCTTCGCCTCGTACTTCCAATATTACTCGGCCGTCAATTGCTTCATTTCCGGCCTCGACAGTAATGTACTATTAATACCACGTTTTTAAAACGAATATTGCATTGTCATCCAGTTCAGAGCTATGCTTAAAGTTTCAAGTCCTTAGCTCAACGGGAAGTTAATATAAAATTGATTGCAAAGTTTGTATCGTACAGACAGGCATGACTGAAAGCGAGTAAACAAAAACGTGGTCAAATAGGAGCCCCGCGAAGCCAGTCTCCATCGACACAAGTATCAGAGTCGTGTCCAGTTCCATCCTATCGAAGTAAGGGCTTGTTGGGTAGGTAGAACTTCGAGGTGTCACACACTCAATGAGCATCCAAGCATGATTCAAAATCCCCAATTCCTTTCATTGAGGTAATATGTACTACGTAGGTACTAGAGGAGACATTACGAACAAAATACAAATCCTTTACGGTTCAGGCTGCTCGTTTGTGAAATGCATTGCCAGTGCCTATTAGAAGAGCGCAATCGCTGCCAGTGTTTAAGAGGCTTGTGAAGGAGCATTATTTGTCGCTATGAACATGTTTCTTCTCCTGTATGTGGTCGTTTTTAATTACTTTACCGTTGCTTATTATTTATATGTATGTATGCATATAGTATTTATGTATTAGGATTTATAGAATATATTTTTGTTGTTATTTTATAGTAGTAGTATAGTATTATATTTTATTATTAAGTTATGTATCGAATTTGCACATCTGACAACCCCATTTTTTGTCCAATTCATTCTTGTCCATCCTAAGGTTGCCTGGAAGAAATCGCTGATCGCGATAAGGCCGCCATTTGTACAATAGTTTAAATGTATATTAAATGTAATATTTTTTATGGTGTACAATAAAGCATATATAAATAAATAAATAATAAATAAAATATATCGTGCAACTTGCTGGCCGCGGAGCACGCGCGGCTCGAGCGTGGCTAAGCGAGTGAGAGTGCAGGAGCTCTAAAACGTGCTACAAACATTTTGTTCGAGATGTCTTCTCTAGTACGTAGTACATATTACCTCAGTGATTCCTTTCCATTTATTTAACGATGACAAACTTAAAAATATTCAGCCATAGTGTCCAAACTTGAAACGGAGGCTGACTAGTGTGTACGTCAAGTAGCTCAAGGTTGAAGACAAAGCTCTCGCGACCCTCGTTCTGAATGTAAGAGTTATGACGTCATTCGATCAATCCATTGAGTAGGAACGTTCAGAAGGGCCAATCATAATGACGATTTCTTTAACGTCATCATCATCATCATTTCAGCCGAAAGACGTCCACTACTGGACGTAGGCCTCCCCCAGTTAAGGGGGGATATGCCATAATCGCCACGCTTGGCAGGCGGGTTGGCGATCGCAGTTGGTTGGTTAAATACTCAGAGAACGCTGCTGCCCATCCTCTGGTGAATCCCTTAGTCGCCTTTTACGATACCCATGAGAAGAGATAAGGGTGGTGCAATTATTTATGGCCGGCACTACACGGAACACACACACACTAGCCCAAAGAAAAGTCATATATTTCTGTGTTATAGCCGGTTCTTTTCCATAGGATTCCTATCCTTTAAGTCCGGCACCACACGGACTAGAACGGACGGACGGACGGTTCATTCTTTATCGTATGGTACCTTTATTAGACTACTAGCCTATGTCAGCGGCTTCGCTAGCATGGATGTGGTTTATCACGCATCCCTCGGGAACTGGTCATCTTCGCGGGATAAAAAGTAGCCTATATGTTAATCCTCTCAAGACGCCGTATTAAACAAAGTTTTGCATGTGAACACAGTCGTAAAACGTTGGCGGGGGCCGGGGGGTGGACGGTGCGTTATGATTGGTCGGCTCAAAAGTTCGGTGGTATAATTGGTGCCGCCCGCTGATGGAGTGACGTGGTCTAGTGGTGTCTGTAGTTTCGGAAAGCTGATCACGAGGTCGTGGGTTCGATTCCTACAGGACAGAAATATTTGTGTGATGAACATAAGTTTTTTTTTTTTATATATGTATATATCAAATGGGCTTGCGTTTGACCGCCACCTCACTTGACGTTAAGCGATGGTGTGGTCGACGATGATATACGCTTGTCCAGCAAAAACCTATTCACTCAAGTCTTGAAGGCCACCAGATTATACTTTTCGGGAAACACTGACGCTGGCAAAGAATTCCACTCTTTAGCGGTACGCATGATTTCATGTATTTGTGTTGGTCTGGGTGTTTCTTATACGTAAGTATTTACAAAAAAAAAGTATATAAGTATTCAAGCTCTGCTTAGTTTGGGACTCGATGGTGCTGTGTAAAAATGTCCCAAAAATATTTATTTATTTATTTGATTGGCGGCGGGGCGCATGATATACAGTGGTACTGCATATGCTTGGTGACCGGGGGTGTCCGGCTAATCGGCGTCTAGAGGCTTACTGGTCTGTGGTCCAATTACACAGCCACTACGCCTACCATCTTCGGGCTGTAATTAGAAGATTAATTTAAGGCTCATAATGAATTCCAGGAATTTACAAAGAAATAAACTGAAGGCCAGAATTCCTTTAACCCTTTTGTAACATAAATAATAGTTATTTTGTTAAAATTAATCTAGACCTAAAAATAGAGTTCAAACAATACTAACTTTCACACCAATTTGTCTTTGAAACCATTTGAATTATAATGAGTGATGATTTTTGTGAGTTGAAATGATTTTGAATCTTATTGTAATAACTTTAGCGCTCATATTTCATCAATATTATTATTGAGACTAGCCGCCGTATGATCAAGTCTTCTTGTGACGATATCAATGAAATGTGAGCGCTACAGTTATTAAATTATGATTCAAATTCATTTAAGCTTACAAAAATCATTGCCGTGTCGTGCTATTGATAACCGCTGACCATTATGTTTTTGGTAAACGATAAAATGGAGAAAAATTAACAAACTTCTCAGTTTATTCATCAGCAGTTGTGAATGATAATAAAAACTTTTTGTTTGCTTTGTAAACTAGTAGAGACCAAATCAAAATTTTGCATCTCATTAAAACTTCTAGCACGACGGGTTAAATAAATAGTAGTTGGTCATTTGACCCAATCCATATTAATATCCTACTTCCTACTAATATTATAAACGTAGACCCTACTAATATTATAAACGTAGACCCTACTAATATTATAAACGTAGACCCTACTAATATTATAAACGTAGACCCTACTAATATTATAAACGTAGACCCTACTAATATTATAAACGTAGACCCTACTAATATTATAAACGTAGACCCTACTAATATTATAAACGTAGACCCTACTAATATTATAAACGGTGACCCTACTAATATTATAAACGTAGACCCTACTAATATTATAAACGTAGACCCTACTAATATTATAAACGTAGACCCTACTAATATTATAAACGTAGACCCTACTAATATTATAAACGTAGACCCTACTAATATTATAAACGTAGACTCTACTAATATTATAAACGTGAAAGTTTGTGAGGATGTATGGATGTTTGTTACTCTTTCACGCAAAAACTACTGTATGGATTTTAATGAAATTTGCCATACAGACAACCCGCCTGCCAAGCGTGGCGATTATGGCATATCCCCCCCTTAATTGGGGGACGCCTATGTCTAGTAGTGGACGTCTTTCGGCTGAAATGATGATGATGATGATGATGGCATACAGATAGAACATAACCCGGACTAACATATAAGCTTTTTTTTACATCTAATAGTCTTGCGATTGACCACCACCTCATGATGGTAAGCGATAGTGCGATCGACGATGGTACACGCTTGCCCAGCAAAAACTTATTCACTCACGTCTTGAAGGCCACCAGATTATATTTATCCGGAAAAACAGACGCCGGCAAAGAATTCCACTCATTAGCGGTACGCATGATAAAGCTATGAGCAAATCGGTTCGTGCGTAAGGGTGGCTACCATACCATGTCTACCATATAACGGTGGCGCATCGCCGTGCGTCTGGTTGTCCGATGATGAAAAAGGCTCGGGGGGAATTAGATCGTGCAATTACAACGCACACTCACCGAAATGTATCCAATAAATGACCGTCAGACTAGCAACTTTGCGCCAATGCTCGAGACATTGTGGTTTGGCATCGACCAGCGTATCGTTGCCAATAAGCCTCTTGGCACGCCTCTCGATCGAATCAAGAGCCGAAAGCTGATACTTAGCAGAACCATCCCAAAGATGTGGGCAGATTTCCATACCTGACCGAACTTGTGCTTGGTACAATTTGAGCAGCTGTTCCGGTCTGAAGTACCGTCTCACCTTAGATAGAATGCCTAGCTTTTTCGCAGCAAGTTGAGCTTTAGACTCGATGTATGAGCCAAAATTGAGGGTGGATGTTGATGACACGCCAAGCAGTTCAAGGTGGTCTGTTATCGGCACATCCGTAACGGAAAGTTGGAGTCAGTTTAAATTGACTCCGTTTAGTAGAGAAAAGACACGCCTGGGTCTTAGCAGCATTGAACTTGACCAAGTTAGCATAACCCCACTCGGAGACAGCTTTCAGGGACAATTTCAGGCGAAGCGCTCAACCATGGCCTCTCTTTGAGACCGGATTTGAGGCCACTAGTTCGTGCACTGGATGAATAGCCCTCAACAACGGCTACAACAATAACATGAACAGTTCCCGAGGGATGCGCGAGAAACAACATCCACGTCAGTGAAGCCCGGGGCATAGGCTAGTGTATTACAAAAGCGATTATAATTTCACCAGCACCCGTAGCCTTTACGCCCGGACCATTTGTTCTGCATGGAGTTAAGTTATCTCACGATGTTCTCCTTCACCGTTTACGCAAATGATAATGACATCCCAGCCGAATTTTTGTCACGGCAGCCAATCCCAACATACACAATTGTTTGCGCAAACACAGGTGCACTCTTTATTCCCTCACTCTCATAATCCAATGGGACGGTAATTCGACACGATCGGAGAGATATCAGGCGCAGGACCGACGGCTTTACGTGCTCTCCGAGGCAAGGGGGTGTAGCACCGCCAACTTCCTGACTCCGGGCTGCAACTAATAGAAAAATCCCATTAACACTTTTTGCGTGACTCAGGAATCGAACCCAAGACCTCACGCTTAGCAGTCACGCTTGCAACCAATAGACCAATGAGGTAAGTCAAGTATCCACATAACATGGTATTCGAAAAGTCAAATTCAAATTAAATTTATTCACGTAAATCAGAGGTGCGGGCCGTGTTCACGCTTCTCAAGTGCACAGTCGTAATCTAGTATAAGGATTATCATGTTGTAACTCCCATTGAGGTTGCAGCCAATGGCATCGCGACTCTAGAAGTTCGTTTGTTTAATTACCCACTTCACTGGAGCTAACGATTCAGTAACCGCTATCGACCCCACAATCAGGTTGAACTGGGAAATTCAGACGCTGTTTATATCGACCGAATCTACTAATGGCCATTAGTAGATTCGGTCGATTGAGTACCGATTATTTTAAACCATTTCATGCCTGTGACACGTGTATTTAAAGAGCTTTTTCACAGAGGTTTCGACGAAAATGTATGTAAAAATCGCTGGGATATTTTTAACATAACACATAACATAACATCACGCCTGTATTTCCCCAAAGGGGTAGGCAGAGGTGTATAGTACACCCACATTTCGCCAGTTATGTTAGAAGTCCCATGTAATAGGGGGCGAGCCTATTGCCATTAACCGGGCACAAATCCAGACTCCAGGCTGCTGCTGAGAATTTCCTAATGAAAAAACCCAATAACACTTTGCCCGACCCAGGAATCGAACCCAGGACCCCATGCTCAACAGTCGGGATATTTTTATAAAATTGAAATTTTAATTACCTTGACATTTTATTTTGAACGTTTTAAAAGTAGGTACATTACCATTTTTGACGAAGCGTATTCCTAATGACACTTCCTGCTTCAGGCTGTGTTTAAAATGTAACACACGAAAGCGAGTAAGCCATACTTGTGTGTGTATATGCACATTGTCTTTGAATGCGTAAGCTCGGGTTCGCTCAGTTTTGGCCGAGTTTTGTAGTTACGCACACAAGAGCGCGTGTCTATACGCATTACAACTACAAGTATGACTCACCCGCTTTCGTGAGATAAAACTACTGTACTGACATTTTAGTAACCTAGTAGTAACAATCTGTTACTGAAAATATGTGATTACAACATTGCAAGGTGATTGCGATGCAGTAGCTTCCAAAATTTCTCGCGTTTTTGCAAATTGTAGCTTTATTACCTATATGTTATGTATTAATTGGAATACATTTCGCGACAATAATGACCTTCTTCTATCGTGTCGACATGAGCTTCATATTGATTATAGCTCATGCCGTGGGGAAAAGATTAGCCAGTCAGCAGGTTGGAAGCGTAGCTGACTGCCCAGGGTGCGCCGGACGATCAATTAAATATCGTCACTCATGGAGGCTCTTTTAATGCACCTCTAATAATGACCTAATTATCTATTAAATAATTCTCACAGAAAATATTAACCTAGCTCTACTTGTTCGATATAATCTATATTTTTATTTTTATTTAATATTATTCAACAAATATAGCATATCAAGCTATACTAGGGCCATTAAAAATGCAAAGTTAGTCTTAAATTATTATGTCAATAAGGGTGCACAATTAGCGCGAGTTGTGTCGATAATTAGCTAATGTGTACACGCAGGTCGTAAACCGTAAGTGATATTAGCTAAATGCATATTAGAATGACTCATCTATAATAAACTAATGTGAAAGAATTTATAATATAAGTAAATGAAATAAATAATAATTCTAATATTATATTTTTGGTATAACTCAATTGTTTTCTCGTATCGATAATACACACACATAGACCAGTAAGCCTCAAGACGCCGCTTATACAAAGTTTTGCATGAGAAGGCAGTCGTAAAATGTTGGCGGGGACCGGGGGGCAAACGGCGCGTTATGATTGGCGGGCTCAAACGTTCGGTGGTATGATTCCGTATGATTGGTGCCGCTCGCTGACGGACTAACGTCCTGATTGGTGGTGGGGCGTATTATATGCAGTGGTACTGCATATGCGTTGTGACCGGGGGTGTCCGGCTAATCGGCGTCTAGATGTTTACTGGTCTGTGTACACACACCACAGTTACGCCTTACGCCCAGCACTAGCTCTGCTACATAAGGGTCGTTAGTGCGAGTGAGAGGTCCGACAAAAAATATTTATGACTATCTTTGCGTTTGTAATGGTCCGAGTATAGGTAATGTTTTCTATGACAATTATTTAGATAGATAGATAGATAGAATATTCTTTATTGTACACCAATAACATTATTAAACTTAGGACTAACATGTAAAATAAGGGTACATTGGCGGTCTTATCGCTAATAGCGATATCTTCCAGACAACCTTTGGATGGACAAGGAAGACGTGAAAAATAGATGGGGGCAGTATGTGGTGCACTTTCATAAAATTTACTAATATTTAATATAATAAATAAATAGATATTTACCTACCATAGAAAATATTACATGTATAAATAAAATAAATTCTAATATATATCCATAAATATATACCAAATATATACAATATATACAAATGTAACAACAAATAATATTCTTTAATAAATAACAAAATAATGTTACGACGGAGGGTTAAGCAGAGTGGACTGAAATACTTCAACCTCGATTTTCCTGGACTTAGAGACGTTTTCAGCAGGCTGAAATGCATTTTCAGTCCGTAACAGAGGAGGCTCTATCACATACCAAAGAATCGAAATTTTGAGTAAGTTGCCGTTGTTTTCAGGCGCCTGAAACATGTTTTCAGGCCGTTTCAGGAGCCAACAAATCCGATGCCGACATTTCCTGTAAACCCATTTTCAGGCGTTTTCAGGACCCCTTATGGCCATTTGACACCCACATGTAAAATTGTTGATGAGTGAGCGAGATAGAGCTAAATATCAGACAAGGATAGACGAAGAACCTTCTGGAAGAGAGTGAGCAGGATAGAGCTAATATAAGACAAGGATAGACGAGATTCGACAAGCTTCGAGAACATTCCATTCTAGAAGTGAGTGAGTGAGATAGAGGATAGATGAGGTACGACGAGGTTCGAGAACTTTCTATTTCGAGAATGTGCAAGTGAGAAAGAGTTATCTTATGACAAGGATAGATGACGTTCGAGGACTTTCTAGTACCACGATTCGCGGCCTATATAAACGGCGCAGCTCAGCGCCAGAAGTTCAGTTGGAGTTCAGTTTGGATCAAGCGATACAAGCGATAACATCGAAGCGATATTCGGAGCGATTTAACTAGTAACTTTGTGTGTTAATAAGCGATTCAGTGTAATTGTTCAGTAATAAAGTGTTCTCTACGCATTTAATCGGCTTTCTATCTATATACGAACCCCCAGCTCGTAACATTTGGTGTCAGAAGTGGGATAGAAAATGCCGATTACGCCAAGAGAGGAGGAACCAGCTGGTAACGAAACGCCGAGTCGGATGCAGACGAGACAGTTAACGGCGAGACAGACAGCTCAGGACGCATCAAGAACTATGAGTCAGGAGGAGGTCGTCCAACAGGGACCTCAGCCTCAAGGTGGGAATAACGACATTGCCAGCTTATTCAATTTGATGCAGCAAATGGCAAGAAAGCAGGAAGAGCAAATACACGAACTAGCCAGAAGGCAGGAAGAGCAAGCCCGCGAACAAGTGCGCGAAGCACGCGAACAAGCCGCAAGGCAGGAAGAGCATGCACGCGAGCAAGCCGCAAGGCAGGAAGAGCATGCACGAGAACTAGCTGCAAGGCGGGAAGAGCGGTTCCGTAGAATGGAGAAGATACTTGAGCGAGGAGCAATATTGGAGGAACTCTATCTTTCTTTTAAAAATAAACAAGATGAGGTAGAGATTAAGGTTGATCAAGCTGTCGTTAGTGAAGCAGACATATCCGAACAAGATGATGCCAATAAGAGCCAGGAATCGGACGATGACGAATATGAAGCAAATGATGGTGAAGACGAAGTTAACATGTGTCAAGAAACTGAAGATGACTCAGAAGATACAGATGGCACGTTCAACCCGAGCGGGTCGGAGGAGGACGATAGCAACTTCGACCCAGAGGTGGGCGAGGGAGTGGTGGGCGCCACACAGCGCCGCAAGTCGTTGAGCCGCTGCCGCTCCGCTGGCGAGCCCGCCAAGCGCGGCCGCAAGGTCAAGGGTAACAAGGGATGGCCAAGTAACCTGAGTCACGGTCGAAAATCAGAGTCAGACAGCGAAGAAGAAAGTAAAAAGTCGGAGAATGAGAGTGAGAATGAGTCCGGAAGCGAGACAGAGGAGTCTGAGCAGGAGCTCAAGTCGAAGCGTGGGCGGACAGCGGCAGCAGCACCGGCACTCGTGGCGAAAGGCCGCAAGGGTGCCCAGGCTAAGAAAGTCAACACTAAGGCCACACCCGTCAAGCGGAAAGCACCCACACCGTCTGCAGAGAAGAAGGCACCCGCTGCCAAAGCGACGGAGCCACCAGCGAAGAAGAACAAGAAGGCTTCCTCAGACGAGAAGTACGGCGAGGGCAGCGTGAAGCTCAAGGAAGAAGGCAGCGCCGAGAAGTCCAACACGCCCTTCGACGAGAAGATCAAGCGGCCGCCCACTGACGGAGAGATCAAGACGTATGACCCTGGAGGGCGCAAACCTAATTGGGATGGGCCGTCACGAAGATCAACGACGTCGCTTATCGAATTTGAAAGGAAGGACGTAATCAACCGAAGATTGTACACATTGATCGACTGGCCCGGTACTATGGAGACAATGATGCTCGGGACGAGCATGTCTTAGGAGGGGGTAGTGTTACGACGGAGGGTTAAGCAGAGTGGACTGAAATACTTCAACCTCGATTTTCCTGGACTTAGAGACGTTTTCAGCAGGCTGAAATGCATTTTCAGTCCGTAACAGAGGAGGCTCTATCACATACCAAAGAATCGAAATTTTGAGTAAGTTGCCGTTGTTTTCAGGCGCCTGAAACATGTTTTCAGGCCGTTTCAGGAGCCAACAAATCCGATGCCGACATTTCCTGTAAACCCATTTTCAGGCGTTTTCAGGACCCCTTATGGCCATTTGACACCCACATGTAAAATTGTTGATGAGTGAGCGAGATAGAGCTAAATATCAGACAAGGATAGACGAAGAACCTTCTGGAAGAGAGTGAGCAGGATAGAGCTAATATAAGACAAGGATAGACGAGATTCGACAAGCTTCGAGAACATTCCATTCTAGAAGTGAGTGAGTGAGATAGAGGATAGATGAGGTACGACGAGGTTCGAGAACTTTCTATTTCGAGAATGTGCAAGTGAGAAAGAGTTATCTTATGACAAGGATAGATGACGTTCGAGGACTTTCTAGTACCACGATTCGCGGCCTATATAAACGGCGCAGCTCAGCGCCAGAAGTTCAGTTGGAGTTCAGTTTGGATCAAGCGATACAAGCGATAACATCGAAGCGATATTCGGAGCGATTTAACTAGTAACTTTGTGTGTTAATAAGCGATTCAGTGTAATTGTTCAGTAATAAAGTGTTCTCTACGCATTTAATCGGCTTTCTATCTATATACGAACCCCCAGCTCGTAACAATAAAATACGTATATTTAATACATGATTATTGCACACTGGCTAATATAATGCTAAAGTTCAACAATACATCTCTGCCTAACCTATCGGACAATACAGGGCGTGATGTATTGTTATAGATAGAATATACATTATTGAATACAATTTTTTACTTTTTATAACAAAAACAACTTTGCTGACTTTGAAATGGCTACGGTGGCGTAGTTGGCGTAGGTGGCGTAGCCGTGACATTGTAGCCTTCAAAACATGACGTTCGTAGCATAACTGACGTCACTGCTACGCCGGCTACGTAGTTGTAGCAAATCGAAGACGTATTTCCATGCAACTTTTATATTTTATCTTAGCTTTGAATTATCCTACTAACATTATAAATGTAATAAGTATGTGTATGTGGAGCCTACATGGCTCCTTTTTATTTCGGAAAGATATTTTTTTTTTCAGTTGCATGTCTAAAACTGCCACTTTCAAAGGATCATGGCATATAAAAAAAAAAAAAAAATGGAGATATTGGAATAGTCTTACTATTGACTTTTGATCCCTAAAGAATGACTTTCGGCATTTAAGATATTTTTAGAACCCCGATGTAAAATAGATGCGGAAGGCAGAGGACCAAGTCTTTTGGTGCAACATGGGAGAGGCCTATGTTTGCAATAGGCCGAGTTGATTTAAAATTGAGTACATTTTCTGTTTTTTTTTCCGTGTTTCTGAACGTGTCCTACAGTCGACTTTCAATTTAGTCTTGGTCAGAAATCAGCTCAATGATAACAATGTAATGATCATTTTATTCCGGAGTTCCAAAAATATTTTTAATTAATAATATTATGATTAGTGACCAAGAATACCATTTGAAATTTTTATTTTATAACACCATTACATTTCATTATTCTGTGAATTTTCGAATTGTATAATTAAATATATTTTTTACTAGCATATTGATTCAAATTTCTCATTTAGATTTTAAATACACATATGTACGCCTGCTGGCATAACATAGCGGACTCTTTATTGTATTTAAGAACTTTATATTAATTTTTGTACCTATGTTACACAAATGAATAAATGACTTATGACTTAATGCCAAAAGCTATTTTAGGGATTAAGGGATCAATAGTAAAACCAATCTGACTCCTCTAAAAATATTTTTTTTTTCTCATGTATGGATCTGGCCATGATTATTTATGTCAGAATAATTAAACACATCCCAGAAACTTACCAGTCCTATTAACAATACTAGTCAATCCCAAATCCCACTATTCTACTGCTCCAAATAACAGCGTCTTATTTCCGCGCCCTACAACGTTATTACTCCTAAGCCTTTACTAACTACGCGTTGTAGCCGGTAAGCGTAGCTCGTAGCAGATAGTCCGTAGCCCGTAGCTCGTAGCCCGTAGCTCGTAGCCCGTAGCTGACCTTTGCGGCTTTGTGTAAAAGCCTCGAAGCCTAGACTGCAAGTTCGTTATCGTAATAACCTTAAGGTTGGGACTAACTGAGCTTTTAGTTACACTAAACTGCTTCTGTGGGTTGAAGTTTGAAGTCTGTTAAGTATCTAGCTTCGTTTAACAGCCGCTTGATTGGAATTTAGTCGTCAATATTTTTGTTAGGTAAAGTTAAAGTGAAATAATTTGATGGAAAATGCATTTCTTTTAATATACTAAGGTTTTAAAACGAAAGCAAGATAATATTGCTTTGTCATCCAGTTCTGAGCTATGTTTAAGTTTCAAGTATCCAGTTCATCGGGAAGTTAGTTTAAAATTGAATCGATACCTAATAGGTTTGCTCGCTCCATCCTCGACTACATATTGACAAAACTATCTAGATTGCGGTCAAGAGCAGATGTATTTCATAAAAAAAAATATGATGGCGGAATTTGTACCGAACAGACAAACAAACATACAAGGCAGACAAGAATGCGAGTTAATTAGTTAAGTTAATGAGTTAATGAGTTTTAGTAAGTAATAATAAATAATATTAATAAATAAAACGTGATAAACGTTGCCTTCCACATCAACCGTGAACCTGAAGGATGTTTTCACGATGCTTATTGGACAATGACGCGACATGTATACTGAGAGCGGTGAGCACAGTTTGAGGTGCATGTGTGTGCGTGAGCGCTGGTTTGTACACGGAGGCACACGGATTTGTTGGCTTCACTACGATTGTTCGCAGCACTTCGTCTATATATTTTACTATGTATGTGATGAAACTATATAGTAACTTTTGTTTTTTTTTTTCCGTGGGGAAATCCCCATGGACGCACTCCGCCCGGGGTAGGCGGAGCCAGTGTCGGACTCTTACCGACTAAAACCACCACGGTGTTCCTTCAACTACCTTAGCCGGGGGCGTGGGAACCCGTGAGTATTCACACAACCACCCCCGACAGGTCCTGGCCCGCCACAAGCAGGCGAGCCCCTTCTCCCCGTGCGGCCTAACGTCAGCCGCACCCTCCTAGGCGGCGCACACGGAACAATGCACGCCACCTCACCTCATGGGCCTTTACCAGCTGCGCCAACTACGCCGGCTGTGCCAGCTACGCCAGCTGCTGGTCGGGCAGCAGACTACCCCGAGTCTGCTGGTCGCAGGCCCTACCTCCCGTAATTTTTTATAGAGGTTTTCTTCCTCACGGTCCGGGCGGTGAAGCCAAGACCCTCGGTCTCAAGAGGCGCGAGAACACTACTCAGCGGGCACTCCTGGGGTTACGAGATCGACGGGGGCAGGGAAAGACAGTCCCCCCGCTGCCTGCCCAGTGGCAGGGTGAGTGCACACCGGGCCCGCCCCTGCTCCTCCACTGTGCCCTCTGCTGATATCAGAGGGACACGTGGAGCAACTCCCTACTGGCCCAGAACGGGCCCCTCCCGCGCCAGAATATTCGCCACAGGCAATAAAATCCCCCGAAGGTTAATCCCTCGGCAGGATTTTATTGCCCGTGCCCAGGAGGCACCGGCCAAACAACTGCCGATCTCTCCAGAAGTGTCCAGAAGGACAAGCAGCCGTCAGGCACACGTGGAGGTTTTCTGGCCAGCACCCCAAACTATATAGTAACTACTACTAGTGCAGCTTACTGCTCATCTCCAAAGTTTACCTTTATAGTCTGTTTTGCAGCCGCCATTTTCCAATGCACCGTCAACAAAACCAACAAATCAGCAACATTATATGAAAAACAAAAACCAACTCAACAGGCTATACCGCTGATAAAATCAATTTGTACCCGCGATCTTGCTTTTATAAAGTAGGTAGCTTCAAAGATTCGTACTCAGCTAGTCGGCAAATAAAATACGCTTTGAAAGCAATAAGAGGATTTTCTACAAAGGCAAATTGAGATCCTTGTACGTTTATAGGATTTGTGAGCGTTGTCGTTGTCATTTGGCAACTGTTAGAAAAAAAAAGAATGTGTAAAAAGGATCGCTGCGATAGAACTTTTTGTATACAGTATTTATTTATTTATTTATATATGCTTTATTGTACACCATAAAAGACATTACATTGAATATGCATTTAAACTATTGTACAAATGGCGGCCTTATCGCGATCAGCGATTTCTTCCAGGCAACCTTAGGATGGACAAGAATGAACTGGACAGAAAATGGGGTTGTCAGATGTGCAATTTCGATACATAATTTAGTAATAAAATAAAATACTATACTACTACTATAAAATAACAACAAAAATATATTCTATAAATCCTAATACATAAATACTATATGCATATATACGTATAAATAATAAGCAACGGTAAAGTAATTAAAAACGACCACATACAGGAGAAGAAACATGTTCATAGCGACAAATAATGCTCCTTCACAAGCCTCTTAAACACTGGCAGCGATTGCGCTCTTCTAATAGGCACTGGCAATGCATTCCACAAACGAGCAGCCTGAACCGTAAAGGATTTGTCAAAAAATGTTGTGGAATGCATTGGCATTTTCAGTCTTAAATTATTTGATGACCTAAGGAATAGCGTGTGAGTGTTGCAGAGGAATTCCAAACGTTTCTTCAGGTAAAGGGGAGTAGAAGTACAGTATTATTTTGTGACTTGTTAGGTATTTACATGTTTACTTTTTGACAAGGATATATACAGATATAGATAGAATGGTTGTAATCACAATTTTACTTGCGATTCATGCGTGTTTGGGGCGCATGAAAAGTGGAGGCTACGAGTGACAATATTTAATTGATCGTCCGGCGCACTGGGCAGTCAGCCCCGCTACCAACCTGCTGACTGGCTAATCTTTTCCCCACGGCATGTGTACAGTGCAAGCAATGTACAATTTCGTTACACTGTATCAGCACTTTACCTGCGACGCGCGGCCTACATTTCAGTGCACGAATATCATTCAAATCGCGTGGACTCATATCATACATTATCAATCAATTTATCAATAAACCTTTTTATCAATATCTCGCGTATCAATCAATTTACTATCATCTCAAGTTGTGTGGTCCTAGACTGTACAGCATGAGCTATTATCATTAACATGTGGCTCATGTCGACACGATAGAAGAAGAAGGTGCGTGTCAACTTTCGAACAAACTACGCCTCCATATTGACATCATTATTTTTTTTAAATTACTTAAATTAAATGTACTTTACAGCTTTTGTTTCTGGAGTTAGAAACAGCCACAGACCAGTAAGCTTCAAGACTCCGCATAAGCAATATTTTGTATTCGAACGCAGTCGTAAAACGTTGGTGGGGTCAGGGGGGCGGACGGTGCGTTATGATTGGCCGGCTCAAAAGTTCGGTGCTATGATTCCTTATGATTGGTGCCGCTCGCTGACTGAGTGACGTTCCGATTGGCGGAGTGACGTATGATATGCAGTGGTAGAGCATATGCGTTGTGACCGGGGGTGTCCAGCTAAGCGGCGTCTAGAGGCTTACTGGTCTATGGAAACAGCACAATAAGGCATTTTTGTGGGTTTTTGTTACAGTATTTACAGACAAGTCATACGGCGTACTGAGAAAGCCTTTGAAATGCCCTGCACTATGGTGCAGAGTGTTGGCACGCACGCCCTTCCCACTTGGCCATTCTATCTATTTATGTGAGGATACAGGATATTTTTTAAGGTTAATGCAACAGGGTAGCCCGCGAAATTCAAAATTTCTGGCATTTTTTGCAAATTGTAGCTTTAATTCCCGTTGTATATCAATAAAACTATGATTTGCGTTAGTAATAACAATATATCTACCGAATAATACTCATGAAAAATATTAACCTAGCTCTATAATATTAATTTACGATCAAATCATCGATTTTCGAGCTTGTAGAACTTATAGAGCTAGTTTTATATTTTTTATGATTATTATTCAATATATATATTGTTATTACTAACGCAAATCATAGTTTTATTGATATACAAAAAAAACAATAAACTGGCGAAATGTGGGTGTGCTATTACACCACAGCCTACCCCTTCGGGGAAATACAGGCGTGATGTTATGTTATGTTACAACGCGAAATAGAGCTACAATTTGCATGAAACGCAAGAAATTTTGATTTTTGCGGGCTACCCTGTAGCATTTACCATAAAGAGTTCAAATGCTTTGCTTAGTGGTTCATTATCTGTTCCTTATCACAACCATAGAATTAAAATTTGCCTGGTATTAAATTAAATTAACTTGTATTTATTTATTTCAGATTTAGATCCATAACAATAACAAAAAAAAAAACTAATTTTTAAACTAAAATTACAGTCAAATTAAAATTGAATCATATTCAATAAATTAAAAATTAGATACAAATTATAATAAAACATTGAAAGAAAGAAAAGAAAGAAAGAAAAATAGTTTATTGTCACAGTTAACGACGCGCAACATTTAAAACACAGTGATAAACACAAGCAGGCAACTTATAGGTGGGGTTACATAGAAAGTAAAACCAAAAGACACATAGGTAAAAAATTTAGAAAGGACAGTCGATTGTCTTCTATGTTCACAATTTTCACAATTTTTTTCAAACAATTGTGGGTGTTTCCTTACAAACAATCCAATCTCAAGGATATGGAGAAAAAAAATAAAAGCAAAGATAGCAATGATAGCTTAAAGTTAAAATTCTAATTCATCTAAAAAGCGGTTTACAAGAATCTAGAGGCATTGCATATTGCTCGCAAACATTTCTTTTGGGATAGAAAAACTTCCTTGATTAACGTTGAGTTGCCTTATAACAATAAAACATATCGCAAAACAGATCCAATGTAGCCATGGTAAGCTGTAATTGCTGTACTTTCTGTAGCTGTTGTGCGTAGATGTCTTGTGCGTATATGAATTTATTAATTCTTGTGCAAACGTTGGAAAGATATATTACGTAAATTATGTTTATACTTTCGAATCCTGTTCTCATTTCACAAATATCATGTATCAATATCAGCTTATCTTTCACAAATATTATTCATTGCACTTTAATATAGTTAATATTACACAGAAATGTTTTACTTGATTTAGTAGATATTATCAAAACGTTAAAATAATTCACGGGTCCTGAAAATACATTTCTTATTGCGGCCGCTAGGCGGCGCCCCTGTCGCGCTCATAGTCAATTTATTATTATTCCCTTTATAACCATAAACAAACTTATAATTTACATTTTTAAATATTGATAAATAAATAAAACATTTAAAAATATTAAAAATAGTAGCCCACCGGCATCGGGAACAGGGTCCAAGCTACCGGTGGTCAGGGCCCCAGAGAAAGGAACCTAGATAGGCCAGCAGATAAAATAAAATAAACTGTGGACTTTTGAGAAATAATGTAATAGGCGTTGGTTATAAGTTTTAACAAGGTGTTCGCGTCAATAATGCATACGATGAAGTGAAGTGATGATCGCGCACTGCCGTGTCAGTGGCCTATCTCTGGTATCTCACGAAACATAGTTTTGAGATATCACCGTTTAAAGTTTTTTACAGATAATTGCGATTATCTTAAATGTTTCAAAACTTTCGGGAAATATTTTTACATAATTGGTTGTATTAAAGTCTGAGGAAAACCGGGCAATTTATAGATTTTTGAAAACTTCGATATTTTTAGAGTTATTAGCTATAACAGAGATAGGTGTAACAAGCTCTCTATACATTGGTTGTTACGCGGTGCTCTGTATCTTAAGATACGTGACTTAGCCGCAACAAGTGTAATACGGAATGTTTTGCTAAACACAGGTATCTTTAACTAAAGTTTGTCTGACTGATTATTTAGTATTAAATTAAATTAGTTTATAACATAACATTACATAACATCACGCCTGTATTTCCCCCAAGGGGTAGGCAGAGGTGTATAGTACACCCACATTTCGCCAGTTATGTTATAGTCCCATGTAATAGGTGGCGAGCCTATTGCCATTGACCGGGCACAAATCCAGACTCCGGGCTGCTACTGAGAATTTCCAATTAGTTTATAAAGGAATAGAAAAAATAGTACTCATCTAAACAAATGAATAATGACTTATGACTTATCTGGTAAAAACTCGAATTTTCAAATGCATTAAAATATCCTTTTTAATGAGTCAAAAAGTAAAACGAAAACTCAAACTTCTTCTAACCAAGATTCGATAACTTTTAAAACAAATAAACTTCATTAACTTCATAACTAACATAAAAATTGGAATGAGAACTTAGTATTATCAAAATTATTTTAGATACAAAAAAAAACTAAACCCTGATATGTAAGATCTTATCTAAATCTACATCTGCATCTAAGTCTGCTTTCTTTCTTGCACTTACACTCCTTCGCCTTACTTCCCGGGGTACTTCTTTTTTAACTAAGTTCAACATACTTTTAGGTCCGTGTGGTGCCGGACTTAAAGAATAGCACCACCCTTATCTCTTCTCATGGGTGTCGTAAAAGGCGACTAAGGGATTCACCAGAGGATGGGCAGCAGCGTTCTCTGAGTATTTAACCAACCAACTGCGATCGCCAACCCGCCTGCCAAGCGTGGCGATTATGGCATATCCCCCCTTAATTGGGGGAGGCCTATGTCCAGTAGTGGACGTCTTTCGGCTGAAATGATGAAAATGATGAACATACTTTTGCAATACACATGCAAATCTTTGAATTATTTTTCATCGTATGATTTCTTGACGACTATGTAAGTTGAGCATCTTCAAAATTCAACTATTCTTAATGCCTAAATACGTGGATTGAAAAGTTCGCGGTCTTATATAAAAATAATAATGCAATAGAAATGCTTTTGATCTCATTATAATCGTCACCCCTTCAGATGATTTTACGCTAAATTTCTTTGTTGTATTACTTTTGCTTCCAGACTAAGAAGGATTTAATCAGAGCCAGCTGATGAATTTGTTGCATTCGAAAAATATATCTCAACAATGCGCTGTCAGTACGTATCCATTTTAAATTTTGTCCAAAATAGCACTAAACTACATAGTGACGGAATAAGGAGAATCTATTGCATCCGATGCTGTAGTAAAAAATCAGTTAGCTGAATTAAATCCCAGTAGACAGAGCGTTGAATATGTCCTCTACTGTAAATAGCCTTCAACTTCCACTATAGCACAAAACACCGAAAATATATTGAATCTGATGGTAGGAAATCAATAATGAAATATTAAAGAGATAGCTAGGTAATAGATGTTTTTTAAAAGTGATAAAGAAGCAATATTTGCCATAAATTCTGATTTCCCAGGGTATCTAAGAAAAAGATACCGATGCCCTTTTGAGTCGAACAAAAACACAACCGGCTAAGCACTTTACGGAAATTTTTATTTCGTTTGATGCCGATATACGTGGGACACTCAGAAAGTTTTGCGAAACTAAAAAAAATTGTTCTATACGTACATATATTTTTATCAAATCTTTTCAAAGTACTTTCCACCAGCCTCTATACAAAGATTCATGCGCCTAAACCAGTTTTCAAAACACTTTTTCCAGTCCGCCGCAGACACCTCGTTTACAGCCTGCTCGAACGCAGCCAGCGCATCTTCCGGCGACGAAAATTGTATCCCTTTGAGCTGATTTTTTATTTTTGGGAATAAAAAGAAGTCACACGGTGCTAGATCAGGGCTGTAAGGAGGGTGACCCAGGAGTTTGACTGGCGTGCTGTCCAGGAAGTCCCTCGTTTTGAGTGCGGTGTGCGCAGGTGCATTGTCGTGGTGGAGCAGTAGCCCGCGGAGCCCTGTGTTTGGTCGCTTGTTGCTTATAACAGAGAAAACTTCTGGCAAACATTTGGTAGTATACCATTCGGCATTAATGCTTCTTTGATCCCGTAAGGGAATTGATACCAAGTGGCCAGTCAAATTAAAAAAGCTAGCGATCAAAATCTTACGCCCGCTTCTAGATCGCTTCACTTTGGTAGGCGTTGGCTCATTTTGAAACACCCAAACAGTCGACTGGCGCTTGGTTTCTGGGTCGTATTGATAAATCCAGGACTCATCACCTGTAACGATGTCGTAAACACGCCGAGACGAGCCTGCTTCAAATTTGTTAAGCATATCACGGCACCATTCCACCCGGGCCTGCTTCTGAGCATCGGTGAGGTTGTGCGGCACCCAGCGTGATACTATCCTCCTCACGCGAAGATGGCTGTGTAGAATCTCGTGAACGCTTCCCGATCCAATCTTCAATATGTGTTGAATCTCCTGATATGTAATTCGCCTATTGTCTTGGATTAAATTTTTCACTGCTAGCACGTTTTCTTCGGTAACAGCCGTCAAAGGGCGACCGCTTCTTTCGTCATCCCCCAAAGTTGGTCGACCGCGCTTGAATTCGTTATACCAACGATACACGGTTGCCTTGGAAGGGCCTTCATCCATGAATGCCATTTGAAGTCTATCGTACGATTCATCCGGTTTCAGGCGACACTTGAAATCGTATAAAATCAAAGCTCTAAAATGTTCCCGGCGCAGATCCATATTTCAGTGAGACACAATACTTTGAATTAACTCGCAAAAAATGTGGAGGGAAATTTTGAAATTGGAACTTACTTATTTTTACTTATAAATAATCATATTTTCGAAAAACATTATAACTGGCCAGTCTCCCATATATAAAAACTTTTTTTCGCAATACTTTCTGAGGGGCCTGGTATAAGAAATTTTACGCAAATTAGTTGTCATAAATAAACCTAGGGTCCAGCTAAGAAAACAGAATAGTCAGACCAAAAAATACTTAAAAGAAAAGTATAGACCAGAACTACTAGCTTCGAAGCAACATAAGGTGATTATTGTGAAAATAAGGTAATAAACATAACATAAACATAATATCACGCCTGTATTTCCCCGAAGGGGTAGGCAGAGGTGTATAGTACACCCACATTTCGCCAGTTATGTTATAGTCCCATGTAATAGAGGGCGAGCCTATTGCCATTGACCGGGCACAAATCCAGACTCCGGGCTGCTACTGAGAATTTCCTAATGAAAAAACCCAATAACACTTTGCCCGACCCGGGAATCGAACCCAGGACCCCACGCTCAGCAGTCGCGCTTGCAACCACTAGACCAACAAGGCAGTAAGAAAAATAAGGTAATGGTGGCAGTTTTTTGGGTCTAAGTCGACTGCTGATTAAAGGGTATCGTCATAAACTGAATTTATAACTGCACTTTTTTATAAAAAAATTGTAGTAATTGAATAAACGTCAAACAGTAAAAATTACAAACGAAGTTACTAAAAACTGTTTAGTTTTATCTAAGCACTATTCGCGCGTTCTGAAATTATCTGAAACTCTGAAACCATGACTGTAATCCATAATTTAAGGTGCCAGTTGGCTTTTCATTGCCTTTTTTAGGACCTATTTACTTTAATTTCCTGTGTAATAAAATAATAATTGATTAACACACATTTTCATAAAATAGCCAGTGGAAAACCAACCACAGACAGTGCGTATTTTGAAGGCTTTTGGAAATTATTTTCATGTACGTACACTTTTCAAAAACCCGGTAAATGGGATACATCAAGCTGATATACTAACCAACAAAAATAGGTTTGTGAACATTACTCCTGCATATTCGACCGCGATTTTTTTAATCAACCTATTGATTTCAGAAAGGTAGTTATTTTTCTTCAGCTGGTCCATAAATACTATCATGTTGCCGTGGGCTATTACTTTTAGAACCATGTTTGTTAATGAAGCTCTCATAATATCCACATCATCATCAGTTAATACGCGCACTACACTCACGGATAAATACTGTATCTAGTAGTTAGCAGAGTTAGGATTTGCTCGATGCGCTCGCAACTTATCACGCGTAATTGATGTAACTTAAGATACAGCATTTTACCATAACTAACAATGGCAAAATCATAGTTTCAAGAGTTAGGGCATAGGCAATTGTGACTAATTGGTAATAGTTAGTTATAATATTATTTTACTGGGTGATAGAGGATCATGAAAAAATACGATTTAGACCTGTTACGCGCAAAGCTGCAGGAAACACCTGGATGAGGGACGCACAAGATCGAAGAGGCTGGCAAAAAAGAAAGGAGGCCTATACCCAGCAGTGGGTGATACCGGGCTAGAATGATGATGATGATGACGCGTAACTCATGTATCTTAAGATAACAGACCTGCGAGTGA
The DNA here is from genome assembly GCA_949699075.1 of Asteroscopus sphinx. Taxonomy (NCBI): domain Eukaryota; kingdom Metazoa; phylum Arthropoda; class Insecta; order Lepidoptera; family Noctuidae; genus Asteroscopus; species Asteroscopus sphinx. The sequence goes on along the minus strand of OX453025.1, from coordinate 8,345,084 downwards.
CACGGCAGCGCAGCCGCGCGCCGCGGCCACCTCGCCGGTTTACTTGTGTGAATGCGTGTGTGAACAGAACCTCCTCACAATGCGTGCCGTTTTAAGGAGTACTGCCTTCTGCATCAAGCCCTTGACCCAGCCGCCTAACGAGAGCCTCACGAGATGGTGGTCGAGGCTCTTTGCTACAAGGCCATTGGCCGTAACAACTATTATTATTATTATTAAGAGCCTGTACAGTCCCACTGCAGGGCAAAGGCCTCCCTACTCTCCTGCCACATAGCCAATACTATAAAGTATTTGACAGTCACCCGGCCTAACACTATGCCTTCCCTTAGAGCTCGTAAGTCCGAACTAGAGCGCAATATCATATATACAGTTCCCACGTTTTTTGATCGTGGCTACAACGAGCGTTGGCTTTCAGAATAGTCTCGTAATCAGGCAAAAATAAAGCTACGTCCATGAACTAAGTATATAAGATAACTATGGTACCTAAACGTTGGGTTGGCATCCTCTAATAACTAATGCATGGTCTAAACTCTTTGCGTCTATCGTCGTTATTATTTAATGCAATACAGGCCCAACGTAAACTCCGATTTGAAAAGGTTCACAGTGTTGGCATCTAAAATTAACTTGCGCTAAAATATAAATTTTATAAGTATTTTGACAGGTTTAATGCATGAAGCAATAACAAAAAAATAAATTACAAGCGCTGGAAGTATTGCGTTTCCTGCCAGTGATTATTTTTACAGTAGGTAGTGATTATTTTTATGGAAGAGTTTTTCCAAATGAATTGTGTCCTTACGTATGAATATCACTTCTGATAACGTAACTCATAGGAACCCCCATAGGATAGGATAGGATATCATGGGGTGCTGGCCAGAAAACCTCCACGTGTGCCTGACGGCTGCTTGTCCTTCTGGACACGTCTGGAGGGATCGGCAGTTGTTTGGCCGGTGCATCCTGGGCACGGGCAATAGAATCCTGTAGAGGGATTAACCTTCGGGGGATTATATTGCCTGTGGCGAATATTCTGGCGCGGGAGGGGCCCGTTCTGGTCCAGTAGGGAGTTGCTCCACGTGTCCCTCTGATATCAGCAGAGGGCACAGTGGAGGACCCGGTGTGCACTCACTCTGCTACTGGGCAGGCAGCAGGGGGACTATCTTTCCCTGCCCCCGTCGATCTCATAACCCCAGGAGTGCCTGCTGAGTGGTGTTCTCGCGCCTCTTGGGACCGAGGATCTTGGCTTCACCGCCCGGACCGCGAGGAAGAAAACCTCTATAAAAATTACGGGAGGTAGAGCCTGCGAGCACCAGACTCGGGGTAGTATGCTGCCCGACCAGCAGCTGGCGTAGCTGGCACAGCCGGCGTAATTGGCGCAGCTGGTAAAGGCCCATGAGGTGAGGTGGCGTGCAGTGTTCCGTGTGCGCCACCTAGGAGGGTGCGGCCAACGTAAGGTCGCACGGGGAGAAGGGGCTCGCCTGCTTGAGGCGGGCCAGGACCTGTCGAGGGTGGTTGTGTGAATACTCACGGGTTCCCACGCCCCCGGCTAAGGTAGTTGAAGGAACACCGTGGTGGTTTTAGTCGGTAAGAGTCCGACACTGGCTCCGCCTACCCCTGGCGGAGTGCGTCCATGAGGATTTCCCCACGGCAAAAAAAAAAAAAAAAAAAATTGAAAGTGTAATAATCACTTTTAATAATTGTTAAATATTTAAGTTTATTATTTTTATTGAAGAGTTTTTGCAAATGAGTTGTATCCTTACGTATGAATATCGATTCTGATAACGTAGCTCAGAGGAACAAGAGGGTTTTTGTTACATGTTACATACTGTATACACGTAATATACATCATTATCATCATCAGTCCATTACTGTCCCACTACTGGGCACGGGTTTTTTTTTTTTTTTTTTTTTTTTTTTTTTTTCGAATGGGCTCTCGCAGGTGGGACCGAAGTCCCATTTCTGCTTAACCGGACTTAGTTGGCGGAGAGTCCCATGTGGGACTCCATTCGCCGAAGGTTTTTTCCCTACATACTTACAAACTAGATGCGCGCGGCATCAATACCGCGCTTAATCGGGCGGGCGCCCCCCAAGGGGGGGGCTCGAACCTCGCTAGGGCATTGCAGGGGGACCCCGCAGTTCCTATGTCCCCCTAGCAGCCGTTGCTGCATCGAATTGGTTACCTCGAAAGTAGCGGACTTTCGGTCCCTATCGGGTGACGTGCTAAACGCCGTGAAGCGGCAAGCCTCGCCGGTGAGGCTAAGACCTACCTAGAAAACCTAACCAGTGGCTACGCAATAGCCTGCTCCTAGGAACTACTCTAGAGCATAGGGCCGGTCTCGCGTGACGAGATTATCTCCGGTTGCTTACACCGTGAGGGCGTCCCCAGGGGGGAGCTCGGACCTCGACTCAGGGTGCAGCAGGGGGACCCCGCCACTGATCCCCCCAGCAGCCGGTGCTGCGTCGGCATGTGTTACTGTTTCTCGAGAGTCGGACTCTCGGATTCTGTGTGTGTGTCGCGTCGGTCCTCGCCGGCGGGGACGATATTTTGGACGACGGCGTCGGAGTGTGCTTGTACTTTTATCTGACTCCTGGAGGAGTGTGATATCGTCATCGGGCTCAATGAGTGTGTGTCTGGGACGTCGGGTTTTGCTGATAGCGGATGGCTGGTAGACGGTGGCCGCCACGACCAAGGGGTTGGGGTGCTTGGGAGCGGAATCGAAATAGCGTTTTGAGACACGCTTGAAAAACTGCTTGATGGTCGGCAGTTTGAAGTCTAGGTGGAGGTCGACGTTGCGTACGTACCAGGGGGCGTCTACAGCCCTACGCATGAAACGGTTTTGGATGGTTTGGAGCATGTGAATTCTCACCGGCTTAACGTGTGCGAACACAACGCTAGCATAGGCGAGTATGGGGCGGATACAGGTGGTGAATATCCTAACTTTGAGATGAGTGGGCAGCTTACTGTGCGCATTGAGAAGGGGGTGGAGACGTGCGAGGACAAGGGCGGCACGGTTTTTCACCCTGCGGATATGCGGACGGAAAGTCAGTCTACGGTCAAGGATCACTCCGAGATATTTGGCTTCTCGTTGCCATGGGATCTGTTTTCCGAACATTGAGACTGGTACGCTCAGTTCTTTACGGTACTGTGACAGGGGTCTCTTATCGAAGAGGACCGCTGCACTTTTTTCGGGATTTACTTCGATTCTCCATTTCCGGAACCATTCACCTAGGGTGTTGGCCGCGGATTGGAGGGTACGAGAAATAGCGACATGGGTCATGCCGGAGTAATAGATTGCCGTGTCGTCGGCGAAAAGGGCCATACGGGCTGCACCGCATTTTGGAATATCGCTGGTGTACAGCGTGAACAGTAGGGGGGAGAGCACGGAGCCTTGAGGCACACCGGCGTGAATGGGATGGGGGGAGGAGAGAGCCCCTTCTATGCGATAGCAAAAGGTACGATTCGACAAGTAGTCTCGGATGATGAGCACGAGACGATGTGGCACATTCATAGTGTACAGCTTATATAATAAGCCGTTGTGCCACACTTTATCGAAAGCCTTTGCTACGTCGAAAAAGAGAGTGCCGGTCATTTGACCGCGTACGAAGCCTGCACTGATGTGTTCTACAATGCGGTGCAGTTGATTAACGCAGCAGTGCTTTGTACGAAAGCCAAACTGCTCGTCGGGAAGGAGTTTATTTGAGTCGGCGAAATCTTTGAGTCGCTTATAAATAAGCTTCTCGTAGATTTTACCGAAGACATTGAGGAGACTAATCGGCCGGTAACTACTCGGCTCGGCTTTTGGTTTGCCCGGTTTGGAAATACCGATTACCGTAGCCTGTTTCCAAGCCTGGGGAAAGATGTTGTTTTTAAATGCCGCATTGAAGATGACGGTCATTAGAGCGATTAGGGTGGCAGGGAAACGTTTCAGCACCTTATTGGTGATGCCGTCTGCGCCGGGGGCTTTTTTGGGCTTAAGATCCTTGACTATAGAGAGAACTTCGTCAGGGGTGATCGGTGGGAGCGGGTCATCAGGGTCATCTATTGGGGGGGGGGGGAGGGCTGACCTACGCTCTACTTCTGAATTAACCTTATCAAGGTGGGTTTGGCTTACGGGAAGCGTACTGAGAGTGCATTGAGACTCCAAACTGTCGGCTAAGCATTCGGCTTTTTCGTCGTCGTCAAAGGCCGGCCTTTGATTGGGTCGATTTAGGGGGGGCATAGTTGCCGTGGTCTCGCATTTAAGTCTGCGTTGAAGGGCCCAGAAGGCTACATGAGACGGTTGGATTGCGCTGACTTCCTTGTCCCAATGCTCCTCCCGTACCTGAGCTACACGTCTCTTTACCGAATTTTGTAAGGAGCGCATATGGGCACGATTGGCTTCATTGGGAAAAGCGTCATAGGCACGGATGGCCGCGTTCCTCTCGGTCCTCAACTCATTTACATCGTCCGGCAGTTTCAGACGCTGGTCATCCAGCATCGGAACCTGCCGTGAGCATTCGCCCACTACGGACTGCACATGGTTGGTGAGCGAGGTGATTGCGGCCACCGTGTCCGCGACTGTCTCAATGGAGTCAGGGATTGAATCTAATTGGGGGGATGAGGTAGATTTGAGGCGGTCCTCTAATCTCCTCCAATCGGTTATCGTTTTTGTTATGGGTGGAATACCGGGATCCGAGGGACCACCTCGGGGACCCAGTTGAATGATCACAGGGCGGTGATCTGAGTCTAATTCTTGGATTACCTCGATAGAGCGAATACCGAGGTTTACGCGCTTTAAGAGGGCTATATCTAGGATGTCGGGCCGGTGCCCTACTGTGTCAGGATAGTGAGTGGGACGCATCGGGGCGATGACGTCGAAGGAAAGTTTGTCGCTAAGTGCTCCTAATTGAGTGCCAGCGGCGTTATTGGAGACACAGCTCCATGAACGGTGTTTGGCGTTTAAGTCGCCTGCAATAATTACAGAGTTACTAAGATCGAGTAGGGATTTGAGGTCGTCCTCGAGCAGACTCGCGGGTTTGTTTGCGGATCTATAGGCCGAGACTATGGTGATGGGCTGGTGCCCTGTCATGCCTAGGCGACAGATTGAAGCCTCCAGGCATGCTAGCTCTGGGGGATCAATGGGGATGCAATACAATGAATTTCGGTAATAGATGAGCGTTCCGCCTAGTGCGGTGTGTGCTCTGTCGTTTCTTATCAGCCTATAGTTGGCTATATTGGGATTACGACTATGGGGTTTGAGGAAAGACTCTTGAATGAGTAAAATATCGATTTGGTGCTCACGCAAGAAGACGGCTACGTCGTCGCGTTGACCACTAATGCCTCGGGCATTAAAAAAGCCTAAAATTAGGGAACGGGGTTTGAATCTTTTGGGTGGGGCCGTATTATACATTATAATTGGAATTAAGTATTCTATAAATGTCTTGGTACTTGGTAAGTACCTGAAGGCGCTGCTCATGGATGCCTTGGGTAAAGGCCCAAAGTCTAGAGTAGGCGTCAATGCGGGACTCCCCTGATTGGGGTTCGAGGTATTCTCTCGGCAGAAGGCCGGGGGAGTTTACCGGAGGGGGGGTTCTCATGGGGGGGGGGGCTTTGGCTGCTGGTGCAGTTTTGGGCCTGAGAGAAGGTGCGGGGATGGGTATGTTCATCAGCGCAGGGGGCTCTGCGGCCGGGGGCGCGAGACGAGAGGGCGGAAGAGGTGGGAATTGGGGCTTTTGGTTTCCCTTAAACCAGGGGTTGGGCCCGAGTGGGCCGCGGAAATTTGGGGAGGGCCCGAGTGGGCCTCTAGGGTTTGGTGGTTGGTACTGGTAGGGGGCTGCGTAGGAGGGGGCTTCCCTCGCAACGCGGTCGGAGGCGCGTTTCGCCGATTTGGCGTTGCGCATTTTGGGGGCTTTGGGGCATCCGCGATAATTCGCTGGATGCCCGGATTTGCCGCAAAGGACACAGCTAGGGGGCTCCGTGCACTGGTCCCTCTCCTTGGGACGCTCGCACTCGGTAGTCCCGTGATCGCCTAGGCACTTAACGCACCTGGGCTTTGCGTAGCAGTTACGCTGGGAGTGACCATACAGCTGGCAACGGTGACATTGTCCAGGCTGGTTTGATTTGTGGGGGCGTTCGACCGTGATGCCTGACAATTTGCATACGGTCTTAATGTTATAGATATTTTTGGCGTTTTCGCCAGGGTGGCATATGACGAGGACCATGTTGTAGGGATCGCCGTGCTTACCACGGTACATACGGTGAGTAATTGCAACCGGGATCCCTTGACGGTCGAGGTCGGCGTGCACTTCCGTGCAGCTGACTTCGGTCGGAACCCCTCGGATCACAACTCTAAGGAGTCGGTCCTCTGGGAGTGCGTAGGTGTGAAAAGACACACCACGCTCGCGCAACAACCTGGTAAGGTTGCGGTAATCAGTGGGGGTGGGGACAACTACTTTAATGCCCTGCTGTGTGGGGCGGGCACTAGTAAAATTGATCTTATTTTGGTTGCACCAGTCGGAGATCCTGGTCCAATAAGCCTTATCCTGGATGAATAAGGGAGGCGGAATGGGTACCTTCTTCTGGGAAGATGAGGTATGTTCATGATCATGAGGGGAGGAGGGCCTGTTATCCTGCGAGGAGGAGTAAGAGGCGGGACGGGGGGTAGGGGCCGGGGCAGAGTTTGCCTCGGAGAGTTTAAGAGTTTTTGAGGCGAGAGCCTCGGCCTTGTTGGTTTTGCGGCTGCGTTTTTTGCCTTTACCCACTACTGTGGTAAAGGCATCGGCCGCGTCCGAGTTGACCTCACTGTCCGAGGACATCTCTTGGTCTGACGGGATAGGGGAGCGATCAGGGTATTGAGTGGGGGCTGGGGTGGGGAGAGGTGAGGGGGTGCGGTCCTTATGGTCCGGGCTGGCTGAACGCCTAGGCGGACCACGTGGAGACCTCGGCCTCTCCTCATCGCTGTCGGAACGGGCGGGGCGCCTATTCCTCCTTAGGGGTGGGGGGGTGTCGGGCGACTCTGGAGAGTCGGGGACGTCCGATTGATTGGCGGCAAAAGCGCTGCCAAACAAGTCGCCATGATTGGCGATAAAGACTGGGTCCTTGAAGAGGACGTTCTTTAAAATGCTGAGGAACTCGGCATCAGACACCATCTTAGAGACGGTGACTAAGCCAAGCGCCTAGCAACAATGAGAGGGGAGAAAATTAGTGGCGTACTACCATGGGGGTTTGCTCCTCGGGTGGGTTTTCCCGGGAGTGTGTTCAAACCCTCCCCGTCGGGTATAGACGGGGAGGTTGTGTGCCTACTGGTGAGCCCTAAGCTTGCACTCCTGATTGCCAGTCTTAATGTGCAACCAGGTCCCTAAGTCTCTAGTGTGCAATGGGTGTAAACCCCTAGAGAGTGCTAGATAGGACGAAACGGGGTTAAAGCTAGGGAAGACTAGGAGATCCCCCAAGGCCTTCTGGCCCTAGCTTCTTCCAATTTTGCTTTGCCCTTAAGGAGCGCAGCTGGCGTGTCGGGTCAACGCCCCTCAGTTCGTTAGCACCGTTAGGTATCCACTGAGGACCACAGTAAATAAGTGGGTTTTTCCTGAAGGGACACTACGTTTTTGACGAAACTCTGTCTAAAGAGACAAAAGCGCGCCCGCTGTCTTGAAAAAGACAGCGAATGTGCTTATCGGGCTGCAGTCGGCGGGGCGACTGCGGAGGGCGCTACGGTGAGCCGTAGCGAAAAATATTCGAGCACTTAATTCGTCACGAGAGGACGGAGCGGAGCAGCACGACCTCTCGGGGCGAGTGTCAGAGCGTGAATGTGATGGGCACGGGTCGGGTATATATATTATATATCCGTCTCATTCTGAGAAGAGACCATATAGGTAATCATATGTTTCGACAAATACTGCAAACACAATACCAGGGGTGGGAGCAAAATGCAGAGCATCCCTTAGCCTTTAATAGTACCTTAATGTACTTAAGTTTCCCATAAAACTAGGTGACTCACTGCTTCGGTTATAAATATCAGATTTATGCGACGAACACTGAATAATAACCAGCCTATCGGGCAACAACCACAGTATCCGCTTTAGCGTACTTTACACGAAAAGATAAGCTATACTATTGTTGCGGACGCAAGCCTGAACTTAATTAATGTAACTGAAAACTTGTGCTAACACAGCTGAAACGTTATGCACAAAGTAACAAGGGCATGAAATCTAGCTATAATCACACTATAGCTAGGTACAGATCATCAGCCAATCACAGTTTGATGAGTCATAAACCATGAACCAATCACAGGTCATAAGCCATACATAACTACAACTAGCTATGACTTGTAAAAATGTTGGAAGAACAGAGCAGCCGCAGGGTGCACTACGCGCCACTTGTGCCCCGCTGAATACTACTTAAGCGGGTGAATAAGCGGCATTTTGTGTGGGCAATATTTCATTCGATCGTCACTCGTTCTACGCTTCAGATCAAGACCTCAACCTATGAAGAACTGATCCTGACGTCCTGAACCCTGAAGCCTGAAAAAAGAATAACGTATTAGTCGCCTAGAACAGAGCTACGTAGGAACGAGTGTACTTTCATTTTTAATACATATGGCAAGTGCCTTTCAACAGATCGTTCGTTTCTTTTATCATATCCTTGGGTTGTCCTCAACAGCCCAAGTTTTCTGGTCCTTCAGAAGCCGGATCGAAGAATCAATAGCAAGATCGAAGATTCAATAGCAAGATTGAAGATTCAATAGCAAGATTCAAGATCCAAGACCAAGAACGAACACGGTGCCGGGAGCTCAAGAACGTGAAGATCAAGTCAACGTTCGCGCCGGGAGCTCAAGAGGAAAGACCGTGTCTGCGAGCATCAGCTGGTGGTCTTCGAACGTAAAGATCGTCTAAAACGTGTCACTATTTCTTAGCGGGTGGACCGCGGCTCTGTGTCTCTGCCACCTAACGGTGTCAAACGGTGGAGGCCAGAGTAAACGCCGAACAAGGCGGTGTGGTATTGTGCGATACCACCGGTTCATCAAGAGCGCCTTTTTCAAGGCGCGAACCGAACCAGTACACTACGCCGGTAAGGTCGTGCGTGGTGTGGGGGCCGGACTGTAGGCACTGCTGACGGGTCCGGGTATTCCTACCGGCCCTGAGCACCCCACAGTGCGCACAATCCTCTGCTGGGTAGATCCCACCTGTCCAATCCTGCACGTATCCATCCCTGGCGGAGCATATCCTGGTTAAACCCGGGCCCTCCAAAAGGATTGATAGGGCTGTTAGGGGCGTCAAATGCCGAAGATGCCGACTACAAGAAGCCAAGCAGCTGAGGAGAGGACAGCAAGAGTGTACGAAGACCCCCCCGCGTCCCCGTCCGCACAAGCATCCGCGTCCGCGTCCGCACAAACCGCTACCACGTCGCGCGCGCATGCCGAACCGAACCCCCGCGTGCCCGCGTTACCCGCACAAATAGACCCCAGCATAGCCGCAATAAGGTCACGCGCCGCCGCCGCCACCACCGCCGCCGCTGCGCCTGATACTAGAGAAGAGAGGAGATCGAGGGCGCCGTCCGTGCGCTCTCAGAGATCAACTGCCAGCGCTGTTGCCCGAATAAGATTAGCTGAATTCGAAGCCCAGGAACGTCTAGCCGAGATCCAGAGAAAAGAGCTGCAATTAGAAGCAGCACTTATCAAGAAAAGGCTAGCTTTGGACGTCGCCACTATACGGGAGGAGACTGACCGCGAGAGCGTCATCGCCCGTGAAACAATAGAAGTGGACAACCGAATCGCTGATTGGCTAAATAACACACAACCCAAAAGGGAAGAACGACCCCACATGACGTCATATGAAGACATGTCATCAGCGGTCCGCGTCTCGGCCCTGTGCGAACCACAGGGGGAACGTACCGAGCGCGCACCGCAGAACGAACGACGACGTATCGAACATGACGACAACGGAGCCACATTGTGTTACCAGCGCGAGAACGAAGGGCAACGATCACACCACTCTTTTTATAGATATGCGCCACCGCCGCAAGAACAAAGAGGAGTCACGATCGACACTCCGCGGCGCAACCGATCACCTACGCCCAATCCGAGACGAGACAGATCACCTACGCCAGCACGGTCCCGAGAACGAGGAATAGATAGATTAGCCGAGGTCTTAGAACGAATGGCCTTGAAACGCCCGCCGCCTAGACAAGCGCAAGAACTGCCTGTCTTCAACGGCGCGCCGAACGAATGGCTACTATTCCAAGCAGCGATGCGAGATTCGACCAAAATGTATAGCTATACAAAAGCTGAGAACCTGGCACGTCTCCGAACATGTGTACGAGGTGAAGCACGTGAAACAGTAGCAGCTTTATTGTGCACAGCTGCCGATCCCGCAATTATAATGCAGACACTTGAACAGTATTACGGCCGCCCTGAGATCATTATTGATAAAACGCTGGACGACTTAAGAAAGTTACCGCGACCCGGAACAACAGCTAGCGAACTGAACGCGTTTGCGATACGGCTTCAGAATATAGTCAGTGTACTCACTTGTATAGATGAGAAGGGGTACCTACAGAATCCTATGTTGGCCCGGCAAGTTACAGAAAAATTAAGTCCGCATATTAGAGCGAGATGGTGCGACTACGCAGAAGAGTATGGAAGTCGCAGTGAACCTGAGATTGTTACGCTGTCTCGTTTCCTCATGAGAGAGGCTGACCGTGCCGTACGATTCGCGTACTCCGCTGCAGGAAGCTCAACAAAGGAGCCAGCACGTAATGCGCCAGCAGCTAAGACCAGTAGTTCGTCTAAACGCCAGGAAGGCAAGAAGCGAGGCGGTGCTGCGTACACTGCAACCGAAAATAAAAACGTAAAGATGTGTCTATGTTGCGGGGCCGAACATGATACGGTGAAATGTAGGAAACTGGAAGCGATGACATTACCACAGAGGTGGGAATGGGCAAAAGAAGCACGCGTATGTTTTCGTTGCTTGAATAGCCGTCACCGCCGTGCCAGTTGTACCGCAAAGAAATGCGGTATAGATGAGTGTCGCCATCCTCATCATGTATTGCTACACAGCGCACCGCAAGCCGCGCCAGGAGGCGAACAGAACGATCAAGAGATCACCGCCTCGGCTAACACCGTAATGTCAGCTGGCGCGGTGTTATTAAAAATATGCCCTATCACGATAAGAGGGCCCGATGGACTGGAAGTTGAAACTCACGCCCTACTCGATGAGGGATCTACGATAACCTTGATCGATGAGGAAATCGCTAGAGCAGTGAACGCGCAAGGAACGAAATGCGCGCTGCGTTTGCATGGATTAACTGCAACGCGGCAAGAACCCGAGAGTCAGAGCGTGTCATTGGAGATACGGGGAGCACGAACTAGCTTCCATCCAATACAGGCGCGAACCGTCAAGAGTCTCAACATTACCAGTCAAGCGATCGCAGCTGAGTGTTTGAACTATGAACACTTGAAACAGCTACCACAGAACGAGGTCTGCTATGGACAAGCAAGACCGCGCATACTAATAGGTGCAGACCATTGGCACTTAATAGTATCGCGAAAACTCCTGACCGGAGAATGGAACGAGCCGGCCGCATCACTAACTATGCTAGGATGGGTAGTGCACGGTACGGTGCCACGAACGATAGTGGCGAAGGAAGACCCGATAGATGGCGCCACAGTACTGCACATACGTGCGCCTCAGCATAGAGAACGATTTGATCATGATGATGAACTACATGAACTAATCACAGAACATTTTAAGATCGATGCGCTCGGAATATCATCCAAAAATAAACCTGTGAAGGAAGACGAGCGCGCTAAAGAAATATTCAATAGAACAGCGCGATTGGTCGACGGACGTTACGAAGTCGGCCTGCCATGGCGTACAGACGATACTCGCCTGCCGCCTAGTTATAATATGGCCCTAAGCAGATTGCGCTCGATGGAACGTAAAATGGATCGAAACACGGAATTTCGCAGAGCATACACGTCACAAGTTGACAACTTGTTGGCGAAAGGTTATGCAACTCGAGTCGAGGACACGGACGACAGCTCAATTGATTGGCTCCTCCCACATTTCGCTGTGACCAATCCGAACAAACCAGGAAAGGTGCGCCTTGTCTTCGACGCAGCCGCGAGTACAGGCGGGCGCTGTCTGAACGACGAACTGCTCGCCGGGCCCGATATGTTGAACACGCTTTACGGAATATTGTTCCGATTCAGAGAGAAGCCAATTGCTATAGCGGCAGACATACGCGAAATGTTCTTGCGAGTCAAAATACGACCAGAAGACAAAGCAGCGCAACGATTTTTGTGGCGTGGTGATGACCGAAAAAGCCCGCCTCAGAAATACGTGATGAATTCTATGATATTTGGCGCTCGGAGTTCACCCTTCCTAGCTCACAGCGTTAGAAACAGAAACGCTGAGGAATGTCAAGACGCGCACCCGCGCGCCCTCTATGCAATAACAATGAACCATTACATGGATGATTGGGTCGACAGTTTTGAAACGGAAGAAAGCGCCGCCCTCACGATCAAAGAGGTGCAGCGTATTCATGAGCGAGCCGGCTTTGAACTCGCCGGGTGGAATTCGAATCGTCCACACTTACTCGCTCATATCCTAGAACAGGATAAGGCTAACGCCCCGAAAGAACTAGGTGCGAATGCACACCCATATGGCAAGACGCTGGGTATAATGTGGGTGCCAGAGACCGATGAGCTTGCATTCAACACAGCTATGCCCCGTGTACCGAACGAAGTACGCGATGGAACGAGAACGCCCACTAAACGTGAAATGTTGGGGGCTGTAATGTCGATCTTTGACCCGTTGGGCCTGTTGAGCCCTTTCACGATTACGGCAAAGATCACTCTACAGGAGCTATGGCGAAACAACATCGGCTGGGACGAGCAACTACCCGCCGAAGAGGCTATCGCGTTTCTCGAATGGATAAATGGTCTGACGAGCGTGGCGGGCTTGCGAGTCCCCCGATGCTACGCGAATCACATGACCGTAGAGCGATCGCTGCATGTATTCACCGACGCTAGTGAACAAGCCTACGCCGCTGCAGCATATTGGCGATTAACACGGCCCGACGGATCGATAGACGTCGTGTTAGTAGCGGGAAAAGCTAAAGTAGCGCCGATGAAAGCGCAGAGTATCCCACGCATGGAACTGCAGGCGTGCCTGATAGGCGCACGACTCGCCTCCGAGATACGCAAGGAGCATAGATGGGAAGCCGAAGTAACCTATTGGAGTGACTCTAAGACGGCATTACATTGGATAAGAAACGACTCTGCGAGATATACGCCATATGTTGCGCATCGACTGAGCGAGATAGCCGAACTTACCCCCGCTGAACGATGGCGCTGGGTGCCGACCGCTCAGAACGTAGCTGATGACGCAACTAGATATGGCAGAACGAGCCTCAATAAACACGATCGATGGTTCATCGGACCGGCCTTCTTACGTGAACCGGAAGAACAGTGGCCGAGCGAAGAGAACCAGGGCGAGGAAGAAACAGTAGCCCATGTTAGAGGCGAGGAGAACGTTATGGACCTGAAACGATTCTCCTCATATGATCGAGCATTGCGCGCTATGGCAAGCGTGTTGCTCTTTATAGAAAAATGTCGTAAACGCGCGACAACGATGGACGTGCGTCATCTCGAAGAAGCCGAACTAATGCTTATACGAGATTCACAACGTGACAGTTTCTCTGAAGAAATTAAGAGATTGACGTCAGGAAAAAGCGTTGAGAGATCGAGCCGGCTCAGCAAGCTAGACCCGGTGTATGAAAATAAAATTATTCGACTGAACGGACGAATCAACGCAGCGAATGTACCAGAGTACAGGAAGAGGCCACCGATCTTAGACGGCAGGCATCCACTTGCGCGCCTACTTATAAAGCGTGAACATGAGAAGAATGGGCATGCAGGCCGAGAGCACGTAGTCAATAACCTGCGTCAGCGATTTTGGATATTACGATTACGAACGAGTGTGCGCGCTGTGCTGAACGAATGCATCGTGTGTCGCATGCGACGTAAAGCGCCACCTATACCGGTGAAAGGAAACTTACCCTGCGAAAGGCTTGATGCATACGCTCGCCCTTTTACTCGCAGCGGTGTTGATTGTTTCGGTCCCATGACGATCACTATAGGAAGACGTAGAGAAAAACGCTGGGGCATGTTATTTACCTGTTTGGTAACTAGGGCCGTGCATATAGAACTGTTACCGAGTCTCAGTACTGACAGTGCGATCATGGCCCTTAGAAGAATGGCCGCGCGCCGTGGATGGCCACGCACAATAATGTCAGACAACGGTACGAACTTCCGTGGAGCTGACGTCGAACTAAAAAACGCTTACAAAGAATGGGCGACTGAACTTAAGGATTACGCCCTTAATAAGGAAACCGATTGGCGTTTCATCGACCCTGGTGCACCAAACCAGGGGGGAGCCTGGGAGCGGCTCATACGTAGCGTGAAAACAGCCCTCGCTGTAATATTGAAAGAACGAATGCCAAAGGAAGAAACATTAATAACGGTAATGGCTGAAATAGAGAACATATTGAACTCGCGACCGCTCACTCACGTATCTGTGAACCCGGAAGACGCGGAAGCGTTAACGCCGAATCATTTCCTGTTGGGGTCATCAGCAGGGCTACCGGTCACTGGAACTTGTGACGTAGCTGATAAACGCGCTTGGCGAGCGGCCCAAGCGCTGGCAGATCGATTCTGGGCAAGATGGATGAAAGAGTATCTACCGACACTGACACCGCGCGGTGACGTCAGATCTAATCACGCTGAACAAATTAAAGAAGGCAATGTCGTCATAATCGCTGACGGCTTATTACCGCGGAATGTGTGGCCGCGGGGCCTTGTTGTGCGCGCGATAGTAGGTACGGACGGTGTTGTGCGGAGTGCGGATGTGCGAACTCGGGGTGGCATTTTTAGAAGGCCAGTAAGAAGGCTTATCGTCCTCGACCAGAAGGGAGAGGCTCGCGAGGCTACGCCGGGGGGAGACTGTTGCGGACGCAAGCCTGAACTTAATTAATGTAACTGAAAACTTGTGCTAACACAGCTGAAACGTTATGCACAAAGTAACAAGGGCATGAAATCTAGCTATAATCACACTATAGCTAGGTACAGATCATCAGCCAATCACAGTTTGATGAGTCATAAACCATGAACCAATCACAGGTCATAAGCCATACATAACTACAACTAGCTATGACTTGTAAAAATGTTGGAAGAACAGAGCAGCCGCAGGGCGCACTACGCGCCACTTGTGCCCCGCTGAATACTACTTAAGCGGGTGAATAAGCGGCATTTTGTGTGGGCAATATTTCATTCGATCGTCACTCGTTCTACGCTTCAGATCAAGACCTCAACCTATGAAGAACTGATCCTGACGTCCTGAACCCTGAAGCCTGAAAAAAGAATAACGTATTAGTCGCCTAGAACAGAGCTACGTAGGAACGAGTGTACTTTCATTTTTAATACATATGGCAAGTGCCTTTCAACAGATCGTTCGTTTCTTTTATCATATCCTTGGGTTGTCCTCAACAACTATAATAGGTAACTACTAACATAGGTACTGTAAGTTACAATACAAAGTCAACTAGAAAGAAAAACATAAAGAAAAATGGATTATTGTCCCAGTTAACGGCATTTTTTGCCTCGAACTGCAAAACGGTGTAACCAGCTCCCGTCGACGTTTTGTCCGAACAAATTCAACATGGAAGTCTTCAAAAAGTGAGCCTTTTTAAAAGGTTCGCAATACATCGGCGACTTCCCTGGTGTTGCGGATGTCCATAATCGGCTGTGATCACTTACCATCAGGTAACCCGCTTGCTCGTTTACTAAAAAAAGCCATTGTTTGAAAGGCCTAGTATACGTTTTTCATTCACAACTCCGCCATCGTGAGAATTGCGCCCCAGTAAGCAACAAAATAATTTCCTTACTCATAGCCCACAAAATTAATGTTAATAGTTAATGCTTCGCGTTATTTTCTACACCGATATTGATCTTACAAGATGTTTATAGGTCCCCTAATATTGCCCAAATTGCGTGCGTGACGCTTTTGTGACGTAGTAATAGTAGTGGGGCAGGCCAACTTGGGACGTTCATTAACCAATGAGTTCGGTTGTAAAGTGTAAATATAAAGAAATTGGTAGAATAGAAACCTTATTCTCTTTTTTTTAACCGACTTCAAAAAAAGGAGGAGGTTATGTATTCGGCGGGTTTTTTTTTTATTTTTTATTTTTTAATGTATGTACACCGATTACTTCGAGATTTGTGGGCCGATTTACGTGGTTGTTTTTTTATTTGGTAGAGGAAGCCCGCGCGGTGGTCCCATATAAATTTTATTGACTTAGGTTGAGTAGTTTTTTAACCAGCTTCAATAAATCAGTTTATTTTAGCTTCGCTTATCTAGATGATCTGCTCATTGGTTCGTTTTTCTGAGAATTCTTGGCCGATATGCGTGTTTTTTTTTCACGATAGTGATTGGACGTTTGGAAGAACATGAGCGAGACTTTGCCCAGCGGTGGGATAGCAAAGGTTAATAAAAAATATATTCTCAAATTGGTTATATACACATTTATGAATCAACCCTCGCAATTATCAACTAAAAAGTATGAAATAAAAACTTTTTAACAAAAAATAAAACCGACTTCAAAAACCTTAACTAAAAAGTAAAAAACAATCATTGTATGTATTTTAAAATCTTAACATAAACCAACATTTTGAAGGCGGCGCGTAATTTTCATGTACGTTCACATAAACTGTTTTTTTTACTATAGATATGCGCTCGACTGTACATTATATTTACATGACGCAAAGGGTGAATCACGCGCCGCCTTCAAAATGTTGGTTTATGTTAAGATTTTAAAATACATACAATGATTATTTTTTACTTTTTAGTTAAGGTTTTTGAAGTCGGTTTTATTTTTTTTACCATGTGCATTTGATAGCGCATTTAGTATAGTAGCAGTGCTGAGCAATTCGCTGCTACTCCGTTTGCTGTTTGCTGCTGGATATTTATTTTTTGTTGCATCTAAGATTTTTTATGAAATTTTATTTATTTATTTTCCAACATGTACATCAACAATTGAACATATTATAATCATTACACATTACAATGATATTACATTGGAGTACATGAACCCTGTTAGGGCACTGCAAACATTGAATAGGTAAAAGTAGATAAAAGTTAACAAACAGCTGCCAAATCTAGTATCAAGTGATGTAATTGGTTGTCAGTTTTTTTGTCCTACCTCATCATCATCCTCCGAGCCTTTTCCCAATTATATTGGGGTCGGCTTCCAGTCTAGCCAGATGCGGCTGAACATCAGTATTTTACACGGAGCGACTGCCATCAGACCCCCGCAACCCAGTTACTAGGTAATACCGACATTCGGAGGTTAGACCAGTTGTCAGACTTTCAGGCTTCTGACTACCTGTAACGACTGCCATAGATATTCGTATGACAACCGGGACCGACAGCTTAACGTGCTCTCCGAGGCACGGAGGGGTCCCGATGTGTAACGAAACGGTCACCCATCCACAGACTGACCGCGGCAAGTGCAGCTTAACCTTGCAGATCGTACAATCCGCGCAGTCGTTGCTTCGCTACGAGCTCCATTTTTTGTCCTACCTACCTACTATAATGAATAATAATCGTACTATCCTACTTCCTACTTATATTATAAACGTGACAGTTTGTGAGGATGTATGGATGTTTGTTACTCTTTTACGCAAAAACTACTGTATGGATTTTAATGAAATTTGGCATACAGATAGAACATAACCCAGATTAACATATAGGCTATTTATCCCGGGAAGATGAATAGTTCCCGAGGGATGCGCGATAAACGACATCCGGGCGGGTGAAGCCGCGGGCACAGGCTCGTATTAAATAAACAGCTTTGAGAAACCTAGCATTTCTTGACAAAAACCATATATCGGAGAGAATTCTTTTTGCTTTAACTGTTAGCTAGTGCACTACAATTTTTTTTATCTATGCTTTAGCAAGTTCCTGGCTCACAAGGCATTGCTAACAGCCCCGTAACTTTCTTTCCGAGTGTGGCCTTTTTCGCTTCTAATTAATTTCGTTTGGCTCTAAGACTGTTTCGTGAGTTTAATGAGTTCTCTGGGTTAGGTCAAGTGAGTTCTTCGAGTTATATTGCACTAGTTTAACAAGAACTTTAGTATTAGAATGTATGTTATGAGAAAACATGACTGTTAGTTACTATTATAATAAAACATGTTTAATCGGATTACATCGCGTATATGATTTAAATTGGTTTTCCTAATGTTTCGAAAGCTTTGCAGCGTTCGTGGTCACAGGAAGACTAAGGATGACAAGCGTCTTTACAGATATTTGAAAAAATATTTACCGTACAATTTGTATTTTTTATTTTATTTGATCAAAATCTCACAGTATCATTATGTTTTACTGTTTGGGACTTGATTATTTTTAGAACTGGGTTCCAAACAGGTGGTAGCTGCCAACCATCTTCTCTATTAAAATATATCGGTTTTTAAACTTATTTTATCATAATGTGTAGTGACCACAAAAACCTAAGAAATGTATTATGTTAGTTAGGTACTATGCTGTGTCCCGGTAAAGAATAATTTTATAATGAATGCGCGGAAATTAAAACTAAGTAGTAGGTACCTATGTACTGAAATGTATGTGTAATAAAAGTTTTTCATTCATTTTTCTTTCTTTATGTAAATTCTAGAATCAATGACAAACAACAATATTTTTTCCTTTGAGAATGGAATAATTTTACACGCGTCAATATGTTAATTTGTTTCTTTATTTACTTTGAAATTTAAATCAAATTGTGGATAAGTACGAGTAACCTTCTTGGTTGCTATTTTTCGGTGTAAAAAGTTCGTTCCATTTTTTAATTACACGACAGATTATATGAGTTTTCATAGTACCTACTTTATTTGACCGCTAAACAGGACAGGTATGGATTTTCATACTAACACTGCCAGCCGCTGCTTGCATGTATTTGACCAGTATAGCATTTTCGATTTATCTCGAAGATGGTTGTCAAAATAATATTCTAATTTCCAAGGATCATCTTCATCATCATCATCATTTCAGCCGAAAGATGTCCACTGCTGGACATAAGCCTCCCCCAAGCATCGCCACAACGACCGTTCCTGCGCCTTCCGCATCCAGTGGATTCCCGAGACCTTCACCAGGTCGTTGGTCCACCTTGTGGGAGGCCTACCCACGCTGCGCCTTCCAGTACGCGGTTGCCACTCCAGAACTTTACTGCTCCATCGGCCATCCGTTCTGCGAGTAATGTGCCTCGCCCACTGCCACTTAAGTTTGGCAATTTTTCCAAGGATGTTTGAGAAAAAATCTTGATATCCCTTCTCGTATCCGTATAATTGGAGTTCCCGTCACCCACGTGGTAAAATTAATCCACTATAATAATGTTACTGAAAACGATTTAGTACGGGTAAAACAAAAATTAATGTTCCCTTCAAATTACGGGAAACACGTGGAGCGAAATCATTGCAACACGCAACCAAAACTTGATGTATTTTTTTATCCGAATTATAGACAGTGTTTCTCAAAGAAAATCGTGTTTAATAAATAAAAGGAAGTAAAAATATTACTCATTATCGGTACACCTGATGTCACCAAAAGCTTTTTTTAAGAGTAGACGAGTATACCACCTTCTTCTGTACACAAAAGTTTGTGTATACAAAAAGCACCAACGGTTTTCCACCCTTAAATGTGCACTACGGACTTAGCACTACGGACTTATAATTACATACTGGGTGTAAGGGGAACGCTTCCGAAAACGAAGATAGGTGCTGGTGATTACTGATACGAAACCACGAAAAAAAGATGCGATTCTTTTTTTAGATTTTTTCATACATATTTTTTTGTATTTTTCATACATAACCAGCTTTGGGCAGTTAAATACAACTCATATAAAATGAAAAATGGAAAAAAAATTGAAAAAATCTATAAAAAGAATCGCATATTTTTTTCGTGGTTTCGTATCAGTAATCACCAGCACTATCACCTATCTTCGTTTTCGGAAGCGTTTCCCTGACACCCTGTATAATAAAAATAAATATAACCGCTGTTTTAAACCAAATATTTACCTGCATATTAACGAACTTTTTTGCACGAAATCTACTGCGCCAATCGTGTCATCTATGGAGTTAAGTTGACACGTCCTGGTCGAATAAATATTTTTGTTTCTCCAAATAATGTCTAGAGGTGCCGAATGTGCGTGAGTGGCAACATTACGAAAGGCGGAAGATATCGTAAATTAAAATAAAAACACACCATTAATTATTTTATAGGACGTTTATTGTGCAAATCCTATTTCTAGCATTTCGTGACTCGCAACGATGCTACAGCCACAATCGTGGTAATAAAATGTTGAGTAGGTATAAATTGTACGTAAATTCAACAATAGAGGGGTCAATCTGGCTTTTAAGGGGTCGTGGGGTTCGAACCCCGTTCGTTGCACTGTTGATATAAACCAATGTTAGAATGTAACAAAATAAAATATTTCTAGTGATTTGGCGTGATAGAATACGTCTTTTTGTAGCGTCGCTGTGCGCTCAGCCGTCGATGAGTAATCCTATAAAAAACGTCACCGTTAACTTCCTCCTCCATTAGAAATTTAAATTAAAATTTATTCACGTAAAATAGAGCGAGAGGTTGGTGCGCGGCTACACTACTATCTCAAACACACATACACATAGGTACAGCCCTGTGCGCGTATGTTCTATTCGCGCTTGCTAGTTTCTCTTTTGTATGGCGTCCCCGATGCCACTCATTCTTTTAAGTTTGGAATGGAATTCCTCATGGACCCGGGTAATTTTGGAATCTTACTGACTAAAACCACCACGATATTCCACCTATTAACATTGGCTGGAGGCGCGGGTCACCGCGGGTCTCGGTTCACCGCTAGTAGGCGAATCCTGCCCCAGATTGAATACATTCTATGTTCAACCTCACTAGTTCAACGATCCCGACAAAAACCAAGATTATACATAGATAAAATAATTGGATCGAATATTGTTTAGAAAAGGATAATGAACCACTTACAACGCCTGTCAAAATTATGCTAGCAACATTACCGACCGCAATATTTGCTACTGAACACATGTGCGGCTGTTTTAGTATTAAGCATACCGACATCTCGATGGAATACACACGCATTTATATTGGACTCCAGAGTTCTTCATTTTTCCTGCCTGATCATATACAAATACAAGTTATTCAACACTGCGTCTAACCATGTAAACACAACAATTTTTGATAAAACATTGCAACCATATTTTTTACACAAAAACTTTAAGAATCTCTGTATAAAACGTTGAATCGTGCAGACATCCACAAAACTGTGTTTACAAAACTATTCTAGGTATTTGTTACGCCATATAGCCATAGTATTTGCATAGCCCCAGTGAAACTAGGCCGATGTCAAGATGTATAAAGATAGTAACTTTGTGGGCACTGAATATATTTTTAGCTTCATTGACCTGAAGATGCATAGTGCAACTGGTTTTTCTTACTAGCTCTTATACATCACGACAAGTTGCATAAAGTATTATTCATGCTAGCCATGCCAGGTCCGAGCCGGGTACGGACCAGACACCGATGCTATATTGTTGCGTATAATATATTGGACTCACATCATCATTCTAGCCCGGTATCACCCCCTGCTGGTATCACCTCCTTTCATTTTTACCAGCCTCTTCGATCTTGTGCATCCCTCATCCAGGTGTTTCCGGAGGCTTTGGCGATATCATCAACCCAGCGCACTTTCGGACGGCCCGGGTTTGTCTGACCTGACCTTGGCCAGCACTCGGTCATCGCTTTACTCCATCGGCCATCTCTACACCAAGCCAGATGTCCCGCCCAACTCCACTTTATCTTAATTGCCCTATCACCGACGTCGTAGACTTTCGTCCGACGACGGATCTCGGTGTTTCGGACTCGGTCGAGAAGATTTATGCCGAGCATAGCACGCTCCATGGCCCGTTGTGCCACTCGCACTCGGTGGACAGTCTCCTTTGTAAGCGTCCATGTCTCGGCACCATAAGTCATAGTTGGCAGGACACACTGGTTAGTTCCATAGACATCTAAATAATAAGGTAATAGAAGTGAGAAAGTCGCGTGAACTTGTCGCAGCGTGCAGGTCTCTCGTAGGTCACCAGTGCGCGAACTGTTTGCTTGATTATCAGTGCTGTTTTGGACGCGGAGTCACTAAAATTATATTTAGCAGCATATCTAACACCGGATTTTTTTGCATTGAATACTAGAAACATGGTGAATGTAATAGCCGACGACACGCGTTTCGGTATTAAAAGACATTTGATAACATTTTTATTGCCTTATTTTTTCGATTTCTATGACTAGTTACAGTTTAGTAACAGCTAATTTTCAGCTCTGTGTGATATAGACATATCAGCAATAGTGCTGCTCATCTATAATCAATAAAATAAATAAATAATAGTTCACATTGTACCGCCACATTCACATTGCTGGCTGTCGCTGAAAACCAGCGCTGTGGCTCTGCTCCGCGCATGATGCACAGCAATACGCTGAGTGATGGCCGTTTTGCGCGGATGTGACGCATGACCACACTTCTTGACTATATACCTGTATTCTATTATGGATTGTCCATAATAGCTAGGCGTAAGTGGAGATAGGCGGGACACATTGCTCGAAAGGGCAAGGAACGATGGACGCGGAAACAGCTGGATTGGCGACCACGACAGCACACTAGACCGCGGGAACGGCCACCCAAACGTTGGATGGACGACATCCGACAACACACAGGCCTGGATTGGATGTCAAGGGCTCAAGACCACCAGGAGTGGAGAAATTTGGAGGAGGCCTAAAAAGAGAGAGAGACCCAAAAATGGGTATTATAAGGCCGATATGATGATGATAATAAACTAACTAGTTGACAAACAAAAAGTCAACAAGTTCAACTTCGAGAAAGAGGTCAATCGTCGAATCCGACTCGGTTGGGCAGCGTTCGGGAAGCTACGCAATATCTTCTCGTCCAAAATACCGCAGTGTTTCAAGACGAAATTCTTTGACCAGTGTGTGTTGCCAGTAATTACTTACGGCACTGAAACGTGGTCGCTCACAATGGGCCTGATAAGATGGCACAAAGTCACTCAAAGGTCAATGGAGAGGGCTATGCTCGGAGTGTCCCTGCGTGATCGAATCAGAAATGAGGAGATTCGCAGGAGAACGAAAGTGACTGACATAGCCCGAAGAATTGCCAAGCTTAAGTGGCAGTGGGCGGGGCACATTGCTCACAGAAATGATGGCCGATGGGGCAGTAAATTTCTGGAGTGGCGACCGCGTACTGGAAGGCGCAGCGTGGGTAGGCCCCCCACAAGGTGGACCGAAGACCTGGTGAAGGTTGCGGGAACCCGCTGGATGCGGAAGGTGCAGGACCGGTCGTTGTGGCGATACTTGGGGAGGCCTATGTCCAGCAGTGGACGTCTTTCGGCTGAAATGATGATGATGATGACGACAAACAAAAACTGTTACACGATTTACCTTAATCGCTTATTAAGAGGAATAAAGACTAACTCAAAGATATACTACCCAAATATAATTACATACGCAAATGTGAGGGTAACTTATCCTTGTATTTACATAAGTAATCCCTGCGTAGGTAACAAGTTGGAATGTCTTAAGGAAGTTAAGCTGTAACTTGGAACTATAGAGAGCTTGGCAACTTAATTAAATGGTTATTTTAAATTAGTTGAAAATGTTGGAAACGTTGGGTTGCTAGGAGTAATGAGGGAGTAAATTGATTTGTTTAGTGTAAATTTATTTATCTACACTCGTATCGTAAAATTCGAATTATGAACTCGAAAGTAATGTCATAATGACATACTTTACGCACATGCACCTGTTATGAATTTAAAAAGTTTCATTACGATACAGTTTGCTGAACAAAACAATGCGGTAATTTATTTATTTTTCCATAACCGCACACTTCAGCCTAACTAAGGAGTTTTTAATGCCACTTCGACCTAACCAAGGAGTTTTCAAACCATTTTTTTAGCAATCGTACAGTTTGGCACCAATGAGTACACAAAATTCAGGGTGGCGCCACTTGTCATACATTGAAAATTTTTATCGTTTAAAATCGCGTTTTTGGCAGAACTTTTGATTGTCATATTGCTTTTAATTATATTTAAGTGTTTACAGGCATATTTTTTGTATGATAAAACAGAGATTGACGGAATCCTGACAAGGATAGAAAATTAGTTCCGATTATAATGTTGTCGCCAGACTATATTTTATTATCTGTGTAGGCGCGCACCAGCGCGCGTGCGCGGCCGCGTGCCTGGCCTACTGGATTTGGTCATCGTTACTTGTAAATTTATTGTTATTGTTTACGTTATTATTATGGTTTTGTGTGTCGAAAGTTTTATTCTGGGCAAAAATATCTGACTACAGCAGTGATACTGAACTGAGGAGAATATGATCCCGCCTGAATTTCTGGATGCAGCAACGTAAATGACGAACAATCTTTTACCAGAGAAATCAAGAAGAATAACGACAATGTTACTAAGATTTTAACTTTGGTATTTTATTTAAAATTGTATGAGTTTAGATAAAATAGTGTATGAAACTGACATAATTAGGTATTAAAACACTCGTGTGATACTATTAAAAACCTCGCCTACGGCTCGGTTTTTAAACTCACACTCGTGTTTTAATAACCCCTATTATGCAACAGTTTCATAAACTACTATTATTTCACAACCTTGGACGAATAAAAAAGGTGGACGGAATCTCGCTAAGCAATAAGTAAAGCATCCATAGTATGCTTTAAGCGATAAGACCGCCCATGTACCCATAATTTATAGGTTGTTCCTGTTTACTACTATTTTCATGGTGTACAATAAAGTATATTCTATCTATTTATCTATCTATGCCAAAAAAGCCGCGGTTACGCAAGTTAACCAGCAACCCGCGCTGCTACATGTGACCAATAATAATTGGTAGACACATAGTGGATTCTACCAATGAAACTGAGCAATTTGTAAGAAACATCGGTCGTCAGACGAAAAAAATGTAACTTTAGCCGAAATATAGACTAAGTGCTGCAAACAATCTAGTGAAGCCAAAAAAAACTAATGCTCCTTCGTGTACAACCAGCGCTCACGCACACACCATGCACCTGAAGGATATTTGCAGTCGAGATGCTTACTGGTACTTACTTTTTAGGGTTCCGTACCTGTAGGGTGACAAACGGGACCCTATTTCTCTCGCTACGCTGTCCGTCCGTCCGTCCGTCCGTCCGTCTGTCTGTCACAGGGCTGTATCTTTTGAACAGTAATAGGTAACTGGTTGAAATTTTCTCAGAATATGTGTTGCTATGAGGTGTATCACGACAAATACTAAAAACAAAAAAAGTCTAAAAACAAAGGGGGTCCCCATACAAGAACCCTAAAAAAATAAGCATTTTTTTCAACGTTTTTGTTCCTGTTCTATCTTCAAAACGGTAATACATACCAGCGTCAAACTTGGTATGATTATAGTTGCATACTATCTAGTTTTTAGTCCGTGTGGTGCCGGACTTAAAGAATAGCATCACCCTTATCTCTTCTCATGGGTGTCGTAAAAGGCGACTAAGGGATTTACCAGAGGATGGGCAGCAGCATTCTCTGAGTATTTAACCAACCAACTGCGATCGCCAACCCGCCTGCCAAGCGTGGCGATTATGGCATATCCCCCCCTTAATTGGGGGAGGCCTTTGTCCAGTAGTGGACGTCTTTCGGCTGTAATGATGATGACTATCTAGTTTAGCAACAAATACTAAAAACAGGACAAACATAGACATATGCGGTGGTACCTACTGAAGAAAGAGATGCAAAAATTCACATTTCGCGTACGTTCGTTGATGTCTTTTGATAAACTCTCGTAAATTAAATCAGATTCTATGGGGTATCAGGTCGATGGGTGGTATGGAACTCTTACTACGTAAGTCCGACTCACACATGGCCGGTTTTTTTTACTATGTCTGTGCCTTAACAAGACACAACTTCTGTAGATATAAAGTCAATAAAACTTCAACGTGTCTACAGGCTAGGCTCCACTATTTATTATAATATCTTCAGCTAGTGCCCTAACTTGGAAGCCTTGTCACGTTTGTGAGAGCCTATTATAAGTTATTTATGATGACGTGTCTAGGAGCTCCGTCGGCTTTTCATGATATTTAATTTGAAAGCCTAGATAGTTTCTAGGGCTTGTGTTCTAGTTCTTGTGTTCACGTCATAATGTTTTTGGTTTTTTTATACTCTCATTATATTGAGGATTTAGAATAACTCAATGAGGTCTTTCCTTATTACCACGTTTTTAACACGCTTATTATTAACTCGCTTTCATTCCTGTCTAGGGTTACCAACCGTACATAAAACAGTATTTTACTATATTTCAGCCTATATTTTACTTAATATATTTTTGCGTACTATATACTCTTGAAGAATGATATAGTACGCAAAAAAACTATATTTCGCTCGTAGGTAAAATGTGCTTCTGATTTTCCTGAAGTAGATAGTTTTTAGGTTTTTTGTAAGTAATTGTCACTCACAGACCAGTAAGCCTCTAAACATTGATTAGCCGGACACCCCCGGTCACCACGCATATGCAGTAGCATTGCATATCATACGCCCCACAGCCAATCACGACGTCAGTCCGTCAGCGAGCGACACCAATCATACGGAATCACACCACCGAACTTTTGAGCCGACCAACCATAACGCGCCATCCGCCCCCCGGTCCCCGTCAACTTTTTACGACTGTGTTCTAATGCAAAACTTTGTCTATGCAGCGTCTTGAGGCTTACTGGTCTGTGTTGTCACTACATGCAGTTTCAGGTTTCCATAGACCTCTTTGTATTGCCTTTGAGAACCTTAAGTGCATTTATTACCCTGTTCTATACTACCTATATTAGTTTTAATTTTTATATATACTGCTACACCACTCAGCTAAATCTACAATTGCTACTTACTTTATAAGCCTTAACCTTAACCAAGTTACATTTTGAAAACACCCACAGTAATTACGTCAAGAGAAAAAAAGAAAACTTAAAACCCCTTTTAAAATGGTCATCGTGTTTTCGCAAAAAACCTGAAAATAATCTGACTGTACAGTCAACAAATCGGAATCATGACCCACGATAAGCTCAATATCCTACAGACATTCTAATACAATTAGGTTGAATTTCGCTTAAACTGATATTTCCCTGGCAACAGACTTGTTATCAATTTTGTTAGCTTTTGAAAGTGACAGTTAGTTTACCAATATAATTGTCGTCTCCCATCTCCTTTCGTGCTTTCGTGCATAGAACGTGAACTTTCTTTGACACGTTTGGAACCATAACATGTGAAGCTATAAATTTCAAATGCTAACACGCATGATGGCGGACAATAGACATTGAGTTTCGATACCTCATGACGGACTGACTTATTATGAAAATTCGATGCCATATTGCAAGGGTATTACTACGTAACTGCGTATAAACACATCCACCCGAATGGCATCGATCAAAGACAGCGATTAATGCAACTACAGTTTTGTGAAATGTCACAATATTATGCACTTCTTTATTATTTAGTCACCTTACCCACTGCATAAAATATCACTAACTAAGAGATAAGGGAAATACACAACAAAATACTGTATATATTTATTTAATAAAATATTCACAATAACATTGATGAATGACAATTAATTTATCCTAAAAACGAGAGTAAGCAAAATAATTTTCAATAACGTCCAGTAGTCTGGAACGCATCGATCCGATTAGGCGACTGCATATGTCCGTTCCTCTCATCTCTCATATAATCCCAAATTTTGTTACAACGTTGTTCAAGTGCTTGCCTTGTCCTTTCGTTTCTATTATCCCACATTTGGACCATCAAGCCCACTAAATTTTCATTTGGATTGGGATCCGGGGACCTAGACGGCTATGAAAATGCTGGTGAAATCAACTAGTGACAACTCTTGCTGTATGCACTGGACAGCTATCGTGAACGTAGAAGAAGTTCGGAACTTCTACTCGCGGGTAAACCGTTCGAACCATCGGTAACTTATTTTCTTCTAATAAGTCAACCAACATAGTTAATTGAATTTGCATGAGAAGAAATCTGGACGAGTTCGCCTACATTTCCGGCACTCATCCAGGCCCACATGTTAGCTGAAATTTGGCCAGATAATTGATTAGTTACTGGTCTGGTCTTCCGCAGAATTTATAATTGTTTTTTCTAAATTTTATTCTTTATGTTTAACTCCAAATATTGTTTGACACCATTTCATAAGTACTTGACGTTTTAGTATTTGTCAGTTTTATTTTTATTTTATTAATGTTCTGTAATCGAAAAAGTTAGTATAGGTTTCTTAAAAAATATAGATGTTTGTAGGAAAACCACGTGAAACGACAGCTAATTCGAAATTCAAAACATAATTCCTGCTTTATCATAAACATAATTTCCAATCCGATTGTAAATCTATTGCATTGATAACAAAGCTCAAAATGGCACAGACCTCTGACCCGTATTAATGCAGTTTCTGTAATATTCAAAATGTCCTAAGTGCAGCATAGAAGAAAACCTTACTGTTTTGACGATTTTAAACGAATTATCAGCTAAGTGGGTCATGATTCCGATTTGTTGACTGTACATGTTAGTTTCGAAACAAGATAATATTAAATAGCACTATTGCCACAATTGCAAGGAATTTTTAACTCAACCAATTATACCTCACAAATAAAATATGACCGACTGCCTCGTTGGTCTAGTGGTCGCAAGCGCGACTGCTGACCTTGGGGTCCTGGGTTCGATTCCCGGGTCGGGCAAAGTGTTATTGGGTTTTTTCAGTACGAAATTCTCAGTAACAGCCCGGAGTCTGGATATGTGCCCGGTTAATGGCAATAGGCTCGCCCCCTATTACATGGGACTATAACATAACTGGCGAAATGTGGGTGTACTATACACAGCTTGGTAGACACAACTTCGAGAAAGAAGCCAACAGAAGGATCCGTCTGGGCTGGGCAGCATTTGGCAAACTTCGCCGAGTCTTCTCGTCGCCTATACCGCAAAGTTTGAAGACAAAGGTCTTCAACCAGTGCGTCCTGCCAGTCATGACTTACGGTGCCGAGAGGTGGACACTGACAGTTGGGCTAGTCCACAAATTCAAAGTCGCTCAGCGAGCTATGGAGCGAGCTATGCTTGGAGTTTCTTTGAAGGATAAAATCCGTAACGAGATTATCCGGAGAAGAACCGGAATGACCGACATAGCTTGTAGGATCAGTAAGCTGAAGTGGCAGTGGGCTGGCCATGTCTGTCAAAGGACCGATGGCCGTTGGAGCAGACGAGTCCTTGAGTGGAGACCGCGAATCGGCAAACGCAGCGTAGGGCGCCCCCCTGCCAGGTGGACCGACGACCTAAAGAACGTGGCTGGGGGGGACTGGATGCGGAAGGCAGAGGACCGAGCGTTGTGGCGCAACTTGGGAGAGGCCTATGTCCAGCAGTGGACTGCGATAGGCTGAGTTGATATACACCTCTGCCTACCCCTTCGGGGAAATACAGGCATGATGTTATGATGATGTTATGTAAATAATATATGTATAAATAAAAATGAAAACATGTGTTTGCAATATGTTGTAATAATTACAATGTTGGTTCTGGATATTAGAAAAAAAAAACCTAATTTTCTACTATAACTAAAAACAAGTTACTAAACAGTGTTATTATTATTATGAGCCTGTACTGTCCCACTACCGGGCAAAGGCCTCCCTCCATTTCCTCCACTTTTCCCGATACCGTGGCTCTTCCTTCGAGTTTTTAAGGAATGCATCCATTTGGTCCCGCCATCTCCTTCGCGGCCTGCCGCGATCTCGTGTAACTGCCCACGTCCTGCCCAGTCCCATTTTAGCTTGGCAGCCTTTTGAGCCATGCCTGCTATTTATGTTTTAGAGCGCAGTAAAGTGTTTCGAACACGATCTGTTAATTTAACACCTATTATACTTCGCTCCATAGCTTGTTAGCAGACCTTGAATTTGGACTTCTGGATGTTAGTCAAAGACCAAATCTGTGCTCCATAAGTTAAGACGGGAAGAATACACATGTCCATGAGCTTACGCTTCAGAGGCAATGGTAAGTCTCCTTTGAACAGATCCTTTATGGACCAGTAACTCTGTTACAGTGTTAAAAAAATACCTAAATATTTAAATGGCAATCAACACCATACTTTTTAATAACGAAACAATATACTTTATTTAGAAAACATGACACCATCACATTATGTACCCATTAAGTTAATAGAGATGCTAACCCTATGAATGCCGAGGTGCTTCGTCAAGCGCCGATCGTAAAGCGGGCTCTTTAGACCCTACTTGATACTTTGTCAGCTATAAACACACGGAAATAAGGTGTCAGCATGACAAGGGTTAAGGTTATAATATGGTACACTAGAAAGATTTATTTGACATTTTACGCTTGACGCTGAAGTAGAGTATTAGTTTTGTTTTGGTGACTAATAGTAATGAGACGGAAAGAGAGGGGAACTAGCAAGGCTTAGAAGTAAGGAGAGAAAGAGAAGAAAAGTTGGACAAAAAAATCTACCATCATCATTGTTATCAGCTTATTACTGTCCCAGTGCTGGGTACGGGCCTCTTCTCAAAATGAAAAGTTTAAGGCCTTAGTCCACCTCGCTGGCCTAGTGTGGGTTGGCGGACTACACATACCATTGAGAACTGTATGGAGCACTCTTAAGTGTGCAAGTTTCCTCACGATGTGAAAAACATCAAATTAATACCAATCAATCTTACTAATAATAAAATATTCTCTTTGTTATCAGTTACAAAGTGCAGCAAACAATTACCTACTCATCATCATCATCTTGCTGCCCTGGTCCCAAATTACTCAGGGGCAGCGCAATATGTGCACTTCTTCCATTTTTCTCTATCAGCCGTCATCTTATAATTTACAAATTACCTACTTTAACTATAAATTAATACATACACATAACAATAACAAAAATACTTAATTGTTTTGTTATGTCTTGTTGTGGAAATAAATAATTTTTAAGCTGTATGTGTTTTTAGCTGTTGTATCGGCTTTACTGCGCATGCGTAATCCCCCTCTTCGCCCCGCAATCTGGTGACTCATGCCTGCTTAGAGTTTCGGTGTTAGGGCACCTCCTCTTTGTATTTACATAAAAAATGCTATGCAATAGCTTTACCGCGGCAGTCTCCGAGTGCCACACGTCTTTTTCTTTCTTTCTTCTTTACAACATTACACCTGTATTCCTCTAAGGGGTTAGGCAGAGGTGTTTAGTACACCCACATTTCGCCAATTATGTTGAAAGTCCCATGTGATAAAGGGCGAGCCTATTGTCACCTTGTCACCATCATCATCATCATCATTTCAGCCGAAAGACGTCCACTGCTGGACATAGACCTCCCCCAAGCATTGCCACAACGACCGGTCCTGCGCTTTCCGCATCCAGCTTATTGCTTACTGGAAACAAATCTCGACTAGGTACGGGCTGTTACTGAGAGATTCCCAATGAAAAAAAACCAATATATATATATATAAATATAATATATATATATTGGGGTTGACACTGAAAATCAGCGCTGTGTTGTGACTCACGTTACAACACAGCATCATGCTGAGTGTCAACCACATTGCCGCAGCTACGACATGCACCATATAATTAAGTTATTTTTTATGTGTACCTACCGCATGTCGTCTTGTTGTGGCAATAAATCATTTTTCTTTCTTTCTTTTCTTCTTTCAATAACACTTTTCCCGACCTGGAAATTGAATCCAGGACCCTACGCTTCGCAGTATATAGCACTTGCGACCCCTAGATCAACGGGGCAGTATAAATTAATGACAATAATTAATTAGCTCCTATGATAACTAGTTCCAACATTCCATATACCTTGGTACCTACCTTGGTTAAGTCGCATCTTTGTAGTGGCAACATAGGTCTGTTGGTAATAATATGTCATCAACATTTCAAGTTTGTATTTACATGGCATTACGTTAATTAAAGTCAATTTAATTTAATCTTCTGTACATCTGTCGCTTCCGTTCAGTGTTTGCCCCCTACTAATGG
Organism: Asteroscopus sphinx; assembly: GCA_949699075.1. NCBI lineage: Eukaryota > Metazoa > Arthropoda > Insecta > Lepidoptera > Noctuidae > Asteroscopus > Asteroscopus sphinx. The sequence goes on along the minus strand of OX453025.1, from coordinate 8,312,966 downwards.
TAAGACTAACTCGAATTTACCTCGACTTCATTCCAATTGAATTCGAGTATAATATAAGACGTAATTATTAGCTGAATGCATTTCGGCGAGTGTGCGTTGGAATTGCACAATTTAATTCCCCTAAGCCCTTTCCGTCATCGGACGACCAGACGCACGGCGATGCGCCACAAGTGCCAAAGTGTGGAATTCCTTGCCGGCGTCAGTGTTTCCCGAGAAGTATAATTTGGTGGTCTTCAAGGCTCGAGTGAATAGGTTTTTGCTGGGCAAGCGTGTACCATCGTCGACCGCACCATCGCTTAACATCAGGTGAGGTGGTGGTCAAACGCAAGCCCGTTAAGACAAAGAAGAGCATGTCGGGCCATGCTCAGTATTATAGGGTTTCTTAAGTAGGTCTAATTACAAACGAATCAAATCGAATATTAAACATGGCTCTTTTAGTTTTTGCAATAATCGGCAGCATTCGCGACTCAAAGCGTGTTGTTAGTAGCCCCATCTAGCGATAAATCCAAGAAGCCAAATTTAAGAAGTGTGTCATGTCGACATAACACAAAGTTACTTTTTGTGATTTTTTCAAATAGAAAGTAACTAAATTACTATTTTTTGCCATTATAACTTTTCTCTAAGTTCAATGACCTTTGAACTAGGACGTCTTAATTATTTTTCAGTTTACTCTCTATAACTCGAAAATTTATGATCACATTATACTCGAAATAATTTCAAAAGAGAGTTTCACAAAGTTCTATCAATGTGGAAGATTATAAGTTTCTACGTTGCATATTTTAGAAATAGCAGGGGGGGACACATTGCAAGCCACTTTGGTGGGCTATATTTCGCAGACGGTACACCTGATAAAAAAGTTATGTATGAAACATTACCATCATTTTAGAAGACCTATTCAATGATATCCCACACGAGAGGGTGCAGTGAAATTTTTTTTTTTATCCCCATTTCACATGTATGGGCACCACCCCTAAAATATGTAATCACGATAATTTTCATTATTTTTTATTTGAGATCTATATCTAGACTATTTTTTAACTAAATTATATTTACTTATGTTTATAACTGTAGAAGTTATTAAGCTGTAAAGGATTAGGACAGACGGACAGACGGACAGACGGACAGACGGACAGACGGACAGACGGACAGACAGACAGACGGACAGACGGATAGACGGACGGATATGACGGAACTATAAGGGTTCCTTGTAGGACTACGGAACCCTAAAAAAAAGTATTTTTAAGGGTACCTAAACGTACCCATTACAGCTAACAACTTTTACAAAGAGCAACCCTTTAATCGGGAGAAATAAACAGCTGTTCTATTAATTTTGTCGGCATCGAAGAAGAAGAAGAAGAAAGAAGAAGAAGAAGATCATTTATTTGTCAAATATAATTAAATACAAATCAAGCATGCAAGATGTAATAATTAAAGGAGCACGTACGTTCATGTTTTGCCTATTAAGGCGTACAAATTCAAAAACATTTAACAAAAAAAAAAAAAAAACAAAGCTTATTTATTTATTTATTTATTTATTATATTCTTTATTGTACATTACACCAAACGAAAACAAAGACAATAGTTTACAGAAAGATTAAGTAAGTACAATGGTTTAACCAGATTAAATCGCGTAAGTTATTTAAATTGGTTTTCCTGACGTTTCGAAAGCTTTGCAGCATTTCGTGGTCGCAGGTAGACTGAGATGACAAACGTCTTTACAGATATTTCTAAAAAAATATATTTTAATCTATCGTACAATTATTAATTAAAATCGTTTCGATGCACGCAGTATAATCACTCACAATATCATTATATTTTACAGTGTTGCGTGATTTAATCCGGTTAAACTCTGTTTTATTATAATGTGTAGTGATCGCGAAAACCTAAGAAATTATTAAATTTAAAAAAGTTAATTAACAAAACCAAAAACCCGACTACGTGTAAAGAAACTGAAAGGATGCAAACAAGACTTATTATACATGTGTAATTTTATGTGTAACAAAGTTGTAGACATAGCCTACAGAATTAGCAAGCTAAAGTGGCAGTGGGCCAGCTATGTCAGTATTTAACCTATATTATAAGGAGGTTGAAGAGGTCTTCGTGTAATCGCCTGCCAAACCGTCCTTACTGCTTCCGAAATAAAGGCTCTGTCAACGTCAAACTGTTACCACTAACATGCGGCACACCTCAGCCACTCGATACAATATAAGTGCTAGCACCACCTACATACACACGATTACGTCTGTATACGAACGCGCACACACGTGTAGGTTAGGGATTAGGGATGCTCGCCGCTCGTAATGCCGACTGGGTTCCAAGCGCTTCTCAGTAGTTTTCAGAGATGGCGTGCTTGTATAGCGACTGGCGATTGACATCCATTGCAATCTTGCAGTCCAAACCAAACCACGGGTGGGTGCGGGGTGCGGGGTGCGGGTGAGGAATCTTAAATTGGCGGGGGGCGGTGAGTGGCCGTTCTGTACGATATTACTATTAAATATTCTGTACGTGCGGTCCACCGTACAATACTAATATTAAATATCAACGAACTTATACTGAACTTGTTCAATAAATGTTTGTGTTTTCGAACGACCGCGTATTGAAACACAAAGCCAAATTGGTTTACCCTACTTCAATAAAATTCAATATTAAACACAACTTTTATACAACAAAACCTAATACTATTTGTACCTACCTACCTACCTACCTACGCACAGACAAGAATTTATTCTACTTGTCTTAGTAACAATAATCGTATTTCTTGGAACCAATTCGGTACCTTGGCGGTAATCCCGATTTTTTTTATGCTTCCCCGCTTTTCCTTCTATACGGCCTTACGAATCGTTGGTACCTACCTACTCTTAAAGGCTCGATATAAGCTCGATACAATAGGTGATCAAACGAACTTACCTGTGATGTTCGATCATTATTATACGAAGGGCTTCGTTCGAAGATATATGTATTAACCATGCAGCTTTCTCGAGTTACTCGGCAACTGAACGCAATTTTCAGAGCTAAAACTAAACGTAATTATAAGTACATTGTCTGTGTCCTTACGTCAACTGTCATTCTTTTTAGAGTCTTGTAAGGTCTTCTCAATTTTACCGGGGGTGGGACGGGTAGGGTACATATATCTTCGAACGAAGCCCTTCGTATAATAATGATCGAACATCACAGGTAAGTTCGTTTGATCACCTATTATACTACAGGCTTCGTTCTCGATATATGTATTAACCATGCAGATGTTTAGAGAGATGGTAAACTTGAGATGAACCTTAAAATCATTATGGATTCCTATTGAATAAACATTTGTTATGGAATCACATTGTTTTATTTAGAACCACTTAGATTCTTCTCTATGATTAAACATCAATAGAAATTCCAACGTTAATAATCTTAGAAAGTAAAAATGTTAATGATCAGTCTTATTAGCTATAAGAACAGGAAAGTGTTTTCTACTCGTGGCACTTATGATGTTTGAGATCAACAGTGACTAAGATAGTACTACTAGTAAATAAAATTATTTTTATTTATTCAGCACAGCATGGGCTAAATCCCCTGAATTAAAAATGGTTGGTCATAAACATTTTTGAAAATGTTTATGAGTTATTTATCCAACCAGCACTCTTTCTGATTACATCTAATAAGTTCCTTTTGACTTAGCTTTGGACGTAGAGGCGACGCATGTAGCTATTATGTCCTGATATACCGCACACTGAGAGTACTTTAAATCCATTTACCAATGGTAGAAGCAGAAACCAGTTTTATTTTTTATTTTTTGATAATTAGAAATAGTTGTCATGCCCTCTATAGAGATATATATTGAATCATGTAATCACACAATTTGTGACTTGGCAGGGCAAATCAATTTTTATTTAATTTTTTATACACATTGTTAGTGATCATCGTAATCATACTATGTAATTAATGGCAATATTGGCTCAAACATCACTCAGTGTGAGCTATAATACTATTATATATTTTAATCTGATAATTATTGTTAGTTCTACTTATAATAACATTGTAAAATAAATACATTTAATTTTTATAGCGTTATTTTAGATATTTTAGTAAATAATAAAGTTTGTGCTCATTCAGCTGTACTTAGTAGAAGCAAAAACCACCAGTGTTTTGACATACTACATCAAGACTTAATGCCATATTAGGAGTCCAGTTTTGTAAATACACTTAGAACTTTATTTGGATCCCATGTTGCTTGATATTTTGCCAACGCTGGTTTGGACTTATGTCCTTTAAAGGGTCTCTTTGTACAAGCATCCTCCCCAATTTTAGAGCCCTACAAAGATAGAGCTGACTTATGAGAGTTTAAGTTTGAGGTACCATAGGCAGCCCCAGAATAAAATGATTTTGTTAGAAAATATGTAATAAATGGTAGAGATGGAAGTAAATGTATCTAAACTGTAATTATACCAGGGTTGTGAAGGCCAGTGGGGCCTGACCATGATACCTGTAGCCTTTTAGCATTTTATAGGCATCTGAATATATAAAACATAGTCGGGTTAGTTACACCATTTATAGGTCAAGAATGGCTGAACCGATTTTGATGAAATTTGGCATACAGATAGAACATAACCCGGATTAGTGTATAGGCTACTTTTTATCCCGGGAAGATGAACAGTTCCGGAAGGGTGCACGATAAACGATATTCACGCGGGTGAAGTGGCGAGCATAGACTAGTAAATAAATAAAATATTAAATTGAATGGACAAAAGGCAAAGAAATATTCTGTCCAAGACAGAATATTTGGATTTTGTCGCCAACAGGCATAGAAAATACATTTAGAATTAGTGCGGGATGCAAATAATCTATTTTAGGTTTTCCCAGTTCAGGTACAATTGAAATGTCACAATATTTAATTCCCATTCTGTACTGATATTATTAGCCCAGCATTGCAGATCTAATTTTATTTCTGAATGTAAGTTTACTTTTACATTATTTATATTTATATTGCTTTCCTATTTTATTTTATTACATTGGATAAATATGCCCGTTCTATAGATTAAAATGTAACCATATTTTATACCACATTTTATGAAAATAAAGATATAATAACATGTATGTAAAGAATTTTTTTTTGTTTTTTTTTTTTTTTTTTTTTTTTTTTTTTTTTTTTTTTTTAATATTTCAATATGTAAATATTAATAAGAGAATGTAGCAAATAAAGGGAATAACTATGTAATTTTGTTTGTTTTTTGTTTGAACTATCATGACCTCTTGTGCAATAAAGAGGATAATAATAATTATTATTTTGACTTATGATGTTCTTAAAATTTGGTAGGTAACACCAACCATATGGTACCACAGAAGTGGTAGTGTGCCTAGGTGCCCCTGAGCAGGCTGTAATTAATATTCCAATTAACTTTGCTAGATCTCTTATAATACAACTTTTCAGGTCTAAGTACTTTTGGACATACTTTTTAATGTTTAATACTTTGCCTGTAGGCAATATTGCAATGTCATATTTCTTGTGTCAGACACAAAACTTTGAATTTAATTATGAAGACTGATGGTACTATTATGCTTTTATCAAAATAAATAACAAATCTCAAGCACTAAGAGAGCTAATATTTCTTTAATATCCTCTAAACATGATTTATTACTAGATGCTTTACAAAGTAGGTCTTAGATGTGTCACCACAACTTTCATGATTATTAAGTACAGAGCCCAAGCTATAAGGGAGGGCAGTAAACTCATACAATTGAGACCTGTAACACAGGTTCATCTAGTAAAGGGTCCAGCCTCTATAACATATGTTAAGTGAATACTGATGTTAATATCCTTAATGTGCTGGAGAAATAAATGTTTTTATTATTAGTATTAGTAAATATGATTTCTTCAAATAAATTATTGCCACGTAATCTCCCGAAGACAGTGGTAATGTTGCCATCCTATAGTCCCCCATCTTGAAATGAGATGTGTCTACAAATCATTACAAATGTATTCAGAGACAAGTTTAATATGAACTTTCTCGTAAACTGCCTCGTTGGTCTAGTGGTTGCAAGCGCGACTGCTGAGCGTGGGGTCCTGGGTTCGATTCCCAGGTCGGGCAAAGTGTTATTGGGTTATTTCATTAGGGAATTCTCAGTAGCAGCCCGGAGTCTGGATTTGTGCCCGGTCAATGGCAATAGGCTCGCTCCCTATTACATGGGACTATAACATAACTGGCGAAATGTGGGTGTACTATACACCTCTGCCTTCCCCTTCGGGGAAATACAGGCGTGATGTTATGTTATGTTATGTTCTCGTAGGTACACTAAAATTATATTTTGGAATAAAAATATATGGCATGGCTTGTAAGGGGATATACACCCAATTTTATTATATTGCAGATAGCTATATATAGTGTATCACTATCTTTCTCAGCTGATTTTACTGAAGCAGGTACTGGCACAAAATTCTAATGAGCCTTCTATACAATGGTAATTAGGTAACCTTAGACATAGTTAAGTATGGACTTGTCTTTGCAAATTTAATTCCAGCAAGGTAAAAGTCTGCTAGCCTTCTGGCATGACTTACTTCAATGTTCGAGCAGAAGTTTTCTTCTGGTAGGCTTTGGTTTTCTTGACCGTGGACTGATAATGCTGGCTGTGATGTTCCCGGGCCTGCATTGAGGACTGGGTGTCCATACCTAAACCGCAGTTAAGTTTCCCTTATGATTTGTTGTAAGTTTGACTGACCGCTATATTGACAAGTTTTCAAAACTTTGATCTTGTCACTAAGACTAGTTTCATAGATATACTACAGGGAAGTTGGTCCTTGATTTTGTTTGGACACAATTTAAATCCATAAATAAATAAATAAATATTCTTAGGACATTTTACACAGCACTATCTAAGCCCAAACTAAGCAGAGCTTGTACTGTGGGTACTAGACGATGGATATATCCATCAGGATCCTTCCAGCATCACTAAGTACCTAGTGAGATCAATTTCAATCGGTCTACTGTATCGTTACCAACAACAGTGATAATGCATTACTTACTATAGACAGTTTTTGTGTCTTTAAGACATTTTTCAAAATATAGCTCCAAATAAAAGCTGTCTCTATTTATAGGACCACATTTTGGCTTATCTGGCATAAGATGTGGCTTATCTGCTAACAATACCTCATAGCTTATTGTTGGTGCTGCTGAGGTAGGCTCAGGATCAACCGTTAGGGTGGAGATAGTATTTTCCACTAACAGAGGTTTGGGTTCTTTTGGAACCCGATCTGGTCATCCTGGTGGTGGTATCCATACCACTGAAAAACAGATCGTACAAGTGATTGATAAAACTGCTTATTAAGGTCTCACGGACCTCACATAAGAGTAGAAGGATCTCGTGCGTATATCTCGTATAAGCCCCGAGACGAATGAGCACGTCAATGTATCTCGTACACCACCCGTGTCAACCGGTACAAAGGTTACGAAAAACCCTTGCGGCCTTACCTACTATAAAAGCTAGTAGCCGTACCGGTGTAATAGCAATCACAAGACAACGTATTATTACCTGGAACACTAAAAAAAGATGTCTATCACTTTTATTTTATGACGAATAATGTTCGTCTTTCCGACGACGCTTTATATTTTGGTTGAAATATAGTTTTAACACTCAACTATTTAAATAAACACAGAGAAACACAGTAACAGTTGCCGCGCAAACGAAAAGAATGACAGTTGACGTAAGGACACAGACAATGTACTTATAATTACGTTTAGTTTTAGCTCTGAAAATTGCGTTCAGTTGCCGAGTAACTCGAGAAAGCTGCATGGTTAATACATATATCGAGAACGAAGCCTGTAGTATAATAAAGTATTATGTTTAAAGAATGCAGCAATATGTTAAAATGTGCAAGCTCCGGCTTAGTTTGGGATCCAGTATCAGTATCTCTATCGTAATACATATTTAACAAGGTACCTTTATGTCATACAGCTGTTAATGTAATGATTAGTGGCAATAAATACCTTTATATTTCTGATATCGCCGCACGATGTTAGTTAAGTATCCTGAATTATTGCAGCTTCTCGTACAGTAAAGCGCATATAGATGGTAATAAAACCAGTATAAGCAGAGCCCGTCGTGTCTAGAACTAGCATACTACTCCAATTCGTTTTATAACGGTTTTTTGTTACCATAAATGGTTGACCGTACAACAAGATTTTCCAACCTTATGTTTGCCAACCCTAGCCACTGCAATATTGTACTTTCTGGAGTTGATTCGTATTAACATAGGTTTGTAACGATTGTGTTTTGTTTCCTCTTAAACTGAATGGGAAAATCTATAAGACCATGATAAGACCTGCTGTCCTGTATGGATCGGAATTTTGGGCTACGAAAGGTATTAATGAAAGGCAAGTGCATGGAGCTGAGATTAGAATGTTAAGAGGAATATGTGGTGTAACGAGAATGGATAGGATAAGGAATGAATATGTAAGGAGTCTGAAAGTAGCGCCAGGGACAGAGAAGTTAAGTAGCAACAGACTGTCATGGTATGGACATGTGATGAGGAGGAATGAGGAGCATGTTACGAGGAAAGTTTTAAGTATGAATGTTGATGGCTATAAGAAAAGAAGCAGACCGAAGAAAATATGGATGGATTGTGTGAAAGATGATATGAATAGAAAGAAAGTGAACACGGAGATGACGGCTAATAGAAATGTATGGAAGAAAAAAAATTGTTGCGCCGACCCCAAATAAATTGGGATAAGGGCAGGAGGATGATGATGTAACCATTGTGTTATACGCTTTCATTTGCACTGAAGAAGCAATAAGTTGTAATATTAGTTTATTGAAGGTAGATCGAAAGACTATCGCTATTTATTCATAGAGCGAACTGCAAACACTTTTGTAACTCATTTTCTTTGCTTCCGTTTACTATTCGTATTTGAAGTTCAGCAGGTCCTAGATCATCTTAACAGTTTTATTTTTAACATTTTGCGACATTTTCTTTTTACCTGACTGCGCAACAGCAAAGACAGGGATATGTTTTTGATACAAGCATTATAAATAACAGCTTTAGTACCTATAAACTTGGTAAATGCTTAATAAACTAAAAATAAAACAGGGTTATTGTTAATTCATCAACAGCGCTTTATTTATTGTTGATTGTACTCATCAATTTGAATAACTTCTATTATAAGCACCAACTTTGAATTTCAAAAAAACAACTGTCCCAAACATTTTGGTCAAGTGAACGAAACATTTTCTGGACAGATGTTTTTTTTTGGCTAATTCGAATTCGTTGTCCTAAGAATCTGATTCCTTTGTTACGTCCTGCCAGTTACGTATCAAATAGCGGAACTTGCTGGGACACAAAACGAAGTGCCACCACAACACCAGACGCCCGTGAAGAATATAGAACTGAGAAGAATGTATTGAAAAATCTTTATTTTTGTGATACAATAATTTAAGAAAAATAATAAACGTTGTTCAAATTGATTGATGGTTGTTAATGAATTAATAATAAGCCTCTGTTCACGCCCCAATCAGAATAAACTTCAATCTCGAACGAACTACTTACCGATATTTGCTTTATGTATACCAATTTCTTAAAATAAAGTGGACAGCGGCAAAATATCAGTGACCAAGAAGTGTTTATATAACTCACTTTATACTCAAACTCGAACGTAAAGTAATAAGTACTTAGTAGGGGACTACAGTCATCTGTTATCTATCTACACAAATATATAAACAGATTTGTGGTTGGTATGTGTCGCACGACTGATATACCTACTTACCTAGCTACGTAGGTAGGTACCAGCTTCGCTAATCTGTTACAATGAACTTTTAACTTTTAGCTCGGCCGGGGAAGTACTACCACCTATTTCTGCTGCCAAACAGTGATGCTTGCATTGCTGTGTTTCAGTGCGAAGACTGCGAAGGGTACGGGTGCTGGTGAAATTACAATCACATGAGACTTTCCATCTTTCCATTTAGGCAACAAGTTGGAACTTTAGCTCGTTTCGCTATTATATACCATAAAAATATTTTTAACCGTCTCTCTGTCTCTGACATAGAACTATTTCAACATGTTAAATCATGTTGGTTTTTTAGAACAAGCTAACCATTTGCCTCCCATGGGCGCGTATTGGTGATTGCAGTATGTATGTGTGGTCGTGTGTGTGGAGGGGTGTTTGTAGGGATGTATTTGTGTTTGACTGTGAGGCTACTACCCATCTTCTTACAGAAGAGGGGGTGTGTATGTGCATAACTGTAAGGCTACTACCCATCTTCTTTCAAACAACTGGGGTGGGGGTGTGTGTGTATAACTACAAGGCTGCTATCCATCTTCTTGACATACCTAACTCGTGATTTTAAGATACCAACGGATGGAGAAGTGCCTTTGCTGGCTCCATTTCTTCCTGTACATTCCAATATATTGAATTACATAATATACCTATTTAAAGTAAGTTTCGAAATAATATACCTGTTTAATTACTATAAGTACATTAAGTACCTACCTATATCTAGGAGTATTCCAATCACTGGTTATCTTTTAGCATTCTCATCATTTCTTCAGCATTTTTCATCTTACACAAAGTAAAAAAGTGGTCAAACGAAAGGCTATCTGGCATTAAATAAAAATATCTACAGTATTTTTTTATGCTTCTCCGTTCGCTCGACTCGGCTACATAGAATGACCTACATACAGTGCTCCATTCACGTAGATGAGAGGGGTGTCAAAGCAATGATAGCCGCACCTAATTCGCTGGCGTTAACCAGACAAACAAGTCATACAATAAACTAGTGGATACACGGCTGTGATAGTAGCTCCGGGCAATGTAGAGGGGTTTTAAAGCACTGATTGAAAATTTAAGATCTGTAAATATACCATCACACCTTTATATCACGAAGGGTAGGAAATTCAGTAAGAAAGAACTGTTGTACATCTACATTGTGGCAGCTACTTAAGGTAAGATAAGTATTTAGGACAGATGGCGAAGTCTAAAAGTGGGCCTCTTTCCTGAAAAAAAAAACTGAGTCCATTACACTAACTGGGTTGGTCTAACGGACTACACACATAACTGACAATGTTTTGGAAGCTTTCATCCGAAGATACTAGTAAATTATATGTGATCCCGGCATGAATTTAAAAAGTCAGATCTACAAAATTGAGAAAGACTGATAAAAAAATTTAGAGAGTCGTTCAAACATTTGATATAAGTATACGGTGCCTTGGGGTAATTCCGGACATGGGGTAATTCAGTTAAAATGTTATTTTTTTATATTGTTACAATATTACGTCTGTGTCTACGTTTTATTTTTATTCTTCTCTCTTGTCGCTGGTCGGGTGGAAGAAATTTATTTTATACATAAGCAGTGCCTTTGTGTTCAAGTGTCCTTGTACATATATTTTTGTTATGTGTTGTATGTATACATAAATAAATAAAATAAATGTTAGCACGCACATTAAAGTGAGGAATGGAATAAAATTACATCTCACACAGTTGCTTCCAGGAATTAAAAATTTCGCCACACTGCGTGAAATCCATTTTAACGGAATTACCCTGTCTTGAATTACCCCAAGGCACCATAACTCTAACATACACACACATACCTAAACACTCACGTAGCGAAACGTGTTCAGAATTCATTTTGCGTGTACTTTTTATTACTAAATGTTATAAACAATATCCGTTCATAAGAAGTAACTCATTTGCCACCTGGATATTAAATGATTACGTTTAGGTACCTAATATTACCTTCGTAATTGAATATTTTCCGTGCTACGAATACATAAAATGCTTACAAATGTATGTTGGGACTGGCTTTACGTAGTAGCTTGGCAGTGGCAGTAACGTAGTCTACTCGAGTTACATGCCGAAGAACTTTATGGTCGATCAGCTGGCTTGAATTTTTATAAATCTATATTTATCGGATCTACTGCTTGTAAAAATAACTGAAAAGATATAAACAAGATGTATTTTTAATTAATCAAATCTTTCAATCTGTCGAAGGACCGAGGGTCGCTGGAGCAGACGAGTCCTTGAGTGGAGACCGCGAATCGGCAAACGTAGTGTAGGGCGCACCCCAGCCAGGTGGACTGACGACCTGAAGAAAGTAGCAGTTGGGGACTGAATGCGTAATGCAGAAGACCGAGTGCTGTGGCGCAATTTGGGAGAGGCCTATGTAAACAGTGGACTAGGATAGGCTGAGTTAATGAAATCTTTCAGTAGCAAATAATAACACGCAGTCGGAGGCTACATTAATTCGTAGATGAAGCTTCTGACTGCATGTTATGATTGCAATTGCTAAAAATTACATTTATTCAATGTAGATAAAGCATAAGAAACTTATTTATACTCAGTAGTAGATGAATGTGGCCTGACTGTGAGTAAAAATAATTGAAAATATTTAAACAAGATACATTTTTAGTCAAATCTTTCAGTTGGAGGCTACATAGTCCAGTGGCGGCGTAAGGGGGGGAGGCAATGGGAGTGGTCCGCCCCGGGTGTCAAGCACCAAGGGGTGACAAGTGGTTGCGTCGCCGGCGCCACTTGGAAGCCGCCAGTATTTGTTCCCAGGTGGCGATCCAGCGAACTACCTTAGAGCTTCTAAGATTATTCTGAAACATGGTAGTCCCATGCCAGACAGTCCAGAAAAAACCTTTATAAAATAAAATTAATGAAATCAAACGATCCGCAATGAGCCAAGTGGGAATAAATAAATAAATAAAATAAAACATAATAAAACAACAATAACAATAACATAATAATATAACATTGATATTGATAATTTCATTGAAAAATTTTGCATAATAAAATCACGTAAGCACGTTTATTTCATGTTATTTTATTATGGGGGGTGCTCAAAAGAAAACCGCCCTGCGTGCCAACCCATGCTACGCCGCCACTGAATGTGGCCCGATTATACATAATTAGATTAATAAACTATTTTCTTTATTTAACATTCGTGCAACTCTGCTATGCTCTAATCTTCAGCATAAGTAGTGTATCTAAGTTTGTTTTATAGTGCTAAAAACTGCTCAAAGTTAAAATAAAAACACACAACACATCATTTCCTTATCCTCGGGAAGTATTAAGGTCCAGATGAAGGAAATGGGTCGTTAGAAGATGATACATGGCGGAAGTTTGCAATCTGTCAACGTTTATATTGCAATTTTGAATATTCACTTTGGTTTTACGGTATAAAGCCAAAACATAGCCAGACTTTCAGCTTTGTGGTCCAATAAACGCCTGAGCCTTATGTATTATAAGTATATATTTACAAAAAAAGTATATAAGTATTATATCCATTGTCTAGAACCCATAGTACAAGCTCTGCTTAGTTTGGGACTAGATGGTGCTGTGCTGTCCCAAAAAAAAAAAAAAAAAAATTGCTCGCAGAACTAAGGGCGGATGGGGCAATAAAGTTCTGGAGTGGTGACCGCGTACTGGAAGGTGCAGCGTGGGTAAGCCCCCCACAGGCCTTAAAGGTGGCCCGACGGCCTGGCGAAGTTCGCTGGAATCCGCTGGATGCGGAAAGCACAGGACCAGTCGTTGTGGCGATGCTTGGGTGTGGTTTATGTCCAGCAGTAGACATCTTTCAGCTGAAATGATGATGATATACAGGGCGTCCCACGGATATGCCACATGGAGGGAAAGTACCTTGAATATTGTAGATGAAACATTTTATTTATTTATTTATAATTTATGTACACACAATAACATATGAAAGGAGAAAGCATTAAAAAAAAAAAATATTTTACTGAAAGAAGACATACCTATTTGAATTTAAAAAACAATTTAAACTGCATTCATAGATATGTTTGAACCGGAAATCGAAACCGTTACATGAGAAAAATAATCACTCTGTAGCTTTATCATACCGATCGAAAGGCTTCATCATATGGATTATTCTTTGCTAAATAACATAATGGTCCGTGTGGTGCCGGACTTAAAGAATAGCACCACCCTTATCTCTTCTCATGGGTGTCGTAAAAGGCGACTAAGGGATTCACCAGAGGATGGGCAGCAGCGTTCTCTGAGTATTTAACCAACCAACTGCGATCGCCAACCCGCTTGCCAAGCGTGGCGATTATGGCATATCCCCCCCTTAATTGGGGGAGGCCTATGTCCAGTAGTGGACGTCTTTCGGCTGTAATGATGATGATGATGAAATAACATAGTGTCACATATACAAGGAAGACCATCAAGACCAACCAAGGGATCTCGGCGGCGGTGGTGCCTGTGGTTTGCACTATAAAAACTAGACTTTTCCCGCAGCATCATCCGCGTACTGAAATAAAATATAGCCTATGCTACTTCAGGATATTTATCCTGCTTTCTAATGGGTGAAGGAATTATTAAAATTGCTTTTGTAGTTTCTGAGTTTATCGATTACAATGAAACAAAACTTTCCTCTTTATAATATTATAGTATAAAGTTCTATAGAATGATAAACAGAGTACACCCTCTGAGTACACCAGTCATTCTAACCAACTTGCGGTTTCGATACTCCTAAATTGAATCATTTTATTGATGACAAAACCGATATTTATTGAAAACTATTGGTTATGTGCAAGATGGTGGTGGGGACAGTCTAATCAATCGCAACGCACGCTGTGGCAGAAATGTGAAACATATCGGGACCGTGTTTTGTATTTCCACGCTAAATTCGCTGTCTTTTTGATGATTATGAGCTAAATAAGGAAATGGATCACATGAATTGTTGTGTTGTAAACTGTACAAATAATTAGAAGAATAGTTTAAGTAAATTTTACAAGTTTCCTTGGAATTGGAGCAGAGAAAGAAATTGGTACTTAACTGCTACATAAAGGGGAAAGCAAGTTATACCGATCCATATAATTATTAGAATGTCACTGATTAGTTATAATAACTAAAAATAATAATTTAAAAACAAAGTAACTTTACTGGAAATTATTAATTAAGGCACAATTTAGAGTACTTATATTTTAGATATTTTGTAGTGTCAATGGTGTCGATTCTCTTGTTCACGAACTAAACTTATTTTAAACTATCGCCCTCTTTTACTAATAGTAGATACAAGAAAGGGATGGCAACCATTTAAGAGCTGTCAAATTAGACGAAATTAAATTTTCCATACAAGTTTAGTCGTGATCTCGGAACGTGCCCACTAAAATACAAAGAAATGTAACACGTAAACTAATTTGACAGTTCTAAAATGGTTGCCATCCCTTTCTTGTATCTACTTTTAGTAAAAGAGGGCGATAGTTTAAAATAAGTTTAGTTCGTGAACAAGAGAATCGACACCATTGTCACTGAAGTTTGCCTAAGAATACAATTTTTGGTTAATATTAAATAACTTTGGCCTCGTTAGGGGCTCGTAGCGATGCAACGACTGCGCGGATTGTACGATCTGCAAGGTTAAGCTGCACTTGCCGCGATCAGTCTGTGGATGGGTGACCGTTTCGTTACACATCGAGACCCCTCCGTGCCTCGGAGAGCACGTTAAGCTGTCGGTCCCGGTTGTCATACGAATATCTATGGCAGTCGTTACGGGTAGTCAGAAGCCTGAAAGTCTGACAAATGGTCTAACCTCCGAATGTCAGTATTACCCAGTAACTGGGTTGCGGGGGTCTGATGGCAGTCACTCCGTGTAAAATACTGATGTTCAGCCGCATCTGGCTAGACTGGAAGCCGACCCCAATATAATTGGGAAAAGGCTCGGAGGATGATTAAATAACTTTGGCCGTTAATTCTTACTTTTTGAATTTTTCTCACATGTTTTGCTAAAACTATATTTCTTCCTTTTGTCACAGCTTCACGTTGGAAAGATATATATTATTTAAATTATGTTTTATGCTATCGAATCCTGTTCTTAATTCACAAATATCATGTATCAATATCAGCTTAACTTTTACAAATATTATTTATTGCACTTTAATATCGACAATGTTACACATTTCTCTGATTTTTTAACTTGATTTAAGATATTATCAAAACATGGCATAATAACTAATTATAATAATATATAAATAATTCACGGGTCCCGAAAATACGTTTTTTATCGCGACCGCTAGACGGCGCCCCTGTCGTGCACATAGCCAATTGGTTAGGGACTCAACCGAACCGAATCGAATTTAACCAATCCTTTCTCCATTCCAGGTATGGATATTTGGCGATGTTTGGTGCTCAGTATGGCTGGCCGTCGACGTGTGGATGTGTACCGCTTCCATCCTGAACCTCTGCGCCATCTCCCTGGACCGCTACGTAGCAGTCACGAGGCCTGTCAGCTATCCTAGCATTATGAGTAGGAAGAGGGCGAAGGCTCTCATAGCTGGGCTGTGGGTCCTGTCTTTTGTCATCTGTTTCCCGCCACTGGTCGGTTGGAAGGATAAAAAGGCGAGTTAATTGATATTTATTGACGTATGTAGGTATATCATCATTTTAGCAGAAAGACGTCTCGGATGTCTTTCTATCCACTTTTTTTTTTTTTTTTTTTCGCCGTGGGGAAATCCTCATGGACGCACTCCGCCCGGGGTAGGCGGAGCCAGTATCGGACTCTTACCGACTAAAACCACCACGGTTTTCCTTCAACTACCTTAGCCGGGGGCGTGGGAACCCGTGAGTATTCACACAACCACCCCCGACAGGTCCCGGCCCGCCACAAGCAGGCGAGCCCCTTCTACCCGTGCGGCCTAACGTCAGCCGCACCCTCCTCTGTGGCGCACACGGAACACTGCACGCCACCTCATCTCATGGGCCTTTACCAGCTGCGCCAACTACGCCGGCTGTGCCAGCTACGCCAGCTGCTGGTCGGGCAGCAGACTACCCCGAGTCTGCTGCTCGCAGCCTCCCGTAATTTTTTATAGAGGTTTTCTTCCTCGCGGTCCGGGCGGTGAAGCCAAGACCCTCGGTCCCAAGAGGCGCGAGAACACTACTCAGCGGGCACTCCTGGGGTTACGAGATCGACGGGGGCAGGGAAAGACAGTCCCTCCGCTGCCTGCCCAGTGGCAGGGTGAGTGCACACCGGGCCCGCCCCTGCTCCTCCACTGTGCCCTCTGCTGATATCAGAGGGACACGTGGAGCAACTCCCCACTGGCCCACAACGGGCCCCTCCCGCGCCAGAATATTCGCCACAGGCAATAAAATCCCCCGAAGGTTGATCCCTCGACAGGATTTTATTGCCTGTGCCCAGGATGCACCGGCCAAACAACTGCCGATCCCTCTAGACGTGTCCAGAAGGACAAGCAGCCGTCAGGCACACGTGGAGGTTTTCTGGTCAGCACCCCGTCTTTCTATCCACTGCTGGACATAGGCCTCTCCCAAGCATCGCCACAACGACCTGTCCTGCACTTCCCACATGTAACTAGGTTTAAATGGTAATTAAATAAATAAATAAATAAATATTTTTGGGACATTTTACACATCACCATCTAATCCCAAACTAAGTAGAGCTTTTACTATGGGTACTAGACAATTGATATAATACGTAGATACTTTTTTTTTGTAAATACATACTTAATATAACAACAACAACATAACATAACATCACGCCTGTATTTCCCCGAAGGAGTAGGCAGAGGTGTATTAGTACACCCACATTTCGCCAGTTATGTTATAGTCCCATGTAATAGGGGGCGAGCCTATTGCCATTGACCGGGCACAAGTCCAGACTCCGGGCTGCTACTGAGAATTTCCTAATGAAAAAACCCAATAACACTTTGCCCGACCCGGGAATCGAACCCAGGACCCCACGCTCAGTAGTCACGCTTGCAACCACTAGACTTCAGTACTTAATCTTCTTATATATATACATACGTGGGACACTCAGAAAGTTTTGCGAAACTAAAAAAAATTGTTCTATACGTACATATATTTTTATCAAATCTTTTCAAAGTACTTTCCACCAGCCTCTATACAAAGATTCATGCGCCTAAACCAGTTTTCAAAACACTTTTTCCAGTCCGCCGCAGACACCTCGTTTACAGCCTGCTCGAACGCAGCCAGCGCATCTTCCGGCGACGAAAATTGTATCCCTTTGAGCTGATTTTTTATTTTTGGGAATAAAAAGAAGTCACACGGTGCTAGATCAGGGCTGTAAGGAGGGTGACCCAGGAGTTTGACTGGCGTGCTGTCCAGGAAGTCCCTCGTTTTGAGTGCGGTGTGCGCAGGTGCATTGTCGTGGTGGAGCAGTAGCCCGCGGAGCCCTGTGTTTGGTCGCTTGTTGCTTATAACAGAGAAAACTTCTGGCAAACATTTGGTAGTATACCATTCGGCATTAATGCTTCTTTGATCCCGTAAGGGAATTGATACCAAGTGGCCAGTCAAATTAAAAAAGCTAGCGATCAAAATCTTACCCCCGCTTCTAGATCGCTTCACTTTGGTAGGCGTTGGCTCATTTTGAAACACCCAAACAGTCGACTGGCGCTTGGTTTCTGGGTCGTATTGATAAATCCAGGACTCATCACCTGTAACGATGTCGTAAACACGCCGAGACGAGCCTGCTTCAAATTTGTTAAGCATATCACGGCACCATTCCACCCGGGCCTGCTTCTGAGCATCGGTGAGGTTGTGCGGCACCCAGCGTGATACTATCCTCCTCACGCGAAGATGGCTGTGTAGAATCTCGTGAACGCTTCCCGATCCAATCTTCAATATGTGTTGAATCTCCTGATATGTAATTCGCCTATTGTCTTGGATTAAATTTTTCACTGCTAGCACGTTTTCTTCGGTAACAGCCGTCAAAGGGCGACCGCTTCTTTCGTCATCCCCCAAAGTTGGTCGACCGCGCTTGAATTCGTTATACCAACGATACACGGTTGCCTTGGAAGGGCCTTCATCCATGAATGCCATTTGAAGTCTATCGTACGATTCATCCGGTTTCAGGCGACACTTGAAATCGTATAAAATCATAGCTCTAAAATGTTCCCGGCGCAGATCCATATTTCAGTGAGACACAATACTTTGAATTAACTCGCAAAAAATGTGGAGGGAAATTTTGAAATTGGAACTTACTTATTTTTACTTATAAATAATCATATTTTCGAAAAACATTATAACTGGCCAGTCTCCCATATATAAAAACTTTTTTTCGCAATACTTTCTGAGGGGCCTGGTATAAAAGGCTTTTTCCTGAATGACTGACGGATCAACGCAGAGCCTAAACCGCTGATCGTAGAGACCTGAAACTTGGAGGGTGTGTTCTTTGTATGACGTAGGCATCCGATAAGAAAGGATTTTCCGAAATTCTACCCCTAAGGGGGTGAAAAGGGAGGGCAAAGTTTGTATGAGACAACGTGATTCCTTGGTCCAATCTACTTCAAATTTTGCATAAACCTTTTTTAACAGAATTGATGGAAGATGTGTTTCGTATTTTGTTGAAATTCATCCCCTAACGGGATTAAAAAGGGTTAATTAGTTATTTTGGCGGTGATTTGCCTCGAAGTTGATATCAATACTTCTTAGTGCTTTTGATTTAAATAATATTTTATTTTGACACATGTTTGAAAACTCAATCCGATTTTATTCAAAAAAGGTTGAACTCACTTAAAAACATAAGGCGAGCTCCACACGTGGGCCCCAACGTTGGGACGAGTGTTGGCCCGTAATCATGCCTATGGACACTTTAATATTATTGAGTGCAGAAGAGCTGAACTGTCAATTAAAATAACACAATAGTTAAACAATGGACGTCGTTTTTGAAAAATGTTTTGACTAACAAAATAATATTGTTGTTATTTGTTAATAAACATACATATTTTTTATAAAAATTCTATAACTATTGCGTTGATGACATTTTCAAGACGCGGTGACCGTAGGAACAGCTCATTCGATTCACGTTACTGCATGAGTGCTGCGTCAAGACTGAGCAAACCGCCAACGTGTGGGCGCATCGCCAACGTTGGCGCTTAATTCCTTTGATAAAACCGACACGCGACGGCTAACTGCCAATACTCGCCCCAAAGTTTGGGCCAACTCCATTTTCCCGATCCACACGTTGGCGAATAGTGTTGGCGCCAACGTTCAGGCCAACGTGTGGAGCCGGGGTTGCTGCCAATGCTCGCCCCAACGTTCGGGCCAACTACATTTTCCCGATGCACACGTTGGCGCCAACTTTTGGGCCAACGTGTGGAGCCGGGGTAAGCAAATACTCTTTAAAATTGGAAGGTCTCTAAAAATATCTGTGTTTGATTTGTCGTGTATAATAATACTTATAGTTTTCTTTTAGTTTGTCTTAGAAGTTTAATTTAGTGTGTATTGTTTTTCGTAATTTTATTCCTAGAGATTCCCCTAACACCATCGAATTACTCCTTTGAATTCAAGAGAGTGCAGTTTCCCATCAAAGTCTGCTTCTCAATAACTATAAACAAAGCTCAAGGTCAAACTCTTAAGGTAACGGGAATAGACTTGAGGGAAAGCTGCTTCTCTCACGGCCAGTTGTATGTGGCATGCCCCAGAGTAAGCGCACAGAGTAGCCTGGTATTCTAGCTCCCGAAGGAAATACAAAAAATATTGTTTACAAAAAAATACTGCGGTAGGTGTAGTATTTCGATTTCGTTGTAAAAAGATAATATCATAATACCCCCGTGCTAACTTTCACCAAATCAAAGGCCGAGCTTCGTGCTCACAAAATATAACGAAATTTCATTTTATTTTCACTTTTATTTAACTTTTAAATCCCTACACTATAATAAAGATTGTTATATTTTATAAGTATTTGAACATAATAATTGCAAAATTTAATAACGTAAAAAACCAACTAAAAATCCTATTAGAACCATTTTCGACTTCTACGCGGACGAAGTCGCGAGCAAAAGCTAGTATAATTAAAGTTGGGAAAAACGACTTAAAATCGTAAGCGTGTTTAAACGTTGTGCTTTTTCTGCCAACGAATTTTTTTACGCTTTTGCCGCTTTTCGTTTTTCACTTCTAAAAAAATTGACTTTTATTTGTCTACATTACACTATTCTATTTACATTTAAACTATTTACAAAGTTCACTAAAAACTATACAAACAAACTACAATCGTCGCGTAATTACCAAGGAGAACATTCAAAAACGCATTCACTCGTTGACGACGAAAAATAAACTAAGCGCCAAAGCAAAAGCAAATCAATCAAAGTCAAAAACGTTTAAAATGTTTAAACGATACAAAAATAATCAACAAAATAAAAAAGTGCTTTCTCTAAACAAATTTTACGTAAACGAATAAAATTTAATTCTGCCGGTTTCAAACCACCACCAGTCAACTTTGAAATTGAGTCTTATGATCATAGAAATAAGGTTACATTTCAATCGTTTACGAAAAAGTCTAAACGAAATCTGCTTTAATCACAAAGCGTGCTTATACGCTTTTTTTTTAATTAGACTTTTTTAAGCGCTTTTCTTCTAAGTATAATACATAAGAAATACCCAGACCAACACAAACACTTATGTTCATCACACAAATATTTGTGTCCTGTGGGAATCGAACCCACGACCTCGTGATCAGCAGTCCCACACTCGAACCACTAGGACGTCAAAAAACAAAAAGCACTTTAAAGGTAGTCTCAGTTTATCACTTTGCAAAACTTTTACAATGGGTTCATCATCATCATCTAATGATGATGATGATGAACCCATTGTAAAAGTTTCATCAGCCCAACTACTGGGCACGGGTCTCTTCTCAGAATGAGTAGGTTAATCCACCACGCTAGCCTAGTGCGGGTTGGTGGACTACACAAACCATCGAGAACTGTATGGAGCACTCTCTGGTGTGCAGGTTTCCTCACGATGTTTTCCTTCACCGTTAAAGCAAGTGGTAATCAAATTTCTGATCCACATATGAATTTAAAAAGTCAGTGGTTTGGGCCGGGTTTGAACTAAGACCCTCCTGAAGTGCTCAACCGCTGCCACTACATCTGGCACCTTCGGGATCTTGGACGCTAAGAGTGGCTGGGGAGGACAGCAGTACGTGGTGGTCGCGAGCTGCTGTGGGGGAAACAATATTGTTTTCCCGGGACGTGCCAAAGGCGTAGCACTAGAGGAGCACCGGCGCGGTCCAATGGAGTTCCCGGAGCTTCTCTATTTTGTGCGGAGGATGGCCACCGTGTGGTTTTAGTCGGTAAGAGTCCGCCATACCCCTCCGCCGTCCCCAGACGGAGGGTATCTATGAGGATTTTAAAAGGCTATCACCGTTCACAATGGGTTCGCTAGTATACAACCTTATTCACAGTTTATTTATACTAAACCTCTGAAGGAGTCATTGTAGTCATCATTATGAACAACTTCTACTTCTCGTTGTATATTCTAGCTATGGGATCAACTATGAAATCGTATTTTTGGCGCTTTAATAGTTCTTACTAACGAAGTCTACTCACAACTAATCAAAGATTTACTCGAACCATGTGTCATCAAGCCACAATTAATCAGAAAAAAAAACGCACTCTTTTTAAAATATAACTCACCCGACCATCCAATCAAAAGCGCATATCACAAAAGGCACTCATTTTCCCGCTTGTCCGCTGTGCGAGTAGATTCCGGTTAGACGATACGTATGTCTTCTTTGAAGTGTCAGTCCGCCTTTGATAACTTCTGTTCTGTTCCGTTTCCGCAACATCTTTTACTAGATGCTAATTGCACCGGTTATTGGAGAAATATGACAAGATTTATGACATAAACTACGGCTATAAGCACGTTAAGCTGTTGGGATTTTCAAGACAATATTTTTTTTGTTTTTTTGTTTTTATGCAAATCATTTGGTCGAAGCGCAATTATACAGCGCATATAAAAAATGGTAGGGATTTCAATTAAACTACTTTGTCCTCACTACCACAGACCTCACTACCTATTTTCCGTTGTATCGGGATTGCATGTTATTTTAATATTATTCAGAAATGTGCTTGCGTTTGACTGCTACCTCACCTGGGCCCCAATTCTCGCGTTATACAACGCGTATCAGAAATGCGTGGTCTTATTTGAAGAGCTCATTCAGGGCATAGTATAGAAAATGTTTTACTATGGAACCAACCCTGATATCGCGAAAAAAATATCAGCTGATCCATACATTTGTTGAGCAACATCGATGATTTACTAGGGAATAGCTGATATTTTTTTCGCGATTTCATGGTTGGTCCCATAGTAAAAGTTGTTCTATGCTATGCCCTGAACGAACTCTTCAAATATGACCACGTATTTCTGACGTTACACGTTGTAAAGATAAATGTCTAATTCGAGATGATCTCTAATTTTAAATTTCTACGAAAAATGTCGCCATTAATGTCAACTGCTATGAATCAGTCTTTGTATTTGGAGCGCTAGGCGTAGACATATCTCTAACGTGACATTCTGAGAATATGAAAATTTATTTTCAATCGACATTCGCCATGTTGTTTCTACATTATGACGAGTTCGAGATAATGTCGACGACGCGAGAATCTCCCTTGCCCAGCAAAAACCTATTCACTCGTACCTTAAAAATCACCATATTATAGCTATCGGGAAGCACAGACGAAAGGCATTCCACTCCTTAGCCGTACGCATAATAAAGGTGTTAGAAAAACGCTTTGTGCGTAAGTGTGGAATATTAACCGTATAAGGGTGGTGTATTGCCGTGCGTCTGGTCGTCCGATGATGGAATGGGCTAGGAGGAATTACTTAAATTATTTAATTCCAACGCACACTCGGCTAAATGCATGCGATTACAACTCTGAGCTGATGTTCAAGGCTTTGCAGTTTAGTGCCGACCAGCGAATCCGATCTTTTTGTGTTTATCTTATATCCTCCTAACATTTTATATCTGGTTCCACCTGTATTATACACAAATAAATTATTATTTCCTTCTTTCTCATTGACTGGCAGACCAGTCAGAGCTTTCACTTGGTCTGACCAGCAGCGGCTAGGTGATTGTCCGTGTGGTCACATCTGATATTATTTTGCTTCTTCTTTCCAGCCTGAAGAAGCAGATAAAGACGGCTGGATTCCCAATCCTCCCTGCGAATGGACCTGCGAGCTGACAAACGATGCTGGCTACGTCGTCTACTCAGCTCTCGGCTCCTTCTATATACCGATGTTCGTGATGCTCTTCTTTTACTGGAGGATATACAAAGCAGCCGTAAGGACTACCAAAGCAATCAATCAGGGTTTTAGAACTACAAAAGGTGAGGATCATATTTTTGGTTGAATGAAAAAAAAACTCTTCGTCTTTTAAAAACGTCTAGATTAAAGAAATCTAAATAAAAAGGCGTTGGAAATGTTATCTACTGTCTTTTAATACCGGAACGCATGTCGCTGGTTTGATGCTACCAACACATAAATACGCAATTACGCCCACCATGTTTCTAGCATTCAACGCATAATAAATTAATTAACAAAACCAAAAAACCCGACTGCGTGTAAAAATAACTGAAAAGATTTAAACAAGACTTGTGTAGGTAAGTCCATGTGAAAGTATCAAATCAACACGCAGTCGTAGGCTACGTATGTTTTTGGTCAAAGTAGTTCATAGTTCATAGCCTAAGTAGCCTCCGCCTGCCTGTTGATTTGATACTTTCACATGGACTTACCTACACAAGTCTTGTTTACATCTTTTCAGTTATTTTTACACGCAGTCGGGTTTTTTGGTTTTGTTAATTAACTTTTTTATTTTAAACTTTTTAGTTTTGTCATGTTTTATCGCGCTGATGCATTTTTAACGTTAAATATTTTGTTGTTTTTTAGCATTTCTCATTCCAAATTACATTTAAACATGTAAGTTGTATATATTTTTGTAAAGCATTTATTAAACCCTTTATTTTGATACCACATTCGATAGGTTACGAAGGAAAAAAAAATTTTGAAGCCATTTAATATGGCGCCAAAAAGCGGCCATTTTAATTTTTGTAATTTTAATATACCCAGTGTCACTCTCACGGTTAAGACGAATCTAACGACACCTCTCAAGCTAAAATCCATCAAGCCGTTTAGGCTACAGAGCGTGCCAAATAAATATACATACATACACTCGAAAAACATAACCCTCCTTCTGGCGCAGTCGGGTAATTAAGCCCAAATAAATCCGCTGTTAGTTATGCTGCAAAATCCAATTATTTTAATGACTCCGAGTCCAAACAGCACTGATGATCAAGCAAACGGTTCGCGCACTGGTGTGTTACGATACCCCTGCACGCGGCGACATGTTCATCTTCATACGCCTTTACCACTTCTACTACCTTATTATTAGATTTCTGTGGTCTTGATATACTTAATCGAAACTTTTATTTTTGTCTGTATGGTTTCAGTCCACAGAAATAGATATATAGAATGGAAAAGTGGGCAGGGCGCGCGTGCCGACACTGCACCGCAGTGCAGGGCATTTCAAAACCTTTCTCAGTACGCCTTGACTTGTTTCTGTAGATACTGTAACAAAAACCCGCAAAAATGCCTTATTGCGCTATTTCTAACTGCAGAAACAAAAGCTGTAAAGTAAATTACTTACTTACTTACTCCGCTGGCACAGCGACCCAAAATGTGTCTTGGCCTCCGAAACGAGAGAACGCCACTTGCCGCGATCTTTGGCAGTATTTCGCCAATCACTGGCTCTGATCTCCAGAAGATCGCCTTCCACCGCATCGCTCCAGCGATATCTAGGGCGACCGACCGGGCGTCGCCCTTTTGGTCGGCCCAGATAGGCTCTCTTCGCATCTCGATCTTCTCCCATTCTCTCCACGTGACCAAGCCAACGGAGTCTGTGAGCTTTTGCTTTCTTATCACATTTGGTTCTGCCACGAGCTCTTCTATCTCAGCGTTCTTCCTGATCCGCCAGGTGCCATCCGTTCTCTGCACAGGGCCCAAGATCTTACGTAAGACCCTCCTCTCTGTTACCAAGAGCTTACTCTCCTCTTTTTGTGTCAGTGTCCAAGCTTCACATCCAAAGCAAAAAAAAAAGTAAATTGTATTAAATACACATTTTTATAAATTACAATATTCTTTATTTCGTTTGAATATCTAATAGACAGAGAGACGTCATCACCGCCAGCGTGACAGGCGAGGCAACTAGGTGGCCAGTATGTATTAGGTGTCTACGCCATACGACGCCTCCGTCAGTTCGCACTTCATAATGAAGCCTGCCTAGGCGACGCACTATCGTGCCGAATTCCCATCTTCGTTTTGGGTCGGAGTAGGCTCTGGCCTGGACACGATCACCTAGGGAGTGAGCTCTGATTGAAGACTGTGTGTTAATCGGTCTGAAAGCCTTCGGGGCAGATGAGTCTTTGAACATTACATGCAGCTTAGTTCTAATATCCCGACTGAACATCAGTCCATAGGGAGTATGTTCGCCTAGGATTGGTGTGCGTCGTAGTCGAGTCTTGAGAATAAGGAGCTTATCCGTAAGATTGCCTCTCTCCCCCTCCATTGCGCGTAGTGCTTTCTTTATTGTTTGCACGTAACGTTCGGCCTGGCCGTTAGTGGCTGGGTGGTACGGAGCTGACGTCAAGTGTGTTACACCGCAGCTGGAAAGATAGCTCTTAAATTCTTGAGATACAAACTGACGTGCGTTGTCTGACACAAGTGTGTATGGTGTGCCGAATGTGCAGAATAATTCCCTCAACTTAACGATGCACCAAGCACTCGTTGTGGTCTTTGTTGGAAATACTTCCACCCACTTTGTAAAAGCGTCTACGACTATTAGGAGTTGGTGTCCTAGAATAGGTCCTGCAAAGTCTATATGAAGACGTTCCCATGGTCCCGTAGGTTGTTCCCAATGGTGTGGGGGTGCTTTTGGTGACTCGTTCTGTTCCAATCGGCATGCTCTGCAGGATTTTACTTTATTTTCGATATCTTTGTCTATGTTTTTCCAGTATATGTAGCTGCGAGCTAGTAATTTCATTTTAAGTATGCCAATGTGTCCGGCGTGTAGTTCATCTAGTACACGTGCGTGTAAACTTTTGGGTATTACCACTCGAGTTCCTCTCAATATGCAGTTGTCTTGAATTGTTAATTCATTATCACCGTAGCCATATCGTCGTAATGAGTGACCTGTTTGTAGTGCTTCCGATAATATCTTAAGTTCGTTGTCTTTTCTCGTTTCATTAGCTATAACTTCTGGCCGAATTTCTAGGACGTTAATCTGCTGTAGTTGGTATGCACAATGTTGGTCTATTGAGGTTTCTTTTGTTATTTCTACTGGAAATCTTGATAGGTAATCAGCGTTTGCATTTTTAGCTGAAGCTCTGTATTCCACATCGTAGTTGAATCCCGATAAGAAATGTGCGTAATGAAATAATCGCATTGTGCTCAGTGCTGGTAATGTCTGGTGGGGATGAAAAATCGATGTAAGGGGCTTATGATCCGTCACTAATGTGAATTTTCTGCCGTAACAGTAGTGGAAGAATTTTTTTATGCCCCAGTAGATCGCCGTAGCTTCTTTGTCAATTTGACTATACTTCTTTTCGCTAAATGAAAGTGTCCTAGAGGCGAATGCGATTGGTCTATCTGAGCCATCAGGTAGTCTGTGAGACAAAACAGCTCCTAAACCTGTTGGCGAAGCGTCTGTAGCTAGTATCAATGGTTTTCCTGGGTCAAAGTGAATCAAAACTCTTTCGCTCAAAATCTCCTTCTTAATATTATTAAAACTGTCTTCACATTTAGAATTCCAGTGAAAATCTTTCTCTTTCTTTAATAACTCATTTAGTGAGTTCGTTAATGAGGCAAGGTTTGGAATAAATTTGTTGTAGTAGTTTGCCATGCCCAAGAAGGTTCGTAATTCGTTTACATTGGTTGGCCGTGCAGTGTTCACGATGGCCCTTACTTTGTCTTTGTTCTTATGTAAACCGTCTTTATCAATTGTATGTCCGAGGTAGTTAATGTTACGTTTAAAAAAATGACATTTTTCTCTGTTGACGTGGAGGTTACTATCTTTCAGTTTTTGTAATACTCGTTTTAGACGTGTTAAGAGTTGTTCTTCTGATGCTCCTTGAATTATTATGTCGTCGAAAAAACATTTTACTCCGTCTAGTCCCTGAAGTAACTGATCCATAAATTTCTGCCAAAGGCTTGGTGCTACTTTGACTCCAAACATTAAGCGATTGACTTTGTAAGTACCTAGGTGCGTACTCAATGTTTGTAAGAGGGCACTTTCTTCATCCATAACCATATTAAGATAGGCTTGGGTAATATCTAAGGTGCAGAAGTATTTTCCTCCGTCCATTTCTGCAAATATATCCTCTATTATAGGAATTGGGTAATGTTCATCACTGATGACTTTGTTAAGGGTGACCTTGTAGTCTGCACATAGTCGAATGCTCCCATTTGATTTCACAATCGGTACGATTGGGGTGCCCCAATCTGAATGATCTACTTTGGTGATCACCCCTTCTGCACATAATCGTTCGATTTCTTTATCGACCTTTTCCTTTAACGCGTACGGTATTCGTCGCGGTTTTATAAAGATAGGCCGTGTATTTTCCTTGAGATTTAAGTGAGCTTCGTAGTTGGGTATTTTTCCCAAGTCTGATTTAAAAACCGTTGTTGCGAATTCTTCTAATAATTTATCAAGTTTGTCGGATCGTTCAGAAGTTTGTATAACCCTTATATCTGCAATTTTCACATTCAGTTCTTTCATCCAGCTTCTTCCAAAAATTGGGTCAACGTTTTGATTGATTATGTATAATTTCCCGTTGAAGGTCTGGTCTTTATAAGTGCCTTTTACGTATGTCACTCCTGCAGGCTTGATAATTTCACCAGTGTAGGTTCTCAATTTCATTTCTGTTTTGAAAATTTTGTTTGGTATTTTCAGACTTTTGTATTGCTTAAGTGACATTGATGACAAAGTCGCTCCTGTATCGAATTCCATGCCAACCTGTTTGTTCTCTATTTTTACTGTAATCATGTATTTTTCAGATATCTCACTTTTAATTAGGTTGATATTCCCCATGCTTTCGTTACTCATGTTACTTGTATTGTGGTCTAGTTGATTGTTATTTACATTTCGCTGTAAACAGACTCGTGCCAGATGTCCAGCCTTCTTGCATTTCAGGCAGGTGGATTTGATGGCGCCACACTCATTAGATCGATGGTCGTCTTTGCCGCATCGGAAGCATTTTCCTTTTAAATCCCTTATCGTTATCGGGGATGAAGCTGATGTAGATGTTAACTGTTTAGGTATTTTTATTGAGCTTGTAATTCTGTTTACTGTGTCCAAATTTTTGTGCATGTCTGCGGATATTCTTAGGTTCTCCGATTTTCCCATTTCTATGGATGTAGCTATATGTACCAGTTCTGTAAAAGGTAGTGTATTTCTTTCTTGAAGAATTTTTGTTCTTATATCACTGTCTTTCAATCCTCGAATAAACTGTAGGGCTAGGAAGCTTTCTAGGATAGGTTTTTGACAATGTTGACATTTAAATTCACAGTTCAAGGATTTCTTTTTTAATTCTGATGCGTATGTTGCCACTGTTTCATCTTCACTTTGTGTGCGCGTAATAAATTTGTGTTGTGACGCCCATATGCTAGGTTTAGGGTCAATGTATTCGTCTAGTATCTGTGTGAGCTCCTTAAAATTCATGTCAACTGGATCATCCGGGGAGCATAAATCGTGTAATTTCTCATGTAATTCTGGTGATAGAGCAGCAAGTAAGGTGTAAACTTTCATTTTAGCATCTTCGATCTTGTTGAGTAAGAAAAATACAGTTAGTCTTTTAGTAAAGTTTGCAAAGGTTTCTTTTTCATTAAAGGGCTGGAAATTAATTTTTGGACCTCGTTCTTGGTGCGTATTTGTACTTAGCTGTGATGCTGATGTTTGTAGCGGTAAAACATGTCGATTGTCTCCGTTTTGATACATCAAAAGTTTTGTCTTTATGATGATACATTTTTCTTCGAAATCGTACCTGGTTTCTATCTCTTGGTCTAGTTGTTCGTCTGGTGTTTCTGATTCTATGTTATGCTGTATTTCTTGTAATTTCTGTAATGTTTCTTGAAGTGATTGAAGTCTTGATTCTGTTTCTTCATATGGTAGTGTTTCTTGACTGTTTACGTAGTTTCCTAATTTTGTAATTATACCGCGTAATGCGGTGCGGGTTTTCTTCAGTTTTTTTATATCATAATTCGACATCCTCGTCGCCAATTTATTAAATACACATTTTTATAAATTACAATATTCTTTATTTCGTTTGAATATCTAATAGACAGAGAGACGTCATCACCGCCAGCGTGACAGGCGAGGCAACTAGGTGGCCAGTATGTATTAAATTGGAAATTGTAATTTGAAATTTTGAAATTTGAATTGAATTTTTTTTTTTTTTTTTTTTTTGTTTTTTTTTTTTTTGTATAGTAAATTGGATTAAAAAAAAATTATTAATGACGTCAACGTGGGAGGCGTGGTTTGTCTGAAAGTTACCACGCATGAATCGCAAGTAAAATTGTGATTACAACCAATCTATCTCTGTGTTTCAGTCTGTGTCTTATAATGCAAATAATTTGCTTCTAATCACTTAAATTGAATTAAAATGAATAATACTATCCAAAGTTCGACCAGAAAAGCTATTTTTAAAGTTTAAATTTTGTAATGAATGAATAGTGGCGCCCCCTTTTTTATATATTCTTTTATGCTAAACTGTATTGAGAATCTTTTTTTTTTATTCATTGTAGATACGAGGATCAATTCTGAAAATTCGTTAAGAGTTCTCTGAGTTTAATCAGCCTTCACAATACCCAAAAAATCCATTGGTGGTCCATATTACAATGAAACGTCTGAAAACACATTTCCCTAATCACTACGCTTGAAAAACAAATTGCTTATTAGGTACAGTATGTCGTTGGTAAAGAAAGAGGAATACTGCTATACGTGTCTCTCTTCATGTTACATTATGCTCTTTAAAAAAATCCTTTTTCTCAAACATGCTTTAAAATTCGAATTCGAATTCGAGCTCTAGGTACTAGGTACTACAAGTAATTACCATGGTGAAGGATACAAAATATTTAATCATTTATCATTCTTCTTACGGGATTTTCTCGGGAATATTAGACTAGGACCCAATGGGAATCCTTATTCACGAGCTCGTCACGTGTCGCGACTAGTCGCGCGGTGATTTAATATATATTAAGTTGACCACAGAAATAGGAGAATAGAATTTCTGTGAAGTTGACAGTTATCAAAAGCAATAAAAAATTTACCAACTTCCATTATGTCAATGAGCAATTTTAACTCGTGCTGTTAGCCTTGTCTCAATTTTCAGGAAAGGGTATGGGCAACCGTTTTGATGACAACCGCCTGACGCTCAGAATACATCGGGGTCGTGGTTCGAACAGACCTCATGGATCTCCATTGTCGAATGCTTCCAACCACTCAACCAGCACCTCGCTAAGTGCTTCGCCGGAAAGATTGAGAAGGTAATTACTAGGTTTTATATTCTTTATAATTTTTGGAGACCACAGACCAGTAAGCCTCTAGACTGCGCATAAACAAAGTTTTGCATGAGAACACAATCGATGTTGGCGGGGAAAAGGGGGCGGACGGCGAGTTCGATGGTATGATTGTTGCCGTTCGCTGAGAGAGTGACGTCCCGATTAGCGGCGGGGCGTACGATATGCAGTGCTACTGCATATGCTTGGTGACCGGGGGTATCCGGCTAATCGGCGTCTAGAAGCTTACTGATCTGTGTTGGAGACTAAATCATGTCTTATTTGCCTTTCTTTAGTTTTAAGCGCTTATTACATTACTCTGAACTCAGAAATCCTAACAAGGATTTAGGAAAGGAAAGTATGGTAAAAGTTAGGTCGGAGTAATCAGGATGCTCCTTTCCTAAATCCTAATTAGAAATTCTGCATTTAGATAATGTAATAAGCGGTTTAGATTTCTTTTGTGATTTCTAAAATATTTTAATGTTTTTTTTAGCTGACTTGCTTCCTAAAGAAGTAATTTTGATGTAGATACAGAAGAAGAGATTCGATTTATTTTATTTTATTTACGTTTTTCAAATGATTCCAAGCTGTGTTTTCATCAACTCAGCCTGTCGCAGTCCACTGCTGCACATAGGTCTCTCCCAAGTTGCGACATAACACTCGGTCCTCTGCTTTCCGCATCAGTCCACCTGTTTCTTCAGGTCATCAGTCCTCATGGCGGGGGGGTGCCCTACGCCTAGTGTGTGTTTGATTGATAAACATTAAGTTGTTGTAATAAATATATAAATTGTGGAAAGAAAAAATGGCTCACGAGAAGGATTCGAAACTGTGACTCCTGGCACAGTACGCCAGTGCTTTAGCCACTAAGCTACAATGATCACTGCTCGTGATATTGAATTTAACTTTCACCTACAACATAGTCGGTTAAGGGACACTGTTTCTTAATAAGATGTCGCTGACCTCACCCAAAGACGTAGTAAGTGGAAGTTAAATTCGATACCATTTTAGGATTCCGTAGTCCTACAAGGAACCCTTATAGTTTTGTCATGTCCGTCCGTCTGTTCGTCTGTCCGTCTGTCCGTCTGTCCTAATCCTTTACAGCTTAATACCTTCTACAGTTATAAATATAAGTAAATGAAATTTTGTTAAAAAATAGTCTGCATATAGATCTCAATTTTAAAGGAATAAAAAAATAGTTTTTACGTATTTTAGGGGTGGCGTCCATACATGTGAAATGGGGATGAAATTTTTTTTTCGCTGCACCCCCTCGTGTGGGGTATCATTGAATAGGTCTACTAAAATGAAGGTAATTTTTCATACATCACTTTTTTATCAGGTGTACCATCTGCGAAATATAGCCCGCCAAAGTGGCTTGCAATGTGTCCCCCCCCTGCCATTTCTAAACTATGCAATGTAGAAACTTATAATCTTCCACATTGATAGACCTTTGTGAAAACTCTCTTTTAAAATTAGTTCGAGTATAATGTGATTATAATTTTTTGAGTTATAGACAGAAAACTGAAAAATACTTAAAACGTCCTAGTTCAAAGGTCATTGACCTTAGAGAAAAATTATCATAGCAAATAATGCTCCTTTAGCTACTTTCTATTTGAAAAAATCACAAAAACTAACTTTGACATTCTTAAATTTGGCTTCTTGAATTTATCGCTAGATGGCGCTACTAACAACACGCTCTAAGTCGCGAATGACGCACCTTGACGACCTCTGTGGTCTAGTGGTTCGAGTGTTGGACTGCTGATAACGAGGTCGTGGGTTCGATTCCCACAGGACACAAATATTTGTGTGATGAACATGAGTGTTTGTGTTGGTCTGGGTGTTGCTTATGTATTATAAGTATGTATTTACAAAAAAAAAGTATATAAGTATTATATCCATTGTCTAGTACCCATAATACAAGCTCTGCTTAGTTTGGGACTAGATGGTGCTGTGTAAAAAAATGTAAAAAAAAAAAAAAAAAAAAATGCTGCCGATTATTGCAAAAACTAAAATAGCCATGATTAATATTCGATTTGATTCGTTTGTAATTACACCTACTTAAGGAACCCTACAATACTGAGCATGGCCCGACATGCTCTTGGCCGGTTTTTCTTTCCATAATGTATATCTTTAAATTTCGCTTGGCATGCGTAAATGCGTTAAAAATAATAAAATAATTGTGTTGTAATGTTTATCAATCAAACACATACCATTTTAGTTTACCGCAGTTCCTGTTCTTTACTAAGCATTCTCACTGATTACAGACATTCCAGCGCAAGACGAGCACACGAAAAAGTCAAGATCTCGGTATCGTACCCATCATCAGAACAAATATGTCCTGCCCACGAAAACTCCAGGTCTTCAAGCAGATCACCAAGCCCTTCTCTGTACGCAGTACATTATGAAAGAGATGGAAGAGAACTTACTGAAAGCAGGTTGAGGGTACGACCTTCGCATCATCTGGCTCCAGGGCCGTTGTACGACGAGTATGATGATAAGCCACGGGCGACCAGGAGGATGGGGAAAAGGAATATTAAGGCACAGGTGAGTGTATAATCATATTGAGAGGAAATGTGAGTAAAGAGACTATTGAAAATTAGGTATTTTGAAGAAACTATCACTGTCACTTTGCGAGCGCTCGGCCTCAAATAAGTGCGATAAGAACTACTGCAGCTCCGAATGAATAGACTTAGTAAAAAAGTCATAATTCGAGGTTTGTCTCTCGATTTTCTCCTCCAAAACTGGACCAATTAAAAATATATTTCATGATTTGAATAAGCAGAATAGGTATGTATTGTGACGCTATGTTTTTCCTATTTCATTAATAGTTGTCAAATGTATACACTAGGCTTCTGTAGACAGTGGTCTAAATAGGCAATTTGATTTCAATGATTTTTTTATGAATTTTTTAGGGCAACTAGCAACTAGGAATAATTTATCAACAAAAACGAAAACATTGGAACATATGAAAAGGTTATTTTTATTTTACTGTAAGAAAATCATTTATTAGCTTTTGATACGTGTATACTGTTAGATGTAGGCTTTTCTAAACCTTACAGTACGGTTTCCACAACCAATGTCAGCCTTAGACATCCGGGCGCCCTGGACAAATTATTTTTCAGCGCCTTTCCTCTTATTAGTAGCTAGCATTCTCCAGGAAGAAGGAAGCTATCATTGTTTTTTTTTGTTTAATTAATTACTACCACCACCATTTAATTAATTATCTACCCTTACTTCATCTACCTCCAAAATTATTTACAGGTCAAACGCTTTCGGATGGAGACAAAAGCAGCCAAGACCCTCGGCATCATAGTCGGAGGCTTCGTGTTCTGCTGGCTCCCATTCTTCAGTGTATACGTCGTGAGGGCCTTCTGTGGTGACTGCGTGTCTCCTATCGTCTTCTCGGTGCTGTTCTGGCTGGGGTACTGCAACTCTGCAATTAATCCGCTGATTTATGCGCTGTTCTCGAAAGATTTTAGGTAAAAATGATCGTCATTACTACGTAGATAAATTGCACGTGCTCAATTTAAGGTTAAAGTACACATAATTGCGAGCATGTATACTGCCATGCATGTTTGAGCATGTATGTGTTTTTGTTGTTGTTATATTAAGTCAAGATAATCGAGTTTGTTAATCGAATATAAGAATTGAATTAAAAATAAATACCTACTCTGTGATTTCTTCAATAATAAATTTCATTGTGCCTGCAATAACCTGTACGCTTACGAGAGCAAATCCAGTTTCTTTATTGAAAATATCTATATTCTTGCAATTTTTTGGAAAATTATAAAGTGTAGAAGGTATTGCCCAAGTAACACAAAAACCGTTTAAAGGTAAAAGTAAAAGCCACTATATACATCTTTAAGTCATCCGCAAAGTCTTAATTCTGTATAATATAATTTTCTCAATACTTTCACTTTAATACTATGCGGATGCCATTAAACATCTTTTGAACAAACCCTCCTTAAAACATAAAGAACAAGAAAAATTTAAATAAAAAATATTTTGTAAGACTTGCAGATGTATGTACCTATATTGACTTTTACTTTTACCTTTAAACGGTTTCGTGTTTCTTGGGTGT
This sequence comes from Asteroscopus sphinx, assembly GCA_949699075.1. Taxonomy (NCBI): domain Eukaryota; kingdom Metazoa; phylum Arthropoda; class Insecta; order Lepidoptera; family Noctuidae; genus Asteroscopus; species Asteroscopus sphinx. Next base: position 8,277,608 of record OX453025.1, on the reverse strand, counting down.
AGCCTTTCAGTATTCTTCAAGCATCTTGTAACATTGTAACTTTTCAGGTTCGCTTTCAAACGCATAATCTGCAAGTGTTTCTGCGGTAGTGGTGGTCCACGCCGAGAATCTGATGGCGAAGGTTCGCGTCGACAGAACAACCGGCCGACACATTCCCACTCTCTGGAAGAACATGACACGCAAAACCATACTACTACGACTTCTATAACTGCTGCTGACAGGTAATATTTGGCCTATCTTAGTTCACATAAATATCATTCAGCCGAAAGACGTCCACTGCTGGACATAGACTTCCACCAAGCATCGCCACAATGACCGGTCCCGCGCTTCCCGCTTTCAGCAGATTCTGGAGTGGCTTCCACGTACTGGTAGACGCAGCGTGGGTAGACCCCCCACAAAGTGAACCGACGACCTGGTGTAGGTTCACATAATTAGCTCATTACCACAGAATATCTAATAGTACTAACGTACAGAACGGCCACTCACCACCCCCCGCCAGTTAAAGATTCCTCACCGGCGCCCCGCACCCACCCGCCGTTTGCAATTGGACTGCAAGATGCAATGGATGTCAATCGCCAGTCGCTATACAAGCACGCCATCTCTGAGAACTATTGAGAAGCACTTGGAACCCAGTTGGCATTACGAGCATTTTTCCCGTGGGTAATCCTCATGGACGCACTCCGCCCGGAGTAGGCGGAGCCAGTGTCGGACTCTTACCGACTAAAACCACCACGCTGTTCCTTCAACTACCTTAGCCGGGGGCGTGGGAACCCGTTAGTATTCACACAACTACCCCCGACAGGTCCTGGCCCGCCACAAGTAGGCGAGCCCCTTCTCCCCGTGCAGCCTAACGTTGGCCGCACCCTCCTAGGCGGCGCACACGGAACACTGCACGCCACCTCACCTCAAGGGCCTTTACCAGCTATGCCTATTTGGTGGTGGGGGATGCGGCGATTGGCCCTATCTGGGCCTTGCACCGGGGCGGTTGCCTCTCCGGCGCCTTCGTCTCCGAGTGGGATCGGCCCTCTCCGGATCTCACTCTGCGGCCTCCTTCTGGACCATGACAGCCTCGCAGATGGAAGCCACGGCCCTCCAAGCCGTCGGCTCTGCCAGCATAGCCGACACTAAGTGCAAGTTGGCGGACTAAACACAGCTTTGAGAACGTTATGGAGCTCTTTCAAGTGCACCGTGGTGGTGGTAGTGGTTTGATCACCACGAGTTATACCAAGTGGTGATCAAATTCTAATCCGCATATGCAACTGAAAATACAGAGGTGCGGGCAACGACGTCAATCAATAGACACTCAATCTCTTTTAAGCAGCATGTTCCAAATTCAGTTTATGTAACCGTTGATTTTATGTGTTCGCGAGACAGCTGTCAAGTGAACTAATGACAGATGACAGTGTGGTTCCGGAACCATAACATGTGTAACCATGTTGTTCTTCTAAACAGCGCATCTTTGGTGCGGGCCAGGTTCGAACACCGAAAATGGGGCTGAAATACCGAACAGTTCGATAAAAAAACGAACACCTGGCAAGTCTGTCCGCAATGTGCTGTTGATAAAATTAATAATTATTTATAATGAAACTGGACAACACAGTGTAATTAAGGAGATACTTTTCAAAAGTTGATTATTCCACATTGTGGACCGGAATGTTTTTGTAACATTGTACATGTAACATAACAGAATTCATTCTACACGCAGCTGAAACAGAAGTTTTGCAAATCGTGATTCCTACGGTCTGTTAAGGTCAATCGTGCAAACTGGCATGCTCGGCCATAGATCGGATAGTTCACCAGAAAATAAATGACCAAAATGCCGGTTTTCATCAAAAGTAGAAAAGGATTCCAATACGAAATGACATTGTTCTAAACCTATTTTCTAAATTTTAAGAGGAATAAATTTAAAAAAAAATGGATTTCCGTATTGAGTTTTCGCAAAGGATTCTTTATTTTCATGGATAAAATAAATAATTTAGTCTTTTTTTATACATCTATGGTCTGTGTTTATTATATAAGGTTTTTTTTAATTCGCCAGTAACCCTTTAATCCAAAACCAAATTGATGAAAAGGTAAAGTCACCCCGACTGTAGGTACTCATCAATTTGAACAACTTTTACTGGACCAAAACTGGCTGACTGGACTGGAAAAAAAATCAGCAGTTCTATATATTTTGGTCAAGTACACTTAACATTTTCAATGAAACTTATGTATTTTTACGATTTCAGAGGTGGTCCCATGGTAAAAGTTATTCAAATTGATGAGTAGGTACAGTCATCCCTAGGGTTATTGGTGAATCAAAAATAACCCTGGATAGAACAGCGCCCTCTGTTATCCTGGCTAAGACTTGGTTTTTTGGTAACTACTTTTAATTCCATAGATATCTACGTCTACGTTTCGTTAACTTTATTTCTCAAAACAAAATGAAAAATTTGGTACATCAACACCATAATAATAATTATTCATAATTAGATACATTTAATGCCTACACCATAACAATTTATTATCATTAATAAAATAACCTTTTCTAATATATTTTTCCAGGTGACGTCAAGCAATGCGACGGCAGAACCCGCAGTTTCAGACAACCGTCGCATGCGTTTAGCTAATAACGGTATATTATAATAACTGTTAAAATAACGTAATAATTAACAGTCTATGAAGCAGTTTTGATCTGTATATTGATACTAAGTGCGTCATACTCATTAAAAAGTCAACATAGCTGATAATATTATCGTGTGTAAATTTGTATCGCTGTAACGTATAAATAACTTAGTTATTTAACCACTATGGCAGATAGCAATAGCTTAATCAAAGAGCTATTTTAAAACTATTAATGTGTGTACTTCAGTGAATGTTTTTTATAAGTGAATTTATTTATTGAAAAGACTGTCAGAACTTAATTGTACCTAATATTACGTAATAAAAGATGTCAGATATCTAATAATATTATGTTGTTAATAATGTGAAAAACTATAACGTGTTAAGTTATAGAAGTAAGTAGACCTTATTTACACGATGGGGCGTATTATACACGAGATTTTTAAATTTTTATATTTATATACGCTCTAACGGACAAAATTAATATCCAATCTATCCACGATTTGCCCTACTAGAGATAAGAATTTGACATAAGCTTCATACAAAATATGTCAAATTTCTATTTCTAGTAGGGTAAATCGTCGATCGATAGATAGATTGGATTTTAATTTTGGCCGTAAGTCTGCTCTAGTAACTCCAAATTTAAAACGCTTATAACTGATACAAAGTTAGCTGTTATTCTAATTATGTTATCCTATAATTAACTTTAAAGAGTACATTAACAACGTATATGGCTAATGCTTAAGATTATCTCTAAACCTACCTTTCCCATGAGTAGATAAGCTAGAGGCCCTATAAGTCTTACATTTTGGACCTTGTTGTTATTCTCTTATTTTTTTCTTGTTTCCTAGTTTAATAATCCAGCACACACCTCCTTATGATAATATATTATTATTGTTAATTCGTTTTGTGTGGGATGATTTACCTTTAATAGTCAGTTAAAACCTCTTAACTTAAGGTAAAACCATTGAGTATAATTATAATTATTTCATTTATTTATACTTTTATTAGACTACAAATACAAATTAATCAGATAATCTAATGTGTTTTTTCAAGTAAAAGGGTGTTTATTGATATTTTACAGACTTATAATATGTAATGCCTTTATTATAGATTTTTTTTTGTTATAATATGTTTAAAAGACATAGATAACTAAGCAATAATAATTATACTATCTCCTAACCAAAATAGGTCAAATAAGTCAATATTTTCAAACAAAGGGTCATGGCATAGTATAGTCAACATCACGTCAGTGGGAACAGTTTGAACTAGAAAGCGTCCTTATTTCGTAATGCCTTTATTATAGAAAAAGTTTTGTTATAATATGTTTAAAAGACATAGATAACTAAGCAATAACAATTATACTATCTCCTAACCAAAATAGGTCAAATAAGTCAATATTTTCAAACAAAGGGTCATGGCATAGTATAGTCAACATCACGTCAGTGGGAACAGTTTGAACTAGAAAGCGTCCTTAGTTCTTAAGTAGTAAACTGGGTTTCGTAATTAAAGAGTTTTCATATTCATATTCATATTCATTTATTTTGTGAACACAGGTTAAATCAAGAACTTATTAAAAAATACAGAATCTCCATGTCCCGCGAATAGGCATATGAAATAATAATAATAATAAAATAAAATAAAAATCATAAATGTCAAAAATTAATTACACAAAAAAAGGTAAAAATATTTAAATCAACTTTAATAATAATATTAGAAAATAATCAAAACAATTGTACGTACAGTTTGGCATAAAAGAGTACACAAAAATGGGGACGTCACCAGTCATACATTGAAAATTTTAAACTAAATTAAATTTAAATTTATGTTTTATGGGCACATTTTTGCCGGATAAAAATGTCGATTGACACAATACTGACAAAGATAAAAAAATCCCAAGTAGAAATAACTTATTAGGTATAACATTGTCACAAAATTTTACATTATTATAATTATAGCTTGTCGCAGAGAAACTCATTGACTGAGTAATATGCTTTTTCAGTCAGCAATTTGGCCAAGCTACGCTTGAATACATTCGGGTCCTTACATTCTCTTAATTGCTTCGGTAAAGCATTATATACTTTGGGTGCCATTGCAAATACACTCTTATGTAGAAATGTTGTTAGTTGGCAATAAATAAAGTTCAATACCGCGACGTTGACTTTCGAAAAGTCTAAATAAATGCATATTATTTTTCACATAAATGCAAACCTCGTAAATGTACAATGACGGTAGTGTCATCAATTTTAAATTTTGAAAATAAGGTTTACACGTATCGGTTCGTTTTAGTTTACAAATTGCCCGAATACACTTTTTTTGACAAATAAATACATCGACGTTGTTAGTGGCATTGCCCCAAAATATAACGCCATATTACAAGTGACGTGCGGTTTCCTACATAAAAAATAAAGATTTTTTAGAGAAGCTGGAATAGTTTTACTATTGATCCTTGATCCCTAAAGAATATCTTTCGGCAGATAAACATTTTTAGAACCCCGAAATAAAATTTAATATTTTGAAATGATTTGGAATTGAACTAATTTCTGAACGCGACTTAGCTATGAATTTAGTCACGTTCAGAAATTTTAATTGGTTCAATGATAACCATGGAATGTTAAAGTAGGTACCGTAAACTGCCCTAACTTTGCCCACAAGCCCTACTTTGCCTAGTTATTTTTTGAGTTAACTATAATAGCTATGATTTCCGTACTTGGGGAGCTTTAAAAACTATGACAATGCTAACATTTGGTTCAGTTACAAAGTGTCAGTGCGTGTAAAAATTAAGTTAATGCCTTAGGCAAAGTAGGGCTTGCGGGCAAAGTTAGGGCATTTTACGGTATATAGAAAAAAAGGATGGAGGATTTTTAAAAACACTTTAAATGGCTTAGACACCAACGATGAATTTAAACACCATTTCGAGTTCTCTAAAAATTTATTTATTTTTGTACATATTAATGTATGGATATTGCCATGATTCTTTCTGTACTTTGTTTGAAAACTGACCAGAAATATCGATGGTTGACAGTGCCTGTTTTATACCGAACTATACCTTTGAACTGTTATTAGACTATGAAATTAAACAAAGTAAAACTTAAAGTTTATTTAACAAAGGCAAATAAATATGTACAAAAACTTTCTAGAGAGATTACGATTATCCGAATAAGTTAATGACATAAATGTCTAATCAAATAGAACTGTAGTCGGTGCATTTGAAATAACTTATTCTAATAATGATTTGTCTACCTGCTTACAATTTATTAGAATAAACGGGTATCTAAATAGTCGATGGATGATTAAAGATCTCAACTTTCCTCAAATTGTATAGGTATTCGATGTTTTAACATTATATTCGTTAGGCGAGAGTTGTATGTTTATGTGTGAACGATATCAATATTAGAATGGATTAATATACGAGATGTTACCTATTTTGATGTTTTATTCCACATTTTCTTTCACTTGTACCGTACCGTGTATCATAATAATTATCTGGAAATTCAATATTTGTACTCATACCCGACCAACTGCGATCGCCAACTCGCCTGCCAAGCGTGGTGATTTTGGCATATCCCCCTTTTGAGGGAGGTCTATGTCCTGCAGTGGACGTCTTTCAGCTGAAATGATGATGATAATGAGTCGGTCTAGGTGCTGAGTACCTTCTTCTTTGTCCTCGCCTTTTCCCGTTACTCGGGGTCGGCTTTCCTAATCATGCGGCGCCATCTTTCCCGCTGGTAGGCATCATCCTTCCTAAGGCCTAGCTTCTCCATATCCCTATGGATATTTGTCATCCAGTTGGTTTGAGGTCTTCCTCTCCCTCTTTTCTTTGTAGCCATGGAAAGGCACTTTTTCACGACGTGGTCACATGGTCTTCGTGTTACGTGACCGTACCATGTCAGCCTGGATTCTGCGAGTTTTTCAGTTATAGGAGCGACTCTAATACTACCTCTTATGAGTACGTTGCGTACTTTGTCTTTCAGTGTAACTCCTCCCACCCATCGTAGCATACGCATTTTTGTTGTATGGAGCTTCTGTTCTTGAGTCTTTTTTGATGCCCAGACTTCACTTCCGTACAACAGTGCTGGTCTAACAGCTGTTTTATAGACCTTGCCTTTGGTTCTAATTGGCATTTTAGCATCACACAGCACCCCTGAAAGCATACGCCACTTGTTTCAGCCAGATGTTGTTCTATGAGTGATATCTGCTTCAATTGATCCATCCTCCGATATTACTGATCCCAGATACTTGAAATTTTTAACTCTTGGAAGTGTGACGCTAATAAGCTTTATGTCTGTGGTTAACGTATCATCGGGGTTGAAGTTCTGCTGATGCGCAAGCCATTTGTTTCGAGAGACTTCCTCCACTCCTCAAGGTTCTCTTGAATTTCCTGGATGTTATCGGATATGATGGCTACGTCATCAGCATACAGAAGGTTCCACGGTGTTGATTTCTGTATATTTGCTGTTAAATAATTCATCACAACATTGAACTACAAGGAACTTAGGGCGCTGCCCTGGTGAACGCCTACATTGACATTAAAGCTCTCTGATAAGCCTGCTGGACTTTTGACGCGAGTTTGGACATTGTTGTACATGTCCATAATGAGTCGTGTATAGTACTCCGGGACATTATGTGAACGAAGGGCCTGCCATATTATAGTTCTTGGTACTCGATCAAAAGCCTTCTCTAGATCTATAACGACCATCCAAAGGTTTTGCTTATTTTCTCTAGCTTTTTCCATTACTAATCTTATTGCATGAATAGCATCCGTAGTTCTTTTTCCTGCTGTGAATCCAAACTGATTTTCTGTTATTGAGCCTAGATGTGCGAGACGGCCACCAAGGACTCTTTCCCAGATTTTGAGGGTATGCTATGTAAGTTTAATGCCTCTAAAGTTTCCACAATCGCACACATTTCCTTTGTTTTTGTAGAAAGGAACAAGCACGCTGCTTCACCAAGCGTCTGGCATTTTCTCGCTTTTTAGGATGTGTTAAATGATTTTGTTAGCCATATTCACTAATCTATGTTACAGTCTGGATCTCCACATACATACAAGTTGTTGGACTCGGACATTAAAAATAGAACTCTGAACTTTAACCTCAAAACCACTTGCTGTGTACCGTGTACCCGACACCAACAGCATTCAGATATTGGTGATAATAATTCTTCAGAAATTTGCCGAAACTTTAACAAAACAAAAATATAATTCATAAAAATGACACTCTTGACATGTCAAACTCGATATAGAACAGAACATTTATACAACATCACTTAAGTTGTTTGTAAATAAAAGGTATTGCTATTGCTACATACTGTGCTCGATAATCAACACATGTAGACATACACATTTTTACTCTTAAGTAAAATTGGTACCTACCTATCCTTATCGATCCTTACCACCAGTACAGTCACTTAAGATAAATGGTAGTCTTACTGTTTAAAACAGTGGTCGTCAAACCGCGGCCCGCGGGCCGCATGCGGCTCCAGCTAAAGTCTAGTGTGGCCCGCAACCCTATTTTATAAGATCTACCAAGCACTAAGCCAAATAGAATGATATTATCAGACCAATAGAATGATATTACAAGCCAAATAGAATGATATTATTATAACTAAGAGATCATCAAAGAAATCAATTTTCGCTTCACATGGTTTGAGCCTGATTATAGAACAAAAGGGTTTGACCGTTTCTCAGATCGTGACTTACTATACTCACTCTGTGCTCAGATCATAAAAAAGGATCGTAGATACTTACGAAGGAAGTGCGAGAGGAACGGACGTCTTCAGCCTGTGCCCGTACTTTCTCGCCCGTTCGAGTTCCAGTCATATCAGTGGTCAGTGTCGATTGTGGAATGTCGAATCATTTCAGCCGAAAGACGTCCACTGCTGGACATAGGCCTCCCCCAAACATCACCAACTGGTCATGTTTGGGAGGATATGCCATAATCGCCACGCTTGGCAGGCGGGTTGGCGATCGCAGTTGGTTGGTGAAATACTCAGAGAACGCTGCTTCCCATCCTCTGATAAATCCCTTATTCGCCTTTTACGACACCCATGAGAAGATATAAGGTGGTGCAATTCTTTACGTCCGGCACCACATGCAACAATTGCAATGATATGCGATTACAATGGATGGCCTGTCGCCAAAAATTGCCACAAGAAAGTTAAGTGACGAGTATACCGTTATAGTTTGTAGTCTTAACAATAGGTACATATTACGGTTTCTCCACGAGATCGGAATCTACGTAAGTAAAACTGTGGGGTGACAAATTAATAATTATGATCGGTACCCATGCGGCCCGAGGTGCCACCCCGCATGATTTGTATTGGCTCTTGAAAATAAAAGTTTGACGACCACTGGTTTAAAACAATATAACTGCATCTATAATGCATTAGAAATCATAAAACCTATACTCCATTTTTTATAACAAGACATTGTCCGCGCCTTTGCCAGCGTACAATTCTGATTATCACAGAAAGACTTATCGCGCATCCCTGGGGGGAACTGTTTATTTTCCCAGGATAAAAAATAGCCTATATGTGAAGCCGTTATGGTTTGTGTCTCATTTCATCAAAATCTGTTCAGCCGATTGATTGAGTAAGTTCAGCTTGATTGAGTAACAAACATCCATATAACCCATCTTCACAAACTCACATTTATTTAATAAGTAAGATTAGAAAAATAACGGCAAAATAAAGATATTTATTGTATTATACATTGTTGAAATGACAGCATTTTAGTGTTTTATGTAAATGGTAGATAGGTTACATTGGTTGAAATTCATCGTAAAATAACTAAGCTAAGTATCTTTTATCGAAATACCGATAGAGCAATACCGTTATTTTTCTAAGTTAATAAATGGGATTTTATTTTCCAAAAACAAAACGCAAGAAGCTAAAATAATAATGGTTACTAGGACGTAACTATATCTTTATAACCGTTACTAAATAAAGTTAATGTGCCAACACAACACTATCAACGACAGCGGTCGGTCAATGACGTCTGACGTCGTTCGTAATTTCATTCAAATAAACTTCATTCATTTCATTCAGTTGAGCACCCGCTTTCGCTATTGATAGATGTGGTTATCGTTGTTATTACAAGCGGGTTATTATCATCGAGAAAGTAATAAATTGTATCTGTTATTTTATTGTGTTGTACACGTCACCTATATTTTCTAGTGGGAACATTATAAGTCAGTGATACCCAACAAAATGTTTTTCGGAGGCGTAGAAGGGTGAGTGATTGATTTGTTTGTTTTCATTTTTTCTGAACACGTAATTAACTGCATTGTATCGAAAGTTGAAAGGCTCGCCTTGAGAATTATAGCAATCCTAGATTTCGCAACAGTTATGTATAATAGTTAAATGCAATTTATTTATATACTATCATATAATTTATTTTTACCCAATTCAATCTGGCTGGATCTTTCCGCCCGCCGAAATGTCAATGCCGAAATTAGGAATGCAAAATTCATAATATTATCATCTAATATCAATGCTAAATTAAATATTTCCGAACTTGTGCCGCAGTTATCCTAGAAAATATTAAATAAGGATGAAACTGTGATGCCACGGACCTATAAATAAATTGACAAATTAATCATTAAAGTTGCTAATTGAATTCATTTGTTTGAAAGCTTGTAGGTATGTAGGTACCTACCTACTTAATAAATATTGGCTTGTAGTTACTTTATTATTTAAATTGGTAGGTAGTTTCAGTATATTACAATGTACTCTGTGGTAGGTAGGTACTTACCTACAGGAAATTAATAGATGTTATGGGTATTTTAGAAAATTTGTAAGTAGGTAGGTACCTACTACCTACCTACAATGCTGTAATTTTATTCACCCGGGTTGCATGCAGTTGTTAAAGTAATTGAAACCTGCTGTTAGCCAACTAGAAATAGTAAAACTTATACACATAATAGGGTAAAACTTATACACATAATAGGTACCCAACTTTACTGTTCGTATTCCAAAAAAAAAAAAAAAACAAACAATGCAATGCATTTTAATTTCACAATCTTACATTCACAAGCGTAACGTTCGACCAATCAGCGGTTAGCATTTGATCGGCTTGTCAGACACGCCGACAAAACTAAAACAAGCTGAATTAAACTTTATGGGCTACAGTTACGGTAAAATTTCCATTACAATAAACAAAGGAATTCAAGTCATTTCATTATTCCTATCTGTGGACGGGACGGCCTTGAATTTTTATAACGTTTATTTAAGATTGAAACTTAATATAAATTTTAATGTCAACTGGTTTTAGTGCAGTTGATAAAGACTTGTTTATTTAATAGACGCCTTTTATAAATTCCAATGAATCGAAAAAAAAATCGCTAGACACACCCCTCTACTTTTATTATGCAGTGTGCGGTGCGGTTGTGTATGGCAGTGTGCCCAGACAAGTTTACACAGTTTTGAATGTATTTCTATAATTTACGCAAATGATAAGTAAATGTCTGATCTGCATCTGCTGTTTGGATTTTTCTAAAAGTTCACTTACTCTTTTCATAGTTATCAAACTGGAATAAAGAATTTGTATTGAATTTACAATCAATCAATTAATTTAATGAACTTTTATGCTATTCTGTAGTACCTACCTAAGTCCTAATTTAAAATGTTTGAGTCCCAAAGCAAAAGATTTACAAAAGCGTTACTTTTCTAACGTCATAGGTAGGTAGGTATCTTACCTATGAGAGCACCACTTCATCTAGATGTTGGAACAACAAAGCAATCCCTACCTACCTATTACCTAGTAGGACCCTACCTATTCGATTAATAGCAACAAAGCGATTGTGGTTATGGTTTAATGAAAAATCAATAAATTATGAATTCAATGTAAAATGTTTACCGTTATACAACTAAGACAGCTCTAAAGTCATCCCACGAGTGACGATATTTAATTGATCGTTCGGCGCACCCTGGGCAGTCAGCCACGCTACCAACTTGCTGACTGGCTAATCTTTTTCCCACGGCATAAGCTATTATCATTATGTAGCTCATGTCGACACGATATAAAAATAAATAAAATAAAATTTATTTGCCAAAAAGAAATAGTACAGTATTTTACAGTTTAAATGCTATCCTATAAAATTGTAGGTACATGCACTACAGATATGAGCTTCTGAAGCCGAACTAGGCATAGCCTGTATTTCAGCATTCAGTGCTATCCCCCCGGATATCAATTACAATTTATTTACTTAAGTGCTAGCATATTAAAATTATTTCATTTCACTTGACTATCATTTTTTTTTAAATAACAATAAAAGAAAATAAAAACTACGATAAAAATTAAAAACGATATATATAGTTATAGTACCTAATTAAAACTGTAACTGAATCTATCACTCTGTATTTTTACTGATAAGTGAGAATAAATAAATCGGTCGCTTTAACAACATCGAATTGGAAGACCTCGTACGGTGCCTACATTTCTTCTATTTTTAGAAAACAACAAGCAGATCGGTTCATTATTTGCGCGTGAAATGTGAGAGCGGTTGACAGAATTGGGTCACGCACTACACGAGTAGTTGATTGAATGGAAACAGAAACTACTTTCTGAAGATCTGTCGCCTCAAAAAGTAAAATTAACGGCAAAAACAGAGCCGTATATCAGTGACTTGTTTGGTCTTCGAACAAGGCTGTCTACAATGTAAGTTAAAAGTTTTTTTATAGAAAAAGAATCGTCGCTTTGGTATTACGAGTTTATCGGTCAATAAACTACCGGAGCCAAGCCTCTGTTTGCATATTATGAAAGGAATTTACATCCACAATGTTTTCTAGTGCAATAACTCATAAGGATAAAACTATACGTAGGATTAATTTGAAACAATACGTAGTTATTCAACCAGCTGTTCTAATTTTTTCCTCTACAAATAGCATTAAGTAAGTATTAGTAGGTATTATTTTTGACTTTTAGTCTTCTATCATCATTATTAGCTGGACATCCTCTCCCTTATAATTTCCAAATTGTCCTAGGTCCCCATCCCTTCCTTTTTAGGTTTAATACAAATACGAACACTATTGTGTCATAACGTTATCTAAACCACCAAAATTAACTTGTTAGACCACAAAATCTACCTGTTATATATGTATGAAAAATGCAAAAAAATATGAAAATATCTAAAAAAGAATCGATTTTATTTTTTCTGGTTTCGTATCAGTAATCACCAGCACTATCACCTATCTTCGTTTTCGGAAGCGTTTCCCTGACACCCAATATAGGTCATGACATCATAAAACGGAGGTTCTTCCTGCGAATTAGTTCCTATCGCCCGCATGATGCGTTGATAAGAAATGACAAAATCCTCGATACAACTAATACTACTCTGTCCTGTCTGACTGTTATCTGTCATTCCGCTAAATGTACTTGTGATTGTTTGTTTTCGAAAACAGCACTTCGTTCGTTCTGCGCAGGTAATATAATAGATCAGATACTCAAGATTTTTTAAATTCTAAAATATTGTGACGAATTTTGCAGTTTCATCTGTAAGTGGATAGACCCTTCCCTTGGCTGATAATCATCATCCTAGACACCGGTATCACCCACTGCTGGGCAGTACTGGGTATAGTATAGGCTTCCTTTCGTTTTTGCCAGCCTCTTCGATCTTGTGCGTCCCTCATCCAGGTGTTTCCTGCGGCTTTGGCGATATCATTACCCCAACGCGCCGCCGTCTGAAAGGCCCAGGTTTCTCCGACCTGACCTTGGCCACCAATCGGTCAACGCTTTTTGTCTCCATCGGCCATGATCGGCCATATCCACGCTGAGCCAGATGTCCTGCCCAACTCCACTTCTGCTTAATCGCCCTATCACTGGCGTCGTAGACTTTCGTCTGACGAAGGAAATAGAAAACTAAAACTGCTGAAAATAGTTGACATCATTTCATAATTATATACCTTGATAGCTATTTCGGAAAATAGGTCCATTATTTTATACGCTGCATGTACTAGAGTTTTTATGACAGATTTATATTTAAAGTTAAACTCACGTATGTACCGAGATAATTATATTAATTGTATTGCAGTTGAAAGACATTTGCAGTCTTCAAACCATAAGCAATAAAAACTGGTATACAATTATTTAGAAATATTTCTAGGCTTGTTAACTAAACTTTACTTGTTAAGGTTTCTATATGGTTTGGTTAGTATACCTGTCTATAGAATACGCAATGAAAACAAGTTATTTACTGATTGCAACAGAAAGTTGTCCAGGCGTAGACCGCGGATATTGGTTTAACGAGAATCGTGGCTCATGAAACTAGTCTTACGGTTTACTTATTTAACTAGTTGGAACTATTATTATTTCTTTTTTTTCTAGACTGCACTGCCTAGTTTGGATTATTATAATTATAGTTTTTAAAGTGGGTTTGATAATGCTATAAACATTTATCAGAGTTCAAACAACAATAGAATAATCCAAAAAAACTAAATTAAAAGAGAGAATCAAGAGTCTTGTAGTTGTGTGCACTCATGAAGCAATGTGATCTAACAAATTGAATACTTATGGTTTTGATTTCATTAAAACTAAAATGTATAGGTAGTATTCACGATTTGCCTTACTAGAGATAAAAATTTGACATACGAGGAAGTTGTATGGAGTTTAAATTTATATATCTAGTAGATAATAGTAGAGTAATCCTGGATGGATAGGTTATCAATTTTGGCCAAAAGAGAAGTAAGTATTAAGGAAGAGTCCTATTCTTTATCATATCTTTAAATCAGTAAAACATAAACAAGATTAAAGCGTTAAGTGTTTGAACAATTTCCTCTTCCTTCAAGTGCTACATCGTACATGTCCCCTCAATTGATTTGAAGTGTGCACGATAAGGCTGTGATATTTATCTAGTAATAGCATTTTTTAATAACAAAGATGTAGGTAGGTATGCGCAGTTTGTCCAAAGGCTGGGTCAAACCAACTGCAGTGGATCAAAGCGCAGCGCGTCGCGTTGCAGCAGGTGATGTTGTAATGTATGAAATCGCATGAAATATGACACACCAAGCGCCGCTGCGCGTAGTCGTGCGACTTGATTTCATACATTACAATGTCACCTGCAGCTGCAACGCGACGCGCTGCGCTGTGTAGTGCTGCAGTTGGTTCGACCCAGCCTTAACAGTTTCAAATCCTGCATATTGGCAACTACCCAAAACATCTAATAGATTCTCTTAATCGCTTTTTGCAGCATCAGTGTAAGTAAATAAGCAACGTAAGTGTTCATTTCTAATATCTAGCATGGTGTAACAAATATAAATATGAAAAAATATTATTTTGCGATTAAAAAAAGGTGTAATGAATACTATTGAAATTAACCTTGATCACAAAAGACAATACATTGGTGTCGATTCTCTTGTCACGAACTAAACTTATTTTAAGCTATCGCTTTCTTTTACTAATATTAGATACAAGAATAGTATGGTAACAATTTTAGAACTGTCAAATTAGTCTGAATTTAGATTTCCATACAAGTTTAGTAGTGGTCTCGGAACGTGGCCACTAAAATACAAAGAAGTGTAGCACGTAAACTAATTTGAGAATTCTAAAATTGTTGCCCTACGTTTCTTGTGTCTACTATTAGTAAAAGAGAACGATAGTTTAAAATAAGTTTAGTTCGTGAACAAGAGAATCGATACCAATAAGTAATTAACAAATCTAGACTTTGAAATACAAACTGCAAGCTAGATTGCTTATAAAGTGAAAGGTTCAGATACTAGAGCGGCATTCCAGCGATCCGAGATAAAACGCAAACTTAAAAACCGAATCACGATTTTACACGATAGGCTACGTGTACTGTGTACAAACTAATATTGTGAATGTACCGAAGCGTGTTCGATGCGTCATTGGTATTAGTATTAAATCAAACAATATAGGTACCTACATCTACGTTGGTATGTATATAGGTACCAAATATTGTTTAGTGATCGACTGAATTATGAGAAAACTGGATCAACTTTTAGTTAATAAAAAAAGTGAAAATTATTGTACTGTCATCAGAACTACAATATGTGTAGGTACGCAAAACAGCCTGTTTGGATAGGTACGAGCTGACAACGATGTAAACTCAATAAAAGGCTGTTTAAAAGCTTTTAAAAAGAAGTGAATTTGAGAATACCCATAAACCCATTTTGTGAATCATCATTATAAAATCCCACAAACCACAAATCCACAAACTATGTCAATTAAGCCGGCCGGCTTAATGTGCCAGTTTTTTATTAATCTATTATGACATAACAAAACTAGGTATTTATATGTAGTAGGTATTAGTGAAGTAAATATAGCGATAGCATCATTATACTATCTTGAACTTGGCCTTTTTCACAAAAAAATCACTTACTTATCTATTTGATGGTTAGATTGAGTTATCTATCAGCTTATAAAAATGTAGGAAATATAAACTATTTTGAAGTATTATTTGTTCTGTAATAAATACTTGAAAACGACATTTAAATTCCTATAAATGTAGTAGTTGACAAACAAACAGTAGTAATTAATTGGCGATTTCATCCATTAGTTTAGTTTTTTTTAGTTTCCTATCTGAAACTCGCGAAAGTTGGCTGGTTTCAGAGCAGTGCGTATTCACTTACCGTCCGCGCGGAGCTCCGGAGCGGAGACACACGTGTGTGCCACGCTCCACGTGGATCGTCCGGCCCGCAGGCGGACAGTCCGTACGGACCATACGCACTGAAACCAGCCTACCGAGGTTCATCAACTTTGTAGGTACACTTCCGTGCATCTTTCTAAGCTAATTGGAAATGCTCGTTATCCGACACAATGAAATGAAACTAAATCCATATTTTATGTGGATTTTTGTTTTACGTTACTTTCATATATGAATATGATAAATAATAATATATTACCGGCCATTGTCGTTCCGCCCTTGGCAATGGCATTACGGCAGTAATGTTCTGAAATGAGGAATATAATATTATTTGCATACAACGCGCAATGCGTGCATTGCACATACTTATCGTGGGCTGTATTACATAATACATTTATGTGGGGAAAAGTGGCAATTAATTATGTAAGCAGATACCATTGGCAAGCAGTAAATACTTACGGCTAAAAAACATACACATGATATGGCGTCGCATCGTGGCACGATGCACGGCACGACGTTTTCGTTACAGACCCTTGGTACCTACTACAGATTTGTCCTACTGGTAGTACCACAGGGCCGCATTACAAGCCATGGTACTACTAGTAGTACCATAGGGAAATGTAATGTCCCATAGTACTACTGGTAGTAGGTACCTACCATAAAAAAAACCAGGAAAAGTTATGTCCAATTCGATACGATGTTGCAATTTGAAGAAAAATTGCCACAGTTGATCCGGAGATATGGAGATATCTTTTGTCCCATAGCACGATACGATGTTGTTGTAATTTGAAGAAAAATTGCCACAGTTGACCCGGAGATATGGAGATATCTTTTGTCCCATAGCACGGGACCGGGACACTCTTCCATTAGGATATTAATTGATTAACATCAATGTCATGCGTCATCTTTGGTTATTGAACATCAAATCGGCACCGAGCGCAGGATTCCAACGTCAGTTTTCACGACACGACGTCGTGCCATGCATCGTACACGATAAGACATCGTGTCGTGACGTCGTAGATTTCCATCGTTGCATCGCGACACGTGTGTGTTTGTGTTTTGCTGTTTCGGTAGGTAATAGTAATATCGGTTCTTTTCATTTAATGCCTACTTATGACTATTCGAGTTCAATAACTTAGGGTTTGCTAGTAAAATGCACTAAATTTTAGGTTAACGGTTGTTTAACCAGAAAAATAGTGATTCCGAATACTAGCTAGTATATAGGTAGTATATGTATAGTAGTAACGAACAGTTTTAATAGTACTATAAGCTCATAGTACTATTCAAACGTTCGTGCAGCAATGGTATCCTTCTTAAACTTTTTAATAGGTACTCCACTGTCTTGTCAAATAAAGGGACTATTGGAATTTATGAAATAATTTTATTTTTAAGTATTTTTTGGCTTGAGTACTATAACGAGTCGTTTGTATATGGCGTCAGTTGTTGATAGATAGGAGAGACAAAATGACGGACAGCTGTTAGTTAATCACCCTAAATAATAGATGGTTGACTGATCAAGCGCAAAAACTAACTTTTAAATTGGATGCTGGACCATCTGGAATTCCATGGCTACAGTAAATATCTTTGCCGTTAATAACCCAAGGGGTTATTTTAATTATGTGTCTGAATCTGAAATATTAGGCATTTGTGACATTTAGAGCAAAAATTATAGAGATAAGAAGATGTATTAAAACACAATGAAACTTCTAAATCTAATAACTTCTTAGGTTTTCGCGATCACTACACATTATAATAAAACAAAGTTTAACCGGATTAAATCGCGTATATTATTTAAATTGGTTTTCCTGACGTTTCGAAAGCCTTGCAGCATTTCGTGGTCGCGGGTAGACTAAGATGTCGTCTTTACAGATATTTCTAAAAATATATTTTAATCTACCGTACAATATTATTAATTAAAATCTTTTCGATGCTCGCAGTAATCACTCACAATATCATTATCTTTTACAGTGTTGCGTGCTGTTTGGGACTTGATTATTTTCAGGACTGGGTTCCAAACAGAAAAATGCTGCAAAGCTTTAGAAACGTCAGGAAAACCAATTTAAATAATATACGCGATTTAATCCGGTTTGTAACAAGACGTATCTAGTTGTGGGTAGTTATATTGATTATTTGCTACTGAAGAGTCTATGGATAGGTCTTGTTATGCCAGATACAATATTCGAATCAACTTTATGTCATAGTTAATATTAAAGTGTCACTGTCAGCTGTCAAGTCATTTTGACATTAAAGTATATTGTTATTAGAAGTCACCGCCAGATTCAGTCTAGATCGAGGCGCCTGAGTGACGAGTAAGGTTAGTGATATAATTTTATTGTTTAGACTCTATTAAAATACTACAGACAGAAATGTGTTGCTGGGGAGTTTGTTGCGCCGTTTCTTCTCCCCAGCTCAAGCACTAGGAAGCGGTGACGGGCGGGCGATTTTGGGGCTGTCTCTATTGTCGACGATGCCATATTGATTTAGCAATAAATATTGTTATTGCGTTGATTGATTAGTTGTTTCAATTATATGATTCCCTTCTGAGGTATGTTACATCTCAGAAGTGGGATTCGCGATACAAATTGTGTTGTGTTGAACCACCCCACGAGCTCGACCTTTGATGTGATACTTTTAAATTCGTATAAATATGGAAAATCAACGCAATTACAAGTAGAAAGAAATACAAGAAATATGAATACTACATGCTACGTGACTATTGTATGAACCTCGATTCACTCGATTAAAACGGGTGAGGTAGCAATATATTATTTGACGTGGCCATTTTTAATATTTTTGTTGTTGTTTTAATAGACATATTTTCACGACAATAGGTATTGAAATATTGGGTTATAATGGAAATATAGATGAATCAATTCCCAGAAATGGTTGACATAAAATTATCTATAGTTCATAAGATGGACACAGATTTAAAAAATTTATAAATGGCTTACGATTTCGATAAAATGTATGTTCTTAATAATTTACAAAAGGTAAATTAATTAAGTCTGGTGCAGCTGCTGCTGATAAAAATGGGTTGTAATATTAGTTAAAAGTGGTAACATACCATGTTAAAATAATTATAACAATGGTATTAGTGATCTAGCTACATTTTGTTTTTCTACCCACACCGATCGAAACTATATGTAAGAAATATTAATTTAAAATGGAGATATAATTGAATTTAATTCTTGAAAAGGTAAAATTATCATAAAATGATTTGCAGTATTTGTGATGCATACAGATTGAAAATATTAGTAGCTAATGATTCGATGAAATGTTGTTTTCAAATTTTTAGTAGTTAACTAAAACAAACTGATAATACGTTTAGAAATGTAAATATTAGTTGAATAGAGTATTAAAGTGAATTTAATGACCAGAGACAATAAATAAATCTTGAAACGAAATGATTTTTTTGCGATTCATACAGATTAAAAACATGAGTATTCTAGTCTACTAATAAAATTATAATATTGTAAAAGTTGCGACTAGTAAAATAACGAGCTTAAATTAGTTTCTCATTCGTTACATGTAGGTACAATTAAAAACTTTAGCGACTTCGCTATTATAGCATAGTACATGAAGAAAATGTTTTCGAGTTCCAGGGAAATGAGTGACAAAGAACCCGATGCGGATTGTCGGCGCTAGCAGCCTGTCTCGCCCGTATGAGAGGCAACGCTGACACCCTGAGGCGACCCGTAATCGAAATCGAGACCTACAAGGATGCGAGAGTCGTAACCGCAGTCGTAGCCGTAGTCGCAGTCATCGTGGTGATGGTTGCTTACGAATGAAATGGTCTCGGGGATGTAGTCTAGTATGTGAAAATCGCCGCAGCAAAATTATTTGACCATCGCAGCAGTCTTCGTCAAGACCGAAGCGCAAGCAGCAGGCGGATGTTACACGAGCTGGAACGTAAGCTGTCGCAAGAGAGAGAAGTTGGGGACACTTGAGAAGGAGGTACGTAGGAAACGTGAGAGATTAACTGAACGGGGTGAATCGCGCAGACGTGAGAGACACCTGAGGCTTTTTCAAGAGACCATGGTCAAAGGAACGCGTATGATGTAAACTCGATTCCTAAAAACGACACTCGCCCAGTGATAATAAAAATGAAAACATTTATGAGAATAAGAAACCTAAACTTATGACTACGGAACATTTTGAGAATTTTATACAATTAATATAATTAAAAGGCAGGGGATCGTGAATCATTTTCCAGTTCAACTTAAATAATAAAATCCCCGAGTTCAACCTCATTTCGAAAGAGCAGACTATTAATATCAGGCACGATAAAATTGACAATTTTTCAGAAATTTATAATTGGAACAATAAACAAGTAGTTCACTTTGCCCTGCCCAAATTCACCGGACTGGCTAAAACGTGGTACCAGAGCCTACCCTCTATCAAGCATACTTGGCTGAATAGAAAACGATGCTAACAGAATAATTTCCTGCAACGGAAAATTACACGGAAATATTGACTTGACAGATATGCTTAATGGACGAGTACGCTCTGGACAATATTTTGAGCTTTACTTTATTTCAAAAATACAATTACTGAATAGATGTAAGATACATGGAAGGCAAGCAGTGGATTGTTACTGTATGGTATTAAATACAAGGGGTGGGGGTGTCGCGTAGGTGCTCGGACAGCTAAGTCTGAAAAACCTGATGATGCACTTGAATTTTTAAACCATTAGGTGGTTTGCTGAATGTAGACGTACAGGGAATTTCAGAAAAAAAAATTGATGTGGTTATTGTAGATGACCACTTGATTACTTGATTAATTATGATGTATTACTTGGACATAGTTTTACCGAAGACCACACTTAAGATTATTAAGACCCCAATAGATTTGAAATTTGAATTATTCGATCAAATAGAATATATTACCTCTACTTTTAGTTAAAGTTTAAACTAAAGGGGAAAATATACAAGACCATGATTAGACCTGCTTTCTTGTAGGGATCGGAATATTGGGCTACGAAAGGGAGGAATGAAAGGCAATTACATGCAGCTGAGATGAGAATGTTAAGAGGAATATGTGGTGTAACGAGAATGGATATGATAAGAAATGAATATGTGAGAGGGAGTTTGGAAGTAGGGCTAGTGACGAAAAAGTTGAGATGCAGTAGATTGTCATGGTATGGACATGTGATGCGGAGAAATGAGGAGCATGTTACGAAAAAAGTTTTGAGTATGAATGTGGATGGCTATAAGAAAAGAGGTAGACCAAAGAAAAGATGGATGGATTGTGTGAAAGATGATATGGATAAAAAGAAAGTGAACTCGGAGATGACGGCTGATAGAGAGGTATGGAAGAAATAGACATGCTGTGCCGACCCCAAATAGATTGGGCTAAGGGCAGGAGGATGATGATGACCTCATAGTCGACGTAGGTTGTCTGTTCCTGTGAGTTGAAACGTTGCTTACAATGGAAATATTTATATGAGTGGATCTGTAATGGGCCGTATGAGTTAGGAGTATAATTTTTTTACTAGGAGAATACTAGATTCGTGATTTTGAGTGTAATCTTTCAGTTCAAAATGTTGGGTCTAAGCTAGTGTGGTTCAAAGAGAACACTCATCGCATGAGTGTGCATTTTTGTATTCCTGCGATATATGATTCTTACGAATACTATGAAGGAATTAAGCAAAAAGGTCTTAAACGATTACATACCCGCCATGTTGGCACGGATATACATAAAGGAAAACCAATGATGACTATGACTACCAAATACTTCACTACATAGTATAAAACAAAGTCGCTTCCCGCTCTCTGTCCCTACGTATGCTTAGATCTTTAAAACTACGCAACGGATTTTGATGCGGTTTTTAATAGATAGTGATTCAGGAGGAAGGTTTTTATGTTAAATACATGCATAATATAGCAGCATTGCGCCCGTGCGAAGCCGGGGCGGGTTTCTAGTTAGTTATAATTTGAAAGCAACAAATACTCAATCCAGATTCAAAACAAACATTAAAAAAGACCATAAAGTGATGGTAGTGCAAGAAGATTGAGACCTACAAAATCCTTTTCGTCTTCACGTCAAGCTGTCGAATAGGTTCTAACTTTAGTTTTAACGTAGATTTATTTTTAAAGATCGTTCAAAGCCGTCAATTCAATTAATGATACCATACGTATACAAAATTCAAGCAGAAAAAAACAGGAAGCGATATAACAAGAACGGTGAATAGAGTAACAAGAAAGACAAAGGTACCAAAGACAAACGAGTGTTTACAAAGCATCAACTTTCATGAGCAAATAAAATTAAGAAAGAAGACAAGGCTTCTAATGTAGGGTTCTTACTCAAAAGGAGCTTTTAAGCACTTGGGCTTCAAAAAATGTCCAAAGATAAATAAATCTAAAAGAAAACTTCTTGTGAATAACCCCCACTGCTCAATACAGGACCTAAAAGTTGTAAAAGTTAATTAAAATAAAAAGGCACGTTATTTTCTCAACCCGCATATTAGTAAAAGAGAATATTATGAAATTTTAAATGGTCACAGTACAATAATCAACATGGAATGCTCCTAACAAAATTTTGTATAAAGAAAAAATCTTTAGAATTGAAGTTATCAAAAGCAAATCATCCTCGTAGAGAAAGAATCCGTTGATATATTTCAAAATATTAGGGAAAAGTTATGTTCCCAACATTTGACCAATAGCTGTACTGTCACAAAAAGTATTAACTTTAGGTCTCGTATCCATTTTAATAATGACGAAGTCGGATATTTAATAGTTGAAAAATGTACCTTATGCCCCCAGGGACCATGGAGGTGAACCTGATGATTATGAATGCGATTCAGTTCAATGTTTAAGGAAAATTAACAATCGCTTAAAATGTTACAAGTTATGGATATAATACTTTTATTTTTTTGTAAATAGATACTTATCATACACAAGTTAGGAGTGAATACGACAGACAATGACATAAAAACATTACCCTCCTTCAGGCACAGTCGGATAAAAAAAGAACTACCTGTAAAGAGACTAAACCAGCTGTTTTTAGGTAGAACAGTAATTGCAAACCTGAGAAAGGAATATTATTAAATAACGTGATTGACTATATAGAACAGAAGAATAAATGAACATTAAAGAAGAAGTTAGGTTAAGTGAACGAATCTAGAAAAATCAGGCAATAAATAAATATCGTTATGACAAACATAGATAAAAGGGTACGGATTACAAAGAAGGTGATCTTATTAGAATAGCTAGTACAATAATAACGACACCGGGTCAATCTGAAGGGTTAGAATCGAAGTGTCAGGGGTTCCTCGTACAAGACACCCCTTTATGTAGAAAAGAGGAAAATTACGAAACATTCCCACGGTTGAGTTTAACGACCCTACTTGCTCTTCCAGCGAAGAAAATTACGATGAAAGTGATAATGATAATCGGGATCAAACTAATGTTACTGTTAGGATCTCATTGTTAATGATTTATGATTATGTGAATGACTGAAACTAAATTTATGATTATACTACGATGACTACCTATTTCAAATTGCGAACTGATTCAGAGCTGATCAGGATTAAACTAATGTTATTATAAGGATCTTCTTGTTAATGATTTATGATTATATGAATGACTGCGAAACTGAATTGACAAAATACGTTGATTACTTAAAATTAAAAATTAGAACATGAACTGATTCAGAACTGTTCAGGATTAAACTAATGTTACTGTCAGGATTTCATTGTTACTGATTTATGATTATACGAATGACTGTGAAACTGAATTGATATAATACATTGATTACTTAAAATTAGAACGTGAACTGATTGATAAAGCTATGTGTTTATAGAGTTGTATGTGTTAGGTTGATGATCAGGATAAGTGATAGTGAGTCAAAGTGATGTGTTGGATAATGACTGGCATATGAACTTGCCAGTTATATAATGAACTTCCCATGGAGAAAAGTGAGGACGTTGTGAGTCGGGCAGGATTGGCGTATGAACTCGCCGCCCATGAGTGTCTCATGACATCGCAGTCCTACGATGTGATGGTGAAGGAAGTAACCCTCACATCGCACGGCTATAGTAATAGACTGAGTGAGAGTGTTTTGGGTCGGGCAGGATTGGCGTATGAACTCGCCGCCCATGAGTGGCTCATGACATTGCAGTCCTACGATGTGATGGTGAAGGAAGTAACCCTCACACCGTACGGCTATAATAATAGATTGAGTGAGGATATTTGGGTCGGGCAGGATTGGCGTATGAACTCGCCGCCCATGAGTGGCTCATGACATTGTAGTCCTACGATGTGATGGTGAAGGAAGTAACCCTCACACCGTACCGCTATAATAATAGATTAAGTGAGGATATTTGGGTCGGGCAGAATTGGCGTATGAACTCGCCGCCCATGAGTGACCTATAACATCGCAGTCTTGCGATGTGACGGTGAAGGAAGTAACCCTCACACCGCATGGCTATAATAATAAAATGACTGAGATATCTTTGAGAGTTTAGTAGGATTGGCATTGATTTGTGATCCCAGATTATATGATAACGTAACAATTATGTAATAAGAATTAAGATACTAAGATCTATAAGACACTATCATGAAATATTGTTGTATAGTTATTTAGAAGTTACGATTGTAAATAGACAAATAAGGGAACGAAGGGACTCGTTTTTGAAGGATGGCCGACTGTAACAAGACGTATCTAGTTGTGGGTAGTTATATTGATTATTTGCTACTGAAGAGTCTATGGATAGGTCTTGTTATGCCAGATACAATATTCGAATCAACTTTATGTCATAGTTAATATTAAAGTGTCACTGTCAGCTGTCAAGTCATTTTGACATTAAAGTATATTGTTATTAGAAGTCACCGCCAGATTCAGTCTAGATCGAGGCGCCTGAGTGACGAGTAAGGTTAGTGATATAATTTTATTGTTTAGACTCTATTAAAATACTACAGACAGAAATGTGTTGCTGGGGAGTTTGTTGCGCCGTTTCTTCTCCCCAGCTCAAGCACTAGGAAGCGGTGACGGGCGGGCGATTTTGGGGCTGTCTCTATTGTCGACGATGCCATATTGATTTAGCAATAAATATTGTTATTGCGTTGATTGATTAGTTGTTTCAATTATATGATTCCCTTCTGAGGTATGTTACAGGTTAAACTATGTTTTATTCTAAATCTAATTTATTTTCTGGTTAATTCAATTATTTCCTACACGTTTTACTGGTTGGTCACTTTTGTAGATCCTGGCTTACAGGAATTGCAGTTAAGTTGAACAAAAAAACCATCTCATCGCTATAATAACAATGAAGATTTCAATTTCGAACTATGACTATAGTAGAAATTAGAGCTCTTTCTACTTAACTATGACACAGAACACAGAATAGTACAGTCGACAGCATGACAGTGGTAACACTTCAATTCGAAAACCGCCCTTACTGCTTACGAAATAAAGATACTGCTAATGTCAAAGTGTTACCACCGACGTGCGGTCGACCGTACTACATACAGAATGGCCACTCGGATTTGAATAGACATTTCTTTTGCTCTTAAAAAAACTACTTAGGTACTACCTATTCATCATCATCCTCCTGCCCTTATCCCAATTTATTTTGGGTCGGCGCAGCAAGTCTTTTTCAGGTACTGCCTATTCAATAACAATAATGTACTTGTGAACCTGTGACTATAACTTAGATTATTCCACAGTTACTGCGTCGTTGCATTGTTTGTTATTTTGCATACGAAAAAGCAATAATCGTTGTTGATACATGTGCTTCAGTACCTTAATCGAACAAAATAATAACAAAAGCCTACGCTCGCCGTTATCTTTACGAACTATGGGGAGATATAAAGATGGCCGATAAAATGCAACTAATCGTTACCATACCACTATGTGGAAAAACACTTCAGATTATGATATGCATTTCCTGAAAAACGAATGTTGCGTCAAAAGATTTTTATCAGTAATAAACAAACGAGTGGTACTTGTTTTGTGAATACAACGTTGTTATCGTAAAAGTTAATTATAATAATATTTGATGGATAATTAATCAATCAGATTTTTGTATCGTATTGTATTCAGTTATCTAACTGAATACAATGTCAAATTGCCGAAATACCGAACTTGTCCGATCCACTGTCGTGTTGTCGCTCTAAGGCGGGAACAAATGCCTTTTTAGGTTAAACAGTCGTTTACTTAACTAGAATTCTAAACGGTTGCTTATCCAAGATTGATCAGGCTTAAAAATACTGGAGGTACCGAATTCAAGATTTTTTTCTTCAAATGGTCCTTTAAATTACAGGCACTTATGAAACGTTGACTCCAAGTTGCACAGGTCCTATGGAAAAGAACCAGCTAGAACACAGAAATATGACTTTTCTTTGGGCTAGTGTGGGGGTGTGTGTGTGTGTGTGTTCCGTGTAGTGCCGGACATAAAGAATTGCACCACCACTATATCTTCTCATGGGTGTCGTAAAAGGCGACTAAGGGATTCACCAGAGGATGGGCAGCAGCGTTCTCTGAGTATTTAACCAACTAACTGTGATCGCCAACCCGCCTGCCAAGCGTGGCGATTATGGCATATCCCCCAACACGATTGGGGAGGCCTATGTCCAGCAGTGGACGTCTTTCGGCTGAAATGATGTTGATGATGTGGACTAGAACCTCCATGGATATATTTTTATTTTCATTTATGCTAATTAAATTCTTCTTTAACAGAGGCGCAACTCACTCCAACCTCGTGATATGTGACGAGACTGGCGAAGTGGTGGGTAGAGCCAAAGGCCCAGGGACCAACCACTGGACACTCGGCATAGATGAATGTGCTAATCGTATCATAGCGATGCTGCAATCTGCTAAGGAAGAAGCGGGCATACCTAGAGACAGACCTTTGGATTCTTTGGTAAGTGGTACTAACTTTCAGAATGTACGATAGTTATATAGGTATTCATTCATCATTTCAGCTGAAAGACTTCCACTGCTGAACATAGGCCTCCTCCCCAAAAAAAAGGATAGGTATTATGAAACGGGAATTAACGCGCACATACCTATTTTAAGCCTGACGTTTTGACCAGGTTCCACTGAATTCAACCGCTACCCAACGTTTATTAGTAAGGCCGTAAGGTTTTAAGGTTGATTCTGAGCCACTAGGCGACGGTGAAGATTTCCGCATATTTTTACCCGACTGCGCCAGAAGGAGGGTTATGTTTTTCGAGTGTATGTATGTATGTATGTATATTTCTTTGGCACGCTCTGTGGCCTAAACGGCTTGATGGATTTGAGATTGAGAGGTGTCGTTAGATTCGTCTTAATTCTGAGAGTGACACTGGGCACTTCAAAATTTAAAAAATTAAAATGGCCGCTTTTTGGCGCCATATTACCTCTTCAAAAAATTTTTTTTTCCGTCTAAAACTATCGAGTGGGGTATCAAAATAAAGGGTTTTATAAATGCTTTACAAAAATATATACAACTTATATGTTTAAATGTAATTTGGAATGAAAAATGCTAAAAAACAACAAAATATTCAACGTTAAAAATGAATTTGACTTTTCAAAAAAAACATTAATAGTATGATAAATAAAACACGACAAAACTAAAAAAAATAAAATAAAAAAATTAATTAACAAAAACAAAAAACCCGACTGCGTGTAAAATTAACAGAAAAGATATAAACAAGACTTATCAACACGCAGGCGGAGGCTACCTATGAACTATTATGTAATTCATGTCCAAAAACATACGTAGCCTCCGACTGCGTGTTGATAAGTCTTGTTTATATCTTTTCTGTTAATTTTACACGCAGTCGGGTTTTTTGTTTTTGTTAATTAATTTTTTGATTCATTTGATACAACGTTGTAATATCAGAATGTCTGCTGCATAGGTCTGCAGCTAGAAATAGTTATAGGTATAACTTTGTGCTCAGTTGCACTTGAAGGTTTTAAGGAAGACTGCGTCACTGGGCGACGGTGAAGATTTTCGTATATTTTTTATTTGTTTGACGCAACGTCGTAATATCAGAATGTCTACTGCTAGAAATAGTTGTAGGTATTATGTTGTGCTCAGTTGCAACTGTTAGAAGCACTTATTTCTTAGGTTATAAGTGATGCAATGATATGTGGGGACTGGGGATCTCCCTTATTAAATATTATTATGAATGTACGTACCTACTTTGGTATGGAAAATTCCACATATTTATTAACCAATCCCGCTCCATCATCGTTTATAGTTCTATGTATAGCTGTCTCCTGATAAATTCATTTTGGAAAAATATTTTGACAATCCATTAGTCGCCTGGTGCGATATTCACAGAAGAAGAGAGGGCATGCTTTTATTTGGAACTACGTAAAGACATTCTATCAGTTAATAGTTTGTCATACAAGAAATGTATTTGTTGTAAGACAGACATTTATTTACTCCTTAATAAGGAGGTCCTGCTATTACCTACTTGCAGCTGTCACACTACTTATTACTCACAACATAAAAATAGACTGAACATTCTCGAAGATGTATACTTACATCAATTACATCGACTAGTTCCACAAATCATTTTGACGGGTCATTCGTTCAATCAGTTCTAT
Source organism: Asteroscopus sphinx (assembly GCA_949699075.1). NCBI lineage: Eukaryota > Metazoa > Arthropoda > Insecta > Lepidoptera > Noctuidae > Asteroscopus > Asteroscopus sphinx. Next base: position 8,248,875 of record OX453025.1, on the reverse strand, counting down.
TAAAATGTTCTATGAATTCAACCTTCAATTCTCAGGGGCTGACTTTGTCCGGGTGCGAGCAAGAGAGTAGCAATGCAGAGCTAGCCGCCCGTGTGAAAGAAAAGTATGAAGATTGTGCTAAGGCGATCTACGTGGCCTCGGATACAGCTGGGTCCCTGTTTACAGGAGCTCCGAGTGGAGGGATGGTGCTTATTGCTGGTGAGTTGATCACAGTTTTTGATGGAGATTAAAGATAGCCAATCAGAACTCCGACACAGTAGCTGGTCCCAGTTGCAAACATCTTTTCGAGCGCCTTTTACTCTTTTCTGTCTTCTGCTTGATACGGAGGGAAGTGGAAACGAAGTTTCTTCCTACTCCTAATTTACTTTCTGATTTATTTCGTTGCGGGTTCCAAAAGATAGTTCCATCATTTCCTCTGGACGCGCCGAGCTTCATTGGTTCAACGTTTTTTTATGTCGCCATTGTAGATCCTGGCTTACAGATGCAGTGACTGGGAAAGTGTGGGGGGTATGTCAATCAAAAAAAATCAGGACACAGAATACTTCTTTGTAATTTATCTAGACGTGAGTTTGGTAGACGACACAACTATTGTACGAGGTTTTGGGAAGTTATAATGCTTCAATGCCAGGTTAAGACTACTCTAAACCGACGAGCATGCATGACGAGGTTAATGACCGTAGATGAAGCGAAAGAGGTGTGTCAGGATCGTAGCAGGTGGTAATCCAGTCTCTGCCTACCCCAATGGGAAACAGGCGTGATAATATGTATGTATGTACAATGCTTCCGGGTCCTTAGTAACTAAGCACAAAAGTTATTATTTAAACCCTTATTGATTTAATGATGTTAGCCATATTAATACCCATTCGTTGTAGGTATTTCGAGGTTCCATTTAACTAGCCTATAAATAAAGTTTATTTAGTTCTCTGAGACTTGATTTCACCAACGATAACACTCTGGTTTAACAACCGTTTACCCACAACCCACAATACCAGTACATTTGCCGGTTAATCAGATAATTAATTCTCTGATTAACCGGCCGGCGTTAGTAAACACCTGCCTAAGGGCCACTTGCGTCAAACAGGGTTAGCGTGCTTAACTCAGAGTTATGCAGCAACTCTGGGTTAAATCGTTAACTTGTCTTGCGCCATGGTGAGTTAGTTGTTAACACTGGATTAAGACGGTAAAAAATTAACCCACCCATGATGGAGGGTTAAATCGTTAACTCGGGCTGTTATTGTTCCGTTTGAGGTTATTTGTATCATACGGCGTGGTAAATTTACATTGAAGTTATGATAAATATGTATTTGATTATGTAATTATTTTTTGACGATGAGGAAGAAATTGTTGAATATTTAAGCATAGATTTTTTGATATAAAATTCCAAATACGGACTTTTAAACACACGGCGAGAATAAAATGTATTTCGATGAACGTTTAAGTATTTTATTTTCTTCATATTTTTATGATACTGTTGTTCCAGAGTACGGGAGTATGTAGGAGTTGTGGAATTGTAACCACTAATGACATTCAAATACGCATTCTGCTTGTCTTGGAGGCTCAAACCAATAAAAAAAGGTCTTTGGAAAAAAATTAACCTTTTTTTATTACTCTCGCTTCTTCGATCTTTTGTTTTCAATTATCTTTAAACGAAGCAAGTGACCATGAGACAACTATATACAAACTGCCAGAGTGTAAGTGAGATTGACGTATATTTCTATTTGTCGTGTTGGTAATACTGCAGGGTTACCTAGCCCAAAGCTATTTTTGGTTGGTGCAAGACAAATGTCGAGTTAACGTTTTAAAAATTTAACACCGAGTTAACAAACTCTTGATTTATTCTTTTAACCCATGGCATGACGCAAGTGGGCCTTAGTGCCGGTTTTTTTAACCGACTTCAAAAAAAGGAGGAGGTTATGTATTCGGCGGTTTTTTTTTTTTTTTTTCATGTATGTACACCGATTACTCCGAGATTTCTGGGCCGATTTGCGTGGTTGTTATTTATTTGGTAGAGGAAGTCCGCGCGGTGGTCCCATATAAATTTTATTGATTTAGGTCGAGTAGTTTTTTAACCAGCTTCAATAAATCAGTTTAATTTAGCTTTGCTTACCTAGATGATCTACTAATAGTTTCGTTTTTCTGTGAATTATCAACTAAAAAGTATGAAATAAAAACTTTTTAACAAAAAATAAAACCGACTTCAAAAACCTTAACTAAAAAGTAAAAAATAATCCTTGTATGTATTTCAAAATCTTAACATAAACCAAAATTTTGAAGGCGGCGCGTGTTTTTCATGTATGTTCGCATAAACTGTTTTTTACTATAGATAAGCGCTTTATATTTACATGATGCAAAGGGACAGTCACGCGCCGCCTTCAAAATTTTGGTTTATGTTAAGATTTTGAAATACATACAAGGATTATTTTTTACTTTTTAGTTAAGGTTTTTGAAGTCGGTTTTATTTTTTGTTAAAAAGTTTTTATTATCGTCTGATATTCTTTTACTGAGGAAATTAAATGACACAGAATGTCTTTAAAACAACTGTCAAAATGTCAAACTTCTATATCTTCAGATAAAAGTTAACTGGCGATTAAAAAACCGGTCCGGTCCCTAACGAAACTGTTGACGTGTAGTGTGCTGGTATTAGTAATGTTGGTATAACAGTAAACTTTCGTTTTCAAATAGTAGTAATTAGCTACTTTTGTAGCCGCGAGTGCTGTGCTGGCGAATAACTTTGGTCAAGTATTCAATTACGGTATTTATTTAAGTCTAAAGCAAAGTATTAGATAAGTCTTAAAATCCGCGGATACATAACCTTCCCCTTTTTTTTGAAGTCGGTTAATAAGTTCAGAAGGTGGCTTAGTTAGACTGATGCACAGCTACATAATTAAACTCTTCTTTACTTGAAAAGTATACTAATATTTCAGTTAACAGTTGCTCAACTTTAAACAGAATTAAGATAGATTAATTAGCTGTTTCCAAAGCTATACTGTATCAGTCAATATATAAAATTATTAACTTGTACCCTTGTACTCTTTTTTTTTATACAACGCGTTATTGAAATAACTGAAAACCTCTTAAGGGGTCATTATCCTCATCAGTATGGACAACTTTTACAATGTGAGATTGTGTTCACATAAATCGACAAACGGTAGGGACAACAGATTTTTTTTTGCGATTTCAGGGTTGGTCCCATAGTAGAAGTTGTTCATACTGATGAGTACAATGACCCCTTGAGGTTTCCAGATATTTCAATAAAACGTTGTATATTAGACCAGTCAGACACTAACAGCGTATCCCAATTCCCAGTCATTGCACTGTATAAACATTGTTTGACAACATAAAAACTGTATGATTCATGAATCATTAGATTACCCTATCGCACAGCTGTTGTCTGTTTTTCAAGCATTGGGTGTTATTACCAGTTTTTTTTTTTTCATTATGTTTGTTTACTAACAAGGTACGAAGTAAATACAATATTCTGCGAAATGGGGTTGATTAAGGAAATGAAAAGATTGTAGGCTTATGTAGGTAGATGTGTGGCCTGGTCACTGCATGCATATGCCTATGTTTTTTTTTTGTCGATCCTATCTTAGATACCAAGGGTGTCATCATCATCAGCCTATATTAGTCCATTGTTGAACATAAGCCTTTCCAATAGCACGCCGCTGATTTCGATCCACAGCCACTTGTCCATCCAGTTATTACCAGCCATCTTGCCAGTACCATCGCTCCACCGAGGCTGAGGGTGTCCTACCCTACGTTTGCCGATTCTCGGTATCCACTCAAAAACACGTCGACCCCAATGGTTATCGGTTCTTCGACTAATATAACAAGGGCTTATTTCCTGCATATTAAAAACTTCTTATTGGAAATGTCGATTATCCATAGGCATCAAGCAGCTACTGCAAAGTTTGAAGAAAAAGGTCTTCAACCAGTGCGTCCTGCCTGTCATGACTTACGGTGCCGAGACGTGGACACCGATAGTTGGGCTAGTCCACAAGTTCAAAGTCGCGAGCTATGGAGCGAGCTATGCTTGGAGTTTCTTTGAAGGATAAAATCCGTAACGAGATTATCCGGAGAAGAACCGAGGTGACCGACGCCGACGTAGCTTGTAGGATCAGTAACCTGAAGTGGCAGTGGGCTGGCCATGTCTGTCGAAGGACCGATGGCCGCTGGAGCAGACGAGTCCTTGAGTGGAGACCGCGAAACGGCAAACGCAGCGTAGGGCGCCCCCCTGCCAGGTGGACCGACGACCTGAAGAACTTGGCTGGGAGGACTGGATGCGGAAGGCAGAGGACCGAGTGAACGATCAAGCAGCTACACCTATGTACAGTGTAAAATCCCATTTACCAAAAGGGCCCCAAAAGACCTGTTGCAAGATTTTTGTCAAAACAGAAATAACGAAATAATAAGATGTGCTAGTACAGTATAATTATTCCCTAGCTCGCTAGAGTTAGCTAGAGTTCGGTGCATAAATAGACACTTGCGTACTGTAACAGTAATACTTACGGAAAAGGTTAAGAACCTTAGACGTTGCAAAACAGTCAAAGAAGTCACGACAAGTTATTGACATCGTTTGAACATACATACATATTATCACGGCTGTTTTCCATTGGTGTAGGCAAATACTATCGATTTCCACCCACTATGATCCTGCTTCTTCGATTCATCTACATTTTGAATCTTAAATTAAAACATGGAACAAAAAAAATCCTGTGAATATTACATACAACGTGTTATTGAAATAACTGAAAACCAGCAGCAGCAGCGGTCATGGTACTCATTAGTATGAACAAGTTTTACTATGGGACCAACCCAGAAATCTCAAAAAAGAAATCAGCTGATCCTTACATTTAAACGATTTATGTGAACTCAAGGGTTCATCATCATCATCATCATTTCAGCCGAAAGACGTCCACTACTGGACATAGGCCTCCCCCAATTAAGGGGGGGATATGCCATAATCGCCACGCTTGGCAGGCAGGTTGGCGATCGCAGTTGGTTGATTAAATACCCAGAGAACGCTGCTGCCCATCCTCTGGTGAATCCCTTAGTCGCCTTTTACGACACCCATGAGAAGAGATAAGGGTGGTGCTATTCTTTAAGTCCGGCACCACACGTTAGGGTAGGGTTAATCAAATTTTTTTTTATTATACTTAGGGCATTTACGCATGCTAAGCGAAGTCTAAAGATATAAATTATGGAAATAAATAATCACTCACTAGCAGGTTTTTTTTCCCGCCATTTATATCTTTACATAATTATATTAAATAAATTTTGTTGAAGGTCTTTTCTAAGGTTGTCTTTGCTTTGGTATAATTCTATTAAATAAGTTACGCCTGTATTCACCGTTTTTTGATTATCAACCGTTTATTTGCACTGTAATTAAATGTTAACGGTTGATTAACCACATAATTATCGTTGGTGAAATCAAGCCTTAATCAATCACGGAAAATCGGTAGTTATTCATTGGAAAAAAAAAACAAAAAGGTTAGCCCATATATATAACATAACATCACGCCTGTATGTCCCCGAAGGGGTAGGCAGAGGTGTATAGTACGCCCACATTTCGCCAGTTATGTTATAGTCCCATGTAATAGGTGGCGAGCCTATATTATATTAGGTCTGTGATTATATTCTAATCTACACTAGGAACAAGAAAATTCTACATATCCATCCCGTTCCAAACACAAAACCCGAACTCCAGCCAGTATTTTCACAAAAGAGGCGCGAAATAAACAGGTTATAATTACTAACCACAGATATCAAATAAATCGCTTCGCAAATACCAGTTGTGAACGATTACTTAATAAAACTACCGTTACATCAGGAAGCTATAAGCTAGTTTAGAGACCATGACACAAATACTTTCAATCGCAGCGACCAGTCAAATGACTTATTATTATTTTTGTAATATCTAATGCCGTGTTCTCATGACGCGATTTACTATATTTTTTTAAATAATAATGACCAACACAAAAAATCTAAGCAAAAAAAGTAAGAGGACTAATTAAAACCATTTTTTGAGGAAAACTGGTTATCACTTCGTTTATGTAAATAATGTCATGTTGTTATGATGTAACTTTTTTATGTAAATATTTGTAAATCATTTGCATTATAAGTTGGTCAAAATAGTGACTAAAAACTAGATTTTGAACAACTTAAATGATTGCTTTAGAATAATAAGAAGCTACAATATCACGAAGCGTTGTGTTTAGTACGGTTTTCCCACATCAAATCTCAACAGATATTGTTTTCTTAACAATCTATTGTCATGGCAGCATTGGGTAAAGTTCATATGTGAACAGTATCTCCATTATTAACTTGGAAATACCCAAGTATGTTGTGATAAGAGTCCAGTTCAAATAGATGTTGTTAAGTATCACTATTTCTGGGGTCCTTGTGAGGAAGGGTACCTATAAGACCATTGGTAATTTTGTATACAATAAAATTCAACAAAACTGACAACACTTTGTATATGATAGACTCAAAAAAAAAACGCTCATTGAGCAATAAAACAGCTCACAACGCATTGTGGTGTCTGTAAAACATCCACATTCTTCATTGCCAAAACGCGTTGAGGTACAGTCAACAAATCGGAATCATGACCCACGATAAGCTTAATATCCTACAGACATTCTAATACAATTAGGTTGAATTTCGCTTAAACAGATATTTCCCTGGCAACAGACTTGTTATTAATTTTGTTAGCTATTGACAGTGACAGCTAGTTTACCAATAAAATTATTTTTCTAAATTTTATTCTTGATTTTTAACAGTGTTTAACTCCAAATATTGTTATTTATTTATAATTTATTGCGTGAAATATGGTACAGAGGATATTATAAATTAAATGTATGTTCCACATATTTGGCCGATAAGAGTATTGTTTGACACCTTTTCATACTTGACATTTTATTATTTGTCATTTTTATTTTTATTAATGTTCTGTAATCGAAAAAGTTAGTATAGGTTTCTTAAAAAATATAGTTGTTTGTAGGAAAACCACGTGAAACGACAGCTAATTCGAAATTCAAAACATAGTTCCTGCTTTATCAAAAACATAATTTCCTATCCAATTATAAATCTATTGCATTGATAACAAAGCTCAAAACGGCACAGACCTCTGACCCTTTTTAATGCAGTTTCTGTAATATTCAAAATGTCCTAAGTGCAGCATAGAAGAAAACCTTACTGTTTTGACGATTTCAAACGAATTATCAGCTGAGTGGGTCATGATTCCGATTTGTTGACTGTACTTGTGGTCGAATAGCATGATAGTCTCGAAATGCCGAGTGCCGAGTGTCAACCTCTTTGCCGCAGCTACGACACATAAAGTTAGTCTTGTTATGATATTACAACTATGTAGGTATCACTGTAATTCCTAAAATGTACGTAATGAAGTTATTTTGTATGTGCACTTACCGCATGTCGTCTTGTTGTGGCAATAAATCATTTTTCTTTCTTTCTTCAAATAATGAATGATTTTTATAAGGGCCATAACACGAATTTCGTGATGTAGCTGTTTTACAGAACCCACAATGCGTTGTGAGCTGGTTTTTCGCTCAATGAGCGTTTTCGTTCTTTGAGCCTAACATATACAATATTTTCACGATTCATTTGCGGTTTACGTTACTAGTTGATTGCGACTGCGTCGGAATTCTTAATAGGTGTTTGGGTCGCAAACGAAAAGTTCTTTAGTAATGTATATTAATGAACTGATCATCATTATAATTTTAGTTGGTTTTTAATTAAATATTAAACACTTTGGGTACCTACCAAAAAAAATAATTATGACATCAACATTGGAGATGATGTCAAGAGAATTAGTATCAATTAAGCTTGATTGAGCTACATAAAGTTTCAAGTGTTAAAAATTAAAAATGTTCTAGAAAGTTGTTAAGTTTTATAGGGCAATTTGATTAAGTGTCATGTCAGTCGTTTTATTTTATTGTCACCCACATACATTCCGCTAGTAGTTTTATTGCAGTTACACGAAACCAATTGTTTGTTTTAACTAGCTTTTAGGATTTCAGGGTTATAGATAAGTTTTAAAAGATTATAATCGTCATTTTATACACTGTTACTTTTCAAATACAAAAAAAACGTATTCAAATCCACAGCCATAGTAAAAAATATAGACCAAGTGCTGCGAACAATCATAGTGAAGCCAAAAAAGCTATCCTCCTTCATGTAAAGCCTGCGCTACCGCACACACGATGCACCTGAAGGATATTTGCTTTCGCGATGCTTACTGGACGATGCCACCCACGACATGTGTACTGAGAGGAGTGAGCACGGTTTGAGATACAAGTGTGTGAGTGATTTTTTACTATGTTTGTGTTCAAATCGCCAAACAACTGCTTCTTTAGAAGAACCGAACCCGGCAGAACATTCACTTATTAATTTACATTCAAATTATAAAACCTTGTAACTAATGAATAGTCAATATTCAAAGACTTCTAACAAAAGGAAATTAAACAAATTCAAGGATAGAAACATTATTAGTTTACCTTGAGTTTAGAAGTAGTACCTAACTAGAAGCAATTTAGAATTTATTTTAATGACGAGATAAAGAAGTTCAAAAAAGTACCAAGATCATTATAAGAATTTGTCAGAAATACACCAGATTTGTGTGTTATACTTATAGTCGATCATGAAATTGCTTAACATCATCATCCTCTTGCCCTTATTCCAAGTTAGGTATTTCGTTTCGGCGCAGCATGTCTCTCTTCCATAGTCTTCTCTATCAGTCGTCATCTCAGAGTTAACTTTCTTTTAATCCTTATCATCTTTCACACAATCCATCCATCTTTTCTTTGGTCTTCCTGTTTTCATATAGCTATCCACATTCTTCCGCATCTCAGTCATGTCCATACCATGAAATTGCAAGGTTGTAAATCACTTACAAAGTCTACTTTCGCTTACAAAACCCAAGTGACAGTTACTGTTGACATCCGTAGGCCGGTGTTCATCATCGTTAATTCTGTAACTAAACGACCGATTACTTGAAAAATTTACTGGAATTGTGGGTAATCAGTTGTTTAACCAGAGAATTATCATTGGTGAAATCAAGCTTTCGTGAAATTTTATTAAACTGGGATTTGTTGCCAAAAATGGTGAAGCGATTTTGTGGTCGACCGTATATTGAAGAATTTGAATACGTTGAAAGCAGTTCCTCAGTTTTTAGTGTTTAGCCTTTGTGTGTATCATTATTTTGTACTAGCTTTTACCCGCAACTCCGTCTTTGCACTCTTAATTTCGGACATTTACTCAGTAAATATTTGACTTTATCTGAGAGACATGGTAAATGTTGAAATTCATGTTCGGAAATGAACGGTGCGTTATCATACTCACAAATCAAATGACTAAAGTTTGTGAAGCTATACACAAACAAGCTTAACTTAGGGTTTTCTGCTCGAATATTAGTGTAGCCCGGTGTTTCAATCGTGACCAAAAGACAATGAAGTTCGGTTATGATTAATCCATAATTGGAACTGGTAGTATTTTAGCCTCTGTTTAGAGTGGTATGCCACTCGTCAAATTTCTTTGTGCAATGTGACTTTGATCAAAGAAATTGGATGATTTTCATCAAATGTTGTTTGTAATAAAACACTGACCATCAAATAAACTGGATTGAACAAACAGATTGGACAAAGAAATTTGACCAGTGGCATACCACCCTTATGTCTACAAGGAAGACAGGAATGTCAGTTAATAGATCATTCTGATTCTGCATAAGACAGTACACACAAACACACACATACATAAACATGAACATTATTATAAAAAGTAGGTCGTAATGAAATAGGACGTCCACCGAGGCTGGAAGATAACCCGTAACCTTTATGTTAACAAGCCAACAATACTGATTATGAACAGGGTTTTTCTCGCAAATTCCTACGCAATAATGTATCATTTGTAATGTTACATATCAGTCCGTAAAAGTCCAGCACTGAACTGCAATAGGCCGAGTTCTTTATTTAATTGAGACTTGTTCTTAAAATGGGCCTAACTGGCTGACTGTGGATATACTATGTTTATGTCGATATGACTCGCTGAAGTCATAATTATTCGGCTGGTAAAAATTCGGGTGGCAAATTGCGGCGTGACGACTCTTGCGCTGCAGAAATTGTATATAGTGACTATTGTATGCCATTTTTTGTCCAGATGCTTTTTCGTGTCGATGGTACTAAAATTTACTTCTATCGTGTCGACATGAGCTACATAATGATAATAGCTCATGCCGCCGTGAGGAAAAGATTAGCCAGTCAGCAGGTTGGTAGCAGGGCTGACTGCCCAAGGTGCGCCGGACAATTAATTAAGTATCGTCGCTCGTGAAGGCTCTTTTAATGCATCCCAAAGGTTTACTGACAGTAGTATAGTAATCAGACACTGCCGCTGAAATTTGCCACGTCTTCTGCGTTGTCTGTGGCATTGTTAAGGTAGCTCAATGTGCAAGTGCTTGAACATAAGGAGCAGCATAGCAAGCGTGACATTGATTGTAGATCAATGCCACACGTGCAAGCTGTAGCCATTTGGTCTATATAGCCCCACTTGCTCATGTACAGCTTGCATCTGCCTACCTGGGTCCGCAATCGTTTAGAAGATTGAAAGTATATTTGAAAATTGTAAAACGCAACTTGAACGCAAAATATACAATTTATACAATACACCGATTTTTTACGGTCAACCGCATAATATGTAACTAAACCGTTATGAGCGAAACTGGCTTAGTATGTAAGTTTCATACACAGGGCACATATTAGATAATAGTTACTATGTAACAGATACATCATTCCCATACAAAAGCGAAAATACCTGCGCTTTATTAGCCTACATTGTAATAATAATCTCAGGCGTTAGCTGCAAGCAGAAATATACCTTCTTTACGCGTACCGAGAGTTGAGGACGCCCCACTGATACTAGTACTCGGGAGTACGCTAGCTGGCAGGCTTATATCGCAACCTTGAGCGAGTGACGAAGCCCTAACCAGGGGAACTGAATTCGGAAGGCGGAAACTGAGTGTTGTGGCGCAACTTGAGAGAGCTCTATGTCCAGCAGTGGACTGCGATAGGCTGAGTTGATTAATGCAAGACAGGCTCATTTTATACTGGTTTTGTTACTATCGATGTGCGGTTGACTGTACTATTGTCAAGCACTGATCATTGTAATTTATGATTAATCCGTTTATCTAGCAGAATTGAATACGAAACGCCATGAACATAATTATCAAACACGCCCAGTTTATTGTATCGAGTAGTATCAATACAAGTTTGACTAGACTATTAGTTGTGCAATGTTATTGGAGCAGTTATTCTCAGCTGTAATTTTCTGAAAATTATATTTGTACTCACTTTAAGGGCCTTTCTCGTTTCAGAACCGTCTCGCTCTAATTTAATCATTATCTTCTAATCCCAATATATTCATCACACCACACATTGAGAGCGTTGGTGTTGGAGAACCTAAACGAAGCCGAGCATCGCCATAGAAGTTGCCAAATATTATATGTAATAAAACTTTTTAACAAAAAATTGAACCGACGAAAACAGAAACTGAAAAGCGAAAAATAACTAATTATGAGTCGGTGCCAAACGAACTTTTAACAAGCAAAGTGCGTGTAAGTTGCAAGTGGCCGAGCGGAGATCGCATTTTTGGAAAGTTATTGTTTATCGTTGAAAATTTCACGTTGTATTTGATGTGACGTTGTTTTTATTATTTATTTAAAGTAATTTAATGATCTTCGTTTATTGGTTGTTTGGTGCCGACGCGCCGACTCATAATTAGTTATTTTTCGCTTTTCAGTTTCTATTTTCGTCGGTTCAATTTTTTGTTAAAAAGTTTTATTTTTCATTTTTTTGTGGTTAAAATCTAACTCCAGGTCTCCATTATGTCGTAGTGTCTAGAACTTTATTTATGTGTGTCAAGTTTCAACAGAATCGGTTAACAGGTAAGAATTCAGTGGGTGAACAAACACTCATCCCCTGTTTTACTACCCTTCGGGGTAGATTTTGATTTTGAAATTTAAATGGGACCACCTTCGAGATCTACCCTATCCATTAAAAAAAGAATCATCAAAATCGGACCAGTCTGTAAAAAGTAATGCGTGGTCATACATAAAATAAAATAAAAAAATATATATATACGCGTCGAATTGCGAACCTCCTCCTTTTTTTCGTCGGTTAAAAAGTGTGAACCATTGGCACGCAAGAAAAAGAACACACATTGAGGCGCATTTTAGATACTGTTCGCTGATAACACCGATTTTGTCCCATGAGCTTTTAGCTACCTATGGCTATCAGGGTGAAGATAATCTTTACATTTAAAACGAGGCTTGGCATCACGTATAGTCTAGTTCATTAAAAAAATAACAAATGTTTAAGATGAAAACACCTGTTTACATATTAAACATCTGTTTACAAGTTAAATATCTGTTTAATGTTTTTTTTTGTGGACTTGGTCCTTAGTGTACCAAGTACAATAATTATCCTGTTTTATGTTCTACAAGGCGACATAAAAAAGTGGAAGGAAAAAAGGCAGATACGATGTTGCTATCGACTTATTGCCCCCTCGCTAATTGTAAAACTCGACACAGATAACGCGTAGATTACTATGTTTATACTACTGTTTACTATGTTAATAATTTGAATAAAAACAAAACATGTTTTATATGTTGCAAAAGCTTATTCCAATGGCTTATTATAATCAGGTAAATATCATACTGAGTGAATAAAGACTATATACCTACCATCTAGTCCTTGTCTTACGAAATTATGAAAAAAAAAACTTTGTATTAATTTTTTATACAACATACACAAAATAGATATTTTAGACTAAGGTCTAAATTTTAGAACTTAGTCTAAATCATCTATTATTATTTTTAAGGCACATAAAATAGATATTTTAGACTCTAAAATATCTATTTTGTGTGCCTTAAAAATAAGTTGTAAAACGCTGACTTAGAATAAATATGTCAAATTAAATTCGTCAATTTTTATCAAATTTTTCATTGTTTCCAGGTACTGGATCCAACGCCCTACTGAGAACCGCTGACGGTGAACAACATGGTTGCGGTGGATGGGGCTACCTCTTGGGAGACGAAGGCAGTGGTATGTACACTATGTACTGATATTTTGCAATAAACATATTCCTTTAACTAACGCAGAGTCACAGCAAAACTTCAACCAAAGCTTAACATAACATTATAAACAGATACCCATGTTCACCAAAATTTTTTTTTTAGGTTAAACATCTGTTTATCAAAATTATCTACTTTATCATGTTTCATAAAGCATGGTACGGTGACAAGAGGTGTCAAATATATATTATTATGTTTTGTGGCAACGTTCATTTTACACTTATTCATAAAGGCATCGTTCTATCCTGCTGTCACCGACACCGTACCCTTGCTATGTGAAATAGATAAAGTAAGGGCCAAATTCACCAATGAAATAACGAATGTTGACACATGTTTAATTTCTGCACAAACGTTTACTAGTATTTTTTGCGTCAATCGGTTGTTTTCATCGTAAACGTCGACTATTTTGTTGGTGAAATAGACCCTCATTATATTATTATTATAATAACCGGTTGTTTAATCAGACTTAATGTTTGTAAACGCCAGCCTAAAGTGGGAACTGAAAGGCATGATTATAAAGTAATGAGCAAGCTGCGTGTTGAAGTGTTTGTTGGGACTGTACGTCGCTTAGGAGTCACCAAAACTCTTGACCTAACCTTGCTCCAATTCAATACGAAATGTTTGCTTTTCCGTTAGTGTTTGAAAATCATTTTAGTTTGAATGTTCGGATTTGGACCAACATTGTTTGACCAAAGCTTGGCTGTGTGAATAATAATGCTTTGCCACTAATATTGAACTGCGCCTTCCAATAGGGAAGGCCCCACCACAAGGTGGACCGACGACGTGGTGAAGGTCGCGGGAATCCGCTGGATGCGGAAAGCGCAGGACCGGTCGTTGTGGCGATGCTTGGGGGAAGCCTATGTCCAGCAGTGGACGTCTTTCGGTTCGGCTGAAAGGATGATGATGATGATGAATATTGAACTTTCATGAACAGTGTGCCTAGTGTGAGTTTGACATCGAATTCGATTAGTTTCATTTATAAATCAGTAGCGTTCCTGGAACAACTGATTTATGAATAAAGGTAGACGAATTCGATGGAAGAATGCGATATATGTCAAATTAGCACTAGGGACCCAGACAAGAATTTTGATTGATTATTTTTCTTGAACGTCTTATATTAATAAACAGAATACCTATTTACCCATTCTCATTTCCTTTTCAGCGTACTGGATAGCTCATACAGCAGTAAAAACGGTATTCGACGATGTTGACGGCCTACAACCATCACCATACCCAACTGATAGGGTGTGGGAAATCATAAGGGAACACTTTGATGCCGACACTCGGGCCGATCTGCTGCCTCATGCTTATAAGCACTTCGATAAGTCCATGTTTGCTGGTAAGTTTGCTAAAATTCTATTAGATTTTGGATAGGTATAATTATAAATCACTTATTTCGAATTTTACATCCATTTTGTTGGTAAACATTGCCCTTAAAAGCTAAAGTTAGTACAGTCGACTGCACGTCAGTAAGCAGGAAAAGCGGTTTTCGCAATTCAAGTGTTACCACAGACGTGCGGTCGACTGTACATTAATTATGAAATGTAATTATTTTATAAAAATTTAAGAGTTTACTTACGCCACTGGGGTATGCAAGTGTAACCAATGCTCCAGTAAGGGGCTAGTGGGCATATAAATCGACAATAGATCTATCGATACCCCCCCCCCCCCAAATCCAAATCAGTCATAATATCGATACTGTAGTATAATCGATATTGTAAGAAGATAGTGGTGTCGATTCTCTTGTTCACGAAATAAACTTATTTTAAACTATCGCTCTCTTTTACTAATAGTAGATACAAGAAAGGGATGGCAACAATTATAGAACTGTCAAATTAGTTTACGTGTTACATTTATTTGTAGTTTAGTGGGCACGTTCCGAGATCACGACTAAACATGTATGGAAATCTAAACTCCGACTAATTTAATAAAATAAGTTTAGTTAGTGAACAAGAGAACCGACACCACCATCGATTGGAAAGTTTCCAAAAAAATTGATAGCATCGATGTTATTAAATCTTCTTAAAACACCACATTGTTAGTTGTACCTATTTATTTATTTGGCTCTTCAACTATGAGTACACTGTACATGAAAAAATTAACACTTTTCGATCTTAATCTAAGTGCCCCATTACTTACAGAAGAGCACCGCATGCCATAAATTAAGCGCAATTAATATTAATACAAAAATTAGTTACATAAAACAACAAACTTACAGTGATGCAATTAAAGTGGACCATTTATGGTCTGTATGAAATTAAAACAAATGACTTGACACACAAAAAATTCTTAAATTAAGTGAATTTAAATATGTATGAATATCACTGAATGTCCATCACAACTTTTTTTTTCTTTACCAATCTTATACATCAATACTATCTAAACGATAGCACAATAGTATCCATACTACTGCATGATTTCTAACAATCGATATCATCGATAGTATCTCACGGATTCGGAAAGACTAACTTACGGCCAAAATTAATATCCAATCTATCCACGATTTACCCTACTAGAGATAGATATTAGACATATTTTGTATGGAGCTTATGTCAAATTTCTATCGCCAGTAGGGTAAATCGTGGATAGATCGGATATTAATTTCGGCCGTTAGCTGGTCTGGGATCGGAGTAGTAAGAGAAACACCCTTATTATTGTTACGAGCTGGGGGTTCGTATATGGATAGAAAGCCAATTAATTGCGTAGAGAACACTTTATTACAGAACAATTACACTGAATCGCTTATTAACACACAAAGTTACTAGTTAAATCGCTCCGAATATCGCTTCGATGTTATCGCTTGATCCAAACTGAACTCCAACTGAACTCCACTGGCGCTTTTTTTTTTTTTTTTTTTTTTTCGAATGGGCTCTCGCATGTGGGACCGAAGTCCCATTTCTGCTTAACCGGACTTAGTTGGCGGAGAGTCCCATGTGGGACTCCATTCGCCGACCACTGGCGCTGAGCTGCGGCGTTTATATAGGTCGCGAGTCGTGGTACTAGAAAGTCCTCGAACGTCATCTATCCTTGTCATAAGATAACTCTTTCTCACTTGCACATTCTCGTAATAGAAAGTTCTCGAACCTTGACGAACTTCATCTATCTTCTAACTCTCTCACTCACTTCTAGAATGGAATGTTCTCGAACCTTGTCGAATCTCGTCTATCCTTGTCTTATATAAGCTCTATCTTGCTCACTCTCTTCCAGAAGGTTCTTCGTCTATTCTTGTCTAAGATTTAGCTCTATCTCGCTCACTCTTCAACAATTTTACATGTGGTTGTCAAATGGCCATAAGGGGTCCTGAAAACGGGTTTTCAGGAAATGTCGGCATCGGATTTGTTGGCTCCTGAAACGGCCTGAAAACGACGGCAACTTACTCGAAATTTTGATTCTTTGATATGTGATAGAGCCTTCTCTGATACGGACTGAAAATGCATTTCAGCCTGCTGAAAACGTCTCTAAGTCCAGGAAAATCGAGGTTGAAGTATTTCAGTCCACTCTACTTAACCTTCCGTCGTAATATTATTCAAGAAGTAATCTAAATCCACCTTTCTCTTCTAGGTGTAACAGCAAAACTGTCCGCCCTAGCGTACAAAGGCGACCAGCTGTCCCGGCACATATTCTCGTGCGCGGGCGCCGCGCTGGCGTCGCACGCCGCCGCACTCGCCGTCCGAAGTGAGGCGCCGCGCCTGCGCGTCGTGTGCGTCGGCTCCGTGTGGAAGAGCTGGGACATACTGAAGTCTGGGGTGCTCGCACAACTGAATAACAGACGGGTTAGTCATTTTTTTTTTTTTTTTTTTCAATTTATTTAACTTAAAACATACAAAAAAATGATTATAAAAAACATCACAAAAACCTTACACAGGTTTGTCTGGATGTTGAGACACTGAGTTTTAAAAATAGGTAATTCATATACAAGTATCAGTGATTAATTTGCAATAATAAGTAAGGTAGACACAAAAACATTGAAGGAACGTTTTAGATAAGCAGCCCGACACGGGGCGCAGGTAGCCGGCCGAAGCGAAGCAAATGGAATGGACGGTTCAAAGAGGGTCATGCAATTTTACTGTTTGAGTTAGTTAAAGTATTGTTTATATTTATTATTATAATTTTTATCTGTTATTTCTAATTGTGTTTAAATATCTTTTCTCCCACTTGCTCGGAAATTGGTTCATTATTCAAAAAAAGAATATATCAATCGGCTCTTTTCCGTACGCAACGAAATAACAGGCTGGTAATATCCAACAGGACAATAATAGAAATTGCTGGATACTTTTTGTTTTTTAAATTATGAGGTTTTTAAGTACACACTTACGTAAATTTGGTGTTTTTAGGTACAAAATATTTATCATTATACAGGGTCAATGCGCATTTTTCAACAAGAACCGCGCGCGGGCGAATTGGCGTTAATGAAAATGAGACACTGTTGAATTAATTTCTGTTGTGTTTCCTCGCAAATGAGAGAAAAGTACTATACAAGTCTTGGCCGAAATAGCAATTAACGGCCTCGTTTAGTTAAAAAGGACTCGGCTTGCGCCTCGTCCTTTCAAAATCACTTGGAAAGTACTCGGCTTCGCCTCATACTTCCAGTATTACTCGGCCGTAAATTGCATCATTTCAGGCCTCGACAGTAATGTACTATTTCTCCTACTTGCTCGGAAATTGGTTCATTATTCAAAAAAAGAATATATCAATCGGCTCTTTTCCGTACAAAACGAAACAACAGGCCAGTAATATCCAACACGACAATAATATAAATTACTGGACACTTTTTATTTTTAGGGTTCCGTACCCAAAGGGTGCCAAACGGGACCCTATTACTCTCGCTACGCTGTCCGTCCGTCCGTCCGTCCGTCCGTCTGTCTGTCTGTCACAGGGCTGTATCTTTTGAACGGTAATAGGTAACCGGTCGAAATTTTCTCAGAAATTGTGTTGCTATGAGGTGTATCACAACAAATACTAAAAACAACAAAAAAGTCTAAAACCAAAGGGGGTCCCCATACAAGAAACCTAAAAAAACATGCTTTATTAAGAAACCTCAAAAAAGATGCATTATTTTCAACGTTTTTGTTCCTGCTCTATCTTCAAAACGGTAATATATACCAGCGTCAAACTTGGTCAAATTATAGTGCATATTATGTAGTTTTAGCAACAAATACTAAAAATAAGACAAACATAGACATATGTGGTGGTACCTGCGTAAGAAAGACATGCAAAAATTCATCTTTCGCGCACTGTGCGTTGATGTCTTTTGATAAACTCTTGTAAATTAAATCAGTTTTTATGGGGTATCAGGTCGTTGAGAGGTACGGAACCCTTACTGCGCGAGCCCGACTCGCACTTGGCCGGTTTTTTTAAATTATGTTACTAACGTTTTCTTGTACCTACACATTTACATAAATTAAGAAAACATCGTGAGGAACCCTGCACTCCTGAGAGTGCTTCATGTACGATTGAGAACTGTAGTTCTCAATGGTGTGTGTAATCCGCCAACCCGCACTAAGCCAGCGTGGAGGACTAAGGGCTTAGCCTTCTCGTACTGAAAAGAGGCCCGTGCCCAGCAGTGGGACAGTAATGGGCTGGTTATGTATGTATGTTACATAAATTAGGTGTTTTAGGTACAAAATATTTATCATTGTAAAGGCTGCATGCGCATTTTTTTTTCAAAACGATGAAAATAGATCAAGAACCGTGCTCGGACGAATTGGCACGAATGAAAATTAGATACAGTTGAATTAATTTGTGTATTGTTTCCTCGCAAATGAGAGAAAAGTACTATACAAGTCTCGGCCGAAATAGCAGTCAACAGCCTCGTTTAGCTAAAAAGGACTCTGCTTGCGCCTCGTCCTTTTAAAATCACTTGGGAAGTACTCTGCTTCGCCTCGTACTTCCAATATTACTCGGCCGTCAATTGCTTCATTTCAGGCCTCGACAGTATTGTACTATTTTCCGCTGCTGGGCATAGAAGTTTTTTCTCCCGGCACATACTGGGTGTCAGGGAAACGCTTCCGAAAACGATGATAGGTGATAGTGCTGGGGACTACTGATACGAAACCACAAAAAAATGCGATTCTTTTTTTAGATTTTTTGCATTTTTCATACTTAACCAGCTTGGGGCAGTTAAATAAAACTGATTTGCAAAAAAAACCCTATTTATTTACTAATTTTTTTTAAATTCGCAATGTAATTCAAATAAAATATCAGCTGGCGCTAGGGGTGAACGACATCCGCTCGCATACGCAGTCCGTGTCGTAGCGAGCGAAGGTAGGTTAAGTACTGTGAGTTTTGTACGCTTTACATTGCGGGTTTAACATAACTGGCGAAATGTGGGTGTACTATTACACCTCTGCCTACCCCTTCGGTGAAATACAGGCGTGATGTTATGTTACATTGCGGGTTTGCAAAATACAAAATCACTAAAACAATGAGTATAAGGCTAATGGTTATTGGTATTCGATTGTGTTTATGTAGTATAATAATAGCCTTTCAGTTTCGGGAGCGTTTCCCTGACACCCAGTATGTTCGTGCGACGCCAGCGCGGCGACGCACTGCGCCTGCGCGTCGTGTGCGTTGGCTCTGTGTTTGTTTATGTTTCACATGGTTTCACTTAGCCGCTGCCTATAATATCATCGTCGGCTGTTGGCATTGAAGAGATGTTAACGTTTTGAAAGTGTATGTAAATGCTTATTCGAAATAAAAACTTGAATCGAGTTGAATTGAGTCCATTATCCTCTGAGCCTTTTCCCAATTATATTGGGGTCGGCTTCCAGTCTAGCCAGATGCGGCTGAACATAAGTATTTTAGACGGAGCTACTGCCATCAAATCCCCGCAACCCAGTTACTGGGTAATACTGACATTCGGAGGTTAGACCAGTTGTTAGACTTTCAGGCTTCTGACTACCCGTAACGACTGCCATAGATATTCGTAAGACAACCGGGACCGACAGCTTAACGTGCTCTCCGAGGCACGGAGGGGTCTCGGTGTGTAACGAAACGTTCACCCATCCACAGACTGACCGCGGCAAGTGCAGCATAACCTTGCAGATCATACAATCCGCGAAGTCGTTGCTTCGCTACGACTTCCCTTGAGTTGAATTTAGTTGACTCACCAAATTCACTAAAATTCCTTCTCCTTTTTCAGGTAAAAACAGAACTCGAACTAGTAAGACTCCGAGTCTCCAGCGCAATGGGAGCAGCCTGGCTTGCCGCTAGACATGTGAACTACGAACTACCCAGAGACGACTCCGCCTTCTGCCAAGTATTCTACACTTACCACCCAGAAGGTACGGTCAACGGTAACGGTGAAGTAAACGGTAAGGCGGTAAACGGTGAGGCGGTAAACGGTAAGCTCGGTAACGGAATAGCGAATGGTAATGGTAGCATCCATTGTAATTGGAGCTAATGGTAATTTTTAAGAGCGTGGTTTTCACAAAAATCGTTTTGTAAAATTGGTTCGACTTATGGTTCTAATGGTCGAACTTGAAGTCTTGGGAGTCGAGTACGAATTCGACACTTGTACATATTTTCATCGAATTCGATAATAGATCAGTAGGATACTTTATGAATGAAAGTCGATGAATTCGATGATAGTGTTCATAAATGTCAAACTCGTACTAGAACCCCAGAAATTCAAGTTCTACAGCCAATTGCGACTATAACACTTATGATGACTTTCATTCATAAATCAGTACGCAGCCCTAGCGGATACGAACTACTAATTCACAAATGAAAGTCATCGAATTCGATGAAATTATTTATAAGTTGTAAATTCGATTCCTAAGTCTGACAATGTTACCTATTGAGTTTTTCTGTTAGAAAAATTCTAATACGCTGTCATTATTTTGGAAATATGTCCGATAAATTGTAATAGGCTCGAACATCCTGCAGATAATGTATAAACGTGACATTGTATTTCTTATTCAGGTGTTACTTTTATAAATGCACTGAAAAAAATTTTTAAACACGTAGTTAAAACGAGTATGTTTTTGTGAAAATTACGATGTCTTGTATGGTTAACAATAAGTACCTATGAATTTTTATATACCAAATGGAATGTTGAACAAGAAATATAGATGGTAAAAAAAAGTGTGGTAAACGTATTGAATGTTACTACTTGACCAAGATAATTAGACAACTAGCTGGTATGCTTTCCACCGACCCGCTATCGTCGATTTCGACACTTACGGATACTTCCATCGAATTCGATGACTTTCGAAGTTTAACTTTTGCGACTTAACCCATATTAAATTATGGTTACGGGACTTTTCGCACTCATGTCAAACAAAACAAACATTTTGACTAATCTCGACGTTTCGGCCAAGTTGCTTTGTAGTCACGAGAAGACTGAATAAGCGGGTGTCATTGTCTTGAGCGGCGGTTTTTTTCTCGATCTTCCCGCGGTTAGTTAAAATGATTGTTTTAATTTATATGTGCGCGAAAAGTCCCGTGACCATAGTTTAGTATCGATGACTCTTTCATTCATAAATCAGTAGCGCTCCTTGCGGATACGAGAAGGAACTAATACGAGTTTGACAGATATAAAAGTATTCATTTAAAGTGTCATACTCGTAATAGGGTAAGGTTTCACTATTTGCTGATTGTCTTGGTCGACTAGTAAAGTAATCGTAAAGGATACTGTAAGCTTTAAGTTAATACAATATTTTACTAAGCTTTTTGTTTTGATTTTAAGTGTATAAAAATCAATCTCGAAAGAGCTTGAATGAAAAATTTGTCTAACCTGACGCGCCGATCAAGTTGGCGTGACGCTGCAGTTCGTATCTGACAGCGACCGCCGATGATAAGAGAATACAAAAAAGCGTTATTTTGATAAAAACTTAACTACAATTGCACTTCTTTTAGTTACGTGGATTGACCTACAAACGCAGCAAAATACCATTTTTATACATTACGCGTAATACTGGGTGTCAGGGAAACGCTCCCGAAACTGAAAGGCTATTATTATACTACCTAAACACAATCGAATACCATTAGCCTTATACTCATTATTCTATCCTATTATGGAATGCGCTTCCTCATGAAATCAGGATGGCTAACAGTCGGCTCGCCTTTAAAATCAAGTTAAGGAAATATTTCCGTGAAAACAATTTAGCAGATTCAGCTCGACTTTGATTTATCTTGATGTTATATATTTATAGTTATATATGTAGGTCATGTATAATATGTATATTTTATTATATGTATATGTACATAGGTATTTATCTATTTTTATTATATGTAATTATAAGTCCGTAGTACGTACCTTATTCTTTGTCTATGCATTACCCTAAGGTTGTCTGGTAGAGAACGCCTATGGCGTTAAGACCTCCTTTGTACCCTGTTGTGCATAAATAATTAAAAAAATATTTTAGTGATTTGGTATTTTGCAAACCCGCAATGTAAAGCGTACAAACTCTGGATCAATGCCGCGCGTACCTAACCTACCTACGCTCGCTACGACATGGACTGCGTATGCGAGCGGATGTCGTTTACTCCTAGCGCCAGCTGATCTTTCGTATCAGTAATCACCAGCACTATCACCTATCTTCGTTTTCGGAAGCGTTTCCCTGACACCCAGTATAACTGTGCCGCTCTGAAACCAGGCTTTGCGAAGGGCCGAGCAGGTACAGTCGCGTAATAAGTGTGAGCAGGATTGTTTGTGTTGAACATCGAACGTTAATGTTAGACTGAGATGGCGAGAGCATGCGGTCAGTCCCCCGCCATCTTTCCACTCAGATGAGCAGCCCATCAGTCTTGCCGCCATTACCATGCCTGCGTGCTAGTAATTTGGTTGCAAAATTGACTACTGCGCAGCCACTGCGTCTCACTTAACAGCGGCAGTTATTTTATGCGTATTGTAGCATCTTGTTAGACAATGTTGACCCTTACGGGGAAAATTTATAGTAATGAATTGCATATCCCTAAAAAAATATAAAGTGAAAGATATCGGATAGAAAATATAAACCGTAGAAAATAATAAATTAATTTCGAAATATAATATTTTTTTAATGGTTTTACAGTGCTAGACATTTATTTAATTTGGTTTGAATTGACGGCATATGAAAGTAGTTTTATAAATAAAAATCCAACTGTAATAGTTCATAAAATATTGCCAGAGTTCTTTGACTGATGTCAAATACACATTATTTAATAACAAAATAGTTTAAAAAAATACGTTCGCTTATATCGCCCGACGTCGTCGGACGACGCTCGGAACGTTGTTTTGGTCTTTGTTTGTATGATCGCTCTGAGTAATTGAACGACCAAAGTACGGTCCCGGCGTCGTCGGACGATAATACTGAACGCGGCCATGGACTCAAATCTATATTTTATGTACCACAATACCGAGTAAAACGGGGTGAATAGGAATGCAGATAGGGACAAAATTGGGCAAGGATTTTAACATTGAAATAAGATAGTTTGTTGCCCACAAAGACTTCATTTCTTTCATTTCAAAGAGTTCTGCCGTAATTTGGTAAACATTCTAAAGTCTTTGTGGGCAACAAACTATCTTATTTCAATGTTAAAATCCTTGCCTAGTTTTTTTCCTATTCACGGTATTACACACATCGAAACTGACTGTGTGGCATAAAATAAAAAAAAATTGAATTAAGTAAATAAATAAATCATTCATTTATTTCTCCACCACATAAAGAATTTTTACGGTGTAAACCATTAAAACAAATATTAAATAAATAAATGTAAATATTATACAACGTGTATCAGAAATGCATGGTCATATTTGAACAGCTTATTCAGGGGATGCTGTCGAACAACTTTTACTATGGGACCAACCCTGAAATCACGAAAAAAAATCAGCTGATCCTTACATTTTGTCGAGCGACATCGATGATTTAACAGCTGATATTTTTTTCGCGATTTCTGGGTTGGTCCCATAGTAAAAGTTGTTCTATGCTATGCCCTGAATGAGCTCTTAAAATATGACCACGCATTTCTGATACGAGTTGTATATTATTATTATATAATTTTTTTAATATTTGAAGAAATCTTTAACATACAGGTGTTTTAAAGTTGTCTTCAACATTAAAATATAGCGAAAGATAATTATGATGAAAAAATAAATAATATTTAATGTAATCTAGTCTAGAAATTATGGAGATTGCAGAACGATCTGACAATTGCCACAGCACATATCGATCTGATTGACCATTAAAATGGCGGAAAATAATATGTAATAATATGGCTCGTGTGCATAATGGCCTATGAATGTATATTTATTTAAATATGTTTCTGGGTAACATAACTTTGTAATTATTACTTGATTGTTTGTTTTCATATTGGTACAAAAATACAAAGTATAAACTGACCGACTTTTACTACGTAAACTTAATTGTGTTTACTTACAATTAACTCTGGTTTAAACGTCCGTTAACTTGAAAAATGTGCTAGAATTTTAGGTAAACGGTTGTTTTAACAGAGAATTAATGTACTTGAAAACGAGCTTATGTCAAGTGATTGTATAAACACGGTTAAATTATTAACTTTTTGCTACCAACTTTGCACTGGCCACTGGGGGACATTTCGTCGTTTTGTTAACCCATGTATTCTCAAGATTCCGTTAGAGTAAGGCATCAAATTATTATTTTTGCACAAACGACCGTTCACTGAAAAAAAACAGAGGTTAACTACTGTTTAACCACAGAATTTAATGTTCATGAACAACCTAAGTGTAGCGACACACCTGCCGAGAGTAGCGTCGCAGAACGTTCGGTTCAATACGCTCGCAGTATATTTTAAGTAACCTATGACACATCAGCCAAAATTACGTCGCTGAACCTTTCGTCGAACGTCTATTTCCGCGAGAACGCATTCAATGTATTTTGCACAGCAAGTGACACATCACGCGATACGTTACGCGACCGAAGGTTCGGCGCGTCCTACACCGACTGACTGACGACGACGCCACCTAATTTTCCGTCACTTAGCGCGCTGAACAAGACGCTGCGTAATGCCGAACGTTCGGCTCGTTAGGTGTGTCATGCCAACCGAATACTAATACGACCGATAGTTCAGCCGCCGAAGTGTCTGTCGGCGACGTAACTTCCGGCAGGTGTGTCGCTATACTAAGGCATTTAAAAGTGTAAGTACCTAGGCACTCAACATTTTATCTATGAGCCTTTCTAGTAAGCTTAGTATAATTATAAGTCCATGTAAATAGTTATAGTTCCTATTTTACTAAGGAATAAGTAAACATAATAAGGTACTGTGAAATAATTAGACACTGAATTATTTTTGTATTATTCATTGTAAACTAAGTACCTCTATAAATATATTTACTTTTATCGATATTTGAATGATTTTAATTTATTACATCCTATTTCCTTTCCACTGTAACGACAAATCAATATTCTAAGCATTAAACTTCAGTGTATAGGTACCTAAATTTTGTGACATTTTGTCCTGGTTTATACCATTCGCATATGACCCACGTTTCTAAAAGACTTAATAATTTAAAGTAAAACTTACTTAAGGCACGATCTGGTCGCCAAACTCCAAAAAAGTACATTGTTTCTTTCCATTTTTCGTCATCATTTCTTGAAGTAGGGAGAATGGAAAAAAATATATGGTTTTTTTTTTTTTTTTTTTTTTTTCGAATGGGCTCTCGCAGGTGGGACCGAAGTCCCATTTCTGCTTAACCGGACTTAGTTGGCGGAGAGTCCCATGTGGGACTCCATTCGCCGAAAGTTTTTTCCCTAACTTATAAACTAAATACGCGCGGTATCATTAATACCGCGCGAAAGCGGGCGCCCCCCGAGGGGGGGGCTCGAACCTCGCTGGGGCATTGCAGGGGGACCCCGCCGTTCCTATGTCCCCCTAGCAGCCGTTGCTGCATCGAATTGGTTTCCTCGAAAGTAGCGGACTTTCGGTTCCTATCGGGTGACGTGTTAAAACGCCGTGAAGCGGCAAGCCTCGCCGGCGAGGCTAAGACCTACCTAGAAAACCTAACCAGTGGCTACGCAATAGCCTGCTCCTAGGAACTACTCTAGAGCATAGGGCCGGTCTCGCGTGACGAGATTATCTCCGGTTGCTTACACCGTGAGGGCGTCCCCAGGGGGGAGCTCGGACCTCGACTCAGGGTGCAGCAGGGGGACCCCGCCACCGGTCCCCCCAGCAGCCGGTGCTGCGTCGGCATGTGTTTCTGTTTCTCGAGAGTCGGACTCTCGGATTCTGTGTGTGTGTCGCGTCGGTCCTCGCCGGCGCGGACGATATTTTGGACGACGGCGTCGGAGTGTGCTTGTACTTTTATCTGACTCCTGGAGGAGTGTAATAGCGTCATCGGGTTCAATGAGTGTGTGTCTGGGACGTCGGATTTTGCTAATAGCAGATGGCTGGTAGACAGTGGCCGCCACGACCAAGGGATTGGGGTGTTTGGGAGCGGAGTCGAAATAGCGTTTTGAGACACGCTTGAAAAACTGCTTGATGGTCGGCAGTTTGAGGTCTAGGTGGAGGTCGACGTTGCGTACGTACCAGGGGGCGCCTACGGCCCTTCGCATGAAACGGTTTTGGAGGGTTTGGAGTAAGTGAATTCTCACCGGCTTAACGTGTGCGAACACAACGCTAGCATAGGCGAGTATGGGGCGGATACAGGTGGTGTATATCCTTACTTTGAGAGGAGTGGGCAACTTACTGTGCGCATTGAGTAGGGGGTGGAGACGTCCGAGGACGAAGGCGGCACGGTTTTTCACCTTGCGGATATGTGGTCTGAAAGTCAGTCTACGGTCAAGGATCACTCCAAGGTATTTGGCTTTACTTTGCCATGGGATCTGTTTACCGAACATTGAAACTGGTACGTTCAATTCTTTGCGGTACTGTGACAGGGGTTTCTTATCGAATAGGACCGCTGCACTTTTTTCGGGATTTACTTCGATTCTCCATTTCCGGAACCAGTCACCTAGGGTGTTGGCCGCGGATTGGAGGGTACGAGAAATAGCGACATGGCTCCTGCCGGAGTAATAGATTGCCGTGTCGTCGGCGAAAAGGGCAATACGGGCTGCACCGCATTTTGGAATATCGCTGGTGTACAGCGTGAACAGTAGGGGGGAGAGCACGGAGCCTTGTGGCACACCGGCGTGAATGGGATGGGGGGAGGAGAGAGCCCCTTCTATGCGATAGCAAAAGGTACGATTCGATAAGTAGTCTCGGATGATGAGCACGAGACGATGTGGCACATTCATAGTGTACAGCTTATATAATAAGCCGTTGTGCCACACTTTATCGAAAGCCTTTGCTACGTCGAAAAAGAGAGTACCGGTCATTTGACCGCGTACGAAGCCTGCACTGATGTGTTCTACAATGCGGTGCAGTTGATTAACGCAGCAGTGCTTTGTACGAAAGCCAAACGCCAGCCAGTCGCTTATAAATAAGCTTCTCGTAGATTTTACCGAAGACATTGAGGAGACTAATCGGCCGGTAACTACTCGGCTCGGCTTTTGGTTTGCCCGGTTTTGAAATACCGATTACCGTAGCCTGTTTCCAAGCCTGGGGAAAGATGTTGTTTTTAAATGCCG
Source organism: Asteroscopus sphinx (assembly GCA_949699075.1). Lineage (NCBI taxonomy): Eukaryota > Metazoa > Arthropoda > Insecta > Lepidoptera > Noctuidae > Asteroscopus > Asteroscopus sphinx. The sequence continues at coordinate 8,221,212 of OX453025.1, read as the reverse complement.
CATTGAAGATGACGGTCATTAGAGCGATTAGGGTGGCAGGGAAACGTTTCAACACCTTATTGGTGATGCCGTCTGCGCCGGGGGCTTTTTTGGGCTTAAGATCCTTGACTATAGAGAGAACTTCGTCAGGGGTGATCGGTGGGAGCGGGTCATCAGGGTCATCTATTGGGGGGGAGGGGAGGGCTGACCTACGCTCTACTTCTGAATTAACCTTGTCAAGGTGGGTTTGGCTTACGGGAAGCGTACTGAGAGTGCACTGAGACTCCAAGCTGTCGGCTAAGCATTCGGCTTTTTCGTCATCATCAAAGGCCGGTCTTTGATTGGGTCGATTTAGGGGGGGCATAGCTGCCGTGGTCTCGCATTTGAGTTTGCGTTGAAGTGCCCAGAAGGCTAAATGAGACGGTTGGATTTCGCTGACTTCCTTGTCCCAGCGATCCTCCCGTACCTGAGCTACACGTCTTTTTACAGTATTCTGCAAAGAGCGCATATGGGCACGGTTGGCTTCGTTGGGAAAAGCGTCATAGGCACGGATGGCCGCGTTCCTCTCGGTCCTCAACTCATTTACATCGTCCGGCAGTTTCAGACGCTGGTCATCCAGCATCGGAACCTGCCGTGAGCATTCGCCCACTACGGACTGTACATGGTTGGTGAGCGAGGTGATCGCGGCCACCGTATCCGCGACTGTCTCGATGGAGTCAGGGATTGAATCTAGTTGGGGGGATGAGGTAGATTTGAGGCGGTCCTCTAGTCTCCTCCAATCGGTTATTGTTTTAGTTAAGGGTGGAGTACCGGGATCCGAGGGACCACCTCGGGGACCCAGTTGAATGATCACAGGTCGGTGATCTGAGTCTAATTCTTGAATTACCTCGATAGAGCGAATACCGAGGTTTACGCGCTTTAAGAGGGCTATATCTAGGATGTCGGGCCGTTGCCCTACTGTGTCGGGAAAGTGAGTGGGACGCATCGGGGCGATGACGTCAAAGGAAAGTCTGTCGCTAAGTGCTTCTAATTGAACACCAGCGGTGTTATTGGAGACACAGCTCCATGAGCAATGTTTGGCGTTTAGATCGCCTGCTATAATTACAGAATTACTAAGATCGAGTAAGGATTTTAGGTCGTCCTCGAGCAGACTCGCGGGTTTGTTTGAGGACCTATAGGCCGAGACTATGGTGATGGGCTGGTGCCCTGTCATGCCTAGGCGACAGATTGAAGCCTCCAGGCATGCTAGCTCTGGGGGGTAAAAATATATGGTGCAGTTGAGTAGTTTATGTACCTATCCATTTTGAAAGATTGATACACGATTTAAATAACTTCGCTTGATAGAAAAAAGATCCGAACATAGCCAATTTTTGACACTTTGAATTCATTTTATGACGAAAATTTATATAGAACATGATTTTAAAACTTACACGATATATTTTATCACAAGCCAAGTAATCCATTTCAGAAAAAATAATTGATAAAATTACATTAATTTAATGTTTTACATAACTAATTGTTATCACGGGCCTCAGTGCTCCAGCTCCTCACTGCGCCCCGCAGTCCAAGGACCTACAATTCGTGCAGGGACAGGGCCTTAAGCCGTACTACAAATTTTCAACAAAAAAACTTAAGATTCTCATTTCCTAAGATTTGTAGTCTTTGTTTACCTAAATTGTATGAATTATACATAAGTTTAACAAGTCAATGGAGACAAAAAAATGATCACGCATACAAACACGTTCTACCTAGTAAAATGATATAACAAGAATATAAAAAACAAGTCTCAACCGCTAAATTAAATGTGTTTATTGGTCAACTAACCAAGACAAAGGTTATGTCGAATTCCCATATAGTACCCATTCCCGTAAACATCGGAGAATCTACACTCGAAGTTGTTGACGATTATGTATAGGTACCTAGGACAAACTGTCCAGCTAGGTAAGTCCAACTTCGAGAAAGAGGTCAATCGTCGAATCCGACTCGGTTGGGCAGCGTTCGGGAAGCTACGCAATATCTTCTCGTCCAAAATACCGCAGTGTCTCAAGACGAAAGTCTTTGACCAGTGTGTGTTGCCAGTAATTACTTACGGCACTGAAACGTGGTCGCTCACAATGGGCCTGATAAGAAGGCTCAAAGTCACTCAAAGGGCAATGGAGAGGAAAGTAACCGACATAGCCCAAAGAATTGCCAAACTTAAGTGGCAGTGGGCGGGGCACATTGCTCGCAGAACAGATGGCCGATGGGGCAGTAAAGTTCTGGAGTGGCGACCGCGTACTAGAAGGCGCAGCGTCGGTAGGCCCCCCACAAGGTGGACCGACGACCTGGTGAAGGTCGCGGGAATCCGCTGGATGCGGAAGGCGCAGGACCGGTCGTTGTGGCGATACTTGGGGGAGGCCTATGTCCAGCAGTGGACGTCTTTCGGCTGACATGATTGGTCAACTTATAATACAAACAAATTGGTATATTTTATGGCCTTGGCTCATTTTTTAAATGTTTCTATAAAGGCTCAATACATGAATGGAATTTGATAACTTTGCCCCTTTTTCTTTTTTTGGAATCAAATAAATTGAACAATGTGAATAAACCAGTTCAAATGTTGATTTCGTTCCCACCTACCTGCTTACGGTCAAGTTGAGAACAAGCAAGGTCATTTAAGTGGAAAAGTAAACAAACTTGTAGGTTTCCTTTTTTAGGGTTCCGAAGTCCTACAAGGAACCCTTATAGTTTCGTCATGTCCGTCTGTCCGTCTGTCCGTCTGTCCTAATCCTTTACAGCTTAATAACTTCTACAGTTATAAACATAAGTAAATGAAATTTTGTGAAAAATTAGTCTACATATAGATCTCAATTTTAAAAGAATAAAAAAATCGTTTTTACGTACTTTAGGGGTGGCGCCCATACATGTGAAATGGGGATGAAAACATTTTTTTCGCTGTACCCCCTCGTGTGGGGTATCATTGAATAGGTCTACTAAAATGAAGGTAATGTTTGATACATCACTTTTTTATCAGGTGTACCATCTGCGAAATATAGCCCGCCAAAGTGGCTTGCAATGTGTCCCCCCCCCTTCCATTTCTAAACTATGCAACGTAGAAACTTATAATCTTCCACATTGATAGACCTTTGTGAAAACACTCTTTTAAAATTATTTCGAGTATAATGTGATTATAATTTTTTGAGTTATAGACAGAAAACTGAAAAATACTTAAAACGTCCTAGTTCAAAGGTCATTGACCTTAGAGAAAAATTATACTAGCAAATAATGCTTCTTTAGCTACTTATTTGAAAAAATCACAAAAAGTAACTTTGACATGACAGGCTTCTTAAATTTGGCTTCTTGAATTTATCGCTAGATGGCGCTACTAACAACACGCTCTGACTCGCGAATGCTGCCGATTATTGCAAAAACTAAAATAGCCATGATTAATATTCGATTTGATTCGTTTGTAATTACACCTACTTAAGGAACCCTATAATACTGAGCATGGCCCGACATGCTCTTGGCCGGTTTTATTAGCTAAGATAAGCACTTTAGGAAGCAAGTTTAGTAGAGTAGCTCTACTTAATTTACTTTGAGGATTCATTACATAAACTGCTGATGGTGATAAACGTTCTCAATCAACTGTCTGCTTTAGAAATTAACAATCGTTAAAATAAATACCTACCTACCCATCTACAAATAAAATCAAATTATACACAACATTCACATTCCAATTTCTAACAGCCGACCTTGTTTTTCTATTGCAATGCGCAACTTTATTGAAAATTAAAATTGAAAGCGTAAAGAATATAAAGATATTTAAAGAATAAAAAACTCATTCAAAAATGAATGAATGATGTTTTTAATCTGTTTATTATAACGGTAACGTACTGCTTTTTAACGGTACATGTACACCACTATTTGGTTGGACTGACTGAACTGAAATGACGTATGACATTTTTTTGATCACAGATTGTCATATTGACAATTTTACTATCAACAATGAATATTACGAGATTTTGTCGTATAATTAACATAAAACCCATAAATATAAACTTTAGATGTTCTAGCCGTGTAATAGAAGCTACCAATAACCATAACAATAGAAATGATACTAGGAACAGTTATTATAGTGGAATTCTGGCGGTCGCGGCCGGGGTGATAGGTTATATTAGTTTAAAAGAAAAATTGTTAGCAGCAAGTGTGATTAAAAATGATTTAAAAGGTAGGAGAGAACAGTTTAACTTTATAGCTGATGTAGTGGCTGTGTCGGCGCCATCTGTGGTGTATATAGAGATAAAAGATAGTCGTAGACTGGATCTATTTTCTGGGCAGCCTGTGACGTTGTCCAATGGTTCTGGGTTTATTGTGAAGGAAGATGGGCTGATACTGACGAATGCTCACGTTGTAGTGAACAAGCCTAACGCTATAGTGAACGTACGGCTGATGGTGAGTGATGTTATTTTAGATTTTTATTGTGTACCTGATATTTTGGTTTTGTTTTACTTGTTTTATCAAGATTCCTTAAAAAGCGATTAAACTCTACCTTATAACAGGTACCTACATAGTAAATTTTGTCAAAGAAATAAATTTTTCATCGTAGTAACATTTGTTGCATCAGTCTAATAATGTATTTTTAAAAATAAATAGCCCCCTTGAGTGTTCAAAACACACAATACAAGTATAAAATTGAGATGAAGTTGTAGTGATTACCTTTATTTAATTTATTTCAAGTGGGCTTGTGTTTGACCACCACCTCACCTGATGGTAAGGGATGGTGCAGTTGACGATGATAAATGCTTGCCAAGCATATATAACATATTTGCTTGAGTCTTGAAGGCCACCAGATTATGCTTATCAGGAAACACAGATGCATCATTCATATTTTTATCACATTACTCATAACAATTTATCATAATATTAAAAACACAATTAAGTTTATTTATAATAATTTATCTTCATATTGTTCTTTTTCAACTATCTTCCCTACTTGTGTTTAATTGTGTAATAATATTTTCAGGATGGCTCCATCCACACTGGTTTCGTAGAAGATGTAGATTTGAAGTCGGATCTAGCTACTCTCCGCATCCCTGTGCAGGGATTACCTGTTATGAAACTAGGCTCATCATCTGACATCAAGCCTGGCGAGTGGGTTTGTATTTTCTGTTCTCTTGTTTTTAATAGTAGTAGTAGAGTTCTTTTGTGAAAGCTCGTCCGGGGAAGTACTACCACCGTATCTACTTCTCCGCCAAATAGTGGTGCTTGCATTGCTGTGTTTCAGTCTGAAGGGTACAGGTGCCGGTGAAATTACAATCACATGAGACTTTCCATCTTCATGTCTAAGTTTGGCGAACTGACTTGCGGTACCATTTAGGCAACAGTCTAGGTGGTATTGCAGTGGTTATGGACAAAGGTAACCGCTTAACATCAGGTGGGACTTTAGCCCGTTTCGCCATCCTATACTATAAAAAAAAAAACAAAAAAAAACACTACTCCTTTGTTAATACTCCTATACTCGCGATTTACAAATGACAAAATAAGTACAAACTTTCATTCCGACTAATACCTACACAACAAATAACGATAGGCACATTAAAAAGCCACAATAATGATAGACTATGGTTCAGTTCATAGCACTATGTGATTGACTAGAGCAGCGGTTCTCAAACTTTTTTGGTCACGGAACCCTTTTGACAAGCAAAATACTTGACGGAACCCTACAATAAAACAATAGTTTTTAAAAGTGTATTCTTTATTATATAAGCATAATAAAAGTACAATGTAACAGTTACTAATTATTACTTACTTTAACCACATGCCAAGTACAATAATAGAAGATATTAAAAATGAAAAAATCTTAACTAATGGGAGGTATGAAACTGTTTTTTATTTTTCATCAATTGGTTGATATCAGGTTTGATAGAAGACATTTGAAGTCTCATATCAGGTTCGGCGTCCAGTCTATTGCGATATTTTGTTTTCGTGGCTGCATAGGTTGAGAATCCTGTTTCGCACAAATATGTTGTTGGGAACGGGAGAAGAATATTCAGAGCCATTCTGCCAAGCATTGGATATTCATCACGGATTCTGCACCAAAAATCGTTGAGAGGCGTCGTTTTGAACAGTGACTCCATACTTGTGTCTGATGACATTTCTAAAAGAGATTCATATATCTCGTTTGACATACTTTCGGGCTTTTGCAAGTTGGGTAAAAAAGGATTATGAATCCATGAATTCAGCTTCATTTTTGTATTATGTTCTTCGGGAAAATACTTTACAAAAGATGCGCGCATCGAAGTGAGATATTGGACCAATTCTTCAAACACATCATCTTGAAACATTTACGAGTCGTTATCGCTAACAAACTCACTGAGTGACGTAAAGCTTTCTATTTCTCTCTTACCAACGCAAATAATCCAAAAATCTAATTTTCTTTTGAAGGCAGTTATTTTGTTATAGGCCTGGAACACTGTTGTCTGTTTACCTTGCAATGATAAATTCAATTCGTTCAGTTTTTGAAAGATATCCGCCATAAAAGACAATCGGAACAACCAAGTTTTATCATACAAACGGTCTTTCAAATTAAAAGAAACTGTATCTGCTGAAAGAAACATTTGTAACTCGGCTCTAAGTTCAAATAGCCTTGTTAAAGTTTTACCCCGAGACAGCCATCGCACTTCTGTATGGAGCAGCAGTGTTTTATGTTTGCTGCCATAATCTTCACACAATAATGAGAACAATCGGGATTGTAGTGGTCGTGATTTGATAAAATTAATTATTTTTACCGCTTCATCCATAACTAATTTTAGATTTGACGGCATTTGCTTCATCGCAAGTGCTTGTCTATGCAGAATACAATGGCTGGAACTACAATTAGGCGCTTTACTTTTTATTCGTGATACTGCTCCTGCTGTTTTACCTGTCATCGCCTTGGCCCCATCTGTACAAATGTCAATGCAATCGTTCCAACTAAGATTATTTTCTTTAAAAAATATGTTTATTTTATTAAAAATTTCTTCCCCGGTAGTGTTTGTGGGCAGCGGTGAACACATAAGCATGTCTTCTTCAAAAGAACGTTCATATGGATATCTCACGATAACCAGCAAGATAGCCAGACCAGTGACATCAGTTGACTCATCCATTTGCAAGGCGAATCGTGTTTTTTGTAGACGTGCAACTAGTTCTTGTTTGACGTAGCTTGCCAGATCATGGATTCGCCGTGAAACAGTATCGTTTGATAGCGGTACAGTAGAAAGATGCTTTGCAGATTTTTCATCGAGCATACATTTTGTTATGTCTAACACACATGGCTTTATTAAATTCTCAGCGATAGTGTGCGCTTCACCTGCTTGTGCAATGCGATAGCTAACTAAATATGATGCCTCCGTGGCCTTTTCATTGATAGTTTGTGTTACATGCATCATATTTTTTTGACTTTCCAATAACTGCTCTTTTTTACGAACAAAAAATTCTTTATTCTTGTCTTTAGACTCGGGGTGTACAGTTTCTAAATGTCTGCGTAATTTGGCAGGTGCCATGGAACTATTAGGAAGCAGTTTACTACATAACATGCAGAGAGGTGAGCCGTTGGAATCAACAAATCCGAAACTGATATATGATTCATCGTACTTCCTTTTTTTCGTCTTTGAAACCGTGGAGCTTGACGTCGTGGCATCATCGTCTGGATCGGTAATTGCTGTATTCTCCGCGCGTACTGCTTTTGAACATTCAGCGTCATTAGAAGATGTCGTTGCAACACGTTTAACACCTTTAAGCCAACGTTCCATTCTTCTTTATTAATAATGTTACACGTCAGGATGGTAGGGTCAAAATAATGCACAATCGATACTGCGTTTATGAGACAAAGTTTAGTCCAAAGAAGAAATGTACAAAACTGATACAATCAGAATACAGCGGGCAGTAGAACTTACAAGAAGGCAGCAGGCTAGCCAGCTTGTAAGTAGGTAGGTACGAACTTATCGCTCCGAACGCTAATCGTCAACTGACTGACGAGGCGCGACTTTTTTTATATAATAGCGCTTTTATACTTAGTCCTAGACTCGAACTCGAACATTCTCAAAAATACTCGAGTCGGCGCCTTTGATAAACAAAAAGCGGAAATAAAAATATAAATACAAAAAAATGCGTTGTAAACAATCTCGACTTTATGCTTTTGAAGATAGAGCCGAAAGTCGCTTGTTCACAACTATAGCGTCTAATTCAGAGGCGGCTTTTATCAAAGGGACTGCGCGCTCACAAGTATACGCGCGGCGGGCGGATTCAAAACGTTCGACCAGTGACCAGAGAGAGGTGTTTTGTTTTTTTTTTCTAAATTCTTGCGGAACCCCTACAGGGGTATCGCGGAACCCTAGGGTTCCGCGGAACACACTTAGAGTACCGCTGGACTAGAGTATAGGGAAACAAACATATGGCTGGAGTAGCAAACTGAGTGATGAATTAATAAAATAATAATAAAATAATATAATAATAATATAGTAATTAATCAAATATCGTCAAATGCAAGTAGAACTGCAATACTTATCAATGTTTCGAAAATGTGACGCCTTTGTTAAAAATAAAGAAATGCCCGCGACCCCCTTCCCTAGACATAGGATTATGTAAGGCTTTTTAAAAAACATATCAAGATCTATAACAGTTTATTTTTCAAGGTACTGCGGCCCCCGTACAGGGTTTTGTGACGCCACAGGGGTGGAAGTGAATTTATTTATTCATAGCATTGTTACAAGTCAGTTTACGAAATAAGTATTCCTTTATATTAAATACACAATAATAATAATGGGCCAAGGCTTAGGCCAAGTCTGCTCTAAAGGGCTCCAAAATCACAGTTAAAGAGTTCCTAACTAGGCCCAGACAGGCTGTCTTTGGTCGCGCTCGTTTACACTTTGGGATGCGGGCATGCTGGACTCAAGACGGGGTTATTATCATAAAATCCCTCGATGGAAATCGCCATAAGATTTCTTCCTCGGAGGAGCTAGACCCATTGTTGCTAAAGTATCCAAAGGTGACGGGTGAATCATCGGCTGCAACCAAGAAGAAGCCATGAAAATGTTGTACGAGTGAGTGTATTTATCAATAGCAAATGTTTACTTTGTCACTCAATATGAAGGTACATTTATTTTACTTGCCTATAGTATTACGGAACAGTAACTTATTTGTGAGCATACAATTATCGACAGTGTTTACACGTTTTATTACGATCTGTTTGTCAATTTTCCGTACCTACTTCCAAACTCAAACTATTTTAAAACAAATCATGATTGTTGTTTATTTTTATTTTGATTGCTGTCAATGTCAATGTTAATGTCAATTTGACAATTAGTTCATTTCTTGGGTGCGTTCGGTTATGTCTTTCGGCGGCGCACGGAGTGTGCTTGGGTCTCAGATTAATGTTTGGGTCGCGGTCGTTCAGTCATCTTAGGTAATAGATCTGTGAGTCATCTACTCAGAACCCAGTGGATATCATGAAACTACGATCCGAACGTTGTCCGCCGTCGTCGGACAGCGTGAACTGAACGCACCCCTGTTTCTTGTTTCTTTTTTTTTTTCTTTGTGTGTCATTGAAAAGAAACGATACGTTTGGTTGCGTTCCATTTTAATGCTTAAATTCCTTCTTCAGCACAATATTGTTTTTTTGTTTTCATTTATGTAATCTCGTATATTTTCATACCTTGTATTGTATTGTTGTGTTCTATTATTAGTTTATTACTTTTAGAATTTCTTGTTGTTAGTGCTGGCGGGTGGTGCAGAGGTCGTGGTACCTATTGCACCTTTTGCGTTTTAGTTTGTAGTTATTCTATTACTGTATTTTATTATTATTTATATATTTATAATTTATTTTATCATATGAGTTCTGATGATGATTCATTTCATTCTGCCATCGAATCTGATACTAGTTTTTGCTCCTTGGCTGATACTACTGGTGACTTTGTTCGTCAACAGTTCAGCCAGCAAAATAGGAACTTTTTTAATGTTTGTCATATTAATGCCCAAAGTATACCTAGACACCATAGTGAGTTACTGGAGGTATTTTCTAGCACAAATGTTCATGCTGTCCTGATCTCTGAGAGTTTGCTCAAACCTGATCTTCTTTCTACTACTTACCCCCTTCCTGGTTTCACTCTTTTCAGGAATGACCGGATTGGAAAGGGCTGGGGTGGTGTCGCAATCTATCTTCGAAGTGAGTTCGACTGTAAAATTGTCGCTACTTCTCCGCCTGACTACAGTGCTTCTGCCGAATATCTATTTCTCGAGGTGACTCTTAAGGGTGTCAAAACCCTTCTTGGAGTTGTTTACTGTCCTCCTGCGGTCGATTACTTCCATAGTCTTGAATTGGCTTTGGAGTCCATAGGGTCTGATTATCAGCATCATGTCATCATGGGAGATCTCAACACAAATCTTCTTTGCAATACTCCTAGATCCCGTAAACTTCTCCATATGATTGAGTCGGTCAATCTCTATGTTCTGCCACTCCAAGCCACTCACTTTAATAGTTTAGGTGAGGACACCTGGCTCGATCTCATCCTTACGTCCTGCCCATCCTTGATTTCCTCTCATGGTCAATGTCCTGCTCCTGGTTTTTCCCGTCATGACCTTATTTACGTTTCCTACATTCTAAAACCTCCTAAACCTCTCCCAAAAGTTGTGTACATGCGTTGTTTTGCACGTATGGATGGTGATAAGTTACGAAATGATGCCTCTGAGCTTGATTGGAATGATCTGTTAGTGGCCGCTACGATTGATGACAAGGTCAGTATCCTCAATAGGAATATCCTGGCACTCTATGATGTTCATGCCCCCGTCAGAAAAGTGAAACTTAAGCGTCCACCTGCTCCTTGGATGACGAGCGGTATTCGAATGTCTATGAGGCGTAGGAATCGAGCCTTCCGTAGATATAAAAAAGATCGGACGCAAGAAAACTGGAGTCTCTTCAAAGCAGCAAGAAATCAGTGCAATCAGATGATACGCAACGCTAAACGCCGTCATATCCTCGATAACATCTCTTGTTCCTCGTCCGCTGATATCTGGAAGTTCCTCGGGACTTTAGGTATCGGCAAGCCACGTGAAATGAATCTCCCGAGCACAATTGGTTTGGATGACATCAATAATCATTTCACTTCTTCTGTTAGCTTGAATCACCAAACCATTTGTAGGACGGTTGATTACATTGCTGGCCTATCTCGTTCTAATATCGATTGCTTCAACTTTTCTCCAGCCACCTTGGAAGAAATTAAGAAAATCATCCTTTCCATTAAATCCAAGGCCGTTGGGTACGACAATATAAGTCGTAATATGGTCATCACCATCCTTGACTATCTCCTAATCCCGATTGCCCATGTCATCAATTTTTCACTTGATTCCGGTCAGTTTCCTTCCCTTTGGCGCAAGGCATTAGTGCGGCCTCTAGCCAAGGTCACCAATCCTTCCCTTCTTAGCCACTTCCGTCCCATATCCATACTTCCTTTTCTGTCTAAAGTGCTCGAGGCCTGTGTACATAACCAGTTTTCTAGGTTTGTTCATTGCAACGACCTTGTAAGCCCTTTACAGTCTGGATTCAGGCCGGGGCATAGTACAGTTTCTGCTCTCCTTAAAGTGACTGATGACATTAGAGAGGGGATGCAGGGTACCAAAGTCACTGTACTCGTTTTAATAGATTTCTCTAATGCCTTTAACGCCGTCAGTCACGACATTCTCCTTTCTATCCTCTCCAACATCATGGTTTCTCCTGAGGCGCTGGAATGGTTCAATTCTTATCTTCGTGGGCGTCAGCAGTCAGTTCGCGTCGATAAAACCTCGTCGAATTGGCGTGATCTGCATGCTGGCGTCCCGCAAGGCGGTATACTTTCTCCATTGTTATTTTCTATTTTCATAAATTCCATTACTCATAGTCTTCGATGTTCGTATCATCTGTATGCTGATGACCTTCAGTTATATGCTCAAGCTCATGTAGACAACTTGCCCGAAGCAATTAATCAGCTTAATCGTGATTTGGAGGCCATAAACACCTGGTCTGTCAGGTTTGGTGTGTCAGTTAACCCCACAAAATGTCAGGCTATTATAGTTGGAAGCTTGCAAATGATGAGCAGAGTAGTTGTTGGGGCCCTCCCAGCAATTTTCTATAACGGCAGTGTCATTCCAATCAGCTCTAGCGTTAAAAATCTTGGTTTACATTTTGATTCTTCACTTAACTGGCACATACAAGTCACCAAGGTAAGCCAAAAAGTCAACGGTACGTTGCGTTCCCTCTACCGCCTGAGGAACTTTTTACCCGCCAAGACCAAAATAATGCTTGTGCAGACTCTAGTCCTTCCTATAATCGACTATGGTGACATGTGCTACTACGATTTGATTTCAGTCTTACTCAGTAAGCTCGACCGGCTGCTTAACAATTGTATCAGGTTCATTTACAACCTGAGAAAGTATGATCATGTTTCTTCATATAGGTCTGAACTTAAATGGTTGCCCATTCGTCAGCGGAGACAAGTACGTGCTTTGACTACGCTTTTTTCTTTACTTAATTCTCCTTTCCCCCCTCTTTACTTAACTCCCCACTTTCAATATTTATGCTCTACACACACAAGAAACCTACGGTCTTCTAATAATCGTCTTCTACATTGCCCTTATCATAGCTCTAATTTTGTTCACTCATCCTTTCATATTCAATCAATTCTTCTTTGGAATGAGCTACCTCTCGAGCTTAGGATGGCCACCAGTCGGGACTCTTTTAAAAGGAAAGTTCGGAAGTTCTTTCTAGATAAAATTTTGGCAGAATCATCTCATTAGTATTTTATCTATGACTATAATAGTATATTATTATATATATTTAGTACTTATTGTATGTTATATATATATACCTATGTATGTTTATCTATTGTTTTAGTGGTAATTTATTTCTCATCTTGTTTTGTGTCGTGAATCAATATTGCACCTGCCTTGTCATCTCTGTATCACCCTAAGGTTGACTGGAAGAGAATGCCTAAGGCATTAAGTCCGCCTATGTACACATGTTGCATGAAGTTTAAATAAATAAATAAATAAATAATGTGTGTGTGGCAACCCACACGTTAAGAAGCACTGTTTTAAATAATCTTTTTTTTTTTTGTTATACATACATAAAAGAGATGTAGAAATACTGTTATTCTTTAAAAAAAAAATTAAGATCCCATCCTAATGAAGAGTCATCTAGCATAGTGAATTGTAATTAAAATGGAATAAATATTTTTATTTACAGGTGGTGGCAATGGGCAGCCCCCTAGCTCTCAGTAACACAGTGACGGCTGGTGTAGTCAGTTCTACGCAAAGAGCTAGCGAGGAACTCGGTTTAAGAGGTAGCTTCAAATGTTATTTCATAATCATGTCATAATTTGCTTGTTTCTGTCATACTGCTGGACAGAGGCCCGCTAGGCCTACACCCTTCTCAATTTGAGAAGAGTCTCAGAATGAGAGGAGACAGGATCCTGGAATGTGGAGTTTGATAAAGTTATTATTACCTATTTAATTTATTGACGATTTCTGTATCACTTTCCAAGTTTAGATTATCCAATTAATCCTACTGGATCTGTGGATGTTTGTTACTCTTTCACGCAAAAACTACTATATGAATTTTAATTAAATTTGGGTAAATATAGAACATAACCGGATTAACATATAGGCTACTTTTTATCCCGGGAAGATGAACAGTTCCCGAGGGATGCGCGATAAACGACATTCACGCGGGCGAAGTCGTGGGCATAGGCTAGTTGATAATAAATCCACACACAAAATAACCTAAGAATACAAATAACCCTTCTTCTGGCGCAGTCGGGTAATAAGAAATAGTTACTGGCGTAACAGAAGAATCACTCCCTTATAGCTCGTTTCGCCATCTTATAATATTAAAAAACTTTTTAACAAAAAATTGAATCGACGGAAACAGAAACTGAAAAGCGAAAAATAACTAATTATGAGCCGGCGCCAAACGAACTTTTAACAAGCAAAGTGCGTGCAAGTTGCAAGTGGCCGAGCGGAGAACGCATTTTTGGAAAGTTATTGTTTATCGTTGAAAATTTCACGTTGTATTTGATGTGACGTTGTTTTTATTATTTATTTAAAGTAATTTAAGGATCTTCGTTGATTGGTTGTTTGGCGCGGACTCATAATTAGTTATTTTTCGCTTTTCAGTTTCTGTTTTCGTCGGTTCAATTTTTTGTTAAAAAAGTTTTATTTTTCATTTTTTTGTGGTTAAAATCTAACTCCAGGTCTCCATTATGTCGTAGTGTCTAGAACTATATTTATGTGTGTCAAGTTTCAACAGAATCGGTTAACAGGTAAGAATTCAGTGGGTGAACAAACACTCATCCCCTGTTTTACTACCCTTAGGGGTGGGTTTTGATTTTCAAATTTAAATGGCACCAACTTCGAGATATATCCTATCCAATAAAAAAAGAATCATCAAAATCGGACCACTCTGTAAAAAGTTATGCGTGGTCATACATAAAAAAATAAAAAAAATATACGCGTCGAATTGAGAACCTCCTCCTTTTTTTCGTCGGTTAAAAAAACAGTCACAGGCTTACAAAAACGTCATCGTCATCATCAACTCGGCCTATCGCAGTCCGCTGCTGGACATAGGCCTCTCCCAAGTTGCTAACTGACTGCGAGTGCTGTGTACGGGCGCGTATCGCTTAGACTGTTTCGTGGGTCACGTAACCAGTAAGCCAGGCCTGACAGTGCAGTGCTGTCGATTTTCTTGTTCACAAACTAAACTTATTTTAAACTCTCACTCTCTTTTACTAATAGTACACACGGCTACACATCAAGCTGTACATTTCCAGTATAAGCTGACCTCACATTGTGTAGGCTTTCCGTACAATGCGAGATCAGCTTATACTGGAAATGTACAGCTTGATGTGTAGCCGTGTGTACGTGCAAGAAAGGGATGGTAACTATTTTAGTGCTGTCAAATTACATAACGTTACTTATTAGTTATTTTATTTATTAGTTAAGTTAGGCAAGGATCAGCAGTTTTTTTTTTCGCATTTTCGGTATTTGTTCCATACTAAAAGTTGTTCATACTGATGAGTACAATGACCGCTTAAGAGGTTTTCAATTATTTAAATTTTAAGATAAGAACAAGATTTTCCATCTAATCCAATGATTCCCAAACTTATTTTGTCTACTCGAAAGTCGAGAGTTCAGTCGGTGTCTAAGAGTCCTCCTAGCTAGATGAAATTACAAACCCCAAGCCTTTACACAACGCCCCCATTTTTTTCTGGGTCTCTTACCGCCCCCCTTTAGGCCTGCAGGGGCCACAGGGGGGCGTTATCGCCCACTTTCATTCTAATCCACCGTTCTTCTCACATTACAGGCAAAGACATGGTATACATACAAACGGACGCGCCAATCACGTTTGGCAATAGTGGCGGCCCATTAGTCAACCTCGACGGAGAAGCAATAGGAATTAACAGTATGAAAGTCACATCCGGTATCTCCTTTGCTATACCCATCGATTATGTCAAGGAGTTTCTGGCAAAGAGTAAGTTTGTGTATTATCATTTTTATTAGTTTTTTGTATTATCTCCTCAGACAGACCAGTAAGCCTCAAGACACCGCATAAACAAAGTTTTGCATGAGAACACAGTCGTAAAATGTTGGCGGGGGCCGGGAGGTGTACGGCGCGTTGTGATTGGTCGGCTCAAAAGTTCGGTGATATGATTGGTGCCGCTCGCTGACGGAGTGACGTTCCGTTTGGCGGCGGGGCGTATGGTATGCAGTGGTACTGCATATGCGTTGTTACCGGGGGTGTCCGTCTAATCGGCGTCTAGAGGCTTACTGGTTTGTTTCCTCAAATAAATTTAAATGAAAATGAGTTGTAAATGAGTTGATGTAATTTAACTGGATTTCTTGTGTGTTGTTTAATTTAATCTTTTAGATGTGTAAAAAGAAAGAAAAAAGTTATATGGCAGTCCTGCGTATTCCATACAAAATATTAGAGAATATGAATTTAATACTTCTTAAAAATTCTAAATACAGGTGTGATGTTATGTTATGTTAAAAACTCTAAACTTCTTATAAAGTATATTGTAATCAGTGAAATATTTATCATTTATTCAACAAATAAATAGTACTACTAAAATATATATTGAATACATGATAATTTCGGAACACAAGGATAACAAAGTAATACTGGAATAATCTGAATATAGTTTTAAAATCTCCAAAATAAATAATCTGTGGAAAAACAACTTAACTAATCTAAAACAATTACACCTTTCTTATCTACATAAGCCGATTTTCTGCTGAAGTGCGAATATCAGCTACAAGAATTATACCTACATTTAGGAAAAATAAAGTTTATTCTAAGGATGCATACAGTTTCTGAATTATTTTGTTAATTATACAGGAAAAAACTCAAGGGGTGTGGACTATTTGCATTTTGGTTCAGTGTCTGTTCCTTATCGCAACCACATTTTTTTAATTCACTTTAACACAATACAACGTGTTATTAGAATAACTCAAAACCTCAGATACCCCAACTAGTTTTTATTATAATAAATTGATATGAAAAGTAATTATAAATTTTCATTTTTTATTGTGGAAGATATTTGTAATTTTTGGTATCATGGTTACTCTAATCGATTCATAGCGCTAGATTCATTAACGGACGTGCGACGCTCTCGACACTACTTTGTCGGGAGATGAATTACCTCTTAAGGATCGATCTGGTCGCCAAACTCCAAAAAAGTACATTGTTTCTTTCCATTTTTCGTCATCATTTCTTGAAGTAGGGAGAATGGAAAAAATATATGGTGGAGTTGAGTAGTTTATGTATCCATTTTGAAAGATCGATACACGATTTAAATAACTTCGCTTGATAGAAAAAAAATCCAAACATAGCCAATTTTTGACACTTTGAATTCATTTTATGACGAAAATTTATATAGAACATGATTTTGAAACTCACACGATATATTTTAACGCAGGCCAAGTAATCCATTTCAGAAAAAAAAAAGGTAAAATTACATTAATTTAATGTTTTACATAACTAATTGTTATCACGGGCCTCAGTGCTGCAGCCTAGGCTGCAGCTCCCCACTACGCCCCGCAGTCCAGGGACCTACAATTCGTAGTAATACCATACAAAGTCGTTTTTAAAAAAAAAGTAAATTTAAATAATGTGGTTGCGATAATGAACAGATTCCTACTGAACCGCTAAGCAAATTTTCCGCACTTAAAAATATATCCTGTATAGCTTTGAATTCCTTGTAAAACAATGTTCTTGTTACTTCAATTGACATAAAATTCTTTGATGAATGATGTTATTATACTTCATCCATTTTTTTTTAAACTGTTTTATTGTATTTCAGTCCTTTTTAAGACATTTTTATAATTTCTATTTTAATAATTTTTGAACTTCAGAGTGCCCACTTTATTTCTGCATATCCCATAACAGATAACTAGATTAAAATAGTACTCAATTTATTCGCCGTCAATCAACAACACCTGTGGCCTGATTCACAAACGTTCGAAAAGTTTCCGTTTTCGAAGTAAAATTTGGCCGGCAAATGAAACAAAACGACTACTTCCTGCGACCACGAACGCTGCAAAGCATTCGAAAGGTCAGGAAAACCAATTTTAATAATAATACACGATGAAATCCTGTTAAACTTGTTTTATTAAGATACAAAACTATCTGAGAACCGAACGGATTCGGAAACGCAAAGCGAAATTTACGGAAACTCTTCCGAGAGCCATTTGCTGTCGGAAAGCACTCGATGTAAAATTAAAGAACTATGAATAGCGTTTCCGAATCCGTTCGGTTCTCAAATCGTTTTGTTTCTTAATAAAACGGTTTTAACCGGATTACATCGCGTATTATTATTAAAATTGGTTTTCCTGACGTTTCGAATGCTTTAACGCGTTCGTGGTCGCAGAAAGTGGTCGTTTTGTTTCGTTTGCCGGTCAAATTTCACTTCGTAAACGGAAACTTTTCGAACGTTTGTGAATAGCACCGCTGTACTGCAAGATAAAATGATAACCTGTATTTCCTACTTCTCTACGTGTAATTGAAATAACTGAAAACCTCTTAAGGGGTCAATGTACTCATCAGTATGAACAACTTTTACTGTGGGACCAATTCAGAAACCTCGAAGAAAATATCAGCTGTGGCCTACATTTTGTTGAGATATGCGAACATGTATAGAGCACCAGTTTTTTCAGGTCATTGGTCCCATAGTAAAAGTTGTTCATAATGATGAGTACAATGACCCCATACGAAGGTTTTCAGTTATTTCAATTACTTACACCTTTTTTTTTTGTTTTTTAATCTTTATTTATTAAAGAGGGTTTTATCACGCAGTGATTATGTCACCCTCATTGAAAACATTCAAATAATTGCTAATATAACTTATTGTATAAATATATAACCTAATATAACCTTGTATAAATATATGTCTACTCAACAATGTAACAATTTTCTGTTTTAAAAATTTTGATACCAAGCCCATGTTTTTTATACTGAATAACTCTTGGTAATTTAGAACGCTCCACAGGGACGACGAAGTCACCTCAAGTGTCGCGGCGGTACCTCGGTATCACAATGCTGTCTCTAACCCCGAATATACTCATGGAACTGCGCATGAGGAATCCTGAGGTGAGTTAATAGCTCATACGATAAATATTAGAGATGGGCCGAGTACTCGGGTACTCGGCATATTACATGGTACACTCTAACAAAGCAAATGGTATACAGGGTAGAGAGATATAAATGAAGGTTTCTCAAAAGATTATGGATGTTTTCGAGTGAAATATCATTTTAATAGCGGACAAACTAAACTGTATACTAGGTGTAAGGGGAACGCTTCCGAAAACGAAGATCGGTGCTGGTGATTACTGATACGATTTTTTTTTGCATTTTTCATACATAACCAGCTTTGGGCAGTTAAATAAAACTCATACATAATGAAAAATGCAAAAAAAATATATGAAAAAATCTAAAAAAATCATCGCATTTTTTTTCGTGGTTTCGTATCAGTAATCACCAGCACTATCACCTATCTTCGTTTTTGGAAGCGTTTTCCTGACATCCTGTATATACAAACCCCTAATCAAACCATTCTATAATAACTTCCTGAGAAATCGTCATCTATATCTGGCGACCCTGTATACTAATTGCTTTGTTAGACTGTACTATAACATAACTGGCGAAATGTGGGTGTACTATTACACCTCTGCCTACCCCTTCGGGGAAATACAGGCGTGATGATATATTATGTATGTTACTCGGCATATTCGGCAATTTTTGGACTACTCGTACTCGGCTAAATAACTCTGTTCAAGTGCCGAGTATTCGGTTAGTAATACTAATGTATAATAAAGTGATCTATTAAATCCATTCATTATTTTAAACAGTCATTAAACACAATCTAACTAGTAATTGTCAGGTGTTTACATTCAAAGCTAGTTGAATGCAATTAAATTTGTTGCCTGTATTATGGGCGAGCATCATCGGCGAGGCTGGTGGTGGGCGCGGAGGTACCTCTCGCTCGCAGGAGTCGCAGCCTGTGCCTTCGCGATCACTTATACATGCTGAAATTTTAATCGCTTAATTCCCGAAAAGGGGTCATTGTACTCATCATTATGAACAACTTTTATTATGAGACCAAACCTGAAATCGCGGAAAAAAAATCAGTTGGTCCCTACTTGGTGTTCACTTAAATCGATAAAATAATCAGCTGATCCATACATTTTGTCGAGCGACATCGATTATTTTCTAGGGAACAACTGATTTTTTCGCGATTTTGGGGCTGGCCTCGTAGAAAAAGTTGATTGAGTTTAGTAGATATGACCTCTTCTCGCTCTTCAAATATGACCACGTATATAAACGTTTTTATAGTAAAATTAATTACATGCATACATACATATTATCACGCCTGTTTCCCATTGGGGTAGGCAGAGACTATGGATTTCCACCTGCTACGATCCTGACACACCTCTTTCGCTTCATCTACGTCCATTAACCTCGTCATGCATGCTCGTCGGTTTAGAGAACTCTTAACCTGGCATTTTTTGAGAACATCCGCGATTTGATCGCGATACGTTCGCCGAGGTCGTCCCCTTCCAACTCTTCCATCCACACTCGCTTCATATACTTGTTTCGTCAATCTCCTCTCGTCCATCCTCTCTATATGTCCAAACCATCTTAACATACCTTTCTCAATCTTTGTCACTACATCTTCTTTCACTCCACAACGCTCCCTTATCATGTTATTCCTTACTTTATCTCTCAAAGTTACACCACACATACTTCTCAAAGCTTTCATTTCTACTGCATTTATTCTGCTTTCATGTTTCGTCTGCCATACCCAACTTTCACTACCATACATAAGTGTAGGCACTAACACTCCCCCATGAACAGCCAGCCGTGCCTTTTCCGACACTTTGCGGCTGTTTAATTGTTCATAGAAATAACATTGGTAACAAAACGTGATGTGTATAATAATTAAGAAGTTATTGTGGCAGCTAGCTGTACGTCAGCGCGCCGAGCGCGCGCGCATCCAAATGAGTTGAATGTGGCTTTTTTTTTTTTTTTTTTTTTTTTTTTTTCGAATGGGCTCTCGCAGGTGGGACCGAAGTCCCATTTCTGCTTAACCGGACTTAGTTGGCGGAGAGTCCCATGTGGGACTCCATTCGCCGAAGGTTTTTTCCCTACATACTTACAAACTAGATGCGCGCGGCATCAATACCGCGCTTAATCGGGCGGGCGCCCCCCAAGGGGGGGGCTCGAACCTCGCTAGGGCATTGCAGGGGGACCCCGCAGTTCCTATGTCCCCCTAGCAGCCGTTGCTGCATCGAATTGGTTACCTCGAAAGTAGCGGACTTTCGGTCCCTATCGGGTGACGTGCTAAACGCCGTGAAGCGGCAAGCCTCGCCGGCGAGGCTAAGACCTACCTAGAAAACCTAACCAGTGGCTACGCAATAGCCTGCTCCTAGGAACTACTCTAGAGCATAGGGCCGGTCTCGCGTGACGAGATTATCTCCGGTTGCTTACACCGTGAGGGCGTCCCCAGGGGGGAGCTCGGACCTCGACTCAGGGTGCAGCAGGGGGACCCCGCCACTGATCCCCCCAGCAGCCGGTGCTGCGTCGGCATGTGTTTCTGTTTCTCGAGAGTCGGACTCTCGGATTCTGTGTGTGTGTCGCGTCGGTCCTCGCCGGCGGGGACGATATTTTGGACGACGGCGTCGGAGTGTGCTAGTACTTTTATCTGACTCCTGGAGGAGTGTGGTATCGTCATCGGGCTCAATGAGTGTGTGTCTGGGACGTCGGGTTTTGCTGATAGCGGATGGCTGGTAGACGGTGGCCGCCACGACCAAGGGGTTGGGGTGCTTGGGAGCGGAATCGAAATAGCGTTTTGAGGCACGCTTGAAAAACTGCTTGATGGTCGGCAGTTTGAAGTCTAGGTGGAGGTCGACGTTGCGTACGTACCAGGGGGCGTCTACAGCCCTACGCATGAAACGGTTTTGGATGGTTTGGAGCATGTGAATTCTCACCGGCTTAACGTGTGCGAACACAACGCTAGCATAGGCGAGTATGGGGCGGATACAGGTGGTGAATATCCTTACTTTGAGATGAGTGGGCAGCTTACTGTGCGCATTGAGAAGGGGGTGGAGACGTGCGAGGACGAGGGCGGCACGGTTTTTCACCCTGCGGATATGCGGACGGAAAGTCAGTCTACGGTCAAGGATCACTCCGAGATATTTGGCTTCTCGTTGCCATGGGATCTGTTTTCCGAACATTGAGACTGGTACGCTCAGTTCTTTACGGTACTGTGACAGGGGTCTCTTATCGAAGAGGACCGCTGCACTTTTTTCGGGATTTACTTCGATTCTCCATTTCCGGAACCATTCACCTAGGGTGTTGGCCGCGGATTGGAGGGTACGAGAAATAGCGACATGGGTCATGCCGGAGTAATAGATTGCCGTGTCGTCGGCGAAAAGGGCCATACGGGCTGCACCGCATTTTGGAATATCGCTGGTGTACAGCGTGAACAGTAGGGGGGAGAGCACGGAGCCTTGAGGCACACCGGCGTGAATGGGATGGGGGGAGGAGAGAGCCCCTTCTATGCGATAGCAAAAGGTACGATTCGACAAGTAGTCTCGGATGATGAGCACGAGACGATGTGGCACATTCATAGTGTACAGCTTATATAATAAGCCGTTGTGCCACACTTTATCGAAAGCCTTTGCTACGTCGAAAAAGAGAGTGCCGGTCATTTGACCGCGTACGAAGCCTGCACTGATGTGTTCTACAATGCGGTGCAGTTGATTAACGCAGCAGTGCTTTGTACGAAAGCCAAACTGCTCGTCGGGAAGGAGTTTATTTGAGTCGGCGAAATCTTTGAGTCGCTTATAAATAAGCTTCTCGTAGATTTTACCGAAGACATTGAGGAGACTAATCGGCCGGTAACTACTCGGCTCGGCTTTTGGTTTGCCCGGTTTGGAAATACCGATTACCGTAGCCTGTTTCCAAGCCTGGGGAAAGATGTTGTTTTTAAATGCCGCATTGAAGATGACGGTCATTAGAGCGATTAGGGTGGCAGGGAAACGTTTCAGCACCTTATTGGTGATGCCGTCTGCGCCGGGGGCTTTTTTGGGCTTAAGATCCTTGACTATAGAGAGAACTTCGTCAGGGGTGATCGGTGGGAGCGGGTCATCAGGGTCATCTATTGGGGGGGGGGGAGGGCTGACCTACGCTCTACTTCTGAATTGACCTTATCAAGGTGGGTTTGGCTTACGGGAAGCGTACTGAGAGTGCATTGAGACTCCAAGCTGTCGGCTAAGCATTCGGCTTTTTCGTCGTCGTCAAAGGCCGGCCTTTGATTGGGTCGATTTAGGGGGGGCATAGTTGCCGTGGTCTCGCATTTAAGTCTGCGTTGAAGGGCCCAGAAGGCTACATGAGACGGTTGGATTGCGCTGACTTCCTTGTCCCAATGCTCCTCCCGTACCTGAGCTACACGTCTCTTTACAGAATTCTGTAAGGAGCGCATATGGGCACGATTGGCTTCATTGGGAAAAGCGTCATAGGCACGGATGGCCGCGTTCCTCTCGGTCCTCAACTCATTTACATCGTCCGGCAGTTTCAGACGCTGGTCATCCAGCATCGGAACCTGCCGTGAGCATTCGCCCACTACGGACTGCACATGGTTGGTGAGCGAGGTGATCGCGGCCACCGTGTCCGCGACTGTCTCAATGGAGTCAGGGATTGAATCTAATTGGGGGGATGAGGTAGATTTGAGGCGGTCCTCTAATCTCCTCCAATCGGTTATCGTTTTTGTTATGGGTGGAATACCGGGATCCGAGGGACCACCTCGGGGACCCAGTTGAATGATCACAGGGCGATGATCTGAGTCTAATTCTTGGATTACCTCGATAGAGCGAATACCGAGGTTTACGCGCTTTAAGAGGGCTATATCTAGGATGTCGGGCCTGTGCCCTACTGTGTCAGGATAGTGAGTGGGACGCATCGGGGCGATGACGTCGAAGGAAAGTTTGTCGCTAAGTGCTCCTAATTGAGTGCCAGCGGCGTTATTGGAGACACAGCTCCATGAACGGTGTTTGGCGTTTAAGTCGCCTGCAATAATTACAGAGTTATTAAGATCGAGTAGGGATTTGAGGTCGTCCTCGAGCAGACTCGCGGGTTTGTTTGCGGATCTATAGGCCGAGACTATGGTGATGGGCTGGTGCCCTGTCATGCCTAGGCGACAGATTGAAGCCTCCAGGCATGCTAGCTCTGGGGGATCAATGGGGATGCAATACAATGAATTTCGGTAATAGATGAGCGTTCCGCCTAGTGCGGTGTGTGCTCTGTCGTTTCTTATCAGCCTATAGTTGGCTATATTGGGATTACGACTATGGGGTTTGAGGAAAGACTCTTGAATGAGTAAAATATCGATTTGGTGCTCACGCAAGAAGACGGCTACGTCGTCGCGTTGACCACTAATGCCTCGGGCATTAAAAAAGCCTAAAATTAGGGAACGGGGTTTGAATCTTTTGGGTGGGGCCGTATTATACATTATAATTGGAATTAAGTATTCTATAAATGTCTTGGTACTTGGTAAGTACCTGAAGGCGCTGCTCATGGATGCCTTGGGTAAAGGCCCAAAGTCTAGAGTAGGCGTCAATGCGGGACTCCCCTGATTGGGGTTCGAGGTATTCTCTCGGCAGAAGGCCGGGGGAGTTTACCGGAGGGGGGGTTCTCATGGGGGGGGGGGCTTTGGCTGCTGGTGCAGTTTTGGGCCTGAGAGAAGGTGCGGGGATGGGTATGTTCATCAGCGCAGGGGGCTCTGAGGCCGGGGGCGCGAGACGAGAGGGCGGAAGAGGTGGGAATTGGGGCTTTTGGTTTCCCTTAAACCAGGGGTTGGGCCCGAGTGGGCCGCGGAAATTAGGGGAGGGCCCGAGTGGGCCTCTAGGGTTTGGTGGTTGGTACTGGTAGGGGGCTGCGTAGGAGGGGGCTTCCCTCGCAACGCGGTCGGAGGCGCGTTTCGCCGATTTGGCGTTGCGCATTTTGGGGGCTTTGGGGCATCCGCGATAATTCGCTGGATGCCCGGATTTGCCGCAAAGGACACAGCTAGGGGGCTCCGTGCACTGGTCCCTCTCCTTGGGACGCTCGCAATTGGAAGTCCCGTGATCGCCTAGGCACTTAACGCACCTGGGCTTTGCGTAGCAGTTACGCTGGGAGTGACCATACAGCTGGCAACGGTGACATTGACCAGGCTGGTTTGACTTGTGGGGGCGCTCGACCGTGATGCCTGATAAGTTGCATACGGTCTTTATGTTATATATGTTTTTGGCGCTTTCGCCAGGGTGACAGATGACAAGAACCATATTGTAGGGTTCACCGTGCTTACCACGGTACATTCGGTGGGTTATTGCAACCGGGATCCCTTGACGATCGAGGTCGGCGTGCACTTCCGTGCAGCTGACTTCGGTCGGAATCCCTCGGATCACAACTCTAAGGAGTCGGTCCTCTGGGAGTGCGTAGGTGTGAAAAGACACACCACGCTCGCGTAGCAACCTGGTAAGGTTGCGGTAATCGGTGGGGGTGGGGACAACTACTTTAATGCCCTGCTGCGTGGGGCGGGCACTAGTAAAATTGATTTTGTTTTGATTGCACCAGTCGGAAATTCTGGTCCAATATGCCTTATCCTGGATGAATAAGGGAGGCGGGATGGGTACCTTCTTCTGGGGTTGAATGTGGCGCGCGGCGCGATATATTTATAGGGCGGCCATCTTTACCATACAATTAGATCAGCTGTCTGTGATTGGCCCGTTCAATGATTTCATGTTGGGCCAGAAAAATCGTTGAGTGATAATTTTCCTGGTTGCTCGCATGCCAGGATGACTCAGCTCGTGTATTGCGTCGAAAGCTTTTCTTCGCAGCTCTAGTGGCAAGTATGGTCGTACATTGCCGGTTGATGTTTCACACAATATAGATGCGCTTGCGTTGAGCTGGCGTAGACGTTCAAATCGCAGCGACTGGTTTTTCGTGACGTCACGCAGCTGCTTGTCACTTTGTTGATAGTGTGCCAGTTCGTCATAGTCGATTGGTGAAGGAGTGGATATTGCTTCGATTCTTGACAATGCATCGGCCACAATATTGTCCTTTCCTCCTATATGCCATATTTTGGTCGTAAATTGACTGATGTAGTGAAAATATCTTGAGCGTAACGGTGTCTCTGTTTTGCTGTTCTCTCGCAGTAATGCATGTGTTAACGGTTTATGGTCTGTGTAAACCGTGATTTCTCTGCCCTCGAACATGCGTCGAAAGTGTCGTATAGCTAGATATATAGCTAGAAGTTCTCGGTCAAATGTACTGTACTTTTTCTGCGCTTCTGTCAGTTTCTTTGAGAAGAAACCGAGCGGTCTCCAGCTGTCGCCTATATGCTGCTGTAGTACGGCGCCGAGACAAGTGTTCGAGGCGTCGCACATCAGCGATAGCGGAGCGTGTACTGAAGGGTGTGATAAGGTGACAGCGTCCTTGATGCTATTCTTGCACGCTTGAAAGGCTTCTTTTTCATCACT
Organism: Asteroscopus sphinx; assembly: GCA_949699075.1. Lineage (NCBI taxonomy): Eukaryota > Metazoa > Arthropoda > Insecta > Lepidoptera > Noctuidae > Asteroscopus > Asteroscopus sphinx. The sequence goes on along the minus strand of OX453025.1, from coordinate 8,195,175 downwards.
GGTAAAGTTCACCTTGGTCTTGTCGTTCTTCTTGCACGTTCGAAGATATTTGTATAGTTTTTCTTGGACGTGGGCTGCGCGTGGAATATTTTCTTTGTAGAAATTTAATATGCCGAGAAAGCGTCGCAATTCTTGAATTGTTGTAGGTTCAGGATAATCGGATATTGTCTTCACGCGATCTTCTGTAGGTTGAATGCCGTTTTCAGTCAATATGTAGCCAAGAAATTCCAATTTTTGTTGACCAAAAACGCATTTCGACACGTTAATTCTTAGCCCATGTTCTTGAAGTCTTCTGAAGAGCTGTTCTAAGTGTCTTCTGTGAGTTACTTCGTCAGTTGACGCGACCAGTAAATCGTCAACGAATGGAAATACGTAGTCCAAGTCACCCAGAATATGGTTGATGTGCCTTTGAAAAGTTTGACCAGCGTTACATAGGCCAAAGCACATTCGGGGAAATTCAAAAAGGCCGAAAGGCGTGATGACTGCCGTCTTCTCAATGTCTTCTTCTCGAATTCTCAATTGATTATAAGCCTTCTTCAAGTCAATTTTGGAGAAGATCTTCATCCCTTCTAGACGATATGTGAAATCGCGGAGTCGCGGTATTGGATATCTATCCGGTTTGGTTACCGCATTCAGTCGTCGGTAATCGCCGCACGGTCTGTACTCGCCACTTTTCTTCTGTACAAGGTGGAGTGGACTTGCCCATGGTGATTTTGACGGTTGGCATATTCCTTGCTCAAGCATGACTTGGAATTCTTTTTTTGCTGCTTGGTACTTGTGTGGCGGTAAAGGTCTTGATTTACTGTAGACCGGCGGTCCGTGAGTGACAATATGATGTTCGACATCGTTATTCTTCACGTTGGAGAAATTTGGAGAAGTTATTTCTGCATACTGCTGAAGAAGGTTGTGGTACGGGTCTGTGAGGTTGATGGTGAGCACAGTAGGAATTGATGTATCGCTTGAAACGCAGCCGTCGATTGCCAATTCCGTCTTCTTATCGACGAGTTTCATTGCACGTAGGTCGACTAGAAGATCGTGGTGTCGTAAAAAATCTGCGCCCAGTATTGGTCGTTTTACGGCAGCAACGATGAACTTCCACAATAAAGGACGGCGCAGACCAAGATTGAGCTCCAACTTCCTCTCGCCGTAAGTATGTATGGGGGTGCCGTTTGCTGCATACAATACTTCTTCACATCGTTGCATTCCCTTCTTGTATGGAATGACCGATACGTTGGCTCCGGTGTCCACCAAAAATCGCAAGTGATGTTGGTAGTCGCAAACGTGAAGACGGTATGGTGAAATGTCGTTAACCTCGGGTCCCGTCGCAGCCAAGGTTGCAACTAGTTTTCCTGACGCTTCGTAAAGTTGCACGGAGATCTGCAATTTCGTGCATTTTCACCAAACCGTGCGTGGTAAAAACATACATCGCCTGAAATCTTCTGGTATGAATTCAACGGTCGTCCTTGTGAGCGTGAGCGTGACCGTGAGCGGAAAGATTTGTATGGTGGACGCCTTTGTTTTGATCTATCCATCTTCATTGCAGCTATCTCTCGTGTGAGTTGCATGATGGCTCCTTGTAGGTCTTGATCGCCCTGGTAGCTTCCGTGACGAGACGTTGACGGTTGTAGACAAGAACAAACAGAGTGAATATCGCGTGTTTGCTCGTGCATCTTATCTGCCATAGCTGCAAGCACGTCGAGAGTGGCTTCTTGGTTGACAGATAGCACGGCGCGTATGGAGGCAGGCAGGTGTCTCATCCACAGTATTTGCAGGGTGGAGTCGGGCATCTTGTCACGTGCAGGCTCTCTCATACTCCGCAGTAGCTGGGAAGGCTTCTGATCTCCTAACTCCATTTCATTGAGCAGCTTCTGTAGTTGCTTTGTCTCGGACTCTTCATACACGGACAGCAATCTCTTCTTAGCTTCTTCATATCGGCCAGTGCGCGACTTGGACATGATAATGTCGCTAATTTGCTCGACATCCATCTTCTCCAGGTGGGCAACCAGAAGGCTGAACTTAGCTTCATCGCTGGGCTTCTGCGCATTGACCACAGTTTCAAATTGGCCAAACCAAAGTAGCGGCTTGTCGCGCCAAAATGTTGGTATGCGAGACTTCAGTGAGATGGTTGCTACCTCGTCGTCGGAAGGCATCGTAGCTTGTTCAGAACGTCGTCGGGTCACCAATTTACCAAGGAAGTCAGGAGATGTGAATGATTTATAATTAAAAGCATTACCTATATATACAAATTGGACACATACTAAACTAACAGAAAAACATGAAATCATTGAACGGGCCAATCACAGACAGCTGATCTAATTGTATGGTAAAGATGGCCGCCCTATAAATATATCGCGCCGCGCGCCACATTCAACTCATTTGGATGCGCGCGCGCTCGGCGCGCTGACGTACAGCTAGCTGCCACATTATCATATTTCACTTTCAGCTGCCTTCAGACATAGAGCATGGAATTCTAGTATGGAAAGTTATTATTGGATCACCAGCTTACAAGTAAGATTATGCAGTTTTTGTGCTTTAATTTATATGATATCATCATCATCATTTCAGCCGAAAGACGTCCACTGCTGGACATAGGCCTCCCCCAAGCATCGCCACATCGACCGGTCTTGCGCTGCCCGCCTTCTATGATAGTTTGGAAAGTGAATTTATTGTAGTTATTATGTCAGGTACGTATTTAGACATTTATTGTAATGAGTACATGCCGAACATATTTATTTACTTATTTTAAAATAACCAGCAATTGCTGGGTTAAGCTTCAAGACATTAGATATTCATTCATTTAGAACGTCTAGCGGATTGAGAGGCATGACAATACTGATTTTTTTAAATCAAAGTACAGTACGACACAAAAAACAAGGCGCGTCGTCAATCTTCGATCGCGCAGACACGAAAAGAAATCGATGAAAATACCCGAAACATTAAAAAAATATAATCAACCTAATGCAATGCCCATAAGGTGTTAAAATTGATTGCCGTGACGTCTTTTTCTATTTCTCTCACACGCTTCTGTACACTAGCGGCAGCGGCTGAGACTTCTGGCGCGTAGCGATGGTTGTTTTCTGATTGGTTAACCATTTCCCGCGTATTTAAATTGTGTCATCTGCGCAGTACAGTCAACAAATCGGAATCATGACCCACTCAGCTGATAATTCGTTTGAAATCATCAAAGCAGTAAGGTTTTCATCTATGCTGCACTTAAGACATTTAAAATATTTTATTGGTAAACTGTCACTGTCACTTGCCAATAAAATTGATAACAAGTATGTTGCCAGGGAAATATCTTTTTAAGCAAAATTCAACCTAATTGTATTAAATGTCTGTAGGATATTAAGCTTATCGTGGGTCATGATTCCGATTTGTTGACTGTACATCGGTGGGCCATATAAAATGTGTATACATATAACTATATTCCATAAACTCATAGGTACGTATAATGAAGGTACTTTCATGAGTTTCATGTATTGTGCGAAATGCAGTGAAATAAAATTTCAAACTAACATTCATAACCTCTAAATATTCAAAATGGAATATCTTTATTTCTTGACTTTCTCAACTAATAATACTAATACAAAGTTGTTCAGGAAGTAATACTGTGTAGTTTATTGACTTCTAAACGCTACACGTTTACCTCAACTAAAATCACGTATCTGGATCTGCCATTGTTCTTTCGCAATCCTGTACTGGACTACTCATCATTTCAGCCGAAAGACGTCCACTGCTGGACATAGGCCTCCCCGAAATAAGGGGGAAAAATGCCATAATCGCCACGCTTGGCAGGCGGGTTGGCGATCGCAGTCGGTTGGTTAAATATTCGGAGAACGCTGCTGCCCATCCTCTGGTGAAACCCTTAGTTGCCTTTTACGACACCCATGAGAAGATATAGGGTGGTGCAATTCTTTATGTCCGGCACCACACGGAATCTGTAAAATACTGGACTACTAGACATGTTCAATTCCCTGGTCGGGCAAAAAGTATTACTGGAAAAAAAAACGAAAAAAAAACTTAGTAGCACAGAGTCAGGAAGTTGGCGGTGCTTCAACCCCGTGCCACGAAGAGCACGTAAAGCCATCGCTTCTGACCATCAGTCCTGCGCCTGATCTCGCTCCTGTCGGATTTCTGTCCCATCTGATTATGTGAGTTAGGGAATAGGAGAGTGCAGTTGTGCACTATAATATGTCCCGCGCAGATGGCTAGTCTCCGTTGAGATTGGCTGGCCGCTGTGACCGAAATTCGGCCGAGAGGATTGAACAATGTACTTTTCCAAGATGTGCCACAATGGTACATTACAGTCCAGGCCAGAAATTGGAAATTGCTACCGTGTTATTTCAACGCGTATGCGCGTACTGAAAAGAGCGATTGACGTGTTGTTTTTTTTATCATGAAGCGAGTCCGGAGCAAGTTGGAAAAAAATAGCTTAACCCGGTATTTTTACTTTAAAACCAAACTTTTTCTTTTACAGTGGAGGCCTACAACCCGGTGACATTGTAACGAGTATAAACACGAAGCCAGTACGAACAGCTAGCGACATCTACATGTTACTGGAGAACACTAGCGGCAGTTTACGCATAGAGGTCGTTAGAGGGCGCCAGAGGATCACGCTCACAGTCTCACCCGAGATTCATTGATGTTCAGACGTGTTGATGTAGAAAATTCATTTTGTAGTGTGGTGTGAATATCTGTAGAACTAGCTTGTGGCTTCAAGTTTTTCAGGGAAGTACTACTACCGTACCTATTTCTGCCACCAAACGCTTATATTGCAGTGTTCCTGTGTGAATAGTATGGGTGCCGGTGAAATTACAATCACATGAGACTTTCTATCGTTCCCCCCCTTATTACAAAAGCTTAGGCTAGTTTTAGACCCTCGTTTAAACCAGATTAAACGTCAAATTCCAAACAAAAAAGGTGTTTAACACTGGCTTAAGCGAAAACCATTATTAAGCTCGTTTTTGTAATAACGGGGTTTATGTTGAGAGGTTGAGTTTTGCGAACGTGACTTGCAGTACCATTTAGGCATTAGCTTAGATGGTATTGCAGTTGTTATGGACAAAGGTAACCGCTTGACATCAGGTGGGCCTTCAGCTCGTTTGGCCATCCTATACAATAAAAAATCTTAAGGTGATGCAGATACAAAAACAAGGTAGATGCACCAATAAAAATATGAAATAGGACAGATTTTCTAGGACGATTTTGCGCCTGTGATGAGTTAAAATTTTTGCATTCGCAATAAATTTAACACAAAACGAACTTGATTAGAAAATCACTGTTTTCATGGATATTTTACACGATATACGCACTACTGCTATCTGTCTAATATTTACTGTAAATTTTTACTGCAGTTGTAACTTCGTGACAGCCAAGCAAAAGTTGACAGATATTTTCGCCATATTATGCAAGTATTAAGGTGTTATTGGTGTCGATTCTCTTGTTCACGACTTACTACTTACTTACTTTATAATATCGCTATCTTTTACTAATAGTAGGCACAAGAACGGGATGGCAACCATTTTAGAACTGTCAAATTAGTTCACGTGCTACATTCTTTGTATTTTAGTGGGCACGTTCCGAGTCACGACTTGTACGGAAATTTTAATTCAGACTTATTTGACAGTAGGCATGGATAACTCCGGACACAGCTATATCTTCGGATATAGTCACAGACCAGTAAGCTACAAGACTCCGCATAAACAAAGTTTTGTATTCGAACGCAGTCGTAAAACGTTGGTGGGGTCAGGGGGGCGGACGGCGCGTTATGATTGGCCGGCTCAAAAGTTCGGTGGTATGATTCCTTATGATTGGTGCCGCTCGCTGACTGAGTGACATTCCGATTGGCGGAGGGACGTATGATATGCAGTGGTAGAGCATATGCGTTGTGACCGGGGGTGTCCAGCTAACCGGCGTCTAGAGGCTTACTGGTCTATGGATATAGTATATCCCAAAGCATTATATTACATGGGACTATAACATAACTGGCGAAATGTGGGTGTACTATACACCTCTTCCTACCCCTTCGGGGAAATACAAGCGTTATGTTATGTGTGTGTTATATCCCAAAGCGGACATGTATCTTCTTTCATTTAAAAAAAAAAAACATCCTATATCCGAGTAACTCCGACGCCCGACATCCGACACTGACGGCAACGATATGGAACGAAAAACTAAGTTTAAATAATCGTTGTACGGTCCACCGCACGTCGGTGGTAACACTTTGACATTAGCAGCATCTTTATTCGTATTTTTTATTCGTAAGCAGTAAGGGCGGTTTTCGAATTGAAGTGTTACCACTGTTTTGCAGTCATAACATAACATAACATCACGCCTGTATTTCCCCGAAGGGGTAGGCAGAGGTGTATAGTACACCCACATTTCGCCAGTTATGTTGTGAGTCCCTTGTAATAGGGGGCGAGCCTATTGCCATTAACCGGGCACAAATCCAGACTCCGGGCTGCTACTGAGAATTTCCTAATGAAAAAACCCAATAACACTTTGCCCGACCCGGGAATTGAACCCAGGACCTCACGCTCAGCAGTCACGCTTGCAACCACTAGACCAACAAGGCAGTCGCTGTTTTGCAGTCGACTGTACATAATACTTGATTTTTAAATACGCCTTTCAATTATTATTTTTTTGATAGACACTTAGACAGTAAGCCTGTAAAGTAAGAAAGGAAATCAATTATTATGTTACTGTGTCACTTAATCGTTCTGCGGATTTATTAAATCGGCTTCAATATATACAGCCTCACTCCAGTGGATTTATTTAGAAGCCGGAGTTATCTATCTCGGACATAGCATGCAACGTATAGTTACTTCAGTCCCGGATATATATGGATATGCTAATCGGACATATATCTTTTACGGACTGCCCCCATTATCTAGATCTTACGTCTTCTTTGTCCATCCAAAGGTTGTCTGGAAGATATCGCTTTTAGCGATAAGACCGCCCATATACCCATAATTAATACGTTGTTCCGGTTTACTACTATTGTCATGGTGTACAATAAAGTATATTCTATCTATCTATCTTTACTTGGAATGATAAATTACATATCCAATCTTTTACCGGAGCTAGTTAGCCTATGTCTATTTGACAGCACAAAAATTGTTGCCATCCCTTTCTTGTGTCTACTATTAGTAAAAGAGAGCGATAGTTTACAATAAGTTTAGTTCGTGAACAAGAGAATCGACGTCATTGTATTCTATGCTGAAACAAATTTCTTCCCATTTGATTAATATTTGAAGGCACTTCTTCAATTGTATCGAAACGCCCTATACGAGAATATGCCATAATAATTATAATTATGAGAATATAGCCATAAATGACGTTTGTAATGATTGGTCAGTCGGTTGCTTGGTTGGTTGATTGGTAATTGGCTGGTTGGTTGGTAGTTAGGTGGGTTGGCCGACTGCTCTGGGTGCGAACTTATATGCCCTTTCAATGTCAATAAAATCAAGCAATAAATAAAGACATTAGAAAAATATCAGAGAAAATAAATCGATAGTTTTTCTTTGTTTTACATATAATTGTTACCTTGTTTTAGTTTGATGTTAACCTGTGCTCCTCGGACCCGCGAAATAGAATGTATGATTTTTTTCATACAAAATATTTATTCCATTGGTGCCGTAGATACAAATTATAATACTCTGTCTACGATTTGTGCCTTGTCCACTGCTATAAGTTTGCAGAATTTTCTATAATGATTAATTTCCAAATGTAATTTTTAATGTAAATTATAATCACGGCACGCTATGATGCCGTTTATGACGTTTGCCTGCTCATGAAGATCCGTAAATATTGACAGCTACGTATGAAGGAACAATTGCTGTACTTTATTGTCAATAGTGATGCACTGCTACAGCAATATAATTTTTCGAATTTCGAATCTATTATTCAAATTCAAATTTTATTTATTTCTACTGTTTTTTATCTATGTCACAGAAAATTTGATTAAATAGCGATTAAACAAAACAACACTATTGGAAAATGTCAAAAACGCCATCATAGCGTGCCGCGGGTATACCTGAGGTTATTTTAAGGGGGTAATGTACTTATTAGTAACGAGCAACTTCTACTGTGGGAGCAACCCAAAACACCCCTTAAGGGGAAATACGGGCAGCGACATTTGAAAATTAGGTATTATAAAAATTAGGTATTATAAGAAACTATTGCTGTCGCTTTGCGAGCACTCGGCTTCAAATAAGTGCGATAAGGACAACTGCAGCTCCGACTGAATAGCCTCAGTAAAAAAGTCATAATTCGAGGTTTGGCTCTCGACGATTTTCTCCTCCGAAACTGGACCAATTTATAAGATATTTCATAAACTGAATAAGAAGAATATGTACTGTGTCGCTATGTTTTTCCTTTTTCATTAATAGTTATCAAATTTATACACTAGGCCTCGGCAGACAGCGGTCTAAATAGGCAATTTTGAGGTTTTTTAGGGCTTCTAGAAATAATTTATCAACAAAAATGAAAACAGGATCATACAGAAAGTTCATATTTATTTTACTGTAAAAAGTCATTGCTCTAGGGTTATAACATACATATTATCACGCCTGTTTCCCATTGGGGTAGGCAGAGAGAGAGACTGGATTTCCACCTGCTACGATCCTGACACACGTCTTTCGGTTCATCTACGTCCATTAACCTCGCCATGCATGCTCGTCGGTTTAGAGAACTCTTAACCTGGCATTTTTTGAGAACGTCCGCGATTTGATCGCCATACCTTCGCTGAGGTCGTCCCCTTCCAACTCTTCCATCCACACTCGCTTCGTATACTTGTTTCGTAAATCTCCTCTCGTCCATCCTCTCTATATGTCCAAACCATCTTAAGGTTATATAAACCGGAAAGAAAACAGTCGAGAGCATTTGTATGGAGAAAAGACCAACCGCGTTTCCTCTTGCGTTTCTTGTTTTCTCAGGTAATAATGTTACAGCTTCAATACTTTGGTCCTGTGCCGTTGCCCAACAGTGGGAAGAATGTTGATTTCAATGAAGTTAATTTTTATTTTATTTTCGAAAGAGCAATATAATTTTTGTATAGATTTATGTAATATTGTATACATAGTTGTTGATAAGAATGTTTGTATTTTATAGAAAATATGATGAAGATATTTTGTTTCATTTATTTATCATTGACTGCCTCGTTGGTCTAGTGGTTGCAGCGCGACTGCTGAGCGTGGGGTCCTGGGTTCGATTCCCGGGTCGGGCAAAGTGTTATTGGGTTTTTTCATTAGGAAATTCTCAGTAGCAGCACGGAGTCTGGATTTGTGCCCGGTCAGTGGCAATAGGCTCGCCCCCTATTACATGGGACTATAACATAACTGGCGAAATGTGGGTGTACTAATACACCTCTGCCTATCCCTTCGGGGAAATACAGGCGTGATGTTATGTTGTTGTTGTTGGTATTTATCATTCTTTGATCAACGATAGGTAAGTTGCCTAGCTGCGGATGTATCACAATGTCCCAAGATAGAGCATTGCAAAATAGACTTTAAGTTTTCCCACGTACAGTAAGTAGTAGTTAACTACAATTTAAGATTAAATAAAAATTGTGGATGGACCGTGGGATCAGCTTTGTAAAATGAACCGTGTGTACCACAACGGAAGATCCCATGTTCAAGGATTAATTTATTGTGTTTTCAATTATTATTTTCAAAACTGCTTACATAATCGTAGACAATTTTACGCAAATGGCTTGAAGTGGAAGCTAAAAGTTGGCTTGGTAAAATGCCGGCCACTCACGATCATGCCGCTGGGTCCAGCATATTTATCCATGATACTGCAGCATGACAGTCTGCAGTTTGTTCCATCAAGTGGCATGTCCTTCCAAAAATTTCGCCTACACACTGTCAATACCACTTGGTCAAGCCTATTTGATCATTTTGCTGGATCCAGCGGCATGATCGTGAGTGGCTGAGTTCAACCTGTTAAATTGAAGCAATAATTCACGAATAGTTGATTTACACTCTTGATCTCACCAACCTTAACTTACCCATAATTCCAGTACATTTTTCGAGTAATCTGCCGATTAATCAGAGAATTAGACCAGCAGGGATGGCCAGGGGATTTTGTCACCGGCTAGCCCACACTGATAATGTCAGCGGCCTATTATATATCGTGGCATGCTGGCAACTCCAAGACATCCCGTGGCATGCCGAAGGCTAGCGCACAGCAGGGCAAGGAATTTGAAATGTTAGATTTTGTACCGTTGCAACGTGCGGTCATCTCCCGTTGCGTCCCGTCTCATGCCATCGCATGCCTTGGCGTCCCTAAGCATGCCGTTACATTCCACCGCAGCATCCTCTAGCGCGCTCTTCAATGCCGCGAAGGAAAAATCTCCTTTGGTGCCTTGGGGTCGATCTCTAAGCATTGGAATCTGTATCTTGTTACCACTAGCTACGTATAAATTTACGTTGGGTAAAGATAAAATGCTCTGCTGGTCTTTAACGTAGATGAATTTCCTACTTTGTAATTTAATTTATAACCGTCTACTCGTGATTTCAAATTTCTAGATCGAGTGTAACACAGTAACCTAAGCATGTATTACAAATATTCCTACTTTATGTAAGACTATTTAATTGCAAAAAGCAATGTAACGAATGGTTGACTTCTCAATTTTATTATAATTAAGTTGCAACCAATTTACTTTCTACCAAAATGTTGGAGTAAAGTCATGCAGCTTCTTGATATAAATTTTATTAAATATGATTTTATTAAATATTTTTATTTTGGTAAGTAGGTACCTACATCAAATATTTAATTTTGATATGGCATTATTATACCTATACATTTTTTTGTAAATTTCATATAGGTACCTAGGTAACTAGTTAAAACTCAGAGTCAAAATAAATAACTCTAACAACACTCAAAATCCTACATATACAATTATAATGAGTACCTATATGATATTACGATAGGTAATTCTTCTCTAATACTTTAAAACTAATTTTCAGAGCAGATTACCTAATTAAATTAGTTTGTAATTTATTCATAGTTTCGTAATTTTCTTTCAGATACCAATTATAACAGCAATACCATTATTCGAAAGACCTAGCTATCGCTCTAGTAAGTTTAAATATAAATAAATAGCCAGCTAATTATTTTATTATTTTATCATCATCAACCCAGCCTATCGCAGTCCACTGTTGGACATAGGCCTCTCCCAAGTTGCACCACAACACTCGGTCCTCTGCCTTCCGCACCCAGTTCCCCCCAGCCACGTTCTTCAGGTCGTCGGTCAACCTGGCGCCCTACGCTGCGTTTGCCGATTCGCGGTCTCCACTCAAGGACTCGTCTGCTCTAGCGGCCATCGGTCCTTCGACAGACATGGCCAGCCCACTGCCACTTCAGCTTACTGATCCTACAAGCTATGTCGGTCACTCCTGTTCTTCTCCGGATAATCTCGTTACGGATTTTATCCTTCAAAGAAACTCCAAGCATAGGGTAGCTATCGCCTTTGCGAATTAAGTAGTTTAGAGAAACACATTTTAATTTAAAAAAAAAAAAATGTACAGAAGCCAAGCTACACGCAAGCGGCCTGCTGTGGTACCCTTACTCACACACGGCGCAGCGAAGACATCGCATCGACACATATTGTGTGCGTTTACGTATGTACATCGACAATGGGTTCACGTGCTGTGCGCTCCGCTGTGGTAAGAACTAAGAACCGGCTTGCGCCAGCTAAAGGGCCGTATAATTAAGTGTTACAATCATCATTGTTCCGTTGCAAGAGAGAGACAGAGCTATCTAGGACATAGAGTGCCATCCCTTTTCCTACCGGAACAATGATGATGAGTCTAACACTATAATACTGCCCCAGTTGTGTAGAGAGCTTGGCTTCTGTGTGGATTTTTATTCATGCATCGTAGGTACCTCGTAACGTCATCAATGTGAGCCAACCCTAAAATTAAACTAGGTACCTATTTCCTATTAAGGTGTCATGGAAGGTGACAAGCCAATACTACGGATGCCCGCTGGACCATCGGAATTAGAGTCGGGTTTGTATTAAGATAGATACTTATAAAAGACAACGCACTTTATTGCAATCCACGGCTGGACATAAGCCTGTCCCAAATATTATAAGAATTGAAAAAAAAACTGTAAAGTTTTACATGTAGTTTTTGTAAAAAAGTATATTAGAATAATGTAAAAGATGGCAAAAAGGTATCTTGTTTCCGCCCGGGATCGAACCGGGGGCCTTGTGCGTGTGAAGCACACGTGATAACCGCTACACTACGGAAACATGATGACTACATTTCAAATTGGGATTTATTATCTAAAATGACCTACCTAATACAACACAACAATCTCGTGTGTCTTGAAAGTTCTAAATTGACAAGGAATACCTAGGTCTACGTAGTGTTTTTTTTTCCTACATTATCTGTTTTTTTTTAATACGTTGATAGGCAAACTATCGCTTATGACTGTACTTACAAATTTTGAGCTTTCGGGGAACAAAAGCGTCATGTTAATAAAACTTCTGTTTGTGAACCAGATGATGATGATAGGAAATCGCACAGTGAGCCTGATCAGATATTTTCCGCGGACGGTACTAAAATGGTGAAGGACCTCAGCCTTCTCATTGGGTGGCTGGTCGAGAATTTCGGATATGATCTGGTGCCTCAAGGTCGTAGGAATAAAGGTAAGGTCCCTGCAGACATAAAACTAAATCACTGATTAAGGGTATGAAACAGACAAGTGGCGCCCCCATCAGTAAAAATAATATTACTGCTGAAGGTACATCATTTATCGAAAATTTGTTTTTAACGACTGAAGTACCTACTGTATTTTAATCAGAAACTATTAACTCTAAAATATAGTCCGCTGTAGTTGTAGGTAGATAGAAAATATGCCAAAAGGGGCCGTTTTTCGCACTTTTTCTATCTATAACTAGTTACAGCGTACTATAATATACAGAGATATGATTATACTACAGTAGGTACCTACTATACCTAGGGCATAGAATTAAAATAAACCTAGGGTAAGAGCCCCGGTTTTGGCCACTAAAGAAATTTTCATTTTCAAAAATTCACCAATAATACAAAAATTGATAAAATGTTGATTTTAAAACTTTAATTAGTAGGACATACATCTATATTTAAGGTTTCATACGTGTATGAAACGAGAACCAATAACTTTTTTTTTTTTATATAATTAAAATGTGCCAAATCACCAGTTTTGGCCACTTTTCACCTAGTTGTGGCCACGCCGATGCATCAATTTTGGCCACTAAATTTAAAAAAAAATACTATCCAAATAAAACAACTAAATTGTTTTTAAAACTAATATTTATTTTTAGTTTTAAAACTATAAATTCCCAATAATGTACCATCTCCGGCACGTGGAAAAAATATGTTTCATTCAGCTCCATACTAACGTTGGTGGCGTTGCTAGCTCAGTAACTTCCTCAAATAATTTTCCGATTTTTTCTTTAGTGATTATATCACATGAGCCTTATTAAAATACTCTGCATGTTTTTTGCTTAAATTGAGTACGCCCATATAGGAAAAAAACCATGATCGTCCTAAAAATAATCAAAAAAGTTTCTTTTTACTCTTTCGACGTCTATATCTTATTTATTTCTTCTTTGTTGGTGCCATTTTTGCCAAGAAAATTTGCAATTGTTAAACCAAGCCAGAAGCAAGTATTGGGCACCAAAACCAAACCCTAACGTGCAATAAAAAAGTGGCCAAAACTGGGGTTTAGTGAAAATTAGTTGTGGCCACAAGCATGGCCAAAACCCAAGCAAGCAATAAAATTATTGTGTTAGTTGTGGCCACCGCACGTTTAAGCATTAGGAATTAAATAACTACCATAATAACCTCAAAACCACGTTCCTTAAAGTTCATTTAGTTGACTTCAATCAAATCGAAAATAAAATATAAAAAGATAAGTAGGATAATTATTAATTACTCACAGAGGGTCGCTTAATATTTTTCTTAAGAATTCGCCAGATATTTTAACCCATGGTATAATAACACCAGGTAGTCTCTTACCGTGACAGCTAGGTCACGTGATTGCCTCCGTACTACGTCATCGGCCGTGGAGCCAATAGCGGGCATGACACTTGTCAGTTTGATGTGCTGCCACTTTGTGAAAATAAATTACCCGAGCAAAATGCATTTTTTCATTTACATTCTTCTATAAAGAATCACTTTTTAACTAGTAATTTTGAAGCGGCTGGCTCAGATGCGAGGGACCTGAACCAGGAAGCGTTACTGGCTCGCGGGGCCAGTAATTACAATGGGGGGGAGAGAATTAGTGGACTGTATAGATTGTGCTGGCTATAGGTTTAGAGTATAGGTGGGGCTGGGGTATGGGAACACTTACTTGGTCTCTGGTGGTCTGGCTCCCAAACACCACAGCGCGAAGACACAACACACACAAATATGAAGCCTTCGGGCTAAATTAGCGATATTGTTAATAAGCGGGTTAGTCGATCATGTCCTGTGGCGGAGCGAGGAGCGGCGGCGGAGCGCGACTTCACTTTATGGTGGTTGAGCGAGCACTGCGCGAGCGGCGCGGTGTGTCCAAAAATGGCGGCGGACGCGACAAGGCGGCGGCGTTGGGTTTTCGCGGGAAACCACACTGCTCGATAGCGTCTTCTTGTTCTTTGTGTTGGCAGCCATGTCGTGTAAGACCATTCAGCGTGGAGCGGGAAAGGGCAAGGAGAAGTAAAAGGGCTGTGATTGGATGGGTAGGGTATAGAAAGTAGGGAGGGAAGAAGCCAGCAAATCTACCTAGCTTGTTACTAACGATGCGGATTGCCAACCAACTAAATCGAATTTAAGGCCTAACCATGCCCCCCGCCTGGAAGGGGATGAAATAACCCTTCCAAAGATAATGCGAAAAGTGAGAAAGAATAGAGCGGTGAAAGTGATCCAACGTATGAGACGCTGAGAATCCTAAACTTAAAGCGAAAGAGTTAAACTATACTTAAATGTAAATTAGAACTAAGAGCGACTATGATGCAATACCTACTGAGTCGGGAGAGGACAGAGCCTCACCACAGGTCTACGATATGTACCGGTTTTAGTTCTGACGTCAACAACGCGGGTCGTGCCGTCAGATCCGGGATAGAGCGCGGTTACTATGCCTAAGGGCCACTGAAGCGGTGGAATGTTATCCGTTTTAATAACTACTACGGTTCCAAGTGTGATGGGACTAGCGGGCGTATTCCACTTCTGTCTAGACTGGAGAGTATTCAGATATTCAATATGCCAGCGTTTCCAGAACGATTGGACCAACTCATCAACGAGTTGCTTGCGTTGAACTAGTTTTTCGCGGGTAACGTCAGAAGCGGGTAAAGACTTGAGAGGGCTCAAAGTCAAAAAATGCGCGGGTGTAAGCGGGAGAGGATCAGAAGGATCCGAACTAAGAACAGAAAGCGGGCGAGAATTGAGCAGCGCTTCTATCTGAGCAAGCACTGTCAGCATTTCTTCAAAGGTAAGAAATTGGTTTCCTACAATTTTGTTTAGGTGAGTTTTGACGCATTTGATGTTACTCTCCCAAATTCCCCCAAAGTGGGGTGACAGTGGAGGATTTAACTTCCACTGAATGCGGTCATGCGAAAGAAAATTAGTTATTGAATCATTATAAGCGGTGGAATCAACGAGGCTGTACAAAGACTTCAAGTAAGACTTTGCACCAATAAAATTAGTGCCACAGTCAGAATACATAATACTGACAGGGCCGCGGCGAGAAAGAAAGCGTTTGAAAGCATTTAAGAATACTTCAGTGGACAGATCAGAGGCTAACTCAACGTGAATTGCATGAGTGACAAGACAAACAAACAAAACAATGTATGCCTTCTGACTGCGTACGCCTCGGCGTCTATGCGGAATGATCGGAATAGGTCCTGCGTAATCGACACCAGTGTGCAAGAAAGTCTTGGCCTCACGTACACGGCATGCTGGCAAGTCAGCCATCATGGGAAATTGCGATTTCGGATTCGTTTTGAAGCAGATGTTACATTTGTGTACACGCTGCCTTATTAAACTACGAGCTGAAAGAATCCAGTATTTTTGCCTTAAAATTGACTGAAGTAAGGACGGACCCGTATGTAGATTGCGATTATGATAGTGATCGATAATAAGGTTCACTACAGGATCACGAGTTGGAAGTAAAATCGGATGTTGACTATCAAATTCAAGATCGGCATTTGAAAGTCGACCACCGACGCGAAGGATTCCAGAGTCAATAAAAGGTTTTAATTTTGCAAACGAACGAGGCAGCGGTGTGGCCTCGTCTTTATGAAGCGATTTAAAAATAAAAGCGAAATGAACTTGTTGAAGAGCCTTTATAATCCAAGTCTCGGCAATCTCTAAGTGCGATATTTCAAATTTACGCGGCAATTTACGAATGAAGCGAAGAAAATAAACTACTGATCTCAATAAGCGAGTCCAATTTGAAGCGCGGATAGATAATTGATAAATTAATGGAAGCGCCAATGTGTCATCACCCTTAGAAGTGGTGACAAAAACATTAGTTTTGATTTCCGGCGGGTTAGCGACCGATTTAGGGTCAAACTCTACAATAGGCCAATCTTCCTCAGGTAGCAATGCGAATGTAGGCCCAGGGAACCACAGCGGGTGATCCACCAGTTTGGATGGCGTAAGGCCACGTGAAAGGCAATCAGCGGGATTGTCGATTCCTTTAATATGATAAAAATGTTTGCGGTCGAGATTCGAGTGTATCTTCGAAACTCGATTGGCAACAAAGGTTTGCCATCTAGCGGGAGTAGAATGTATCCACGTTAGAGCTACGGTGCTATCACAAAATGCGAAAATGTTACAAATTTTACAACGCGATGAATAGGTATCCAAAACGGTTCGTAACAGCTGAGCGAGTATGACGGCGCCACAGAGTTCTAAACGAGCGAGCGATACTATTTTAGCGGGAGCGACTTTCGATTTAGCGCACAATAAACTAACGATACTTTTGTTTGTATCGGGGAAATGAACGTGTAGGTATACAACACCACCGTACGCACGTTCACTAGCGTCACAAAAACCTAAAAGCGAAAGTAGGCATCGTTGTTCGAATCCTACAAATCTGGGGATTTTAATATTTTCTAATAATGGCAATTCTTTGGCAAATTGTTGCCACAAAACAACAATATTTTGCGGCGGTGTGTCGTCCCAGTCGACATTATGTTCCCATAAGGATTTAATAATTAATTTAGCGAGCAAAATAACGGGTGCGACATAGCCCATTAAATCCCAAAGGCGGGCGATATTAGATAAAATATTACGTTTTGTACAACTGCGATTTTCAACATTTACCGAAAACAAGAAATTATCACTAGCGGGCATCCAACGCATACCTAGTATTTTTAAGTTATCGTCAGAATTAAATTCGATGAGTTCAGTGACTCGACTCTCACAAGGAATAGTTGACATAAACGCGGGCGAGTTACTCGAAAACTTTACTAAATCAAAACCTCCAGCGGCGAATAAATCGATCAGCTGTTTTGATAATATAACAGCTTCGTCAACAGATAAACAACTCAATGCTAAATCATCCATATAAAGCGAGTCCTTCTCTATAACCTCTGCGGCAAGCGGAAAGCGTTGTCTCTCGTCTATGGCAAGTTGACGTACGGTGCGCATCGCGAGAAACGGACTGCAAGTCATACCAAAAGTTACACGGTTGAATTCGTACAATTGTAGTGGATCTTGAGTATTAAACCTATAAAGAATGCGTTGATACCGACGAAATGACTCCTGCACTACAATCTGGAGGTACATTTGCCTAATATCAGCGCTAATGGCGACGGCATAAAGTCGAAAATTAAGAATAATGCGGAATAAATCGGTTTGTAAATTCTTACCGCTGTGCAAAATATCGTTAAGCGAGTAACCTGAATCAGTTTTCATACTAGCGTCGAGTACCATTCGTATTTTGGTAGTAATTTTATCATCACGGACAATAATATGGTGCGGTATAATATAATGCGGAGTGTCAATATTAGAAGAATTAACCGGTGTAATATAACCTTTATCTAAATAATCGATTAAAATCTTATCGTATTCTAACTTAATTGCGGGATTTGAATGTAAGCGGCGTTCTAGTGCTAAATACCTACGCTCGGCAGTAGCGCGCGAGTTACCGAGAACAGCGGTATCTTTACACAATGGTAGCGCAACACTATAGCGGCCAGTGACGTCACGCGTAGTCGTCTTTTCAAAAATATCTTCGCATTCTTGTTCGTCAGGAGTGAGAAACGTTTTACTGGGCAGTTCTTCTAATTCAAAAAAGCGTGACAAGCATGTGTCTTCGTTCGAAGAAACAACACAATGAGAACTGTAGTACGAATGCGTAGAGGAACTATTATTACTAAGTACAGGAGCGTTACCTAAAATTAAATAACCGAAGCTAGTTTGAATAGCGACGGGTAGCGATTGCGAGCGGAAAACTTTATGCGGTAATAATATGCGAGCAAAAACGTCACTACCTAATATCATATCGACTTCTGCGGGATACGAATAATTTTCGTCAGCGAGTTGCAAGTGAGATAGATACGATAGTGCGGCTGTATCTACTCGGATGTTAGGTAAATTAGAAGCGATGCGGTCGACAACATAAGGTTGCAAGGCAAAAGAAACACTATTATTAAAGCGGGACAAGACATTTAACTGCGTAATTCCTTGAACTTCATTTAAAACATTACCTATTCCCGAAACGTGAGTATTTTTGGCATTATGAATAGGTAAGTTTAAACGTAAACAACAGTTGCGGGTTATAATATCCTTTTGAGAACCACTATCTATGAGAACACGGATAGCTTGCATGTTACCACTTGCGTCTTGCGCGAGGCATATAGCGGTACCTAAAAGCACCGTGGTACATTGCGGAGCGATGCGAGAAGCGTCTATCGGTGTATTTTTTACGCATACACCTATAAGCGAAGGCGGCAAGGAATTGTTACTATTTTGTGTATTATTTGCGGATAACACATTTTCGGGTGGAACCACGAAACCATGAGCGTTAGCGGATGCGGAAGCGGGATTATTACACAACGTCACCACTGGGTGGCTGGAGTTGTCACTAGACGAATTTAACGAAAGCGTAGTTTTAGCCGTCTGCGCGGGCGTCGGCTGAGATTGCGGCGAACTTTGTTGAAAGTGGAGTAATGAGTGATGAGATTTTGAACAGAACCTACATGTACTCTGCGAATTACAATTGCGAATAGTATGTTGAGAACTCAAACAATTAAAACAAATATTAGGTTTAGAATTTTTAACAAAGTTATAACGTTCCGGCGGCGAAAGGTTATTGAACTTGTCGCAACGGAATAAATGATGCGAGCCCACTGTGCAACAAGTACATGTTTTTTGTGACGAAGTTTGTGGTTGTACATTTAGGTAGGTTTTAAACGAATGCGCGGGAGATTTATCTTTGTGTGCGTTTTGCGTCGTGCGGGATTTATTGTCTGTATGACTGTGGGTAAGCGTGTTATCTGCCCGACTCAGAACTCTATACTGTTCGCGTACAAACTCGATCAGCTGTTTGCTTGTTGGTAAGCCTTTGGAGTCCCGAATGGATAGTTCGAAATGACGCACTGTCTCTATGTCTAAACATTTTAAACCTAAATGTACGAAGATAAAATCGCCTAAGTTATCACTATTAATAGTATTTAAAGCGGATATAGTTGTAGAAAAGAGATCAACAAAGTGTTCAAGTGACTTTGGTGTCGCTTGTGTAATGGGTTTAAGACCCAACAACTTATTTATGTATGAAGTTGCGAGCGAGCGTTCGTCGTTGTATTTTTTACACAACGCGTTCCAAACTACGTGATAATTGTCCCCGGACGGAATTATGCCTTTGCAAACTGATAAGGCTCTGCCCTGCAGTCTTCCCACCAGGTATTGCATTCGTTCGCTGTCACTAAGGGACGTGTTATTATGAATAACAGATCTAAACGTCTCATAGAACGTAGGCCACATTTCAGCGTCTCCGTTAAATACGGGAAGTTCT
This sequence comes from Asteroscopus sphinx, assembly GCA_949699075.1. NCBI lineage: Eukaryota > Metazoa > Arthropoda > Insecta > Lepidoptera > Noctuidae > Asteroscopus > Asteroscopus sphinx. The sequence goes on along the minus strand of OX453025.1, from coordinate 8,175,180 downwards.
AGTCGCGGTAATTTTATATGTGACGCTACTTTAGAGCTACTAGCGGTGGCGGGTTCCTGCTTTAAAACGGGAGAATTATTGCGGGATAAAATACATGCCTCAGTATGTTTAATTGTGGAGAACATGTTATCGAATTCTGTTAATATAGAATAATTAGGTTCGAAATCTTGATTGATTGATAATTCTAAATCGATCTTTTGATCTAAAGCGGTTACAAATTCTGAGCGAGTAGTGTCTATTATTTTAGACTTACAAAGAAATAAATTAGCGTATTCAGCACTAATCGCGGTGTCAGCAATACTTTCAAAGAGTGATTTTACGTTTGAAAAGTACGACGCCATTTTAGCGTCGAGCTTACGGATCTCTAATATGGCGGTGCCCGAAGGCGCGACGCTAGCTCGAGTTGGCGGCATGATCGAAACCTAACTAAAACCTATATACCTACCTACCTACTACTAAGGTAGGCGTCCGGTGAGATGGACCAAAATGAAGCGGCTGGCTCAGATGCGAGGGACCTGAACCAGGAAGCGTTACTGGCTCGCGGGGCCAGTAATTACAATGGGGGGGAGAGAATTAGTGGACTGTATAGATTGTGCTGGCTATAGGTTTAGAGTATAGGTGGGGCTGGGGTATGGGAACACTTACTTGGTCTCTGGTGGTCTGGCTCCCAAACACCACAGCGCGAAGACACAACACACACAAATATGAAGCCTTCGGGCTAAATTAGCGATATTGTTAATAAGCGGGTTAGTCAATCATGTCCTGTGGCGGAGCGAGGAGCGGCGGCGGAGCGCGACTTCACTTTATGGTGGTTGAGCGAGCACTGCGCGAGCGGCGCGGTGTGTCCAAAAATGGCGGCGGACGCGACAAGGCGGCGGCGTTGGGTTTTCGCGGGAAACCACACTGCTCGATAGCGTCTTCTTGTTCTTTGTGTTGGCAGCCATGTCGTGTAAGACCATTCAGCGTGGAGCGGGAAAGGGCAAGGAGAAGTAAAAGGGCTGTGATTGGATGGGTAGGGTATAGAAAGTAGGGAGGGAAGAAGCCAGCAAATCTACCTAGCTTGTTACTAACGATGCGGATTGCCAACCAACTAAATCGAATTTAAGGCCTAACCAAATTTAATAGTTTCCTTTATTAACTAATTAGATGAATAACACGAGATAACAAATAGTTAGGCTAGTTAGGAATTTATTTTATATTCATTATGAACAAAAATCTCCTTAAGCATATTGAAGATATCAATCAATGGCAGCACTGATCGTGACGTAGCTTGGAGGCATCGCGCTGTCATTGCGGGAAGAGAATACCTGGTGAAACATCTTATTATACCATGTTTTAACCTTTGTTTTCACAATTTTCGCAAAAAGTTTCCATACACTTTCAGCACCACAGGTCTCACTTTTCAAAAAGAACTGTAGACGAAGGATTTTTTTTCCATTGATAGAAAACCAATCTGTTTTCTATGCCTTATTTATCAATATTTAAAATAGCATGTGGCCAAAACCGGGGTGGTGGCCAAAACCGGGGTGGTGGCCAAAACCGGGGTGGTGGCCAAAACGGGGGTGGTGGCCAAAACCGGGGCTCCTGCCCTACTTCAATCGTTAAAAAAGAATTATATAATACCTTAGCCTCGACTGCCTCGTTGGTTTAGTAGTCGCAAGCACGGCTGCTTAGTCCAGTCAAAGTGCAAAGTGCAAGTGTCCTGGGTTCGATTCCCTGGTCGGAAAAAAAGTGTTATTATTGGGATTTTTGCATCAAGAAAATTTCACAATAGCAGCCCGGAGTCAGGAAATTAGCGGTGCTATACAGCCCCGTGCCTCGGAGAGCACGTTAAGCCGTCGGTTCTGCGCCTGATCTCTCTCCGATCGTGTTGGATTGCCTTCCAATCGGGTTATGAGAGTGAAGGAATAGAGAGTGCATCTGTGTTTGCGCATACACTTGTGCACCATAATGTCCTGCGCAGATAGCTAGTCGCTAGTCTCCGTTGAGATGCCACCGTGACCGAAAATTCGGCCAGGAGGACATACCTACCTACCTACTACGTGGACCTAAGTACTTGGTCACCAGCTCCTCTATATTTTGTATAGGTAATTTGTTTCATTTAATGTTTTTTTCAATTAGCCTCTAAGCTTCACACGATTGACTTGCCACTTCAAATGTCGGACCCAGTGCCGCAACTAGCGAAACTGCCGAAGATAGCTCTGAGGGGGAAACGAAAATCTAAAAGTAGGTGAATTTTATTTTATCAGTCAATCAGGCAATCAGTTCACTATTCATTATTGTAAATCAACAATATTTCGAGATTAGGAGACGATTTTTCAACCATTAAATAACTTTTTCAGAGACTGAAATGACGTTTTGACAGCGTTTGTATAGAAATTGGATTTTTTTATCCTTTCCTTATTATGCCTTCTTTAGTGGTTCTTCCAACGTTAGACTATTAATAGATTAAAGTCACTGATAACACGTCCTAAAGTTGATCTAATTACACAGAAATCAGTAATTGCCATAACCATAGCCATTGTGGTAACTACAGTTAATCTTTCACAGAAATTAGTGATTGCCATAACCGACATTACTAAACCGACGAGCATGCATGACGAGGTTAATGGACGTAGATGAAGCGACAGAGGTTTGTCAGGATCGTAGCAGGTGGAAATCCATAGTCTCTGCCTACCACAATGGGAAACAGGCGTGATAATATGTATGTATGTAGTCATTGTGATAGCTACAGTTAATCTTATTACACAATAATCAGTAATCGCTTAGTAATTTAACATAACAACATAATATACTGAGTTATGTAAATATTGCACTTGTATTTGTAACTGAATAAATTTTATCTTATCGTCGCCTCAGTGCTTGAATGTCCAACCGACCATTGACCAAATTTTACCGGAGACGTTTTTTTTAGTTTATTATTGATTAAGGAGAAATATTTTTAAAACCATGATTTAAGAATAATGTAGGTATAGTATTATTACATTATTCTTAAATCTTCAAAGTTTTAAAAAGATTTCCCCTTATTCAATAACAAACTTCCGAGTCTTCAACAAACGAGTCTTCTCGTCGCCTATACCGCAAAGTTTGAAGACAAAGGTCTTCAACCAGTGCGTCCTGCCAGTCATGACTTACGGTGCCGAGACGTGGACACTGACAGTTGGGCTAGTCCACAAATTTAAAGTCGCTCAGCGAGCTATGGAGCGAGCTATGCTTGGAGTTTCTTTGAAGGATAAAATCCGTAACGAGATTATCTGGAGAAGAACCGGAGTGACCGACATAGCTTGTAGAATCAGTAAGCTGAAGTGGCAGTGGGCTGGCCATGTCTGTCGAAGGACCGATGGCCGTTGGAGCAGACGAGTCGTTGAGTGGAGACCGCGTATCGGCAAACGCAGCGTAGGGCACCCCCCTGCCAGGTGGACCGACGACCTAAAGAACGTGGCTGGGGGGGACTGGATGCGGAAGGCAGAGGACCGAGCGTTGTGGCGCAACTTGGGAGAGGCCTATGTCCAGCAGTGGACTGCGATAGGCTGAGTTGATTGAATAACAAACTAAAAAAAACGTCTCCGGTAAAATTTGGTCAATGGTCGATTGGACATTCAAGCACTGAGGCGACGTTATCTTATCTTATATAACATAACATCACGCCTGTATTCCCCGAAGGGGTAGGCAGAGGTGTATAGTACACCCACATTTCGTCATTACCTACCTACCTGTTGCGTTAGTTTCTTACTAAACAGGGTATCAGTGATTGCGATAACTACAGATAATCTATTACGGAAATCAGTGATCGGTCATAGCCAATCTAACTAGATAGTTATTGCGATAAATTACTGAATTATTTGCATTTTACTGGCACTAAAGAAAAACCTTATCTAAAAACATTACCCTCCTTTTGGGCTCCGCCGCAGTCGGGTAATAAGATTTAATATAACGTTCACGTTAATCGCAACGTGTGGCTTACGCTAGCGCCTAGCATACTCACCATGGAATTAAGTTATTTTTGATATTGACCAACTAATGATGACTTTAGAGACCAATTTATTTATTTATTTATTTATTTATTATATTCTTTATTGTACATTACACCAAAAGAAAACAAACACAATAGTTGTTATAATTTGTGACTTTTAGTGACCAAAAGACAGAATTTGTGACATCATACTTTGGAAGTTATAGCCCCATATTTGGTGAGTATGCTGGCGTGAAGACCACGCTGGCATCAAAATTATTTTAGCTACAAACATGGTATATATGTCACGATATAGTGACGTTGATGTGTCAAATCCCAATAATAGATTCTCAAAGAAATAGAAGTTACGTGGAGTGGTTCATATTGGTCCTACCGTTACCTAGTGCCATGTCGTCGCCTCAGTGCTTGAATGTCCAACCGACCATTGACCAAATTTTATCGGAGACGTTCTTTTTAGTTTATTATTCATTTAAGAGAAATATTTTAAAAACTTTGATGATTTAAGAATAATGTACAGTTTATTCTTAAATCTTCAAATATTAAAAAATATTTCTCTTAAATCAATAATAAACTAAAAAAACGTCTCCGGTAAAATTTGGTCAATGGTCGGTTGGACATTCAAGCACTGAGGCGACGATGTAGGAAGTCGAACATAGGACATAAACGCGGCGTCCGGCACTCAGCAGGACTAGGCTGGCTTCAATTGGCTAGGATTAGGCAGTTATTGTATGGACTATAATATCATAATCTTAATATGTAAAACAAAGTCGGGTTAGTTACATCATTTATAACTCAAGAACGGCAAGACCGATTTTAATTAAATTTGGCATACAGATAGAACATAACCCAGATTAACATATAAGCTACTTTTTATCCTGCGAAGATGAACAGTTCCCGAGGGATGTGGGATAAACGACATTCACGCGGGCGAAGTCGCGGGCATAAGCTAGTTTTTCTATAATTTAACGGTTTTTATATTATATTCTGTTATTTTTTAGCTTCGAGACTGAGGATAAAACCACAACCGGAAAAACCAGAAACGGCCACCTTTTACGAAATAAGTAGGTTTAAATCTTATGTCGCTATAATTTCTCAAATCTTTACGAAATAAGTAGGTTTAAATCTTATGTCACTATAATTTCTGGAATCCCCCTTTAATGTACCTACACAGGCACTGTCTGTGCTTTCCGCGTTTCTTTTGTATTTCCATTTAGGTACGAAATTGGTACATGTACCAATTGTCTTTGAAAAAAAAAACGGTGTGAACAGGTTTGTTAATAGATCTATGAAAAAAATATATACATGCTGAAATTTTAATGCCTTCCTTCCCAAGAAGGGGTCATTGTACTCATCATTATGAACAACTTTTACTATGGAGCAACCCTGATTTCGCGAAAAAAAAATCAGTAGGTCCAAAAAAAAACATTTGTGTTCACTTACCTACCTAAATCGATAAAATGTAGGGACCATCTGATTTTTTTTCGTGGTTGGTCCCATAGTAAAAGTTGTTCATAATGATGAGTACAATGGCTCCTTTTCGGGAAGGAAGCCATTAAAATTTCAGCATTCAGTATATCAGGTGTTCCATACATTGCTGCATTAAAGTCAATTTCCGAAGACAAATTTTCCGGAACAGCAGATTTCTTTTAAACCCCTTTTTTTTTGACGGTATAAAATGTCACCAGTACCTATATTTACCAATGATCGACTGGAAAACATCTTTCTATAGGATCTCAGTTTTACCCATGAGAAATAGAGTTTTACCCTTAGGAATAATTAATACGGTACCTATACAGCTAACACCCAACCAAGCCAAGCAACCGCAAGACTGTAAGACCAAGATTTTGGGCAATAAAGTCTTGGAAATGGTCTTGCGAAAATGCAAGACTGTAAGACCAAGACTTTGGACAACACTAGCAAGGGCGTGGCCAGCTCATGGGCCAGGGGTGAGTGGGGGAGAAGATGATAAATAGAGGATATGAATTGTTGGTAAAATAAATACAATATGTTAAGTTTTAATCGTTTACTTTAAGAAAAAAAACTTAAAAAAATCTTCTTGGGGTTTTTGTGAAATTTTCGACTTTATTATTAAAATCTTCTAAGTTAAAACTAGTGTTCCTAGTGGAGGAACACTAGTTTTGCCATGCAGTCTTACATTTTCGCAAGACCAAGACCTTATAAGACTTTGGGAACACTGATGAATTCTAAGCGTGAAAGTTTTTATGCAGTAGCTCCACCAAAACACTTGGAGCCTAACTGGATGGAGGACCTCAAGGAGTTTATCAAAGACCTGATCACACGTTTCGGACAGAAAGACTTGGAGCAGTACACAAAACCTGTCATCACTTGTAAGTCTACTTCATTATAATCAGCCCTTTCCCACCCGATATACCGAGCTCTTTTGAGAAAACCATTCCCGATGCAGCAATGGTTGTCAGGGGGACAAAGCGCAATGCCCCAATAAGCCGAGGTCCAAGCCCTGACCTGGGGGACACTCTTATGCGGTATTGCAACCGCGATTTTATTTATAAGTTAGGATTAGGGATTTTTTTTGGCGGATGGAGTCCCTAACGGAATTCTCCGCCCTGTTAAGCAGTCGGGGTACCTATCTTGGGTATCTGCGAGAGACCATTCGAAAAATAAAATACAAAACATATCAGCTCATTCCTGTCCCACTGCTACGCACAAACCTAACGACAAGTATCCCTCCTGCGTCCACGCCCCGTCCGTGTCATCTCTGCAGAGAGCTCTGTGTGCATTGTACCATTTCATAACATGCAATGGACGAGTAAAGGACGAGCGTCCGTGCCCCGTCCGCGTCCGTTGTCCGCGTCCTGTCATTTTTGAGTGCATTGTGGCTTATATAAATAAAACAAGGGAGATTTGCCAAGTAGGAACAGCGCTTGACGCTTATCGAAGCGCAAAATGATCACATCACCAGAACGCCCACAGATTGAATTAATTGCATGCCCAGTTTTTTAACCGACGAAAAAAAGGAGGAGGTTCTCAATTCGACGCGTATATTTTTTTATTTTTTTTTATGTATGACCACGCATAACTTTTTACAGAGTGGTCCGATTTTGATGATTCTTTTTTTAATGGATAGGGTATATCTCGAAGTTGGTCCCATTTAAATTTCAAAATCAAAATCCACCCCTAAGGGTGAGAAAACAGGGGCTGAGTGCTTGTTCACCCACTGAATTCTTACCTGTTAACCGATTCTGTTGAAACTTGGCACACATAAATATAGTTCTAGACACTACGACATAATGGAGACCTGGAGTTAGATTTTAACCACAAAAAAATGAAAAATAAAACTTTTTAAGAAAAAATTGAACCGACGAAAACAGAAACTGAAAAGCGAAAAATAACTAATTATGAGTCGGCGCCAAACGACCAATCAACGAAGATCATTAAATTACTTTAAATAAATAATAAAAACAACAACAACGTGAAATTTTCAACGATAAACAATAACTTTCCAAAAATGCGTTCTTCGCTCTGCCACTTGCAACTTACACGCACTTTGCTTGTTAAAAGTTCGTTTGGCGCCGACTCATAATTAGTTATTTTTCGCTTTTCAGTTTCTGTTTTCGACGGTTAAATTTTTTGTTAAAAAGTTTTTTCATGTATTACTTTCTGATTTCTGACTGTACCTACATTACTTTTATATAATATGTGTTGCTTGTTTTGTATACAATAAAGAGTATTCGTCCTGTATTGGAAGGCTATTGCTAGGCTATTATTGCTTTTTTAAGGTCCAATTATATTCATTAAAGGTATTTTACATAAGAGTTGTGGCTTAACCTTCATACGTGGCAATATTGATAAGATATCAAAATATATTTCAACATTAATAATAATTATAATTTTCAGCATTAGAAAAGAAGCATAATATGAAAATAACAGACATTGATGGTAACGTATCCAACTTTGTTTATTTATTATTATTTTTACATAATCAAACAAAGAATAGGAGAAAGACTGTTTCCATCCACGATTCTTTATTTGTGAATTTTCTACCATTCTCCTCATGTTTTCTCGGTTCGAGTCTGAAGTGAATAAGCAAATAAGGAGAATAAATTGGCCATTTGTAAAAATATATCTATTAGAAGTCTTTAATGGATTGTATCACGGAATATAAGACGGAAACAAGGTGGAACCAGAGCCGCCAAAGTCTCACATTTACAACTAAAATAGTACATTACAATACAAAAAAACAGTCATATGATTGGGTCTCATCATCATCATCATTCATCCGAAAGACGTCCATTGCTGGACATAGGCCTTCCCCAAGCATCGCCACACTAGTCATGTTGGGGGGATATGCCATAATCGCCCGCTTGGCAGGCGGGTTGGCGATCCCAGTTGGTTGCTTAGATACACAGAGAACGCTGCTGCCCATCCTCTGGTGAATCCCTTAGTCCCTTGTCGTCGGATGGCCGATGGGGCAGTAAAGTTCTGGAGTGGCGACCGCGTACTGGAAGGCGCAGCGTGGGTAGGCCCGGGATAAGGTGGACCAACTAGTGAAGGTCATAGGAATCCGCTGGATGCGGAAGGCGTAGGACCGGTCGTTGTGGCGATGCTTGGGGTTGGCCTATGTCCTGCAGTGGACGTCTTTCGGCTGAAATGATGATGATGATGATGCAATAAGTGTCAAACTCGTACTACTAGTAGTATACGAGCCTAGGCTCTCAGATGAAAACGATACTAAATTTTACTAAAATCTTTCGATAATACTTATTTCTTTTGTTTTTTCTAGTGGATCAATACGGTAAGATAATTTTCAATAGATTTCGTGGAACAAGGGATGAGACTAACAAATTTTGTGATTTTAATTCGAGCGGAATGATTCGGAAAATTACTGAAGTGGCTCAATTTAAAGATTAAGAGCTCCTTGTCTCAGAAATATTACTTAAAAGATAATATTTTCCAAAAGTTGTTCTTCGCCTTTTAAGTTGCCATAAACAATTAAAATTGTTTTTCTCCGAGTTTAGATTTACGTCAGTATGGAAATGTCTTTGGTTTAGATCATAGAGTTATTTTAGTATGGAAATGTCTTTGGTTTAGATAGCGCCTAATTTCTTTTTAAGTTTTATTTTGACCAATTATTTTTGTTTTTAGGTGAAATTTTAATCAGCTACTTAGATAAAGGCAAAAGAAAAAAAAAGTCAGGTATGGTTTTTGTGTAGACAGGTTTCTGATCAAACCTCTATGCTTTTTCCTCCTCTGTGCTTTTTCCTCCTCTGTGCTTTTTCTAAAGTATGTAGGTACATATTTTCCAAAATATATGAAGACTATAAACATTTTACCTTTTGGGAAAAATCGTGGGAATATCCAAACATGCCAACGCGCAGCTAGCACGCGTAGTGACATCTATCGCCATGCGGACTACACCTGAGATAATGAAATGACGTCATAAATCTTTAATTGCGCTTTAACGATTTGACATATTGAAACCGCAAACCAAAACAACACGCACGCACGCACGGAACAGGACAGGACACCCATGCACATGACATATACACACACGCACATTACACAAAATAAAAAAACCAACAACAAAAAACAACAACACTACTAGTTACCACCTAACTAACAAGGTTAAGGTTGGTTGTGTGTAGGTAGGTAACTGTGTTAAGGTTGGTTGTGTGTAGGTAGGTAACTGTGTTAGTTAGTTAGTGTGTTGTTGTTGTGTTAGTTGTAACATTGGTTGTTGTTGTTTTATTTTATTTTTATTTGACATATGGCGTGGGCGCGGCGTCCGCGGCGCGCGCGTGTGTTTATTTTTCGTTATTTTTGAGTGTTGTTTCGGTTGTCTTGTTTATCTTGTATTTGTTTTTTTGTTTGGCTGGTTAGCAGTTAGTATAAATACCCAATATACCGAAAGTCCGTCACTTACCTGCCCGGTTAAGCAGTTAGGGTATCTATTTTGGGTACCAATTCTGCGAGAGTCCATTCGAAAAAAAAAAGTCCGTCACTTTCGAGAAAAACCCTTCCGATGCAGCAACGGCTGCCAGGGGGACCGAGGCGGATCGCCCAGCAATGCCCTAAGTCGATGTCCGAGCCCTCCTCTGGGGGACGCCCTTATGTGGTATTGCAACCGCGATTTTAGTTCGTAAGTTAGGGAAACTTTTCTGGTGGATGAGACCCGGGACTCTCCGCCACACTCGTCCGGTTAAGCAACAATAGTACCTGGGTGCTGCATGTGAAATGTCCAATCGAAAAAAAAGATCGACAGCGTGATACACTTAGGGCTTCCCTACAGACACAATACAGCAGCTAATACACAAAGTTGCCGCAGAGAAATCTCGTAGCCAAGGCGTATCCATCCAGCCATCGGGTTAGAATGTACCCAATTCCACTCCCGGCCTATATTTCTATAGGCTGTCACCCCACAATTTCAGGAAAGGGCCCGAGCCTGATTCCTCACGCCCATTGTTGGTCGCTGAGACGATTAATAGCGCTAACCTTCGGGCTGCGGCTCGCTAGGCAATAAGACAGCCTGGTTGGAAGTCTCGGAGGATTCTCCCTTTGAACAACATAAAGAAAATAATACCTTAGTAGAAGACCTCTCGACAATTCAGGCTGGGAATGTGATTTGATTGATTATAGTATAGGATGGCGAAACCAGCTAAAGGCCCACCTGATGTTAAGCGGTTACCTTTGCCCATAACAACTTCAATACCACCATATGTAGAACAAATGTTGACACTGACACTGGAGATCTGTAGGTGTGCAAAAGAATATATCTGCCTTTTGGGGATTAAAGGCTACTTTGATCAATCTATCCTTTTCCCAGATACGTTAGGGATATAGTGTAACTTTAGTATGATTGAAGACCACGCTGACATCCTAAGGATAGAGCAGTTGGTTACCACTGCTACAGATTTGTATACAAACGAGAAACCGATAGTGTAACATGCTTTCCCAAGCCTTGATGTGTCTTCGGATTGACCACAGCAAGCGCAGCATAACTAACAATTATGTGACGTAATATTTTAGTTTTTTTTTTTCCAGGGCCCAAAGCACTAAGGTATAAGACGCCAGAAGATGATAAATAGCTTCAACAATACATCTTAAGAAGAAGCTATGAGTCCTTAGACCTTATTCAAGGAAGCAAAATTCAAAAGGAAAACAAACTACTACCTATCCACTTTGAAATAATTTCTTTAACACATCGTGGGATACGGCTATTGATTATTCAACCTTATTATTAGCAATTCTTATATTTTATTAATCTAACCATTTCTTAATTTGTTTGTTTTTAATATTAGGTACCAATTTCTCAGAGCCTTTTCCCAATTGTGTTGGGGTCGGCTTCCAGTCTTAACAGATGCGGCTGAACATCCGTATTTTACACGGAGCGACTGCCATCAGAACCCCGCAACCCAGTTACTGGGTAATACCGACATCCCAAGGTTAGACCAGTGGTCAGACTTTTGAGCTTCTGACTACGCGTAACGACTGCCATAGATATTCATATGGCAATCGGGACTGACATCTTAACGTGCTTTCCGAGGCACGGAGGGGTCTCGATGTACAACGAAACGGTCACCCATCCCAAAAACTAACAACTTAACCTCGTAGATCTTGCAATTCATGTCGTTATTGGTTTTGTGGAGAGGCGCTTCTGGCTATAACAATAGCCACAAGCCCCTCAAAGTATTTAAACGGATATGAAGTCAGTTTATCAGATGGCCGGGGGAATAGCTCCAGCCATCATTCTATTTTGAAATTTTGACGAAACGACTTTTTGTTTCTTTTTATATGGCATACGATGGCAAAACCAGCTAAAGGCCCACCTGATGTTAAGCGTTTACCTTTGCCCCACAGACCAGTAAGCTTCAAGACTCCGCATAAACAAAGTTTTGCATTCGAACGCAGCCGTAAAATGTTGGTGGGGTCAGGGGGGCGGACGGCGCGTTATGATTGGCCGGCTCAAAAGTTCGGTGGTATGATTCCATATGATTGGTGCAGCTTGCTGACTGAGTGACGTTCCGATTGGCGGAGGGGCGTATGATATGCAGTGGTAGAGCATATGCGTTGTGACCGGGGGTATCCAGCTAATCGACGTCTAGAGGCTTACTGGTCTGTGCTTTGCCCATAACAAGTGCAATACCACCTAGGCTGTTGCCTAAATGGAAATAACTAATTAATGGATGTAACTTGCGTTCGCAAAACTAAGGCCTAAAGATGGAAAGTCTCATGTGATTGTAATTTCATCGGCATCGTATCCTTTGGACCGAAACCCAACAATGCAAGCATCACTGTTTGATGGCAGAAATAGGTACGGTGGTAGTACTTCCCCGGACGAGGTATATCACAAAGGAGCTCTACTAATACTACAAAAAAAGTAATGCTTTATGATTGGAGAGGTATAATTCTCAGCAACAGTGCTCAGCATATAGTTGCGACTACTCCGCACTGCTGTGCTTAGTATGGATGCCGTTTTTTTGCTGAAAACCATCATTCCTATAATTACGTAACGCTTGAATTCCGATAAACGCCCTTACTGTTTACGAAATAAAGACACCATCAAGGTCAAACTATACGATTGACGTAAGGTCGACTATACAACAAAGGTCCAAGAAGATTGCTTACGATGTTGTAGCAGACTGTCACGGCGTAGCAGACGTAGACGTGACACAGCTACGCCGTAGCAACCACAGTCCTATTTATTTTCTACGAATGTACAGTCAGAAGCAATAACATCTGGCTATCGACGGTTTTAAGAGGAAATGTGGGCAGAGAGGCTTTTAAAATTAGGTATTTGAAGAAACTATTACTGTCACTTTGCGAGCGCTCGGCTTCAAATAAGTCCGATAAGGACAACAGTAACTGCAGCTCTGACTGAAAAAACTGCCTTAGAAATAAAACTTTTTAACAAAAAATTGAACCGACGAAAACAGAAACTGAAAAGCGAAAAATAACAAATTATGAGCCAAACAAACTTTTAACAAGCAAAGTGCGTGCAAGTTGCAAGTGGCCGAGCGACGAACGAGTTTTTGGAAAGTTATTGTTTATCGTTGAAAATTTCACGTTGTATTTGATGTTACGTTGTTTTTATTATTTATTTAAAGTAATTTAATGATCTTCGTTAATTGTTTGTTTGGCGCCGACTCATAATTTGTTATTTTTCGCTTTTTAGTTTCTGTTTTCGTCGGTTTAATTTTTTGTTAAAAAGTTTTATTTTAACTTTTTTTGTGGTCACAAATCAAATCTAACTCCAGGTATCCATTATGTCGTAGTGTCTAGAACTATATTTATGTGTGCCAAGTTTCAACAGAATCGGTTAACAGGTAAGAATTCAGTGGGTGAACAAGCACTCAGCCCCTGTTTTCTCACCCTTAGGGGTGGATTTTGATTTTGAAATTTAAATGGGACCAACTTCGAGATATACCCTATCCATTAAAAAAAAAATCATCAAAATTGGGCTACTCTGTAAAAAGTTATGCGTGGCCATACATAAAAAAAAAAAAAAAAAAAAAAAAAAAAAGAACAAATATACGCGTTAAATTGAGAACCTCCTCCTTTTTTTCGTCGGTTAAAAAGTCATAATACGAGGTTTGGCTCTCAACCATTTTTTCCTCCAGCACTGGACCAATTTAAATGAAGTTTCATAAACTAAATAAGAAGAATATGTACTGTGATGCTATGTTTGTCCTTTTTCAATAATAGTTTTCAAATCTATATACTAGGCCTCTGTAGACAGCGGTCTAAATAGGCAATTTTAAGATTTTTTTATGGCTTCTAGAAATAATTTATAAACAAAACCGCAAACATAGGGTTGTTGTCATAGAAAAAAGGTGACATTTATTTTACTGTAAAAAAATATTGCTTTAGGTTTATAAACCAGAAAGAAAACAGTCGAGAGCATCTTTATGGATAAAAGATCACAACGACTAGCTACCTGATACAAGACACGAAAATAAATATATATGACTATGGGTAGTAGGACTATCTCTTCTATACGCGGACACATATTTAATTTTATACCTTCTATCGAAAGGCACGACCACGGTTACGGCCTCGTTGGTCTAGTAGTCGCAAGCGCGACTGCTAAGCGTGGGGTCTTAGGTTCGATTTCCGGGTCGGGCAAAGTGTGGTTGGTTTTTTTTATTAGAAAATTCTCATTAGCAGCCCGAAGTCAGAATTTGTGCCCGGTTATTGGCAATAGGCTCGCCCCCTTACATGGGACTTTAACATAACTGGCGAAATGACGGTGTTACATACATTTCTCCTTCGGGGAAAACAGGCGTGATATTCTGACGGCCTAAATTAATATCCAATCTATCCACGATTTGCCCTACTGGAGATAGAAATATGACATAAGCTCCATACAAAATACGTCAAATTTCCATCTCTAGAAGGACAAATCGTGGATAGATAGGATATTGTAGGATATTAATGTTGGCCGTGAATCCTTAGTCATATCGATTTTATTTGAGATTTTAAAACCGTAGATAGGCAGATATCATTGCTTCTTACTGTACTTAAATGGTAATTATGGCGTGATACTCAGTAAATATCAGCCAAGTTCTTTTACTCTTGGATGACGTAGAAATCTTGAAATTTTTTTGTAAGAAAATGAACCAGTGGCATCTTTCTTGCTTGTAAAACGATCTGTGTAGTAGCCACAGGCTCTTTTTACAGCCCATAACCAAAGAATTTTCCTTATCCCAGTATAATAATCAGAAAAAACATTCCTTTTTCAAAAGTCCCCTTAAATCTGGCAACACAGTTTAATCAAAACCCGAGGGAGCTGTAAAAGCAATTTTCTTTGTAGTCAGAAACATGTACAATTTCATTTTGTGTGTTTGTACTGGCAATACTGTGCGGATGGTTGTTCATCGAATTAAGTAAACAGAGGAAGTACCGGCTGAGAGGTAATCGATTATTTTTGTTCGATATTTTTGGAATCGAGTTTTGAATTAATCGTATGGAGTGTGGAAAAAATACTACAGCGATTATATTTTAAATTATACCTAAATTTTTTACAGATTTAACAACAAGACATAAACAGATTTAAAAAAAATCTCTTACCTGCGCTGGGAATCGAACTAGCACAATCAAGTACCACCCTGTATTGGCTTCTGTTGATAGATCTTGATAGAGTCAAAAAAACTGAAAAATTTAAAAAAATCTGTATAACGAACATAGTATCTAAAATTAAAGGAAGTCCGTGAAATATGGACAAACAACAAATAAAATAAGGTGTATTTTGGGTAAAATTTGCTGCCGGTATCATAATTTTATCGAAATTTGCCTACCTAAGCTGTGTTAGATTTAATCCCTATTATCGACTCTATAGATTGGTTACAAAAAATATTATCGTGTATTTTATTGGCATAAAATACAGGATTTTATTGGCTAAAAATAAAAGATTTTACTATCATAAAAATACAGAATTTTATTGGCTTAAAATACAAGATTTTATTGGCATAAAATACAAGTCATTTTATAATTTTAACGCATTTTACGCATGCGAAGCCAATCCACAATTTATATCTTTATAAAATACAAGATTTTATTGGCATAAAATACAGGATTTTATTGGCATAAAATACAGGATTTTATTGGCATAAAATACAGGTGACACTTTTTGACATAAAATACAGGATGACACTTTTTGACATACCTACTTGAAGGTTCGATTATTGGCTCAGGGGAGACCCTTTTTAAAGATCCTTTAATATAGTCTTTACTTGCTTTGAAAATAAAGTCTTCTAGAAGTAGAATTTCGTATTTTCAATATTTAAAGTACATTTCCTAAATGTATCATAGCGATGGGACATTCTGTACCCACTTTATATAGAAACACTCAACAAGAGGAAAACACGAAAAGCTGATCGTTGGTCCAGGCTCTTGGCTCTCGATATACCAGTTCGGACGCATATGAAATACCTGGGCCTGGTCTTGGACCGAAGGTGGAACTTCGGCGAGCACTTTGTACAACTTGCCCCAAAGCTGATCGGCACAGCATCTGCCCTTAGCCGGCTTTTGCCGAATCTGGGTGGACCAAGTGCGACCTGCCGACGGCTCTATACGGGGGTGGTGCGCTCGATGGCACTTTACGGGGCACCGGTGTGGGCGGAGTCCCTGAATGCCCTGAACAAGGCTCTGCTGCGGAGACCGCAGAGAGTCATGGCAGTCAGGGTCATACGTGGATACCGCACAGTATCTGCGGAAGCGGCATGTGCACTCGCAGGCACCCCCCCGTGGGATTTGGAGGCCCAGGTGCTCGCCGAAGTTTATCGACAAGGAGCGGACCTTCAGGCGGAAAGTGGCAGACGCCCGCCGCCTGAAGTCATTACGAGGTGGCGCAGGGAGGCGCAGGATGCCATATTGGGCCAGTGGAGGGAGAGGCTGGAGATGCCCAGTGCCGGCCATTTGACCGTGGGGGCTATCCAGCCGATGCTTGAGGAGTGGATGCGGAGGCGACATGGGACTCTTTCCTTCCGTCTGACGCAGGTTTTGTCGGGGCATGGTTGCTTCGGCAAATACCTGCACAAAGTGGCGAGACGGGAGGCTAGTCCCGTGTGTCACCAATGCGGCTGTAGTGAGGACACGGCCATTCATACCCTTGCATACTGTCCTGCTTGGGTGATGCAGCGCCGTGCTCTCACTGCAGCAATCGGGGGAGACCTTTCGTTGCCAGCCGTGGTTAAGGCTATGGCTGACAGTGTGGAGGCGTGGGAGGCGGTCGCGTCCTTCTGTGAGGAGGTTATCTCGCAGAAGGAAGCGGCGGAGCGGGTCAGGGAGGAAGACTCCCTCGCTGATCCAATCCGCCGCAGGAGGACAGGTCGGCGCAGGCGGCTTTACGCCGAGCTGATGCCGCCCTAACAGAGGCCAGCGGGCGATAGACTGGGGAGTTTGTCGTCCGCATTGCACGGCCCTCGAGTTGTGGTGATGTCCCAAGTGTACCCGGACATCGCCAAAGAAGAGTCTGTACAAGAAGAGGGACCCGGAAACGGGTCGCGCTGGATGGGTCGCGAATGCCATGCATTGCAGTTCTCGCGGCTCATCCACCAAGGCGAGAGTAGGTACACGGCGGAGTTTTTAGTGGGTGCGAGCCCCACATAACCACGCTGCCTCCCCGGGCAGTGTGGCATGCGGTAGGCATTTTCTCCGTCTCAAAAAAAAAAAAAAAAAAAGGCTCTTGGCTCTTATAGTATATCCTAATAGGATTGGAATATCACATAATGAAATGATGTTTCTAACTCACTGGATTTGCATCTTGAACTTAGCTTGGTACCCAAGTTAAGTTAAGCTTCGGACAATCTCTCAACATACACACTACATACCTTCGTAGCTACCGACAGGCATGTTTCCTTTTCATTTCCCGTCGGTTATGACAGTGATTCGTCTTCGTTCTACTGATACGTTATGGTCACTCATGTGAAGTCATGTGATATTTCTAGAATTCCTTATACATATTGCACTAACTAAAACTTTAAACTTGGTATTCTACGGTTTGATTACTTTGATTGACCTTTAAGCGAAAATTATACACGAGGTGGGTACGGGTCGGACGCGGGTCGGGTCGGGCCCGCGGTGGGTATACTTTATATAAACATATGGACGACATTACACGAAATGCGGGCGCGGGTCGGTCCCACGGCTGTCCCGCGTCAGGTGGAGCGTGGGAGCCGCGCGTCTCCCGCCACTACAGACAGAGCGCGGGCCACCTGACGCGGGCCCAGCTCGCGTCCGACCTGCACCCGCTCTGTGTGTGGTTAGCGCTTTAGCCTTTTCAGCGGCATAAAATTACTGTTTATCACCCCCGAGGTTCTGCAAAGTTAAGTTAAATTAGGTTTGCTAAATTAAGTAAAAACAATTTTCTCAAAGTTTCCAATATTTTTTAGATGAAAAATAAACATTTAGTTAATATTTCTTATAACAACTATGCAACGATAGATGAGTGAATTTTTTATAGAATTATTTTATGATAAGTAAAAAAAAATTAGATTCTGAGACAATTTTAATTAACTCTTCGAATTTTGATGTTGAAAAACCAACGAAAAAAAAAGGTGGCGTTAAACGGGCGAGTACAGTCAACGACACAACATATCACTCAAAGGTATCAGAGGGCTATGCTCAGCTCAAAGTGTCCCTGCGTGATCGAATCAGAAATGAGAAGATTCGCAGGAGAACGAAAGTAACCGACATAGTCCGAAGAATTGCCAAACTTAAGTGGCAGTGGGCGGGGCTCATTGCTCGCAGAACGGATGGCCGATGGGGCCGTAAAGTTCTGGAGTGGCGACCGCGTACTGGAAGGCGCAGCGTGGGTGCGCCCCCCACAAAGTGGACCAACGACCTGGTGATGGTCGCGGGAATCCGCTGGATGCGGAAGGCGCAGGACCGGTCGTTGTGGCGATGCTTGGAGAGGCCTTTGTCCAGCAGTGGACGACTTTCGGCTGAAAAGATGATGATGATAGTCAACGGCAAAATTTAATAAACTCAAAATCAATTTTCTCAGAAGATAATTATTTCTATAAGTTTATTGTTGGCAAATAACGATAGAGATGGCGATTTTTAAGCAATATTAATATCAATAATTTAGACTGATAAGAAAATTGACTATTACTATTTTGAAATTTAAAATTTGACAATAAATTTAATTGTACTTCAATGAACTCAACTCAGCCTATCGCAGTCCACTGCTGGACATAGGCCTCTCCCAAGTTGCGCCACAACGCTCGGTCCTCTGCCTTCCGCATCCAGTCCCCCCCAGCCACGTTCTTTAGGTCGTCGGTCCACCTGGCAGGGGGGCGCCCTACGCTGCGTTTGCCGATACGCGGTCTCCACTCAAGGACTCGTCTGCTCCAACGGCCATCGGTTCTTCGACAGACATGGCCAGCCCACTGCCACTTACGCTTACTGATCCTACAAGCTATGTCGGTCACTCCGGTTCTTCTCCGGATAATCTCGTTACGGATTTTATCCTTCTTCTTCTTTATGAGTCTTCTCGTCGCCTATACCGCAAAGTTTGAAGACAAAGGTCTTCAACCAGTGCGTCCTGCCAGTCATGACTTACGGTGCCGAGACGTGGACACTGACAGTTGGGCTAGTCCACAAATTTAAAGTCGCTCAGCGAGCTATGGAGCGAGCTATGCTTGGAGTGTCTTTGAATTGTACTTACCTTCAGGAAAAATACAATAGTTTTCCAATATAATATTTCTTTGAAATTATCACCTACAGATTGCCACTTATATTAAACTAACCTCATAAACGAGGCAATAAAATGTAAAACATTTCCTTATTAAAATTAAACGGTTCTAAAATAACAATTATGTAACAGGCTATTACTATTTACGACAGTGTAATGTGTGGGTCATTATTATTGAGGTGCGATGATCCAAGTGACAATGCTGCGTTATTCTATAGGTAGAATTACATTTGTGTGCAGAATAAATGGTAACATTTTAATCTAATTTTATTTTTTTGTTAAAAATTATCGTTTCAATAAATTATTGAACATTTACTTTTATAGCATTAAACAATAACATGTTCTCAGTTACAATGGCGTACAAAATAACTGACCCTGACCTAGAATATATATTTAATTTTTAGGTGTTCCAAGCGATCGATTAGGCGTCGTTTGATGCTCGAAATAAAGTTAAGTATGTATTAAAATGGTATGACCATATCGGTATTATAATAAAAGTCAAGTATATTAATATACACCCAGAAAATTTAGTCGTTGTGGAAACGAAAAACGTAGACTCTACATCGATTAATAATAATAATAAATATAACGATTTAAATTGTGGAAAGAAAAAATCGCTCACGAGCAGGATTCGAACCTGCGACTCCTGGCTCAGTACGCCAATGCTTTAGCCACTAAGTTACCGTGAATAGCTATTCTGCTCGTGAGCGATTTTTTCTTTCCACAATTTAAATCGTTAGATTTCGTTTCGCATGCGTAAAATGCGTTAAAAATAATAAATATTTTTTGTACATTTTTTATACAGCACCATCTAGTCACAAATCCCAAACTAAGCAGAGCTTTCGCTATGGGTACTAGACAATGGATATAATACTTATATACTTTATTTTTTTGTAAATACATAGTTGTAATACATAAGAAACACCCAGACCAACACAAACACTTATGTTCATCACACAAATATTTGTGTCCTGTGGGAATCGAACCCACGACCGCGTGATCAGCAGTCCGACCCTCGAACCACTGGACTACAGACGTCGTCACCAAATATTTTTTTCGACTTATTTATTTAATTATAACCACAATGAAAATAATGAAAAAATACTTCTTGCCTTTTACCGTTCTATTTAGATAAAAGAAGGTTACACATATAACAGCCAAATACCTCATATTTTAGAGAATTCCCGATAAAGTACACAGTACTTAGGGAATCAATAGCAAAGAAGACGGAAGATAAATTACAGAAATGATTGTATAAACGCGTCAGGCATTGTCCCAGCCACGTCCCAGCAGCGTTGCGAAGCGATTGCGAGCATTTCCCGTGATGAATATTCCAACAATTTACATTCCGTATATATCTCACTAGCTGATGCCCGCAGCTTCGGTCCCGTGTTATGTTGATAAAAACCATCCGATGTATTATTCTAGGACATGGTTAATCTGGGGTGCTGGCCAGAAAACCTCCACGTGTGCCTGACGGCTGCTTGTGCTTCTGGACACGTCTGGAGGGAACGGCAGTTGTTTGGCCGGTGCATCCCGGGTACGGGCAATAAAATCCTTTCGAGGGATTAACCTTCGGGAGATTTTATTGCCTGTGGCGAATATTCTGGCGCGGGAGGGGCCCGTTCTGGGCCAGTGGGGAGTTGCTCCACGTTTCCCTCTGTTGCCAACAGAGGGCACAGTGGAGGAGCAGCGGCGGGCCCGGTGTGCACTCACCCTGGCACTGGGCAAGCAGCGGGGGGACTGTCCTTCCCTGCCCCCGTCAATCTCGTAACCCCAAGAGTGCCCGCTGAGTAGTTTTCTCACGTCTCTTGGGACTGAGGGTCTTGGCTTCACTGCCCGGACCGCGAGGAAGAAAACCTCTATAAAAATTACGGGAGGTAGGGCTTGCAAGCAGCAGACTCGGGGTAGTCTGCTGCCCGACCAGCAGCTGGCGTAGCTGGCACAGCCGGCGTAGTTGGCGCAGCTGGTAAAGGCCCATGAGATGAGGTGGCGTGCAGTGTTCCGTGTGCGCCACAGAGGAGGGTGCGGCTGACGTTAGGCCGCACGGGTAGAAGGGGCTCGCCTGCTTGTGGCGGGCCGGGACCTGTCGGGGGTGGTTGTGTGAATACTCACGGGTTCCCACGCCCCCGGCTAAGGTAGTTAAAGGAACACCGTGGTGGTTTTAGTCGGTAAGAGTGCGACACTGGCTCGCCTACCCCGGGCGGAGTGCGTCAATGAGGATTTCCCCACGGCAAAAAAAAAAAGGACATGGTTAATCTTTGTGCCAAAAATTCAAATCTATTTAGCATTCAGCAGTTTTGAGCGTAAGTGAAGGTCAAACAAACATATTATCATCACTGATCAATTTGTCTTTTGTGACAAAGATGGATATCACTGTTGACTATATATTATTCGTCCATAAGTATTATTCAGTAATTATCGCACTCACTACTGAGTACAGTGTGTGCACTGGATTCAAGGCTTTATTTTCTTGGATCTTTTAGTCCAGTTTGTATCTAGTATCGGTCGTAGTAGATAATTACTACTGTAGGTTATACGATACAATGTTGTGTATATGATATCTTAAAGGAATCACAGATTAAAGAGACTTATAAGTGCAATCGTCTTTACACAATCATATAAAACAATAAACAAGTCTGCTGGTATAAATTTCATTGAAAAAAGTAGTACCTTTGTTAATTACTTTTAACGTTGTTTCCTTTCATGTGCTGTTGTGTATACATACGTTGTAAATAAATAAATGAACAAACAAACGTACAAACTATTTTTCGATCCCACATGTATAGCATCGACGAATCGGCAAACGCTGCGTAGGAAGCCCTCCAGCCAGCCAGGTGGACCGACCATCTGAAGAAGATAGCTGGGGGTGATTGGATGCGGAAGGTGGAGGACCGAGTGTTGTGGCGCAGATTGGGAGGGGCCTATAACCAGCAGTGGACTGCAATAGGCTGGGTTGGTGATGCATCGCATCGCGTTTCATTTGTCGCTCACCTAGAACACAGTGAATTGTGAATCGAGCTATGGAGCTTCCAAAATCTCATATTGATTTCACATTCAAAAAGAAATTTTTCATGAAACGTTATCGCCTACCTCTCTGTTCTGGATAATGGAGTTGTTAACACTCGAATTGTTCCGTAGAACAATCTTTGTGAATGAAATATGATTACAAATTGTAACGAATATAACTTTGGCGATATAAATGTCGAATTTTGTGGGTGTGATTTGAATATTTTTGGTAAAGACAGATTGTTCCTTCCATTATCTAAAAGGAAAATAAAAATTAAGGCTGTTTATTATTCGGGTGAAGACTTAAAAGTTATCGTTGTTTACGTAGAGACATAATATAGTCATCTCGGTTCTAAAAGGGTCATAAAGGGTTAGTGAAATCTCATTTTTTGATTAGTTGACCAAGATACTTTTAAAATTATTATCAGTGAGTCAATCCATTAAAAACTAGGGGCGTACATTAATTTCAGTTTCACCACATATGCAAGTGATCTGCAGTTATCGTTCGAGTAGAATGATATCACTGTCTTTATTTTGTTATGCTAATTTATGTGTTATACTAACGGCGAGACAGCTGTCAAGTGAACTAATGACAGATGACAGTGTGGTTCCGAAACTATAACTCGTGTAACCATGTTGTTATTCTAAACAGCGCATCTAGTACGTAGTATATATCGATGTATGCTGCTGCATACATTTTATGTCAAATTTATATTTCTAATCAAATCGTGGATATTAATTTTGGCCATTAGGTCTTAAGATAACATGATATCATAGACATCTACTACACGCGCTGATAAATAATGGAATTGAAAATGGCACTTCTATTATGCTATGTGCCTTTCGCTCACACAATACCGTACGTGTGAGCTAGAGGCAAAAACAAATTCCGTCATTTTCAATCGCATTCTTTATCTACGCGAGTAGTGATTCCATTTTTTTGTGTGTACGTTTCCACACAGTATGTTGATACTACAATAAAAAGCGTAGGTAAACGTAAGGTATACGTAGTATCCCTATTAGATCTGTGGTAGCAACTTCCAAGAACTTTCATAACTTTTCTAAGTATGGAATATATTTTCATGCCAAATATGTAAGAAAGATGTGTCAGCATAATCAAAATGCTTGTGCGTAAACTCTTTTCCCTCTCAAAGTTTATGCGGTAAGCGGTACCTAAGTAAACAATGTCTGCAAGAAAATGTATGTATTTACAAAACAAAGTATACAAGTATTATATCCATTGTCTAGTACCCATAGTACAAGCTCTGCTTAGTTTGGGATTGGATGGTGCTGTGTAAAAATGTCCTAAAAAGATTTATTTATTTATTTTATTATTTTCAGTATCGTTGCTCAGACTTTCCAAAATTCATTCCTCTCTTTCCCGTCTCTCGTCTTTTCTCGGCTTAGCTACGGTTTGGACGTAGTACATGGACTGTTGGAGCCAGGCTGTAGTGCCAATATTAGTCTACAATAAGTAGCTGTATAGGTTTTAATTACGAAATAAACCTTTTCTCTGTGGTTTCAACTATTGTTAGATCAATCATGGACAACACGGAAAGGAAGGTTGATATTACCTTCTTCACTTTACTGTTTAGGTGCCCTTATAGCCGCCATATTGATGTGAATATCATTTAAAAACCTTGTCACTTCATTGATTGATGGTCTTGTCAGGAGCAGGTATAAAGCCACCCTTTTTGGTTTTGAGGAAGAACCATAGAGTTTGGGAGTTAACTTAACTGAACTAATTAAAGGAATAAAGAATGTAGAAGAGGAAGTTTAGCAACTTGAATTTATGAATAGGATGAGGTGGTAAACAGTGAATCAATGGTACACAAGGAATCAATGGTACACAATGAATCAATGGTACACAATGAATCAATGGTACACAGTGAATCAGTGGTACACAGTAAATCAACACGACTATCCTGTTAGCGCGACATTACCGGATCATGCCGCTAACATGAAAGTACTCGAGTTCTGATTACATTATTACTTTCATCTTCTTTTTCTTATAGAGTCGATGACAAATTTTGTCAGATTTTATTGGGTCAGTGTTCTGCAACGCGCACTGCTTTTTGGTTGGTGGTGATTAGCTTCTCATGCGTGGAGGTGACAGGGACATGACATTCATACATGGACATAATATAACTGTGCACTGTCCAAGTATATTTGGTCAGACAACTGTCTTGCCTTCAGTATGGATGCTAACAAACAGCTTTCATTCATATCTCGTTGAATATTCGATGTTTATCAAAATATTAGATATTAGCTTAACCATCTTAAAAGCTTATACCTACATAAACTCTAACTTTGATTTGAACTGCCAAACTACCTGGTCTACTAAAGGATTATACCGACAACTATTATTAATGTGGTTTCAAATAATAAATTAAGGAAACTAGACTTAAAGTAGTTAGTGTTTTAGCGACATCATAACATAATGAAGTTTTCAACCGCCTCTGGGCATTATTTTGAATATTATACTAGGATTAATTATATTTTAAAGTACAGATACGTTACTTGCGCTCGCAATCTGAAGACTCCAAAATGTCCTAATTAAGACATTTTTCTATTAATCCGGGTCAAGGCAGCGAGCGTGCCGGTGACAAAAAAAAGTAAAATGCCGTCGTGTGTGAGTGTAAAAGTATTCCAATTATGACGCGAAAGTAACTTGAAGCAACCAATTCATTTACTTTGTACTAGCTTATGTGTATTATGCTTCCGCTGCGTACAAAACATTTATTTCGTTTGTTTTGTAAGGGTATGACATATCTATACTTTTAAATATCATTGACTAGGATTTAAATACAACTTTCTGTATCACACACAACGTTGTATGAGAGAGTTCTTGGAAAGATCTGTGAAAGTGCAGTCAATATGTATCCAATGCATGCGTCCATATAAGCCAAGTACGGTCACGATACTTCCCGGTGGTACATTTTGTCGACAAAATCCCTTGGACGAATCCTGCCAATCATATAATATTTAGACAATCGATAATATATCGATTGCCAGGCAACACTACACGCAGTTATGTTTTTTTTTTTTTTTTTTCTTCCGTGGGGAAATCCTCATGGACGCACTCCGCCCGGGGTAGGCGGAGCCAGTGTCGGACTCTTACCGACTAAAACCACCACGGTTTTCCTTCAACTACCTTAGCCGGGGGCGTGGGAACCCGTGAGTATTCACACAACCACCCCCGACAGGTCCTGGCCCGCCACAAGCAGGCGAGCCCCTTCTCCCCGTGCAGCCTAACGTCGGCCGCACCCTCCTAGGTGGCGCACATGGAACACTGCACGCCACCTCACCTCATGGGCCTTTACCAGCTGCGCCAACTACGCCGGCTGTGCCAGCTACGCCAGCTGCTGGTCGGGCAGCAGACTACCCCGAGTCTGCTGCTCGCAGGCCCTACCTCCCGTAATTTTTTATAGAGGTTTTCTTCCTCGCGGTCCGGGCGGTGAAGCCAAGACCCTCGGTCCCAAGAGGCGCGAGAAAACTACTCAGCGGGCACTCCTGGGGTTACGAGATCGACGGGGGCAGGGAAAGACAGTCCCCCCGCTGCCTGCCCAGTGGCAGGGTGAGTGCACACCGGGCCCGCCCGTGCTCCTCCACTGTGCCCTCTGCTGATATCAGAGGGACACGTGGAGCAACTCCCTACTGGCCCAGAACGGGCCCCTCCCGCGCCAGAATATTCGCCACAGGCAATAAAATCCCCCGAAGGTTAATCCCTCAGCAGGATTTTATTGCCCGTGCCCAGGATGCACCGGCCAAACAACTGCCGATCCCTCCAGACGTGTCCAGAAGGACAAGCAGCCGTCAGGCACACGTGGAGGTTTTCTGGTCAGCACCCCACGCAGTTATGTTTGGCTAGTAAGATAGTGACCACAGGGACAGTCCTTCCTATGTAAGTAGTGCTGTATAACCATTTATTTATTTTATTTGTTTATTTATTTATTTTACTTTAATTAAAATGGCTGGATGCCAATTACAAAAATTAAAGACAAAAATTAAATTAATTAACATAACATTAAAGAAAAATTAAATAATTATATAAAATATTAATAATACATACTTTCATACACTCATCTCGCAGTACTCCAGACATACTGACAAAATCGTCTTCCATTCGTCGGCAAACACATCACAGTCAGACTTGGCGTCCAAGAGGGCGTTAAGTGCAGTGAGTGTGCGAGGTATGGGAGAGAAGGCTCGCGAGACGCTGTTGCACGTAGGAACGGCAAATAATTGATGCCTCCTGCAACGGCTATAATCAGCGACAACACAGCCCCGTGTTGTCGCTGGCTATAATTGACTGGGGCGTACAATCTGGATAATTCGTCATAATTCGCCATCATTTCATAAAATAACTTATGTACCTACACAACATAATAAGAAAAAACACTACCGATGTAAGATGGTATCTGTCGACTTCTAGTATAAAACTTTTACCTTTGTACTTTTACAAAAACAGGTTAAACATAATACCTACCAAAGTAATATCAACGTAATAAAAACAAAATGTGTTCGAAAAGTTTATCATATTTGTTTGTTGTTCAATTCTTGCTGTTTCTCGTATTGAATATGAAAATCCGAGAATAATATCTAATAGTACCTAAAATATTGCTGAACTTGTAATGTGAGGCAATTGTTTGTTCCTGTATTAGTCATGTTGTTTTCCATTTTTGCGTACACAAAGTTCGAAGTAAGAAAACTTTTTTTATCTTACTGATTATTATTATTTTCGGGCTGAAACTCTCTTACTTGCTCAAATTGACCTAATTCTTTATCAAGGACGAAAGGTCCTTCGTTAATTTCTAGGTCTACTTGAAGCTACAACAACAACTTTTTTTTCACTCAACTGTGGCTTAAAAAGTTTCTTTCTCATTCTTCCTAATGGTAAATGCAGTTTACCTAGTAAATCTAAATCACATCTCACTTTTTTCAATCAATCAACTCAGCCTATTGCAGTACACTGCTGGACATAGGCCTCTCCCAAGTTGGCCACAACACTCGGTCCTCTGCCTTCCGCATCCAGTCCCCCCAGCCACGTTCTTCAGGTCGTCGGTTCACCTGGCAGAGACCGCGAATCGGCAAACGCAGCGTATGGCACCCATACGCTGCGTTTGCCGATTCGCGGTCTCCACTCAAGGGCTCGTCTACTCCAGCGGCCATCAGTCCTTCGACAGACATGGCCAGCCCACTGCCACTTCAGCTTACTGATCCTACAAGCTATGTCGGTCACTCCGGTTCTTCTCCGGATAATCTCGTTACGGATTTTATCCTTCAAAGAAACTCCAAGCATAGCTCGCTCCATAGCTCGCTGAGCAACTTTGAACTTGTGGACTAGCCCAACTATCAGTGTCCACGTCTCGGCACCGTAAGTCATGACAGGCAGGACGCACTGGTTGAAGACCTTTGTCTTCATACTTCTATGCTAATAATAAAAATGCGAGAGTAACTGTCTATCTATTTGTTTGCTACCTTTTCACAGCTAAACTTCTGAACCAATCGTAATGAAATTTGGCAAAGCGGCAGCCTGGGACTAGGAGAAGGACATAGGCTACTTTTTATCCCGGGAAGATAAAACAGTTCCCGAAGGATGCGGGATAACGTCTTTCTGGGATAAACCGAATAACACACATGCGAAGCAGTGAGCAGAAGCTAGTTTTTATTATAAAAAATCCTTGTGTCATTTTTTCTGTCCGCCACTGTACGAAAGCGAGGCAATAGAATACAATGTAAAAGGAACGTCGCACGCCACCTGGGGGTCTACTCCCGTTTGACGATATTCGATTAATCGTACGATTCATCGCACAATTTGCTACTCCGGTCAACCATCGTTCCCATATCGCATGCGATAATCTCGTTTTGACGTTTGTTTTTCTGATCTCCGGTCAATTTTATACGGCTATGAACCATAGTCTATGTTTTTTGTGCCTTTTTTATGTACCTATCTTTATTGTGTAGGTATCAGTCTGAATGAAAGTTCGTATTTCGTTTATCGTTCGTAAAACGCGAGTAGACCCCCTGTATTACACACAACAACACACAACAACTAACCAACTACACACCGTCCACATACACACACATCCTACTTTAGCAACTGTGTAATGTAGATTTAGTTTTACAAACATAATTTTTAATTTAATTAAATTTTCTCCCAATTTAATTTAATTATTTTAGTTTTAATTGATATTATTCTTTTGTAATAATTTTACTGTGTAACTAAATGGAAGGCGCTGGTGCCTGTGATACAATGTTTTTTTATTAGTACAGGTACCAACGTTACCTTTTTTTCTGTAAAGATATTTTATAAAAATAAACATTTTATTTATTTATTTTATTTATTTATTGAAACGTAACACTTATCGTTTACGTTCGAAAGGAAATTTTCAGTTTACGCCGAGTCGTTTACATTTTTTCATTCATCGGTAGTGTGAATGGGAAAAATAAACCGATTGTCGAAGGTAAAACAGGTGTAAGAAATATTTTTAATAAATGTTGATTCATTTAAAGGGACGACGAAAGACTCATATTATTAGGTAGGTAATTTGCCATCGCTAATTTGATCGTACAGTCGACGCAATCAGTAGTAACAGTTTGACCTTGACAGCGTATTTATTTAGTAGATTGCTACGAAATAAAGACGCAAGGTCAAACTGTTACCACTCATTGATGATGAAGGGCGGTTTTCACAATTCAAGTGTTACCTTTGACGTGCGGTCGACTGTAATAAGGGATTAATACATACTTTTAGTCAAGGAGATAAGTATCCAGGGTCGCCAGATATACGACATGTTATGAAAATAACTTAATACCTCTTAAGGGGTCATTGTACTCATCCGTATGAAGAACTTTTATTACGGGACCAAAACTGCAATCGCGAAAAAAAAGTCAACTATTTCCTACAGTTGTGTATTCATAAATTGCCAAAATGTAGGGAAAAGCTGATATTTTCTTCGCGATTTCAGGGTTAGTCCCATAGTAAAAGTTGTTCTTATTGATGGGTACCTTAAGGGGTCATTACCCCTTAAGAGGTTTTCAGTTATTTCAATAACACGTTGTAGATGACGATTTCTCAAGAAGGACCTCAGTGAAGGTCTTATAAAGTTAGATAAACTGCAGGAAAAAAAACCTGACGTGTCAAAATGCATAGGTACAAATACAGAGTAGATATGACGATACGACATTAATTTTTTATTTGATTACGACGTCCTCTGATCATATACGAAAAAATCAATCAAATCCAGTTAATAGCTTAGCTACAGGAAATTATTTCAATTTAATTAAGTTTTGATCTAAGATCGTTAGGTCAAAGATTGTTCAAATCCATATGATTTTAAACTCTCTTTCTCAATTATTACAGATGATTACAAATGATGTTACTTTATTATTTCGATGTTTTAATATTTATTTATTTGTAAAAAAATATCGTCTTTTTAATTTTCGATAAACAACTTATTTATGTGTTTAAAATGCTTCAACAGACTAGTAATAACCGTGTTTTCATTTATTGTCGTATTGTCATATCCACGTTGTATACATACAGTAGCGATAATTTTATTAAGTGTCGCAGACACCCCCTTGGCAATTTATTTGATGATTCCAAATCGTCTCGATAACTAGAATGAACGTTTCATATTTTCTTTCACGGTTTCCTTAGGGGTTTGGGGTGGATGGATCGAAGAAAAAATCTGACGTTTCACTAAAACTGTTCGGAATATTAGCTGTGTCTTGGAATTCAAGTATTTTTTACATTATTTAGAAATTATTACAGTACTCATATTTACGAAGATGAAAAACGATTCAAATGCAGTTATTAAAAAGGCGGTCAAGTTTGTTGAGTAGAACTGTATTCAGCTCAAAATAGCATACAATAATTGGGAAAATAAAGGTTTGTACAGTCGACTGCATGACAGTGGTAAAACTTAAGCTTGAAAACCGCCCTTACTGCTTACAAAATAAAGATGCTGCTAATGTCAAAGCGTTACCACCGATGTGCGGTCGACCGTACAAGCATTGTTTTAGTATTTGGCGGGAGGAAGTTTTTCAGGTGATAGAGACCGGAATGTTCCCGTAACTCTCTGGTTGACACTCGCTACTTGGTTTTGCCTGCTAAAGGTAGTGTCAATTATGCAAACCAAGGGCTTTGACACTAGGCCTGAGTGGGATGACCATGCCATTGAAGGAAGTGTTGCACAATTACCTAATTATAATTAACTAGCGGCCCGTCCCGGCTTCGCACGGGTGGACATGAAAATATAGACTATGTTACTCAAGGTGAATGTAGCTTTAATGGTGAAAAAATTTTTGAAATTAAAAATATAATGAATAAAAACTTTTTAAGAAAAAAATAAAACCGACTTCAAAAACCTTAACTAAAAAGTAAAAAATAATCATAATATGTATTTTAAAATCTTAACATAAACAACATTTTTAAGGCGGCGCGTGGTTGACCCTTTGCGTCATGTAATGTACAGACGAGCGCAATATCTATAGTAAAAACAGTTTATGTGAACGTACATGAAAATCACGCGCCGCCTTCAAAATGATGTTTATGTTAAGATTTTAAAATACATACAATGATTATTTTTTACTTTTTAGTTAAGGTTTTTGAAGTCGGTTTTATTTTTTTCTTAAAAAGTATTTATTTCGTACTTTTTAGTTGAGGGTTGATTCATAAATATTTATTTAACCAATTTGAGAATATATTTTTTATTAACCTTTGCTATCCCACTGCTGGGCAAAGGTCTCGCTCATGTTTTTCCAAACGTCCAATCACTATCGTGAAAAAAAAACACGCATATCGGCCAAGAATTCTCAGAAAAACGAACCAATGAGCAGATCATCTAGATAAGCGAAGCTAAAATAAACTGATTTATTGAAGCTAGTTAAAAAACTACTCGACCTAAGTCAATAAAATTTATATGGGACCACCGCGTGGACTTTCTCTACCAAATAAAAAAACAACCACGTAAATTGGCCCACAAATCACGGAGTAGTCGGTGTACATACAAGAAAAAAAAAAAAGAAAAAAAACCCGCGGAATACATAACCTCCTCCTTTTTTTGAAGTCGGTTAAAAATTGTGTGTGTATGGACTGTTTTTGAAGTAAAAATTCTTTACGCTCGCTTGACGTGGGGAGTAAGCTGGCGAGAGCGTTACGAAACGTTACGAAAAGTTTGATTGGGCGAGGCGAACGGATGGGGTAGTGCGGGACGCGGGGAACGAGGCGCGCGTGACGGCCGGCATCGACACAGCGCCGGCAGATGTACGGCCGCCGCGCCGCCATTTTTTTTTTAGTTGAGACATTTTTACACAGCACTATCTATTCCCAAACTAAGCAGAGCTTGTACTATGGGGTACTAGACAATGGATATAATACTTATGTACTTTACTTACCTTTTTTGTAAATACATAGGTACTTATAATACTCAAAGAAACACCCAGACCAACACAAACACTTCAAATCACACAAATATTTGTGTCCTGTGGGAATCGAACCCACGCCATTCCTTTGTTCTCATTGAAATAGTATTAAGGGAGATATAAGTTAGTAAGTTTTACTTCAGTCGTGTGCTCTAAATCTAAAGCACACTCGTTTTATTAAATAGATAATTAATTACCATTCAAACTAGGATGTCTGTTCAGATGAAACGACTTTTCTTATTCGGTAATTCTTCAATAAAACGCTGATTAACTTTACAATCGTTTAATTTTAATTTTTACAATAGATGACGTCTCAACTGCAAAGAAATAGTGTTTTCAAATTTTTTGTGACATTGTTTTACAAATAACACAGTAGGTACTTTTTTTTGGTATTTTTCTAAACCTATTTACTCATCTATTTTAGAGTGAATTACACTCCAAGTCTCCGAAGGGGTGTTAATCCACCACTGATTAGGAATTGACAAATAATTTCACACACCTATGAGAAAAATCCTGGAGCCGCGCCTACGTAAAACAGTTAAAAACATCCAAGCAAACAAACATTTACTATAAATATATTATTATGTCGACCATACAACCCATAGAAACCTTACACATAGACATAAACTGACAGGACACAGGCAGGGACAGGCCCATAGGCAGTAGACAGATTTCTGTCAACACAACTGACTAATAGATCTGATATAGGTCGCCACTATTCGGCAGTCCAAAATTTCGAATCAGTTTCGACCACTTCTGTGAGCCGTAAATACTTCCACGTTACTGAATAGCCAATAGCTGCCTCGGTTGGGCCAATCGGATTGCAGTACTCCGCTTCCTCGACCTCGTCGAGTTGACAGAACTAATTGTACGCATTAGATAGTAAAAGCCCCAGTTACCGACAGTGCCCCATTCTTCGACAAAAAAAAACAACCAACTGCAGAAAATAAGAGCAATATTATAATTTGGTATACGGTTAAATATTATCTAATAAACATGGAACTGTTATATAGTGCATCACAAGTACGTAAAAAATCATCAAGAAACCAATGTATTTAAAAAAATACTTGTGATCGTCCCTTAAAGTGTCGATAATTGGAGATGTTAAACGTTATTATACAATAAGCGTCTATTGGGCTGTATGGTCGAAATACAATGTTAAAAAAACATGTAATCTTCAATCTCTATTGACAGCTTAACCAAGATAATCGATTGTATATTTGGGGTGCCAAATCAATGAGATCTCGCACCACCTGAAAAACTTGCTAGAGCCACTCCTGTGGGCACAAACTAATTTCTAAGTTCCAGAGTTATTTCTTGTCCAGCCACAGGTTTCAACAAGGCGTCCTGTTCAAGCAAAAGTCGGCTGGCGTCACTGGTTACACGATACCGTCTCAGCAAATGCACCAACATTATTTTGATCACCATTATTGCGTAGCGTTTTCCTGTAACAAACCACAGTTGCTTATGAAGAATTTCTATGCCTATAAAAGTATTTTTTTAAACCACGTTTTTAAAAAGAAAGCGAGCTAATATTGCATTATCGTCCAGTCCTGAGCTGTTTAAAGTTTCAAGTCAACAGGATATTAGTTTAAAATCGATTGCAAAATTTGTACCGAACTGAATGCGAGTTAATAAAAATGTGGCTTTAGAGAGCCCGCAGACTTAAAATTCCAAGTTGGCCGACTAAATCGCAGAGTATACTAATAGTATACTAATTTAATTGGATAAGATGTGCGGGCTCACATTAAGTCACTAGTCTATTAGTATACTCTGCGATTTAGTCGGCCAACTTGGAATTGTAAGTCTGCAGGCTTTCTCTACGTTAATAATGGTGCTTGTGTACGGCGTGGGTACCATGCGCATATTGAGGCACTTGCGCCGGTTACATGTATCGTGTAAACGAACGTGTTAATAAATACGCGGGTCTAGTGCCTTAATGTACCGCACTAGCCCGCGCGAGTAACCCTCACCAGTTACATGTACCTTCTACGGTCGACCGCAGGTCAGTGGTAACAGTTTGACATCGACAGCGTCTTTATTACGTGCTTACGTAATATAATATACATAATAAGGGCGGTTTTCTAATTGGAGTGTTACCACTGTTTAACGTAACAGTACTATTAGATATTCTGTGCCACTGGTGTCGATTCTCTTGTTCACGAACTAAACTTATTTTAAACTATCGCTCTCTTTTACAAATAGTAGATACAAGAAAGGGATGGCAATCATTTTAGAGCTGTCAAATTAGACGGAATTAAAATTTCCATACAAGTTTAGTCGTGATCTCGGAACGTGCCCACTAAAATACAAAGAAATGTAACACGTAAACTAATTTGACAGTTCTAAAATGGTTGCTATCCCTTTCTTGCATCTACTTTTAGTAAAAGAGAGCGATAGTTTAAAATAAGTTTAGTTCGTGAACAAGAGAATCGACACCACTGTCATGCAGTCAACTGTACAAGCACCATAAATGCCATTTTGGTTTTTGATTTTGATTTCATAAATAAATTTATATCCTTAACCTACCTATACAGTTACGCTGGCCTAAACTGAAGGCTGCAAACGCGTTGGCATTTTCAGGAAACGTAGTCTGGTCAAACCACCTCTCAGGTATAAACTTGTCGGCTTCCGGACCCCATACGGGATGGCGGTGAACACCGTATATGGACAAAAAGCACATTTGACCCGGCTGCAGTGTGTAGTTCTCTGAAATCATTAGTTATACTTATAAGTAATATTATCAAAGTAATGTAATAAGACTAACCCCCAAATACTCAAACACAGTTTCATGCTGTCACTTTGTGCTTTAACTCTAAGGTGCATTCAAGTGACGGAACGACTTTTAAAAACGTCTTATTAGTAGTATTTGGGGGATAGAGATAGTTTAAATACAAAGTTCCGCTGAAAGTTGAAGCACAAAAACAATCGATGTGTGCCCGCAAGCGGCACGTAAAATGTTCGCTGACATACATACAAAATGTTGATCTGTCTGTATTCGTGCCATATTTAAGGAGGTGACTATACCATTGATACAGAACACGAATCAATAAAAAAATCAATACCAACATTTTTTTTTTGTTTAAATACCTGTTCCCTCCGTGTGTCACGTGCGACAAAGACGATGCGTAAGAAAACCACCAAAAAAAAATGCAAGTATTTCCACCCTTTGACAATGCCGCCGATGACTTATATTCAGTCGTTCGGGATTTATTCTCAAACCCTCGCTATGGTTCTAAGCGAAAATTTGGGTATTAAATAATAATATAATTTGCTAAGTATTTTGAGATGACTAAGCATATTATTTATCATTTGCTGTATAAATATGGCACGGTTACAGATCAACACCAGCAATGGCGCAGCGCAGCACTTTGTAACCGCACTTGAAATGCGCGGCGCGGCGCGGCACTTTCTAAACGGACGCGGCATTTTTTTGCAGTTGTTGGCCATCTGGTATTGTTTTTCACCACATCTTTGTAGGTTGCACGCTTTGACCATGGAAAGTAATTTAAGCTTTCACAAAGGTTGAACGTGAAGTGACCAAAGACAATGTAATAATTAGGAGAACTGACAAGCTGTCAAGATGACAACTGACAAGAGAATTCACATCGCCAATGTCGCGCCGCGCTGCACCTCGCCGCTATCGTAAGCTATGCCACACCAGCGGCAGTGGCGCGGCGTCGAAAATATTCTCCGGGAGCCAACTTTGCAGCGACGCGTCGCCGCTCCGCTGCCGCGACGCTGTAGTGCGGTTTGGATCATACAAATCAATACAAACAATATTTTTGGGTTCGCGCCGCTCCGCTGCAGTTACGCGCCGCGCCGCGCAGTACCGCTGCCGCGACGTCGTAGTGCAGTTAGGGTCATACAAATCAATACAAAGAATACTTGTGGTGTCGCGCAGCTCTGCTGCAGTGTCGCACCGCGCATTTCAAGTGCGGTCAAATTGAATTTGCTTCACTTCGCGTGCGACTACTGTGGTTCTATCCATTAAGTAGGCTCTATTCAGCCATAAGGGAGGCTGGAAACAGTGGAAGCTGACCCCAACTTATGCTAATAGATAAATGGGTGGCAAGATGGCGATGACAGTACGACGTTATATAAACTAAAAAACGTTTATTACTGGTCTAAAGAAGTATTTTAAACACATATAAATAAGTTGATTATGGAAAAATAAAAAAAGTAAACTTAAACAAAATAAATATGGCAATAGGTATCGAAATAATAATAAATTAAACCATTTGTAATCATATGTAATCGTTTAGAACGAGATTTCAAAAGTTTTGAAACAAAACCATACGGAATTGAAAAGGTCCATGACCATGATCTTTGCCTAGTAAAATGGCCACATAATTTTTTATAAAATTAAAATAATTTTCCATGGCCAAACATTAACTGGATTTGATTGATTTTTATGTATGGTCAGAGAACGTGATATTCTATACGTGGTTTTATTTATTGTCGATCCGTCATACACACTTTGTATAAACTTACTAAGCTTTACAGTTTTATTGATATATCTGCCAATGATAGGAGCAACAGGGTACAGGCGTAAAGTTTCCTTTATAACTGCTTCCATATACACGAGTTCCGCCAAATCCTGCCGTTCCACATCCATGTTTTCTTCTTTACTCCTAAATACTTCTTGCATCCTGTGTAAAGGCAATAAGAATATAAGAAGGCAATATCTTAGGAGTCATGTCAAATTGGATTGATATTCCTATTCTTATTTGAATCGTATAGTAGATCAATTAGCACAATTTCTCGACGATTTCACACGATTTCTTTATAATATACTTTTCTCCCACTTGCTCGGAAATTGTTTCATTATTTTAAAAAAAAAAACATCAATCAGCATAGAATAGGTAATAATACTTCTCCTTTTTTTTTTTTTCTTTTTCCGTGTGGTGCCGGACTTAAAGAATAGCACCACCCTTATCTCTTCTCATGGGTGTCGTAAAAGGCGACTCAGGGATTCACCAGAGGATGGGCAGCAGCGTTCTCTGAGTATTTAACCAACCAACTGCGATCGCCAACCCATGCCAAGCGTGGCGATTATGGCATATCCCCCCCTTAATTGGGGGAGGCCTATGTCCAGTAGTGGACGTCTTTCGGCTGAAATGATGATGATGATGACTTCTCTTTTCTTATGCAATCAGCTCTTTTCCGTACGCCACGAAATAACACGCCAGCAATTTCTAACACAACAATAATAGAAGTAGCTGGACAGTTTTTATTTTTTAAATTATGCTACTGAGGTTTCTAAGAAAAAAATATTTATTATTTTAAAGGCTGAATACGCATATTTTTTCATCAGTTTGATAATAAAAAAAGAACCGCGCGCAGACGAATTGGCGCGAATAAGAATTAGATTCTGTTATTAGTCATTCTGTTCTGTCGAGTAATATTGCTTTATTTCTGGCCTGAACAGAACTACTATTTGAATTTGTGAAGGTATTCTGCATACTTATTTATTTTATGCTTACTTTATTTTATTTTATATTCCATCTTAGATTAAGAAATCGAAATGTATCGTATTAATTACCTACATGATTGCAAATTATTGTCTCCTTAAGGAGAAACACGGAAAAAAAACTTTGTTAACACGGAAATATTGCTAATAAAGTAAACGGAATGAAAGAGCCTAGATCTCACGACACAGGGAATCCTAGTGTGAGGTCTAGGACCTCAACCCAATTTTATGTAACCTTTATACAATAAGTTATTCTTATTCTTCTTATAGTGACTTTCATAACTAAGTTAAGTACATACTCTTTATAAATTTTGTCCTGAACTTCAACGTTGCTCCCGATCATAATGAGTATGAACATTACAACTCTGTATGTGGTATCGTAACTCGCAATTATAAAAGTATCCAGGTGTTCTCTCATCTCCCTGTCTGATAACACATTTTTCTCTGCAGACAAGTCTAGGAGGCGATCCAAAACCGGTTTGTATTTCCCTGTAACAAACGTAGTATTTATTGGATACATGTGATACACTACACGCCCACAGACATAGTAAAAAATATACATAGACTAAGTGCTGCGAAGTCTGTTGGAGCAGACGAGTCCTTGAGTGGAGACCGCGTATCGGCAAACGCAGCGTAGGGCGCCCCCCTGCCAGGTGGACCGACGACCTGAAGAACGTGGCTGGGGGGGACTGGATGCGGAAGGCAGAGGATCGAGCGTTGTGGCGCAACTTGGGAGAGGCCTATGTCCAGCAGTGGACTGCGATAGGCTGAGTTGAATGAAGTGCTGCGAACAGTTCACATTTCGCGACATCTTCCAGTAAACATCGCGAAAACAAATATCCTTCAGGTGCATGGTGTGTACGTGAGCACTGGTTGTACATGAAGGAGCACGGTTTTTGTTGGCTTCACTATGGTTGTTCGCAGCACTTAGTTTATATTTTTTACTATGTCTGTGTACACGACATGTACTTTCTGTTGCCTATATTAGCCGAAGAATCAAGGAATAGGTTAGGGATGCTGGCCACTCGTAATGCCGACTGAGTTCCAAGCGCTTCTCAGTAGTTCTCAGAGATGGCGTGCTTAATACAACGATACTTTTTGCTAACACAATTTGAGAAACTGGTTTTTTCAGAATCGATTTAGATAGTTTTTATCCCATGTTACATTTTATACAAAAAAATATATTTTGAAACTCAATTTGGTTATTATGGTTAAATTCATTCAGTACATCAGCGGATCGTGAGGAAGTTCGTCTCGATTAGTTTCCGTGCATCAGGTAGTCCCTGCATGACATTCTTCACTTTTTCCGCTACCAACTGGCGTCTTAGAATGACTATAAAAGCATGTAATTTTGTGATTTAGAAAAAAAAATTATCCCAATCGATTCTCCTCGTGATTCTGAAAAAACGTAACGTAACGTTGTATAGCAACTGGCGATTGACATCCATTGCAATCTTGCAGTCCAATTGCCGGCAAAACGCGGGTGGGTGCGGGGCGTGGGCGAGGAATTTTGAATTGGCGGGGGGTGGTTAGTGGCCGTTCTGTACGTTAGTACTATTAAGGTATTCTGTGCTATAGGTTTCAAACGCTTGTACACACGGCTACACATCAAAATGTACATTTCCAGTATAAGTTGACCTCGCATTGTGTAGGTTTTCCTTACAACGCGAGGTCAGCCTTTACTGGTTTTGTACAGCTTGATGTGTAGCCGTGTGTACACGGGGCGTGATGACCAATGCGAATTTGAGCATGTGCGGCGGAGCTTACGCCACTGAAACTATGCCACTGCCACGGCGCCATTTAGGTGCCTACTTAGATATATTATTAGTACCTGAATTATTATTAGTGTCCATGTTTTCCATTGAGTTATTGTTCTTATTTTCCATCCAAATTAATTTTCTTTTTTTGATAGCCTGAAATTAGAAGCTTGATTTAATTTTATGTGACTAACATTGTCGGGAAAAAACAATGATAGGTGATGGTGCCGATATGATTTAAGCTGTTCTCACTCTGAGTCTATTTCCTGCAGTGCGACAATAAAGGGCTGATTGTGCTGTGTATATGTCACAGTCAAGACTATTTCCCGGTCAAAACTAGTTCTCACTGGCTGAACGGATTTGGATGAAATTTGGCATACAGGTAGAACAAAACTAGAATTAACATATAGGCTACTTTTTAACCAACTTCAAAAAAGGAGGAGGTTATTTATTGCGGGAAGATGAACAGTTCTCGAGGGAAGCGCGATAAACGACATTAACGCGGGCGGAGCCGCGGTCCTCATCATCATCATCATCATTTCAGCCGAAAGACGTCCACTGCTGGACATAGGCCACCCTCAAGCATCGCCACAGCGACCGATCCTGCACCTTCCACATCCAGCAGATGCCTGCATCCTTCACCAGGTCGTCGGTCCACCTTGTGGGGGGCCTACCCACGCTGCGCCTTCCAGTACGTGGTCGCCACTCTAGAACTGCCACCCCATCGGCCGTCCGTTCTGCGAGCAATGTGCCCCGCCCACTGCCACTTAAGTTTGGCAATTCTTCGGGCTATGTCGGTTACTTTCGTTCTCCTGCGATTCTCCTCATTTCTGAGTCGATCACGCAGGGACACTCCGAGCATAGCCCTCTCCATTGCCCTTTGAGTGACTTTGAGCCTTCTAATTTGGCCCATTGTAAGCGACCACGTTTCAGTGCCGTAAGTAATTACTGGCAACATAGACTGGTCAAAGACTTTCGTCTTGAGACACTGCGGTATTTTGGACGAGAAGATATTGCGTAGCTTCCTGAACGCTGCCCAACCGAGTTGGATTCGACAATTGACCTTTTTCTCGAAGTTGGACCTACCTAACTGGACAGTTTGTCCTAGGTATACATAATCATCAACAACTTCGAGTGTAGATTCTCCGATGTTTACAGGAATGGGTGGCATAGCCTAGTAAATTAAAAACAAATAAATAGTTACATCAAGAGATATGGCAGCAGAAGCTTTTATCAGGTCTTCTATTTGCTTCTTAATAGAACTCCAGTCATAAATTAAGTTAACGTGAAGCCAAAATGTTGTTATTCTTTTGATGCCCAAGTCTAAAATGTTTTCAATGGCGTGAGCGTATTCTTGACCCACCAAATTCTTGGTACTTAATTGCAGCGTTGTTACTAAAAAATATAATGGCAAATATTATAAAATACATAAGTAGAGTACAATCTCGGTCCCGGTACTTAATAGACCTAATTATTATTATTGTTAAATTTATTTATTCAAGTAACATAGACTCATTTAGTAACAGATAACTTAAAAACGATGTTAATGTGTACGTGTGTATATAAGTTGAATATTTTGCGTTCCCGAGATCACTACCGCAAGGTCACAGGTTCAGCTGAAACCTTGCAGCAGTGGTTCAGAAACGCACAGTCTAGCCTGCTAGCTAACGTCATTAGGATGCTGTTGTTGCTGGCTCGAACCCTATGGACCAGGGATGCAACCTAGAAACCACCACTAATGCGAACCTAGATCTTTAAATATTTACAAACATACATTTAAAATGCAAATACTTTACAAGTAAAATGGCTGTGACATACATACGGACATGATGGTTCTATAAAAAACTACAAAACCCTGTCAATATTTGTTATAGCTATAATTTTAACTACAGTTCCTTACTGCCCCCTTAAGTTACTCTCATGCGTGCCGTATGCGACAATTTAATGCACAAACAGACAAACGGCACTTGGCGACGACAGAAGTGGGTGCAGTCGTCGCCGACGGCTACCATCGATACAGCCGCGATTACCGCTGACGCGTTCGCGTCTGCCAATGGCGACGCTTGAAGTTCAACGTGTCGGTGACGACCGTCGGCGCATCTATGGCAGCCGCCGGCGCCGGCGTGTCGACGACAACCGTCGGTGCGTCTACGGCAGCCGTTGGCCCATCTATGGCAGCCGTTAGCTCAGGGGTGCGCAAAGTATTATCGTCTGACGACACCTGGAGCATTTTTTGGTCGTTTACTTACTCAGTGCGATCATACAAACGAACGCCCAAGGAACACCCCGAGCGTCGCCCGACGACTCGACGTCGGGCGATATAACTGAACGCAGCCCTGTTGTCGATAAAGTGCCGCTCGTCTATAAGAGCACTCAAAGTGGTTTCCCACCGGCGAGGCGTGGAGTGGATTGGATGGGCGTGAATTGAAATCTCGCTGACGCTTTCACACCAAAAGATGTACATCGCGAGCACGCGCCGGCCGGCGCCGGTCTGCGATGTACATCGCGGGTAGGTGATAGTAGTAAGTGAGCGTGATCCCTGTCGCCACGTTCCTTTACTAATTTTGTCAAATAAATACTCTATTCATGAAGCAATAAAGTTCATTTTGTTCTGTGTCAGCGCGAGACATCGCGAGGTAGAGCGTGGCAGAGCGCGGCCGGGCGTGGCGTGGCAGAGCGCGGCCGAGCGTGGCGTGGCCGAGCGTGACAGAGCGAGACCGGCCGGGCCGGTGCGAGATTTTTGTATCCGTTTCGCAATGTAATAAATACTCTATTCATACAGCAATAAAGTTTAATGTTGTACCAACAAATATTTCAATTCTCGCCTCGCACATCCAGACCTTACACACCAAAGATGGGCGTGACGTGAATTGAAATTTTGCCATACAAATTTCAATTCTCGCTCGGCCCATCCACGCCACGCCTCGCCGGTGTGAAACCACCTTTACGGCCAAATTAGTAATCTTTCCATTCACGATTTGCCCCTCTAGATATATAAATTTGACATTTGGCATAAGCTTCATACAACTTATGTCAATTTGACACTGGTGTTAATTGTCTTGTTCACAAACTAAACTTATTTTTAACTATCGCTCTCTTTTACTTATAGTAGGTACAAGAAAGGGATGGCAACAATTTTAGAGCTGACAATTTAGTCGGAATTTTAATTTCCATACAAGTTTAGTCGTGATCTCGGAACGTGCCGACTAAAATACAAAGAAATCTAACACGTAAACTAAATTGACAGCACAAAAATTGTTACCATCCCTATCTTGATCAATTTTTTCTAATGTTTGGATGTTTGTTACTCAATCACGCTGTAAGGGCTAAACGTATTTGGATGACATTTTGCATAAAGATAGAACATGACCTGGTTTAGCATGTAGGCTACTTTTTATTTGCATTTGTAGGAACAACCTGTATCAACACAAATACTACCCTCCACCACTTTGTTTTTAAAGACGGCCCGCGCAGTCACCGGTGTTCGCTCCTTCATAATGTAGCTAAATATTATCTGGTATCTACCCACATTGTACTTATTTAATATCCTACCTTGTTAACTATATTTTTGTTTACCTGTTTGTATAGTCGATGGTACTGTTGTACGGTAAAACTCTAATGAGTTTATGTTTACACCTTTAGAATGTTTTTGCTATGTATACCACAGAACAAATAAATAAATAAATATCCCGAGAAGATGAACGAGTGCACTACGGAAGCGCGACAGTACAAAGTGCGAATATCACTGGTGCGACAAAACTGTAGCGGGAACCACGGAGGATCGAATGCACGCTGGTGCGAAGAACTGTAGCTCGACTCCACTCAAGCGCGAAAATACATCACAATATTTTTATAGTCATTCATATCCTGATGTATGCATGTTACCGTAGTAGGTAGGTGGGGTGGGTGTTAGAGGGTCGGTGGAACACCATGGAATGGAATGGAATGGAATAGATTGAAATGGACTGGACTAGAATTAACTGGATTGGAGTGGACAGACTACAATGGATTGTACTGGAATGGACAGGTTTAGACTGGAATGAACAGGTTTAAACTGGAATGGAATGGACTGAAATGGATTGGACTGGAATGAACTAGACTGAAATAGACTGGAGTGGACTGGAATGCACCAGAATAGCCTGGTATGAACTGTAACTGTACATAATGTAGATAATTATTATCTGGTATCTACCCTCATTGTACTTATTTAATATCCTACCTTGTTATATTTTGTTTTCCAGTGATACTGATGTATAGTTTTTACTGTAAGGATGCGCAATAAAAGACATCCACGCTAGCAAAGCCGCGGGTGTAGGCTAGTGTTTTCATAAAATACTTACAGCAAACTGTTTCCATAAGATTATCAATTATCATTCTCTCTGGATCAAACGGTCCTTTCCCAATTTGTGTTACTAGCTCATCGGCCAGGTTCCTGGACTGGCTGTTCAGTTCGGAAAGGAACTCATTCAGTACTTGAGGACCAAATGACGGTTGAATCAACTTTCGGTGAATCTTCCATTTCTTTGCTGTAAATTATATAGTTCGATATCATAGAAATTTAAATAATAAGATAATAGAAATAGTATCTACTGTCTTTTAAGCGCAAATCACACACAAGGCGAGTGCCGGTCGGGCGCGAGTCGGGTCGGGCCCGTGGCTGGTATATTAACCTGTTTTTATATGGACGACATCACACGAAACGCGGGCGCGGGTTCGGCCCGCGGCGGGTGGAGCGCGGTAGCCGCGCGTGTCTCCCGCCACCACAGAGTACATTGTAATCCCGCCACTACATAGAG
This sequence comes from Asteroscopus sphinx, assembly GCA_949699075.1. Taxonomy (NCBI): domain Eukaryota; kingdom Metazoa; phylum Arthropoda; class Insecta; order Lepidoptera; family Noctuidae; genus Asteroscopus; species Asteroscopus sphinx. The sequence goes on along the minus strand of OX453025.1, from coordinate 8,131,571 downwards.
CCGCGGGCGGCTTCCGACCCGCGCTCCACCCTACCCCGACGCAGGCCCGACCCGCACCGAACCCGCACCTGCTCTGTGTGTGGTTTGAGCTTTACTACCGGAACGAATGTCGCTGATTTTCCGCTACCAACACATAAATACCCAATTACTCCATGTTTCTAGCATTCAATGCAAAATAAAATAATCCTAAAAACAATTTCGTTGTTAGATATGCTGCAAAATACAACTTTGGTGACTCTGCATCCGTAGCAGTGATAGCCTAGTGGTTGAACGCTTGCCTTCCATGCGGGAGGGTGCGAGTTCGATCCCAGCCCGCACCTCTGACTTTTCGGATTCATGTGCGGATCAGAATATGATTATCACTTGCTTTAACGGTGAAGGAAAACATCGTTAGAAAACCTGCACACTTGAGAGTGCTCCATACAGTTCTCGACGGTGTGTGTAGTCCACCAACCCGCACTAGGCCAGCGTGGTGGACTAAGGCCTTAACCTTCTCATACTGAGGAGAGGCCCGTGCCCAGCAGTGGGAGAGTAACGGGCTGGTTATGTTATGTTATGACTCTGCATCCAAAACAGCATTGATAATCAAGCAAGCGATTCGAGCACTTGTGTCCTACAAGACACCTGTACGTGGCGACAAGTTCACACGCCTTTACCACTTCTATTACCTAAAAATTTTTAATTTCTATGGTTCGATATACTGGGTATAGTATTATATTATCTGTGACTGGGTGTCAGGGAAACACTTCCAAAAACAAAGATAGGTAATAGTGCTGGTGATTACTGTTACGAAACCACAAAAAAAAATGCGATTCTTTTTTAGATTTTTTCATACATAACCAGCTTTGGGAAGTTAAATAAAACTGATTTGCAATAAAACCCCATTTATTTACTTTATTTTTTAAAGTTCGCAATGTAATTCAAATAAAATATCAACAGGCGCTAGGGGTGAACGACATCTGATCGGATACGCAGTCCGTGTCGTAGCGAGCGTAGGTAGGTTAGGTACGCGTGGCATTGATCCCGAGTTTTGTACGCTTTACATTGCAGGTTTGCAAAATAACAAATCACTAAAGCAATGAGTACAAGGCTAATGGTTATTGGTATTCGGTTGTGTTTAGGTAGTTTAATAATAGCCTTTCAGTTTCGGGAGCGTTTCCCTGACACCCAGTATATCGCATTGAAAGCGTTCAGAAACTAGTTAATCGTGAAATGATTGGACAAATAAAAAAAGGCATACGGAATCTCGCGAACAAAAAGTGAAAAGTGAAGTAAAAAGTAAGACGGCTCGCTTAAAAGTACGGGCTGGCACGAACACATTCACACCCATAGTAAGACAAAAAGTCGCGATTACGCAACAAATCTCGTGTGACGTGTGTGTCGTAGTGTCACAAATAAAATAACAATATATATATATCTGTTGTGTTAAAATCTGTCGGAATTATAGTGGGTTTAGGAAAAAACGAAGTGCTTCAATCTTTTCTTAGCGAGATTCCATACGCCATTTTTTATTCGTCCGAGGTGTAATGATTCTAATAAAATGATGATATGATTCCTCAAATAGCAACTTTACCTGTCGATGACGATCAGCTGACGACGTAACTTACTCTTATCCAGCACAGTATCTAGTAGGTGAGATGGCGGCCAAACGCAATCCCATCATGCTTAAAAATCTACAGTTAATATAGGTAATACTCACCAAGTTTAATGCTTACTCTGAAGGTAATGCAGCGCCCCAACCCCGATTTAACAATTACTTACGCGCTCTAAATTTTGCTACTACGCAAATACCGGGTTATTTTTCAAGGGATGACTGTACCTACTCATCAATTTGAACAACTTTTAAACTTTTAAAAAAACCCAGTATACACATTTGAGTTCACATAAATCGACAAAATTTAGGGAACAGCTATCTTTTTTCGCGATTTCTGGCTTGGTCCCATACAATGTTAATTAAAAGTATACAACATGTTGATCTGCATTCGTGCCATATTTAAGGAGGTGACTATACCACTGATACTGAACACGAATCAATAAAAAAATCAATACCAAAAAGAAATATTTTTATTTAAATACCTATTTGTGAACAAACAAATTCCCCCCGTGTGTTCGCGTGCGACACAATAACGATACGTGAGAAACCACCAAAACAATTTGCAGGTATTTCCACTCATTGACAATGACGCCAATTATTTATTTTTAGAGTCGTTCGGGATTTATTCTCAAACCCTCGCTATGTTTCTAAGTGAATATTTGGGTATAAAATAATCGTAGAATTTTTCAAGTATTTTTAGATGACTATGTACATTATTTATCATTTTCTCTAGAAATATGGCATGATTACAGATCAACATCTTGTAGATATGTCCAGTAATGTCCATACACTAACAAAACCAACGAAAAATATGTTCCGTACGCAGCGGCAGCACAATATACTTATACACATAAACTAGTGCAAAGTCAGTAAGTTAGTTACTTTAAGTTAGTTTCGCGTCATAATAATTAGTACACTTTCAGTACGCACATGACGGCATTTTTGTTTTTTTTTTTTGTCACATATCACGCTCGGAGCCTTGCTTGATGCAGACTAGTAGCAAAACGTCCCAATTAGGACGTTTTCGAGTCTTCAGATTTACGCGCCACAACATATATGTACTTTTTAAAATATCATCGGTCCCTTACTACAAGTTGTTCAAATTAATGAGTGAAGTCATCCCTTAAAGAATTGGTAATGAATTAAAAATATCCCTGTATACGCAACGTGTTCAGAGAGTTCTCCTCGTTTCCGCTAGGGGCGCTACTGATTTATGAATGAAAGTTGACGCATGCGATTGAGTAGGTATGTGGTTAGCGCAGATATAGTAAATATACAACGTGTTGATCTGTATTCGTGCCATATTTAAGGAGATGACTATACCACTGATACTGAACACGAATCAATAAAAAAATCAAAACGAGAAAAAAAAACCTATTTACAAATAAACAGATTCCCTCCGTGTGTCGCGTGCGACATAAAAGCGATGAGTGCGAAACCACTAAAACAATTTGCAGGTATTTCCACCATTTGACGATGCCGCCGATGACTTATTTTCAGAGTCGTTCGGGATTTATTCTCAAACCCTCGCTATGTTTCTAAGTGAAAGTTTGGGTATTAAATAATCGTTAATTATTTCAAGTATTTTTAGATGATTATGCACATTATTTATCATTTACTCTAGAAATATGGCAAGGTTACAGATCAACATCTTGTATAGACGAAGTGCTGCGAACAATCATAATGAAGCCAAAAAAAACTATCCTCCTTCGTGTACAACCTGGGCCCTGATTCACGTAATTTTATGACGCGCCGATCAAATTGTCAGTGACGCTGCAGTTTCTGACAGCGATTGTCGTTTAAAAGAGAATACGAAAAGCATTGTTTTGATCGAAACTTAAGTGCAACTGCACTGCAACTGCATTTCTTTAGTTACGTGAATTGGCATACAGCGCTCACGCACACACATGCACCTCAAACCGTGCTTACTCCTCTCAGTATAAATGTCGCGACATCGTCCAGTAAGCATCGCGAATTTTTATGAGATTTAACATTTATAATAATATTTCAATTATGTATTTAGAAATTTTAGCAATTTATGAAGCACTGTCGTACATAGAATCGATCAAATTTAGTAATTTTATAATTTTGACAGACTCTAAAAGTTCACTTCAACATTTAGCTCGCTGCGCCTCTGGTATCAGAGGTACACCGATTGCTTACCATATAATAGACTCCATAAATAGATTGAGGGCCAACTCGAAAAAAGTCATCCTTCAGTGGATCCCCTCTCATATTGGTTTAGTAGGTAATGAAAGGGTAGACCATTTTGCAAGATTAGCTTCAAGTGACGGTGTGCCATTGAACATCGCCCCGTTCTACACAGATTGCATGCGTTATGTGAAGGAACATTGTTTTTTAAATTGGAAGGAGCATTTTGATCAAAGATCCGTGGAGAAAGGTGTGTGGTATAAGACTATACAAGGAGAACCTTGGAAATCTCCATGGTTTGATTCATGTCGTGTTGGTAGATCAGAAATTGTAACGGCTTTCAGGCTTCGTTCGGGACATATTCCCCTTAACAAATTCGCCTACCTTATGAGAAAAGTCCCCTCTCCTAACTGCACAGAGTGTGCTAAAGTGGAGGACGTTTACCACATCATAGCGGAGTGTGTCCGGAACGAAGATCTGAGAGCTGAACTATTAATACACAAGGGTATTGACATCAAACAAGTTGGAAGTTGCAATAGCATTTTGGCGTATCCTCTTTCTGAGACAGCAAGAGAATTATACAAGTTGGTGTCGGTCGGTATGCATAGACGATAGTTGGATAGTACCTATATATAAGTAAATTACTATACTATGTTTTTTTATATAACTTAGTATGATATTATAATACAAAGATGATGTATGTTTTATAAGATAGCCTAACGGAGCGACATAGTCTTGTAGACCAAGCTCCTTAAATAAAGTTAATAAAAAAAAAAGCATCGCGAAAGCAATTATCCTTCAGGCGTATGGTGTGTGCGTGAGCGCTGATTGTATACGAAGGAGCATAGTTTTTTGGCATCACTGTGATTGTTCGCAGTACTTCGTCTATATTTTTACTATGTCTAAGGTAGTAAGTGTAAAACTGTTCAAAACGGCCATTTAAAGATTGGCGAGTAGATACTTACTTTTGAGAAAGACCAATGTTCATCCGTAGACTGTGACAAGCTAACTACACTAACAAATTGTTCTAAAACAGATCATGAACGACTAACCAGAAGTCCAGATCCGATCCTCTCCTTACCAAAGCTGTACTTACTTTGTAGATATTTAATTTTGAGAAAGGCCAACGTTCATCGGTACACTGTGACAAGCTTACCACACTAGTTATAAAAAAGATCATGAACGACTAACCATTAGAAGTGACCAGTCCAGATCCGACCCACTCCTTACTAAAGCTGTAGATGTATGGCTTTCCAAGACATGCGTTCGAGACTGTGTGAAAATCGTCTGGGTCAGTAATTACTAAAAAAAATGAATTAAACGTAAGTTTAAACAATGTTCCTGCGTTTTTAGCAAACTAATAAAGGTTGTTTCAAGCCACAAAGAAAGATCAGCCAAGTCCTCAGACCGATGAAGTGTCACTTCCCTTACAAGATGCAAGGGTCTACAAGATTGATTGTGATTGTGGGTTAACATATAGGGCACACAAAGCGTAGTGTACCCACTAAAATTAAAGAAAAAACATCTGATATATAATCAATTATAGAACTTAATGATTTGGATGGCATTGATTCCTTTGCCTCATAATGAATTTTTCTTTTTTCTGAAAACATTACCTGTTTGTCAGTAATGCCTGTTGCACACGATGGCAGGGCAGCGAGCAAGAGCAATACTGCCACCGCGTGAACGCCAGAACAGTTACTGTGCTGCAACTTAGACCAACAGGCAACAGCACAGTTAGGTACTGTTCTGGCGTTCACGTGAAAGAATATGGGATTGAAAATGGTGGCATTTGTGTTTGCCTCTCGCGCACACGTACGGTATTGCGTGAGCGAGAGGCAGATACCTAGAACAGTAAAAGTACAGCCATTTTCAAACCCATTCCTATTTCGTTATCTGCCATGACTAGTATGAATTTCGTTTGATCTGAACGACTCTAGTGAACCGTGAAAATTATGCACATTTTGGGTACTTACCATAAATTTTCTTCGACAAAAATGTACATTCAATAATGCCACCCTTATCTAAGCAGAATTCACTCAAGCGTTTCACAAAATCGAATAAATCTGAAAAGAACAAATAACAACATATTAATAGTTGGTAAAAGTCGGACTACTGCCCATAGTTTTTTTTTTTTTTTAATGTATAACGTCTTTATAGATTTATTACAGGGATGTTATGGAGCTCCGTAACCGTAACCCAAACTATCGGATATCCGAAATGAAAATATATCCGAACCCTATCCGTTTCACAAGTTTCAGATAGTTTCGGATAAGGGTGGAGTCTGAATAAAACGACATGTTTCGACAGGTTTTTGTTTCACCGCTCGCGCGCCACGTGAATCTTGCAGTTTGTTTGTTATTTATAGTCATAACATAACCTCTTTCATAACTAGTTAGTTTTTTATTTAAGAGTTGATACTTAATTTAAGAAAGTCTTTTTGTGTAAAGTATTAAATTGATTTTATAATACCAAATGATAACCTAGACTAGATAAAACCTATAAATAAAACCAAATTATTACATACTATTTGTGTTTATATTTTACTTCAATCTAATATCCGTAACCGAAACTATCCGAAACTAACGGATAATCCGAAATAATTACATATCCCTAACCGTGTCCGAAACCGATATAATTTTATTCATAAATCCATATCCGTATCCAGATCCGAAATATCATATCCATAACATCTCTGATTTATTAGTACCTTAATATAATTACGATCGAGTCTAGAAGACTGATAAGTAATTTTATGTTAACTTTAACTACTAGCTAATAAAATTATTTCTAAGAATGTGTCTACTGGCACTATCTTAGCGTCTATTAAGGCGAAGTCACTTTTTTCATGTGTCTTTAATCAAGATATTGTAAAAAATATAGGTCAGTACAATGCTCGATGACCTCAGTAGAGATTCTGATAGAGTGGGTCTTAAAATGAATATGGACAAGACGAAGGTTATTACGAATTCCCATATAGTACCCATTCCCGTAAACATCGGAGAATCTACACTCGAAGTTGTTGACGATTATGTATACCTAGGACAAACTGTCCAGCTAGGTAAGTCCAACTTCGAGAAAGAGGTCAATCGTCGAATCCGAATCGATTGGGCAGCGTTCGGGAAGCTACGCAATATCTTCTCGTCCAAAATACCGCAATATCTCAAGACGAAAGTCTTTGACCAGTGTGTGTTGCCAGTAATTACTTACGGTACTGAAACGTGGTCGCTCACAATGGGCCTGATAAGAAGGCTCAAAGTCACTCAAAGGGCAATGGGGAGAGGGCTATGCTCGGAGTGTCCCTGCGTGATCGAATCAGAAATGAGGAGATTCGCAGGAGAACGAAAGTAACCGACATAGCCCGAAGAATTGCCAAACTTAAGTGGCAGTGGGCGGGGCACATTGCTCGCAGAACGGATGGCCGATGGGGCAGTAAAGTTCTGGAGTGGCGACCGCGTACTGGAAGGCGCAGCGTGGGTTGGCCCCCCACAAGGTGGACCGACGACCTGGTGAAGGTCGCGGGAATCCACTGGATGCGGAAGGCACAGGACCGGTCGTTGTGGCGATGCTTGGGGGAGGCCTTTGTCTAGCAGTGGACGTCTTTCGGCTGAAATGATGATGATGATGAAAAAATATAGACGAAGTGCTGCGAACAATCTAGTGAATCCAAAAAAAACTATGCTCCTCCATGTACAACCAGTGGTCACGCACACACATGCACCTGAAACCATGCTCATAACTCTCAGTACACATTTCGCAGCCTCATCTGGTAAGCCTGGAAGTTGTGCCCGGTCAATGGCAATAGGCTCGCCCCCTATTACATGGGACTATAACATAACTGGCGAAATGTGGGTGTACTATTACACCTCTGCCTACCCCTTCGTGGTAATACAGGCGTGATGTTATGTATGTATGTATCTAGTAAGCATTGCGAAAGCAAATATCCCGCAGGTGCATGGTGTGTGCGTCAGCTGGTTGTACTGGTTGCCAATTCTGTTGACAGCCAACAAAACTACCCACATAACATACCTATGTATTTAATTCTACCCGCATCGAGTTAATAATTAGTACTTTTATTTATTGTTCTCATGTAAGTGACGATTGTATTTAGTGAGAAATAAAGTTCTTTAAACCGATAATACATAAGCAACACCCAGACCAACACAAACACTTATGTTCATCACACAAATATTTGTGTCCTGTGGGAATTGAACCCACGACCTCGTTATCAGCAGTCCGACACTCGAACCACTAGACCACAGAGGTAGATAGATAAAACGTTTATTTAGTACAAAAAAAAGACACAAGACATACAAGTTATAAAAATACAATAAAAAGTGTGATATGTGTCTCAGTTTCTGGCTTCGCTATGTGTGTTTGGTAAAAAATATAGACGAAGTCGTCTATATTTTTTACAAATAGAAATTTTAAATATAGACGAAGTCGTCTATATTTTTTACCATGTCTGTGCTACTACCAAGTTTTTTCATGAATTGGATCAATTACATAGATCTCACCGTCGACCATACAGTCCGACGTCTCTTTAACAAGTGACCGATGATTGTCAACACATCTGACTAAAATATCTGATATAGAACGTGAGAGTAGCGAAGGATTCTAAGATTTGATTCAAAAATAGAGTTCTGTGTAGTGCGATGGATACAAGGACCGAGTTTTTTTTTCAGGTTTTTATGTACACACATAAATTATTTATTTATTTATGTACACACAACACATTTTACTATAGATAACATACAGAACAAACACTTGAGCACAAAGGTACTGCTTATCTCTAAAAGAAATTTCTTCCAGCAGACCTGCGACAGGAAAGAAGGATAAAAGAAAGTGTTTTTAGGTAAAAAATAATTATTATTTTAAAAACTGAATGCTCATTTTTTTAAATTTTGAAAATAAAACAAGAAATGTGCGCGTGTTGGCGCGAATAAAAAATTTGATACTGTTGAATTAATTTGTGTATTGGTTCCCCGCAAATGAGAGAAAAGCGCTATAAAAGTCTCGGCTGAAACAGCAATTAACGGCCTCGTTTAGTTAAAAAAGTGTGCTTCCACATTCAAACCACGTCTATGCAACCCAAATAATATTTTTCCACTTTGAACCCGTTTCTATGCCACGTTCACTCCAGTCATTTGACAAGTCCACAAACAACCCAAAATGTATGCCACGTTCAAACCACGTCAAAATTCAGTACGGTCAACTCAAAAACATCATGATGCAAATTAATCATTATTAATAAATAATTGGAATCAATTTCTAAAAAAAATTGTTTTAAACTTTTGCTTTGAGTAGTTAATGTGTCAAATATTATAATAATTACATTTACGTTAGTTAATTAACGCCAGTAGGTCTACTCGCGTTTTACGAACGACAAACGAAGTACGAACTTTCGTTCCAACTGATACTTACATAATAAAGATAGGCACATAAAAAAGGCATAATTAAGATAGACTACGGTTCATAGTCGTATACAATTTACCAGAGATGAGAAAAACAAACGTCAAAACACGATCATCGCATGCGATAAGGGAACGATGGTTGACCGGAGTAGCAAATTGTGCGATGAATCGTACGATTTATCGAATATCGTCGAACGGGAGTAGACCCCCAGGCTCGATCAAAGATCATCCTTCAAATATCACTCGGCCGTCAATTGCTTTATTTCAGGCCACGGTTTACTATTTTAATACCACGTTTTTAAAATCACTTGTATCACCATATTCAGCATATTTTCAAGCACTTTGTATACGCATGGTAAAAATCACAATAACACATACGGCTGCACATTAAGCTATGCATTTCCAGTATAAGCTAACCTGGCATTGTATAGGCTTTCCGTAGAATAAGAGGTCAGCTGATGCTAGAAATTTATATGTATATTTATGTGTAAGCAGCCGTGCGTACAAAAGCACTCGTATAATATCGCTATTAGAATACATACATAAATAATTTAAACAAAAGTTTTTTGACCGAACCTAATAGGCACTCAATACGCTCTATAAGATAAGAATGTGACTTGTTTTCTTACTTTTTTTGTTGAGGGATAGTAACATATGTGTATGTCCTATTATAGGGAGCCCGCCTGGACAAACCGGGGGCGAAGGATGGCGTGGTTTTTGCGATTGCAAGTACACTCTTAATATACACAATAACACTATACACACTGCTAATGGCCACATTTTTGTGACGAAAGTAACGGGTTTTCATGAGACAAAGATTGACTATGTAAATGTATAATTATAACGGTACCGCCTTATATACTTTTAGACGACTATTTAGGTATTTAAATTAATTAAATTGCCTAACCAAATAAAAAAAATGTGTTATGAATTTCGTTTGAAATTCGAAGCCTATTTATCATTTAGTACACCAGCCTACTCTTAGGTTTTTGTTTTGCTAAGTTATTCTAGAAAAATAAATATACATAACACACATTTCATAGTCAGTCTATTATAAATATACAGGATGAATTGTTCAACTGGACATGGATGGACAAATCTGAAAGTACAGGGAATAGCGAAAAATGCTTAAAGAGTCTCGGGGCCGATTTTGATAAAAACTAAAACTGTACACAGAATTTAAAAAAAAACCTAGCCAAAAGAAAACCTTTGTGGTCTGGGTACCCCCGACAGGAACGACACTCTAGAAATGTATGTAAATGTAATGTGTGCCTAAATGAACGCAAAAATCTTACGTACGTTACATTTTCTCCCGAATCACACCTACTGCAAGCCGTCATTCCAAAACACAGCCTGTATTATTGCATCATCCCATAGAGTCGCTTATAAAAATCAAATTCTGGGAAAGAATGTTAAATGGCAAACTAAAGGAAATGTCATAAACATCATCATCCTCCGATCCAATTATATTGGGGTCGGCTTCCAGTCTAGCCAGATGCAGCTGAACATCAGTATTTTACACGGAGCGACTGCCATCAGACCCCCGCAACCCAAACCTAAAACCTTATAAACTTCAGAAATACTATATTTTTCTTATGCAAGATGTTGATCTGTAACCGTGCCATATTTCTAGAGCAAATGATATAGAATGTGCTTAGTCATCTAAAAATACTTTAAAAATTCAAGGATTATTTAATACACAAATTTTCACTTAGAAACAGCGAGGGTTTAACGTCTCTGAAAATAAGTCATCGGCATTATTGTCAAAAGTCCACCCTTTTGATAATAGCTCATGCTGTGGGAAAAAGATTAGCCAGTCAGCAGGTTGGTAGCGGGGCTGAGTGCGCCGGACGATCAATTAAATATCGTCACTTGTGGAGGCTAGAAGAAGGGCAACATGACGAATATTAGAAACATATTTTCGTCTTGGTTTGTTGCTTATAAGCAGGAGGGGAGAAAAGCAATTAACAACGTGTTATTGAAATAACTGAAAACCTCTTAAGGGGTCATTGTACTCATCAGGTATGAACAACTTTTACTATGGGAACAAACTTGAAATCGCGAAAAAAAAAATCAGCTGAACCCTATATTTTTTCTATTTATTATCAGCTGATCCCTAAATTTGTATTCACGTATATGAACACAAGTGTTTTTTTTTTGCGATTTCAGGGTTGGTCCCATAGTAAAAGTTGTTTATAATGATGAGTACAATGACCCCTTAAGAGATTTTCAGTTATTTTAATAACACGTTGTAGCACGTTGTATATCTGGTTTTTATTTCTATATAAATCATGTATAGGAATAAAACCATTGTTTAAATATTTCTGATGATACTCTGAAAGATGTTTATAGAATGCATGTTTCAATTTCGCCTAAAATCTCTTTAAATCTTTAAACTTAAAACGAGACGGTTGCGAAACATGACAACAAATAGGTTAGGTACTAACACACTTTATTTTATTTGCTGATAGTACCTACTTATTTCAATGACTTTCTTTAATTTATGTCGCTTCTTCTTCTTCGTGTCGACATGAGCTACATAATGATAATAGCTCATGTTGTGGTGTAAAGATTAGCCAGTCAGCAGGTTGGTAGCGGGGCTGACTGCCCAGGGTGCGCCGGACGATCAATTAAATATCGTCACTCTTGGAGGCTCTTTAAATTTATGTCGCTATGTATGTTTAAGAGATTTTCCCCTCAGTATTGACTCTTCAGCTATATCTATCAACAGCAACCATAAAATACAGCATCCAGATATAAGCTTAATACTTACCTAATATTCCTGAAAAAGGCGACTAAGTTTGTAAGAAGTATTTTTATAACCTAACCAATATGTACACTTACGGCCAAAATTAAAATCCAATCTATCCACGATTTACCCTACTAGTGTGGATTTTAGGTCAAATTCCTATCTCTAGTAGGCCAAACCGTGTATAGATTTGATGTTAATTTTGGCCGTTAGTTGGCAAAATCTTTGAATCCTGTACTTTAACAAGTACCATCTTAGTGTAGCGACACACCTGCCGAAAGTAACGTCGCCGACACTTCAGCGGCTGAACTATCGGTCGTAGTATTCGGTTGGCATGACACACCTAACGCGCCATACGTTCGGCATTACGCGGCGTCTTGTTCAGGGCGCTACGTGATGGAAAATTACGTAGCGTTGGTGGCGTCGGTGTTCGGTCGGTGTACTCGGTGACGTCACTTAAAGGACGCGCCGAACTTTTGGTCGTGTAACGTATTGCACGATGTGTCGCTTGCTATGAAAAATACATTGAATGTGTTCTCGCGGAATTAGACGCTCGACGAAAGGTTCAGCGCTACGCCAAACGCGACGTAATTTTGGTTGATGTGTCATCTTCTTAATCTTAACTATTATAAAATTGTAAACGTCTGTTTGTTTGTTTGTTTGTTTGTTCCAGCATCACGCTAAAACTACTGGACCGATTTTGATAAAAAAATTTTTGTTTGAAAGCTGATGACCAGACTTAAAAACCGATATGGGTTTTGAGAAAGAAAAAAAGATAAAAATTAATCGTGGGGTGCGTCACCCTGCAGATACGAAGCTTCTACGCATATGCACGAGCGGATAGTAATGTACGATGGAGTGGAGTGGAGTGGACAGGGGACGGGACTGGGAACGGGACAGGGGACGGGACAGGGGACGGAACATGGGACGGGAAATGGGACGGGACATGAGACGGGACATGGGACGGGACATGGGACGAGACATAGGACGGGACATTGGATGGGCCATGGGACGGGACATGGAACATGGGACGGGACGATAGTGATATAGTGAGATAGTGAGACAGTGGGACAGGACATGGGACATGGGACGGGACGATAGTGATATAGTGAGATAGTGAGACAGTGGGACAGGACATGGGACATGGGACGGGACGATAGTGATATAGTGAGATAGTGAGACAGTGGGACAGTGGGACAGGACATGGGACATGGGACGGGACGATAGTGATATAGTGAGACAGTGAGACAGTGGGTCAGTGGGACAGTGGGTCAGGGGGACAGTGGCACAGTGGAGTGAGACAGTGAGACAGTGGGTTAGTGGGACAGTGGGACAGTGGAGTGGGACAGTGGGACAGTGATCCATTGGGACAGTGGGACAGGGGGACAGTGGGACAGTGGAGTGGGACAGTGGCACAGTGGGACAGTGTTACAGTGGGACAGTGGGACAGTGGGACAGTGGAACAGTGGGACAGTGGGACAGTGGGACAGTGGACTGGACTGGACTGGACTGGACTGGACTGGACTGGACTGGACTGGACTGGAATGACGTGAGTTAGCAGAATTTAACGCGAGCGGAGCCGCGGGTAAAAGCTAGTAGGTTACATAAAAATATTGCGAGCGTATTGAGCCAAACGTTCCGCGACGCCTCTCTCGGCAGGTGTGTCACTACACTTACTTCTTAGCAATTGCGTTATTTCAATTCCCGGGTTAAGGAAGACACTTGAAAATATTTAATATTATATAATGCAGCATACATTTCTAGCTATTTACAAAACATTTAACAAAAAATTGAACCGACGAAAATAGAAACTGAAAAGCGAAAAATAAAATGAATCTTTTAGTCTTAATTACTATTTTCAAAACTAAACGAATGTAAATAACTAATTATGAGTCGGCGCCAAACAGACAAGCAAAGCGTGCGTGCAAGTTGCAAGTGGTCAAGCGGAGAACGCATTTTTGGAAAGTTATTGTTTATCGTTGAAAATTTCACGCTGTATTGATGTTATTTTGTTTTTATTATTTCTTTTAAGTAACTTAATGATCTTCGTTGATTGTTGGTTTGGTTGATGTAAAATATCCTTTTTATAATATTTTATGAAAATAATTTCCCTCCATCTTGCAATATGATGGAACAGCCTGTATATAGTATTTGTTCTACTTAACGTGGAATGACGTCAACTTGACAGATGGCGGGTAGTGCGGACAGCGGACAGCGGACAGCGTTGTTGCCGCACCTTTCGTTAAGTATTATACGTTACATAATAATAAAATAAAATTATTCTAATAATGATGATATTTTTAGGGTTCCGTACCTCGAAAGGAAAAAAATCGGAAACCTTATAGAGTCACTTAGTTGTCCGTCTGTCAAGATTTTTTTCATCAGGAACGGGTAGAGGTATCGTAAGTAAGTTAGGAGGTAAGTTGAAATTAATATGAAATACTAAGGTTTACGGTCCCTTAGAAGTAGTCCCTTAGTAGTTTTGACGACGTCTGTGGTCTAGTAGTTTGAGGGTCGGACTGCTAATCACGAGGTCGTGGGTTCGATTCCCACAGGACACAAACATTAGTGTGATGAACATAAGTGTTTGTGTTGGTCTGGGTGTTTCTTATGTATTATAAGCATGTATTTACAAAAAAAAATGTATATAATTATTATATCCATAGCACAAGCTCTGCTTGGTTTGGGACTAGATGGTGCTGTCACAGAATGTCTAATAGTACTAACGTACAGAACGGCCACTCACCGCCCCCCGCCAATTTAAGATTCCTCGCCCGCGCCCCTCACGCACCCGCTGTCTGACGGCAATTGGACTACAAGATCGCAATGGATGTCAATCGCCTGTCGCTATACAAGCACGCCATTTCTGAGAACTACTGAGAAACGCTTGGAACCCAGTCGGCACTACGAGTGGCGAGCATCCCTAACCTACACGTGTGTGCGCGTTCGTATACAGACGTAATCTTGTGTATGTAGGTGGTGCTAGCATTTATATTGTATTGAGTGGCCGAGGTGTGGTGCTGTGTAAAAATGTCCCAAAGATATTTTTTTTTATTTTTTTATTTAGAAGTGTAAGAAAATATTTATTTATTTAAACTTCATTTTTAATCAAAATAAGGTTCTGACAGACAGACAGATATACAGCCAGACGGACAAAGTGCTGAGCGGCTTAGGCTTGTTACCGCTTGTCGCCTGCTGCATAAGAAAAATATGCAAATATGAAGGAAATTAACGTGTAGTGCTGCTCTTTTGGTGCACTCTTTCTACGGGGTATCAGGTCAATGGATGGTACGGAACCTTGGTGCGCGAGTCTGACTCGCACTTTGCCAGTTTTTTATAAGGATTTGCAAGGCTCAAATGGTGTCATTATACACCAAGTAAAGTTGATTAAAATAATTTTGCATTAATTACTGTACCTAATTTGCATGTTGTGATTTCTCTAAATAGTATAGAACAAAGTCGCTTTTTCTGTGTCTGTTATTTTAGGCTTAGTTCTTTTAAACTACGCAATAGATTTTAATGCGGTTTTTATTATAATTTAGTGAATTTCTTCCGAAAAATGTATATGTATATATGTTTGTTTATGTGTGTTTTTAGTAGTAGTAGAGATCCTTTGTGAAAGAGCTCATCCGGGGAAGTACTACCACCGTATCTACTTCTCCGCCAAATAGTTATGTTTGCATTGCTGTGTTTCGGTCTGAAGGGTACGGGTGCCGGTGAAATTACAATCACATGAGACTTTCCATCTTCATGTCTCAGTTTGGCGAACCGACTTGCGGTACCATTTAGACAACAGCCTAGGTATTATTGCAGTTTTTATGGGCAAAGGTAACCGCCTAACATCAGGTGGGCCTTTAACTCGTATCGCCATCCTATGAAAAAAAAAAAATACTAATCGGATTCATCATCATTATTATCATAATTTCAGACGAAAGACGTCCACTGCTGGACATAGGCCTCACCCAAGCGTCGCCACAACGACCGGTCCTGCTCGGATTATTATAGTACTTACAGATATTAGACTGATGCGTTGACAAACAAACATCAGTCGTCTGTTATGATGAGGGTTTCGCTTCAGGCAATCAGTTTCTTTTTAGGGTTACGTACCCAAAGGGTGCCATACGGGACCCTATTACTCTCGCTACGCTGTCCATCCGTCCGTCCGTCCATCCGTCTGTCTGTCACAGGGCTGTATCTTTTGAACAGTAATAGGTAGCTAGTTGAAATTTTCTCAGAATATGTGTTGCTATAACCCCTATCAAAAAAAATACTAAAAATTAAAAAAAGTCTAAATTCAAAGGGGGTAAACACAAGAAACTTCGAAAAACGTGTATTTTTTTCAACGTTTTTGTTCCTGCTCTATCTTCAAAATGGTAATACATACCAGCGTCAAACTTGATCTGATTATAGTGCATAGGTACTATTTAGTTTAGCAACAAATACAAAAAATAGGACAAACATTGACATACCAGGCCCCTCAGAAAGTATTGCGAAAAAAAGTTTTTATATATGGGAGACTGGCCAGTTATAATGTTTTTCGAAAATATGATTATTTATAAGTAAAAATAAGTAAGTTCCAATTTCAAAATTTCCCTCCACATTTTTTGCGAGTTAATTCAAAGTATTGTGTCTCACTGAAATATGGATCTGCGCCGGGAACATTTTAGAGCTATGATTTTATACGATTTCAAGTGTCGCCTGAAACCGGATGAATCGTACGATAGACTTCAAATGGCATTCATGGATGAAGGCCCTTCCAAGGCAACCGTGTATCGTTGGTATAACGAATTCAAGCGCGGTCGACCAACTTTGGGGGATGACGAAAGAAGCGGTCGCCCTTTGACGGCTGTTACCGAAGAAAACGTGCTAGCAGTGAAAAATTTAATCCAAGACAATAGGCGAATTACATATCAGGAGATTCAACACATATTGAAGATTGGATCGGGAAGCGTTCACGAGATTCTACACAGCCATCTTCGCGTGAGGAGGATAGTATCACGCTGGGTGCCGCACAACCTCACCGATGCTCAGAAGCAGGCCCGGGTGGAATGGTGCCGTGATATGCTTAACAAATTTGAAGCAGGCTCGTCTCGGCGTGTTTACGACATCGTTACAGGTGATGAGTCCTGGATTTATCAATACGACCCAGAAACCAAGCGCCAGTCGACTGTTTGGGTGTTTCAAAATGAGCCAACGCCTACCAAAGTGAAGCGATCTAGAAGCGGGGGTAAGATTTTGATCGCTAGCTTTTTTAATTTGACTGGCCACTTGGTATCAATTCCCTTACGGGATCAAAGAAGCATTAAAGCCGAATGGTATACTACCAAATGTTTGCCAGAAGTTTTCTCTGTTATAAGCAACAAGCGACCAAACACAGGGCTCCGCGGGCTACTGCTCCACCACGACAATGCACCTGCGCACACCGCACTCAAAACGAGGGACTTCCTGGACAGCACGCCAGTCAAACTCCTGGGTCACCCTCCTTACAGCCCTGATCTAGCACCGTGTGACTTCTTTTTATTCCCAAAAATAAAAAATCAGCTCAAAGGGATACAATTTTCGTCGCCGGAAGATGCGCTGGCTGCGTTCGAGCAGGCTGTAAACGAGGTGTCTGCGGCGGACTGGAAAAAGTGTTTTGAAAACTGGTTTAGGCGCATGAATCTTTGTATAGAGGCTGGTGGAAAGTACTTTGAAAAGATTTGATAAAAATATACGTACGTATAGAACAATTTTTTTTAGTTTCGCAAAACTTTCTGAGTGTCCCACGTAAGTGGTGGTACCTGCGTAAGGAAGAGATGTAAAAATTCATATTTCGCGCACGGTCCGTTGATGTCTTTTGATGAACTCTTGTAAATTAAATCGGTTTCTATGGGGTATCAGGTCGGTGGGTGATACGAACCCTCACTGCATGAGTCCGACTCACACGTGGCCGGTTATTTACATCTACGGGAAGACAAAATTTGTTTTTCTAACCACATTGTAACATGAATACTTGTATTTCTTTTTTGTAGTCTATTCTCTTTTTACGAGTCCTTGTTTTCAGTCCCGTATATAACCTTTCTTGTTTAATTTCTCAATATAACTGGATTACAAAGGGTCGTGTTGATAAAAGTTTAATCCGAATTACGAATGTGGTTTTACGATGAACGTTAGAAACAAACATTCGTTCAGTTTATTGCATTAGGGAAATGTTGTACGTGATACTGCTTATTTCTTCCGTGTATCTCTTTGGGGATATATATTGAGCGGAGGAGTTGGTATTTAAATTAGAGTTTTGATGACTGATTGGAAAGTTCGTATTGTAGTTATTTTTTATGGAAAAACATAAGTTGTGGGTTTCTGTATCAAGAATCTATTGGCATTTTGACATAGCACGCTTGCTACAACTAGATAAATAAGTTTATTAATTAAATTATAAAATTGGTTTTATTATTTCTCGTTGCAGTTTTATTGACTCAACTAATAAAACAACTGATCCCTTAGCGTTTGGAACATAGGTAAGGTTTTTACTGTTTACTGTTAGCCTGTAACATCCCACTGCTGGGCAATGGCCTTTGTTTTTTAATCTGTGCGACTTAGCCCGGTAAGGTAAAAAACCTAATTTCCCAATGAGGGATTTTACATCTAAAGCTGACATTTCTGTCTTCCCCTGACTGTATGTAAATTCAATCTGTAGTAAATTAGTTTTTTAAACTTATAATCTTGGCAATATGCCGCTATTTTATGTACCTGCCGCATGTTTTGTTGTGACAATAAATCATTTTTCTTTATTTTTTCTAAAAACTGAATCCCAAAAGATTTTAGAATAACTTTACACGTTAAATGTCACGGCAGTGTCATGACGCTCCGCTTAGCACGGGCACACACCTTCCAGTCCGGTCCGGGACGGACCGGCCCGGACCTGCTATGCTATTCAGAACCACACGATAGCCAGTTGTCGACCGGTTCGGTTTTTTATCTCGTTTCGTCTTATGATTCACGCAACTAGAGAAAAAGAGATAACAAACCGAATCGATCGACAACTAGTTATCGTATGGTTCTGAATCCCTATACTGGTAGTTTCTACCCGGAACAAACCCATACAAAATGTATTAGCCAGCATACACCTACCGGGCCGGGCCGGGAAGCAAGTCCGGGTAGAATCTACCCAGTGAGCTTCGCTGCAAATTCAGAATGCCCGGCGCCAGCTGTAGGTGCCGATGCCGATGCTCCGCGTTTCTTTCAGAATCTACCCGACCCAGCCCAGGCCAGACCGGAAGGTGTGTGGCCGCTCTAACACAGGTATAATTTTTTAATTTAAAATAATGTAAAATGTATTGAATTCTGTTATTATCTTGAACTAAATTAATATTTTCTTGAGCTATTCTTGGTTCAAGAACATTTCTCTTGGTTCATGAAAATATTTACTTGGTTCAAGAAAATGTCAGTCTTCAAAAATGTCTTGACTCAAGTCAACGTTTTTCTGTGTGTTCTGTAAAACATGTTTTTATGCTTCAACTTCGAGTAGAACTTTGAATGAAAATAATTACTCTTCGTAAAATACACTAAAATTGCAAGTAATAGTTGTTATACCTAATACTTTCCTATTCTTTCAAACGTTAGGTACTGAGCACAGACATAGTAAAAAATATAGACGAAGTGTTGCGAACAATCATTGCGAAGCCAAAAAAAACCGTGCTTCTACGTGTACAACCACTTCTCAGGGACATACCATAAACCTGAAGGTTATTTTCTTTCGCGATTCTTACTGGATGATACCACGACATGTGTACTGTGAGGGGTGAGCACGGTTTGATGTGCATGTGTGTGCGTGAACGCTGGTTGTACACGAAGGAGCACGGTTTGTTTTTGACTTCA
Organism: Asteroscopus sphinx; assembly: GCA_949699075.1. Classification (NCBI taxonomy): domain Eukaryota; kingdom Metazoa; phylum Arthropoda; class Insecta; order Lepidoptera; family Noctuidae; genus Asteroscopus; species Asteroscopus sphinx. Next base: position 8,111,806 of record OX453025.1, on the reverse strand, counting down.
CTATGAATGTTCACAGCACTTAGTCTATATTTTTTACTATGTCTGTGGTACTGAAAGGTTCCGGATACACTTTCAGCGTAGGTTTGGCGATCATTTATCTAACTCATTGGCGGTACTTCAGATTTTTGGGGTTCGTATATTTTTACAGTAAAAGTTTTTTTAGAACTTTTCTTTTTAATACAATACCTGTATTAAAGAAGTTTGAGTTATTTTGTTGTAAAGAAGTAGGTGAGACTATCTTATCTATGTGGGGAAAAAAATGAATTACATACATTCATACATAACCAGCCCATTACTGTCCCACTACTGGGCACGGGCCTTTTCTCAGTACGAGAAGGCTAAGGCCTTAGTCCACCACGCTTGCTTAGTTCGGGTTGGCGGACTACACTCACCATCGAGAACTGTATGGAGCACTCTCAGGTGTGCAGGTTTCCTCACGATGTTTTCCTTCACAATTAAAGCAAGTGATAATCGAATATAAATCCGCACATGAATTGGAAAAGTCAGAGGTGCGGGCCGGGTTCGAACTTACACCCTCCTGCATAGAAGGCTAGCCTTCAACCATTAGGCTATCACTGCTTAATTTTTTTTTATTAAGAACAAACTTATACTTCAAGTATTTATGAATTAGGAGATTTAAAAAAAACTATTTTTTTTAAATACCCCCCTGGCAAACGAGCAAGTGGGTCACCTGATGGTAGGCAATCTCCGCCATCCATGGATTTAGTTAGAAGACAGGTATCGTTGGGTGAACCGATACATAATAAAAGTATGTCTTCTTTTGGTCTGGGTGTGTTGCTTATGTATTATAAGTATGTATTTACAAAAAAAAAAGAAGTATATACGTATTATATCCATTGTCTAGTACCCATACCACAAGCTCTGCTTAGTTTGGGACTAGATGGTGCTGTGTAAAAATGTCCCAAAGATATTTTTTTTTTTTTTCTTTTTTTTTTTTTTCTTTTTTTCTTTATGTTGCTTGCTTGTGTTTATCACTGTGTTTTAAATGTTGCGCGTCGTTAACTGTGACAATAAACTATTTTTCTTTCTTTCTTTTCTTTTTCTTTCTTCGACACAACATGTTTTATTACGTACCTTCCAAAAAAGAATTCTGAAGTACAAGAAAAGTACGATTGATATATGTACACAAACAGATATATGAATCATTCACGTTACAACTGCGAGCAACTTCAAGAAACACGACTTTGAAACGTATATGCTTCAAGCCGTGATATATTGGATCCGTACCGAATACATACATTATGATCTAATTTATTTAGGTGGGTACAACGGGTCTTGGAAGATGTGTGGTCCGGGGCAGAGAATAGGACAGCTTATCCTTTCTCGTGGTTTTGGTAAAATATGTATCAACTAGTGGTGTGAACCGGTTCTCAATAAACCGGATAATCACCGGTTAGAGTTAGTACCGGAGACTAATCGGTGATTGCACTAAACTACCGGTTATTTCATTTGTTGCAGAAAGCACCCAAATGTGCTGTGAAATGTCCCCGGCTTCACTTTAAATTCTCTAAATTATTGTGAAAAACATATCCGCCAATCACATTTGGGAACCATGATGTTGGTACTTACCTCTGAAGGTAAAGTCAAGTTTCGCCGAGCCCTTTGGTAAGAACGCGGCCATCTTGTATTTTATTACCACATTTTTATTAACTCGCTTTCAGTTATGTTATGTACTGTTTTTAGTTATGTTGTTGTGTTCGGTACAAATTTTGAAATCGATTTTAAACTAACATCTCGATTAACTAGAGACTTGAAACTTTAAACATAGCTCAGGACTGGGTCACAATGCAATATTAACTAGTTTTCTTTTTAATGTGGTTTAAAACAAACTTTGTCATCAAATTATTATTTTCATTTTCAATCTCTTACGTACGGAACCAGTGACTGTTTGGCCATTTTTGGCACATTTTTATAGCTTCCTGGACGCAGTTTCAAGTGTCTGAAGTATAGTGTAAGTTGAGGATGACAATAGATTTACTTTTTTTGATATGGTGACGTTACACGTGACGTGGAGTAGGGGGAGCTATTATTCAGGGATACGTTAGTATCAGCTTATCATTTGAAACTGGCGATAAGGACATTTGGGTTAGTATAACCTTACGGTTTTTTTTTCCCCTTTATTTTTATTTAAAAATACATTATTATGACAAAAGCAAACTAAAAACCTCGGGGGTTTGTCCGGAATGCCGTTATTCTGCAGACAACTTATTAAACTAAATACATAAATATGTGCAATAAATGAACAAACAAACTGTCACGTGACATGTTTAAGCTTGTATGTCATTTATGTAAGTACTAAGTAGAGATGTGACACAAATCAGGTGAGCCTTTAGCTCGTTTGGCCATCCTATAGCAAAAAAAAACATCAATAATTATATTATTTTATCAAACGTAACTTCAGAACACAAGCACCTCACCTTCATCTGAAGACAGCTCTTACAAAGGTGAGAGCAACAAGTTTCTCAACTTAAAATTAAAAGTAGACGAAACAGTACAAAGTTTTAACGATACCGAAACGAAACACGAGATAACGAGAATAATATCGATATTGTTACCGTTCCTTGCAACTTTGTAACGAGTGCTTCGTGGGAAAGCTGTGAAAATATATTATGTTGAGCTTTAAATTATAATAAGGGTGTGTGTATTACTTGTGTGGGGTACAGTGTTGAGTTCTTGCTTTGTAATTTTCCAAAAGAAAGTTGGTCTTTTGTGCGTTACGTGTGTGAGAATTTTAAAAAAGCCATGTTTTATTTTATTTATTGAGGAACAATAAATAATAAAATAAATAAATATTTTTGGGACATTTTACACATCACCATCTAGTACCAAAAGCAAAGCTATGTGTACTATGTGTACTAGACAATGGATATAATACTCAAATACTTTTTATTGTAAATACATACTTATAATACATAAGAACATACCTACTTATTTATTACTGTACAAGTCGCTCATCAGATCGCAACTAGAATACGCAACTTCTGTTTGGAACCCATATTATGAAAAATACAGTGACCAACTGGAAACAGTTCAACGGAAATATCTTCGGTTCTTAAACTATAAATTTTACAAAAAATGGTCATCATATCATACTCTTTTAGACAAATTCTCTCTACCAACTCTAAATCTAAGAAGACAGTGTCTTGATTAATCACTCTTATATAAAATTATTCATAATAAATTAGATTGCAATCAGCTTATGAACCAAATATACCTTCGCATACCAAGTCGTTCCCAAAGAATTCGTGATACTTATACTCATAGACTATTTGCTCCCAAGCTCTGCAGAACTAACGCGGGAGAACGTGCTCCCTTGCGGCGAATTATCGAGTCATATAATGATAATTTTGCCGATACTGAGCTATTTGTTATGTCACTCGCCCAATATAAAAACAATGTCACAATTTTTTTTTTTGATAAATGAATTGTAACTCCTTTTTAGGGTTCCGAAGTCCTACAAGGAACCCTTATAGTTTCGTCATGTCCGTCCATCTGTCCGTCTGTCCGTCTGTCCGTCTATCCGTCTGTCCGTCTGTCCGTCTGTCCGTCTGTCCTAATCCTTTACAGCTTAATAACTTCTACAGTTATAAACATAAGTAAATAAAATTTTGTTAAAAAATAGTCTGCGTATAGATCTCAATTTTAAAAGAATAAAAAAATAGTTTTTACGTTCTTTAGGGGTGGCACCCATACATGTGAAATGGGGAATAAAAAAAATTTTTTCGCTGCACCCCCTCGTGTGGGGTATCATTGAATAGGTCTACTTAAATGAAGGTAATGTTTCATACACCACTTTTTTATCAGGTGTACCAACTGCGAAATATAGCCCGCCAAAGTGGCTTGCAATGTGTCCCCCCCCCTGCCATTTCTAAACTATGCAACGTAGAAACTTATAATCTTCCACATTGATAGACCTTTGTGAAAACTCTCTTTTAAAATTATTTCGAGTATAATGTGATTATAATTTTTTGAGTTATAGAGAGAAAACTGAAAAATACTTAAAACGTCCTAGTTCAAAGGTCATTGACCTTAGAGAAAAATTATCATAGCAAATAATGCTCCTTTAGCTACTTTCTATTTTAAAAAATCACAAAAAGTAACTTTGTGTTATGTTGACGACACACTTCTTAAATTTGGCGCCATCTAGCGGCGTCGTACAACACTCTCTGGGTCGCCAATGCTGGCGTCAAGTGCCGTGTATTACATTTGGCACTGTATAGCGCCATCTAGCGGCTACTGACATCACTCTCTGAGTCGCCAATGCTGCCGTCTATTGCAAAAACTAAAATAGCCGTGATTAATATTCGATTTGATTTGTTTGTAACACCTACTTAAGGAACCCTATAATACTGAGCATGGCCCGACATGCTCTTGGCCGGTTTTTCAAATTACGCATAATTATGCAAGTTTTGTATACCTACCTACCTACATTAATTTTGGCTCATAATTAGATATACATTAATTCTGTCTGCAAAAGTACTTGCTATATTTGTAAAATTGTATGTATTATTTTGTGGATAACGGTGCTGGTTGCGTGATTACCTATGTTTTGTATGATCTTTTTGTTTGTATTATGCATTATTGCGCAATTGTTTGTTGTCCTGAAGAATAAAAAATAAAAAATAAAATAAGAAACACCCAGCCAACACAAACACTCATGTTCATCACACAAATATTTGTGTGCTATGGGAATCGAACCCACGACCTCGTGATCAGCAGTCCGACACTCGAACCATTAGACCACAGAGGTCGTCAAACAGCTACAATACATATGTTGGTATACAGAAAAACATACAATTCGTTGTTTTTACAATATTGTAGCCCACTACACTATCCACTTATTAACACAACAAATATAAGGCAAATAGTGCCACTAAAAGAGCATTACATAAAGTTCAACCACACATAATTAAATTTAAATTTAATAATTATTTAAATTACAGTTTTTTTTTACAAAAAGTACTTAATTAAATATAAATGTGTTATTGGGTTTTTTCATTAGGAGATTCTCAGTAGCAGCCCGGAGTCTGGATTTGTGCCCGGTTAATGGCAATAGGCTCGCCCCCTATTACATCCGACTATAACATAACTGGCGAAATGTGGGTGTGCTATACACCTCTGCCTACCCCTTCGGACAAATACAGGCGATATGTTGTTTTTTTTTTTTTAAACGAAGGAAATTCTGTATATAATACATACATGCCACGAAATGATATTTGCCCACACTAACAAGTGTTCTTCTTTCTATACTGCAGTATGCTCGTGTCCCACCTTGAAAAAAACCGATACAATTAGGTATCTAGGTGTCATACTAGATAATACTCATAGCTTTCATCCGCACATTGATCTTCTCATCTCAAGAACTCGAAAATTTATTTATATTTTCAAGAACCTTCGACATGTCGCAGATCCTAATATCATAAAAATGGTATATCTTGCACTGTGCCAATCACTTATTTCCTATTGTATAACTATCTGGGGTGGATCAAATAAAACATCTATGCTGAAAGTTGAGCGTGCCCAGGTTTTAAAGGTTGCCTGTTTTTTACCATTTCTACACCCAACTAAATACCTTTATGAGCTGACTGGCGTCTTAACTGTACTTCAATTATTCATCCAGCACACAATCCTTCGTAAACACTCCCAGCTCCATTACAACCCTGCAGCTTTTGAAAATAAACGACGTAAGCACACAGTGTGTCCAACAATACTTTTTCGTACTAGTTTCACACAAAGACACTTTAAGTTTCTAGGAAGCTACTTGTACAACAAATTAAATGAAATTTTGTCTATGTACCCCCTCTCCAAACAGTGTTGTCAAGACAAACTATTCAAGTGGCTACAAAAATTAGATTATGATGCCACCGAGCAACTACTTTTTATACCCTCCTAACTTCAGAATGAAGACAGGACTCACCAAAAACACTTACATACGTACAAGCAAACTCATATAATAGCAATTCACGAACATTGTACCCACCCCCGCATACTCACATCCACGAGACAAGCACAAACGAATACATTCCACACGTGACCACGGGTGCACATACTCACACACGCACATCCCAACTCACATCACTCATCACAAAATGTATTCCACTATACCAGGCCCCTCAGAAAGTATTGCGAAAAAAAGTTTTTATATATGGGAGACTGGCCAGTTATAATGTTTTTCGAAAATATGATTATTTATAAGTAAAAATAAGTAAGTTCCAATTTCAAAATTTCCCTCCACATTTTTTGCGAGTTAATTCAAAGTATTGTGTCTCACTGAAATATGGATCTGCGCCGGGAACATTTTAGAGCTATGATTTTATACGATTTCAAGTGTCGCCTGAAACCGGATGAATCGTACGATAGACTTCAAATGGCATTCATGGATGAAGGCCCTTCCAAGGCAACCGTGTATCGTTGGTATAACGAATTCAAGCGCGGTCGACCAACTTTGGGGGATGACGAAAGAAGCAGTCGCCCTTTGACGGCTGTTACCGAAGAAAACGTGCTAGCAGTGAAAAATTTAATCCAAGACAATAGGCGAATTACATATCAGGAGATTCAACACATATTGAAGATTGGATCGGGAAGCGTTCACGAGATTCTACACAGCCATCTTCGCGTGAGGAGGATAGTATCACGCTGGGTGCCGCACAACCTCACCGATGCTCAGAAGCAGGCCCGGGTGGAATGGTGCCGTGATATGCTTAACAAATTTGAAGCAGGCTCGTCTCGGCGTGTTTACGACATCGTTACAGGTGATGAGTCCTGGATTTATCAATACGACCCAGAAACCAAGCGCCAGTCGACTGTTTGGGTGTTTCAAAATTAGCCAACGCCTACCAAAGTGAAGCGATCTAGAAGCGGGGGTAAGATTTTGATCGCTAGCTTTTTTAATTTGACTGGCCACTCGTTATCAATTCCCTTACGGGATCAAAGAAGCATTAATGCCGAATGGTATACTACCAAATGTTTGCCAGAAGTTTGCTCTGTTATAAGCAACAAGCGACCAAACACAGGGCTCCGCGGGCTACTGCTCCACCACGACAATGCACCTGCGCACACCGCACTCAAAACGAGGGACTTCCTGGACAGCACGCCAGTCAAACTCCTGGGTCACCCTCCTTACAGCCCTGATCTAGCACCGTGTGACTTCTTTTTATTCCCAAAAATAAAAAATCAGCTCAAAGGGATACAATTTTCGTCGCCGGAAGATGCGCTGGCTGCGTTCGAGCAGGCTGTAAACGAGGTGTCTGCGGCGGACTGGAAAAAGTGTTTTGAAAACTGGTTTAGGCGCATGAATCTTTGTATAGAGGCTGGTGGAAAGTACTATGAAAAGATTTGATAAAAATATATGTACGTATAGAACAATTTTTTTTAGTTTCGCAAAACTTTCTGAGTGTCCCACGTATACCTAACCTCAATTCCTCTCATACAAATACACCTGCATACATAAACGCACCCTCACATGTTTGTCCAACTGCATGCATATAATAATATTCTTTCTCTTCCATTTTATGATTAAGTACTTTTCTTTTTCTGTATTTTATAGCCAATAATGGGACATCATGATGGGCAACATACTTAAATACTAGGGTGAGGGCCTGGTGATCCGTAACACAGGGTTTCCCTAGTACGGACTCCAGTCTCTCACAAAGGAGCTTATACGCGCCTATTTGTTCACGTAAATCTAAGTTACATATTAAGCCACCCTTTGTGAAGAGAGAAATAAAATTATTATTTATTATTTATTAAAATTATTATTTATTATTATACATCAACTCAGCCTATCCCAGTCCACTGCTGGACATAGGCCTCTCCCAAGTTGTGCCACAACACTCGGTCCTCTGCGTTCCGCATCCAGTCCCCCCCCAGCTAATCTAATCAGGTTGTCTGTCCACCTGGCCGGGGGGCTCCCTACGCTGCGTTTGCCGAGTCGCGGTCTCCACTCAAGGACTCGTCTGCTCCAATGGCCATCGGTCCTTCGACAATTATGGTCAGTCCTCTGCCACTTCAGCTTACTGATCGTATAGGCTATGTTGGTCACTCTGGTTCATCTCCGGATAATCTCGTTACGGACTTTATCCTTCAAGGAAACTTCAAGCATAGCTCGTTCCATAGCTCGCTGAACGGCTTTGAATTCGTGGACTAACACACATGATTTTCATTTTGAGAAAATGGCGTTTTATTTGTATTATGTGATTGAAAATGTTCATCATTTAGGAATTCTATGTAATACCTAGTAAGTGTGTGTGCATAAAATAATTGTCCGCATGTAATTCCTAGGAAATTATGTTTCGTAGGTTTTTCTTGATGATAAGTAGGTACTACTTATCTGCTGTGAGAATGCCGCGGTCGACCATTATAAGGACAGTCATAAGGTACTTTACAGTGTTGCTATTGGTCAGTATTGGTACTAGTCGGGCCTGGCTTGAGGTGCGGTACGAGGGTGTGGGAAGGGAAAACGGCATTTTCGCAGCTGACAGGTAGTACCTACTTACTTGACTTTTATAGACTTCTTCAATTAATCATGTTGGCATCATTACTTCAGAATCATATTTGTTTTTTCCCGTTGGCATGACGACTGATTAAATTAAATGTTAATTATAATTAATATATCGATGTGTCTCTATCAACTTCAAACATGTGAGGGAAATGTAATGATAATTTTAATTACTTTAGAGCTCATTGTATTTAACCTCCTGGGGCCTGATGTCATATACATAATACATAGAACGAAAAAAAATATAACACAGCCATTTGTAATTTTTTTTCGCAAATTTTACATTAGTTGAATAAAGAAGGTATCTGTCCGCCATTATGAGCTGTGATTGGCTGACAAATTGTCGAGTTAGTTACATCATTTATAACTCAAGAACGGCTGAACATATTCTAATGAAATTAGTACAGATAGAAGATAACCCGGAATAACATATAGGCCACTTTTTATCCCGGGAAGATGAACAGTTCCCGAGGGATGTGCGATAAACGACATACACGCTGGCGAATTCGCGGGCATATAAGCTAGTAGGTAATTAAATGAAAAATTTGGTATTGAACTTTTTATTGATTTGTGTTCACAATTAGTGGTATAGTCACCTCATTAAATATGGCGCGGATACAGATCAACATGTTGTATTTTAACCTCCTGGGGCTTGATGTCATATACATAATACATAGAACGAAAAAAAATATAACACAGCCATCTGTATTTTTTTTTTCGCAAATTTTACTTTAGTTGAATAAACAAGGTATCTGTCCGCCATTATGAGCTGTGATTGGCTGACAAAATGACATTTTTTTTTTTTTTTCTTGATTGGAGAGAGCAATGGCGTCTCGATCAGAAGAACGTGGTTAGTAATTTTGAGTTTTATACTAAAATATTAACGATTTTGAAAATAATTCATGTTTTTCTTTTTGGTTTTGGTACGTTTTCATTCAATATGCATCAATAATTGTTGGCATTTGCATGCAAACTATGAAACTTGTAGTAATATCTGAATGTCATACAGGTACTACATGAGGTCCCAATTACTAGTGTAAATGGGAGGAGCCCAGTGTAATACCTGTATGACATAGAAATATTTCTCAATAAAGCTGCATATTCTAATGTTATTTTTATTTATTTTGCTAGGTAAAAATATGTATAGCGAATAGGTATTGCATTTTTTAGATGAGTCAGAACTCGATTCTGATAGCCAGAAGCTTTGCCAGTACCTCAAAATTATGGCAGTACTTATTGACTCTGATTTTGGTTCTCCAAATTGTTCAGACACAAAAGAAGAAAGTCGTCTGGGATCTGAAATATCTTTAGCCTCGTCAATTACTTCTGCCACTAGGGGTCATACCAGAACTAAAGGTGGACCAAGAACGCCTGAAAGAAGATTAAGAGGCTGTGTAAGAAGTAGTAAGACCCTGCAAAGCCAATTCACGTAACTAAAGAACTGCAGTTGCAGATAGGTTTCAATCAAAAAAATATTTTCGTATTCTCTTATCTACGGCGATCGCTATCAGAAACGAACTGCAGAGTCACTGCAACTTGATCAACGCGTCATGAAATTACGTGAATTAGGGCCTTGGAGTGGCATGGATAAGATGATAGAAGATCAGCCCTGCCATCAAATAATAGTTTAAACGGAAATTTCTCACCCTTGGGCAGCCCAAACTTTCAGGCAGGTTATAATTTGATTGACTCTAGTACTTGGACTGACGAAGTATTTTTCAGACAATACAGGTTCCAGGTGAATTTACAATCAGATGAGACTTTCCATCTTTGATCTTAGTTTGGCGAATGCGATTTGCAGTACCATTTAGGCAACAACCTATATAGGTGATATTGCAGTTTTTATGGGCGAATGTAACCGCTTAACATCAGGTGGACCTTTAGCTATTTTCCCATCCTATGCCATAAAATAATAATAAATAATAGCATAAATGAAGACATTATGGACAACAGAACATCTGATCTACTAAAACATAGAAAGGAGTTGAAGCTGACTTTGAACTTAATATTTTAATTATCTGTGCTTTGATAGAGTTAAAATCTTTTATAGGTATATTGCTTATAATGGGTTGTCTCAATTTGCCAAAAATTTGAATGTCTTAGTCAAAAAATAACACATACAAAACATAATGGACACTATGACATGTAAGAAATGTGATTTACATAAAAGTAAGGCGTTAGATGTAATAAATGTAACCATTGTTATTGACGATCCAGGGTGATAGTTTTCTTTATGCAATACAATTATATTATTTTATATTATAATATTTATTAAAAATAATAATTAATATCCTATGTCATATATATATGACACAAAATAGCGTTGACGTAGAGAACTTATGTCGTATATGTATGACATTGAGAAAATCTACATTTTCCAAAACAGATTTTTCATTTTATTTTTTTCGGTCCTCAAATTACCTATTTATTCGATTAGGATAGTTTTATTTTGAATTCCTGACCAGAAATTTTCCTGGGCCTCAGGCGGTTAAAGATAAAAATAATTTATGTGAACATGAGTATACATAACAAAATATATATTGTAATGTACGGTGTTATTAATAAAATAATTTAGTGATTCAATATTGTATTTAGTGCAAGCCGTCCTAATAGTCTGTATTTTCCACGTTTTTACGCTTTCCTACCTGTTTGTTCGGTACAAATTTTACAATCGATTTCTATCTTACTTCCCGATGAGCTAGGGACTTCAAACTTTAAACATAGCCCACGATTCAATGACAATGCAATATTAATACGGTTTTGTTTTAAAAACGTAGCATACAACGTGTTATTGAAATAACTGATAGCCTCTTAACGGGTCATTTTACTCATCAGTATGAACAACTTCTATTATGGGACCAACCCTGAATACGCCAAAAAATTATAAAATTTTCCTTACATTTGTATTAACATAAACAATGAAAATAATACGACAAAATGTTGAGAGAAACTGTTTTTTTTTACGATTTCAGGGTTGGTACCATAGTTAAAGTTTTTCATACTGGGCTACGTTCACTTATAACGCACTCAGTGTGAATGTCACCCGGTGTGAATATCGCTCGATCATTGACGATTTTCTCAGAATTACTGAACGACTTCGGGCGACTTTATGAAACTGACACTAGAACAATGAAGCACTGACAATTATGACGATCGAAACCTCAAATTATCTGTCATTTCATACTATTATCTGTCAACATGACAGCAGGGCGTCTTTTACCCTACTATTTCACGGGGTGACCGGTGCTTACGCTCGACGACGCCCGCTCACAATACTGAACGGTTTGGTGTGAACGCCCGGACGATCACTCCGAGTAACTGAACGACCAAACAACGCTCCGAGCGTCGTCCGCCGTCGTCCGACGATAATACTGAACGTACCCCTGATAAGTAGGTACAATTAACTATAATGTATTGTTGTCAGTGGCGGATTTACACATTTACCGCCAGTAGGCTATTCAAATTTTGCCGCCCCTACCGACCTGAACAATTCTCAGTTACTAGATTATTTTTACAATCCAATGATTTAGTTAAGATTGCACAAGAAATCATTTTGGGTATGGGTTTTTGGATATTTCTGGGCTAATAAAAGCTCAATCATGGGTCAGAGTGTCACCTTTGGACCTAGGTACCTACATGTGTTATTGTTTGTGTGGACCTAATAACATTTAGGTAAAACATAAATATTTTTAATTTCTGTAAGACTAAACAAATTTAGCCCCTGCCGCCCCTAAAATCTGCCGCCCTAGGCTCCAGCCTACTCAGCCTGTTGGTAAATCCGCCACTGATTGTTGTGACATATTTTTTTTGTGTGCAGTAAAGAATAAGAATAAGAATACAATGACCACTTAAGAGGTTTTCAGTTATTTCAATAACACGTTGTATAGACCATGACCTGGATTAACACATTGTATACTTCTCGACATAACACGGCAGTGAAGCTATGAGCATCAGGGATCCTAGTACGAGTTTGAAACTTACGAATACTTTCATAGTTTTCGTCGACTTTCATTCAAAATCAGTAGTTCCGCCTCGTATCCACCATAAGTGCCGTACTGATTTATGAATGAAAGTCGACGAAAACTATGAAAGTATTCGTAAGTGTCAAACTCGTACTAGGCCCCCAGCTAGTCTTGAATAAAACAAAATGCACGTACATTTTCATCTCTCAATTCCACCTCAAGAGAATGCACTACAAAATGTTCTTCTGAACAAAAAGCAGTAGATATCTTATTAAGAGTACATTTAGTTACAGAACAGACAGACTGCAGTAATAAGGGTAACGCAGTGGAACTTTAAAGAAGCGTGCTCAGCGGTCGTTAGAGGCTGAACAACAGAAATACCATAGAAATCTAAATAATAAGGTAATAGAAATGTTATCTACTGTCTTTTAATACCGGAACGCGTGTCGCTGGTTCGCCGCTACCAACACACAAACACGCAATTACGCCCACCATGTTTCTAGCCCAACCAGCCTGCCAAGCGAGGCGATTATAGCATATCCTCCCTTTTGGGGGAGGCTTCTGTCTAGCAGTGGACGTCTTTCAGCTGAAATGATGGTGTTTCCAGCATTCAATGCAAAATATATCAAGCCTAAGAAAATCCGCTGTTAGGTGAGCTGCAAAATACAATTTTAGTGATTTCGCGGTCAAAACAGCATTGATGATTAAGCAAACGGTTCCCGCACTGGTCTTACGAGACACCTGCACGCGGTGCCAAGTTCATGCGCCTGTAGGACTTCTATTACCTTATTGTTTAGATTTCAATGGGAAATACGCTAAACGGACATCTTGCAAACTTGTAAGACTGCATAGTGTAGACAGACTGTGTTTGTTGTACTTGCTGTAATAGAAAGAAAGAAATATACATATTTGTATTTTTAAGTCTCGTTACAAGCAAAAACAAAAGCATAAAAAATATGGTTAACATGCCTGTAATCCGGCGAAACATTACTGAAATATTGCAGCGCTGGTTTTTAAATAGGTGGTTTTAGGTTAGTTTGTAATGCACTATACACTATACAATACACTAATGTGGTTTCAAAACGACGCTACGGCACGTTTTTCATGGCAAAGGATGGCGGAACAATCTAAAGATGCACCTGATACTGAGCGGTTACCTTTGCCCATAACAACTGTAATACCACCTCTGGTATTGCAAATGTCACTGGCCAAAATGAGACCTAAAGATGGAAAGTCTCATGTGATTGTAATTTCACCAGTACCAGTAAATTTTGCACTGGAACACAGCAATGCAAGCATCACTGTTTGGCGGCAGAAACAGATGGTAGTACTTCTCCGGAAGAACTCCTTCACAAGGAGCTCTGCTACTACTGAACATCACTTTTAATTTTTTGCACGTTTGATTTCCAAGTTAGTGTTTCAAAACTAGGCGTTCACGCCTGTGAGATTTATTTATTGGAAGACCAACAGCAATGAGGTACCTTTGATTAACAATGATATATAAGATACTATCTGCCAATAATAGGTCTTCACGAATAGCGGCTGAGATGCGTGGATATAATACTAAATATATAGATTAAACTAATTTTTTTTAAGAAATCTAGACTAGCAACTAGAGGCGAGACGAGAAATTATGCTCATCTCGCCGACTGCATACTTGTCACAAATATATCAAAGGTCAACGCTAAGAATAGCCCTGAGTCTGTACAAAGATAAAAAATGTAGGACAATTAAATACATATTTTTTTATTACATACTATTCATCGTATTTAATGCGGACAGTACAGTAAACGTTTTGAATCTACGACAACTCGACCCCGAGACAACCCAACCCCGACAATTCGCCCCCGTCAACTCGACTTCATGACATCTCAAAATAGAAGAGTAAAACTGTTTAGTTGCTAGGCAACCACTTGTTTGAGATTCGTTTTGTAAGCAAAAAAATAACCTCAAAATAGTTTATATATATTTTAATAAATTAAACATCTCTGTAGTACTGTCCGTCTATTAAAATAGATTGCAACACATTGCCCTCATCGAATTGTATATGGTGAGCGTTATCTTTTATTCATAACTTCCATAGGACTTGAATGGAACTTTAACAATGTCCTTTCAACTGTTTACATTTATTGTTGACGGTATTACATAAAAAATAAAATTCATTTATTTCAGACTAATTGATGTCCATAATTTTGTTAGTAACAATTTTTATCTTACAACTATGTTAGTCACAGAAAGTATAAAATACCGCTCGCCACAGGAACGCACGATCCAGATTTGTTTAAATAAACGCACACACGGTACAGAAAATATCTAGTGCGGGGCAATTTCTTGATTAATAAAAGTTTTGTAAGAAACGGACAACTACACATAAACAAAGAACGGAAAAAACCCTTCGACTTTTACTTATTTCAGAAATGATGATTGATGAACACTTTTATGAATGTTGCTACAAAAATATGGGTTGCTGTGAAAGTAAAAAATAGCGAAGTTTTTCGCGTGATATTCGAAAAGTTATGGCAAAATTGGGGCAGTAGATATGAATAATATTGTACGCCTCTTATTCTGTAATCTGAGATTGAACGTTACAGATAGGTATGGAAATTATTATTATTGACCGAGTGAAGCGAGCCGTTATGCACTTTGACCGTCTGTCTGTCTGTCAGAACCTTATAAATTCCAATCCAAATAATGTAATGACTTCAAAATCTCACATAATACGTATAACTTTAGGCTAAAATGCATCATCATCATCATCATTTCAGCCGAAAGACGTCCCTGCTGGACATAGGCTTCCCCCAAGCATCGCCACAACGACCGTTCCTGCGCCTTCCGCATCCAGCAGATTCCCGCGACCTACACCATGTTATCGGTCCACCTTGTGGGGGGCCTACCCACGCTGCGCCTTCCAGTACGCGGTCGCTATTCCAGAACTTTACTGCCTCATCGGCCATCCGTTCTGCGAGCAATGTGCCCACTGCCACTAAAGTTTGGCAATTCTTCGGGCTATGTCGATTACCTGCGTTCTCCTGCGAATCTCCTCATTTCTGATTCGATCACGCAGGGACACACCGAGCGTAGCCCCCTCCATTGCCCTTTGAGTGACTATGAGCCTTCTTATCAGGCTAGTGGCGTTCTCTCGTTTCGGGGGCCAAGACACATTGTAGGTCGCTGAGTCAACAAAGTGGTGCGGGCCAAGTTTGTACTCAGACCTTCCTTCATGCAACGCTAGCGTGCAACCACTTGAGTGTAAAGTTAACCTTATGGCATCATCATCATTTCAGCCGAAAGACGTCCACTGCTGGACAAAGGCCTCCCCCATAGGGGTGGGGGGGGATATGCCATAATCGCCACGCTTGGCAGGCGGGTTGGTGATCAACCTTATATGCTACCATTAATTTCAGTTACTCACAAATAATAAATTAATGACGCAATAAATGTTTTAATTAGTGGTTCAAGTGTCGGACTGCTGATCACGAGGTCATGGGTTCGATTCCCATAGGACACAGTTGGTGTTCACATAAAGTAATGAGCATAAGTGTGTGTTGGTCTGGATGTTTCGTTTCGTTGGTGGTTCGTTTCTTATATATTATATGTATATATTTACAAGAAAAAAGTCATTAAGTATTATATCCATTGTCTAGTACCCACAGTACAAGCTTAGTTAGGGAGTTAGGGACTAGATGGTGCTGTGTAAAAACGTCTGGGAATATTTATATATAATTTTTTTATTATTAATTAATCGACACTGATTGCCGCACCCAATGAAATATTCATGTTTGCAAAGTGCTACCACAGTTTTATAAATTATGTAACATTCTATTAAAAAATATTTCTCAACAACCCGTTTTTTGCAAGGTACGTTGCTGGGTACGTTTTTTATGGCAAAGGATGGCGAAACAATCTTAAGACATAGGTGATGTTGACCAACGAAACTGAGACATAAAAAGATGGAAACTCTCATGTGATTGTAATTTCACCGGCACCCGTACCCTTCGCACCGGAACACACCAATGAAAGTATCACTGTTTAGCGACAGAAATAGGTACGGCGGTAGTCCTTCCCCGGATGAGCACTTATACAAGGAGCTTGCTATTACCACAGAATATCTAATATCTGTTAGTACAGTCGACTGCATGACAGTGGTAACGCTTGAATTAGAAAACCGCCCTTACTGCTTACGAAATAAAGGCGCTTTCGGGTCGATTTCACAGCCTACGAATGAAGTTACACTAATGAGATCGTGACACAAATGCTATCTAAATCACACTAACGAAGTGCATATTTTTATTGGTTTAAAAATGTAAATTAAATCTTCTTATGATCAATATTAAAACCTTTGACATCGAAACAACAATTGATAAACTTTTTTACAATTTGTTAACAGTAATCTTCATCAATATAAATAAGGCTAAACTTACTTTGTAATCCAATAAAAATATGCATGCCATTAGCGTGATTTAGATTTCATTTGTGTTATGATCTCATTAGTGTAAAATCATTCGTAGTACCCAATTTTATGTGAAATCGACCCTTTCAATGTCAAATTATTACCACTGATGGCGATCCTGCAATTGTGCAATGGATGTCAATCGCCAGTCGCTATACAAGCACGCCATCTCTGAAAAACGCTTGGAACCCAGTCGGCACTACGAACGGCGAACATCCTCTGCGGTCACTGTCGTTTCGTAGTTCGTACAGAACTGAAAGAGATGCAACGAGCCGATGGACGTCGGATACGCCGCTCAACTTGAATAAAAATTAACAATATTTTTTTTAAATAAAAAACTAAAAGCTTATTTGAAAAACAGAAACAACAAATGTATAGATTATTGTCTTTCTCAAATGTTTTCTTAATTTTATTTATAATATTTCGTAAATAATAGAGATTGTTTGCTTTAAAGCATGTTTTAAGAGGTTAGTTTACAATTCTTTTCTATCGAGAAAACTTCAAGAAAACGTGTTTTGGGCACAATACAGTTTCAGAAAATACGACCAAGATTATCATTTTTTTTTTTCACTGCCACGAACTGAATAGATACAGCTAAAAATGTTTTTAAAAGAAGACTATTTGGCTGTTGTCAGCGTCTTAACCAGTCGTGTATTAGCCAAAGACATTTCTATACTTACGTCAGTATAATACCTTTATGGTATTAGCGTTCGTATACAGACGTAATCTTGTGTATGTAGTGGTGCTAGCATTTATATTGTTGTATTGATATTGAGTGTCCGAGGTGTGCTATTACTTAAAGATGAGATTACGCTCCGCTTGCGTAAAGAGATTAAAATAATAGAATAATAAAGCTTTATTTATATTAACACTTTAATACAGCGGATACAATATTAAAGTCCCTACCATCCATTCGAGAATTCCTCTCATGATATTAATAATTAATAACAAACATATTGAAACAGGTCAAATTCATCCGAAATTCCATGTTAGTTGAATACCGTAATCCTAATTTTAACAATTTTCGGGACGGGATCAAGGCTCGGTAAACCAGGACCGTAGCGTCCCAAGATATTGTTAATCCTAGAGATATAGTTGAAGTACCTACGGTAGGCTAAATTTTGGGTAAGGGGTTATACAGACGAGCGATTTAATTTTGCGATTTGACGACACGATTGATACAGAAGCTGATTGCTTGTCTGCTACGCTTGACACAGCTTCAACTCTTCAACTCCAAAACGGAACAAATATTGGTATATTATTCTATGGTATGGCCTACATCAAGAACAGTGATAGCGTTAGAACGCATGCCTTTTATGCAGAAGGATCTGAGTTCGTATCCAGCCCGAACCTCTAATCTAACTTTTCGGATTCATGTTCGGATCAAAATTTATTTTTCTGTCAACAATACGGTAATACGGTATTGTAGACGCGTGAGGCGTGACCAGTAGCCAGGTTAATAAATGCGTACTGAGGCGGGATTGGGGGAGGCCTATGTCCAGTAGTGGACGTCTTTCGGCTGTAATGATGAGGCGGGATTGTCGCAAATGTTTTATTTTGTCGACTATGTTTAGTGGACACTTTTGAGCGCAGACCCGAAATCCATGTATTATTAGATCGATGCAAGACAGGCTCTGCTTATATTGCTACTATATATACTATCATATCGATAGCTTGATTGTACATACGTATTACAAACGGACGAACGCGTTTTACAAAGAGTTCTACAAATACATAAAACTGCGTCAGCGTTTGTCGTATTTGCACCAACGTTTGTCTTGCTAAATAGTCGGTGTGTTGCACGCAACCGGAGATAATAATATTACATGTAACCTACCCGTAGTTCATACTCGCATAGTTCGTCATTTACAAGCATATTCTTGGGTAAATTCAGCTGAATTATGTTGTTCTACTAGAGGTGTTAATGGTAGTCGTATCTTGTAGTCCACGTCATAAGAAGGATAGTAAGTTACTACCTACTAGTCTCCTTAAGGCGACGATATACGACTTCTAATGATTTTTTAAACTAAAGATCACGTTTTATTGATTGATCTTTAGTTAAAAAAAAAATCGTAAAAACTAGGTAAATACTACGTAGTGTTTACGGTTTGTTTTTTTGTTTTTAAATTTTTTAATAATTTAATATGTGAATATCAAACAACAATAACAATAAAGTATACTCTATCTATCTATCTAATATCTTAGATTATGTTTACGTTACATGGTCTAACGCGGATAAAAAAAGAAGATATGCTAGTTTTTCATTTAGAATAAGATCTTTTTGTTAACTTGTTTTTATTTTTTATGTTAATAAAGACCTTCAAAAATTAAAAAAAAAAAAATATCTTAGATTATGTTTACGTTACATGGTCTAACGCGGATAAAAAAAGAAGAGCGCAAAAAAACCACCGAGCGTAGTTTGATCAATCAAATTACAATCACATGAGACTTTCCATCTTCATGTCTCAGTTTGGCGAACCGACTTGCGCTAACATTTAAGTAACAAATCCGACGGAAAAAAAAAGAATTAAAAAAAATTTGGTTACAGCCTAGGCGGTATTTATTGCAGTTGTTATGGGCAAAGGTAACCGCTTAACATCAGGTGGGCCTTTAGCTCGTTTCGCCATCCTATACTATAAAAAAATATATTATAATCATTTTTTTAGTAAAAGAATAATATGTTCCCGAACAAATTCGGCATGGGAGCCTCCAAGAAAAGAGCATAGATCTTTTAAAGAAATAGGCAACGCATCGGCGACTCCCCTGGTGTTGCGGATGTCTATGGGCGGCGGGGATTGCTTACCATCAGGTGACCCGCATGCTCGTTTGCGCTCCTATGTTATAAAAAAAATTAAAATATAGAAAGGATGTATGAGAGGAGATCGACGCAACGACGGTAGCTTCGCGACGGCATCGGCGGCGCGGTGGCGGTGGCGGCGGCGGAGCATGTGTAGTGAAGCGTTTCCGAGTTTTGATGAATGCTGACAAGGAGTATTTTGTGTTCAGTTTGTCAAGATTTGTCGACTCTGATTTATCAAAACTCTAAACGCGCCAGTAAAAACTAGAAGCTTGCACGCTGCATGCGACAATTTATGTTCAATACAACGCTTGAATACCTACTCCGTTGTGTGTTCCACAGAATTTGCGCGCTACTATTTTCCATCTTTCTCTGGGAAGTGGTAATTTCTTTGATGCTCTAAAAGCACTCAAGACAGAGGATTGCTGTCATCATCCGTAGTACCCCTGATGGGACGGGGTGGCCATTACTTTCCCGAGAACTACTTAGCCACTATTATTCATTCTTGCATACCACATTCATGTTATGTTTGTAACCCATAACCTCCTTATTCAGTAAATAAGGATATGTAATAAAGTAAGATTTTCTGCAATTTCATAATCCAAGTAAATGTTTGGCCTCATTTAATTTTTCGACACCACAATTTGGGTCTGGTCTCCAGAGCTTAATATAACATTTTATGCATCCTGAAATGTTCAAGGGCTGTGGTAACTAATTCCATAAAAGTTTCAGGGAAATGAAAAGAAATCTGCGGATTTTTTCATGTGGTTGGAGTTTTTTCTTAAACTTAATCATAATGGAAATGTTATAATGGGGTCGATTGTACCAATATTATTATACAGGGTTACTTGTAAAACACCGTTATCCTCTCAGGACTATGTTACTAACATCATAATCAACAACTTCTGTTCTATGACTTTTAAAAATTCATCATATTTTAGTTCATCAGATTTTCATACAAAAATAAAAATATTTAAATTGAACCCTCTAAATGTTACGAAGTCCATGCGAAGCAAAAGAAAGCGCGACAGTTAAATAGCGAGGGGAGCGGGGTTAGGGCGGCGGGGGCGCTTGAACTTGACCTATTTACGGGCGGCCCTCAGTCGGTCGGTCGCTTTGAAGCGCTTGCGTCGCGGCAGACGTAGGTAGGTACAGTAAAATACAGAGTTGAAATGTGTTAGATAGGACAACAAAATCTTGAAGGTTTGTTTTTGGTAAATGTATTATGTTTTGTAAAAAGTCATAGATCAAAAGCTGTTGTTTATGATGTTAGTAACATAATCCTGAGAGGTTATCGGTGTTTTACAAATAACCCTGTATAAATAATTGTTTGTTGCCAGTGATTACTTACGGCATTGAAACATGGTCACTCACAATGGGCCTGATAAGAAGGCTCAAAATTACTCAAAGGGCAAAGGAGAGGACTATCCCGGAGTGTCCCTACGTGATTGGATCAGAAATGATGAGATTTGCAGGAGATCAAAGGTAACGGACATAGCCCGAAGAATTGCCAAACTTAAGTGGCAGTGGGCGGGGCACATTGCTCGCAGAACGGATGGCCGATGGGTCTGGAGTGGCAACCGCATACTGGAAAGCGCAGCGTGGGTATGGGTAGGCCCCCCACAAGGTGGACCAACGACCTGGTGAAGGTCGCGGGAATCCACTGGATGCGAAAGGAGCAGGACCGGCCGTTGTGGCGATGCTTGGAGGAGGCCTATGTCCAGCAGAGGACGTCTTTCGGCTGAAGTGAATGAATGATATAACATTTGAAGTATTCTCTAGATTCTAGATCGTCAGCTATACAAAACTTTGGTACCTAGATGATATAATTCAATTAATTTATTAAATATCCAAATAAATGACTTTATGAAACATTTTCACTTAAAGGATCTTTCTTTTAAAGTCCCCTGTTAATTGGAATGAAGCGCTACCTTCAAGTGCTAAACTATTATATAAATAATAAAACCGGCCAAGAGCATGTCGGGTCATGCTCAGTATTATAGGGTTCCTTAAGTAGGTATAATTACAAACGAATCAAATCGAATATTAATCATTGCTATTTTAGTTTTTGCAAACAGCGCCACCTAGCGCTAAATTTAAGAAGCTAAATTGAAGAAGTGTGTAATATAAAAAAAAAAAAAAAACTTTATTTCAGGCAAGGCATAAGTTTGACGTCATACATATACACCCATATCACATTATTATAATTAGAAAATTAGAATTAAATAAAACACAAAGTTTCTTTTTGTGATTTTTTTTAATAGAAAGTAACTAAAGGGGCATTATTTGCTAAGATCATTTTTCTCTAAGGTCAATGATCTATGAACTAGGACGTCTTAAGTATTTTTCAGTTTTCTCACTATAACTCAAAATTTTATAATTACACTCGAAATAATTTTAAAAGAGAGTTTTTATAAAGGTCTATCAATGTTGAAGACTTATAAGTTTCTACGTTGCATAGTTTAGAAATGGCAGGGGGGGGGACACATTGCAAGCCACTTTGGCAAACTGTATTTCGCAGATGGTATACCTGATAAAATAGTTATGTATGAAACATTACCTTCATTTTAGTAGACCTATTCAATGATACCCCACACGAGGGAGTGCAGCGAAAAAACATTTTTCATCCCCATTTCACATGTATGGGCGCCACCCCTAAAATACGTTATCAGATTTTTTTACTCTTTTAAAATTGAGATATATCTAAACCATTTTTTAAGAAAATTTCATTTACTTATGTTTATAACTATAGAAGTTATTAAGCTGTAAAGGATTAGGACAGACGGACAGACGGACAGACGAACAGACGGACAGACGGACATACGGACAGACGGACAGACATGACGAAACTATAAGGGTTCCTTGTAGGACTACGGAACCCTAAAAACCGGATACCTATTAACTGTTCTAGAAAAAATATCTACCTGGTGTAACCAACTAACATTATACGTATCTACATTACAAAAATTGGCAACGCAACCCAACCAAGAATCTCCCACTAAACGCAAACCCTTGAGAACGAAAAACTTTTTAGCACTCAAATAGCATTTTTTCCATTCCCCAACTTTCCTACGATAAAAGTCCCGCAAATACTTGCGCTGGAGTTTATTAGCGTAGAACATTGGAGAAACACTCCTGGGACGGTTTATAAGCATTACATAAATGAGGCCCGAGACGGGCCGAGACGGGCCGAGACGAGACTGCGGAAATTAGATGTTTGAGCGAACACTGTTGGGACATACGGGTGTTCTGTGTTGCTAGCTTTGTGCTAGACAAAATAAAATAATAATAAAAAATAGTTTAATTATACTCCACCTTTCAAAGCACACATTATTATACGTTTTTATTATTATTATTATTATATATCAGACTTCAAAAAGCAGCTATACTTAACACAGGCTGGATAGTTAGAAAATGTCTGCAGTTAAATTTAGACAACAATATCACGCCAATGCAGGCAAATCAGCCATCTCAAACTCAAGGTTAAACGATGGTTTATATCTGTGTGATCTTAAAAACTCCAAGTATTAGAAATCTCAGAAAAATTAATCCTAAAAACAAAATTATATTATAATATTCGTGATTGCGTAAACAAGAGACCATAAATAGATGAATGTAAGAATTGGTATCGTTATTTTACATCAGAGTCTACAGTTATGAACTTATGACATTAAAAGGAACAATAATTATTTTGTTTATTATTTTTAGCCAATGACCCATTGAAGGGCAAAAGCCTCCCCTTCTATCACTATTTTCGGTCAAATGCAGGCGTAGGGCAGTCTTTCCCTTCAAACTCGTCCCGTCGACTACGTCTGGGTCTGCTGCGATTCCGTTGGAGACTTCCGGAATACAATTGTTACAAATAGCCGATAAGACGTCGGACATTTGGCAAACGTTTCAAATCCAGTTCCATTTAAGCTTGGCAAGTAAAGGTAGACGAAACTGGTTACATGAGAAAAAAAAAATGTATTTTTGGTTAGATGTTTTGCTGTAGTCTGATGTTAATTAGAAGTAATGTCGCCATATTTCATCATATCAGCCTGAAGTCTCACTGAATATAACCTAATGGTATGAATCTAATGGTGATTGCTCTCAGACTTAACATGGGTCTTGATTATGAATTTCTAGTTAGAAAGTGACCGAGTCTGTTTATTTTCATCATCACTATAATAGTTCAATCGGTATTGAAATTTTCATTAACTCCTGAAGGCCAACTCTCATAATAAAAAACGTTCAAAATAAAGTTTCAAACTAATCTCAATATCCTGGCAAAAGGTGTTCCTGTTTGCCGTTTATTTGTGTCAATTAGGTCATTAATGTCACCAATAAATGGTAATCAGAATCATCTACTCACAGTATATTGAGATTTAAGGCAATGAGTTCAGTTTGGAACTATATTTTGAATTATAATAAAACAAAGTTTAACCGGATTAAATGGCGTATTCCTGACGTATTATTGGTATTCCTGACGTTTCAAAGCTTTGCTTTGTAAAAGATAATGATATTGTGAGTGATTACTGCGTGCATCGAAACGATTTTAATTAATAATATTGTACGGTAGATTAAAATAACTTTTAAGAAATATCTGTAAAGACAAGACTGACTCGATGGTCTAGTGGTCGCAAGCGCGACTGCTGAGCGTGGGGTCCTGGGTTCGATTCCCGGGTCGGGCAAAGTGTTATTGGGTTTTTTCATTAGGAAATTCTCAGTAGCAGCCCGGAGTATGGATTTGTGCCCAGTCAATGGCAATAGGCTCGCCCCCTATTACATGGGACTATAACATAACTGGCGAAATGTGGGAGTACTATACACCTCTGCCTACCCCTTCGGGGAAATACAGGCGTGATGTTATGTTATGTTACTTATGTTATGTGTAAAGACACTTGTCATCTTAGTCTACCTGCGACCACGAAATGCTGCAAAGCTTTCGAAACGTCAGGAATACCAATTTATAGTAGTTTATGAAACTGTTGCATAATAGGGGTCATTAAAACACGAGTGTGAGTTTAAAAACCGAGCCGTAGGCGAGGTTTTTAATAGTATCCCACGAGTGTTTTAATACCTAATTATGTCAGTTTCATACACTATTTTATCTACACTCATACAATTTTAAATAAAATACCAAAGTCAAAATCTTAGTAACATTGTCGTTGTTTTTCTTGATTTCTCTGGTAAAAGATTGTTAGTCATTTACGTTGCTGCATCCAAAAATTCAGGCGGGGTCATATTCTCCTCAGTTCAGTATCACTGCTATAGTCAGATATTTTTGCCCAGAATAAAACTTTCGGCATACAAAACCATAATAATAACGTAAACAATAACAATAAATTTACAAGTAACGATGTCCAAATCCAGTAGGCCAGGCGCGCGGCCGCGCACGCGCTCTGGTGCGCGCCTACACAGATAATAAAATATAGTCTGGCGACAACATTATAATCGGAACTAATTTTCTATCCTTGTCAGGATTCCGTCAATCTCTGTTTTATCATACAAAAAATATGCCTGTAAACACTTAAATATAATTAAAAGCAATATGACAATCAAAAGTTCTGCCAAAAACGCGATTTTAAACGATAAAAATTTTCAATGTATGACAAGTGGCGCCACCCTGAATTTTGTGTACTCATTGGTGCCAAACTGTACGACTGCTAAAAAAAAGGTTTGAAAACTCCTTAGTTAGGTCGAAGTGGCATTAAAAACTCCTTAGTTAGGCTCAAGTGTGCGGTTATGGAAAAAAAATTAAATTACCGCATTGTTTTGTTCAGCAAACTGTATCGTAATGAAACTTTTTAAATTCATAACAGGTGCATGTGCGTAAAGTATGTCATTATGACATTACTTTCGAGTTCATAATTCGAATTTTACGATACGAGTGTAGATAAAATAATATACGCGATTTAATCCGGTTAAACTTTGTTTTATTATACTTATTCTTACTCATTCTTATTCTTTATTGTACACACAGATATACATTTATATTACAGTAGGAAAGTTATAATGTGTAGTTTTCGCGAAAACCTAAGAAATAATTATATTTTGAATGTTTTTTATTACGAGAATTAAAAAAAAATTGAATTTTATTTGAATTTTTGTTTTTTATTGCCTTCTGCCCCCCTAGCCAAGTTGACAATGTACAATCGTCAATGCTATAGAAAACAATCAAAATGTATGAAATATCTCAACGAATGACTTTTTCGTATGAAATATCTCAACGAATGACTTTTTCGTTGCTGTTCTTTGCCAGCTTCTTCACAACCCTAAATATTATGGAAGATGAAGATAGAAAAGAAATACATTTTACACTGAACACAATTAAAAACAATTAGATCACAACTCTGAATTAGTTTTAGCATTAAATGTCTTTTCAAAAGTTGATTTACAAAAGACGAAAAAGTGGAAATTATTAAGCTTAATTCATCAGAAATTGCTAATTTCAACCTTAGCGGTCATTAGGTAATAGCTTATTTTGAAAAAACAAACCTCATTTCTTCTCAAGCAGTTAGTTGGTTTGGAAAAGTCTGACCAATGTAGCATACATAAACAGCCCATTACAGTCCCACTGCTGAGCATGGGCCTCTTCTCAGAATGAGAAGGTTCACTATTAAAGTAAGTGATAATCAAAGTCTGATCCGCATATGAATCAGAAAAGTCACAAGGTGCGGGCCGGGTTTAAACTAAGACTTTTCTGTATGGAAGGCAACCATTCAACCACAAGCATATATACGATCGATATAATCTACAAACAATATTACTACAAATAATTTGTAAACGGAATGTTTATTTGTAACCTCTTAAGTAAAGTTGGGAAAAACGACTTAAAATCGTAAGCGTGTTTAAACGTTGTGCTTTTTTCTGCCAACGAATTTTTTTACGCTTTTCCCGCTTTTCGTTTTTCACTTCTAAAAAAATTGACTTTTATTTGTCTACATTACACTATTCTCTTTACATTTAAACTATTTACAAAGTTCACTAAAAACTATACAAACAAACTACAATCGTCGCGTAATTACCAAGGAGAACATTCAAAAACGCATTCACTCGTTGACGACGAAAAATAAACTAAGCGCCAAAGCAAAAGCAAATCAATCAAGGTCAAAAACGTTTAAAATGTTTAAACGATACGAAAATAATCAACAAAATAAAAAAGTGCTTTCTCTAAACAAATTTTACGTAAACGAATAAAATTTAATTCTGCCGGTTTCAAACCACCACCAGTAAACTTTGAAATTGAGTCTTATATTCATAGAAATAAGGTTACATTTCAATCGTACTATTGAAAGCATAAGTTTGGTTTACGAAAAAGTCTAAACGAAATCTGCTTTAATCACAAAGCGTGCTTATACGCTTTTTTTTTAATTAGACTTTTTTAAGCGCTTTTTGTTTAAACGCCCACTTCTAACTCTTAAGACAATAAATTATTCTTATATTCTTTATTCTTATTCTTTATAATCTAGAATAGGGACCTGTAAAGTGTAATCAAATATTTGACATTTTAATACATCATACCTCTAAAACTCATAGTGATGTAAATGGGAGTATCTTGTTTCTATGTAGTACATGGGTTTAGTCCAAGCTGGTTTGGAACGGGTCCAATACAGGTAATGCCAAAGAAACTTTGTTTAATGCCACGTGAAACATTGGCCACGTTAGTTTATTACACTGATACTGGAGTAAGCCAAAGAGTACGTTCTTATTATGTAATTTAAAGTAATAGCGATTTTGTTTTTCCATTTTATTGGCTATGTTAAGGGTGATTTATACGAGGAGAGTTCTACCAGGCGAGACTGGTTCAGTAGCCCTACACGAACCATTTTGACGTATCGAAACGTAAATGTAAGTGAATTTTGGAACTGGACTACTCGTTTGAGACAATGGTGTCGATTCTCTTGTTCACGAACTAAACTTATTTTAAACTATCGCTCTCTTTTAATATAAGTAGATACACAAAAAGGATGGCAATAATTTTAGAACTGTCAAATTAGTTGACGTGTTACATTTATTTGTATTTTAGTGGGCACGTTCCGAGATCAAGACTAAACTTGTATGGAAACTTTGATTCCGACTAATTTGACAGCACCAAAATTGTTGCCATCCCTTTATTGTATCTACTATTAGTAAAAAAGAGCGATAGTTTAAAATAAGTTTAGTTCGTGAACAAGAGAATTGACACCAATCATTTCCTAAAGCATTGTGCATAGAATTAAATCAAAATGTAACAAAACTGTAATATTTTTGATTCCAAAAACACTTACATTAACGTTTCGATACGTCAAAATTGTTTGTGCTAAGGCTACAGACTTTGTTTTTGTCTGCGAGAAAAAAGAGACATGACAGTGGCCTAGAAAAAGTCTCCCCGTCTAAATCAGCCATTATTAAATTAGAATCGTGAAATTAGATAAATTAAATTAAATTTGTAGTATTAATTAAAGTCAACTGCAACTAAAGATCTTGCATCCTTCACGGTCGTGTGTTTTAAGATTTCGAAAGAAGCATAACGTGTATGCAAAAAAGAATATTACTAAATAAATTAATATTTTGACTGCCTCGTTGGTCTAGTGGTTGCAAGTGCGACTGCTGAGCGTGGGGTCCTGGGTTCGATTCCCGGGTCGGGCAACGTGTTATTGGGTTTTTTCATTAGGAAATTCTCAGTAGCAGCGCGGAGTCTGGATTTGTGCCCGGTTAGTGGCAATAACTATAAAAAAAAAAAAAAATGTGCTTGCATGTTACATGGGACTATAACATAACTAGCGAAATGTGGGTGTACTATTACACCTCTGCCTACCACTTCGGGGAAATACAGGCGTGATGTTATGTTATGTTAAATTAATATTTTAGAAAAAAAATGTTTGAGTTTCGCTGGTTTTTTTCGGTCTTATAGTCGTTTTTGGAGAATTTGATAGTTTTCTTTTTGACCTATAAAACAATGGAGAAGGTCGTCTATCGTTGTCAAGGTATTTCTACGCTCTCCCAAACTTTTATGGTTGCAAAAAATATATATTTATTATACCACCATTTTTTTTACTTAGCTCTATAATCTCTACAGAGTTATTTTTAATTCATCAATAACCCTTTAAGGGATGACTATGGGTACTGGGGACTTAGGGAACAGCTGTTTTTTTTTCGTGATTGATGGCACAGAATATCCAATAGTAATAACGTACAGAACGGCCACTCGCCGCCTCCGCCAATTTAAGATTCCTCCCCCGCGCCCCACACGCACCCGCACTTTGACGGCAATTGGACTGCATGATTGCCATGGATGTCAATCGCCAGTCACTATAAAAGCACGCCATCTCTGAAAACTACTGAGAAGCACTTGGAACCCAGTCGGTACTACGAGCGGCGAGCATCGCTCACCTACACGTGTGTGTATGTTCGAATACAGACGTAATCTTGTGTAGATATGTAAGCGGTGCTATCATTTATATTGTATTGAGTGTCCGAGGTGTGTTTATGGGTAGGTCCCTTAGTAAAAGTTGTTCAAATTGATGATTACAGTTATCCCTTAAAGGGGGTTTTGGTAAATTAAATATAACCCTGTATTTATTAGCAAAAAAAAACTTCTCTTGCAGCGGCGGATCCAGGGGGGCTCAATCCCCAAAAAAAGCATCTGGATCCACACCTGACAAATCTAAAATTAAACTTGGTATTAACCTTCTTATTAGGGTTCCGTACTCGAAGGGTGAAAACGGGACCCTATTACTCTCGCTACGCTGTCCGTCCGTCCGTCCGTCCGTCTGTCTGTCACAGAGCTGTATCTTTTGAACGGTAATAGGTAACTGGTTGAAATTTTCTCAGAAATTGTGTTGCTATGAGGTGTATCACGACAAATATTAAAAACAAAAAAAAATCTAAAACCAAAGGGGGTCCCCATGCAAGAAACCTCAAAAAACATGAATTTTTTTCAACGTTTTTGTTCCAGCTCTATCTTCAACCCGGTAATATATACCAGCGTCAAACTTAGTCAGATTATAGTGCATACTATGTAGTTTAGCAAAAAATACTAAAAATAAGACAAACATAGACATATGTGGTGGTACCTACACGTAAGAAAGACATGCAAAAATTCATATTTCGTGCACTGGCGTTGATATTTTTTGATAAACTCTCGTAAATTAAATCAGTTTTAATGGGGTATCAGGTGGTTGAGAGGTACGGAACCCTTACTGCGCGAGTCCGACTCGCACTTGGCCGGTTTTTTATTACTACCTACAGTAACATTTTCAGCACTTATCCTTACTTAATCTAGTTCAGTTGTAGTTTACTGTTTATCGTGATGAAACCTACCCAACCTACCAAGAAGCCCGTCCACAATCAAAATTCTGGATTCACCACTGTTCTCTTGCTATGTTATGAAATATTTTCTCAAAATACCCAAAGCTTCTTTTCATAAAGATTCTATGTGTAAAAAAAAAACTCCCATTTGATGCTGGTCTTATTTTGCCCTATTCACATGTCTGACTGCACTTTATATGCGTGGTTGAAAACTTGGAAGGGAGGAAATTGGCTGTCGCGGTGGTAAACGTTGAAAGCTACTAACAATAACAACACCCTTTATTACATGGAAACGTGCTACAGAAATAGAATAGAATTTAAAAAGGTTTTCTTGTAGGGCATTGTGTGGACAGACATAGTAAAAAATAAAGACGAAGTGTTGCGAACAATCTAGTTAAGCTAAAAAAACCTGTGCTGCTTCGTGTACAACCAGCGCTCACGAACACACATTTCAAGTTTCAAAAGCCCGCATTTCATATTGAAACTATTTAGAAACTTTTAGCAATTATCACTTACTATGATGTTACTAAGGCAGCACTCTGTAAATTCAATAAAATAAAACATCACGATGACTTTCATCTTGAGAGACTCAACGCATTTGAAACCTT
Source organism: Asteroscopus sphinx (assembly GCA_949699075.1). Lineage (NCBI taxonomy): Eukaryota > Metazoa > Arthropoda > Insecta > Lepidoptera > Noctuidae > Asteroscopus > Asteroscopus sphinx. Next base: position 8,081,196 of record OX453025.1, on the reverse strand, counting down.
TCTGGGCTCAAGTTAAACTATTTTAGTAAGCGATTCGTAAGTCGATTCATCTCATATTGAATGGAAAAAGGGGCTTCGATATCATTCTAATGGTTTCTTTTAACAAAGATGAACTGGACAAAGTGAAACTTTGATAAAGAAAAATACTAACATGTGAAAGTAGTTTTCCGCAATATAAGGCGTCGTCCTAAACACAACGTGATTACGCGAGTATCGCAAGTTCCCACGAATTTTATTCATACGAACCCGTAATCAAATAATCGCGCGATAAAGTGATGTCAATTAGGACACCTATTGGACACCTGTATTGACATCGCATTATCGCGCGATTATTAGACAAATGCCAATTCATATAAGCGTTGTAGGGACGATGTCTTAGGCGTTGTCCTAATACAACGTGTCACGTGACCATTGCAAGTTCGCGCAAATTATATTTGTTCGGGCCCGCGATCAAACGTACAGTAGGTCTACTCGCGTTTTACGAACGAAAACGAAGTACGAACTTTCGTTCCGACTGATACTTACATACTAAAAATAGGCACATAAAAAAGGCCCAATACGGTTCATAGTCGTATACAATTACCGGAGATGAGAAAAACAAACGTCAAAACACGATCATCGCATGCGATAAGGGAACGATGGTTGACCGGAGTAGCAAATTGTGCGATGAATCGTACGATTTATCGAATGTCGTCGAACGGGAGTAGACCCCCTGGTGTAGCGTTCGCGCGATAATCGTGAGATAATGTCAAGTTACGAACAAAATGCACGAAAAGAATGCGCGCTAGCTTGCGATGGTTGCGTAGTCGCGTTTAGGGCATGCAATATCGGTTTTCAATTCTGGAACTGAGATCCAATATTGGGTACTTAACACCGGAATTCCGGGAGATGTTTATGTCTAGCAGAAGATTTCTATAGGCTTATTTAATTTAAAGATTTCATACAATTTTGAAACTTATGAGACTAATTTCATAAGCTATTTTCGAAACTTAAAATATATGAAACTGCATGCCCGACAATGGATATGTGATATACCTAAATAACAAGTGAAAAAGTCACTTTGTAAAGTAATTATGAATATCGGAATTACGATACTTACAATTCCAGAGTTGAAATATCGGCAATATCTGCCCGAGATTCCGGAGTTGCGAAATTCCGTAATTTTGCAATGCATGCCCTTTTTTTTTTGTTTTTTTGTTTTCGAGTGGAAATCCTCATGGATACCCTTCAGTGCTACGCCTTTGGCACGTCCCGGGGAAACAATAAGGTTTCCCCAACAGCAGCACGCGACTACCACGTGCTGCTGTCCTCCCCAGGGTCGCTTAGTAGATGCCTCGAGTCCCCTTACTCTTGGCACCCACGATCCCGAAGGTCCCTCACCATCATTTGGTGGTGGGGGATGCGGCGGTTCGCCCTATCTGGGCCTTGCACCGGGGCGGTTGCCTCTCGTGCCTTCGTCTCCGAGTGGGATCGGCCCTCTCCCGATCCCGCTCTGTGGCCTCCTTCTGGACTATGACAGCCTCGCAGAAGGAAGCCACGGCCCTCCAAGCCGTCGGCTCTGCCAGCATAACCGACACTACTGCTGGCAGAGAAAGATCTTGCCCGACCTCGCTGACCAGGGCACGCCGTTCTGGGTTCCACGCAGGGCACTCCTCAAGCGTGTGCTGTGCCGTGTCGTGGTCACTCCCACAATGGTGACAATTTGCCGTGACTTCGCGTCCGATCTTATTCAGATATTCACCAAAGCAACCATGCCCGGTGAATATCTGAGTAAGCCGGTAGGTGACACAATGCATGCCCTAGTCGCGTTGTATTAGGACAACGCCTAAGTCTTCTGTCAAAACGGTCATGTAGCAGTAATGTGTAATTTAGCTAGACAATAAACACTAGACAGTTGTTGATAAGTTTTATTTATTCCCTCCCTTTGGGAAGGCCTATGTCTGGACATACTGCTGGCAGTGGACGTCTTTTCGCTAAAATGATTATGATGATGATGATTACATCTAAGTACACAAACACATACATACTCTATATAAAAGTGTTATTATTGTAATTCTTGTTTTTCTTTTTAAATTAATAATTGTTAGTCTGATAAAAGAGACTAGCCTCCACGACACAGGGAATCCTAGTGTGGAGGCTAGTGTTCTAAGTACCGTAAGATGCCCTAACTTTGCCCACAAGCCCTACTTTGCCTAACGCATTAACTTAATTTTTACACGCACTGACACTTTATAACTAAACCAAACGTTAGCGTTGTCATAGTTTTTAAATCTCTCCCCGAACGGAAATCACAGCTATTAAGTTTACTCAAAAAACAACTAGGCAAAGTAGGGCTTGTGGGCCAAGTTAGGGCAGTTTACGGTATTGTAACTCTGCTTTTGATCAATAAAGATGTTATTTGTTGTTATTAGATGTTATGATAAACTTTATAAAATTTTCACGTTTTCAAGATCTTATTTGACTTTTTGCTCGTTCTTGGCTTCCCAAGTAGGTAGTAAGTACTTAAGTACTGTCATTTCAGCCGAAAGACGTCCACTACTGGACATAGGCCTCCCCCAAGCAAATGTTGGGGGGATATGCCATAATCGCCACGCTTGGCAGGCGGGTTGGCGATCGCAGTTGTTTGGTTAAATACTCAGAGAACGCTGCTGCCCATCCTCTGGTGTATCATTATCTGGTGTACTGTGAAATTGAAATATTCTTTGTTCTATAAGAAACTTCAGTTACACGTCAAAGATGTGCTTCTCAACCTACTAAAAGAAAAAAACAACTTTTATTAATCAAAGTATTAAAATAATTAATATTAATTATATGTACATGATAACATCTGTACCTACATAGTATGACTTATAGACTCAAAACATCATTCCGCTTATTGTTTACTTACTATCGTAAATTGAAATTCAATTACCGTAACCCTCAAAGGGCTATGGCCAGTTAACGAAGACCTTCATCTCCCCCTGTTGAACTAATGTCAAAGGGCACTGCAGACATGCTTGGAGAAACATTAGAGTTCCAGCTAAATTGGTCTGTAGATTCTCCGCTTCATTTTCAGTCAGTTTCAGTTTAGCGTCCGGCGTGGCTTCGTTCGCACGTTTCGCGGACTGTATTTGAAAATATATATACATAAATACGATTGTAATATACGACTTGATAAAGTTCGTGGTTTAAAGTTAAAGTGATTTGCTACTTACGTGGTTCGTGTTTGAAAAAGTTTTCAAAGTTTATGGTAAGTTTTTTGAAGTTATGTAAACTTTTTTGTGTAGTTTATGTTTAAAAAAATTGTAGGTACAATGTAAGGTCACGATGAGGTTATATAGTTAAAAGAAATTACAAAAAAATATTAATGATTTTATAATTTCTTGTACCTAATTATTTCTAGCAATACAAATTTGTTGTATACTGTTTTAAATTTTTCTAATAATTAAAACAGTTTAACGCGTAAAGAATCTTCTCAATATTTAATATCATCATCATCATCATCAGCCTGTGTTAGTCCACTGCTGGACATAGGCGTCTCCGATAGCGCCATTGACATCGATCCTCGGTCACTCGCAACCAGCTGTTTCCAGCCAGTAGCATTATTTATTCAGTAGAAGTTATTTTGTTGTATACCTATGTATATTTTTTTTACTCAGTTTGAAAGAAAATCTTTTTTCAAATTTTTGAAATCTAGGAACCTGGGTAAATTATTTTAATTTAAAATAATGAATAATGTATCTTTTTGATTAAAATAATAATTGGAATCCGAAAATAAAATAAATTAAATAATTTACATAATCCGGCTCTAATACAATGCGTTCACGCTATAATCTGGGATGAAGCTTAAAATCGACAGCCCATTTATTTAAATGAGTTTGATTTGTTTTTATGAATAAATTATATTATGTAATTATTGTTCATTCAATCCAATGCCATTGTATTGGTTTTTGTTATACGATTTTAGGAGAAAATAACATTAAATATTACTTTGCCCTTGCTGGATGCAAGGGATTAAGGGAAATTTTATTTTCAGTTTCATCAAAATGAAGAATAACTTTAGCTATTTGGTGGATTCGTTTGAAAATAATCCATAAAAATCCTAAGGCTTATTTGAAAATTCTAAAGGTGTTTATGAATATCAAAATGTAAACGACAAAAAGAAAAAAAGTTTTTATTTACGCTTTGTTGGTGATACAATAAAAATATATATATATATGGTTTGGGAAGAAGCAATTTTTTAATAAAATACAAGACACTAAAAGACAAAAAGAATGAAAAAAAAAACTATAATTTACTGGCGCTATGAAGGTGACGTAAAAAAACCACCACAAATAACAAAGTGAAATCAAATATAGTTTGGGAAGAAGCAGTTTTGCGATACAATACAATATAAGTTTTTATTTACGCTTTGTTGGTGATACAATAAAAAAATAATTAAATATGGTTTGGGAAGAAGCAATTTTTTAATAAAATACAAGACACTGAAAGAAAAGAAAAAAAAAAAATTACTATAATTTATTTGCACTATGAAGATGACGCAAAAAACCACAAAAAGTTATAAAGTGAATTCAAGTATAGTTTGGAAATATGTGCAATTTTCAATTTTATTTGGCAAAACAATACTAGATAAATCTATATCTGCAATATAAATAATTCATGATTTTGTAAAGACGCTTGTCATCTTAGTCATCCTGCGACCACAAGCGCTGCAAAGCATTTGAAACATTAGTAAAGGAAACATACAAAAAAAACAAGTACTTTATGGGTCATTTTTCCTTGCAAATAGGCAAAGAAAATGTACCCATTATAACTTCTTAGGTTTTCGCGATCACTACACATACACTACAATAAAACAAAGTTTAACCGTTTTGTTTAAGTTTAACCGACCGAAACGATTTTAATTAATAATATTGTACGGTAGATTAAAATATTTTTTTAGAAATATCTGTAAAGACGATTGTCATCTTAGTCTACCTGCGACCACGAAATGCTGCAAAGCTTTCGAAACATCAGGAAAATCAATTCAAATAATATACGCGATTTAATCCGGTTAAACTTTGTTTTATTATAAAATGTACCCAATTAGTAGAACTTCTATGAGAGTATATTTAAAAAACATGAATTTCCCGAAATCTACTAAAAATCGCGGAACACACAGGGGTCACTTCGGATGGGGCACGACATAAAAAGCCTAGATTTTTCCTTTGGACGTCATTTTATCGGCCACTCTGTATAATAAATAATTCAGTGAAATTTGAAAAATTCTGAACACTGGTTTTTAAACAGATCGCTACAGTGACCAACTGCAATCAAAGGGAATTAGGCATCGTAACATTTTATACGCCTCTTCACATAAAAACTCCACGAAAACTTAAAAAGTTAATAAAAAGTCTCCTTTGTCCTACAAAATTTAACATAAATTTTCAGCCGAACTTTAACGTAAAATACAGGATGTCCCGATAATTATGCTACATGAAGGGATAGTACATAAAATATTGAAAATAGGAAATTTTACTTGAAAATAACTTCATTTTATTTTTTAAATCAAGTATTACTGCATTCAAGGATTTTTCAAAAGTGTCTCCTTCTCTCTCTTTTCCCTCTTTCCAAAGGGAAAGAGGGAAAATAGAAAAAGTTCTATTTTCTCTTTTTTTTTCACTTTTTCTTTCTTTTTTCCTCTCTTTTTCTTCTGCTTCGTGGTGTCCTGGGTTCTATTCCCGGGTCGGGTAAAGTGTTATTGGGTTTTTTTACTAGGAAATTCTCAGTAGCAGCCTGGCGTCTGGATTTGTGCCCGGTCAATGGCAATAGGCTCGCTCCCTATTACATGGGACTATAACATAACTGGCGAAATGTGGGTGTACTATTACATCTCTGCCTACCCCTTCGGGGAAATACAGGCGTGATGTTATGTTATGTCTTCTTCCCTGAGCCAGGAATTGAAATTTCAAGTAAGCCAAAAAATATCACCTGTATTTTAAATCTTCAATTGATAGAGTCGAAACTAAGTATAAAATCACTCTAACAAATAGAGTCGTCTTAGATTGAAGAAAGACCACGAAATCTGTACATTTCAATAAAATGGTACCAAGTGTTGTTTGTCCATATTTCATGGACTTCTTTGAATTTTAGACACTATGTTTGTTGGACAGGTTTTTTTTCCTTATTATTGAATTTATAACTGAAGTATGAAGTGGTAGTTCTTCGCGATTGTGTTAGTTCGATTTCCAGTTCAGGCAAGAGATTTTTTAATAATCTGTGAATACAGAATTTATTTATTTATTTATTTAATTCTTTATGCACAACAGGGTACAAAGGCGGTCTTAACGCCATAGGCGTTCTCTACCAGACAACCTTAGGGTAATGCAGAGACAAAGAATAGGGTAGATGCACCAGTAAAGTAGTAAAATATGTTTCGTACTACGGACTTATAATTACATATAATAAAAAATAGATAAATACATATGTACAGAATTTCTTATTTTTTTAAATAAAATGAAGTCTCCTTTAAGTAAAATTTCATATTTTCAGTATTAAAAGTACTTTCCCTCCATGAAGCATAGTGACGGAACATTCTGTATACCAAAAATAAACCGTAGAATTTAAATTAGGACTAACAAAATATAAAATACACGAGTTACTTAACTAAATCTTATCAGAGTTGAAAACTGTTTAAAAATACTTGAAAACTTGAAAGGGCGCAGGCCTTTTCAGCTGTAACTGAAATATTCAGGGTGAGTTCTGATAGCCTCTTGATGTTCCAGTTTTCTTTAGTCGAGAGAAGTAGGTACTGAGAAATTGTTTTCGTATTAGACGTACAATCAGAAAACTTTTCGGTGAACCACCACTAACCACACAGCTAAAATAGCTTGCACTCAGTGAGGCTAAAATAGCTTGCACTTAATGTTCGATGGTAGCCGTAAGTACGTGTAATGTAGCAGGATTCGTTCAAGGGATTTTGTCGACAAAATGTACCACCGGGAAGTATCGTGACCGTACATTTTATTTTAGTACGTGTTGTAACAGTACAAAGATCAACAGCAAGCAAAGTAAAATACTAAAATATAGCAAAAGGCTCAAAGGTCAAGAAGTTAACATTAAAATTCTGACAAAGAAACTTCACCACCACCAAAAAAATCATAGACCATTGATTTATTGATTTTCATTGAGTTTTTTCATAGACGTACGGAGAAATCATAGTGTGAGGCTAAAAAAATAAACATAAAATAAAAGTAGCAATATCTCTCTCGTCTCTATCTTATTGTTGAAAATTTGGGATTGTGCCAAGAGCAGCAACAGTATGTCTAGTGTTGCCCAAAGCATTGGTCTTGGTCTTGCGAAAATGCAAGACTGCAAGACTACAACACTAAAACTTTGGGCAACAGTAACAAAATCTCGGTCATGCAGTCTTGTTTGTGGTCATGCATTTCCATAGTCTTGTTCTTGGTTTTGCAATACTGCAAGACTGCAAGGCCAAGACTTTGGGCAACACTAAAAAGTCTTGGTCTTACAATTTTGCGGTCTCACATTTCCAGTCTTAGTCTTGCGAAAATGCAAGACCGCAATACTGCAAGGCCAAGACTTTGGGTAACACTAACAAAGTCTTGGTCGTGCAGTCCTATGTTATAGCATTTCCATAGTTTTGTTATTGGTTTTGCGATACTGTAAGACTGCAATGCCAATACTTTGGGCGACACTAGCAGTCTTCGTCGTGCAGTCTTGCATTTTTGCAAGACCAAGACCAAGACAGATCACACTCGTCGTACAACTTTGCGGAGAGTGGACGTACGGCTATTCGCGATCATACATATTTGTTTAAAATTAAATTTAAAAAGTGCGGTTTTGTCAACTGGCGAGATTCGAAACGGACGGCTTTCGAGTTATCGAGTGAACAGTGGACGCTGAAGCCAGCAGTCAGAGCAAACAGAAGCTACAATCATAACTGCTTGCCTCGTCGGCCATCGAGCCGAGCATCGGCGCACACGTTATCGCACAGTGCCCCCACCGTTCGAGTAGCCAGTGGTGACCAACCCTGCGGTATGAATAATTCCATTTGTAAGAGATGCACAGACGTAGTATCGGATGGCGCACTTTGTTCGAACTGCCGCCTGACATTTCACTTTCACTGTGTTAGTCTTTCTGAGGTGGGCTGGAGAAGATTGGTTTCCGATAGGCAAGCAACTTGGATGTGTTCCGAATGTAAAACCAAGGCTCAGCTAAACTCCCCAGCTTTAAAGCAGGACAAGCAGACTGCTTCCGAGGATCCATTAAATAATCAGTCAAGTCTTCAGAAGATTGAGTCGATATTACAGTCATTAACAACATTGCCTGAACAAGTAGATAGACTGCGTTCGGATCTAAACAGCCTGGCGTCTAGCATCAAAACACAAATAACGGACGAGTTCAGTTCGAGATTGGATATTATTGAAGCAAAACTACAAATTATCGAGAGTCTTAAGCAAGAACAAAATGACATGTCAAAAAAAACAACTAAATATGAGGAACGTCTGTCATCTTTAGAAAATTCTGTAAAGAACCGAGACGAGGTCATTAAAGATCTGCAAACTAGTGAAATCAAATATCTTAGAAGGGGAATATAACCGCAGTCAACAACAAAATCGTTTCCTGAACATAGAATTAGTCGGTGTTCCGGAAAAAACTGGTGAAGATTTGCCGCAATTATTACTAAAAATAGCGGCATCAGTCAACTCCAACATATCTCGGGACGATATCGAATTTATAACAAGAGTTCAACCGTTGCACTCCCAAGCTGGTAATCCAAAGAGAATTATTGCGAAATTGAGGAACAGGAACGCTAAAGATAGTATCATAGTCAACTTTCGCAAAGCAAACAAAACCAAAGGCATAACGTCAACCGATCTAGGCTTTGAAGGAAACTCAACAAAAATCTTCATCAACGAACACCTTACTATTGCGAACAAAATTCTGCTTAACAACTGCCGAAAACGCGCAAAGGATCTAGATATAAAATTTGTGTGGGTAAGAAACTGCTCAATTTACATGCGCTGCAACGAAAAATCACCATCTGCTGCGATAACTTCAGAAGAAGATTTAGAGAAATTTCTGTCAGCGAAATAATTTGTTTTCCTTTGATTATGTGTCTTTATAACTGGTTTGTGACTCTTTTTGCTTTGTTAAATTGTCCTCACACAACAGATTATCTATATTTATTCTCACACTATTCATCAAACAAGCTACACACAAACTCGTATAATATTACTACAAAACACACATACATTCAACAATTATACAACAATATTAACATTCAACCACAACCTCAAGTAATATTTTACTATCATACTATATACTCGGCACTATTTGCGACCCATATGTCGATAACCCCTGGCCAGCGAGTTGTTTACTTGTTAACGTTGTCGTCAGCTCACAGTTTAACGTTCAACCGTCCTAAGTTTCTGGTAATTATTTTTCCTATTACCCGCGCACACGATTTATTATTGTACGATTTCAAATTTTATTTTATATTTTAGTATCACCTGATGAATAACTTAAATATATAGGTACTACCAGAATGCACGCGGACTTAGGACCAAACTCCCGTTATTGCATCGTAATATTCAATCAAACGACTTCGACATTATAATTATTACGGAAAGTTGGTTATGTGATGGAATTTTGGACACAGAGTTGTGCGATGCTCGTTACGATGTTTTTAGATTTGACCGGCCTGGTGCAGGGAAAGGCGGTGGTGTTACTATCTGTGCGAAACGTTGCTTGTCTGCGACTGCACGGCCTGATATTCATACTGGCGGTGCGGAATCTCTTTGGATAACGATACATAATAGGGTATTTTCTGGGTCGCTGCGTAAATGTAATGATTTACATATAGCTGCAGTTTATGTACCACCCAACAAAAATAACCCTCGTATGCTAAACGATTTTAGAAATTCTTTTTTAGATCTGTATAATTCGAACAATACTGACTCATTTTTGGTGGTAGGAGATTTTAATCTACCCTTTATAACATGGTCACCAGATGAACACGGTTGGAAGTCGCAATCTAACTCTGATTTATTTTTGGCCGCTGCTGAATTTGTTGATACTTTAGACTTCATGAATATGTCACAACATAATTTTGTGCCTAACTGCTGTGGCAATGTCCTTGACCTGGTGATTTCGAATTTATCCCTGGATTGCACCCTTAGTGAAATATCCCTGGTAAATATTGACAAGCTTCACGTCCCAATGGAGCTTTGTGTTCATAATTATTGCTATAAATCAATACGTTCTCAGCCAAGAGTTATTAAAAAGTTTTTCAAAGCAGACTACAATAAAATCAATTCAGAACTTCTTCGTGTAAACTGGAATGTTTGTCTCGAAAAATGTGCGTTAGATAAGGCAGTCGACAATTTTTACGGAATATTACGCTCACTTATTGACTCACACGTTCCGACGGTCACAGTATCAGGACGCTACCGATATCCTAAATGGTACCCTCCGTCATTAATAAATGCCATTAAAGAAAAATATTTAGCTCACAAAAGGTGGAAAAAATTCAACAACCAATCTGATTACGCGGAGTTTTCTTTTTTGAGGACTAGGGTCAAGGATCTTCAAACAGAGTATTTTTCTAAATACACGACTAGATGTGAGGAAGAATTAAAAAAAACCCCCAAAGAGTTTTGGAATTTCGTGAACGCTAAAAGGAAATCGTCTGGCTATCCTTGTAACATGGTCTATCAGGGTGTTACTTATTCTAGTGGAGGGGATATTTGTGACGCGTTTAATCGTTTTTTTCACAGTGTTTTTAATCCTCTGAGCTGTAATAATTTATCCTGTTACGACGATACACCATTGTCAAACAACATCCACTCCATTTTCATTGACCCTGAGTCCCTAAATAAAGTATTTAATAAACTTGACATTAAAAAAGGAGCCGGCTCTGATGGAATACCTGTTATATTTATAAAAAAATGTGAAGTGGGGTTAATCGCTCCGCTTAGGATTATCTTCCAGAAGTCTCTCGACGAGGGTTTATTCCCGAGTCAATGGAAGGAAGCTCAAATAGTTCCTATCTATAAGAAGGGCTCTAAACTTGACGTAACGAACTACAGAGGCGTGTCACTATTAAATAACTTTGGCAAAATGCTCGAGAAAATTGTTTACGGTCATATCTACAATGCAACCAGACACTGTATACCCACATCCCAGCACGGTTTCGTGAAATCACGTACGGTTAATTCTAACCTTCTTCATCTAACCGATTATTTGATTACGTGTATGAATGATGGAGCCCAAGTAGACGTAGTTTATACTGATTTTGAAAAAGCTTTCGACCGGGTGGATTACTGTATTTTAATTGATAAATTAAAAGCCGTAGGTATAAAAGGGAATCTTCTCAGGTGGATAGATTCGTACCTGAGGAACCGGCGTCAGGCGGTAGTTATCGGCAGTCACAGATCTGACTTTGTAGACGTTATATCCGGGGTGCCTCAGGGTTCGTTGCTATCTCCTCTACTCTATAATATATATCTATTCGACATCACTCAGTGTTTTCTCCATTCTAAACACCTTTTATATGCCGATGACAAAAAAATATATAGGAAAATAGACAGTTTGGGCGATTGCCAATTACTTCAAGAAGATTTAAACAGACTAAGCGATTACTATATTAATAATAAAATTAGTGTCAACACAAAAAAATGTCAAACGATTGCTTTTTCTAGGAAACACAAAGTTATTACCTATGATTATCGTATTAGTAACGACTTAATACCCAGAGTATCTGAGGTAAGAGATTTAGGGGTGATTCTAGATGAAAAGTGTACGTTCGTGAACCATATAGTCCATATCACCAGCAGAGCCTATAAATCCCTGGGATTTATAATACGTAATACCCAACAGTTTAAGGACCCGCAATGTATAAAAGTCTTATATTTTTGTTACGTTAGAAGCATTTTAGAATTTGCTAGTGTAATTTGGCGTCCATTCTATAAAAAATATATTGACAAAATTGAATCCATTCAAAGAAAATTTCTGAAATACCTTAACTATAAAACTAGAAACTCTTTTCCAAATTATGCTGATACCTGTAAATATTATAAATTAAATACTCTTGAAGATAGACACCAACTTAACGATTTGATGTTACTACATGACATTCTTAGTAACAAGTTTGACTGCCCTCATCTACTCAGTAAAATAAATTTTAATGTACCGCGTAGACGCACCAGACACACCCCATTATTAGCAGTCCCTTCGGCCTCTTCTAATTACCTAAAGATGTCACCATTCATTCGTATTCCAGCATTGTATAATAACAAATTTTCATCGCTAGACCCCTTTAACGCCTCAAAAATAACGTGGAAAAAACAAATCCTTCAAACGTTATCACAGGTCAACTCCGCTTAGTGCCCGAAATTACACGACTCTCACGTATACCTCACTACCCATCACCTCACCACACACATTTTCACACTCTTCCAGTACACACACACTCACACTACCAATACTAACTAGATATTGTATAAATGCCCAAGAGGCTCTCTGCATAGGTTTGTGAATTTAATTAGTTGTGTGCTTCGTAATTGGCGTAATGTCTAGACTAATGTATTGAATAAAATATTGTAAGCTGTGAAGTTACCAATAACAAATAAATAAATAAATAAAGACTTTGGGCAACAAAGCAGCAGTATTAGTTTTTTGAGTGGATGACTACAGAAATGAAATCCAATCCATGAGCTGAGTGTTATTATTATGGCATGAAGCGATCAGGAGGAGACGTTAGTAGTTGAAGTAATGGCTTGATATGATCATGACAGCAATTAATTTGAAACGTCAAAGACAGCCGTGGATGATTAGTCAAACAGAGCGTTAAATCAATACACATTGTCATAGTGTAGGAAAAATACTACTGACATCATGAACGAATAAAAAAGTCGGATGGAATTTCGCTAAAAATAAATGAAACACCTGTAGTAAGACGGCTCGCTTAAAACACGGGCTGGCACGCACACATTCACACCCATAGAATTACGCAACAAATCTCGTGTGACGGTAATCGTTGTCGTAGTGTCACATATAAAATAACAATACGGCTCTGGTGTGTTCAAATTCTGTCGAAATGATAGTGGGTTTAGGAAAAAAATAAGTGCTTCAATCTTTTCTTAGCGAGATTCCGTCCGCCTTTTTTTATTCGTCCGTGGAACAGCGATTATTTTTTAAGTTTTCAGGTTGTTTATTTGATGTTAAAAGTTATGCAGAAATATGAGGTCTGTTTTTTATGTATAGTAAGAAAGGCGTATAGGTAAGGATAAGAAGACCGTGAGACCTTACAAGCCTCTGCACAATCAGTGGTAAAGTTTGACAGCGACAGCGTCTTTATTTTGTAAGCAGCAAGGGCGGTTTTCGTAATTCAAGTGTTACCACTGACATTAGGTCAACTATACCTTGTAAGACGACGCTTGGTATGACATATCTTCACCTACTTATCTGTACAAATTTATTCACACCTAGCAAAGCGAGTGGTAGTAGTAGAGCTCCTTTGTGAAAGAGCTCGTCCGGGGAAGTACTACCACCGTGCCTACTTCTCCGCCAAATAGTGATGCTTGCATTGCTGTGTTTCGGTCTGAAGGGTACGGGTGCCGGTGAAATTACAATCACATGAGACTTTCCATCTTCATGTCTCAGTTTGGCGAACCGACTTGCGGTACCATTGAGGCAACAGCCTAGGTGGTATTGAAGTTGTCATGGGCAAAGGTAACCGCTTAACATCAGGTGGGCCTTTAGCTCGTTTCGCCATCCTATACTATAAAAAAAAAAAAGCGCTTTGCGTATTGGCGCGGATGAAAGACTAGCGAGAGGTTGCGCGCGTATCCGAACGCGTACGCGCGGATCCACCTGGCTGAAAGTAGTTTAATCTATTCCCGTTGTGTTGACGTATCATAAATATCGTAATGTTATTTGTTTTGAAAGTGGTCGAATTGAAGCGCAGGTGACGGTGCTGAGTGCATCCGATGGGAGTGTTATTACCTATATCAATTAGTTGTAACATTATATCACATGTAAATATGTACTTATGAAACTTGAATCAATTGATAAATATTAGACTGATTAATTTTCTACTGTTGCCTTCAATCTTATTGTATGCCTAAATAGGTAAACTATGCTGATCCAAACTTGTACCTATAAGAACTGTAATGTACCACTGCTGACACAATAAAGATAATATTATATTATATTTAATTTGAAGGAAAAAAAAATGGATTATTGACTACAGCCAGAGGCACACAGTAACAATAATACCTATACAATTTTATTATAACATAACATAACATAACATCACGCCTGTATTTCCCCGAAGGGGTAGGCAGAGGTGTAATAGTAAACCCACATTTCGCCAGTTATGTTATAGTCCCATGTAATAGGGGGCGAGCCTATTGCCATTGACCGGGCACAAATCCAGACTCCGGGCTGCTACTGAGAATTTCCTAATGAAAAAACCCAATAACACTTTGCCCGACCCGGGAATCAAACCCAGGACCCCACGCTCAGCAGTCGCGCTTGCAACCACTAGACCAACGAGGCAGTCTTTTTTCATTCAATTTTATTATACCAATATAAAACTTACTTATTTTTTGAAAATAAATTTCAATTTCCTTTACTGCTTTTTAAAATGCGTATGGATACGTGCCCACGCGCTCTGCTATGTGTGAAACGTAAATTAGGGTGACCTATTTCGCTAAATTAAGTTTAACGAGTTAATTAATACTTGAATTTATTTTTACTGTTTTCTAGGATAAATATTCACCTCATGTATAAAAATAGAACAGATGTATTATTTGGTTACTATAACCTAAAGCTGACTCTTTAGAACTCATTAAAAATAAATAATAGGGCAAACATAGACATATGTGGTCGTACCTACGTAAGAAAGAGATGCGATAATTATATTTCACGCTAGATCGTTGATGAACTCTCGTAAATTAAATCAGTTTCTATGGGGTATCAAGTCGATGGGTGAAACGGAACACTTACTGCGTGAGTCTGACTCATACTTGGCCGGTTTTTTTATTGTATTGTTTTTTGTAATTAATTATGGATGTCCATTACACCGACCGATCATCGGCTGAGATGCGACGTGATTAATTTAGAGTTTTTTGTCCGTCTTACGCCGCACCGTCCGCGTTGGAAAGTGTGAGCACCTTATCTTGGTCTCTAATTACACTCTATTTAAAGAAATATATGTCCTTTACTTAGTGTAGAGCTCCTTTGTGAAAGAGCTCGTCCGGGGACGTACTACCACCGTATCTACTTCTCCGCCAAATAGTGATGCTTGCATTGCAGTGTTTCGGTCAGAAGGGTACGGATGCCGGTGAAATTACAATCACATGAAACTTTCGTCTCAGTTTGGCGAACCGACTTGCGGTGCCATTTGGGTAACGGCATGGGTGGTATTGCGGTTGTTATGGGCAAAGGTAGCCGCTTAACACCAGGTGGGCCTTGGCTCGTTTCGCCATCCCATACTATAAAAAAAAACTTAAAAAAAAACTGTGTCTCTAATTACATTCTATTGTAAGAAATATTATGTCCGTTTTAAGTTACACCAGAATATTTCCTCTTCCGTATTCATTTTCTTGCATAATAGGTACCTACTGAAAAGATAAAAAAAAATTGAAAGGCCGCTACTTTTACCAGCAACATTACCGCATTCACCGGTAGTAAAACTCAATTTTCGTAGCAAACACTGTTAACTCTAACAGGACTGGTAAAATAAACGTCATTACTCTGATAGAGATCCTGAAAAAATATGGTTTAGACTCTTTTATCCTATGAAAATATTGAATAAAAATAATTTCTTATATTTTACTTCTCTTTTTTAATTGGGTTGAACGAGTAAAAATACGACATAAAATAATAACCAAAGTTTGAAAAAGAAAAAATACAGAAATCTACTTTAAACAGATTCTGGAGCGGCTAAATTATAATTTTATTTAATCAAACTTTACACTACATTTCAGCACCTATTTTTTGCGTCTAAAATTTAGTAGACCTACCCATAAATTTATTTACTGCAAAGTTTTTGCGATGCTCTAATACAAAGTTATTATTCTCCAAGGTAATAAACAGGTTATGATTAAAATGTATACTCTCATGAAGTTTCCTAATATAGGTATTGTTTGCTTAAAAGGAGACTTCAAACATTAGTTATGTAGTAAAAAAACTTGTTTGAGAAATAAATTATTTGTGTTTGCACTCAACGATGCAACGATGCCAGGTAGACTGACGACCTAAAGAACGTGGCTGGGGGGGACTGGATGCGGAAGGCAGAGGACCAAGCGTTGTGGCGCAACTTGGGAGAGGCCTATGTCCAGCAGTGGACTGCGATAGGCTGAGTTGATGCAAAAAAAAAACATCGGAAGCCTAAAAAGCTGAATCTCCAGTGACTGTTAAATTGGGCAAGATTAAAAAAAAATATTCTTATTTTCTTCTTTTGGGACGTATACATTTGGTGTTCTTTAGTTTTTGTTAAACCATATAGGAATAGCGTGTAATGTTGCTACAGGAGAGCACCAGATAGATAGAATATGGTGTCTGTTGGTTCACTTGTAATTTTTAAAAGTCCTCAATAACCTAAAATCAAATAAAAATAACACAAATTTTGTAAAAGGCGTCGTTTCGTGAAAATCTTTTACAAAATTTGTGTTATTTAAATAAAAATAACACAAATTTTGTAAAAGGTTTTCACGAAACGACGGTTTTCATGAACCCTATCAATTTTACACCTTAGTAAAATTTTGGATAATGTGGGGGCAATGACTAATTTGACCCCTATTCCGTTCTTCAATCTGGACCCCACTTTCGTTTCTATTTCGCAGTTACCCTGCATTCAAGGGACGGCTTTCATTAAATCCCGGGTCACATTATTCGTACATTTGCACCGAGAGACCCTTAAAAAAAGTCGTAAGAAATACGTGGGACACTCAGAAAGTTTTGCGAAACTAAAAAAAATTGTTCTATACGTACATATATTTTTATCAAATCTTTTCAGAGTACTTTCCACCAGCCTCTATACAAAGATTCATGCGCCTAAACCAGTTTTCAAAACACTTTTTCCAGTCCGCCGCAGACACCTCGTATACAGCCTGCTCGAACGCAGCCAGCGCATCTTCCGGCGACGAAAATTGTATCCCTTTGAGCTGATTTTTTATTTTTGGGAATAAAAAGAAGTCACACGGTGCTAGATCAGGGCTGTAAGGAGGGTGACCCAGGAGTTTGACTGGCGTGCTGTCCAGGAAGTCCCTCGTTTTGAGTGCGGTGTGCGCAGGTGCATTGTCGTGGTGGAGCAGTAGCCCGCGGAGCCCTGTGTTTGGTCGCTTGTTGCTTATAACAGAGAAAACTTCTGGCAAACATTTGGTAGTATACCATTCGGCATTAATGCTTCTTTGATCCCGTAAGGGAATTGATACCAAGTGGCCAGTCAAATTAAAAAAGCTAGCGATCAAAATCTTACCCCCGCTTCTAGATCGCTTCACTTTGGTAGGCGTTGGCTCATTTTGAAACACCCAAACAGTCGACTGGCGCTTGGTTTCTGGGTCGTATTGATAAATCCAGGACTCGACCAGGCCCCTCAGAAAGTATTGCGAAAAAAAGTTTTTATATATGGGAGACTGGCCAGTTATAATGTTTTTCGAAAATATGATTATTTATAAGTAAAAATAAGTAAGTTCCAATTTCAAAATTTCCCTCCACATTTTTTGCGAGTTAATTCAAAGTATTGTGTCTCACTGAAATATGGATCTGCGCCGGGAACATTTTAGAGCTATGATTTTATACGATTTCAAGTGTCGCCTGAAACCGGATGAATCGTACGATAGACTTCAAATGGCATTCATGGATGAAGGCCCTTCCAAGGCAACCGTGTATCGTTGGTATAACGAATTCAAGCGCGGTCGACCAACTTTGGGGGATGACGAAAGAAGCGGTCGCCCTTTGACGGCTGTTACCGAAGAAAACGTGCTAGCAGTGAAAAATTTAATCCAAGACAATAGGCGAATTACATATCAGGAGATTCAACACATATTGAAGATTGGATCGGGAAGCGTTCACGAGATTCTACACAGCCATCTTCGCGTGAGGAGGATAGTATCACGCTGGGTGCCGCACAACCTCACCGATGCTCAGAAGCAGGCCCGGGTGGAATGGTGCCGTGATATGCTTAACAAATTTGAAGCAGGCTCGTCTCGGCGTGTTTACGACATCGTTACAGGTGATGAGTCCTGGATTTATCAATACGACCCAGAAACCAAGCGCCAGTCGACTGTTTGGGTGTTTCAAAATGAGCCAACGCCTACCAAAGTGAAGCGATCTAGAAGCGGGGGTAAGATTTTGATCGCTAGCTTTTTTAATTTGACTGGCCACTTGGTATCAATTCCCTTACGGGATCAAAGAAGCATTAATGCCGAATGGTATACTACCAAATGTTTGCCAGAAGTTTTCTCTGTTATAAGCAACAAGCGACCAAACACAGGGCTCCGCGGGCTACTGCTCCACCACGACTATGCACCTGCGCACACCGCACTCAAAACGAGGGACTTCCTGGACAGCACGCCAGTCAAAATCCTGGGTCACCCTCCTTACAGCCCTGATCTAGCACCGTGTGACTTCTTTTTATTCCCAAAAATAAAAAATCAGCTCAAAGGGATACAATTTTCGTCGCCGGAAGATGCGCTGGCTGCGTTCGAGCAGGCTGTAAACGAGGTGTCTGCGGCGGACTGGAAAAAGTGTTTTGAAAACTGGTTTAGGCGCATGAATCTTTGTATAGAGGCTGGTGGAAAGTACTTTGAAAAGATTTGATAAAAATATATGTACGTATAGAACAATTTTTTTTAGTTTCGCCAAACTTTCTGAGTGTCCCACGTACAGACTCGACGCCGACTCCACTCCGACTCGACTTACAGTGAAGCATTAAAATGTGAGCTTCCTATCGTGTTATTTACGGTGAAATTTTCAACATTTTCTTGAAAACGTATGATGCGTGGTCATCTCCGACCCGTTTGCTATTCTTTGACCCTGCGTTACCCATGCATCGGCCCCGCGTCAACAACGCACTTACGACTGGCCACCAACCCACGCCCCTCTTTCATTCGGTATATAAATTTCAAATTTCAAATTCATTTATTTATTCGGAGAATCTCCATTTATGTTAGTAACAATTTTCTTTAAAACTATGTTAGTAGGTAGTATTATATAATACTTAAATACATCATATAAATAAGACATTTCATTCGAGCCCTGGTCAGACAGCTAATATAATACTATCTGATCATAACCCGAATGAAAGTCTTCATTTTTGTGGAATCCACTTTACCAGCAATAACTTGCAGGATGCTATTAGTACTGCCCCGCACTCTGCTTAGCAGGGAGGCATATAACTGCAGGACAGATCACATATCCCACTCGTTGACAACGCGTTATCCACTCGTTTGACGACTCGTTGACCATGGGTGACCATCAGACTGATCGCCTAGTCGACGACTCATTGATAATGAACCGAAAATTGGAGTTGGAACGGTGTTTGATTGGTGTCGAGTCTATATAATGTGCGAACTCCTTTAAACTTACATACCTAATACCTACCTACTTACACTGACAATAGTTTTTTTTGACACTACAGCAATCATTGCGTGGTGCGTAGTTGCCGATAAGGTGGATTGTCGAAATGAACGGAGCAATGAATATTGAAATAAACATGATAACATGATTACGATAGCGAGTAAGTTAGCAGGATTGAATTGCGGTAGGCATGGAGTCACTATTGTTTTCACAAACAATTCACCTCTCACTTTTATATACCTTTAAAAAAATCCTGTTGCTGATAACCGCTGTTGCTGTTGCTGCTACATGTGTGTGAGGGGCTCGTAGTGAAGTAGCAACCACACGGATTGTACGATTGGTGAAGTTAAGCTGCGCTTGCCGCGGTCAGTCCGTCGATCGGTGACCCTTTCGTTACACACCGAGACCCCTCCGTGTTCGGTCCCAGTTGTCATATGAATATGTTTGTGCAGTCGTTACGGGTATTCAGAAGCCTGAAACTCTGCCAACTGGTCTAATATCCGAATGTCGCTATTGCCTAGTAACTGAGATGCGGGGGGCAGATGCTCCGTGTAAAATACTGATGTTCAGCCGCTAGTTAGACTGAGAGCCGACCCCAACATAATTAATTAATTAGTTAATTATTTTGATGTTTGATGTTAAAGTACCTATCTCCTACCATCAAGTACACAAATCACAGGATTGTTGTGATTTGTAATTAAGTGTTATTCTTGATTATTGCTAATAAACTTATACTTACTTGTAATAAAACAAAGTTTAACCGGATTAAATCGCGTATATTATTTAAATTGGTTTCCCTGACGTTTCGAAAGCTTTGCAGCATTTCGTGGTCGCAGGTAGACTAAGATGACAATCGTCTTTACAAATATTTCTAAAAAATTATTTTTATCTACCGTACAATATTATTAATTAAAATCG
The DNA here is from genome assembly GCA_949699075.1 of Asteroscopus sphinx. Lineage (NCBI taxonomy): Eukaryota > Metazoa > Arthropoda > Insecta > Lepidoptera > Noctuidae > Asteroscopus > Asteroscopus sphinx. The sequence continues at coordinate 8,060,706 of OX453025.1, read as the reverse complement.
TTTCGATGCACGCAGTAATCACTCACAATATCATTATCTTTTACAGTGTTGCATGCTGTTTGGGACTTGATTATTTTTAGGACTGGGTTCCAAACTGGTGGTAGCTGCCAACCATCTTCTCTATTAAAATTAGGATGTTTTTTAATTTCAATAGCCTCACGGAGCATTCTAGGTACATATCGGTTTTCCTTCGCCAGAACTTGTGGTTTATCAAATCGAAGAAAATGGTTGGGTTTGTCTAGGGCATGTTCACACACTGCAGACTTTGTGGAGCTAACTACTACTTACTTACTTAAATTGATAGATATAGATATCGCTATTAGCGATAAGACCGCCAATGTACCCTTATTTTACATGTTAATCCTAAGTTTAATAATGTTATTGGTGTACAATAAAGAATATTCTATCTATCTATTTAACTAAATGGGGAACAGGCAAGGAAGATACTTAATGCTGTTGCTGCTATAGATTGGTGTAGTAGTCGGAAGCACGGTTGCTGTTTGTTGCTTGCAATGTATTAAGATTATGACAATGTTTCGCCGGTAGCACATACTACACATGTGTGTGTAGTATGTGCTGGACCTACTTTTGCTATGTGCTAGACATAAGTGCGGTTTTAAGCCGCTCAAAATACGTAGTTATTAGGGTTTCTCAATTTAGCGGCGGAAACAAACTGCTAGTGCGTGTGTTTGTATAGAAATCGATAGGATTTTTAGCGGTATGCGGTTTAAAAAACCGTGCGTGCTAAGCCCTTATTTCGCTGGCTGGGTCTAATGCCCATCAATTTTGTCCAGCAGAAATAAGTTTTTAATCATTCGCGAATTTCACTCATATTGAACTATATTTACATCAAAATTAGTTTAAATTAGTTTCGTTTGGTGTTTATTTTAGTCAAAATGTTTGTTTTGATTTAATTGTGCCCGAAAAGTCCCGTAAATACTGGGTGTGAGGGGAACGCTTCCGAAAACGAAGATAGGTGCTGGTGATTACTAATACGAAACCACGAAAAAAATATGCGATTCTTTTTTTAGATTTTTTCATATAATTTTTTTTTTTTTTTTTCATATATTTTTTTATTTTTATTTTTCATACATAACCAGCTTTGGGCAGTTAAATAAAACTCATACATAATGGTTCAATATCAGCAGAAATAAAAAAAGAAGAAAAACCATAAGAATATAACCATAGTTTGCTGTATGAAAACTCATTTTTGAGTTAAGTCCGCCGATGTACATAAGCTTTCCTACTGTAACAGTAATGTTTATATGTGGGTACAATAAAGTAATATAATAATAATAATAAGTTTGAAATTATTACAGTTTTTGTATAGAAAATCTTTCAAAACGTTACATTTTATATTTCGACAAAAGTTATATGAAGTTTATAAACCGGCCCTTAAATGTGCAATCATCATCACCATTGCTTCGCGTTCACAAGGAATCTATTACACTTCTGTAATTACACTTTTAGCGTAACCAGAAAATTGTTAACTTGAAGTTAGTAATTTAAATTAAATTTGGAGATTGAAAATCACTTTGTTAGTTGCCGAGATTAAATCTAATGAAAATTGCTTTCTTGCTAATCTTACCCGAGTATTATTGCTATTATTTTAAAGGTTAGATAATCTTAGTTCAAGGTTAAACGCTAGAATTAGAAGAAATCTAGTTTCGGAATTTTTAAACTGGCATATTCTTTTAACAAGGGTATATCCATGGTATATGAATGGACTAACTTTTCAATTAATTCAAAGGCAACGTAGGTTTAAAGAACACTGTTTCTTAAAAAGATGTCGCTGACGTCACCCAAAGACGTAGTAAGTGGAAGTTTAATTCGATACCATGAGCAGTGTTCACGTTAACTTAGTGACTAAAGCACTGGCGTACTGAGCCAGGAGTCGCTGGTTTGAATCATGCTCATGAGCGATTTTTTTCTTTCCACAATTTATATCTTCAAAAAAATTATTTACTTCGGTCGTTACTTCAACATACATACATACATATTTTCACGCCTGTTTCCCATTGTGGGGTAGGCACAGACTATGGATTTCCACCTGCTACGATCCTGACACATCTCTTTCGCTTCATCTACGTCTATTAACCTCGTCATGCATGCTCGTCGATTTAGAGAACTCTTAACCTGGCATTTTTTGAGAACATCCACGATTTGATCGCGATACGTTCGCCTTATCACGTTATTCCTTACTTACTTAAAATAAGCATTTAAATCTTTGAGAAGTATGTGTGGTGTAACTTTGAGAGATAAAGTTAGGAACAACGTGATATGGGAGCGTTGTGGAGTGAAAGAAGATGTAGTGACAAAAATTGAGAAAGGTATGTTAACATGGTTTGGACATATAGAGAGGATGGACGAGAGGAGATTGACGAAACAAGTATACGAAGCGAGTGTGGATGGAAGAGTTGGAAGGGGATGACCTCGGCTAACGTATCACGATCAAATCGCGGACGTTCTCAAAAAATGCCAGGTTAAGAGTACTCTAAACCGACGAGCATGCATGACGAGGTTAATGAACGAAGATGTAGGGAAAGAGGTGTGTCAGGATCGTAGCAGGTGGAAATCCATAGTTTCTGCCTACCCCAATGGGAAACAGGCGTGATTATATGTATGTATGTATCTCACTTGCAAAATCTTTAATTCCCATGGACTTTTAAAACATTACAAATCTAGTTGCATGATTCAAAAAACTTGGTCCTATGGAGAGGAGCCGACAAGAAACTCCGTGGATACTCTTTTCAAGTAAGAAACTCCGTGCATACTCTTTTCAAGTAAGAAACTCCGTGGATACTCTTTTCAAGTAAGAAACTCCGTGGATACTCTTTTCAAGTAAGAAACTCCGTGCATACTCTTTTCAAGTAAGAAACTCCGTGGATACTCATTTCAAGTAAGAAACTCCGTGGATACTCTTTTCAAGTAAGAAACTCCGTGGATACTCTTTTAAAGTAAGAAACTCCGTGGATACTCTTTTCAAGTAATAAATGGTACAACGTTTGTTACATATTTTGGCAAGATTTGTGTGAAACTGAGAACAATGTAGGTTAATGAGCCAAATTCACAGTAGATATATGACAGTAAAACGCCTATCGTGAGCTACAGAACTGTAAAATATTGAGAAACAGAACTTTTGCTATCATAGTGCTATTCACAGAGAGGGGCTCGTAGCGATGCAACGACTGCGCGGATTGTACGATCTGCAAGGTTAAGCTGCACTTGCCGCGGTCAGTCTGTGGATGGGTGACCGTTTCGTTACACATCGAGACCCCTCCGTGCCTCGGAGAGCACGTTAAGCTGTCGGTCCCGGTTGTCATACGAATATCTATGGCAGTCGTTACGGGTAGTCAGAAGCCTGAAAGTCTGACAACTGGTCTAACCTCCGAATGTCAGTATTACCCAGTAACTGGGTTGCGGGGGTCTGATGGCAGTCGCTTCGTGTAAAATACTGATGTTCAGCCGCATCTGGCTAGACTGGAAGCCGACCCCAATATAATTGGGAAAAGGCTCGGAGGATGATTGTTATTCACAGAAATAGATAGAGATAGAATGGTTGTAATCACAATTTTACTTGCGATTCATGCGTCGCAACTTTCTTCCAAACTACGCCTTACATATTAACGTCATAAATTTAAAATAAAACCGGCCAAGAGCATGTCGGGCCATGCTCAGTATTATAGGGTTCCTTAAGTAGGTGTAATTACAAACGAATCAAATCGAATATTAATCATGGCTATTTTAGTTTTTGCAATAATCGGCAGCATTCGCGACTCAGAGCGTGTTGTTAGTAGCGCCATCTAGCGATAAATTCAAGAAGCCAAATTTAAGACGTTTGTCATTTCAAAGTTACTTTTTGTGATTTTTTCAAATAGAAAGTAGCTAAAGGAGCATTATTTGCTATGATAATTTTTCTCTAAGGTCAATGACCTTTGAACTAGGACGTTTTAAGTATTTTTCAGTTTTCTCTCTATAACTCAAAAAATTATAATCACATTATACTCGAAATAATTTTAAAAGAGAGTTTTCACAAAGTTCTATCGATGTGGAAGATAATAAGTTTCTACATTGCATAGTTTAGAAATGGCAGGGGGGGGGACACATTGCAAGCCACTTTGGCGGGCTATATTTCGCAGATGGTACACCTGATAAAAAAGTGGTGTATCAAACATTACTTTCATTTTAGTAGACCTATTCAATGATATCCCACACGAGGGGGTTCAGCGAAAAAAAATTTTTTTTCTCCATTTCACATGTACCAGGCCCCTCAGAAAGTATTGCGAAAAAATGTTTTTATATATGGGAGACTGGCCAGTTATAATGTTTTTCGAAAATATGATTATTTATAAGTAAAAATAAGTAAGTTCCAATTTCAAAATTTCCCTCCACATTTTTTGCGAGTTAATTCAAAGTATTGTGTCTCACTGAAATATGGATCTGCGCCGGGAACATTTTAGAGCTATGATTTTATACGATTTCAAGTGTCGCCTGAAACCGGATGAATCGTACGATAGACTTCAAATGGCATTCATGGATGAAGGCCCTTCCAAGGCAACCGTGTATCGTTGGTATAACGAATTCAAGCGCGGTCGACCAACTTTGGGGGATGACGAAAGAAGCGGTCGCCCTTTGACGGCTGTTACCGAAGAAAACGTGCTAGCAGTGAAAAATTTAATCCAAGACAATAGGCAAATTACATATCAGGAGATTCAACACATATTGAAGATTGGATCGGGAAGCGTTCACGAGATTCTACACAGCCATCTTCGCGTGAGGAGGATAGTATCACGCTGGGTGCCGCACAACCTCACCGATGCTCAGAAGCAGGCCCGGGTGGAATGGTGCCGTGATATGCTTAACAAATTTGAAGCAGGCTCGTCTCGGCGTGTTTACGACATCGTTACAGGTGATGAGTCCTGGATTTATCAATACGACCCAGAAACCAAGCGCCAGTCGACTGTTTGGGTGTTTCAAAATGAGCCAACGCCTACCAAAGTGAAGCGATCTAGAAGCGGGGGTAAGATTTTGATCGCTAGCTTTTTTAATTTGACTGGCCACTTGGTATCAATTCCCTTACGGGATCAAAGAAGCATTAATGCCGAATGGTATACTACCAAATGTTTGCCAGAAGTTTTCTCTGTTATAAGCAACAAGCGACCAAACACAGGGCTCCGCGGGCTACTGCTCCACCACGACAATGCACCTGCGCACACCGCACTCAAAACGAGGGACTTCCTGGACAGCACGCCAGTCAAACTCCTGGGTCACCCTCCTTACAGCCCTGATCTAGCACCGTGTGACTTCTTTTTATTCCCAAAAATAAAAAATCTGCTCAAAGGGATACAATTTTCGTCGCCGGAAGATGCGCTGGCTGCGTTCGAGCAGGCTGTAAACGAGGTGTCTGCGGCGGACTGGAAAAAGTGTTTTGAAAACTGGTTTAGGCGCATGAATCTTTGTATAGAGGCTGGTGGAAAGTACTTTGAAAAGATTTGATAAAAATATATGTACGTATAGAACAATTTTTTTTAGTTTCGCAAAACTTTCTGAGTGTCCCACGTATGGACACCACCCCTAAAATACCGAAAAACGATTCTTTTATTCTTTTAAAATTGAGATCTATATGTCGACTATTTTTTAACAAAATTTCATTTACTTATGTTTATAACTGTAGAAGTTATTAAGCTGTAAAGGATTAGGACAGACGGACAGACGGACAGACGGACAGACGGACAGACGGACAGACGGACAGACGGACAGACGGACGGACATGACGAAACTATAAGGGTTCCTTGTAGGACTTCGGAACCCTAAAAATAACTTTAATCAAATGTACTTTACAGCTTTTGTTTCTGCAGTTAAAAACAGCACAATAAGGCATTTTTGCGGGTTTTTGTTACAGTATTTATAGAAACAAGTCATAAGGCGTGCTGGGAAAGTCTTTGAAATATCCTGCACTATGGTGCATGGTGCTGCCACGCACGCCCTGCCCACATGGCCATTCTATCTATTTCTGTGGTGGATACTGTGAAAAGCAGGGCCCCAATTCTCGCGTTTATAGTTCGACATAATCTCTCATTTTAAATCTCTACGAAAAATTTCGCCGGTAATGTCAACTGCTATGAACCACTCTTTGTATTTAGATCGCTAGGCGTAGACCACAGACCAGTAAGCTACAAGACTCCGCATAAACAAAGTTTTGTATTCGAACGCAGTCGTAAAACGTTGGTGGGGTCAGGGGGGCGGACGGCGCGTTATGATTGGCTGGCTCAAAAGTTCGGTGGTATGATTCCTTATGATTGGTGCCGCTCGCTGACTGAGTGACGTTCCGATTGGCGGAGGGACGTATGATATGCAGTGGTAGAGCATATGCGTTGTGACCGGGGGTGTCCAGCTAACCGGCGTCTAGAGGCTTACTGGTCTATGGCGTAGACATACCTCTAAAGTGACATCCTGAGAATACGAAAATTTCTTTTCTATCGACATTCGCCATCTTGTTTCAACATTATGCCGAGTTCGAGATAATGTCTACGACGTGAGAATCACCCCCCAGAACTTTTCTTACCACAGTGTTATTATTAGCAAATAATAGGAAGATGCTACCCCCACTTAGGTAGGTTTAGATCTAGATGATGCGTATAGTATAAGCTTTATGTTGTCTCTTGCAATACCCAAAAATGTTAAGGGGTTGGTCTATTTTATTCCGGGAATCAAACTACGAAAATCATTGATCATACAGCACAATAGACACTTAATATTGAATTTAATGAGTACAATAAATTCTGTCAACTAGCTGAGGCGAGGTAATGCAATCCGATTGGCCCTACTAAGGCGGCTATTGACTAATCACTAACGCAGAAGTTTAAACGGCTCACGTTAGTGGTCGAAACGGATTTGAAGTTTTTAAGTGGCCAATAGTGGTGAACTATATCTATGATAAATCATTGATGACAGATGATTGAGAAACATCGATCGCTTTTAATGAGGCGTTTATGGGGTATATGTTAGTTGACTAAAATGGACGCTTATGTTTTCTAAAAATGGTAACGAACCTATGCAAGTAGTAGTAGAGCTCCTTTGTGAAAGAGCTCGTCCGGGGAAGTACTAGCACCGTAACTACTTCTCCGCCAAATAGTGATGCTTGCATTGCTGTGTTTCGGTCTGAAGGGTACGGGTACCGGTGAAATTAAAATCACATGAGACTTTCCATCTTCATGTCTCAGTTTGGTGTACTGACTTGCGGTACCATCTAGGCAACAGCCTGGGTGGTATTGAAATTGTTATGGGCAAAGGTAACCGCTTAATATCAGGTGGGCCTTTAGCTCGTTTTGCCATCCTATATTATAAAAAAAAAACAGAAAGGGTTGTTGTTGCGTTTCCTGAAGCTCAATATTGTACACCCCTAACACGGCATGCAAGTATTTATATCGAAAAACTGTGATCAATCATCGTTTGGAAAACAGGAAGGGCTTTGGACGAAAAAGTGGAAAAACAAACTTTTTTCAGTGATTTTATTCGTGTTTCATAGTGAAAAATTCCCTTGTTTACTGGGATGTTATAAAAGCCTTTATATGACAGAAGTTTGTGATTATGACGTGATTGTTTCTGTCATTAGTTGTTTCTACGTTGAAAGGTTTCGTAATAAAAGTGAAAAAGCTATTCTGGATAGTAGGTAGGTAGATACTATAACCTTAAGGGGAATGTAGCAGACAAGTGGCGCCCCCATCTTTAAAAAAATATTACTTGCTGAACACATCATTTATCATCATTCACCAGAGGATGGGCAGCAGCGTTCTCTAAGTATTTAAATAACCAACTGCGATCGTCAACGCGCCTGCCAAGCATGGCGATTATGGCATATTGTTACAACTTCCGGCTCCCGCCACCAACACTTCCTACAAATAGGTTACATTTTAAATGTCTACAATACTTTGTGATTAGAAGTAATATTGATTAAGGTTATTTATTCATCCATAGTTATTAATTATTGAGTTAAATATCTACATTTAATAAGTAGGTATTATAATAATTTCATAATGATGTTATTCGAAAACGTTGTGACGTTTAAACGGGCTCATTCTTCTGTTGTCGGTGGAACACAATAAACCTTATTACTGGAAGTCTACAGATTTTTCTTCAATTAGCTATCGTGCTGCAATCTTGCTACCAACCGGCGTTACAATATCCCCGCCCCTTGGGAAGGCCTTTGTCCAGCAGTGGACGTCTTTCGGCTGAAATGATGAATGAAATAATTTATCCTTCTTTTTATTCTTCAATTGTTAAACACGATTTTTTGATGAATGATGTATTCCGGGAGTAATAATCTTTTTACTGATGGGGGTGCCACTTGGCTGCTACCTTACGCCATTTCTTCTTTTTGAAATAAGCATCTGATGACAACATAATGTTAACTTTAAACGCCCATAAAAAACCCGGCCAATTGCGATTCAGACTCACGCACCGAAGGTTCAGTACCTACCTTCCTTGCACGTATAAAAAGTTATTAACTGGGATTTCCTTAGTTTGGGTCATAATAGAACAGTAGTTAAAAAACCGGATTGCATAACTAAGTTTGTTTGTGAAGGATTTTTGATGATTTCTACATAATTGTGCTAGTTAGAAACAACGTTTTATTTTTTAAACGACTGCCAAAAAAAAAAGGTGTGAATTTTTTTACCCGACTGCGGTGGAGCCCAAAAGGAGGGTAATGTTTTTCCTGTATTCATATCTACCTATCTCACTTAAAAATAAATACGTACTACCTAAAGCCAATAACTTCTACGGGACGAGAGTTGCTCACTTTGTGATTCCTTACTATCTTATTAAACTACCAGAGGATCTGCAAACCCTTTACAATAAACGTTCGAAAAGTTATACGTAAAAATTTACAAGATTTTTTGTAACTGAACCTTACTATCCTTAATCTAATAAGTTATAACATAACATCTCCTTTTAGTATGTATGTATGCTCATTGTCATAACTAGAATGTAAAATGAACGACTCTCCGTTACACAGATAAGTCCTTAGTGGTTTTCGTGTACGGCAATATCATTGTATCGTGTAGAATAATGTATATTGGAATAAAATAAATTAATAAAATAAATATTTACACTAACTTTTAACAACTGCGGTGGCGTGTCAAGTGTCACGCCACCGGCAGTCAAACTCCAACTGACAACAACTTTCGAAAATGGAACTCCAAAACGACTTCTTCGATAAATTCAAATTCGGAAAGCGAGACAGCGTCCCCTCGCGGGGAATTAACGCACTCCCAATCGGGAACAATCACAAGAATCCCTAAAAGGCAAATAGTTATAAGTTTGATTTAACGACTTCCGTATCGAGTTTAGATTACGATAAAAGGTTTTTGTTGTCGTTAGTTGTTTATGTTGTTCTTTGAGGATGTCGCGTTGTTTTGTTGGTGGTGTTGGTTGAGTTATGTGGGAGTGATTAATGTTTTATATTTCGATGTGACAAAATGCACTTAGAAGAGTGCCGCCGCGTCGTTCCGTACTAGACATTTTTTTATGGAAAACCTCATTGTTGCCCTTCGCACGGGGTAGATTAAAGGTTATGCTGGACTCTTATTGATTACAACTACCACAGCGTTCCCCCTACTACCTTTGCCCGAGGATGTGGGATTCGCAATGCATTGTCTTGTACTGGGCAACCATGAAATTATCTTAATTAGACAGTCTGGACAGTATGGAGTAGGTATCCTATTTTGCTCAATACCATAGTTAAACATAAATTTTCCCGTATTTCACTCATATTGAACTATATTTACGGGACTTTTCGCGCACAATTAAATCAAAACAAAACAAGTTTGTTTGTGTTAGCAACGTGTTTCTGAAATAACTGAAAACCTCTTAAGGGGTCATTGAACTCATCAGTATGAACAACTTTTACTGTCGGACCAACCCTGAAATCGCGTAAAATCACGTGTTCACATAAAATGACAAAATGTAAGGATCAACCACAGACCAGTAAGCCTATAGACGCCTATTAGCCGGATACCCCTGGTCACAAAGCATATGCAGTAGCACTGCATATCTTACCCCCAGCCACCAATCGGGACGTCACTCCGTCAGCGAGCGGCACCAATCATATCACCGAACATTTGAGCCGACCAATCATAACGCGCCGTCCGCCCCCCGGTCCCCGCCAACATTTTACGACTGTGTTCTCATGCAAAACTTTGTTTAAGCGGCGTCTTGAGGCTTACTGATCTGTGGGATCAGCTAATATTTATTTCGCGATTTCAGGAATGGTCCCATTGTTGAAGTATTTTTTTTATAGTATAGGATGGCGAAACGAGCTAATGGCCCACCTGATGTTAAGTTGTTCATACTGATGAGTACAATGACCTTTTAAGAAGTTTTCGGGTATTTCCATAATACGTTGTAGTTCAATATAAAATCCACTGATATAAATTATGGAAAGAAAACTTCGCTCACGAGCAGGAGCTCGGACTGGAACTTACAACTTTACAACTCCTCCGTACCGAATACGCCATTGCTTTAACCAGAACCAGGAGTCACAGGTTCGAATCCTGCTAGTCAGCAAATTTTTCTTTCCACAATTTCATATCTTTAGATTTCGCTTCACATGCGTTAATGCTATAAAAAATCCACTACTGAAAATAATACTTTTCCAAAAAGTTATATCACCCGACTTTCTTTTATCAGACGGTAAAGTAAAGGTTCTGTAAATGCACGTGTTTCTAATGATATATCGAGGAAAACGTAGCTCGGAAATAACTTGACTCTTCCCAATTAGGTATTTGCTTTAGTGCTATTAAAAGGTAACTTAAGAAGCCGTATTAACTTCTAAGTAGTGGCTTGTGTTGTGTCCCATACGCTTATATTAGAAAACGAAATTGACGAGATAAATTGTGGTATAGTAGTTGTCTATTACTGAGACACTGGAGCTTTAGGGCGCTCAAAATGAAACCAATAGATTGAATAACAAACTGGTTTACTTGTAGTTTTTACAATATTTCGATTATTCTGAGACAATTAGCGGAGCTAGATGCTAGTTCTAATGCTAGATGAATAACAACTTTAATTGAAGGTAGATAATTTTCACTACTAAATTGACGTCAATATAAGTAGTCATCATCCTCCTGCCCCTATCCCAATTTATTTGGGGTCGGCGCAGCACGTTTTTTTCTTCCATACATCTCTATCAGCTGTCATTTCCGTGTTCACTTTCTTTCTATTCATATCATCTTTCACACAATCCATCCATATTTTCTTCGATCTCCCTCTTTTCTTATAGCCATCAACATTCATACTTAAAACTTTCCTCGTAAAATGCTTCTAATTCCTCCTCATCACACAATATGCTCCTTATTCCTCCTCGTCAATATAAGTAGTGCCGACATTAATAAAAATCAAGATTAGCAATGAGTTGCACGCACAGGGTCATGCTATTAAAATATTATCAGGCGCGAACAGTAGTAAAGACGTACAGTCAGAAAACTTTCCGATGAACCACCACTAAGGCTAAAATCGCTTGCAGTAAATTTTTGATCGCAACGGTAGCTACGTGTAATGTAGCAGGATTTCTTCAAGGGATTTTGTTGACAAAATGTATCACCGCGAAGGATCGTGATCGTACATGGATTTTTTATCGTCTCCACAGACATAGTAAATTCTTTTTAGTATGTCTGTGATCGTCTTGTGATTAACTTTTCAAGCGGCTTAAAGAAGACGAAGAAAAAGGAGGATAATCTATTGTTTAGACTTGATGGCTGATGCATGTTTATATACATGAAATTTTAATAGCTTATTTCCTGAATGACCCCTTCATGGTACTCATCATTATGATCAACTTTTACTATGGGACCAACCCTGAAATCGCGAATAAAAATCTGGTGATCCCTATATTTTATCGATTTAAGTGAACACAAATGTAGGGACCTACTGATTTTTTTTTCGTGATTTCAGGGTTGGTCCCATAGTAAAAGTTCTTCATAATGATGAGTAAAATGACCCCTTTTTGGGAAAGAAGCGATTAAAATTTCAGCATGTATTACTCAAACTTCACTCAAACTGACCTGGTACTTTCTTCAAAAGCCAATCCAGGCGCTACCGCTGTCCTAACACAAATTATTAAGTACTAGAGACCCGCCCTGGCTTAGCACTGGTAGCAACTATAGTCTATAACCTTCTTAGATAGTCCTTCTTTCTAATTGGTGAAAGCCGTATGAAAATCCGTACAGAAGTTTTTGAGATTAACACGAACTCAGCACGGCGGGGACATTTTTACACAACACTATCTAGTCCCAAACTAAGCAGAGCAACTAATGGAATGCAACTAATGGAATGCAACTAATGGAATGCAACTAATGGAATGCAACTAATGGAATGCAACTAATGGAATGCAACTAATGGAATGCAACTAATGGAATGCAACTAATGGAATGCAACTAATGGAATGCAACTAATGGAATGCAACTAATGGAATGCAACTAATGGAATGCAACTAATGGAATGCAACTAATAGAATGCAACTAATGGAATGCAACTAATGGAATTCAACTAATGGAATGTAACTAATGGAATGCAACTAATGGAATGCAACTAATGGAATGCAACTAATGGAATGCAACTAATTGAATGCAACTAATGGAATGCAACTAATGGAATGCAACTAATGGAATGCAACTAATGGAATGCAACTAATGGAATGCAGCTAATGGAATGCAACTAATGGAATGCAACTAATGGAATGCAACTAATGGAATGCAACTAATGGAATGTAACTAATGGAACGCAACTAATGCAACTAATGGGTACTAGATAATGGATATAATAATTATAGGTATACTTTTTTTATTTATTTTCATACTTATAATACATAAGAAACACCCAGACCAACACAAACACGTATGTTCATCACACAAATATTTGTGTCCTGTGGGAATCGAACCCACGACCTCGTGATCAGCAGTCCGACCCTCGAACCACTAGACCACAGACGTCGTCTTTTTGCAAAGCCTCTTAATGCTTTTGACCTATATTAAAACTGCTACTAAAATATCATGCACGGTTATGTAATACGTATACGTACTATCAGCAAACTTTCCAGTGAACAACCACTAAGGCTAAAATCGCTTGCTTGCGTATTGCAGTTGTTATGGGCAAAGGTAACCGCTTAACATCAGATGGGCGTTTAGTTCGTTTCGCCATCCTATGCGATAAAAAAAAACTGATCCGCAAAAAAGTCAAAAGTCTGGGCCGGGCTAGAATCATTGAAAGAAAAAAAAGAAGAAAGAAATATGATTTATTGCCACAACAAGATTGGACTCCGAATCTCCTACATGGAAGGCAAGCGTTCAGCTTTTAGATGGAATGCACGCGGAAAAGAATGGCATGGACTAGAACAGAGGTTCCCAGACATTTTTTCTCATAAACCACTTTCAAAATTTAGCTGGTTCCGGTGGACCCCCTGCAGCTAGATTTCTACCATATTCCCAAAACTCGACAAAAAATGTGAAGATTAGATAGTAACCAACCGTCAACGTAGTCTACGTTGGCGGTTGGTTACTCGTCGAGTCTCCCGTGGACCCCTGAGGGTCCACCTGGACCATTTTGGGAACTACTGGACTAGACGAAGACGTGATACGGACATCATGACTTGATCATCTGCTTCTAAACGTGTTAAAAAAACTCCATAAACAGGAAAAAAATAAGACACCAAATATACCTACAACGTGGAGATGACAATACGACAATAAATTAAAAAACGGTTATTACTAGTCTTTAGAAGCATTTTGAACACATAAATATGTTGGCTATCGAAAATTAAAAATTTGAACAATATAAATATTAAAATATCGAAATAATAAGTAACAACATGTGTTATCATCTGTAATAATTGAGAAAGAGTTTAAAATCATAGATTCGCACAGAGATCTATGCCAGAGAAATGGTCCTACATTCAAAATTGATAAAATTAAAATAATTTCCCCTGGTTAAACTAATAACTGGGTTTGATTGATTTTTGTGTATAGTCAGAAAACGTGATACTATACGTGGTTTTATTTAATGTCGTATTGTCATCTCTACTTAGTATACCACAAAACTTGACCAACAAAAAACACTGCCGTCTTCCAAGACGTAACTTTTGGCGTTGTCCTTTGTCCATAAATCTGTTAGATTCTGCCATTATTCAAACGGAGACTAATCACGAGAATCCCTTTGATGTATTGCCGGAGACCGATTTAATTCCGCTTCACAAATGCTTTGCGGAATTTGAAACACGGATTTCACTTGAACTTTGTCCAGGGATTTCGTCCGAATTCGTTTCAACGCCCGCATAGGGTTTGAGAAGCGTCCGATGTTCAATTTTAAAAGAGATTTTGACTGTTAATTTTATGTCGTGTTAATTGATTAATCTTTTGCATCTACATATTAACTAATATTGTTATTTTTTTTATATTTTTTTGAAAACCAACAGTGATGCATATAATAAATTACAGAATATGTGTATTACAGTATTGTATGGCTAATAATAGGTTTCCCTGTGTAACCAGGTAACTATAAAACATGCGAACGGACTACAAAGAAAAAAAATTAAGTTAAAAAATACTTAGATTTAAGTTTAAAATTTAGTCAATTTATTGTTGTTATTTAAACACTAACATAAGTCAATTCTTATTTCTTAATTATATAACCATATAAATCTTTAGTTCCTATGAAATGTAAGGAATTTAATAAAACCTTTATTATTGCTTGTAAGAAAGAATATACAGATTTTAGAAAATCTGTCGTCTAGAAGACAAAATCGTACATTAACTTTTCCACCAAGCAGAATTAATACTCTATTAAACAAGAGTGTATTTTATATGGCCCCTCGAGTAAATATAACTATTTGTCTAGAGTCATCACGATATTATACATATATAAGTACTAATAAATATATTCTATTCTATTCTAATATAAATATTTAAAAATAAAAAAATCTTTTAACTAAATTTTTTATTTTATTTTTTGCCGATTTAAATTTTTTGTGCCAATATTTTTGGTGAAGATGACGTGGTTATTAGGATCTTAGCGGGTTAAAATCTATAGTATCTGTCTACCCCAATGGGAAACAGGCGTGAAAATATGGAAAAGTGCTACAAATCAAAAATCAACAAATAAATATTTATAATATGAATAATATGTAATATAAATAATTATTGAATAAAAATGACTTTTTTTGAATAATAATTGAATTTGTTGATTTTTGATTTGCGGCACATTTCCATTTAAGCAGCGATATGTATGATCCTCCGTGTAATGCCGGACGTAAAGAATTGCACCACCCTATATCTTCTCATGGGTGTCGTAAAAGGCGACTAAGGGATTCACCAGAGGATCAGGATCAGATCAGATCAGCAGCGTCCTCTGAGTATTTAACCAACCAACTGCGATCGCCAACCCGCCCGCCAAGCGTGGCGATTATGGCGTGGGGAGGTCTATGTCCAGCAGTGGACGTCTTCCGACTGAAATGAATGTATGGTATGTCTGTATGTAAATGCCGACGTTTTCTTTCTTACTTCAAAATTTCGTGAAAAGGAAGTTAAAGAGAACCAAAGAATTATAATAAAAAAAAAACAAGTAAAACAACACAGCACGCACCACTGTAAAAGATAATGATACTGTGAGTGATTACTGCGTGCATCGAAACGATTTTAATTAATAATATTGTACGGTAGATTAAAATATTTTTATTTTAATCTACCGTACAAAAAAACAAGTAAACAAAAAAACAAGTAAAACAACACAGCACGCACCACTGTAAAAGATAATGATACTGTGAGTGATTACTGCGTGCATCGAAACGATTTTAATTAATAATATTGTACGGTAGATTAAAATATTTTTTTAGAAATATCTGTCTACTTGTAGACTAAGATGACAATCGCCTTTACACCACGAAATGCTGCAAAGCTTTCGAAACGTCAGGAAAACCAATTTAAATAATATACGCGATTTAATCCGGTTAAACTTTGTTTTATTATAATGTGTAGTGATCGCGAAAACCTAAGAAGTTATTATGAAAACCAAAGAATGTTCGGATAGTTCGTTGGAGGGAATCCAACCCCTATTATGGTCGAGCATAAACTTAAAAATCATTATTAATCATTAATTAGTTTACTTCAGTGTATTTGTCTCAGTCATTAACCTACATTATTCTCACACAATTATTTCCAAATCATGTACTTTTATTATTTGAATAGAGTATATTATCCATGGAGTTTCTTGCCGGCTCTTCTCCATAGGACCAACTGTTTGGAACCGTGCAACTAGAATTATAATTAATGTTTTGAAAGTGCATGTAAGTGCTTATTCGAAATAAAAACTTGTGACTTCGACTTTGAATATGAAGAATGCATGATCTTGTTCTGTCTGTATGGTCTAAACGAACCATACAATATTCTTCAAATTTTCTTACTGCAATCATACTGCAATGGATGGAACCAACAGTCAGCCCGTATAGTTTCCTTTATTTTTTATAAAACGAAGTTAAGAACTTTTTCTTGAAAGGTTTCGTTTTTGATTAAGGTCGTATATAAATTTAGTATTTTGTTTTGTATACCTTTTGTTCTAAGCCAGGCCTTTTGAGAAACAAAGGAATAAAAGAATCTTGTTCCCCGATACACGGATCTAATGATCGGAAAGAATACAACCGTAGCTCCTTATCTTGAAATACATACAAATCAAGCACGTACATAATATTGAGGATATATTTTAGTCCTATTGGCATTACTACAAGTTCTGTCTACAATTTTTGTAATTACTAATTATTCATGTTTTGCATAAACATAGACCTTTTTTATGATACCTATACCTACTTTCTCACTATTGCTGGGCATAGGTTTCCCCCATAATCTTCCAAACATTCATTACAGTTGCTTTTTCAGTCCAATCATTGAGAAAAAGATCTAGATCGTCTTGCTAGCGTTTCCTTGGCCTACATTGACCTAAATGGATGTCCATGCGCGGCGAAGATTGCTTAGGTGACTCTCTTGCTCGCTAGCTGCCTCCTCCTATGTTATAAAATAAGAAATTTTTTTAGCATGATTTTTTCTCGTCTCGTAGAGGTGTCAGCAATAATAACCGTAAAAGCATAGCGATTGATCGATTAGGCTCTAAATAGTTCTCGATGGTGTATGTAGTCAACCAACCCGCAGTAGGCCAGCGTAATGGCCGAATCCTCCTCACTCTGAGAAGAGGCCCGTGCCCGGCAGTGGGCTGATTCATGCTAAGTTTTCACTGATTTTAGTCGTAGGTATCTCAGTAGGATAAAAACTAAACAATAACTCCTACCAACTTAAAATGGTCTGGAATGAATTGTGTATCAAAACACTGGTGACACGTAAAAGCTAAAAAATATATTAGTGACGAAAATAAAGTCTCAAAAGTACCTATACAAAAAGTGGTATCCAAACAGAATATATTTAGGAAAGTGTCCACAACATGAATGAGACGGGGACGGCCACAGGGCATCGTTGACGCAATCACACTGAACTAAATCACTGGGACTAGAGCGCTGTTGGGGTGCGGACATAAAATACGAATGAACAGAAGACTCGCTCCACGTGAGTGTTCTCACCTAAATGTAAACAGTACATGCTACTAAAACCTCACAACGGGTAATTTATCATGCAAGCCAACATTATAATAATATCCTCCTGGCCAAATTTCGGTCACGGCAGTCAATCTCAATCAGAAATAGATAGAATGGCCATGTGGGCAAGGCGCGCGTGGCGGCACCATGCTCCATAGTACAGGATATTTCAAAGCCTTTCTCAGCACGCCTTATGACTTGTTTCTATAAATACTGTAACAAAAACCCGCAAAAATGCCTTATTATGCTGTTTCTAACTGCAGAAACAAAAGCTGTAAAGTATATTTGTTTTTTTTTTTTTTTTTTTAAATAATGACCTCAAAATGTATGGCGTAGTTTGTTCGGAAAGTTGCCACGCATGAATCGCAAGTAAAATTGTGGTTACAACTATTCTATCTATTTCTGTGATCTCAATGGAGACTAAGCATCTGTGCGGGACATATTATAGCGCACAAGTGTATGCGCAAACACAGGTACATTCTCTATTCCCTCACTCTCGCAATCCGATTGGACGACAATCCGACACGACCGGAGACAGATCAAGCACAGCACCGACGACTTTACGTGCTCTCCCAGATACGGGGGTGTAGCACCGCCCACTTCCTGACTCCGGGCTGCTACTGAGAAATTTTCTTGACAGCAAAATCCCAATAACACTTTTTGCCCCTTTTTGATAGCCATGTCTAGCTATTATCTGTGGTAAGAACCTTGTCATTGTATAAACAACATGAATAAAATAAGTAATACTAGCCTATGCCCGCGGTTTCGCCCGCAAATAATTCAGTTTATTACAGAAAGATTCTATTTCCAATTAGCATTCGTTCATTCTCTAATTTGGCGCGGCCATCTTGCGCGATCTGTCATAACTGGCAAGCCCCCAAGGTCACGTCAAGGTCACTCAAGGTCACGTACGAATTTGTTGCGACCTTAACAATATTAGCAACATTTAAAATGGCGGGAATAACGAAATTTAAAAATAAATAACGAATATTTTTTCATATCAATGGGCATACATATAAAAAAAGTTATTATTGTATTGTGTTGTTTTATGTATGCTATATATGTATTGCTGTTGGTATACTATAAATAAATAAATATCAAATAATTTTAAAGTGCCGCGAACCACAACATATGGGCAACCAAGCCGTATCCAGCCGTATCCCGGCCGCCGCCATTTTCGTACTACGTCATCGAAGCCGGAATACGTGTCCTTGCCAGTACTGAGTCTTTTAGTACAGACCACATTTTACTGTGAAACTTCTGTGTATAGCTCCTCGATGGTAGACCGCTTTAGGGCTTGTAAATATTTAAAAAGCACCGCTATGTATAGTGGCAATCTAAAGGTGCCTTTCCACTCGAGCTATTAGAAGCAGCTAAGCGGTGAGCGATGATAAAATCCACCCATAGGATCGTTTGATTTTCATAGCTTAGCTTAAGTTAGCTCTGGTGGTGGTATTTTACATATTCGCTGAAGCGAGAGATGTGAGCTAGGGATCTGAACTAGGGATACGAACTAACTATGGATGTAAGCTAAGGATGCGAGCTAGGAATGCGAGTGAAGGAAGCGAGAGGCACTTCCCCGCACTCCGCTACCCAACCGCGCTGTATTTCTTAGCTCGCATCGCGCATTGTACCCACTCCGCTACCCCTTGGAAATAGACACATAGTTTTGTAGCTACGCCTTGCCTCGCTTACCGCTTAGGTTTTTTGCAGAACTCTTATGGTATGGCACCCTTTACTGTGAAGAAGGGAACGTATTTGCTGATGGAAGCTATTTGGTTGGTCAGGGCAAAGAAGTAAAAGTTCACTCTTTGGTATACTTTTGTAAGTTTATCAAATTATAATTTTCACTTAATTGGCGAGTGCTTCTGCACAGCTATAAAAGTGAAAAAGGGTTATAAGGAGGCTTGAACGCCTGTAAACCAACTTCATTCGGGAATTTTTAGTTGAATCGGCATCATTTCAATATTTGCAAAATTCCTGCAGTTTGATCGCTAATTTGTAACAGTGCGGTAGAAGCTCCAGCCTCATCTATAACAGCAAGAAACATAGTTAAAGATAAACTTGAAAATATATTGTCACGATTCGCGAGTGCTTACGCACAGCTGTTACGCATCAGGCCTAAAAGTTAATTGAGCGGAAAAGGGTTATTAGCAAGCTTACACGTTCATGTTCTCAGCGATCTTAGAACATGGTGCGTTATATTTGTAAGCGTGATAAGATTATCAATAAGAGTGTTTTTCTGAGGTTTCTAAACTAAGACATATACGTAAATGAAAAGCAAAAAATGTTTACTAGATGAGAATTCTCTGTACCTAGTCAATAAACTGAAATCAATAAAGCGTTTTCAATTAAGTTAATAGTATATTTGCTCTATAACGTTGTGGTAGAAGCTAAAGTTTCCTCTTCATAAGGAAGAAACTTTGGAAAATAAGTTGTCACTTGACACTTACTATTCGTGAATACTTCCGCACAGCTGTTACGCAGCAGTCGTTAAAGTCAACCGAGCGGAAATGGGTTGTAAGCAGGCTTACATGGTTTGGTTTGGTTTGTTTGGTTTCGTGGTTTTACATGGTTTGTTTCATGGTTTGAAGTTTGAAGACAAAAGTATTCAACCAGTGCGTCCTGCCTGTCATGACTTACGGTGCCGAGACGTGGACACTGACAGTTGGGCTAGTCTACAAGTTCAAAGTCGCTCAGCGAGCTATGGAGTGAGCTATGCTTGGAGTTTCTTTGAAGGATAAAATCCGTAACGAGATTATCCGGAGAAGAACCGGAGTGACCGACATAGCTTGTAGGATCAGTAAGCTTAAGTGATAGTGGGCTGGCCATGTCTGTCGAAGGACCGATGGCCGTTGGAGCAGACGAGTCCTTGAGTGGAGACCGCGAATCGGCAAACGCAGCGTAGGGCGCCCCCCTGCCAGGTGGACCGACGACCTAAAGAACGTGGCTGGGGGGGACTGGATGCGGAAGGCAGAGGACCGAGTGTTGTGGCGCAACTTGGGAGAGGCCTATGTCCAGCAGTGGACTGCGATAGGCTGAGTTGGTTGATTGTTAATTACATGGTTAAATATTTTCAGCGATCTTAGAACTTAGTACTGCGTTATACGTAATTGTAAGCGTGATTATAAAGAATGTAGAATAAAAAATGCGGTAGAAGCTAAAGCTTCCTCTTCATAAGGAAGAAATTTTGGAAAAAATTCTTGACACTGTTCGCGAGTATTTCCGCACAGCTGTTGTACGCAACAGTCGTAAAAGTCAACCGAGC
This sequence comes from Asteroscopus sphinx, assembly GCA_949699075.1. Taxonomy (NCBI): domain Eukaryota; kingdom Metazoa; phylum Arthropoda; class Insecta; order Lepidoptera; family Noctuidae; genus Asteroscopus; species Asteroscopus sphinx. Next base: position 8,039,812 of record OX453025.1, on the reverse strand, counting down.
GGAAAAGGGTTATTAGCAGGCTTATACGCTAATGTCTTCAGCGATCTTAAAACTAATTGCTGCGCAAGTAATCCATGGATTATGGGCGCCATATCCGTTCGCATAATGATCCGGAATGTGAACATAAAGAGATGTAAATTGCCGCTTTCTAGTGATATTGAGAAGTTCGTAATTCGATGTAAATGAAGTCAATGTGACGTTGTTTTTTATTTTTATAAAATGAGAATATGTTATTCTATGTATGTTATAACCCCCAGAGACATTTTTGAGATCTGAGGCCAAAGACAAAAGATAAAGTATATTTTTAACTAAAGACGCTTCAACACAATATTTATTTAACCATGTTGACATGACGTTGACAAGGTTCGACGTGAAAATGTATTGCGTCAATCCGCTTTTAAAGCAAAGTTGTAAAACTTTCCCCGAGTTTGAGGAAACATTTATTTAACGTTGGTTGTTGGAAAATTTTGCAGGTCTCTCGAGATTCCGTAATGGAAGGCCGAGATTACAGAGTGTAATAATTTAAGTGCATTGCTGTAGCCAGTCTTCATTTATTTTTTTCCAGCTTGACGTATTATTTTTGAAAATTTACTTGGAAATTGTGATAGATTAATTGCATATATCAACTAGAGGTGGTGATTAAAAGTTATAACCTTTAATTTAACTCAATAATTCTGTTTAACTCTTAACTTCATTAATAAATACTGAGATGTTCATTAAAAGTTATAACTTCTTAGTCATATCATAACACTCATAATAATGACCGTACTGTATACTCCTCGGATTTAACGTAAACAAGTAGGTACACTATCTTATGACTAACAATAATACATAGAATTGTGAGTCTTATAGTAGTAGAAATAGGTTTTATTATTAATTTAAACTAAAAAATAACTTTTAATGTTTATTAATGTTTACAAACTATTGTGAGTCTTATAGTAGTAGAAATAGGTTTTATTATTAATTTAAACTAAAAAATAACTTTTAATGTTTATTAATGTTTACAAACTATTGTGAGTCTTATAGTAGTAGAAATAGGTTTTATTATTAATTCAAACTAAAAAATAACTTTTAATGTTTGATTAATGTTTACAAACTATAAGTTATAACAATAATATTTCATTCACTGCTTCAAAAGTAATATAGTCTGCACTTTACTCTTTGAACTAAACGAACACGTGAATTATTTACCCACCTTAAAAGTTATAATTTTATCTTTTAATTTAATTAGTTATTTTCCTATAACTTTTAATATTTAACAATTAAACTTTTATAACTTTTAATCACATCTCTAATATCAACCACTTCAATATTGTTATACTGTGGATGACGAAGCACGATAATAATTGTGCGCTAAAAGTTAAAAAAAACTATTTTTAAAGTAAGTAACATACGGTCAACCGCAGGTCGGTGGTAACACTTTGACATTAGCAGCATCTTTATTTCGTAAGCAGTAAGGGCGGTTTTCGAATTGCAGTGTTACCACTGTCATGCAGTCGACTGTACCTTGGAAACTTAGGCTCGCTAGTTAAGGCGCCTGTAGCAGCCAAGTGGCGCCCCCTTCAGTAATAAAATATTACTCGCTGAATACATCGCTACAGCGAACTATGATTTACAGAGTTAATAGTTTCTGATTAAACTACAGTACCTGTATTTCAATTGTTAAAAACGAATTTTCGATATATGATGTATTCAGCGAGTAATATTTTTTTTACGGGTGGGGGCGCCACTTGGCTGCACTCGCTACATTTACCTTAAACGTATAATAGGTAACCATCGGTCAGAGCATGGTCGATTAAAAAAATTGGGCACGTTAGTACTCACAAAATTTTTGGTAAATAAAGCATGTCACTCCTTTATAAACGACTTCTTATCTGATACAATAAACGAGAACTGAATATTGTCATACATGTGTCTTATTTCTTTGTTATGCTGTTTCAAGCACAATTCAATATTTTGATTGCAATAAATAAATAATAATGTAGGTAATGTAATTACTAGATTTTTTTACACTTAATTTTGTTTGCCAATGACGCTGATCATTATGAGAAACTTTTTTTAAAATAGTATATGATGGCGAAACGAGCTAAAAGCCCTCCTAATGTTAAGCAGTTTAACTTTGCCCATAACAACTGCAATATCACCTAGTCTGTTGCCTTAATGGTACTGCAAGTCGGTTCGCTAAACTGAGACATGAAGATGGAAAGTCTGCATATTATTTTATTTTAAATTAAGACCTATTTGTTATATGTGCATCACGTGGATGAAGCGAAAGAACCGTAGTATGTGGAAATCCATAGTCTCTGCCTACCTCAATGGGAAACAGGCGTGATAATTTGTATGTATGCATGTCTTAACACAAATAAATATTATCTGAATGATCGACACAATCCCCAATATTTTCCCTTCACATGATAGCTCTAAATAATCTATCCGTTTTTCCTTTGTTTACAAAAACGACTGCCAAAAAGTCAAAGTTGCTTATATGATAATAGCCAACATTAATAATGATAATTGAGGAATAAATTCGGGACACCAGCCAACACACAAAGACCCAATTAGAGACCCATGGAAACATTTTTATTTTATGTAGTTTTCGCTGGTTTTCCTACTGAGATTACGTATTTGGTATTAATTTGTTTTGGAAGAATTTCGCGTCTTACTCTTTGCAGATTTGTTTCTTTTTGCTAAGGTAAAGATACAATGACGACCTCTGTGGTCTAGTGGTTCGAGTGTCGGACTGCTGATAACGAGGTCGTGGGTTCGATTCCCACAGGACACAAATATTTGTGTGATGAACATAAGTGTTTGTGTTGGTCTGGGTGTGTTGCTTATGTATTATAAGTATGTATTTACAAAAAAAAGTATATAAGTATTATATCCATTGTCTAGTACTCATACCACAAGCTCTGCTTAGTTTGGGACTAGATGGTGGTGTGTAAAAATGTCCCAAAGATATTTATTTATTTATTTTATTTATTAATGAATTATCTGAATACAGGCCTTACAATTACTATCAACTCAGCCTATCGCAGTCCACTGCTGGACATAGGACTTTCCCTAATTGCGCCACAATACTCGGTCCTCTGCCTTCCGCATTCAGTCCCCCCCAGCTACTTTCATCAGGTCGTCGGTCCACCTGGCCGGGGGGCGTCCTACACTCACTGTCCATAGCAGTCTCCATTAATTTTGTTCTTCTTTTAAGGGAATCAAGGGCTGGCGGACCTTAACACAGGCTACTTTGTAACCTAGCTAGGACGCCAGTTCTACTTTTGTATTTGTTACTACTATTGAATATCGATCCCTAGCTTATCCTTTAATTTTGTAACAGACTACCACATTTTATGAAATAAATAAATATGTTATGTTACACTGCGTTTGCCGATTCGCGGTCTCCACTCAAGGACTCGTCTAGTCCAGCGGCCATCGGTCCTTCGACAGACACGGCCAGCTCACTGCCACTTCAGCTTACTGATCCTACAAGCTATGTCGGTCACTCCAGTTCTTTTCCGGATAATCTCGTTACGTATTTTATCCTTCAAAGAAACTCCAAGCATAGCTCGCTCCATAGCTCGCTGAGCGACTTTGAATTTGTGGACTAGCCCAACTGTCGGTGTCCACAATTACTACTACAAATAATTTAATGGACATAAACATTACAACTCGCTTGAGGTAAGGAAAGCATGTGTCCAACTTACAATCGTCTGTAAAACTCTTCGTGGGTCTATTGATCTGCTTATTGGCTCGATTTTTGCCCCGGACTATTACCGCCGCAACAGGATACACAAGTTTTTTGCTTTGCTTACATGTCACACACACGTTTGTGTAGTGCGAACTAGCTCGCCAATACGAATGACTCTTGGATTGTCATCCGAGTTTTGTGACAGGGGCTTAAAAAAGATGTATATCGAATTGTTTTATTTCTTTATCTTGTGCTTTATTTATGTCTTCTATCTTTGATTATTGTTATTGTTCCAAGACCGTTGTAATGAAAGTAAAAATAAATAAATTACCACCACACTTGGGAGATACTTGGTTTTGAGGTGGATGCTACAGTCCATTATCTTGAAGCAAACCCACGATACGAGACATTAGTGGAAATGGAACATTTTATACCCATTTAGATCTAGATCGATTTATCTACACTGCAGAACTAGATTTCTCACCTGTCGGTTGAAAGTGATCTGTTTTCTCGAGTGACTTGTGAATCGTACCCACTGTGGAATAATAAATAGCAGAGAATAGCGTGGTTTCTATTTCAAAAATATTATTTGAGATTTGGACTATTCTATACTATAACATCATGCCTGTATTTCTACGAAGGGGTAGGCAGAAGTGTTGTATATTACAACCACATCTTGTCAGTTATGTTATAAGTCCCATGGGGCAAGCCTATTACCATTAAGGGGCGGCATTGAGAAAAATAGGGATTTTAGAATCAAAATATTTACATTTGTGGATACGACGTTGATCTAATTTCCATATTTAAGATTTTTCATTATATTTACTAGATTTTGGTGTAGGGAAAACACGATTTAATTAAATTTGCTGGATAGGTTTATTTTCCAAAGTATGGTCTGTTTTTGCATTATTTCGCATTGCATTTAGAAATTCCAATAGTTTTTACTATTGTTTTTTTGTGAATAAGATATATCTTGTACATATCTAAATTCTGGTGTAACAGATTTTTATTAAAATGTTTATTCGCTGAAATATTTGCAAAAATGTAAAAATACATCAAAACAGCGCGATTCCGCTCTGTTCTCACACGCGCAATTTGCCGTATGTTACAAAGGGACGGTTGCAAATTCAATGCAGCACCTTAACCGGGCACAAATCCAGACTACGGGCTGCTATTGAGAATGTCCTAATGAAAAAAACCAATAACACTTTGCTCGATCCAGGAATCAAAACCAGGACCCCACACTTAGCAGCCACTCTTGTGACTACTAGACCTAGGAGGCAGTCTCAATCAGACTTTTATATATTACTAGCTGTGCACGCGACTCCGTCCGCGTGGATATCGGAAAATAACATCGTGTCATAATTATGAACACAATATCTTCAACTATATACATATAAGCGCCTACACAGACGATTACACTATTTACCGACCATACTATATTTTGTTTTTACAACCAACCGGCTAAGGTGATGGAATTTCATGGAATTAGCCCTAAACACCCTCATTCTGAGAAGACGCTCGTGCCCAGCAGTGGGAAGTAATTGGGCTGATTATGTTATTCTATAACACTAACCACATCTCTTCTTATGCTGAGAAGAGGCCCGCGTCCAGCAGTGGGACTGTAATGGGCTGGTAATGTTATGTTATTCTAGAATACTAATAATATCCAGTTCATTATCTCTTCTCATTTTGAGAAGAGGGCCATACCCAGTAGTGGGACAGTAATGGGTTGACTACGTTATGTTATTCAAAATTTTCTAGTTTCTTAACTCTTCTCGTTCCGAGAAGAGGTCCGTGCCCAGCAGTGGGGCAGTAGGTAATGAGCTGATTATGTTATGGTAATCTATTACACTAACAATATCCAGTTCCTTAACTCTTCTCATTCCAAGAAGAGGGCCATGCCCAGCAGCGGGACAGTGATGGGCTATGTTATGTTATTCTATATTTTCTATAATACTAATAGAATCCAGTTGTATTTTTAGGAACCTGCAACCTGCATCCAACCAACAATCATGACCTCTACTTTGTATGCAACTTAATAAAATAGAGGGGTCAAGCTGTATCGCTGGATCTACTCAACCGATTCAGATAAAACATACCCTATATTTTAAGTTAGACTAATACCAATACAAATGCTAAGGTTCATTACGATCCGTTCAGCCGTTTTCACGTGATGAGGTAACAAACAGACAGACAGACAGACAGACAGACAGACATAAATTTTTTAAACGATTGATTCGTGTTTTATAGCTTATTTCTAGTCCCCCTAGCCGGTTTTCGCGAAAAAAAACTCAATGTACAGACTTTTCGACCTTTACAGTTTTATTATAGTATATAGATAGATATAGATAAATAGATAGATATTTATAAAAAAAAAAAACCATATATTTTGTTTTGTGAGATGAAAGTCATGCTATAATAATTAAAACATACCAAATTTCAAAAACTATGCTTGAAACACACTTAATTTTTTTGGTAAAAATAAATAAATAAATATCTTTGGGACATTTTTACACAGCACCATCTATCTAGTCCCAAACTAAGCAGAGCTTGTGCCATGGGTACTAGACAATGGATATAATAAATATATACTTTTGTTTTGTAAATACTTTCTTATAATACATAAGAAACACCTAGACCGAGACCGAGCGTGACCGGTGGCAAAAAAAACTAAAATGCCGTCGTGTATGTACAAATACGTGGGACACTCAGAAAGTTTTGCGAAACTAAAAAAAATTGTTCTATACGTACATATATTTTTATCAAATCTTTTCAAAGTACTTTCCACCAGCCTCTATACAAAGATTCATGCGCCTAAACCAGTTTTCAAAACACTTTTTCCAGTCCGCCGCAGACACCTCGTTTACAGCCTGCTCGAACGCAGCCAGCGCATCTTCCGGCGACGAAAATTGTATCCCTTTGAGCTGATTTTTTATTTTTGGGAATAAAAAGAAGTCACACGGTGCTAGATCAGGGCTGTAAGGAGGGTGACAGTAGTGTAGAATTGGGGATCCTGTATCATTCGTTCTCGCTTCGCTCGAACTTCATGATACAGGACCCCCAATTAATTTTACCGTCGCTCAAAAAAAAAAAAATAAAAAAAAAAAAAAAAAAAAAAATTAAAATTATTGTGAGTCTGTATCATGATACAGACTCACAATAATTTTTGCCGTCCCTCAAGCTGTATGATACAGAAGCCCCAATTCTTTTTGTCGTTGATCAACTACACTGTTATAGATTCGCTCGTACTGCATGATACAGATTCCTCATTCTTCTTTTTTTTTTTGGGTGTGTCTATCTCCACATACACTACTCCTTAATACCACAACAGTTATTATCAGCTCCAATCAGTTCTAGTTAGACAACTGATCTTGAAGAGTGGTGCTGCATATAGCACTTATGCTAAATTTAACGATTGATCGCGGTTGACATCAGTTTCTAACCAATAAAATTCTGCATTCTGTTTTAGACACTTATTTATATAATCTCTCCCTCTCACAGCATTCAAATAAACGCATTGAGGAAAATATATGGCATGTTGCATCCAAGGATCATCGTAAATCTCCCAATCTTCAATAACACCACCACATGAGAAGCATGCTGCATTATCATTTATACTATTTCCACAGTAAAAGAATCCAGCATCAGCCATTTCCGCCACAACTGCTTTCTTTGAATCAGCCGTTGCCCAGTAATGGTTGAATGAATATAAGCGCACTTTATATCTATGATATATATCATATCGAGGATTATATTTATTTTGAGACATATTCTTGACACGTTCTTGATATTGATGTTTATGAAAGTATAATGAAGTCGCTTAGCTGTTGTCAAGAACTTATAAACATGTTACCTTTGCTTAAGGGGGGTGGGAAACTATATAATAAATAAAATAGTCAAAATTTATTCCAAAAATTTATTATCAAAGCACCATTTATTTAAACATAAAACATTTTTTAAAGCACAAATTGAGTCATGATAAATACAACTATACAGTTCATGAGAATGTTCATATTTTTCATACAAACTTACAAAACTAGGACAATCTTTATCTTCTAAATTATTTACATTACTATTATTTAGAATTCTTTTTAACCATAACACTTTCTCGAAACCTTTGGTGTAAACACATTTATCGTTTAAAATATCTACGATTAAATTCTGGTAATTCTGGTAAGGCACAAATCCTTCACTCCAGTATATCTTTCTATTACGTTCAATCCAACTAACTTGCCGTCTTTCTGGTTTCGTCAAATCGTAAAATGGAAATGGTGGCTTAATTAAAAACAGCTGAATTTTTTTATTGCATAAGACAGCAATTTCTTTTATGATAAATTCATTTGCTTCTGTTTTAAAACCTTGAACATCTACAATGGCAGTCATGATAATCTGCGCACTATGTTACTCAAAGGTTTATATTCCACAAGTCGATCGTTAATAATTAAACAATATCCAGTTGTATTATCTGGTATTGGTGCTGAACATTCAATCTCAAGACGCACATCCACGGGACCTGTCTTTAAGCTGTCGTTTTGTCTTGAACAATCTATAATAAAGAGAGGCGCCTTCTCCTTGAAATCAGCTAAATCAAGCAAGGGGTCCGCAGGACAGTTATAATACGACTGACGAAATTTCACATACATTTCGTATAATATATTGTATTTGTTCTCGGTAAAATTTAAGCAAAGTGGCTCGTACGGATAATACTGTGAATTCAAAAATAGTGTTATGTTTGTAACTCCACAGTGATCGAACATTGAACTATCTTTGGTTTTATTATTTTTTCTATTAGTTTGTAAGCAAAATATTAAATATCGAGGTTTCTCTAATTGTGATGCCGTCTTAACTGACCAAGAATGTTTTGTGGTTTTAGGAAGTAAAGGATACTCGTATAAATCCCAGTTTCTAAACGCCATTTGAATAGGTTTATCTCTTTCTAAATGTTTAAGGAGTGTCAGCCGTTCGCGATCTGATACTTTTATATGCGGAACGCGCCATTGTACTTTTTGTATATCTATTTGAAAATGGGCAACGTCATCAGTTACTAAGATACTGTTTAAGTTGGAGTTACTCCTATTCAGTATAAGTTCATGTTTACAATTTATCATAATTTTATTGTAATCCTCAGCAAATCCTAAAATCTTATTAAGAGGTACAATAGCACTAAAATGGCCATCGTTTTTAAATCCGCCTATATTCCAACCCCATAAAGCAGCAACCTTATTTTCACCATCATTCATTGAAACGTATGACTTTATTGTTGACGTTATTCCAGAATTTTTAATACGATCTATTTCAATACCATTCATTTCGTATCTGATATCTTGAAACAAAAACATAATCGGGTTGTTACTGAACGTAATAGTTTTCTTAATCGGTTTTCCATCTTTGTCGAACAACTTTGCCTGGCCTTCAACGTATATTGAACTTGCTGATGGTAACACGTAGATGTCTTGTTGATGTATGGGAATCCTGATTTCATCGTTTTCACGAAAGCTGTTGTTGTAAGGATTGTAAGAATGGACTTCATAACTTTCAATCGAAGTATCGAAGTGTGGTAATTCAGTAATTTGTAGTATATTCATAGTTTAAAACCTAGAGCTTTAAGAAAATCTTTATTCTTTTTGATCAATTTCTTAAGCTTATTCTTACGTCTTTGCACATTAGTGGTCGTAAAAGAAATAGGATACTTTATGTTGACGGCAGGGTTTTTATAATACAATATCATTGTGTTTTTCTTAAATGAAGTCTTAGTTGAATATTTTCTTCTCCAAAGTTAATACAGTAACCAAATTGATCAACAATCTTAACAAATATAGATGAAATTATATTTTTGTTCACTGGAAAGTAAATAATGTTTTGAGGTGTTTCTATGTACCGATGACCTGTATCAGTATTTGATACAAATTCATGAATAATATGAGTTGGTAATCCGTTGGAATATGACCCATGCACTAGATCACACTCGATTCTGATCACAGGCAGAATGCTATTATTGATAAACAGATTTGGTATTGAATTTAATACTGAAAAGTACAACAAACCGCACTCATATTGATCGGATAAATGCAGAGGTGGTTGAAAGTATGAAACCAATTCCGATTTATTTCCAGAGATGGTAACCGTAATAGACATGCTTGTATACTGAACGCTCCTGGAAGATCCTGCTTATTTTATTCCTTGACTACACCAAAAATTCCTTAAGAAGGTTAAACACAGATGTCCGCAATTGAAAGGGTGATTACGTTGTATATTGTCATAGTTGTAGTGGACTTTGGAACCTATGTATTTAATAAACTCCTTTGGGGGTTTAAGATTACCGTAACTGTCAAAATATTCAATATAATCATTGTATTTTACGTAGGCTACCCAATGAGAACCAGGATTTTTAGAACTGTCTAAATTAATAACTCCACATTCTTTTTTTAAAGGTGCTGTAGGGAGCTCATCTCTCATAAAGACACCTCGAAAATAGGGGATATTATTCCCATACTTCAAAATGTCAAAGTTAGTTAAAGCCCGTTTGGGTAGCCGATATTTTAGTTTTTTTCTTTCGATACAAATATCCCAAGTCCATTTTTATGAGGTTTAAGATGTAATCCATTTCCGATACAAAGAGCTTCTATTTTTTCATTGTGTCTCTTCATTTCAGTAAATCGTTTTTTAGCCATCTTGAATTCATTAATAGTTTTAGCGATACCAGCTGCACCACCTGCTAAGGCTCCAGCGGCAGACAATCCCGCAAAAATAGGAATCAAAGGTAATACTCCTCCAGTTTTTGGGATTGGTATAATGCGAGGAAGTTTTATTGATGAATCATCAACCAATTCTCTTGCAGCAGCCATAGCCAATTCTATTGCCATTTTCTTACATTTTGGTTTTACCTTCTGCATACGTCTTTTCGTTTTAGAAATTACATTTTTTAATTTATTTTTAAAACCATTGCCAGACATCATTTTCTTGGAAGACTTTTTATTATTGCTACGAGTTTTTAGGCCAGCACCAGTTTTAATTTTTGCTATCATAGCTTTGTTTACTAGATGTGATGCGAATTTTTCACCCACACTTGCATCAGATGCAACTGCACGATTTTTTGCCATTTTTAACAAAACTAAATCTGCTTTATGTCGATCCTTTAAAGTTGACGATTTATGATAAGCAATGTCGTGCTCTTTACAATATTCATCTAATTTATTTATACCTTTATCTCCACGTGTAATTCTCTTAATCAATTGAGTACCAGGACCACAATAATTGTATCCTGGTAAGTGTAATTCAAATGGTAAATTATTTATAAGCCAATTGAGAAGACTACTCTCTCCAATACACATCATAAGACTGATGAATTATGGTTTAGATACAATATAAATATATTATTTTTATAATATATTTGACTTATCAATCCAGCTGTTTTCAGCAGATGGTAAACCTAGCCATTTCACCAAAACCTTGTTTTCTTTCCTTCTAAGAACTTTTTCAACCAGATATACATTTGAATGTTTTGTCTTTTGAAGCTCTTGTACATAAAATGCACCTAAAATAGGCTGCCCTCTGATTGAATCTTCAAGTAAGTATGTGATAGGAGTTGTATTTTGTATTTTTCGAATTTTAAATATTTCTGTCGACCAGTTGGGAGTATATCCTTTTTCAAAAGTTCCTTTATACTTACTGATACGCACATAATCACCCATTTTAAACTTACTTTTTGTACTATTGTTATTCACCAACCTTACATATCTTTCTAATATTTTTTTTTTATTAATATAATCCACATTTGCCGGAAATTCATCAATGGTTCGATGGTAGGTGTGATTGTATTTGTCAATAACATTGTTGAGCATGTTGTCTACCCAATTATAACTTCCTTTTAAACTAAATTCTTTGTACACTTTAGATTTCAATGTTCTGATGAATCGTTCAACAATTGAAGCCTTTTTTGTTGAGAAGGTTGAATAATGATTAATATGATAACATTTCATAAGTTTTTGAAATTTATTGTTATAAAACTCGGACCCATTATCAGTTTGCAGATTTTTAGGGATACGCCCTTTTTGCAATAAACGTTCAAAATTGTTACATACAATTTCTTTGCTCTTATTTTTCAGAGGAAAGGTCCATGCATATTTCGAAAATGTATCAATAACAGCAAGAATATATTTAAAGTTTTTATTTTCTTTAGAAATTGATTGCATATCAATTAAGTCCGCTTGCCATAGATCATCTATATCCTTCATAATAACATTTCTTCGTGGAAAGTTTAACCTTGCATTTTTATGAATCTCATTTACCACATCTGCTTTGCTCATATCGTTTTTTTTTTTCCTTTTTTTTTTCCCCGCTTCAGTGACTAATTTTGTCAATGCTCATGATGAGTAAGTCTATAATACTGAATCAAATATTTATCATTGCTAGTATTTATCCCTTAATTATGTTACATTCTTTTAATTCTTCAATTATAGATAGAATTTCATTATCATGATTTGTATTGCCAGCATCTCTTGAAGCGACTAATAATTTTAATCTTTCTACCAATTCATTGGGATCATCCCAATACACCAAGTCAGTGTTGTTTTGATATTTCTTTAGCTTTGGTAAGTTTCCTCCAAATTTAGAATCAATTTTAGCATCTGACGTTTCGGTAAATAATGGTTTTATTATTTCACGATATTTGATACCTTTATCACCCCTTATTTGACCTTTAGGATTAAAATCTCTCTTGTGGGCATTTGTATGATGTAATATATCCTTATAGACAAGTTTATCTTCATTCGAAATTAACTTTGAATCAGGTTTTTTTCGAAGTAAAAGCTCTTTCAAGCCAGATGTTAAATTGTAAGTTTTGTCACCGATTTTAATCATAATTATAGTATCATTATTCAAACTGTCAATTTTATAAAATGATACCACCGAATTACCCATCAATAAAGTTTTATTTTCGCTTCTAATTCCAAACGGTATAGTAATACCATCATACATACCATAGATATCATCACCCTCTAATGACATTTCTAAATTATCTGTCAATTCCGTTTGAGGATTTTGTTCAACGAGTTGTGTAGAGTTTCGTTTTAGATCGTAATAGTCACTGTCACTGATCTTTGTAGATGAACTAGTATTATGTTCCCCCGCTTCAGTTTCTTCAGGATTAGTGAGAGTTGTATTTTCTATATTTTTAATATTTTCAAACCTGTTTGAATCAACTAAGGTTTTAAGAGGATCTGTGACAGGTTTTAGCATTTTATCAAGTGACAAGTTCATTGCATGTTCCTGATTTTTCATTTGTTTCAGTTTATTTTTTATGGAGTCGACAGACTTCATTAATTCCATTTTAATATTTTTTTCCATCTTCTTTTATAACAACTGAATTCAGCTAAAGATAGAACAGTACTAAACTTATAATTCTATGAAATTCGTTTATAAATATAAAACTTCATTCGAAGTAAAAAAAGGTATCGAAATTTTGTCTGTATCTTCCCTTATTTATAGGAGACTCTTTATTAATAATTAAAAAATTATAAGGGGTTTTCCAAACTGTTTTACAAATATCTTTAAACTGATTCCATAATAAATCAGAGCTGACATGTTCTTCATAAATGTGCTTTAAGTTCACATCGTCTTGTTTAAATATTATAAGAAAATTAACATTATCACGTAACAATTGTTTTGGAATTTTTGAGTAGGTTTGTGATAAGTAGAAGCAATCGATTTGCTTATGTCTACCCATAGAAAAATAATTGCGGATATTTATTTGATTTTCACATGCTACGTCATCAAAAATAAATACAGAGTTAATTAAAGCTTCACTCGGAGATATTACATCTTTATCGTCATTGAACTCATAGAAATTTATTTGAGGTACTCTCCTTAATACCTCGCATAAGAAACGATATTTTGACTGAAAACTTGTTTTTGAGTACAGATAAAGATTCTTAAATTTCAGTCCATTTTTGTGCAGAAGCAAACTGATCATCACGTTTGTTTTACCACAGTTTGAAGGACCGCATATTACACAACGAATCGTGTTAGGCAGTAAAACACTGTGTTTGATTTGGTGAGCAGAGTCATTGAAATTTATATTATTAACATTCAGAGGTTGTTTGATCAACTTCATCTTGCTAATTACTTAAATTTTCAACTGTTCTTCATATATATGTTTGTAAATAATAGTTGTGTATACGTATGTATAGTATATAATCCTAATATAGATATGAACTGGAATTTCTGATTCACACCTTTCAAGACTTATGTGGTAAGTAACTACATTCCTAATTAAGAACGTAATATACCTTACTAATAAACGTTGTATACCAGGTGTGCTTTGTCTTCTTCTTTCGAATGTCAAATTACTAATGACAGAAAGAGAGAAATCGTATAACTATTCAACCGTTATACAACGTTTATTAGTAAGGCTGATATTATCCAACAACAAGTTTAGACTTGTATTATTGAGTTAGTATTTGCATAATTCAAGATATTAAATATGGTAAGTGTAACTTAATTCCTATAATAGCAAACCAAAACAGTTTCAATATAGTGAAGCAAGTGCTTAGTTCATTTGACTACTATTGCTCTAATAAGTAGGACCTTTACGACTGAATTACAATTGAATTAAATCTTCAAGGTAAGTATTTCTATAATAACAATATATCAATACTTAATTATTTGAATTTATATATAATATTTTTCCTTTTTTACAGAATTATGTCTGCCTCCCCATCGTATAGCCCTGTGGTGAGCGCTTTTTTTGCGGTGTGTATTTAATTTATATATTTTTATTTTGAAATATTTTTAATTAACTTATGCTATATCTATTTATTTATTACAGGAAGCGGATAATCCTTGTCCAGATGACACCTATGCTCTAGGAAATCCATTTCTTTTCGCACAAGATAACGAAACTTATTACAACGAAGAAGCAAAACTAGCACATCAAGAGTATATAAATGGAAAAGAGACATCTGCGAAATCTAAAGACCTAAGAAAGAAATCTAATATTAATAAGAAGGTCATAAAAAAGTCTCCTTCATCATATGTCATTCGGAAGGAGACAGGAAAACCTCATCATTTGATCAGAATAGATATTTACAATCTTAGTAGATGTGATAAAGTTTGTGAAATTGATAATTGTGTTAGTGATAGTGCCGACGTAACCATCCAATATCTTGTGAAAGATAATTATGATAACATATTGGATGAAACTGAACATCTTGTGGACAAAATAGTGAAAAAAATTAGTAATAAGCAGTATTAGATATTTAATGTATCATGTGAATTTTATAAAATGTATTAATAAGATTTAAAAAAAAAGTTTGTTTTTATGATTGTGAACATGTTTATAAGTTAAATAAGTTTCTATTATTATTATTTATTTTTTACCTATATAATATACCTAATACTTTAGAATATTTTATTTAAGATTTATTTTCAAATATTTAAGTGTTTTTTTTTTTTTTTTTTTTGTTCATATAATAATAAAGTACTAAAAAAAAAAGTTGTTTTTGAGATTGTGAACATGTTTATATGTTAAATAAGTACCTAATAAAATTAAATTTCACTTTTACTATATAATATTATTATAATACTTCAGAACATTTATTTTAAGATTTATTTTCAAATATTTAAGTGTTTTTTTTTTCTTCATGTAATAATATGTATGAATAATGTAACATGAATGTAAAAGTTTAATAAATATTATAACTTTGAACTTGACAAGTTTTATTTTGTGTTAGACTTATTACATAGGCAGTAAAATCATATAATAAAAACTCATTATATTTGAATACAAGAATTTATTTAATTAAAAATAAAATACAATGTCTTAATTTCTAGATTTTATAACATAATATAATCTTAATAATATGTGAGTATATTTAAAAATTACAGTATAAAATAGAATTAACAATTCTAGTAAAATCATAATAAAAATGGTTATAGTTTAAAATATAGTACTGTAATGCCCCCAAGGTAAAGTAGAAACATTTTTTTTTTTATTTGACGTTTATCATCATTCCCATCGAGTGCTACTTTATTGATTCTCTGCGTGTAGAGTTTATGATTTTTAGATCTTATGACAAACATGGGGTATCTAAAATTAGTATTATAATTTAGTACATTTTTATATTTCTCTATGGTTAATTTTTTCGAGACAGATTTTTTTACACCTTTAGCTTTTTTTACAATAGAACTTAGGGTATTAATACAATACAACTTAGCTCTTAAACCAATAAACTCTGAAACGACATCTCCGCCCATCTCATCTTTGAAAAATCCGGGTATTTGTTTATTTGAATGCGGAACTCCGTAAATATTATTAGTTTTAAAATTACTTGTATCAAAGTATTGAATATTATTTTTCATGTCTTCATAGAAATCCTCGGTATGTATTAAATATAACAGACTATCGGTATCGGTATAACAAAGTTTAATTTTATTTTGAAATATTCTTTTCATTACAGAATAATGAAAATTATATAAATGTCTCTTTGATAGTTCTAGTATAGTAAAACCCATATATATTGGTCGATCCAAAACAACTTTTGCGGGCTGTAATTGAATAGCAACCAGGCTTTCAGAAATGATAGCTAGATTTTTGAAATTAGGAGCGCCTATATATTTTTCGGCACCGCAAATCTTATTGGTTTTGTTAAAGTTATCTTTCCATATATTAACTAGTTTCACATCAACTTGTTTTCTTTTATTTTCAATAGTTTTTCCAAATATTGAATTATTCTGCTTTTTAAAAAAATCTCTTTCAAAGTCTGATGTAGCCTTTTGTCTAAGTGTTGTATTTAAAGATATATATGGTTCTAAAACATTTTTTTGGCTAAATGCTAAGACTCTATGAACTTTCAATAATACAATACCGTTTTTTAAACATTCTTGTAAGTGCAAATAATGTACAACATACTTATATTTGTCATAAAGATTAGCCACTAATTTTGTACTTTTACTAGTGCTTTTATTTTTTCTGCTGCAAATGGAAGATCAGAATGTTCGTCATGTATAGCAGGAGGATAGTGAATATCTACTTCAAGTATGTAACCTACATCACTGTCAGACGAAACAGAGTCTATATTTAACTTCATTATTTCATTATCTGTTAAAAATCTAAAGTTTCCAGTCGGTAGTCTTTGCATCATAGCATAACCATACAAATTGACGCAATCTAAATAAGCCAAGTAGGTGCTAGGAGCTTGCTCATTATAATTTGGTAGGTATTTATTATTGGTCTGTGCATGTCTCAATGAACACTGGGCTAAACCTCCTCTGATACAATTTTCTAGCATTTGATACATTTCTATATCTGTTAACAAATCCAACTCAACTTTAGTAACTAATAACATAGCATCCCAACTTAAAGATGGTGATGAAACATAGTGACAGGGATCAAGTCCATAGTGTTTTAAACTCATAGATCTAAATTTTTCAAAAATGTCACATAATAACAACACATCACACTTTAAATATAAATCGGTGTATTCACCTATATTATTAATACCAAATTTTTTCCATACAGTTAAAGCATGATTATAATCATCTTCTGTTACAGTTTCTGATGTGAGTTTATTATAGAAATTACAACGATCTGGTAACTGTGTTTCTTCATACTTCTTCCAAGAATCTATATAGTCATAGCAATATACACCCTTTTTTAGACATAATTTTAGTAAATCCTGATCAATGAAAAAGGTTTGTAAATGATTAAAATCTATAACTTTTAGAGTTTTCGCCAAGTTATCTAAGCTGGAGCTCAAAAAATTAAAAGAGTCAAGAAATTTTAATTGAACTGTACTTTTTGAGTCAAATGGAACAAATTTACTAAAAGAAATGTATTTTTCTTTATTTTTTGGAATCAACTTTATATGACCACAAACTGAAGATAGTTCATTTATAAATAAATGACAGTCATATCCAGAAAGATTATGAAATATAACTGGAATAAACATACATCTCTGATTATTTAAATTACATTTATTATGAGCTGGCCCTCGATATTTACCGGTAAAGTGATCGTGATCACGAACAATATGATCATTGCTGGCAAATCTTTTTCTACAAATATGACATGTCTCAGCAATTTTGAAAGACTTTAGTTCATCTTCCGTTAATGGTGACATGTTTCTATGCATCGACAAAATTTCAAATAATCTTTGTGAATCGTTAACGATTGATTCTACAAACTTTTTTGAACAATTTGGACCACGATAAGATACTAAGTTATTTAATTCAGGATTAGATTCACAGCATATGTAATAAGCAAAACAAGTCGCTTCATGAATTTGAATATTTTCGGTGAATTTACTTTTACTTTTATCTGAATACTCCCGTAATAAGCTTTCGAAATCTCCGTAAATGACAATTGGGACTCTTTGAGTTTTTTGATAATTTGAAAAACTAAGTTTACTATTCTCTTCTGGAAGAATTGTATGCATTCTACCACAATTATGATTATTTAATTTTTCATGTGTTTCAAAGTACAAAAAACATTCTTCACATAGATAAATCTTAGATTTATGCTTTGTGAGTTGATTGCGAACGATTTTTTCAAGGTTTTTAATCAAGCAGAAATGACTCTTATCATCTTTTCTTATAAATAATAAGTTCACATGTGTAAGCTTTCGTCGAATTGTCTTATACAAGGGTCCAGTAACAGTATTATTTTTTTCCAAACCATAAACATTCACACTGATATTTGTATTATTCTTTTCAAACCATTTTATATCCTCAAATGTGGGAGGAAAAGACATGCCAGTTATGTTTAATATCTTAGAATAATGAGGATAAGACGAAACTCTGTTAGGATTATTCTTAGTTGGATACATATGGGCTATGATGCACCAAAGAAAGCAATGATTGTCCGTATTCAGAATATTAAGACATGCTTTTGTTTTTTGAATTCTCGGCGGTAGTGAAATGAAATTTCCAGCTCTCAAGGGATTATATTTAGCAACATTCATCTCTAAATGACTAACTTTCTCGATAGCCCAACCAGATTCTGATAATTCAAACTCTGAACATTTGCGTGTCAACTTGTTCACACATTCTTGAAATAAAGTCATGATATCTGTACTCTGATTCAGTATAGAGTATTTAGTGTTAAAAGATTTCAAAGATAGTTCATCATTTTTAGGTAGTCTATATAATACAAAAAGTTCAAAATTAATCTTTAGTAATTTATGTTTTATCAATAATGGTTCTAATAAATCAGAAACTATGTTGCATACATTAGATAAAAATAATTCAGGTGTTATTATTTCAGTACTCTGCGGATTAATTTTGTAACTGGCTATTCTTCCTCTGAAAGCGCTGGCTATTAATTGGACATTTTCGAATTCAGTACGAAGTAAACAATTCGTTTTATGTAAATTACTTTTCTTATGTGATGCATATTTTGAGACATGTAACTGACAATCATGACAGAATTTCATCTTTGAGCATCAGATTTTAAATTGGTAAATAGTTATTCTTGTTTTCTTAAAATACAATTAATTGAATTATTTTTTATTGATTCAATTAAGCAGCGGATGAATTTCTGAGTTTAAAAATTCTAGGTTAAGTCTTTGAATTTTAGAGTTCAGAGTTTTTAGTCTTTGAATTTCAGAGTTTCAGAGTTTACTGGTTTGGAGCTGTAAGGTAATTGTTGTTAAATATGAATATCAAAATTACAAAGGTAGAATATTTAATAACATGAAACTGTATAAGTATATCTATAAACACAAGAATATAAAATGATGATTAAAAATAATAAAATATAATATAATATACAGTATAGTTAAATATTTGATGGATATAAAATAGGTTTTATATTAGCATACTCGTTCTTGGCAGCAGTAACAAATTTGGTAAGAGCTTTCCACACATCGCTGTTGTCATCATGTGCTGATCGAAGTGTGAAAAGCGCTCGCTTCCAACGATCAGCGGCTAGAGTCTCTGCTTCCCGGCTGTTGTAGATTCGTAGCTCAATATAGAACTCGCCTTGCCGGGTCGGATCCCGTTGCAGGGTGTACCCGGAGCCCACACGCCGTGAGAGGTAGCTCTGCAATGCAGCAGCTCTTACTGGCTGCTCTCGCTCGTCCTGAAACAGTGTAATGAAGCAATTTAATATAAATATCCTTTAAAGGTCGGCAACGCATTGACAGTTTCTCTGGTGTTGTGGATGTCCATGGACAGTGATGATTGCTTGACTTGTTCGTTTAAAACTATAATATAAAAATAAAAATAAACTTCTATCAGTAATGAATATTCTGAAACCCAACTGACTAACATCTTGCAGAAAAACGTTGAACCACCAGCCCCGGTTACTACATGAATATCTATGCCAGTCGTTACTGGTGCTGAAAGCCTGAAAACAGGTTTAACTTAAACATAACAAGATATTGATATACCTCAATAATTCAAATTATAAAGGTCAGATAGCAGTCGCTTCGTGTAAAATACCGATAATTTCGATCACATTTGGTTAGGTTGGAAGTTGAAAGTCGAGTTCAAACGATCAAAATAATTCTGAACATAATAAGGCAATGGAATCGAAACGTTTTTAACTGGAAAATTATTCATATGTTTACGACTTACCTCAGAATCAAAAAAAACTGAACGGCGCTTTCGAGCAGGAAATCGCGCTGTCTCACATTCTGAATCATCCGACAAGTCACATTGAGTGGCAACTGCAACTTTATTCTTGGATTTTTCAGGTTTAGTTTTATTAGTGGTTTTTCTTTTCTTCTCCTTTTTCTGTTTATCTTCACATGGGGTGGCAGGTAAAGTAACCTCTGCTTCGGAGTCGAAAGGATTTCTGGATGACCTGAAAAATGAAAAAAAATAATTAATTCTGGTGGTTGCAGTCCAAACATGTTGTTACCAAAACGATCTGTAACTAAAGCATTATACTATTAAAATTCCAGATTATAATATATCATCATGATTGTATACTAACATATTAAACTATGAAAAGGAAATATTATAAATTATGCTCAACCTAGGATTCGAATGATAATTATATTATAAATATGAAGATTTTGATTGTTTGTTACTCAATCATACATAAACGGCTAAACAGATTCGGATTAAATTCGCTGCATAGGTAGATTTTATCTAGATAAATTAAGTAACTTCTTAAGGACGCGAGTGAAACTGCTGTCACCAGCTAGTAAAAACATAACATGATTTCATGATTAAACAGAAAAAATATTCGTATGAAAAAATATAAGAGGTCATTTAGGTGATTTAGGAATCGAACCCAAAACATTATGGTCGGTACCCTGGCTTACCACCATAGGAACCCATTCCTTATAAAATATTTTATAATACATAATGAAATACGTACATACTTACTGTTGGAAAACACGTCACTTAACACAACTTGCTATGACGACGCACTATGAAGGAATGATACAGTAAATACTGGACACATCATGGGAACGCTTATTTATATCGCTATAAATTAAGGTAGCGTTTATATTAACTATTGCAAACACTGCATTCATTAAATATTTCCGTATATCAATCTTATGCACTCATTAAATAAAGTCTATTTTTATTTATCCATGTATCGACACTATGCACACAGGTTTCGATTCCCTTTTGTGGGCGGCGGCGACACGATGGTGGGGATACCTGAGACGAAATTCTTAAAAGGAAGTTGTATGTACTTTATCGATGTTATACTAATTTGTAATAGTGTCACATTGAAATGGTTTTCATAGGATCTTAAAAAGAGGTCCAAAATAATATGAACTCTGATATTTTTCTTAATATTTTAATTTTCAAAACATAAAAAAAAAAATCTGTATGAAATACACATATCCTCTATGACTCTCCTTGTGGCTTGGAAATCTGTTTTTCCATGCAATACATGCATAAGTTAACTAAGCTCATAAAGTAGTCCAATATTTTACCATTATGTTTGACGACACGTTTGGCGCATTGGTTTTGAGCTCGCCTCGCTACATCACAATGTAAATAATAGTTTTAATAGCTAATGCACCTAGTGTCGTGGGTTCGATTCCCACACGGAACAAATATGTCTTTGTTCCGGTCTGGATTTTGTTTAATATTTTTTTTTTTTTTTTTTTTATATTGTTTTAATTATAATATAATATATCATTATAATACTCTGAAATGTAAGCGATTACAATTTTATTTCTACATCAAAATTACAATTATATCTTGGTTTCTGCCCGAGTGGTTCTGCTGTTACCTGTTATCTAACTAATTTCGCATATAATATCAATATGCATACCTCGATGGGTTAAGCAGAGATGTGCTAACAATATTTGCACCCACAGTTGTACTCGAAGTAAGTAAACTATAAAGTTAGTAGTAGGTATTTATGAAGTAATTGTCATTAAATGAACGTAAGAAAAAAAAAATAGCTTTATGACAAATTCAATATCACTTTTCTCCACCCGAGAATCGAACCTCAAACCATATTCACAATCGTGCATCAAATTCTAATTACATTTTTTTTTAAAATATAGTTCCTACATTCAGCAATTATAATTTTCATAATATGTAGTATGAGCGATGTAGATAAATCCTGTCTTAAAAGAATCAAAACCATCTGCTGTCTTTATACATTTACAAGGAATTTGAGAAAACTGCTACCTAATTGTAATACAGAGCGAAGTTCTACCTATGAACATGAACAGCCGTCAAACTTCGTCAAATAATAAATTAATTCATCAACGGATATAGAAAGCATTCGTTCATATAATCATTCGTTGGTACAAGATGTGTACCACATCGTTTCGATGTAACGCTGCATGGTGGTCGAACTTGATATTGCTGTTGTAATATAATTAAGTATATGTGATAATTTTGTTCCACTGTATCAGTTGAACGCTGCGATGTAGAATGAAATACAATATTCAATCAGTAGGTTTGCGAATTGCATCATGGACCGACGATAAAAATAATTGGGGATACTGTATCATACAGCTCGAGGGACGGCAAAAATTATTGGGGAGTCTGTATCATGAGAATTGTATCATAGAGCGACGGTAAAATTAATTGGGGGTCCTGTATCATGAAGTTCGAGCGAAGCGAGAACGAATGATACAGGATCCCCAATTCTACACTACTGGTGACCCAGGAGTTTGACTGGCGTGCTGTCCAGGAAGTCCCTCGTTTTGAGTGCGGTGTGCGCAGGTGCATTGTCGTGGTGGAGCAGTAGCCCGCGGAGCCCTGTGTTTGGTCGCTTGTTGCTTATAACAGAGAAAACTTCTGGCAAACATTTGGTAGTATACCATTCGGCATTAATGCTTCTTTGATCCCGTAAGGGAATTGATACCAAGTGGCCAGTCAAATTAAAAAAGCTAGCGATCAAAATCTTACCCCCGCTTCTAGATCGCTTCACTTTGGTAGGCGTTGGCTCATTTTGAAACACCCAAACAGTCGACTGGCGCTTGGTTTCTGGGTCGTATTGATAAATCCAGGACTCATCACCTGTAACGATGTCGTAAACACGCCGAGACAAGCCTGCTTCAAATTTGTTAAGCATATCACGGCACCATTCCACCCGGGCCTGCTTCTGAGCATCGGTGAGGTTGTGCGGCACCCAGCGTGATACTATCCTCCTCACGCGAAGATGGCTGTGTAGAATCTCGTGAACGCTTCCCGATCCAATCTTCAATATGTGTTGAATCTCCTGATATGTAATTCGCCTATTGTCTTGGATTAAATTTTTCACTGCTAGCACGTTTTCTTCGGTAACAGCCGTCAAAGGGCGACCGCTTCTTTCGTCATCCCCCAAAGTTGGTCGACCGCGCTTGAATTCGTTATACCAACGATACACGGTTGCCTTGGAAGGGCCTTCATCCATGAATGCCATTTGAAGTCTATCGTACGATTCATCCGGTTTCAGGCGACACTTGAAATCGTATAAAATCATAGCTCTAAAATGTTCCCGGCGCAGATCCATATTTCAGTGAGACACAATACTTTGAATTAACTCGCAAAAAATGTGGAGGGAAATTTTGAAATTGGAACTTACTTATTTTTACTTATAAATAATCATATTTTCGAAAAACATTATAACTGGCCAGTCTCCCATATATAAAAACTTTTTTTCGCAATACTTTCTGAGGGGCCTGGTACGTGGGACACTCAGAAAGTTTTGCGAAACTAAAAAAAATTGTTCTATACGTACATATATTTTTATCAAATCTTTTCAAAGTACTTTCCACCAGCCTCTATACAAAGATTCATGCGCCTAAACCAGTTTTCAAAACACTTATTCCAGTCCGCCGCAGACACCTCGTTTACAGCCTGCTCGAACGCAGCCAGCGCATCTTCCGGCGACGAAAATTGTATCCCTTTGAGCTGATTTTTTATTTTTGGGAATAAAAAGAAGTCACACGGTGCTAGATCAGGGCTGTAAGGAGGGTGACCCAGGAGTTTGACTGGCGTGCTGTCCAGGAAGTCCCTCGTTTTGAGTGCGGTGTGCGCAGGTGCATTGTCGTGGTGGAGCAGTAGCCCGCGGAGCCCTGTGTTTGGTCGCTTGTTGCTTATAACAGAGAAAACTTCTGGCAAACATTTGGTAGTATACCATTCGGCATTAATGCTTCTTTGATCCCGTAAGGGAATTGATACCAAGTGGCCAGTCAAATTAAAAAAGCTAGCGATCAAAATCTTACCCCCGCTTCTAGATCGCTTCACTTTGGTAGGCGTTGGCTCATTTTGAAACACCCAAACAGTCGACTGGCGCTTGGTTTCTGGGTCGTATTGATAAATCCAGGACTCATCACCTGTAACGATGTCGTAAACACGCCGAGACGAGCCTGCTTCAAATTTGTTAAGCATATCACGGCACCATTCCACCCGGGCCTGCTTCTGAGCATCGGTGAGGTTGTGCGGCACCCAGCGTGATACTATCCTCCTCACGCGAAGATGGCTGTGTAGAATCTCGTGAACGCTTCCCGATCCAATCTTCAATATGTGTTGAATCTCCTGATATGTAATTCGCCTATTGTCTTGGATTAAATTTTTCACTGCTAGCACGTTTTCTTCGGTAACAGCCGTCAAAGGGCGACCGCTTCTTTCGTCATCCCCCAAAGTTGGTCGACCGCGCTTGAATTCGTTATACCAACGATACACGGTTGCCTTGGAAGGGCCTTCATCCATGAATGCCATTTGAAGTCTATCGTACGATTCATCCGGTTTCAGGCGACACTTGAAATCGTATAAAATCATAGCTCTAAAATGTTCCCGGCGCAGATCCATATTTCAGTGAGACACAATACTTTGAATTAACTCGCAAAAAATGTGGAGGGAAATTTTGAAATTGGAACTTACTTATTTTTACTTATAAATAATCATATTTTCGAAAAACATTATAACTGGCCAGTCTCCCATATATAAAAACTTTTTTTCGCAATACTTTCTGAGGGGCCTGGTATGACACGAAAGTTAACCAACTTACTTAGTTTGTACTAATTTATGTGTATTGTGCTGCCGCTGCGTACGGCACATTTTTTCCGTTTGTTTTGTTAGGGTATGACATATCTATATTTTTAAATATCATTATTTGTTGTTTGTTCACATTTCATTGACTTCCTTTAACTTAAGACAGGTATTCCTCAAATATTCAAACAACACTTAACTTTAAGACATTCTTAAAAGTCGTTCTGTCGTTTTATTCACCTTAGAGTGACAGTGACAGCATGAAATTTAGGGCCACTAAAAATTTAGTTGCATTTGAGTATTTGGGAGTATGTTTATTGGGCAGATTTGATCCTTATTATTTGCCCTATGAGCAAAATAAAGTAGGATACATGAGCCATAAAATAAAGGGAGGTACTTTTTATATTGGTTTTAGTTCGATAACTGGTTCAGGTAAGGAAGTTTTCAGAAATCTGTAAATGCGGTTAATCTTATTTTATTTAATTATAGTTAATTAACACGGTACAAAACCCAATTACATTAATTGACATAGAAACGATACACACAAACGATCTTATTTTTAAAAACAAAAATGTTTTCTTTGATTGAAATTTGCTATCTTCAATATTTTACGTAGGTACTTTTCCTCTGTCCCGTTCGTTTTTTCTATTCTGTATAGTAGCCCAAAATGTAAATAGCTGTCATTTCATGTAATTTCACTTCTAGGTCAACACAAAAACTTAGGAGTTTGAGGTTTATGATAATCGACGTGAAACAAAGTAGGACGACGGTTTGATGGACCCAATTAGGGGTCTATCTTGGTGTCTCGCCTCCATTGTGACTTTAAATGAAGTTCATGTTTATGAATGAGGGGCTATTCTCAGAATAGTCGTGGGTGAGAATTTTTTCTTTATTAATTGACACGATATAAGGTTTCTGGCTTGTTCTTTGTCGACGTGCTATTTTTATTAATACACATGTCTTATTCTTTATCGTACACTAGAAAAATACAATATTAAATGCCTACCACATGTCGTGCTCGTTTCTCAAGATTTTTGAACAATAAAACCTACAACGTGTTATTGAAATAACTCTGAAAACCTCTGGGTCATTGTACTCATCAGCATGAACAACTTTTACTATGGGACCAAACCGGAAATCGCGAGAATAAAAATCAGCTGATCCCAGTATCCCTAAATGTAGGAAACAGCTTAATTTTTTTCGTGATTTCAGGGTTATTCCGCAGTACATGTTGTTCATACTGATGAGTACAATGACCCATTAGGAAGTTTTCCGTTATTTTAATAACACGTTGTCTAAGTAATTTTACTGGAATTCGAATCCAAGGCCTCACCTTCGGCTGCTGCACTTACAGCTACTAGATCAAATAAGAGTATATTGCCTCAAATTAGTTGTCTCGAGGCACAGTTTATATGGGCAAACTCAAAAGTTCTGCCCTCAGTTTTACGAAGCATTTTTAAACGTGCTTTCAAACGCATTTTGCTGAAAAAAACAAAACAGTTTTTACTAAATTGTAGAAAAAACACTTAGTTAATTACTTTTTTGTGAAGCCACGTACTGAAGAATAAAGTCCCTGTTAATTAAAGTACCTACCTACGTAAGTACTTAATTCAATATAATAAAAAAACACGTGACTCTGACGCTGTGAGTGCGAAATAATAATTGAAGTTGTTTTATTAAAGTCACGTGAAAAGCTGGAAAAGTTAGAAAATTAAAAACATTTAAGTTTTTTTTAAATCTCTAATACCTAATTGGATTACGTAAAAAGCTGTATAAAGCGCTTCTTTTGTTGGTTCATTTTTGAATACCAGTAATTAACTTAATTACACCATAAAATAATAAATAGGTACGTATTTTTGGAACAAAGTTCCTTATACTACTTGCGGTTTGATTCGGTAAATAATGTAGCGTCACGTCACGTCACGCCAAGATTTGCGTTGTATATTAGAGAACATTGAATAATATACGGACATAGAGTTGTCAGTTGACCTCACCTATAAGCGCCATCTGGTGGGTAGCGTCAAAGTTACAGCTAACTATTAAATAAAACATACAAAAATACACGTTTCACTGGGTATCGAACCTGCGCCCTGTATCCCAGTCCAACCAACGCATGATGTTTCCTGCCGTCTATGCTTATATTATAGTTACAAAATTTTGCATAACATAATTAGCCGGTCAAAAAATATGAATTTTAAGGATAGCTTCGTGCCTGACGGGGTTCCACTGACCACGCATGTTTTTTTTTTCCGTATAGTAATCCTCATGGATATCCGCCGACTGGGGAAGGCGGAGGGATATGATGGACTCCTATCGACTAAAACCTCACGATGGCCATCCTCAGCACAAATTAGAGGAGCTTCGGGAACTCCGACGGTGCCCTCTAATGCTACGTCTTTGGCATGTCCCGGGAAAACAACATCGTTTCGCCTACAGCAGCACGCAACCACGACGTGCTTCCGTGCTCCCTAGGGTTGCTTAATGGGCGCTTCGAGTCCTTCTGCTCTTAGCGCCCACGATCCTGAAGGTCCACTACCATTTTGTGGCGGGAGACGCAGCGTTTCGCCCTATCAGGGCTTTGTGCCGGAGTGGTTACCTCTCCGGCTCCGAGCGGGATCGGCCCTCTCCCGATCCCGCTCTGCGGCCTCTTTCTGGACCAAGATAGCGCAGGAGGAAGCTACGGCCCATATAATACATTTATATCTTATCAAAAAAGTTATGCGATTTTCAGTAATTTAAACACTAAACGACCTTTGTATGTCCTTTACGTTTTCCATGTTGTTATAAGTAACATAAAATGAGTAATACATATTGTTAAAGTTACTAAATTAATATTACTCAAACCTTGAGAAGTCTGAAGGCATAAAAAACCGGTCATATGGGAGTCATACTAGCGGACTAAAGATTCCGTATCATATTTTATTATTTTGAATAATTACCATGACCATAGTAATACAATTATAATACTGTGAAAATTTCAACTGAATTCAAAAAGATTGTTTCATCAGAAAAAAAACAACAAGTGCAGTCAGGGTATCTCCGTCAGTAACTATGTACCTCACGCACATACACACAGACACACTAAAAGAGAAAGAAAGAGAGAGCGCGCGGTGTGCGTCCCTATATGTTTGCTTATAACGCAAACACCTACCGCAAGCCGCGTTAAGAAAGAAAGAAAGAAAGAAAGAAAGAAAGAAAATATTTATTTCAGTCTCGGTACAGGAGAGAGAAAAAAAAATATCTAAAAATAGTGTATTAACAATAAACTAAGAAACTTAGAAACTTCGTTCCAAAAAACTTGCCCTTTGTTCTGTGAGAAAAAGAACTATGAAGTGACCTAGCCATTTAGTGACGTCTTCATCGAAAACAATACTAACGTAGCAATCATTTTCACATAAATATCCAATCATTTTCTATTCCTGCATACATACATACATCACAACCAAATCAACCTCATCCGCACTATTTTACTCTCACATTCAAACACACAAATCATACACACAAAAAACATATCCCTACCTCGCTATATTAAGATAATATTAAAAATCTGTACTGTGTTTGTAGATAGCAAATGTTTTTGTAATAGCTAGCTATTATTATTATTAAAACTAGATAGGCGTTTCTAGACCCAGAAGCGGTCAGTCCCGGCCCCCGGCAGATGTCAGTGGGTCGGTTGTAAAGGCATGTCATACGCTTAAGTGCTCCTTAACGGCAGAGATTGGGGGTGACATCGGAAAATGGAAATAGTGCCCTTGTTGGGTAAATAGGCATATTGAAATAAAATAAAAAGAATGAATGTTTATTTTTAAAGATGTAACATTACAGAACATACGTTACCATTGAGCCAAAAACTAAGCATTTGCTTTGTATCTTGTGGCTCTGAAGTATGATTTATATGAAAATTATGTTTGCTATACAAGCACATTACAAATTTAAAATTACCTTAACATAAAGAGGCGAGGGTTTGGTTTAGGGCTTGTGGATGTTTGTGGTGGTTTGGTTGTTTTAGTAAGAGTGTAAATGTGGATGTGTTTGTGGAATATGCTATAGCAGGGATAAAAGTTAAAAATGATTCGTTATTTATTTTGTTTGTATGCCGATTGATTAAGTTGATTGGTTCGATGAAGACGTCACTAAATAACTGGATCCCTTTAAAGTTCTTTTCTCCTACTTGCTCGGAAATTGGTTCATTATTTTAAAAAAACTAATAAAATAATCGACTCTTTTCCGTACGCAACGAAATAAGAGGCCAGTAATATCCAACACGACAATAATAGAAATTGCTGGACAGTTTTTATTTTGTAAATTATGCTACCGAGGTTTTTAAGTACACACTTACATAATTCGGTGTTTTAAGGTACAAAATATTTATCATTATAAAGGCTGAATGCGCATTTTTTTTTCAAAACTTTTAAAGTTGAACATGAACGGCGCGCGGACGGATTGGCGCGAATGAAAATTAGACACTGTTGAATTAATTTATGTATTGTTTCAATATTTCTCGGCCGTCAATTGCTTCATTTCAGGCCTCGACAGTAATGTACTATTTTCTCATAAAATACAGGACAGTTTTATTTTCTGATGGAACACTCGTTCTTCATTCAATTCAATAAAAACAAATATTGTCTCCGATTCAACATTCAAAACAAAATTAAATTTAATTCAAATTTCGAATTCGTTTCGTTCGATCACTCTAAATGTCAGCGTTTCTCGCCAGCCAGAATTTTGTGGAGGAAGGGTGGGAAGTTTGTCCGGCAGAACGGGAAATACTAATGAACTCGCGCAGTTTTTTTTACGTTTTAGTTGGCCAAGGCTCGTAATTGCCCAGTCAGTGCCGTCCCATTGCATTTTTGTTTGGAGTTTTACAAGAATTTTGTTTGAATAAAATGGAGTGGAGAAAAATGGTGTTGGGTTGATTGAAACGTATTATTGGAGCTTACTATTTTGCAAAAGTGGGAAATTATTGAAAAATTATTTAGCTATACATTGCACATACGCACTCAAATCATTTTTCATAATTTTTCTTTCTTCCTTTCTTCCTATTTCATATTTGAGCGTCCACTAAACTTATGACGCATCTATTTTATCTTATAAAGCATATTAATATAAATAAACTATATTTTTATTTACACTTGTATTTATTATTGTAATATTGTCTCTTTTATTATGACGACGTCTGTGGTCTAGTGGTTCGAGTGTCAGACTGCTGATCACGAGGTTGTGGGTTCGATTCCCACAGGAAACAACGTCTTTCGGCTGAAATGATGATGAATGATGATGATGATTTACAAAAAAAAGTATATAAGTATCATATCCATTGTCTAGTACCCATAGTACAAGCTCTGCTTAGTTTGGGACTAGATGGTGCTGTGTAAAAATGTCCCAAAAATATGTATTATTATTATTATGTTTATCGTCGAATTGACGTTTTTAGACCTCTTCACAAAATTTTATAAGGAACGGTTGCTTTCCAATTTTTGAGACAGATTCATTCCACAAATTCCGTATAAAGAACTTGATGGGTATTATTATGAATACAAACTCAATATTCATGATGACGAGGCTATTATACTGTTGGCACGGGCTCAGCATTAGTGTGGGTATCAACAGCTGTTATTATCAATAAATGGTAAGTGTTACATTTTATTTTATTTATTGGGGACAGGGTACGAAGTACGCACGGCTACACATCAAGCTGTACATTTCCACGTATAAGCTGATCTCGCATTGTATGGAAAGCCAGGTCAGCTTTCGGCTTTTTTTCTTCGATTTGATAAACCACAAGTCCTGGCGAAAGAAAACCGGTATGTACCTATAATGCTCCGTGAGGCTATTGAAGTTGAAAAACATCCTAATTTTAATAGAGAAGATGGTTGGCAGCTGCCACCTGTTTGGAACCCAGTCCTAAAAATAATCAAGTCCCAAACAGCACGCAACACTGTAAAAGATAATGATATTGTGAGTGATTACTGCGTGCATCGAAACGATTTTAATTAATAAATATTGTACGGTAGATTAAAATATTTTTTTAGAAATATCTGTAAAGACGATTGTCATCTTAGTCTACCTGCGACCACGAAATGCTGCAAAGCTTTCGAAACGTCAGGAAACCAATCTAAATAATATACGCGATATAATCCGGTTAAACTTGTTTTATTATAAGTTCAGCTTATACTGGAAACACAGCTTGATGTGTAGCCGTGTGTACATATAGATCGATAGGGATAGGAATATAAAAGGTACATCATGCTTGGAAGACGTCTACTGTGCTGTGTATATTTGGTGCTGACCATGGTTGTCATGACAACGGCGTAGTTTTATACAGAAAGCGAAGTTATTATTATTATAATTATAGATTGATTCATGAACTTTTTTAAGAACCATTACGTCACAAACCATTTCAACCAAAAATTGCCTAGGGCAAGAAGCTTTTCTTGGATATTGTAAAAGTAACTTAGGGATAGCGAAATTTGTTTCTGTTGGTTTGTGATATTTATTTATTTATTTGTTTCCATGTTCTTAAAAATAAATACATATATATAAACATGTTGGAACAGTAAACCAAGATTTTATTTTATTTTATTTAGCCTCTCACTCATAAACATTTCATCCCGAAATTAACATATAAAAAATTATCATGAAATTTATTTGTAAATTGTTTTGCCCATTAATTCTGCAATTAGTCATCTATCGACGAATGCAAGACCGCCGGCGGCGAGAGCGAACGAATAGTTATCTGTTTTTTTCTCATTACCGAACCTTTGATGCATTTTGAACGAAGTTTACGGGACTTGTCGCGCACAATTAAATCAAAATATAACAAACATTTTGACTAACCTCGACGTTTCGACTACCCGCGGTTGGTTTTTCGTAACGTCGCTGTCCGTAACGAAAAACCATCCGCGGGTAGTTCGAGAAAACACCCGCCGCTCAAGACGATGACACCCACATACTTCAGTCTGCTCGTGACCACGGCCAATGCAACTTGACCGAAACGTCGAGGTTAGTCAAAATGTTTGTTATATTTTGATTTAATTGTGCGCGACAAGTCCCGTAAACTTAGTTCAATATGAGTGAAATTCGCGAAAGTTTAAAAACTTCTTTGATGCATTAAATTCAGAAACTAAATAACCTTATGTTTACGTAGGCAAAGCTTCGGGACAGCTAGTTAACATACAAATGTATTCACTTAAATGCTACAAAATTACATTTAATTTCGGTGTGCCAAAAAGGTACACCCGAAAAAGAACTGTTACTAAAATAGCCGTTTCTTTTGACCCGAAATATCACCCAACACAAACACATAGACATATAAGTAATAAAAGTAAATAGTCCACTCATTTACAAAGACTGGCCGAAAATAAAACGGCTTTCTAAAACATTCAATTTAAAAACCTCGAGTTGGGGACCCCCGATTTCGGTAAACAAACCCGCAGGGATGTCATTTGAATCTTGAAACGAAAAATATTATTTGAATAACTTTGCTTTGCCAAAGCGATGAAACGTCAACATTCAACTATTTTCTATACTGAGATTCGGGTAAAGAACAGAAAACAGCGAAAAAAACGTTACATATAAAATCTTGTGTCAGCACTAGTGTAATTTTGGTTAAATTGAACAATTGAATTGAATTGAATTTATTTCATTTTTTCCCCACCCATACGAAGTTGGATTACTAAAATTTTATGAGTTCTATTTTGAGGGCTAAAGGGCTGCCATATTACATCATATTAGAAGTGACAGGGTTAACCCAAAACAATCATCAACTCAGCCTATCGCAGTCCACTGCTGGACATAGGCCTCTCCCAAGTTGCGCCACAACGCTCGGTCCTCTGCCTTCCGCATCCAGTCAACCCAAAACAATATTATAAGCAAAATATTATTATTATATTGGGATCTAGGATTTGCTTGTCAACAATGCTATAAAAAGATTTAGCACTGACAGAATGTTAACTCAAAACGATTATGAAAATGTGATTACATCCATACGTAAGGACACAACTCATTTGCAAAAACTCTTCAATAAATATAATCCAATTAAATATTAAATCATTATTAATTGTACATTGAAAGTGATATAATCACTTTTAATAATGATTTGATATTTAATTTGATTATATTTATTGAAGAGTTTTTGCAAATGAGTTGTGTCCTTACGTATGGATATCGATTCTGATAACTTAACTCACAGGAACAACAGGGTTTCTGTTACATACTGTATATCAATTGTATATTGTAACCACGAATGTGAATAGCAGAACCAAGCGTATGTGGTATTGTATTTGTTATGGGCAAAGGTAGCCAATTAAAATCAGGGTGACTTTTAGCTCGTTTCGCCATCTTATATGTCGGATCAAGAGTCACCCGACTGAAGGTTGTGTTAAGATGGCACATGTTACACAGGATCTAAGCCATTAATTATGTTATTTACATAAAACTGCGATATAAACAAACATTAAAATAAATACAATTAATTTGATATTTATATCTTTAGAATTCGCTTCGCATGCGTAAAATGCGTTAAAATAATAAAATAATTAGTAAGGGTAGGCTTATCTATACGACTTTGTTTTAACTGTAAAGTTAGTCGAGTCGGTTAAGGAACAATGTTTCTTAATAAGATATCGCTGACGTCACCCAAAGACGTATAGTGGAGGATAATTTCGATACCACGAGCAGTGTTCACGGTAGCTTAGTGGCTAAAGCACTGGCGTACTGAGCCAGGAGTCGCAGGTTCGAATCCTGCTCGTGAGCGATTTTTTCTTTCCACAATTTATATCTTTACAATTAATTTGATCTTGAAAACAGAAATTTAATTTCATAATAATAAAATAAAAAATAAAAAAAATCTTGGAACAGAAAACACGTTTACATAAAATATGTGTACGAAAATGACTGCATTCGTTATTAAACTGTGTCGCAGTCATTAACGCCCATTTCAAATGGATTGAGGCGACAGCGTTCCAACCGAACGTTTTAAATATTTATCTTAAAGTATTATTTTTAACTTCTTAGGTTTTCGCGATCACTACACATTATAATAAAACAAAGTTTAAACGGATTAAATCGAAACGATTTTAATTAATAATATTGTACGGTAGATTAAAATATTTTTTTAGAAATATTTGTAAAGACGCTTGTCATCTTAGTCTACCTGCGACCACGAAATGCTGCAAAGCTTTCGAAACGTCAGGGAAACCAATTTAAACTTTGTTTTATTATAATATTATTTTTAATATTTATCCTAGACAAAATAATGAAATTGTTAAGTAAGTATGTGTATGTGGAGGGGTGCGTGTGTGTGTGCGTGTGTGTGTGTATAAAATACCAAAACACGATAATAATCTGACAATATGATTCAGGCTCAGCGTCGCTCAGCGAGCTATGGAGCGAGCTATGCTTGGAGTTTCTTTGAAGGATAAAATCCGTGACGAGGTTATCCGGAGAAGAACCGGACTGACCGACATAGCTTGTAGGATCAGTAAGCTGAAGTGGCAGTGGGCTGGCCATGTCTGTCGAAGGACCGATGGCCGTTGGAGCAGATGAGTCCTTGAGTGGAGACCGCGAATCGGCAAACGCAGCGTAGGGTGCCCCCCTGCCAGGTGGACCGACGACCTAAAGAACGTGGCTGGGGGGGACTAGATGCGGAAGGCAGAGGACTGAGCGTTGTAGCGCAACTTGGGAGAGGCCTATGTCCAGCAGTGGACTGCGATAGGCTGAGTTGATTTGATTGATGATTGAGGCGTGATCCGTGTCACAATTAGAGTTGTAGACAGCGCGGTCGCCTCAATCGAAGTGTTCGCTATTGTTTTTTTTTTTTTTTTTTTTTTCGCATTGACTCTCGCAGTTAGCACCGAGGTGTCATTTCTACTTAACCGAACTGGTGGCGGAGAGTCCCATGTGGGACCCAATTCGCCGTTCGCTATTGCTCCGTGCAACGCCTTATGTAGTCACCGGCCCCTTCCACACTCTCCTGATTTATTGAGTGGTACGATGATCTCACATCTTGCGGGTACTTGAATATTTTCTACGCCAGCGGTACTCTAAGTGTGTTCCGCGGAACCCTAGGGTTCCGCGATACCCCTGTAGGGGTTCCACAAGAATTTAGAAAAAAAATCTAAACACCTCTCTCTGGTCTGGTTTTGACTCCGACCGCCGCGCGTATACTTGTGAGCGCGCAGTCCCTTTGATTCATAATCCTTTTTTACCCAACTTGCAAAAGCCCGAAAGTATGTCAAACGAGATATATGAATCTCTTTTAGAAATGTCATCAGACACAAGTATGGAGTCACTGTTCAAAACGACGCCTCTCAACGATTTTTGGTGCAGAATCCTTGGCAGAATGGCTCTGAATATTCTTCTCCCGTTCCCAACAACATATTTGTGCGAAACAGGATTCTCAACCTATGCAGCCACGAAAACAAAATATCGCAATAGACTGGACGCAGAACCTGATATGAGACTTCAAATGTCTTCTATCAAACCTGATATCAACCAATTGATGAAAAATAAAAAACAGTTTCATACCTCCCATTAGTTAAGATTTTTTCATTTTTAATATCTTCTATTATTGTACTTGCCATGTGGTAAAGTAAGTAATAATTATTAACTGTTACATTGTACTTTTATTATGCTTATATAATAAAGAATACACTTTAAAAACTATTGTTTTATTGTAGGGTTCCGTCAAGTATTTTGCTTGTCAAAAGGGTTCCGTGACCAAAAAAGTTTGAGAACCGCTGTTCTACGCAAATCATTCGCTCGCTCCGACATATATCACAAAAAAAAACAAAATGGTGTGGCTAATTTTGGCAACGCTGGGAGCGAAGATCTGCCTGTCATTTTCCTCTTTGTCACCTAAACAACGAAAAATAATATTATATTAATATCGCCAGAGGCAACACAAGCAATTAAAGGAGCTCTTATCGATTGATTTATTAATGAGTAGTGACACATGTGTTACGGTGTGAACGTTCTATGACATAGGACATAATAAAACTATAGTAAATTATTCTTGTTAACTAGTGGGTTTTGATTCAATTTATTTCGCCAAAAATAGAATACATAACTGTAGTAGTAGTAGTTTGCGTTAGTCTCATCATCTATTTAGCTGGTTATCAGCATCTGATGTATTTGGATGACATACATGATGTCAGATGAAAACAATAACACTTAGTTTAAGTAACAATAAAATTAAATAACAATGAAGTTATGAAATTTGAAACATAATAGGTACAGTCTAACCAGCGACAACACGGGCTGTGTTGTCGCTGAGTCTAACAAAGCAAGTAGTATACAGGGTCGCCAGATATAGATGAAGATTTTTCAGGAAATTATTATAGAATTGTTTGATTAGGGTGTTGTATAAATACAGTTTAACTTAACGACTTAAATTGTGGAAAGAAAAAATCACTCACGAGCAGAATTCGAACCTGCGACTCCTGGCTCAGTACGCCAGTGCTTTAGCCACTAAGCTACCGTGAACACTGCTCGTGGTATCGAAATTTTCATCCACTTGGTACATCTTTGGGTGACGTCAGCTTTGTCCGTTATTAAAAGGATAGTTTACTCGAAAACATCCATAATCTTCAGAAAAACTTCATTTATATCTCTCTACCCTGTATACTAATTGCTTTGTTAGACTGTACGTATTACAATTTCAGTTACTAATTCAATAAATATGGTCATAGCACAGTCGATGTCAGAAATAAATTGTAAGATAATTATAACTCATTTAAATTGTGGAAAGAAAAAATCGCTTACGAGCAGGATTCGAACCTGCGACTCCTGACTCAGTACGCCAGTGCTTTAGCCACTAAGCTACCGTGAGCACTGCTCGTGGTATCGAAATTATCCTCATATGGCACGTCTTTGGGTGACGTCAGCGATATCTTATTAAGAAACAGTGTTTCTTAACCGACTCGACTAACTTTGCAGTTAATTCAAAGTCGTATAGATATACCCTTACTAATTATTTTATAATTTTTTAACGCATTTACGTATGCGAAGCGAAATCTTAAGATTTAAATTCACGGTAGCTTAGTGGCCGTACTGAGCCAGGAGTCGTAGGTTCGAATCCTGCTCGTGAGCGATTTTTTATTTCCACAATTTAAATCTTTAGATTTTGCTTCGCATGCGTAAATGCGTTAAAAAAGAATAATAACTCATTCACAGAATAAAATGAAAGTTAAGGAAGGCGACAAAATAAAAATAATTTGTTTATTAAAAACACAAGTGAAATCTAATCGATTCTGAAGCTAGTGACACATTTTTGATTCCGTTCTTGGCAACTAATATATTATTTCCCCGGAGAAACGTTTTATTAATAATATCTATCTATACTGAAAATCGGATATGAGTTTCAAGGGAAATAAATTTTCTACGTACGTGTACCCAAAGCCTTTCTGTCTCGGGGGAGTAAACAGGGGTATAAATCACGTAAGATAGAAGACAATGACATTGTATGAGGAAGCAATACCTCATCGCTTTTGCTATGAAATCAATTCTCTACACGGGGTGCAGGACGTTCATTGTTTTTCAGTACTCGTATTGTCAAGGTTGGAGAAACTCAATAGAATCGACGCTTTAAAAGGAATTGTAAGTTTATGTGTTTTTAAACTAACATGGTCACTTATACTAACATGGTCACTTATACTAACATGGTCACTTATACTAACATGGTCACTTATACTAACATGGTCACTTATACTAACATGGTCACTTATACTAACATGGTCACTTATACTAACATGGTCACTTATATTAACATCGTCACTTATACTAACATGGTCACTTATACTAACATGGTCACTTATACTAATATTGTCACTTAAGGGGAATGTAGCAGCCAAGTGGCGCCCCCATCAGTAAAAAAATTATTACTCGCTGAATACATCATTTATCGAAAAAAAATATTTAACGATTTAAGTACAGGTACTGTAGTTTAATTGAAAGCTATTAACTCCGTAAAACTTCGCTGTATTTGTAAAATAGAAAAAGTGCGAAAAACGACTTTGGCATTTTTCTATCTACAACCACAGCTAACTATAATTTACAGAGTTAATAGTTTCTAATTAACCTACAGTACTTAGTTCAATTGTTTTAAAAGGATTTTCGATACATGATGTATTCAGCGAGTAATAATTTATTTACTGATGGGGGCGCCACTTGGCTAATATATTCCCCTTAAAAGGAAATGCGGGCAGAGAGAATTTTGAAGATTAGGTATTTGAAGAAATCATTGCTGTCGCTTTGCCTCAAGTATGTGTGATAAGGACACATGCAATTCTAATTGAATGGCCTTAGTGAAAGAGTAAGGTAAGTCAGGTAAGTCCAACTTCGAGAAAGAGGTCAATCGTCGAATCCGACTCGGTTGGGCAGCGTTCCGGAAGCTACGCAATATCTTCTCATCAAAATTACCGCAGTGTCTCAAGACGAAAGTCTTTGACCAGTGTGTGTTGCCAGTAATTACTTACGGTACTGAAACGTGGTCGCTCACAATGGGCCTGATAAGAAGGCTCAAAGTCACTCAAAGGGCAATGGAGAGGGCTATGCTCGGAGTGTCCCTGCTTGATCGAATCAGAAATGAGGAGATTCGCAGGAGAACGAAAGTAACCGACATAGCCCGAAGAATTGCCAAACTTAAGTGGCAGTGGGCGGGGCACATTGCTCGCAGAACGGATGGCCGATGGGGCAGTAAAGTTCTGGAGTGGCGACCGCGTACTGGAAGGCGCAGCGTGGGTAGGCCCCCCACACCACACCCACACCCTGGTGAAGGTCGCGGGAATCCGCTGGATGCGGAAGGCACAGGACCGGTCGTTGTGGCGATGCTTGGGGGAGGCCTATGTCCAGCAGTGGACGTCTTTCGGCTGAAATGATGATGATGATGATGAGTGAAAGAGTGATAATTCGAGGTTTGGCTCTCGACTTTTTTCTCCTACAAAACTGGACCAATTCGAAAGAAATTTCTTGAACTGATTTAGAAGAATGTAATAATTTCTTAGGTTTTCGCGATCACTACACATTATAAAAGTCAGGAAAACCAATTTAAATAATATACGCGATTTAATCCGGTTAAACTTTGTTTTATTATAATAAGAAGAATGTGTTATGTGCCGCTATGTTTCCTTCATTTTCATTAATAGTTATAAAATTTTCGCTAGGTCTTTGTAGACAGCGGTCTAAATAGGCAATTTAAAGATTTTTTGAGGGCTTCTAGAAATAATTTATCAAAAAAAAAACGAAACATAGGGGCATATTACCTATCCTAAAAAATATTGAATGCCTAAAATGGGCTGGTTGATGTATGTATCTAACACTATCATGTATGTATAACAACTGTAACCACTCAATCAGAAACAATAAAGTTTACTTACTTATTACGGAGGTAATCATAATTAAGTACCAAGCCATAGAAAAAGCTGATATTTATTTTACTCTAACAAAATCATTGCTCTGAGATTATAAACCAATAAAACTTTTTAACAAAAAATTGAACCGACGAAAACAGAAACTGAAAAGCGAAAAATAACTAATTATGAGTCGGCGCCAAACGAACTTTTAACAAGCATAGTGCGTGTAAGTTGGAAGTGGCCGAGCGGAGAACGCATTTTTGGAAAGTTATTGTTTATCGTTGAAAATCTCACGTTGTATTTGATGTGACGTTGTTTTTATTATTTATTTAAAGTAATTTAATGATCTTCGTTGATTGGTTGTTTGGCGCCGACTCATAATTAGTTATTTTTCGCTTTTCAGTTTCTGTTTTCGTCGGTTCAATTTTTTGTTAAAAAGTTTTATTTTTCATTTTTTTGTGGTTAAACTCTAAATCCAGGTCTCCATTATGTCGTAGTGTCTAGAACTATATTTATGTATGTCAAGTTTCAACAGAATCGGTTAACAGGTAAGAATTCAGTGGGTGAACAAACACTCATCCCCTGTTTTACTACCCTTAGGGGTGGATTTTGATTTTGAAATTCAAATGGGACCAACTTCAAGATATACCCTATCCAATAAAAAAAGAATCATCAAAATCGGACCACTCTGTAAAAAGTTATGCGTGGTCATACATAAAAAAAAAAAAAAAAAAAAAAAAAAAAAAAAAAAAAAAATATACGCGTCGAATTGAGAACCTCCTCCTTTTTTTCGTCGGTTAAAAAGAAAACAGTGGAGAACGTTTGTATGGAGAAAAAACAACCCGCGTTTCCTCATTTACCATGTATCTTTTAAACATCATTGCCATGTACTTACATCATTTTAATTGAGTTCTCGATATTTCGGCACTGTTGCTAGCGTCATGGTCATGGGTTAACTGAAGTATTTGCGGGTGGAGGTTTATGAGCAAATATACCTATCTACCCTCTTCCTTTTTCATTTTGTACGCTGGGTGCCGCTACCACGATCACATGTGCCACTCGCAATTCGATTCTATTTCCGACATACATACGAACATACCCGGCAGATTCTGTCCACTGAGTAATATGTACGGTCGACCGCACGTCGGTGGTAACACTTTGACAGTAGCTGCATCTTTATTTCGTAAGCAGTAAGGGCGGTTTTCGAATTGAAGTGTTACCACTGTCATGCAGTCGACTGTACTACGTACTAGAGTAGACATTACGAACAAAAAATATCGCGCAACTTGCTGGCCGCGGAGCACGCGCGCAGCGAGCGTGGCTAAGCGAGTGAGAGTGCAGGAGCTCTAAGGCCCATATTACAGAAGCTTCCTCATGTACAGTTTAAACTCCAATCACCTGATCACTACTTAAGGATAGAATCGTTACTTGAGTATCGGTCTTATTCCAGAACGATAATTATAAACTTTAATTCAACAACATAACACATGAATTTGGCCTGAAATATAATAGAAATCTCTACTCAAGCGTAGTCTGGACCACACTAGAGTGATTACAGATCACATCTCAGCTCAAATACCGAAACAGGTGACAGTATAAAACAAAACTAAACTCAGCTGAACAGTGATCAACAAATCTCTGCTTGAGGAACGTTCTAAAATCAAAGCTCAACTTTAAACTAGTTTTAAACAAAGATCAACGCTCGAGTATCCTTCTGTAATACGGGCCTAAAACTTGTTACAAACATTCGATTCGAGGTGTCTTCTCTAGTACGTAGTACATATTACCTCACTGATTCTATCCACTTTTTTTTATTCGTGGTACTTACAGACAAAAAGCATTTCTTGAAAAGAAAATGTACGTTAAACTCAAATTGAGAGTTTATTTTCTTTTAGACTTACTTTTAACATGACAAAAAGTCTTTCGTTTGTGTTACTTCTTACATATGAATCATATGTATTTTTACCTTAGAGGGTTGTTTCAGAGAAGTCATTATATTTGGTATCAGGTGCCAGAAATGTATTTTGTAAATATCTTTTTGTATATAAGATGAGTCGTATTGTTAAGATAATGGCTATTCGAGTTTTTTTTTTATAAATTACGAATGTAATCTTACCATTCATTGTTGATGTGTCTTACTAGGCTTCGCTTCCGTGGTATGAAAATTAAAAATACTATGTTTTAAATCAGGAACTTATCTATCTCTATGTAAAATTTCAATAAAATTGGT
Organism: Asteroscopus sphinx; assembly: GCA_949699075.1. Taxonomy (NCBI): domain Eukaryota; kingdom Metazoa; phylum Arthropoda; class Insecta; order Lepidoptera; family Noctuidae; genus Asteroscopus; species Asteroscopus sphinx. The sequence goes on along the minus strand of OX453025.1, from coordinate 7,998,147 downwards.
TCAATAGCTTCTGCGTGATGCTCGAACAAACAGACACAGTTTTATAATAGTTAGGATTATAATATAATATCTAACACCATTTGACACTTTCATTTCTCGACAAGGTATGTAAGTCAAGAAAGTAGGTAAGTAGTGTAGTGTAAGTTGTCAGTACTTAGGTACACCTTTTCGCATTTATTCTGGGCCGAAAGTACATATACCTATTGTTGATATAATTTCCATAGTATTTGCAAACTATAAATCTAGTTTTAATGCAAATAAACACGCACGCACACACCCCCACCCCTACACATACACACATCCTCAAATCATTTGAATGTTAAAATAGCCCCACTTATTGTAATTTAATGCTCATTAATTAGGAAAGAGGACTGTAACCTGAAATATAGGTTTTTACCTAGCTCAGGCACAGCATTCGTATGACTACATTGGTGACCCCGACGTGATAAAAATTGACTATCCCCAGGAATCTTCGCAATTGTTGTATGGTATCCGGTTTGGGATAGTTGACGATTAAATCGACTTTTTCTTGAAGTGGGCGAATCCCATCCCCCATCCTTGTCGATGTGGTATCCAAGGAACTCTAGCTCCCTTTTTCCGAACTCACACTTCTTTACGTTCAGCGTAATATTGTATTTCTGCAACCTCTTCAACACTTCCTCTAGGTCATTTTCGTGGTGGTTTTCATCGGAGGGAGTAGTGTTAGCACTTATTATATTATGCCTACGTACAGTCAACTGCATGACAGTGGTAACACTTCAGTTCAAAAACCGCCCTTACTGCTTACTAAATAAAGATACTGCTAATGTCAAAGTGTTACCACCGACGTACGGTCGACCGTACGACCCAGTTAAGTTAGTTAACTTTGTACCCATATTTTACTGTCTAAATTTCTATGTGTTCGTGTCTGCTGACACCAGTGATTTATTGCTATAAATTGTGCGTAAATATTTAAATAAAGAGTTTTATAGAACACGCATTCGTATCACTACAGTGTCTAAAATATACCTATAGAATTACATTCAATGTATAGTGTAAAAAACTAAGGAAAAAAAAAAAAAATTATCATCATTCATTTATTTCTTTATCCATTCTTGACACAACACTTCCATCTAAACATTCTCATCTCTGCTACATGCAATTTACTTTCATCAGTTTTCTTCATGGCCCAGCATTCCGATCCATACATACTGTGCAATGTATCGAATACAATATTTAGAGGGCAGAATGTAAATTGACAAGCTGTCGCCTCCTTGGGTCTATACCAAAACTAACTGAAGCGGCTGTACTCCTGGTATAAGTGATTCCAGAATATTCGACAACGATGCTTGTGATTCGTGTCAAGCGTGACAGGTAATCTTGGCTCAATAGACCTTGCTTTGGGTGTATTAGCCGGTAGTCTTAGTACACACGTTAGCAAGTCTTGTCACATGTCTAGGTTTTGTAGATTTTTGTCAGGAATGTGCATAGTTTCTTTCATCCTTAATAGGACCCATAAATCAATAATCCAATTATGAAGCGTGGTAATAAAACCCTATTTCCTTATGACCGCGTTCAGGTAGAAAGACGGCAGCCAGCGGCGCCGGTCCACTGCTGACAAGCTCCAATCAGCTCCGATGCGCGTTGGCCATCGGTAGTCCACCCAGATTATAAATTACTGAATTCCCTACCTCTTATAGCTTTCACAATATAGCGACGACGCAATCTGCGGCGCTTATCGGCGCCGATGTGCACCGATGAGCTCCGGTGGATCGGCAGCGGCCCATCTTTCTGCCTGAACGCGTCCTTATGCTCCTCTGGATTATGTTGTCTCATTGACTTAATTGGCCGTTTTATTTAAAGGTAGAAGTAAATAAATTCCAGCCATCGATGGAGTCTCAATACAACAATGGACTTTTTTCTTTTTTTTTTACCGACTTCAAAAAAAGGAGGAGGTTATGTATTCCGCGGGTTTTTTTTTTTTTTTTTTCATGTATGTACACCGATTACTCCGAGATTTATTGACCGATTTACGTGGTTGTTTTTTTATTTGGTAGAAGAAGCCCGCGCGGTGGTCCCATATAAATTTTATCGACTTAGGTTGAGTAGTTTTTTAACCAGCTTCAATAAATCAGTTTATTTTAGCTTCGCCTATCTAGATGACCTGCTCATTGGTTCGTTTTTCTGAGAATTCTTGGCCGATTTGCGTGTTTTTTTTTACGACAATGATTGGAACAACAACAATAACAACAACAACAACAACAACTAAAAAGAATGAAATAAAAACTTTTTAACAAAAAAAAACCGACTTCAAAAACCTTAACTAAAAAGTAAAAAATAATCCTTGTATGTATTCAAAATCTTTTCATAAACCAAAATTTTGAAGGCGGCGCGTGATTTTCATGTACGTTCACTTATACTGTTTATTACTATAGATAATGCGCTCGACTATACATTATCACGCAAAGGGTCAATCACGCGCCGCCTTCAAAATTTTGGTTTATGAAAAGATTTTGAAATACATACAAGGATAATTTTTTACTTTTTAGTTAAGGTTTTTGAAGTCGGTCTCTTCATTACAAATTACAATGCATATTTGGCGCGGTGAATTAATATGTCCTCCTAAATTAGCTAGGTGTCAGACCATATACATATTACCAGTCAAGTCTGTGGTTTTTGTCATTGTAATGTTGATTAGAATAAACCTATATATAAATAGATTTGTTGTTCCGTGTAATGCCGGACACAAAGAATAGCAGCACCCCATCTCTTCTCGTGGGTGTCGAAAAGGGGTTCACTAGAGGTTAGGCAGAAGCGTTGTCTGAGAAATTTATTCAACAAACTGCGATCGCCAACCCGCCTGCCAGGCATGACCAATATGGCATATCTCTCCCCGTTTTGATGGTGAAATATTATAGATTAGAGGTTTCATTTCTGCAACAGATTACTTTTACATCATATATTAAAATGCATTATGGTTGGTGGTCTGGGATTTGTAAGCAATATGTCACACCCAACATACTAATACCTGAAAACAAGTTTTTGTCATCATTTTTTTTGCGAGCATCGAACCTTTTATACTGGGCACAGGCCAAGCGAACGAAGGCAAGCGAGGGCGGACAGTGATTTTCACCTATAGACACCGCACGCTCGCTCGCCTTTGCTTTTGTGTCCACATAAAATGATCGCCAGCTAAACGCACGGCTGATCGCAACCGAAGGGCCTTAGCTGTCTCTCGCTCGCCTTCGTTAAAGCGTCCAAATTGAACGTGCGCGTTCTCTCGGTAGTCTTCGCTTGCCTTCGTTCGCATTACTGGTGATAAATGCAAATTCCTTTTGCCTTAACTAAAACTAAACTATCATAGTACAAAATGATCTCTTTATTACTATGGTATTTCTTAGCAATAGGGGGTCCAATAAAAATGTATAAGGAAACGGTGTAATGTCTGGCATTTTCCAAAATTTTACGCTTTTGGCGTCAGTCCGTGACAGTGATGATAACTAACAACAACGCAATGCTTTGTACGTGCCTTTAAACAGTTGACGAGTTTGTTTCAAACTTTGTACACACAGCTACACGTCAAGCTGTACATTTCCATTATAAGCTGACCTCGCATTGTATTAGGCTTTCCGTACAATGCGAGATCAGCTTTTACTGGAAATGTACAGCTTGATGTGTAGCCGTGCGTACATAGTTTTACTCACAACACAAGTGTAGGACAGGAGACTAGCTATAAAACTAACACGTAAGACTCGCACACATACACACACACACCCCCACGCACATACATATAAGAGGTTTATTAGTTATTCTACACGTATTGTGTTTCAAAAAAATTCAAATTTAAAAGTTTTTATTTCGAATAAGCATTTACATGCACTTTCAAAACGTTAAGAATCTAGTTGTACGGTTCCAAAATGTTGGTCCTATGGAGAAGAGCCGGCGAGAAACTCCATGGAAATACTCTTTTATGTTGAATAGTACAAATGTATGTTATATGATTTGCTAAGAATTGTGTGAGAAACTGATACTGTAAACGTTGAATTTTGATCTTTGAATTTTTCATATAAATTGATTACAGACAAAAAATATATAAATCATATCTTACCACACTTCTTGGCTACAAACCTGTATTTGTTCTGTGTTCTTGAATTTTTTGGTAATTTGTGCGTCACTTTTGAAGCAAATAAATATTTTTTCTTTGTTTCTTTATTTTCTTTATAAATAATTGAAATAAGTCTTGTTACGGACGAAAACAATAGCACAAGAAACAATGAAAAAATAAGATACCTGTACAAGACCAAAAAAACCTCATCTCAGTATAATTAAAGAAGCAGATGTAGAATGTATAAGGTATGGACAGAATGGATAAGTTCATAAAGACCAGAAAAACCCAGAAGCTATGACGCAGGTGAAGCTATTTATCAAAGCATCGACACTAAAGAATCAGACACGACGCAACTATCAACATTTCCTACAAAGCGGTATACCTATTATATTGATCTTCCTCCTAAAAGAATTGACTCAGCATTGCCAGTCCCGATTGCATTCCAATTATAACTTGCAGTGTGCGTTTGTCAGATTCTGTAATTTCGTCAATTCATAATCTCATTTCAAATAACAATTTAGCCCAAACTGGCCGCTTGTGTCCAACTTCGTTAAATTTTACAAAGTTGTCGTGAACCCCAGACACAGCGATTTTGCATAAACATGAGCATCGTTGCTTTTAATAGGTAAACTTTTAATTAAATTACAAATAAACCTCATAGAAACGTGAATGAATCGCTGTGGTTACGATGGGCAGGAGTTGAAGGTATTCTGGGAGCAGTAAAGCTAAATTGTATTAGGATGTTCATGTGGTCATATAGGACTAAATCTGTGTGAAACAATTGCAATCTCACACACTCCAGAACCCTAGTCTTTGCTACCAAATGTTAAATGTCTTCATACTGGTATTGTTATCATTATAGAAATCCTCATCAAGTTTGTATCAAAGTAAGTTATGATCCAAATCTTCCTCAATATCTTATTCGAAATTAAATACAATATTATTTTTATTTCCATCTTCATTTGTATTTTTACGAAAATCTCTTTCATGATTTTCGCTTATTAGAATGTTGGTTTTATTTTCATTGAATTTATTCCTAAAACGCTCCGGGGCTCTTGGGATTAATTTGGTACAAGATCCAATTATAATATTTAAATTTGATTAAGTAATGTATCTGCGATATCTATAATAGCTTGTTTACACTATCGATCTCGAAAAAAGTATATTTATTAATGAAAGCAATTAATCTATCCAGTAATCGATAAACGTCTTTAATCTAATATTTAGGCAAATAAGTAGATAGTTTTTGAAAAAGACTAATGGGGTTGATTCAATATTTTTTTAAAGAAAATTGTTTTACATAACAGATAAACGTGAATAAGCAAAAATTATAGCAATATTATATTATTATAGTATTAGCGATGCTTGGGGGAGGCCTATGTCCAGCAGTGGACGTCTTTTGGCTGAAATGATGATAATGATGATGAAGCAAAAATTTCGTAAATATTCATTATTAGTCAAAGAGATTGATGGATCGCCATCTCACCACTCCGACGAAACAACCTGCGGTGAAATTATTTATTAATACAATAGTTTCAGTTCGTATTATTGTCATAAACCGCAAAGAGGGTCCTCATGAAGTTTCGACAACGCATTAAAATTTTGCACGCCGCCTTTCGCTTTCATTACTTGATTTTGGCATCAAGCCAGTTTGGATGCCATCCAAATTTGAACCTTACATGTCAGAAGTTGAGTTGAATCTTCTTTGTGATTGTCATCTGTTTTTTTTTGCCAGGCAACGGCTCTCAAAGTGACTGCTTTCAGTATTGAGCAGCTGCCAGTGGGCTTTGTCGCAGAAATTTATCAATGGCCAGTTATTAATGCGGATGTTAAGCTTTGGACCAAATGTTTGTCATAGGTATCCAAGATCAAATACGTTATGAATATTCTATTATTTCATCAATGATTGTCGTTTAGCATCACAAGCTTTTAATTTACCGGTTCATTAGTTTAAAAAATATTGCGATGATGAGTAGATAGTATACATTGGCGTTGATTCTCTTGTTCACAAACTAAACTTATGTTAAACTTATGTTCTTACTTGTGTTGTTTAGCTCTCTTTTACTAATACAATCTTTTAGATACAAGAACGGGATGGTAACAATTTTAGAACTGTCAAATTAGTTTACGTGTTATATTTCATTGTATTTTAGTAGGCACGTTCCGAGATCACGACTAAACTTGTATGGAAATCTAAATTCCGTCTAATTTGACAGCACTTAAATTGTATCCACATCATCATCCCTTTCTTATATTTACTATTAGTAAAAGAGAGCGATAGTTTAAAATAAGTTTAGTTCTTAAACAAGAGAATCGACACCAGTATCAATATTTCTTGAATTAAATCTAAAGGTTGGTACAGACCAAAAGCAGGTCAGTAGTAGCGCAGGTTGAAGGCGGGCCCATGCAAGTTGTAATACAAGAACGATATGAAACACGACACACCAAATATTAGCGCGGGCCCACTGGCAAACTGCCCCGCTTCTGCCCTGCTCTGGACCCACCGGCGACAAACCAGGCAGCGCGGCGCCCGGGCAGGAGTGACGCAGTTGCGTTGTATCACTACGGCTGCCATACTAACTGGCCATACCGGAGCAGGACAGGGCGGCACAGCATGTCAGTGTGACGTTAAAGCGGTTACGAGGCAGTTGCAGTCGCAGCAGTCCGGAGTCTGGATTAGTGCCCGGTTAATGGCAATAGGCTCGCCCTCTATTACATGGGACCGATAACATAACTGGCGAAATGTGGGTGTACTATTACACCTCTGCCTACTTCTTCGGGGAAATACAGGCGTAATGTTATGTTATGTTTATGCTGTTATTTATTTATTTATTTTTAAGTTTTTTTGTTTGTTTTTTTGTTTGTTTTTTTGTTTGTTTTTTTGTTTGTTTGTTTTGTTTGTTTGTTTGTTTTTAGTTAAGGATTTCTGACAGGGTCGTCTATCGTCTTTAATAATCTTGATTAGATAGATAGATAGATAGAATATTCTATATTGTACACCAATAACATTATTAAACTTAGGACTAACATGTAAAATAAGGGTACATTGGCGTTCTTATCGCTAATAGCGATATCTTCCAGACAACCTTTGGATGGACAAGAAAGACGTGAAAAATAGATGGGGGCAGTATGTGGTGCACTTTCATAAAATTTACTAATATTTAATATAATAAATAAATAAATATTTACCTACCATAGAAAATATTACATGTATAAATATATAAAATAAATTCTAATATATATCCATAAATATATACCAAATATATACAATATACAGGGTGTCAGGGAAACGCTTCCGAAAACGAAGACAGGTGATAGTGCTGGTCATTACTGAGACGAAACCACGAAAAAAAATGCAATTCTTTTTATAGTTTTTTTCATTTTTTTTACATTTTTCATTATGTATGAGTTTTATTTAACTGCCCAAAGCTGGTTATGTATGAAAAATGCAAAAAACTATATATGAAAAAATCTAAAAAAGAATCGCATTTTTTTTCGTGGTTTTGTATCAGTAATCACCACCACCTATCTTCGTTTTCAGAAGCGTTCCCCTTACACCCAGTATACAAATGTAACAACAAATAATTTTCTTTAATAAATAACAAAATAAAATACGTGATTACCCGTTTGATTGACACAAACATGATGAAAAAACAATCATTTCAGGCTTTGAATTATTAATCTGAACCAACGAAAATATTTGTATTAAGCTACCCTTGTCCCAGTAATTCGAAGACACTAACAATAAATTATTCAATATTAAAATAAGGTGTTTTCTAGAATTCAATTTACCTAATGTATGGTGCGATGGTAATGTTTTTTTTATGTTTTTGGATCGTAATTTAATTTCCGAATTAGTTTCAGGGTTGAATAAAACAATGTAACTTTGTTTTCGTAAGGTAATAAAACAGTTTGTTTTCGGTATTGTTCTTGCAAAAAAAAGAAAATATGGCAGGCGTGCATTTAGAAAATTACATTCGTAAATATGAGCGACATGCGACAAAAACCATTGTAAAAATAAATACTATTTTATTGTAGTTTTTGGTTTCTCGGTTGGCCATTTTGCGCAAACAACGTCATTTTGATTTTCAGGCCGACACCACGATTCTCCATATTTTTTCATAATTTTATGAGATACTTCATGTCAAAAAGTTCACTTCTGATAAAGGCCGTACAAACCAAAAGCAGGTCTGTAGCAGCGCGGGTCATGAGCAGCACGGCCGACGTCACTCTAAAAGGCAGGCATTTTTAAAGCGTTTTGACGGCGGACCGGCGATAGATCTGCTTTCAGTATGACATGTTGTGTCGGTTGTCAAACAATACAACTGCCTCGTAACCGCTTTGACGTCACACTGATGAGCCACCCTGTCCTCCTCTGGTGTGGCCAATTAGTATGGCAGCCGAAGTGATACAACGCAACCACGCTCTTGCCCGCGCGTCGCGCTGCCTGGTTTATAACCGGCGGGTCCGGCTGGGCAAGAGCGGCGCCGCTTATATTTGGTTTCATATCGTATATCTTGTTTCGTATCGTTCCTTGTATTACAACTTGCGCGGGCACGCCTTCAACCTGCGCTGCTACTGAGCTGCTTTTGGTCTGTATGGGTATTTAAGACACCATGTTTCATCCATTAAGACAACAGAAATCTAGACCCAAAAAAAATACAGCCAAAACACTTACTTAAGACGCTAATACAAACATAAAAAAGCAAAAAGCTCCAACAAATAACAGAGGCATTGCTGTGTGAACATTTGTTTTGTAGAGATCATTGTGCGGCCCGCCATTGTTAGCGGGTGCTCGACACTACTCCACGTCGGCCGACCCGCAGTAATAATTAAAAATACATGTAAAATGTCGAGGTGAAGTAAGAAATAATGTTTAAGGAATTAGGATGAAGGGATATTGGATTTTACTAAAGCAAATGATAGCTTGAGTGGATTGATGTTTATGAGTATATTTATTGAAGTTAAAGATTGATTTTCCCGTCGAATTCTAATACTTTATTTTCAAAACATCCATTGTCCAAGTTAAATAACTAATTATTGCTAAAATTAAGCTTAATTGATAAGAAAATTCCATGTAAATGTTAAAACCCAATACAATTTAAATAAAAATACAAATTGTAGATATTTACATTATAGTATAAGTAAGTAAAACCACCTTAATTCATTCTTCGTTTGTAGACTTGAAGGAATACTCCTCCTAGTTTGTAGATCCAATTGCGAAAAGTGAATATCTTATCAATATAATAATATACGTTTTATAAAGTTAAAAATAAAAATATATTTTCTGACCCTCAAAAAAGAAGTTGATCATCGCAATGGATTAATTAATTTTAAACGAACGCTACATACTATAAATTTAAACCATAGTCCTATACTTACAAGTGAATTACTTATTTACCATAAAGTTCAAAACTTCATTAGTTTTATTCAAAGTTAAAAATCGTATGATTTCAGATTCCACAGCACAAGTGGTCGAATCTCTGTTCACAGTACAACAAACCAGATACGGGCACTTGCATTGGCTTAAATATATGATAAAGTATAATTTAATATACATAGAAAACGGAATACTAGAACACTGTGACAACAGAGACTACTTCGCTAGTACAATTTGTGCTCACGTCTCGTGCCGGGAACTATACACCTCTACATGCGAAATTGGTTTGGTAATTGTGTTGAACTTACATAATATTTTAAAGAAAGAAAGAAAAAACATAACCCTCCTTATGGCGCAGTCGGGTAAAAAGAAAGAAAAATGACTTATTGTCCCAGTTAACGTTGTCGTTGTTAGTTGTGTTGTTGTTTTAGGTTCCGTAATTAAACGATTCTATTAAACAAACATTAAAATATAAAGAAGCTGAAATGGCTAAGGCCTGAATCCTGTGATGATGATGGCCGGCCATAGTAGCCGAAGAACCGATAACCGTTGGGGTAGACGTGTGGAGATAGCGAATCGGCAAACGTAGTGTAGGACGCCCTCAGGCTGCTGGGACCTGTCGTGGTTGGTTGGCGAATACAGAGCGTTTCCCGCGCCCCTGGCCAAAGTAAGGCAGAGGAACACTGTGGTGGTTTTAGTCGGTAAGAGTCGTGTCGGACTTCGGCTCCGCCTTCTCCGGGCGGAGTGCGTCCATGAGGATTTCACCGCGAAAAAAAAACCCTTGTAGCAATTATATTGTCAAGATGGCTGGTAGCAGTTGAATGCGAATGGTCGAGGATCGATGTCCATTGGAGAGACCTACGTCCAGCAGTAAATTTATAAAAAGAAAACATATTTTAAGAACAATTTCACAGCCCAAAATTCAAAAGGAGAACCAACCAACCAATGTTTTCCTTTTTCCTTCTATTGTTATTACTTACTATGATCCGTTTCTTCAATCTCTTAATCCATTACCATGAGGATCTTATTTTAACTTTAAGAACAGTTCTGAATTAAGCCTTTCGACTTCACCAAACCTATACTTATCAATGCCTCGCAAAACTTCCATCAGGGATTACCCCTAACTTTGTCATACCGATACCGTCAGTCCCTCTTGTTTCCGATGCCTGAGTTATGGTCCGACCGCCCGCCGGCCGTTCTCTCTAATAATATTTATTATCGGCCAATATGTAATACTTTGTCCATATCTAGGGATTATTTCCGTGGTCTGACGTTTTTCTTGAGATAATTGTGTTATGAGGTCCGGAGGGACTCGCAGTTATTTTGTTATGTAATGTCGAATTTTATTTACGAGGGAACTTCTAAGGTTGCGTAAGCGGCTTAATATTATTTGGGGGTAAGGGGAGAACGGTACCTACACAACATCTCAACAGACCCAATCTTCAACCTCACCTGCACACGCCGTAGATAGATATATAGATAGAATATACTTTATTGTACACCATGAAAATAGTAGTAAACAGGAACAACGTACAAATTATGGGTACATGGGCGGACTCATCGCTAAAAGCGATATCTTCCAGACAACCTTTGGATGGACAAAGAAGACGTAAGATCTAGATAATGGGGGCAGTCCGTGGCGTACTACTAAACTAAAATAAATAAATAGCACAAAATATATTACACATATAGGTACCATAAATATATATAATATATATATAAATAATCTTACAATTTAGAATAGAGATTGGATACATAGGCAATCTATACTATAATAAAACTGTAAAGGTCGAAAAGTCTGTACATTGAGTTTTTTTTCGCGAAAACCGGCTAGGGGGACTAGAAATAAGCTATAGAACACGAATCAATCGTTTAAAAAATTTATGTCTGTCTGTCTGTCTGTCTGTCTGTCTGTCTGTCTGTCTGTCTGTCTGTTTGTTACCTCATCACGTGGAAACGGCTGAACGGATCGTAATGAAACTTAGCATTTGTATTAGTATTAGTCTAACTTAAAATATAGGGTATGTTTTATCTGAATCGGTTGAGTAGATCCATCGATACAGCTTGACCCCTCTATTGTATTAAGTTGCATACAAAGTAGAGGTCATGATTGTTGGTTGGATGCAGGTTGCAGGTTCCTAAAAATACAACTGGATTCTATTAGTATTATAGAAAATATTGAATAACATAACATAGCCCATCACTGTCCCACTGCTGGGCATGGCCCTCTTCTTGGAATGAGAAGAGTTAAGGAACTGGATATTGTTAGTGTAATAGATTATCATAACATAATCAGCTCATTACCTACTGCCCCACTGCTGGGCACGGACCTCTTATCGGAACGAGAAGAGTTAAGAAACTAGAAAATATAGAATAACATAACGTAGTCAACCCATTACTGTCCCACTACTGGGTATGGCCCTCTTCTCAAAATGAGAAGAGTTAATGAACTGGATATTATTAGTATTCTAGAATAACATAACATTACCAGCCCATTACAGTCCCACTGCTGGACACGGGCCTCTTCTCAGCATAAGAAGAGATGTGGTTAGTGTTATAGAATAACATAATCAGCCCAATTACTTCCCACTGCTGGGCACGAGCGTCTTCTCAGAATGAGGGAGTTTAGGGCTAATTCCATGAAATTCCATCACCTTAGCCGGTTGGTTGTAAAAACAAAATATAGTATGGTCGGTAAATAGTGTAATCGTCTGTGTAGGCGCTTATATGTATATATTTGAAGATATTGTGTTCATAATTATAACACGATGTTATTTTCCGACATCCACGCGGACGGAGTCGCGGGCACAGCTAGTGTCTTAATAAATTACAATTTATTTGGAAAGGTAGTATTCTTTAACTAATTTTTTAAATGAAAACAGTGACTGAGCTCGCCGTATAGACACAGGTAACTCATTCCACAGACGCACAGCCTGAACAGTAAAAGATTTATCATAAAATTTTGTAGAATGCATTGGCATCAGAAGCCCCAAGTTTTCCGATGATCTTAAGTATCGTGTATGTGTGTCATGAAGGAACTTGAAACGTTCTTTGAGATAAAGGGGGGTCATGGGATTAAACAGAATATGGTATGCCGTATGGTGACGTCGGCCAATGTGGCAGCTATCGTTGCAGGCATCAGCGCCGCTGCGCGTAATCATGCGACTTGCGCGCTTGGTGTGTTATCTCCCATACGATTTCATACATTACAACGTCATCTGCTGTGACGCGCTGCACTGTGATACGCTGCAGTTGGTTCGACCCAGCCTCAAATCGTTTGTCTTATTGTTTGTCCTATTGATTGTGATTATGTTGTTAAATCAACAAATCCTTTAAAAACCCATTTGTTACTGCTTCATGATTTCTTAATACAGTACAGGATGAACAAGAGACATATTCAAGAATATGGTAGATTATGCGTAGGTACACGAAAATGTTGAAAAAGTACTCTACTATAGATCACGCGTACAAGAGTGAAAATGCTGTAAATGTGAGGCATAATAGGATCGACATACTATAATATAAAGTAAATTGTATACTGTGTCAAAGTCTCTATTATCCCGAAAATCTATTGTTCTCTAGAGAAAATTGATACATTCTTTAGAAATACAAACTAGGGTTAGATAAGGCTAATCCATCAGACAAAAGAGTGTTTGCTGTAAACACAACCCTAATTGATTTCAGAAGCAATGATTTATCAAATAATGAAGCTTTGTCTGATGTTCGCAAAGTAATGGCACAACAAGTATCGAATAAATAAAATTTTATTGAATAAGTAAAAATTTCTGTTGTAATTAGTAGTAGTGGTTAAGTTAGAGTAACAAGTAAAATTGTTTAAAATTGGTGTAATTTACAGCTTACAAATCCAAAGTTAAGTTAGTTACGGGCGGGGCACATTGCTCGCAGAATGGATGGCCGATGGGGCAGTAAAGTTCTGGAGTGGCGACCGCGTACTGGAAGGCGCAGCGTGGGTAGGCCCCCCACAAGGTGGACCGACGACCTGGTGAAGGTCGCGGGAATCCGCTGGATGCGGAAGGCACAGGACCGGTCGTTGTGGCGATGCTTGGGGGAGGCCTATGTCCAGCAGTGGACGTCTTTCGGCTGAAATGATGATGATGATGATGAAATCCAAAGTTTCATGCAGTGAGGTGATGCACCTAGCAGGGCAGTGTCCATCGGTCACTATTTCCACCCTCTCCGCGTTTTGTACTAGCCAGCAGACCCCTAGACAGTTAGAATTAGCATGAGTATTATTTCTCCTGTACGCGTGATTCATCGTGGTATTTTTTCCATTTTTTTCTTTCATTACGTACGCACTACTTTACTTTACTTTCTACCATATTCTTGAATATGTGCTTCGTTCACCCAGTCATGCTGTATACGCATTCTATTGATTTTTTAAGTTACGAAATAACTTATCTTCTACCCAGTTTGGTCATCAACTCAGCCTATTACAGTCCGCGTCCACTGCTGGACATATACCTCTCCCAAGTTGCACCATAACACTCGGTCCTCTGCCTTCCGGATCCAGTCCCCCCAGTGTCGTTCTTTAGGTCGTCGGTCCACCAGGCGGGGGAGCGCCCTTCGCTGTGTTTGCCGATTCGCGGTCTCCACTCAAGGACTCGTCTGCTCCAGCGGCTATCAGTCCTTCGACAAACATGGCCAGTATTGGCCAGCCCACTGCCACTTCAGTTTACTGATCCTACAAGCTATGTCGGTCACCGCAAGCTATGTTTCCCCAGTTTGGTGTATGGTCTTAACCAAGGTTGCTTTTTACAACATCCACAGGAAGAAAAATCTTGATCTTGAGCCAGACTATCATCACTCCATAGCTTAAAAAATACCATTTCTTTTCCAGACAATGACGAGTACAACGCGGCTGGCTACCGTATACTTCCTGCTGACATTAGCAGCTGCTTCAAGCGCTATCAAATGCTGGAAGTGCGGGCAGTACAGCGATGGAGTTGGATCTATCACACCGTGCAGTAACAGAACTGCGGTTCGGCTTGAAGAGTGCCCCAGCAACGCTAAATATTGTATTGTGAGTACCTAGTCTGAATTATTGTTTTAATTTGTCGTTAAAAATGATCTACTAGTAGTAGAGCTCCTTGTGAAAGAGCTCGTCCGGGGAAGTACTACCACCGTACATATTTCTGCTGCCAACTGTAACGCTTTCATTGCTGTGTTCCGGTGCAAAAGTACGGATGCCGGTGAAATTAAAATCATATGAGACTACTCACATCGATTCTCGATCGATTTTCGAGACCATTTAGGCAACAACCTAGGTGGTATTGCAGTGTTTATGGGTTTAACATTAAGTGGGCCTTTACCTCGATTCGCCAATCTATGCCATAAAAAAAGTTTACTACCTCAATGGACTGAAAAGCTGACATAAGTCAGCTTTTCAGCATTCAAGCGTGTGTTTTAGTACAAAAGTGCTAAAACATGTGCGAACCTGATTTCACCAATTTTTATGGAAAGTTACGTCTACCTTATATTATACCAGACCTAATAAACAAACTACCACCAAAAAAATATGACATAACACAAAACAACATAAAATCTAAAGTCAAAAAACACCTTTTAGAGGAATTGAAACCTAATAATGACTTATAATTTTATAACACTCAGAAAAAAAAACATGCGGTACTTTTTTAAGTAACTTGCTATTGAGAAGTACCTATTATAAATTAGTTGAGGGTATATGGAAATATTTGCATGGGGCGAGTGAGCGCGATGCGTCGTGTTCACCCACCCACATCTTGTTGTAATGAATGTCGACGGTCCAAGCGGTGGGTGTACAGAAAAACCTAAATTGGTTTATGTTCTACACTGTATCTTCCAAATGTATGTATTATTTTTTTGTGGAAAATAAATAAATAAATAATTTATTCGATTGTCATATTCGAGGAAGGTAGTTTATTTATTTATTTAACAGCTGCCTACTGTACTTACAGTTGCCCAACACTACAGTAGGCTAAGTTATAATTTAGGTACATATATGATTCTTATAAGTCTAATTATAATCAGTTAAAAATTTATGACAAAAGCTGACAAATTGGTTTATTTTGGTATAAAAAATATCGACTTCTGGTTGTTCAGCAATCAGAGCGTTGAGCAATGAAACAGCATTATTACTTGGAGCATACTGGGAAGTGCATGTGCGTGACAATGGCGCCGCCAGAAGATGGCGCGCGCGCAGCCGTGTGTACTTGTCGGGCGCGGATAGGGAACAGCGAGCGAGGCTTGTTGGATTGTCGATCTTGCCGTTTATAGTTAAGTAATAATTTACCATTAACGCACATTTTCGCCTTAACTCTAACGTATTTAAGCCAACCATACCGGATACAAACAGAGATGGATATAAAAAAGGATAATAGCCAAATAGTTTCTTGTACAGATAACGTGCAAACTTGCGGTGCACACGTTCAATCATTATCCTGTACTTCACTTCATGTGGATCCCAGATAATGGAGTTGAACTCCAAGATACTGCGCACAAAAGCAAAGTACAGGACAATGACTGTACCCCTGTCCTGAAATCGAGCTGCTTGCCTCATGACGAATCCCAGAGACTTGAATGCTCTAGCACAGATTTTCAGTATGTGGGTATTCAGCGTCAATTTACTGTCGAGAAAGACGCCCAAGTCTCGAATTACTGTGACACGCTCAAGCGGAACACCAGAAATATTGTATGTGTAAGCTCTGGGGGCACGAGATCGCGTAAACGTTATTGTTTTACACTTAGAAGTGTTAAACTCCAAACGGTTACGTGTACCCCACTCCACAACACTATCAATATCCCGCTGGAGCGCGTCACAGTCTTCAGTAGACCCGACACCCAAGAACAGCTTCAAATCGTCTGCAAACAAAAGACACTGAGCCGCCCTGACCACGTTCGGCAAGTCGTTGACCATTATGAGGAACTGTGTTGGTCCTAACGTGCTTCCTTGACTTACACCGGAGCAGGTTTTATACGGATCCGAGCGGTAATGGGACAGCTGGACATATTGTTCACGATTGGAAAAGTAATTAGCAAATAATTTTAAAAGGTTGGACGTAAATCCAATGCTAGAAAACTTTTTTAAAAGCACATCGTTATGGACGCGGTCAAAAGCTTTTTTAAAGTCAAAGTACGCCGCGTCCACTTGCTTCTTATTATCCATTTCAGCGACTGCATAATCGACGAAATTCATTAAATTTGTAGTGGTCGACTTGCCAGCCCTAAAACCGTGCTGACAATCAGTCAGCAGTAGTTTGACCTGTCTGGTAATATGCTGATTCAAAACAAATTCAAACAACTTGCCGAATGCCGACAGCACGGCTATAGGTCTATAATTTACAATTTGCGACTTAGAGCCATCCTTGGGTATAGGCGCGACGCGAGATATTTTCCATAAGGCTGGAAAAGTTGCGGTTTTCAAGCTTAAATTGAAGATATGTAAAAGTGGCTTTTTAAATACAGTCGCGCAGTCTTTTATTATAAAAGGCGGTATGCCATCAGGTCCGCAAGACGAGTTAGCCTTCAATCGCTTAACGGCCAGCCATAAATCAGCAGAACTTATGTGATCTACCGCAATCCTAGGCGAGCAGAATGGACTAGACGCTTCTGCCTCAGCGACTTCAGTAGACAGGCTAGGTTGATCAGGTAAAAATACCGATTTGAAGTACTTCGCAAAAGCGTTTGCTGCATTCAACTCGGTCACAACTTCTCCTTCATACTCAAATTCAGTACGTGAGCATCTAGAGGAACGCTGATTTTTAATAAATGACCAAAACTGTTTTGGGTCCCTTTTTATATCCGCCTCTGCATGCTTGATAAAGTTATTATAAGCTAGTTTAATAAGTTCTTTGGTGTGCTGCCTGTAATATTTAAACATTTGTTGGTCGAACTCTGTCTTAGACGACTTATATTTTTTTAAATGAAAATATTTGAGTTTAGTAGTTTAGTAATGTTAATAGAAATAGTTTCTCACAGCTATTTAATAACATTTTCCTTTTGGCTAGATTACTTGTAAGATCTGTTTACAAAAAACAAGTACGATGAAATCTAGTTTAAATGCGGAAAGCCTTCCAAAACCAGTTACAAAGTTCTTCTAAACAGTGTCAATCTTGCAAATAACAAAATGGAATTCTACAAGTCAAATATGATCAATTTCGTCACAGAAATAACTCTAAATACGAGCTAGGTCCTAAAGAATAAATAGCATCATTAAAACACAACGCTGGCAATTATGATGCCGCCATAATTTAAAATGGCTGCAATCAACCTCTTGAAGCCTCTTCCTTTGTGAGGGAACTTCGTGAGGAACACTCTCCAACGTAGAGAACTTCTTAAAAATATACACGTCGAGTTTTTAGACGTTCGGGAAACGAAAAATATTATGGATTAGGAAATATTATTTGCACCGATTCAAATTTTATCTTTGATAAACAATAGAACAAAATTATTACCACAAATGAAAGAAAAAAACAAAAGAGTGAAATAATAGATTATCTGTTAATTCATCGGTACAAATTATCTATCCACGATTTACCCCACTAGAGATAGAAATTTTACATAATTTGTATGGAGCTTATGTCAAATTTATATCTTTAATAGGGCAAATCGTGGATAGATAATAGGATATGAATTTTTGCCGTTTGTCAATTATTATACAATCGATTGACTACCAATCGGTTCCCGACATTTGTGTTCACATAAATCAACAAGATGTAGGGAACAGCTGTTTTTTGTCGTGATTTCAGGGTTGGTCCCATAGTAAAAGTTATTTATACGGGTGGGTACCCCCTCATAAGTTTTCGGTTATTTCAATAACACGTATATGAAAGGTTTTTTTTTTTTTGTATAAAAGTTGTTCGATAGCATTCAGTGAGCTCTCCAAATATGAAATCTTTCTGTAAGATGTTTGATTGAATTGATAATTATATGGATTTTACGTCTTTCCTTTCCAGAACGACTTAAAACTCGACATGTATTTGCGCAGTGTTGATAATAATACTGGTAGAAATATTGTCTTTGAATAATTTGTATGCTTGGGAAATATGATTCTCAGTTACATTGCCTGGAGGTTGAGTAAACTTTAATTTGGTCCCAATCGTTGGGATTGTTTTGGAATCTACCTATGTACTTAGATATTAATAGTATGTTTAATATTATGTAATAATGCGTCCTATATAGCTGTATTGCCTGAATAGGTAAGCGGTAAAATATGAACGGGTATACATATATGGACTATAGGTTTTAAATTATAGACCGAGTTATCAATAGGTAGGTAGGGCGCCCCCGCGCCAGGTGGACCGACGACCTGAAGATGGCTGGAGGGGACTGAATCCGGAAGGCAGAGGACAGAGTGTTGTGGTGTAACGTGGGAGAGACCTTATGTCCAGCAGTGGACTGCGATAGGCTAAGTTGATGTTGATATCAATAGGTATTAGACATGAATAACGCAGTATTCGCAAGCGGAATGAAGTAATTGTAAGTTACGTACTAAGTTCGTACATTTTCATGAGCCTGTGTTTCTTTATTTAATTCTTTATGCACAACTGGGTACAAAGACGGTCTTAACGCCAAAGGCGTTCCATACCAGGCCCCCTAGCCAAGTTGAAAATGTACAATCGTCAATGCTAATAGAAAACATTCAAAATTTATGGGAATGACATATCTGAACGAAAAAGTTATTCGTTGAGATATGTCATTCCCATATATTTTGATTGTTTTCTATAGCGTTGACGATTGTAGATTGTCAAGTTGGCTAGGGGGGCAGACAACCTTAGGGTAATGCAGAGACACAGAATAAGGTCATGTTATGTCTGTGTTCATGTCGGAAAATATTTTACTTGTCGCTTTTACACATTGATTGTTTTTGTGCTTCAATTTTGAACGCAACTTTGGAAATTATAACTTTGAGTCTCGTTATTTTACGATTCAAACAATGTTATTTTAAGCCAGCTCAAATATTACCCAAATATTATTTTCAAGGACACAAAATACCAAAGTTATACAAACTATTTACTTACCCAAATTCCTTTGTTAGGTTGTTGTCAATTACGTGAAACCCAAAAACGAACTTTTATTTATAGCTAGCATACTGTGAGTTTGCACTGACGAAACATTCGCATAAAAATATGTTGAAATGTCAGTTTTCTGTCAATGTTGCGTTCGCATTATCACACAACTTGTTGAAACGAAACTTGTTTGACATTTCATAATCTATTGACATGTTTCACAATAAATTTTGAATCAAAATGTCTCGATACAAATCTTGCAACATCGAAAGATTTGTTTTGATATTTCCAGATAATACTGGTGTAAATGTTGTACGACGACGACCGATGACCTAGTGAAGGTCGCGGGAATTCGCTGGATGCGGAAGGCGCAGGACCGGTCGTTGTGGCGATGCTTGAGGGAGGCCTATGTCCAGCAGCGGACGTCTTTCGGCTGAAATGATGATGATGATAAAATGTTGTACCGTAACCACGGATGCCGTAACCAAATCGTGGACATTTTCAAAAAAGTCCAGGCGAGAGTACCTACTCTAAACCGACGAGCATGCATAGTTGGTGTGAAAGAGGTGTGTCAGGATCGGAAATTCATAGTCTACCCCAATGGGAAAAAGGCGTGATCATTTTTGTGATGATAATGTTCATATTTACTGATTTTTAACCGACTTCAAAAAAAGGAGGAGGTTATGTATTCGGCGGCTTTTTTTTTTTTTTTTTTTTCATGTATGTACACCGATTACATTATGTACATCTCCGAGATTTGTGGGCCGATTTACGTGGTTGTTTTTTTATTTGGTAGAGAAAGTCCGCGCGGTGGTCCCATATAAATTTTATTGACTTAGGTTGAGTAGTTTTTTAACCAGCTTCAATAAATCAGTTTATTTTAGCTTCGCCTATCTAGATGATCTGCTCATTGGTTCGTTTTTCTGAGAATTCTTGGCCGATATGCGAAGAACATGAGCGAGACCTTTGCCCAGCAGTGGGATAGCAAAGGTAAATAAAAATAAAAATCTCAAAATGGTTATATAAACATGAATCAACCCTCGCAATTTTCAAATAAAAAGTATGAAATAAAAACTTTTTAACAACAAATAAAACCGACTTCAAAAACCTTAACTAAAAAGTAAAAAATAATCATTGTGTGTATTTTAAAATCTTAACATAAACCAAAATTTTGAAGGCGTCGCGTGATTTTCATGTACGTTCACATAAACTGTTTTTGTACATTACAGGACGCAAAGGGTCAATCACGCGCCGCCTTCAAAATTTTGGTTTATGTTAAGATTTTAAAATACACACAATTATTATTTTTTACTTTTTTGTTAAGGTTTTTGAAGTCGCTTTTATTTTTCGTATTTCACAATCATGGAAATCATTGTCAAAGTTCGATACACTTCAAAGTATCTGCTTTCAGCTATACTTGTTTACCGACCTAATTGGAAAACACAAAAAACGAGATTTATACAAGTTGCGAGACATGATTAAGCAACAGTGCGAACGTCAGCCGTGACAAATCTATAGACAAACATGTCAATGTCTAAGTTTTTAGTCAGTGCAAACACAGCCAACAACAAATCTTAAAATCTGTCAAATTATTTATCCAGTTTTCTGCAGTGCGAACGTAACAATCAACAAAACAAGTTGTGACATTAGTTTCATATGACAAGTTTCGAGACATTACATGTTCATTTTTTTTGGTGCAAACTCACGGTTAGAATGATTTCGTGTTATTAGCTGTAAAAAATATATCTAAGCTTCCTTACATCGAAAATATTTTGACCATAATAAAACCCTCTTTCTTCCCAATTTTTCTATTAATTTAGATTTAATCAAGAGCAACAATTCTTTCCAATCTTAGTTAGTCCGTCCGCTCGATATATGGCGCCGTCCAATATCCGGTCAAGATGGCAAGCCGGGAAGACGGTTTATCGGAACGTAGTTAGGTCATCGCCAAACGTTTTGCGAGATGAAGTCACTGCTCTGATTTTGGAGCAAATAGGCGCGTAAAACGAAGTGTAATTTTCGAGAGTAGAGGTGTTTGGAATGAGTTTGGAATAAATTTTGGTTGATTATGAGTACAAAACGAATTTTCGTTGCTTTTTGTCTAAAAAAAACTTGTCTAATTTATCCCACTAATATTATAAATGCGAAAGTATTAAGTCTCGGGAAGATTAGTAATGCGATAGCTTATCTTCCACTTTGAATCCGTCTTTGTATTCGATACCATGAGCAGAGTTCACGGTAGCTTAGCGGCTTAAGTACTGGTGTACTGAACCTGGAATCACAGGTTCGAATCCTACTCATGAGTGAAATATTGCACAATTTATATCTTCAGATTTCGTTCCGCATGCGTTAACGCGTTAACATAATAAATAATTAACATATTTACTTGCCTATAACCTCAGATCAAATACAGAAAGGCTTATAACGTGGCCTTGCGGTAGTGATACCATATTAAATGCTAAATATGTGTAAAATTTAAACATTTTAAATATTTGTGATGTACTATAATAATAATATAGTTTTTAAGTAATCTGTTACTAACAATAATGAGTCTCATGGTACTTGAATAAATATATATAATTTTCTTAATATATAAAATTCTTCTGTACGTATGTTTGTCACTTAAATTAAAAGGCTTGACCGATTTGGATGAAATTTTGTGTGAATATTTCAATGTGTGCTTAGATGGTTTGAAAACACAATGGGACCCGGTAGGTTGCGCTGCTGTCGGTATATCACTAATCTTCTTCTAAACGGCAGGGACGATTTTAATGATATGTGGCGCTACTTTTCCGGGCAGGACGACGTCTACCAGTGGGGTAATTGTGTAATCTATTGACATTAGCTTTCATTTTGAAATGCCAACAATATTCATTGCGTAGTACATAGTTGCTGATAAGACGAATTGTCTAAACACACGGAGCAATGAACATTGAAATCCTATTGATTGCAATCGCGAGTGAGTTACGCAATTCGACAGCAGGTCAGCTAGTAATAATATACGTATCCGAATGTTAATTTATCGTTTATTCCAACTGCCCACCCTTACTCCTTACTAAGCGTTCCTTCAGATAAGGTTATTATGATAACGCTACTGAACGTCTCAATGAATGGACTATGAAGTACCAAGTTCCATCGGACCTATATTATCTATCGGACCTGCTTCATTCAGTACCTGCGACTAAGTTTCTTGATACTTTCTGTTTGTATCAAAAATGAAATATTTTCATGGAGTAGAACGGGCAATAAACTTTATGGTTTGCCATTTTTCATCAACTGTTTGCAATAAATTTGGATGAAATTACACAGACACCTAGACCATGTTTTGGAATAACATAAATATATTATCGATACATATAGATAGATAGATAAAACGTTTATTTAGTACAAAAACAAGACTCAGGACATACAAGTAAAAATACAATAAAAAAGTGTGATGTGTCTCAGTATTGTACCAAATGGACACCCATTTGGTTATACTAGGTATAATTACCTGACGCTGATATCCTGCTGGATCCCTGCAGTGACATACGGACGTCGAGCAGACCAGATACATGAGAAAAATTAAGAATGATTGCTTTGCGTTAGTGTGTTGTTTTTAATTTGAGTATAATAACCACAAAAAAATAATTGATAGAGTAGATATAGTATTAGTATTATCAACTCGGCCTATTGCAATTCATGCTGGGCATAGGCCTTTTGTACAATTGTATCTGTATTTGTAATATATCTTCTATTACATAAGTCATGTATATGGCTTATTTATTTTTTAGGGTTCCGTACCCGAAGGGTGCTAAACGGGACCCTATTACTCTCGCTACGCTGTCCGTTCGTCCGTCTGTCTGTAACAGGGCTGTATCTTTGTAACGGTAATTGATAACTAGTTGAAATTTTCACAGAATATGTGTTACTAGTGCCTATCACGACAAATATTAAAAATAAAAAGTAAACTAAAACCAAAAGGGGTCACCATACAAGAAATCTCGAAAAACATGCATTTTTTTCAACGTTTTTGTTCCTGCTCTATCTTCAAAACGGTAATACACACCAGCATCAATCTTGGTCTGATTATAGTGCGTACCATGTAATTTAGCAAAAAATACTAAAAATAGAGCAAACATATTATTATAAGTATTATGTCCCAAAAATATTTATTTATTTATAGACATTAGTGGTGGTACCTGCGTAAGAAAGAGATGCAAAAATTCATACTTCGCGCATGGTGCGTTGATGTCTTTTGATGAACCCTCATAAATTAAATCAGTTTCTGTGGGGTATCAGGTCGATGAGCGGTACGGAACCCTTACTGCGTGAGTCCAACACGTACTTGGCTGGTTTTTTTAATTTACAATAAATATTATTTGTATTGTATACTATGTAGTAGGATATTAAGTAATAAATGATAGACAGTTTTTGGCAGCATTTGGCAAACTTCGCAGAGTATTCTCGTCGCCTATACTGCAAAGTTTGAAGACAAAGGTTTTCAACCAGTGCGTCCTGCCTGTCAAAACTTACGGTGCCGAGACGTGGACACTGACAGTTGGGCTAGTCCACAAATTCAAAGTCGCTCAGCGAGCTATGGAGCGGGCTATGCTTGGCGTTTCTTTGAAGGACAAACAAACAAAGAAACAACCGTATCCGTAACGAGATTATCCGGAGAAGAACCGGAGTGACCGACATAGCTTGTACGATCAGTAAGCTGAAGTGACAGTAGGCTGGCCATGTCTGTCGAAGGACCGATGGCCGCTGGAGCAGACGAGTCCTTGAGTGGAGACCGCGAATCGGCAAACGCAGCGTAGGGTGCCACCCCGCCAGGTAGACCGATGACCTGAAGAAGGTGGCTGGGGGGGACTGGATGCGGAAGGCAGAGCACCGAGTGTTGTGGCGCAACTTGGGAGAGTCCCATGTCCAGCAGTGGACTGCGATAGCACACCTCGGACACTCAATACAATATGAATACTAGCACCACCTACATACACAAGATTACGTCTGTATACGAACGCACACACACGTGTAGGTTAGGGATGCTCGCCGCTCGTAGTGGCGACTGGGTTCCAAGCACTTCTCAGTAGTTTTCAGAGATGGCGTGCTTGTATAGCGACTGGCGATTACCATCCATTGCATGATTGCAGTATTAAAGTACTCTGTGATTGCAGTCCAAGTGCCGTCAAGCTGCGGGCGCGTGCGGGGCGCGGGCGAGGAATCGTTAGTACTATTAGATATTCTGTGGCGATAAGCTGAGTTGATTGTTGATAGCGACCCTGGGGAGGACAGCAGAAATAGGTGGTCGCGTGCTACTGCCCACAGTCCCCCAGGAAACAATATTGTTTTCCCGGGACGTGCCAAATGCATACCACTAGAGGGGCACCGGCGCGGTCCAATGGAGTTCCCGGAGCTGCTCTTTTTTGTGCAGAGGATGGCCACCGTGTGGTTTTAATCGGTAAGAGTCCGATGTACCCCTCCGCCGTCCCCAGACGGAGGGTATCTATGAGGATTACTACCCGAAAACAAAAAAAAGGATTTACTTCCATTAATTTTGATTTTTAGCTAAGATTATATAAAAATCCTTTCTTGTTTAGCTTTCTGTATCCCTTGTCGTCCCTAACGAGTATCCTTTTAGCTTTGGTCCAGTAAATACAAGTACATATCCCAAAGCACTGGTATTTGGGACTAACCTAAGTAAACAAGGGTCTTTGTAGCAGCCGCAAACATACGAGTAGGTATGTCACTTTTGTTATATTCAAACTGTCACTAAGTTGAGAATCGTTCCTAAATTATTTTTGAAGTAAAACTTCTTTAGGCACGCTTGACTTGGGGAGTGAGCTGGTGAATGCGTTACGAAAAGTGAGGCAAACGGAGGGGGTAGTGCGGGACGCGGGGAACGAGGCGCGCGCTAGGCCGGCCACGACACACGCCGGCAGATGTACGCGCGCCGCGCCGCCATTCCTTTGTTCTCATTGAAATAGTATTGAGGGATATATTATTATAAGTTAGTGAAGTTTTAATTCAGTCGTGTGCTAAAGCACACTCTTTTTTTGTGAAAAGGGTTAAAAATAAAAATAAAATGTAAGATTCGGCATTATTAAATGAGATACGACCCTCTATAATATTTTATTTTATTTTATATAGTATAGGATAGCGAAACGAGCTAAAGGCCCACCTGATGTTAAGCGGTTACCTTTAGCCCATAACAACTTCAATACCACCTAGCTTGTTGTCTAAATGGTACAGCAAGTCGGTACGCCAAACTGAGACATGAAGATGGAAAGTCTCAAGTGATTGTTATTTCACCAGCACCCGTACCCTTCAGACCGAAACACAGCAATGGAAGCATCACTGTTTGGCAGAGAAGTATGTACGGTGGTAGTACTTCTCCGAACGAGCTTTTCATATAGCATGGATGTGTTGACAGATGACAGATGTCAAAAACGTATTTTTTGTGGTGAAGTCTCTTTTACACTTAATCAAAAGGATACGATCTATCCTACTGTCACTGTATCAATCTTAGAAAAATTACATAGCCTGGAGTAAAATGAATAATTCTCATATATATCTTTTGTCTTACGCAGACAGCAACGTGACAGAAAGAGATAGTTATGTACAGTCGTGGCCTTCAAATGCCAACATAACCGATTTTTTTGGTCAATATTTGTAATAGAGTCACCAAATTGGTGACTAAATCTATAAAAAATGGCGTGACTCAGGAAAAAATTGCTTTATTCTCATTTTTTCCTTCTAAAGACAGTACAGACAACATATATTTGTCTCTTTCTGCCGCTAATGCAGGGCAGTTCAACATATGTATTATTACCACTCCAGGCTAGTTCATTCCTCCAAGACCCCAGTGGCGTGCATTGGTTTTTGGCCTAGGTAGGCAGTCACTAAGCAGACGGAGCAAGTTACTAAAGTGTAAAATTATTAAAAAATCTGATACTTACCTACACACATTTCATACAAAACAGACACGAAAAAATTACGTTTCAACAACGTTTAAAAGTAAGAGACACTAGCAAAAGACTATTAAATTTGAATGACGACACCCAGTTACAGTTGTATTAACGTGTTATGTAATAGTCATAACATTTTACCTTTTCTTGAGTCAAATACAGATTTTGATGTGTTTGTCTACTGAAATGCACTTTTTTGTTTCGTCAACAAACGAAAACTGATTGAATGGGTTTCTCGTAATTTCTCTAAGCATAGTCTTCCCCACAAACCGAGCACTCTAATTTATCCATGTTTACATCAATATTTTTACAAAAAACTTCACAATTCACAATAAAACGAACTAATTATTACACGATTTATGCAATTCGTCACGCATATGTCAAGTTCTGTCAAGTGTCAACAGCCAATTAGAGTTGGGCCATAGTAAATCTATGAGTTGGGCGTTATTTAACGTCGGTTTGAGAAAATATTTACGAGGGTGATAATCGAATACGTAGTACGTTGGCATAGTAATGTAACGATTATTTTACGTACAAAGTTACACAACAGATTTTCGGAGCACGAAAACAATAGATTTTCTACAATTATTATACACCATTCGTTATTACATTAGTTAAATACCGTTATAAATCTATTTATCGTTATTTTGTTATGAGCATATATTGAGCTTCATTATTTTACGATGAATGTGTAGCAATGTACAAACAATCATCAAAATAATAATAAATATTGTAATCTTTTTATTCGACCCTTCGAATACCATTTACAAATTATAAATGTGAACACTTAAATGAAGTAATTTCAATAAAACAATAATTATCTTTATTTCGCCGCTATTTATCAAATGTTGGGTTTAGTTTTATTATAACGATCACTTTGTATGGAAATATCTAGTTACAAAAAATAGGATTCAAAACTACTAACGCATAACAGTTACGTGTAAAAAACGTTACGGACAACCCACGACTATTGCCACTAGGGCTACGTTCAGTTATGTCACCTGCGACGTTTTCAGAAGCAGGTGACGCTTGATAAGACGGCTAAATTGCGAAATGTCAAATGTTAGTTATTTACGTATAGCCATATCGTGATTCATTTTTTTGTCGTATGACTTCGGGTATTAGCCTAAAGTAGTGTGTGTGTATAATAGTGTATATGGTTACCAAAAAGGTTTGATTGTGTGTGTGAACGTGACAGGCAATCGTGCGAACGCACATTGCACATTGAGGTACGTTTTGCATTGAATTCATACATTATTATTGAGTACATATGTTAATTGTTTTTTTTTATTACGCTGATTAATTGATTTAGTAATAGTTAATATTAAATTCTAACGAGGTAGGCATTGCTTATTTGCCTATATGGAATGCACGCCACTGCAAGACCCATGCTATGTGAAAAAGATTATAGCAAACCCAACGAGGTATGAATCCACTAATGGACGAAATTATTATTTTCTTTATACCAACCATCTTTATCTTTTGCTGAGTTCATTATAGACCCCTCTTTAATTAGCTCTTAGCATCGACAGCACATTTGCAAGATAGCAGAGCAGTAATTCTATCTGACAGCTGGTAATTGGCAGAAAAAAATTGGAAAAAAGGCATAGCTTAACCCGGAAAGGGCTGGCTGATTTTAACGGGCTAAAGGTGTTTTTTTACACCTACAAGACTAAAGCCAGATTAACCCTGTCTGTGAGGCTGTTATTCTTTGAAAAAGGAACTTTTTGAATTAATCCTCTTATCTCGCTGGTGAGTGAAATGCTGCTCTTAGGGACTAATGAATTAAATTTTTTTTAAATGGACGGAGAAAGTAACAGTTAAATTGTCAAAGAAATCTTAAGAATCATCTACACTCTATTTTTTGTTACATGTCTTATTTAGTAAATAATCTGGGCATGTCTATTTAACGTTGATTTTTTAAATAACTTCTGACAAAATGTAATTACTAGTTTTGCAAGTCTTGTTAGGTTCAAAAAATGTTATTTAGTGTTTATATTTTTTAATGTGCGGCGGCATCTACCTCGCCACATGGAAACTAACACTGACTTAACGTAGTAAATACCAACAGAAACTCGGAAACACGCACAAGAGCGATGTAGCGGCATCTACTGAGTTAAATGTGAACTAACGCTGACGACGCAGTATGTGACGACACGAATCCTGAATCGCGATATCAAAGTTTTCCGCGCAGTTAGCATAAATACGGACTCCCAACATCAACCGTTGGGGTCCGGCGCGCCCGACAGGCGCAGACCCAGCCTGGCCGGAGGATCCTCCCTTTATGTTGGAGGGACATGACACCTCGTTCCTCCACAAATGTAAAGTTTTTTAATAATGATTTATGACGAATTACATTAAAAAGACATGCCAAGATTGTTTACTAAATAAGGCAAGTAAGAAAAAATTGAGTGTAAGTAAGTCGTTAAGTCGAAAACATGGACAGCAGCTAAATAGTTTATGATACGAAGTACCTACCTTAAACATGTACAGGTAAAGGGTTATAGATTTCATTTCCCTTTGAAAACTTGCATATTAGACTGACTGACAATAAAAGTTAACTTGGATGTTTATAAATTATTTGTGAACTTAGACAAGTCTGGCAAGGCCTATTTCCAGCGATGAACTGGCACATGCTGGTGATCGTAAAAAATCTGTTCTGACGTGCTATTTATTCTGTAAGCAAAATCACTTTTGAGTTCTATAAGATCTCACTAGAAAAATCACCTTCTGAATCCGCAATGAAAAGTAGTATAAACAATACGATAAAAACCGGCCAAGAGCATGTCGGGCCATACTCAGTATTATAGGGTTCCTTAAGTAGGTGTTACAAACAAATCAAATCGAATATTAATCATGGCTGTTTTTGTTTTTTTAGTTTTTACGGCAGCATTGGCAACTCAGAGAGTGTTGTTAGTAGCCGCTAGATGGCGCGCGCTATACAGCGCCAAATTCAATAGACGGCAGCATTGGCGACTCAGAGAGTTTTGTTAGTAGCCGCTAGATGGCTCCAAATTTAAGAAGTTTGTCATGTCAACATAACACAAAGTTACTTTTTCTGATTTTTAGGGTTCCGAAGTCCTACAAGGAACCCTTATAGTTTCGTCATGTCCGTCCGTCTGTCCGTCTGTCCTAATCTTTTACAGCTTAATAACTTCTACAGTTATAAACATAAGTAAATGAAATTTTGTTAAAAAATAGTCTACATATAGATCTCAATTTTAAAAGAATAATAAAATTCTTTTTTACGTATTTTAGTGGTGGCGTCCATACATGTGAAATGGGGATGAAAAAATTTTTTTCGCTGCACCCCCTGGTGTGGGGTATCATTGAATAGGTCTACTAAAATGAAGGTAATGTTTCATACACCACTTTTTTATCAGGTGTACCATCTGTGAAATATAGCCCGCCAAAGTGGCTTGCAATGTGTCCCCCCCCTGCCATTTCTAAACTATGCAACGTAGAAATTTATAATCTTCCACATTGATAGATCTTTGCAAAAACTCTCTTTTAGATTATTTCGAGTATAATGTGATTATAATTTTTTGAGTTATACAGAGAAAACTGAAAAATACTTAAAACGTCCTCGTTCAAAGGTCATTGATCTTAGAGAAAAATGATTCTATGATCAAATAATAAAATAATAATAATTGCTATCAAATAATGCTCCTTTAGGTACTTTCTATTTGAAAAAATCACAAAAAGTAACTTTGACATGACACACTTCTTAAATTTGACTTCTTGAATTTATCGCTAGATGGCTTTACTAACAACACGCTCCGAGTCGCGAATGCTGCCGATTATTGCAAATACTAAAATAGCCATGATTAACATTCGATTTGATTCGTTTGTAATTTAAGGAACCCTATAATACTGAGCATGGCCTGACATGCTCTTGGCCGGTTTTTTAAATAGAGAGTAGCTAAAGGAGCATTATTTGCTAAGATCATTTTTCTCTAAGGTAAATGACCTTTGAACTAGGACGTTTTAAGTATTTTTTAGTTTGCTCTCTATAACTCGAAAATTTATAATCACATTATACTCCGAATAATTTTAAAAGAGAGTTTTTACAAAGGTCTATCAATGTGGAAGATTATAAGTTTCTACGTTGCATAGTTTAGAAATGGCAGGGGGGGGACACATTGCAAGCCACTTTGGCGGGCTATATTTCGCAGATGGTACACCTGATAAAAAAGTGATGTATGAAACATTACCTTCATTTTAGTAGACCTATTCAATAATACCCAACACGAGGGGGTGCAGCGAAAAACAAATTTTCATCCCCTAAAATACGTAATCATGATTTTTTTATTCTTTTAAAATTGAGATCTATATCTAGACAATTTTTTTAACAAAATTTCATTTACTTATGTTTATAACTGTAGAAGTTATTAAGCTGTAAAATATTAGGACACACGGACAGACGGACAGTCGGACGGACATGACGAAACTATAATGGACTACGGAACCCTAAAAAACGCTGACGCCACGCTGGACATATCAGTTCTGTATATTTGTAATCATGCGTAACGTCATTATGCCTACCATATACCGTGTTTCGATGGAGTCGCTTTAATAAAAATTTATCACCCTGAACATTTATGTTGCATGTTAAATCGCAACGACAGGGTTGTGAAAAACCCTGTCGACATTTTTTTTATAACTCTCTTCGTGTACTGTTATTAGGGGTAAAATCATTTTATTCGTGTTAGATATTACAACGCCGACGTTCGTAGGATAAAAATTTTAGGAGACCGACTTGTGTTAGGAAGCCAATTGAAGCTTTATGATAAAATCAATTTGTAGAAATTCTTTCTTGCACTCTTTGATTATCTTGCACTAAGATTTTTCTCTATTGTGAATTACACAAAATATTTTCACGTCTAAACACACAGACCTGGAACTATTAGGATTAGGAATCAAACCGACGACCAGAAGCGCCCCAAGCCAAATAATAAGCCACTGTTCCAAATGTTTTATCGTATTTTAATTAAATGACCAGAACACGTAAACAAATACATACTTACCCAAAAGTACATTTTGATAGCATAAGATATTCATCATCATAATTTCAGCTGAAAGACGTCCACTGCTGGACACAGGCCTCCCCCAAGCATCGCCACAACAACCGGTCCGCTTTCCGTATCCAGCGGTGTTCAGGATTTGAATCTAAAATATATCAGGAGTTTAATAAAATACGTGTCTTTGTTCCCGGTATAATCTCATTTTATCAAAAATGTGAGGTAGGAGGCGCACTATGAATTACTTATAGCTAAACAGTCAATCGCGTCATAGGTTGCGTTCATAATTTGAGTAGGCGTTTTATCCCAACAAGCGGATTCCCGCGACCTACACCAGTAGGTCTACCATGAAAATATCCAACCGAAACTTCGGAGCGAAACGAAACACGAACGAAATACCAAGTAAAAGCTACCATGAAGTTTCAACGGATTTATCTATTTCGTTCGGGAACCATAAAGTTAGTGCGTGATTGAATGAAAGATGAGAAGTCTGTTTTCGCATACAATAGAACTCTGTCATAAATGAAGTTGTATAAACCAGACACATGAAAAAGTACATTCGTTTGTATTAGAATTATGGTAAATTATGAACCATTGAAATATGTCGTATAAACATGACACAGTTTAATGTAAATATGGCGCGAAATATAAACAATTCATTGTTCACAAAGCTTATTAGTGTGTTTACGGTGCAAGTATGGTATACGGTTATTCACACAGAGTACTTTTATATATGGTTATTCATTGTGAAATTTGTGTTAGTCAAAGGAATACTCTTATGATGGTTACCTACTTAAGTAATTTCTATAGTTTAATAAATATTTAGGTATCTAAAAATGCAACTTTCAAAGTATATATTTTATATGAACATGTGTTTACAGTGCAAGTGAAGTATTCGGTAATTCATTGTGAAATTTGTGTTAGTCAAAAGAATACTCAATGGTAGGTAACTACTTAAGTAATTGTTATACTTAAATAAATCTTTAGGTAGCTAAAAATACAACTTACAAAGAAAAATAATATTTTAGATGAGCAACAATCCCACCACTACTCAACTACAGTGATTTTTACATACAAAGCTAGTCCCGCTAATAATGGTTTTATTACCATTGACGTGTTATGTGTGTGATTATGTGGTTCAACGTAATTTGTTTTGTTCAATTTTTAAATATTCGATATACCTACCTACTCTTGTAATTGGATCGATGGCTCTAATTTTTTTGGGTATAGGCAGTACTGCAGCAGGAGATCATCATGACATGAAGTTCCCGACCGAGTCTATATTATTATTTAGACTTAAGTAGATATCTAACTCGACAAAATGTATGGAACAGCTGATTTATTTTCACTATTTCACAGTTGGTCCCATAGTGAAAGTTGTCCAGAAAGTTGAGCAGGAGCCTACCCTTAAAATATTTTAGTTACTAAAAAAATTGTACCGTATATTAGAAAAACAATAAGTATTTTTTATATTTAAAAACATCAAATACTTTCATTTTTAACGCAATATGGCTTTAAAACATCAATATAATTACGATTGAATTACTTTTATGTCCATTAAAGCACTTTTAACTATAAAATTCATAGTTACGAAAGTAAAAAGTGACCTCTTTAGCTTTCGTGCAATTTAGGTTAAAATCACGAAAGAAGTGCTGTCAAAACTACGAAACTTCGGTTGTTCGGATCACTTCATGGTAGGGTTTACGACGAACTAAAGGTCACGTGTTCTCTTTCGGGCCCGATTTCGGAATGAATGTGTTTCATGGTAGGAAACGCACGAAATTTCGGACCGAAACTTCGGAATTACGTTTCATGGTAGACCTACAGCTGCCGAATTGCGTAACTCACTCGCGATCGCAATCATCTCGATTTGAATGTTCATTGCTACGTGTGTTTTGACAATCCGTGTCATTGGGAACTACGTACCACGCAATGAATATTGTTTGAATTTCAAAATGAAAACTAATGTCAAAGTGAATGCATTACACAATTGCCCCACAGGTCTTCGGTGTAAAATATTACAAGCCTGTAAAAATAGGTCAGGAAAGTTTCCACTCAGATACATGAAATGTGTGTCTGATTTGACGGGTGTTCCATACGGCAACAATAGCAAGTGTCGTCACACCGTGTTCACACCGATTTGTTGTTCGATTTTCAAAAAGCTTTCATATGTTTCTGCATGGTTTGTGATACTGCCGAGGTGGAGTTGTCGTTTTAAAGGCATTCAAAGTTGGTGGTTTTGCTGGTTTTGTTTTCTAACGCAACTATGGGAGGAAAATCTGGATATCAGGGCTTGTAAAATATATTGTAGAGTTTACAAGTACCTAATTTTTGTTTAACATAAGCAAAGATTATATATACTATTATTATTATACTATACTATATTACTTGACACACTGTGTCTACATCTCTTTGCTTCAAATTTTCCTCTCGCAGGTCTGCTGGAAGAAATTTCTTATAGAAATAAGCAGTGCCTTTGTACTATTCATTTCTATGTATTTTATTATTATTTCTCTGTGTGTGCATAAATTTAATAAATAAATAAAGATGAAAAATTAACGGTGACGGGAAATCATTTTCATACTGAGAAGAGACTCATGCCTTGTAATAGGACAGTAATTGATTCACTTGTTTTCCAAAGATCACTTGTCCAAATTTTTCCAAAGACCACGTCTCTTCACGTCAAAGATTAAAGTTTTGTCATGTACCTATCCCTAAAACACAGCCAACTAACACAAGATGTTTAATGGCATCCACAAATTATTAAAGTTGTATAAACAAGTCACACTCACAGACATAGTAAAAAGTTAAAAACTAAGCTCCTTCGTGTACAACCAGTACTCACGCACAAACCATGCACCTGAAGGATATTTGCTTTCACGATGCTTTCTAGACGATGCCACGACATGTGTACTGAGGGGTGAGCATGGTTTGACGTGTATGTGTGTGCGTGAGCGCTGGTTGTACACGAAGGAGCATAGTTTTATTTGACTTAACTAGATTGTTCCCAGCGCTTCGTCTATATTTTTACTATGTCTGTGAGTGCAGTGCCACAGAATATCTAATAGTACTAACGTACAGAACGGCCACTCACCGCCTCCAGCAAATTCAAGATTCCTCGCCCGCGCCCCGCACGCGCCCCTGTTGACGGCATTTGGACTGCAATCATGCAATGGATGTCAATCGCCAGTCGCTATACAAGAACGCCATCTCTGAAAACTACTGAGAAGTGCTTTGAACCCAGTCGGCACTACGAGCGACGAGCATACACGTGTGTGTGCTAATCTTATTTATGTAGGTGTAGCTAGTATTCATATTGTATTGAGTGTCCGAGGTGTGGCAGTGCAGTATTATCTTTTGTAAGATTTGGAGATGTAAATTCACTTTTAAATTTAGCTTTAAGAGGAAATGCGGGCAGTGAGACTTTTGAAGATTATGTATTTGAAGAAACTGTTGCTGTCGCTTTGCCTGAAGTAAGTGCGATAAGGACAACAGCAGTTCCGACTGAATACCCTTAGTAATGCTTAACGTACTCCCCAAGGCACAGGGGTCCGCCAACCGCTAACTTCCTGACTCCGGGCTGCTACTGAGAAATTTTCTTGACAGAAATATCAATAACACTTTTTGTTCAACCCGGGAATCGAACCCAGGGAGGTCCTGGTTTCTTAATGATTAAATCATATATCAATCATAATCTTAATGCTTAGCGCTTGCGCTTGCGACCACGAGACTAACGAGGTAAAACAGTCAAACTTTACATAGGTAAGTTTATGGTGAATACACAATATATTCTTACATTCCTTATCACCTATCAGCAAGAACTTCGCACACAGTATAAGAAAAATAAAAGGGAACATCACATCTTGAAAAGAGTGTATTTATTTTCCTCCGAACAAATCTGGGACGGTAAAATATTTAAGGGACTTAGTCTGTGAACTGAGACGTTTTCTGCGATAAGGAGCGCGCTCCCAGAATGACAATTGTCGGATTTTAGTGAGAACGATTTGTTGTTTCAATGGCGGTTCCGAGGTTTGGATTCATCATCAGTCCATTACTGTCCTACTGCTGGGCGCGGGCCTCTTAGAATGAGAAGGTTAAGGCCTTAGTCCACCACGCTGACCTAGTGTGGGTTGGCGGACTACACACACCATCGAGAACTGAATAGAGTACTCCCAGATGTGCAGGTTTCCTCACGATGTTTTCCTTCACCTTTAAAGAAAGTCATAATCAAATTCTGATCCACACATGAATTCGAATAGTCAGAGGTGCGGGCCAGGATCGACCTCCGACCCTCCTGCATGGAAGGCAAGCGTTAGGAAGTTTGGAGGATTGGATTATTTTGATAATATTCAAAGAAAATCAAGGGGCATAGAAAATAGGATCCCCAAAGGCTTACTTTCACACAGTTCGAAGCCGTTAGCATTTTTCGTGGTCATTTTATGGATATTTGGAATCAAGTATAACAGCTCACTAATGGTATACATAAATCTCTTTTTTAGGGTTCCATAGTCCTACAAGGAACCCTTATAGTTTCGTCATGTCCGTCCGTCTGTCCGTCTGTCCTAATCCTTTATCGCTTAATAACTTCTACAGTTATAAACATAAGTAAATGAAATTTTGACAAAAATGGAATAGATATAGATCTCAATTTTAAAAGAATAAAAAAATCTTGATTACGTAATTTAGGGGTGGCGCCCATACCCATACATGTGAATTGGGGATGAAAATATTTTTTTCGCTGCACCCCCTCGTGTGGGGTATCATTGAATAGGTCTACTAAAATGAAGGTAATGTTTCATACACAACTTTTTTATCAGGTATACCATCTGTGAAATACAGTTCGCCAAATAGTCTTCAACATTGATAGACCTTTATGAAAAATCTCTTTTAAAATTATTTCGAGTATAATGTGATTATAAATTTTCGAGTTATAGTGAGAAAACTGAAAAATACTTAAGACGTCCTAGTTCATAGGTCATTGATCTTAGAGAAAAATGATTCTATGATCAAATAATAAAATAATAATAATTGCTATCAAATAATGCTCCTTTAGTTACTTTCTATTTAAAAAAATCACAAAAAGATACACACTTCTTAAATTTAGCTTCATAAATTCAGCGCTTGGTGGCGCTGTTTGCAAAAACTAAAATAGCTATGATTAATATTCGATTTGATTCGTTTGTAATTAGACCTACTTAAGGAACCCTATAATACTGACCATGGCCCGACATGCTCTTGGCCGGTTTTTAATTTGTGGTACTAGGCAGCTAGGCTGGGTTTCTTTTATTTTGCGCTTTTTAACCGACGAAAAAAAGGAGGAGGTTCTCAATTCGACGCATATTTTTTTTATTTTATGTATGACCACGCATAACTTTTTACAGAGTGGTCCGATTTTGATGATTCTTTTTTTAATGGATAGGGTATATCTCGAAGTTGGTCCCATTTAAATTTCAAAATCAAAATCCACCCCTAAAACAGGGGATGAGTTTTTGTTCACCCACTGAATTCTTACCTGTTAACCGATTCTGTTGAAACTTGACACACATAAATATAGTTCTAGACACTACGACATAATGGAGACCTGGAGTTAGATTTTAACCACAAAAAAATTAAAAATAAAACTTTTTAACAAAAAATTGAACCGACGAAAAGTGAAACTGAAAAGCGAAAAATAACTATTTATGATTCGGCGCCAAACAACCAATCAACGAAGATCATTAAACTACTTTAAATAAATAATAAAAACAAAGTCACATCAAATACAACGCGAAATTTTCAACGATAAACAATAACTTTCCAAAAATGCGTTCTCCGCTCGGCCACTTGCAACTTACACGCACTTTGCTTGTTAAAAGTTCGTTTGGCGCCGACTCATAAATAGTTATTTTTCGCTTTTCAGTTTCACTTTTCGTCGGTTCAATTTTTTGTTAAAAAGTTTTTTCAAAACTCAATCTAACAAACCTATCATCTTAATTATTACAAATCTGTAATTGACTATTTATTTGTTCGAGCATTACGCCAAAACACTGTGCCAAAACGATTGCACCGATTTGGATGATATTTAACACACAGATAAACCATAACCCGGATAAAATGTATAATACTTTTCTTTTTACTTTTCTTACTATGGAAGCAAAGCTGTGGGCTATAGTTACATAACATATCTCAGATTATTAACTTATTCTACAATATGTAACAAAAACCTTGTTGTTACTGTGAGCTACGTTATCAGAATCGATATTCATACGTAAGGACACAACTCATTTGGAAAAACTCTTCAATAAAAATTATCAAATTAAATATTTAATCATTATTAATTGTAAACTGAAAGCGATTATATCACTCAAAACACACTCACTCAGTGATTATATCAATAATAAAAATCAGATTAAATATTAAATTGTAAATTGAAAGTGATATAAGCACTTTTAATAATGATTTAATTTGATTATTTTTATTGAAGCGTTTTTCCAAATGACTTATGTTCTTACGTATGAATATCGATTCTGATAACGTAGCTCACAGGAACAGCAGAGTTTTTGTTACTTGTTGTATTGTTGTATAATAATCTGAGTAAAATCTGAAATGTGCGGTCACACCTTAAAGTGTCTAGTCTGTGTATTGAGACAAGCGATAAGAAGTGATGCACATTGCACAGTCACATTGTGTGAACACAGATTTATTGTGTAGCAAAAGCGGATATTGTATTCGAATCCGTTTATAAAGTCTTTGTGTTTGTTCATTTTGTTTGTTCATGTGTTATTTTCCGATATGACAGTTTAATAAGAAATGTGGATAGATATAGAAGAGACATGGATACTTAGATACACGAACATTAAGTGTGTCAACGCACAGTGCGAGTAATATGAATGTTTGCATCTCTTTCTTAGGCAGGTATCACCACACATGTCTGTGTTTGCCCTATTTTTAGTATTTTTTATTAAAATATATAGTATACAATACAATTACACCAAGTTTGGCGCTTGTATGTGTTACCGTTTTGATAATAGAGCAGAAACAAAAAAGTTAAAAAAATGCATGTTTTTCGAGCTTTCTTGTACGGGGACCCACACCCTTTTCTTAAATTTTACTTTTAGTATTTGCTGTGATAGGGAGGGATTACAGATGTTTTATCTCACGAAAGCGGGTGAGCCATACTTGTGTGTGTGTGTGTGTACATGCACATTGTCTTTGCATGCGTAAGCTCGGGATCGCTCAGTTTTGGCCGAGTTTTGTAGTTACGCACACAAGAGCGCGTGTCTATACGCATTACAACTACAAGTATGACTCACCCGCATTCGTGAGATAAAACAACTGTAACACATATTCTGTGAAAATTTCAACTTGCTACCTATCACCGTTCATAAGACAGCCCAGTGTCAGACAGACGGACGCACGGACAGATAGACAGCGCGTGGCGTAGCGAGAGTAATACAGTCCCGTTTGGTACCCTTTGAGTACGGAACCCTAAAACGCCAGTATAGCTGTTTTATTATTATTTATAACTCGCAAAAGAAGTCTATTAGAACATTCTCGAAATGAAAAACAAATTGCAGTATCACAGGAAATGGCTCATTTCCTCGCCAAGAAATGTTCTGTTTAAGGCAAGGAATTGTTGTACACTGAAACATTTTCTTGGTGATACCTTGCTAGTTTTGCAAAGTGAGAATTCTTTGCCTGCATACTTGAATTTTCTCGCCACCGAAGTGTTTGTCGCTTTGCATTCATGAACAGGGGGCCTAGTACGAGTTTGACACTTTATAATACTTTCATAGTTTTCGTCGGTTTTCATTCATAAACTAGTAGTTCCTCCTCCTATCCGCCAGGGGCGCTACTGATTTATGAATGAAAGTCGTCGAATTCGATGGAAGTATCGGTAAGTGTCAAACTCGTACTAGGGCCCCAGAAAACTATACTAAATGTTAGAGGCGATAAAAGTTAAAATATAAATAAATGTAAATATCTTTGGGACATTTTTACACAGCAACATCTAGTCCCAAACTAAGCAGAGCTTGTGCTATGGGTACTAGACAATGGATATAATACTTATACGTGTATAGTTTTTTTTTTGTAAATACATACTTATAATACATAAGAAACACTCAGACCAACACAAACACTTGTGTTCATCACACAAATATTTGTGTCCTGTGGGAATCGAACCCACAACCTCATGATCAGCAGTCCGACCCTCGAACCACTAGACCACAGACGTCGTCAAAATAAATATTAAAATAAATAATAAATATTGAAGACATTATGTGCTGTTCCACCAATGGTTTAAGAAATATTAAATGTGTTATTTATATTCTCAAAGG
Organism: Asteroscopus sphinx; assembly: GCA_949699075.1. Taxonomy (NCBI): domain Eukaryota; kingdom Metazoa; phylum Arthropoda; class Insecta; order Lepidoptera; family Noctuidae; genus Asteroscopus; species Asteroscopus sphinx. The sequence goes on along the minus strand of OX453025.1, from coordinate 7,958,387 downwards.
TATTTATTACGTTTGGACGTATGACGTTCGGTAGGTAGCAATGATATTTTAAAAAGTACAGATATGTTGTTGCGCGTGCAATCTGAAGACACGAAAACGTCTTAATTGGGACGTTTTGCTACTAGTCTGCGTCAAGCAAGGCGCTGAGCGCGATGTGTGACAAAATGAAACATCAAAAAATGTGTATACAAATTATGACGCGAAACTAACTTAAAGCAACTATTATTTGTTCTATGCTTAAAGTAACTAACTTACTTACTTTGCACTAGTTTATCTGTATTGTGCTGCCGCTGCGTACGGAACATATTTTTCGTTGGTTTTGTTAGGGTAAGACATATCTATACTTTTAAATATCATTAGTAGGTAGGTATTCGATATTTTGATCATAACATAACAACATAACATCACGCCTGTATTTCCCCGAAGGGGTAGGCAGACGTGTATAGTATACACTCACATTTCGCCAGTTATGTTATAGTCCCATGTAATAGGGGGCGAGCCTATTGCCATTAATCGGGCACAAATCCAGACTCCAGGCTGCTACTGAGAATTTCCTAAACAAAAAACTCAATACACTTTGCCCGACTCCGGAATCGAACCCAGGACCCCACGATCAGCAGTCGCGCTTGCGACCACTAGACCAACGAGGCAGTAGTATATTTAGAGAGATAGAGAATATAGAGAGAGAGATAGTAGAGTATATTTTGATCAATCCAGCATAAAATCAATCCAGCATAAAATACTGCTGCACCTGAAAAGAGCCATTAAATAAAACCAATAAAACCCATATAAAATGCTAACTGGAGCTTTTAAATAAAGTCTATTTGACCGCATAGCAAGCGAACTGAACAGCGAACACCGGAATCCACTCCCAGCATTAACTGGAATGAAGTTATCTACCGATAGAATCTCAGATAATTGTTTGTACGCTTTCCATTTATTTTGCTCGATATTTATTAATAGCGTATCCGGTTTATTGTGTTTAATTCTGATATTATTGCAGAGGGAGTTTATCGCGTCATAATAATAGCACTTTGGTGCGCAGTGTTTTAAAATAAATGATAGATAATTTTTATTAATGGCGTATTTGATCACGAGGTCGTGGGTTCGATTCCCACAGGACACAATTATTTGTGTGATGAACATAAGTGTTTGTGTTGGTCTGGGTGTTGCTTATGTATTATAAGTATGTATTTACAAAAAAAAAGTATATAAGTATTATATCCATTGTCTAGTACCCATAGCACAAGCTCTGCTTAGTTTGGGACTAGATGGTGCTGTGTAACAATGTCCTAAAAATATATTTATTTATTTGTTGTTATTGAAGTGGTCTTTAGTTTAAATGGTGCTTTGTTATGAAACGTTATCATCATTATCATCATTTCGGCCAAAAGTCGTCTACTGCGGGACATAGGCCTGTCCCAAAAGGGGGGGATATGCCATAATCGCTACGCTAGGCAGGCGGATTGGCGACCGCAGTTGATTAAATAAATACTTAGAGAACGCTGCTGTCAATCCTCTGGTGATACGTCTCAGTGCCGTTAGTAATTACTGGCAACACACACTGGTCAAAGACTTTCGTCGACACAGTGCGGTATTTTTGACGAGAAGATACTGCGTAGCTTCCCGTACGCTGTCCAACCGAGTCGGATTCGACGATTGACCTCTATCTCGAAGTTGGACCTACCTAACTGGACAGTTTGTTCTAGGTATACATAATACGTAATCATTTACAACTTTGAGTGTAGATTCTCCAATGTTTACGGGATGGGTGCGGAATTCGACATGGAAAAAAATATAAGCAACCCATAATAAATTCCATAAGGTATCGTAATACAGAAACAAAACACAACAATAAATAAACAACGAATTGCCATTTTATCAGACTGTAACTAACTTTAGGTTGACAATCACAATTACGCGACACATCCAATCATCGAACGCCATTTAGTTGACCCAATGACCCGTTCGTATTGACAAAGCGAAGTTATTGCCCCGCAGTTTGTTCCGTCATGGACGATAACGGGTGTTTTCACCCTAACTTTTGTCGTTTCAAGTTTGTTTCGGAAACCTTTTTTCTTAACTTTCGGTCTTGTTATTAGAGTATTCTTTTTTCAGATGTAATTATTCTAAGTAACAATATGTTTATGCTAATATTCTGAGACATATATAGAAATGCCCTATCTCTTCTCGTGGGTGTCGTAAAAGGCGACTAAGGGGTTCACCAGAGGATGGGCAGCAGCGTTCTCTGAATATTTATTCAACCAACTGCGATCGCCAACCCGCCTGCCAAGCGTGGCGATTATAATATCATATTCGGGTCAGCAGTATAAGTCTTGCGGCTTTAATGATGATGATGATATTCAAACACCTAGATCTAAACAGCGATAAACTAAAAAAAAAAAACTCTTTTTTCAGAAAAGGTGAAAAAAAACACCGTATGCCTGTGCACTGCAGGAGTTTTCTCTGTATTGATCAATGCTTTTTAAATGCAGATAGAAGAAAGCTGTTGTAGAAATCTTGTGTTTTAATCGTACATTGGGGCTGAAAATTGGATTTTTGTAGTTATTTCCGTATTGCTTAACAAATGCATGTATATTTTTAAGTTATTTGGAGTTGATCCGGTGTTGATGAATTTAGTTTTTATTTGGCTCTCTTTTGAAGAGTTAATGCAAATTTAACATATATTTCTGTACTCATAGATTTCATTAACAAGGAACGTTTGTCTTCAATGCATAATTGTACGTGATTAAATGTCGCCGCTTTTCTCCCACTTCATCATCATCCTAGCCCGGTATCACCCACTGCTGGGTATAGGCCTCCTTTCTTTTTTGCCAGCCTCTTCGATCTTGTGCGTCCCTCATCCAGGTGTTTCCTGCGGCTTTGGCGATATCATCAACCCAGCGCGCTTTCGGACGGCCCCACTCTCCCACTTACTTTTTTATAAAAGTTACTTACTTTTACGGTAGATTAAAATAATTTTTAGGAATATCTGTAAAGACGCTTGTCATCTTAGTCTTCCTGCGACCACAAAACGCTGCACAGCTTCCGAAACGTCAGGAAAACTAATTTAAGTAAATAATATACGCGTGGTAATCTGGTTTAACTTGTTTTATTATAATGTGTATAGTGATCGCGAACATCTAAGAAATTATTATAGTCTATATCGTTACCATCTTTTTATTGCACAGTAAAACTTATCGACGGTCACCACGTTAGGGTTTATGATAAAAGTTAATGATATTACGTAGTCCTTTCATTTAACTGTATATTAACGGCATGGCCATAATAAGGCTGTTATCTAAGGTTGAGGGGTAATAATAATTAATATAAATTTTCTTGATTGTATGCTTAGGGAAGGGTGGTTATGCTTAATTAATATGGTGTTATGGTCTATTTTTATCCCCAAACCTTTACGAAGTGAATTGCTATGAGCTTCAAGCGGGATTCTTCTTATGGTTTGTGTTTTTAATGCCTTCTTCATAAGAGCCCTGATGGGTCTGTTGCCTAAATAACTGCGACTTGTGGTTGTAAACAGTTAATAGATAATAAACCTAATGACCTATATACAGGTTTGATCTTTACACGAAAGTATTGGCATTAAAAGATTAACCAGTTGATGATTTTGTAAATAAAAATCGAGAAGGGTACCTCTTGTATCAGATTTGCTCTTTCAATAATTTTTAAAAATTAACTTTAATCAAGTGTACTTTACAGCTTTTGTTTCTGCAGTTAGAAACAGCACAATAAGGCATTTTTGCGGGTTTTTGTAACAGTATTTACAGAAACAAGTCATAAGGCGTACTGAGAAAGGCTTTGAAATGCACTGCACTATGGTGCAGTGTTGGCACGCGCGCCCTGCCCACTTGGCCATTCTATCTATTTTTCTGATGCCAGGTATACAAATTGAGTTACAAAATTTAGTGTTATTTCCGCCAAAAACTATGTCGTCAAGCACGGATATAAAATTCAGCCACGCCCTCCAACCCACAAATATATGCACATGCAGAAGGTGCGATTAATGTATTATGCAATATGCAAACCAAACCAATACTCGACACGTGTTTCGCCCCTCCACGGAACATCCTCAGGAGAGGTTGATTTGTTGTTTTTTCGTCGACAGCTCACGCGTTATCTTCTGCATGTGCATATATTTGTGGCCGGTGCTGCATTTTGCATTCAAGCTCGACGATCTAGTTTTTGGTGGAATTAATACGAAAGATTGTAATTCAATTTTTTGTGTTTTAAATTTCCGCTAAATAACGCCTGATTCCATCATGTAATATGTCATGTTTGCATCAAATTACTTTGTAACTTTTAGAATAAAAATATATAAATTGTATTCATACTCTTCTTGTTTATTCCGTCTGCAGAAATAGAGGTTAATTTATCTTAAACGATGATAGATAAAATAAAAAAATATCTTTGGGACATTTTTACACAGCACCATTTAGTCCCAAACTAAGCAGAGCTTGTGCTATGGGTACTAGACAAGCAAGCAAGCAAGCTAAGCAAGCTAGCAAGCTAAGCAAGCAAGCAAAGCAAGCAAGGCAAGCTTTGATATTATTCCCTGTTCTTTCAGATTATTAATTCTATTCTTTTCATACAACATTATCCTTACAAAATGAGACATAACAACAGTATTTGTAGCCATTTTAAATAATGGATATTTAAAATGGCTACAAATACTGTTACTGTGTGTGTTGCTATATGTGCGAATCCAAATGGAAGACAAATGCCGCCACGATTTAAACTAACTCCGGCCAAGCATCGGGCGCATTCCGGATGCCTGAATTAATAACATATTCTAAACGTGTGTAATTACCCTACGAGAGGAGATCGTTAGAGCCACCTGGCAAGTACAAACTAGATATGAATGATAATACCTACCTATAACATATTGAAAGGCAGTCGATTTGGGTGTTGCCAATGAAAATTTGTCTATATATTTAGCTCTGAGATGCCTCGAGAAGTAGGTACCTCCGACAATATACAACAACAATATTTGACTTTGACTTTAGACGAATTATTATTGCTACATCTTTATTTGCTTCTCAGACAAGACTCTGTCCGTCCGTCTTTTTAAAGTGTTCGAAAGGAGACAGATTTAAAAACCAATAGGCAATGAGATCTATTTGCACAACCACCAATCAATACCTTTTTTTTTTTTTTTTTTTTTTTTTTTTTTTTTTTTTTTTTTTTGTTTTCGGGTGGAAATCCTCATGGATACCCTCCGACTGGGGACGGCGGAGGGGTATGTCGGACTCTTACCGACTAAAACCACACGGTGGCCATCCTCTGCACAAAATAGAGGAGCTCCGGGAACTCCATTGGACCGCGCCGGTGCCCCTCTAGTGCTATGCTTATACCTGCTCAGATCGCAAAGCTTATTGCTTATTAGCTTGGAATTTTATAAATATCAATTTTAATCATGAATTTGATATAGGATTAAGAATATAGCTTGCCAAATATCAGCTTGTAGCTTTCGAGTTGATAGAGAGGCTTTCCAAGAGGCTTATTGGCAACGAAGCGTTGGTCGATGCCAAACTACAAAGTCTTGAGCATCGGCGCAGACTTGCTAGCCTATCGGTCTTTTATCAGATGCATTTCGGCAAGTGTGCGTTGAAATTATACAATTTGATTCCCCTGAGCCCATTTCTTCATCGGACAACCAGACGCACGGCAATGTGCTACCCTCATATGGTAGATATTCCACCTTTACGCACGAAGCATTTTGCTAATAGCTTGATAATGCGTGCTGCTAAGTAGTGGAGTGCCGCTAAATCAAAACAAAACAAATATTTTGACTAACCTCGACATTTCGGCCAAGTTGCATTGGCCGTGGTCACGAGCAGACTGAAGTATTCGGGTGTCATCGTCTTGAGCGGCGGGTGTTTTCTCGAACTACCCGCGGTTGGTTTTACGTAACGTCGCTGTCCGTAACAGGATATGCTGAATCACGACACACAATGCTGACAGTTTCGGCGGACATACATGTAGACATACCACGACGCGAACACTTCTCGATTACCGGATTCCACGAAGAGGTCAACCTATATCCATCTTCCCGATTTAAATTTTCATATTTCTTTATTTCAATCGCTTCTCCTTAGACCAACAGAAAAAAGGTAGACGGCGCATGTGTTAACAAAAGCGTTCAAAGATGTGATGCATGCTTTACAAACTTGTGTGCGTGACCTTGTGTCGCACGCAGTTGCCATACATCTGTGTGCTTAGTAAAAAATGTTGCCACCGAAAACAAATTTACCCCATTTTCACATATTAAATATTATATTTTAAGGACATTATGTAGCAAATTAAATAAAACATATTTTTCTAATGATACGTTTAATGAAAGAGAATAATACTAAAAACCTTTGTGTTGTGTTAATTTCCGGTAGTAGGTACTGTCTTTTCTTACCGACTTCTGGGTATACCATTTAATTTAGATATAAAGCATGATGGAATCTTATCTTTAGGTACTTTTCAACAACAGACCTTATTCAATTTGTTTTCTGGTTTATGCCGGAAAAATTATACATACGTGATACACGTGATCACGTGTATCATATAATAGTGATATTATTATCCTATGAAAATGGCCGCGGAGGTGTGCGGCGGGCAGAGTATGCCGCGTCGATTAGAATAAGTATGACAACAAAAATCACCAATACAACGTGTTATTGAAATAACTGAAAACCTCTTAAGGTGTTCATTGTACTCATCAGTATGAATAACTTTTACTACGGACACAAACCAGAAATCGCGAAAAAAAATCTGCTGATCCCTACATTTTGTCGATTCATGTGAACACAAATGTAGGTAACATATGATTTTTATCACGATTTCGGGGTTGGTCCCATAGTAAAAGTTGTTCATACTGATGAGTACAATGACCCCTTAAGAGATTCTCAGTGATTTCAATAATACGTTGTAAATTCTACATATTACTTGCAATACCAATATTTAAGAAATTAAATTTCCTTTACTATTTGATTACATAATTAAAATAACATCCAAATTTTATGCTAAAAACAAAATTAATACTACAAACCCTTTAATTTCAAATCTATGTATGTATCGACACTAGACAAATTACCATATATCGATAGGTACGGCACGTACCGCTTATCGCATCACTATATATTGTTCCCACCAACCGGCGCATGACCAGAAGTTTGACCCTCGTGAGGCTCGCTGCCGCCCCGCTCTGGCCGCGGTTGCACCCGAGCGCAGGTGACAGGGAGGCTCCGTCCGCTGGTCATTGACTGGTCGCTCGGTGGCTGGCATCGTACAATATTATAATAATATTTTGTGCTGTCCACCGTGCAAGCAGCTAATGATTTTTTGTCAACTTACCTACTTTATTATGAAATAAGCATTATTATCTAGTACTACTAAGTTAGTATTTGTCTAAATAATTTGTATTTTTCTATCCTGTTTGCATCTTAATATGCTTCGAGTTTACGTTGAAATAAGTCCATGTGTTTATATTTTATAAGCTTTTATAGGCGCATTTTTTAGCCTCATAAAGTATATAATTAATCCGTGTCATCAATGTCGCTTAGAATTAAGTGCATTTGTTTTGTTTGTTTTGATGATAAATAAAGATATTTGAAAATGAAATGAATGACTTGCAATACCAATTTATTACAATAAGTTGGGTGTCTGAAGTTTTAAGCCATTGAAATAACGCATCGTAATTAAATTAAGTACTATATGAAAGGTTCAAAATAAATAAAAAACATCAAACCGATGGCCAAATTACGATAGTTACCAATCCTAATAACACCATCAGACCCAAACGTCACCCGTATTTTGGGGGTATTTTTGATGTCGATTTGCTGGTCACACCGATAACAATACGTCAGGTTTTGTGTTCCAACAGTACATTACAAAATTTTATTGTATTTATAATTTAAAATTACGTAAAATCAAGTACTTCTTTGTGAAATGTAATCCCGCAAGCCTTTTTTTGTGTCAGCGAGTTATTTTTACACGTTTTCACAACACAGGAAGGCATATTAAGACCATATACAATACTGTCAATGTGACGTCTAGCGCGTTCGGTTTCTCGCGTCGCACTGGAACGCGATCAGCTTCCTATTTCAAATTCAGCTTCCTTTACCCTGCTTCCTTGTGACAGCGCGGTACTCTGTCTACCTTTTTTCTGTTGGTCTAAGCGCTTCTCGTACAATATTTGGATAGTAATGACGATCAGAGGAGAGGATTTTCGGGTTGTTATGTACAAAAAAGCTAGAGTTTGACCTTGAAAAGTAGCTTCACATAAACACTGAATCTGCAGCAGTGCCTCTAATACTTAAAACAAGCTTAACTACTAAAGTAAAGCAAACTTTTAGCTCCAAAACTAACACTTCAATTTATATCCAATTTGAAAAAGAGATCGTTATCACCACTCCAATTAATTAGTTTGAACTATCAACGGGTAGAATCTTTGGCGGCGGTTCAGGGTTCGACCCGTGTTGTGCACTTTGAATACATTAGTGGTCGTTACGTTAATGGGGAGTGCTTAACTTTAATTTAGATTTGCTTAGATTTTGTACACTCACCCTAACTTTGTTAAATTGTTTGCGCCACAGAAATTTAAATAATAAGGTAATAGAAGTGGTAAAGGCGCGTGAAATTGTAGCCGCATACGGTGTCTCGCAGGACACTAGTGTCTGAACCGTTTGCTTGATCATCAGTGCTGTTTTGGACGCAGAGTCAGTAAAATTGTATTTTGCAGCATATTTAACAGCGGAATTTCTTTTAGGCTTAATTTATTTTGCATTGAATGCTAGACACATGGTGGGCGTAATTGCGTATTTATGTGTTGGTAGCGGCAAACCGGCGGCAATACGAGTTCCCGTGTTAAAATACAGTAGATAACATTTCTATTACCTTATTATTTAGATTTCTATAGTTTGCGCTATTGGATGAAAGTTCTATGTTTAATTTTTTTTAATGCCAAGGGAGCGTACTTACCGCGACATTCGCGTGTAATGTAACAATTCAAATTCCATGTTGAGCATTACATTTGAACAGTGCGCCAGTGCCGAGGAGCATTCGCTTTCGTAACCGTTCGGCATCTGTTACTAACTGCGTACATTAGACACTGAGCATCTGTGTGCAATGTGCATAACATTGATAAATAACATAAGTACATAATATAATGTTATGTGCAACTAGAGCCTGACGTTTCAAAAGTGCCTGTAATTAAGTTTATTTGAAATAAAAAACATTTGATTTTGTAATTCAGTTATTATACATTGCAACATGTTTTTAAAATAACTGAAAACCTCCTAAGAGGTCATTATAATCATCAGTATGAACAACCTTTACTATGGGATCAGCCCTGTCAAACATTTGTGTTCACATAAATCGACAAAATGTAGGGAACAGCTGATTTTGTTATTAAAAGTTATTCATACTGATGAGTACAATGAGCCCTTAAGAGGTTTTCAGTTATTTCAATAACACGTTGTATATATTATATACATACATACGTGGGACACTCGGAAAGTTTTGCGAAACTAAAAAAAATTGTTCTATACGTACATATATTTTTATCAAATCTTTTCAAAGTACTTTCCACCAGCCTCTATACAAAGATTCATGCGCCTAAACCAGTTTTCAAAACACTTTTTCCAGTCCGCCGCAGACACCTCGTTTACAGCCTGCTCGAACGCAGCCAGCGCATCTTCCGGCGACGAAAATTGTATCCCTTTGAGCTGATTTTTTATTTTTGGGAATAAAAAGAAGTCACACGGTGCTAGATCAGGGCTGTAAGGAGGGTGACCCAGGAGTTTGACTGGCGTGCTGTCCAGGAAGTCCCTCGTTTTGAGTGCGGTGTGCGCAGGTGCATTGTCGTGGTGGAGCAGTAGCCCGCGGAGCCCTGTGTTTGGTCGCTTGTTGCTTATAACAGAGAAAACTTCTGGCAAACATTTGGTAGTATACCATTCGGCATTAATGCTTCTTTGATCCCGTAAGGGAATTGATACCAAGTGGCCAGTCAAATTAAAAAAGCTAGCGATCAAAATCTTACCCCCGCTTCTAGATCGCTTCACTTTGGTAGGCGTTGGCTCATTTTGAAACACCCAAACAGTCGACTGGCGCTTGGTTTCTGGGTCGTATTGATAAATCCAGGACTCATCACCTGTAACGATGTCGTAAACACGCCGAGACGAGCCTGCTTCAAATTTGTTAAGCATATCACGGCACCATTCCACCCGGGCCTGCTTCTGAGCATCGGTGAGGTTGTGCGGCACCCAGCGTGATACTATCCTCCTCACGCGAAGATGGCTGCGTAGAATCTCGTGAACGCTTCCCGATCCAATCTTCAATATGTGTTGATGAATCTCCTGATATGTAATTCGCCTATTGTCTTGGATTAAATTTTTCACTGCTAGCACGTTTTCTTCGGTAACAGCCGTCAAAGGGCGACCGCTTCTTTCGTCATCCCCCAAAGTTGGTCGACCGCGCTTGAATTCGTTATACCAACGATACACGGTTGCCTTGGAAGGGCCTTCATCCATGAATGCCATTTGAAGTCTATCGTACGATTCATCCGGTTTCAGGCGACACTTGAAATCGTATAAAATCATAGCTCTAAAATGTTCCCGGCGCAGATCCATATTTCAGTGAGACACAATACTTTGAATTAACTCGCAAAAAATGTGGAGGGAAATTTTGAAATTGGAACTTACTTATTTTTACTTATAAATAATCATATTTTCGAAAAACATTATAACTGGCCAGTCTCCCATATATAAAAACTTTTTTTCGCAATACTTTCTGAGGGGCCTGGTATATAAGTAATTCAGTTTTGCTACGTAATATGTACGTAAGGCCCCTACCCTAACTCAATTATTAGACAATTTTCTGGCTATATCCAATTAAAGTGAATACTTGGAAATAGTCTATAAGCTATGTATGGTCTGGACTTGTCTTGTTCTGTTCTCATTTTCACTGAATTACATTTGAAGTCTATTTGATTCAATTATAATTGCGCCTATTTATTATAAAGTCCATAATAAAGGTTAACATTGGTGTCAATTCTCTTATTCACCAACTAAACATAATTTAAACTCTTCACATCTTTTTCTAATAGTGGAAACAAGAAAAAGATAGCAAGAATTTTAGAACTGTCAAATTAGTTTACGTATTACACTTCTTCGTGTCGGCGAGATCCGAGATCACGACTAAACTTGCATTGAAAACTTAACTCGCAACTAATTTGACAGATGCACTGAAATTTTTGTCATCCCTTTCTTGTATCTACTATTAGTAAAAGAGAGCGATAGTTTAAAATAAGTTTAGTTTGTAACAAAAGAATCAATATCATTGTGTGTTTTTACAACCAGCTTTACAAACTAGCCCGCCATTTATTTAAACAAAGACTAGGGCTGAGCCGGGACCATGTTGGGTAATAGTACATTATGATACAAGTGAGCTAAGTTGACTATTATACTCGAGGCTGGATTGCAGCCTGAGCCGAAGGCGAGGGCGTAATGGAGCCGAGAGTATAATAGTCAATGCTCACGCGTGTCATACGACGTTTTTCAACACACTTGCGAGAAAAAAAACATACATTTTAGACAAATATTGAATTTGTGAAAAATGGCTCGCGGATTACTGTAATTGCACGGTGACATACATCTATACACAGATTAATGATATATCATCTATGCGCGCGCAGGTGGTCGAAGGAAAACAAACAGCCTAGTATATTTTTTTTTTTTTTTTTTAATTTTTATTTATAACACAAATTAATGTTAATTTGTTGACAAAAATAAATAATTTGATAAAATTAAATGTTTATTTATCATATTTTAATTAATGCAGTTGATTTATTCCCAAAAATGTTTAATTTTGTTTAGGCATAAAAACTCTTATTCTTATTTTTTATTGTACACATAAATATACATTTATATTACAGTAGGAAAGTTGCTGCGATTTAAAAATAAACTGTAAAGTAAAAAGCACTAGTGCAATTATATAATGTAAACAGCACGCATGCGTTATAAGCTACATTATGAACCTAAAATCGGAGCATTATGAGCCACTTTACGAGCAAGTGTGTTGAAAAAGATTATTTATCATTTTATAAAACAAAGTTTCACCGGATTACATCACGTACCTATTTAAAATTGGTTGTCCTGACGTTCAAAGTACTTTTCAGCGTTCGTGGTCGCAGAAAGACTAGATGACAAATGTGTACAGATATTTAAAAAAAAAACAATCCTACGTACAATCGTTATGAATTAAAATCATTTCGATTCACGCAGTAGTTACTCAGTGTCATTATTATTTTCAGTAATATACGCGATGTAATCCGGTTCAACTTTTTTTAGATTATTGATCTGCAAACGACTTTTAACATGTTGCAATTATTATCAAACTGATTTGTTAATAAATATCAAACAGTGAGCACGCCACACTTCCATTAACTAAATACAGAAACACCCTTGTATTTTGGCTGCGGGCGCCATATTGAATTTAGCAGCACTCAATTTCGTCTACTGTAACAATCTTGTTATATCACAGATGTAGTGTCAATGCAGTCCCTCGTTAGCATAACAAACAATTGAGGAAGTGAGGACCGGAATCGCACGTTTTATGTAGAAACATTCTGTTAACAACGTTCTGTTAACTTGCAATAGTCAAGTATAGCTACAGATGTTTATATTTAATGTACGGTCGACCGCACGTCAGTGATAACTGTTTGACATTGACGGCGCCTTTATTTCGTAAGCAGTAATGGCGGTTTTCTAATTCAAGTGTTACCACTGAGGTGCAGTCGACTACCAGAATAGATACTAATTTTGACATATTGATAAAATATAGGATAATTTGATTATGTTTTGGGGCATGTAAAATTAATTTTATAATAAGTTTTGCTGTGCTCTACAGGGTCCATATATATTATTTTATGTTTGCCACCTAATGTACATTTATAAAAATAAAAATAAAATCTTATGTCTAACAGCGATGCGTGGCTATACAAAGTAACTTTTTTTTTACGCAATTTGAGATACTAGTTTGTTAAGAATCACTAGGATAATCGATTAGGATAGTTTTTGTTATATCTAAACTACAAACTTACATCCTTTTAGAGTTAGATATTTTATATGAGGGTATAATAAAGGATATCGTGCAATGAAACTAATCGAGCTGTATTTCTTTGACTATAAGAACTTACGATCCGCTGATGTACAGACGAACAAATTGTTTTTAAGTATATTTTTTGTGGTTTAAATGTAACATATTGGTATAAATGCTGAAAGCAATTTAATTATGGCGCTTTAAATTACTAGCTGTTTGCTGGACGTCGCTGCTGTCAGCAAACGCGTAATAAGGTAATAAGATGAAATGAAACTAATATACAAAAAAAAAAACCCTCCGAATACATAACCTCCTCCTTTTTTTGAAGTCGGTTAAAAAGGGATGTGCCACACATTTTCGTTAATATAATTTTAATGATGTTTACAACTAAATTTGAACCATATTTGTACACGCGTCTATAACTAGTCTCTAAGGTCCAAATATATTTATTAAATTTGGACCTTTTTGCATTTAGAAACAACTTATTAACCTTGTTAAAAGTCTGAAATATATTTACACGAGTGTAAAAAAATGTTTTTTCTTTCTCCTTTTCTTAGAACCCAGCCTGGTTGGAGGGTCCTCCTTTTGTATTGGAGGAACATAAAACCTCATCCCTTCACAAACAATTTTAAAACAGCATCCGATTTGTGATTTTGTGAGAAAATATGAGCTACATGTGTTTCTATAGTATTCGTCCCAGTTTTTGGAGGGTCTATTCTCCAAAAAAAAAAGGTCTTCTTTTGACACATTTTTTTTTGGTAGGAAAGCTATGACCCTGAGCCAGCCGGACTTACTGCAGTATTGTCAAACGTAAAGGCTCTTTTATTGCACCACATTGCTCGCAATTACTTTTCACCTTGCTACTAACACACAGAAAAGGATATACTCTGACTACGTATAGCTTCAGTCTCGAACTAAATCCTAATATGTCACCACATCAAACGGTAGAAGGTAACCACAGAGAGTCAACTTCATCACAGGTGCAAGCTGTGAAATTAGATGTAGGTTGGTAAGCCTTCGGTAACCTAAGGTAACCAACATAGCCTAAAGAATTGCCAAACTTAAGTGGCAGTGGGCGGGGCACATTGCTCGCAGAACGGATGGCCGATGGGACTGTAAAGTTCTGGAGTGGCGACCGCGTACTGAAAGGCGCAGCGTCGGTAGGCCCCCCACAACGTGGACCGACGGCCTAGTGAAGGTTGTGGGAATCTGCAGGATTCAGGAAGCCCGAGACCGGTCGTTGGGGCAATGCTAGGCTTATGTCCAGCAGAAATGATGATGATGCCTTTGGACAATATAGAGACCTACGATATTGTAACAGCTGGTCGATGGTTGATGAGCTTGTGGCTCAAGAATACAAATAAAAATAATAATGATAATATTATACCACCTCACTGCAAATGTAGTTTCTTTGATGAATAAGACCCGTAACGAGATTACCTGAAGAAGAACCAGAGTACAAACATAACTTGGCTTGGCTTCATAACATAGCTTGTAGAATTAACAAGCTGAAGTGGCAGTGGGCTGGCCATATCTGTCGAAGGACCGATGGCTGTTGGAGCAGACGAGTCCTTGAGAGGAGACCGCGAATTTGCAAATGCAGCGTAGGAAACCAAGTGGACAGAAGATCTGAAGAAGGTAGTTGAGATAGATTGTAAGTGGAAGGTGGAGGATCAAGTATTATGGCGCAGCTTGGAAGAGGCCTATGTGCAGCAGTGGACTGCGATAGGCTGAGTTAATGAAATATTTTGTTCAATTTAGATTAATGTGGCTATGCTTGCAACCAACAAACCGATGAAATTAGACAATACATGTCATAGGTGGTCAATACGCATACATTTTTTCCGACTCTCTTACTCTTAACTACTAAAACTGGCGACGAACCGAATGGCGATATTTAGTTGATCGTCCGGTGTACCCTGGGCAGTCAATTCCGCTACCAATCTGTTGACTAGCAATTTTTTTTTTTTACTGCGTTAGCTATTATAATAATCCAGCTCACGTCGACACGATAGAAGAAGAAGACCGACTGAAACCACCACGGTATTCCTTCAATTACCTTTGGACACCATACCCACAGGTCCCAGCTTGCCACTAGTAAGCGAGCCACTTTTTTTCTTTTTATAGTATAGGATGGTGAAACGAGCTAAAGGCCCACCTGATGTTAAGCGGTTACCTTTGCCCATGACAACTTCAATACCACCTAGGCTGTTGCCTAAATGGTACCGCAAGTCGGTTCGCCAAACTGAGACATGAAGATGGAAAGTCTCATGTGATTGTAATTTCACCGGCACCCGTACCCTTCAGACCGAAACACAGCAATGCAAGCATCACTATTTGGCGGAGAAGTAGGCACGGTGGTAGTACTTCGCCGGACGAGCTCTTTCACAAAGGAGCTCTACTACTATCTATCTACTTCTCCCCGTACAGTCCCAACGTCGGCCGCACCCTCCTTCAGACAGGCGCGCGCCATCGTCATGGGCCTTGATTGGTTGAGCGGTAGGCTACTCCGAGTCCGCCGCAGGTTCACTTTTAGGATGGCTGGAGATTGGAACACGCTCTCCTGCGGCGCTGGGTCTATCTCCTGTGAGAAGAGTGAGATTTCATCGCCTCTCTGACCCTCTCTGCTGCCGCTTTCGAGAGCTTTGCGAGCTTTACCTCCTCGCAGAAGAAGACATCGCCCTCCCAAGAACTCTGGCTCCTGACCATGAACCTAACCCCCGCCAGAATCGAGAGATTGCAGTGAATCATAACCTAGTTAACCTAGTTCAATGACAAATCAGTCCACACAGAACAAACACCAGCTAACTTTTTCACCAATCCAGGCCAATTAATCGTGCTCAAAAAGGTTTGCATTACAAAATATTAGCCGCCATTTTTTTGTTTGCGAAGACATAAAGCTTTCAACTCTGCCGCAATATTTACAGTGTTATTAGCATTTTCAGCACGTACTGTGGAAATTCTTTGGCGGCCCAGGATACGAATTCCTTTCTGTAGAATGTTAAACAACCTAGTAAAAGTTAACTGGCTGTTAACTGTTAATATTTCGCTTAGAAATGCTACTGAAGTACCTAAATGCTAAGGAAAGTTTTAGTAAGCCTGTTAAATTACTGTTGGAAGTTAATTTTGATTGCGAGAAAATGTGAAAGTGGGGGAAGGAAGATAGGGGCTTTTGTATGGCAATTTGTATTGGTTTTTACTTTTTAATTTATTATATTTTTATTTTACTTTAGAATTATGTGGCGCATCTTGGAAAAGGTTTTTGTCATGTAATGAACTACCATATACTCATTTATCTCTCTTTTTGCCAATTTCTCGTCCGTGTCAACACGAACTACACGGGTGTAGCTTATACCGAGGAGACAAAGTTTGTCAGGAAGACAGGCAGTGAGGGTGTGATATACTAAACCAGTGCAATTAACAGAGTCGGGTTTATCCAAATTCTTGGTGAGATTCTTCGCAATCGGCATTTTCAGGACACCCTAGATGGCGAAAGGAGTAGATGGAGGAATACAAAGAATGGTTTACCCCAGGGTAGTGTGTTGGCGACCATACTGTTCAACATTTACACCAATGACCAACCTAGCACGTGTCACACTGAGAGGTTCCTTTATGCGAATGACCTTGCATTGGCCACTCAAACAAAAACCTTTGAAGATGCCGAAAAAAACCTTGAGTGTGCTCTGGAAGTTCTTGGTAAATACTACGGTAAAAACTCGCTCAGACCAAACCCATCGAAAACACAATCCTGCGCTTTCCATCTCCGCAACAGTTCAGCTGGCCGTGAGCTTAACATCACTTGGCAAGAAGTAGCCGTAAAGCATAGCCGCAGTCCCGTTTACCTCGGAGTCACCCTTGACAGAGCGTTAACATTTAAAAACCACTGTTTGAAAACAAAACAAAAAGTCGGTTACCGAAATAACTTGCTCCAACGTTTGACCTCGACTACCTGGGGTGCTTCATCCCACGTTCTTCGCACCACGGGCTTGGCACTTAGTTTCTCTGCCGGTGAGTTTGCATGTCCTGTGTGACATGGCTCCAATCACACAAAAGAGGTAGATGTTGCCTTAAACGAGACGTGCCGGACAGTTACGGGCTGCCTCAAACCAACGCCGCTCAATATGCTGTATCCAACAGCCAGCATCGCGCCCCCAAGGGTCCGAAGGGACATAGCGTGTGCAGTGGAGAAAGCAAAGCAGGAGTCAGACACAAAGCACCCTCTCTTTGGTGCCCAGCTACCAACACAACGCCTAAAGAGCCGCCACAGTTTCCTTAAATCAACAGAGGCTCTACAAGGTTCTCCAGCTGAGGCTCGTCGAAAACTGTGGCTGGAAAAATTACCTCCACCTGCACACTACATCAAACCCAGTGAGAGACTTCCTGTAGGGTATAAACTCCCCTGGCCTACATGGAAGTCCCTAAACCGATTGCGGACCCAGGTAGGCAGATGCAGGCTTAACATGAGCAAGTGGGGCTATATAGACCAAACAGCTACAGCCTGCATGTGTGGCATTGATCCTCAATCAATGTCACACTTGCTATGCTGCTCCTTGTGTCCAAGCACTTGCACATTTAGTGACCTTATCGATGCCACAGACAACGCACAAGACGTGGCAAATTTCTGGGCCAGCAGCGTGTGATTACTGTGCCACTATCAGTAAATTTTTTGTACCGTCGACACGAAGAAGAACAGAATCGGAGTTGTGGTTCTTCTCTTACTTGAAAATTGGTAATTGGTATGTCAGTGCAATGTTGAAACTTTGTATGTATAGAATATCCTAGGACTTCGGGGAACTTATAGGTAACAACAAAACTCCATAAATTGAACCTCTATGTCATCATTATCATCATAATTTCAGCCGAAAAGACGTCCACTGCTGGACATAGGTATCCCCCAAGCATCGCCACATCGACCGGTCCTGCGCTTTCCGCATCCAGCGAATTCCCGCAACCTTCACCAGGTCGTAGGTCCACCTTGTGGGGGGGGGGGGGCTTTTTTTAATATATAATATAGGAGGGCAAACGAGCATGCGGGTCATCTGATGGTAAGCAATCTCCGCCGCCCATGGACATCATATTTTTTTTGTTTTGTTTTCGGGTGGAAATCCTCATGGATATCCTCCGTCTGGGGAAGGCGGAGGGATATGTCGGACTCTTACCGACTAAAACCACATCCCATCCTCAGCACAAAATAGAGGAGTTCCGGGAACTCCACTGGACCGCGCCGGTGCCCTCTAGTGCTACGCCTTTGGCCCGTCCCGGGAAGCAATACTGTTTCCCTTACAGCAGCACGCGACCACTACTGCTATTCTCCCCAGAATCGCTTAATAGACGCCTCAAGTCCCCAACTCTTAACGTCCGCGATCCCGGAGGTCCCCTGCCAGATATGGCGGCGGGGTTTGCCGCGTTTTTGGCCTTGCGCCAGGGCGGTTGCCTCCCCGGCGCCTTCGTCTCCGAGCGGAGTCAGCCCTCTCCCGATACCGGTCTGCGGCCTCCTTCTGGAAAATGACTATCTCGCAGAAAGAGCCACGGCCCGCCAAGTCGTCGGATCTGCCAGCATAGCCGACATTACTGCTGGCAGAGGAAGAGCCTGCCCGATCCGGTTGACCAGGTCCTGCTGCTCGGAACCCCACGTAGGGCACTCCTCGAGAGTATGTTATGCGGTGTCCTGGTCACACCTACAATGGTGGTAATTTGCCGCGGCCTCGCGTCCAATCCTATTCAGGTACTCACCGAAGCAACCGTGCCCTGAGAATACCTACCAACCGGGCCTACCTACGCTGCGCCTTCCAGTACGCGGTCGCCACTCCAGAACTTTTACTTAACTTTACGGCCCCATCAGTCATCCGTTCTGCGACCAATGTGCAACCTCCATGTAAAACACAAAAACGCAAATTCAATTGTTTACTGTTATAAACTACTACACTGGGTTTCCACGCTATTCAGGGACAATATATCAGTAAAAAAATCGAGAGGAACATTTTGAAATGAAACTTGTTTTACCGAATATTTCATGGTCTATTTAATTTCGTTCCATTTTCCAACGTTTTGAGCACTTCCAGCGCTCTTGTGGTGCACTAGTTTCATTTTCAATTCTTGTTTTTATATCGCTTCGTATTATTCTCTCGACTAAGTGCAAAACGTGGCATAGTTTAACTTTATCCATACTTGATTAAGCAATAATGTAGAGAGGGTATTAGGCATAAGATTTGACAACTGATATTTTTTCTAGAAGCCCCGGGTTTTTGAGTGTAGATATTAAATGAAATACAAATACCAGTAAAATATCAGACAGAAAGACAAAACAATACGCTTCTCGGTTGACGCACTGTACGAAAATATACAAATAGAACCACGCTAAATGTAATTAAATATTTAATGTGGTCTAGGATTTAAGAAAGCAAGAGCTTTTAAAAATTAAGAAAAGTTATTTAAGAATGACAAGAATTTTCTTTTTGCTCAAGCCCAGGCTTTTTGCTTCTGGGGCCATTTGGCTCCAGACATAATGGAATTTTACTTGTATCTGAAATTCCGTTATTAATTATTTGGTTTCATACCTAAAGCCAGGAGATACATATTTTCAGTAGCCAGGATTTTACAAAAACTTTTGAAGGAGCAGATTTTTTCGGTATCACTTTATATATCTGTGTATGATAAAAAGTGCATGAAGTTAAATCAAAATGTAATAGAACTGTTGTAATTTTGAATAAAAAAACCGCTTACATAAACGTTACGATACGTCAAAATTGTTCGTGCTAGGGCTACAGATGTTCTCTAGGTTAAAGTACCTCAATGCTTTAACATAACATAACATAACATCACGCCTGTATTTTCCCGAAGGGGTAGGCAGAGGTGTAATATACACTCACATTTCGCCTGTTATGTTATAGTCCCATGTCTCAATGCTTTAGTTACAAATAATAGCGAGTGCACATTTACTCATAGTTAAAGGGCTATGACCATAACCATTTTAACAACAATATTATGACGAAAATATAAACAATATCGTAAGACCAGCATTGAACTAGGAAATGTTCCACAGCAACAATCTGAATCAAAGGACATTTTGACGGATATAGTACAGAATATTGGTTCGGCATTAAACGTCTCCATTACCAAATCGGACATCAAAGATATTTTTAGAATTAAAACGAAAACAGCCAAGACGCAACCAATTATTGTTGATTTTACCTCCGTTATAACAAAAGAAACCACATTAAATTCTATGAAGAAATACAAAAAGGATCATAACACTAACCACCTCACTACATCTCTCATAAAACTAGAAGGCCCTAATGTACCAGTCTATATCTCTGATAGCCTTCCTTCAAAAACTAAGCGACTGTATGCACTAGCCCGTGAGTTTGCAAAGACTTATGATTATAAGTTTTGCTGGACGTCACACGGTTATGTCTATCTAAACAAGGATGAAGGCTATAAAACAACTCGCATATACTCTGAAGACGACCTTAACAAATTGAAACCTACAAAATGACTAATTTACATGTTGACAAGATTACTACTTTACTATTACTACTGCATGAAACTGAGACTAGTCTTTAGTTTTCGTGTATTTATAATTATTTACTATGCAATAGAAACGGTACTTTTAACCAAACTTTGTCTGCTATTTAAATTACAAATTAGAAAAATATACTACACATTAACTACATATATACACCCTACACTATTATTATAAAACTTTTTACTCTTTAAAATCAACTTAACGAAAAAACTACCCCTTACTCATAACTATACATTGTACCCTAAACTATTTATATTTTTTTATCTTACCACTATAATATCTAATATATTATGCATTACTCGCCACTACCTGCTACCCGCTACTCCTACCCTCAATAAAATTAATAATATTACCAATATAACAAAAAATTATGTCAAAACTCTTTATCATAACCTGCGTTTACACTGCCTGTTTAATCAACTTATTACATACAACTTAACAATAAACCTACGTTCTTATTGTCCCCGTGTTCCGCTCATAATCTATAACTTCAAAACTCCTATTTTTTCTCAATTCCAGACCAAATATTACAAAATTTGATACTATAACTGATATAATTTCCGACCTGGACTCCCTCAATGTTGCTCACTCATCAATTTGCGACATAGAAGATTGTAAGAACATCATAAAGAAGCCAAAGTCTTGTTTAAAAGTATTACACCAGAATATTAGGAGCATAACACATAACAGCCCAGGTCTCCATACGTTACTAAAACGAGCACAAACTGTATGGGATCTTATAGTACTCACCGAATGCTGGTTACCGTCTACGCTTAAAATTCCGACTTTGGAAGGATATAGCTATTGTAAAACCAGCCTCAACCTCACCCAAAACGAAGGAGTAGTTGTTTACTTTAAGAACACAATTAATTTAACAATAGAGGAACCATCAATTTTGGATTGTAATTGCATCATGTTAAAGCTCGATAGTAAAATTATAATCTTAGCAATTTACAGACCACCAAGATATAAAGACTTACAAAATTTCATACAATCGCTAGATCAATTTCTCCAATCTATTTCTAAATTCTCCAATATAGTTTTAATCGGTGACATTAATGTAGATATATCAAATAACAATTCTGATTCATATTCCTCCACCTACCTTAACTTATTAGCATCACATGGCATGTTACCAGCACACATTTTCCCTACACATTACAAAACATGCTTAGACCACGTTATTTTAAAAACACGGCTGTCGGCCTCTTGCTATGTCGCAGAAACGTCAATTACAGACCATGATTCCCTCATATTTATTCTAGACCTTAAGATTCACCATAATCATACCCATAAAACTATGAAACGTATTAACGACGAAACCTTGGATAACGACATGAAAAACATGAATTTTTCGGACATTTATTTAAATACAGATGTCAATATTGCTGCTTCTCTATTTATTAAATTATTAAACAGCACACTACTACATAACACTAAATTAGTTAAAATATCAAACCGGAAAATTGTAAGTAAGCCGTGGATAACCCCTGGTTTATTAAGGTGCATGAGAAACCGCGACAAATTACATCAGAAATCAAAAAAGAATCCACAAAATGAGATTTCAGTAACTACGTACAAAAGATATAGGAACCATTGTAACGAAATATTAAGAAAAGTTAAAATTGAATTTGAAAAATCTGAAATTAAAACAGCAGCTAAAACAAGTAATAAGAAATTATGGAATTCAATTAAATCAATAACAAATACGACTAAATCAAAAGAACATGCCACGGACCTTATAAATCACAAAAACGAGTCTTCTTCGGTGAATAATGTTAATGCGTTTTTTGTCAATATTGGAAAGGTACTTGCCGAGAAATGTCCTCCTGTGTGTAACCCTATCATGTCAGATAAGTCCCAAACCCACTCATTAGTACTACTTCCAACTGATAATGAGGAGGTTGAAAGGCTAATACTCAACTTAAGAAATGATTGTTCTGTCGGACGTGATAACATTTCAGCTGCTTTTCTAAAGCGATACAGGGAGCTTCTAGTTCCTCCCATAACATATATCTGCAATACTGCTCTTGACACCGGTAGATTTCCCAACGATCTAAAACTCGCTGAGATTCATCCTATTCACAAGAGTGGAGACAGAAGCTGTGTCAATAATTATAGACCTATTTCCATATTGCCGACCTTATCTAAAATTCTGGAATAGATTATCAACCAGCGTCTAATCAAATATTTGGAAGATAACTCACTACTTTCATCCTCCCAGTTTGGTTTTCGAGGTGGCTATTCAACCAGTGACGCAATTCATGAGCTGACAGACTTTGTTGTAAATAACTTAGATAAAAGGAAGAAGGTCATTGTTATATTTATGGACTTGGCCAAAGCATTTGACACAGTTTCTGTCTCATTATTGCAAAAGAAGCTGGAAAAGCTCGGTGTAAGAGGAAATCAATTGGAACTGCTGGCTGATTATCTCAGTAATAGATTTCAAAGAGTTAGAATTGCAGACTGGGTTAGTGATGATCTTCCCATTGTGCATGGAGTTCCGCAGGGTAGTATTCTCGGTCCAACGTTATTTCTCGCATATATTAATGAGCTCTGCGAACTCAACATGCCCAGCGGAAAGATCATTACTTTCGCCGATGATACGGCACTTCTATTTAAAGCGGACACGTGGCCAGAGGTTTATGGATATGCACAGACTGGATTTAATACTGTTTCCACATCATCATTACAGCCGAAAGACGTCCACTACTGGACATAGGCCTCCCCCAATTAAGGGATGACTCATAAACCTATATTCCGCTACGTAAGTCCCACAAACACACACTCCGCATCCACACACCTCTCCTCCACACTACCCACATACCAGTGGCGTGCATTCCATATAGGCAATTAGGCAGTACCCATTGCCTTCCTCATTCAAATTCAATAGTGGTGTAAGTTATTATCTTTTTTTCAAATTACGATGTTTATTTATCTTTTAATAGACCTATTAATGCTAAATTAATCTTCCTACATAAAAAAAATCAACAACTTATACCACAATTAAATTCAAATGAAGTAGGCCAATGCACGCCACTGCCACATACCACACAACACACACAACCACCCACTCACCACTATATAAAATTGTCACACCCATATCTTTCTTTTGAATTTTATATAAAGTCACATGTATTATTTAAGATATTTTTCTATTAACTGATGTTTCGGATGCTTAGGATGTATTCCGGGTGAGGGCCTGGTGATCTGTCACACAGGGTTTCCCTAGTACAGACTCCAGTCTCTCACAAAGGAAAGAACACTGTAATAGTTATAAGAAATATTACACATATTATTATTATTTGTACATATGTATTTATCTATTTTTTTTATTTTTTATTATATGTAATTATAAGTCCGTAGTACGAAACATATTTTACTACTTTACTGGTGCATCTACCCTATTCTTTGTCTCTGCATTACCCTAAGGTTGTCTGGTAGAGAACGCCTATGGCGTTAAGACCGCCTTTGTACCCTGTTGTGCATAAAGAATTAAATAAATAAATAAATAAATAAATAAATATTATGTACCTACCTTTGTGAAGAGAGAAATAAAAATCATTATCATTATCATTGCCAATAAACAAAAAAAAACATTGGAATGCCACACCAAAATTTTTATTTTCCTTGAATTTCTGCTCACGTAAAATAGGCCAGAGGAAAAGGTTTCCCTATGTTTGTGTAACAAAGTATATTTTCCTTTGTAGCTGACCCCTTAATTAAATCTTGTAGCACGTGTTTTGCTTACGTCATCGTTTTGTTTCAGAAATATGTGAGCGAACTGACGACCGTACGCGACTGCGTGCCGACGTGCAGTGAAAAAGGTAATGTACCAAAATTACTGAATTTTTCATCTACTTTTATACGCAGAAAAGGTGTGAAAAATAACAGTTAGCGTTTGAACGCTAGCCTTCTATGCAGGAGGATTTAAGTTCGGACTCGCCTCTCGTGGAACGCATCTCTGTCTTCTACAACATCTGTGGTCTAGTGCATGGTATAATAAGAAGTTTCACCAGGTATTCTCCCGCGATGCCTCGAAGCTACGTCACGATAAGTTTTGCCACTGATTGATATCTTCAATATATTTAAGGAGATTTTTGTTCATAATGAATATAAAATAAATTCCTAACTAGCCTAACTATTTGTTATCCCGTGTTATTCATCCAATTAGTTATTAAAATAAACTGTATAAAATTACTAGTTCAAAAGTGATTCTTTATAAGCAAGCAAGTAAATGAAAAAATGCATTTTGCTCGGGTAATTTTTTTTCACAAAGTGGCAGCACATCAAACTGACAAGTGTAACAGGAGTTGGTGGGAAAATTCGTAAAGATCATGTTGTGGATTTTTTATCATTTTCCAAAATTTGTGTTTCTTCGAGTGTTAATGTGTAATTATGGTGGATTATTAAATGTTAAGTGCTCGTTAACGTGTACAAGTGTGAATAAATGGTACAAAGTTGAAAAACATGTCTTTCGTATTATCTCATCATCCCCTCAGAAACCTAGTAAAGTTTCCATCACTTTACTAGGATACAAGTACCTATAATATATTCAATGATTACGACTGAAGGACATATATCCATGGTCATGAATAAATAAATAAAAAAATAAAAAACAAGTGTAACAGCCTGCTATTCTGCTATTGGCTCCATAGCCGACGTAGTACGAAGGCAATCACGTGACCTAGTTGTCACGGGAAGAGAGTACCTGGTGAAACATCTTATTATACCATGCTATCTCCTCTCTACTTGACTTTTGACTCATAGTCGCAGCTACAGCGTGCGATTGGCTAAATGAAAGTTCACGAAAGTTTTTCGTATGCATGTTTATTATGTTTTTTTTTTTTGTCTATATTTTATAAGTTTATGTTTTCTATCATGTTGTTGCACAATATTGTTGTGTGTTGTTTAGGTTCTGTGACAATAATAAAATGTTCTATCTTTCTTTGGTTATAATATGATTTCATCAGATTTTGTTCCCCTTGCAATAATGCGATAAAAATAATAAAACAATTCTATAGTCATGTTTCTTTTTAACAAATTGTCCTAACAAAATAAGCCAAAGCACCTATATTTTTATGCAAAAAAATGCTATTCACATAATATATTGTTCTAATGGTTGGGCAAACCAATAAAGTACCCCGACCAAACATTGTATTGTTTTGAGCCAGGGGCCCGTTTTTTGTTTATAATTCTAAATGGGGCCCACCCTTTCTACTGTGTTATACCCTCCCCCCAATAAATTGTATTAACGCAATGTTAGGATAGATATAAGGGCCCAATTTTTGAATATGAATAGGGTTATTTATTTGTCTATTAGGGATAACAATAGCAGCTATTTACAAATAATGTGATTAAAGATAAAGCCCTAATTCACGTAATTTAATGACGTGCCGATGGAGTTGCAGTGATGCTGCAGTTCGTTCCTGACAGCAATTGCCGTAGATAAGAGAACACGAAAAGCATTGTTTTGATCGAAACTTAACTATAACTGCAATTCTTTAGTTACGTGAATGCTATACATGTTGAAATTTTAATGGCTTCTTTCCTGAAAAGGGGTCATTGTACTCATCATTATGAACAACTTTTACTATGGGACCAACCCTGAAATCGCGAAAATAAAATCAGGTGTACATATTTTTTTTTTTTTTTTTTTATTTTTTTTTTTCCACAAAAAACAAATACATACATTTGGCAGATACAGTGTAGAACATAAACTAGTTTAGGTTTTTCTGTACACCGCTTGGTCCGTCGACATTCATTACAACAAGATGTGGGTGGGTGAACACGACGCATCGCGCTCGCTCGCCCCGTGCAAAAATTCTCAAATACCCTCAACTAATTTATATTACTCCTCAATAGCAAATTGCTTACAAAAATACAGCATGTTTTTTTTTTTAATGCTTTAAAATTATAAGTCATTAAATCAAAATGTAGGAGCTAACTGATTATTTTCGCAATTTCAGGGTTGGTCCCATAGTAAAAGTTGTTCATAATGATGAGTACAATGACTCAAAATCAAAATTCATGGTCTTCCTTTTATTTCTGATACTATGTTATTTAGCAAAAAATAATCCTTATGATAAAGCCTTTCGATCGGTATGATAAAGCTACAGGGATGATTATTTTTCTTATGTAACGGGTTCGATTTCCGGTTCAACCATGTAATTACTTAAAAAAACTCAATTATGAGTAAAGCTCGCCTTTGTACATCATTTTCATCATCATTTCAGCCGAAAGACGTCCACTGCTGGACATAGGCCTCCCCCAATCAGTTTGGGGGGATATGCCATAATCGCCACGCTTGGCAGGCGGGTTGGCGATCGCAGTTGGTTGGTTAAATAATACTCAGAGAACGCTGCTGCCCATCCTCTGGTGAATCCCTTAGTCGCCTTTTACGACACCCACGAGAAGATATAGGGTGGTGAAATTCTTAGCGTCCGGCACCACACGGACGGTGTACATGTAACATGTAATTTCAAACACCTTTGTACATGTAATTTCAAAACTATTATGTATTGTTGTGATATTTTTTGTGTGCAATAAAGAATAAGAATACTTAAATATCTATGAAAGCAGTTTAAATTGTTTTTTAAATTCAAATAATATCTTATTTCAATAAAATGTTCCATCTACAATATTCAAGGTACTTTCCCTCCATGTGGCATATCCGTGGGACGCCCTGTATATCAGGTTATGTGGAGAATGGAGTCGATATAATTAAATTTGAAACAGTAGAAAATAAATTATTTTAATTACCTTCGGCAGTAGATTTGCAGTCCGTTCAGGCCCGGAGCTCGCAAAATTCTACTCTGCGAGGCATCCATAGTATTTTTTTGGTACTGTGCGCATACCTCGCATTTTAAGAGGACGCTCCCAAAACGTAATTCCCACCCTCGCACTCCCCTTACACTCCGCAACTGCGGGCCGCTCTCCTCAATTTTATGCGAGTTGCAATAGAACTCATTTTCGAGAAAATTGTACTCGCGCGTTTTACCACGGAAGTAACTGACATAAGACGCAAAACAGTTTTCGTTTTATTACAAGAATAATAGATAATCTATACAAATTTCCTCTAACCAGTATTTAATCAACTTTATTATCTTCCTATCTGCATAAATTTTATATAGCTAACTTGAATAATAATATAGAAATATTCGATAAATCTCTAAAAACGCATGATTTTGAAAAAATAAAAGTATCGAACAAAAATCAACCTATTATGTATCTGTCTAGTCAAACGATAGATAAAGGTACAAAAAAACATATATCTAATTTACACATTTATAAAGTATGTGTTCGACTCAGCATATGTTTTCAAAAAGTGACCTAATTTTGGGAGCCTAGCGTCAATGCGCACACTAACGTATTCTACATTCTAATGGTGATCCCTAGTTGCCCTTTAGTAGATAGAAGATTGCCTACTATTTGCTTGAATTAAAAACTTGTTTTCAATTCTCTGGTTATACTGAAAACCAACCACAGACATATTAAAAAATATAGACGAAGTGCTGCGAACAATCATAGTGAAGCCAAAAACAAACTATGCTCCTATGCTCCTTTATGTACAATCAGCGCTCACGCACACACCATGCACCTGGAGGATATTTGCATTCGCGATGCTTACTGGACGATGCCGCGATATGTATGTATTGTGTACTGCGAGAGGTGAGTACGGTTTGAGGTGCATGTGTGTGCATGAGCGCTGGTTGTACACGAAGGAGCATAGTTTTTTTTGGCTTCACTATATTGTTCGCAGCACTTCGTCTATATTTTTAGTAGGTATGTCTGTGAAACCAACCCTTACATAGTCGGAAAAAGCATAGTCCTAGATAGATGAGCGCAATATCACCAACAAAACAAACGCTAACAGTAAAACAAAGCGATCTAATCAATTTAAATTAACATAGCTAATTAGAACCCGTCAGTATCCGCTGGCAGAAACTCGTGAAATTAAATAACAATTAATTTTAGGATTACAATCGTTTCGTTTTAATAAAAACAGATCATAAATTATACCCAGAAAGGTTTTCAGGCCAGTAGATTTAATTTTTATTGGTCTTTGTTAAATAAATTATAAGCGAGTTCGTTTTCTTGATGAAATTGGATGTTAATTAATATGATTTAAGTACCTATGCAGATAATATTAATTGTATACTTTTTTTATCATCTTGACTATAGTTAGGTAGAATATAGATAACCGAAAATCAGCGGCTGATTTTAATTAATATGACAACAGTGACAATAAATAATTATAATGGATTAAGACTGACATTTTGTATTAAAAGTAGGTATATAGCTGGCAGACTGATCGCTTTGAGACTGGAATATTGTTAATTTGAATTTAATACCTAATATATTCCGATCAGGGTTGTTACGGATGCCAAAACTTTGACATCCACATGATGTGGATTATTAGAGGTACACATCCGCAGATGCGGATGCGGATACGGATTTCATGATTTTATAAAGTTCTTTTAATTTTAAGTTCACAAATAAATGAAAATCGTATTTTTTTTCGACATTTCACTTAATATAACACAGTAAACAAAGTAACAAACACTGTAATTGGTCCACACTGGAAAGCCCGTCAATATCTAAAACGAAACCAACATGACGTGTAGGATCTTGTACCCAATCCCAAAGTGTCTTCTTATTGGTAAATTAGCGAACGAAGATAGTAATGAGTAAAAACCGGCCAAGAGCATGTCGGGCCATGCTCAGTATTATAGGGTTCCTTAAGTAGGTGTTACAAACAAATCAAATCGAATATTAATCATGGCTATTTTAGTTTTTGCAATAGACAGCAGCATTGGTGACTCGGAGAGTGTTGTCAGTAGCCGCTAGATGGCGCTATACAGTGCCAAATGCGATAGACGGCACTTGACGGCAGCATTGGCGACTCAGAGTACGTTGTTAGACGCCGCTAGATGGCGCCAAATTTAAGAATTGCGTAATGTCAACATAACACAAAGTTACTTTTCGTGATTTTTTTCAAATAGAAAGTAGCTAAAGGAGCATTGTTTGCTATAATCATTTTTCTCTAAGGTCAATGACCTTTGAACTAGGACGTTTTAAATATTTTTCAGTTTTCTCTCTATAACTCAAAAATTTATAATTTTAATATGCTCGAAATAATTTTAAAAGAGAGTTTTTACATAGATCTATCAATGTGGAAGATTATAAGTTTCTACGTTGCATAGTTTAGAAATGGCAGGGGGGAGGACACATTGCAAGCCACTTTGGCGGGCTAAAGACGGACGGACATGACGAAACTATAAGGGTTCCTTGTAGGACTACGGAACCCTAAAAACGCGCGAGGCACGTG
The DNA here is from genome assembly GCA_949699075.1 of Asteroscopus sphinx. NCBI lineage: Eukaryota > Metazoa > Arthropoda > Insecta > Lepidoptera > Noctuidae > Asteroscopus > Asteroscopus sphinx. The sequence continues at coordinate 7,928,427 of OX453025.1, read as the reverse complement.
CCACTCCGGTACCGCCGACTTTCTTTACATAAACACTGAACTTTAACTTGTTTGTTCAAGTTTGTTGTTATGAATCCGCATCCGTGAAATCTCCGCATTAATTGATGCAGATGCGGATGCGGAAGATGTCTGAATTAATGCAAATATTCCGCATTTGCGGATGCGGATGCGAATATCCGTAACACCCCTAATTCCGACAGGACCAATGACCTATCTATGATCGACCCTAAAAATTATATCACCTTCAGATTTTGCTTCCAAATACATCTTACATTCAAGTATATATAATTATATGTATCATCATCATCATCATTTCAGCCGAAAGACGTCCACTGCTGGACATAGGCCTCCCCCAAGCATCGCCACAACGACCGGTCCTGTGCCTTCCGCATCCAGCGGATTCCCGCGACCTTCACCAGGTCGTCGGTCCACCTTGTGGGGGGCCTACCCACGCTGCGCCTTCCAGTACGCGGTCGCCACTCCAGAACTTTACTGCCCCATCGGCCATCCGTTCTGCGAGCAATGTGCCCCGCCCACTGCCACTTAAGTTTGGCAATTCTTCGGGCTATGTCGGTTACTTTCGTTCTCCTGCGAATCTCCTCATTTCTGATTCGATCACGCAGGGACACTCCGAGCATAGCCCTCTCCATTGCCCTTTGAGTGACTTTGAGCCTTCTTATCAGGCTCATTGTGAGCGACCACGTTTCAGTACCGTAAGTAATTACTGGCAACACACACTGGTCAAAGACTTTCGTCTTGAGACACTGCGGTATTTTGGACGAGAAGATATTGCGTAGCTTCCCGAACGCTGCCCAACCGAGTCGGATTCGACGATTGACCTCTTTCTCGAAGTTGGACTTACCTAGCTGGACAGACCTACATTATATGTATATAAATTAGTATAAATTAACTATGTTATTTGAAGATGTTACCTACATAATGCTGCTGGTCATGGACCTATTCTCAGAATGAGAAGAGTTAAAGCTCTTTAACTCCCCACGCTAGCCTACAGCGGGTTGGCGGAATACAAACATCATCAAAATCACTCTCAGGTTTATGCAGCACTTTCAGGTGTGTAGATTTCTTCACAATTAAAGTATGTAAGTGATATTCAAGTTCTGATGCACATGAACCCGAAAAGTCAGAGCTGCGAGCCGGGTTCAAACTCTCTTGCATCCCTCTTGTATGGAATGAAAGTTTACTGCAACGCAAATACAAAGTTACGCGTCATTTACCATCATGTTGACTGGGAGGATGGGATCGACAATGAGCCATTAGCTTTGTATGGTGTCCATATAACTTGGATCATTAGTTACCAGAGCATTTATTTCCTATGGCGTTTTCTGGGCTTATTGCCAGGGTTGGTTTTTGTTAAGATATATTCACGTTGATTGCGTTCATCTTTTCTTTAATAAGTATAGTCTAGTAATAGCCTACAAACTAGCTCTTATGCGTTATTAAAATAGATTTTCTTAATGTCCTCACCTTTAGTGTTGCCGATCTTGTACTTGCAACTTGCGGTCTTGCAAGACCAAGACTTTAAGAAACACTAATAGTGGTGACGCACGAGCACACGAGGGGGCTGAGGGGTGCGCGGGGCGCACCTGTCCTAGCTCCACTCGTCGCCGGCTGCGCCAGCATTCACCGGAACGTGACACGGGCGACCATACGTCGATATTATCCTCGCAATTTCATTGTCGCGCCGCGGTTACGTGTATTTATTTACCAATATTCTCTTTATTATATCAGTTAAACCAGCATTACAGTCATTTCAATCAAGACTAAGTTCCCAGCTTAGGGTTAGCGGGCACAGGTCTCAACAAATAGCCATCGATGTCTGTGATTTTAAAAAAGAGCCAAAGGGGCGATAGGACATGCTCTGCGATCGCCAAATACTTTTCTGTAATGACTACGGTTAGTGATGCCTATTATAAAGTCTTGCCTTACGGTCTTGTATTGGTCTTGCGAAAATGCAAGCCTGCTAGTTTGCAAGTCGCAAGACCAAGACTTTGGGCAAGACTACCCCTCTTGCAGTAGGTATGTAAGTTCTCGTTAGTATTCTTCATCACTTTTAAACCTTCAAATTTTTTCGCAAGTTATACCACCTAATGAAATTCGTTAACTATCAACTTTTGCTTGGTCATTCAATGTTATTGTGTGTTTGTTCATTCAAGAGTTATTTTTAAGAACACAAATGAGTTTCACAACACGTATTCCTTGATGGGATGTTAAGCGAGTTTACAAGGAAAAGTTTCAAACAATCTAAAATAATACTGCCTTGCCATTCAGTAAGATACAGCTTTCCAACCTTTCCAGTAGTGATTGAAGTAAACACTGATAAAGAATAGAATCACGCGTTACTTTACGGAAATGCATGACATGAAAAATATGGAGTTACAATATTTAGTGTTGATTCCAACAAACTAATTCGTTAAGCTTAGATGTAGTATGCAGCACCTTCCACCCACAAATATATGCACATGCAGAAGTTGCGATTAGTATATGATTGGGAATTATGATGATTAACACGTGTCGAGTATCGGTTTGGTTTGCATGTTGCTTAATACAACGTGTATCAGAAATGCGTAGTCATATTTGAAGAGCTCATTCAGGGAATGCTATCAAATAACTTATAGTTCAGGGTCAATCCAGAAACCATGAAAAATAAATCAGTTGTTCCATACGTTCTTTAGAGCGAGATCGATGATTTTGTAGGAAACAGCGGTTTTTTTGTTTGCGATTTCAAGTTTGGCTGGGGCCAAAGTTGTTCTTTTCGCATCTTCTTTATTCTTTGTTTTATTTTTGTAATTTAGTTGCACGTTCTGCATGTGCATATACTTGTGAGCAGGTGGTGCTGCATACTACATCCAAGCTTGACGAACTAGTTTGGCGGAATCAACACTAAATATCGTAACTACATAATTAGTAGACACTGATATTCGAAACAAAGCGATTCCAGTATGATCTTGATCGTAATGTGGAGATATTATCAACACTGCGAAAACCGTCATAGATATTATACATTAAGCCAGCCATTAAGCAATCGAAACAGATGTTCAATGTGCTCTCCGTTCCACGAAGTGCATTGCGATATGAAAACATAAATGTCAGATATGTAAAGATGACTATGGTAACATAGGACGATAATAGCTGTGAAGTTACCAACAACAAAAAAAAAAACAAAAAAAAAATTTTATGAGTCAATTCTGTAGATTATAGTTAGGTACCTACTGTATTAAGCTGAAATATTGCTAGTTCTTACTATTCTGTTTATGGCAACTAAGTTTACAGCTCTAAATTACTTCTGACTCTTTCAAATTCAAATCATGAGTTTCAAATAGACCATTTACAAGCAATTTTAAACTGTCGAGAATCTACTGCCACGTTCCGAAATATAGTAACTCTATGGTTACTCTATTAATACAAGTCAGAGAATTAGTGCCATGGTTTAGCTTATACTGTAGTTTCTCCAGTGTTTAGTAGCTGTGTAACTGTCTTTATTTTATAATTTTTTTAATCCTAAAATGGGCTTGCGTTTGACAGCTCCCTCACCTGATATTAAGCGATCGTGCGGTCGACAGTGGTGTACCCTTAAATTTTTAACCGACAAAAATTGAACCGACGAAAACAGAAACTGAAAAGCGAAAAATAAAATGAAGCTTTTTAGTCTTAATAACTATTCTCTTAACTAAACTAATGTCAATAACTAATTATGAGTCGGCGCTAAACAAACAATCAACGAAGATCATTAAATTACTTTTAAAAACAAAATAACATCAAATACAACGCCAAATTTTCAACGATAAACAATAATAACTTCTTAGGTTTTCGCGATCACTACACATTATAATAAAACAAAGATTAAATCGCGTATATTACCTATTTAAATTGGTTTATTATTATTTTAATATACGCGATTTAATCCGGTTAAACTTTGTTTTATTATAATGATAAACAATAACTTTCCAAAAATGCGTTCTTCACTCGACCACTTGAAACTCGCATGCACTTTGCTTGTTTGTTTGGCGCCGACTTTGTCCGTTTTCGTCGTAATTTTTTTTTGTTAATTTTTTTTTTTAATATTAACTCTATAAAATAGCTCTTTAAGATGGTAATTCTTTAATTAATTCTTAGGTAACATTTTTGTTATGAAAATAATTCAAAAGTGAAATAAGGTCTTAAAAATTCATTAAAGTTATAACGGTACATCAAAGAAAATGGGAGGCTTAATTTACTGAGCAGTTATGGAGATTCCATGGTCGCTTCTTTTTACTAACTCTCCTTTGAAAGATAAAAGTCTGACTTTTAATAAGGGTAGTTAATACTTCAAAAATTTGCAAGCCATTTATGTTCCTTACCTGGCAATAGTATAAAAAGTACGTTAAATAAAAATTACAAGATCTATGGTAGTTTTTGTGTCAAGCGGGTAGCGCCTGTCACCCGGTACTACTGGAATTGCGAAAACAGTATTAATTTAATTAGCTCTATTTTTGAGTTGCGTAGGCTACGTGTGCGGTTTTGTCTAGACAGGTGATAGGCGTAAGGTACCCGCCTGACTCAAAAACAACCTTAAACTAATTATGTTGTGACCTGGCAATAAAACATAAATTATAAATATTGTTTTGAAACATAAATTAAAATAAATGTTCTCAGAACATAACATAAAATCACGCCTGTATTTCCCCGAAGGGGTAGGCAGAGGTGTATAGCACACCTACATTTCGCCAGTTATGTTATAGTCCGTTGTTATAGGAGGCGAGCCTATTGCCATTAACCGGGCATAAATCCAGACTCCGAGTTGCTACTGAGAATGAATGTTCTCAGAAACGTATTACAAACGAGATTTAATAATAATAAATCATTTATTTTCAGATTTGCATCCATTTTGTTAGTAAACATTGCCCTTACAACCAAATGTTAGTAAATTACAAATTTCGAATTGAATTTAATTAAAATACGTAACTTATATATACTGGGGCGTGTAAGCGTAACCAATGCTGCAGTATGGGGGCGTCCCACCTGGCCTTTATGGTATTTAAGATGCTTTTGGGGCTGTCGCGCACCCTGCGCAGAACAGAAGCGCAGCGTTTGCGCATTATGGCAAAAAAGTCATCAGTACGCGCGTCCGCAAACATCTGTGATGCGCTGCAGTACCTCGGCAGCCCCACCAGCACCCTGAATCCATTATTATATTGAACGCGCAGAGCGTTGTATGCCTTCTGCGTGTAACTAACCCACAGACTACACGTGTAAAAGGTTTGACAGTATGCCTTAAAAAGAGTAACCTTTACTTGTTTTGTGCATCGTGCAAATCTGCAGGCCAGCATATGCTTTAAATTTCTTACAAAAACACATAGGTATACTTAACAGTTCTTTTCAAATATGATGTGTCACAATTTTTTTATAGAAACTTGTTTCAAACAACACAGCCAAAATCCAGTCATAAGAAATCCACGCAAAAAATATTTTTATTAATTGACACCCCGCTAATAAGCATTACAATTTCCCAATTCGCTTACCTAAGGCCAAGATAGACATGAAAAAAACAAATACTCATATTATTAAAATGTGTCACTATTCCTACTACACAACGATATGCATAAAATCTAATACAAATCTTTCCGTTTATTGAAAAACGCGAACGATGTCAAGCACGTCCCCCTCGAATAGGTGCTATTGAAATTTTGAAACCACATTCTCACGTCGCAACCATTTCTAGCACATGAAGGAATTGCATTTTGCATTCTTCGTTGGGATTGGCAGGTATCTGAAAGCGAGCCATATTGAAAATTATTTTCTAACACTCGGAATTCATATTTACATACACGTGTAATTGTGTTTATAACTTGTGTTGCTTTGAAACTTTTTATTCTGATGGAGACTTTCAAATAAGGTCTTCATCATAAACCCTGAAACCCTTGTTTAAAGTTCATCATCAGACTACATTAGTCCACTGCTGGACATAGTCATATCAAACATAACATACCACAGTTCGGAAACTACGCTCCAGATTGACTCACTCGCACTGACGCATGCCTCAACAAGAACGTAATCGGACGTCGCAGTGCAAACAACCCGCTTAGAGGCCTTGTTGACGCTTGCGTCTGTGTAAGTGCGTCGTTTCGAGCATTTGTACGTAGTTTCTGTACTGTATGTTATATTTATTGTGACATAGGCTTCTATATTTGTACGCCACTGAAATCAGTCCTCGGCTACTTGATCCAGCTGCTAGCAGCCATCTTGCCAATATTATTTCTCCATAACCACCTCGAAAATTACATAACTACCTGAGCACAGCAGCTTACTTATAAGTTACTACATAAGCCTAAGTGCATAAGTACAGTCTAATAAAATTAGAGGAATTGATTTCAAACAAAGTAAATGTGATGACCTCTTTAGGCTCAATGAGTTTGTAGTAACAATATCAATAATATTTGCAAGACATAATATTATAGTGGTGTGTTTTTTTTTTTATGGTTGCAAGCGCGACTGCTGAGCGTGGGGTCCTGGGTTCGATTCCCGGGTCAGGCAAAGTGTGATTGGGTTTTTTCAGTAGGAAATTCTCAGTAGCAGCCTGGAGTCTGGATTTGTTCCCGGTCAGTGGCAATAGGGTCGCCCCATATTACATGGGACTATAACATAACTGGCGAAATGTGGGTGTACTATACACCTCTGCCTACCCCTTCGGGGAAATACAGGCGTGATGTTATGTTATGTTATAATATTATGGTAGTAGTAGTAGTTGATAAAGTAAATATTGCACGTTATTTCAGCAGACTGTCATTTCAGAAGAGTATGTAGGTAACTAAAAATTCTATGTAAAAAGCAAGTTTGTAACAATCTTTTCAGTCGCATAATTGCTGCATATAACCACAACGAATTAATTATTAGAAACGCATCTAACTATGACAGAATGTACTGTAAAAAAGGGTTCCTTCAGGTGGTAATAAAAGATGCTGGTATATTACAATCAGTTCTACAAAGGGGTGCAGCCCGACAAATCTACAACGGTATGTAGCGAATAATAAATAAAATAAAAAAGATGTCGTCAGAAGGAAGTAAAATACAAGTGATTTGTTTCTAAATGAAACTCAAAGTAGTCACGTTTTCAAAATCAGTTCAACGTTCCCGCTCAAACTCCCCACGCATCTGCCGCCACCCGCGGACGCCCGGCGCGGGTGCGGTCTACTTCGTGTAAAATAATGTCAGCTGTTATCTGTCAAATATTATTTTAGGTGGACCGCATGGACTCACAATGAATCCAAGTATAAATCTCTTGCGCAACAAAGCATGAACACGACACAATATATCAACGTCATTGTAAACTAAGCTAAGAACAGATGCCTCCACTTTGACCCCACAGAGCATAAAGTTACTAACGACGACCCCACTACAAATGTCGCCATTGTGACCCCAAATTGGCACGGAGCATCAAGTTAACAACGCTACAGGAATCCGTAAACTCATATGTCACTCTTTAGGGTTCAACACTTACGCTGTGTTGAATGTAGCGGTTAATTTATAGGTTTTTCAGATAAATAAATATTTGGGACATTTTACACAGCATTATCTTGTCCCAAACTAAGCAGAGCTTGTACTATGGGTACTAGATAATCGATATAATACTTACATACTATTTTTGTAAATACATACTTATAATACATAAGAAACACCCAGACCAACAAACACTTATGTCAGTAACTAATAAGTTATCAGTGCAAGTTCATCCCAAAAATAAAGTTATGGAGAAGTATAGGATGGCGAAACGAGCTAAAGGCCCACCTGATTTTAAGCGGTTACATTTGCCCATAACAACTGAAATACCACCTAGGCTGTTGCCTAAATGGTACCGCAAGTCGGTTCGCCAAATTAAGACATGAAGATGGAAAGTCTCATGAATTGGGTTCGATTCCCACAGGACACAAATATTTCACATATTTCACTTTGTGTCATGTACGGTCGACCTCACGTCAATGGAAACAGTTTGACATTGACGGCGCCTTTGTTTCGTAAGCGGTAAGGGTGATTTTCTGATTCAAGTGTTACCACTATCATGCAAACGACTGTACGAGTTGTATCAAACAAATATTTTGAAAAAGAGTAAGTCCATGGAGTTTTTTGTCGGTTCTTCTCCATGGGACTCACCATTTGGAACCAAGCAACAGAATCGACCTTTCAAAAGCGCCTGAATTAGGTCTGTTTCATCATCATCATCATCATTTCAGCCTTAAGACGTCCACTGCTGGACATAGGCCTCCCCCAAGCAAATGTTGGGGGCAAAGGTCTGTTTAAAATAAAACAATTTGAATTTGAAGATCTGAAGTTGTGATTCAGCTACGAAATATATGAGAAAGAAGTTACTCAAGTTGTGGCAGTTTTATGGACATCAATGAGTCTGTTTAGTGGGTCATTTATTAATAGAAGTCTATTAAAGGAACATTATATTTATACCGTAATTGAAATAGTTTCTTTGTTAGAAGGTGTCAATTACGCGTAATATAAAAGCTATAGGCACCTATTTTGTAAATTTTCCTTTATTTTTTACTTCCTGGGATATCAACGGTATAGTATTAAATGAAGATGGATTTAATACTATACCGTTACAAGTTCGTATGTCTGAAATAAAAATCAAGTCAGTGAAGTTAACATTTGCGGGACCATCCTAGGTGCATCAGTAAAAGCCAGAAACCAACCTCTTAACCTCAACTTTGCCCTCAATCTATTAGCGTACCTCAAACCCTGCCAGATTCTTCACTAAATCTTCTAGAATGTACTGCTACCAACTTCTAACGTTACACATTACATAAAGAGTCATTTGGCAGAGCTGCTCTGAATAAAACCTCGATTTGAACATCGCATACTTACCATAAAGGTCTACAAACGACTGTTAAGACTTCACTTTGTTTTATTATCAACTGGCGTTGTGTATTATACGTTTATCTACAGTTTTGTGTGATTTTGGTGATTTGAAACTATGCGGTGATTGTGTTATACTTGAGAAACTTATACCAAATGCATTTTGATCTGATTTGAGGAAAATAGAGCTAAGTTTAGTAGAAATAGCAGTGTGACGAAAACGGTCCTTTGGTGTGAAGTTAACATTATAGTGCAGTCGACCTCATATCAGTAGTAACATTGTTAATTTAACCACAGAATATCTAATAGTACTTTTCGTAAGAAGGGTTTTCGTTATTCAAATGTTAACACAGATGTGAGGTCGACTGTACTACATAAAATTGTCATGACAATATTTTGACGTCACAAAGTTACGGTAGATAAGTCAAAATGGAATTTGCAAGCCAAGATAATTTGTTTCTTTTTTAAAACTAAATGAAGAACGAAATTTCACATTATTTTTAATACATCTGGGAGCTCATTTCTGAAGACAGCATTCTCCTTCAAGATTGGCTCAACATTTTCTGTGTGGTTTTCATAGTTGTGTTTAATAATAATATATTCAACACTTCAAGAAGCCGTAAAAATAAACTGAAGAAGATGTAAATTGTGGTCGACATCAACAAAAACGGATGGAAGTTGTAAAACACAACACGAAATTAACTTAAGCGAAAAATTTCAAATTCAACCGTAAAAATAAAAATGTCCAAGAAGCTACAAAGAAAATTGCATGCAGTAAAATTTTAGGATGTACCGTAAAATGCCCTAACTTGGCCCACAAGCCCTTCTTTGCCCAGTTGTTTTTTGAGCAAACTATAATACCTATGATTCCCGTACTTGGGGAGATTTAAAAACTATGCAAACGCTAACTTTTGGTTCAGTTATAGTATCAGTGCGAGGCAAAGTAGGGCTTGTGGGCATAGTTAGGGCATTTTACGGTAGTGAAAACATTTATGATCAGAGCTTACATTAATCAAACAGCGATGTCAGAGCCAGAACGACCGCCTCGTCAACTATATGATTGAAATTGAAGTTAAATTCAATACTACGAGCAGAGTTCGCGGTAGCTTAGCGGATAAAAAACTGGTGTGCTGAACTGGGTCGCAGGTTCGAATCCTGCTTGTGAGTGAATTTTTCTTTCCGCATGCGAATAATAAATAGTTTACGAGATTGTCTAACAGTCTAATTGCACCATCCTATATCTTCCCATGGGTGTCATAAAAAGCGACTACGGGATTCACCAGAGGTTGGGCAGCAGCGTTCTCTGACAACTGCGTTCGCCAACCCGCCTGCTAAGCGTGGCGATTATGGCATATCCCCCTAAACTGCTTGGGGGAGGCCTATGTCCAGCAGTGGATGTCTTTCAGCTGAAATGATGATGATGAATGATTGTCTAACAGGAATACTAGAAATGCTTGTGTTTGTAGGTGAGTTCGTTCTTAAAACATTCTTGATAGTGCGATTCTGATTGATATTATGATTAATAGTGTGATTCTGTGAAAAATTTACCTCAGTCTCAATGCTCCGTCTGCTCATTTAATAGGCTTTGTATTATGTGTGTTTTACGGTATTCAATGATCAAGATCGGATTCTGATCCAATTTTGCCTATTCTTTCAGTTGTGCCTAAGTACATCTCATCATACTCCTGCCCTTATCCCAATTTATTTGGGGTCGGCGCAGCATGTTTTTTTCTTCCATACATCTCTATCAGCCGTCATCTCCGTGTTCACTTTCTGTCTATTCATATAATCTTTCACACAATCCATCCATATTTTCTTCGGTCTCCCTCTTTTCTTATAGCCATCAACATTCATACTTAAAACTTTCCTCGTAACATGCTCCTCTGCCTAAGTACATCTAAACAGGCCAAATAAAAAGTTTTAGACTTAGCCTTCTCCTCTCAAACATTTTCTTTCGTTGTTCTTGTAATTTCCGAAACACGTCACGTCTTATAAGGGCCTTTACCTAGTACCGCTTGCTCCATGTTTGTCAAACATGTTTACCTCCCGTTAATTTAGTACAAGAAGTCTGTGTGACATTGCCTTTACATAGCTTGTTGTGTAGTCTGTTTGTTAGATTGGAACGTGTGACACCCCTATTGGGTCTTTATTTGTCAAGACTTGGTAGTGATTCTCGAGGAGTTCAGAAAATCGGTGCAAATACAGCACTGTTAATTTTTATCCCTAAGCATTGTGAAGTATACACGTTAACATGATTTTAATTTAAAGTTATGTATTAAATTGTTGTTAACTGTTTTGTAAATATTTCATTATTTTAACGCATTTACGCATTCGAAGCATTTGCATGTGACTGTTTTGTATTGTTGTGATTTTCTTGTGTGCAATAAAGAATAACTGATATTTGTACAGTATGTAACAAAAACCCTGTTGTTCCTGTGAGCTACGTTATCATAATCGATATTCATATTACGTTAGGATGCAACTCATTTGGAAAAACTCTTCAATGTCAAATTTAATATAATTTAGTGCCCTTCTATTCCAATTTACTTTTGAGATGATTTTATTTTTATGTGATTTTGTTTTTGTTCTGTTCTCTTAATTGATAACTTAATTTTGTATGACATAATATGGGTTAAACCTGAAATAAAAGTTTAATTGACAGTTAAAATTATTCCACTGCTGCACACACAGAAAAATTACAATAAAATACATAGAAATCGTCGTAAAAGGCGACTAAGGGATTCACCAGAGGATGGGCAGCAGCGTCCTCTGAGTATTTAACCAACCAACTGCGATCGCCAACCCGCCTGCCAAGCGTGGCGATTATGGCATATCCCCCCCTCTGGGGGAGGTCTATGACCAGCAGTGGACGTCTTTCGACTGAAATGAATGAATGAATGAATGAAATAGAAATCATTGTATAGAAATTAATAGTACAAAGGCACAGCTTAGTACATAGTTTTAGGCGCACATTGTTTCTACCTAACCTTTGTTTTGGAGTTTTTTTAATAACTTACATACGAGCAAGCGTGTCACCTGATGGTAAGCAATCTCTGCCGCCCATGGGGATGTCCAACACCAGAACAGTTACGTATGTATGTATATTGTAAAATGGGTGCCATATTTCTAGAGCAAATGATAAATAATGTGCTCAGTCATTTAAAAGTACTTAACAAATTATACGATAATTTAATACCCAAATTTTGACTTAGAAACATAGTGAGAGGGTTTGAGAATAAATCCCAAATGACTCTGAAAATAAGTCATCGGCAGCATAGTTAAACGGTGGAAATACCTGCAATATTTTTCATCGTTATTGTGTCGCACGCGACTCATGGGGGGAATTTGTTTGTTTATAAATAGGTATTTAATTATTTTTTTGTATTGATTGTTTTATTGATTCGTGTTCAGTATCAGTGATATAGTCCCCTCCTTAAATATGGCACGAATACATGTCAACATGTTGTAGTTATGTTGTGTGTTGTACACAATATAACTATATCATCAGAAAATAATATGGCGCTAGCTTACATAATGAATGTGCTAACCGACATTGGATATCATGCAATCCCGCCAATTATATTAACTGTATCACTAATGATATTGGACTTGTAACAATATTAGGTTACGTGATAACATGCACGTGAGATGGCTCACGTGTATTAAATGCAGGTTATCGATTTTGTTAACCGTAAGTTGTTGCATAATATTTTTGATCCAACGTGTTTCCCAGAGTCAAATATCCTACCACGGATGATTAAAAAAAGGCGGATGGAATCTCGCTAAGAAGAGCTCTTAATTTTTTAAAGACCCACTAGAATTTCGACAGCATTTTAACACCAGAGGCCATATTTTTATTTTATATGTGCGTAATAGCGGCTGTTAGACTTATTTTCGGTGTGAATGTGTGCGTGCCAGCCCGTACATTCAAGTGAGCTGACTTACTATGGGTGCTTCACTTACCCCTTTATTACAAAAGTTTATACCAGTTTTAGACCCTTCTTTGAACCGGGTCTAATGTCAAATTCCATACATAAAAAAAGGCTTTTAAGTCCGGTTTAGGCTAAACTTATTGCTAAACCCGACTTTGTAATAAGGTGGTATATGTTTAGCGAGACTCCGTCCACCTTTTTTATTCATCCACGTATGCCACCCTTTTTACATAACATCATGCCTTTATTGGAGAACTGTAGCTGAGAGTTTCGGCTCTACTATTTTAAAAGCAGTTTGTAAGGAGGGTTATTGGTACTAACACTAGATAATAAGCTATTTTATGTTACTAAAAAAATATGGATACCTAATTAGATCCGAAATAAAGATATATTTATTCCCCGAATGGGTAAGCAGAGGTTTACAGTACACCCACATTTCGCCAGTTAAGTTATAAGTCCTATGTAATAGGGGGCGAGCCTATTGCCATTAACTATGCACAAATCAAGACACCGGGCTGCTACTGAGAATTTCCTAATGAAAAAAGCCAATTATACTTTGCCCGACCCAGGAATCGAACCCAGGACCCCACGCTTAGAAGTCGCTCTTGCGGCCACTAAACCAACGAGGCGGTCTGAATGCTTGTGCAGACTAGTAATAACGGTATTTTCATTTAATATCGTATCGTGATCCCCGCTTTGTTTATTGATTCCTAGTTATTAGAAGGAACTGTGCAGTGATAGCCTAGCGGTTGAACGCTTGCCTTCCATGCAGGAGGGTGTGAGTTCGATCCCGGCCCGCACCTCTGACTTTTCGAATTCATGTGCGGATTTATATTCGATTATCACTTGCTTTAACGGTGAAGGAAAACATCGTGAGGAAAAAACCTGCACACCTGAGAGTGCTCCATACAGTTCTCAATGGTGTGTGTAGTCCGCCAACCCGCACTAGGCCAGCGTGGTGGACTAAGGCCCTTAGCCTTCTCATACTGAGAAGAGGCCCGTGCCCAGCAGTGGGACAGTAATGGGCTGGTTATGTTTGTGCGTGTAGGTTGTCTGGAAGATATCGCTATTAGCGATAAGACCGCCAATGTACCCTTACTTTACGTGTTAGTCCTAAGTTTAATATTTTTAATAACATAACATAACATAACATCACGCCTGTATTTCCCCGAAGGGGTAGGCAGAGGTGTAATAGTAGGTACACCCACATTTCGCCAGTTATGTTATAGTCCCATGTAATAGGGGGCGAGCCTATTGCCACTGACCGGGAACAAATCCAGACTCCAGGCTGCTACTGAAAATTTCCTACTGAAAAAACCCAATAACACTACCCGACCCGGGAATCGAACCCAGGACCCCACGCTCAGCGGTCGCTCTTGCAACCACTAGACCAACGAGGCAGTCATATATATTGTGGTGTACAATAAAGAATATTCTATGTATCTATCTATCTATCTACCCTAATGCGCCAATTTATAGTTCATCTAGTAATTCCGATTTATCATTTATCGACTGTACTTGTCTACAAGCTGCTGATGCGCTAGCTTATTCAGAACCTCTTATGGGGTTTTTTTTTTAAGTTCTTTAACACACACAGACTGAAACACAGAAATTGTAACACACAGAAAGATTTATGTATTATAAGTATGTATTTACAAAAAAAAAGTATATAATTATTTATATTCATTGTCTAGTACCCATAGCACAAGCTCTGCTTAGTTTAGGACTAGATGGTGCTGTGTTAAAATGTCCCAAAGATACTCATTACTTTATTTATCCTTACGCATAATTCCTCAGTTCAGTCATGTAGTTTTTTCTTTTTAATTTAACATATTTGTTGGCGTCATATGAGCCAATGATGTTGTTTCTCTTTTTCACGAACTAAACTTATTTTAAACTATCGCCCTCTTTTAGTAATTGTAGATACAAGAAAGGGATGGCAACAATTTTAGTGCTATCAAATAAGTTGGAATTAAAATTTCCATACAAGTTTGATCTCGGAACGTGCCGACTAAAATACAAACAAATATAGCACGTAAACATGGAATTATTAAGGTGTTCGTAAGTACTTCTATTCTTTTTAGGGTTCCGTAGTCCTACAAGGAACCCTTATAGTTTCGTCATGTCCGTCCGTCTGTCCGTCTGTCCGTCTGTCCTAATCCTTTACAGCTTAATAACTTCTACAGTTATAAACATAAGTAAATGAAATTTTGTTAAAAAATAGTCTGTATATAGATCTCAATTTTAAAAGAATAAAAAAATCGTTTTTACGTATTTAAGGGGTGGCGTCCATACATGTGAAATGGGGATGAAAAAATTTTTTTCGCTGCACCCCTCGTGTGGGGTATCATTGAATAGGTCTACTAAAATTAAGGTAATGTTTCATACATCACTTTTTTATCAGGAGTACCATCTGCGAAATATAGCCCGCCAAAGTGGCTTGCTTGTGTCCCCCCCCTGCCATTTCTAAACTATGCAATGTAGAAACTTATAATCTTCCACATTGATAGACCTTTGTGAAAACACTCTTTTAAAATTATTTCGAGTATAATGTGATTATAATTTTTTGAGTTATAGACAGAAAACTGAAAAATACTTAAAACGTCCTAGTTCAAAGGTCATTAACCTTAGAGAAAAATTATCATAGCAAATAATGCTCCTTTAGCTATTTTCTATATGAAAAAATCACAAAAAGTAACTTTAACATGACAGACTTCTTAAATTTGACTTCTTGAATTTATCGCTAGATGGCGCTACTAACAACATGCTCTGAGTCGCGAATGCTGCCGATTATTGCTAAAACTAAAATAGCCATGATTAACATTCGATTTGATTCGTTTGTAATTACACCTACTTAAGGAACCTTATAATACTGAGCATGGCCCGACATGCTCTTGGCCGGTTTTTTTTTAATATATGGCAAACGATGCCGTTCGTAAGTACTATATTAATTCCATGCACGTAAACTAGTTTGACAGCACTAAAATTGTTGCCATCCCTTTCTTGTACTATTAATAAAAGAGAGCGATAGTTTAAAATAGTGAGTCTGTCATGCACACTTAAATGTCATGCTGATGGTGGCGTTAGTGTCGGGTCGTTAAGTTCCCTTCAATATGGTTGAGTTAAGCAATGGCTGATGCTCGCGTCATGCTCGTGAACGGGTGCCGTCTGTCGGGACAGGTCAGCTCCTACATACTATCGCAACTCTTTTTACGTTTATTTCTAGAGGAAATATTCTCACTTTTAAACTCTTGTTTATTTCTGGCATTAATCTACATTATACTCACATTATTTGAATACATTTGATGTAATAAACAATAACCTATTTAAAAACCGCCCAAGAGCATGTCGGGCCATGCTCAGTGTTGTAGGGTTCCTTAAGTAGGTCTAATTACAAACGAATCAAATCGAATATTAATCATTGCTATTTTAGTTTTTGCAAACAGCGCCACCTAGCGCTGAATTTAAGAAGTGTGTCATATATTTATATGACACACTTCGTAAATTTAGCGCTAGGTGGCGCTGTTACTTTGTGTTATCAATATAACACAAAGTTTCTTTTTGTGATTTTTTTAAATAGAAAGTAACTAAAGGAGCATTATTTGCTAATATCATTTTTATCTAAGGTCAATGACCTATGAACTAGGACGTCTCAAGTATTTTTCAGATTTCTCACTATAACTCAAAAAATTATAATCATATTATACTCGAACTAATTTTAAAAGAGTATTTTTATAAAAGTCTATCAACGTGGAAGATTACAAGTTTCTACGTTGCATAGTTTGGAAATGGCAGGGGGGGCGACACATTGTAAGCCACTTTGGTGGGCTATATTTCGCAGATGGTACACATAATAAAAAAGTGGTGTATGAAACATTACCTTCATTTTAGTAGACCTATTCAATGATACCCCACACAAGGGGGTGTAGCGAAAAAAATATTTTCATCCCCATTTCACATGTATGGGCACCACCCCTTAAATACGTAAAAACCAAGATTTTTTTATTCTTTTAAAATTGAGATCAATATTTAAACCATTTTTTAACAAAATTTCATTTTCTTATGTTTATAACTGTAGAAGTTATTAAGCTGTAAAGGATTAGGACAGACGGACAGACGGACAGACGGATAGACGGACAGTCGGACAGACGGACGGACATGACGAAACTATAAGGGTTCCTTGTAGGACTATGGAACCCTAAAAAGAGTTTATCCATGGAGTTTCTTGCCGGTTCTTCTCCATAGGACCCACAATTTGGAACCGTGCAACAAGAGCCTGACGTTTCAAAAGTGCCTGTAATTAGGTTTATTTGAAATAAAATTATTTGATTTTGATTTTGAATAAATTTATTGCATGAACAAGAGAATCGACACCAATAAATATATCTACCCAAGAGTCTTAATTGCCCTTTGTCATTAATTCGGATTGTAATTAATTCATATTTTGACAGCTTCATTGCTCAGCGGCTATTATAAATGTTAAGTCGATTAAAAACACATAAATCATCTATTGAATTATTTGTGCAATTCGCACGTCAATCAAATTGCAGTCGAAATTGAGTTGACAAATTGAAAGAAGAAGAACAATTGATATTGAATCAATCAATCCAGTCTTTGTTTGATTAATCTGTCGTTTGATCAGGGTGCTTCAATCCTCATTGTTTTGGCCGATTGCACTTAGAAATAAAGAGATTACAACTTTGTTACTTGGCGTCTCAGAGCAAAATAATAAGATAAACGAAGCGCGTAGAACTAGCGATGAAGTCAGAAAAAATAATACAAAATAACAAAGGAGTACCTACTATTTCGCTCAGTGTTGACGAGCCGCAATCTAGAGCGTACCTACGTCCTACGTGTAATCAAACTAACAGCAAAAATGTATATCCTGTCTATCCACGATTTGCCCTGCTAGAGATAGAAATTTGACTTAATTTTTATGCAGCTTATGTCAAATTTCTATCTCTAGTATGCTAATTGTGTGTGTGCCAGTGAATTTTGTGAATTGTGTGTCTTTCGAGACAGGTCAGCTCCTACATACTATGGCAACTCTTTTTACGTTTATTTCTAAAGGCAATATTCTCACTTTTAAACTCTTGTTTATTTCTGGCATTATTTTTATGCAGCTTATGTCAAATTTCTATCTCTAGTATGCTAATTGTGTGTGTGCCAGTGAATTTTGTGAATTGTGTGTCTGTCGAGACAGGTCAGCTCCTACATACTATGGCAACTCTTTTTACGTTTATTTCTAAAGACAATATTCTCACTTTTAAACTCTTGTTTATTTCTGGCATACCTACATTATACTCGCATTATTTGAATAAATTTGATGTAATAAACAATAACCTACTTTAAAAAGAGTATATCCATGGAGTTTCTTGCCGGTTCTTCTCCATAGGACCCACAATTTGGAACCTTGCAACTAGAGCCTGACGCACAGAGTACATTGTAATATGCCTGACGTTTTAAAAGTGCCAGTAATTAGGTTTATTTGAAATAAAAAACATTTGATTTTGATTTTGAATTTACAATCACATGAGACTTTCTATCTACATGTCCCAATTTGGCGAACGTGATTTGCAATATTATAAGGCAACAGCCTCTGGTGTTGCGTTTGTATAGGCAAGAGTATCACCATTAGTTCGTCTTACTGTTTTTCTGTCCTGCGAGATCGAATCAGAAATGATGAGATTCGCAAGAGAACGAAAGTAACTGACATAGCTCGAAGAATTGCCAAACTTATGTGGCAGTGGGCGGGGCATATTGCTCGCAGAACGGATGGCCGATGGGGCCGTAAAGTTCTGGAGTGGCGACCGCGTACTGGAAGGCGCAGCGTGGGTAAGCCCCCCACAAGGTGGACCAACGACCTGGTGAAGGTCACGGGAATCCGCTGGATGTGGAAAACTCAGGACCAGCTGTTGTGGCGATGCTTGGGGGAGGCCTATGTCCAGCAGTGGACGTCTTTCGGCTGAAATGATGATGGTGATGATAACTGTTTTTCCAAAAAAATCTTCTTCTATCCACAGAATGGTGGGGCGCGCGGACCTTCTGCTGTAATACAGATGACTGCAATAGCGCTTACGTGACGCGGCCACTCACAATACTCGCAGTTATATCAGTGTTGATTACCGCGGCGTTTGCGCGCTGACCGCTCCAGACATCATCTGTAAGATCAAGACCACAACTGTTTAAGATCGATTGATTGATTTATATTTTGGTTTTGATTGATTCATAAATGTAGTTTATGATTGATTCAAATGTTTTTGATTGTTTCATAATATTATCATTTGTGTCATTGCTGTTTTTACGTTTTACATTTTATTTTGGAATTTATTTTGTTGGTTGATTGCAGACGGTTGATAATTATTTAGATCAGATTTCTTAGTTATAAATAGTCTTCAGTTATTCATCTTAACACGATAAATAATGAGAAAATGATAACCAGAGAGTGGAGATTTTTGATATATTAAAATTAAATCAGAATGAAATGATTATTTCCTGGTTAGCTAATTAGTTATTTATTTTAATTTTTTATATTGTGCTATAAGAAAATCCTTTTGTATTGTAGAAACTAGAGTCAGCTGAATATTCTAAAATTAAAACAGATTTATCTACTTTCTACAATTTAAGTTTTCTGTAATGTTATTTCAAGAACGTACGTAAAAGTATGTACGTTTGTATGTTACAAAACATATATCAAGCGATGTATAAATAAATATGAAACTTTAAAAGGTTTTAATTTAGTTTATCCTTAACTATAATATTGTATAAATAAAAAAAACGAAATAAAAAGAAATTGAATCATCAGTAGCTGCGGTTGAAATCACCATAGTTAGACGTTCAGTCAAACACAACATATCAATGGTAACAAAACCATTAAAAGTCGAACTGGTTTAAGTCTGTAAGTTGTATACAAGAAGACCGGCTCTGCTTATAATGACTTTTTACCATCGATGTGCGGTTGATTGTTCATATTAAAATACAGTGATGAATTTATGGTAATTTGAGAAAACATGAAAGTAGGAGAATTAGGATCGATTCTATAATGTAAACAAGTGCCACGCTGGAAAAAAAACAATGGAAGCTAATATTCCGGATCTTCCAGCCAGGTAGTGATAAGGCGGCCCATACACCTACAATATAATTGCGCAAAATTTGCAATTGCGCAATGATATTGAACTACAAATAAGGTCAAGAGGATACAATAATAATTGTGCAATATTAATATTGCAGGTTATTGTAGGTGTATGGGCCGCCTTAGACAGATACTTCCTAGATCAAAATTACTATTTACTCTATAATTAGGTTGTTTTCAACCAGAGACATGACATTTACCACCGGTAGCGCAGGTAGATGTCATATCTGTGTTTTCAACACTTACATGTCACTATGTTAGATGGCTAAAGGGATGGCTATGATTTTTTCTAGTTAGATGACCACTTCAGAAGAAACGCTGAAACTAACTCATGGTCAGAAATTGGTTATCTAAATACATATTTCTTAAAGTCAGACATATTTTGGCAGGTTAGGTTGTCTGGATTTTTAAGTTGACCCTTTTCGACTGATGGAAACAGCAAGCATGTAGCTCAACCCTATTTGGGGAGCTTTACTATAATAACAACATACCTCATCGCCCACCATCAGCAGAATATAATAAAATGCGATCATACAAAGATGGAGTCGGAAGTCCCTAAAAAAAAAGTACCTAAAAAAAGAAAGAAAAAAGTGGAGTTCCCTTGTTTAGAAACCAAAACACATTTTGAGTCACTGAGCCATGGAGTCAGTAAGAAAACCGTGCAGAAATATCTATAGGTTATGTAAACATTATATTTGTTCAGATGCGGAAAAAACATGCGACCCAAAGAATAATAAAAGGCAGATGGTTTGCCACAAAGCTATTCAGGTCACCATTTTACGTATAGTAAAATAACATTTTATGAATAAAAATGCTAGATTGTATGCATATCTAAATCGAATTATGATGAAGTCTCAAGCTAACAACTAGAAATTAACATAAGATATCACGAGATCATTAATTAATGAAAAGTGTGAAAGTATAGTTTACTAAATAAAATTACTTCTTCTTCTATCGTGTCGACATGAGCTACATAATGATAATAGCTCATGCCGTGGGGAAAAGATTAGCCAGTCAGCAGGTTGGTAGCAGGACTGACTGCTACCAACCTGCTGCTAATAAAATTACTTATGATGACTAATGAGAAATTACCAACTCTATGTCATGCGTTGTGTTAACATAAATCGTATTACTTGTGATGAAGATGACAATATAAGTATGGAGCAAATCACAAGACTGTAAAAAAAAACGTAAAAGTAAACAAAGTGCTCCCCACTTGAAAAATTTCATATCTCTATAATTTTTCGCGCAATTGACACTTTCTAACAAAGGAACTATTTCAAAATGTTAAAGTTGATTTTTCTTCTCATTTGGAAAAATATGCTGAAAATAAAGGCAGTTATCACTTGTGTTTTGGCATACAACTGGCACATGTACTTACATGGGGCCAAATATTTATTTGGGAAACCGATAGGTACCTCTATTCTCTATTCCAATATTCTCGATCGTTTTAGAAAAGTAAAACACAAGTGATAAAGCTATTGTTTTAAAGAGAAATATAAAATTGCATTGGTTCTATTTTTATTAAAAAGACAGTATCTATTTCTTATGTTAGAAAACAAAGAAACCATATAAAATAACAAGGTTCTTGATTGAGAATTGAAGATTTCGACGATATCGTTCCCAAAGGAGATATATGTATGTCTCAGATATAGTAGACTACAAAGCAATAAAAATCGAAGACCCTTTTGCTTATAATTCACATGACCCAAAAATAAAACGAACTTTTCAAGCTATAAAATAAATTACGACAACTAGACATTTTTAAAACCTGTACTTATTTGTAAATCAAATATTTGAAATTATTTATAGAACAGATTCAAAATCATTTCTGTCAAGGTACTAAAAAAATTTCTACTAGCCACTCACCATGAGTGGCTAGTAGCAATTTTTTTATTGTAACACAAACATTATTTAATTTAAAATAAAACCTCTGTAACATATAAAATTAATGTTGATCCCAGAGTTTTTAAAATGGATGAACATAGACAATCATTTATTATTAGTACAACATTAGTATATGCGAAAGTACTGGCAGGGTTTAAATTACATATACCAGGTAATGCTGCGTTAACCACTTATCTTATATAAATATCACATGAGAATAATACCGCTACAATGACTGTTACAGACGGTAATGGCTATCGTTCAAATGATTTACATTGCAATTTAGCTAATGTACCAAATCCATCACTGCTTTTTAATACGAAATTCATCCTTTATTCTAGTCGAGTGGAAATGTAATTTACTTTAATTTATTTTGTTTAAAGATCGTTTTTTTATTGTGTTTTTATTATGATTAGGGTGCGTTGGTCGACAGTGGTGTTATGGGTCCCTAGTGGTCGGTAGATGCTTGGGTAAATCCAAACGAGTGAATATAGGCAAGTTTATCTGCGTGCTTATGGGGCTCTCCTAAATAAAAAAGTAAAAGGGTTGTCCTTGTGAAATCGATTTCTATTTAAAAACCTGTTTTGCCATCATTGTTTTGAAATCTACCCAAATAATATTTGTATTAAATATCCTAAATCGGTTTATTTATCAAATATTTATATTGATAGTTTTTAAAATCTTTCATTACATTAAAGAGATTTTCATTTATTTCGTTTCACGAGTTTATAGAGGTAGATATATTAAAACTGAAATAATGTTTAAGTTTTAAATTCAGATCTACATATTCATAAAGTTCAATTATAACTCGGAGCAGGTATCTGAGTTATAATTGAATTATCAGTAATAGCACAGAAAACATAATATTAGTTAAATTATTAAACTTTTTTACTCTACATACAATTTTACTGCTGTCATTTCCCAATTATGCGTTCTGTAAAAAAATTGTGTTCTTAAAATATTCTTGTATACAATCATGTTCGCCTTACATTAAAATTATTCTCAATTCTAAGTAGACACCAGTTTTGACCTATTAGAAGGTTTCGTTCAAATGTTAACAGTTGTAAAATTGTAAAGCAGAATAGAATATTATATTTTAATTAGTTAGTTGTAATGTAAATAGAATAATATCACTCACGATTGACGCTTTATTATGTAAATCACGATCAAATTCTTTTCTATAGATATATCTAGGTGTAACTTATAGATGTACAAATATATTTATAGTCTCTGTATTGTTTTAGATGAATAGGAAATTTGTATGACTTATTCACGAGATTAGTTCTTACTATTATGTAATTGAAAGATGAAAGAGCAAGATTAGGTGCCTATATTAAAAAGTTGAAAGTTTCTATGAGTGTAGTTATTTCATATTTTCTTAATTTTAAATACAATCTTAAGGATTGTTATTCTGTTACGAAAAATATGTCTATGACTAGGTGGTTGACTAAACTCTTCAATGGGCATAAATTATAAGAATCCATTGAGGGAAAGTTCAGTTTAGTGCATTTGTTTTCTAGTTCTTTTGTAAATTAAAAAATATCTATTATTTTGAAAACATGTTTTAAATAGTCTAGAAAAACCAAATACTGATTATTACAGTAGAGCTACATAACTTTACACAGAGAAAATAGATTCTCTTCTTTTTGAATTAAGAATTGAAATAATGAAATTAACTTATAGCTAAGGACATAAAATTAAACAGGAATACAAAATTATGAACAACTTTAATTATTCCAATGCAGCTTTATTTATTACTGTAACAATGACTCGTGATGATACAAAAGATACTCAAACTTGGAAACTTCCAAAAACTTTGTTAGAAAACAACAAATATCCTTAATGATTAAACCCAGACTATGGAAAATGTGGAATAAGAATTTAGGCCAACTTTGTATTTAATTCTATCGAAACTTGGGCAGTTCTGGATGCTCTTCAGCGATGTCACATTGATGAGCGGTATATAGAGATGCTGAGATGCCTATACAACGCTGCTACCATGACTGTTCAGCTCCAGGACCAAAAGACGAAGCCAATCCAACTGCGCAGAGGGGTGAGAAAAGGGGATGTAATATCCCTGAAATTGTTCACTAACGCGTTGGAGGACGTCTTCAAGACACTGGACTGGACTGGACAGGGTATCAACGTTAACGGCGAGAACATCTCACATCTCCGTTTTGCCGATGACATCGTTGTAATGGCTGAGTCGCTGGAACAACTGGGCGAAATGCTGCACAGCTTAAACGGAGCCTCTCGACGTGTCGGTCTCGGCATGAATCTGGACAAGACTAAAGTCATGTTCAATAAGCATGTCATGCCGAGGCCAATATTCGTCGAAGGGTCGACACTCGAAGTTGTAACGGAATACGTCTACCTAGGGCAGGCAATTCAGCTTGGTAGACACAACTTCGAGAAAGAAGCCAACAGAAGGATCCGTCTGGGCTGGGCAGCGTTTGGCAAACTTCGCCGAGTCTTCTCGTCGCCTATACCGCAAAGTTTGAAGACAAAAGTCTTCAACCAGTGCGTCCTGCCTGTCATGACTTACGGTGCCGAGACGTGGACACTGACAGTTGGGCTAGTCCACAAGTTTAAAGTCGCTCAGCGAGCTATGGAGCGAGCTATGCTTGGAGTTTCTTTGAAGGATAAAATCCGAAACGAGATTATCCGGAGAAGAACCGGAGTGACCGACATAGCTTGTAGAATCAGTAAGCTGAAGTGGGCAGTGGGCTGGCCATGTCTGTCGAAGGACCGATGGCCGCTGGAGCAGACGAGTCCTTGAGTGGAGACCGCGAATCGGCAAACGCAGCGTAGGGCGCCCCCCTGCCAGGTGGACCGACGACCTAAAGAGCGTGGCTGGGGGGGACTGGATGCGGAAGGCAGAGGATCGAGCGTTGTGGCGCAACTTGGGAGAGGCCTATGTCCAGCAGTGGACTGCGATAGGCTGAGTTGATTGTATTTAATTCAGAATATGATACAATTTTGTCGTAATTAGCTATTAAGAGGCTGACAAC
The DNA here is from genome assembly GCA_949699075.1 of Asteroscopus sphinx. Taxonomy (NCBI): domain Eukaryota; kingdom Metazoa; phylum Arthropoda; class Insecta; order Lepidoptera; family Noctuidae; genus Asteroscopus; species Asteroscopus sphinx. The sequence goes on along the minus strand of OX453025.1, from coordinate 7,903,609 downwards.
ACTTAAAAAATCAGACCTCTGCGGTCACTGTCGTTTCGTACAGAACTGAAAGAGAGGCAATGAGCCGGATACGCTGCTCAACTTGAATGAAAATTAACAATTATTTTTTTAATTATAAAAAACTAAAAGCTTATTTGAAAAACAGAAACAACGAATGTTTAGATTATTGTCTTTCTCAAATGTTTTCTTAATTTTATTTATAATATTTAGTAAATAATAGAGATTGTTTGCTACGAGCCCCTCTTAATAGAGGGGCTCGTAGCGAAGCAACGACTGCGCGGATTGTACGATCTGCAAGGTTAAGCTGCACTTGCCGCGGTCAGTCTGTGGATGGGTGACCGTTTCGTTACACATCGAGACCCCTCCGTGCCTCGGAGAGCACGTTAAGCTGTCGGTCCCGGTTGTCATACGAATATCTATGGCAGTCGTTACAGGTAGTCAGAAGCCTGAAAGTCTGACAACTGGTCTAACCTCCGAATGTCGGTATTACCCAGTAACTGGGTTGCGGGGGTCTGATGGCAGTCGCTCCGTGTAAAATACTGATGTTCAGCCGCATCTGGCTAGACTGGAAGCCGACCCCAATATAATTGGGAAAAGGCTCGGAGGATGATGAATAGAGATTGTTTGCTTTAAAGCATGTTTGTTTGTTTGTTTTGTTTGTGTTTGTTTGTTGTTGTTGTGTGTTTGTGTTTGTTTGTGTTGTTTGTTTTGTTGAAGTTTTCTATCGAAAAAACTTCAAGAAAACGTGTTTTGGGCACAATACAGTTTCAGAAAATACGATCAAAATTAACATATATTTTTTTCACTGCCACAAACTGAATAGATACAGCTAAAAATGTTTTTAAAAGAAGCCTATTTGGGGTATTTGGCTGTTGTCAGCGTCTTAAAGCTTTTTGATTCTTGAAACAGGTCCTACTGAAAATAGTAAGATAAAGTGTAGATTTAATTCTGATTTCACAACAACAAGACATGTTTGGTTTAGAAAATGTTTTTTGGAAGAAAACAGATACACCAAATTACAATAACTAAAATCAATAATTGATCACACCGTTTCCTTTGAAATCGAATAGTAGAATACTAATCAACAAAATATAAATCATTATGTAGGTACTTTGCGGTATCATAACATTAGGAAGAAATATAAAATTATCTTGCAAAAGAGAAAAACTACTGTCTAAGTATGCAAATGAACAAAGAACCTTTGTAGACGTATAAATAAATATAACACTAATACAGATTTATTCTATCGAGATAGAATAAAAATAAACCTAGCCGTCCGTGTGGTAAGACCGAAACCACATTAGGATGCTTAAAATGTACCTGAGACTACGTGATCACACTTACAGAACAACCTCATTTAATATTCAGTACAATTTACCTTTGCCTCTTTATTTAATTGAATATCTATTTCGATAACTTTTGCGTAGCTGATCCTACTCAGAATAGCTGTTCCAAAAGTTTCGTTCATTTGGTTTATAAGGAATGTGTTTGCTTTTGATATGGGAAGTTATTTGGATATTCCAGTGTGTTTGAGCTTAGGTTATTTACCTAACGTTTTTGTACATAGATGATATCATGATATTTGCTAGTTTGGTTTGAAAACTTGAAATTGGCCGCTCTTTTAAAATCTGTTAAAATAGACCTGCCCCCTAGCCAAGTTGACAATCTACAATAGTCAACGCTATAGAAAACAATCAAAATGTATGGGAATGACATATCTCAACGAATGACATTTTCGTTGAGATATATCATACCCCTACATTTTGATTTTTTTCTATTAGCGTTGACGATTGTAGATTGTCAACTTGGCTAGGGGGGCCTGGAAGTAATTATGTCTACTAACATGCTCACATAAAATTTATATTACATGTACGTTTTCACTTAAACGTGTTCTAGATCTGAATGTTGCCTTTTTCCAAATCCTAATTACAACTAGTTAAACCAATATTGACAGATTGATTTTGTAAAGTGAAAAACCAAACAACATAAGTAAAATTAAAAACTCATTTCTATTCATCTCTGCTCAGCTCATTCCTCGCTAGAATTCTACACAATAAGTGTAGTGTCAGACCGTGAAGGAGTAATTGTGTGGGCATGGGCAACCGCAAAGCGCCTCGCTCAATGTGCCGTGTCTAATACTGATTTGGTAGATACGGGATTACAGACTATATGAATGTTGAGATTATAAATTTCTGAAGAAAGGAAGCTGATCGCGTTATTAATGAATGTTAAGATAATAAAGAAGATTATTTTGATGAGATATTTAAGACGTAAACAAGTAATGATAAAATTGTCACTTGTGATCTCTGATAGCGTAAGTAGACATTTTTTGAATATGTCAAGGAAAATAAGTGAAAATTATTCTTCCAAACGTGTTTTGTTACACATCGTTTTCTTTTATGTGTCTAACATAACTTGTTGTACATACCTTCTAAAATTATTCCAGCAAGATTCTCTGCCAAGTTCTAGTTTGATAGTATAGAAAGTACCATTCTGTTTTCTTTCTCTATCTATTGTTTTCACTACTTAAAAACTACAGTTTGGGCCTAATTTTGCTCTTTTATTTTTGTTTCCTTCATTTATTCTTATCGTAAAAGTTATAAATATTTTATCTCTGTTGTATGAAAATAAGAATAATGTTTTGTTTTGAAAAATAGTTAAGTAAATAACATTATATTAACAGTGCCTAGACATGATATGAATTTAGGGTGAAAACACTAATTGTCAACCCAGGCGGGTCAAACAGTTCCTAATTTTAATCATCTACCCTAATTGATATTATGTCTTACAATATAATAGACTATATTAATATAATTTCAACGTATTATAATAATAATTGTAAAATGGTTTTGTTCTTTTAGCAAAATTTGTGGAAAATTGTGCCTGAGAGGTAAATGATACAAATCTGGCTTGACTAGAACAAAGGTCCCTTGGAGACACTTAGGAGAGAGAAATTAATGTTCATAATCTTTGTTAAAAGAACACAAATTATTTAAACTAACGCTTTATAGTAATTTTATCACGTAACATCAGGAAGCTGAAATATTCTAAATTATAATAAATTAAAATTTATTAATAATTAGTGTAAGAATAAATTTATGTACGTCACTTTAAAGTTATACAAAAATTTCACGTAGAGCATTCGCATTTTAAATGGCTGACAAACGGTATCTTCCCTTTTCTTTATAAAGATAATTTAAAACTAATTGTCTTTGGTTAACGGAGTATTCTATGGGTGAATTCTGTAATAAATTATAATAACTGTGAAATGTTTCAGTAATATCTTATTTGAGATATCTTTTGCAGGAACCCGTGTAATGGATATTTTTAGGATAGTAAAAATTGTCGTTTTGCGTGGTTGAGTTGTAAAATCTTGGCTGGAAATGGGTTGGGACGTAAAACAAAACATATTATTCTTATTGTAAATTACCAGGCAGGTTAGTAAAAGGACTTTTTAACAGGGCTTGGCAAAACAATTGCTTATTCTTTACCTGTCAAAGGTTGTTTGGTTAGCCGAAATTGCTATCCTAAATTTGACATATAGATGTTTAATATCTCACCATATGAATGTTGTGCCATACAATAGATCTAGAACTGTGTTACACATTTTCTACTCTCACAAGTATCTAAAAAAAATTGAACTTTCAACGTAACCTGTACTGGATCACAGTTTACAATTATAGTAGGTAAGCCAAGTGCAGCCCAATTTTTATTATTTCCGTACAACTTTAAGTACGATCAAAGTCAATTTATGTTTATTATTGTACTGTTTTTAAAAGATAATGAGCTGTTTTTTATTTTATTCTTAGCTAAATAAAGACCAATTTATCATTCATTGAAATTGCATTTTTGTGTGTTTTCACCTTTACTAAATCATTTCTAGATAAAACTAATGATAACACCTTTACTACTTATAACCTGCCAATGCTATATTTGAATATAGAAAGTACATGGTTAATTTTGTTTTCCAGTTCCTAGATTATAGTGTCATCAGAGTCATGACATTTACCGTTGGTAGTACAACGGTAAATGTCATGTCTCTGAGTGTCATTGAGTGGCTTTATACGATCTCTGCATCTTGTAGAAATATAAAATTTTACATATAAGTAGTTTATTTTATAAAACATACTGGGGCCTTTCTTCCGATTGGTTCGAGCTCTGAACCAAATCGAGCTAATTTCAATTCCTAGATAAATGCAGTACAGTCGACCGCACGTCAGTGGTAACAGTTTGACATTGACAGCGCCTTTATTTCATAAGCAGTAAGGGCGGTTTTCTAATTCAAGTGTTACCACTGTCATGCAGTCGACTCTATTCATTCGAAAGTAAGGCCCCAGGTGTCAAGAATGGACGTCATCAGTTTTAATTATTTACTTTGCATTCATTTGGAAGATAATCAGCATTAATATTTACGGATTTCCAAAGCCTTTGATTTACTATTTATTTTAAAGCATTAAATATCATAAAGATTTAAATTGTGGCAAGCAAAAATCACTCACGAACAGGATTCGAACCTGCGACTCCTGGCTACGAATCGCAGGTTCGAATCCTGCTCGTGAGCGATTTTTTTCTTTCCACAATGCTTCGCATGTGTAAATGCGTTAAAAATAATAAAATATCATGTTTATCAAATAGTGTATCATTAATAATTAATCAACTGTGAAGACAGAAATAAGTCTCCAGTTGACAGTTCACCAAAGTTAATTTCGAAAAAATATTGTCCAAAAAACTTCTTTACCGAGTTATGAGCTTAACAAACTTTGTTAACGAAGTATCTTTCCAAAACTTTCTTTAGGGTTCGTTTCACCCTTGACTGTTACTTTCCTACGACCCCTATCAAGGTGAACTTCAGTGATTAGCCGAGACCAATCACATTTGTCTAGTACATGAACTGTAACATAACATAACTCTCACACTTCGTGGACTTTATTTGGCATTGCCGTATTTGGTTTGGCTACATCCTATTTGACAAACTTCTCATTTCATCAACTTTTTTATTCCATATATGAAACCCCATTACGCAAACTTCAACTTCATTATAGCAAGCAACAATAAAGTTGAAGAAATGGGATGTAGCCTTTGTTTTACTCTCTAATACTCGATTAATAATTATCGATTTGTTCACTTGTAAATATAATGAAATATCAAATAAGCCTCACTGTAATAAATTACTAATTTTGTCTGAATGTAGGCATGGCAGTGCGCCAACCAAGTTTTTCGCAGCTGGCGCACTCATATAATGTGTTTATGAGAGTTAACTGGGCAATTTACTTTATGGAGGATATGAATTTTATTTTTCATTTTGCTACTAGACAGCACTTGGTAAATTATCGAGGTTGTATAAAATTAATATTTTTAAATTCTCTTTTTGACTTATTGCTTAAAATAATCAGCCGAGTAGGTTATACTGCAAGGAAACTGCTACATTTAATTTCAATTACACGCTTACATAAGAAAAACAAACAAACACAAACAAACAAACAAACAAACAAACTTAAGTGGCAGTGGGCGGGGCACATTGCTCGCAGAACGGATGGCCGATGGGGCAGTAAAGTTCTGGAGTGGCGACCGCGTACTGGAAGGCGCAGCGTGGGTAGGCCCCCCACAAGGTGGACCGACGACCTGGTGAAGGTCGCGGGAATCCGCTGGATGCGGAAGGCACAGGACCGGTCGTTGTGGCGATGTTTGGGGGAGGCCTATGTCCAGCAGTGGACGTCTTTCGGCTGAAATGATGATGATGATGACACGCTTACATAACAATATCAACAGGCCAGTTTTGGTGCTTTTTAGGGTTCCGTACCCGAAGGGTGACAAACGGGACCCTATTACTCTCGCTACGCTGTCCGTCCGTCCGTCCGTCCGTCTGTCTGTCTGTCACAGGGCTTTATCTTTTGAACGGTAATAGGTAACCGGTTGAAATTTTGTGTGTGTGTTGCTATGAGGTGTATCACGACAAATACTAAAAACAAAAAAAAGTCTAAAACCAAAGGGGGTCCCCATACAAGAAACCTCAAAAACATGCATTTTTTTCAACGTTTTTGTTTTTGCTCTATCTTCAAAACCGTAATACATACCAGCGTCAAACTTGGTCAGATTATAGTGCATACTATGTAGTTTAGCAAAAAATACTAAAAATAAGACAAACATAGACGTATGTGGTGGTACCTGCGTAAGAAAGACAAGCAAAAAATCATATTTCGCGCACTCAGCGTTGATGTCTTTTGATAAACTCTCGTAAATTAAATCAGTTTTAATGGGGTATCAGGTGGTTGAGAGGTACGGAACCCTTACTGTGCGAGTCTGACTCGCACTTGGGCGGTTTTTGTTTTTACTTTTGGCGCTTTGTAACAGTAACTTTAGTAGCTTTTATTATATTTGATTAAAGATTTGATAATAGCTTCATAGAACTTGGCCCGCTGACCATAATTGTATCAAAATGATTTATAGTTCACCTGAATTTGTAATAAACAGATGGCCGATGGGGCAGTAAAGTTCTGGAGTGGCGACCGCGTACTGGAAGGCGCAGCGTGGGTAGGCCCCCCACAAGGTAGACCGACGACCTGGTGAAGGTCGCGGGAATCCGCTGGTTGCGGAAGGCGCAGGAATGGTCGTTGTGGCGATGCTTGGGGGAGGCCTATGTCCAGCAGTGGTCGTCTTTCGTTTTGAAATGATGATGATGATGATGATGAATTTGTAAAAAAGTATTTTTTTTCGAAATAAACGATTATTATTATTCTTACGGTTGATCAAGCCTATTATTGGGACGTGATATAAATATTTATTTTAGAAAAAGAACAATATAAAAAAACAGATTGGACAGTTTTACTGTTTTAACCTTGATTACTCGTAAACTTTGGATTTCAGATATTTTTTTCTTGCTGAAACTTATTATTTACCTACGTAATAATTTTTAAACTTTCAAATTTTTCAAGTTATGTTCCTTGTAATCAGGTAAAACATAAAAACAAATTAGATAGGTATTTTGTTTGCTGAATCAGTTAAACCAGTGCTTATAAAACTATGGATCGCGACCCCCTGGGGGGTCGCTAACACTGTACAGGGGGCGAAGTCACTTATAAATTAAAAGTTTTATAGTTCTTAATATTATGTTTATTAAAATGCCTTACTATCGCCGCCACCCTCGCGAAGGGTTAGGAGGTCGCGGGCATTTATTTTTACTAAAGGGGGTCGTGCTATGAAAAGATTGAAAAACACTGAGTTAAAGAAAGAAAGAAAAGCTTTATTTGGCGCAGAACAGTGAAAGGACAGCACAACAATAACATTAACAAAAATACAAAAGTATAATTATAAGTAAAACATGAAGTTGCTGCCGGGCATGGGCCCATGCCAAAAGAGTAACCAACTCAGCATGTGGTTTTTTTTTCCCGTGGGGAAATCCTCATGGACGCACTTCGCCCGGGGTAGGCGGAGCCAGTGTCGGACTCTTACCGACTAAAACCACCACGGTGTTCCTTCAACTGCCTAAGCCGGGGGCGTGGGAACCCGTAAGTATTCACACAACCAGCCCCGACAGGTCCCGGCCCGCCACAAGCAGGCGAGCCCCTTCTCCCCGTGCGGCCTAACGACGGCCTCACCCTCCTCTGTGGCGCACACGGCACACTGCACGCCACCTCACCTCACGGGCCTTTATCAGCTATGCCAGCAACTCAGCATGTGCTGGCGTCGAACATCCAGCGTTGATTTTCAGTTGGCACCCTGCAGTGCCACACGGACGAAGGAACTGTGTTTATAGATATTAATAACTAAGTACATGTATCGGTCTAGGGTAAAAAATGTGTTTAAATAAATAAAATTTCTTTGAAAAAAATATAAAAATATATTGAAAATGTATATTCAAACTAAAAATAAGGCATAAGAATAAGAAGGAAAATGCGCTAGATGCGGAAAGCGCAGGACCGCTGCCGAATTGCGTAACTCACTCGCGATCGCAATCAATAGGATTTCAATGTTCATTGCTCCGTGTGTTTTGACAATTCGTCTTATCGGCAACTATGTATCATGCAATGAATATTGTCATCATTTCAAAATGAAAGCTAATATCAATGTCAATGCATTACACAATTACCCCACTGGTCGTCGTCGTCGGTCGTCGTTAAACCAACACGTCTAGTTAGGGATGGGTTTAGACCCGGGAATTTTCCGAAAGGTGAGTTTTTTCCCAACAGACTGGGAAAAAACTCGGGTTTAAACCCATTGGTCGGGAAAATACTTTAATGACAATATTTGATTAAAGTAATCAAAATAATACATAATTTCCATTGTATGTGTAACCATTTAGATGTTTAATCCAGGTAAAAAATATTTTTTTAAAGAAAAATCAAATTACGTATATTATTTATGACGTGATTTCGATGTTTAGATTATTTTAAATAATAGTTGCGAGCGGCACGTTTTGTTTGTTGTTATTTCCATGCATTTAGCTGTACACATTGATGCCTAGCACTTGGGCTGAACCAAAGACATTTCTATAAGTATTATACCTTTATGGGCTGAACCTCTTATGCCATGATTATTTAAAGTGCGACTCTCTAAAAATCTTATAGTTATAGTTACTAAAATTATAAAATAAAAACATTAAAGGAAATCAAGTTTGTCTGCTTTATATTAAAAAATGTATACTAGAAAAAAGTAGCCAACAGTTGAAATTGCCTTGTAATACAAGATGGAGAAGCAATGCCACATCATTAGATGGCATGCAATAGCCAAAAGCATAATTGCAAGCTCTAGCAGTCCATAAAAAACAACTTTTTCCAGAAATACCAAATTAATATTGCTATATGAAGATTAGGATAGGATTACACATAGGGAAGACCCATCTGAAGAAACTGAAAACCACGGATGGCAAAATTGTCACCTCTAAGTTCGAGATGCTCGAAGAGGTTGAAAACTTTCATCGGCATCTGTATTCCACGAAAACGGCGAGACCAGCGGTTCCTAGGAATGACGACAAAAGAGCCCAGCTCATGCGCCATTACACCGAGGATATCCCGGACGTTGACCAGGGTGAAACCAGGGCGGCTCTCGAGCAGCTTAAGAACAACAAAGCTCCGGGCGATGACGGAATTACCACTGAACTCCTAAAAGCAGGCGGGACTCCGGTCCTGAAGGAGCTCCAGAGTCTGTATAGTTCCGTCATCCAACAAGGCTCTTTACACCGGTGGCATGGAGCGGGATTGCGGTGGTACTGTTCTTCAAAAAAGGGAATAAAACCCTACTGAAGAACTACAGACCCATCTCGAGGGTCATCACGAATCGTCTCGCCGAAAGACTCGACGAATTCCAGCCACCAGAGCAAGCTGGGTTTGGAAAAGGCTACAGCACCGTAGACCACATCCATACTGTTCGGCAGATCGTACAGAAGATTGAAGAGTATAATCAGCCTCTGTGTATGGCATTTGTAGACTACGAGAAGGCCTTTGACTCCATATAAACTTGGGCAGTTCTGGATGCCCTTCAGCGATATCACATTGACGAACGGTATATAGAGATGTTGTTGTTGATGCTTATACAATGCTGCTACCATGACTGTTCAGCTCCAGGACCAAAAGACGAAGGCAATCCAACTGCGCAGAGGGGTGAGACAAGGGGATGTAATATCACCGAAATTGTTCACAAACGCATTGGAGGAAGTCTTCAAGACGCTGAACTGGACTGGACAGGGTATCAACGTTAACGGCGAGAACATCTCACGTCTGCGTTTTGCCAATGACATCGTTGTAATGGCTGAATCGCTGGAACAACTGGGCGAAATGCTGCACAGCCCAAACGGAGCCTCTTGGCGTGTCGGTTTCGGCATGAATCTGGACAAGACTAAAGTCGTGTTCCATATGCATGTAATGCCGAGACCAATATTCGTCGAAGAGTCGGTACTCGAAGTTGTAACGAAATACGTCTGTCTACCTAGGGCAGGTAATTCAGCTTGGTAGAAACCACTTCGAGAAAGAAGCTGACAGAAGGATCCGTTTGGGCTGGGCAGCATTTGGTAAACTTCGTCGAGTCTTCTCGTCACCTATACCGCAATGTTTGAACACAAAGGTCTTCAACCAGTGCGTCCTGCCTGTCATGACTTACGGTGCCGAGACTTGGACACTGACAGTTGGGCTAGTCCACAAATTCAAAGTCGCTCAGCGAGCTATGGAGCGAGCTATGCTTGGATTTTCTTTGAAGGATAAAATCCGTAACGAGACTATCCGAAGAAGAACCTGAGTGACCGACATAGCTTGTAGGATCAGTAAGCTTAAGTGGCAGTGGGCTGGCCATGTCTGTCGAAGGACCGATGGCTGCTGGAGCAGATGAGTCCTTGAGTGGAGACCGCGCATCGGCAAACGCAGTGTAGGGCGCCCCCCAGCCAGGTGGACCGACGACCTGATGAAAGTAGTTGGGGGGGGGGGATGTAGAAGGCAGAGGACCGAGTTTTGTGGCGCAATTTGGAAGAGGCATATGTCCAGCAGTGAACTGCGATAGGTTGAGTTGATGATGAAGTATTAAGAATTTAACATAAGTGTGTTAATTTAATCAATTGTGTTAGATATACTGCTTAGAAAAAAACTAATTAATTAGATTAGGATCATATTAGAGCACTAAACACACGTTTCGAAGGCAAATGTTAGCATCATATTACTTCACTTGTATAGAATAGTATTTTCCCGCCTTTTGGGAAAAAACCCGATATTTTCCATTTTTTCCCGTTTTTTCCCATATTTTTCTTTTCCACCCGTTTTTTTTTCTTTCCCTGCCCATCTCTACGTCTAGTACTATTATATATTAGTAACTTCGATAGGCAAGGAGTTGGAAACTGCTACCTATTCTATTCTATTATATTCTTTCAATCGCTGGAGCTGAAGTGACATTATAGGAAGATAGATGTTAGCACTTTTCCCGTCTTCTTCCCATCTTACAGGTAAGCAGATTCCAAGTAAGTTATAATATTATTGTATGTCAATTTTAGCTAATGAAGAAGAAAACAAAGTTACGAAGCAAGAAGAAAAGAAGGGACGCACGTCGCTGACATTAGAATCAGTACGCTTTGTCGTCACTTGCGTGTGAGTTCACAAAACGACCTGATTCTTTAGTCGGCGCGTGCTCACATCAACATTTGAGGATGAGAAATTTACAGAAGAATATACATAGAAGATATTACTTGATTATTGTGAAACTTTCAAATGCCAAAGCCAAAGTTTCATATTTCTTGTCTAGATATGTGTGTATTTTAAAGATGTAAATTTTTTACGGTTCCGTAGTTCTTACAAGGAACCCTTATAGTTTCGTCATGTCCGTCCGTCTGTCCGTCTGTTCTAATCTTTCACAGCTTAATAACTTCTACAGTTATAAACATAAGTAAATGATATTTTGTTAAAAAATTATATGGATATAGATCTCAATTTTAAAAGAATAAAAAATTCTATATTACGTATTTTAGGGGTGGCGCCCATACATGTGAATGGGGGAAATTTTTTTCACTGCACCCCGTCGTGTGGGATATCATTGAATAGGTCTACTAAAATGAAGGTAATGTTTCATACACAACTTTTTTATCAGGTATACCATCTGCGAAATACAGCCCGCCAAAGTGGCTTGCAATGTGTCCCCCCCCCTGCCATTTCTAAGCTATGCAACGTAGAAACTTATAATCTTCCACGTTGATAGACCTTTATAAAAACTCTCTTTTAAAATTATTTCGAGTATAATGTGATTATATATTTTTGAGTTATAATGAAAGACATCCTAGTTCATAGGTCATTGACCTTAGAGATTCGTGAGTGTCGGACTGCTGATCACGAGGTCGTGGGTTCGATTCCCAAAGGACACAAATATTTGTTTGATGAACATAAGTGTTTGTGTTGGTCTGGGTGTTTCTTATGTATTATAAGTACGTATTTACAAAAAAAGAAAAGTATATAAGTATTATATCCATTGTCTAGTACCCATTGTTCAAGCTCTGCATAGTTTGGGACTAGATGGTGCTGGGTCAAAATGTCCCAAAGATATTTATTTTAAATATTTTTTTTTACACAGCACCATCTAGTCCCAAACTATGCAGAGCTTGTACTATGGGTACTAGACAATGGATATAATACTTATATACTTTTCTTTTTTTGTAAATACATACTTATAATACATATTATATTATTGTATTATAATATAATATAATATAATATATAATATCTGGAGTGGCGACCGCGTACTGGAAGGCGCAGCGTGGGTAGGCCCCCCACAAGGTGGACCGACGACCTGGTGAAGGTCGCGGGAATCCGCTGGATGCGGAAGGCACAGGACCGGTCGTTGTGGCGATGTTTGGGGGAGGCCTATGTCCAGCAGTGGACGTCTTTCGGCTGAAATGATGATGATGATGATGATGATATAATACATATTTCCCGGTTAGTAGAGCTTATTTGGTATGTTATGATCTGAACCTGGTGGCTGGTTATGGTATGATTTGGCTAGAGAGATTGCAATGAAACCGTAGGTGGCGGTTAACCACCAACAACAGCATTCCCAAGGAGGGTTGATGTCAGGCAGGCGGCCGGTCGTAAAACTGAAGCCGAAACCCTTAGCAGCATGATGAGTATAAAAGATTGTTGTGATGTTAGGACTAGGGCGTACCCCGTAGGCGACGCGCAGGGGCAGCACCCGGCCACTGTGGGAAGCGGACAAGGGTTGTCGCACCATAACGGGCGGGTGCGACGTAAGAAGCAAGCTCGGAGAATGAGGGATGTTAGACTGAGGTGTGCGAGTTGGAATATAGGTACGATGACTGGAAGAGGAAGAGAGTTAGCGGATGTGTTAAAAAGACGACGAATAAGCATAGCGTGTTTGCAAGAGACTAAGTGGAAGGGTTCAAAGGCGAGAGAGATAGGAGAAGGTTATAAGTTTTATTACTGTGGAAGCGATGGAAAGCGTAATGGTGTAGGCATAGTGTTAGATAGTGAGTTGAAAGAATGTGTGACGGATGTTAAAAGGGTTAGCGATAGAATAATAGTTGTAAAAGTGATTGTGGAGAGTTTGGTCTTGAATGTAATTAGTGTGTATGCACCCCAGACAGGGTGTGAAGATGTAGTGAAAGAAAAATTCTGGGAGGACTTTGATGCTATGATGATGAATATATCAGAGAGTGAAGAGATATTTGTGGGCGGTGATTTTAATGGGCATGTAGGCAAATGTAATCAGGGGTATGAAAGAGTGCATGGGGGGTGGGGGTACGGAAACCGTAATGCCGACGGCGAGACACTGTTACAAGCTGCTACCGCATTCGACCTGGCGATAACAAACACGTGGTTCAAGAAAAAAGACGAACACCCCATAACCTATAAAAATGGCCACCACACGACTCAGATTGATTACTTTCTCATTAAAAGAAATAGTTTTAATCGAGTCAAAGACTGTAAAGTGCTGCCGGGCGAATGTTTAGTCTCGCAACATAGACTGCTCATAATGGAGGTGAAAATCAGTGTCCCGCTTAACAGGAACAAAGAACGGCCCCCACCTAGAACAAGATGGCGCATGCTGGAAAAGAAGGAGTTTGCGAGTGTTTTCAGGGAAAAAGTGGTAGATAAAATGATAGAAATGAAGGAAATGGAAGGGAAGTCTGTGAATGAATGTTGGAATGAAATAGCGGATGGTATAAGAAGAATAGCAAAAGATGTGTGTGGAGAATCGAAAGGAAAGGGTATAATTGATAAGGATACATGGTGGAATGAAGAAGTGCAAAAGATACTTAAGGAAAAAAAGAGTGCGTTTAAAGAATGGCAGGATGTTGAAAACATAAATGTAGATTTAAAAGAGATAAAGAAGAATATCTACAAAGATTGGAAGGGAAAGGCAAAAAGAACAGTAGCTGTAGCGAGAACTCGGGCTCAGGATGATATGTATAACTCGTTAGAATTCCCTAGAGGCCAGAAAAAGCTCTATCGCATAACAAAGTCTAGAGAAAAGAGAGCAAGAGATATAATTCATATAAAATGTATAAAAGATGATGCAGGTATGGTCTTAGCAAAAGATAATGAAATAAAAGAGCGTTGGAAGGTATACTTTGAAAGGTTGATGAATGAAGAGAATGTATGGTCTGGCCTACTTAAAGAGGTGCATGTAAATAGGGGTTTGGTGAATGAAATTAGTATGGATGAAGTCAGAAGGGCGATTCGAGGTATTAAAAATAGGAAAGCAGTGGGACCAGATGGTATACCAGTAGAAGTATGGAAATTATTAGGAGAAGATGGATGTTACTGGCTGACTTTATTCTTCAATAAGTTGTTGCATGAAGAAACGATCCCACAAGAATGGTGTAATAGTACGCTAGTGCCCATCTTCAAAAATAAGGGTGATGTACAAGACTGCAACAACTATCGAGGAATAAAGCTCATGTCACACAGTATGAAAGTATGGGAGAAGGTGATAGAGAAAAGATTGCGAGAGGAGAGTGAGATCACCCAAAACCAGATGGGATTCATGCCAGGTCGTGGGACAACGGATGCCATATTTGCACTCCGCCAAATATGCGAAAAGTATAGACGTGCGCATAAGAACTTGCACATGGTGTTCGTTGACCTAGAGAAGGCGTACGACAGAGTACCCCGCGAGGTCTTGTGGTGGGCGCTGAAAGAGAAAGGTGTGCCTGCAAAGTATGTGGAGTTAATTCGTGCTATGTACAGCCAATCTAGTACCCACGTTCGGTCGGCCGCTGGCAACACCTACGAGTTCAGTGTGGCTGTAGGCTTGCACCAAGGGTCGGCTCTAAGTCCTTACCTCTTCTTGCTGATAATCGATGCTTTGACATCAGAAATCCAGGAAGAGGCACCCTGGTGCATGCTGTTTGCTGACGACATTGTCCTTGTTGGTGAAGATGGACTTGAGGTCCAGAGTAGATTGGCAAATTGGCAACAAAATCTGGAGAACGTTGGCTTGAAAATCAGCAGAACTAAAACGGAATACATGTTCTGCGATTTCGGCGGTCTTTCCGGTTTTGTTGCTATTGCGCTAGATGGCGTGCCCTTGCCAGTCTGCTCCGACTTTCGGTACCTCGGTTCACTTGTGCAAAGCGATGGTGAAATTGACCGGACAGTCAAGCACCGAATTAACACAGGATGGTTGAAATGGCGGCAGGTCACGGGAACTACATGTGACTCCCGAATTCCTCTTAAACTGAAGGGGAAAATCTATAAGACCATGATAAGACCTGCTGTCCTGTATGGATCGGAATGTTGGGCTACGAAAGGAATTAATGAAAGGCAAGTGCATGCAGCTGAGATGAGAATGTTAAGAGGAATGTGTGGTGTAACGAGAATGGATAGGATAAGGAATGAATATGTAAGAGGGAGTCTGAAAGTAGCGCCAGTGACAGAGAAGTTAAGTAGCAACAGACTATCATGGTATGGACATGTGATGAGGAGGAATGGGGAGCATGTTACGAGGAAAGTTTTAAGTATGAATGTTGATGGCTATAAGAAAAGAGGGAGACCGAAGAAAATATGGATGGATTGTGTGAAAGATGATATGAATAGAAAGAAAGTAAACACAGAGATGACGGCTGATAGAGATTTATGGAAGAAAAAAACATGCTGCGCCGACCCCAAATAAATTGGGATAAGGGCAGGAGGATGATGACATACTTATAATACATAAGCAACACACCCAGACCAACACAAACACTTATGTTCATCACACAAATATTTGTGTCCTGTGGGAATCGAACCCACGACCTCGTTATCAGCAGTCCGACACTCGAACCACTAGTCCACAGAGGTCGTCAAAATTTGTTTATTCATTTTAAAAACCTTGTGCACTTTGTGCACTTATCTTATTGCAATACTGTATACAGCATTTAATGTTGACTTCTGTTATCTGAAAGAAACCATATGAAGCCTACTATTATAGTTTCGAAGATGACATGGTGGACACGTAAATAAAAACAATCGTGTTACATTAAAAAAAATTGAAAAAAAAAAAAGTAATAATAGCTATAACGTAACTCACAGAATCTACAACCTAGTTTGAAGTATTTCGCGAAAAATGACTTACATTATTGATTTTGTTTCACGTTGGGTCAATGTATTAAAAATTTGGTAAAAAGCATATATAAATAAATAATAATAAATAAATAATACCAAGTCATTACATGAACCCATACATTGCTCATTCTCATAAAATATAAAAAAAATACAATTTCTGTTTAGTCCAGTGTTTTATTTAAAAATAGAAAAATGAAGACCTTTCTTCATTTCAAACATATTTTCGAAAAAGCCTAATTTGTATGTTACTTATTATTGGTAAATAATATAATAGCCTAGGTGGTATTGAAGTTGTCATGGGCAAAGGTAACCGCTTAACATCAGGTGGGCCTTTAGCTCGTTTCGCCATCCTAAACTATAAAAAATAAATAAAAAAAAAGTGAAAACATACAAAATAGCTTTTTCCGAAAATACATCAACATTAAATAGTATATTCATCAAAAAAATTACAGAAGTTACAAGAAATATTAGAGTGATACAAAAAAATGTGCTTACCATAAAACTATGTTCCACTGCCACATTTACTCATTTTTCATTACATCAACAATTTAAGCTGTTACGGGTAATTTTCATATATTTAACCTCATCAGTGCTATAAGGAGCGTGCAAGAGTGGCGACATAACGCTCCGCTGCAAATTGAACGTTAATTTTGCTCGGGACTCGCTCGTCTATGAGGGTTAATGAGCGAGATAGCAAGAACTTGGCAGTGCTGCGTGTGGTTGCTGCCCCCAAAATATGCCAAATATTTCTCCTTGCCTTTTCCCAATTATATTAGGGTCGGCTTCCAGTCTAACCAGATGCGGCTGAACATCAGTATTTTACACGGAGCGACTGCCATCAGACCCCCGCAACCCAGTCACTGGGTAATACCGACATTCGGAGGTTAGACCAGTTGTCAGACGTTCAGGCTTCAGACTACCCGTAACGACTGCCATAGATATTCGTATGACAACCGGGACCAACAGCTTAACATGCTCTCCGAGTCACGGAGGGGTCTCGATGTGTAACGAAATGGTCACCCATCCACGGACTGACCGCGGCAAGTTCTGCTTAACCTCGCAGATCGTCCAATCCGTGCGGTTGCTACTTCACCACGAATGCGAAAAATTCCAAATGTTTGAATGTAGGTATTTTGTAAAACATTTTTTACCAAAAATACGAAATTCCCGCATGCTTCTCAAAAATTCGTGTTTATTTTTGTGAGCACCAATGGCAATGTAAGAATGTATCCAACTTTTTTTTTTATGAACACAAAAGCTCCAATAATCTTGAATTGCAGAGAATCTGCACTGGCTACATTGATCGTCCAATAAATAAATAAATAAAATAAAAATTAATATTTTTTTATTGACTCAGCCATACAATATTATTTTACAGTCTTAATTAAATTATACATTCAAGGCAATTTATTTAGTTCGCTAGCTGGGGTCTGGGAAGGATCTGCTGACCCCCAAACTAGGAAGTACCTGTATCTTGGAGGTCAGTAGGTTTTCCATTTCTTAGGCACTGCCAGTGTTTAACATATTATTAAACACAAGCACTCAATAATATTAAAGTGCCCAGCGCAACATCTATTTCAGACGACTTTACATTGGCTCTGACGGAACTGAACTAACATTATCTCCAACGTGTGGACGCTAGGCATAATTACGGGTCAACGCTCGTCCCAACGTTGGGGCCAACCTGTGGAGCCCGCCTTATGTTTTTTAGTGAGTTCAACCTTTTTTGAATAGAATCGGATTGACTTTTCATCTTTTCAATCATGTGCCAAAATAAAATATAATTTAAATCAAAAGCACTAAGAAGTATTGATATCAACTTCGAAGCAAATCACCGCCAAAATAACTTTTTACCCCTTTTTAACCCCGTTAGGGGATGAATTTCAATAAAATACGAAGCACGTCTTCCATTAAGTCTGTTAGGTTTATGCAAAATTTGAAGTAGATTGGACGAAGGAATCACGTTGTCCCATACAAACTTTGCCCCCCTTTTTCACCCCCTTAGGGATAGAATTTCCGAAAATCCTTTCTTATCGGATGCCTACGTCATACAAAGAACACACCCTCCAAGTTTCAGGTCTCTACGATCAGCGGTTTAGGCTGTGCGTTGATCCGTCAGTCAGTCATTCAGGACAAAGCCTTTTATATGTATAGAAGATATATTAGGATCGAGTGTTTCTTTTCAATAATTGCTGGCACTAAAATTCAGTAACCTACTCGTCACCAGAAGCTTGTCAAGGAGCTACAAATTAAAAAAAAAGGTAATTAAAAATGGTCTTGCACTCTACTGAAGATCGGAAATAAAGATCCATAATTTAGACAAATTATTGAAATCATTAGGCGCTCAAAAGCCTCCCAGGAGTTTAAAAACTAGACTTTCTATTGTGTCTACTTTATGCCGCTATGTAAATAAGCAGGCAAGTAAATTATTTATTCACCAGAAACTTAGCCAGCTTAGCCATACATCAAAATCATATTGTGGAGGTGTAAAATTATCAGCTGAGGTCTTCTTGGCTGGTGGTGAATTTACTCATCATAACAAAAAGCTTTTACAGAAAAACAGTTATTTTTTTGCCGATTTCAGGGTTGCTCCCATAGTAAAAGTTGTTCGATACAAATGAGTACATTCGCCTTTTAATAAAAGGGCCTCAGCTAATAACGGTACATTGTTAAATCTGCTGTTCACTGCTATTTTTTCGCGATTTCAGGGTTGGTCCCATAGTAAAATTTGTTTTATCTACTGATATACAATGACCCCTTAGGAGATTTTCAGTTTTTCGATTCCACGTTGTCATCATCATCATCATTTCAGCCAAAAGACATCCACAGCTGGACATCTTTCATCATCGTGAATATTGCGGGAATCCGGTGGATACGGAAAGCGCAGGACCGGTCGTTGTGGCGATGCTTGGGGGAGACCTATTTCCAGCAGTGGACACGTTGTATAAACGTTAGTAAATTATGGCTGTTCACAATTTTATTTAGGTACCTAAGATCCCTGCCCAACAAACTAGAAGAACCTGTATCTTGAATGATCTTGTATCTACCTTGTTCTTTTGTGAGTTGACACCTTTTACATAATAAATGGGTAATATTTTTAATAATGCTAACATTTTACGAAAAAAATATGTAAATCATAATAATAAATTGCTACATACTATGGCAACTCTTTTTACGTTTATTTCTAAAGGCAATATACTCACTTTTAAACTCTTGTTTATTTCTGACATTAACCTACATTATTATCAATATTATTATTCCTTTATTCATTTATTTACATATTATTTACATTTTTAAATATTTCTATAAAAAATATAAAAAAACATTTAAAAATATAAAAAATAGTAGCCCACCGGCATCGGGAACAAGGTCCAAACTACCGGTGGTCAGGGCCTCAGAGAGAGGAACTTCCTGACGATACGCGCCGTATCCAGGAGTACCGCTTTCTGTATCAAGCCCTTGACCCAGCTGCCCAACGCGAGCCTCCTAAGATGTAGATCGAGGCTCTTGGCTATTAAGCCATTGGCCGTAACAACAATCGGCACAATGACTGCTGAGTCAACATCCCACATGTCGACAACCTCGTGTGCCAAGTCAAGGTATCTGATTTCTTTATCCTTCTCGGCCTTCACGAGATTCTCGTCATGCGGGACAATAACATCAACAATCATTGTGCGGCGCTCTGAACGATCTATCACCACTATATCAGGCTTGTTGTGAGCGATAGTCCTGTCGGTGATGATAGATCGGTCCCAGTACAACGTGACATGCTCATTCTCAAGAACTGGGTCGGGCACATACTTGTAGTATGGTACTTCCGCGTCCACAAGGCTGTATCTCAGGGCAAGTTGCTGGTGAATAATCCTGGCTACTAGGTTGTGCCTATGCAAATACTCGCCGTTAGCAAGACGAGAACAACCAGAAATAATATGACGGATGGATTCCCCGGTACAGTGGCATGCCCGACATATGTCAACTGTGCCGTCCTTTATTTGAATAAATTGTATGTAAAAAACAATAACCTATTTTAAAAAGAGTTTATCCATGGAGTTTCTTGCCGGTTCTTCTCCATAGGACCCACAATTTGGAATCGTGCAACTAGAGCCTGACCTTTCAAAAGTGCCTGTAATTAGGTTTATTTGAAATAAAAAAAAATTGAAATTGAAATGAATCCTTTGAGCAACTGTTTTTTATAACGTCCGGTACTTTTAACAAGCTCTTTGAAAATTTGCCACGAATATCTAATTGGACAAACACAACCATAAAATGCACGGAAGTGTACATTATAATGACATTATACAAGAAATTAAGGATGCATGAAAATATGTAAATGCTCGCATTAGCTCTCTTCAAGGACGGGGCATTATTCAAATGATCCCCGGTGTGGCTTGAATTATATGGCACATTAGTAAGGCATTATGGAATAAAGAAACTGGATGTCATACGGTTTTTACATGCCCTTGGATGTCTGGATGTCCCTTTTCTCCTTGGAAAGGGAGAAATTAATTTAATATGGAATACTACTCAAAGAAAAATCGCTAAGAATAGCCTCTGTCTCTGTACAATGATAAAAAATATACGACAATTACAATTACATATTTTTTAATTTTTTACTATTTGATTACTTACTATTTTTTCATTACTTACTATTATGAAGATATTAAATTGATCGTCCGGCGCACCCTGGGCAGTCAGCCCCGCTACCAACCTGCTGACTGGCTAATCTTTTGCCCACGGCATGAGCTATTATCATTATGTAGCTCATGTCGACACGATAGAAGAAGATTATGAAGGCGCTTATGAAGGGTAACCTTCCTTTATCACTAAAGCGCAAACGAATCGACATGTGTATCCTGCCTATCCTAACTTATGGCGCTCAGACTTGGTCCTTGACTGAAGCTCAGAAGTCCAAACTTAAGATTTGCCAAAGGGCTATGGAGCGTAGTATATTAAAAATAAGACTTAGTGATCGGATTCGTAACACCACGATACGTTCCACGACCGGTATTGCCGATGTAGGCAACAAGTCTGCCAGATTAAAGTGGGAATGGGCGGGCCATATCAGCAGAATGCGTCCAGAAAGGTGGGCAAGGATCGCTACACATTGGGTGCCTCAGGAAGGAATTCGTCGCCGGGGTAGGTCGAGGAAACGCTGGCGGGGCCATCTGGATATGTTTCTCAAGAATTGGACTGAAGAAGCTACTGATAGGGAAGTTTGGAAGAATATGGGGGAGACCTTTGCCCAGCAGTGGGACAGTACAGGTTGACAAAAAAAAAACAACTTACTATTCATCGTATTCAATGCGGACAGTACATTAAACATTTTTCATTTTAAAGAATTAATCAACACAATAATAACATGAGTGGTTACAATACTCCATTTGACTTCATATTTTATTACCATTATAACTTTCTACGGCTTTATAACATTACCTTGCGGTACTATTTAGGCAACAGCCTAGGTGGTATTGCAGTTGTTATGGGCAAAGGTAACCACTTAACACCAGGTGGGCCTTTAGCTCGTTACGCCATCATATACTAGAAAATATATATACCTATATATATGTTTGTAAAATGAAGATTATCATTAAAGCTTTAAAGTCTATATTAGTATGAAGTTTGTAGGCACGTAGTAAATAGAGCTATTTGTCACTGATTAAGGTGTTGCCGTCACTTGTTAGATGGTTTGGAACATGTCTTTTAAAATGCGAGCTTAAGTTTATTAGGCAACTTTTTTCTTCACAGTACAGAATTGACTATTCATAATACAAAGTGAGAAAAGAGCTAAAACACCCATATAAACTATAGTTACGGGACTTTTCCCTCCTTTCTAACCTCGACGTTTCGGCCAAGTTGCATTGGCCGCGGTCACGAGCAGACTGAAGTAGGCATGGGTAACTCCGGACACATCTATATCTTCGGATATATATCCCAAAACGGATATGTATCACTCCTTCACTTAAAAAAAAACATATCCCATATCCGAGTAACTCCGATGCCCGACATTCGACACTGACAATGATATGGACGAAAAACTAAGTTTACATAATCATTGTACATAATACTTTCATTACAGTACATAGTCTTTTTTTTTATAGAAGTCCTAAGACTGAAAAGTATGTTTTTTTTTTTTTATTATGTTACTGTGACACTTAATCGTTCCGCGGATCTATTAAATCGGCTACAATATATCCAGCCTCACTCCGGTGGATTTATTTAGAAGCCGGAGTTATCAATCTCGGACATAGCATGCAACGTGGAGTTACTTCAGTCCCGGATATATTAAGTGGATATGGATACGCTAATCGGACACATATCTTTACTTGGAATGACATATTACATATCCAATCTTTTTCCGGAGCTAGTTAGCCCATGTCTAGACTGAAGTATGTGTCATCGGTGTGATTGGTGTGCGACACCGGTGTCATCGTCTTGAGCTGTTTTCCTGCGGTTGGCCGAAACATCGGGGTTAGTCAAAATGTTTTATTTGTTTTGATTTAATTGTGCGCATAAAGTCCCGTAAATAAAGTACAATATGAGTGAAATTCGCGAAAGTTCTAAAACACTCAAGAAAAATATGAAAAAATCTTAGATTTAAATGAAGAATAAATCTTTTATTCAACATTTCCGGCGAAAGACGTTCACTACTAGACATAAGCCTCCCCCAAAAGGGGGGGATATGCCATAATCACCACGCTTGGCAGGCGGATTGGCGATCGCAGTTGTTGAATGACGGAAAGCTGCTGCCCATCCTGTGGTGAACCCCTTAGTCGCCTTTTAGCTTTTACCCATGAGAAGAGATAGGGTGGTGCTATTCATTTTGTCCGGCACCACACGGAATATTTTGTTACCTCAGAATAATATTCATAACTGAAATGCCAAGCTGGAGGAAAATACATATTAGTTTACCAATAAAACCTTGATTCAATTAAATTTTCAATAAAAAACGATTACGTGATTCGCATAATTTTCTCTGGCAAAAAAGAACGACAAGCACATACATAAATAAATAAATTGAACAATACAAAATTTTAAGTTCTTATGTGAATTTAAAGCGCATTTAAATACCTTACTATTTATTCTGAGAGTGCAAAAATAGTGACACATATATACCAAAATGAGAAATATGGACAATGACTAAAGTCATTTTTCTGGGGAACCAGTACCTACTTACTTTTGAAAATTTTAGTTTATTGCACATAATAATGACCTTGAGATTTAGTTGACTATAATAAAACTATATTACTATCATGAAATAATAATTAAAATGGTTCAATGTTTTAAAAGGAGTATGTTATTATTATTTCTACAGTTAATTTTACCTCCATGTAAGTATTTTTATTTATTTATTTGAAAAGCAAACTAGACTGGTCAGTCTTGACGTAAAAGTAATGCGATACCTGAGGTGCGAGCATGCGGAGAGTAGTATGCGCATGCGACAAATTAATGGTAGAAGAACGAACACCATAGTGGTTTTAGTCGGTAAGAGTCCTTTACGTCTAGTCCTTTTTATCACGTTTATTAACTCGCTTTCTTGCCCGTCTGTTCGGTACAAAATCTGCAATCCATTTTAACTCCTAACTTCGAGACTTGAAACTTAAAGTTTCATGGCATGACATGGCTTAGAACTGGATGAAATTGCAATATTAACTCGGCGTCGGCTGACGCGGCGGCTTGTCCTCTCTCTACTATTCTGAGGCCGACATGTAATATTTCACAATAAAAAAACCTATACGTTTGTATTATTCAATTAAACAATGAGCTATTCAGCTACGTTATGGAGAGGACTGACCTGTCTGGTTTTTCTATCGCTGTAGGTACAGTCACGGGACACGGGAGTGTTGAGCCACTTGCTAACATTCTTAATACGGCCGTGTTGACAAATCGAGCGAACGAATCAATCGAACGAGTATAATCGACTTTGCCCGATTTGTATAACACGGCCAAGTTAAGATGATAAGCAAGTGGCTCAACTTTCACGTGATGTGACTGTACATGAGTGACTCAGGAGAAACAGCCACCAATGCACTAAATTATTTCATCTTTGTAGTATTGCCCTGTGTAGTAAGAAGTCTCCATGCCCCGCAATACAGAAGGCAGGATCTCGACGGATTAGACATGGGTGCAGCAGGCGGAATGACGAGACCAGGACAAGCTGATGAGGCTGCAAATAGGTGACAAAAATCAATTAATAAATTAATAATAAATATATTTGGGACATTTTTACACAGCACCATCTAGTCCCAAACAAAGCAGAGCTTGTGCTATAGGTACTAGATAATGGATATAATGCTTATATACTTTTTGAACAAAGCGTAACTGACGACAATAGTCTGTTGGTGCAATAGTGTCGCTGCAGCAAAATAAATATTACAAGTACCCGGCAGTAGGTAATAGAAAAAGATAATCGGCTAGCTTCGGTTTCGTAGAGCGTCCTCTCTGTCACTCATACACGCGATGTTTTGTCACTGATCTGTCAGATATTATATATTATAATAGAAATGTCTTTAATTATAGTATATATATTCTCAGAATAATAAGTGCTTAATTATGTTTTTATGCACCACACTGGCTTGGTGCAGGTGCGTGATCTACACACGTCCACAGAATAGAAAAATAGTACTACATGGCATCGACTTTTTACAATACATGATGATAATAATCAAAGACATTTGTAAACTGTAATAATATTATTTAGTTATTTTAATCATGACATCTCTTAAATTTATGACAAGCTTATTTTTTTGAATTTTTATTATTTTGTGACATTCGAATTTGACATTTATAAAGCTACTAGCTTTTGCCCGCGACTTCGTCCGCGTAGAAGTCGAAAATGGTTCTAATAGGATTTTTGTTGGTTTTTTACGTTATTAAATTTTGCAATTATTATGTTCAAATACTTATAAAATATAACAATCTTTATTATAGTGTAGGGATTTAAAGGTTAAATAAACATGAAAATAAAATGAAATTTCGATATATTTTGTGAGCACGAAGCTCGGCCTTTGATTTGGTGAAAGTTACCACGGGGGTATTATCTTTTTACAACAAAATCGAAATACTACACCTACCGCAGTATTTCTTTGTAAACAATATTTTTTGTATTTCCTTCGGGAGCTAGAATACCAGGCTACTCTGTGCGCTTACTCTGGAGCATGCCACATACAACTGGCCGTGAGAGAAGCAGCTTTCCCTCAAGTCTATTCCCGCTACCTTAATAGTTTAACCATGAGCTTTGTTTAAAGTTATTCAGAAGTAGACTTTGATGGGAAACTGCTCTCTCTTGAATTCGAAGGAGTAATTCGATGGTGTTAGGGGAATCTCTAGGAATAAAATTGCGAAAAATAATATACACTAAATTAAACTTCTAAGACAAACTAAAAGAAAACTATAAGTATTAATCTGAGATTATTATACACGACAAATCAAACACAGATATTTTTAGAGACCTTCCAATTTTAAAGAGTATTTGCTTACCCCGGCTCCACACGTTGGCCCGAAAACTGGCGCCAACGTGTGGATCGGGAAAATGTTGTTGGCTTGAACGTTGGGGCGAGCATTGGCAGTTACCCTGGCTCCACACGTTGGCCTGAACGTTGGCGCCAACACTATTCGCCAACGTGTGGATCGGGAAAATGGAGTTGGCCCAAACTTTGGGGCGAGTATTGGCAGTTAGCCGTCGCGTGTCGGTTTTATCAAAGGAATTATGCGCCAACGTTGGCGATGCGCCCACACGTTGGTGGTTTGCTCAGTCATGCCGCAGCATTCATGCAGTAAGTTGCATCGAATGAGCTTGTTCCTGCAATCACCGCGTCTTGAAAATGTAATCCGTGTGCATGGACGCAACAGTTATAGAATTTTTATAAAAAAAAAATTATGTTTATTAACAAATAATAATGATATTCTCTTGTTTGTCAAAACATTTTTCAAAGACGACTTCCACTGTTTACCTATTGTATTATTTTAATTGACAGTTCAGCTCTTATGCACTCAAAGTGCGCAGTGCAACATCTATTTCAGACGTCTTTACATTGGCTCTGACGGAACTGAACTAACATTATCTCCAACGTGTGGAGGCTAGGCATGATTTCGGGCCAACGTTCGTCCCAACGTTGGGGCCAACGTGTGGAGCCCGCCTTATGTTTTTAAGTGAGTTCAACCTTTTTTGAATAAAATCGGATTGAGTTTTCAAACATGTGTCAAAATAAAATATAATTTAAATCAAAAGCACTAAGAAGTATTGATATCAACTTCGAAGCAAATCATCGCCAAAATAACTAATTACCCCTTTTTAACCCCGTTAGTGGATGAATTTCAACAAAATATGAAACACGTCTTCCATCAATTTTGTTAAAAAAGGTTTATGCAAAATTTGAAGTAGATTGGACCAAGGAATCACGTTGTCCCATACAAACTTTGCCCCCCTTTTTCACCCCCTTAGGGGTAGAATTTCGGAAAATCCTTTCTTATCGGATGCCTACGTCATACAAAGAACACACCCTCCAAGTTTCAGGTCTCTACCATCAGCGGTTTAGGCTCTGCGTTGATCCGTCAGTCATTCAGGACAAAAAATATATTTATATGTATAGATTGTGACTTTTATTTTATTTTTCTACAAGTCTATATTGTGAACATTATTATTTATGAATCTACTGACGTGTAAATTAACTTTACAAATAAATGAATATGAATATGAATACAAATAGGTACAGTCAACTGTATGACAGTGGTTACACTCGAATTAGAAAACCACCCTTATTGCTTACGAAATAAAGTCGGTGTCGATGTCAATCTGTTGCCACTGACCTGCGGTCGACCGTACAAATACAAAATACCATTTTTATGCCAACTGCAGATTTACAACGGCGAGAACGACGACGAAAGTACGGAAGCGCACCGCTCCTTATCGAGAAACTTTAGAAGAACAGTGTGACTACACTGCGAAATACTGTTTAAAGACTTACCAGTAAGATTATTATCAATTTTTATTCACGATTTCGCAGACAGAAGGCAGTCATGCGTTCCACGTTCGCATTTTGCGTTCGAGCGTGCAGTTGCTCACGTTAATACTCACGTACACACGGCTACACAACAAGCTGTAAAATACCAGTATAGGCTGACCTCCCGTTGTAAGGAAAACCTATACAATGCGAGGTCAGCTTATACTGGAAATGTAGCTTGATGTGTAGCCGTGTGTACTAGTTGACCGGCGCGGTCAAAATGTGTGTGGGGTACACAGAAATAGATAGATTAAAATGGTTGTAATCACAATTTTACTTGCGATTCATGCGTGTCAACTTTCGAATAAACTACGCCTTACATATGGACGTCATAATTTTTTTTAAATTAACTTTAATGTAATGTACTTTACAGCTTTTGTTTCTGCAGTTAGAAACAGCACAATAAGACATTTTTGCGGGTTTTTGTTACAGTATTTACAGAAACAAGTCATAAGGCGTACTGAGAAAGGCTTTGAAATGCCCTGCACTATGGTGCAGTGTTAGCACGCGCGCCCTGCCCACTTTTCCATCCTATCTATTTCTGTGTTGGTAAGGGGCTCGTGGCTAAGTAGCAAGCGTGTGGATTGTACGATCTGCAAGGTTAAGCTGCACTAGCCGCGGTCAGTCTGTGGATGGGTGGCCGTTTCGTTACACATCGAGACCCCTTCGTGCCTCGGAGAGCACGTTAAGCCGTCGGTCCTGCGCCTGATCTCCTTCCGATCGTATCGAATTGCCGTCCCATCGGATTATGAGAGTGAGGTAAAAGAGAGTGCACCTGTGTTTGCGCACAAACTTGTGCACTATAATATGTGCCGCGCAGATGGCTAGTCTCCATTGAGATTGGCCGCCGTGACCGAAATTCGGCCGGGAGGACATTATTCATTATTTCTGTAGTGGGGCATGTGTGTGTGACGAAACAAGGGATGCAGAACGCGAAACGCTTGAACGTGTGACTGCCTTCTGTCTGCGTCGTCGGACCTTCGTTCTGAAAGTCACGACCCTCAGCAATGAGGAAAACGAAGAGGAAAGACGCGTCACGACGCAGTTAGTTTGGTCGCTGGTGACGTCAAAAGAGGCGTGTGCGTGGAGACGCGCCTTTGAAGGATATTGGTGAATTAAAAATAACCATAATATATAATTTATTGGGGTCGGTCTGGTCGACTTCCAGAATATCCAATCTAATATAGATTATAATAATATGATTCTGATAATTTTATATAAAATTGGCGCTTTCTTGTAAAGAGCTCCGAGAAGAAAGAATGAGACAAGATATAGCAAATACTTGTTCCACAAAGTATTTAGCAATCTATGAAAGTTGTATTCATGTAACCGTGGAGTAATTATGTTGTGTTATTGTAACCAGGGAAGGAACTGTCTCCTGAGATACAGGCTAACACCCTAGTTCACGAGGCAGAGTTTCATTGTAATAGTGTCACTTACTGAGTTTTTATTAAAAAAAAAAACTAATAAAAAAAATATATTATGAAAAAAAATATATGTTTCAGAACTGGAAGAGTATGCGGTAGATCGATATTTTACAACTACCTCACTTTCAAAAACTATTGCATGCTAGATTACGTTAATTGCAGGGAAAGACATGAGCGTAAGTATCACAGATCCTACTTTTATATCTTGAAAATAGGTTCGCTGCTAAAATAGGCTTTAAAATAGCACACCAAAGATCTGAGAAACCTAGGAGTGAAGGAAGTAGTCGCTATAAGTGAATATGGCTACTAGGATGTCTTTTGAATACCTCTATGTATTAAAACTAGTTCCGTGTGGTGCCGGACGTAAAGAATTGCACCACCCTATCTTCTCATAGGTGTCGTAAAAGGCAACTTAGGGATTCACCAGAGGATGGGCAGCAGCGCTCTCTGAGTATTTAACCAACCAACTGCGATCGCCAACCCGCCTGCCAAGCGTGGCGATTATGGCATATCCCCCCTTATTGGGGGAGGCCTATGTCCAGCAGTGGACGTCTTTCGGCCGAAATGATGATGATTAAAACTATTATTCTAGAAACGAGGTGATCCGACAGAGGACCAAAGAAGACCATAGACCATACAACCCAATAGACGCCTAATATTTTATTTTTTTACAGTATAGGATGGCGAAACGAGCTAAAGGCCCACCTGGTGTTAAGCGGTTACCTTTGTCCATAACAACTGTAATACCATCTAGGCTGTTGCCTAAATGGTACCGCAAGTCGGTTCGCCAAACTGAGACATGAAGATAGAAAGTCTCATGTGATTGTAATTTCACCGGCACCCGTACCCTTTAGACCAAAACACAGCAGTGCAAGCATCACTATTTGGCGGAGAAGTAGGTACGGTGATAGTACTTCCCCGGACGAGCTCTTTCACGAAGGAGCTCTACTACTACTAAAGATGCATACAATAAATTCTGTCAACTAGCTGAGGCCTTTTTTTTTTTTTTTTTTTTTTTTGTTTTCGGGTGGAAATCCTCATGGATACCCTCCGTCTGGGGATGGCGGAGGGGTATGTCGGACTCTTACCGACTAAAACCACACGGTGGCCATCCTCTGCACAAAATAGAGGAGCTCCGGGAACTCCATTGGACCGCGCTGGTGCCCCTCTAGTGCTATGCCTTTGGCACGTCCCGGGAAAAACAATATTTTTCCCCACAGTAGCACGCGACCACCACGTACTGCTGTCTTCCCCAGGGTCGCTTAATAGACGCCTCGAGTCCCCCAACTCTAAGCGTCCACGATCCCGAAGGTCCCCTGCCAAATGTGGTAGCAGGGGATGCGGCCCTTCGCCCTATCTGGGCCTTGCACCAGGGCGGTTGCCTCCCCGGCGCCTCCTTCTCCGAGCGGGATCGGCCCTCTCCCGATCTCGTTCTGCGGCCTCCTTCTGAAGCATAACGTTCTCGCAGAAGGAAGCCATGGCCCTCCAAGCCGTTGGATCTGCCAGCATAGCCGACACTACTGCTGGCAAAGAAAGATCCTGCCCGATCCAGCTGACCAGGTCCCGCCGCTCGGAGCCCCACGCAGGGCACTCCTCCAGCGTATGCTGTGCGGTGTCTTGGTCACACCCACAATGGTGGCAATTTGCCGTGGCTTCGCGTCCGATCCTATTCAGGTACTCACCGAAGCAACCGTGCCCGGTGAATACCTGAGTAAGTCGGTAGGTGACGCGCTCGCTCCTCTCCAGCCAGGCCTCAAAGCACGGCAGGACAGCTTCGACCACTCGCTTCTGCGCATACTGCGGTCCTTCCAGCCGCTCGCGCCAAACTAGCTGAGGCCTACCTCAGCTAGTTGACAGAACCCCAGATACAGTACCCCAGTGTCGGATTGCAGTATTTATTTATTTATTTATTATATTCTTTATTGTACATTACACCAAACGAAAACAAAGACAATAGTTTACAGAAAGATTAAGTAAGTACAATGGGCGGTCTTATCGCACAAGGCAATCTCTTCCAGACAACCTTTGGATGGACTAGAAGAATGGGAACCGATCGTGGACAGTACCCCAGTGTCTGAGTACTGTACTGTACAATACTGAGGTACTGCAATCCGATTGGCTACAAACAAATAGCCGCTTTGGTAGGGACCAAGGCGGCTATTGACTAATCACTATCGCAGCAGTTTTGACGGCTCACATCATCATCATCATCATCATTTCAGCCAAAAGACACCCACGGCTCACATATGTGGTTGAAAATGATTTGAAGTTTTCAAGTGGCGAATAGTGGCGACCTATGTTAGTAAAATTTCATAGATGTGTTCCTGTGAACATCGGTCACATGTTATGAGGCATCTATGGGGTATAAGGTCGATGCTGTCGACTTAGCGGACAGGGTCAGCAAGCTACAGTGTCAGTAGGCCGATCACATTAGCAGACGAACCGGTAACCATTGGGGTCCACGTGTTTTTGAATGGAGATTACAACATAACATAATCAGCCCATAACTGTCCCACTGCTGGGCACGGGCCTCTTCTCAGTATGAGAAGGTTAAGGCCTTAGTCCACCACGCTGGCCTAGTGAGGGTTAGCTGAATACACACACCATCGAGAACTGTATGGAGCACTCTCAAGTGTGCAAGTTTCCTCACGATGTTTTCCTTCACCGTTAAAGCAAGTGATAATCAAATTCTGATCCGCACATGAATCCGAAAAGTCAGAGGTGCGGGTCAGGATCGAACTCACACCCTCCTGCATGGAAGGCAAGCGTTCAACCACTAGGCTATCACTGCTATGGAGATTGCGAATCGGCAAACGTAGGTTAGGACGCCCTCAGACTTGGTGGAGCGATGATATTGGCAAGATGGCTAGCAGCTGGATGCCGGTGGTCGAGGATTGATGTCAGTGGAATAGTAAATAAATCGATGTGGAAGAGAAATATTTTTTTATTTTTATTATTTAGTTATGGTAACATTACTTATACATTTTACAGTATGGCAACTCGTACATATGGGCCAGTGTTACGAGTTAAAGCAAGTAACGGAATATATTCGTAAGTAAAAGTATACTTGAACCTGATTTTTGAAAGAAGTTTGCCATTTATTCTCAACCACTACAACTCTTGGAAGACAGGATCTACAATGGCGATCAACCAGTAAAACTGTTTTGAAACCAGCAAAGAAATAAAAAATGAAAATTAGGAGGAGTATGAAGACAAAAATTAGTTTCCACTACGAGCTTTGATTGCCTTTAAACCAAAGACCACGGTTCAGTACCACGGAGCGACCTGATATCACAGATGCTGATACCTCGTAAAAACTGATTTTTAATTTATGAGAGTTTACCAATGGTGCAGCACTCCGCATTGATGTCTTTATGTGGCTGGCCACGGAAATATCACAAAAGTTTGCAAAAATCAAGATTTTTGTGTAGTCACAAAATATGTATATTACCGGCTTTCTTGCGTTCATATGAATAACATATAAAAAAAAAAGACGTGTGGCACTCGGAGACTGCCGCGGTAAAGCTATTGCATAGCATTTTTTATGTAAATACAAAGAGGAGGTGCCCTAACGCCCAAACTCTAAGCAGCTAAGCAGGCATGAGTCACCAGATTGCGGGGCGACGAGGGGGATTACGCATACGTGGGACACTCAGAAAGTTTTGCGAAACTAAAAAAAATTGTTCTATACGTACATATATTTTTATCAAATCTTTTCAAAGTACTTTCCACCAGCCTCTATACAAAGATTCATGCGCCTAAACCAGTTTTCAAAACACTTTTTCCAGTCCGCCGCAGACACCTCGTTTACAGCCTGCTCGAACGCAGCCAGCGCATCTTCCGGCGACGAAAATTGTATCCCTTTGAGCAGATTTTTTATTTTTGGGAATAAAAAGAAGTCACACGGTGCTAGATCAGGGCTGTAAGGAGGGTGACCCAGGAGTTTGACTGGCGTGCTGTCCAGGAAGTCCCTCGTTTTGAGTGCGGTGTGCGCAGGTGCATTGTCGTGGTGGAGCAGTAGCCCGCGGAGCCCTGTGTTTGGTCGCTTGTTGCTTATAACAGAGAAAACTTCTGGCAAACATTTGGTAGTATACCATTCGGCATTAATGCTTCTTTGATCCCGTAAGGGAATTGATACCAAGTGGCCAGTCAAATTAAAAAAGCTAGCGATCAAAATCTTACCCCCGCTTCTAGATCGCTTCACTTTGGTAGGCGTTGGCTCATTTTGAAACACCCAAACAGTCGACTGGCGCTTGGTTTCTGGGTCGTATTGATAAATCCAGGACTCATCACCTGTAACGATGTCGTAAACACGCCGAGACGAGCCTGCTTCAAATTTGTTAAGCATATCACGGCACCATTCCACCCGGGCCTGCTTCTGAGCATCGGTGAGGTTGTGCGGCACCCAGCGTGATACTATCCTCCTCACGCGAAGATGGCTGTGTAGAATCTCGTGAACGCTTCCCGATCCAATCTTCAATATGTGTTGAATCTCCTGATATGTAATTCGCCTATTGTCTTGGATTAAATTTTTCACTGCTAGCACGTTTTCTTCGGTAACAGCCGTCAAAGGGCGACCGCTTCTTTCGTCATCCCCCAAAGTTGGTCGACCGCGCTTGAATTCGTTATACCAACGATACACGGTTGCCTTGGAAGGGCCTTCATCCATGAATGCCATTTGAAGTCTATCGTACGATTCATCCGGTTTCAGGCGACACTTGAAATCGTATAAAATCATAGCTCTAAAATGTTCCCGGCGCAGATCCATATTTCAGTGAGACACAATACTTTGAATTAACTCGCAAAAAATGTGGAGGGAAATTTTGAAATTGGAACTTACTTATTTTTACTTATAAATAATCATATTTTGGAAAAACATTATAACTGGCCAGTCTCCCATATATAAAAACTTTTTTTCGCAATACTTTCTGAGGGGCCTGGTACGCAGTAACGCCGATACAACCAATGCCACCTAGAGGCGATTTGCAGAACTAAAGAGACAAGCGTGATATTTCAAAAAGTCATTAAAAGTTCTGCTATTCATCGATAGATGGCAAAACTAAAAAGTATCTGCCGGTCGGAGTGGGTGGTGTTAGGTTATTTTCGTTACGGAATTTCTGGATTCGGTCTCCACGCTCAAGGCCCGTGATAGAAGATAACCAGCCCATTACTGTCCCACTGCTGGGCACGGGCCTCTTCTCAGTACGAGAAGGCTAAGGTGTTAGTCCACCACGCTGGCCTAGTGTGGGTTGGCAGACTACACACACCATTAAGAACTGTATGGAACACTCTCTGGTGTGCAGGTTTCCTCACGATGTTTTCCTTCACTGTTATAACAAGTGATAATCAAATATAAATCCGGACATGAATTCAAAAAGTCAGAGGTGCGGGCCGGGATCGAACTCACACACTCCTGCATGGAAGGCAAGCGTTCAGCCACTAGGCTATCACTGCTATACATATGAATACTATAGATGTTTTTAAATGTTTGTTATATTTTGATTTAATTGTGCGCGTCAAGTCCCGTAATCATAGTTCATATATGAATACTATGTTCATATGAATACTAACTTTTTTTTTTCAGATTATCAATATCATGACGACTTTTTCTTGGACGCAGACTACGTAGTAGATGATCAACAGTGGGGTGCTATAGGCAGATAAACGCATCAATCAAAATGCTTCTCTACATTCAAACATCTATTTGACGATATAACAAAGAATCATGGCGAGTTTTGTACAAAACAAAAAAAGATTTTTGGAGAAGTTGAAATAGTTGTAATCACGGAATAAAAAAACAAGGAGAAGTAGCTACAGCACGCTTGGCAAATACTATATTATACCTTATTTTGTACTTATAAGGTGTAAATTATAGCAGAATGAAAAATTACTCTTATAGAGGTGTATTATATCACCGCTATGTGTAAAATTTTGATAAATTTTAATAAAACAATTTTAATTTTAACAACTTGTATTAATATTTAATTTAAAACATAAACTGGCCAAGTCTGAGTCGGACTCACGCAGTAAGGGTACCGTACCACCCATCGACCTGATACCCCATAGAAACTGATTTAATTTACGAGAGTTTATCAAAAGACATCAACGACGAACGTGAAATGTGAATGTTTGCATCTCTTTCTTACGTAGGTACCGCCACATTTATCTATGTTTGCCCTGTTTTTAGTATTTGTTGCTAAATTACATAGTAGGTATATGCACTATAATCAGACCAAGTTTGACACTGGTATGTATTACCGTTTAGGTGCCTTTGATTCGGTTTGATTTAAGAAAAAACAGGCCAAGTGCGAGCCAGACTCGCGCAGTAAGGGTTCCGTACCTCTCAACGACCTGATACCCCATAAAAACTGATTTAATTTACGAGAGTTTATCAAATACAAATCAAATACAAATACAAATCATTTATTCTGCAAATTGGATGTTAAAAATCACTTTTACAAGTCGGTTAATTATAAAAACTAGATGACATCGGCATTTCCTATATGACTACCTCTGAGAAGAAATACCGAAACAAACTCAGGGATCATAGTCTCTTTTAAAGTCCAGACAACAAGACAAGACAAGTTTGTTGTGTTATATAATAAATATGCATGGTTAAATGTATATAAACCAAATTGTCAAATTAAAGTATATAAATAAAATGTCACAACGGTGTATAAATCATGTCAAAAAAACGGTATAATCCAATGTCAATAAAAACTGTACAAAATAAAAGATGACATAAACGTAAACCTAGATATAAAAAAAGACAATATTGCCTGTATCTAGCGAGCAGATCAGTCCCAAGCTTTTTTATCATCAAGATAATCAGAAATTTTATAGTATCCTTTATTGCAAAGTTTAATTTTAATAAAAGCTTTAAATCTCTTAAGGGATAAATTACGGACCTCAATGGGAAGTTTGTTGTAAAAACGTATACATTGACCCATGAACGAGTTGCTTACTCTGTGGAGACGAGTAGGATGTACAGCAAGGTTGTGTTTGTACCTTGTGTTAAAACTGTGAACATCGGACATTTTAACAAAATCTGAAATATTTTTCTGCACATACAATAAATTTTCATAAATATATTGAGAAGCTACAGTCAGAATACCATACTCTCTGAATTTTTCTCTGAGAGAAACCCTTGGACCCAATTTGTAAATGGCTCGAACAGCCCTTTTCTGTAAAACAAAGATGGTGTTAATGTCTGCACAGTTACCCCAGAGGAGAATCCCATAAGTCATTACACTATGAAAATAACTAAAATAGACTATTCTGGCTGTATCCACATCAGTAATGTTCCGAATTTTCTTAACAGCATAGGCTGCAGAACTAAGTCTACTTGACAACTTGTCGATATGTGGGCCCCACTGCAACTTGGCGTCTATAGTTATGCCAAGGAAAATAGTTGACTCAACAGGGTCCAGCTCTCAAAAGACATCAACGCACAGTGCACGTAATATAAATTTTTGCATGTCTTTCTTACGCAGGTACCATCACATATGTCTATGTTTGTCTTATTTTTAGTATTTGTTGCTAATCTACATAATATGCACTATAATCTGACCAAGTTTGACGCTGGTATATATTACCGTTTTGAAGATAGAGCAGGAACAAAAACGTTGAAAAAAATGCATGTTTTTTGAGGTTTCATGTATGGGACCCCCTTTGGTTTTAGACTTTTTTTTGTTTTTAGTATTTGTCGTGAAACATAACAACACAATAGCAACACAATTTCTGAGAAAATTTCAACCGGTTACCTATTACCGTTCAAAAGATACAGCTTTGTGACAGACAGACGGATGGACGGACGGACGGGCGGAAGCGTAGCGAGAGTAATAGGGTCCCGTTTGGCACCCTTCGGGTACGGAACCCTAAAAACTGGCACCGAATTCCTAAACTGTTTCACACAAACTATTATATTATTTTTGAAGTCGGTTTTTACATTTTGAAAGTTTATTTTATTTTTCTATTTTTATTGGTATTAAAAATAGAAAGACAAGCGATTGCATTGCTGCAATCCCCGATGATTTGCTGTAATACATTGAAAAGTTCCCTTCTTTATCTCTCTTTCTGAATGAAAATGCTAGATTTGTTGATGAAAATACCAACATCACAATATGTATGCCTATAATATTTGAGGAGTTCCCTCAATTCTACATGTATCCTATAATCAAAACTAGATTTTGATAAAAATGCGATCAATCTGGAATCTGTCTTTTCCTTTCAAATAAAAAAATATTTTTAGAAATCCGTTGATAAATGACGGAGTTGTTAGGTAAAAATCATGAAAAAAAAATGCACGCGAATTGAGAACCTCCTCCTTTTTTTGAAGTCGGTTAAAAATAAGGCTTAGAGCTAAGTCGAATCCTAAGATCACATCTCATCTCATTCAATCCTATTTCAGCTGAAAGACGTCCACTGCCTCCTCCAAGCATCGCCACAACGACCGGTCCTGCGCTTCCCGCATCCAGTGGATTCCCGTGACCTTCACCAGGTCGTCTGTCCACCTTGTGGGGGACCTACCCACGCTGCGCCTTCCAGTACGCGGTCGCCACTCCAGAATTTTACGACCCCACCGGCCATCCGTTCTGCGAGCAATGTGACTCGCCCACTGCCACTTAAGTTTGGCATTTCTTCGAGCTATGTCGGTAGCTTCGTTCTCCTGCGAATCTCTTCATTTCTGATCTATCACACAGGAATACTCCGAGCATAGCCCTCTCCATTGCCCTTTGGGTAACTTTGAGCCTTCTTATTAGGTCATTTGTGAGCGACTAAGTTTCAGTGCCGTAAGTAATTATTGGCAGCACACACTGGTCAAAGACTTGATACACTGCGGTATTTTGAACGAAAAGATATTGTGTAGCTTCCTGAACACTGCCCAACTAAGTCGGATTTGACGATTGACCTCTTTCTCGAAGTTGGACCTACCTAACTGGACAGTTTGTCCTAGGTATTACATACATAATCGTCAACAACTTCGAGTGTAAACTCTCCGATATTTTAGACCACACAATGATATCATTGCATAATTTTATTGGTATAGTAAAGAGGAAACGGCAAAGCCAAATAATTTCAGTTCAGTAATCAATTAACTTTTCAATATAAATTTTATAATTGCAATTTCTTAGATTCTTCTATTTTTACGACAAAAACAACTCTGATACTGTTTTAGCTCAAACGTGAATTTACTTTTTTCTTTTTCTTTTCTGTCGATCCTGATCTCGGGTTTTGTCTGCGATCATTAAAGAATAGAAAAAAATGGGTTTATGAAAATGTAGGATATAATTTGGGGGCCACATTGTTTTCTTACCCCCACAATCTAGGTATGACAAAGACCTAATTACAGGGTGAAAATGGAATAACAAACTGCAAAATGGTTACCTCATACTTTATTTTCAGAGTTTTTAGTGAATTAAGCAAATATGCATCTAAAACAATATAACTTTTTTATACATTACAGAAATTGTCGGCTGTGTAATTATTAGTGTTTTTAACAAAAGTAGGACTTGATTTCTTGAGCAAGAATGTTTTTTTCCTTTAAAAACTCCAAATATTATACGATTCTACAGTTGATTTGTAAGTATTTCTTCCGTAATTTTTTTTTGTGACATTGTATGCTTAAACGAGCAAAAGGCCCACCTAATTTTTAGCGGTTACCTTTGCCCATAACAACTGTAATACCACCTAGGTTGTTGCAAATAGTGTTTGTTAAACTGAGACCTACAAATAGAAAGTCTCATGTGATTGTAAACTCACCGTAACCCTTATTTTTACTATACTTGTACCCTTGGCACCGGAACACAGCAATGCAATGCAAGCATCACTGTTTGGCGGCAGAAATAGGTACGGTGGTAGAACTTCCCCGGACGAGCTCTGACACAAGGAGCTCTACTCATCATCATCATCATCATCCTTTCAGCCGAAAGACGTCCACTGCTGGACATAGGCCTCCCCCGAGCATCGCCACAACGACCGGTCCTTCGCCTTCCGCATCCAGCAGATTTCCGCGACCTTCACCAGGTCGTCGGTCCACCTTGTGGGGGGCCTACCCACGCTGCGCCTTCCAGTACGCGGTCGCCACTCCAGAACTTTACTGCCCCATCGGCCATCCGTTCTGCAAGCAATGTGCCCCGCCCACTGCCACTTAAGTTTGGCAATTCTTCAAGCTATGTCAGTTACTTTCGTTCTCCTGCAAATCTCCTCATTTCTGATTCGATCACGCGGGGACGCTCCGAGCATAGCCCTGTCCATTGCCCTTTGGGTAACTTTGAGCCTTCTTATCAGGCCCATTGTGAGCGACCACGTTTCAGTGTAAGTAATTACTGGCAACACACACTGGTCAGACTTTCGTCTTGAGACAACTGCGGTATTTTGGACAAGAACATTATTGCGTAGCTTCCCGAACGCTGTCCAACCGAGTCGATTTCGACGATTGACCTCTTTCTTGAAGTACCTAGGTTTAGCTGGCTACAACTACTTAAATTACCACTTTGTTCATTGGGGCGTCAAAATGGTTTCAAATCCGTGGTCTACCTACGTAGTTCACGTAGGTGTTCCACGGTTAACTTTTTTTACCCGTGGCTCACCTAGTAGGTAAACCACGGGAAATTATTTAAAAGGTATTGCCTGTGGTTCACCTACCAGGTAAACCACGGCAAAATGTGACGCCATGTCATTTCAGTTTATATGATCCATGCGTATTTTTTTTAGTGTTTTCACATTTGCAAGTATATTGTGCAAAACGAAATTCTTTACATCAGACATTACATCATGATCATCGTCGTCAGAGAGGGGGTGGACAACAGATTGCAGACCAAGATTTAGGAAAGTTTACTGTACCGTCGGGCAAAGTTGGTCCACAAGCAGATCAAGCTGATCAAGCTGCGGGAAGGTATGTAGTTGTTTCGCATTTCCCATCAAGTCCTGCCCTGGTTGGCCCAAAAACTGATGCCAAAAAACTGGGGTCGTACAGTCGAGTGCACGGCAGTGGTAATAGTTTAACCTTGACAGTTATTTCATAAGTGGTAAGGGGGGTGGTTTAAGTATTTCAAGTGCTACCATTGACGTTTGGTTGATCGTACTATGAAGTTAGAGCTGCCGTTGTTCAGTCGCGAGAAAGAAATAGCGCTAATCCGGTAGTTTACTACTGTTAACAAATACCAAAAGTCTTATATTATTTAAGAAAAGGTACAGAAACGACAAAATTGTTGAAAAAAATAAACATGAAAAAATGGAAGAGATACACGCTTTTTAAGTTTTTTGAGAGGGCATTTACTGTCCTTGTCGTGCGAAACGGACATTGCACTACAGAGAGATGTCAAGTTACTATGAAGGTTTTGAACAATGACGTCATACATTGATCGTGCTGTCACTGTCTTGTGAACAAATTGAAATCGCTTATAACTTGAACATTTCATTAAATATTTTATTGGTTTTTTCACTGTTGCTTATTTTTCTCGAAAAAGTTTCGAGATTTCTATTAATAACTAATAAAAATAGTTAGTCACCTTCCCTATTAGTCATGTATAGTTAAAATAAAAGCTTGTACAAATTGCCGTCTTTTATTAAGACGGTGTGTGTAATTTTTATTGGTAACATTTGAATTATGAAAAACGCCCTTACTGCTTACGAAATAAAGACGCTGTCATGGTCAAACTGTTACCACTGAAGTGAGGTCTACTACAAAGCGACTCATACAGTCAAGTTCTGATTAGTGGACGGCTATTAAAGAGTAAATTTATAGGACGGCAATATTCATTAACAATTTTTCCATGCCTAACTAAATCGGAAAAACCGGAATGGAAATTTACTATATTCCTCTAACATATTGCGGACTCAGAGTAATATTCCTCTGAGATTGCGGATGAGTAGACTTGTCTAGTTTACGAGTAATAGCCGACCAACTTAACTATGTAGTCGAGTCTGTCAAAAGTTCATAGAAATTCCATATAAATGAAATTCCATTTACATTTAATTTCCATTTTTAAAATACATGGAATTTTGGTTCAGATGTTTTGTAAGAATTTTGTATTCAACGTGTATCAGAAATGCGTGGTCATAGTTTAGGAGCTCATTCAGAGAATGCTATCAAAAAACTTTTACTACAGGGTCAACCTTGAAATCGCAAAAAAATACAGCTTTTCCATGTATTTCGTCGAGCGACATCGATGATTTTATTTCCTTAGAAGCAGATTTATTTTTTGAGATTTCATAGTTAAAATTATTGTTTGTTCATGAGCGAAGATAGAATGTACCAAATGTACCAAATTTATGGATATAAAAAATTACATTCTTTATTTTTTTTTACGGTAGATTAAAATATTTTTTTAGAAATATCTGTAAAGACGATTATCATCTTGGTCTACCTGCGACCACGAAGTGCTGCAAAGCTTTCGAAACTTCAGGAAAACCAATTTAAATAATATACGCGATTTAATCCGGTTCAACTTTGTTTTATTATAATGTGTAGTGATCGTGAAAACATAAGAAATTATTAAAGAATTTATTATTATCTCCTTTATTATAGTTGGTTTTATGTTACCTAAAAGTTGTTCAATGTAATGCCCCGAATGAGCTCCTAAAACATGACATATCTGTACTAAACTGACTACAGAACCCTACCCTATGCGAGATTAGACATGGCCGGTTTATAATAATATACCATTTTATATCCATAGATTCTCAACGTGGGCGACGAAAACTACTCGCAAGCGTACTCGCACGACGCCCGCAGGAGTTACTCTAGACCAGCATTGTGATTACATTGGACAGAACTGCTTGCACGTGTACCAGTAAGTAATATAATTTATTTGTACCTACTTACTTTTATGTATATCAAAGACGCTCACTGACTTCATCAACTCAGC
Source organism: Asteroscopus sphinx (assembly GCA_949699075.1). Taxonomy (NCBI): domain Eukaryota; kingdom Metazoa; phylum Arthropoda; class Insecta; order Lepidoptera; family Noctuidae; genus Asteroscopus; species Asteroscopus sphinx. The sequence goes on along the minus strand of OX453025.1, from coordinate 7,862,285 downwards.
CTATCGCAGTCCACTGCTGGACATAGGCCTCTCCCAAGTTGCGCCACAACACTCGGTCCTCTGCCTTCCGCATCCAGACCCCCCAGCCACGTAAACTGACTCAGGATAAAAAAATCGGGGAAAAACTTTGGTTTACTGACATGTGACATCACTAATACGCACTGAACAAGCGCAGGAATTAATGCCAGTTTCTTTTATACCTTCACCACAAAAAAGAGCAAAAAGCCCATGAAAGAAAAGAAAGAAAGAAAAATTATTTATTGTCCCAGTAAAATAAATAAATTGGCATTAGTTGTGTCGTACAGTTCAGTGGTAAGATTCACCACTATCTATCTTCTATCTATCTATCTATACTATAATAAAACTGTAAAGGTCGAAAAGTCTGTACATTGAGTTTTTTTTCGCGAAAACCGGCTAGGGGGACTAGAAATAAGCTATAGAACACGAATCAATCGTTTAAAAAATTTATGTCTGTCTGTCTGTCTGTCTGTCTGTCTGTCTGTCTGTTTGTTACCTCATCACGTGAAAACGGCTGAACGGATCGTAATGAAACTTAGCATTTGTATTGGTATTAGTCTAACTTAAAATATAGGGTATGTTTTATCTGAATCGGTTGAGTAGATCCAGCGATACAGCTTGATCCCTCTATTGTATTAAGTTGCATACAAAGTAGAGGTCATGATTGTTGGTTAATGCAGGTTGCAGGTTCCTAAAAATACAACTGGATTCTATTAGTATTATAGAAAATATAGAATAACATAACATAGCCCATCACTGTCCCGCTGCTGGGCTTGGCCCTCTTCTTGGAATGAGAAGAGTTAAGGAACTGAATATTGTTAGTGTAATAGATTATCATAACATAATCAGCTCATTACCTACTGCCCTACTGCTGGGCACGGACCTCTTCTCGGAACGAGAAGAGTTAAGAAACTAGAAAATATAGAATGACATAACGTAGTCAACCCATTACTGTCCCACTACTGGGTATGGCCCTCTTCTTAAAATGAGAAGAGTTAATGAACTGGATATTATTAGTATTCTAGAATAACATAACATTACCAGCCCATTACAGTCCCACTGCTGGACACGGGCCTCTTCTCAGCATAAGAAAAGATGTGGTTAGTGTTATAGAATAACATAAGCAGCCCAATTACTTCCCACTGCTGGGCACGAGCGTCTTCTTAGAATGAGGGAGTTTAGGGCTAATTCCATGAAATTCCATCACCTTAGCCGGTTGGTTGTAAAAACAAAATATAGTATGGTCGGTAAATAGTGTAATCGTCTGTGTAGGCGCTTATATGTATATATTTGAAGATATTGTGTTCATAATTATGACACGATGTTATTTTCCGACATCCACGCGGACGGAGTCGCGGGCACAGGTAGTTTACCATAAAATCTTTACTCGACTCATAGAACAAGTTGTTCAGAATGATGAGTAGAGTCTACCCATGCTTCTGAATGAGTAACTTTTTCTTTAGCTGTTTAATACACTTTGTTTCAGAACTGGTAAATTGTGCGCAAGGACACTGTATTACTCTTATCACACCTTTGACAACTACTGCATGGTGGATTTTGTAAATTGCATGGAGGGATATGAATGTAAGTGATGAAATATTTCTGTTCTCCGTATTTTCACGTCCTGTAAAGCCCGAAATAAACTATCGGACCAGACTTACAGTCGCGACCGACGGTCATGATTTAACAGTCTGCACATCATGATATCATCCATTGCAGCGAGCCAGATTCGTCGGACATCCGAGCACTCAAGGTCACGTCCGCGACTTATTGCTGATATACATAGGTGTAAATTCATGTTGCGACTGTAGTCGCTTCTGATAATTTGTTTCTAGGTTCAATAATGAATATTGGAATTTTGACACTTTTCTGAAAGGAACTTTTCTATCAATCAATCAATCAATCATCTTTATTTTGCATTCAATGAAGGTTCATACATAAGATGGAAAAACGTAAAAAGTCCCAGTACATTCTACCTTACGGCATGCAAACATTGCAATTATTAACTAAGCACTTTGAGCAATAAATTAAATTATACAAAACAATATTGTGTCACATGTCATAAATATTAAAATTAAAATTATCATTGTCCTGGAATAATCATTGTTCTTTGACAACACTTTTAGCGCAGTGGCTAACCGATTGACTTGCTGTGCCATAGGCTGGGTGTCTGATTCTCACTCATCATCCTCCGAGCCTTTTCCCAACTATGTCGGCTTCAAGTCTAAACAGGCCGGGCCTGATTCACAAACGTTCGAAAAGTTTCCGTTTCCGAAGTAAAATGCAAGGTAAATGAAACAAAACGACCACTTCCTGCGACCACAAACGCTGCAAAGCATTCGAAAGGTCAGGAAAACCAATTTTAATAATAATACACGATGTAATCCGGTTAAACTAGTTTTAAAAAGAAACAAAACGATTTGAGAACCGAACGGATTCGGAAACGCATAGTTTAACCGGATTACATCGCGTATTATTATTAAAATTGGTTTTCCTGAGGTTACGAATGCTTTGTTCGTGGTCGCAAAAAGTGGTCGTTTTGTTCCGTTTTCCGGTCAAATTTCACATCGGAAACGGAAACTTTTCGAACGTTTGTGAATAGTACCGCAGATGCGGCTGAACATCAGTATTTTACACGGAGCGACTGCCATTAGACGCCGCAACCCAGTTTTTGAGTAATACCGACATTCGGAAGTTGGACCAGTTGTCAGACTTTCGGACTTCTGACTACCCGTAACGACTGCCATAGATATTCGTATGGCAACCGGGACCGACAGCTTAACGTGCTCTACGAGGCACGGAAGGGTCTCGATGTGCATCAAAATGGTCACCCATCCACAGACTGACCACGGCAAGTGTAGCATAACCTTGCATATAATACAATCCACGTGGTTGCTACTTATCCATGAGCCCCTCTGATTCTCACTCGGATATTTATAATGTTATGAATGAATGATAAAGATATTTATGATATTAACTAAGTAGGATTGGTGCAATGACATAGAATGATATTTTTTGGAATAAAAAAAATTGGGTTTTAATCCTTCGGCCAGTACGGTAATTGTGTAATGCATTGACATTGACATTAGCTTCCATTTTGAAATGATAACAATATTCATTACGTATAAGATTACGATAAGACGAATTTTCAAAACACATGGAGCAATGAAAATTGAAATCCTATTGAATGCGATCGCGAGTGAGTTACGCAATTCGGCAGCAATTCAAACCCAACTTTAAAAAAAAAAAATTAAGACGCAATTATTATTATTATTTTTTTTCTCTATGCCTAATAAATAAATATCTTTGGGACATATTTTTTTTTTTATATATAATAGTTTCAGATTTGACCCTTCTACTCTATGTTTAAAACTCGCCCTGTATATTGAATTTTAACAATGACAAAGTGCTCATTTGCATTTTTTTCTTTCTTTTATACAAACTACATACACTAACTACTATATTTTACAGTGTGGCAAGTCGTGTACATGGGCCAATGTTTCGCCGTACAGAAAATTACAGAATTCATGCGTAAGTATTTTTTCTATTTCGGTCTAATTAAAGGCGAAACCTGGTCGAAGCCGAAATGTACGGTCACGATAATTCGCGGTGGTACATTTTGTCGACAAAATCCCTTGAACGTAGCTACCGCTGCCGTCGAACACTGAGGGCAAGCGATTTTAGCCTTAGTGGTGGGTCACCGGAAATATTTCTGACTGTACATGAGGCCATGCAGAAAGAGAGCCTGACCAAAGAATGTTGGAGTACTCTTGCCCCAAACATACACACACACATACACACTTTTGTGCAAGTTTCCCAGCGAAGTTTTGCTCACTGGGCTATCAATACTTTTCTTATTAAAAAAACATGAAATAACTAAAATAATATCTTAGGTTTTCGCGATCTTATCAAGTCCTGGTGAAGGAAAACCGATATGTACCTATTAGAATGCTCCGTGAGGCTATTGAAATGAAAAAAACATCGTAACTTCAATAGAGAAGATGGTTGGCAGCTACCACCTGTTTGGTTCCAAAAATAACCAAAAAAAACAAAAAACCAGTTCTAAAAATAATGAAGTCCCAAACAGCACGTTACACTGTAAAACATAATGATACTGTGAGTGACTACTGCGTGCATTGAAACGATTTTAATTATTTAAGAATTGTACGGTAGATTAAAACAAAGCGGAGTGAAGCTTATGGAAAACTACGTCTAAATTATATTATACCAGACCTAATAAACAAACTACCACCAAAAAAAAAAATGACATAACACGAAACAACATAAAATCTAAACTTAAAAAACACCTTTTAGAGGAATTAAAACATAATAATGAAAAAAAAAAAAAATTATGAATATAAATTAGTTGAGGGTATTTGAGAATTTTTGCATGGGGCGGGCGAGCGCGATGCGTCGTGTTTACCCACCCACATCTTATCATGAATGTCGACGGACCAAGCGGTGTACAGAAAAACCTAAACTGGTTTATGTTCTACACTGTATCTGCCAAATGTATGTATTTTTTTTTTTGTGGAAATAAATAAATAAATAAAATAAACAAGCAAATTCAAATTGACCTTAAATGGCTACGTTTAGTAGTGAACAGCTTATTTGTGTATTGGCAAACATTTGACGTGCCGCTAGCGAGCACACATCAATTGTTTTTGTGCCTCAACTTTGAACAGAACTTTGAATGAAACTATCATTCTGTCTTATTACTCTATGGTCATAAATCACAAGTCTTTGTCACATCATCATCATCATCATTTCAGCCGAAAGACTTCCACTGCTGAACATAGGCATCCTCCAAAGGGGGGGATATGGCATAATAGCCACGCTTGGCAGGCGGGTTGGCAATCGCAGTTGGTGGGTTAATACTCAGAGAACGCTGCTGCCCATCCTCTGGTGAATCCCTTAGTCGCCTTTTACGACACCCATGAGAAGAGATAGGGTGGTGCAATTCTTTACGTCCGCCACCACACGGAACGCATAGTTCTACTTATTTATAACATAAACCTACATTGCTAATATTTAAAAACTTTTTTTTCACCAGATTACCATTATCATGACGACTGGTTCCTGGATCAATACTACGTGATGGATGATCATTGAAATATTGATATGTCCTCAACTTGGGATTGCTTTTCAGTCTAACTAGACGTTAATACAGGATCTTAGATTATATACCTCTAGATAGTGCCATGAATAAAGTAGAATGTGTGCATTTGAGAAGCTTAAAGAAAATTTAGATAAAGCATCGTATCTTCAGTCTCATACGGCGTGCCATTATTTCGATTAATTTTGCCTGGCTATCTTTAAAGTAAGTCAAACAAAGTTCTGTTATTACATTACTTGCGTTGGTTTTCCCGTATTCTTAAACAGCTTTGACAATGATTGTGATAGTTTTAGGTTGTATTTATGAGAAAATAGACTCAATTAGATAAGTGTTTAGTGTATATTTTGTGCTGTGAACTTTTACATTGCTGTATCCTTAGACATCATGAGCGGCCATGCGGTGGCGAAGTGGCGATATCTAGAGGTATGTAATCTAAGTACAGGATAGTTCGAAAAATACCTTCGAAACAGTCGGCAAATAACTTGTTATCAGTAAAATATTTTTGTGTATTTTTTATTCATTTATCATCATACCTTTATCCAAATATGGCCGACTTCCAGTCTAACCATTTGCAACTGAACATCAGTATTTTACAATCATAAGTATAGTATGGTAACTGAGACTGAAGGTTGAACATGGTCTCAGAAGCCCAGAGGGTTCTTTAAGGTGGGCACTGACGATGCTTCCATTCGGACGTCGTTTTAATAACTACATCCAAAAAAGCTTTAGTTGTTCTAAAAATAACATACGTTTTCAATATTCTCGGACATATTTTGGAATGCGGCCACGCCGTTTGGACTTTTAGATGCATCGTCATGCACCCTTTATGGGTAGTGCTCTTTCTTGGGATTTATCGACAACACTGCAGTATAAAATTGCAGAACGATCGATATGTTGATTTGTTGAATAAAGACTTAAAAATGAAATCAATTCTTCAAATCATAGATAGATAGAATATACTCTATTGTACACCATGAAAATAGTAGTAAACAGGAACAACGTATAAATTATGGGTACATGGGCGGTCTTATCACTAAAAGCGATATCTTCCAGACAACCTTTGGATGGACAAAGAAGACGTAAGATCTAGATAATGGGGGCAGTCCGTGGCGTACTACTAAACTAAAATAAATAAATAGCACAAAATATATTACACATATAGGTCATCATCATCCTCCGAGCCTTTTCCCAATTATATTGGGGTCGGCTTCCAGTCTAGCCAGATGCGGCTGAACATCAGTATTTTACACGGAGCGACTGCCATCAGACCCCCGCAACCCAGTAACTGGGTAATACTGACATTCGGAGGTTAGACCAGTTGTCAGACTTTCAGGCTTCTGACTACCCGTAACGACTGCCATAGATATTCGTATGACAACCGGGACCGACAGCTTAACGTGCTCTCCGAGGCACGGAGGGGTCACGATGTGTAACGAAACGGTCACCCATCTACAGACTGACCGCGGCAAGTGCAGCTTAACCTTGCAGATCGTACAATCCGCGCAGTCGTTGCTTCGCTACGAGCCCCGAATATCATAAATATATATAATATATCATAAATATATATAATATATACATATAAATAATCTTACAATTTAGAATAGAGATTGGATACATAAGCAATGTCTTAATAAATTACAATCTATTTGGAAAGGTAGTATTCTTTAACTAATTTTTTAAATGAAAACAGTGACTGAGCTCGCCGTATAGACACAGGTAACTCATTCCACATGTGCGTCTGTGGAATGAGTTACCTGTGTCTATACGGCGAGCCCGAACAGTAAAAGATTTATCATAAAATTTTGTAGAATGCATTGGCATCAGAAGCCCCAAGTTTTCCGATGATCTTAACATCGTGTATGTGTGTCATGAAGGAACTTGAAACGTTCTTTGAGATAAAAGGGGGTCTTGGGATTAAACAGAATACTGTAGAGAAGTGATAAAATATGGGTATTCCGGCGAAGACGTATAGGGAGCCACTTGAGCTTAGTGCGGAATTCGGAGACATGATCATATTTGCGTAAGCCAAATATAAATCTGATACAAACATTTTGAAGTCGCTCAAGCTTATTTAGTTGTGCCTCAGTAAGATCTAAATAGCTGGCATCGGAATAGTCAAGAATAGGGAGAAGGAGGGATTGAGCAAGCGCCGTTTTGGTAGCAGTAGGGAGAAAATTGCGTAGTCGTCTCAAGGACCACGCTGACGCAAATAATTTACGACTGACTTCCTGCATCTGATGATTCCAAGAGAGATTTTTGTCAATATAAATTCCAAGATTCTTGACTGAATCACTTAAAGGTATTGTGGTACCATCAAATACAATTGGAGGAAATTGTGACCAATCAATTCTGGAAGTCATCCCAGGGCTGCCAACAACAATGACTTGGGTCTTGGTAGGGTTCACCTTTAGTCCATGAGCAATACTCCACTCAGATATTCGTGCTAGATCTGTGTTCACCATTTTAACAGCCTCCGACAACTCTTCTAAAGGAGCCAGTGAATAAATTTGTATTGTCATCTGCATAGAGGTGGTAGGATCATAGGAGCTGATTTGAATCATACCTACTTAAAAAGTTGGTATGGGTTGATTAACAAGTACAAAGTCTAGTCGGTTTAAAGGAGACTTATAACGATACGGAGTGCTTATAACGATAAATACTAAAAATTAAAATTAAAAACTTAAACCAAAGCATTTTTTTTAACTTTTTTGTTCCTGCTCTATCTTCAAAACGGTAATACATACCAGCGTCAAGCTTGATCTGATTATAGTAGTATGTAGTTTACAAATACTAAAAACAGGGAAAACATAGACATATGTGGTGGGTACCTACGTAAGAAAGAGATGCAAAAATTCACATTTCGCCTACGCGACGGTCGTTGATGTCTTTTGATTAACCCTCGTAAATTAAATTAGTTTCTATGGGGAGTTAGGTCGATGGGTGGTACGGTACGGAATCCTGACTGCGTGAGTCCAACTGACACTTTGGTGGTTTTATTTATTCTGTTTTCTTTAGCTGTAAGTCTTCCATACAAATTAAATAAATAAATAAATAATAATGTATGCCTTGGGGTAATTCCGGACATGGTATAATTCCGTTTAAATGTATTTGAAGCAGTGTGGCGAGATTTTTTATTTTTGGCACCAATAGAGTGAGACGTCTTTTAATTCTACACCTCACTTTAGTTCTTTTCGTAATATTGTCACGATATATAATGAAAATCCATTTTTACGGAATTAACCCATTCCTGGAATTACCCCAAAGCACATGTTTATCGATTAAAAATCGTATCTACAAATGGCCGTCTCAATAGTGAAAACTTTAGTACTGGTACTGACTAGAAGCACCTACTTATGTTATGGTGAAAAACATTATTCGAAACTAAGACCATTACAGCGATAAAGCCTTGATTCAATTAATATAAAAGTGAAATTACTGTAAAAATGCATTTTGCTATTAAGAAAACTATTCTGTTTGAGGGTATTTGATGTGTATGGAACTGTATTTTTACCCGACTGCGCCAGGAGGTGGGTTATTATTCATACGCATATCATTATGACAGTAAACAAATCTTCTAAATTATTTTACGTTATAAACAATGATAATATGATCTAGTGAAAATCGTTATAGGTATTATGGATTTATTATTGAACAATAATTTGGGAGTATGATTTAAAATGTGTTTCCCGTTGTGTAACGCATCGTTTTTATTGCTTCTGCAAGTTATTTTACCACTATGTAAGTATTTTTTGTAGTTTTTGCTATACTCTAAAGTTATAACTTATACCTACAAAATGTAAAAAAAATTGAAATAATGTTCCACGATAAATCACGCGTACAGGACAAAAAACCGGCAAAGTGTGAGTCGGACTCACGCAGTAAGGGTTCCGTACCATCCATCGACCCCATAGAAACTGATTCAATTTACGAGAGTCAATCAAAAGACATCAACGACCTACGCAAAATGTGAATTTTTGCATCCCTTTCTTACGTAGGTACCACCACATTTGTCTGTTTGCCCTATTTTTAGCATCTGTTGCTAAATTACATTGTGTGCACTATAATCAGACCAAGTTTAACGCTGGTATGTATTACCGTTTTGAAGATAGAGCAGGAACAAAAACGTTGAAAAAAAATCATGTTTTTCGAGGTTTCTTGTATGGAGACCCCCTTTGATTTTAGTTTTTTTAGTTTTTAGTATTTGTCGTGATATACATCATAGTAACACATATTCTGTAAAAAAATTAACTAGTTATCTCATACCGTTACAAAGATACAGCCCTATGACAGACAGACGGACGGACGGACAGTGTAGCGGGAGTAACAGGGCCCGTTTGGCACCCTTCGGGTACGGAACCCTAAAAAATGCTCGCGCAGGCTCCGACTGTCTAGGGGTCTGCTGGATAGTACAAAACGCGGAAAGGATGGAAATAGCGACCGATGGACACTGCGGTGCTAGGTGCATCACCTCACTGCATGAAACTTTGATTTGTAAGCGCGGAACCACAGAAATAGATAGAATGGCCAAGTGGGCAGGGCGCGCGTGCCAACACTGCATCATAGTGCAGTGCATTTCAAAGCCTTTCCAGTACGCCTTATGACTTGTTTCTGTAAAAACTGTAACAAAAACCCGCACAAATGCCTTATTGTGCTGTTTCTAACTGCAGAAACAAAAGCTGTAAAGTACATTTGATTAAAGTTAATTTTTGAAAATTAAGAGGCTGACATCACCTAAAAAATCAGACCTCTGCGGTCACTGTCGTTTCGTACAGAACTGAAAGAGAGGCAACGAGCCAAGGGACGTCGGATACGCCGCTCAACTTGAATGAAATTTTTTTTTTTTTTTTATAAAAAACTAAAAGCTTATTTGAAAAACAGAAACAACAAATGTTTAGATTATTGTCTTTCTCAAATGTTTTCTTAATTATATTTATAATATTTAGTAAATAATAGAGATTGTTTGCTTTAAAGCATGTTTTAAGAGGTTAGTTTACAATTCTTTTATATCGAGAAAACTTCAAGAAAACGTGTTTGGGCACAATACAGTTTCAGAAAATACGATCAAAAATAACATATATTTTTTTCACTGCCACAAACTGAATAGATACAGCAAAAAATGTTTTTAAAAGAAGCCTATTTGGGGAATTTGGCTGTTGTCAGCGTCTTAATGACTTCAATATGGGAGGCGTAGTTTGTTCGAAAAGTTGCCACGCATGAATCGCAAGTAAAATTTGATTACAAACATTCTACCTATTTCTGTGGGCGGAACAGTGTCCACAGTAGTTGATTAAATTGAATGGAAAAATATTGAGTATATAAGTATCTAGTATTTTTTTTTTCTATTTGGAACGAGAAACAAATACACATCCAACAAAAAAAAAATCCTTTTATGAGTTCCACATTCAACCTTGTTACAAAAGATGATTGTCTTACAAAAGATGTTTAATGGCATTCGCAAAGTATTGAAGTTGTAGCAACAAACACATACAACTTTAAGTATTGAGTTAAGTACTATCCACAGTGTGCCAGTTACTTGCCTATAGCTAGTATTCAAGTTAGTGCTCCATTTTACAGGCATGTGTAATTGTGTATTCCCTCTTTAATTAATGAACTAGTTACCTTTCACCAGAGGTCCACGCTTGAGGTTTGCCAGCGAGCAATGGAGCGCAGTATCTTGGGAGTCAGACTCACAGACCGAATCCGCAACACAACACTGTGCTCCAGAACCCAGATTGCTGGCGTCACTCACGTTTACCGAATATCGGTAAATTTTTGGGCTAAAATTTGTACAGGTCCCGAAAAACGTGCAACGGCATCGCGGCAGACCCAGGCGAATATGGCGGGACGAGCTGGATTCGTATAGAAAAGACCGTTCCACACTTGCACTTGACCGGAAAGACTAGAATAAGGAAAGAGAGGCCTTGCCCTGCAGTGAGACAATATAGGCGAGGCTCTCGTTAGGTGGCTGGGTCAAGGGCCAGATTCAGAAGGTGGTTCTCCTCAACACGGCACGTTTTGTGAGGAGGTTTCTGTCTCTAGGGCCCTGACCGCCGTAGCTTGGACCTTGTTCCAGATTACTATTTTTTCTACTTTTAAATGTTTTTCTTTTTATGTGATATGCATGTAGAAATATTTAAAAAAGTAATTATTAAGTGTGTGTATATGAATAAATGAGAATAATAATAATACCTTTCACAGTTCTGCCTCACTACGGAGTAAACGCTGCAAAACAAAACACAACGCGTGTTCAGAAATTTCACAATTATCGGCGTCAATGGCCGCCGCCCAATATACCGAATATTGTTCTGAACGGACTTCGACAACAACTGAGTTCCGGTGAAGGTAACGTGGTTGTACCTGGAGGAACGAAACAAGGAGGAGCTGATGAAAGCGCAGCTATGAAGTTTGTTATAATTAATTACGTACCTAATAAGCTGGTTTAACAGTGGTCATTGTGTAATGCAATCACAATGACAATGGCGTAATTTTGGCATTATCACACCTCGGACACTTTTTCACCCCCGCTTAGTTGGTTTTCGAAAAAAAAACTCGTAATTCATAAACATAGGTATTCATATATTCGTAATTCATTTGCTTTAAAGATTATTTATAACGAGTTTCCACTCAATCCAGCTACGCAATAATATTCTCCTATACAAAATTTATTACCATATTGCATCCTCTTTTAGGAACAATTTTGGAAAAATAAAAGATAACTGTTTCATTATTTACTTTAAAGATAATTTTTCCCATGTTTTGAGTAAATCGATCCAGGAAAAAAGATTTTTCATACACACTCCCTCTAACACATAGGGTGTTAGTTGGTTATGTTATGTTTCTAATGAGAATATGACGATGAGAATCAATTAGGATATTTTTATTATATTCACAAAATTACATGCTTTTTAACCGACGAAAAAAAAGAAGGAGGTTCTCAATTCGACGCGTATATTTTTTTAAATGTATGATCACGCATATCATTTTACAGAGTAGTCCGATTTTGATGATTAATTTTTTAATGGATAAGGTATATCTCGAAATTGATCCCATTTACATTTGAAAATCAAAATCCACCCCTGAGGGTAGGAATACAGGGAATGAGTGTTTGTTCACCCACTGAATTCTTACCTGTTAACCGACTCTGTTGAAACTTGGCACATACGTGGGACACTCAGAAAGTTTTGCGAAACTAAAAAAAATTGTTCTATACGTACATATATTTTTATCAAATCTTTTCAAAGTACTTTCCACCAGCCTCTATACAAAGATTCATGCGCCTAAACCAGTTTTCAAAACACTTTTTCCAGTCCGCCGCAGACACCTCGTTTACAGCCTGCTCGAACGCAGCCAGCGCATCTTCCGGCGACGAAAATTGTATCCCTTTGAGCTGATTTTTTATTTTTGGGAATAAAAAGAAGTCACACGGTGCTAGATCAGGGCTGTAAGGAGGGTGACCCAGGAGTTTGACTGGCGTGCTGTCCAGGAAGTCCCTCGTTTTGAGTGCGGTGTGCGCAGGTGCATTGTCGTGGTGGAGCAGTAGCCCGCGGAGCCCTGTGTTTGGTCGCTTGTTGCTTATAACAGAGAAAACTTCTGGCAAACATTTGGTAGTATACCATTCGGCATTAATGCTTTTTTGATCCCGTAAGGGAATTGATACCAAGTGGCCAGTCAAATTAAAAAAGCTAGCGATCAAAATCTTACCCCCGCTTCTAGATCGCTTTACTTTGGTAGGCGTTGGCTCATTTTGAAACACCCAAACAGTCGACTGGCGCTTGGTTTCTGGGTCGTATTGATAAATCCAGGACTCATCACCTGTAACGATGTCGTAAACACGCCGAGACGAGCCTGCTTCAAATTTGTTAAGCATATCACGGCACCATTCCACCCGGGCCTGCTTCTGAGCATCGGTGAGGTTGTGCGGCACCCAGCGTGATACTATCCTCCTCACGCGAAGATGGCTGTGTAGAATCTCGTGAACGCTTCCCGATCCAATCTTCAATATGTGTTGAATCTCCTGATATGTAATTCGCCTATTGTCTTGGATTAAATTTTTCACTGCTAGCACGTTTTCTTCGGTAACAGCCGTCAAAGGGCGACCGCTTCTTTCGTCATCCCCCAAAGTTGGTCGACGGCGCTTGAATTCGTTATACCAACGATACACGGTTGCCTTGGAAGGGCCTTCATCCATGAATGCCATTTGAAGTCTATCGTACGATTCATCCGGTTTCAGGCGACACTTGAAATCGTATAAAATCATAGCTCTAAAATGTTCCCGGCGCAGATCCATATTTCAGTGAGACACAATACTTTGAATTAACTCGCAAAAAATGTGGAGGGAAATTTTGAAATTGGAACTTACTTATTTTTACTTATAAATAATCATATTTTCGAAAAACATTATAACTGGCCAGTCTCCCATATATAAAAACTTTTTTTCGCAATACTTTCTGAGGGGCCTGGTATAAATTTAGTTCTAGACACTACAACATAATAAAGACATGGAGTTAGATTTTAGCTACAAAAAAAATAAAAAATAAATTTTTTATCAAAAAATTGAACCGACGAAAACAGAAACTGAAAAGCAAAAAATAAAATGAAGCATTTTAGTCTTAATAACTATTCTCCTAGTTAGATTGTTTGTTTGGCGCCGACTCATAATTAGTTATTTACATTAGTTCAGGAGAATAGTTATTAGGACTAAAAAACTTCATTTTATTTTTCGCTTTTCAGTTTCTGCCTTCGTATGTTAAATTTTTTGATAAAAAGTTTTATAGAGAGTTACTGTAAGTTCCCATGTTGGTAGCGGAGATAGTGAAGAATGTCATTCAGGGATTAGGACTAGGACAAGGGCCGAACTTCCTGGACCTTAAGGACATATTCAAGATCCGCTGATGTTTTCATTTTTTATTTTTGTTAAAATACATTTTGAAATTGTAATGGCTTCCTTCCCGATAAGGGGTCATTGTACTCATCATTATGAACAACTTTCAATATGGGATCAAACCTGAAATCGCAAAAAAAAAATCAGGTGGTCGTTGTTGTTTTCAGGGTTGATCCCATAGTAAAAGTTTTTTTTTTTTTTTTATTCTTACCGGGCTTGCGTCTGACCGCCACCTCACCTGATGTTAAGCGATGGTGCGGTCGACGATGGTACACGCTTGCCCAGCAAAAACCTATTCACTCGAGTCTTGAAGACCACCAGATTATATTTTTCGGGAAACACTGACGGCAAGGAATTCCACTCTTTGGCGGTACGCATGATAAAGCTATCCGGTTCGTGCGTAAGGGTGGAATATCTACCATATAACGGTGGCGCATCGCCGTGCGTCTGGTCGTCCGATAATGGAAAGGGCTTGGGGGAATTAAATTGTGCAATTCCAACGCACACTCGCCGAAATGCATATATGCATACCGATAGGCTAGCAACTCTGCGCCTATGCTCGAGACTTTGTAGTTTGGCATCGACCAGCGCATCGTTGCCAACGAGCCTCTTGGCGCGCCTCTCAATCGACTCGAGAGCCGCCAGTTGATATTTAGCCGAGCCATCACAGAGATGAGAGCAGTACTCCATACAGGACCGAACTTGTGCTTGGTACTAATTGAGCAGCTGTTCAGGTATGAAGCCCGTACCGTCTCACCTTAGAAAGGATGCCCAGCTTTTTGGCAGCAAGTTGAGCCTTGGACTCTATGTATGAGCCGAAGTTTAGGGTGGATGTTAGTGACACGCCAAGAAGCTCAAGGTGGTCAGTTATCGGCACGGATGCATCACAGAAAGTTGGAGTAAGTTCAAATTCACTCCGTTTAGCAGAAAACAGGCACGCCTGGGTCTTAGCAGCATTGAACTTGACCAAGTTAGCATCACCCCATTCGGAGACAGCTTTCAGGGTCAAGTTCAAGCGTTCAACCATGGCCTCTCTAAGAGACTGGATTTGCGGCCGACTCGCTCGTGCATTGGATGTGTAACTCTCAACAACGATGCTGTCGTCTGCGTACCCAAAGGTGCCGGGTCTTAGCAGATCATTTATGTGGAGCAAAAACAAAGTTGCGGAGAGTACTGAGCCCTGAGGGACCCCGGCATTTATAGCCAATTGGTCGGACGTGCAGCCGTCAATGACAACTCGGATCGACCGATCCCTCAGGAAGTCTGAGATCCAATTACACAGATCAGTAGGCAGGCCGAATGAAGGAAGCTTGTTTATAAGGCTATCGTGCCAGACCCTGTCGAAGGCCTTCGAGATGTCAAGAGAAACGGCAATCGCTTCTCCGTGTTTCTCGATGGCCTCACTCCAAATGTGGGAGGCATACGCAAGAAGATCTCCGGTAGACCGGTTTCGGCGGAAACCGTATTGTCGGTCACTCAGAAGGTCATTAGCTTCAAGGTATCCTAGGAGCTTGTTATTAAGTACTCGTTCCATACTCTTATAGAGTATGGACGTTACTGAGATGGGCCTGTAATTAGCAGGGTCAGCACGACTGCCCTTTTTGGGCACTGGTTGCACATTAGCCTGGTTCCAGGATTTCGGCACTTTACCAGTCACCATCGAGAGACAAAATAGGCGTGTCAGGATCGGAGACAATTCAGGCGCACAGATTTTAAGGAATATGGCTGGTATACCGTCGGGGCCACTGGCTTTGTTCACGTCAAGATTGCGTAGCGTTTTACGGACCTCCTTCTGGTGGATGCGAATATCCGACATACAAGTCTCACATCCATTTTGTGGAGAAGGGGGTGTAGCGCCACCAGCATCGAGACGTGAAGAATCCGCGAAGAGAGAGGCAAACAAGTTTGCCTTCTCCTCAGCAGTGTGGGCTAATGACCCATCAGGCTTCAGCAGTGGAGGTAGTGAGGGGGCGACAGAAGTTCGATTCGACCGACTTCGCCAGGGACCAAAACGCCTTACTACCCGACGGGTAAGAAGCAAGTTTGTCACCTATTCGGCCTATGTGGTCAAATCGAGCTCTGCGCAAAGCCTTCTTACAGGACTTGGCAGCCTTGTTGAAAGCTCTCTTCTTCTCGCTTAAGTCCTTAGTTTTGCGGTTTCGAGCGTCGACCCACTCCAGGTATGCCGTGTGTTTCAGCGCCTCAGCGCTTCTACACTCGGCCCCAAACCATGGACGAACTTCACCAGACATTGTTACATCAGAAAATGGAATGTAATACTCCATCCCCTGACGCAACACGTCCGTCACGGCGCTTGCACAAACTGAAGGACCATCAGAAGAGAAGCAAGTCGGCTGCCAAGGATAAGATGCAAAAAACGACCGCATCTCATCCCAATCTGCTGCTTTGTACCGCCACACTCGCCGGATGCCTCTAGGGCTGGGATCGGGCGGAGAGTAGACGGATACAGATTTTACCAGACAGTGGTCAGAACTACCTAAGGGTGATGATACCGACAAGGAATACCGGTCTGGATCAGTTGTCAGCAGAAGGTCCAAACAGTTGGCTGTGTGCGATTCAACATCAGGCACCCTCGTTGCCCCTTGGACCAGCTGGGTGAGATTTAACACTAAAGCCAGCTTTCGCGTCTCTCTCCCTGCGTGGTCAGTGATCTGGTATGGGAAAAGCCACTCCTGGTGGTGGGCATTGAAATCCCCCAGAATCACTAACTGGGCCGAAGGGTACCGTTGCTGGGCCGCATCCGCCGCCTCACTAAGGTACTGTGTGAGCCTGGTTGTCTTCTGATCTCCGCTATGTGAATGGTAGACGCAGGCATACAGAATTTTCTCCATGCCTGTGTCAACCAAAACCCAAAGTATGGAGAAACTGGGATCTTCAAGGTTTCGGAGACGCCGATAGCAGATGTCATCCCGGGCGTACAGGCATACGCCCGCACGTGGTTTGAAGTTGTGCTCCAGGGTAAACCCTGGGTAGGAAAGGTACGACACGTCAGACGGACATCCGATCTGCGTCTCCGAGAGAAACAGGAGTGATGGTTTATCAGTCTCGAGATGGTGGTGGACTGCAACGAGATTTGAGTGCAGACCTCGGATGTTGTGGAGGTGCACTTTGAGAGAGAGGGAGTGCAGCCGCTGTGAAACCATTTTTCTCTTGCTTCTCTTTGTCATTATTTTGGTCGAGTGAAGGAAGGTGAGGGGATGGCAGTGAAATGAGGTTCCACGCTGCTAGCGTTCAGACACACACTGACAAGTCACAACGTTGGGGGACTAAGCCGGAGACTGCGGGGACGCCCGAGCCCCCCCAGGAGTGTCCATCGGGCCCTCTCAAACGGTCGCCGACCGGCACGATGGCGCATCCCGGGATTTTTCGCTAGTTGGCGGGGCAGCCTTTCATATGTGGCTAGCATACTAATTGGGCCCCCTACTACCTGCGGTCGGCCAGCGGTGCACCGTGCCTCGGATCCCGCTACCCTCCGCGATTAGCCTCCCGATGTGACAGTATCAGCGCGCGTCAGATTGGTCTGCTTGCAGTGAAACAACTATTTCGACCCATCCTCTCGAGTTGTTCATAATGATGAGTATAATGGCCCTTTTTGGGAAAGAAGCCATTAAAATTTTAGCTTATATGTATAACGTGGTACAAAAACTAACCCAATCAATTTTTCTGACAGAAATAGTAAAAAATATAATCGATCATAGTGAAGCCAACAAAACCGGGCTTCTCCATGTACAAACCAGCGCTCACGCACACACAACACATGCACCTCAAACCGTGCTCACAGCTCTACACATGTCACGGCATCGTTCAGTAAGCATTGCGAAAACAAATATGCTACAGGTGCATGGCATGGTGTGAGCGTGAACGCTGGTTTATACACGAAGGAGCACAGTTTTGTTGGCTTCACTATGATTGTTCTCAGCACTTCGTCTATATTTTTTATTATGACTACGTCTGTGGTGATTCTAAACAAAACAGTTTCTCGTCGAATAGTATATTTAACTTTTTTCATATTCAGATATTCAACGAAGCGGACAACCGAATACAGACGCAAACGCACCACAAGAGAACATGTTTCACTTGAGGAGCATTGTGACTACCTTGCCCAAGAATGCCTGCGAGCTTACCAGTATGATCGTCCTAAACTATTTCCTCAGAATTAATGACGTGCATAGACCAGAAAACCTCTAGACGCCAATTAGCCGGACACCCCCGGTCACTACGCATATGCAGTAGCACCGCATATAATACGCCCGGCCACCAATCAGGAATCAGTCCGTCAGCGAGCGGCACCAATCATACGGAATCACACCAACGAACTTTTGAGCCGACCAATCATAAAGCGCCGTCCGCCTCCCGGCCCCCGCCAACATTATACGACTGCGTTCTCATGCAAAACTTTGTTAATGCGGCGTCTTGAGGCTTACTGGTCTGTGATGACGTGAGACTGTAACCACACCCCGGACTCTCCATATATCCGACTCTTACATACAAACAGATGGCGTTTGTACACGTGCCAAATGTGTGCGTAATAATAGGGCTGCGGCCACCGAAAACGTCCGCGTTAATTCAATTTGTAAACAATCTCTTCGAAAATGTTGTTATTTAAATGACAAAGACAAGTCTTAATTATAAATATGTCATATCGCAATCGAATATGTTGAACACAGAACAAAATAATCACGTTTTGTGAAGGTACAATTACAAGGTTTGCTGGTAGAAAACTCATTTATGAGTTAGGCTCGCCTTTGTACATGTAATTTCTATTTGTAAGTTTATACCAAAGACATTTCTATACTGAGTCAGTATAATACCTTTATGGTTTATACTGTTTTGTTTCCGTGTGGTGCCGGACGTAAAGAATTGCACCACCCTATATCTTCTCATGGGTGTCGTAAAAGGCGACTAAGGGATTCACCAGAGGATGGGCAGTAGCGTTCTCTGAGTATTTAACCAACCAACTGCGATCGCCAACCCGCCTGCCAAGCGTGGCGATTATGGCATATCCCCCCAAACTGCTTGGGGGAGGCCTTTGTCCAGCAGTGGACGTGTTTCGGCTGAAATGATAATGATGATGATGACTGTATTTTCTGGTGTACAATAAATAAAAAATAATAAAATAATGTGCCAAGTTCATTACTTTAATTCATCCTTTGGAAAATGAAAACATAGTAACTACTATCTCTAATAATATAACAAGTAATTTTTTTTTTAAATTCTAATTATTTATTTGCATTTGAATATTACTTATTTTTCACTACTTACACACACACGTCTCCGAAACATGTATGAAATTTCTCTAATTAGGTCGCCACTATTTGCCACTTGAAATCTTCAAATTACATACTTACATAATCAGCCCATTACTGTCCCACTGCTGGGCACGAGCCTCTTCTCAGTATGAGAAGGTTAAGGCCTTAGTCCACTACGCTTGCCTAGTGCAGTTTTGTGGACTACACACACCATCGAGAACTGTATGGAGCACTCTCTGGTGTGCAGGTTTCCTCACGATGTTTTCCTTCACCGTTAAAGCAAGTGATAAACGAATATAAATCCGCACATGAATTCGAAAAGTCAGAGGTGCGGGCCGGGATCGAACTCGCACCCTCTTGCATGGAAGGCAAGCGTTCAACCGCTAGGCTATCAATCAATCTTCAAATTAGTTTTGACCATTTACATGAGCCGTCAGAACTGCCGCGCAAATAGCCGCCTTCGTAGCGCCAATCGGATTGCAGTACCTCAGCTATTGGCAGAGTTTATTGTATGCATTATATTCAACATTAGGCGTCAATTGGGCTGTATGGTCGTTGCTTAGAGCAAATGAAGTGAGGTCTGATAATTAAAACCATATTTCAGAACTGGAAGATTATGTGGCAGAACAGTTTATTATTACTATTTTACATTCAAAAACTATTGTATGATGGATTTCGTCAATTGTAAGGAGAGATATGAATGTAAGTACTGCCTTTTTACTGCCTTTTCAGGTCATAATTTTCTGCTTTTTTAATTTTATCTAAAAGCAGTTACTATACTATATCATTATCTCTGGAGAATGGAATGGAGAGGGCTATGCTCGGAGTGTCCCTGCGTGATCGAATCAGAAATGAGGAGATTCGCAGGAGAACGAAAGTAACCGACATAGCCCGAAGAATTGCCAAACTTAAGTGGCAGTGGGCGGGGCACATTGCTCGCAGAACGGATGGCCGATGGGGCAGTAAAGTTCTGGAGTGGCGACCGCGTACTGGAAGACGCAGCGTGGGTAGGCCCCCCACAAGGTGGACCGACGACCTGGTGAAGGTCGCGGGAATCCGCTGGATGCGGAAGGCACAGGACCGGTCGTTGTGGCGATGCTTGGGGGAGGCCTATGTCCAGCAGTGGACGTCTTTCGACTGAAATGATGATGATGATGATCATTATCTCTATACATTACCTCAAGGTTGACTTGAAGAAAATGCCTATAGTTTGACGTAAAGTCCGCCTCTGTAAAATTATATTTAAATAAAGTAGGTATAAATGAATAGATAAATGTTCATATTGTACGGTTAACCGCACGCTCATCATAGGGGTGAATGTACTCATTATAACCTCGGACGAATAAAAAAAGGACGGAATCTAGCTAAACAAAGACTGAAGCACTTCAATTTTTCCTAAACCCACCATAATTTCGAAACTTTTAACACACCTGATTTATACTGTTATTTTATTTGTGACACTATAACAATGACCTACCGTCACATTCGATTTTTTGCGTAAATGCGGCTTTTTGGCGTACTATAGATGTGAATGTGTTCGTGCTGGCCCATACTTTTAAGCGAGCCATGAATGCTTCACTTATTGTTTTGCGAGATTCCGTCCGCCTTTTTTATTTGTGTGAGATTATAACAAACAATTTTTACTACACGTTCAATCCTGAAATCGCAATACTCATTATGATTCATCATCATCATCATCATTTTAGCCGAAAGACGTCCACTGCTGGACATAGTCCTCACCCAACGGTGGCATATGATGCATATGCCATAATCACCACGCTTGGCAGGCGGTTTGGCGATCGCAGTTTGTTGGGAGAACGCTGTTGCCCATCCTCTGGTGAATCCCTTAGTCGCATTTTACGACACCCATGAGAAGATATAGGGTGGTGCAATCGCCAACCCTGAAATCGCAAAAACGAACAGCTGATCCATACATTTTGTCGATTCACGTGAACAAAAATGTAGTGGACAACTGATATATTTTTTCGTGATTTCAGGGTTGGTCCCATAGCAAAAGTTGTTCATACTGATGAGTACTCAGTGGCGTGCATTGGCTTACTTTATTTGAATTTAATTGAGGGGTAAATGATTGATTTTTTTATGTAAGAAGATTAATTTAGCATTAATAGGTCTATGTAAAGATAAATAATCATTGTACTTTGAAAAAAATATAGTAATTCACACCACTTTTGAAATTGATCTGTGAGTATGAGGGGTTAAGAGGTTTTCAGTTATTTCAATAACTAATTGTATATCGACTTGATGTGTTGCTTAGAAGGAGGAGAAAATATAAATCGTATTTATTTTTATAGTGTGGCAAGTCATACACATGGGAGATTGTCTTAGGCTAAAGCCACATACAGAAATTTTTAGTAAGTATATTTTAGTATATTGTTCTTTTGTTCATTATGTAGCTCATGTTGACACAATAGAAGAAGTCTATTATTGACCAGGTAAATATTTTATCTATTTCCTTGCCGTTTAAACTTATCTGTCGGTAACTGGTATTTAAATAACAAAGTAATTAACAAAACATTAGCAAAGCCATCGAATATAAAACTTAATCAAAATAGAATCGACCTCCGACCTCAAAATAAATTGCAGGCCCTTAATGATTTAAAAATATTACCTATTACACAATTTTTAGTTAATTTGGTTTTGGAGTAATTAGTTTTTTTTAAATAACTTTTTTATTTCGTAATTTATAGTTTTAAGTAAGAACTGGCATATTTCTTTTTAATAAGTAGAAGTAATATTTTTGCTAGAATTTGACCAAGGTTTAATGAGATTTTTTCCCTTAGCTCGTATCCGTATAAGCCAGGCCGCTTAGAATAAACTACACATAGATGGTCAGTTCCATACATTACCTGCTAGCAAAACTTAAGCAAAAAAAATGATAAGTGTGCTAGCGCTTACACGCACACCACTATGAAATAGGCCTGCTAGAAAAAAGTAATTTTCCCCAAAAAGTATTTTTGGTTGGTTACTGACATTCTTCGCTACGGCCGAGTCTTATATTTATTATCCATTTTTCAGCAATAATTGGGTCAGTAAGACTCATTTGAACAAGAACACGTAACAGGTGTAAAATAAAAATAAAAATATGATGATGTAGTTGGTTTAGAGTTCTCAACTTTGAAATAACACTTAGATATTTTTTTCTACATTGTGATACTTCAGGCTTTTAATAATAATAATAATTAAGTTAACGCCCAAATGACTTCTGGAAGTCTGAACAATAGATCTGCTATTTTTTCTACTTTATTCCCTTTGAGAGGTTGATTGACTTTGATCTTTAACTTTTTTATGGCATAGAATGGTGAAACGAGCTAAAGGCACACTACCTTTGCCCATAACAACTGCAATCCACATTGTTGGTTTGGTTATTACCTATTGGTTGTTGCCTAAATAGAACTGCAAGTCACGTTCTCCAAACTGAGACCTGAAGATGGAAAGTCTCGTTTGATTGTAATTCCACCGGAACCCGTACCCTTCAGACTGGATCAAAATAATAAATATGGTGTTAGTACTTTCCTAAACGAGCAGTTTCTCAAAGACCACCTCTGAGGTTCTGCTACTACTAATTATTTATTATTTTATTTGTACAAAATAATACATACATTAGGCGTCTAACGGCCAAAATTAATATCCAATCTATCAACGATTTGCCCTACTAGAGATAGGAATTTGACATAAGCTCCATACAAAATATGTCAAATTTCTATCTCTAGTAGGGTAAATCGTGGATAGATTGGATATTAATATTGGCCGTAAATGCTCTAAGAATTTGGTCAATACAGAGTAGAACACAGAAATAGATAGAATGGAATAGTGGGCAGAGCGTGCGTGCCTACACTCTGCACCATAGTGCAGGGAATTTCAAAGCCTTTCTCAGTACGCCTTATGACTTGTTTCTGTAAATACTGTAACAAAAACCTGCAAAAATGCCTTATTGTGCTGTTTCTTATTGCAGAAACAAAAGCTGCGAAGTACCTTTGATTAAAGTTAATTTTTAAAAATTAATGACGTCAATATGGGAGGCGTAGTTTGTTCGAAAGTTGCCACACATGAATCGCTAGTAAAATTGTGATTACAACCATTCTATCTATCTATCTCTGTGGAGTAGATCTTAGACCAGTTTAGGTTTTTCAACATTCATCACAACAAGATGTGGAGGAGTAAACACGAGGAATCGCACTCGCACCATGCAAACATTACTGTGTATAATTTTTTTTTATAACTTAAAAAAGTACAGCATGTTGTTTAGGGTTCTGTACCCAAAGGGTGCCAAACGGGACCCTATTACTCTCGCTACGCTGTCCGTCCGTCCGTCCATCCGTCCGTCTGTCTGTCACAGGGCTGTATATTTGTAACGGTAGTAGATAACCAGTTGAAATGTTCACAGAATTTGTGTTACTATGATGGGGTGCATTAAAAGAGCCTCCACGAGTAACTATATTTAATTGATCGTCCGGCGCACCCTGGGCAGTCAGCCCCGCTACCAGCCTGCTGACTGGCTAATCTTTTGGCCACGGCATGAGCTATTATCATTATGTAGCTCATGTCGACACGATAGAAGAAGAAGAACTATGATGCCTATCACGACAAATACTAAAAACTACAAAATACTACTACTTGTATGGACAAGAAACCTCGAAATTTCTTCAACGTTTTTGTTCCTGCTCTATCTTCAAAACGGTACCTAATACATACCAGCGTCAAACTTAGTCTGATTATTGTGCATACTATGTAGTATATCTACTAAAATAAACCGGCCAAGAGCATGTCGGGCCATGCTCAGTATTATAGGGTTCCTTAAGTAGGTCTAATATATCTATACAATCGAATCAAATCGAATATTAATCATTGCTATTTTATTTTTTGCAAACAGTGCCACCTAGCGCTAAATTTAAGAAGCTAAATTTAAGAAGTGTGTCATATCAATATAACACAAAGTTTCTTTTTGTAATTTTTTTAAATAGAAAGTTACTAAAGGAGTATTATTTGCTAAGATAATTTTTCTCTAAGGTCAATGACTAAACTAAAACTAAAAACTAAACTTATTAAACTAGGACTTAAGTATTTTTCTGTTTTCTCACTATAACTCAAAAATTTATAATCACATTATACTCGAAATAATTTTAAAAGAGGGTTTTTATAAAGGTATATCAATGTGGAAGACTATAAGTTTCTACGTTGCATAATTTAGAAATGGCAGGGGGGGGGGACACATTGCAAGCCACTTTGGCGAACGGTATTTCGCAGATGGTATACCTGATAAAAAAGTTATGTATGAAACTTTTGACGACGTCTGTGGTCTGGTGGTTCGAGTGTTGGACTGCTGATCACGAGGTCGTGGATTCGATTCCCACAGTATACAAATATTTATGTGACGAACATAAGTGTTTGTGTTGTTCTGGGTGTTTCTTATGTATTATAAGTATGTATTTACAACAAAAAAAAGTATATAAGTATTATATCCATTGTCTAGTACCCATAGTACAAGCTCTGCTTAGTTTGGGACTAGATGGTGTTGTGTAAAAATGTCCAAAAAGTATTTATTTATTTATTTCCTTCATTTTAGTAGATCTATTCAATGATACCCCACACGAGGGAGTTCAGCGAAAAAAATATTTTCATCCTCATTTCACATGTATGGGCGCCACTCCTAAAATACGTTATCAAGATTTTTTTATTCTTTTAAAATTGAGATCTATGTCTAAACCATTATTTAACAAAATTTCATTTACTTATGTTTATAACTGTAGAAGTTATTAAGCTATAAAGGATTAGGACAGACGGACAGATGGAGAGATGGACAGACGGACAGACGGACAGACGGACGGACATGACGAAACTATAAGGGTGCCTTGTAGGACTACGGAACCCTAAATAGGGCATAGAAATATGTGGTGGTACCGCGTAAGAAAGAGATGCAAAAATTTATATTTCGCGTACGGTGCGTTGATGTATTTGATGAACTTTCGTAAATTAAATCAGTTACTATGGGGTATCAGGTCGATGGATTGTATTGAATCCTTAATGCGCGAGTCTGACTCGCACTTGGCCGGTTTTTTGGCCTTGGCGATACAAAATTATTATTATAAGTTATTATTAGCCTTTCATTCCTCTAATAAGTGTTTTTTAGTTTGGATTTTATGTTGTTTCGTGTTATGTTATTCTTTATTTTTGGTGGTTGTTTTTTAATAAAACTAATATACCTACTGGTTTTTTTTTCAGCTGAAGATTTTGTGGATTCTCGTTTGATGGATGGGTACTATGTGGTTGATAAAGATTTGAGATAAGTTTGAAAATATGGTATACATTTGATAAAGGAATATTACATATTCAATGAAATTACAATTTAATTATCGACTTTTATTCTTTTGAACACCATATTATTTATTTATTATATCCTTTATTTAGTTAACAAAAAGTAACATAAGTGCAATGGGCGGTCTAATCGCACAAGTATAAAATATATTATATTACATTATATTACCACAAAATAGAAAATGAGTACCAAAAAAAAATTACTTGACTGCCCATAGTATAGTATAGTATAACGGGCTGGTTTCCGCAACTCCACGACCAAGCGTGTATTTTGCGTACGGGTGGGAACTTACTCGATCCACCCTAACTCCTCGAAAAAGGCCAGCAACGCCTTGGTGTTGCTGGTGATCTCTCTGAGAGTACCTGGGTTACAGAAGTACTTGGCCCTTTGACTACATAAATAATGTTATTAGATTACATGTAATAATGAATAATTGTTTTTTTTTTTATATAAAATATACGAGTAATTAAAATAAAATTGTAGTAGTTGAGCAATTTCAAGAAGTAATGAAACAGATTGACAACTAGTGTTCCTTAAGCTTCTGCTACACGGTCACAAACCAGCCTCCCCACCAAGGTGACCTTGCTGGTTGCATGTAGCAGTGGCGTGCAGTGGCCTACTTCACTTGAATTAATTTTTGGTGTAAGTTATTGATTTTTTTATGTAGGAAGATTTATTCAGCATTAATAGGTTTAATAAAGGATAAAGAATCATCGTACTTTGAAAAAAATATAATAACTTACACCACTGTTGAGTTTGAATGAGGAAGGCACTGGGTATTGCCTAATTGCCTATATGCAATGCACGCCACTGGCATGTAGATAGTGGTTTGTCACCAAATTTTGTTTGGCGACGGCTGTCAGCGACCAACCTCCCACCAAGGTCACCTTGGTTGAGAGGCTGGTTGCTCACCGAGTAGCACACGCTTTAACTATTAATTTTGTAAAAACCGGTGGTGATTTTGCAACGCATCACATTTAGTGGCAATGTATTCGACAGGCGACTTTAGGCAAGCAGCTTGTATAGGCAAGGCTTGTATATCAAAAAAGGAGGTGGAAAGCAAATGCATTTTATTTTAAGATTTTCTAATGATCTCAAGGACTTAAAATATTTTTTGCCGGGTGGAAGGATTAAAGAGCATTGTAACAAGAATGGATATAATAATGAGGAACATACAAAAAAAAACATACTGCCGAATTGAGAACCTCCTCCTTTTTTGAAGTTGGTTAATAATAGAGTATGTGAGAGGGAGTTTGAAATTAGTGCCAGTGAAAGAAAAGTTGAGATGCAGTGAATTGTCATGGTATGGATGTCATACGGAGGAATCAAACAAGTGGTTGCCAAGCATCTAAATAGTTTTACTCTTCTACGCCTGTAGATGTAAAGGTGCCAAAAAGAGTTTGGCTATCTTTACCAGTGGTGCCAACATATTTTTTCACAAACTCACAAGGGATTGGTCAAAGAAGTCAAATGGAGTATCATAGCCGCTCACGTTATGATTGTGTTGATTAACTCTGTTTACTTTTACTTTACTTTCCGCATTAAATACGATTAATAGTAAGTAATAAATAATTAACAAAAACAAAAAACCCGACTGCGTGTAAAAATAACAGAAAAGATATAAACAAGACTTATCAACACGCAGTCGGAGGCTACGTATGTTTTTAGTCATGAATTACATAATAGTTCATAGGTAGCCTCCGCCTGCGTGTTGATAAGTCTTGTTTATATCTTTTCTGTTATTTTTACACGCAGTCGGGTTTTTGTTTAAGTAAATAAATTTTTTTTTTTTTTTTTTAGTTTTGTCATGTTTTATTTATCATACTATTAATTTTTTTTTTTTAAAGTCATATTCATTTTTAACGTTGAATATTTTGTTTTTTTTTAGCATTTTTCATTCCAAATTACATTTAAACATATAAGTTGTATATATTTTTGTAAAGCATTTATAAAACCCTTTATTTTGATACCCCACTCGATAGTTTTTGCCGGCAAAAATGTTTTTTAAGAGGTAATATGGCGCCAAAAAGCGGCCATTTTAATTTTTTAAATTTTGATATACCCAGTGTCACTCTCAGAATTAAGACGAATCTAACGACACCTCTCAATCTCAAATCCATCAAGCCGTTTAGGCCACAGAGCGTGCCAAATACATACATACACTCGAAAAACACAACCCTCCTTCTGACGCAGTCGGGTAAAAATACGCATGTAATTGTCATATATTTTTTATCTTTGTACCAGACTCAGGCTATTCCTAGTAATGTCCTTTATTTTATTGCAATAAATGCGAAAGTTTGTGAGTGTTGTTCAATCTTTTTTATAAAAATCTTTTCTGCTTATAAAATTAGTTCTAGTGACAGATCTATTTCGAGTTCTGAAAATTGGTTTGTTTCGTTTCAATAAAATACAATACCACAGATTTCTGAAGAAGAGAGATATAAAACGTGCGCGAGGTGATGATTCTTCTCTTCATATTTGTAGTCAGTGTCATTGCAGTCTCCTTCGCAGTAAAATACGCGAAATCCCACGATAATGTGCAAAAAATCTAGTGAAGCTATGAATTACAGCAATTGTAGTATTACTAAACACAGACAGAGCTGATATACCGACTGTTTTTTTTTTTGTTTTTTTTTTTTATAGTATAAGATGGCGAAACGAGCTAAAGGCCCACCTGATGTTAATCGGTTACCTTTGCCCATAACAACTTCAATACCACCTAGGCTGTTGCCTAAATGGTACCGCAAGTCGGTTCGCCAAACTGAGACATAAAGATGGAAAGTCTCATGTGATTGTAATTTCACCGGCACCCGTACCCTTAAATAACAATAATTTAATATTATTTCTCAGCAAATAGCTTTCACCTCCAATGTGGCGGCAACACGTTATGAACAACATCTATTGCATGCTCGTGACCACGGCCAATGCAACTTGACCGAAACGTCGAGGTTAGTCAAAATGTTTGTTATATTTTGATTTAATTGTGCGCGACAAGTCCCGTAAACTTAGTTCAATATCTATTGCATGTTTTGCATACCTCTTTTTGTTGAGTTTGTGATATGCGTATGCAATGGTAAGTAAACATTGCAAATAGTGAGAGTTTTTACGCATGACTTGGTATCAGGGATGTTATGGAGCTCCGTAACCGTAACCGAAACTATCGGATATCCGAAAAAAAAAAACCGTAACCGTATCAGATTCACAAGTTTCGGATAGTTTCGTATAAGGGTTGAGTCTAAATAAAACGACATGTTATGACAGATTTTTGTTTCACCGCTCGTGCGCCACGTGAATCTTGCAGTTTGTTTGTTATTTCTAGTCATAACATAACCTCTTTCATAACCTATAAATAAAACCAAATTATGACATACTATTTGTGTTTATATTTTACTTCAATCTAATATCCGTAACCGAAACTATCCGAAACTAACGGATAATCCGAAATAATTACATATCCGTAACCGTATCCGAAACCGATATAATTTTATTCCTATATCCATATCCGTATCCAGATCAGAAATATCATATCCATAACATCTCTACTTGGTATGACCGCTTGTTGCATCCGTTCCGTCAACGGATGGACCGGATTCGTGGATAACGTGTTACGTTGTGTGCCTGTAAATAAGAATAAGTACGGTGTCATTATTTCGTATTTGCTACTAATCACGCGTTGACGTTTTTTGTGTGCGTGTCTTGACAATTTTGTCATTCTGTGACAAGATCGGTTTCCGTACCAGCGGTGCTCAACAACACTTCTATCTATTTCTGTTTTCTGTGGACAATACCGATCTTTATTCAATTTATATCGGATTTTATGATTATTTCAATCACATTTCTGTTGTCATATTGAATTGACAATATATGAAATCTAAAACACAGTATCAGATTGGTTCTTCTTAGCTAAAGACGTTTTCTTAAATCTCCTTTGGGATTAAATTCTTGCAGAGATAAAAGCAATTTCATGTACGTTGTCATTGTGAATATCTGTAGGTTCAATGGAATTTCAATCTGGACTTTCCTTTGATAGTCAGAGGCACATTAATACAGTTCTGTGTCTAAAATAATTTGCGTATAAAGTCCATCCACTGAAATAGTGGCGCCCTTTAAAAACAGCCGCGAGACGCATTCAAAAGTAACGATGCCGCCACTGACGTAGGTACATTCACAAGTTTTTTTTTTTTTTTTTCTGTTTGTCGAGAAGAATGTGCTTATGTTAAATAGTCAAATCATTTTGGAAGATACTGGTCCCCACGACACCTGGAATCCTAGTGTGGGGCCCAGCAATGTACCTTGTAAAATATGCTTAATTTGGTTAAATAAAAGTTTTTAAACTTTCGCGAATTTCACTCATATTGATCTATGTTTACGGGACTTGTCGCGCACAATAAAGAAATATAAAAATTACAATCGGCAAGATGGATATAGGTTGTCCTCCTTGTGGAATCCGGTAATCGAGAAGTGTTCGCGTCGTGGTATGTCTACATGTATGTCCGCCGAAACTGTCAGCATTGTGTGTCGTGATTCAGCATATCTTGTTACGGACAGCGACGTTACGAAAAACCAACCGCGGGTAGTTCGAGAAAACACCCGCCGCTCAAGACGATGACACCCACATACTTCAGTCTGCTCGTGACCACGGCCAATGCAACTTGACCGAAACGTCGAGGTTAGTCAAAATGTTCGATATATTTTGATTAGGTTAAATAAATTATCATTGAAAAAAAAGAAAAAAAAAGAATATTTAAATTGAACCAATGGACAACTTTGGAGAGTGCATTGTAACTTCGTCGAAATGAAGTAATTGTCGCTTGATTTAAAAAGCACGTAACGTATCATCCTCGAACAACACAATCTTATGATTATTTCTTTCATAATTAGGCAAGTCATTAATATAAATGAGGAACAAAAAAGGACATATAATTGAACCCTGTTAAACACCAATGGTGACCGCCGGTCGTTGAGATCTCTTACCATTAAAATCAACCCTCTGAATTCTGTTGTTTAAGTAAGTAGAGGTCTTGTCCCTTATTCTATAGTGGTGCCATTTCCTTATGAGTGTGTCGTGATGTACGCAATCGAAGGCCTTGGACAAGTCACAGAATATACCAATAGCATCCTGTGAGTTCTTTCAGGCCTCGAATATGTCCTTATATATAATTTTACCTTTTATATTACAATAAATTCTTGCATTCCGTTACGGTGAACCGCCACTATTTAAACGGATGGACCAGGATGGACTATACTGTATAATTAATAATTTTTGGTCCCAAAACTCATTATTTGATGCCATTCACAGACTATTGTGACAATCCTATATATTACTTACAAAAGAACTGCTTTACGTAACGAACTGAAGAAAATATTATTTGAGATGTTTCAAATTGTCTTTCGCATCTCATTTTTATTCTTATGCCTTTGTTTTAAGGTTAAAATTAGCATAATACGTTTGTCAATGGAAATTTTATGATTGATGATGTTAGAAAAAAATATGATGATTTATGCTTTTGAAGTGTTTTAATGTTTCTTTATAGGTATTTACTGCATTGGTAATATAACGGGAGCAGGCAACAGTATTAAACGCATATTTAGTACTGTTGCTTTAAAAAATAACTACGTATGAGTGCGTGAGAAACATCCCTTGTACTTGTGTTTACAAATCAATAAATTCTGATTCTGATGTTAAAATAAATAAACAAAACAAAACTAAAAGCTACAAAAATCAAAAAAATACCTCGCATACTTTCTACCGGAAGCGTGCCCAGAATACTGGCAGCATTGCCACGTTGTATGGCAATGCTTATGGTGTCATTATTTAGTATTTGTTACTAATCATGCGTTGACGTTTTTTGTGTGCGTGTCGTGACAATTTTGTCATTGTGTGACAAGATCGGTTTCCGTACCAACGGTGCTCAACAACACTTCTATCTATTTCTGTTTTCTGTGGACAATACCGATCTTTATTCAATTTATATCGGGTTTTATGATTATTACAAATCAATAAATTCTGATTCTGATGTTTTCCTCGCTTATCCTTTGCTTACTTTTATTTCAATAGGAGTCTTGACCAGACACATTACTAATCACCCACTTATCAGACTTACCCTAAACAGCTCAACTCGAAGTATTCAAACTCCAAACTTGCAGCAATATTCTGAATATGAAGTTAGACATTCAATATTCAGAACAGTTGAATTCAAAGCGATGCTTCCCGTCAGAATCTGGAGCTTCGGAAGTTAGACACGGATTGTACTGTAATGCCGAATCTATTAGTACGTACGAGTATGCATAGCAAGCTATAGTGCGCAACGTGCGTATTGCTCTTAAATCCGTCGTGCCAGTCGTAAAGAGATGGACTAGCTAGACTAACTGATGAAAACAGAATTTTATTTTGTCTGGAATCGTGTCTGCAATAAAGAAATAAATAAATAAATAAAGACATTGAAATTGAATTTTTTAAATGCAAATGTTCTTTATTTAACTTCACTTGTTGGTATGTTTGTGACAAATCTTGTATGTAACTTTTGAACCAGTTTCTATCATCAGAACGTACACATAATAATATGTGAAACCGATGACAATATAATCTTATAGTGACATGTGAATGGAGATGGATGATAGACAGTGAAACTCCTCGATGAATAACAGTATTTTTATGGTGTTTGGTCTCATTTTGCTCAGCTTACAATACCAAATTCGTGTCTCATAAAAAGTTGTCTTAAATATTAAAAATAATTCATAATTTTTTCACTTAAACGTAAACAAGTTTCGATGAGAGACCGATCAACGCTTGATAATAGATAACAAAAAAAGCAACGGTCAAACTGATGGAAAGAAGTTAAAGCAACATACAACAATATAATTGCTGATGCGTTGTCAATCTAATAGACAATGTTAAAATGTCTTTTATATACCAACGTCTGTAATTTTACCGATACTATAAAAAAAAAAAAACCTCGACTGCGTGTTAAAAAAAAACTGAAAAGATGTAAAATAGTTAAATAATTCAGCCTTTTTTTATTCGTCCGTGTCATTCAGTAGCAAATCATAATACGCAGTCGGAGGCTAACCTACGAACTATTTACCTAATTCAAAAACTGACCAAAAACATACGTACGTGGCCTCTGACCCACATTTACCCAAATTTGCCAAAAAAAATTACCAAACATAACCCTGTCTTTGCCACGGCGCGGTCGGGTAAAAAGAATTAACATTCTGCTTGGCGGTACAAAAAGTAATGGTGGTAGGTACAGTCGCCTGCATGACAGTGGTAACACGTCAATTCGAAAACCGCCCTTACTGCTTACGAAATAAAGATGTTTCTAATGTCAAAGTGTTACCACCGACTTGCGGTCGACCGTACAAGTAAGTAGTAGTTCCTCAGGCAAACGCTTACCTAATATTACTCTGCTTCTACAGAAAAAAACTGCTCGTTTTATTTGATTCTTGCATTTGTACGTGCCTATGATTCATACTCACTTACGCGCTCTATAGCTTACTTATGTATGCTCTTAGATACAATTTCCTTGAGTCAAGTTTTGAGATCCATTCGTTCGGAATAATATTTTCGTCCGCATTTTTACTGTTATAAATTGTTAGACTTATGTGAGTTGTATTGAAAATATGGCATACTTATGTTTGGAGGCTTTTATGTGAGCAAATTTTTTTTATACTGATGGAAAAAACTTACATGAAGACGTTTGACTCCAAGTTTATGTCTAGTTGTAATAATAATTATGTTAAGTAACTACTTAGTACGGCTAACGGGTACTTTCAGCAACGAAATATTCCGGCTTTCGAGGTATGGTGCCTTGGGGTAAATTCCGTTAAAATGGATTTGGTCTTATTAGCGATAGGAAAACGCTGCAGCTGCCAAACCTTTTGAAATTTGAAATTTGCTTTATTGTACACCATAAAATACATTACATTATACAGTAATAGAGACATTCATTCACAGATAGGTAATTAATACTAATAATTGGGAGCATCTGCTGCCGAACTAGGTGGGAAACCTGTATCTCGGCGAACAGCGCCAATTCCCTCAGATAAAGTTTTATTAAATATGTAGGTTATGCCATATACAAAGTAGTTATTGGTTATGTATTATACAAACATCAGCATTTTTATTTACTATAGGTTTGTTTGTGGATTTATAAAAAAATAAAAGAAAAACTAAGCTAGTATATAAAAATAAAACTACAGTAAGGAGTGTATATGTATGTAGTGTGTGTGTGTGGGGGGTGTATGTGGGGGGGTGTGTGTGGGGGGTGTGTGTGGGGGGGTGTAGGTGCGTGTGTGTGGTGTGTATATTATGGGTGGATGTGTGCAGTACAAGTTGACTATTTACATCGGAATATTTAATAACTCTTCAGTCTGCTCGTATGTGAGAGTTTGGAGGTATGCGAGGAGTTTCTTTTTGCATTTTGTGGTATTCAGAGGGTAGATGTTTAATGTTTCATTAAGTTTATTGTACATATATGGGCCAAGGAAGCTAAAAAATCGCCTGATGAAGGTTGTTTTTGGTCGATAGGTTGTACGAACCGCATGCTTCCTACGCTTAGTTAATAGGCTTTTATCATATGTCAGTTCACCATGTTGTTTGAGAATGATATATTGGAAAAATAGCTGACGCACAGTGAGCACTTGGCACGACTGATATAGTAGAGCAGTTGGATATAATATAGGCCTGAAGGTAGATACTTTTAAGATAGCTCGTTGAGCTATTTCAAGACGTTTAAGAGTGGTTTTGGTAGCCCCACCCCAAGACGATATGCAATAAGTAACGATTGATTGACAAAGGGAAAGATAGACAAGTTTCAAAAGAACGGCATCCGCGACGTATCGGAGATTCTTAAAAATGTAAATAAGTTTACGTACCCGGCCACATAGTTGCTTAATATGTTCCTTAAAGTTAAGGTTGCTATCCACGGTTACGCCTAGGTACTTGATACAGTTAACACGCTCTAGTGGCTTACATGTGCACTTACCTTCCCCCGTACAATCATGAGGAATTATGGTATGAGTGTCTATAGCTTGGGGTGTTTGGCGTAAGCTAAATGTGATATATTTAGTCTTATCTACATTGAGTGTAAGTAAATTATCGCGGAGCCATTCTTTCACTTGGTCAAATCCTTTTTGGGCAGCATTAAAGACCTCCTCCCAGGTATTAGCAGAGAAGAGGAGAGCAGTATCATCTGCGTAGGAGATTATTTCACCTTGGGTCAGGTGGAGGTTAGTTAGATCGTTAATATAGACGAGAAATAAAGTAGGTCCTAAAATGCTACCCTGGGGTACGCCATAGGTGACAGGGAGCTCACTACTGGTGTAATTTCCCACTCGCACGTTTTGCAATCGTCCGGATAGGTAACTTACAAAGAGCTCCAACTGTGTGCTCCTAATGCCAAGTCTCTCAAGCTTCCCGAGCAGGATGGGGACAGAAATCGTATCAAAGGCTTTCGCGAGGTCTAGGAAAATGGATAGGCACTTTTTCCCAGTATCCAATTTGGCGGAGATAATATTGGTTAGCTTATGCACTGCCCCATCAGTGGATTTACCACCACGGAAACCAAACTGATTACTAGAAAATAATTTGTGTTGCTCAAGATATTTAACCAATCTGGTGTTAATAATTTTTTCTAAAACTTTAGATATTGAAGGGAGGATGGAGATAGGTCTATAGTTACTGATACGATCTCTGTCCCCAGCCTTGTGAATGGGCCGCACTTCAGATTTCATAAGCAGATCTGGAAATATGCCAGTTTGAAGACATCTGTTGAAGATGAAGGTGAGAGGTGGGACCAAGAAGGTTTTGTTTTGCTTGAGAAGTTTATTAGATATTTTATCCCATCCCATAGTAGAGTCAATTTTGAGCCCAACGATATGACGCTCGACCTCCTCCTCAGACACATCATCCAAAACAAAAGACTTAAGGTGTGTATAGCTTGAGACAGTACAGCCACTCATTGGCCTTGAACTAGTTTGGCTAATCAGGCAACGCTCAGCCAGGTTTTTACCTACATTAATAAAGAAGTTGTTAACCTCATTCAGAGACTCTTCAGGAGAGGAACCAAGTTTCAAGAGATTTACAGGATGATTAATTTCTTTTGCAGTATTTGTTATATTTTTAATAGTCTTCCAAAGGTCTTTAGGATTGTTTTTTAGTGTTTCTAATTGACTTTTATCATACGCTCTTTTAACTTTTTTTAACAATTTGCAGCAGAAATTTCTGTATCGGGTGTAGGTAGTTTTTAAAGTTTCGTTACCGGCTGATAATTTGGTTTCTGCATGGAGTTTGTCCCTGTTTTTACAGTTGTGGTGTTATTTATTAGTGCCATTTGTATTTCATTTATAAGATAATTCATTGCACAGTTTGGATTTTGAGACAGATATATAGGACTTAAGTTTATTTTCAATATATCACTTGATAAACTCTCAGGATTAACCTTGGAGACTAATTTAGGTGAGGTAGTGCATTTTAGTTTAAAATATATGCATAATAGTATTGGATAGTGATCGGTTAGGGTAGCGTGTGGGATTAGAGTGGTGGCGGGATATTTAGTTTTAAGGAGAACATGGTCTATACATGTCCCACTGGTTGCTCTCGTTATTTCTGTGTGGGCTGGTAGAAGTCCATGGGAAGCAGTCATTGCCAGGTATTGCTCTCCAGCGAGGTCAATTTTGTCAGAGTTGATGGGGATGTTTATATCCCCGATAATTACAATATTTTTAAAAGAGGAGAGTTTTAAAATAATTTAATTTAGTGAATGAAGGAAAGGGTCTGCATTTTTAAAAGATGGAGAGCGATACACGGAAATAATGGCCATTTCTTTGTCTAGGGTAGCAATCAAGACATTACTTTCCACTGAGGGTGGTTCTTCCACTGAGAAGTTAAGGTGGTCTTTAATATAAACAACGACGCCATCATTTTGTATAGGATTTCTTTTTGTGGAGTATAGTCGGTACCCATCCAGAACAGGAACAACTGGAGTGCCCCGTAGCCAGCATTCCGTAAGCACAAGTATATCACAATCTATTTTTAATCTCGATATCATGACTTCGAACCCTGAAATATTACAGTTGATGCTGCGAATATTTTGAGTGACAATTACTAGACGCTTATCTTCACAGGATGGAATCAGCAGATAACACTTATCTAGTTCACACGTAAGGGATGTCGAGACAGACACATTATCAATGTCTGCGTTTATGTAGTTTATGTTATCGAATCTTGTGGCGAAGCTTTATTGTCACTATAATTTTCACACTTGTTTTAAATATACTTATAGGGATTTTTAAGAAAGGTATGCAATAGTCTAGACTTTTAAATGTTATCTGCACTGAGAGCACATAGTGTGTATTTGGAGTATACTTGTACATGTAGTATTTAGAACGGTCGTGTAATATTGTAGTGAATATATGATTTGGTAGTGCATTTGGTGATTTATTAACTAGTGAGTCTGTAAATTTGTATGTATATTTAAGTTTGTGTGCTGTTTTGTTATGTGTATGGTACAGTAAAAAACAATTTAACATATTATTGCGATTAACAATGAGAGAAGCATGCATAAAATCGTAAAGGTTCAAGTTAATAATATACAGAGAAAATAAGAATTGAAATACATATAGTCACACATTATTTTTCAATTTTCCAAGGTCCTGTTCAGATAAAACACGGATCTGTGGATCGCCCACCTTATTACGAAGGTATACTATGCCGTTAGCCGTCCAGCAGAAAGCAAAACCGTGATCTTTTCGAAAAGTTCTAGCCAAATAATAAAGTTTATGCGTTCTTTGCGTAAGAGTTTCAGATACGTACACTGGTCGGGCTGGTTGTTTCAGGTTTAGGTGAGTAGTGTTCAACTTTTGTTCTTTGCTCTTAGTCGAATTGAAAAGTTTTACACCTTTTATTAACCTTTTCTTCTGTAGCACCGAGCAGAATTCGACAATAATAGGTTTAGAATCGTCCTTAGAGTTAACTCGGTAGATGTCTTTTATAGTCGATTGGTCAAAGTTTACATTTAAGCAGGCACCCATGTTCAATACCACATCGCAAAGCTCCTGTTTAGTTTCTCCAGTAAATTTAGGTATGTTTCGTATCTCAATGCCAGACGCTCGTGATTTTCGCTCCAAATTTTCAATATTTTCTTCTAATTGACTAATCATCTTTTTATCATCCGTTCGTTCTTTTTCCAGAGACGTAATGCGGCTCAAAAACTCGTCATACTTGTTTGACATTAATTGAACGCTCTCTTTCAAGTCTCGGTTTTGTTCCATTAGATCAGTCATTTTGGATAAGAGGTTTTCGAAACGATGTTCCTGCTCTTTAGAAAAAATGGAGAAAGCGCTAATTGTTAGCACAGTATTCTCAACCTCGTTTGAAATTAGCTTAGGTTTACACTACACTCACTACACTCGGAGGCGAATCTAAGGATGAATCTATGTTTCCAACTGTCAAAATGCAGTAGTATTTGACATTTGGAAGCATGAGTTGAGTGCAACGATTTAAGGTTGAGTGAGTCTCTGAATATTTCTGGCTTGGTACCCGCTTGTCACTTAGGGTTAACACTGAAAATCAGCGCTGTGTTGTGATTCTCGTTACAACGCAGCATCATGTTGAGTGTCAACCTCTTTGCCGCAGCTACGACATGCAAAGTTAGTCTTTTTATGATATTACAACTATGTAGGTATCACTGTAATACTGTTATTCCTAAAATGTACCTAATGAAGTTATTTTTTTATGTGCACCTACCGCATGTCGTCTTGTTGTGGCAATAAAAAAATATATTTCTTTCTTTAATAAGACATAGTGTGATAATTTCATTGAAATTGCTTCACTTCGCGTGTAACTACTGCGGTACTACTAGTCACACTACTATATTCTAAGATCTTGAAATTATCTTTATCCACTTCGACCACTTGTCGAGAGAGAGTGGAACCACACAACTAGCTCCTTTCCTTCCTTCTGGGGTAGAAGGGTAGCTATTGGTAGGTTATATTGTTCCATTTTCTTGTTCTTCTTATACGTAAATATAATTTTTTCTTTAATAATTATTTTGCGTGTATAGCTGGCATATTGTGTGTCAGTGGTTAAGATGAATTCAGCGCACCTAGCAAAGCGGCAACGTAGATTGTTGTGCCATTCGCGCATCATTGTATGAATATTAATTACTTGCGGATCCACATCGCTGAATCTAGCATGTTGAAAAATGCGCTGGATCCAGCTGGATTGCTGGATGAGGGATCCAGGTATTGCAATCCCATTTGCTCGTTCTTTCTACACTTAAATATTATTTATTCTTTCATTTCTTTGCGTGTATAGCAGACATAACTTAATTGTTTGTCAGTGGTTATGGCGAATCCTTCCCTGTTTACCCTCGCAATCACACACTGATTTTATTTATGTACGTACAAGTTTACTTCAAGTATAATATTTACCTTGTATTATCCGTAACATTTACTTAAGTGGCAGTGGACGGAACACATTGCTCGCAGAACGAATGGCCGATGGGGATGTAAAATTCTGGAGTGGCGACCGCGTACTGGAAGGTGCAGCGTGCAGTAGGGGGTAGTTGTGGGGGGCACAAGGTGGACGGGAATCCACTGGAAGCGAGAACCGCAGGACCGATCGTTGTGGCGATGCTTGGAGGAGGCCTATGTCTAGCAGTAGACATCTTTCGGCTGAAATGATGATGAAATATACCTAATTTTTATACCGTTTATTTAAAAAGAAAACCACTAGCTGGACATTTCTGTTACATAAGTGGTTAGGATAAGTTTATAAAATAAACAAAGCTTTTATTTTACTACGGACCCTTAAAAATCAAGGGCCTCTACAAATATTTAGATCCGACATTCACGAGGACTCGCAGTTCGCCACCTGAAAGATCCATTGAACTGTCACTCCGGAAAATGGAAATCAGACGAAATCTTTAAAGAGTTCGCAAGTTAGAAGAATAAGCAATTTTTAAAACTTTTTTGAAAATTAGAATGTTCTTACATTTTACTTCAGAGCACTACTAGTTTTGCTCAAGCAAAAAAGCGTGAATTCGACCGATCCAAGACTATACAATCTTATTCCGAGTTTATACTAAACCTTTTAAGGAGTCATTGCACTCATCATTATGAACAACTTTTACTATGGAACCATAACCCTGAAATCGCAAAAAAAAAAACAGTTGATCCCTACATTTGTGTTCATATATATCGACAAAATATAGGGAACAACCGATTATTTTTCCGCGATTTCAGGGTTGATCCCATAGTAAAAGTTGTTCATAATCATGAGTACAATGACCCCTTAAGTGGTTTAGTATAAACCAAGAATAAGGTTGTATAGCTAATCACTAAGGTCCATAACGTTCGTCCAGAACGTTCCTCAATTATAGCTTGATCGTTTATCACTTGATCACTACTTAGCAATAAAAGCGTTACTTGAGCATAGGTCTTATTCCAATACGGTATTAATAATCTTTAATTCAACAACAATATAATATGAAATGGCAAGAAAATCTATGGCCAAACGCTTTCTCGTCTACACCTGCGTGATTACAGATCAAATATCTCCTCAAGCACAAATCTACAAGTGAGAAGGTAATATTTTAGAATACAATTAAACTCGGCTGAACTGTGTTTAATGAATCTATGCTTGAGGAATATTCTTAAATTAAAGCTCAACTCAAAAATAGTTTTAAACAATGATCAAAACTTGAGTTTGGTTCTATACGGACCTAAGTTACAGCATCGTAATTATAAGAATAATTAATTAATTCAGTGCCATGCTTTTAGTCTTTGCAGAGAACAAATCGCATGTAACTAGAGCCCTACAGTTCGTATATTTTTTTTTTTACTTGAGAGCTAAAAAAATACGACTTGGTGAAGGTCGCGGGAATCCGCTGGATGCGGAAGGCGCAGGACCGGTCGTTGTGGCGATACTTGGGGGAGGCCTATGTCCACCAGTGGACGTCTTTCGGCTGAAATAATGATGATGATGATGATGATGAGAGCAAAAAGCTTTCAGACATACAGATTTTGTTTTAAATGTTGCATCGAAGCGCCCGCAGACTACAGACTAAACTATCGGCCGATAATTGGGTGATACAAATTTTGAATGTGTTGTGGTTTGGTTATCGCTGATTTGAATTGGAATTTTAGTTGTGTTGGAACTGCGGCATACAAGAGGTTAAGGAATAAGTCAATTTCTTCTAAGAAATCCGCTCCAAAAAGC
This sequence comes from Asteroscopus sphinx, assembly GCA_949699075.1. NCBI lineage: Eukaryota > Metazoa > Arthropoda > Insecta > Lepidoptera > Noctuidae > Asteroscopus > Asteroscopus sphinx. The sequence goes on along the minus strand of OX453025.1, from coordinate 7,821,443 downwards.
TATCCGGTAATTTATAAGGGATTTGCAAGATAGGTAAGTAATAAATATTTGAATTTGATAAGTCTGTGGGTCTGTCGTCGTACTGACTAGGAATCTAAGTAAACAATGTGCAGATTAAAAGTCTACTAGTCTAGTCTAGTCTTTTAAAAGTCAATTTCTTATAAGAAATCCGCTCCAATCCGATTTGCTATAGCGAATCCCTTAAAAGAGAACCGGAATGGTTACGTACAAAAGCTGGAAAAACGCTCAAGCTCTCAACTCAGACCAAACCGCTCGGAACAGCGGTAAAATATGAATTATACGAATAATAATCCCCTGTGAATATTCATAAATTATTACCTGCGTCACCCTTTAGACGATAATGCTTGTACTGAAACCCTGTTTATTTTTACAGGTGTAAATAATGCTTGGTTTTTGTAAGATAATTGTTTAAGGCTTCGGGATTAGTGCCTGAATATTTTATAATCGCGTCGACGAGTTTGCAAGCTGACGCTTCGCTTTTGAAGTATTTTCTTCCAGGTTTGGATGGTTTTAGAATTGAATAAAACTTTTTAGTTCAAGGAAAACCATTTTTCCTTTTTGACCAGGGTTATTATCGAAAGCATTTACCAGTCCAGAACACTTTAATAGTTATTATTCTCTTGTTCAAAAACTAAATTTCTTTCAAACTATCGCTCTCTTTTACTATAAAAGATACAAAAAAGGGTCGGCAACAATTTTAGTGCTGTCAAATTAGTCTGAATTAAAATTTCTGTACAAATTTAGTCGTGATCTCGGAACGTGCCCATTAACAATACGAAGAAATGGAACATCTAAACTAATTTGATAGCACTAAAATTGTTGCCATCCCTTTCTTGCATCTACTGTTAATAAAAGAGAGCGATAGTTTAAAATAGGTTTAGTTTGTGATAAGAGAATTGATACCATTCTTGACTGACTCATAAACTAATTCTAATGAATTCCACAGACAGTAAATGTTCACCAAAAATTACAACAATACGTTACAAACAGAAAATTAAATTACATGTAAAAAGGCTGGATGTAGATCATCATTTCAGCCGAAGACAAAAGCTAAAGACTATTTTTATTGTTTTCACTAAATATCCATACTCTGATTACACATTATTTATAAGTACATAAATATCAAAAGAGTGTTTTGGCACTCTTACGAAATGTTAAGATCCTAGTTATTAAATTTTTACCAAAAATATAACTCCAAATAAAGACCTCAGAAGCAGGTCGACTCCTACTTGTAAATGATCCAATAAAACTATATAAACTCCTTCATAGTCAGGTAAGTTCAAAGCTATCTATTGGCGCCTACAAAACTGAAAAGGTCTTCCATAAGGATATCTTCGTAAGTAGATATCGGATTCTTATCACTTTCGGCGTCTTTGAAATCAATGAAGAGAAAATCGTTGCGAGCCTCCGTCGTGATAAGCTAAATGCTTTGAAGCTTTGTACTTTGTACCATTTTAGTATACTTTGTGTAGATTGTTTGCATTCAATTTTTATTGAACTATTCAATAGTATTCAACCCAAAGACTACCGTAATCGAATATTAACACACAACCTATACTTTTGTAATATTTTTTTATCAAAACTTAATTCTACGATTCAACTTTTAATGTATTCTTACCTTTAGTCTCGGGTACATACTTGGTACTTGGTTACTGAAACGTGGTCGCTCACAATGGGCCTGATAAGAAGGCTCAAAGTCACTCAAAGGGCAATGGAGAGGGCTATGCTCGGAGTGTCCCTGCGTGATCGAATCAGAAATGAGGAGATTCGCAGGAGAACGAAAGTAACCGACATAGCCCGAAGAATTGCCAAACTTAAGTGGCAGTGGGCGGGGCACAATGCTCGCAGAACGGATGGCCGATGGGGCAATAAAGTTTTGGAGTGGCGACCGCGTACTGGAAAGCGCAGCGTGGGTAGGCCCCCCACAAGGTGGACCGACGACCTGGTGAAGGTCGCGGGAATCCGCTGGATGCGGAAGGCACAGGACCGGTCGTTGTGGCGATGCTTGGGGGAGGCCTATGTCCAACAGTGGACGTCTTTCGGCTGAAATGATGATGATGACATACTTGGTAACTCAAGCGCAAGTCTGAATAAATCTTCATAACGCCGACTGATATTCTAGGAGTGTGTCAATTAGATAAGACGTTCGACAAAGGATTTTCAAACTGTTTTTCTTCAGAATATTATCACAGTCTAAGGAACTCTGCTCTTCAAGAAAAAGTCATCATCCTCCTGCCCTGATTCAAATTTATTTAGGGTCGCCGCAGTATGTCTTATTCTTGCTTATTTCTCTATCAGCCGTCATCACACTGATATTTTATTTTATTTTATTTCACTGTTCATCTATCTTTCCCAGCGATATCAACTCGACCATTCAAATTTCAATCGAGTTGATCCTCTAGCCTTGCGAAGAGACGTTGCATCGATATGCATCCTCTATCGAATATATAACGGAAAGTGTTCTGAGAAATCGTTTTTTTTTATAGTATAGGATGGCGAAACGAGCTAAAGGCCTACCTAATGTTAATCGGTTACCTTTGCCCATAACAACTTCAATACCACCTAGGCTGTTACCTAAATGGTACCGCAAGTCGGTTCGCCAAACTGAGACATGAAGATGGAAAGTCTCATGTGATTGTAATTTAACCGTAATTTGTTTAACCGTATACCAGCACCTGACTTCCACCATTATGATACTTTATTGTACACACAAATACACATTAATATTACAATAGGAAAGCTTATGTACATCGGCGAGCTTAACTCAAAAATGAGTTTTCTTACAGCAAACCTTAGAGCGATAGAGAGATGTTGATATATTATTAGAGGATAAAAACAAGTGTACAACAGAATAACGAAAATTTTGACTACATAACTTATCTAACAGGATTAAACTATTTACAAGTAAAATAATTATATTAAGATATATATACTTATATACATAAATAGGTACATACATATGTACATAAAATACATACATATATATATATATAAAATACGTATATATATATAATACATATGATTTATGGTGAAAGAAAATGCTCCTTAATTCTTCTCTTGAAGACATCCAGTGAAGGGCTATCGCGTAGAGAGTGTGGAAGAGAGTTCCACAGGCGCACTGCATGAATGGTGAAAGAACCGTCGTAACGGCTAGATGTGTGATAGGGCATACGGAGGAGAAGGGAAGAGGATGAGCGACAGGGCTTTCCCCTGGGGACAAGATACTCAAAGCGTTCCCGGAGATATGATGGAGAATTAGGATTGTGAAGAACAGAGTAGAGAAAAGAAAGAATGTGAGTATCTCGACGACGTCGAATAGGCAGCCACCTCAATTGCGTCCGGAATTCCGACACATGGTCGTATTTCCGAAGGCCAAAAATGAAGCGGATTGCCAAATTCTGCAGTCGTTCGAGTTTATTGAGAAGTTCCTCTGTTGCATCAAGAAAACAGATATCAGCATAGTCCAGAAGTGGAAGAAGAAGAGACCACCATCGTACCAAAATCTAAGTTTATCTTTACCACCTTGAATTATTGATAGATGGCGGTCTAAGATCATATATACATTTTGCACGGCAGCTTTTGTTTAGAACTGCAAAACTGTGGAACTAGCTTCCATCTGATGTTTTTTCCGAAGAAACTCAACATAGGTGTCATGAAAAATAGAACATTCGTCTTAATAATTATAAGGTCGGCAACGCATCGGCATCAGCGGCTCTTCTTGTATCGTGGATGTGCATGGTTGCCGGTTATCGCTTGCCATGTGACCCACTTGCTCGTTTGTTCTATTATAGAAAAATATCAACTCACACACAAGCAAAAAAATACTAGTATTTTGTGCTTTTTTGCTGGCAATACCAACGCCTCGCATCGAACAACTAAAACACCATACTGCACCATTGACCTTCTCATTCCTAAATTAGTAAAACACTACCATACATTATTATTTTCTAAATCCCATTATAATGGCCGTACAAAATCCACTACTTCCACCAGCTGGCTGGTTAAAAGTCCATTACCTAACATTCACTACATTCAGCTTTTGCCATCTAACTATTCGTAGTCGATTGTGCACCGTTTGCAACTCGGCTAAACCGTATATTTCTTTATATTCGAATGAATTGCTTTGTTGACTTGGAATTTCAGATGTTCATGTTTTTGGATTACCAAAAACTGTTATTAAATCACTTATTATTAAATATGCGCTTGGCTGTAGTACATAACATAATCTCTAATAAAATGACTTTTGTCAATTGTCTCCCACGATTTTGAAGAGGGTAAGTTATCTGTACAGTTCACACCTGGTGCAGTGCGTGGGCCACGTCACCCACGAAGCGGAAGCGCGCGCATTCGCCCGCAGCTAGGTGCGACCGCGTGCGTCATCCCATTATGACAAAAGCCCCGGCTTCAGCAGTAGGACTGTAATGGACTAATTATGTGTTATTATACTGTTACTTTTAGCCTGTAACATCCCACTGCTGGGCAAAACCGTGACTCATGGAAATCAAGAGGGGAGCTTGATTTCCATGTGTTACGGTTTAACGCTATTGTTGGCCCGACTGGTCAGTACAGTATTTGTCTAGCTCGTCCTGCCATCGCTTTCGCGGTCTGCCTCGACGCCGCTTCCCTGTTTCAGGGCTCCACTGGATGGTAATTTTGGCCCACAGCTCAGAAGGCATCCGGCAGACGTGGCCAGCCCAATCCCACTTTTATAGTTTTGCGGCTTTGTGAGCAACATCAATGATTTGTGTTTTGGAGCGCAGTGTTGTTTTCCGAATTAATTATGTGTACACATACAAAATGTAGCAGCCACGGGACGCCCGGCAGATGAGAAACATGGTATGGCGAGCATGCCGTTTGCCATCACGGCATAGGAGTCTTACCTCCAAGGCACGCCAATAAATATCTCACATCAATAACTAATCAAAACTTCGTTGGTCCACTACAGCACGCGCAATTTAACTTGGCTGGAGTGAAATTAAGCACAGCGCAGGTTTCCTCTCCTCCCGCTTTCAACTGGCACCCGTAAAATGATTATTGCGACGGTCTTATCACAACTTCACTCCGGCCAAGATAGATTGCGCGTACTGTATATCTGGTGACTGGTACTGAGAATGTCTTGAAATTTAATGAAGATATTTTACATAACAACATTAACTAAAGAGTCACAATTTTCAGTAACCGCAGTGTTAGATAAAACTCGGCCAAAGTAGAACCTCTATATTTTACCAAAAACCCATTAATACTTTAAACAACAATATTTTCAAACATATTAACCGTAGATAGCAAACGTATTATACGAGAAAAACTGGCCTGGCGCCAGCTTAGCTTGGCAGGCAAAAGGTTACACAGAGTTAAAAATCGGAACACGGAAGACCTACCTATGAAATTCTGAGTTATTGGCTCTTAAGAGCCAGAACCTGAATTCTTTAAGACTCCCCTCGGAATAATTTTACGAAATTTTAGGCTAAATTAGAAAGTAAATTTTTAATGTTCCCTAAGAGCATCTTTTAAGGAAAATAATGGGCTAAACTGAAATTTAAATCAGCGTTTTCATTCTGATAGTGGAACTCATAACAGATTGCACACAATTGCCAAAATAAAAATAACTTAGCTATCAAGCGTTATTTTATTCAGATAAATACATAAATTACAAGTTATTCCATTCCCAAGGGAGTAGTTACAGGTGCCTGAGGCGCGCGCCTGATTCGCTGTTTTTTGGATGCTCTATGAAATTGTATGAATTTCTATGCAACGAATCATATAAAGCGCTGTCGTCCATCGGCAGTTTTCAAAGCGTCCCGAGCGCAGCGCTTCGGACGCGCGCCCCAAGCGCCTGTCATAAATAGTCCCCTAAGAGTGGATAAACCTCCTGACGCTAACCAAGAAGCGAAAAGTGAATATTAATTAAATTAAATTAATGGGAAACCGCATCTCGGACACAAATCTTATCATTCAGGTATCGCAAATAAGGTAAGCATGGTTCAGCAAACTCGCACTAGCCAACTCGGTGGACTAAGGCCAACTTCTCATCTTGAGAAGATACTCCTGCCCAGAAATGGGACAGAAATAGGCTGGTTATAGGCCAGGTTTAATGTACGTTCGCGATGTGTGGCGACCAGCTAATCCGATGTCGAACAATCAATTTATTATAACAAGATCGACTGCAGCCGAAGGCGCGATATATCGAATCTGTTCGAGAAAGCTTATGGAATAGTCGTCTTGAAAGTTATAACAGTTAGCACGTAATAAAATGTCTTTGTGTCTTCGCTTCAAATAGAAGATTTTGGTGAGTTCCTCATCTGCGTTACTATTATAATAATATGACAAGAACTGTGAAACAAAAAAAAGAAAAGAAAAAAAGATAAAAAAAAACTGAAAAACTGATGAAACTGAAGTCCTTTTAAGAGGCCTTTTACGTTTCAAAGCCATTTCGCTCTAATACAGCACTCTTTTTAAGATTTCTAAAGATTTTAGGCGAAAATTAAAAATGTAACTATTTTAGAAACATTCTTCAGGGCAATATTTCGAATATTTGAAACATATTTTCGTCTTGATGTTGCTTAGAACGAGGATGATGGAAAACTTCTTTGTTTTTCTTTGTATACAAATCATGCATGGAACTTTGATTAAGTCAAAGGCATGGAAATAAAACCATTGTTGTTTAAATATTGTAATGACATGTGACACTCTGAAGGGTGTTTAAAGAATATATTTTTCAATTTCGACTAAAATCTCTTTAAATCATTAAAAAACCGTCCAAGTGGACTCACACAGTAAGGGTTCCGTACCACCCATCGACCTGATACCCCATATAAACTTATTTAATTAACGAGAGATCATCAAAAGACATATAAAAAAATAATATCTTTGGCACATTTTTACACAGCACCATCTAGTCCCAAACTAAGCAGAGCTTGTGCTACGGGTACTAGACAATGGATATAATACTTACAAACTTTTTTTTTTGTAAATACATACTTATATAATACATAAGCAACACCCAGACCAACACAAACACTTATGTTCATCACACAAATGTTTGTGTCCTGTGGGAATCGAACCCACGACCTCGTTATCAGCAGTCCGACACTCGAACCACTAGACCACAGAGGTCGTCGACATCCACGCACCGTGCGCGAAATATGAATTTTTGCAACTCTTTCTTACGCAAGTACCACCACATATGGTTATGTTTGCCCTATTTTTAGTATTTTAGACTAAATTACATAGTATGCACTATAATCAGACCAAGTTTGACGCTGGTATGTATTACCATTTTGAAGATAGAGCAGGAACAAAAACATTGAAATTAATGCATTTTTTTAGAGATTTCTTGTATGGGGACCCCCTTTAGTTTTAGACTTTTTTGTTTTAAGGCCCGTATTACAGAACGTTACTCAAGTACAGTTTAAGGTGAATGCTACAGGTCAGCCCGCGAAATTCAAAATTTTCGGCGTTTTTTGCAAATTGTAGCTTTATTTCGCGTTGTATATCGGTCAAAATATGATTGGCGGAAATAGTAACAATATATCTAAGGAATAATACTCATAAAAAATATTAACATAGCTCTTTAAGCTGTATAAGCTCGAAAATCAATAATTTGATTGTAAATTAATATTATCGAGATAGTACAGCTAATAGAGCTAGTTTTATATTTTTTATCAGTATTATTCAGTAGATATATGGTTATTATTTCCGCCAATCATATTTTGACCGATATACAACGCGAAATAAAGCTGCAATTTGCAAAAAACGCCAACATTTTTGAATTTCGCGGGGTACCCTGTAGCATTCACCTTAAACTTCAATCACCTGATCACTACTTAAGGATAGAATCGTTACCTGAGTATGGGTCTTATTCCAATACGGTAATTATAAACTTTAATTCAACAACATAACACACGTATTTGACCTGAAATAGAATAGAAATTTCTACTCAAGTGTAGTCTAGACCACACTAGAGTGATTACAGATCAAATCTGTTCAAATACCGAAACAGGTGACAGTATAAAATAAAGCTAAACTCAGCTGAACTGTGATCAATAAATCTCTGCTTGAGGAATGTTCTAAATCAAAGCTCAACTCAAAACTAGTTTTAAATAGTGATCAACGCTTGAGGATCATTCTGTAATACGGGCCTAAGTATTTGTTGTGATAGGGATCATAGCAACACATGTTCTGATGAAATTTCAACTAGCTACCTATTACCGTTTAAAAGACTGTGACCGACGGATAGGTGGACGGACAGCGTAGCGAGAATTATAATAGGGTCCCGTTTGGCATCCTTTTGGTACGGAACTCTAAAATGGCTTCAAATTAGAGCAAGAGGGTGTAAAACGTTTCATAATAGAATATTGTAAAATCTTAAGAATGCAAGTAGGTACAAAATGGACAGGAGGACGCTTTCACCATTTGGATTTTTTTGAAATCTGTCGCTTGAGGAGATAATTAATTTATTTCGTTCTAGTTACTAAAGCTGCTATTTATTAAAAGGCCAAGTAAAAGATGGACGTTATGAAAATTATAAAGCAGATCTAAAAATACAAAAATGCCAATCCAATGCAGCATTAACCCCAAAAACAAACTGATCAAAGAAGGCTTGTCACAACTACTAAACTGAACATCTTATCACTGTGCGTGACTGTAAGTGGCAGGGGTCTGCTTAGCCCCCACTTCCCATAAGGACCCTTTCTTAGTAGTGCTTACTCAGTTCCAGCATCGGACGCTATAGATTACAAAAGTTGTGATTGTTGGTAGCAGATTTGGTCAACATTTGAAGTGCTTCCTTGTATCAACTCGATATTTTTACGGTCTCTTTTAACAGGAAATTTCTGTGAATATTTTGGAATTTTTTCAGAACCTAGTTGTTTGTCAAAATTATTTATTTATTTATTTATTTTATTCTTTATGCACAACATGGTACAAAGGCGGTCTTAACGCCATAGGCGTTCTCTACCAGACAACCTTAGGGTAATGCAGAGACAAAGAATAAGGTAGATGCACCAGTAAAGTAGTAAAATATATTTCATACTACGGACTTATAATTACATATAATAAAAATAGATAAATACCTATGTACTTTATACATATAATAAAATATACATATTATACATACCTACATATATAACTATAAATATATAACATCAAGATAAATCAAAGTCGAGCTGAATCTGCTAAATTGTTTTCACGGAAATATTTCCTTAACTTGATTTTAAAGGCGAGCCGACTGTTTGCCATCCTGATTTCATGAGGAAGCGCATTCTATAATAGGATAGATTTCACGAAGAATGTAGAGTGAACGAAGTCAGAGCGCGCGAGCGGTGAGAAGGACATTGGAGAAGATGATTATTAGTGGAGCGGAGATATTTAGTATGACTTGTACATAGATACTGAAAATGAGAAGTTAAGTAAGAAGGAGAATTGGGAGAGAAAAGTAAAGAGAATAGAGTAGTTAATGCCCTCATATGCCTACGTTGGCGGATAGGCAACCATTTAAATTAATAATAATTCTTACTATTTTTTTATCATAAACGTATTCTATTTATTTTAGCTGTTAGCCTAAAGGGATCATACAAAATAAATGGTAGTGTGTATGAACATTCTATTAATACGTTTCCTTTCAATCAACAATCAACTCAGCCTATCGCAGTCCACTGCTGGACATAAGCATTTCCTTTCAAGATAGGTAAATAATATTTCTTATAACCACGACAAAAGTCACATATCGGAAAAATCTAGACTTCTCATGTCGTACCCCATCCGAAATGACCCCACATATGTTCCGTGATTTTTTGACATCATGACAATCATTATAATATAAGATCTATTTTTTGGATTCAAATTAAGAATAAACTTACCATGTTAAAAATTTTGCTAAATTATGTTTAGTTTTTTTATCAATAAGTCTCCTCAGATAATAACTTCTTAGGTTTTCGCGATCACTACACATTATAATAAAACAAAGTTTAACCGGATTAAATCGCGTATATTATTTAAATTGGTTTCCCTGACGTTTCGAAAGCTTTGCAGCATTTCGTGGTCGCAGGTAGACTAAGATGACAAGAGTCTTTACAAATATTTCTAAAAAATTATTTTAATCTACCGTACAATATTATTAATTAAAATCGTTTCGATGCACGCAGTAATCACTCACAATATCATTATCTTTTACAGTGTTGCGTGCTGTTTGGGACTTGATTATTTTTAGGACTGGGTTCCAAACAGGTGGTAGCTGCCAACCATCTTCTCTATTAAAATTAGGATGTTTTTTAATTTCAATAGCCTCACGGAGCATTCTAGGTACATATCGGTTTTCTTTCGCCAGAACTTGTGGTTTATCAAATCGAAGAAAATGTTTGGGTTTGTCTAGGGCATCTTCACACACTGCAGACTTTGTGGAGCGTCTGTTCTTGACGTCTGCTATATGTTCTTTAATTCTAGTGGCTATACTACGCTTTGTTTGCCCTATGTATGATAACCCACAATCACAATCAATCTTGTAGACCCCTGCATCTTGTAAGGGAATGTGACATTTCACCGGTCTGAGGAGTAGAGTAGAGTAGGAGTAGTCTGCTTTCTTAGAACATCTAAATTCTATACACAGTAAAATTCAATTTACTATGGAATTGGAGACAAACAAATCCTTAGCTTTTCTTGATATACAACTTATCTATAATCCTGATCATTCTGTTAGTCATACAGTGTATAGAAAGCCTACCCATACAGACAGGTACTTGAACGGTGAATCTCACCACCATCCTTGTCAGTTAGCTACCGTGGCCGAATCTTTGTTACAGAGAGCACACCACATCTGCGATGCCGACCACCTGGCAGGGGAACTTTACCATGTGAAGCATGTTCTCAAGCATAATAACTTGCAAGCTCCACATCCCCATCGCAAACGCCGCCTGAAACCCAGTACAGTTGATCGTCGACCTGCTGTTCTACCATTCATCAAAGGGGTCACCGACAGAATTGGTCATATCTTGAAGCGTGCTTCTATCAAAACCTATTTCAAGCCCCAAAGAAAGATCAGCCAACTCCTCAGACCGGTGAAATGTCACATTCCCTTACAAGATGCAGGGGTCTACAAGATTGATTGTGATTGTGGGTTATCATACATAGGGCAAACAAAGCGTAGTATAGCCACTAGAATTAAAGAACATATAGCAGACGTCAAGAACAGACGCTCCACAAAGTCTGCAGTGTGTGAAGATGCCCTAGACAAACCCAAACATTTTCTTCGATTTGATAAACCACAAGTTCTGGCGAAAGAAAACCGATATGTACCTAGAATGCTCCGTGAGGCTATTGAAATTAAAAAACATCCTAATTTTAATAGAGAAGATGGTTGGCAGCTACCACCTGTTTGGAACCCAGTCCTAAAAATAATCAAGTCCCAAACAGCACGCAACACTGTAAAAGATAATGATATTGTGAGTGATTACTGCGTGCATCGAAACGATTTTAATTAATAATATTGTACGGTAGATTAAAATAATTTTTTAGAAATATTTGTAAAGACTCTTGTCATCTTAGTCTACCTGCGACCACGAAATGCTGCAAAGCTTTCGAAACGTCAGGGAAACCAATTTAAATAATATACGCGATTTAATCCGGTTAAACTTTGTCTCCTCAGATAGTTTCATTAGACTTTTAATCCAAAACTAAAATTATTTTATAATTTTTAACGCATTTACGCATGCGAAACGAAAATCTAAAGATATGAACCAAAAAAAGAACATATAATAGTTATGTTGATGGCAAACTGATTCTAAAAACTTCTACGGACTCTCCAAATCATACAAAAAACAAGTACTTTATGGGACATTTTTTATTGCAAATTGGCAAATAAAATGTACGTAACGATTTAAATTGTGGAAAGAAAAATTCGCTTACGAGCAGGATTCGAACCTGCGGCTCCTGGCTCAGTACGCCAAAACACTGTGTTTAGGCCGAATATAAGTAGGCAGATTTAGCTAGGTAAATGTTTATGCGAGTTAATTAGGAAGCACAGTGACAATATGTTCTTGTCTGTCCTTTCCGCACTCGTGCAAATTTCATATTTAACCTCGTTCTTACATCCCTCTCACCTCGTCGCGGAGCCTATCATTGCTCCAGATGCATCGTTTAGCCCCGCCCTCTCCTGTGGGTGCTAAAGACAGTACAGAAAAAATGGACGACAAGTGAAGTCGTACGCGCACGCCAATTAACATAATTGATTTGTGTTTTCGTGAAAATCTCTGATTGACTGTTATTAAAGTGTTCCTCAAGCTAGCTGAGTGTTTCTGTGAATTGTTCCAACGGTGAGGCCTCCCAACTACGAAAAAAGCAGCAAGACTTCGAAGAAGTGCCGCGTGCCGAAAAGGTGAGCTCCCAGAATTCCCTCATATTCCTCTTTCTTGTTGCTGTGCTTCAAAAATACAAAATTATCATCTATCCTCGTGTAACTCCGAACCAGCGCGCATTCATTTTGGTCCTATCGATCGCGAATTATCTAGGATTACACGAGATTGATTTTATAATATAATAGGGAAGCCGCCATCTTGCGAAAAATAAAAATGCCTAAGAACGCGGACACTAATGAACGTTATTCGCAACGATTGCAAAATAAACTTTCTGCCTTGTTTGGTCGAGTACAATCCATCTATGATTCAATCGCTACTATCGAAAACGATCCCGTTAAAATCGAAAATTTCTTGTCAGATTCTTATACGATAGACACGCTTCGTAATGATTTTTTGACGGCAATCGAGGAAAGAAATACTATTCAATTGTCCAATGCCGAAGCCCCTGTACCTAATTACAGTTCATTAATATCATTCGAGCAGTTGTATTCCAAAATTAAATACAAATCTGATCAATTACAAAAGTCGCAAATGGCTGATAATACTAGTCGCGACGGGCAGGGTTCCATAGTTAAGCGGGAAAAACCTTTTCTAAAGTTACCGCGTTTAGAACTTTGTTCATTTAACGGAGATAGTGAGTCTTGGCCAATTTTCTACGAAACCTTTAAGTCGGTCATTCACGAAAACCCCGATCTAACTGAAAGCGAAAAAATTCAATACCTAATCGGTAAATTAAAAGGCAAAGCCCTTAGCATTTGTCAGGGTATTTTACCTAATGCCGAAAACTACACGGTTATCTGGAATGCATTGTTAAATAAATACAATGACAAAAGATTATTGGCCGCTACGTATTTGGATAAAATAATTAATTTACCTAATGTGAAGGAAAATTCCCCCACTCAATTGGAGGATTTTATTGATAAATTTTCATCGCTTCATTCCGCGTTAAAACAAATAAATCTCGATAGTCTCGAAGACTTTTTATTTGTGCATATTGCGAGTAAAAAGGTGGGATTGGAAACGGTTAAATCATTCGAACTTAAATATGAGTCTAATAAAATCGCTACTTGCACGGATTTCATTAATTTCGTACGGAATCAATCCCATATTTTGCAACGCGCACATAATGTCGCGAGTACCTACTCAATAAATACGAAAGCGGGCGGTACTCAACCACGTAAAAATAATAATACGTCGTCTTCAGTAGGATCGGGAGCGCGTGCGTCGACGAATAATAATTACAACGTTAAAACATTTGTAAATGTGCAGGAGCACGGTAAATGTTTATGTTGTGGGAAGAGTGATCATTCTCAATTGCCCCAATGTCCAAAATTCCTGTCAATGATCCCTAATGATCGCTATAAATTAATAAAAACTAACAAATTGTGTGTGAATTGTTTAAATAGCAATCACTTAATCATAAATTGCAAAGATTCTAGTCGATGCGGCGAATGTAATCGCAGTCACAATAGTTTGCTTCACTTTCCGAATAGTAAGGTAGAAGCGGGAAATAATTCGGCCGCCGCCTGTCAAAATATCACTACCGCAGCCGTAGTAACGGGAGTGGGGGCCGCGCTCCGCGCGCCCGTGTCCGAGCCCGCCGCCGCCACCCGCGCCTCGGCCGCCGCTTCGTCTGCCGTGTCGCTATGTGCCGTCGGCGAGTGCGCAGCCGCGCCTACGGTAGCGAGTTCGAATCCCGCGTCTTCTGTCTTACTAGGCACCTTGCAATGTAATGTTGTAGATGCCGACGGAAATATTTTCGTGTTGCGTGCTCTTTTAGACAGTGCGTCTCAAAAAGATATTATTACGACTGAATGTTGCAAACGATTAAACTTAATATTACATGAGCCGCAGAGTAAATATGTGTCAGGTGTTGGTGACGTTACTAATCCTATTGAAGGAGTTACCTGCCTTACCATTCGGTCTCGCTTAGACGATTCGGTCAGGTTTACTATTCAGCCCGTGATCGTCAATCGTATCACCCATGAATTACCTACCGCGAAGATAGACATATCGCGTCTGGATTATTTAAATAACATTCCACTGGCGGATTGTAAGTACTTCACACCCGCGAATATTGACCTCATATTGGGGACGGAGGTGTTCTCTCGAATACTATGTCCGAATTCAATATCTCGCGCTGCTGGCGAACCCGTTGCGATTGAAACCTTATTAGGTTACGTAATAGTCGGACAGGCCCCGGTCGTTGACCCCGTGTGCAATATAGTTCGTTCGTATTGTACTACAGAGCAATCTTTGGAAAATTGCATGAATCGATTTTTCGAATTGGAAGAGGTACCTAATGTGCCTCATTTCCTAACTAAAGACGAACAGGCTTGCGAGCAATATTATTGTGACACCACCCGTCGAGAATCGAACGGACGTTACGTTGTCTCGCTGCCGTTTAAAAGCGATCCGTCCGCGTTGGGAGAATCAATGCGCGCGGCTGAGCGTAGATATTTAGCACTAGAGCGCCGGTTGTTATTAAATCCTGCGGTTAAGGAGGAATACGACAAGGTGTTTAAAGATTACTTGCAGAAAACCTACATGCGTCCTGTCGGTACTATTACTGAGGTCGGCAGTACTAATGACCAATACGTAATACCACATAAAGGCGTGGTCCGCCAAGATAAAAGTACGACGAAATTACGCGTAGTTTTAGATGCAAGTAGCAAAACTAGTACCGGGAAATCATTAAATGATATTTTACATACCGGCCCAAATTTGCAAAATGATTTATTTCAAATATTATTAAAATTTCGATTGTTACCAGTGGCAATAAGTGCTGACATTCGTCAAATGTATTTACGTGTTTTAATGGTTGAGAATGACACTAAATTCTTAAGGCTGTTGTATAGGTTCGATAGTACTGACCCTATAACGGTATTTGAGATGTCACGCGTTGCGTTTGGTTTGTGCTGCAGTACCTACCTAAGCATACGCACGGTGCGTCAACTCGCCGACGATGAGCGCGGGCGTTTTCCAAATGCTGCATCAGTAGCGGAAAAAGACCTGTATATGGATGACGTGGCTACTAGTTGTTCATCCGTAGCTGAGGGTGTCGAGCTCTCAAATCAGCTGATCGAATTATTTGCGGCTGGAGGGTTCGAGCTAGTAAAATTTTCTAGTAACTCACCCGAAGTGATGGCAGGTATTCCCGCGTCTCATCGTATCACCGAGGCGGTTGAATTCAGTCCGGACGATCACCTAAAAATACTTGGTTTGTTTTGGATACCGGCCGAAGACGTTTTCACATTTAGCGTTAATACACAGTCTCGCGAGTGCACTAAACGGAATATTCTCTCAACTATTGCCCGTTTATGGGACTTGATGGGATTCGTAGCCCCGGTAACCCTCATGTCAAAATTAATAATAAAATCCTTATGGGAAAATAATGTCGGATGGGACGAAATGCCTCATCCCAATATAGTTTTGTTGTGGCGAACGATTGAATCGGAGCTACCACTGTTTCGAAATATTAAATTACCGCGGCACATAGGCGTGAGTGGCGATTGCGTTGTCACAATAGTGGGCTTCGCAGACGCTTCAGAGCGCGCTTATGGAGGTGTAGTATATTTACATGTGTATTTTCCAAATGAAAATCGTTCTGTATTTAATTTAGTATGCGCTAAATCACGAGTAGCGCCCGCTAAAACCGTAATTACTCTTGCGCGAATGGAGTTATGCGCTAATTTAATATTAGCTCGTTTAATGCATGTGGTCATTGACGCCTATGCTGGCCGATGTCAAATATCTAATATTTACGCGTTCACGGATAGTACGGTAGCACTTGCTTGGATTCATTCTTGTCCTAATAGATGGCAGACGTTTGTCGCTAATAGGATATCTAAAATTCAAAATGAATTAGATCCGCGACACTTCCATCATATTAGTGGCAAAGAAAATCCCGCGGATTGCCTTTCTAGAGGACTCACTCCTGCTCAATTACTCGAGCATCCACTCTGGTTCAATGGGCCTCCGTTCATAAAATTACCGGTTTCCGAATGGCCAGTGCATCGTTTTGATCCTTCCACCGTAGTAGACGTAGTACCGGAAGTAAAGGTCAGTGTCCGCGCCACTACTATTAGTACACATGAGACGGTGCCTGTATTCTATGAGCTCGCTACCAAAATGTCCTCGTGGTCTAGACTACTCCGAGTAGTTGTTTATGTACTCCGTTTTTTCGGAAAGCTACCTCGGAAATTTGCTGTTTCACACTTACGTATAGCTGAAGAGTATGTCATAAAAGACTTGCAAAAAATACATTTTGCTAGCGAGATCAAGAACGCCCTGTCACGAAATAAATTATCTCCAGCCTTCCTAAAGCTTAGTGCCTTTATGAAGGACGGTGTACTTCGAGTAGGCGGCCGTTTAAATAATGCGGATTTGGATTACGACAGCCAGCACCCATTGCTTCTCCCGCGTAAAGATCACGTGGTTAATTTACTAATAGATTATTATCACCAAAAATATTTACACACCGGTCCCCAACTTTTAATGTCATTATTGAGACAAAAGTATTGGATACTATCGGCTCGTAATATTGTTCGCAAGCGTGTGCAACAATGTAATACATGTTTCAAGGTTAATCCGCGAAACACAGCTCCCTTCATGGCTGACTTACCGGCTTGCAGAGTCCAAGAGGCTAAAGCGTTTTGCCACACCGGCATGGACTACGCGGGACCTCTACATATTGTGCCGTATCGTCGTCGCGGAGTTCACAGCATAAAGGCGTATTTATGTTTGTTTGTCTGTCTTGTCACTAAGGCAGTACACCTTGAATTAGCATCGGACTTGAGTACCGAATCATTCTTAAATGCATTAAAACGTTTTATATCGCGACGTGGTCCCGTGGCTGTTCTTTATTCGGACAACGGTACGAATTTTATTGGCGCGAAGTCGTATCTTGATTCAATGTATAAGTTATTAGATTCTGAGGAATATAAAGATCAGTTCGCTAACGTGGCGCGAGATAATCGTATTGAAATGAAATTTTTTCCTCCTCTGAGTCCTCACTTCAATGGGATGTCGGAAAGTAATGTCAAAAGTGTTAAAACTCAT
This sequence comes from Asteroscopus sphinx, assembly GCA_949699075.1. Classification (NCBI taxonomy): domain Eukaryota; kingdom Metazoa; phylum Arthropoda; class Insecta; order Lepidoptera; family Noctuidae; genus Asteroscopus; species Asteroscopus sphinx. The sequence goes on along the minus strand of OX453025.1, from coordinate 7,804,014 downwards.
CTCAAAAAAATAGTGGGAAATCAGTTGTTGACATTCGAGGAAATGATCACGGTCCTCGTTCAAATCGAGGCCATTCTCAATTCACGGCCGCTTTCTGTGTTGAGTAGTGACCCAGCAGAGCCACTGGCTTTGACTCCCTCACATTTTCTCGTAATGACGCCACTGAAATCTCTTCCTTCTGAAGATTTGTCAGATGGAAAAGTCGCTCTTCTCCAACGTAAACGTATGGTCGATCATCTAGTGCAGTCATTTTGGAAACGATGGAAAGTTGAATATTTAAATACTTTACAAGTCCGTAGTAAATGGCTGATTCATACTGATCCCATTCTAGTGGGCACTGTTGTTTTGTTAAAATCTGATAATAGTGCCTGTCTGGATTGGCCCTTGGGTGTAATCGAACGTACTTATCCTGGAAAAGATGGTGTTATCCGAACTGTAGATGTCCGTACTAAATCGGGAATCTACCGGAGACCTTTAGTGAAGGTTTTTCCTCTTCCTACACAATAACTAAAATAAAAATGTATACAGTCCACAAAAATATCGTAATTTAGATTAATTAGTTAATTTAATTTCTGTTTAAAGGCGTAAATGCCGAAAATAATGTAATTAAAATAGTTACATTTGTAAACTTGTTAATTTTGAAGGATTTTATCCTGTCAAACTCGGGGGGATGTTTAGGCCGAATATAAGTAGGCAGATTTAGCTAGGTAAATGTTTATGCGAGTTAATTAGGAAGCACAGTGACAATATGTTCTTGTCTGTCCTTTCCGCACTCGTGCAAATTTCATATTTAACCTCGTTCTTACATCCCTCTCACCTCGTCGCGGAGCCTATCATTGCTCCAGATGCATCGTTTAGCCCCGCCCTCTCCTGTGGGTGCTAAAGACAGTACAGAAAAAATGGACGACAAGTGAAGTCGTACGCGCACGCCAATTAACATAATTGATTTGTGTTTTCGTGAAAATCTCTGATTGACTGTTATTAAAGTGTTCCTCAAGCTAGCTGAGTGTTTCTGTGAATTGTTCCAACGGTGAGGCCTCCCAACTACGAAAAAAGCAGCAAGACTTCGAAGAAGTGCCGCGTGCCGAAAAGGTGAGCTCCCAGAATTCCCTCATATTCCTCTTTCTTGTTGCTGTGCTTCAAAAATACAAAATTATCATCTATCCTCGTGTAACTCCGAACCAGCGCGCATTCACACTGTTTCTTAATAAGATATCGCTGACGTCACCCAAAGACAAGACGTACCAAAAGTAGAGGTTAATTTGTTGTGTTCACGGTAGCTTAGTGGCTAAAGCACTGGCGTACTGAGCCAGGAGTCGCAGGCTCGAATCCTGCTCGTGAGCGATTTTTTCTTTCCACAATTTAAATCGTTAGATTTCGCATCGCATGCGTAAATGCGTTAAAAATAATAAAATAATTAAAATGTACCTAATTAGTAGAACTTCTATGGGAGCATACATTTAGAAAAACGTGAATTTCTTGAAATCGCGGAATATACATGGGGTAATTTTGGATGGGGTACGACATAACAAGTCTAGATTTTTCCTTTAGACGTCATTTTATCGGCCAACCGTATCAAAGAAACCGTTTTTCACTTAACCTTTAACACATTCTCAAGAACATATTCAAGTAGCACTGTCTCGTGGTTGAATTTTCAATTGGTCACGTACATCATCTAGAAACTAATTCCAACTGCTTTTAACAAAAACTAGTTAATTTTTTTATCTCTTAGATTGCATTATTAGGTTTGTGAAGTGACATGAAATACGATTAAAATTATCTATTAAGGGGAATGTATATAGCAGGCAAGTGGCGCCCCCATCAGTAAAAAAAATATTACTCGCTGAATACATAATTTATCGAAAATTCGTTTGTAACAATTGAAGTACAGGTACTGTAGTTTAATCTGAGAATAATCAGAAACTATTAACTCTGTAAATTATAGTTCGCTGTAGTTGTAGATAGAAAAAGTGCCAAAAGCGTCCGTTTTTCGCACATTTTCTAACAACAACTACAGCGAAGTTGAATTTACCAAGTTAATAGTTTCTGATTAAAATAGACCAATCATTAAAAAAGATTTTTCGATAAATGATGTGTTGACACTGATTATCGGGGCCAATAAAGGAGTGATTTCATATCACTTAAAAGTAAAGATTTGTAGGATGATTCCTCCGATCAAATATACTAATTTGATCGTTGGATGATTCTGTTTTAACGTGTTTTCTTGGTACCTTGGCCAGCGCGATCTAATGCTTTCTTTATTCCGTACAATACCAGCAATAAGTCTGCAGCGCTGTAGAAATTATATCAAATAAAACATAAATTCTGTAATCGTGCTAAAATATCCATTTTAATTTTGATCATCTTTCGACTAAGAGAGAAATCAGTCCCATACATACACATACCTAATGATTCCACGTAACTGGAAAACCTAAGCCTAGCTAAGTTCAAGTCCTTCCTAGAACATTGTCTATTGTCTACTAATAAAACAGTTCTTGCTTTGTCAGCAGCATGGCCTTACGACGCAACTGTGAGATTAAAACAAGCAACATGCTGCTGTATCATAGTCGCATCGCTAACCACCTGACGGTCATAATGCAGGTGATTGACAGAAGTGTAACAAGTGCATGATTCTGGCAAATAAATAAAAACTTTATTTATATGGAGAGAGTTTGTGTATATCAGAAGTTGTACAACTTGTCACGCGCGAACGGGTGTCTCATAGGACACCAGTGCGCGAATCGTTTGCTTGACTATCAGTGTTGTTTTAGACGCAGAGTCTAACGGCCAAAATTAATATCCAATCTATCCACGATTAACCCTACTAGAGATAGGAATTTGACATAAGCTCCATACAAAATATGTCAAATTTCTATCTCTAATAGGGCAAATCGTGGATAGATTGGATATTAATTTTGGCCGTTAGTGACTCTTTGTAGTTGTATTTTGCAGCATATCTAACAGTGAAATTGTTTTTAGGCTTAATTAATTTTGCATTGAATGCTAGAAACATGGTGGGCGTAATTGCGTATTTATGTGTTGGTGGCGGAAAACCGGCGAATTGCGTTCCGGTAGTAAAAGACGGTAGATACCATTTCTATTGCCTTATTGTTTAGATTTTTATGATATTAAGGTACATTGCTGGTACATTGGTATAGCACCTAATTCACACATGGGTCTTATATAATCCAATGTACCTTTATTAAACTGTGGATATCAGAAAAAGTATGTGAGCCGCCATCTTGATATCGGAATGGCGGGTTAAATCTGTTTAAAAGTTCTGGTGTTTTAAAGGTACATTGGATTATATTATGGGTACAATCAGTTAAATCGCAGGCAGATAAACATGCAGTTATATGCTTCCATATAACTGCATGTTTGTTTGAAACATTACACCCGCCATTCTGATACACACTAGAGTTTCACCAGGTGAGACCCCAGTATTATTGGGAAAATACTTGGAGAAAGGATTGTGGAAAAAGATTCACATAAAACATTTCACAGAAAATCCTTCAGTTCACCTTAAACTTAAACCTATAGCTTCAATAAAATTGAAATTATGGCCTATCTCTCTAATATCTCTAAGATATTCAACAAACGTATGGACATACAAACTCCCACTAATGACGGTAATAAATTCAACTACGGCGTCTCACCTGCACGATGTTGGCTTGCTGCCAAATTGTCAACATACTCCGACTTCGCACGCGTTAGCACCTCGGTGCCTTGACGTGATGCCTGGGGAAATCAAATTGGACAAACAGAAATACGGTTATAGATATTACCTGGAGGTGAAGTCCAAGCATGTAGAAAATGGTGCACTACATAAATAATACCATCAGAAAATATTGCCTTTCCCACATGTATACATTATACATACACAGAAAAAGATAGATAGAATGGAAAAGTGGGCAGGGCCCGAGTGCCATCACTCTGCACTATTGGGCAGGGCCCGAGTGCCATCACTCTGCACTAAAGTGCAGGGCATTTCAAAGCCTTTCTCAGTACGCCTTATGACTTGTTTCTGTAAATACTGTAACAAAAACCCGCAAAAATGCCTTATTGTGTTGTTTCTAACTGCAGAAACAAAAGTTGTAAAGTACATTTCATTTGGCTTAATTTTTAATAGGTTTGCTCGCTCTATCGTCGACCACATCCTGACAAAGCTGTCTAGATTGTGGTCAAGAGCAGATCAATACATCATAAAAAAAAAAAAAAAAAAAAAATTAAGTCGGTATGGGAGGCGTAGTTTGTTCGAAAGTTGCCACGCATGAATCGCAAGTAAAATTGTGATTATAACCATTCTATCTATTTCTGTGGTTACATACCTTCTAACAAGCTTATTTATTTATACTTCATGCAACATTATGTAAATAGGCAGACTATTCCCCATTCCCCCTATGCTTATTGCCTACTCCCTATTGGAGTAAGCAGGGACTATGGATTTACATCCACCACGATCATGACTCACTCAAAGCATAGGCCTTTTTATGCATATTTAATCAGCTTTAGTACAAAACAGTTACAACACAGCATCATGCTGAGTGTTGACCTCTTTGCCGCAGCTACGACATGCAAAGTAGGTATCTTACATTGATAAAATGATTCAAGAAATGTACCTAATTAAGTATTTTTTATGTGCACCTACCGCATGTCGTCTTGTTGTGGCAATAAATAATTTTTCTTTCTTTCTTTTCTTTAAAAGAAACAAATATCTTGTCAAATGGAAAAAAATCCTTTCTGCTAGTAACAACATTATTATTGTGATTACTAATTTATCTAAAAACGCTGTGATTATAGCGGCCTTCGGAAGGCCCATAAAGGATGATAATCAAAGAAATAAGAAGAAATCGCTCACGAGCAGGATTCGAACCTGTGACTCCTGGCTCAGTACGCCAGTGCTTTAGCCACTAAGCTACCGTGAACACTGCTCGTGGTATCGAAATTCTCATCCACTTGGCACCTCTTTGGGTGACGTCAGCGATATCTTATTAAGAAACAGGGTTTCTTAAAAAAAGTAAGTAAGTAAGTGTTTTTTCAGTGTTTTTTTTCTTTCCCTAATTTTACTTAAATCGTAAGATTTCGCTCCGCATGCGTAAATGCGTTAAAATAATTAAATAAGAAGACATTATTATGTTTTGTACCTGTGGAGTTTACCTACAAGTAATTTTGAACTGTTATTATTTTTGAAGCGATGCTTCTTTACCTTCATTGCGTGCTCGCCCGCCTGGGGAGTAAACCAAGACACAACGTGTCCATCACCTCGCACGCGCTTTCTATCTGCGCTTGCAAATGAGTAGAACCTTTGCTTCTGTCGGCGTTCCTCGACGCCACCTGTATTTTTTTTATTGTGTTACCTACTTACTTATTAACGGTGTAAACAGTTGTTGGTGAACCTGATACATGAAAAAAAAAAACCGTCAAACAATCTGAAGTGTGGAGTTCGCGAACACGCTTCTATCTCCTTTTCTTTGAATCAGTGTCAAAACATTCCAGCTCTCTCACAAAATCTTCTGAATATTTTGGTACAATATCGTATGTATCCTGTGTTATTGTCTTGCTCCAGTCTCTGCAACAGTAGTCGCAGTCGCGTCGTGTTCAGCATTATTTATAACGTAACCTAACTATACTCGTAGTGCCTTTGCGCCTGTACACAACGTGCGTGTTGCAGGTAAAATGCGAAGTTAGACTTTTTTAAAATGTCTCAAAGCTCGATTGAGATACCAGATAATACAAAAATCAAATCTAAAATCGTCACTGTGCCTGCCAAAGTTCAATGTACATTCCAGTTTCTACCTTTGTGTTATTTATTTATTTAATGATTGGAAGACCAACAGCAAGTACCTTAGATATGTAAAAATATTATTGATATAAAAACTTAAATTCACATAATAACTTCTTAGGTTTTCACGATCACTACACATTATAATAAAACAAAGTTTAACCGGATTAAATGCTGCAAAGCTTTCGAAACGTCAGCGTCAGGGAAACCAATTTAAATAATATACGCGATTTAATGCGGTTAAACTTTGTTTTATTAAATTCACATACTTGAAACTTGACAGGTGCAGCAAAATTGGGCTGCTCGGCCAGAAAACCTCTTTGTGTCCCTGATAGCTGACAGTATTTTTCGCTATGTCTGGTAGGAACAGCAGTTCTTTGGGCCGGTGCATCTTGGGCACTGGTAATTAATCTTCTTCAGATGACCTTATTGTCTGTGGCTAATGTTCAGACACGAGAGGGGCCCGATCTGGGCATGTGCATATATTTGTGGGCGGGAGGGCGATGCTGCATATTTAATCCAAGCTTGACGACCTAATTTTCGGCAGAATTAACACTGAACTTTGTAACTCCATTTATTGTATAACAAAATATTATAAAAATTGATATTTTCGTGGAATAGATATCAATTTGGCAAGCCGCTTTCGCTGCATTTATTCATCAATAAACCCTCCAAAATTAGAAAAGCAATAACGTCAACTGCCCTAATTCCCAATAGACACATATTTATCAATTAACCACGCTTGCCAAACCACACAAGATAAATAGGGTTTAACACTATCGCACATTACAAATGGTCCAAGCTTTCAACTGATAGCAGATGCAGTTGGACACCAACAAATGGTCGGACGGTCATGTAGGTCGAGTCAATCGAACAAAATGTGCATCAAACTGATTGATTTCCATTGTTTTGTTGATTTTGTTTCTGGTATCGAGTTTGTTTTGTGCCAGTGCCAAAAAAATTTGCTTTAAGTTTTTTTTTAGTAAAGGTCATCATGGTAGGTTTCATAAATATAGGATGTGAATAAATTCTAACTTAAAGTTCTGGGAATGCGTTTGGCCACTGCGTCTTACAGTAGAAAATTTTCATAATTTTGGTACGTCTCGGTAATTTTTTACTTAATGTTTATAATGCCGCAACAATTGTGTGAAAAAATATCTTAATATTCAGAAACAGTCAAGTGGCGCCCCCATCAGTAAAAAAATTATTACTCCCTGAATAGGTACATCATTTATCGAAAATTCGTTTTAAACAATTGAAGTACAGGTACTGCAGTTTAATCAGAAACTATTAACTTTGTAGAATATAGTTCACTGTAGTTCTACAACTACAGTGAACTATAGAAAAAGTGCCAAAAGTGGCAGTTTTTCTATCTAAATCTTTATCTGCTACATTCCCCTTAAAATCTTTCCACTTTCAACCAATATTGAGCAAAGCCTTAAAAACTCAACCAGAAATTTTATAAAACGCATAGTTTTGAATTTGGCATACAACATGCGGTATGATGCACCATTAATATTTTATCAACAATGTACGTGATTCACGTTGAATAGAAGAAAGGTTCAGCAGCTCATATTAATGACGGTAGATTCGATACAGAATACGAAAAGAACGATTGCAAAATATTATTTTTCCCTTAGAATAATTAGGTTCTCCGCCGCCCGTAGGCCCCAACCTAGGATGGCTGGAAGTCGGCATACGCCCTTCTACGACGCCCGGGTCGTCTCCTGCGGATGGGAAGAGAGTTCATCGCCTCTCGAACCCTCTCCGCCGCCTCCTTAGCGAGCATCACCTCCTCGCAGAAGGAGACGACGCCTTCCCAAGCGCTCTCGCTCCCGACCATAGACAGAACCACGGCCGGAAGCGAGAGATCGCGAAGCTGGGCCCTCCGCCAGTGTGTGCTGCGCCGTGTCCTCTGGGCAGCTCCCGCAGTGATGACACTCGGGCGTCGGCTCCCAGCCTATGTGACACAGATACTTACCGAAGCAACCATGCCCCGAGAGTATCTGCGTCAGCCGGTAGGTGAGGGCACGATGGCTCCTCTCCAGCCACTCCTCCATGACGGGCCTTACCGCCACTATTGTGGCGTGCCCTGTGGCCGGCCCACTGCCACCATTGGTTTATAACCAATATACATCAACTAGAGTGAGTGACAGACACGCACCGCAACGACCGACCGCTTCCATTTGACAAATTACTATTTATATCCTTTCCATGCTCACTATAACGATTCAACACTTTTTCATCACTTTTGCCGCGGAATATATTTTTTGTTGACAAGCAAATGTCAAATTAGTCGTATGATAAATTGTGGAATAGTTAATGTTATTTTTTTGGGTGGTCGTTAGATACGCAAACCTTAATTTTCGGTGTGTCGTAAGACTTGTAAAGCATTTCCGGCAGAACAATAAATAGAAAATAACACACAGGTTTTACCATAGAAATATAAATAAGGTACTAGAAGTTGTAAAGGCGCATGAACTTGTCGCCACGTGCTGGTCTCTCGTAGGACCATTTGCTTGATCATCAGTGCTGTTTTGGACGCGGAGTCAGTAGAATTAGTATTTTGCAGCGTATCAACAGCCGAATTTTATTTTGCATTGAAACATGGTGGGCATAATTGCGTGTTTAGTAGTACGCCACGGATTGCCCCCATTATCTAGATCTTACGTCTTCTTTGTCCATCCAAAAGTTGTCTGGAAGATATCGCTTTTAGCGATAGGACCGCCCATGTACCCATAATTTATACGTTGTTCCTGTTTACTACTATTTTCATGGTGTACAATAAAATATATTCTATCTATCTATTTGTGTTGGTAGCGGAAAACCAGCGACATGCATTCCAGTGTTAAAAGACAGTAGATACCATTTCTATTATCTTATTATTAAGATTTCTATGGGTTTTACTAAAGGGCAGGGAGTTAAGAAATCATTTTTCTGAAATAATAGAAAATTTTAAGAAAAGTAAATTAAATCGCTTGATCAAAGCCATAAACTAAAAACATACACATGAAAAGTAAATTCGATGCTAGTTTCCTTTCGGTGTTCGCTGCTGGTGGCTGAGGATCGAGGTCAGTAGCTTGCTATTGGGGAAGTCTATGTCCGAAAATTAACAATCGCACTGATAGCCGCTAGTTGAAAGCTTGCCTTCCATGCAGGAGTGTCTGAGTTCGAATCCGGCTCGCATCTCTGACTTTTCGAATTCATGTGCAAATCAAAATTTGATTATCACTCGCTTTAACGGTGAAGGAAAACATCGTGGGGAAACCTGCGCACCTGAGAGTGCTCCATACAGTTCTCAATGGTGTGTGTAGTCCGCCAACCCGCACTAGGCCAGCGTGGGAGATTAAGGCCTTATCCATCTCATTCTGAGAAGAGGCCCGTGCCCAGCAGTGGGACAGTAATGGGCTGCTGATGATGATGAAGTCCAGCAGTTGACTGCGATATATTGATGATGATGATGATGATGATAATGATGAAAAGCAAAGAGTAGACGAATTAAGAAAAAAAAATACAAAACATTGAGCCACACAAATACCATGGAAATACCCGAATTCATATCAAAAACTAAGCTTGCAGCTTTTTCATCCCTAACTTCATAATATCTGACATTTATATGAGTTTTGACACATGTCACTCGCGATTAATGGTGTCGTAATAAATATGTGAGCAAAATTGGATTTTCCCCTTGTTTTGGGGCCTTTACAAGCCGTCACAGATGTTTTACTTTTACAGTTATTAAAAAAAACGAAATGTGTGCTGGGACACATGGTAGAAGTGAAACTTCAATGGACAAGTGGAAAAACGAATCGCAACGGACAAGTGGAAAATCGAATGGCAACTGACAAGTGGAAAAACGAATCGCAACAAAATCTTAACTTGAAGTTTTACGGGCAGATTGTTAATATACCTACTTATCAAATTTGAAAACCTGCCTGTAAAACTTTAAGTTAAAATTTTGTTGTGATTCGTTTTTCCACTTGTCAGTTGCCATTCGTTTTTCCACTTGTCCGTTGCGATTCGTTTTTCCACTTGTCCATTGAAGTTTCACTTCTACCATGTGTCTCAGCACACATTTCGTTTTTTTTCGCAGGTTTACTGCAAACACAGACCAGTAAGCCTCTAGACGCCTATTAGCCGGATACCTCCGGTCACAAAGAATATGCAGAAGCACTGCATATCTTACGCCCAGCCACCAAACGTGACGTCACTCCGTCAGCGAGCGGCACCAATCATATCACCAAAAATTTGAGCCGACCAATCATAACGCGCCGTGCGCCCCCCGGCCCCCGCCAACATTTTACGACTGTGTTCTCATGCAAAACTTTGTTTATGTGGCGTCTTGAGGCTTACTGGTCTGTGACTGCAAATTATGATTAGGTTAGGTTAGGTAAATTTTAATTAATGCATTTTTTATTTAAACATATTTTATTTTATCAAACGAAAAACTTGTTATTAATTATTACTAATAACAAGTTTTTTCAAATACAATACTGACAAATTGACGTAGTGGTCAAAGTGTCAAACGATGTTTGAGATTTTTTTTTCATACCAAAAACATAGATGTCGCTAGTACATATTATGCTACCGAGGCTACCGAGGCTAATGATCTGACTAGCAAGGTATAAAAACGTATGCGCTGCTGTTGTCTAAAAAATTGTATAGATGGTGTAAATTTAGAATTCTAATTCGTCGACAATTATTAACTTAAGTTTTCCAGTTTATTTGCTTTAGTTGTTTGTATGTTTAATTTGCCTATATTTATTAGTTAACATAACATCACGCCTGTATTTCCCCGAAGGGGTAGGCAGAAGTATAATAGTACACCGACATTTCGCCAGTTATGTTATATTTATAAGTTAAATTTAACAAATCCTTATCCACAAGATAATTTATGTATGAAAACGTATAATTATGTTGGAAAACGTAATTTGGTAAATAACACCAACATTTAAACTTATCAATTGTGTTTTCTAGTTAAACTAATATTTTTAACACATTTACGCAAATGAAGCGATATCTAAAAATATAAATTGTAAAAAGAAAAGTTCTGATGTCACCAAAAGACGTAAGTGTTAGTTAAATTCGACTCCTAAATTATTGGTCACGATAGCACATCGGTGTCAGTATTAGACTTATGAAATAAGAGTCACACGTTCGGATCCCACTAGAGCGTCTGGTCTTTATTTACGCGGCCGTAACGCTTTTTCGTGACAAAAAAATCCTAATACCCCCCGTCTATATAGAAGTTTCACTTCAAAAATATAATAAAGAGGGGCTCGTGGCCAAGTAACAACCGCGCGGATTGTACGATCTCTATTAAGCCGCGATCAGTCTGTGGATGGGTGACCGTTTCGTTATACATCGAGACCCTTCCGTGCCTCGGAGAGCAAGTTAAGCTGTCGGTCCTAAATTGGCAACACTGTGACTGTCATTACAAAAAAGAATTTTGACTTCTACCGGCGTCCGCTTCGAACACACGTTTTCACCGGCGAAGCGACGAAATCTCTCATCGAGGTATAATCGGGGCCCCGCGCGAGCGAATCACTGATCCGTGACCACCCTGAACTCTTAACCTAGTGAGAACTCCAGCAGTTCAACCCATCGGCTCGTAAAATTAGTCGAAGAACGGCGGCGGCATGTCAACGAACGGCTGCAGTGGGACTAAGGACAAGGTAGGTAATTTTCTGTTTTGTTGTAATTGTCCAGCAGCCCACCGTAGACTCGAACAACGTCAGACCCTCATGGGTCTGTCCCTATGTAGTGTCCTCCAAACGGCTATTTAGTACTTCAGAACACTACACACTGTCTCACATGTTCAGAACAGATTCTGCATAAACTTTCTGGTTTTGTTACCATCGATGTGTGGGTTGACTGTCTTTAGGTCTGTCTGTCTTTTTAGGTCTTATACACCTAATATATAAAAGCACTCAAGAAAATCACCCAAGAACCACAACTTAATACAACCATTAGGGCACAGAACAGATCAGGTTTCATAAAGTGTTCAGGTCCTACTTATCGAATAAAAAGTTGAGAGGCGATTGCCATTGTATAATATTAATATTAGAAAGAAGATATTACCATATTCAAAAGGATTATCGATAACTTTACTGCATCACTGTAAAAATTTCAACAGGTAGGTATATATGGGCGCGCTAGTGTTACCATCAATTTGTTTACACTTTTTTGACAGGACTTATATATTAATCTTTTCTCCCACTTGCTCGGAAATTGGTTCATTATTTTAAAAACAGAATACAACAATCGGCTCTTTTCCGTACGCAACGAAATATTAGGCCGATAATATCCAACAGGACAATAATAGAAATTGCTGGACACTTTTTATTTTTTTAATTATGCTACCGAGGTTTTTAAGTACACACTTACATAAATTAGGTGTTTTTAGGTACAAAATATTTATCATTACATTCATACAGGCTGAATGCGCATTTTTTTTTCAGAACTTTGAAAATAGAACAAGAACCGCGCGCGGGCGAATTGCTGTAAATGAAAATGAGATACTGTTGAATTAATTTGTGTTGTGTTTCCTCGCAAATGAGAGAAAAGTACTATACAAGTCTCGGCCGAAATAGCAATTAACGGCCTCGTCTACTTAAAAAGGACTCGGCTTGCGCCTCGTCCTTTCAAAATCACTTGGGAAGTACTCGGCTTCGCCTCGTACTTCCAATATTACTCGGCCGTGCATTGCTTCATTTCAGGCCTCGACAGTAATGAACTATTATTACTAGTCAGTATTGAATGTTTCTTCCTGGTGTCGTTGGTTGAACATTGCGCCATCTATTGTAATTTTAGAGTAACATAGCTTTCCATAGCTTATAACATTAAAATATTAATTTATACTCGGACTCAGTCCAATTATTGTTTAATTATTGCAATTCGATATTTATTGTTCCCTGTAAGTTTCATAAATTGTTATAGTTCTAACTATTGTTATATTTCTAACTATATCGCATAAAGTTACTATACTGAGTATAATTAACGTTAATGCTATATCGATGCTTACAACGCCATCTACTGCCATTTTGAGTTACTGCCCCCGGCAGTTTATACAATGAATTACTTTTATATTATGTAATTGTTTGGAATAAATATCCTTTATTTCCAGAATTTGCTATGTAATTTATTAATCATGAAATTTTGTAAATCATACTGATTTCTGTTGTATTTGTTGTACTTTGCAAAGATCATCAAAGAAGATACCTTTTTGTTTAGAAAAGTTCAAGATTTTGTTTAATTAAATCCATGTTGTAAATAATGTTAATATTATGATAATTATAATTCGATATCCTAATTAGATTAATGAAATGATTAATTTAAATGTTGTTAATTTAATTTTGTAAATCTGATAATTCCGCTTTATATTGTTTCATATTTTAATATCTGGCATGATTTGTTGGTTTATATAATGTTTAGAGATTATCTAAATTAATATTAGTTTTATCACGATGACTGGTTAATTATTTTAGTGTTCATTTCTAAATTAAAATGTATTAATGACCCGGCCGAGTGGGTCTATTTGTGTTGTACCATAAGAATAGATAATAATAGTATTATTATTACCCGACTGCGCCAGAAGGAGGGTTATGTTTTTCGAGTGTATGTATGAATGTATTCAATGTATGTATATTTCTTTGGCACGCTCTGTAGCCTAAACGGCTTGATGGATCTTAGCCTGAGAGGTGTCGTTGAATTCGTCTTAATTGTGAGAGTGACACTGGGTATATCAAAATTATAAAAATCAAAATGGCCGCTTTTTGGAGCCAAAAATATTCAAAAATATTTTTTGCTCAAAACCTATCGAGTGTGGTATCAAAATAAAGGGTTTTATAAATGGTTTACGAAAATATATACAACTTATATGTTTAAATGTAATTTGGAATGAGAAATGCTAAAAAACAACAAAATATGCAATGTTAAAATGAATTTGACTATTCAAAAAAAACATTAATAGTATGATAAATAAAACATGACAAAACTAAAAATTTTAAAATAAAAAAATTAATTTACTGAAACAAAAAACCCGACTGCGTGTAAAAATAACAGAAAAGATATAAACAAGACTTAACAACACGCAGGCGGAGGCTACCTATGAACTATTATGTAATTCATGACCAAAAACATACGTAGCCTCCGCCTGCGTGTTGTTAAGTCTTGTTTATATCTTTTCTGTTATTTTTACACGCAGTCGGGTTTTTTGTTTCAGTAATTTTTTTTTTTAATCTATTTTATGGTTGTACACACGGCTACACATCAAGCTGTACAAAACCAGTAAAGGCTGACCTCGCGTTGTAAGGAAAACCTATGCAATGCGAGGTCAGCTTATACTGGAAATGTACAGCTTGATGTGTAGCCGTGTGTACCTAGATGAAGATGGATACACTGTGCTCTGTGCGGGCACTCATTCTTGTTGTAAAACTTTTTCTTCTGGTCAGTTCATGTAATAATCGGGAAAATACATAATTTGGAGTAATGAGAAATTTATTTCGTGATGAAACCTGATGAAACCTTGGGCTATGCGCCGACATATACTTAGTTGAACAGCTAATTACACTGTGGTAATATACATTCGTATTCAATTCTTTACGTCCGTGTGGTGCCAGACGTCAAGAATTGCACTACCCTCTTTCTTCTCATGGGTGTCGTAAAAGGCGACTAAGGGATTCACCAGAGGATGGGCAGCAGCGTTCTCTGAGTATTTAAATAACCAACTGCGATCACCAACCCGCCTGCCAAGCGTGGCGATTATGGCATATCCCCCCCTTTGGGGGAGGCCTTTGTCTAGCAGTGAACGTCTTTCGGCTGAAATGATTGATGATGATTGATGAATATACATTCTGTCAAAAAAGTATCGGGAATGGATGATTTGTTTATGGTTCCAAATTCAATTTTGTTTTTTTGATATACTGGGTGTAAGGGGAACGCTTCCGAAAACGAAGACAGATGCAACTCAAACTCCGCGCCTAAATGGAAAACAGTTGTGCCAATCTATACTGGGTGTCAGAGAAACGCTTCCAAAAACGAAGATAGGTGATAGTGCTGGTGATTACTGATACGAAAACACATAAAAAAATGTTGTTTTTTTTTCATTTTTTTCATAATTTTTTTTTGCATTTTTCATACATAACCAGCTTTGGGCAGTTAAATAAAACATAATGAAAAATGCAAAAAAAAATATGAAAAAATCTAAATAAATAAACGCATTATTTTTCATGGTTACGTATCAGTAATCACCAGCACTATCACCTATCTTCTTTTTCGGAAGCGTTTCCCTGACACCCTGTATAGATTGGCACAACTGTTTTCCATTTAGGCGCGGAGTTTGAGTTGCATCTGTTATTTAGATTAAATACAGTGCTGTTTTTAATTAGATCATATCTAGTGTGTATTGTGAATTTTATTGGACAAAACCATCGAACAAAGAGTTTGTCTTGAATTTTGCATCGCCAATGGAATTTCGTGTTCGGAGTCACTGAAAATATTACAAAAGGCTTACTTACGGTGACTCGACTTTCTCAAAAACACGTAATTGTGAGTAGTACAAAGCGTTTAAAAGCGGTCGAGATGTGATGGAAGATTTGCATCGCTCTGGTAGGCCATCAACGACTTCAACTGAAGTTAAAATGACAAGACACCAATGGTTTAGTAAATTACAATCTATTTGGAAAGGTAGTATTCTTTTACGAATATTTTAAATGAAAATAGTAACTGAGCTCGCCGTATAAACACAGGTAACTCATTCCACAGACGCAAATATTAGATAGAACTACAGAAATAGATAGATAGAATGGAAAAGTCGGCGGGGTGCGCATACCAACACTCTGCACCAGAGTGCACCTTTCTCAGTGCCCTTATGACTTGTTTCAGTAAATACTGTAACAAAAACACGCAAAAATGCCTTATTGCGCTGTTTATAACTGCAGAAACAAAAGCTGCAACGAACATTTGATTAAAGTTATTTTTTTTAATTAATTACGTCAACATGGGAGGCCTAGTTTGTTCGAAAGTTGCCACGCATGAATCGCAAGTAAAATTGTGATTACAGCCATTCTATCTATCTATAAATAGAACAGAAATTAGATGAGAACAATATTTTGAACATTTTAAATTACGGGAATTGGCCCTCTAACTAACTAACTCTAACTAACTAACCTTCGAATTTGAAACACTGTGATATTCGACTGTGTGTTTGGAAGATATTTTATTTGAATTTCTGTTTGATTTCATAATTATGAGAAGGAATGATTTATGAATGTCGTTGTCGACTGGACGATTTGAAAGTAAATTGTTTATTAATAGGGTTACTGAAACTGAGATTTACTGAAAACGGAGTGAACGAAGTGATTTTAGACATTGTGTTGAAATTTTAAGCAATTGCAAATTACATGGAATCATTGGTCCTGGTTGGTAGTAATGATGTGTGTCTGCTCGTTGAGCTCCCTAAAATATGTTTAAGCAACGAACTACACGATGGCCGATGCATGTCTGCCATCAGTTGGAACAGCTCCACTCAAATTGACCAAGCACTTTCTTCAAAAGGCCAGTCCAGGCATTGCCGTTGCCATGCTTGTCTTCGCACAAATTCTTAAAACAAGATAAATATCTGGACTGTAAAAGAGACTTTGATTCCTTTTCATTTGAATTTGTTTCGGCATTTCTTCTCAGAGGTTAGTCACTAACGGCCAAAATTAATATCCAATCTATCCACGATTAACCCTACTAGAGATAGAAATTTGACATATTTTGTATGGAGCTTATGTCAAAATCCTATGTCTAGTAAGGCAAATCATGGATAGATTGGATATTAATTTTGGCCGTTAGGAAATGCCGCGCCATCTAGTTTTTGAAAGAACGGACTTGTAAAAGAATTAATAACTTCATTTCATTTTCTGGCAAAATTTCTTTCAGTGTTTTCATAAGACCTCTACTTACTTTATAAGCTCTTTTGTTTAAGCCTTAGCAACTGCCAAGCCTGCCTTGTTGTACAGTTCACCTCAAGTCAGTGGTAACACTTGAATTACGAAAACCATCCTTTACATAAGCAGCCCATTACTGTCCCACTGCTGGTCAAAGGCCTCTTCTCAGAATAAGAAGGTTATGTCCTTAGTCCACCACGCCCTTACTGCTTACGAAATAAAGACTCTGTCAAAGTCAAACTGTTACCACTGATGTAAGGTCAACTGTACTTATACAACAATTATTGATAAAGAAAATAATTATGGCAACCGGCCATAACAATAATAACGCGTTTTATAAAAACTTACATAACAAGATAGACTAAAGAAAAGAATTTTATGAAAATTGTATTCTTGAAGTAAAACAATCTTAAAGCATTGAGCAATCGAACGCTAGAAACTTTTAATAGTCTTTAAATCCG
Source organism: Asteroscopus sphinx (assembly GCA_949699075.1). Classification (NCBI taxonomy): domain Eukaryota; kingdom Metazoa; phylum Arthropoda; class Insecta; order Lepidoptera; family Noctuidae; genus Asteroscopus; species Asteroscopus sphinx. Next base: position 7,786,837 of record OX453025.1, on the reverse strand, counting down.
AGAATATCGTTGCAGCTCCGAAAAACAAGTAACTACAAAAAAGAAGTATTCTCAAAAGTTTTTCTTGTTATTTCTGCTCTAGTAACTCAGGCAACCTGTCATATCAACTTTGAACTTGGGCTTTCTAAGTAAAACATAGTCTGTAATACAACATATCATCAATCAACTCAGCCTGGACAGCCTGGACTGGACATATATCTTCCCAAGTTGCGCCACAACACTACCCATACCCAACCAGCAAAAATATGTACTATAGCATTCGAAAGAACGTTTTCGGACACACTATTTAGTGTATCATATATTATGTACTATAATAATGATGTAAACGTTTACCCAGGCAGGTTTTGGCGCTGTTACATTGCAATTTAGTACCATAGCCAAGTTATTGAGGCTCCCATACATCACGATTTAGTACTATATTTGTACTATAACAGTGTCGAGCACCTAACTCTTTTACAGGTGTTAACAATGATTATTGTGTCGCTTTCATCACATAATAGTTACAAAAAAGCCACCACGACTCTATTAATGAACTTTTTTGGACTATATTAGCGATCGGGGATCTTTTATAGAACAGTTTAATTTATTTTTCATTTCTCGTGTGGATTGCGGGCTTGATGTGCTTGGAGGTAAAAATAAAAATACTTATACGGTTGGTAATATTACTATGTTTCGAATTTTACCTTCAACCCACGCGCGCTTCTCCATCAATTTTCGGTTTTATTATCACAAAATCTGAGTCCCGAACGTCTTTATTTTCGAAGCTTTATAGCCTCCATAATACACATCGCACATCTAAGCTGAGCGTTATTATTTTTTGCAACAACATAAAGTAACAGGTGGGAAGCGGTAACATTGGCTTACTTCTTAGGTTAAATATATACAAGATGTTGATCTATAACTGTGCCATATTTCTAGATCTGGTGACAAATAATGTGCTTAGTCAACTAAAAATACTTGAAAAATTCTACGATTATTTTATACCCAAATTTTCACTTAGAAACATAGCGAGGGTTCGAGAATAAATCCCGAACGACTCGAAAAATAAGTCATCGGCGGCATTTTCAAAGGGTGGAAATACCTGAATATTGTTTTGGTGGTGTCGGACGCATTGTTTTTGTGTCGCACGCGTCACACGGGGGGAATTTGTTTGTTTACAAATAGGTATTTAACAACAAAAAAATATTTTTTGGTATTGTTTTTTTATTGATTCGTGTTCATTATCAATGGTATAGTCACCTCCTTAAGTATGGCACGAATATAGATCACCATGTTGTTTATATAATAATTTACGTGAGTTAAATTCATATTAAATTATTCTATAAGGTTTTACTCACGTGGTCCTATCATGTGTGCCCGACTAGTCGGGTTATATCATCATCATCATCATTTCAGCCGAAAGACGTCCACTGCTGGACATAGGCCTCCCCCAAGCATCGCCACAACGACCGGTCCTGTGCCTTCCGCATCCAGCGGATTCCCGCGACCTTCACTAGGTCGTCGGTCCACCTTGTGGAGGGCCTACCCACGCTGCGCCTTCCAGTACGCCATAATTAGTTATACCGCCGACGCCGGGGCGCCTACTCATTATTAGTTATTTTTCGCTTTTCAGTTTCCGTTTTCGTCGGTTCAATTTTTTGTTAAAAAGTTTTATAAGGTGTATAATAAAGCAAATATAAATAAATAAATAAATGATAACGCAATTTATATTTTTATTGTTTCTTATATTTTTTGTTTATAACCTCATTCTTAGTTACTAAACATCTTAAGGGGTCATTGTCCTCATCATTATGAACAACTTTTACTATGGGACCAACCTTGTAATCGTGAAATAAAAATCAGCAAACATTTGTATTCACACAAATCGACAAAATGTAGGGATCAGCTGTTTTTTTTTAGGCAGTCGCCTAGTGTGTGCTAAACGATGAATTAAATTTCACCCTCATGGAGGCCCTTTTAATACATCCCACGGAGTATTCAGAAGTCATAAACATGAAAGCAGAATAAAAGCAGTAGAAATGAGAGCTTTGAGAAGTATGTGTGGTGTAACTTTGAGAGATAAAGTAAGGAATAACGTGATAAGGGATCGTTGTGGAGTGAAAGAAGATGTAGTGTCAAAGATTGTAGTGCAAAAGGTATGTTAAGATGGTTTGGACATATAGAGAGGATGGACGAGATGAGTTTGACGAAACAAGTATACGAAGCGAGTGTGGATCGAAGAGTTGGAAGGGGACGACCTCAGCGAAGGTATCGCGATCGAATCGCGGACGTTCTCAAAAAATGCCAGGTTAAGAGTTCTTTAAACCGACGAGCATGTATGACGAGGTTAATGGACGTAGATAAAGCGAAAGAGGTGTGTCAGGATCGTAGCAGGTGGAAATCCATAGTCTCTGCCTACCCCAATGGGAAACAGGCGTGATAATATGTATGTATGTATAGCGCTAGCACTCTTTGATATACCTACGGAACCCAAAAAAACAGAATATCATCGAGGTCAAGATAAATATTTTTCGTTCATTCTTTCTTTACTCTTAAAGATTTTAATATTTTCTCTGAATAATATTTGTAATGAGAACCGATTTTGAACCGACAAAATGAAAATTAACTTTGAAATTGTTTCTTAATAAGATAAAATGGACTTGACAGCTTGTTTTCTAACGGTAGGAGAAAATATATTGTTTATTGAAATAAAGCAAATATTTATGTTTTGATTCGGTATTAACTTTACCAGGGAAAAGTAATTTTAAATGAAAATAAAACGGTCAACCGCGAGACATACTCGTGCACTCGGTTTTGTACCACGACACGTGTGTGTTAGCCTAATTTTTATCATCTGTTGTTAAATTATAAAGTACTAGCCAACGATTAAAGTATTAGCCGCGATTCCGCCCACGTGAATGTCGTTTATCACGCGTGCTTCGGGAACTGTTCCTCTTCACGGGATAAAAAGTAGCCTATATGTTAAACAGGGTTTTTTTTTTTTTTTATAATATAGGATGGCGAAACGAGCTAAAGGCCCACCTGATGTTAAGCGGTTACCTTTGCCCATGACAACTTCAATACCACCTAGGCTGTTGCCTAAATGGTACCGCAAGTCGGTTCGCCAAACTGAGACATGAAGATGGAAAGTCTCATGTGATTGTAATTTCACCGGCACCCGTACCCTTCAGACCGAAACACAGCAATGCAAGCATCACTATTTGGCGGAGAAGTAGGCACGGTGGTAGTACTTCCCCGGACGAGCTCTTTCACAAAGGAGCTCTACTACTTGTTCTATCTGTATACCAAATTTAATTAAAATCCATACGGTGGATTTTGCATGAAAGAGTAGAAGACTATGGTCAGAATAAATGTTCATCATCATCATTACAGCCGAAAGACGTCCACTACTGGACATAGGCCTCCACCAATTAAGGGGGGGATATGCCATAATCGCCACGCTTGGCAGGCGGGTTGGCGATCGCAGTTGGTTGGTTAAATACTCAGAGAACGCTGCTGCCCATCCTCTGGTGAATCCCTTAGTCGACTTTTACGACACCCATTAAAAGAGCCTCCATGAGTGACGATATTTAAATGATCGTCCGGCGCACCCTGGGCAGTCAGCCCCGCTACCAACCTGCTGACTGGCTAATCTTTTCCCCACGGCATGAGGTATTATCATTATGTAGCTCATGTCGACACGATAGAAGAAGAAGACGACACCCATGAGAAGAGATAAGGGTGGTGCTATTCTTTAAGTCCAGCACCACACGGACTTAATAAATGTTCAGAAGAACTTATAATGTTCTTCAAATATGTTGAAGAAATCATGGTATGAAATACCTGCTGCTGAAAAAGATAAAGAAAGTTAAAGATTACAAAAATGATTGAAATGAATCAAGCGTAATTTATAGCAAATAAAATGAGCCAATAACTCCTGCAATGTCTCAAAAAATATTTGGCGACACTATTCCCAAAGATCACCTTGACTTCCAAAGAAAGAGATAGAAATATAACGTGTGGCATTTGTTAGAAAGGGAGCATATTTGTTATTTCGCCCATAAAAGGTGTAATAAAAATAAAATATTATTACCACACTCTGTGACAAGTACCTACTACTACCTACCTACTTATGCGTACGTTATACCATAGAACAAGTAATAGTAGTAGTTAAACTGAGATTTGTAAATGTATGATCCTTCTATACCTATGTTGTTCTATATTTGTATAGTTCTGTAAATAAATTAGATATATTTGACCAGCATTCGTTATACTGAGATTTGTAAATGTATGATCCTTCTAGGTATAGAATGTTCTATATTTGTATAGTTCTCGAAATAAATTAAGAAGAAAGAAAGAAAAAGATTTTATTCTTGCGCTCCATTTGACGCACACACTACAAAAATTATACATAATACTTAATAATAAATACATAATACTTTACAATTTCATGACAAATTAGTATAGTTACAGTTAAATTGACAACTGACAACACTGGACATAAACAATACATGATCTGTGGTTATAACGGTAATGATCGGATTTTTGTTCTACATTATAGTCTGTGATTTACAGTTAGTCAAATCAAAACAAAAACAATAATGAAAAATGTTAAGTATTATAAATACTGCTGTGATCTTTGTGCGTCGCATGTGCGCAAAAATGTAGGTCATTGCTCAGCGTAATGCTGTGGCTTAGGACGGACCTAGTGCCAGCAGCGCTGATTTTCAGCAAAAACCTATTTAAATTAGATATATTTGACCTGCATTTGTTATACTGAGATTTCTTAATGTATGATCGTTCTTTAGCCAGTTCTATATTTGTATAGCTCTGGAAAAAACATTGATATATTTGTCTGTCTCCAATTTAACACACAGTCCGATGAATTTCCAACTTGATTTTCATAGTAAAGCTCACAATTTTCTTGATCTTGATTGATCTTAATGGTTTCCTGCATACAGCCTCATTTCGACTTACTAGTGAACCTTCTATACGGTTTATACCATGACAGGGGCATGTACCGGTGTTCTGTTGAAGTTGTTCGAGGGGTTTCTGGTGATCTGTTCAAGTTGTTTGAGGGGCTAACAGAAAAACTGAAAACCTCTTAAGGGGTCGTAGTACTCATTAGTATGAACAACTTTTACTATGGAACCAGCCATGAAATCGCGAAAACAGTCTGCTGTTTCCTACATTTGTGTTCGACAAAATGTAGGGAACAGATGATTATTTTTTGCGATTTCAGTGTTGGTTCTATAGTAAAAGTTGTTCATACTGATGGATACAATAACCCCTTAAGAGGTTTTTAGTTATTTCAATAACTCGTTCTATAAGTAGCCTAGAACTCTTTTTGTGTATATTTTATTTAGCTGGGAGTAAACACTAAGTTCAATTTATATAGAAGATCGATGAGGCTTTCAGTCCCCAACAGTTTTTTATTAGTATACCGTCAATTTTGTTTGAAAGGAGTTAATTTTCATTGACCTTTTATACGTTCAAATATAAATCACAAACCTCATATTGGTGACGAGTCGTGGCGTCATCTGAGAGAGAGATTTAAAACATTGCAAATAAATGTAACATTGATGACAGTATAATTATAGGGTATACCGATATGATGGAGTTGTTTCGTGTATCATATTCAGTGTGATGCCAGACAAAGAATAGCAACACCCCATCTCTTCTTGTGGGTGCCATAAGAGGCGACTAGTTCACCAGAGGATGGGCAGTAGCGTTCTCTGGGTATTTATTCAACCAACTGCGATCGCCAACCGGCCAACCGGCCTGCCAAGTGTGGTGATTATGCAGCAGCGGACGTCTTTCGGCTGAAATGATGATGATCATGATTATGAGGGAGATGGGAAGTGATCATAGGAACTTTTCAAAGGGTTAAAAAAAATCATCGAGTTTTACCTCTATGACTTATCTCAACTTATGACTGCCTCGTTGGTCTAGTGGTTGCAAGCGGGACTGCTGAGCGTGGTGTCCTGGGTTCGATTCCCGGGTCAGGCAAAGTGTTATTCGGTTTTTCCATTAGGAAATTCTCAGTAGCAGCCCGGTGTCTGGATTTGTGCCCGGTTAATGGCAATAGGCTCGCCCCCTAATGGGACTATAACATAACTGGCGAAATGTGGGTGTACTATTACACCTCTGCCTACCCCTTCGGGGAAATATAGGCGTGATGTTATGTTATGTTATGACTTATCTCAATGAATTATTGGGTACATAGTATGTTTATCGTGAGTGGGAGGGTTTGATAACGAAGCCTGTTTTACACCCCTACTTTAAAATCACCAGAAAAAAATTAAGGGAAGTCTCTGCTCATTATGAAGATATTTTATTATGGGAACAACCCTGAAATAGCGAAGAAAATATCAGCTGATCCCTATATTTGTGTTCACAAAAATCGACAAAATGTAGGGATTAGCTGATATTTTTTTCGAGATTTCAGGGTTGGTCCCATAATGAAAGTTGTTCATAAAGATGAGCAGAGCTACCTTTAACTTTTTTCTGGTAATTAAAAAATAGTGTTACATAGGTATTTTATTTTTTAAACTTTATTTTATTTCATAAGAAAAAAACCGGCCAAGAGCATGTCGGGCCATGCTCAGTATCATAGGGTTCCTTAAGTAGGTGTAATTACAAACGAATCAAATCGAATATTAATCATGGATATTTTAGTTTTTGCAATAATCGGCAGCATTCGCGACTCAGAGCGTGTTGTTAGTAGCGCCATCTAGCGATAAATTCAAGAAGCCAAATTTAAGAAGTGTGTCGTGTCAACATAACACAAAGTTACTTTTTGTGATTTTTTCAAATAGAAAGTAGCTAAAGGAACATTATTTGCTCAAATCATTTTTCTCTAAGGTCAATGACCTTTGAACTAGGACGTTTTAAGTATTTTTCAGTTTTCTCTCTATAACTCAAAAAATTATAATCACATTATACTCGAAATAATTTTAAAAGAGAGTTTTTATAAAGGTCTATCAATGTGGAAGATTATAAGTTTCTACGTTGCATAGTTTAGAAATGGCAGGGGGGGGGACACATTGCAAGCCACTTTGGCGAGCTATATTTCGCTGATGGTACACCTGATAAAAAAGTGGTGTATGAAACATTACCTTCATTTTAGTAGACCTATTCAATGATACCCTACACAAGGGGTTTCAGCGAAAAAAAAAATTTCATCCCTATTTCACATGTATGGGCGCCACCCCTAAAATACGTAATCACGATTTTTTTATTCTTTTAAAATTGATATATATATCTAGACTATTTTGTAAAAAAAATCATTTCCTTATGTTTATAACTGTAGAAGTTATTAAGCTGTAAAGGATTAGGACAGACGGACAGACGGACGGACATGACGAAACTATAAGGGTTCCTTGTAGGACTACGGAACCCTAAAAACGCTCCGTTTTTCACATGAATTTTAACACATCCATTACATTGCCTCGCGAAATACTTTTATTATTTTACCCACATTTTATGTCCGCACTAGCGTCATGCACCCTGGGGGTGTCGTACAGTTAAAATACAGGCACATTATGATACTGCACCGAAACTGCGACAAAAGAGTTTGTTATGCCACTAACCGGTTTTAACTTGTTTATTTTTCAGTAAATTGTGAGTGTTGGCAATATTCTCTGTTAAAATTTTTGGAACGGTAATTTTTTTTAAAGTGGAGCTTTAGCACTTTTTTAGGGTTCCGTACCCGAAGGGTGCCAAACGGGACCCTATTACTCTCGCTAGGCTGTCCGTCCGTCCGTCCGTCCATCTGTCACAGGGCAGTATCTTTTGAATGGTAATAGGTAGCCGGTTGGAATTTTCTCAAAATATGTTTTGCTATGTATACACATCACATCACACCACTACAAATACTAAAAACAAAAAAAAAAACAAAAACAAAAACCAATCCGCCAAATTTTGACAATGCCACCTGTGACTTATTTTCAAAGTCGTTCGGGATTTATTCTTAAACCCTCGCTATGTCTCTAAGTGAAAATTACGTAATAAATAACCGTTCAATTAGAAAAATATTTTAGATGACTAAGCACATTTATTATTATTTACTCTAGAAATATGGCACGGTTACAGATGAACATCTTGTATGTACAAGATAGGAAACTTTCTACTTGATCAGCACAATACTCTATCGATACTGCAAAACTTGTGAACGTGGGTAGCATCCTGAGATACAATAACACACTGCGTATAGGACCGGCTCATATGATGGGGTAGCGTCTACCCAAACAAACACAGCCTTAATGCGTTTTCCTCAATCTGATCTGTGACAACCAATAAGCAGACGCACCCCATATTTATGTATACTATACAAACTTCTGTCTCAGTGTTTACTTCCTTAGTCTTGGAAGGAGTGAATGTTTGAATTTATGTAATCTGAAATGACGTCATCATGTAACTGATTCTGAAACTAAAAACTAGAAGAACTTATTTGAGCTTCTTGACGTTGATCAAATGACTTCATGCGATGCTTTTTACTCATACATTGCAAACTCAGTAAAAAAGTTTTGTGAAAAGATACCTACTTGTATTTTTTGTGTGATGAGCATAAGTGTTTGTGTTGGCCTGGTGTTTCTTATAAAAAAAGTATATGAGTATTATATCCATTGTCTAGTACCCATAGCACAAGCTCTGCTTAGTTTATGACTAGATGGTGCTGTGTATTTTTTTTTTATCCTCTTGACTGTGTAGTAAAAACAATAAAAATTGCGAGAAAACTAGTATAATAACATTTGCGATAACTACAACAATTTGTTTGATAAATAGTCACAAAATTTGCAATGACCAGTATAAGAAGAAGTTTATTTTATTAAATTGTTACTAACAATAGTTTTTAAGTTTGTACTAACACATTATGGGTCCTAGACACCTAAATAAAGAATATTTAATTTAAATTTTATTCATAACAACATAATAATTTCTTAGGTTTTCGCGATGACTACACATTGTAATAAAAACTTTTTAACAAAAAATAAAACCGACTTCAAAAACCTTAACTAAAAAGTAAAAAATAATCATTGTATGTATTTTAAAATCTTAACATAAAGCAAAATTTTGAAGGCGGCGCGTAGTTGACCCTTTGCGTCGTGTAATGTACAGTCGAACGAAATATCTATTATAGTAATAAAAACAGTTTATGTGAACGTACACGAAAATCACGCGCCGCCTTCAAAATTTTGGTTTATGTTAAGATTTTAAAATACATACAATGATTATTTTTTACTTTTTAGTTAAGGTTTTTGAAGTCGGTTTTATTTTTTGTTAAAAAGTTTTTATTTCATACTTTTTAGTTGAAAATTGCGAGGGTTGATTCATAAATGTTTATATAACTAATTTGAGAATATTTTTTTTACTAACCTTTGCTATCCCACTACTGGGCAAAGGTCTCATGTTCTTCCAAACGTCCAATCAATATCGTGAAAAAAAAACACGCATATCGGCCAACAATTCTCAGAAAAACGAACCAATGAGCAGATCATCTAGATATGCGAAGCTAAAATAAACTGATTTATTGGAGCTGGTTAAAAAACTACTCAACCTAAGTCAATAAAATTTATATGGGACCACCGCGCGGACTTTCTCTACGAAATAAAAAAACAACCACGTAAATCGGCCCACAAATCTCGGAGTAATCGGTGTACATACATGAAAAGAAAAAAAAAAAAAAAAAAAAAAAAAAAAAAAACCCGCGGAATACATAACCTCCTCCTTTTTTTGAAGTCGGTTAAAAACAAGTTTAACCGGATTACATCGTGTACATTATTTAAATTGGTTTTCCTGACGTTTCAAAAGCTTAATCTCATGTAATCCGGTTAAAGTTGTTTTATTATAATATTATAATAAAACAAGTTTGTTTTATTTGACGACCTCTGTGGTCTAGTGGTTCGAGTGTCAGACTGCTGATAACGAGGTCGTGGGTTCGATTCCCACAGGACACAAATATTTGTGTGATGAACGTAAGTGTTTGTGTTGGTCTGGGTGTTGCTTATGTATTATAAGTATATAATATAACATAACATAACATCACGCCTGTATTTCCCCGAAGGGGTAGGCAGAGGTACACCTCTATACATAGTACACCCACATTTTGCCAGTTATGTTGTAAGTCCCATGTAATAGGGGGCGAGCCTATTGCCATTGACCGGGCACAAATCCAGACTCCGGGCTGCTACTGAGAATTTCCTAATGAAAAAACCCAATAACACTTTGCCCGACCCGGGAATTGAACCCAGGACCTCACGTTCAGCAGTCGCGCTTGCAACCACTAGACCAACGAGGCAGTTACAAGTATATATTATAAGTATATATTTACAAAAAAAAAGTATATATGTATTATATCCATTGTCCCATCGCACAAGCTCTGCTTAGTTTGGGACTAGATGGTGCTGTGTAACTATGTCCCAAAGATATTTATTTATTTATTATAACCACGTTTGCGAAAGCTAGTATAACAAAATTTGCGATGACTTTTTTTTTTAATGTTCAGTGGTATACATAACAAAAACATTCTAAAGATGTAAACATATACTCATTAGAGTTGTGCCGTACATCAGTATCATCGACTATACAAACAGGTAAACAAAAATATAGTTAACAAGGCAGGATATTGAATAAGTACAATGAGGGTAGATACCAGATAATATTTAGCTACATTATGAAGGAGCGAACACCGGTGACTGCGCAAGCCGATTGTGGGATTCTTCTTTCCAATGTCTATCTATGAGGAGGTCTCATGTGTATTATTGCTCGATTACAATGAGATATGAAGATGAAGATACAATCTCAAGCTCAAAACTAACCCTTTTCCGGTCACAAAAAAAACTCTAGTCCTATGAATTATTTATATCTTCTAGACCTCTTTCGTAAAACAAAAACTCTCGGAAAAAGAAACCTTAAATACGCCAAACATTATTAAAACTCCCAACATTACCAAAAGAACAAATTCAAAGTAAACTCACATAAAAAACGGTGAAATATTTTTATGTTTTACATCACAGTTCATCGTAAATACTTCTTCATCTGACCCTTGAGAGACCCTTCGTTTGCAAGGGTCGGAAGTCGGCCCCTTACAGGTATCTGCGGATTGTAAGGCCTCTGGACATTATTTACATAATTATCGTAACCCCTTTTCTAAGAGAGCTTACATGTAGGGTATTTTTATTTAAGTAAAAAAAATATTTGTCAGGATTACAATTCAATTCAATAAAAATAACAATTCAATAGATTAAAACAAAAATTACAATACAAAATCATCATCACCATCATCATTTCAGCTAAAGACGTTCACTGCGACATAGGCCTCCCCCAAGCATCGCTACAACGACCGATCCTACGCTTCCCGCAACTAGCGGATTCCCGCGACCTTCACCAGGTCGTCAGTCCACCTTGTAGTGAAGTGAAGCGTGGAAGTGTGAAGTGTGGAATTATTGAAGGCAAGTAAGTGGTAGTTTACCTTTCGCTTATTACGTTAGCTTTAAACTGAAAAGGTACCATAATTATAAGTGTGCCATCCGTAATATTATAATATACATAGGTAGTTACTAACAGGATAAAGAAGTAACTAGACGAACCGATAACGCCTGGACGAGCTATTGGTCGATAAAAGAACTGATGAAAGGACCCCTCCCTCTCTGACTAAAACGAAAGCTCATGGACATATGCATCCTCCCCACCCTCACCTTTGGAGCGCAAACATGGTCACTGACAAAGCGTCAAAAGTCCGCACTTGGAGTTTGTCAGCGAGCAATGGAACGCAGTATTCTAGGAATTAGACTTACTGATCGTGTAAGAAACTCTATACTAAGTTCCAAAACACAAATTGCGGATGTAGGCCAAACAGCTGCCAAGCTTAAGTGGAACTGGGCTGGTCACATCTGCCGCATTCCCGAGGAGCTATGGGCGAAAACAACCACACAGTGGGTTCCAGACAGCAGCAAACAACAACGCGGTAGGCCCAGAAGGAGATGGCGGGACGAACTTGACTCCTATCTGAAGGATTGGCCCCAGAAAGCAAAAGACAAGGACAAGTGGAAAAAGGGAAGGGAGGCCTTTGCCATGCAGTGGGACACTACAGGCTGATAATAATAATAAGTTACTAACAGTTTTCATCATCACTCGGCTCGACTCACTTGTTCACTCGATTGTTTGAACTGCGAGGTTAAGCTACACTTGCCGCGGTCAGTCCGTGGATGGGTAACTATTTCGTTGCACATGGAGACCCCTCCGTGCCTCAGAGAGCACGTTAAACTGTCAGTCCCGGTTGCCAGACGAATATCTATGGCAATCGTTACGTGTAGTTAAAAGCCCAAAAGCCTGACAACGGGTATAACCTCCGATTGTCGGTATCACCCAGTATCTGGGTTGTGGGGGTCTGATGGCAGTAGCTCCGTGTAAAATACCGATGTTCAGTCGCATCTGGTTAGACTGAAACCTGACATAGTTGGGAAAAGGCTCGGAGGATGATGATGACTTATAGTTTTCATCAATTTTCACGCTTACTCAATTCAAGAAAACGAGCGAGACATAATGAAGGCCCACACTACTATCGATAAATCGTTTGACATCAAGAGATGTTTACACTCTCGATCTACCCGTGACCGTGATGGTTATTAGGGGCTCCAAACTTCGGTTAATTAAATTTAAAGTTAGGCCTAAGATACACTTATCAGTTTATAAGATATTCACATATTGAGTGTGTGCGTTTTGGGTGTACATCATTAGTTAGATCACAAGTTTGACAATTAACTTTTCCCCTAACGTCAATTCAATGTTCATAATGATGAGTACAATTACCCCTTTTCAGGAATGATAAAAAAAAACATAATAAAGATTAAAAACAATACAAGATAAAATATATAATACATAATAAATACGTAAGATTAAAATACATGAATTGGGAATTCCTTGAACTATGAAACAAAACTACCTACGGTCTGTTTTTTATCTCTTGTCTTATTTAGTAAACAATCTTGGCACGTCTCTTTATTCTTTATTTGCCGCAGCTACGACATTCAAAGTTAGATTGTTATGATATTACAACTATGTAAGTATCACAGTAATTCCTAAAATTAACCTAATAAAGTGATTTTTTTATGTACACCTACCGCATGTCGTCGTGTTGTGACAAAAAATATTTTTTCTTTCTTTCTTTATTTTCAAATAACTACTGATAAAATATAATTACTAGATCTGCACATGTAATTAGGTTAAAACATGTTATTGAGTCTGTGAAATTGTTAACTATATGATATGATGTCTATACATAATTATTATTGACGAATTACATTAAAAAAGACATGCCAAGATTGTTTACTAAATAATACAAGTAAGAAAAAACAGCGATTACACAACATGGCAACATTGTATTAAGTGCAACTCTTCTTGCGACCAAGCTTACTCGAACTCTACTTCATTCGAAACTGCTATTCTCAATCGGCTAGACTCTCTAGCTTTGCGAAGAGACGTTGCATCTCTAAGTATCCTAAATCGCATGTACAATGGGGAGTGCTCTGAGGAATTGTTCGACCTTACACCAGCCGCTGACTTCCACCAACGTACCACCCGCTATAAATCTAAATTCCATCCTCACCATCTTGATGGTTGGTGGTCAACTACAGTACGTTTCACACGCCATTTTTGCCTCGTACAGCAAAACTGTGGAACCAACTTCCGTCAGCGGTTTTCCTGAACAAATTCGACATACACGAACCTTCAAGAAAAGAGCATACGTCTTTTTAAAAGGTCGGCGACGCATCGGCGACTCCCCTGGTGTTGCGGATGTCCATGGGCGGCGCAGATTGCTTACCATTAGGTGACCCGCATGCTCGTTTGGCCTCATATTTTATAAAAAAAACCAGCCAAGTGCGAGTCGGACTCGCGCACCGAGGGTTCCGTACCTTCCTTGGACGTATAAGAAGTTATTTAGTTGTTCATCTAGCTATAACTGTGGTTAAATAAGGTTTATGTTTATGAAATTTAATGTTTATTTTTATATATGAGTTGATTGGTAGGTAAATTGCGGTTTACGATTTATGACGTATTAAAAAAAAAACTACTTACTAGATCTTGTTCAAACTAATTTTTTGTACAAGTTTACATGGTAATGTACATCATATTTTTTTTTTAGTTTTATCATTCTCTTATTTTAGAAGTTACAGGGGGGGGACATATTTTACCACTTTGGAAGTGTCTCTTGCGCAAACTATTCAGTTTAGAAAAAAATGATATTAGAAACCTCAATATCATTTTTGAAGACCTATCCATAGATACACCACACGTATGGGTTTGATGAAAAATGATTGAATTTCGGTTCTAAGTATGGGGAACCCCCAATTTTTTTTGTTTTTTTCCTTTTTTTTCTGAAAATCTTAATGCGGTTCACAGAATACATCTACTCACCAAGCTTCAACAGTATAGTTCTTATAGTTTCGGAAAAAAGTGGCTGTGACATACGGACGGACAAACAGACAGACAGACATGACGAATCCTTACGTGACATGTACGTGTACATGAAATAAGGGTTCCGTTTTTTGCCATTTGGCTACGGAACCGTAAAAATCGCAAATCTATCGATAGATTCGCCTTTTTCACACCAAAGGACAACCATAGAACCAAATCCCTTGAACACCTAACAAGAAACTCCGCCATTAACACCATCCCGTGTGTTTCCAAGGAGATAAATCTTTCGTTTGACAGGCTAGTCCCACGATTTATTAGAAGACGCTATCAAGGATTTGTAGACGGCGAACGTCGGCCCGCGACTTTATATGCTTTTTGGTGCTCAATAATGCGTGTATTTCAACCCTTTTCAGTATTGATGGTAGAAGAATTGATCATGGGTGGAAAATGATGACATGGGTCAAAAGTTTTAGGATCAGTCCATCATATGTTCTTCTTGTGTTTCGCCACCAGCAGTACATATCTTTAGAATCGGTAGTTTTGAAAGATGATTTTCAAAACAAGTTTAAAGGTTCTTTTTTTTATGCATTACATCAGAAGTCTGACAACTGGTCTAACCTCCGAAAGTGAGTATTACCAAGCAACTGAGTTGCGGGGGTCTGATGCCAGTCGCTCCGTGTAAAATACTGATGTTCAGCCAGCATCTGGCTAGACTGGAAGCCGACCCCAACATAAAGGCTCGGAGGATGATGATGATGTCAAAAGCCTGCGAGTCTAACAACTGGTTGAATCTCCGAATGTCAGTATTACCCATACCCAGTAACTGAGTTACGGCGGCGATCTGATGGCAGTCGCTCCGTGTAAAATACTGATGTTC
This sequence comes from Asteroscopus sphinx, assembly GCA_949699075.1. Lineage (NCBI taxonomy): Eukaryota > Metazoa > Arthropoda > Insecta > Lepidoptera > Noctuidae > Asteroscopus > Asteroscopus sphinx. Next base: position 7,771,563 of record OX453025.1, on the reverse strand, counting down.
AGCCGCATCTGGTTAGACTGGATGCCGACCCCAATATAATTGGGAAAAAGGGCAGGAGTCTTTCTTGAAAGACGATTTTCTTTAAGAAGTTCTTCGAAGTTCTTAATTTTTATGAATCATGGGAACTTTATCAAGGCGTACCTTATTATTTATGTTTGGACCTCGTAATCACGACCACAAGTTCAGTGACAGCTAGTCTGTGTTGTCTCAGTCACCACGCGTGATAAATGGATATAAAATATGACCGCAATTGTAACAAAGAATAACGCTGCTGCTCATGTTCTTGAAAACAATACTTCTGTTACGTCATCCAAAAAAAAAAAAAAAAAAAGGAAAAGGGTACTTTTACAATAACCTTAGGAATAAAGAAAGAAATAAAAAAAAATCTGTCTCGGTACAGGCGAGAGAAAAGAAAACTATAAATAACACAATAATAGAAAGTGATAATAAAACCACTAATACTGGTCTTTCTTACGCCTAAAACCATACGACGAAGACTACTTCGTTTGCTATTACGCAATCACTGAAATCCTAAAAATAAAATAAAACAATGATAAGTTACTACTTATGTAGCTTCATAAGTCCAGCCTTCAGCTGCCAACTCGATATATTTTTATGAAGCGACATAATTTGTGTAAAATTGTGTTATTTATTTTGGCCAGAGCAGTATAATAGCTCCATATTTATGTGAAGTGCTGCGGTGTGTAACTTTCATTTTACGGTAACAGAGGTTCCAGGCTATTTATACGGTACGAGTACGTGACGATTTTGCATAATGCAGGTTGTATGGTGTTGTTTTTTATGAGCGCTCCTTGGGCAGGGATTTCAGCTGGGCTCCATTTTATATGCATATTTGGACCGGAGCCATGATTGCTGTGTATGGAAATCGGCATTATAGTTTCATGTTGGGTTAGCAAAATCGTATTTACTGATTTTAGAAGCTTGTTTCAGTAATAATAATTAAGCGCTACTAGTAATACTCATAGTATTTAAACACATATACAGAAGGCAGACACCAGACAAATAATATCTCTATAAAAACGATTGATCTACAGCATATAACTTAGATTAACGAGTGTAAACTTAAGTAAGACAGTTATGTAGAATAATAATTAATAATAATAATAATTAAGCCTTTATTTCCCAAATTTAACACAACTAACAATTCCTCTTACAAAATAACATTTTATACATTGTTTTATCTGTTGGTATACTTATATTAATATTGAATTATTATACATTTAACAAGTAGTGTATTGTTGTGAGTATATGTAGTGTAGTAGGTATAGTGTAGTGTTGTGTGTAGGTAAGTGTAGGTATGTGTAATAAAGTGTAGTGTAGATGTTTGTAATGTGTATGTGTAGTTTATTATCAATTTACTATAGATTCATCATTATATTACTACAAAATATCACAAGATTAACAAAATAAAATTTTTGCTTACTGTAAGTATTATTGTTATGTATAATATTGTTATCTATAATTTTCATATTTTTTCAACAAAAAATTTGTTATTTATTTATTTTATACATAGTATCAACTGCAATTTAAATTCATGATAAGTTTCCTGTCCTAATTCCATTAGAATTATTTGTACATTGTGACTATATATACAAGTACCTATACTATGATATTGATTAACTTTTTTATTTTATTTTATTATTAAGTATGTTATTATAACAAATATGAACATTTATAGCTATTTATTATTTTGATATATGTTGTGAATTGTATTGATTATAATATTAAATTTCAAATAATTATTGGGGCGTCCATCTGCGGACATAGGCCTCCTCCATCTTGTTCCACTTCTCTCTATCCTGAGCATGACGCGTCCACGTGACCCCAGCGCTCTCTACGATATCGTCGGCCCAGCGGCGGCGCGGGCGTCCTGGTGGGCGGCGCTCGCCTCGCGGGTACCAATGTAGTAGCCTTTCGCTCCACCTGTTGTCGCTCGTTCTGGCAGTGTGTCCTGCCCAACGCCATTTTAAGCGACATGCCATTTTTGCTGCGTCCGTGATTTTGGTTCTCTTACGGATGTCTCTGCATCTCACTTTGTCCATCAGTTTGATTCCTAGCATACTTCTTTCGACTGATCTTTGGAATGTTTGGATTTTCTTTATTATATCCTGCGTGATAGGCCATGATTGACATCCGTATAATAATGTAGGGGTTACGACCGAATCCATTGCTTTTTTCTTTAGGTGTAATTTCATTTTAGATTTAAAGATATGTTTGAGTGACCAGTATGCTTTCCATGCTTTCTTTATCCTTATTTCGACTTCTTCTGTGTAATGGCTTTTAAAAGAGATGTTCTGATCTAGATACGTGTATTGATCAGCATACCCAATAATTTCTTTGTTGATATATATGTTTTCTTTATTCCCGTTTGTCATGACACAAGTTTTTTCAGGATTCATCTCCAGTCCACACTCTCTCCCAGCCTTCAGCTGCCAACTCGATATATTTTTATGAAGCGACATAATTTGTGTAAAATTGTGTTATTTATTTTGGCCAGAGCAGTATAATAGCTCCATATTTATGTGAAGTGCTGCGGTGTGTAACTTTCATTTTACGGTAACAGAGGTTCCAGGCTATTTATACGGTACGAGTACGTGACGATTTTGCATAATGCAGGTTGTATGGTGTTGTTTTTTATGAGCGCTCCTTGGGCAGGGATTTCAGCTGGGCTCTATTTTATATGCATATTTGGACCGGAGCCATGATTGCTGTGTATGGAAATCGGCATTATAGTTTCATGTTGGGTTAGCAAAATCGTATTTACTGATTTTAGAAGCTTGTTTCAGTAATAATAATTAAGCGCTACTAGTAATACTCATAGTATATAAACACATATACAGAAGGCAGACACCAGACAAATAATATCTCTATAAAAACGATTGATCTACAGCATATAACTTAGATTAACGAGTGTAAACTTAAGTAAGACAGTTATGTAGAATAGGTAAAATAAATGCGAAAACCTTGTCGCTAGGAAAAACTTTTAGGATAAAACTTTTTAACGAAAAAATTTACCGACGAAAACAGTAACTGAAAAGCAAAAAAGATAATGAAGCTTTTTAGTCATAATTACTATTCTACGAACTAAACTAATGTATATAACTATTTATGAGTCGGCGCCAAATAAACAATCAACGAAGATCATTAAGTTACTTAGCACTGATACATAAAAAAATAAAAATATACGCGTCGAATTGAGAACCTCCTCCTTTTTTTCGTCGGTTAAAAAGTAAATAAAAAAGAAGAAAAAAGAAATAAAACAGTGATTTTCAAAAACGAAGAAGAAAGAAAAAGGCGATAAAGCATAAAACGACACGACTATTTTCTTTGGGAATTTGGCATGGGAACAATAACGTGTCGTAGTCAAAACGTATAAAACTTCCTCAAGACTGATGTTATACTTAATTATTCGGTACTTAGCGTAAAGCCTATTTAGCTAAGTACAACGGGGCTTTTTAAAACGGTAATTTAATAAAGACTTTTTAACAAAAAATAAAACCGACTTCAAAAACCTTACCTTACCTTACTAAAAAGTAAAAAATAATCATTGTATGTATTTTAAAATCTTAACTTAAACAACATTTTTAAGGCGGCGCGTGGTTGACCCTTTGCGTTATGTAATGTACAGTCCAGCGCAATATCTATAGTAAAAACCCGCGGAATACATAACCTCCTCCTTTTTTTGAAGTCGGTTAAAAACAGTTTATGTGAACGTACATGAAAATCACGCGCCGCCTTCAAAATGTTGTTTAAGTTAAGATTTTAAAATACATACAATGATTATTTTTTACTTTTTAGTTAAGGTTTTTGAAGTCGGTTTTATTTTTTGTTAAAAAGTTTTTATTTCATACTTTTTAGTTGAGGGTTGATTCATAAATGTTTATATAACCAATTTGAGAATATATTTTTATTAACCTTTGCTATCCCACTGCTGGGCAAAGGTCTCGCTCATGTTCTTCCAAACGTCCAATCACTATCGTGAAAAAAAAAACACGCATATCGGCCAAGAATTCTCAGAATGAGGAACCAATGAGCAGATCATCTAGATACGTAAAGCTAAAATAAACTGATTTATTGAAGCTGGTTAAAAAACTACTTAACCTAAGTCAATAAAATTTATATGGGACCACCGCGCGGACTTTCTCTACCAAATAAAAAAACAACCACGTAAATCGGCCCACAAATCTCGGAGTAATCGGTGTACATACATGAAAAAAAAAAAAAAAAAAAAAAAAAAAAAAAAAAAAAAAAACCCGCGGAATACATAACCTCCTCCTTTTTTTGAAGTCGGTTAAAAAGATGAATGTTATTAAAATTTAGATTTTTTTACAGGGAAGAAGGAAATGTGCATGCAAGATTACAAAAAAGTCTGTTGAAAATGAAGGCATAGAAGACACAAAGGGCATTAACTTGATAAGGTTAAATCATATTAGTTGGCTAAACTTCACTTCGACGTGATAGGTATCGATACCTGATCTAATGAGATCTTCGCTCGTGGCGAAGTAGCAACCACGTGGATTGTACGATCTGTGAGGTTAAGTTGCACTTGCCGCGGTAAGTCCGTGGATGGGTGACCATTTCGTTACACACTGAGACCCCTCTGTGCCTCAGAGAGCACGTTAAGCTGTCGGTCCCGGTTGTCATACGAATATCTATGGCAGTCGTTACGGGTAGTAAGAAGCCTGAAAGTTTGCTGGTCTAACCTCCGGATCTCGGTATTACCCAGTAACTGGGTTGCAGGGGTCTGATGGCAGTCGCTCCGTGTACTGATGTTCAGCCGCATCTGGGTAGACTGGAAGCCGACCAATATGGTCGGGAAAAGGCGAGGAGGATGATGAGGATGGTGATCTGATCTAATGATAAAAAAAACAAGAAAATATATGATTTTCAAAACTCATCATCTCATTCAAGTAAGCTGGTCACGGCATCAACTGTCGCGGGATGCCTAACCTTGTAGCTTTTCATAGTATTTTTTAAGAAATACTAGATACAACATTACAATTGTTTTTAGTTAGTACAGTCGACTGCACGTCAGTGGTAACACTTGAATTAGAAAACCGCCCTAACTGCTTACGAAATAAATACGCTGTCAATGTAAAATTGTTAGCACTGACGTAACCGTGCGTAAAAAATCTATTTCACGCGTCTCGCGGCCGCTGACCCCGTGATCAGCTGTAGTTGAAATTATCAGTTCATAAGACCATGTTTTTCCTTGTATAATTATCATGAAATGAATGAATAACATATTGATACCCATCTCTTCCTGTACACTTTCGTTGACAAATAAAATGTATTTATTTATTTACTTATTTATATATGCTTTATTGTACACCATAAAAAACATTACATTGAATATGTATTTAAACTATTGTACAATGGCAACATTTAAGGTTATATTTGTAAATCAAAATCTAAAAGTCAATCAGTTTTTGGATCGACGCTAAAGGACATTAATCAATCGCTGGCTACGTTGGAACGACATTTTTTTGCCGTGAAACAAGATTGTATCAAGATTCTCTTCTATATTCTTATGTAGGCCAAAAATAAGGTACTGTTTAAAGTGTTTTCCTCCAAAACAATAAAATTAAATGACCCAAATCTACCCAATCATCACAACGGAAGGCGTTAGGTCAATAGTTCTTTGGAATTCTTGGCAGTGAAATAATGTTTGCTTCAACAAACAACTTGGATTTGTGCCATACCTTCTATCCTTCTTTTATTTCAAAATACTAAGCTCAATTTAGTTAATAATACCTAATCTAACATCTTCCATCCATTGCCATTTAAGAATAATGGGTAGAATGGACTTCACAGAAATGAAGTTTTTTCGAGTGTTATCTATCTTACATTTGAGTGGGCACAGGTCCAAGAAGTGTTAAGAACTTGTTAAGAATAGCGATGCATTCGATACCGATGCCGATATATCGGCGATTTAATTTATTTTTCAATAGGTATATCGGAATCAGTGATATTATTTACTGAGACGTCATTACACCTAAATCCCCTTGTTATCACGCGGGCTTGTGACTGTAGCGGTATGAACGCAGGACAATTTATTTATGCTCGGAGAAGATCTAAAATCTTCTAATGTAGCTAGAGAAGAAGATCCTCTATCTTTTTAGCGCAATGAGGTTCAATATCTAATTTTAAAAATACTAGCCTAAAAGTTCTTTAGTTTCCAAATGAGCTCAGTCGCATCTGAGAGATTATTTTCAACAGCTGGTCTTATCCAAACAGACTTGCAAAATCGCCTTTCCGTTTTCTGAATAAAAATCTAATTCATGTAAAATGCACGTCCAGTCATCATCGTCATCATCATCATCATTTTAGCCGAAAGACGTCAACTGCTGGACATAAGCCTCCCCCAAGCATCGCGACACAGGTCATGTTGGGGGGGATATGCCATAATCGCCACGCTTAGCAGGCGGGTTGGCAATCGCAGTTGGTTGGTTAAATAAATACTCAGAGAACGCTGCTGCCAATCCTCTGACATCGTCCAGTAAGCATCGCCAAAAACAAATATCTTTCAGGTGCATGTGTGTGAATGAGCACTGGTTTGTACACGGCGGAGCAAGGATTTGTTGGCTTCACTATGATTGTTCGCAGCACTTCTTCTATATTTTTTACAATGTCTGTGCCTACAGTATTGAACTTTATAACCTACTAGCTTTTACCCGCGGCTCCGCTCGCGTTAAATTCTGCTAACCCACGTCAGTCCAGTCCAGTCCAGTCCATTCCAGTCCAGTCCACTGTCCCACTGTCCCGCTGTCCCGCTGCCCCACTGCCCCGCTGCCCCACTGCCCCGCTGCCCCACTACCCGCTGCCCCACTATCCCACTGCCCCACTGCCCCGCTGCCCCACTGCCCTGCTGCCCCACAGCCCCGCTGCCCCGCTGCCCCACTGCCTCGCTGCCCAGCTGCCCCGCTGCCCCACTGCCCCGCAGCCCCACAGCCCCGATGCCCCACTGCCCCGCTGCCCCTCTGCCCCACTGCCCGGCTACACCACTGCCCCACTGCCCCGCTGCCCCACTACCCCGCTGCTCCGCTGCCCCACGGCCCCGCTGCCCAGCTGCCGCGCTGCCCCACTGCCCCGCTACCCCACTGCCCCACTGCCCCACTAAACCACTGCCCCACTGTCCCCCACTGCCCCAATGCCCGTCTGACCCGCTACATCACTGCCCTGCTGCCCCGCTACCCCACAGCCCCGATGCCCCACTGCCCCGCTGCCCAGCTGCCTCGCAGCCCCACTGCCCCGCTGCTCCGCTACCCCGCTGCACGACTGCCCCGCTGACCCACTATCCCGCTGCCCTGCTACCCCACAGCCCCGCTGCCCCACTGCCCTGCTGCCCCGCTGCCCCACTGCCCCAATATCCCACGGCCCCACTGCCCCGCTGCCCCGGTAATACACTGCCCCGCTGCCCCACTGCCCCGCTGCCCCGCCGCCCCGCTGCCCCGCCGCCCCCGCTGCCCCGGTAACTCACTGCCCCAATGCCCCACTGCCCCGCTGCCCAGCTGCCCCGCTGCCCCGCTACCACACTGCCCCACTGCCCCGCTGCCCCACTGCCCCACTATCCCACTGCCCCACTGGCCCACTGCCCCGCTGTCCCGCTGCCCCGCTGCCCCACTACCCCACTGTCCCACTGTCCCACCGTCCCACTGCCACTGTCCTACTGTTCCACTGTCCCACTGTCCCACTATCTCACCCTATCACTATCGTCCCGTCGCATGTCCCATGTCCCATCCTATGTCCAGTCCCATGTGCCGTCCCACTGCCCTGTCCCATGTCCCGTCTCATGTCCCGTCCCATTTCCCGTCCCATGTTCCGTTCCCAGTCCCGTCCACTGTCCCGTCCCCAGTCCCGTCCCCTGTCCCGTCCCCAGTCCCATCCCCAGTCCCATCCCCTGTCCACTCCACTCCACTCCACTCCATCGTACATTACTATCCGCTCGTGCAAATGCAGAAGCTTCGATCTGTCGGGTGAGTACGCAAACCACGAATTATTATTTTTCTTTTTTTCTTTCTTTCTTTCTTTCTCAAAACCCATACCAGTTTTTAAGTCAGATCATCAGCTTTCAAACATAAAAAAAAAAACATCAAAATCGGTCCAGTAGTTTTAGCGTGATGCTGGAACAAACAAACAAACAAACAGACGTTAACAATTTTATAATAGTTAAGATTATAATAGTTAAGAAGATAAGATAATATACTTGAAGAAGAAGGTAATTAAAAATTGTAGACTGAAAATAGTATTTTTTTAGTTACACCAAGATAACTTTATGCTTATTCGTATATTAAGATGGATACAATATAACAACGTTTAGGTACTTCTATATTTTATTGCTTTTCATACAAAAAATTAGAGAAATCGCAATTTAGAGGTAGCTTCCGGTCCTTGTCTGTAAGTCGAAAGATTCTGATTTTCGGTTGGCTCAAAAGACTGCATCTCCAAGATGGCACCACCCACATACGACAGGATTTTTTTTTCTACTCTGTACAATTCGGCCCGAGCAAAAAGTTTGTAATGCAATATGCAGCCGTATTTTCTCTATGGAGGCGCGCGCTAGAGCGCATTCGTGCGAATGACAGCTGGATATGAGCGCCTTATTCACCTTAATGTATGCAAAATGTTGTAGAAAAATATAATTAAAAATCACCGGTTCCCGTCATCGTAGCGAGGTAAAATACATACCAGTTTTTAAGTCAAATCATAAGTTTTTAGTCACAAACCCTTTCAACAAAATCGGTCTAGTAGTTTTATAGTGATGTTGGAACAAACAAACAAACAAACAAACAGACAACTGACATTTAACAATTTTATAATAGTAGTAGAAGTATAGTAGATGAACACTGATGCAAATCTTTTTGATCTGGAATTCTTGAGTTTGCGAATATTCACAATATAATTACAGATCCATCAAAAAAAAAACTGGACATAGTATCGTGAGTAAACTGGCGGCGCCAAGTTAAACAATCCAACATTAACGCTGTGGTTTGATGTTCTCAACTTTCTTAGTGCTTGTACACATTGTGACAAATTCATTTTCCCAGCTTCAAGTGTCTGTTGAGTGGTAAGCTGAGACAAACTTTTTGTTTAAGTGGAATTATTTAAAAGGTTACGAAGTAAAATACTAATAATCTTTGCCTTAGTGTCATCATCATAATTTCAGCCAAAAGACGTCCACTGCTGGATATAGGCCAAGCATCGCCACAGCGACCGGTCCTGCGCTTTCCGCATCCAGTGGATTCTCACGACCTTCACCAGGCCGTCGGCACAGCGGTGACACTCCGTGTACGTGTGAGCTCACTTGCCGGTGACCTTGAATGAGCGCGTGAATGCAATAGGCCTTGGCTGAGGCAGCCGAGAGACTGCCCGTTCCACACACCGCGCACCGCGCACGTCCTCCGCGCTCGCCCCGACCCGCACACATCATCATTACAGCCGAAAGACGTCCACTACTGGACATAGGCCTCCCCCAATTAAGGGGGGATATGCCATAATCGCCACGCTTGGCAGGCGGGTTGGCGATCGCAGTTGGTTGGTTTAATACTCAGAGAACGCTGCTGCCCATCCTCTGGTGAATCCCTTAGTCGCCTTTTACGACACCCATGAGAAGAGATAAGGACCCACACACATAGCCGCGAGCAATTTTACGAGCACACATGCTTAAGTGTCGCTTCTTGTCGTTAGTATATATTCTATGCCGTCGGGCCTATCCACAATGCGCCTTTAGTACGCGGTCGCCACTCCAGAAATTTACGGTCCCATCGGCCATCCAAAGGCAAGGGCAATGGAGAGGGCTTTGCTCGAGTGTGCCTGCGTGATCAAATCAGAAATAAGGAGATTCGCAAGAGAACGAAGGTAACCGACATGGGAGCCAGTAAAACACGTCTTCGTTCAACTAGATTTAATTGCCGACAAAAGTACAACAGTCATTGCTTCATATGACAAATATTTAGAACTACCTACTTAGCTAATAATAATTATTATACTACAGGCTTCGTTCTCGATATACAACGTGTCCCAGAAATCAACGTCAAGCCGAAAACGGGCAATAGGCCAAGTCGTGACAGTCATTAGAAAAATATAAAAAAAAATCTTGGTCATGTACTTTTCAAATTTTATGGATTCAAAAATAAATCTCAAAAAGTGACACCCTGTGATGATTTTTCAAGTCCTGTGGCTACAAATATTAACTTTTCGTCAGTTTTTTTTCTGTGACGTATCCATGAATAATCCTTCTGTAAATTACAGTTAAAAGTTAAAACATAACTACCTCATTTTTAAATAAAATGTTAGATTTTTGCCTAACATTGAATTCAAAATTATTACATCACCCAACTTTAACCGCGTGTAGGGGAAAAAAAAATTACTACACTATTTTGGCAAGTAACTTTAAAAGATGGCGCGTTTAGTCTGGATTCCAAAATGGTATGCCACTTACTAATTGCTACTTCTTAATTGAGGAAAAAAAAAAAAATGTTAGTTTTAGGTGCGTTTGAAATAAAATTCAGTTGTTGGATTTCTTTAGTTATAATTTTTATTTGATCAGATTTACCGAGTTTATATTAAATGTTCGAACTGTTTGCCTTTAGCTGCACATTAATAAATACTAGATGATCGGGATAACGCTCAGCATTTGGGTATCTCTTACGAGATAGATAGTGACGCTACTTTTATCTAAGAGCGAGACGGATTGACACATAATTTCGTCTGTGTGAGTGAAACAGATAGAGACGCCACTCTGGCGAAACAGGGATGCGTCAGGTAAATTGTGCAATAGTGCAGCACGTTACGCTCTTTCGTTTTATAAGCATCTTTTTGTATTTGTAGTGACATCATACTTACAACTGTGGCTTTGTTTATTGGACTTCATTTGCATTGTGATTTTGATTTATCTGCACTGTTTCTGACGACCCCGGACTTGTTTTAATCGTAATCCCGTGTTTTGTGTAGTTTGTTATCATGCCATCTCGATACACCGCACAGGAATACGCCAACATGCATCTCATTTATGGAGAATGCTTATGCAACGCCAATGCTGCAGCAAGAATGTATGGTAAGAGATATCCAAATGTGCAGCTGAAGGCAAACAGTTCGAACATTTAATATAAACTCGGTAAATCTGATCAAATAAAAATTATAACTAAAGAAATCCAACAACTGAATTTTATTTCAAACGCACCAAAAACTAACAAATATTTTTTTTTCCTCAATTAAGAAGTAGCAATTAGTAAGTGGCATACCATTTTGGAATCCAGACTAAACGCGCCATCTTTTAAAGTTACTTGCCAAAATAGTGTAGTACTTTTTTTTTCCCCTACACGCGGTTAAAGTTGGGTGATGTAATAATTTTGAATTCAATGTTAGGCAAAAATCTAACATTTTATTTAAAAATGAGGTAGTTATGTTTTAACTTTTAACTGTAATTTACAGAAGGATTATTCATGGATACGTCACAGAAAAAAAACTGACGAAAAGTTAATATTTGTAGCCACAGGACTTGAAAAATCATCACAGGGTGTCACTTTTTGAGATTTATTTTTGAATCCATAAAATTTGAAAAGTACATGACCAAGATTTTTTTTTATATTTTTCTAATGACTGTCACGACTTGGCCTATTGCCCGTTTTCGGCTTGACGTTGATTTCTGGGACACGTTGTATGTATTAACCATGCAGCTTTCTCGAGTTACTCGGCAACTGAACGCAATTTTCAGAGCTAAAACTAAACGTAATTATAAGTACATTGTCTATGTCCTTACGTCAACTGTCATTCTTTTCGTTTGCGCGGCAACTGTTACTGTGTTTCTCTGTGTTTATTTAAATAATTGATTGTTAAAACTATATTTCAACCAAAATATAAAGCGTCGTCGGAAAGACGAACATTATTCGTCATAAAATAAAAGTAATAGACATCTTTTTTTAGTGTTCCAGGTAATAATACGTTGTCTTGTGATTGCTATTACACCGGTACGGCTACTAGCTTTTATAGTAGGTAAGGCCGCATGGGTTTTTTCGTAACCTTTGTACCGGTTGACACGGGTGGTGTACGAGATACATTGACGTGCTCATTCGTCTCGGGGCTTATACGAGATATACGCACGAGATCCTTCTACTCTTATGTGAGGTCCGTGAGACCTTAATAAGCAGTTTTATCAATCACTTGTACGATCAGTTTTTCAGTGGTATGGACACCACCACCAGGATGACCAGATCGGGTTCCAAAAGAACCCAAACCTCTGTTAGCGGAAAATACTATCTCCACCCTAACGGTTGATCCTGAGCCTACCTCAGCAGCACTAACAATAAGCTATAAGGTATTGTTAGCAGATAAGCCACATCTTATGCCAGATAAGCCAAAATGTGGTCCTATAAATAGAGACTTAGCTTTTATTTGGAGCTATATTTTGAAAAATGTCTTAAAGACACAAAAACTGTCTATAGTAAGTAATGCATTATCACTGTTGTTGGTAACGATACAGTAGACCGATTGAAATTGATCTCACTAGGTACTTAGTGATGCTGGAAGGATCCTGATGGATATATCCATCGTCTAGTACCCACAGTACAAGCTCTGCTTAGTTTGGGCTTAGATAGTGCTGTGTAAAATGTCCTAAGAATATTTATTTATTTATTTATGGATTTAAATTGTGTCCAAACAAAATCAAGGACCAACTTCCCTGTAGTATATCAATGAAACTAGTCTTAGTGACAAGATCAAAGTTTTGAAAACTTGTCAATAAAGCGGTCAGTCAAACTTACAACAAATCATAAGGGAAACTTAACTGCGGTTTAGGTATGGACACCCAGTCCTCAATGCAGGCCCGGGAACATCACAGCCAGCATTATCAGTCCACGGTCAAGAAAACCAAAGCCTACCAGAAGAAAACTTCTGCTCGAACATTGAAGTAAGTCATGCCAGAAGGCTAGCAGACTTTTTACCTTGCTGGAATTAAATTTGCAAAGACAAGTCCATACTTAACTATATCAAAGGTTACCTAATTACCATTGTATAGAAGGCTCATTAGAATTTTGTGCCAGTACCTGCTTCAGTAAAATCAGCTGAGAAAGATAGTGATATACTATATATAGCTATCTGCAATATAATAAAATTAGGTGTATATCCCCTTACAAGCCATGCCATATATTTTTATTCCAAAATATAATTTTAGTGTACCTACGAGAACATAACATAACATCACGCCTGTATTTCCCCGAAGGGGAAGGCAGAGGTGTATAGTACACCCACATTTCGCCAGTTATGTTATAGTCCCATGTAATAGGGAGCGAGCCTATTGCCATTGACCGGGCACAAATCCAGACTCCGGGCTGCTACTGAGAATTTCCTAATGAAATAACCCAATAACACTTTGCCCGACCCGGGAATCGAACCCAGGACCCCACGCTCAGCAGTCGCGCTTGCAACCACTAGACCAACGAGGCAGTTTACGAGAAAGTTCATATTAAACTTGTCTCTGAATACATTTGTAATTATTTGTAGACACATCTCATTTCAAGATGGGGGACTATAGGATGGCAACATTACCACTGTCTTCGGGAGATTACGTGGCAATAATTTATTTGAAGAAATCATATTTATTAATACTAATAATAAAAACATTTATTTCTCCAGCACATTAACATCAATATTCACTTAACATATGTTATAGAGGCTGGAGCCTTTACTAGATGAACCTCTGTTACAGGTCTCAATTGTATGAGTTTACTGCCCTCCCTTATAGCTTGGGCTCTGTACTTAATAATCATGAAAGTTGTGGTGACACATCTAAGACCTACTTTGTAAAGCATCTAGTAATCAATCATGTTTAGAGGATATTAAAGAAATATTAGTTCTCTTAGTGCTTGAGATTTGTTATTTATTTTGATAAAAGCATAATAGTACCATCAGTCTTGATAATTAAATTCAAAGTTTTGTGTCTGACACAAGAAATATGACATTGCAATATTGCCTACAGGCAAAGTATTAAACATTAAAAAGTCTGCCCAAAAGTACATAGACCTGAAAAGTTGTATTATAAGAGATCTAGCAAAGTTAATTGGAATATTAATTACAGCCTGCTCAGGGGCACCTAGGCACACTGCCACTACTATGGTACCATATGGTTGGTGTTACCTACCAAATTTTAAGAACATCATAAGTCAAAATAATAATTATTATTATCCTCTTTATTGCACAACAGGTCATGATAGTTCAAACAAAAAACAAACAAAATTACATAATTATTCCCTTTATTTGCTACATTCTCTTATTAATATTTACATATTGGAATATTTTAATAAAACAAAAAAAAAAAACAAAAAAAAAAAAATTCTTTACATACATGTTATTATATCTTTATTTTCATAAAATGTGGTATAAAATATGGTTACATTTTAATCTATAGAACGGGCATATTTTTCCAATGTAATAAAATAAAATAGGAAAGCAATATAAATATAAATAATGTAAAAGTAAACTTACATTCAGAAATAAAATTAGATCTGCAATGCTGGGCTAATAATATCAGTACAGAATGGGAATTAAATATTGTGACATTTCAATTGTACCTGAACTGGGAGAACCTAAAATAGATTATTTGCATCCCGCACTAATTCTAAATGTATTTTCTATGCCTGTTGGCGACAAAATCCAAATATTCTGTCATGGACAGAATATTTCTTTGCCTTTTGTCCATTCAATTTAATATTTTATTTATTTACTAGTCTATGCTCGCCACTTCACCCGCGTGAATATCGTTTATCGTGCACCCTTCCGGAACTGTTCATCTTCCCGGGATAAAAAGTAGCCTATACACTAATCCGGGTTATGTTCTATCTGTACGCCAAATTTCATCAAAATCGGTTTAGCCATTCTTGACCTATAAATGGTGTAACTAACCCGACTGTTTTATATATTCAGATGCCTATAAAATACTAAAAGGCTACAGGTATCATGGTCAGGCCCCACTGGTCTTCACAACCTTGGTATCATTACAGTTTAGATACATTTACTTCCATCTCTACCATTTATTACATACATATTTTCTAACAAAATCGTTTTATTCTGGGGCTGCTCATGGTACCTCAAACTTAAACTCTCATAAGTCAGCTCTATCTTTGTAGGGCTCTAAAATTGGGGAGGATGCTTGTACAAAGAGACCCTTTAAAAGACATAAGTCCAAACCAGCGTTGGCAAAATATCAAGCAACATGGGATCCAAATAAAGTTCTAAGTGTATTTACAAAACTGGACTCCTAATATGGCATTAAGTCTTGATGTAGTATGTCAAAACACTGGTGGTTTTTGCTTCCACTAAGTACAGCTGAATGAGCACAAACTTTATTATTTACTAAAATATCTAAAATAACGCTATAAAAATAAAATATATTTATTTTACAAAGTTATTATAAGTAGAACTAACAATAATTATCAGATTAAAATATATAATAGTATTATAGCTCACACTGAGTGATGTTTGAGCCAATATTGCCATTAATTACATAGTATGATTACGATGATCACTAACAATGTGTATAAAAAATTAAATAAAAATTGATTTGCCCTGCCAAGTCACAAATTGTGTGATTACATGATTCAATATATATCTCTATAGAGGGCATGACAACCATTTCTAATTATCAAAAAATAAAAAATAAAACTGTTTTCTGCTTCTACCATTGGTAAATTATTTGATTTAAAGTACTCTCAGTGTGCGGTGTATTTATATGAGTGGCTTTTCAGGACATATTAGCTAAATGCGTCGCCTCTACGTCCAAAGCTAAGTCAAAAGGAACTTATTAGATGTAATCAGAAAGAGTGCTGGTTGGATAAATAACTCATATACATTTTCAAAATGTTTATGACCAACCATTTTTAATTCAGGGGATTTAGCCCATGCTGTGCTGAATAAATAAAAATAATTTTATTTACTAGTAGTACTATCTTAGTCACTGTTGATCTCAAACATCATAAGTGCCACGAGTAGAAAACACTTTCCTGTTCTTATAGCAAATAAGACTGATCATTAACATTTTTACTTTCTGAGATTATTAGCGTTGGAATTTCTATAGATGTTTAATCATAGAGAAGAATCTAAGTGGTTCTAAATAAAATGTTTATTCCATAACAAATGTTTATTCAATAGGAATCCATAATGATTTTAAGGTTCATCTCAAGTTTACCATCTCTCTAAACATCTGCATGGTTAATACATATATCGAGAACGAAGCCTGTAGTATAATAGGTGATCAAACGAACTTACCTGTGATGGTCGATCATTATTATACGAAGGGCTTCGTTCGAAGATATATGTACCCTACCCGTCCCACCCCCGGTAAAATTGAGAAGACCTTACAAGACTCTAAAAAGAATGACAGTTGACGTAAGGACATAGACAATGTACTTATAATTACGTTTAGTTTTAGCTCTGAAAATTGCGTTCAGTTGCCGAGTAACTCGAGAAAGCTGCATGGTTAATACATATATCTTCGAACGAAGCCCTTCGTATAATAATGATCGAACATCACAGGTAAGTTCGTTTGATCACCTATTATCGGTATACTTACATTACACTTAAGTGGCAGCGGGCGGGGCACATTGCCTTCATGTAATGTAATGTAATGTAATGTTTGCAGTAGATCACATTATTTTAACCCCTGTAATTAAAGGACTTTTTTGAGACTGAAAATATGTATGCTTTTAATTTTTTTCTAACACAACTCATGACTTCATAATTAATGTCTTCCATTAATTACCATTTCATTCGCAATAGTCCACCAGCAGTCGCCGTCTTTTTTGTCTTAAGTCACATTAATTGTTCGGTTAAATAGGGACTCGATTGTAATTAAGATACGTTTCTTCTTGACAGGTGACATTACGAGGCTTCTGTTCGGCAAACTTCGGTTCATTTCGGGCTAGCGTCGGACTTTTGTTATGATATGAACCAACCTTTTTTGTTATTAGATTCCCTTTTGTTTTGATAAATGATAAGTGGAAATGTTTTGGAAGTGCATGTAATCTGATTATGTCCAGTGCTCGGCTAAATTAGAACACTTTATTTTACTTCCTTGTCTACCTTGTTTCCTTGTGTATAGTTAAGGTGTTGTGTAACTTTTGTTTAGGGTACGATGGGTCTGTCTGTCATACCAACGGCAACGCTACGCAGAAAAGTCCCTTTAAAATGTAAACCAAAAAAAAATCGTAGTGTCATCTTTCGTGGAGACCGTCTGAATGTAGTGTATTCACTCATAAATACAAACTTTTAAGACCTAGATATTTTATCTTCCTAAAATAAAACGAACTTCTAGCCCTATTCTTATTTCGCCCACTGTGTAAACACTTAAAATGTCCCAAATAGTATTACACGGGTGACAAAGCTTGACATAATAAGCCGACTAAGGTCTGACCCTCGTGAATGGAGGCCCCGAATAGTTTGCAAGTGCCTTCCGGAGCGTTATAGGACATTTCGGGTAAGGTCCGCCTGATGGGATCATTTTTGCGGGACATCACGTTTTTGTGTAGAATGGGTAGTTTTGAAAGTGTGGGTCATTCGTGGTGCTACATTTTATAGGCACAGCCGTATAATATCGGACTATAGCAACTGTAACAACTTAGTACACTCTTACGGTCAATTATCATACGATATTATGATGGGGAAGCAATTTAAAAAACAATTCGTCGAATATAAGTATACGTTACGCACATGGGGCACATTGCTCGCAGAACGGATGGCCGATGGGGCAGAAAAGTTCTAGAGTGGCGACCACGTACTGGAAGGCGCTGCGTGGGTAGGCAGGCCTCCCACAAGGTGGACCGACGACCTGGTAAAGGTCGAGGGAATCCGCTGGATGCGGAAAGCGCAGGACCGGTCGTTGTGGCGATACTTGGGGGAGGCCTATGTCCAGCAGTGGACGTCTTTCGGCTGAAATGATGATGATGATGAAGTATATGCATTTTTTTCAGATAGAATTATGCTCTTTTTAGTGTGTTTTTGAAAACCATAAATCACGCAAAGCCATAATTTTCGAAAAAAAAAAACGATTATCTTTCTTTCGGGACCCTGTAGGATAGTGGGAGTATTAAGGATGGGGAAGGCTTCAGGGCAGCTCAAAATAAGTGTCAAAACAAGCAAAAAGTCAAGGTTTGTCAAAGGTCAAGGTCAAATGCCCCAAATTTCAAGGGTCAAACTTGTGTAAAGTGTAGCCGCTCCTTTACAAAACTCTCTACACATGCCATGGTTCACTTCACGACATAAAACTAACTAAATTAAATATTATATTATCGCTAAGTTAAGTCGTCTACGTGTTGGTATAAATTTTATAACTTGTTGACGTCTCGACAGGTGTTGAATTTATTGGTAAAACTTTGAGATTTCACTTTTTAGTTTGCTTTCAATATAATGGTAGATTGAATTGCGTTTTTTTTATAAGAACTTTCTTATTTCGGCAAACCGATTCGATTTATGAATTTATTTGAGTAAAATATTTGTCAATTACGACTGTGATATTCTTTATAGCTATAGGTAAAAGTAGAATCACAGAAGGTAGAGTAGAATGGTTGTAATAACAATTTTACTTGCGATTCATGCGTGGCAACTTTCGAACAAACTACGCCTTACATATTGACTTCATTAATTTTTTTAAATTAACTTTATTACAGCTTTTGTTTCTGCAATTAGAAACAACACAATAAGACATTTTTGCGGGTTTTTGTTACATTATTTACAGAAACAAGTCATGAGAAAGGCTTTGAAATGCCCTGCACTATGGTGCCAGAGTGTTGGCACGCGCGCCCTGCCCACTTTTCCGTTCTATCTGTTTCTGTGATTAGAATCAACGATTTTTGTTCCACATTGCTTTAGTATGTGAATACAAACATTTTTTTTTAAATTTGGGATGGAAATCTCTAAAAATAATGTGTTTAATTAGCCAGGAATCACAGACATAGTAAAAAAATATAGACGAAGTAAATAATCATAGTGAAGCCAACAAAACCATGCTCCTCCGTGTACAAACCATCACTCACGCATGCACACATATGCACTTGAAAGAATATTTTTGTTTTTCGCGATGCATACTACTGGACGATCCCACGACGTGTGTACTGAGAGCGGTGAGCACAGTTTGTTGTGCATGTGTGTGCGTGAGCGCTGGTTTGTGCACGGAGGAGCACGGTTATTTTGGCTTCACTATGATTGTTCGCAGCACTTTAAATTTAAATATTTCCAATGACATACAATATAATAATTAGAGTTTTTGCATTTTTTGTTTTTCAGGATGCCTTTTCTCTGAAAGAAAATATCAATAACTTTTAATTCATAACTAAAGTATGGTTCTTTCGCCCCACCCTACTTATTTTCAGTAAAATCGATCTCATTGTATCCAATCTAAGAACCTGTCCACGTCTCAAAAATAATAAGTTCTAAAGGCTTTGTAAGTGTTGGTGTTTAACAGAAATCTTGTTATATTGCCTAGGGTGCCTGCTTCATAACAGCTTCTTGTTACTAATTTCTGGGAGAATGGACGCTGACTGCTCCTTCATGAAGTATGGACAAACTGTATGTAATGCGTTCCTGAGCCAGTGTACTTATTGTAGTTCATAATACATATATGGCTAAGTAGCAAGCGTGTGGATTGTACGATCTTCAAGGTTAAGCTGCACTAGCCGCGGTCATTCTGTGGATGGGTGACCGTTTCGTTACACATCGAGACCCCTTCGTGCCTCGGAGAGCACGTAAAGCCGTCGGTCCTGCGCCTGATCTCTCTCCGGTCGTGTCGAATTGCCGTCCCATCGGATTATGAGAGTGAGGGAACAGAGAGTGCACCTGTGTTTGCGCACACACTTGTGCACTATAATATGTCCCGCGCAGATGGCTAGTCTCCATTGAGATTGGCCGCCGTGACCGAAATTCGGCCGGGAGGACATTATTATATAAGTATTATTTATTATTATTTCATATTATAATTATTTATTATTATTAACGCATTTTACGCATGCGAAACGAAATCTAACGATTTAAATTGTGGAAAGAAAAAATCGCTTGCTCGCTCGCTCATATTATAATATTAACACTAATATATCTATGGATGATTTATAATTATGTGATTTGTCTAAAATAAATAACTTGAATTGAATTGAATACATAAGTCTATTCATAACTAACAATTTATGAAAAAAACATGGTTATTCTTTTAAGAAAATACAAAGATGAAGTCGAGATTTAATAGGAACGTCAAGACAAAACGAATAAAATGAACATTATCTCATTCCTTATTACAGAATTTATTTTACATGACTAGGGCTTAAAGCCAAAATAATGTATTTTGTTCAATAACACTGACATTTTTCGTGGCATTTCTTGGCCTATTGCCAGTATCTCTTTGTGGGGTGTAAGGCTCATTAGAAACGGCACGAGGGCCTTCCTTCTTAAAATGTCAAGTTTGAGTGACGTGCTGTTGAGGAGTAAGGAGTGACTGAACATCAGACTTATCCCAATAAAACTAGACAATATAGACACACAAACACGTCCAATAATGATTATGAAATGTTTTCTAATAATAACTTCTTAGGTTTTCGCGATCACTACACATTATAATAAAACAAAGTTTAACCGGATTAAATCGCGTATATTATTTAAATTGGTTTCCCTGAGGTTTCGAAAGCTTTGCAGCATTTCGTGGTCACAGGTAGACTAAGATGACAAGCGTCTTTACAAATATTTCTAAAAAATTATTTTATTCTACCTTACAATATTATTAATTAAAATCATTTCGATACACGCAGTAATCACTCACAATATCATTATTGTTTTTTGAGGTTTCTTAGACTTACTTACCATACAAGAAACCTCAAAAAACATGCATTTTTTTTCAACGTTTTTGTTCCTACTCTATCTTCAAAACGGTAATATATACCAGCTATTTTTATATAATAACTATCGTGAGTTAAATTCATAATGATTAATATAAACGGTTTCACTCACGTTATATAATCGGGTGTGCCCGACCGGTTTCGAGCTCGAACGGAGCCCTTAATCATGAGCTGGTTACGCGGCGGCGTCGCGCACCAAACCGGTCGGGCACACCCGATGATATAACGTGAGTGAAACCGTTTATATTAATCAATATATACCAGCGTCAAACTTGGTCAAATTATAGTGCATGTTATGAAGTTTAGCAACAAATACAAAAAATCAGACAAATATAGACATATGTGGTGGTACCTGCGTAAGAAAGACATGCAAAAATTCATATTTCGCGCACTGTACATTGATGTCTTTTGCTAACTCTCGTAAATTAAATCATAACATTATCTTAGTTTTTACCCCATACCCCCATATCAGGTCGTTGATAGGTACGGAACCCTTACTGCGCGAGTCCGACTCGCACTTGGCCGGTTTTTTGTATTCGTTTGTCCTTCAAAATTTGCATACAGTTAGATCATAGCCATAATGTGGTGCTGGAGGAAAATGCTTGGGATATCGTGGACTGAGTATCGAACAAATGTCTCCATACTCCAAGAACTCGGCATCAAGCAGCGTCTATCGACTATGGTGCGATCCCGCATCCTCAATGTTTTCGGCCATGTATCAAGGCGTAGTCACGACTCTATAGAGCGACTTCTCGTACAGGGCAGAATAGAGGGCTCAAGAGAGCGCGGAAGGCCTCCCATGCGATGGACTGATTTAATTAAGTCTGCCGTTAGCCGGCCATTACATGAATGCACCAGACTAACCGAAAGCAGGGAAGGGTGGCGAGGCATCGTGAGGCGAGCTACAGCAGCCCCCGGCAACAGTACATGATGGCCACGACCGCTCTGTCAAGAGCGAAACGACGAAGAAGAGAGATCATAATCCGGATTAACATATAGGCTACTTTTTATTTATTTATTTATTTTATATGGAAGACTTACAGCTAAAGAAAACAGAATAAGAACAATGTGCTAGACTGACAGCCAATAACAAGTCTCCACGTATAAAAATAGAGTAAAACAAAAATAATCTGTGGACAAAGTACTGCCGACAAGAACATGGAGAACACCAAAGGGGAAAAAGAATACAAACAAAATTATCTATTACTAATATACTATGCTAACTATGACTAAAACGGTAAAAAAACATAGAAAAACATAGAATGTCTACATTTAAACAATTTTTATTTTTTTTAATTAACGTATTAATTAAAAAAGTTAAGGCTATTATTATTATTTTGGTTATTCCGGAGAGATAAACAGTTCTCGACGTATGCGTGATAAAATAATGACATCCATGCGGGTGAAGCCCTCTAGTATTTCATAAGGACACACTCGTTGGTAATTGTAGAACTTTGAACGTTAGTGTAATACATAATATACGTCCCACACTTAGTCCAACCAACTGTTAGGACACAACTAAACAATGCGACTAGAAATAATCCTCTTTGAAAATAATGCTTTTAGTTTCAGTACCGCAAAATATTTTCCAGTTTCCTTTGAGAAGAGAATTTTAGGAATTTAGCTTAGAGTATGTGAACAACATATTTTTGAAACCACTACTGGTCGTGTCTTTGACAATTCTGTATTGTATTAATGTACAGTTTAACAACGATATAAGTATCCAGGCCGGTCACCAGATATGTAACAAAAACCCTGTTGTTCCTATGAGCTACGTTATCAGAATCGATATTCATACGTAAGGACATAACTCAATTGGAAAAAATCTTCAGTAAAAATAATCAAAATAAATGTTAAATCATTATTATAAGTGATTATATCACTTTCAATTTAAAATTAATAATGATTTAATATTTAATTTGATTATTTTTATTAAAGAGTTTTTCCAAATGAGTCATGTTCTTACGTATGAATATCGATTCTGATAACGTAGCTCACAGGAACAACATTGTTACATAGTGTACATCAGTGGCTCCCAAACTTATTTTGTCTACTCGAAAGTCGAGATTTCAGTCGGTGTATAAGAGTCCTCCTAGCTAGATGAAATTACAAATCGCCCCCCAAGCCTTTACACAACGCCCCTATTTTTTTTCCGTTATTGCCCACTTTGGGAATGGCTTTAATACCCATGGTATATCCCACAGATGTCCTTACGACCACCGGCTATCGTTCTTTAAAATGACATCGCTGCGTAACCGTCGCATAATGCATGATACTATATTTTTGTATAAAATTCTCAATGGTAAAATCGACTGCAGCCAACTTTTAGCACAAATTCCCTTAACAGTTCCCCGTAATGTACCCCGTTCCGCCGTAACCAAAACTTTTTGCCTTCCATTCTGTCGCACAAATATTGGTACACACGGTCCTCTTAATCGAATTTTCAGTCAATTTAACACACTCAATCATCATCATAGTTCTAAATTAGATATATTTCATGACACCTTGGGTGGCATTCGAAAAATCATATTTGAAAATTTTCGTGTAACTTCATGACATTGTTTCTCTTTATTTTTATTTTATTTTTATTGTATAACATCCTGCTTGTAAGTTTTACTTAATCGTCTTATAAATTATTGTTTAGTTTAATTTTGCAGAAAACGCTGTCGTATTTTTAGTTTTTAGTTTTTATAACAAGGTTCCGTTTATTTTTGTACTTCTTTTAAAAACTTTATTTTTATTTTTGACCGGGTAAGCATAATGATAAAACAGCTCCTATGAATGTTATGTACGCCTTTAATTTGTTTAAGCATCGGATAATGTACCTGTAATATTAGAATAAGATAATGTCTGATGTTTATAACTGTTGGTGTATTATTAATAATAAATAAATAAATAATAAATGGCTGGTGTAGATGGAGATTTCTCAGGAAATTATAATAGAACGGTTTGAATAGGATTTTGTATAAATACAGTTTAACTTTGTCCGTCATTGAAACGATATTTCACTCGAAAAAATGCATAATCTACTGAAAAATCTTTATTAATATTTGGCGGCAACATTGTTCCAACATTAGTAGATAGTCTGATTTCTAATTTCAGTCTCGTTTAAAGAAAACTTGAGTAACTTTCTTTGTTTGATTACAAAACAAAGCCTGAAAGAAATAACTGCAAACCTCTTAAGGGACCATTGTACTCATCAGTATGAACAACTTCTACTTTGGGACCAACACTGAAATCGCGAAAAAAATATCAGCTGTTCCCTACATTTGTGTTCACATAAATCAACAAAATGTAAGGAACAGCTGATTTATTTAGATATATCTATTAAAATCAAAGTTAGTCAAGGCAATCTTAAGTTGGAGATAGATGGCTAAAACTTTTCAAATGAACTGTCGGCCGTCTTGACCAGATGTACCGGCGTTTGCCAAATTATGCTCGCTAGTCTGCCGAGAGCCATATTCTGAGTTCATTAGAATTGTGGTTTGAACATTTGCGCCTCACAATTTGTTCATCAGAACATTCAATCAACTCAGCCTATCGCAGTCCACAGCTGGACATAGGCCTCCCCCAAGTTGCGCCATAACGCTCGGTCCTCTGCCTTCCGCATCCAGTCCCCCCCAGCCACGTTCTTTAGGTCGTCAGTCCACGTGGCAGGGGGGCGCCCCACGCTACGTTTGCCGATTCGCGGTCTCCACTCAAGGACTTGTCTGCTCCAACGGCCATCGGTCCTTCGACAGACATGGCCAGCCCACTGCCACTTCAGCTTACTGCTATATCTGCTATGCTATGCTATCTTATAAGCTATGTCGGTCACTCCGGTTCTTCTCCGGATAATCTCGTTACGGATTTTATCCTTCAAAGAAACTCCAAGCATAGCTCGCTCCATAGCTCGCTGAGCGACTTTGAATTTGTGGACTAGCCCAACTGTCAGTGTCCACGTCTCGGCACCGTAAGTCATGACTGGCAGGACGCACTGGTTGAAGGCCTTTGTCTTCAAACTTTGCGGTATAGGCGACGAGAAGACTCGGCGAAGTTTGCCAAATCAGAACATTGTTCATCAGAAAAATTGTAACCTTACGAATCTAGTTGACATAGAAGCCCAAATTGGACATAAATATTTGGGATTACTTTTGTATACATTTGAAGAAGAAGAAAAGACATTCTTTAAATGTTACGAAAAGCCGATGCCGTTTGCCGATTCCAAAAAGTTGGTATTGTATTATGGAGAAGATCCGGCAAGAAACTATGGATATACTCCTTTCAAACAATAATAAATGGTACAATGTTTTTTACTTATGTCGGAACATAATAATCTTACAAAATAAGAGAGGGTAGTTGTTTCAAATAAAATCAGCTGTAATGTACCATTAGACAGAGGGGGGTCAGTTAGTTGCGAATGGTCGCAGAAGTTGGACGTCTTGCATTATTGTTGACTCACAGTTTACTCATTTTACTAAGAACTGCCAAAGAGGTTGAACGTATTAGCTTGTTCATTATCTTGTGAATATTGTTTTAATAATTAAGACTTACACAAATTAAATACACTCTCGGTGGTAGAATCTATGTTGGTTTCATTTACTTTATCCACTTAGGCCTTTCTGAGAAGCAGACATTGGTTATAATTATAACACTATATTTAATTCTACAATACCTGCAGCTTTTTTACTCCAACATCAGAAGCGGGATTACCATAGTTTGCCTACATTAAATTGAGTTCATCCTGTAATTTTATTATT
Organism: Asteroscopus sphinx; assembly: GCA_949699075.1. Classification (NCBI taxonomy): domain Eukaryota; kingdom Metazoa; phylum Arthropoda; class Insecta; order Lepidoptera; family Noctuidae; genus Asteroscopus; species Asteroscopus sphinx. Next base: position 7,745,936 of record OX453025.1, on the reverse strand, counting down.
GTCGTAGTTTATTCCCTTGTAAAATGTCTATGAAAACACCTAGACCGAGAAATTTTGTTTTACTACACAGACATACAAAATAGTGAAAAAGTATTATATCCCGCGAGTCTTAACTATGTCTACTTGTCGAGTGTTTCTGTAGAGTGTGTGAATATGTTGTTGTTGTAATTTACATTTAAACAACTAACTGTGGATTAGTTACACAAATGTTTGTTCCTTGCGGTAATCGAACTCGCAACCCTTAACGCGAAAGCCACTCAGCCACCGTGTCAAGTGTCAATCATGTTGTCAAAACATATCAAGATCATTCAAATTACACTTAAAACGAACAACTAGTGTGTAGTGTAAACTCTTTAGTCACAGGATCATCTAGTTTAGGAGTCAGGGTTTACCCTAGTCATGTGACCTTATTCTAATTACTATCAAATTCAAATTAACTTATTGCTTAAAAATGTGGTACAGAAGATGGTACATTTTAAATATAGGTACAAAATACAAAGAAACAAACGAAATCTCTTAATAACTATTGTTGGAGCAGGCGTGTAAATAGTCGTACTCCAGTGGCGGGGATGAGAACTTATACGACCAACACGAGGATGCGTGTCAGTCCAATTTCGTCTATTCTATCTAGCCTATGTGAAAGAATTTGAGGGGTCATCCAACAACAAAGCCAACTGGCAAATCTGTAATTCGCTTACCGGATTGCTTCTGGCTGCAGCTTGAGATCTTCAGCAGGTTTCGTTGAATCCTTCTTCGTGGTGGCCACCAGTATTCGATCACAATGCACTGACGTATCTAGGCTAGATTTGTGAGTGGTGTACATGCGGGAATATTGCGCTCCAGAGTGGAGATGGTTCTCAATAGTAGAAAACCAAAGGATTTCGACGCAGCAGTAATTTGCGTACGCGGCGGTGTGCGCGATCAGTTAGCGACTACAGAAAATACCAGCGAGCAGTGTTAGTTAAACGTCACCCCCAAGTTGACCCATAGACTAGCTTGATGGCGCTGGTGGGACGTTCGCTACACCAACTATCTATGTCAAAGTACCGGAAGGTTTTTTTGATCAATCAAGTTTTTAATAAAAGGTCTTACTTTAATAATGGCAAAATCCAAAGGTTGTCTGGAAGAGATAGCCGTGTGCGATAAGACCGCCCATTTTACTTACATAATGTATCTGTAAACTACTGCCTTTTGTTTTCGTTTGGTGTATGTACAATAAATAAATAAATATTTAAAGTGGTGAAACTGCTCATCTTAACGGACAACATTTACTATGGGAGCAACCCTGAAATCGCGAAAAATACAGCTGTTCCCTACATTGATTTGTGTGAACAGAAATGTAGGGAACAGCACAGTTTTTGGGGTTCCGAAGTCCTACAAGGAACCCTTATAGTTTCGTCATGTCCGTCCGTCTGTCCGTCTGTCCGTCTGTCCGTCTGTCCGTCTGTCCGTCTGTCCGTCTGTCCTAATCCTTTACAGCTTAATAACTTCTACAGTTATAAACATAAGTAAATGAAATTTTGTTAAAAAATAGTCTACTTATAGATCTCAATTTTAAAAGAATAAAAAAATCGTTTTTACGTATTTTAGGGGTGGTGTCCATACATGTGAAATGGAGATGAAAACATTTTTTTCGCTGCACCCCCTCGTGTGGGGTATCAATGAATAGGTCTACTAAAATGAAGGTAATGTTTCATACACCACTTTTTTATCAGGTGTACCATCTGCGAAATCTAGCGCGCCAAAGTGGCTTGCAATGTGTCCCCCCCTGCCATTTCTAAACTATACAACGTAGAAACTTATAATCTTCCACATAGATAGACCTTTGTGAAAACTCTCTTTTAAAATTATTTTGAGTATAATGTGATTATAATTTTTTGAGTTATAGAGAGAAAACTGAAAAATACTTAAAAAGTCCTAGTTCAAAGGTCATTGACCTTAGAGAAAAATGATGTTAGCATATAATGCTCCTTTAGTTACTTTCTATTTGAAAAAATCACAAAAAGTAACTTTGTGTTATGTTGAACACACCTCTTCAATTTGGCTTCTTGAATTTATCGCTAGATGGCGCTACTAACAACACGCTCTGAGTCGCGAATGCTGCCAATTATTGCAAAAACTAAAAAAGCATAGCCATGATTAATATTCTATTTGATTCGTTTGTAATTACACCTACTTAAGGAACCCTATAATACTGAGCATGGCCCGACATGCTCTTGGCCGGTCTTTATGTAATTTATATAATTGAAACTGGCATAGTATGTAAGTTTTATACAAGACAGGTTCACCTTATGCTGGTTATATTAACACTGATTTGCTGTTGACTGTACAATACCTAGCTCATTAACTCGCGTCTTTTCAGTTATAAAATACTGTGTCGCCCTAATCAACTCATTTCATCCAATTCTATTTTTAGAAGCCTATCTCTCAAATTAAATGAAACTCGTCAATCTCTGACGGAATCATAAACTAGATTGGGTACCCGTATTAGCTTTACGTTGTGGAGTCAGGAATGTGCTGGAGGTACTTTATTACGTATTTAAGTACCTGCCCTTCGTGTTCGGCTGGTATGTTTGACAGAGTGGATAGGTAGTGAAATTTCTATGTTCTTACCCAAGGGTAACAAGTAACAAGTTACTTGTTAGACTATATGTATTTTGGCCGATGATAATTGAGCTCTCGAGAATTTGAACCCCACCCGTAGCCATTGAGGTAATATTGTACTACGTAGTAGAGAAGATGCCACGAATCGATTGTAGTAGGGCAAATCGTGGATGTAATGGGGTTGCTTATATGGCTAATCAGCTGGGTTCACACCCCGACGTCAGTTAATCTAGAGACGGCCCTGCTATTGTCAAACTTTTAACTACAGTAGTTTAGTACTAGAATAGAGAAAATGACGTGGAAGTAATACCTTGAAAATACGCTGGAACTTACTACAATCTTGGAAGCTCGTTTTAATATTATCGCAGTTTTGGTTTGAAAACTTTGGAGACTGCGTTTGATTTTTCAGTCATGCAATTAATGTGAAAAGTCTGTAAAAAAGGTTTCTTAAAAAACCGAAAAAAAGCCCAATTCACGTAGGTATATCGCCGCCTTAATTATAAGCTAGCTCAGTCATTAAATTTGTGCATACTGTGGCCTCCTGTAAGTGAAGGAGTACACCAGATAGAATCCTGTATCTGTCACTTGTGATTTTTTGTGTACATCTTTTGTTGGAGGTCCTCAATAATATAATTGATTGATTTGATTTTTCAGTCATGCAATTAATGTGAAAAGTCTGTATTTTTTAGTTTTAAATCGAGTTTGGCATTATGCACATTTATGTATGTAGGTACATTTTCTGAAGAAAATCTTTTAATATATTCGACCATGTTTTCGTTATATTTCCAATGTAGTGTTAAGGTGTAACTACCATCAAGTTATGATTCGGTTGGACAGTAATTATCAACTTTCAATTTCATTCTATTCAATTTATATTGTGGTACATAGGTATAATAAAGATAGGTATTAAATAGGTACATTATGTTGTGCTGCTATGACCCGCCGTAATTGGCATACAATAAATTTAAAACAAACACAAATTATTACAGTAAATATTAGGTAATTATACAAAAAATTATAAAGAAACATTATTATTATTATTATACTTTATTGTACACACACATATACATATTAATATTACAGTAGGAAAGCTTAAAACATCATTCAAATATTCATCTAACTTATAGTAACTTATAATAATATCTCTGGAAACTTTAAAAGATTTAGGCAATTTATTATATATGTCAGGAATTAGATAAAACACACTCTTGTGAAATAATACAGTTTTGTGTTGAATCCTTGTAATCCTTGTATCCTTGAACTTTTGGGGGTAATTTAGGAGTCATAAAATCAACGTGAAAAGTTTTTATTTCGAATAAGCACTTACATGCACTTTCAAAACATTAATTATGAATCTAGTTGCACGGTTCCAAACAGTTGGTCCTATGGAGAAGAGCCGGCAAGAAACTCCATGGATATACTCTTTTCAAATTGTCAAACTCCTGTTGTGTGAAAGCAGTGATAGCCTAGTGGTTGAACGCTTGCATTCCATGCAGGAGGGTGTGAGTTCTATCCCGGTCCACACCTCTGACTTTTCGAATTCATGTGCGGATTTATATTCGATTATCACTTGCTTCAACGGTGAAGTAAAACATTGTCAGGAAACCTGCACACCTGAGAGTGCTCCATACAGTTTCCAATGGTGTGTGTAGTCCGCCAACCCTCACTAGGCCAGCGTGGTGGACTAAAGCCTTAGCCTTCTCATAATGAGAAGAGGCCCGGCCCGTGACCAGCAGTGGGACAGTAATGGGCTGGTTATGTTAAACTCTTGTTGTATTGTGTTAAACTACTAGCACAATACGAAAAGCAACTGTAAAAAAAAACAACAATAACACTCGAAGTGTTGTTGATCGTAACTGTGTACCTTACACAATTAGGATGCAGGTTTGGCCATCCAAAAACCTAAAAATACTGAAAGTACAGTTTAAGCCTCTTTTGATCCAAGCTTAGATAAAAAAGCTTGTATAATGGGAATGTTTTCGTCCAGGGATACTGGGACTTTGTCGTCAATAAGATAAAACCCATTTCACTCGAAAGCACACAAAACAAATAAACAGAGGATTCATTCAAGGATTTGAATTGGGCCAGGATTTTGATAAAAATATAAAAGGTTAAACATTTTTATGATACTTGAGTGAATTTTGACGTAGCTGTCAGACCTTAAATCCTGGGATACGCTTATGCCTACAGCTCACTTAAGGTCAATTCACATTAGAAGAGAAGGGAAGGAAAGCGAAGCGATTTTTGGAACGAAATTGTATTTAGAATTTTGAACTTTATCTGCACTGTGTAACGTAAAAATAAATAAATAAAATAAAAATCTTTTATTTGCACCTTAAAATTTACGTACGTTTACTTATAACATAGGGTTAAAACAATGGCAAGGTAGTAATACATTTACAAGTTAAGGTTGCAGCTGATACCTAAACTAAGATAAATGAATATCTTGTAACATAGGTATCAGCGCCCACCCTCAAGGTCAAGAAGCCGAAAATAATTAGTCCTAACAACAATCCCGTATTAAGTTTTTGATGTTTTATATTTTATAAAAATTATGTGGGTACGTTCTAAGTGCAAAGTAAGGTAAGTTGTTTTTTTTTTTTTACATTTATAATTAAAAGAATATTAACTAAGAATAGTTTAGCAATAATGAGAAACAATAGAAAAAGGTAAGTATTAAATACATTTTCAACACACTGGCTCTTACTGCACCGTTTTTAGGTTAATAATGCAGCTCATTAAGAGCATGAAGAAAAAATTTGAATGAAAGAAAAAAATTAATTAAGCATGCGTGCTGTTATTATCGTACTTATGCTTTTTACTATACAGTTTATTTTTAAATCTCAGCAAATACGTGGGACACTCAGAAAGTTTTGCGAAACTAAAAAAAATTGTTCTATACGTACATATATTTTTATCAAATCTTTTCAAAGTACTTTCCACCAGCCTCTATACAAAGATTCATGCGCCTAAACCAGTTTTCAAAACACTTTTTCCAGTCCGCCGCAGACACCTCGTTTACAGCCTGCTCGAACGCAGCCAGCGCATCTTCCGGCGACGAAAATTGTATCCCTTTGAGCTGATTTTTTATTTTTGGGAATAAAAAGAAGTCACACGGTGCTAGATCAGGGCTGTAAGGAGGGTGACCCAGGAGTTTGACTGGCGTGCTGTCCAGGAAGTCCCTCGTTTTGAGTGCGGTGTGCGCAGGTGCATTGTCGTGGTGGAGCAGTAGCCCGCGGAGCCCTGTGTTTGGTCGCTTGTTGCTTATAACAGAGAAAACTTCTGGCAAACATTTGGTAGTATACCATTCGGCATTAATGCTTCTTTGATCCCGTAAGGGAATTGATACCAAGTGGCCAGTCAAATTAAAAAAGCTAGCGATCAAAATCTTACCCCCGCTTCTAGATCGCTTCACTTTGGTAGACGTTGGCTCATTTTGAAACACCCAAACAGTCGACTGGCGCTTGGTTTCTGGGTCGTATTGATAAATCCAGGACTCATCACCTGTAACGATGTCGTAAACACGCCGAGACGAGCCTGCTTCAAATTTGTTAAGCATATCACGGCACCATTCCACCCGGGCCTGCTTCTGAGCATCGGTGAGGTTGTGCGGCACCCAGCGTGATACTATCCTCCTCACGCGAAGATGGCTGTGTAGAATCTCGTGAACGCTTCCCGATCCAATCTTCAATATGTGTTGAATCTCCTGATATGTAATACGCCTATTGTCTTGGATTAAATTTTTCACTGCTAGCACGTTTTCTTCGGTAACAGCCGTCAAAGGGCGACCGCTTCTTTCGTCATCCCCCAAAGTTGGTCGACCGCGCTTGAATTCGTTATACCAACGATACATGGTGCCTTGGAAGGGCCTTCATCCATGAATGCCATTTGAAGTCTATCGTACGATTCATCCGGTTTCAGGCGACACTTGAAATCGTATAAAATCATAGCTCTAAAATGTTCCCGGCGCAGATCCATATTTCAGTGAGACACAATACTTTGAATTAACTCGCAAAAAATGTGGAGGGAAATTTTAAAATTGGAACTTACTTATTTTTACTTATAAATAATCATATTTTCGAAAAACATTATAACTGGCCAGTCTCCCATATATAAAAACTTTTTTTCGCAATACTTTCTGAGGGGCCTGGTAGTATAACGTACAAATTGATATATGAGACCAAAACTGTGTAGCGCTTCTTCCCGAAAATTCTTGAGCATTCTCGAAAATTCCCGCGACTGCCGTCGGTGATCTCGAAGGCATCTGTGGGAAGTGGGGCGAAAAAAAGCGCAGAGCGACGTCAAGCTTCTATGAACCAAAAAGTGGTGTGCAATCGCAAGAATTAGGAATAATTCGCCAGCATTCTTACGACTTCGCACGCCCTCTCGTGAATCGAGGCAAAATTGACGCTTTCCTTCCTTTCTCTTCCGCGGTATTTTTATGGTGAAATATCTAAATAAGGTGTAGGATAGGATTAAAATTCATGTCAGATTCGTGTCTGTTAAAAACGCACCTATATCGTGAAATGTCTTTGACCTATATCATCTGTCTTATCTCTATCTTCAATTTAAACAAGGGTCGTCAGACGAAAAAAAAGTGTACACAAAAGCCTTGGCGATAAACAAGTTTTTCATACGGAAAGCCAATTTATTTTTCGTCTGACGATCTGTCTTAGGAATAGTTATTCCGTTTCATATCCCATGAAGCTTTCTTTTCTGCTTTACGCCATTCATCCGTGCTATGAAATAGAAACAATCTTTTTTTTTATGTATAAAAAAACTGTTACAACGAGTGACAACTTAATTCAAAGTTCCACCATAATGTAATAAATTCTATATTATTCCACTCAAAGTTGAAGCACAAAAACAATCAATGTGGGCACAAAAAATGTGCAAGCGGCACATACAATGTTCGTCGACGCACGGGTGCTTGTGGGGGAAACAATATTGTTTTCCCGGGACGTGCCAAATGCATAGCACTAGAGGGGCACCGGCGCGGTCCAATGGTGTTCTCGGAGCTCCTCTATTTGTGCAGAGGATGGCCACCGTGTAGTTTTAGTCGGTAAGAGTCCGACATACCCCTCCGCCGTCCCCAGACGGAGGGTATCCATGCGGATTTCCACCCGAAAACAAAAAAAAGGGTAAAATGTACTGAACGTAGCTTTTTAAGGTGCTGCATTGGTTTTCGAACTGTCCCTGCCATTTCTAACAAAATTATATACCAGAATCTATCATCTGCCATTGAGTCGATCGCCTGCCTACCACATCCAGTCCACTAAAACTACCTTCCATCGGTTCACCTAGCTAGGGTGGCGCCCTACACTGCCGATTCAAGGTCTCCACTCAAGGTCTCGTCTACTCCAACGGGCATCGGTTCTTCGACAAACATGTCCAGCCCACTGCCACCGTAGTAACTAGTAGGTAATCTGTGCTGCCACTCCGGTTCTTCTCCGGATAATCTCGTTACGGATCTTATCCTTCGAATAAACTGAACATAGCTCGCTTTATAAGTAGTTCACTAAGCTACTTTGTTTTTTTTACCAGCCCAACTTCCACTGCTTATCACCAGCCTGAATCCCACAACATAACTCCTAAAGTAATAAAGTTCGCAGATATAATCGTGGGCACATGCTATCACGTTAATGTATGTATATACGTATTTAAGTTCGGTTGAGCGAAAGGCGCTTAAAGGGTCCTGAATCACAATCAAGGACGGAAAGGACTTTCTACATTAAAATTATAAATTCTCAAGTACGCTTCGCACTACAAAAGTTAGACCCTATTAGTGAGGACACAGAGTAAGGACTTGAGGAAGGGACGGGTGTTGGACAGGGAATGAGCAGTAAGTCAAATAGTTTTACTTTTTGATCGACATGAAGCTCTCACGCGTTTTGCTGATGGGTATATCTTGGTGAGTAATAGTACATTACTGTCGAGGCCTGAAATGAAGCAATTTACGGCCGAGTAATATTGGAAGTACTCGGCTTTGCCTCGTACTTCCCAAGTGATTTTGAAAGGACGAGGCGCAAGCCGAGTTCTTTTTAACTAAACGAGGCCGTTAATTGCTATTTCGGCCGAGACTTGTATAATACTTTTCTCTCATTTGCGAGGAAACACATAAAACCAAAGAGAATATAACCACTACGTCATAACACAAATTAATTCAACAGTATCTCATTTTCATTCAAACCAATTCGCCCGCGCGCGGTCTTGTTCTATTTTCAAAGTTTTGAAAAAGAAAATGCGCATTGAGCCTGTATAATGATAACTATTTTGTACCTAAAAACACCTAATTTATGTAAGTGTGTACTTAAAAACCTCGGTAGCATAATTTAAAAAATAAAAAGTGTCCAGCAATTTATATTATTGTGCTGTTCTGTTGGACATTACCGGTCTGTTATTTCGTTGCGTACGGAAAAGAGCCGATTGTTGTATTCTTTTTTTTTTGAATAATGAACCAATTTCCGAGCATGTGGGAGAAAAGTTATATTACTGCAGAAACGCCTCCTGAATTTTGTAATCTTCTTTATGAAATAAATGGTGTAGTAATTCTATGCTATAAAGATTCTGATGGTGACTAATTTCACGTAAAAAAACAAGCAAGTGGACTAATTTGACTTTTATAACGTTTTAGTTAGATAAAAACTTTTTAACAAAAAATAAAACCGACTTCAAAAACCTTAACTAAAAAGTAAAAAATAATCATTGTATGTATTTTAAAATCTTAACATAAACAACATTTTTAAGGCGGCGCGTGGTTGACCCTTTGCGTCATGTAATGTACAGTCGAGCGCAATATCTATAGTAAAAACAGTTTATGTGAACGTACATGAAAATCACGCGCCGCCTTCAAAATGTTGTTTATGTTAAGATTTTAAAATACATACAATGATTATTTTTTACTTTTTAGTTAAGGTTTTTGAAGTCGTTTTTATTTTTTTAACCGACTTCAAAAAAAGGAGGAGGTTCTGTTTTTTTTTTTTTTTTTTTTTTTTTCATGTATGTACACCGATTACTCCGAGATTTGTGAGCCGATTTACGTGGTTGTTTTTTTATTTGGTAGAGGAAGCCCGCGCGGTGGTCCCATATAAATTTTATTGACTTTTTATTATTTTATACTTTTTAGTTGATAATTGCGAGGGTTGATTCATGATTCATGATAAATGTTTATATAACCAATATGAGTTTTTTTTTATATTAATCTTTGTTATCCCACTGCTGGGCAAAGCCTCGCTCATGTTCTTCCAAACATCCAATCACTATCGTGAAAAAAAAACACGCATATCGGCCAAGAATTCTCAGAAAAACGAACCAATGAGCAGATCATCTAGATAGGCGAAGCTAAAATAAACTGATTTATTGAAGCTAGTTAAAAAACTACTCAACCTAAGTCAATAAAATTTATATGGGACCACCGCGCGGACTTTCTCTACCAAATAAAAAAACAACCACGTAAATCGGCCCACAAATCTCGGAGTAATCGGTGTACATACATGAAAAAAAAAAAAAAAAAACCCGCGGAAAACATAACCTCCTCCTTTTTTTGAAGTCGGTTAAAAAGGACACAAAACAGAGCCAGCACCAATATATTCTGTACAGACATAGACAGTTATACACAGTTCTTTAATTATCACATAGCTTCCTTTTTGGTTTCGCATCAGTGACGCTGATGCCCATCAAAATAATACGTTATTTTGAATGGAAAATAGAATGGACATCCACCACCAGGCCATGTTCAAGTAGAAATATGGCAGCCTGCGCCAATCCACCGGCGCTTATCGGCACCGATGTCGTAACATGTCTAATGGAAGCTGGTAGAGGCAGGGAATTCAGTAATTTATACTCTGGGCTGACTACCGCGGCCAACGCGCATAGGAGCTTGCCGGCGCTTATTGGCACTTGTTCGACCTACGGGCATGGAAACTGCATTCGCCGACTACCAGTGAGGCTCAGTGCCGTAAGCGCCGCCGCGCCGCCTGTGCGGTGACGCCGGTTGCTGTCTTTCTACTTTTTTTTTCTTTTCCTTATGGACTCTCGCAGATGGCACCCAAGATAGGTGCCCTAACTGCTTAACCGGATGGGTGGAGGAGAATCCCGCTAACCTAACCTAACTTATAAACTAAAATTGCGGTTGCAAAACTGCATAAGGGTGTCCCCCAAGGGAGGGCTCGGACCTCGGCTTACTGGGGCATTGCGGGGGGACCCCGCCGCTATGTCCCCTTGGCAGCCGTTGCTGCATCAGGAATGGTTTTTTCGAAAGTGGCGGACTTTCGGTATATCGGGTGGGTGTGCTGTCTTTATACCTGAACGCGGCCTTATAGGTTATCAGAGCTTCAGCAGCCAATGATCATGTACAACCAATAAAGAATCTCACAATAATAACATAACTGACAAAGAAGCTGATATTTTTGGAATTTAGTAAAATTAACCTTCTACCTTCCCACTTCTTCACAAAACCATTTAATTCCCAGGACGTTTCAGTTTCAACACGACAATGGACTGACCGGTTCGTTACCCAACACCAGTGACGGCAGCCTGTGATTGTTGCTTCATCAGGAATGGTTTTTTCGAAAGTGGCGGACTTTCGGTATATCGGGTGGGTGTGCTGTCTTTATACCTGAACGCGGCCTTATAGGTTATCAGAGCTTCAGCAGCCAATGATCATGTACAACCAATAAAGAATCTCACAATAATAACATAACTGACAAAGAAGCTGATATTTTTGGAATTTAGTAAAATTAACCTTCTACCTTCCCACTTCTTCACAAAACCATTTAATTCCCAGGACGTTTCAGTTTCAACACGACAATGGACTGACCGGTTCGTTACCCAACACCAGTGACGGCAGCCTGTGATTGTTCATACGGGATTGCCGAGGTGCCCCGAGGCCTACTGAGGCACCCTACAGTGAATTGTTTTGCATAATTTGATACGTTTGGGCTCGCAGTGCCAGGAACTATTGTGTTGGTAAGCGTGCGATTTATGTGTTAGAGGGATGTAGAGTTAAGAATAAGGCAGTGAACAGATTTGTTTCACAAATTCAGTTTTGGGTTGTGGGTTGTGGGTACATGGCTTTTGAGAATACATGTTACTAACACTACCATGGACTCTGTCTGAAATAAACATTTTTTAATTTTAATTTTATTTAAATAAATACTTCTTAAAACAATAGTGCTAATTCATCAAGTTTGTTTATTTTTTCAGTTCGCAGTTACGCAGTTCATTTGCAATGCAATAAATAGGTAATTAGGTACTGTACCTAACTGTAACAGTCGAACATACGTCAGTGGTAACAGCTTGACCTTGACAGCTTTTTTATTACGTAATCAGTTACCTATACTAAGGGCGGTTTTCGTAATTCAAGTAAGGTTCCACTGTCGTGCGGTCGACTGTACTAAAAATTTTGTGGTTCCGTGTCACTTTATGCTTTCGCATCGGCAAGGTGTTCAGGGAGACAAAAGTCTCCCCTGGGACGTGCCTTGTAGGCACAATGGGACACCGGTAGCATAACCCATTCCCGGAGCCCCCCCTCTAATGTGCTGGAGATGGCCACCGAGGACATTTTAGTACGGTTAAAATCCCACATACCCCTTCAGCCTTTCTCCCACGAGGCCGGTAGCCTTTTTGAACGTATCCTCCTCGGAAAAGAAAAATAAAAAGGCACCAACTAAAATTGTATGACACCGAGATGCTGTGTCTAAAATACTACTGTTAAACCCTCCATTATTGGTGTGGTGTAATGTAAACATAAATTAATTTGAATAATAAACAAAAAAAAATGTTTAGGTCACAGACATATTAAAAATAGATGAGAGGGGTGGTGAGCACGGTTTGAGGTGCATGTTCTGCATGAGCGCTGGTTGTACACGAAGGAGCATTGTTTTGTTTGGCTTCACTATGATTGTTTGCAGCACTTCGTCTATATTTTTATTGTCTGTGGTTTAGGTTCAATCGGTAGCTGTTTGACTGAAGGTTTTAGGAATTTTATATTTTATAGTATTGGTTAGCGAAACGAGCTAAAGGCCGACCTGATGTTAAGCGGTTACCTTTACCCATAACAACTGCAACACCACCTAGGCTGTTGCCTAAATGGTACCGCAAGTTGGTTCGCCAAACTGAGACATGAAGATGGAAAGTCTCATGTGATTGTAATTTGTAAAGTTGATTATTTTTAATACATCAAACAGTCATCTCGGTTGAGATCTGTGGTTGAGATACAGAGATAGGTACTGCCTCTGTTAACTCCTTCTAGTTTTAGTATTAGAGCTAGGAAGTTTGATAAAAATACTGCCATCTGTCTATTTTCAGAGCCAGTTAGTACGTAACAGTGCAAATAAAATTGGAATTTAGAAATCCGAAAACTGCGAGTGTTTTCTCCACAAAAAATAACAACAGCCATATAAACCACGTGAACACCTTTTATTAACCAAAAAATAATGTATCCAACTCATACAAACAGTTTAGCCTTTCACTTAGTTTCAAAGCAAGTTTAAATTTTAAACGCAATTTGGAATACGTCGGCGGCGTCGCGCTTGCGTTCAAACAAACAACAAACTGCGGGAGCCGCACAAAGTGTATGAAATTCGGCCGACTACCTACAAACTTTTTGTAAAAAATTTTCGCTACCCGCTTTTTGGTAATGGTACATGGTGTAGGTGTGATATTTTTGTTAGCCTTGTTAACGAATGTCCGAAAGTGTATAAAAGCGCCTAATTGCTACCGTGGATGTTTATAAACGTAGAGTAAGGATCTGTATAATCAGCAGTCTCCTTAGGGTTGCCACCTAAGCTGTCGCTTCTTAATTTAAGGGTTACTATGATCAAAAATACGGGTTTTAGACTTTTTACGGGGAACAATAAAATTTAAATGCTGACTTAAAATTTACTTACCAGATTTGTAGCAGGTATACATATAGAAAACGAAGTAAGTTACCTAAATAAAAGCTTTTAAAAAAGCTTCTAATAAGAAAATATCAAAACGTAATTCCACTCCATAGCAATATTTCTCTACACATTCATTATAAAACCAAATTAATCAGTCAGGGCCATCAAATATGTAGGTAGGCAAGCCGTTTTTCTCAAAATTCCCTACAATTGGATTCTCTCCGCATTCTCTCAGTTCCAACAACCTCCCAGTTCCATTACTACTTGAAAAATTCATTAAAATTCTAGTCATTACGTGGTAAGGAAATCCCGTAGGTGAATGCGGGAAACAAAATAAATCTTCGTGAGGGATTGAGGCAGGAATCGTAGGAGAAATGTTCTCACCTTTGCTTCGTTCATTATTCAAGCGTTAGGTCTACCGCGCGTGTTATATTGTTCTATATTATACAACCTTATTCTTAGTTTTTACTAAACTTCTAAAGGGGTCAATGTACTCATTATTATGAACAACTTTTACCAACCAACCAACCCTGAAATCGCGGAAAAGAAAAACAGCTGATGTGATCCCTGCATTTGTGTTCACATAAATAAATCGACAAAATATGGGGAATAAAAGCTGTTTTTAGGGTTCCGTAGTTCCTACAAGGAACCCTTATAGTTTCGTCATGTCCGTCCATCTGTCCTAATCCTTTATAGCTTAATAACTTCTAGTATAGCAGTGATAGCCTAGTGGTTGAACGCTTTCCTTCCATGCAGGAGGGTGCAAGTTCGATCCCGGCGCGCACCTCTGACTTTTCGGATTCATGTTCGGATCAGAATTAGATTATCACTTGCTTTAACGGTGAAGGAAAACATCGTGAGGAAACCTGCACACCAGAGAGTGCTCCATACAGTTCTCGATGGTGTGTGTAGTCCGCCAACCCGCACTAGGCCAGCGTGGTGGACTAAGGCCTTAACCTTCTCATACTGAGAAGAGGCCCGTGCCCAGCAGTGGGACAGTAATGGGCTGATTATGTTATGTTATGTTAACTTCTAGTACTTCTAAAGTTGTAAACTGAAAACATGTAGCGCGCCTGCACAAATACTGTTAGCAACGTGTGTTTATTGTGTGAATAAGCGCCTGTACAAGTTTTATAATGCGATAATATCTCACACGCATAGAGAACGTCAGTATGGAAATGTCTTTGACAATCACACGTAATAATTGTGTGTTATGGTGTTAGCTGCTAAGCTATAATATAAGTAAATTTTCCTCTCGCAGGTCTGCTGGATGAATTTATTAAAGAAATAAGCAGTGCCTTTGTACTACTCATTCCTATGTATTTTATTATTATTTCTCTGTGTGTGCATCAATAAATAAATACCTATAACACTATGTTTACCAAATCCTAAGTATCTAAACACAATTTTTCAGGATATATTTTTATAACACTACGAGACTTCAATGTAATAAAAGTAGTGTGTCTTATCATAATGTTACCTCTATTTTTGTTCTCTTTGACTGACAAGACAAAGTAGCAGTAGTAAGGGCAAAGGGTAACGCGAGACCGTGATGCAAACGTTTGTAATTTGTATTAGGGTTAAAAATAATATGCCGTTATTTTTGTAGACTTACCTGGGATCTGTCCAGTTTGGAAAGGGACAGCCCTGAATCTCTGAGTGGCAGAAATGTGACTGGTAGCAGTTTTATTTTTGTCTGATGTAAAGAAAAATGAGAAAGGTAAAAAATAAAAATAAATAGATCCATCTCTTAGATTAAAAAACCGGCCAAGAGCATGTCGGGCCATGCTCAGTATTATAGGGTTCCTAGGTGTTACAAACAAATCAAATCGAATATTAATCATGGCTATTTTAGTTTTTGCACTATACGGCAGCATCAGCGACTCAGTTAGTGTTGTAAGTAGCCGCCGCTAGATGGCGCTATAAAGTGCCAAATGCAATAGACGGTAGCATTGCCATTGGCGACTCAGAGAGTGTTGCTACTAGCCGCTAGATGGCGCTGTACAGCGCCAAATTTAAGAAATTTGTCATTTCAATATAACACAATGTTACTTTTTGTATTTTTTTTAAATAGAAAGTAGCTAAAGGAGCATTATTTGCTAAGATTATTTTTCTTTAAGGTCAATGACCTTTGAACTAGGACGTTTTAAGTATTTTTCAGTTTTCTCTCTACAACTCGAAAATTTATTATCAAATTATTCTCGAAATAATTTTAAAAGAGAGTTTTTACATAGGTCTATCAATGTGGAAGATTATAAGTTTCTACGTTGCATAGTTTAGAAATGGCTGGGGGGGGGAAACATTGCAAGCCACTTTGGCGGGCTATATTTCGCAGATGGTACACCTGATAAAAAAGTGATGTATGAAACATTACCTTCATTTTAGTAGACCTATTCAATGATACACCACACGAGGGGGTGCAGTGAAAAAAAATGGTCACCCCCATTTCACATGTATGGGCGCCACCCCTAAAATACGTAATCACGATTTTTTTATTCATTTAAAATTGAGATCTATATCTAGACTATTTTTTAGCAAAATTTCATTTACTTATGTTTATAATTGTAGAAGTTATTAAGCTGTAAAGGATTAGGACAGACGGACAGACGGACAGACGGACGGACATGATGAAACTGTAAGGGTTCCTTGTAGGACTACGGAACCCTAAAAACGAATTCGTTATTGTTATCCTCAAGGTTATCCCACAGTGAGGCTCACGCACACATATGCACCTCAAATCGTGCTCACTCACCCCTACACATGTCGCAAAGCAAATATACTTCAGGTAGAGGTACTGCGTTTTACCAGATTTTAAATTTGGACTTTTTCAGAATACTCAAGCATGATAAGTACGGCTAGGTACCATGACCTTAATTGCCAACGCCAGTCAAAGACTATCAAACCCCCGGACATTTAGGTAAAACCAATTTTCCCCCGGACACACTTTAAAATAAAACCGGTAACCTTACCAACGCGACGAGCGTCCGGGTTTCACTGAACACTTCTCGAGAACCTCGGCTGGAATCGGACGCCTCCCAGACTAGGACAAATCCGGGGAAACCAGGACGGATGGCAGCCCTAATTTTAGACACTTTAGACAGGCATCCCTTCATTTTGAAATAGTTATCCTAGACAGGACTCTGGTGGATTTTCCGGAATGTAAACTACTCCCCAAGTACGAGAATATTTTTTTATCGTCCGTGCTATTCCCGTCCTTTTCTATATACCGAGACCAAGTTACCTTTCTATTAAATGTCATTAAAAGTCAGACAGACAGACTTTCTTTCCTATTTGTAATGTTCCTTTAGATTTAAGTGTTAAGGTACTCATAATTACCTACTCATTTTAGGTACAAATGGCCAAAATTAATATCCCATTTATCCACGATTTGCCCTACTCTACTAGATATAGAAATTAGACCTAATGTAAAATTTTCATCACTCGTACGGCAAATCCTCAGAATAACTAGGTAGAACAGCACGCAGAATGAAGCCAATTCAAGTTGGGCTTAGAAGGCTACGTTCGTATCATAGAGGAAATGAATATAATAGAGGGGAATTGTGGGCGGGATAGGCGCGCCGCGCTTTTGAGCAGACGCGCCAATGTAACCAAAATCCGCGACATTGCGTCCAGGCTGTGACAGAGTACGTTGCTGTGCGAAAAAATAATAATTATGCCGTCTTGCGCTATTATATCATGCCGAAAAAGAAGCGAGGTGTGTAGTTTAACTAAAGGAGGGATTTCTTTTCATCGGTAAGTCTAAAAACCTTTAATTAGTTGTGATATTTGCAAATATTTTCTTAGTATTATGTGATTCATGACAAAAACGATGTTATCGCAAACTGATAAAAAAATATACATTGCTTATAAAACATGGATATCGACTTTCACTACCTGAGTAACCGCGTAATGTATTGCGTTTCTTTCGATGTCGCCTTCAATTTATTTGCCTGAGTGTCACTAAAATCCCCGTGTATCGATAGTGTAGTAACATATTGAATGCATTATCGATATAATTAATTCGGTGTATACTTTCTGTTTTAAAATAAATATTCCTCATTTTTATTATTTTAAATGCATAATAATTTTTATTTTTAGGTAGATTTTTTTTAAAATTATTTATTCGCAATTTCGAGTTTTGATATTTATCAATTATCATAATTATCATAAACATAAACCACATTAAAAAAAGTAAAAACCGACTTAAAAAAGAATAAAAAAGTAAAATTTGTGTGAAACAGTTTAGGGAGTGCCTTTGATTCGATAGATCTAAGAAAAAACTGAAAAAAAAAAATTTACATTATTTTTTTGAAGTCTGTTTTTTTGTAGTTTATTATTTTGAGTGGAATTAACAATAGAAAGACAAGCGATTGCTATAATCCCCGATAATTTGCTGTCATCCATTGAAGAGTTCCCTCTTTATCTCCTATGACCTTCATCAGATCTTCACCAAATGATTTTTTCTGAATGCAAATGCTTGACTTGTTGATGAATATACCAAAATAGCTATGTGTATGCCTATAATATTTGAGAATTTACCTCAATTTCACATGGATCCCATCATCAAAACTGGATTTTGATGAAAATGGAACCAATCTAGAAGTATATCCTTTCAAATAAATAAATAATTTTCGAAATCGGTTTATAAATGACGGAGTTCTGAGGTAACAAACATACAAAAAAAAACATACAATTGAATTGAGAACCTCCTCCTTTTTTGAAGTCGGTTAAAAATCGGGTTTTAGGCTCGGTTTCCACCAAAACGCAGAGACGAGATGTGACGAGATGTGTCGCAAGTCACCAATAAGACTGCGTTAGATATAGAATAGCTGGTTGACTGGGAGAGAAAGCCATAGGCATTAAGTCCACCTATGTACATGTATTCTATGAAGTTTAAATAAATAAAAAATGTTGAAGCTAGGCGGTGAAATATGAAAATAACGTAATCCTATTGGTTGTTCGACACATATCCTCTCCTCTTCGTTTTGGTGGTTAAATACCTTTGTTATGTATGGAGTTTGGATTACACCCGGTTTTAACAAGTGCTTAAGGGGTAGCAGGCAAGTGTTGCCTCCGTCAGTAAAAAAAAATATCACTCGCTGAATACATAATTTATCGAAAATTCGTTTTTAAAAGTTGAAGTACAGTTCAATCAGAAACTATTAACTCTGTAAAATATATTTCGCTGTAGTTGTAGATAGAAAAAATGCCAGAAGTGGCCGTTTTTCGCATTTTTCTATGTACAATTACAGCGAAGTATAATTTACAGAGTTAATAGTTTCTGATTAAACTACAGTACCTGTACCTACTTGTATTTAGCGAGTAATAATTTGTTTACTGATTGGGGCGCCACTTGGCTGCTATATTCCCCTTAAACGTGGTCTAAACTTTCGTAATAAGGGGCATATTATTTTATTTTTAGTTTTCAATACAATACAATACAAAAAAACAAAAAGTTTACAAAAAACTAACAAATTTTGACGACTTTAGTATGTTGGGCAGTAATTATTTTAAAAAGAAAACCAATCCGTAAATATGCAGAATTGTATATCTTATTTACGCAAAACACCAAACCAGGTCTTATAACAAATTTAAAGTAGGTTAAAAATCGAAAAACTACTTTTTATTTTTCGCCATACCTCGCACTGCTTGTTTTAAAACGTGTCAGACGTTATTTTCAATAATTTATGAAACAGTAACTTTCCAATTCCTTATGTAGGACAAATTATTTTTATTCCAAGACCATATGCGAAAATCGTTGAAAATATCGATAACATTCATAAAATTAGTTTTTTGTACATGGACATCACTAACGACCTGTTCGAATGTAGTGGTGCGTTCGCACATGGTCGACGTTTATGTGTGACAGACGTGACAGCTAATAGTAGGGCCGCGTTCAGTGTAGTATTTCTTGCACGCTTATGCGTTTAGATATCTAGATACAAGCTAAATACAGTGCTTATGTAGTAGTGAGACGGATTGTGGGAGAGTTAGGCGACACGGGTTTCCGAAGAAACTGTGTACTATACCAATTCCATTCTTATTCAAGTATTCCGTGGTTCGTATATTTTTCGCACGCCTGAATGCGTGTCGGTGAACATTTTACGTGCCGCTTGCGGGCACATATGGATTGTTTTATGCTTTAACTTTCAGTGTGAAATGATCACTGTGTTTCTTATTACTCTAAGGGCAAACCGTGGATGTATAAGATGATAATTTTGGCCGTAATTTTTGTTCCTCGTAGCAACAAATAAATGCGGATCTTTCAGCCATCGAGCTGGTCAATAGCAGCCGAATTTTATTCAATACAAACATAAACATCCCTTTGGAGCAATTTAGTCCCGAGTTAGAATTCACCACAAACGAATTTGGATGGTCTTATACCAAATCCCTTTGAAAAGCATAAGTTTTTACTGTATTTGTTTACCATAATATAAGAACCTATACCTATCAAAGAGTTCCGAAATATCAAACTAAAACGGACGGACCCTGAGGCTGTTGTAAAAATAAACGGAAATCCTTATTCCTGTACCTTCTTACATCATAGAGTATTTTTACTTTTAGATACTTTTAAACATATTGAGGCCCGTATTACAGATGCTTCCTCAAGTACCTACAGTTTAAACTCCAATCACCTGTAGGCCTAGTACGAGTTTGACACTTACCGATACTTCCATCGAATTCGACGACTTTCATTCATTAATCAGTAGCGCCCCTGGCGGATACGAGGAGGAACTAGTAGTTTATGAATGAAAATCGACGAAAACTATGAAAGTATTATAAAGTGTCAAACTTGTACTAGGCCCCCTGATCACTACTTAAGGATAGAATCGTTACTTGAGTATCGGTCTTATTCCAGAACGGTAATTAGAAACTTTAATTCAACAACATAATACATGAATTTGACCTGAAATATAATAGAAATCTCTACTCAAGCGTAGTCTGGACCACACTAGAGTGATTACAGATCAAATCTCAGCTCAAATACCGAAACAGGTGACAGTATAAAACAAAACTAAACTCAGCTGAACTGTGATCAACAAATCTCTGCTTGAGGAACGTTCTAAAATCAAAGCTCAACTTTAAACTAGTTTTAAACAGAGATCAATGCTTTAGTATCGTTCTGTAATACTGGCCTTAGTCATCGTCCTAATACAATGCGATTACGCAACAATCGCAAGTTCGCGCGAATTGTGTTCGAGCGAACTTGTGATCAAACATGAAGGTGTCGAATAGGTCTTAATTGGCACACGGACAAAATAATAGATAATAAAATTTACGTCTTCCTATGAAAAACGTAGTTCGTACGAATGCACGATGCAACATACTGATGCCGAATATTACAGGTGTCCTAACCGACATTCGCGTGAGCAGAGTTTCTCTAACGACCTTGCAAGACAAGTGACACGATACGACTGGATACGATTATCCCATTATGATACACGATTTTTTTTTTCGCGCGAACATGATTTGATTGGTTCACGTATTTGAGCGATAGATTCGGGTAATTGCGTTCTATTTGGGCGACGCCTTAGTAGTAGTCGACTGCATGCAACAGTGGTAACCATAGGGTTATTATACTGTCAGTATGGAAATGTCTTTGGTGGTAACACTTCAATTAGAAAACCGCCTTTACTGCTTACGAAATAAAGGCCAAACTGTTACCACTGACATGCGGTCGACCGTACCTAAGTACTGTTATGTGTTCTGTAGCCTTAGGGTATTTTTTTGACGAAATTCGTTATCAAAGAGGCCGACCTTTCAAACAAAGTTGGACTACCCTTCAAAGCAGAACCCCTACAATATCCGAGATTGCGACTTTTATAAAAATAAAGCCTTAAAATATGTAGTTACCTACCTAGCTGATGCTATGAAGGAAGAAGAGTCCAATATCTTCATACGTTTATGGTTATTTCCATATTTTTGCACGACTGCATACTATGTAGCTTAGGGTCCTTTTAGACGTGGCAGCCACAACCAAAACCACACCACAGCGGCAAAAATGTCGCCGGGAACAAAATTTTAAAAAGGTAGTTCCATTCTTACGTACCACAATTGGCAGTCACGTTCAACGGCTGTCACGAACGTGTATCCAACAAGAACATTATATATGTATGTAGGTAGGTATTACATAATGGTATTCAACCGACAATATCGCAGTCACAAACAAAATCACTCGCAGCAATCGTTCGCAAGTGGCCGACCACACCGCCACCACCGTACGAGACGTACCTACCTAAGTAGGTACCGTACAGTAGACCTCATCATTGTCATCATCATTTCAGCCGAAAGACTTTCACTGCTGGACATAGGCCTCCCCCAAAAGGGGGATATGCTATAATCGCCACGCTTGGCAGGCGGGTTGGCGATCGCAGTTGCTTGAATGATTACTCAGAGAACGCTGCCCATTCTCTGGTGAACCCCTTAGTCGCCGTTTTACGACACCCATGAGTATCAACCTCACATCAGTGGTAACAATTTGACGTCGACAGTGTCTTTGTTTACTACAGTAAGGGCGGTTTTCGTAATTTAAGTGTTACCGTGAGGTGGACTGTTACATAAGAATTTTTTTCGCTGGACAATTGCAACTACATCGCACAACCACACACAATTTGAGGCATCGATAACTACGTAACTTCAGATATTTCCAGCGATATCATTTCCACGCGACCACTGCCTGCCATTTTTGCCGTTGTGGTGTGGTTGTGCTGTGGTGTGGTTCATCTGTATAGACCCTTATCTATCCACTGCAATATGTATCAAACAGTTTCGATAGGTATAACAAAACAAATGGCGCTTACTTTGTTTGTGTAAGATAACTCATTCAATTCAACACAATGTCTTCGACGTATTT
Source organism: Asteroscopus sphinx (assembly GCA_949699075.1). NCBI lineage: Eukaryota > Metazoa > Arthropoda > Insecta > Lepidoptera > Noctuidae > Asteroscopus > Asteroscopus sphinx. Next base: position 7,723,595 of record OX453025.1, on the reverse strand, counting down.
TCTTGACTGACAAAGAAGCTTTCGAGTTAAATAGAAAATTGTCAATCGGAGGTATTGTACTACAAAGTTTCTAAATAGAAAAAAAATCTGACTGCCAATTTAATAAAAGGATAGGTATCTGCCATATAAATTGGATAGGGGCACCAACTTAGATTAAAAATTTCCTGTGTGAAAAACGTTCCAGCGGCGCCTGAAATACATTTTATACAACATTTGATGAAAATCATCCAATTTTTCTTTGATCAAAGTCACATTGGACAATAGGTAGATCTTACCAGCGGCCTTACTCTTGAAAATAATTCCGATCGAACCGTATTGTGCCAATGTCAATTCGTACTTTAAAAATTCAAAATAAATTGGTTTGAAATTGAGTGTTTTTAGAATTAATTTAAAGATTCAAAGATTTATTGCATACTATATAATAAGTGGTGTACCTACATGATTGATGTTACATTTTGTTTTGGTGCTTAAAACCTAGTGGCCTTAAACCTTGTTAGAATTAAAATAGAATATTATGTATATTTTTAATCAAGAACACGTAGTGATTATATTATCTTTGATCAAGAATACCCCCTCTGTGGAATACCCAAACGGTAAATGTCATGTCTCTGGGAATACCCATCAATTTTTGCACAGACCTACATTTTTGTCACTTTTTGACATTTGGTATTGGATTGAAGGATTGAAATTGGAATTATATTCAAGAGTAACCCCACAGGTCACAGTGGCTTAGGGAAAGTTCAAGACCGTAGGGGTCTTGAAGTCTTTAACGCCCCCTAAGCCACATGCTCTTTCCTCAAAATAATGACACATTGGACAAAGAAATTTGACCAGTGGCATAACACCCTTAGATAACATAAGTAGATAGGCTATTTAACTGGCGGTAGACAACAGATGAGTAGATATTATCCTTATCCAAATATTTTAATATTGTTATATCACCCAATCTTTAGATTAGGGCTTTTATCTTTACCGATAACTAAAGTTTTGGATAGGTTGTTAGTTAACTTGTTTGTTGTGTGTGGTTTTATCGTATCCTGTCTCTGGGGTAGGCAGAGATGTAGGATGTGAACAGTGCTGTTATCGCAATACCAATGTTTATTCAATGAGATAAAATAGTCTATAACTATTAGATAGTTATTACATTCTCCTTGCTTCTATCTGCATACGACAGCACAGAGTAAAAATTAATTTAAAATAGCAGCAACAGCACTGGGCCGAGTTCACTTATACCGCCCGACGTCGTCGGACGACGCTCGGAGCGCGAGCGTTCCATGGGCGTTCATTCGTATGATCGTTACGAGTAACTCTTAGGCCCCTATTACAGAACGATACTCAAGCGTTGATCTCTGTTTAAAACTAGTTTTGAGTTGAGCTTTGATTTTAGAACGTTCCTCAAGCAGAGATTTATTGATCACAGTTCAGCTGAGTTTAGTTTTATTTTATACTGTCACCTGTTTCGGAATTTCAGCTGAGATTTGATCTGTAATCACTCTAGTGTGGTCCAGATTACGCTTGAGTAGAGATTTCTATTCTATTTCTGGTCAAATTCGTGTGTTATGTTGTTGAATTAAAGTTTATAATTACCGTTCTGGAATAAGACCGATACTCAAGTAACGATTCTATCCTCAAGTAGTGATTAGGTGATTGGAGTTTAAACTGTACTTGAGGAAGCTTCTGTAATACGGGCCTTAGAAGAGTAACTGAATGACTATAGTACGCTCCGGGCGTCGTCGGACGATGCTACTGAACGCGGCCCAGTGTAGAATGCTGTCACTTGGTCACAATAATTCATAATTTACAATGGCAGCACTGTAGAATTAATTTACAATGGCAGCACTGTTACATGCTGTCACTCTGTCACAATAATAAAGTGATGACAATTTATGATAATTCACCCTAATTTAAGGTAAAAATGAAACAGTAGGATTTGAATTGTTGGGGTATTTTTTGGGGTAGGCATTTTGAAGAAAATTAACCAAAATGGATTGAACCACATAAGCTAAGTAAAAAATATATTATTACCAATAATACATTATTTTGATTTCTTAAGCGGGCTACTCAAAGCACTGCAAGCAGGGCCTATAGTATTATATTAACAGTGGCAGGGCCAAATTGTTTAGTGTGTAAATTTGCAGCGCCAATATTTTTAATCTATTTGACATTATTAAAATAAGAACGAAATAATAAAAAACAAAAGTAAGAAGAAGTTTTATTTATACCAGAAAAATTGCAAAAAGGGTAAAATGAGACCAAAGTTGGTGTAAAGTTGAAATAAGACCTAGCAACACTGTCAATAATTTGTCTTGTCAAATTATTGGTTTGATAAAAATGACGAGCCATACAGATTGTGCTCAGTAAAAAAATAATATTAAATTAATAGTGTATTTATCAATATGACTGTTTGGTGCAAACTTGAAGATGAAAAAGTATACGCTGTTGGTAAGTATTTTTGTTTTATACCCGTTTATTTTCGATTGAAACGTTGCATTGGTGTCGCATAGTAATCTTACCTCCCGCTGAGATGAGATAAATATAAACATTGTATCAGACAATTCAGGCATACTATTTACTGCCTGCTGCTTGTATAATAGTTATCCTGTTAGGAATAGCCTGTAATTTACCAGAACTAGGTTGTCTCAACGTCATTTTGGTAAATGTTTTTGTCACTGGCCACTCCCAAAGTTGTGATTAAATAAGACCATTGATAACTTATTCCTATTGCTTAATGCTTAATTGGACCGACGACTGGAATGTTATGTTTTTATTCAATCCTTTTTATACAAATAACGATGCTATTGTATTGTTGATTAGTACTATAAACAGTTTAGCTGTCTTATATATGGATAAGATTTGAAAAAAATAAACTAATAAGTTTATCAAGTTTCCCTTATGTCATATGACATATGAGATAAAGTATCTTTCTTGTCATTGGAATGTGTATAATTAAACCTAGAAGTAAAAAAAAAGTGTAAACATTCGCTATCAATAAAAACATGTATCAATGATTCATTTCAATTATTTTTGTAACATGATTTATAATAGCAATGTTCATGTTTCCAAGTAAATTCTTTAAATTGTCATAACAATGTTTTTGTTGCACGCGTCAGTGTGTAAAAGGACAGGCCAGCGGTACAAATACAAAAGTATTCTCAGGTCTTTTCCTCTCTGGAGGGCACACTTAAAACCTCAAATCATTTGCCTATAGTATAAACTGATTGCAGATCCAAAACAAGAAGAAAAGGTCTATGACTGAGAAACCATAATCTCGGTTTTAAATAATATTAAAGTCATAAGTAAAAAAAACATTATTTTATTATAAGACAATGAGGTAGCAGTGAATGGGTTGGTTCAAAAAAAGGTTTCAGTGCCCAGACTCCGCTTCAATCCTCGCGCTCCCCTAGTGATGTAGAGTTGTAATACTCACTTTCGGTACACTGATCTTCTTGAGATTTTTGTTATACAAGTCTAGAACTTGTATGACAATTACTTTAAGCAAACTTTCCACCACCTTGGTGAACCACCACTAAGGCTAAAATCGCTTGCCCTCAGTGTTCGACGGCAGCCGTAGGTATGTGTAATGTAGCAGGATTGTATTGGTATTGGTATAATGGGCCATTTTCCGCAACTCCACGCTCGGCGTGTATTTTGCGTGTGGGTGGGAATAACTTGTTTACTCGAGCCACCCCAGCTCCTCGAGGAAGGCCAGCAGACGCTTGATGTTGCTGACTGTCTCTCGGAGAGTACCCGGATCTCCGAAGTACTTAGCCCTGTATGAGGCGACCACCGGGCAGTTGAGAAGCATGTGGGCCGCTGTTTCTTCTGTCTCCATGCAGGCTCTGCACAGAGGACTGTCAGTCACACCTATGACAAAGAGGTGTTTGTTAAATGAACCGTGTCCGGTGTAGGCGGCTGTCACCGTACGTAGGTGTTGTTTTGACAGCCGGAGGAGCTGTTTGGTGATCTTACCGTCGATGACGGGGAGTGCTTCCTTAGCCTGTCTGCATACCTCGTGGTTTATCCAGGAGTAGTTGTGTTTGTCTCTAGTGCGTTTCCTTACCAGAGTACGTAAATGACCGAAAGGGAGAGGTATTATGGGTTCAGGTCCTACCGCGTCTGTACTCGATCCCCTCCTAGCGAGTTCATCCGCTGCGTCATTGCCTCTAGAGCCACTATGACCTTTAATCCATTGTAGGGTTATATTGTTGGAGCTGCCTACCTGATTTAATTTCTGGTGGCATTCGTAGATGAGCCCAGAGTTTACAGTACAACTGTTGAGAGCCAGTAGAACCGCCATGATGTCGGAGAGTATTCTAATGTAGCAGGATTTGTTCAAGGGACTTTGTCAACAAAATGTATCACCGGGGAGGATCGTGACTGTACATAGGTTTAGGATTGATACAATACAGTTATTGTACCAATTAGTTATCTGGTGATTTGGTATTCTCCCTAGTTCCAATGACTTCTTATCTGTCATGCGCCTAATTGTTTTGTGGCTTAGAGTACCTACTTAATCATTTCTCAGGTTTTCACGATCACTACACATTATGCAAGTTTAACTAGATTACATCGCGTACATTATTTAAAATGGTTTTCCTGATGTTTTGAAAGCTTTGCAGCATTCGTGGTTTGTGGTGGTGGTGGAAGTACATATGGGTGCTCTATGTGCCTTTTTTATATCTAATGGGCTTGCATTTGACTGCCACCTCACCAGATGTTAAGCAACAGTGCAATTGATGATGGTACACGCTTGCCTAGCAAAAACCTATTGAAGCACTTGAGCCTTGAAGACACATTAGTTGGATTATACTTTTTGAATTGAATGCCATTTGCAACTTGAATTCCACTCCTTTTCCGTACCTGTGTAAAGAAGGGTTTAGTATGTAAGAATATAGCATGTTGTTTTATGTCAAAAATTTAATTATTATATAGTTCCTGTCTCCTCCCTGGAGAAACTGGCTTGGCATTTAGTATAGCAAATGTTATGCAATTAAAAGAAAAGAAAAAATATGGCAATGATTAGTCATATACTTAGCTACTGTGTACTTACAATAAATTGTACATGTAATAAGGAAAACTTTTTTTTTTAGTAAGTTTTAAATAATTAAGTCGTTGTAACAAAGCTTATGATCACTTGTTTATTGGGTTGATTTTATACAATTTAAAATAAACTTTTAAGCAATCTTTGGTGTGACAATCACAGGCTTAACCTGATAACAGAACTGTTGTTTCATACATTTTGTTCAACGTCAATGTATAAAATGACAGTTCTTAAATCTAAATTCATGCTTGAGCATAATTCTGGAATACGGGCATAAGAAGGTAAATTAAAAGCAAAACATTACATGCAGTTTCACTGCATTTCTTAAACAGACATAATTGCGGTGGTTATGGCAATCCTCGGACACTCAATGCAATATAAATGCTAGCACCACCTACATACACAAGATTACCTTGTATACCAACACACACACACGTCTAGGTTAGGGATGCTCGCCGCGGGGTGCTGGGCCAGGAAACCTCCACGTGTGCCTGACGGCTGCTAGTCCCTCTGGACATGTCTGGAGGGAACAGCAGTTGTTAGGCCGGTGCACCCTGGGCACAGGTAATAACTATCCTTTCGAGGGACCCTATTATCCTTTGGGGGATGTTATTGCCTGTGGCGAATATTCTGGCGCGGGAGGGGGCCGTTCTGGGCCAGTGGGGCGTTGCTCCGCGTGTCCCTCTGATGTTAGCAGAGGGCACAGTGGAGGAGCAAGGACGGGCTTGGTGTGCACTCACTCTGCCGCTGGGCAGGCAGTGGGGGGACTGTGTCCTTCCCTGCCCCCGTCGATCTCGTAACCCCTGTAGGAGTGCTGTGGTTACGTCTCGCGGCTCTTATTGGGGCCGAGGGTCTTGGCTTAACCGCCCGGACCGGGAGGAAGAAAACCTCTATAAAAAATTACCCCGAATCCCAAGCGGCGGCGCACCGTGAGGGGATGCATGGCTGACGGGTGTTCCGTACGAACGTTCAGTCGCTAGTGCGACCTCCGCCAGGGTACCAGCCGACCCCCTGGCGGGTTTCGTTAGGCTTATCCGGGTACAGGGGGCACTACCCGGATGGACTGTTTAGATCCCCCATAATCGTGGGAACAATTATGGATACTGACAAAATAATTGAATCAATGAGGGTGGATGCGGTGTCAGAACCTGACACTTCATCGAGCAAGAAGGGAGTGGCGGCGGGCAAAGAGCCCGTTGTTATGCTCACGAAACTTGGTGTGTCGCCGGGGTCCGACGACGCATCTGAAGTTAGCGAGTCGAGCGTTGAGAGTCACAAAAGCGCCAAGCGATCCAAGCTTTGGCGCAAACGCTTAAGATCAGAGGCAGTGCTCTCGGAGACGGACCCGGCCTCGAGCGGTGGAGAGGAGGCTTCGGCCCCCAAGATCAACTCTGCTGGTCGTGGCAAGGGTCAGTCTGTGACCAAGGGGCGTTTGGTGGGCCTGGCTGAAGCTCGAAAGGAGTACGCAGCCGCTCAAATAGAAGAGAGACTCGCCAACGACGAGCGTGAAGTCGCTGAACTTACCCGGAAGGTTAAGGCCGGAAAGGTGACTCAGCCTTCAGTGTCGTCTGTGGATGCTGTGGGTGTGGAGCCGGAGGATATGTCTGCCCAAGCGCTCGGCCGGCAGCTACAGGTTGCCGTCATGGCCATCCAGAGGGTCACTAAGGTGTCCAAAGGCCTGAGTGGCGTCAGCCAGAAGGCTCTTAAAGTGGCGACGGCCTCTATCGTGGAGGCTGCGGAGGCAATGCTGCAGCGCACCTCCTCTGAAGAAACGGCCAAACTGCAGGCCGAGAACACCCGCTTGGCGGCTGAAGTGGCCCAGCTCCGTTTGGAGCATGACGAGCTCAGGGCAGAGCTCAAGAAGGATAGCCGCCGGCGCGAAGTCTCGGACCACACTGAACGGCCTACGCAAGCAGTCGAGCCCGACCAGGTCCGAAGCATGATCCGGGAGTTGGCGAGGTGGCACGACGTCTTCGAGGGGAGGTCTTTGCGCCCGCCATTGGCTGCGGACCTCAGAAATGCGGAGCAAGCGCGTGCACCATCATACGCGGCGAAAGCCGCAGCGCCGTGCTTGTCGAAGGCGTCGGGTCCGCCGGCGTCAATCTCGGCTACCCAAGCCCCGGCAGCCTCGGCCTTGCAGGCTTCGGCAGCCCCGATCCAGACCCTGGAGCCCCAATAGGGGCAGAAGGGAAAGGGGAAAGGGAAAGGAAAGGGCAAGGGTGGAGCAGTCGCTCCGGCTGCTGCTGCTAACGCTGCGGCTGAGGAGCCTCCGACGGCCTCCAAAACCCGTGAGGGTGGCTGGGAGACCGTCGGCGCCAAAAAGAAGAAGAAGAAGGCGAGGCGCTCCGCAAAAAAGAAGGCAGATAAAGCGGCGAGGGCTGCCAAAAAGGAGGCTAATAGGCTCCGAGCACCCAGGTCCTCGGCTGTGGTGCTCACACTGCAGCCTGGAGCAGCGGAGAGGGGCTCGACCTACGCCGGGATCCTGGCGAAAGCTAAGGCCGAGGTCCAGTTCGACGACCTCGACATTCCGGGCCTACGGTTGAAACACACCGTGACCGGGGCCCGTTTGCTAGAGGTTCCCGGTGCCACCAGCGGCCCAAAAGCTGACGCACTCGCCGAGCGGTTGAGGGCGTCACTTGAGGCAGAGGAGGTCCGGGTGTCCAGGCCCATTAAGTGCGTAGATCTGCGCATTTCGGGTCTGGATGACTCGGTCACGACCAAGGAGGTCGTAACAGCCGTCGCGAGGGTAGGCGGCTGTCCTCCAGAGCAAGTGAAGTCAGGCGAGATCCGCACTGGCTTCACCGGCTTAGGGACGGCTCTTGTGAGCTGTCCTGTTGCGGCGGCCCAAAAAGTTATGGAGGGCCGTCGGCTGCTGGTGGGGTGGGTCTCGGCGCAAGTGAAGCTTCTGCCCGCCAGGCCTCTGAGGTGTTACCGGTGCCTGGCGGGTGGTCACGCAGGGGCGCTGTGTACCGCAGGGGTCGACCGCAGTGGAGTTTGTTTCCGCTGCGGTCAGAACGGGCACAAAGCCAGCTCGTGTGAGGCCACGCCGCACTGCATTATCTGTGCGGCGGCAGGCAAGCCGGCGGAGCACCGGGTGGGCAGTGATGCCTGCGCCGAGCCCATTAAGAAGGGCAACAGGGAGCGCAGAAAGAAGGCCGCACCCGAAGGTAGCAAAAAGCCACCACAAAGAGGCGAGGGGGAGGCGTCAATGGATACCCAGTAATGGCCCCAAATCTGCGCCTCCTCCAAGCCAACATCAATCACTCGGCCAGGGCTCAGGACCTTTTGCTCCAGAGCATGGCGGAATGGCTGATAAATGTCGCCGTGGTCGCCGAGCCGTACTATATCTCGCCCAGGGACGACTGGGTTAGTGATAGCGACGGCTTGGTGGCCTTAATCTCGCGGGCCGCTGCTGGCTCCCCATCCTTCGAGAACATCACGAGGGGTCGGGGACACGTAGCGGCTCTTTACGGGGAGGTTGTGGTCGTGGGGGCATATTTTTCCCCCAACCGATCTCTCGCCGACTTCGAAGATTTCCTTGTGGGGGTGGGCATCGTCGTCCGTCGCAGCCACCCACGCCCAGTGCTCGTCCTCGGGGACTTCAACGCCAAATCCACGGCTTGGGGTTCCCCGGCCACGGATGCGCGGGGTGAGGTGCTGGAGGAGTGGGCTGTGGAGTCTGGCCTACTGCTCCTTAACCGGGGTTCCGTCCAGACATGTGTGCGACAGCGGGGTGGGTCTATAGTGGACATCTCGTTTGCTAGTCCCACTCTGGAGCGCCATGTCCACGGCTGGCGTGTGTTGGAGGGGGTGGAGACGTTGTCGGATCACCGTTACATCTGATTCGACGTCTCCGCCCAGGCCTCTGTCATTCCAGCCCAGGCGGCCCCGGTCGGGGTTGGTCCGCGTTGGGCTCTTGCCAAGTTGAACCGGGAGGCCCTCCTGGAGGCCTCGATCGTACAGACCTGGGTGACAGCACCGGACAGGCCTGTCGACATCGATGTGGAGGCTGGGTGGTTCCAGGAGGCGATGACGCATGTTTGCGATGTGGGGATGCCTAGGGCTAAGCCCGGTCCTGTAAGGCGCCAGATGTACTGGTGGTCCTCGGACATAGCGCGACTGCGAGTCGCGTGTGTGTTCGTGCGACGCCGGTACACGAGGTTCAGGAGGCGGTTCAGGAGGCGTCCCCGCACCCCGGAGGAGGCAGCCATAGAGGAGGAGTTGTACGAGGGGTACAGAGCAGCGAAGGTGGCCCTTCAGGCAGCCATCGCGGAAGCCAAGGTGGCAGGCTTCGACGCCATGCGGGCGACTCTGGATGCAAATCCGTGGGGGCGTCCATACCGTATGGTACGGGGCAAACTTCGCCCGTGGGCCCCCCCACTAACCCAGAGTCTCCGGCCTGAGCTGCTGGAGGGTGTGGTGAGCGCTCTGTTCCCTTCAAGGGCGGAGCACACCCCTCCGCTGATGGTTCCTCCTCACATGGCGCCTAACGCGGACGACGACGACGACGTGCCCGAAGTGACCCGGGAAGAATTGATGGCGGCGGTGAAACGGCTTCAAGCCAAAAACACCGCCCCAGGACCCGATGGCATACCTGGCCGAGCATGGGTCCTGGCCCTGAAGGCCCTTGGGCCTCGATTGGGAGGGCTCTTGAGCGCATGCTTCGAGCGGGGCCAGTTTCCACGGAGGTGGAAGACTGGCAAACTGGTCCTGCTGAAGAAGGAGGGGCGCCCTGCAGACTCACCATCTGCTTACCGCCCTATCGTGTTGCTGGATGAGGTGGGCAAGCTCTTTGAGAGAGTAATTGCAGACCGCCTTGTCCAGCACTTGACTAGGATGGGGCCGGATCTGGCGGACAACCAATTTGGTTTCCGCCGGGGGCGCTCCACTGTGGATGCTATCATGCGCGTGAGGGCTCTGGCGGAGAGAGCAGTGGCCCGGGGGGAGGTGGTTTTGGCGGTGTCTCTTGACATCGCCAACGCTTTCAACACCTTGCCCTGGAGTTGCATTAGGGCGGCACTTGAATTCCATCGGGTGCCAACCTACCTCCGCCACATTGTAGGGGCCTATCTGACGGACAGGGCCGTCATCTACCCGGGTCGGGAAGTATGGGGTCGGCGAGAGATGTCGTGCGGTGTTCCACAGGGATCGGTTCTGGGGCCGCTTCTGTGGAACATCGGTTACGACTGGGTTCTGCGCGGTGTTCTCCTCCAAGGCGACGGCGTGACATGTTACGCCGACGACACGCTGGTCACAGCAAGGGGTAAGACGCTCCGGCAGGCGACCATGCTGGCGACAGCGGGGGTTGCGCAGGTCGTTGGAAGGATCCGGCGGTTGGGTCTCGAGGTGGCTCTACACAAGTCTGAGGCTCTGTGTTTCCACGGGCCTCGGAAGGGGCCGCCTCCGGGATCCCACATAGTGGTAGGAGGCGTCCGCATCGGCATCGGGTCGACGATGAAGTACCTGGGACTCGTCCTCGATAGCCGGTGGGGCTTTGGGCCCCACTTTCAGCGGTTGGCACCCAAGTTGACGGGGGCCGTGGCTGCGTTATCGCGGCTGCTCCCAAACTTGCGGGGTCCTAACGCCTCCTGCCGGAAGCTCTACGTGGGGATCGTACGGTCCATGGCCCTTTATGGGGCCCCAGTGTGGGCGGACACCCTGACACGCTGCAACGTCGCGCTGCTGCGTAGGCCGCAGCGTGCGATGGCCATCAGGGTGATACGGGGATATCGTACGATCTCCTTTTAGGCGGCGAGCCTTCTAGCCGGATCAATGCCCTGGGATCTGGAGGCGAGAGACCTTGCGCTGAGGTACCACCAGCGTGAGGACCCGCCTGATCGGACTGAGGTCCGCCAGATCCTAGTGGCTGAATGGGAGGAGCGACTTGCGCAACCCAGCGCAGGGCACGCCACAATAGCGGCGGTAAGGCCCGTCATAGAGGAGTGGCTGGAGAGGGGCCATGGTGCCCACACCTACCGCCTGACGCAGATACTCTCAGGGCACGGTTGCTTTGGGAAGTATCTGTGTCGCATAGGCCGGGAGCCGACGCCCGAGTGTCATCACTGCGGGAGCTGCCCAGAGGACACGGCGCAGCACACACTGGCGGAGTGCCCAGCTTGGGCCACGCAGCGCCGTGACCTCATTACTGCAGTAGGCGGCAGCGACCTCTCGCTTCCGGCCGTGGTTCTGTCTATGGTCAGGAGCGAGAGCGCTTGGGAAGGCGTCGTCTCCTTCTGCGAGGATGTAATGCTCGCTAAGGAGGCGGCGGAGAGGGTTCGAGAGGCGATAACCTCTCTTCCCATCCGCAGGAGACGACCTGGGCGTCGTAGGAGGGCGTATGCCGACCTCCAGCCACCCTAGGTGTGGGCCTGCGGGCGGCGGACTCGGGGTGGCCCGCCGCCCGACCAGTCAAGGCCCGTGACGGTGGCGCGTTGTGTTCCGCGCGCGCCAGTTAAGAGGAGGGTGCGGCCGATGTGGGTGCCGCACGGGGTGAAGGGGCTCGTCTGTTAGCGGCGAGCCGGGACCTGCCGGGGATGGTTGGGCGAATACGGGAGTATTTCTCACGCCCCCGGCCAAGGGTCGGTAGAGGAACACCGTGGTGGTTTTTAGTCGGTAAGAGTCCGACACTGGCTCCGCCTTCCCCGGGCGGAGTGCGTCCATGAGGATTTTCCCCACGAAAAAAAAAAAAAAAAAAAAAAAAAAAAAAAAAAAAAAAAAAAAAGGGATGCTCGCCGCTTGTAGTGCCGACTGGGTTCCAAGCGCTTCTCAGTAGTTCTCAGAGATGGCGTGCTTGTATAACGACTGGCTATTGACATCCATTGCAATCTTGCAGTCCAATTGCCGGCAAACCGCGGGCGGGTGCGGGGCGCAGGCGAGGAATCTTTAATTGGCGGGGGGCGGTGAGTGACCGTTCTGTACGTAGTACTATTAGGTATTCTGTGGTTATGGTGTGTATAAAATAGAACATTCACTTGTAATTTAATTTGCCAATTTGATCAATGTAAAAAAAATTGTTGACTTTTAAATCCAATGTTTTTGGCTACTGTTTTCTTTATTATTTTTGCTGAGCGAAATCTAAAGATATTAAATGAAAACTACATACAAACATACACAAGCAGCCCATTTTTGTTCCACTGATGGGCACAGGCCTCTTCTCAGAATGAGAAAGTTAAGGCCTTGGTCCACCACACTGGCCTGTGTGGGTTGGCAGACTACACACACCATCGAGTATGATATGGGGCACCCTTAGATGTGCAGCTTTCTTCGCGATTTTTTTGTTTACCGTTAAAGCTAGTGTAATAAAATAAAATTAATATTATTGTGAGCAAATTTTTCTTTCCATAACTTATATCTTAACTGTATTCTTAACTACTGGAATTTTGAACCCAATGTTTTTTCAACACATAGCTATCAATTTAAGTAGAAAGTTCCTTTTTTTTAAACAGAAGTGCTTTTCAGGATATCCTTCAATACTGCATTAATTTTATTGTACACACAAAATACAGTAGGCATTATTAATTTTGCCTCATACATCTTATAATTTGAACATTGCCATGGGAATGGATGCTGCTGTATCTGTATTGAAACAAGGAAATATTATAGGGAAATACATAATGATACATTGTTCCCATCTCTGTAATAACATATATCCTTAACATAGAGTAATAAACTATTTACAAATTCACAAAATTAAATGGTTTTTAAGTATGCTGATACTTAAAAACCATTTAATTTTGTAAATTTGTGAGTTCCTGAGATGGTTGCTATGCTAGTTAGCTGCAGGATTCAGTTTAAGGGTTACCTGACACACGGAAATCCATTTCACTGGTCTTCCTGGACCTCAAAGACCTACTCGGGATCCGCTGATATACTTATTTTCCTTAATAACCAAAACTAATTAAAAAAAATATTGTTAAAATGTAACATGGTAAAAAATAAAAACTATACCAATCAATTATCTATTTATTATTTATTTAATTCTTTATGCACAACTGGGTACAATGGCGGTCTTAACGCTTAATTGTCCTAGTCACAGATAATAATATAATACTATATTAGTCCTAGTGAAGCTGAACTAACAAACTACTTTGTGGACTTGCGTTTATTCTTTTATCTACATGTTGTATCATCATCAACTCAGCCTATCGCAGTCCACGTCTGGACATAGGCCTCTCCCAAGTTGCGCCACAACACTCGGTCCTCTGCCTTCCACATCAAGACCCCCCAGCTACTCTAATCAGGTCGTCGGTCCATCTGGCTGGGGGGCGCCCTACGCTGCCTTTGCCGATTCGCGGTCTCCACTCAAGAACTCGTCTGCTCCAACGGCCATCGGTCCTTCGACAGTCATGGCCAGCCCACTGCCACTTCAGCGTACTGATCGTACAAGTTATGTCGGTCATCGGATAATCTCGATACGGATTTTATCCTTCAAAGAAACTCCAAGCATAGCTCGCTGAGTGACTTTGAATATTTGGACTAGCCCAACTGTCAGTGTCCACGTCTCGGCACCGTAAGTCATGACAGGCAGGACGCACTGGTTGAAGACCTTCGTCTTCAATCTTTGCGGTATAGGTGACGAGAAGATTCGGCGAAGTTTGCCAAATGTTGCCTAGCCCAACTGGATCCTTCTGTCGGCTTCTTTCCCGAAGTTGTGTCTACCAAGCCGAATGACCTGCCCTAGGTAGATGTATTCCATTTCAACATCGAGTGCCGACCCTTCGACGAATGTTGTAGGTATAATCCCTATTAATTTAGAAAACTGAAAAAGTCTCGTTCAACTAGAAACGAGGTTGGGGCGGCTCGTTACTCGTTATTGACCAATAACATGCAATTAACACAATATCTATAGAGATAGTTCCAGCTAATCGACACATTCAATTGTCACAGTTTCGTTCGGTTTGTCTTGATAGCGCGGGTCAAGCAGTACAATTAAAATCTATTTCTGGGACATAAGGAATAAGGAACCGTGTTATTTTGTGACCTATATTAATAGTAGTTCAGTGGATTTCATTATGATGAAATATTTCGTGATCTTCTGATAATAGTTTTAATAGATTTCGTCTAGAGTCTAGACTTGTAGGAGTAGTGGAAAAGTTATAATAGCTCATACAACAGTGGAAGATAACTTAGTTTTGAAGGAATACTTCTATTAACGCAGTGGAATGATCTCAGCCTTTTAAACTCTTGGTCCTTCTGAATTAGAGATGCCAAAGACCAAAATAAGCAAGCATTCTTAGTAACCGCTGAGCGGTAGTCGGTAAGAGCACAGAATAACGAATAGTCGTTATACTTCGATATGACCATCGTTTTCCCACGACGGAGAGTTTCGAGAAACCACTGCTCTCTTCTCTCCTAGCGGCACGAACTGTACGAATTTAAGTCATGCTGTGGTAAAAAGATGAACCAGTCAGTAAGTTAACAAGGCTGACTACCAGGGAGCGCCGGACGTACAGTCAACCGCATATCAACGGTAACTAAACCATTATAAGCGGAACTGGCTCAGTGTGTAAGATTCATCATACAATACAGGCTCTGCTTGACTGTACAGTATCGTCATTCGTGGAGAGGCTCTTTTAGTACACTTATCTTAATTCTGATGAAACCAAACTGCTGGCTTACCTTCATTGACTAATCTAAAACTGTAATCTGGAGAACTAAAGGCAGAATTAATAAAAGTCCTGGATGTTCACGTAGTTCACCAGATAAAATATCAAATCATTGCTACTCTTACGGCCAAAATTAATATTCAATCTATCCACGATTTGCCCTACTAGAGATAGGAATGTGACATAAGCTCCATACAAAATATGTCAAATTTCTATCTCTAGTAGGGTAAATCGTGGATAGATTGGATATTAATTTTGGCCGTTAGGAATGCATTTATCAAGATAGTCGTTTATAATTGATCTAATTGTCTTCAAGTACGACAAACACTTCTAGACACTCGAACTCGGTTTATTGATTTAGGTCCGCAAATTCCAAGTAATTTTGTGTCTGACTTTTAACTTAGTCTATTTTTTTTTTGTGACCTTCACAAGGATTCCTTTTTGAGAAAGTCACATTTTCCATATCATCATCATCATCATCATTTAAGCCGAAGCCGTCAATTGTTGGACATAGGCCTCCCCAAAGCATCGCCATAACGACCGGTCCTTCACTTCTTGCATCCAGCGGATGCCTGCGACCATTATTGCCATCTCCCCATACATTTTATATATAACCTAACATAATCGATTTCAACTTTGCAATCAGTTAACGCAAGCAGCTTTGGTGTATGCGGTAGGAATGGCAGCACTTACGCTAGCTAACGAATATAAGTCCTTTGCGCGAATAGTCAAATTCGACGTTTTGCCTACCTGTGACCTATTTAATAACCAAGCCAGGCTTGCTTAGAAATGTTCCGAGCTGCATCATAATTGCATCATTCTTCTGATGTTTTAAATTCTTTTAGATTTTGCAGTCTTGAGAATTTATGTTTTTTTGGGTAACCAACGTTGATCCTGGCGTAAGTGTGAGCGGACTCAGGACCTTAGACTCAGCAGCTGCGCCTACCATGGCCATGATTTAAATCGACGTATCAATAAGGCGGTTAAAACAATAAAATCCAGACAAGTACTTACAATAAGTATATTCGCATGTCCCTACATGCCAATCAACGCATTCAGTCCCCTTCCGTCACCTGAGGAAGTCCAATTATGTCTCCCAAAACACCGCTCTGCCAATAATATTGTCCAATCAGCAATTTAGCATAATAAAAATGATACAATTGATTTTCATGTCCGTTGCTTATCCGCAAGTGAACAACACATGTTTTCGTAAAACATTTGGGATGTTGCTTGGTTTTTTTTTGGACTTGGATGGTGACTGACACACATTTGCTCAAGTGGTTGCGGTATGCCGTTACTTTTGGCGAGTTATAGTGCTTAAAATATCAATCCGGTTTTTTAATTGTCGCACTAAACAACTGCATCGGAACTGAATCAAAAAGAGCGGAAGCAGGTATACAAAGATCGTTTTGGTAACTTCATAAAAAAAATATTGTGACTGGGATTAATCGTATCTAGGGAGTCAATTTGGACTATATTAGGTATGATGTTGATAATATGATGATTCAATTAACGTGAATCCTAGGATAAAAAGTCTCCGGTTAATGATCATCATCATCATTTTAGCCGAAAGACATCCACTGCTGGACATAGGCCTCCCCCAAGCATGTTGGGGTGATATGCCATAATCGCCACGCTTAGCAGGCGGGTTGGCGATCGCAGTTGGTTAGTTAAGTAGTGCAATTCTTTGTCGTGCACCACAAGGAACTAAAGATATAAGTTTATTAATGCGTACTAGGTATTATACGTGGGACACTCAGAAAGTTTTGCGAAACTAAAAAAAATTGTTTTATACGTACATATATTTTTATCAAATCTTTTCAAAGTACTTTCCACCAGCCTCTATACAAAGATTCATGCGCCTAAACCAGTTTTCAAAACACTTTTTCCAGTCCGCCGCAGACACCTCGTTTACAGCCTGCTCGAACGCAGCCAGCGCATCTTCCGGCGACGAAAATTGTATCCCTTTGAGCTGATTTTTTATTTTTGGGAATAAAAAGAAGTCACACGGTGCTAGATCAGGGCTGTAAGGAGGGTGACCCAGGAGTTTGACTGGCGTGCTGTCCAGGAAGTCCCTCGTTTTGAGTGCGGTGTGCGCAGGTGCATTGTCGTGGTGGAGCAGTAGCCCGCGGAGCCCTGTGTTTGGTCGCTTGTTGCTTATAACAGAGAAAACTTCTGGCAAACATTTGGTAGTATAACATTCGGCATTAATGCTTCTTTGATCCCGTAAGGGAATTGATACCAAGTGGCCAGTCAAATTAAAAAAGCTAGCGATCAAAATCTTACCCCCGCTTCTAGATCGCTTCACTTTGGTAGGCGTTGGCTCATTTTGAAACACCCAAACAGTCGACTGGCGCTTGGTTTCTGGGTCGTATTGATAAATCCAGGACTCATCACCTGTAACGATGTCGTAAACACGCCGAGACGAGCCTGCTTCAAATTTGTTAAGCATATCACGGCACCATTCCACCCGGGCCTGCTTCTGAGCATCGGTGAGGTTGTGCGGCACCCAGCGTGATACTATCCTCCTCACGCGAAGATGGCTGTGTAGAATCTCGTGAACGCTTCCCGATCCAATCTTCAATATGTGTTGAATCTCCTGATATGTAATTCGCCTATTGTCTTGGATTAAATTTTTCACTGCTAGCACGTTTTCTTCGGTAACAGCCGTCAAAGGGCGACCGCTTCTTTCGTCATCCCCCAAAGTTGGTCGACCGCGCTTGAATTCGTTATACCAACGATACACGGTTGCCTTGGAAGGGCCTTCATCCATGAATGCCATTTGAAGTCTATCGTACGATTCATCCGGTTTCAGGCGACACTTGAAATCGTATAAAATCATAGCTCTAAAATGTTCCCGGCGCAGATCCATATTTCAGTGAGACACAATACTTTGAATTAACTCGCAAAAAATGTGGAGGGAAATTTTGAAATTGGAACTTACTTATTTTTACTTATAAATAATCATATTTTCGAAAAACATTATAACTGGCCAGTCTCCCATATATAAAAACTTTTTTTCGCAATACTTTCTGATGGGCCTGGTATTGGTTTAATGTCCTTTGTACTGGTTTCCATGAATTGCCTTCGGCTCATAAACGAAACACTAATTTCCCCCGAACAATGTGCCCAATGATCCATAAAATGGATACCTGTATCATTTGTACCATTAACGCTCTCATCCGAAAACGTTTGATACCAGGTGGGACACTGTATAGTACCTATAACACCAATATCTCATTACGCCAAGTATCGGTGACATGTGCATGGATCTGATGTCTGATAGATTTATAAGTCTCTTAGACGCGCCGTTTTATGGACTCGATCGTAAAATTGATAGATTCGGGATGCTGGATAAGTGGTTCGATAGAGATTTAGTGTTTTTGCTGGGACGAAACTTAAGTAGGGAAGACTCCCTAGACAGAGAAGCGATCTAATTATATTAAATGAAAATTTCTGGAAAAATCTAAGTGCTGTCTATATTTTCGTCGCTTGTTAAATTCCTAATAGCTTTAGGCGCTTAGAAAGTTGGTACCTACTGCTTTTTCAGCCTTCGCTTTGATTTGCAGACATGGATAAAACTTTCAACGTTCAATGAATTCGAGGGGTAATCTAACTGACAATGGGGTCTAAAGACTATCCATTCCGTTTCAATTGTCACATGATTAGGATGGTCTACAGATTCATCGTTAATTGAAATCTTCTTTCACGTCGTTAATATACTTACTTTTTCTTTTGAATCGGCTAATGGATTTAACATTGAAGTCATTTCGAGTTACTTATCAACCATGTCACACCGTCTGTTGTAGATCATCATCATCATTTCAGCCGAAAGACGTCCACTGTTGGACATAGGCCTCCCTCAAGCACGATTTGCCATAATCGCCACGCTTGGCAGGCGGGTTGGCGATCGCAGTAGATACTTTCTGTTAAGTGGTCTGCGCTTTTTACATCGACACTGCAGTGTCCTTACTAGTTCTATCTTATTTTTACTTCTTTCTGTGAATCAGAATGATATAAAATATACACATCAAACTATCAATGAACAGTCTATCCCATCTAAACTATTGCTAGATCTAACGCCCCTCATATCAGCATTCATAACGCGCTCAAGTTGCGTTCAAACGCGATTTTGGTGCGCCCGCGCTTGTCTCGTCTTACGTGACTCACACGCATACCGCCCCTATTGTTCGGGATTAATTGTTTGTGTAAGTACAATGAATGTTAAATATTAACTTTTCTTCATATCATATTAATACGGCGAGTGTTTTTTTGCGCGTTTCTTCGCACAGGATGTGGGTCGTTACGCGTTGGACTCTGGTTAATCTTGATGTGGATTTAATGAATTTGCGCCTGTTAAGGACTGGTGGCAGATATTTAAGATAGTCGCTTCAGTAATTGGAATTATCAAGCTATATTTATAGCGTTTCACATTCTTTGGCAGTTATTTTGTTTGATTACGGGATGTTATTTAATATTTTCCCACGAAGAATTTGTCCGTGATGGACTTCGATCAATAATATTCTTCATCGAAGGTGATGGATCTTTGATCCGAGTTGCCTGTCACGACAATACCCGTGGGAGCTTCCTGAAGGAAATCGCAACGCGTCCCATGAGAAGCATCCCGTAGAGGGCCGAATTCGCTGTGATTTTGCCAGCGACTGTACGTATTCTTTTTGTCGCCATTGTTGTGCCAAAATAAGAAAGCTTCGCCATTACGTCCATGATTATTGTTACAGGATACGTTAACCATAAAGGCATCATTTATTATGTCATAGTATTTGACGTATCATTAGCATCTGTTTTGTAGTTAACGGTCTGTTTGAATTTCGCGTTATGTTTACGTAATTTGTTATAACGGATTTGTAATAGAATTGGTGTTGCCATATTGGATTGGATTTGCGAGTATTCCGTTATAGTATTGTATTTAATGCGGAAATAATAACTATATTCTTGTTGATTTGTTGAGAATTTTTGTTACTCTTCTTTGTAAAATTTCTGTCCCATCCTGAAGCGGTCATTGATTGCAATAAGATTTCCTTAAAAACGAATGTACAGAACAGTGTATCTATCCCTTTTTTTTTTTTTTTGGCCGTGGGGAAATCCTCTTGGACGCACTCCGCCCGGGGTAGGCGGAGCCAGAGTCGGACTCTTACCGACTAAAACCACCACGGTGTTCCTTCAACTACCTTAGCCGGGGGCGTGGGAACCCGTGAGTATTCACACAACCACCCCCGACAGGTCCTGGCCTGCCACAAGCAGGCGAACCCCTTCTCCCCGTGTGGCCTAACGTCGGCCGCACCCTCCTAGGTGGCGCACACGGAACACTGCACGCCACTTCACCTCATGGGCCTTTACCAGCCGCGCCAACTACGCCGGCTGTGCCAGCTACACCAGCTGCTGGTCGGGCAGCAGACTACCCCGAGTCTGCTGCCCGGGCTTTTCTTCCTCGCGGTCCGGGCGGTGAAGCCAAGACCTTCGGTCCCAAGAGGCGCGAGAACACTACTCAGCGGGCACTCCTGGGGTTACGAGATCGACGGGGGCAGGGAAAGACAGTCCCCCCGCTGCCTGCCCAGTGGCAGGGTGAGTGCACACCGGGCCCGCCCCTGCTCCTCCACTGTGCCCTCTGCTGATATCAGAGGGACACGTGGAGCAACTCCCTACTGGCCCAGAACGGGCCCCTCCCGTCCCAGAATATTCGCCACAGGCAATAAAATCCCCCGAAGGTTAATCCCTCGGCAGGATTTTATTGCCCGTGCCCAGGATGCACCGGCCAAACAACTGCCGATCCCTCCAGACGTGTCCAGAAGGACAAGCAGCCGTCAGGCACACGTGGAGGTTTTCTGGCTAGCACCCCAGTGTATCTATCCCTATTTTACCTTTATTAGTAGACAGACAATCTGCTGGCCTTTTACTACATTTATATACAGATACAACATGAAGAGAAAAGCTTTTTACTAAAAAAAAACGACTTCAAAAACCTTAACTAAAAAGTACAAAATAATCCTTGTATGTATTACAAAATCATTTAAACTTAATTTTACTTAATCTTTCTGTAAACTATTGTCTTTGTTTTCGTTTGGTGTAATGTACAATAAAGAATAAAATAAATAAAAAATCTCCTCCTTTTTTTGAAGTTGGTTAAAAATTATTCTGTTTTTCCTTACGAGGTAAGAAAGTAGACCTTCAACTACAAGTACCTAGAACTTCATAATTCCAATTGCATTTATAAACTGCGTAAACCACACAGGATAATATTTAATTGTAAATTACTATTGGTCATAGAGAATGACTGTTTCAATTTATATATATTTATTAGTAGTTGTAAAAGTCGAGTGGAAGCTTGAGTCTTAAATTTTAATTATGTAATTAAATAGCTTTTAAATGACAGATTTATACATGTAATCATTAAAAGAAAGATAATTAACAGCTAGAGGTTACCTATCACCAATAATTCTTTAAGCGTCTCGAAGACAATTTTTTTTATAATATAGGGGGGCAAACGAGCAAGCGGGTCACCTGATGGTAAGCAATATCCGCCGCCCATGGACATCCGCAACACCAGGGAGTCGACGTTGCGTTGCCGACCTTTTAAAAAGACGTATGCTCGTTTCTTGAAGGCTCCCATCATAGGCTCCCATGTCGAATTGTTTCGGGAAACCCGCTGACGGGAGTTGGTTCCACAGTTTTGCTGTACGAGGCAAAAAATTACGTGTGAAACGTACAGTAGTTGACCGCCAACCATCAAGATGATGAGGATGGAATTTGGATTTATGGCAAATGGTACGATGGTGGAAGTCAGCGGCTGGTATAAGGCCGAACAATTCCTCAGAGCACTTTTGGGAGTCTTAACCAATAGATTTTATTATTGTACTTTACGCCGCTCTCTAAGGTACCTTTATTTCATTAGGCACTCCGTTATACGACATGGAATACCCAGAGTTTAGTCGACTGCATGACAGTGGTAACACTTGATTTAGAAAACACCGTTCATCATCATAATTTCAGCCGAAAGACGTCCACTGCTGGACATAGGCCTCCCCCAAGTGGGAGGATATGTCATAATCGCCACGCTTGGCAGGCGGGTTGGCGATCGCAGTTGGTTGGTTAAATACTCAGAGAACGCTGCTGCCCATCCTCTAGTGAATCCCTTAGTTGCCTTTTACGACACCCATAATAAGATATAGGGTGGTGCAATTCTTTACGTCCGGCACCACACGGGACCACACCCTTACTGCTTACATAAAGACGCTGTCAATGTCAAACTGTTACCACTGACGTGCGCTCGACCGTACATTTAACGTTCTGATTCTAAACTGAATTTCACAAAAATACATACTTATTCTTCTTTTTCTAGCCATATACAACCACACGGCCAAACCTGGCTCCCTGCACCTCCCGTTCGACGTCGGGGAGTTGGTGCACATCGAGAGAGAGACGGAAACTTGGTATTGGGGCAAAAGCCTCAAAAAGGACACAAGTGGCGCCTTCCCGAAGAACTATGTACGGGTCAGGGACTGCATAGTTGACAGGTAACACCTTTTAGGAGTTTGCTTTTTCAAATACTAGCGGACTGCAGTACCAGAACGGATCATCCTCCGAGCCTTTTCCCAATTATATTGGGGTCGGCTTCCAGTCTAGCCAGATGCGGCTGAACATCAGTATTTTACACGGAGCGACTGCCATCAGACCCCCGCAACCCAGTTACTGGGTAATACTGACATTCGGAGGTTAGACCAGTTGTCAGACTTTTAGGCTTCTGACTACCCGTAACGACTGCCATAGATATCCGTATGACAACCGGGACCGACAGCTTAACGTGCTCTCCGAGGCACGGAGGGGTCTCGATGTGTAACGAAACGGTCACCCATCCACAGACAGACCGCGGCAAGTGCAGCTTGACCTTGCAGATCATACAATCCGCGCAGTCGTTGCTTATAATCGCTGAATCGTAAATAATAAGCTGTACAATCAAGCTGGCTAAACCCTAATGCCGCTCGATACCAGCTATTTCTAAAACCTGTGCAGACTTTAACCAGACATTACACACGCAAAATACACGCCGGGCATGGAGTTGCGGAAAATGGCCCGATATACCAATATTAACCAGACATTAATGAGCTCATCATTCATCATCATCATTTCAGCCGAAAGACGCCCACTGCTGGACATAGGCCTCCCCCAAGGGGGGATATTCCATAATCGCCACGCTTACCAGGCGGGTTGGCGATCGCAGTTGGCTAGTAAAATACTCAGAGAACGCTGCTGCCCATCCTCTGGTGAATCCCTTAGTCGCCTTTTACGACACCCATGAGAAGATATAGGGTGGTGCAATTCTTTATGTCCGGCACCACACGGAACTGCAGAAATGCTGCTCTATACCAGCTATTTCTAAAACATGTGCAGACTTTAACAAGACATTAACGAGCTCAAGGCTGGTTAATTTGGGGTCACTTTTGGTATTACTATGGCTGTATATCTGCTTACTCGGCCTTTGTGCAGCTGAGCTTAACCAGCTTTAATTTTCGACTATACCTTTAATCCAGCTGATGTGTGCTACTTGGGAGATATCTAGAAGATAAATAAATGGGACAGGTTTTACACAGCACCACCTAGTCCCAAACTAAGCAGAGCTTGTGCTATGGGTACTAGACAAAGGAAGATCATAAATCATCATGATTGGATGATAGATTTCAGATGTTCACGGACGATAGGTAGGTGTCTCCCCATGGTTGCTAGTGCAAAAAAAAATTACACGGGTACCTGCCCCCCCTAGCCAAGTTGACAATCTACAATCGTCAACGCTATAGAAAACAATCAAAATGTATGGGTATGACATACCTCAACGAAAAAGTCATTCGTTGATAAATGTCATTCCTAAACATTGGCTAGGGGGGCTGCTCATATCAGAAAATACTGCACGAACGTTGGTGTTAACATAAACACACGAGAAGAGATTACTTACTACATAATTATTATATTCCATATAATCAATATAACCAAGTAGCAAATGACTGGCTTACTGATAATATTTCAATTAAACGGCAGCGGGTTGCGGTGCCACTCATACACACACATATTACTCACACATAAGTAAACACACATTCATACATTGTGCACAGTAGTGATTCATGCGCATGCGGCAATGGGCAACGATTATCAATAACGGTCATTGACCTCGTCAATTAGTTTTTTTTTATGTTAAGTAGCAAACTACAACATAGTTTCTAGGTCGTAAAGAATCGCCAGTCGTCAGAAACCTTGATGAAGGTCGTTTGATAGAATCGGAAGTAATAATCACTTGTATGAGTCACTTTCTAAGAATTCTAACTCATTAATGTAGAATTGTAGACTGATCGTCTAGAGGTATAGGTATGACGTATCTGATTGTCGTACAGTAGACAGCACGACAGTGGTAACACTTAGATTACGAAAGCCATCCTTACCACTGAGGTAATATGTACTACGTACTAGAGTAGACCTTACGAACAAAAAATATCGCGCAACTTGCTGGCCGCGGACCACGCGCGCGGCGAGCGTGGCTAAGCGAGTCAGAGTGCTGGAGCTCTAAAACGTGCTACAAACATTTTGTTCGAGGTGTCTTCTCTAGTACGTAGTATATATTACCTCAGTGATCCTTACTGCTTACAAAATAAAGACGCTATCACGGAATAAAAAAACAAGGGGAAGTGTTATACAGCTACTGCACGCGTGGCACAATATCAATAGGGAAGGTGACTATTCTTTTTTATTAGTTTTTATTAGAAATCTCGAAACTTTTTTAAGAAAAATAAGCAACAGTGGAAAAACCAATAAAATATTTAATGAAATTTCCAAGTTATAAGCGATTTAAATGTGTTCACTAGACAGAGACAGCACTATTGAAGAATGACGTCATTGTTCAAAACCTTCATAGTAATTTGACATCTCTCTGAACAGTCCGTTTTGCACGACAAGCACAGAAATGCCCCTTCCAAAAATTTCAAAAGTGTGTATCTCTCCCATTTTGTTATGGATTTTGTTTATTCTTTCTACTATGTTGTCCTTTCTGTACCTTCTTTTAAATAATATAACATTTTTAGTAATTTTTTACTGTAGTCCACTACCGGATTAACTAACAACAACAACTCATCAACATCAACTCAGCCTGTCGCAGTCCACTGCTGGACATAGGCCTTTCCCAAGTTGCGCCGCAACACTCGGTCCTCTGCCTTCCGCATCCAGTCCCCCCCAGCCACGTTCTTTAGGTCGTCGGTCCACCTGGCAGGGGGGCGCCCTACGCTGCGTTTGCCGATTCGCGGTCTCCACTCAAGGACTCGTCTGCTCCAACGGCCATCGGTCCTTCGACAGACATGGCCAGCCCACTGCCACTTCAGCTTACTGATCCTACAAGCTATGTCGGTCACAATAACAACTAGTTAACATCAACTTGATCGTTCTTAGTTCTCTCTGCGACGCTATGACGTCTGGAATCACAGAAATAGATAGAATCGAAAAGTGGGCAGGGCGCGCGTGCTAACACTAGTGCAGTGCATTTCAAAGCCTTTCTCAGTACGCCTTATGACTTGTTTCTGTAAATACTGTAACAAAAACCCGCCGAATTGCCTTATTGATCTGTTTCTAAATGAAGAAACAAAAGCTGTAAAGCACATTTGATTAAAGTTAATTTAAAAGAATTCATGACGTTAATATGTAAGACGTAGTTTGTGCGAAATTTGCCACGCATGAATCGCAAGTAAAATTGTGATTACAACAGTTCTATATCTATCTATTTATGTGATCTGACTATTTAAAATTCAAAAGGGGTCTAGCAATTATATTAACAAACAAATTCCCGCTGTGTGTCGCATACGACTCAAAAACGATGCGTGCGAAACCACCAAAACATGGGCAGATTTTTCCGCCCTTTGACAATGCCGCCGGGGACTTATTTTCAAAGTCGTTCGGGATTTATTCTCAAACCCTCGCTATGTTTCTAAGTAAAAATTTCATTATTAATGAACCGTATTATTAGTTAATAAGCACATTTTTTATAATTTGCTCTAGAATTATGGCACGGTTACAGATCAACAACTTGTGGACATAATCCTAATAATATTTGTTGTTATTTCAGATGTGGTGGGACGGTTGTCGCCTCGGCAGGAGGCAACGGCGTGGTTCACGATATTGCTGTCACCCTCAGAGAATGGTTGCAGCATTGCAAGAAACTTTACATCGTAAGTGGACTTTCTACACGTAATGTTTGTTCTGTGTGGTGCAAGACGTAAAGAATTGCACCACCCTATATCTTCTCATGGGTGTCGTAAAAGGCGACTAAGGGATTCAACAGAGGATGGGCAGCAGCGTTCTCTGAGTATTTAACCAACTAACTGCGATCGCAAAACCGCTTGCCAAGCGTGGCGATTATGGCATATCCCCACTTTTGGGGCAGGCTTATGTCCAGCAGTGGACATCTTTTGGCTGAAATTATGATCATGATGAATGTTTGTACTGCATAATTCCCATCACTATTATCGAAAATTTCATTAAAGTTGGAGTTAGGTTGTAAAACATAAAAAATTAAAACCGGCCAAGTGCGAGTCTGACTCAAGCAGTAAGGGTTCCGTACCACCCATTGATCTGATAACCCATGGTTAACTGATTTAATTTACGAGAGTTCATCAAAAGACATCGCCGCACCGTGTGCGAAATATGAATTTTTGCATCTCTTTCTTACGCAGGTACCACCACATATGTCTTATGTTTACCCTATCTTTACTATTTGTTGCTAAACTAAATAGTATGCACTATAATCTAACCAAGTTTGACTCTGGTATGTATTACCGTTTTGAAGAACTAGCAGGAACAAAAACGCTGAAAAAAATTAATGTTTCTCGAGGATTCTTGTATGGGGATACAGCCCTGTGACAGACAGATGGACGGTCGGACGGACGGACAGCGTAGCGAGAGTAATAGGGTCCCGTTTGGCACCCTTTGGGTACGGAACCCTTAAAACTAAACTCGAAAACTACAAAAAATCGCAGAATATTCGGGTTCCTAAGTATCGGGTTTCGGGTGTTCTAGATACCTCTGGACTTCTGCTTGACACGTTTTTTTAGACACCCTGTAAACATTACCAGAGAAATTAATAGAGAAACAATGTTTTTGTTGATCATGAATGGCTTAGGGTTATTTATTTTCACGGCAATCGGAAAACAAAACCATATGAATTAGTGTAGTGACTAGTTAATATTGACAGTTAAAATGTTGTGATAAGTGCTGCCTGTATCAAACACACAAGCAAAGTGTCTTGCCCTTAATAGAAACCAAGAAAAGTTACTGGACGCATTCTTAGTATCTAGTTTACATAGCAATTTAGGATATAATAAAATTACTCATTAGCCTCAAGGCTACATACGTGGGACACTCAGAAAGTTTTGCGAAACTAAAAAAAATTGTTCTATACGTACATATATTTTTATCAAATCTTTTCAAAGTACTTTCCACCAGCCTCTATACAAAGATTCATGCGCCTAAACCAGTTTTCAAAACACTTTTTCCAGTCCGCCGCAGACACCTCGTTTACAGCCTGCTCGAACGCAGCCAGCGCATCTTCCGGCGACGAAAATTGTGTCCCTTTGAGCTGATTTTTTATTTTTGGGAATAAAAAGAAGTCACACGGTGCTAGATCAGGGCTGTAAGGAGGGTGACCCTGGAGTTTGACTGGCGTGCTGTCCAGGAAGTCCCTCGTTTTGAGTGCGGTGTGCGCAGGTGCATTGTCGTGGTGGAGCAGTAGCCCGCGGAGCCCTGTGTTTGGTCGCTTGTTGCTTATAACAGAGAAAACTTCTGGCAAACATTTGGTAGTATACCATTCGGCATTAATGCTTCTTTGATCCCGTAAGGGAATTGATACCAAGTGGCCAGTCAAATTAAAAAAGCTAGCGATCAAAATCTTACCCCCGCTTCTAGATCGCTTCACTTTGGTAGGCGTTGGCTCATTTTGAAACACCCAAACAGTCGACTGGCGCTTGGTTTCTGGGTCGTATTGATAAATCCAGGACTCATCACCTGTAACGATGTCGTAAACACGCCGAGACGAGCCTGCTTCAAATTTGTTAAGCATATCACGGCACCATTCCACCCGGGCCTGCTTCTGAGCATCGGTGAGGTTGTGCGGCACCCAGCGTGATACTATCCTCCTCACGCGAAGATGGCTGTGTAGAATCTCGTGAACGCTTCCCGATCCAATCTTCAATATGTGTTGAATCTCCTGATATGTAATTCGCCTATTGTCTTGGATTAAATTTTTCACTGCTAGCACGTTTTCTTCGGTAACAGCCGTCAAAGGGCGACCGCTTCTTTCGTCATCCCGCAAAGTTGGTCGACCGCGCTTGAATTCGTTATACCAAAGATACACGGTTGCCTTGGAAGGGCCTTCATCCATGAATGCCATTTGAAGTCTATCGTACGATTCATCCGGTTTCAGGCGACACTTGAAATCGTATAAAATCATAGCTCTAAAATGTTCCCGGCGCAGATCCATATTTCAGTGAGACACAATACTTTGAATTAACTCGCAAAAAATGTGGAGGGAAATTTTGAAATTGGAACTTACTTATTTTTACTTATAAATAATCATATTTTCGAAAAACATTATAACTGGCCAGTCTCCCATATATAAAAACTTTTTTTCGCAATACTTTCTGAGGGGCCTGGTAATTTATTTATTTTGAGGAAAGAGGTAGGGTTCTTGAACGCCCATAAGCCACTACGACCTGATAAGATCTATTGTGACGCCTCTTGCAGCATTACAGCACTTCCCCAAGCTGCAAGTCAATCATGAAGTCGACTATGACCTTGGGGGAGGAGGATTTGATCTCCTGCGTTGAGATGACGTGGCCTCCATTATGCTGGCTTCTGATTTGGTGCACTGCATCACATTCGCATAGGATATGGATGGGCGTCTCATCCTTTTCGCGACAAAACCTGTAATCTGTTGTATTACTGAGGCCCATCCTGTGAAGGTGTTTGTTCAGCTTGCAGTGCCTAGTGAGGGTTCTTGTCAGGATTCTTATCTGATTCTTGTTCAAAGAAAGCGCTTCTTTCGTAAACCTTTTCTTGATCAAGGCTACATTGTAATACAAAGAAGTCGGTTAATAAAGTATCACTCTTGTATATTATATGGTAAAAATAATAATATATGTTCTTTATGTTGTTTTGGGACTTAAAACATAACTGGCGAAATGTGGGTGTACTATACACCTCTGCCTACCCCTTCGGGGAAATACAGGCGTGATGTTATGTTATGTTGTTATGTTATATTCTTTATTCTTCTTCCTCAGAATAACGATGAACGTCTCAAGTTTATGGAAGTGAGCATGCGAGCATTGCTTGAATTACGAGCTCAAGCCGCCTCCGGTGCGTTACCTCAGGACCAACTCCGAAGAGTCGCCAGAACTGCTGTCTTCACAATAGATAAGGGAAACAGGTATGTACAAGTGGTTCTTTTGCACAGACCAGTAAGCCTCTAGACGCTGATTGGCCGGAGTCCCCCGGTCACCAAGCATATCTAGTAGCACTGCATATAGTTCACCCCGCCGGTTAGTGGGACGTCACTCCGTCAGCGAGCGGCACCAATCATACCACCGAACTTTTGAGCCGACCAATCATAACGCGCCGTCCACCCCCTGTCCCCCGCCAACGTTTTACGACTGTGTTTTCATGCAAAACTTTGTTTATGCGCCGTCTTGAGGCTTACTGGTTTGTGTTCTTTTGTTATAGATTCCACAGGGAATCGGAATTGCATCAAAATTAACAATGAATAAGACTAAGATGAAAAATATTTATTTATGTGCCACATTTTGACACTATCTGTGTAAAAGCCGCGATCTAAATAATGCTAATATAGGACTCAGGCTTTTACGTTTTTGTGTCACGTTATTACGTAAGCGCAACCCATTTTATTATTCTTAGTTCTTAGACGTTACTGAAATAACCTAATGCGCGATTTGTCGTAACGGGTTACATTTGTGTTTTCGAAGCAACCTGTTGCTGAAAGCGGTTTCGAAAAAAATACTGCTCATCTTTAATTTGAATTTGCTTATTGCACTGCGGTGTAGACACCATTTAAATCATCAATCCGGATAATATCATATCTTTAAAAGACGTAGTAGTGTCAGAGCTTGTAAAAGAACTCGCTTGGGGAAGTACTACATGCTTGCATTTTTGTTTCCGGTGAGAAGGGTACGGGTGTCGTTGAAATTACAATCACATCAGAGTTTGGCGAATGTGATTTGCAGTACCACTTAGGCATCAGCCTAGGTGATATTGCAGTTGTTATGGGCAAAGGTAACCGCTTAACATCAGGTGGGCCTTTACTGCCTTTAGCTCGTTTTGCCATCCTTGGCCATAAAATAGACGCCGCAGATGTAACGTATACGTGGTATTATTTACATTAGCACGTAAAGCCGTCGGTCCTGCGCCTGATCTCTCTCCGGTCGCGTCGAATTGCTGTCCCATCGGATTATGAGAGTGTGGGAATAGAGAGTGCACCTGGGTTTGCGCACACACTTGTGCACTATAATATGTCCCGCGCAGATGGCTAGTCTCCGTTGAGTATGGCCGCCGTGACCGAAATTCGGCCGGGAGGACATTATTATTTACTTTGATTATTTTGCCCCCAGAACCTTAGGCATGGAGTTAGCAGTAAGAACAGCAAATGGTCAGCTGGTTGATCCGTTGAAAGTTTCCACATACAAACTAAACGCACTGCACGATGAAGCCAACACTCGTATTGAGAAAAATATGGTGAGTATTTCAATACATAAATGTCAAGATCAAGGCAGCCTTCAAAAACGCCCACTATTGACTTGGATGTATCTCGTGTGATTTTGAACTGACATTTAATTTATCGTATTTTTATTATTCGCCTCGAAACAGCTGAATGACCTATACGAATAACAACTATGTAATAATAAAGTCATAGTATTAATGTTATTAAATAACAATAATAATGTTGTTATTATTGTTATTATGTTCTAAGGGATTCACCAGAGCATGGGCAGCGTTCTCTGAGTATTTAACCAACCAACTGCGATCGCCAACCCGCCTCCCAAGCGTGGCGATTATAGCATATCCCCCCCTTGCTTGGGGGAGGCCTATGTCCATCAGTGGACGTCTTTCGGCTGAAATGATGAATGATGATGATTAATCAGCTCTTCGGTTGATCCAGCTAAAACCATCTCCGTTTGACATGAATTTTCTTCAACTTTTATTTTTTTCTACTTGTTAAAGCTACCGCAATTATCGATGCAGAACTCGACAACCGTACATATATTGGCAATCGCAAGGGCTTGCTCTATTAACTACAAAGAGCAAATACCAAAACTTACGTGGGACACTCAGAAAGTTTTGCGAAACTAAAAAAAATTGTTCTATACGTACATATATTTTTATCAAATCTTTTCAAAGTACTTTCCACCAGCCTCTATACAAAGATTCATGCGCCTAAACCAGTTTTCAAAACACTTTTTCCAGTCCGCCGCAGACACCTCGTTTACAGCCTGCTCGAACGCAGCCAGCGCATCTTCCGGCGACGAAAATTGTATCCCTTTGAGCTGATTTTTTATTTTTGGGAATAAAAAGAAGTCACACGGTGCTAGATCAGGGCTGTAAGGAGGGTGACCCAGGAGTTTGACTGGCGTGCTGTCCAGGAAGTCCCTCGTTTTGAGTGCGGTGTGCGCAGGTGCATTGTCGTGGTGGAGCAGTAGCCCGCGGAGCCCTGTGTTTGGTCGCTTGTTGCTTATAACAGAGAAAACTTCTGGCAAACATTTGGTAGTATACCATTCGGCATTAATGCTTCTTTGATCCCGTAAGGGAATTGATACCAAGTGGCCAGTCAAATTAAAAAAGCTAGCGAT
Organism: Asteroscopus sphinx; assembly: GCA_949699075.1. Taxonomy (NCBI): domain Eukaryota; kingdom Metazoa; phylum Arthropoda; class Insecta; order Lepidoptera; family Noctuidae; genus Asteroscopus; species Asteroscopus sphinx. The sequence continues at coordinate 7,692,051 of OX453025.1, read as the reverse complement.
CAAAATCTTACCCCCGCTTCTAGATCGCTTCACTTTGGTAGGCGTTGGCTCATTTTGAAACACCCAAACAGTCGACTAGCGCTTGGTTTCTGGGTCGTATTGATAAATCCAGGACTCATCACCTGTAACGATGTCGTAAACACGCCGAGACGAGCCTGCTTCAAATTTGTTAAGCATATCACGGTACCATTCCACCCGGGCCTGCTTCTGAGCATCGGTGAGGTTGTGCGGCACCCAGCGTGATACTATCCTCCTCACGCGAAGATGGCTGTGTAGAATCTCGTGAACGCTTCCCGATCCAATCTTCAATATGTGTTGAATCTCCTGATATGTAATTCGCCTATTGTCTTGGATTAAATTTTTCACTGCTAGCACGTTTTCTTCGGTAACAGCCGTCAAAGGGAGACCGCTTCTTTCGTCATCCCCCAAAGTTGGTCGACCGCGCTTGAATTCGTTATACCAACGATACACGGTTGCTTTGGAAGGGCCTTCATCCATGAATGCCATTTGAAGTCTATCGTACGATTCATCCGGTTTCAGGCGACACTTGAAATCGTATAAAATCATAGCTCTAAAATGTTCCCGGCGCAGATCCATATTTCAGTGAGACACAATACTTTGAATTAACTCGCAAAAAATGTGGAGGGAAATTTTGAAATTGGAACTTACTTATTTTTACTTATAAATAATCATATTTTCGAAAAACATTATAACTGGCCAGTCTCCCATATATAAAAACTTTTTTTCGCAATACTTTCTGAGGGGCCTGGTATGTCTGTGTAAGACAATTAGATGTTCAATCTGGCATCAGTTCAATCTATGAACTTGGTTAGATTGACGTCAGATTGATCGTGTAATGGTAATACCTGGTATACAACGTTACTTTTTGTTTACGCAATTTGAGAAACTAGTTTTTTAAAATCACTAGTTAATAAGAATCGATTGCGATAGTTTTTATACCATGATACATTTTAATAAAAATAAATGGTTTTTATGGTTAAATTCAGTACATCAGCCGATCGTGAATAGATCCATAAGGTCTAGGAAGTTCGTCTCGATCAGTTTCCGTGCATCGGGTAGTCCTTGCACGACATTTATCACTTTCTCCACTATCAACTTTGGAACTTACAATACCTAACTCTAAAAGCATTTAATCATGTGACTTAGAAAAAAAACTATCCCAATCGATTCTCCTCGTGATGCTGAAAAAACTAGTTTCTCGAATTGCGTGAGCAAAAAGTAACGTTATAGATTGATGGACAAATAAAAATTATCAAAATATCTTGATTTTCGGGGTCAATCTAAGGTCACTGATTAAACTGATGGCAAATTGAACATCAAATGGTGACCATACTGGTTTAAAACACATATAATCAGGTGATCATATAAATGACTTGTTGTCCTTGCATTTCAAAAAGTACAGAAATAAACGTGTAAACATGTTCTATAAACGATACAGGAGTACCAAAATTTAAAGTAACTACTATTTTCCCTTTATCAGGAAACAACACCCATCACCCCCCCACCGGCGACCCCACCCGGCGCTCGCACTTATACCATCGCGATCCGCGTACACAACTTTGTATGCAGAATGACTGAACCAGCGGAACTGAACTTAGCGCTACACGACGCTTCGGGCGCTAAGCTCACGGAACATTTACTGCTACGGTGGCCCACTAACTTTGCAAGCCCAACACTGGTTGTGTTTACTGTGAGTATTAACCCACCTATGCGTATACAACTTTGTATGCAGAATGACGGAACCAGCAGAACTGAACATAGAGCTACACGACGCTTCGGGCGCTAAGCTCACGGAACATTTACTGCTACGGTGGCCCACTAACTTTGCAAGCCCAACACTGGTTGTGTTTACTGTGAGTATTAACCCACCTATGCGTATACAACTTTGTATGCAGAATGACGGAACCAGCAGAACTGAACATAGAGCTACACGACGCTTCGGGCGCTAAGCTCACGGAACATTTACTGCTACGGTGGCCCACTAACTTTGCAAGCCCAACACTGGTTGTGTTTACTGTGAGTATTAACCCACCTATGCGTATACAACTTTGTATGCAGAATGACGGAACCAGCAGAACTGAACATAGAGCTACACGACGCTTCGGGCGCTAAGCTCACGGAACATTTACTGCTACGGTGGCCCACTAACTTTGCAAGCCCAACACTGGTTGTGTTTACTGTGAGTATTAACCCACCTATGCGTATACAACTTTGTATGCAGAATGACGGAACCAGCAGAACTGAACATAGAGCTACACGACGCTTCGGGCGCTAAGCTCACGGAACATTTACTGCTACGGTGGCCCACTAACTTTGCAAGCCCAACACTGGTTGTGTTTACTGTGAGTATTAACCCACCTATGCGTATACAACTTTGTATGCAGAATGACGGAACCAGCAGAACTGAACTTAGAGCTACACGACGCTTCGGGCGCTAAGCTCACGTAACATTTACTGCTACGGTGGCCCACTAACTTTGCAAGCCCAACACTAGTTGTGTTTACTGTGAGTATTAACCCACCTATGCGTACACAACTTTGTATGCAGAATGACAGAACCAGCAGAACTGTACTAAGCGTTTTACGACGCTTCAGGCGCTAAGCTCACGGTAAATTAACTGCTATGGTGGCCCACCAACTTCGCAAGCTCAACACTGGTGGTGTTTACTGTGAGTATTAGTTCATAGTTATTTATTGATAACAGTAATTATTAGAAGTCACATTTAAAGTAAATAAAATTACATTTTCAGTTATCATTATTTATTAACCCACCTATGCGTACACAACTTTGTATGCAGAATGACGGCACCAGCGGTACTGTACTGAGCGTTTTACCATGCTTCGGGCGCTAAGTTCACAGATAATTTACTGCTACGTTGGCTCACTAACTTTGCAAGTTCCACACTAGTTGTGTTTACTGTATTATACTACCTATTTCTGCCACCAAGTAAAATTGCTCCAGTTTGAAGGATATAAGTGCCGATCTTCTTCTGTCGTGTCGACATGAGCTATACAATGATAATAGCTTATGCCATGGGAAAAAGATTAGCCAGTCAGCAGGTTGGTAGCGGGGCTGACTGCCCAGGGTGCGCCGAACGATCATTTAAATATCGCCACTCGTGGAGGCTCTTTTAATGGGTGCTGATCAAATTACAGGTAATAAGACTTTGTCACCAAGGTTGGCGACACATCAGGAATCCTCTTGGCGTTGTTGGTGTATTCACGGTATTTACTTTCTATCAGGTAAGTCGTCAGTCTGTTTGCCAACCTATCTCCGTTTGAGTCTAAAACGTGTGTCGAATGACCGAACCGGCAGAACAGAATTTAGCTCTTCAGGTGCTAAGCTTACAGACCATTGATTGCAAAAGGTAGCCCACCAACGTTGCCAGGCCCACCCAGACCCAGACCAAGTCTAATTATAAAACAGAACAAATTCAATCGCTTGAGAATATCTCTCTTGGTTTTTCAAATTCATAAATGAAAGAAACACTTTGGAGAGGACAAGCACACATCCCAGCTTTCCCAGTCATTGAGGATTGAGTGAGGGATTCTCACAAAAGAGATGGTGCCAGAACCATTCAACAGCCAAAAAAGACTAGGTGTGATACCAACCAACTCAGCCAACCATGTTTGCTTAGATAATAATCGAAGTTTTAAGTTAAACAAGTTTTTTTATTGTTTCAGGATTTCGGTAGTGATATACTGAAGAGTGAGAAGATATACTTGGTGTGCAATATAGTCCGGATAGGATCAATGGATGCCCTGAATATTGATCACAGGTAAGAACTTTACATATTTTTTATTTTGTCATGTTGTATAAAACTTCAAATCGCGGACGTTCTCAAAAAATGCCAGGTCAAGAGTACTCTAAACCGACGAGCATGCATGACGAGGTTAATGAACGTAGATGAAGCGAAAGAGGTGTGTCAGGATCGTAGCAGGTGGAAATCCATAGTCTCTGCCTACCCCAATGGGAAACAGGCGTGATAATATTTATGTATAAAACTTTTCGTCGTGTCTTAAAAAAAAACTGGAAATATAAAACATGAACTAGATGAGTAAAAGAAATTTGTTGTAATTTTTGGATATACCTATAGAATTATACAGTTACGAACTATTTTTTTTTCTTATTTTCAATGGTGATCTTCATATACGATACACACTGATTAAAACATTCACAGACGTAGCTCCGTAGCCCAATCCCCTCCAATCTCGACATCTGGCCGTTCAATGCGTCGTCCGTTCGGCGTCGCGTGCGCAGATATCAAAAGATTTGTCACCACCGACTGCCCCGACAAACATATACAAGTGCCTTTCTATGCGTGAGTATTGTTTAAAAACTTGTACTATTTTTTATTATCAGCTTATTGCTGGTCCTACGCCTGGTCTCTCGGGTCGTGTCGGATTGCCGTCCCATCGGATTATGAGAGTGAAGGAATAGAGAGTGCATCTGTGTTTGTGCGCTCTTATTGGCTTGAGCAATGTAATTATCAACGTCCAAACCAATAGTAAATATAGCGCCAATATCTTTCTAAAGTCGATAGTGACAGTAGATTTTAACATTTTGTAAAACTCATAATAGAGGTACTGGATGTCTGAGCATATGTATCAGTATCCATAAAAAACCGAGTCCTAATATTTTTTGTTACCAAAATCTTTGTACCAAACATGATACATAGTTACATTCCAGATTTGAAACATTACAGATATGAAAAGGAGAATTTGGACAGTTTATTGAAGAAGGTGATCACCAACCGTGACATCAAGGATGCCAAACATTCCCAAGGACTGTGGGTTTCTGTTCAACTCGTTGAAGGCGATTTGAAACAGGTAGGCTCAGTAATTTAACATTTCATTCATCACATTGCTAGCTGATATCTGCGGCATCGCTTGCGTGATATGTCGATTTAAAAAAAACTTTGTTAATCTGGGACATGATCAATTTTTGTGCTCAATTTCATTCAAATCCGTTCAACCGTTTATGCGTGTTTGAGCAACGAACATGCCAAACTTTCACATTTAATGTGTGGGATTTATTTATTTTTCTAATGATTAAAGTCGACTCACTAATGATTAATCCGAAAATTGTTTTATTGCGATAACTTTTCATACAATTTTTTTATTTAAAAAATTGAGTAATTTAATAATACCTAATGCCTATAATTTTTTTGGAATGCGATTAAAAAGTCATCCTGTATGTTAATCCGGGTAATGATCTATCAGTGTACAAAATTTCATCCAAATCCGTTCAGCGGTTTTAGCGTGATTGAGTAACAAACATCCAAACATCTTCACATTTGCAATATTAGTAGGATTATATAAGTAGGATCTCTAGTAGGGCAATTATTGTGGATTGATATATTATTAATTTTGGCCGTTAATAATTTCTAATCTGTACTTTAAGGGTGATAATTTTGTACAATATTTCAAACATTCATGGTTTTCACAGATACGCGAAGAAAACCCTCACATCGTAGTAGGAAACACAGCAGTTGCCCGCAAGATGGGCTTTCCCGAAGTAATTCTGCCGGGCGACGCTCGCAACGATCTCTACGTCACAGTGTGCGGAGGATCCTTCTCTAAGGGAGGGGGCAAGTCCTCTGAGAGGAACATCGAACTGGTGGCCAGGGTCGTCGATAAACATGGACGGATATTACCTGTGAGCTACTAATAAACCTTACCCTATGTTTACATTGATTTGCATATCAATCAACTCAGCCTATCGCAGTCCACTGCTGGACATAGGCCTCTCCCAAGTTGCGTCACAACGCTCGGTCCTCTGCCTTCCGCATCCAGCCCCCCCCAGCCACGTTCTTTAGGTCGTCGGTCCACCTGGCAGGGGGGCGCCCTACGCTGCGTTTGCCGATTCGCGGTCTCCACTTAAGGACTCGTCTGCTCCAGCGGCCATCGGTCCTTCGACAGACATGGCCAGCCCACTGCCACTTCAGCTTACTGATCCTACAAGCTATGTCGGTCACTCCGGTTCTTCTCCGGATAATCTCGTTACGGATTTTATCCTTCAAAGAAACTCCAAGCATAGCTCGCTCCATAGCTCGCTGAGCGACTTTGAATATGTGGACTAGCCCAACTGTCAGTGTCCACGTCTCGGCACCGTAAGTCATGACTGGCAGGACGCACTGGTTGAATACCTTTGTCTTCAAACTTTGCGGTATAGGCGACGATTTACATTGATTTGCATAGATAAATAGGAAACCGGCCAAAAATAGCTCATTTTGGTGCTTCCTATTGGCTCGCACAATGCCACTCCCAAGTGTTGCACTGGCCGAGCCAATAGAAGCACGTCATATCTAGTCGAAAATTGGCGGAATGTATATCAAACAAATCAGATGCGATTATGTCTCTATATAGAGTTAAATGCTCGATGTGCGTGGCCAAGGGCAATCGCAAGGCAACGACAACAGCAATGGCAATGATCCATTTACACTATTGTACGTATCATTAAAAAGTGTTCTAAGATAAAGGGAAATAGCGCAAATCCAGCTCCCATAAATATCTTTTCCTCATGACAACTTTACTGTATACAAGACATTTGTCTACGGAAAAGTAGACAAAATTACATTGTAAACAACAAAAACATCATTGTGTCGATTCTTTCATAGGCAAAACCCTTGCATACAGTCTTAATGCTACGTCTGCTGGTACAACTAAGATAGTAACATTCGTATTCTTCGTTGTTTCCTGAAACGTTTCAAGACGCAAACTCAGTCAAGGATGCCTTAGGGATTCCTAAAAATAATATAAAATCGGTATTCTTCGACATTTCCTAAACGAATCTTGAGGAAATAAACGCCGCGACGGATAATTGTATGGGTATTGGTACGTGTATTCCATAAATTCGTCAAAATCGGTAATTTTCCAGAGTAGAAACAACAATAATCACGTCACAAATAACACTTTTCCAGTTTCGAGGAAACCTTAAGGTTGGTCTCGATGTACCCTGAGTTCTTTCTCACCTTAAGTGAAGAAAACTATCAAGTGACGGGACTTTTTTTGCAACTGTTAATACCACGGAGGAAATATTGTATTGAGTGAGGTTGAGTGGAGTCTAGAATGGTTTTTTATGGGATCTACCACGTGTATCAGAAATGCGTGGTCATGTTTTAAGAGCTTATTCAGGGCATAGCATAGAACAACTTTTACTATGGCACCAACCATGAAATCGCCAAAAAAAATATCAGCTGTTCCTTACTAAATCATCGATGTCGCTCGACAAAATGTAAGGATCATCTGATATTTTTTCAGTTGTTGTTCTTATATTGGTTGGTTGGTCCTATAGTAAAAGTTGTTCGATAGTATCCCCTGAATAAGTCCTTCAAATATGACCACGCATTTACGCACGCTGGTACACGTTGTATACAGCTACCGGAATCTAGACAGCTTTGTCAAGATGTGGTCGGCGAGCAAACCTATAAGGTGCCGATTCACTCCAGCTTTAAAGGCGTTAGGGTTGTAAGTGCCCGGAAATACAGATGAGGTGAATTCCACAATTTGGCTGTGCGCATTATGAAAGAGTTCTCAAAGCGCTCAAACGTTTGAGGAAACAACTTAGAGTATGGGTGTAAATAATTTATTTTCACTTGCAGGGTGTTGTATCAATAGGTGCTGGAATAACTCTAGCCAACGAATACACGTCCGTTGTTTATTACCACGATGATCGACCGAGATGGCAAGAAGTTTTCAAGGTGAGATTTTACTTTTCTTTCTGGTTTCTCGAGAAAATTACAGATGTTTTCACAATTTAAGTCATGTACAGTCTAACAAAGCAATTAGTATCCAGGGTCGCCAGATATAAATGAAGTTTTCTCAGAAGATTATGGATGTTTTCGAGTGAAATATCATTTTAATAACGGACAAAGTTAAACTGTATTTATACAAAACTCTAATCATACTGTTCTATAATAATTTCCTGAGAAATCTTCGTCTATATCTGGCCTGTATAATAATTGCTTTGTTAGACTGTACTTATTTAAAATAATTTTTTTTTTAAGGCAACTTTGCTTGCCAGACTTTTATTTATAGGTAATTTTGCTAATAAAATTTCCCTAAACTAGTTTGCAATTATTATACTTGTACCCTTTTATTGTACGCACGGTTTCACATCAAGCTGTAAATTTCCAGTATAAGCTGACCTTTCATTGTACGGAAAGCCTAAACAATGCAAGGTCAGCTTATACTGGAAATGTACAGTTAGATATGTAGCCGTGTGTACTTGTACCCAATTATTATACTTGTCCCCTTGTAACCTTTTATTCGTACAGGTGTGTCTAAACATCGAGGAATTTAAAGAAGCCCACCTAGTCTTCCTCTGTCGCCACCGCTCCTCCAACGAGGCTAAAGACAGGGCTGAAAGACACTTCGCTCTCTCATACTTAAGACTGATGCAACGCGAAGGAACTACTACGCCGGATACACAGCATAACTTATGTATTTACAAGGTAAATACAATTTTAAGCACTATAAATGTACAGTCAGAAATATTTCCTGTGAACCACTACTAAGGCTAAAATCGCTTGCACTCAATGTTCATTGGCAGCCGTAGGTACGTGTTATGTAGCAGAATTTGTTCATGGGATTTTGTCGACAAAATGTACCACCGGGAAGAATCGTGAACGTACGTAGAAGGCCTCACTAAACTAATAAAACTTTATTCACGTTATGACTCTTTCCAACAGTAAAATTGTGATTGGAAAAGGACAAAAAATATATTTAAATGTCAAAATAGTCCATGCCCCTGTAAACGGGACGGGAAAATAGCCGTAAAGTGTGTGGCGATGGCGACTTATTTTTATTTATTTAAAAAATAAAAAATTTCACAGTGATTTTTGGTTTTATGGTTACAATACGGATAGCATCTAGCATCTTATCTATATTACGAAGAATTACGAATTATCGAGAACGAGCTAGTGGACTAAATCACTCCTTTTCTAATGGATGTTTTAGAAAAAGACATGTATAGTGACATTATTAGACACTAAATTAGTTTGGTTAAATACTAAGAGAACGCTGCTGTGCTGCGATCGCCAACCCGCCTGCCAAGCGTGGCGATTATGGCATATCCCCCCTTAATTGTCCAGCAGTGGAAGTCTTTCGGCTGAAATGATGATGATGATGATGATGATGATGATGATGAAATTAGTTTAGTTTTAAGACAACAGAATCAGCACCACTACTTGTTTAATAAAAATGCCGACCGAGATCCGACCCGACTATGTCTACGAGAAGACGCCTTAACTCGATTGCTTGTAACTCAGATTAGAGCACCTATACTCTAACTCACTTAGTCTGTGCCAAGCCGCTTGCGCAACGTGACGTGTTTGAGTGCTTGGTTTTTATTTTTGTATGTTATTGCTGCTCTAGTACGATAGTACCATACCTCAATGATAGCAACCCTCAAATTTCCTTTCGCCTATTTACTTTACAGTCGATAGAGTCCAAAATTTAAAAAAAGTCTTAAAATTACTTTTTGTGAATATCACACTGCTAATGATGATGATGTATCTAATACTATCATGTATGTATAACAACTGTAACCACTCAGTCAGAAACAATAAAGTTTACTTTACTTTAATTTTGTATGTCTTTGTTTTTATGGTATATGTTTATGTAAACTCATTCCAGATCGACAAACGCTCAGCCACAGGTGACATAGAAGCGGAAGCGTGTGCCGGTTGCTTAGGCCTCCCCTCTAAACGCGACGAGCTGCCCGCTGGAGCGGAACATGGGTTAAACCGAGGAGTACTAGCACTAGTGCATAAGGACTCGCTCACTGTACAGACTAAACTTTGCTCCACTAAGTTGACGCAGAGAGGTGAGTTATATTTAATCACAGACCAGTAAGCCTCTGACGTCGATTAGATACCGGATACCCCCCGGTCACAAACCATATGCAGTAGACTCGCTTCCTGCATAGACTTTACTTTGCTCCACTAAGTTGACGCAGAGAGGTGAGTTATATTCAATCACAGACCAGTAAGCCTCTAGACGCCAATTAGGTACCGGATACTCCCGGTTATAAAGCATATGCACTATATATCATACGCCCCGCCGCCAATTGCGATGTCACCCGGTCAGCGAGCGGCACCAATCATCCGGAATCATACCACCGGACGTTTGAACCGACCAACCATAACGCGCCGTCCGTCCGGGACCGGGGTCCCCGCCAAAATTTTACGTCTGTGTTCTCATGCAAAACTTTGTTTATTCGGCGTCTTGAGGCTTACTGGGTTACGTTACGGTATATCAAAACTGGATATATCTAGTTCATTAAAGTCGCAGATGATCCTAAAAAATGCCAAATTAAGTGCTTTTGCACACCACATTGACTCAACACCGACTGGACTCAGTATGAGCTGACAGCTCGTTGACGCTGAACCGAAACCGACCTGTAGTTGTCAGCAAGCTAAAATGTACTGTACATGTCACGGTATAAAGTTCACATTACAATGCCTTTGAGTCGAGACGCTGTTAAGTCGATGGGTGCATGAAGACACTAAGGGTGCGTTTCTATTGACAGAGGAGCGGAGCGGAGAAAATATTAATCAATGGAATTGCACAAGACAAGTTTAGCGGAGCGGTAACGTAATTTTTTTGCTATTCCATTGGTTAATATTTCCCCACACCGCTCCTCTCCGCGTCGGTGGAAACGCACCCCAAGAGCTCCCCAAACTGACGAGCATGCATGAGAAAAAACAAACGGAAGACTAAACTTGATGCCTTTCATTACAGAGGAGATCTTAGGCGTGTTGAAATGGAATACCCATTATGCTGAAGGCACTCTTCGGAAAGCTCTAACTCAACTGCTAGTAGTGCCAAGCGAAGAACTCGTCAAGTTTCTGCAGGATATCCTGGACGCTCTGTTCAGTATACTCACACAGGTTAGTCTATGGTAAAATGGTTGTGACTCCGGCCGCTTGAATAGTTTTAAGTTTTCTGAGATAAATATCTCTGGTCTTATGTTATGTCCTTAGTATATAGAAAGATCTAGAAACCACGACCACACATTTAACGTCGTTCTATGAACTAGTTTGCCGTTTTGGCGATTAGTTGTCTGGCGAACATTGCTCGAAATGACGTCCTTTTTCATTCGTTCTGCTAGCACCTGACGAAGCTTGCAAAATCACAGTAATAATTTTGTAACAGTTCATACGGTACAATCTTTATTCTTAATATTTTTTAATTCGCAGGTGGAAGAAGACCATGAAGGCTACTCAGACCAGAGTTATGGAGTCCTAGTACTGGAATGTCTACTTAGAGTCATATCTTTAGTAGCAGATCACAAATACCAGCACTTCCAACCGGTGTTACATGTTTATATCGACGACAGCTTTTGTGATGCTTTGGCTTATGAGTGAGTTTGTTTTTAAACTTCTGTTAAGCTATGGGCGCCTAGTACTTTAAAATATTCTATGTGATTGTTATGAGCACAAAATATTTCAGTTTAGTATAGAAAGAGCGTACTACTCGCGCAGATAAAGAATGGGATTGAAAATGGCAGCATTTGAAATTGCCTCTCGTTCACACATGCGGTATTGTGTGAGCGAGAGAAACATAGAACAATAGAAGTGCCGCCATTTTCAATGCCATTATTATTTGTCTGCGTGAGTAGTATAAGGTAGAAATTCTAGTTCCCTTGAAACCTATAACTATAGAAGTTTTTAAACTTGCGAATTTCAAACATATTAAACTATTTATTTTTCGAGCTCAGATATATTCAAAATATCATTTTGACTAACCTCGAAGTTTCGGCCAAGATGCACACTGCGATAATCTACGATCTTTAAACAACCATCAAAATGTAGGCTTCCAACACTACAAAAACAGAAGTCAGAAGAATATTGAGGTGATGTGTAAGATGTAGAAATAAATACAACAACTGTACTACTAAGGGCGGATTCGATCAAACTTGTATAAGTCTTATCCTGTGAATAAAATCACTAATTATTCCAGAGTTAGAGATTTTTTCGTTTTACTAAATCTTAATCTAGGAAAAACTGTCTACCCGAGAGTAAATCGCTATACCGCCTAAATTCATGGTGTAAACAACTTATCCAAGATTATTTTAATGGTGACCGCTACATCCAACAGCTGTTTTTCGATTTTGGCTTACATATTCACTCGTCATTCATCCAAAAAACTCTAGAGTAACAATACCCAGTATTGGCTACTCTACGTTTGCGATGGAAAAACGCTAATGGAGTTATCTGAGAGTGAATCCAAATAGTAAAGTTCATGGTATAATAACACCAGGTAGTCTCTTCCCGTGACAGCTAGGTCACGTGATTGCCTCCGTACTACGTCATCGGCCGTGGAGCCAATAGCGGGCTGTTAGCGTGACACTTGTCAGTTTGATGTGCTGCCACTTTGTGAAAATAAATTACCCGAGCAAAATGCATTTTTTCATTTACTTTCTTCTATAAAGAATCACTTTTTAACTAGTAATTTAATATAGTTTCCTTTATTTACTAATTAGATGAATAACACGAGATAACAAATAGGCTAGTTAGGAATTTATTTTATATTCATTATGAACAAAAATCTCCTTAAGTATATTGAAGATATCAATCAATGGCAGCACTGATCGTGACGTACCTTGGAGGCATCGCGCTGTCATTGCGGGAAGAGAATACCTGGTGAAACATCTTATTATACCATGGTAAAGTTATTCAAGGGTTAGGTTACTCTGGTGTATCATGGCATTTGGTTGAATCCACTCTAAATAGTATATTGTTAACTTTGCCTTTACACATAAAACATAAATAACACCACGTCACACCATTGCTGCATTGTTATCGAATATGTTAACATAACATAACATCACGCCTGTATTTCCCCGAAGGGGTGGGCATCGAATATGTTAATATCAGTATAATTCATTTCCGAACACACTTTCTTACATGAATTACAGTATGACACAAAAGATAAGGCACGTCGTCAAGTCAATTTTCGTTAGTGCAGACACGAAAAGACGATCGAAAACACCCGAAACCTGAAAAAAATATAAACGACCTTATGTAATGCCCATAGGTATTAAAATTGACTGCCGTGCCGTGTTTTTATGTTTCGCTCACACGCTTCCGTACACTGCAAGTCATTGTAGCGGCAGCGGCTGAGACTTGGCGCGCAGCGATGGTGCTTCTGATTGGTTAACCAATTTCCCACATATTTAAATTTTTCATCTGCGCAGGTACATCGTTAAGCCATATAAAATGTGTACTATTGTAATTCTTTGTCGTTTTTTCCATAGGAAACTAATCTCAGTGATGGTATGGGTGATATCGGCCGCGAATGCAGGCGATGCGGCATTGAAGCGACTGCTAGTCTGCATGAAATGTATAGAGAGTCTAATACGGCTGATCGTGAGGAGCCGACAGTTGAGAAGCGCATTGGGGGATAGGGCATCGGATAATGACTTCTGTTGTTTGTTTGAGGTTAGTAGTATTTTACTATTCAAGAAACTGGGCCTTTGCTAGGCACGGGGCCTCTTCTAAAAAAAATGCATTCATTAGGAGGCCCATCAGGGGTCTATTCGCAAAATCTTTAATCGTTATCGTGACATTTGTCCTCTCCGAACCTATTCTTAAGTGAAGTCGTTTTCACTATCGTTTACGAGCAACGAATGATAATCAACAATTTTCGGTCGTAACCTTAATCTTAATTATGAATGTCATTGACGGTATTAATTTTCTTTTTTCAGCCGTCAAACACCTTGTTTTTGACTCTATCACTGCGAACATTGTCTACAACTTCGTAAAAATCACACATTTATGTCTATGAATTCGATAAAAGACAAAGCATCCCAACATTTTATTAGATTAGGGTACGAACTGGGTGCGATTTATTCGGAGTACTATCGTGTTGCACCCAGAGTCGACTCGGAAAAAAAAATGACATAAAATATATGTGTTTTGCAGGATCTTCTAGAAAAACTAGTATGGTTGATGCGATGTGGTGACCACGCACTCACGTGCCAAGGATCCGCACTGAAATACCTTCCGCATGCGGTACCGCACATCATTAAAGTTTATCCAGATACAGAACTCAGGTTTGTTGTTGAAAAGCTGTTTTTTTTCTTCAGATTTTAGAGTTTAGAGAGGTAGTAAAACTAGTAAAAGTTATGCAGAATCATCACCAGAGTCTGCCTTTAATTTTTGTGTAGAGATGGCTGATGGAGTAAAGCGTTGACCGAGTGGTGGCCAAGGTCAGGTCGGAGAAACCCGGGCCGTCCGAAAGCGCGCTGGGTTGATGATATCGCCAAAGCCGCAGGAAACACCTGGATAAGGGATGCACAAGATCGAAGAGGCTGGCAAAAACGAAAGGAGGCCTATACCCCGCAGTGGGTGATACCGGGTTAGGATGATGATGATGATTTAAAATTTAGCTCTGTATAGCAGGTTATAGGAGTAAAATGCTTATATACTTACACCGTTGGCTCAGCAACCCAAAATGTGTCATGGCATTCGAAACGAGAGAACGCCACTTGCCGCGCTCTTTGTCTGTATCTCGCCAATCACAGGCTGAAATCTCGAGAAGATCATCTACCATTGCATTGCTCCAGCGATAGATAGATGAGGCGACCAACCAGGCGTCGGCCTTTCGGGCGCATCTCGATATTCTCCCATTCTCTTCACATGACCAAGCCAACAGACTGAGTTTTTGCTTCTTCAATTATGTTCGGTTCGGCCACGAGCTCTTCTATCTCAGAGATATATCTTATTCCTGATCCGCCAGCTTCAATTAGGTCTCTGCACATCTATTGGCGTTTTACAAACGACAAACGAAGTACAAGCTTTCGTTCTGACTGATACCTACAGAATAAAGATAGTCGCATAAAAAAGGCACAATAAGAATAGACTATGGTTCATAGTCGTATGGAATTGACCGGAAATTAGAGAAACAAACGTCAGAACACGATCATCGCATGAGATAAGGGAACGATGGTTGACCGGAGTAGCAAATTGTGCGATGAATAGTACGATAAATCGAATATCGTCAAACGCAAGTAGAACCCCAGGGCTCAAGATCGTATGTAATCCCTTGTCTCTGTTATTAAAGTCTGATGTAATTACACAAATTTCAACTTTACGCACATGAAAACTAATTTAAATTGAGAATGACAAAAACAGTTAGATAGGTCCTAAAAATATTTACGTTTCAATGCAAACTGATGTTTGTGACCTGTAAAATAGGGTTTCTAATCCGAAATCATATACATAACTTGTAAATTTGTCTAAGCTGAAATAAACCAATATTTTTATGTGCTGTGCAGTGCTTACGTAGTCCGCGCATTGGAAGCTCTTCCACTCGGTCGCCTCAGCAAGCAACGGATGTTAGCTTTACTGGAACTGGTCCGAGGTCCCCTATGTTCTGAAGCGTCGGCCAGAGCGTTGATACTGCCACATCTAGCTGCCACTACGCGTGCTCTACTCAGGGATAAGGCGGAGGTGATTTTTTAATATATTTCTTGACATACACTCACGATATTTATGTATTACGTACTAGATCTATGTAATTGTTATTTTTTTTCGTAAAGTCGTTGAGACCTCTCATTGAAGAAGAAGATTACTGTGGATAGTTTTTATTGTCTTTTTGGAATACAATGTTTATTCCAAAGCACGTTTCTAGTACGCAGTACATAAATATTGCTGATACACACATTTGAAACAATACATACGTTAAAAGTCCGCTACACTTACATAAATTACAAAAAGAATGTAAATTACTGTTGCAACTACAAAACTTGACATATATCTGTTCTGTCACCAAAACTTCTCAAAAACTACAACAGAGAAATCAAATTAAAAATTCATAGATGATTTGTTATATCAAAAATTCCAATTTGAAAATAAAAATAAAATAAATTGTTTTAATAAACTGTTTTAAAGATAAAATGCAATAGTATCAAGATCTCTTTGTACACAATTTAATGGGATCCATCACACTTCATACATTCCATGAAAATGGTTACAAAAATTCGAAAGACGACGTTATGAAAAACAGTTGATAATTTCTGTGTAAAATAATTAATACAATATTTATATTTCGTAATAAAACGCAACAGTTCTCATAACGCGGTCTATCGAAAAAATAAAGCAATTTTTTTGGTAAGTATTTATATTTTTTACATTGGCAATACTTTTGAGTGCAGTCAGGACACACATTTTAATTATGTGCATTTAAAATCTATTTATCTGCTCTAAATCTCGTAAAATGAGCACGAAGTTACACAAAATCGATTTTAATGTACGAAATCGAAAAACATTGAATTTGTTTCCTGGCTACACTCAATATTAACTAAGGTATTCCTTCGTCAATAACCCTGTGTCCGTCTAGTGAATAAAACTCACCGTTCGTGTGATGGTATGTGAGCACCGCATATAGGTAATGTACGCGTATTTGTGTTCGTGTATTGTGTTACGTCAGACCACCGAAGGCGGGAGGGTTGAGTGGGAGACGAATGATGACGTCACTAATATTTCTTTTCTTTTCTCCTATTTTTTTTATAATTATCTTTATTTGTGGAAGCTAAGGTCTCAAAAAATTATTATGATTTGGAAATTACGGACTGATATTCCCGTAAAGTAGTTGTTAAATTAAAACCGAGCTGGTAGTTGAGTAAAGACATATTTTTTATAAGTATTTAAAACTGTTATTATTTCTACTGTTAAAAACCAAGGATTTCCCTGATATACGCAGATAATGAATTAATTTCTTTATTTAATGTCTCTATGCTTCAATTTTTGGTTTGCGATTGCGTTTTGAAGCCTTTTCGCTGAATCTTCTTAATAACTTTTTTTTTAAACAACCTTGTTCAAAAATATGCAAAAGTAATTTTTAAGCCTTTTACAACCGAAGACATGATAACATGTATCATTCGTCTCCCACGAACTCCGTTGGAGCCAGTCAGGTATGTGTGTGTCCGTATGGCGCGTCGCGGAATCACCGAGGTAAGCACGCACGCCGATGCATGCAGCCCGTTTTGCACCCTGTCTCGTATGTGGTAGAGGTAATTATCGTGGGAGTTTTCACTGCGTTAAGTGTTATCTTGTGACCTATATTACAAAAAGGTAAAGATAAAAATTAAATATCTGTTGCGTCTGTGTCCCCGAAGTGGTGTGCAGATATGAACTTTTAAAGACCAATGTTTTTCGGCGAGGATTTCAATATGACATGTCCTCAAATTGACACCAAAATACGAATGAAAGAATCAAGGCAGGATTTGTACACGATTTGAAGTTTGAATAGTTTTACTTTTGATTCTTGGTCCCAAAAGAATAACTTTCGGAATTTCAAATATTTTTACAACCCCGGAATAAAATGTAATATTCCAAAGTAAATAGTTTGCGTGCTTCGAAGAGCATGTTAAGCTGTCGGTCCCGGTTGTCATACGAATATCTATGGCAGTCGTTACGGGTAGTCAGAGCCTGAAAGTCTGACAACTGGTCTAACCTCCGAATGTCAATATTGGGTTGCGGGGGTCTGATGGCAGTCGCTCCGTGTAAAATACTGATGTTTAGTCGCATCTGGTTAGACTGGAAGCCGACCTTAATATAATTGGGAAAAGACGCGGAGGATGATGATTCCAAAGTAAATAGTTTGAAATTGAGCTAATTTTAACGGCGTCATATAGACAGTTGCCAAATTGGTCACGTTCAGAAATTAGCTCAATGATAACAATGGAATGATAAATTAAATTATTATATGTAAACAAAACGATGACTGCCTCGTTGGTCTAGTGGTCGCAAGCGCGACTGCTGAGCGTGGGGTCCTGGGTTCGATTCCCGGGTCGGGCAAAGTGTTATTGGGTTTTTTCAGTAGGAAATTTCCAGTAGCAGCCCGGAGTCTGGATTTGTGCCCGGTCAATGGCAATAGGCTCGCCCCCTATTACATGGGACTATAACATTACTGTTGAAATGTGGGTGTACTATTACACCTCTGCCTACTCCTTCTGGGAAATACAGGCGTGATGTTATGTTATGTAAACAAAAAAAATTGCGGGATTTAAAAATACTTAAAATGGAAAAAGTTGATCCTTAGGCACCAACGATCAATTTAAAGGTCATTACGAATTCTCTAAAAATCTTTTTTTTTGTACAGTCGACTGCGTGACAGTGGTAACACTTGGATTGGAAATCCGCCCTTACTGCTTACGAAATAAAGACGTTGTCAATGTAAAAGTGTTACCACTGACGTGCGGTCGACCGTACAAATCAATGTATGGGACACGCCGGAATTTTTATCGGACTATTAAGAGTTGTTAAATATATTTTACTAATCACTTCGCAGTGAAAACTCCATAAAGATATTTTGTGTTGTAAACCTGTATGAAAGAATTTAATAGTAGAGTAGCGAACCCACTTTGTGTAGATGTTATATTTAAATAATCAATAAAACTCATATAACACTAACCTCATAGGGACATTCCCCATCACAAAATCATAAATTGAAGTTTACTCGCGCTTTATAATCTAACCAATCAAATATACCTACTCGTTATTAGTATAATTGGAGCATAATGCAGTTAAAATAGATATTGGTGTCGATTCTCTTGTGCACTAACTAAACTTATTTTAAATTATCGCTCTCTTTCACTAATAGTAGGTGCAAGAGATTTTAGATGGCAGGCAAAGTGCTGTCAAATTAGTTTACGTGTTCCACTTCTTCTTATTTTTAGTGAAAACGTTCCGAGATCACTACTAAACTTGTATGGGAATTTTAATTCCGACTAATTTGATAGCACTAAAATCGTTGCCACCTCTTTCTTGTATCGACTATTAGTAAAAGAGAGCGATAGTTTAAAATAAGTTTGTGAACAAGAGAATCAACACCATTTAGATATTTTTTTAATCATATTACCATTACAAAAATCTCTTAAGGTGATTATTGTGTAGTAAGTAGCCTACGATATTCAAAATTTCATGCTTTTTTTGCAACTTTGATCGGAATATGTTAGGCGATAATAATCACAATACATCTAGTGAATATGCTCATAGAAAACATTAACCTATAAGCTGGATAATCAATAATTTGACAGTAAAATTATATTATTGAGCTACTGCTGTGCAGCTATCACCTTAAATTACCAAACACAAAAAAAAAAAAAAAACACGATATATATACAAGATAGCTATTATAATTTCAATCACATGTGACTAATTGAATCATGGATTCATATACCCATATACTCATAAATGGCATGCACCTAACATTACGTCATACCGCACTAACATTGCATAATATCATAGTAAACATAATTTATAATACATTAGGTATTTATATATATTTAGCTTCAACTTCTTGGAGAGTTATCAATTTTAATACAGGAGTGCGGACTTTGTATATTGATTCAGTATCTGTTCCATATCGCAACCACATTATTAAAATTCACTTTAAAACAAAATGAAAATTTGCCTTTGTATGAAGTGCGCTACAAAATTTTATTGTGTCTCCCATCATCATCATTTCAGCCAAAAGACGTCCACTGCTGGACATAGGCCTTCCCCAAGCATCGCCACAACGACCTGTCCTGCGTTTCCCGCATCCAGCGGATTCCCGCTGCCTTTATCAGGTCGTCCGTCCATCTTGTACCCAGGCTGCGCCTTCAAATACGCGTTCGCCACTCCAGAACTTTTCGGCCCCATCAGCCATCCGTTGTGCGAGCAATGTGCCCCGCCCACTGACACTTTCGTTTGTCATTTCCTCGGGCTATGTCGGCTACCTTCGTTCTGCTGCGAATCACCTCAAAGCGAATGCGTGTCTCCCATATGACGTAGATTTTTAATTTTATTGTAAAGGCGCTACTTCACTACGAGCATTCGCGAATCATATAACAATTTCTCCGCAACCAATCAATTAGATTTGTACCGGCGAATGCACGCAGGGAGGGAGCGCCTTCAAGTGAATTTTAATGATGTGGTTGCGTTAAGGAACAGATAATGAACCACTATGCCAATTATCTGCACTCCTCTGCTCTGTCTAGTAGCAATAATTAGCTCTTTTTTTTTCATAACAAATTCGATGAGGCTAAATACACACTACCGTCCAAAATTAATATCCAATCTATCTACGATTTACTCTATTAGATAGATAGAAATTTGACATATTTTGTATGGAGCTTATGTCAAATTCCTATCTCTAGTAGGGCAAATCATGGATAGATTGGATATTAATTTTGGCCGTAAATCTATCTTTCTAAAAGATAATTGTGCAATGCGGTACAGACATGCATGTGAATGCCTCTCTACTACCATAATGCCAGACTTAGCATATTTGCCCAAATATTCGTGCCATCTCGCCGAAACAAAATAAACTTTATTTCAATAGACGTATAGTATATTTTGTATCGGTCAAACTACGCAAATATGTGGACAAATACGCTAAGTCTGGTGCTGGATTTACACAATGAAGGAACATGCAAAACATTTTATTAGTATTGACACGCAAACGCAAGTCAGACAAAAGGCGGCGAACAGAAAACCTTGGGGCGGCATCAGTCTAAAGTTTTCTGTTGGACTGTTCTAGCTGTATAATTACGTCACTTTGAAGTTATTGGAAATCTCAGCCCGCCTTTTCTCTGATGCCCTATTCATTTAGGCAAAATATATCAGGTTTAACAATCGTTTACCTAAAACCCTAAACGGTTGTTCATCCAGTGAACTAATGTTGATGAAAACGAGCCTTAAATCATAACTTTAACAAAAAAACTGTGCCTTCGTCGCACCCGCATCGTGAGCTATGCACACAAACCGTGATTATCAGTAACATCACTCGAAATAATAATACATTAATAATTATTTCCTAATATTATTATTTCAGTACCTACCTACCACCTACCCCTCTCACGATATCGTAATAATAATATGTATCTACTAACATCACTTTTTATGTTTGTGTGTGTGCATGTAGTGTTACACTGTGTGTGTAGTGTGTCGGCACTATTTGTTGGTGAAATAGGCAAAAGATGGTTCAGTTTTGTAATTTGGTGTAATATAGTACGGGAAACCTCTATAAACACTAGATTCCTCTAGAGTTATTGGAAAAACTAAATTTTTATCAGCCCGGGTCTGCAAGGAACAGTCACATGTAGTGCAAGAAAAAAAAAATCATCTTAGTCGGGGGTCTTTATATTAAAATTAATCTGTGGTACAGTACGCGTAATATTACTGCCGCTTCGATACCAGGTTTTGCGATGGGCCGCGCAGGTACAATAGCGTAATAAGTGTGAGTAGGACATAAGGATGCATCGGACATTAACAAACGACTGAAACAGCGAGATCATGCGATCCCCCGCCATATTGCCACTCAGATGAACAACTATCAGAGTCTTGCCGCCATTACCGCGCATGCGCGCTACTGATTTGGTTGCAAAATTT
Organism: Asteroscopus sphinx; assembly: GCA_949699075.1. Lineage (NCBI taxonomy): Eukaryota > Metazoa > Arthropoda > Insecta > Lepidoptera > Noctuidae > Asteroscopus > Asteroscopus sphinx. Next base: position 7,670,642 of record OX453025.1, on the reverse strand, counting down.
ACAACTGCGCATCCACCTGATTCTCACTTAACAGCGGCACAGTTATATTAAGTGTACTCTAATAAAGACTAACGTATACTGGAATATATTATTAGATTCTGAGTCTAAATGTACAGAACCAAAAAATTAATCAAAGTATCCTCGGAAAATATTTGAATTATAGTTATTCCTAAAAAAAATCTGGGAATAATTAACTTTCTCAATATAAATGACAAGAATTGTCACTTAGTAAAACTGTCAATCACTCTTTGAACCATGATTATGCCAATTAGATGTGTGTGCCTGTCTGTGTGAACACCTTTACTAATATTCTGTGACTTCTCTCACAATAATATGTATGGAAAATATCTGTGCACTATTTATAAAATTAGGTACCTATTTAATTCTACCTATTATTCGTTTTTATCTTATTTTATCTAATATAAATATCCATACATATACAACTTCATTTACACTTTACTTTTTTCAAAATAACATTGCAACATTTTTTTTCGATGTTGGTGTTAAATAAAAATAATAATAATTTAATAACAAGCGCCTTCGATGTCGCTTGTAGACTAAATTGTGTGCAAACTCTTGATGTGTTGCATGTTTTGCGCTTGCGAGTTGTCGGATGACAGCTGTCAAAGTGACAGATAATAGATATGAACTGTCAGTGTCAGATCTTTCAACAGCTCGTTAGTGTAATGACTGATCATTATGAATATTACTTACTTAAAAATATTATGCGTGTCTTTCCAATATTATGCGTGTCTTTCCAATATTATGTTTTTGGAGCCTTCTTATTAAGTTTCCATCGATTAAATTCGAAGTAATTTTACTAAACCTCGAACAAGAAGAGTAATGAATTTATAATGATCAGTCAATTGGTGTACGCTTAAGACGAATTCCCGATCGTGGACCTCAAACTACATTGTCATATTACGATGCTACTGCTGAGTAGTAATTTAAAATTACATTTCAAAACTATCAATGTATACAAAAAGTATAATTTGTAAATTATTTCGTAAAGAAGTAAGATACCAAAGATGTGAAAATACCTTATAAAAAAACTTTGAAAAAAATAAGTCGTAATATGACACAAAAAGGCAACGCTTCAGAAGTCTGCCTTGCGTTGAGTAATTCGGGGATAAGTCAGCGTCCGCTAGCAATGTCGGGTGTGGCAGTGGGATCGCGAGGCTGCCCACAAGTCGCGCTCGGTGGGCAAGGCAGCGCGGCTCCTCGGCGCAGACACGGCCAGGCTGCACGACCACACACACCACCAACAGATCGTATGTATACGCCTTTAGAATAGGTTTGTTGGAATTTAATGTTTCATGACTGTGCCTCGGTTTGAGTAGTTTCGTGATAGGGTGTTGTTTTCTTCCTCGTTTTGTTTCATGAATGCATCTAGTTGAGCTGTTAGTCAAAGCAGCATACATGTGCAATTTTTTATTTTTTTATTTTTTTGTATGATGTATATATCTGCTCTTGACCGCAATCTAGACAGCTTTGTCAGGATGTGGTCGACGATGGAGCGAGCAAACCTATTAGGTGCCGATTCACTCCAGCTTTAAAGGCGTTAGGGTTATAAGTGTCCGAAAATACATGCGCATTTAAAGGCACATTTCTGCTCAAAACGAGGCATAGTCGAATTCGGCCATTTTGAGGACACCGGCAGCCTCGTATTTTACGTGAATAATTATTTTAGTTGATACTGATGCTTTTTATTTCAGCTTCCTTAATAAAGTGATATGACTAAATTATCATTAATTTGTACAAATTCCTTATCATATTCTAAAATGAATCATGCTTTTAATATGTACATTTGACGCCAGTATTTTAAACAGGAACGCCGTATCATAGTGTTTCGATGATATGCTTTATTTATTTACGTATTATGTGACTTGTACAGTGCGTGTATAACGATTGCCTATTAAAAGGAACATTGCGTGCTTAAGATAGATTAACCAAGTTCTGATTTCATGCAGCCGTGTCCACGGTCAAGAGGATAGAGTAAGTATGAATTTAGGAAAAGAAAAATCAACCCACATTTGATATAGTGAAGAAAGAGTGGCCTATTGTATGTGTGATATAAACAAGAGTTCACAAAGCTGTTACAGTCCTTTCAACGAGACATTTACTTTACATCTGTGTAAGTAAATCTGCGCCAAGTGTTAAGTAGGATCAATTTAGTCCTAATGATTGAAATTCTATATAAACCCTTGTAAACACAGCATACGAATGTGCAGGAGTTGCGAGGTTCTGAACTTCTTAAAGAATGACATTTATTCTTGGACAAGATATCTGGAGCTTAATAAAACCGCTTGTACAGCTTCCTAAATATTAAAATATAACATTCAGTAATCATCGTTATTATATTTATTCAAAATTCGGCTTATAACATAAAAAAAATCGTGTAGTTTTATGCGTAGAAATCATATGACGACTCATCAATTTCATTAATAACATTTTAAAATAGAGGACTCCATCAACTCTCTTTGAGATCTGTCACATAAGTGTATTTTAAAACTAGTTAATCCTTCCAATAAGTATTGACGTCAGAACACAAAGACGACGTTTTTGGTACAAAGACGACGTTCTTTGGTACGAAGTCATAGTGTAACTTCGCGTTACAGATCCACGCGTAAAGTTGTGTTTCACGATAGCTCGTCAATCATTAATTTGAACTTTATGTCGGTTTCATAAAAGTCATACAACGCGTCATCGTGAAATGAAACAATTCGCGTTTTTGGATGTACCCAAATCATTTTATAATAAAAATCGTATCGTAAGAGGCATCAAATAGGCTAACAGAAGTTTTAAAATAGGTGGAGCTTTGCGTGGAAACCCTAGGCGAGGTGATGTCTCTCCTAGCCCGCGATGATGTGGGGCCAGTGGATGCTGATATAGGAGAACTGGCTAGGCGATTACTACCCACCGTTCTGAAGACCGCTGCAACTATGCTGAGGGATCGGAAGAGTGAAGACCAGACTAATAGTGCTGATGATGCTTTACTGGTGAGTAGACTGCTGTCAAAGCCAAATTCCTGGTTCTATATGTTTTTAAACGTAGCGCTTTTCTACAAGTGGTTGTAGATATGTCTAAGTTACACACATGAGCGGCTTATTACCACGTTTAAATCTCATCCACCACGTTATAAACTCGCTTTCTTTCTTGTTTGTTTGTTCGTTCGGTACAAACTTACTGATGAGCTAGAAACCTAATACTTTATACATGGCTCAGAACTGGATGACAATGCAATATTAACTCCCCTTCGTTTGAAAACAATAGTATATTTAAAAAATAAAAAAACATTATTGTTAAATAGTGCGTTATGCAGATACGATAAAAACTTAAGAATAACAAAGAAAGGCAGGGATTAATTGATTTAAAATTGTTTAATTTTTCTTCTACTGCACTGAAACTTAATGTCCTACCCATTCAAAATTATACCCACGTTATCAGAAAATTTAAACGTTTTCATAATTATATTCGTATTAAATCACAGAATACTGGTTCTGTGATATTGAGCAAAATTGTAAGAAAAAATAACTGTATATTATAACTGTTACAAAAAAAAACTGTTACCTTTTCAGAGACGAATATTATCCGTCCTTCTGGACATGGTACGCCAGATGACCGAGAACCAATACTCGATGGTAGTCCGGGCATTAGAAGCGGAGAACGCTGGAGGTGCAGGCACATTAGTGTCGGATGCCCTGTCATTATTCCTGGCGATACTCCAAAGGCCGGTGTTCAGGCCACACTGGGCTGATATGCTGCATCTACAACATTATGTCATGCTGCATGCGCTGAGGTGAGATAGTTTTTAAGACAGAATGCAGTACCTAAAACAAATGATTCTTATTATGTTGCCACATTTGTCGGTTCTACCCACGAATAATCATAATTGTACATTACAAAAACCATTGACAAAAGTAATTTGGTCCTAAAAAAAACTCACAATTTCACCTTTATCGGGCAAGTTGGTAAGATTAGCTCTATATTATATACTAGCCTCTGCCCGCGGCTTCACCCGAGTGGATGTCGTTTATTGCGCATCCCTCGGGAACTGTTCATTTTCCCGGGATAAAAAGTAGCCTATATGTTGAACCGGGTTATGTTCTATATGTATGCCAAATTTAATTTAATCCATACAATAGTTTTTGCATGAATGAGTAACAAACATCTATACATACATCCATACATCCTCACAAACTTTCATATTTATAATATTAGTAGCATAGGATAGGACAGTCTCGATATGGTCGGTCATGTTCCGAATTAAGAAGTTAGCCGATGCCCACTATTTATTTATTCGCAATTTTTGTGACACCATAACAGAACTTATTCCAAGGGGATGTTACAAAACATAACATAAAATTATACTACTTATTATCCTGTTCTACTGTCCTTTCTTGTAGCATTCGCTGAATGATTATAAGACCAGCGTGAACTTCTATAGAACTACCGTTCTGTAAAGTTTTAGGAAGCCACAATGCCATGATCACAATACAAGCGTATTCTATTTTTCGAAACACACATTGGACTGAATAAATCTTGTGCCCAAAAAGTTAAAGAAAAATAAGTTACTGGTCCACATTTCAGATTACTAGCCACAACGCTCCGTGACCGTCTTCATTCAACCGACGAAGCAGACACAGAAACCCTAACGGCTGTCCACTCACTCTGCCGAACTTGGTTTGAAGCAGGAGCTTGCCTAGCTACGTCATCACCTCTTCAGCTTGAGACTTTACCGGCAGCGAGAAAGCAAAGACTTAGTGCGTTGTACGGCGACATCAGACGCGGGGTCGCCGAGTGTCTTAGCGAGATGTGGTACAGTTTAGGTAAGACACGATCTTCTGTAGCTACAATGTAGCTTTTAAATCACCGTTACAGCTTGATACTACCTGTGCCGGGGAAGCTAAGACTTAGTGCATTGTACGGTGACATGACGGTTGTGTATTGTATGTCTGCCACTGTCAAACAATCTCAACTTCTTATTGACATAAAATTTGACGATAATAACGTAGCCGTAATGATTTCACCTGGCAAACAGATTTGAAATCGCGGTCTGTCATCGGTCTTCTTCTTGCGTGACAATATGGGTACACTTTTTTATATAATATTTGGCCACTTCTATGGCGGTGCTCGTAGCTTCGTTTAGGTCGACTCTTGTACAGTTGACAGGGCACAAGGGACAAGTAAGCAAATGCCCCATGGAATGAATGGGGGCCCCACAATCGCATTCAGTTTTTGAGGAGTCTCGCATTCCCCATTTGCACAAATCTGTCATCCGTATCCAAGGGCTTTGTGAACGATCGAGCCGCGCAGAAACTTGGAAGCAACGAAACCAATAAAAAAAAAACAAACTATACCACTACTATACTAATGGTGAATATTGTGTTCTGAAAAAAACGGGTTAATTTGTTTGTTATATTTTTTGTTTCATCGGTAGTGTTAAAGTTCAAAATGTTTATCGCCTTATTCTTTAAAACGAATGTTATTATAACTTTGTCCACAGACCATCACAAGCGTTCGTTCATCCCGTGCCTAGTGGGCCCGTTCCTAGAATTGTCCTTCCTACGAGACGAAGAGGTTCGCAACACAACTATACCGTTGTTCTTCGATATGATGCAGACGGAATACAGCCACAGTGTATTGCATGGAGAAACTGGTGAGTTAAAACTTTGTGTATTGAGCGAACAGGTTCTGTTTTCTTTCGAGTTGTCAGAAAACTTTTGGAGATCCTGGTGATGTTTAATCAAGGTTTTAGAACATTCATGAAATGAGTTTCACTTAAGAGTACGCATGCTACTTGAACGAACTCGGCGGTGGGCGTGGCTAAAATGCTTGCTATTTCACCAAGCACGCGTCTGTGAAACGAATGTCTGGTGAGAAGCACGATGATTCTAACCGAAAGTCGGCGCGTGAAAACTCTTGAGCAGTCTTTTGGGAAAAGGGTTCTTATAATAAAACGACTCAATGTATCTATCTCTTCTCATGGGTGTCGTAAAAAGCGACTAAGGGATTCACCAGAGGATGGGCAGTATAGTGTAGTAGCAAGACTCGGAGAACGCTTTGAGTATTTAACCAACCAACTGCGATCGCCAACCCACCTGCCAAGCGTGGTGATTATGGCATATCTACCCCTTTGGGGGAGGCCTATGTCCAGCAGTGGACGTCTTACGGATGATAAATGTATCTATACAAAATAAAGTTATTTGATCTTTGGGATAAATTAACTGTCTATTGGATAATTATTTTGGAGTTTTCGTACCTTTGACATTATTTATGAAGTTGCGTTAAAATTAGTGTTAAAATATGGATTTTTCGAGGCTCGTAATTTCCAAATCAATATGTTTTTTACTGTTCTGTTTAGCAATAAACCTAGATAATGACAAGACCTTTCGATATCATGCTTAGTTTTGGGCGTAAATCATCTAACAGTGAAATAATTACTCTTCTGCGTTTGTATGGAAAAATTAGCGGCTTGCGCAGCTATAAAGAAAAGTTCAATTCTACTTCGGGAAGATTTTTAATTGTACGGGTTTGTGTAATGTCTTGTAAAAGATCACTTGCTGACTTAAGTTTCCACACGACTGACCAAAAAAGGCCTAATACTTTTTGTAACAAGATTGTGCAGTATATTTTTCCAAAACAAATGAATCCTTATGTTAATATGGCAATTAGTTGTGACCATAAAGGTATTATACTGACGTAATAGAGACACTGTCACCTCATTATCACGTCACCGAAAACGAAATGAGTAAATGTGCGAAATTGACACGTGTAGGAGTGATTTTTAGTGATGTGACATGGACGTTTCCCCATTATCGATATAGTTCAACCGGCCTTACTTTTAAGGAGTGGTAGTATTTTAAAACTGCTAAGCTATTAAGTAACTATTGTTTTAAAATTACACATATTTGAGACATAATTTTATTTATTTTAAAAGATTGAGTTACGCAATTAAGGGCTATATTATAATTACATTATTAATGTCACGAAGGTAAGGAATATTTAATAAGAAATTAAAAAATCAATTAATCATCATTTCAGCCGTAAGACGTCCACTGCTGGACACAGGCCTCCCCCAAGCATATATTGGGGGGATATGTCATAATCGCCACGCTTGGTAGGCGGGTTGGCGATCGCAGTTGGTTGGTTAAATACTCAGAGAACGCTGCTGCCCATTCTCTGGTGAATCCCTTAGTCGCCTTTTACGACACCCATGAGAAGATATACGGTGGTGCAATTCTTTACGTCCGGCACCACACGGAACATTTTACAATTAATCATATTAGTTTTAATTAGGTGTATAGAAAGGTTTTCAATCCCGGAACTAAGTTCCTATACACGATTCCGGAATTGGTCAAATTATTGAATTTTTATGAAAAATTACAATATCTATGAACTTAACAAGTTTTCTTGTCCAGTCAACTTAAGTTACACATCAGACTTATCCTACTAATTTATATTACTACATGTAATACTAATGTAAATTTATAGTATATTTATAATTTGTAGTATATTATTATAGTATATTAAATGTAGTATATTATTTGGCGAGTAAAGTCCGGTTTGCTAATAGCTTTATCATACGTACCGCCAAAGAGTGGAATTCCTTGCCGGCGTCAGTGTTTCCCGAGAAATATAATCTGGTGGTCTTCAAAACTCGAGTGAATAGGTTTTTGCTGGGCAAGCGTGTACCATCGTCGACCGCACCATCGCTTAATATCAGGTGAGGTAGCGGTCAAACGCAAGGCCGTTAAGAATTAAAAAAAAAAAAAAGTCCACTTCCACCTCCACCTCTGCTTCACTCCACTCCACTCCGCTCCACTCCACTCCACTTCACTCCACCTCCACTTCCACCTCCACCTCCACTTCCACTCCACTTTCATTCATCCATCTATCCATCCATCCATCTATCCATCCATCCATCCATACTTACAAACTTTCACATTTATAATATTAGTAGGAAGTAGGATAGGATAGGATTTTTGGAACTAAAAATTTTTACATTCCTGTCTCCATAATAATTTGTCATCTTCGGTTGAACTAGTTTTTTTATCTCTAACTCTTCTTATATTATATTTATTTTTGACTTCTACTTTATACTCGTCACTTCGTAGATTTACCACTTTGAATATTTACCATTATTAAAGTAAAGATCTTTATATGAAACAAACACCGACCCGAACAAATTCCGTAGGTATGGATCGTTGGTGATTTCATTAAACGATACAGTTATCCTTAAAATATCTACTGCAAACCCTGTAGTTTTTTCGAGGCTTTCAGCTTTTATTTTATTTTATTGTATAGGATGGCGAAACGAACTAAAGGCCCACCATATGTTCGCCAAATTGAGACATGAAGATGGAAAGTCTCATGTGATTGTAATTACACCGGCACCCGTACCATTCTGACCGAAACACAGAAATGCAAGCATCACTATTTGGCGGAGAATAGTAGATACGGTGCTTATTCGTTTTAACATTTGTGCCCATCCACTTTTAGGGTTCCGTACCCGAAGGGTTCCAAACGGGACCCTATTACTCTCGCTACGCTGTCCGTCCGTCCGTCCGTCTGTCTGTCACAGGGCTGTATCTTTTGAACGGTAATACGTAATCGGTTGAATTTTTCTCAGAATATGTGTTGCTATAAGGTGTATCGCGACAAATACTAAAAACAACAAAAAGTCTAAAACCAAAGGGGGTCCCCATACAAGAAACCTCAAAAAAACATGCATTTTTTTCAACATTTTTGTTCCTGCTCTATCTTCAAAACGGTAATACATACTAGCGTCAAACTTGGTCAGTTTATAGTGCATATTATGTAGTTTCGCAACAAATACTAAAAATAAGACAAACATAGACATATTGAGAGGTACGGAACCCTTACTGCGCGAGTCCGACTCGCACTTGACCGGTTTTTATTCTTTAATAACAGCATTTACAGGAAATCTGGAAGTTATGAAGTTAGCCGGTCAATATTTTACAGCATTTTTAGCCCGGCCGCACATTGTCATAAAATAGCACCGTATTTACATTTTAATATGTCAAAAGCAGACATACGAATCGGAAAATTCTGTCAGTCTGCGAGGCTGGTACTAAAATTAACTGTATAAATGTAAAATAAGCATTATGAAAGTAGTATTGTCCTGCAGATACTTATCTGTGAAACGTCTCTTTGCCCTATGGCAAATACGTCTATACGTACAACATACTATTATAACATCGTAAAAGTACAACCATGGTATAGGTTCCGGCGCGTCAGATTTTTTCTGTGATCAATGAATGAATCATTGTGATTTCCTTACAATGTGCGGCCGGACTAAATCAACCTTTCAATACTTTCAACCGACTTCAAAAAAAGGAGGAGGTTCTCAATTCGATTGTATTTTTTTGAAAGCAGTAACGGACACTAACTTGTGACATGTATGGTGCTAGGTAGTACAAAAAATATATAATTGAAACTATCGACATATCGATATATTTTGAGCAATCCATATGCGAAACGGTTTCATTTTCACGTACACAATATTTTTTTATCTAACACATAATTATTGAAAATAACATATTATATAGAAAATAGGGTATTTACTGCATGTTATTAATGTATTACTAAATAATTATAAGTATAACTTCTATGAAAATAAGCATTATGAAAGTACTATTGTCCTGCAGATACTTACTTACCTGTGAAACGTCTCTTTCTTTAGGTTAATGATGTAAATTACACAGCAGTATAACAGAGAACACTACACCATTACGATTATTGATATTAATTGGATAAAATACAGAACGATCATGAAATAAATCATAAAATAATACGAGATTATATTTTGATGGGACGCTGTGGGAGATTACAATTTTCAAAATGGGTCTCTTTCTAGCATATAGGTTTTTTCGTAAAGATCGATATCGCAGTCGCACACTTTATTGGTCTATTACGTCAGTATAGAAATGTCTTTGGTAGTGACAATATATTTTCTCTATAGGTGAAAGCCCCCTTAAAGAACTCGAAAGCGAAATGATAGATAAGGTCGATGTGCTCGTCGAAAAAGGCTACGGGGACACAGTATGGAGGGCTCGCTTCGTGTCTCTCTGTGGAGCCCTATGTGGGGCCGCCAGCGGAGGCCTACGGACTGCGGCTGCTGCGCTCGTGGCCGCTGCAGCCAGGCAACTGGATGCCTTGCTACAATATAGGGCTGCGGCCTTAAAGTCTGCTACACCGCATAGAATGCATTTGACGACGTGTGTGCTGCATTTCTATCAGCAGATTGAAAGGCCACACATGTATATACGGTGAGTTGTAAGGAGTTATTTCCTTTTTTATAGAGTCGTTTACCACCAGCAGATTGTAGGATAAGACTCGATAATTGACACGAGAAAATAACATAATAGAATCCGCGAAAAATCGATTGACCAATCTTTTAAATATCCTATCTATCCACGATTTACCCTACTAGAGATTGAAATTATGGAGCTGATGACAATTTTTTATCTCTAATAGGGCAAATCGTGGATAGATAGGATATTATGTCCCCTAACGGCCAAAATTAATATGCAATCTATCCACGATTTACCATACTGGTGATAGAAATTTGACATATTTTGTATGGAGCTTATGTCACATTCCTATCTCTAGTAGGGAAAATCGTGGATAGATTGGATATTAATTTTGGCCGTTAGTATGTTTGCACATCATACGTGACAGGATATGTTAAACATTTAATTTCTATAACATCTATATTATGTACCATATTCTAGCAAATAAATAATTTTAATTTTGGCCGTAAGAGTGCAGGTTTTCTAAAGGCCTGTGACTGACAGATGGAAAGAAAATTCATTTATTTAAAGACCGGATATATTTTTCTCCGTTTTTTATTTCGTTTTCTAATCAAAATACTAGTAATCTTACGATTTTTAAGATCGGTTCACGTTCCTAAAAATCTTAAGATTAATTTCTACATGTGGGTCGTAGCAGGTGGAAATCCATAGTCTCTGCCTACCCCTATGGGAAACAGGCGTGATAATATGTCTGTATGTATGTATGTGGGTAATAATTCCACTTTCTTTTACAGCTACGTCCACAAACTAGCTAAAATGCATCACGCGGCTCAACAGTGGGCTGAAGCTGGTCTTTCTCTCCGGCTACACGCGAAACTTCTAGCTTGGAGCCACGATCCATTACCACCACGATTGCGACATCCCACCGTGGAACATGACAGTCATACGACACATAGAGAATTGAAGGTACGTAGAAATAGATTTACCCACAGTTTCTGGAAAACTGATCGATTTGATCTATAGTCAAATCTAATGTTAGCTTCTGTGATTGGCCGGCAAAAATTTTAACAACCAATCACATCGCTTGACCTGAGATTTGACAGCTGATTAGTTAATTTTTGCGTTGATCAGCCTTTCGGAAACTGGGGGTTCGGAAGATATTTAACATTCCAGACGTTAACTTCTTTTGCACGTGGGACATCTATGACGAGGCTTGAGATATTTTTCCACCACAAAAAAAGTGAAATAGAGTCAGATTATGAACGTTCTTCTTTTTTCCGTGACTCGGTGGCTCAGAAGTAATAGTCAGGTTGATATTTGGACAAAAAAGCGTTTAAAATAATCCACACTATTATAAATGCGAAAGTAACTGTCTGTCTGTTTGTTACCACATCACGACTAAACCACTAAACCGATCGTAATGAAATTTGACAAGGGGTAGCCTGGGACATGGAAAAGGACGTAGACTACTTTTTATCCCGAGTTCCTGCGGAATACGCGATAAATGACATCCAAGGCCAGGCAACCTAGTATTAATCCTACTATCCTACTAATCTAACAAATATGAAAGTTTGTTACTCAATCACTCGTTAACCATTGAACGGATTTGGATGAAATATAGCATACAGATAGACCATAACCGGGATTAACATAAAGGCTACTTTTTTCCCGGAAAAATAAACATTTCCCGAGGGAAGCACGATAACATCTTTCTGTGATAACCCGAATTACATGCGGGCGGAGCCGCGGGCATAGGCTATATAAATAACATGTTGACATCTTTAAATTTGTTTTTGTTTTTCCATAGGAGTACCTATACCTCGTAATAGCCGACCTTCTAAACAGGGGTCGTCAATGGGAGTTAGCTGTCGAGATAGTCAAAGAGTTAGTCTCAGTTTATGAAGAAGAAGCGTTAGGCTACGGACCGTTAGCCGATCTACATAGTCAACTAGCCAGCTTATATGAAGCCATGTTGAGGACCCCTCGGTCACATCCAGGGTACTATAGAGTCGTGTACCATGGGAAAGGATTTCCTGAGTTGCTGAGGACTTCTTATGTAAGTAAATTTCATAAAAATCTTCATTTTCATCTTTTTATAAGAATCTTCAGGTTGTCTTCGAGTCATAAAACAATATTAGAAGTTATGTTATTATTTTAAATGCATTTACGCATGCGAAGCGAAATCTAAAGATATAAAATGTGGAAAGAAATACTGCAAAGTTAATCGGGTCGGTTGAGGAACACAGTCTGTTTCTCAAGGGGATGCTGCTGACGTCACTGAAAGACGTAAGTAGAAGTGTTAAATTTGATAGCACCGCACTGCAGTGTTCACGGTAGCTTAGTGGCTAAAACACTGGCGTACTGAGTCAGGAGTCGGTTCGTAACCTGCTCGTAAGCGATTTTTTCTTTCCACAAATTATATCTTAATATTGGAAGTTACTGCTGTATGTGTGCTGGCCGCTGGAGTAGACGAGTCCTTGAGTGAAGATCGCGAATCGGCAAACGCAGCGTAGCCCCCCCCCCACCCCCGCCACGTGGACCGACGACCTGAAGAACGTGGCTGGGGGGGACTGGATGCTGAAGGCAGAGAACCGAGTGTGGACTGCGATAAGCTGAGTTGATGTTGATGACTGCTGTATGGGATCTGAAACATTAGAGATATATTTTTTACTAGACCAGAGCAAACTCTTGGGGCTTTCTGGTTGCTGTTATAGATACACAAACTAAGACTGAGGGCTTTACTTACTGAGAAAGGCACCAAGCCGGAAAGTTTGTCTTGGTACCTACCTAATAGCACACCTCGGCCACTCAATACAATATAAATGCTAGCACCACCTATATACACAAGATTACGTATGTATACGAACGCACACACACGTGTAGGTTAGGGATGCTCGCCGCTCGTAATGCCGGCTGGGTTCCAAGCGCTTCTCAGTAGTTCTCAGAGATGGCGTGCTTGTATAGCGACAGGCGATTGACATCCATTGCAATATTGCAGTCCAATTGCCGTCAGACAGCGGGTGCATGCGGGGCGCGGGTGAGGAATCTTAAATTGGGGGGTGGGGGGGGGCGGTGAGTGGCCGTTCTGTACGTTAGTACTATTAGATATTCTGTGCTAATAGTCAGACAAGATAATGATCCATCCGATTCACTGCCGCGGCAATAAGGCAAGTTTTTCATGAAAATACATTTGCCGTATTTCCAGGAACTACCTCATTGGTCTTATCTACTGGTCGCAAGCGCGACTGCTAACCTTGAGTTCGATTCCCAGGTCGAGAAAAGGGTTATTGGGTTTTTTCATTCGGAAATTCTCAGTAGCAGCCCGGAGTCTGGATTTGTGCCCGGTGAATGTCAATAGGCTCGCCATCACATGGGACTTACAACATAACTAGTGAAATGTGGGTGTACTACATACCTCTGCCTCCTCCTACGGGGAATACAGGCGTGATTTTATATATTTTTGTATTACCAGGGCTACATATACCGTGGCAACGAATATGAGCAGTTACAAGATTTCAAGGACCGTCTTCTCGACGAATGGCCTGATGCAGAAGTTTTACCAAAACTGGACCCACCGGGGCCGGAAATCACGGAGTCTGATGGACAATGTATCCTTTTTGACAATCATATTTCGTTGAAAACGTTACTGATGAACACGGTCCTGTTTAGGCCTCACTGGTAATATTTAAGATAAAATGATAATGCCCTATTAACAATTCGTTAAATTTAAACTAAAGAAATGTCCAGCGCGTCGATCAGATGAGTGTTGTAAGATGGAGGAGCGCGCAAGCGGCCGGTCATGTTGGGCCCCTGGCCCCCGGCTCCCCGCACCGCCTCCTGTGTCGCCTGTAGCGGCGACCCGCCGACAGTCCTCTCAATGATCGTACATTGCAATAGCGGTCAGGGTCATATTACATGATTAAAATAATGTTCTAGATTGGGTAAAGAGCTTATTAAATTACTCAAAATTCAGAAATTCTAATTAGGATTTAGGAATTGAACTTTCTGATTACACCGACCTAACTGTTATCATTGTTATCATCATTTCAGCCGAAAGACGTCTACTATTGGACATAGGCCTCCTCCAAGCAGTTTGGGGGGATATGCCATAATCGCCACGATTGGCAGGCGGGTTGGCGACCGCAGTTGGTTGATTAAATACTCAGAGAACGCTGCTATCCATCTTCTGGTGAATCAACTAAGGAGTTGCCTTTTACGAGACCCATGAGAAGATATAGGGTGGTGCAATTCTTTACGTCCGGCACCACACGGAACAACTAACTGTTATCACACTTTTCTTATTTCCTGATTTCTTTTCCCAAATCCTAATTAGGATTTCTGAATTCAGAGTAATGGAAAAGTGTAACATTTAGTGTTATTGGGTTTTTTCATAAATAAAAACCTCGTTGGTCTAGTGGTTGCAAGCGCGACTGCTGAGCGTGGGGTCCTGGGTTCGATTCCCGGGTCGGGCAAAGTGTTATTGGGTTTTTTCATTAAGAAATTCTCAGTAGCAGCCCGGAGTCTGGATTTGTGCCTGGTCAATGGCAATAGGCTCGCCCCCTATTCCATGGGACTATAACATAACTGGCGAAATGTGGGTGTACTATGTGTGTGTGTGTGTGTGTTCGTTCACTCTACATTCTTCGTGCAATCTATCCTATTATGGAATGCTCTTCCTCAGGAAATCAGGATGGCTAACAGTCGGCTCGCCTTTAAAAATAAGTTAAGGAAATATTTCCGTGAAAACAATTTAGCAGATTCAGCTCGACTTTGAATTATCTTGATGTTATATATTTATAGTTATATATGTAGGTATGTATAATGTATATATTTTATTATATGTATAATGTACATATGTATTTATCTATTTTTTTATTTTATTTATTATTATATGTAATTATAAGTCCGTAGTACGAAACATATTTTACTACTTTACTGGTGCATCTACCCTATACTTTGTCTCTGCATTACCCTAAGGTTGTCTGGTAGAGAACGCCTATGGCGTTAAGACCGCCTTTGTACCCTGTTGTGCATAAAGAATTAAATAAATAAATAAATACTATTACACCTCTGCCTACCCCTTCGGGGAAATACAGGCGTTATGTTATGTTAAAAATTGTAGCAGCATTCAAATTATGTCCGTTGACTAGCAATAGATTCCCTCTATTATGATTATGAGACAATAAATTCAGTTCCCAAAAAAATATAATTCATGTGAAATTTTAATTCTATCGTAAAAACCTTATTTTTATCTGAAAATACTAGCTTATTGTTAAAACGCTTATAAATTTACACATAATTCAGAAACTATGATTAGGATTTAGGAAAAGAACCTCTCGATTACACCGATCTAACTCTAATCACACTTTCCTTGTTTCTTGATTTCCTTTCCTAAATCCTAATTAGGATTTCTGAATTCAGAGTAATGTAGAGTGCCATAACCTTAAATGCAACTCTATGAATTCTATATGTTATGTTCAAACACTTCAATATCCTTAACACAATAAACACAGATCTACAAATAAACGCGGTAGAACCAGTGATGGGAGACAAACTGAAGCGTCTATCAGGCAAACCGATCGCTGAACAAATATTACAGTACTACAAGCATAATAGCGTCGACAAGTTTGAGTTTTCCAGACCTTTTCATAGAGCAGGTAAGCTATACACAAATCAATCATTTATCAACTGTAGATTCTGTAAGTAGAAGATCATAGACCCGTAAAAGCTTTGGTTCTGAAAAAAATAGTTAAAATCGTATTTTGCGGTAAAGGATCTCAATTATTGCTTTTGACAATATGTAAATAAATCTTCTTCCAGAATACAGTTGGAAAAACATTGTTTATTGAAATGTGATCATTAGAATCATGTTATAAAGCGATTTTATGCATTTCTGCATGTTTAATTTCAGAAGAATCACTCGATGGTTCCACTGATGATCTGTCAAATCAAAACGAATTCGCTACTCGGTGGCTGGAAAGGACGGAGCTCGAGATCAGCGAAAAGTTACCAGGTAAAATCTTCATCAAGCTGTGTATCATTTGTACCTATAAGTCTGATACATATTTTAATGCTATAGATTTATGATTTCTTTCCGTTTTACAGGCATTCTCCGCTGGTTCCCAGTTCAGTCACAGCGAACATACGAAGTATCACCGGTATCGGCTGCGGTAGAAGCGCTAAGAGATACTAACCGAAGACTTAGATCACTTATAGTAGAGGCCAGAGCTCCTGATGCACCGTTACATCCTCTCACTATGAGGCTTAGCGGTAAGCAATTTTTTTTCACGATATTCGCAGAAGTTTCAAGACCTTTATCTGCTTAATCGTGCTTGTGACGACGAAACTCGAGAGGTCTTCTGCCGAGTGGGCTTATATCTTGGCTTTATTTCAAGCTACGTCCCGTCCCCTAGAGGGACTGACTTCTGAGTGCTGATTACGAGTTTAAAATTTATCGCATACGCGACCGAATGCGTCAACTTTCATTCATAAATCGGTAGTTCCGCCTCATTTCCGCCAGGGGAGCTACTGATTTATGAATGAAAGTCGAAGCATTCGACTGCGTATGCGGTAAGTATCAAACTTCGGATCGGCCATGGTATAATAAGATGTTTCACCAGGTATTCTCTTCCCGCAATGACAGCGCGATGCCTCCAAGCTACGTCACGATCAGTGCTGCCATTGATTGATATCTTCAATATACTTAAGGAGATTTTTGTTCATAATGAATATAAAATAAATTCCTAACTAGCCTAACTATTTGTTATCTCGTGTTATTCATCTAATTAGTTAATAAAGGAAACTATAATAAATTACTAGTTGAAAATTGATTCTTTAAAGAAGAAAGTAAATGAAAAAATGCATTTTGCTCGGGTAATTTATTTTCACAAAGTGGCAACACATCAAACTGACAAGTGTCACGCTAACAGTCCGCTATTGGCTCCACGGCCGATGACGTAGTACGGAGGCATTCACGTGACCTAGCTGTCACGGGAAGAGACTACCTGGTGTTATTATACCATGGGATCGGCACTATGAGTGCTGATTCCGAATTTGAAACTTCCGCTACGCTATCGAAATGGCTATTGAATGCGTCGACTTTCATTCGTAAATCAGTTGTTCCTCCTCGTTTTCGCCAGGGAAGCTAATGGCAGACAGCAGATACGCAAATGCATAAGTTTCAGATTCTTACTAGGCACTCTTAACGTTGCTGGAGGGACAGACGCTGCTACTAGATCTAGATTTTTGACAATCTGGTGTTCAGCTACTTTTGTAAATGGTGTTTTATTGGTAGTTTATTTTTTACTTTTGTAGCTCCAGCCATCGCAATGGCGTTCGTGCTTCCATTTATGATGGTCAGCATAAGCAGATAATGTGTTGTATAAATTTTACGGCTTTACATGAGCAGTGGGTAAACAGTTGGCTTTGCGCTAAGGGTCTGTAAGTTTAATTCCCGCTTGCAACAGTTTCTACGTCCTTCAGTTGCTCCGGGTCTGCGTGTTTTTGTATATGAGACCATAGGAGAATTCATAATGTATGGAAACGTCTTATATTTTAACCATTCAATTTTGTTCACAGGCATCTTAGACCCGGCTGTACAAGGCGGCATAGTAAACTATGAGCGTGCATTCCTAACACCTGCATACGAAGCAAGACATCCGGATCACGCTCCGTTACTCACTGAACTAAAGGATCTCATTGCAGATCAGATACCTTTGCTGAAGTTTGGTAAGTTAAGATCTACTTTTCTACCTAAAATATGCTGGATATAGATCTCTCCTAACCTTTGCATTTCCCAGACTTCCGCTTAACGCATCCGGTCTACCATAGATACCTTTTTGAAATTTGGTAAGCAAAATTCTATCGATCTTCCCAACATATTGCAGTCTTCTGCTATACACAGGCCTGTCCATCGAGCATCGAGCAGTTCGAGCACCACTAAAGAAATAAATTACAGGCTGTCAAATTACGAAACTGTTCTATTGATTTGAATATGTCGTAGGATAATCGGAAAAATCGTATTTTGCGAAAATCCTAGGACAATAGCAAATAATGCGTCGTTGGTCTTGTGTTCGCAAGCGCGACTACTGAGCGTCCTGGATTCGATTCCCGGGTCGAGCAAAGTTTTATTGGGCTTTTTCATTTAATTCTCAGTAGCAGCCTGGAGTCTGGATTTGTGCCCGGTCAATGGCAATAGGCTCGCCCCCTGTTACATGGGACTGATAACTTAACTGGCGAAATGTGGGTGTATTATACACCTCTGCCTATCCCTTCGGGGAAATACAGGCGTGATGTTAAGTTGTTATGATAATAGCAAAGAACTGGATAATTGGAATCTAAGAAAAAAAAAGACATGTGGCACTCGGAGACTGCCGCGGTAAAGCTATTGCATAGCATTTTTTATGTAAATACAAAGAGGAGGTGCCCTAAAGCCGAAACTCTAAGCAGGCATGAGTCACCAGATTGCGGGGCGAAGAGGGGGATTACGCATGCGCAGTAACGCCAATACAAACAATGCCACCTAGAGGCGATTTGCAGAACTAAAGAGACAAGCGTGATATTTCAAAAAGTCATTAAAAGTTCTGCTATTCATCGATAGATGGCAAAACTAAAAAGTATCACCGCTTTGCCGGTCGGAGTGGGGGGTGTTAGGTTATTTTCGTTACGGAATTTCTGGATTCGGTCTCCACGCTCAAGGCCCGCGATAGAAGCTATGCAATAGCTTAAAAAAATCCCAATCATCCGAGCTATTTTCAGGATAATTGCAAAATTAATTCTTAGTACTTTAGATTGGTTAATGTGACTTGTTTCCATAGGTTTGGACGTGCACGGTAGCCGCGCGCCGTCCGAACTGGAAGAGTTGCACGCTCACTTGTTGAAGTGCTTCCGAAGAGTGCAGCAGCACGTGCATCAACGATATGGACGGAAGGTTAGATATTAAACTTAAAATCAACTAAATGTCCACATTATGCCTATGATGGTATCTAGTTCTATAAAACATAATTTGGGGAAAAGGAATCTTTTCGGTATTTGGGCATCAATATAACTGTGGGCCAAGGCTAATACCATACCATAGTACAAATAGAGAAGTAGATTATGGTCTAATAACGCTACTGAACACGGCGTATGTATGCGCGCCAATACGCATGCGCTTAGCAGGAGTATTCCCATTTGTCCCCGAGTAGGGACAGATGGGAATTTTTGTGTTATCTGACCCCGAACTTATAAAAAGGGACAGATGGGAATTAAAAGTTTTATCTGCCCCTGAAATATTTCTTAATTAAAGTGTTTGTCCCCGAATGGGGGCAGATGAGAATTTACGTGTCATCTGTCCCCGAACTTATAAATTGGGACAGATGGGAATTAAAAGCCCCCGAAAATAGTACTCAGTTTTCAGAATAAAATTTTAGTAAAAAAAAATCGGGTGCAGGTAAAACTTTTAATTCCCATCTGTCCCTATTTACCTATAAGTTCGGGGACAGATAACACGAAAATTCCCATCTGTATGTATCCATTCGGGGACTGACACACGAGGACATATAGGAATACTCTAGTTAGCACGCACACAATGGTAATATTATCGCACGCGGATACGTGATGCGATCATCGCACATTCGCGCGACAACAAGAATCGAGTGTCTTAATAAGATAGTCAAATCGTGTCACACGTCGTCTTGCATGGACGCGATGATCGCGCGCATGTCGGTTAGGACAACAGTTGTTTGTTTGCGCATTCGTACGAACTCGACACTTGTACTTTTGATCATGGTATAATAAGATGTTTCACCAGGTATTCTCTTCCCGCAATGACAGCGCGATGCCTCCAAGCTACGTCACGATCAGTGTTGCCGTTGATTGATATCTTCAATATACTTAAGGTGAATGCTACAGGGTAGCCCGCGAAATTCAAAATTTCTTGCGTTTTTTGCTAATTGTGGCTGTATTTCGCGTTGTATATCGGTCGATATATGATTCACGGCAGTAATAACAATATATCTACACAATAATACTCATAAAAAATATTAAACTTGCTTTATAAACTGTACAAGCTCGATACTATTAATTTACGATCAAATTATCGATTTTCGAGCTTGTAGAGCTTATAAAGCTAGATTAGTCAGTCAGCAGGATGGTAGCGGGGCTGACTGCCCAGGGTGCGCCGGAGCCTCCACGAGTGGTGGTATTTAAATGCCGCCACTCGTGGAGGCTCTTTTAATGCACCCCAAATAGGGATCCGTCACTCGCACAAGGTTGCGTTATATGCTTGCCGGCTGGCATACTCCCGAGAGTACAATTATCAGTGGGGCGTCCTCATCTCTCGGTACGCGTACAGAAGGTATATTTCTGCTTGCAACTAACGTCTGGGATGATTATTAAAAATGTAGCCTAATAAAGCGTAGATATTTTCGGTTTTGTGTGGGACTGATGTATCTGTTACGTAGTAAGGTTATCTAATCTGTGCCCCAAACCCCTTTTATCGCGTTGTATTAGGACGACGCCTCAGGGTGATACGGGTACGACGCAAAAACGCAGTTTCCTATTTTGGTTACAAAACATTTTTGGTTTTACAGAACTGTGACATAGAAGTTGACTCGCCAGAAGTGCAGCTTCGCATACCGTTCCGCGACAGTTTCCAGGCGGAGTCCAGCAACACATCGACAAATAGGATATCAGACATATCGACTGGCGCTGAGTAAGTAACCTCTTCATAAATTAATAGCTAAATTGCAGTCTTAGTTCGATTGAAGGATCTGTTTGGGCTGGGCAGCATTTGGCAAACTTCGCCGAGTCTTCTCGTCGTCTATACCGCAAAGTTTGAAGACAAAGGTATTCAACCAGTGCGTCCTGCCTGTCATGAGTTACGGTGCCGAGACGTGGACACTGACAGTTGGGCTAGGCCACAAGTTCAAAGTCTATGTTATCTGAGCAATAAATGAATTCTTATTATTAATTTATCTTTCTTTTTTTCAGAACCTCATCGAAAGGCAGGTTTTTCAGTTTCAACGCTGCGATCAATCCACTGACAAGGTAACAATATAACTGCATTGAAAATAATTTCAAACACAATAGGTCGTGAATTTCGCAAACATGAACTTATTCATTATACAACAAATAAATTAATATGAACAATTTTTTTAAGGAATAGCAGCACAGGTGTTGTCAACCGCTTCGCCACGATGCAAAATTCGCCCGGTAGACGGAACAAACGAAATTTAAGAAAGGTAATTTTTACTTTACAGACAGTACATTACAGTAAGTGTTAGACGGTTTGGCTCAACAAAAATTGAGCCTCCTACTCTGGAAGGGTTTATTAAATTTTTATTGCACAAGTGGTACACAAGGCGTACTTAACGCCAAAAGGCATTCTCTACCATTCAACCTTTGGGTAAAAGAGAAAACCATCGATAGAGGGACAAAAATAAAATATATTTGTGATAATAATATCATTACGAATATTCAAATATAAAAAATTTGGAAGAAATCGCTAACAAACAATTTATATCTTTAGAGTCCGCTTCGCATGCGTAAATGCGTTAAAAATAATGTCATTGTTATAGATACATAAAAAATCTGAATCTCAATAATAAATCAATCAAATATCTCATTTATTTTCAAAAAGATATTAAACTTTATTCTTTGAAGAATACATATCAATAATCTAACATTAAGCAACTCATACAGAGCGAAGTCGGCACCCAAGCCAGCGGCAGTCAGTGGTACACCTCCCACTCAACCCCCAATGGCTCCATCACCAACAACACCTCCACGCCCATCAGCAACAGCACTTCCAACAACAACACCAGCATCACCAGTATCAATACACAGACTGATGTCCCGTCGGCGTCGCCTTTGAGAGAATTGAGGCAAGAGGTGAGACAAGTACTTAAGGTCAGTCGATACAAGAGTTTTATTACTGAGTGTTGAATGTGTGTGATAAACACTTGCCTAATAATGTAAGTTAACAATTTTATAACCATGATTTTGTTTGATAATGTTTCTAACAATATTTTCACGTTATGGACCATTTCCACGGGCATAAGACGCGTAGTGAAGAGTTCGTGAGAGGACGCTAAAAAACCCGCTCTTTAGTGGCATAATCCAAAGCGGAGAGAAGAGGACATGGTTCGAACAGCCAATGGATTTGCGTTATTTTTATATTCCGCTTTTTTCAAAGCAATCCTATTGGTTGTTTATGACGCATCTCTCCTCTCCGCTTTGGTGGATACTAAGACATACCCCCAAATAGTCAAACGAAACTCGGTTTTCAATTTATTTATTTGCTTAAATGTGGTAGATACAGGTGTCAGGTACTATTCAGTTCGGTACATTAAATGATAGATAAATCTGATAATAATTTCATAGGTTTTCGCGATCACTACACATTATAAAAAACTTTTAAACAAAAAATTGAACCGACAAAACAGAAACTGAAAAGTGAAAAATAAAATGAAGCTTTTAGTCTTTTCCTAACTAAACGAATGTAAATAACTAATCATGAGTCGGCGCCAAACAAACCAAAAAACAAAAAAACTTGCAAGTTGCAAGTGGTCGAGCGGAGAACGCATTTTTGGAAAGTTATTGTTTATCGTTCCCGGGTCGGGCAAAGTGTTATTGGGTTTTTTCATTAGGAAATTCTCAGTAGCAGCCCGGAGTCTGGATTTGTGCCCGGTTAATGGCAATAGGCTCGCCCCCTATTACATGGGACTTACAACATAACTGGCGAAATGTAGGTGTACTATACACCTCTGCCTACCCCTTCGGGAAAATACAGGCGTGATGTTATGTTATTGTTTATCGTTGATAATTTCACGTTGTATTTGATGTTATGTTGATTTCATTATTTATTTAAAGTAATTTAATGATCTTCGTTGATTTTTTGTTTGGCGCCGACTCATGATTAGTTATTTGCTTTCGTTTAGTTAGGAAAAGACTAAAAGCTTCATTTTATTTTTCGCTTTTCAGTTTCTGTTTTCGTCGGTTCAATTTTTTGTTAAAAAGTTAATTTTTTAATTTTTTTGTGGCTAAAATCTAACTCCAGGTCTCCATTATGTTGTAGTGTCTAGAACTATATTTATGTGTGCCAAGATGCAACAGAATCGATTAACAGGTAAGAATTCAGTGGGTGAACGAGCACTCAATGCACTCATCCCCTGTTTTCCTACCCTTAGGGGTGGATTAAGATATTGAAATTTAAATGGGACCAACTTCGAGATATACCCTATCCATTAAAAAAAGAATCATCAAAATAGGACTACTCTGTAAAAAGTTACGCGTGGTCATAAAAAAAAAAAAAAAATCGTCGGTAAATAAAACAAGTTTAACCGGATTACATCTCGTATATTATTTAAATTGGTTTTCCTGACGTTTTGAAAGCGAACGCTGCATAGCTTTCGAAACGTCAGGAAAACCAATTTAAATAATATACGCGAGATAAATCTGAATTTAAAATCACAACACTGAACAATCATAATTACTAATACGAGTTACATTATATTAAAAATTACATTACATTTTAAATAGCTCTTAGGTCTCATGCTTTCACTGTTACTCTAAGGTGCATTAAAGCGACAGAACGACTTTTAAGAACCTCTTAATGTTAAATGTCGTTTGATTATTTGGGAGTTAGACGACCCGCATTCGGATTTATGTGTCATTTTCCATAAGAGCTTCACCGCGCGTGTTAGGTGAGCCGAAGGTTCATATTCCGTCATGTAGTTTAAACTTGGCCATATATCGCGGAATCAACACGAGAGTTTGCTTGTGGATATGGTCCCAAGATGCTGTATGCAGCTGAACTATGTAAAGTATCCGATGTAAGATTGGTATGTCTGATTAGTTTTCACAAATCGTCTGTTGTAGCCTACCAACTTCTAGAAACTGCGTTCAAAGTTTTGATTGGCTCACGTCGTCATCTGCGCGGACGTCAATTGAAATTTATTACTCTTGGCTGTCTCCTTTACTCAGTCTTTTCGTGAGTTAAAAGCTGATCAGAAATGTCAATAGTGATTTGGATCTTTAACATTAGATTGGTTACTTTAAATTATAATTTTTGTTTGACATTTTTCAAACAGGTTTGTTCATTACGATAATTATTATTACCTCGCAGATTTTTAAGAATTTGCATTGCACCTGTTATGTTACTAATTAGAGCACTCGGAATACAGCACCTCTAAAAATTAAAATGAGTTTCTGAAATATCAAGTAACAGAATGTCTATAACAAATTCACTAATTTGTAAATACTGCTCTTTTTGCTTTGCTTTGCTCAATGGCTATAAAAACAATTAAATATTTTTTTAGATACCTAGTTATAAAGCAAATTCCGAGGCAAGCTATAATGTATTAAGGTTGTCCTTGTAACTGATTCATCCATGGTAATATAGCCAAGCTGTCTCAACTGTGTACCAACGTTGAAAGCAAGTGGAGCCTAGAACAAAACCTCGGCCCATACACACATTCACAAACCCTTCTATACCCGGAATTTAAGGTCTTCGCTCTCAGTTTCAACTTAGATATCAAAGGAAAAAAAATGCTTCTAGAGTGATCTACAAAAAAAAACCCACCAAAATATAAACAAAAACAAGTATTAAAACAGGAACACAGAAGCAAGGAGTATGGTAAGATATGCGTCACATCCACGCAAAACGGCTATGTGTATATATCACGTTTATTATTAGCTGTTTACCAAACTAATGTTAAGTTACTCGCTCCATCCTGCTCCCACCTAGGCTATGTAACACTATAGTCAACCCGTCCTTGTCTCAGCTGGTGACTGAGCGACCGTTGCGCGCCGAGGTTGAACGCGAGCGGCGACTGTCGCAACGAACTAGTCTCATCAACTCTTCCGCACCACCCTCGAATAGAGACTCTATGGGTGAGTGTTTTTGGTCTAATTTTGTTTGAATTAGGGCTTCCGCTAAATCACGCATATTTTGCTCTACGTGTGCTCAGCTTAGCTATAAGAAGCGCAAGGGCTGTATGAACAAAAACCTCTCATTATTTGTGACCTCTTAGTTGTCTTTGATAACTCCTTAAGTACTCAGAGTTCAATCGCCAGTGAACTTTTATCCAAGGAATTCGTTTGTAATTTTGACAGTTGTTGTATAGAAAATCTGTCAGTGTCATATTTATTCCTCAGTTAAATGTTATCAGAAGTAAAACTTGAAAAACTGGCCCCGTGATAAATAAAAAATGTATTCTTAGAAGTATTTAAATTACTTCAAAATTGTATAGTTTCTCAGGCCACCATTTTGAGAAAGATTTATTGATACGCTCTAAGTTTTGCTCGTGAATTTGGCGTGACTTAGCGAAGGCCCTTATTAATTTAGTAAGAGAGTGGTTTGATTTTTTGTTTTTGGTACTTATACTCATATAATAATTGTAGTCGAAGTTTTGACTCACAAATAAACTTAGCTTATTTTACGTGTGCACATTACATTTGCTGCACAACGAAAAATCATGAATAAACTTACTTTAACCCTCCAAGTGGTCTTCTGGGTATTGTTTTACTTCTTTTCTGGATATTGTATCCCCTAACTATACTTTAAAAATATTTCTGAAAACTTTTTTATCCTTATTGTGTACATCAATCGACATACACTAACTCATTCGTCAAAAATCCAGGAACCACCGACTCCAACCAAGAAGAAGAGGAACCTCCCCCATTACCAAAGAAATACTCCCACCGAAGCATGGACCTTGAAAGCGACAACAACAATAACGGGGAATCTAACCCGCTCCCTCCCCGCCACAACTACGATACCGTATGGGCGCCGCGAGGATCATTCCTGTACAACTCTATAGCTCATCGGAAGAACACGACTAATAATGATAAGGCTCCTACTCCTCCGCCTAAGAAGAGGAACGCGCAGTGAGGTAGTTACTATTCTTATAGGCGTGGGAAAGAGATAGGTGGCTCCCGAGAATCCTAGCCAGCGTTGCCAGATAATTTTTTCCAAATATTGGGACTTAATAGAAAAAAAAGTGGGACTAAGGCGAAAAAATCAGGATGTAGACATTGCATAGCAGTGGTTACAATCCGCAGTTACCCGCTCCCTTTGTGCGCTTCTTCCTTTGCTAACTGCATCTATTTAATACCTTTAGTACTACTCTAAATCGGCTTATCAACTCAGACTATCGCAGTCCATTGTTGGACATAGGCCTCTCCCAAGTTGCGCCACAACACTCAGTCCTCTGCCTTCCGCATCCAGTCCCCCCCAGCCATCTTCAGGTCGTCGGTCCACCTGGCAGGGGGCGCCATACGCTGTGTTTGCCGATTCGCGGTCTCCGCTCAAGGGCTCGTCTGCTCCAGCGGCCATAGGTCCTTCGACAGACATGGCCAGCCCACTGCCACTTCAGCTTACTGATCCTACAAGCTATGTCGGTCACTCCGGCTATATGGGCAACTTAGATGAAAAGCGGGATTTTTGGCTCCCCGCTCATATTGCTGGTGGGTCGCGTCCTGAAGTCCTGAGAGGGCTGTTTGGGGGCTCATCTGGCAACGTTACTCATGGCCCACTCCAGAATTATCCTTTTGAACGTCATAGCCGAATAATGAAAACGTGTCACGCCAACGACGGTTTGCGACGACTAAAACCTACACATACTTTCAGTTTTGAGCGTGCCGGTTAAAAGTTTGTGCAACTTCATAAAAACGATTTGCAAAGGGCGTTTTAAAATGTGGCCGTCCTAGCAAAAAATAATTCCTACGTCTTACGTATGCAAGACGAATTCCATTCCATCTGCAAGCTAGCAAGGTTTAATCCGTAAATTGTAAGATTATAATTTAGCTACGTGTTCATTTTACCATTTAAATTAGTAATTTTTGTTCCAAATATTTAATTGTTTGGACTGTTTGGCTGTACGAAAAATTCACTTTAATCAATTTATAGAAACTAATTGTTGGCCTTATAGAGATCGTATTTTTATCAGACTGATTTTGAGGAGTAATAATTTCCGGACATGACAATACGTAAAATTGTTATTTATTAGTTAAGGCGACTTTGAAATATGCTATTGAAAAATTAATCCTACTTGTTTTATATAAAGGTCATTTTTGATTGTCATATTTAAACCCATCTTAATCTGCATATTGTAGTACTTATCAAAATGTTACCAATGATAAGAAACGGGTGGCGTCGGGGGACATCGGACAGAAGCGTACGCGCGCGCGATTTAACGGTGACGTTTTTTCTCAAGCGCGCAACGACGCAATAGAAGCTTCGCTTCAAAAAGTCTTGCTCATTTCTGTTAAGCAATAATTTTATTAGAAAATGTTTTGTAAAGCTTGAAAAAGGATTTATTCATGAGGGCAAGAATATTGACTGCAAAATAATGATTTGTTTTGAGAAAGAAAAAACTGTGGTCGAATAGATTAAAACCAAAAACCTCTTTTTGTCAATCGCTCGGAATAAGACACATGTAATTTTTATTAGATTTTGTTTGTAAAATTAGGTAAAAATCGTTATGCTTTTAATTTAAGTCCACATTATAATTTATTACATCCAGTGAATATCTCATTCTGTTATTACAAAAAAATTGCCATATCTGGCCAAAAAAAAGTTATACTACATCTTACACATCATCATCTTCTACATCTACGCTTGTCATCTTAGTCTACCTGCGACCACGAAATGCTGAAAAGCTTTCGAAACGTCAGGGAAACCAATTTAAATAATATACGCGATTTAATCCGGTTAAACTTTGTTTTATTATACTACATCAAAATTCACGAATAATCAAAAGCCACCGAAATTTCAAAAATTTTATTCATTAATGTGTTATCTTAGTTTTTTATAATAGTTTATATTGTATCAAATGATATTTTTGTGATATAAAAAAATCATTAGATTATGCCATCAATCCAAAGTTTTACAATGATATTTGAACACGTTACCGAAACAAATAATTTAAGGAAGTTTTTAAAGATTTTCATGAATACAAGCTAATATATGCTTTATTTTATAGACGTTAAAGTACTTTTTCTACCAAGGTTTTTTTAAGATTAATCAGAATGTGTTGAAGTTAAAGTCACGAAGTGTATATTCTAAGAAATTGTATTTCAGTATTTTATTTATACGTAAATAATGAAATTTAAGTTAATAATACCCGTTCTTGGAAAATTAATAACTGTTATAGATCATTTACTTTATATAATTTAACGCCATATTTATTTAATCATCAACAAACGACTGTATCTTTACAACTTATACAATACATATTTACAGGTTTTAAAGTAAAACACCAATAGTACCTATGCGCTTGAATCTATTTAATCTTTGTCAAGCTGCTTTGGTACCTATCTACTATAGGCATTAAAAAAAACAAGCATAGCTGATAACTACTTGTAATATAATAAAACAAATTTTAACTGGATTAAATCGTGTATATTATTTAAATTGGTATTCCTGACGTTTAAAAACGACGACAACGACGTCAGGAATACCAATTTAAATAATATACGCGATTTAATCCGGATAAACTTAGTTTTATTATAATGTGTAGTGATCGCGAAAACCTAAGAAATTATTACTTGTAATATCCTTCCATTTAAAGCATCGTATCTCCAACATACATTAAAGATTGTTATAATTACTTTTTAATACAAATAATTTGTAACGAAAACGAACAGTTTCCGTATTTATACCATTTCGCGGCCATACGTAGCACCAAATATACAAAATATGTGTTTTGTATATAAGAAAAATATTATTTCATATTTTTAGAAACAAAAGTCGATCTATTTGACAATTATGTGTACGTTTTAATAGTAATAATAGTTATAAATAGTTATTATAATTATTAAACATTGTGTAACTACAGTCTACCATATTTTTGTCAAATTAGTTTTGAAATTTGGAGAAAGGAGACGAGTCTATGTGGTTGACTGTACTTATACATCATTTTGTTATTTATAATTTAAATAAACAGATCAAACTAGAATAAGTGAAATGTTTATTTATATATTTTGTAGCCTTGATGATTATTATCTTTTTAGTTTAAATATTAAGATAGGTATTGTTGAGTTTTATTTCGTGAATCGCGGGACGTGTTTTCTTATACAAGTAGACGTCTTATAGTCCAATTAAAATATGTCGTAATTAGTTGAATTTACATAAAAAAATCGCATAATGAATGTTTTTTTTTACTGAAACGTCAAAAGTAGAACATTGAGACAATTGTATATCTAAATAGCCGGAGCAAAAAAATATTTATTCAAATTTTAAATATGGTCTTCCATTGAGAAACTTTTGAAGGTTCTAATTAGAAAAACTTTTTTTTATTTCTCGCCCCGCGGCCATACAACACCAAATATTTGATTGTTGTGTTTTTGTATAATATTTAACTGTATATTATTAGATACCTAAGTATATCGATATTATTTTGTGCTCACGTCGCAATAGTTAATATTACCAGCAAATAAATAGATATTTTATAGATACAATTGTTTATTTATGTGTCTCAATTTTTTTTAAATACCTAGTTGATAAAAAATCCTAATTTTTATCATGATCCTCAAAAAACCAGTTAATATCAGCCCGTAGGTAAATGGACAATCTATCAGAATGTTGCCGTAATCGTCATTCTTGGCATAGTTTTATTTTATATAACAGACCATGGACATCGCAACACCACACAGACCAGTAAGCCTCAAGACTCCGCTTAAACAAAGTTTTGCATGAGAACGCAGTCGTAAATGTTGGCGAGGACCGGGGGCGGACGGCGCGTTATGATTGGTCGACTCAAAAGTTCGGTGGTATTATTCCGTATGATTGGTGCCGTTCGCTGACGGACTGACGTCCTGATTGGCAGCGGGGCGTATGATATGCAGTACTGCATACCAAGTGGTCTAGCTACGCCTGCAGGAGAGTCGCCGATGTGTTTCAGACCTTTTTTTAAAAAGATGTACTTTTTCTCTTTCCTGGAAGGCTCAATGTTGAATTTGTTCGGGAAACCCCTGACGGCAGTTTGAACCACAGATTTAACAAAAAAATCTATGTACAATATCAAGGTACCTACATAATGCTTACGCATAGAACGGACACACGGTGGCCCTGGTCGACGCGTTGGTAAATACCAGTACCAGCGCTCACCAACGGCCCGGCAAAGGGTTTTTGTAAGATAAAATGATTGTGAATCTTATTTTAATAACCTTAGCGCTTACATTTCGTTGATGTTCTTACAAAGAGATTAGAGCCGACGCATATTATTATGATCAAGTCTGTGAAGAAACGCAAGAGAATGGGCAGCACCCTTTCGAAAATAAACAATTTAATCCAAAATGACGAAAAAGGGATTTGACGAAAGTCGTTCTAACCAATTTAAGCTCATTGGTTTTTGTTTACATAAACATCATAACCAGCCCATTACTGTCCCACTGCTGGGCACGGGGAGAGCCCCGTAAGGCTTTAGCCTTCTCATTCTGAGAAGAGTCTCAGAATGAGAAGGCTAAAGCCTTAGTCCACCACGCTGGCCTAGTGCGGGTTGGCGAACTACACACACCATTGAGAACTGTATGGATCACTTAGGTGTGCAGGTTTGTAATGCGTATGCCACTGACTTAGTAAAAAGATATTTTACTAAGTCAGTGGCGTCTGCAGGCACATGGTAGTGTGTATGTAGGTACATGGTATGTGTGTCGGATATTAGTCCTCCTCACAATGTTTTTCTTCACTTTATCGGTGAAGTGACAATCGTATTCTGATCCGCACATGAATACAAAAAGTTAGAGATGAAGGCCGGGTTCGAAGTTCGAACTCACTCCTAGGGCTGCCACCCCTCCGGGTTTGACCCGGAGTCTACGGGTTTGAATAGAGCATGTCCGGGCTACAGGTTAACATCAAATATCTCCGGGTAAGCCGGTCTGGCCCGGCCCCCTTCAAATGTTTCTATTTTTTTTATTAGAGCGGTACATTGAAAATGTAGTAAGAACAAATGCTTCT
Organism: Asteroscopus sphinx; assembly: GCA_949699075.1. NCBI lineage: Eukaryota > Metazoa > Arthropoda > Insecta > Lepidoptera > Noctuidae > Asteroscopus > Asteroscopus sphinx. Next base: position 7,639,424 of record OX453025.1, on the reverse strand, counting down.
GAAGAGGAGTACATTCGGAAAATACATATCTCGCGCCCTAAAGCCACGGGGCCGGGCCAGCCTGACGCACGTAGACCGGGTGCAGAGCGGGAAACTCTAGAGCCGTCCGTAAAGTAGCGGTGACGGCCGGCTATCGCGGCTTGACACTTTGACACACGACAACCAACACTCATTGACGAAAGCTTTGACATTAAAAAAAAGCGCTAGATTGACTTATTTAAAAAAAGGCGTCAGATTATTGAAAACGCAGACAAAATGAAAGAAAAATTACCACACCATACATATCAAGCAGCGAGAACGAACGAGCAGTGGCTAGATGATCGACTGTCTTTCGCTGCCTGGTCTGGATCATAAGCAAAAAGTTCCTATGTAATCGTATATCTATGGTCTAGCCTAGGGGTGGGTCAGTTTTTTTCATCACACACAAAAAAAACCCTAGGAAATCAAATTGGTGCCGGGTTTTTTTTACTAAACTTACTACTACTCAAGCAATTAACTGATTTCTATGTTAAGTTTTACTTAAAAAAGACTACATATACCAAAATCTCCGGACCAGCCTTTTTGTAAAGGTATGGTACTAGAGATGCTACGCATCGTGTCACCCAAAAAATGCAAGAAGCCTTTCCCCCGACGCGGTAGTAAAAATGGTTTCGTACCCATGGTGTACCAACGTAGTTTACCTAGCTAGGTGTTCCACGGTTAACTTTTTGTACCCGATCAGCCCCGAGTTGCATTTAAAATGTCTCGGGGTTTTACCCCTGGATGGTACAAGCAATGCGCAATGGTATCCCTCCGCGGTTGCATAGAATATATAGATACTAACGTAAAAAATGTGTCAGGGATTCTCCGCACAACGGTGTTGGCAGGAAATATGTCAGGGATTCTCCCGGCGACGGTTTTGGCAGGTAGGGTTCGGCGTCCCTTACTTTATCTATGCAAAAATCAGCGTATTGTGATATTTTATTTAACTACTGATAAATTATTAATACATTCGAGATTCAAACTGCTAGGTACCGTGTAATTATTTAAGAATTTCATGTGGCGAATAGTGGCGACCTACATTAGTGAAATTTCATGTGTTGACTGACAGACATCAGTTGCCTGTTATGAGGCATCTATGGGGTGTATGGTCGATGGAATTTACAGATAACCTAATATGAAAGAAGGTAGGTATCTTTTTTTTTGTGTGGAAATCCTCATGGAAGCACTCCACCCGGAGTAGGCGGAGCCAGTGTCGAACCCTTACCGACTAAAACCAGCACGGTGTTCCTTCAACTACCTATGGCCTAGGGCGTGGGTACCCTCTGTATTCACACAACCACCCCCGACAGGTCCCCGCCCGCCACAAGCAAGCGAAGCCCTTCTCCCCGTGCGGCCTAACGTTGGCCGCACCCTCCTTGGTGGCGCATACGGAACACTGCACGCTGCTCACCTCACGGGCCTTTACCAGCGACACCAGCTGCGCCAACTATGCCAGCTGTGTCAGCTACGCCAGCTGTGTCAGCTACGCCAGCTGTGTCAGCTACGCCAACTGTGTCAGCTACGCTAGATGTGCCAGCTGTGCCAGCTACGCCATTTGCTGGTCGAGCAGTAGACGAAGGTATGTAGGTACTTTTTTTTTTAGGCGGACAACGTCCTTATCGCATGTCACGCCACCCGGGGACGTAGCGTGGTTATGTGGGGCTTGCACCCACTAAAAACTCCGCCGTGTACCTACTCTCGCCTTGGTGGATGAGCCACGAGAACTGCGATGCATGGCATTCGCGACCCATCCAGCGCGGCCCATTTTCGGGTCCCTCTCTCTATAGTGACGCTCCTTAGGTGATGTCCGGGTACACTGTGGACATCACCACAACTAGAAGGCCGTGCAATGCGGACGACTGACTCCCCAGTCTATCGCCCGCTGGCCTCTGTTAGGGCGGCATCAGTTCGGCGTAAAGCCGCCTGCACCGACCCGTCCTCCTGCGGCGGATTGGATCAGCGAAGGAGTCTTCTTCCCTGACCCGCTCCGCCGCTTCTTTCTGCGAGATAACCTCCTCACAGAAAGATGCGACCGCCTCCCACGCCTCCACACTGTCAGACATGTCCCTGACCACGGCTGGCAGCGATACATCTCCTCCAATCGCTGCAGTGAGAGCACGGCGCTGCAACACCCAAGCAAGACAGTATGCAAGGGTATGAAGGGCCGTGTACTCACTACAGCCACACTGGTGGCACATGGGAGTAGCCTCCCGTCTCGCCACTTTATGCAGGTATTTGCCGAAGCAACCATGCTCCGACAACACCAGCACCAGACGGAAGGACAACGTTCCATGTCGCCTCCGTACCCATTCCTCAAGGATCGGCTGGATAGCCCCCACAGTCCAACGACCGGCACTGGGCGTTTCCAGCCTCTCCCTCTATTCCACCATTATGGCAGCCTGTGCCTCCCTCCGCCACGTTTTTATGACTTCAGGCAGCGGGCGTCTGCCACTTTCTGCCTGATGGTCCGCTTCCTGCCGATAGATCTCGGCGAGCACCTTGGCCTTTAAGTCCCACGAGGGGGTGCCTGCAAGAGCACACGCCGCTTCCGCAGATATTGTGCGGTATCCGCGTATGACCCTGACAGCCATGACTCTCTGCGGCCTTCGCAGCCTTATTTTGGGCGTTCAGGGACTCCGCCCACACTGGCGCCCCATAGAGTGCCATCGAGCGCACCACCCCCGTATAGAGCCGTCGGCAGCTCACACTCGGTCCACTCAGGTTCGGCAACAGCCGGCTAAGTGCGGACGCTGTGCCGATCAGCTTGAGGGCAAGTTGCTCAAAGTACTCGCCAAAATTCCACCTTCGGTCTAAGACCAGGCCCAGATATTTCATGCGCATGCGGACCAATACACTGGCATCACCAATGGTGATGTGAGCGCCAGCTGGTGGCCAACGTCGGGGCGCATGAAATACCAGGGCCTCCGTTTTCTCAAGCGCCACCTTGAGACCCAGTGCTTGGATACGACCGATAACAAGTGACGCAATATCAGTGGCCAAGCGTGCTGCCTCCTCATAATTTCCTCTCCGGGCTATGACGAGGGTCTCATCAGCGTAACATATGACGCCCTGCCCGGGGGAGAGGTCGCCACGTAAGGCCCAGTCGTAACCTACGTTCCACAGAAGTGGCCCCAAAACCGACCCCTGCGGAACACCGCACGAGATGGACCTACGCACGACTTGGCCATCGCGTCCTAGATAGCTGACGCACCGCCCCCTCAAGTAGTCTGCCATCAGCTGCCTTAAATACATGGGCACCCCATGGAAACGGGGCGCCTCTCCGATGCAGCTGAATGGCAGACTGTTGAAGGCATTGGCGATGTCTAGTGACACCGCCAACAGGACCCCTCCTTGCGCAACTGCGTCCTTAGCTTTGGCCTTCAGGCTCACAATGGCGTCAACCGTGGAACGCCCTGCCCGAAAAGCCTATCCTCCATCACACTCAGCGCCTGGGCCAACACTTTTGCAGGCACACCATCCGGCCCTGGGGCAGTCCTCTTGGCCCGCGCGCGCAATATCACCGCCCCTATCTCTGCATCCGTGATCGGAGGAGTCTCTGACTCGACGTGCTGGTCGCCTTCTGTTGGAGCCATGGTCGGGGGTAGGCACTCCAACCGGTTTGGGAAAAGGGCCCCCACGACTTCGGCAAGGAACTGAGGCCGGAGAGTTTCCGTCAATGGGGGGCCTTGGACGAGGTATGTAGGTACCTACTTCAACCAATATGGAAATCGAATCCACGCCCTCAATCCCCGCAGTTGTATTTACAACCATCTGACCAAAAACACGGTAAGATTCATTGTGACATTAATGTCAAAATGATCACGCCTGCCACGTGTGGACATTAATGTATGTAAACTGCAAACATTTCAGGCGTTATTTACCTACAAGCCATACAAAATGATACTGCCGCAATAAAGATCAGTGTTTACATATTTTTTACGAAACTGATATTGTCACGGTTATTGCCCCCGTCAACAAAAATTAATAACACGACGCCTTGTTGTGGTCTGGTTCCGTATAGTTTTTCTGAGTGTGACGTGTAATTGACATAACATTATGAACAACTTTTACTATGCGACCAACCCAGTAATCGCGAAAAAGAACAGCATCTCCATACCACAGACCAACAGCTCCATACATTTATCTTTCCATAACTCAAAATGTAGGCCACAGCAGATTTCTTTTTCGCCATTTCCGGATTAGCTCCATAGTAAAAGTTGTTCATACTGATGAGTACAGTAAAGCGTGCGTTAGAATTGCACAATTTAATTCCCCCAAGCCCTTTCCATCATCGGACGACCAGACGCACGGCGATGCGCCACCGTTAGGTATATGGTAGATATTCCACCCTTACGCACGAACCGTTTTGCTAATAGCTTTATCTTTATCTTTTTTTGGAATTTCTTGCCGACTTGTCAGTGTTTCCCGAGAAGTATTATCTGGTGATCTTCAAGGCTCGAGTGAATAGGTTTTTGTTAGGCAAGCGTGAACCATCGTCGACCGCACCATCGCTTAACATCAGGTGAGGTGGCGATCAAACTCAAGCCCGTTAAGAATAAAAAAAAATAGTAACGCCTTAAGAGGTTTTTAGTTATTTCACTTACCTAGTACCTACACGTTGCATAAATAAATAATTTGCTGTTTTCAGCATTACAATATTATTTTTATCCACTCAGCATATCGCAGCCTATCGATGTGCAGCAGAACATATTATATCCCTCTCCCATGTTGCGCTAAAGTCTATGTCAATCCAATTAAATAGAAAGGTAAACAAACGGGTCACTTACCCGATCATAGAGTGTTTAGTGATGTGATGTCCAATAGTAGTGCCTAATTATAAATCAACATAACATAACATAACATCACGCCTGTATTTCCCCGAAGGGGTAGGCAGAGGTGTATAGTACACCCACATTTCGCCAGTTATGTTGTAGTCCCATGTAATAGAGGGCGAGCCTATTCAATTCAATTCTTTATTTGCGTGAATATTGTTACATAGATGGTAAAAACATATATTGTATTGGTACATAATATTCTGCTTAAAATAGGGCATGCAAACATTGTTGGGTAGTCTAACACAGCACTAGGTATACCTACATACATTTTCAAATCCAACAATTCATTTTTAACATTATGTTATCTACATCCATTTTATAATAATTCATGTCATATCATATTATGTCTAATTATATGTCTACGGTATAATTTAAATCTCAATTGTTGATAATATAATTTAAAAAGTCACAAATTGTTTACCCATTTTTAAGAAATCCGTGACAGAATAAAACCCTTTTTCTAACAAAAATATTTTCAATTTCTTTATTTTATATATTGCCATTGACCGGGCACAAATCCAGACTCCAGGCTGCTACTGAGAATTTCCTAATGAAAAAAAACCCAATAACACTTTGCCCGACCCGGGAATCGAACCCAGGACCCCGCGCTCAGCAGTCGCGCTTGCAACCACTAGACCAACGAGGCAGTCGAGATAGTCGAAATTATAAATCAATGAATAAATTAAATGTTTGATTTGATTAATTGAATGATATGATTAGAAAAATAAGCTTTTTTAATTTTTTGTAACGTTTTTGAACTTTATAAGTAGTTTTTTCTTGTAGCAGGTTACCAAGTGAATTTCCAAAAACAATTTATAAATGATAATAAAACGAATATTGTTAGAAAAAGTGGTGAGCTATCAAGTTGAAACCTTCAAAATACGGATGAATGTTTTACTAATTCCATTTAGTGACTTATTGCGTGATAATTTTACCGAAATTGGGATTTTTTACCTTTCTATTTAACAGGATTGACATAGACTATAGACAACACTCGGTCGGCCTTCCGCATCCATACCCAATTACCCAGCAATAGTACAGCAATGGGCTGATTATGTTATGTAGGTAACCTATTTGCCTGTTGTGACACCCTCGAGCGAAAAAAGTAAGGTGTGGCTGATATTTCTGGTAACTATAGTAAATAAATAATAAATATGTTTGTGACATTCTTACACAGCACCATCTAGTCCCAAACTAAGCAGAGCTTATACTATGGGTACTAGACAATGGATATAATACTTATATACTTTTTTATTTGTAAATACATACTTATAATACACTCAGACCAACACAAACACTTATGTTCATCACACAAATATTTGTGTCCTGTGGGAATCGAACCCACGACCTCGTGCTCAGCAGTCCGACACTCGAACCACTAGACCACAGACGTCGTCAAAGTAGGATTTATTACACATATACTGAAGTCCTACCAAAAATATATTTTTGTATCTTCACCAGTTTTTACCCACGCACTAATAACGTGTTAAAGATATAAAAAACTCACGACTAATTGTTTTTAAAGCACACACATAATAGACCTTCACCTACATTGATAAGAAAATTGTAAACAGAGTGTCAAGTTTTCCACAATTGCTAAAAAACATTTAAGAATAATTAATTACCTACTTACACACTGCGTTTAATGATGTTGACCGTATGTAGGTATGTTGAACTGCTTCGGTACCTACGGTCTATTTTTTCTCTTTTGTCTCATTTAGTAAACAATCCTGGCACGTCTCTTTAATCAAATAACTACTGATAAAATATACCTAATTACTAGTTTTGCACATGTAATCAGGTAAAAAAAAAATTTTGTGTGTCAAATTGTTGACATAATGTCTTTTAATAATTATTATTAACGAATTGCATTAAAAAGAGATGCAAAGATTGTTTACTAAATAAGACAAGCAAAAAAAACAGAGAATACACATTTAAAAAATGCGAACATTCGTTTGCACACACAAACAAACAAACAACCTCTCACCCTAAACGCATATACCTTCTCCGTTCCGTCGTGGGTAAAAATATGATTTTTAATACCACGTTTTTAAAACGAAAGTGAGTTAATATTGTGTCATCCAGTTCTGAACTATGTTTCAATTTCAAGTTTTAAGTCTAGATCATCGGGAAGTTAGTTTAAAATCGACAGCAAAATTAGTACCTACCGAACATACAGACAAGACTGAATACAAACGTGGTAAAAATATATTTTCTTTTAGTTTTTAAATATTTTTATAATCTTTTTTTTTTATGTACAATAGGTATTATTAGTTGTTAATTCAGGAAAAATAAATTAAGCTTCCTGCGATACAGGCCTAGCCTAGTGCAGGAAGTCGTTGAAACTATCTGTAGGTAACAGGTGCTCTACCATAGAAAGAAGTACAGTTTGTAAAACTAGCTTTATGCGAATTGTAAACCTGTAAACTATTTAGAAAATAAAGATTATTCTTATTCTTATTTACAGTCATTGGTGTCGATTCTCTTGTTCACGAACTAAACTTATTTTAAACTATCGCTCTCTTTTACAAATAGTAGATACAAGAAAGGGATGGCAATCATTTTAGAGCTGTCAAATTAGACGGAATTAAAATTTCCATACAAGTTTAGTCGTGATCTCGGAACGTGCCCACTAAAATACAAAGAAATGTAACACGTAAACTAATTTGACAGTTCTAAAATGGTTGCTATCCCTTTCTTGTATCTACTTTTAGTAAAAGAGAGCGATAGTTTAAAATAAGTTTAGTTCGTGAACAAGAGAATCGACACCATTATGTCGTTTTGTAACATATTTTTACGGAATGAAAACAAATCTTATCTTAATAATTTATGAGGTGCTACAATTAAAGTTAGTAAATAATATCTAAATATAAACTGTGTTTTTTTAGTTTTGTTACGAAAGACTAAACTAGTTGAAAAGATGGGTAAATTGGATGGGGTGCTGGCCAGAAAACCTCCACAGGTGCCTGACGGCTGCTAGTCCTGGATACGTCTGGAGGGAATGGCAGTTGTTAAGCCGGTGCATCCTGGGTACGGGTAATAAATATCCTTTCGAAGGACGTTATAGTTCCCGGCACGAGACGTGAGCACAAATTGTACCTGTGTGGTAGTCTCTGTCGTCACTGTATTCTATTATTCCGTTTTCTATGTATATTCAATTATGCATTATCATATAATTAAGGCAATGAAAGTGCATGTTTCTAGTCTGTTGTACTGTGAACAGAGATTCGACCACTTACGCAGTGGAATCTGTGCTCACGACTCGTGCCGGCAACTATAATATCCTTCGGGGGATCTTATTGCCTGTGGCAAATATTTTGGCGCGGGAGGGGCTCGATCTGGGCCAGTGGGGCGTGATCCCGTGTCCCTCTGAAGTTAGCAGCGGGCACAGTGGAGGATGAGAGATGTGGAAGAAAACCTCTATAAAAAAATACGGGAGGATAGGCCCTGTCGGCGGTGGAGTCGGGGTAGTTTGGTGCTTGGCGTAGCTGACGCGGCTGGTGTTGCTGGCGTGGCTGGCGAGGCTTGCGAGGCTGGCGTGGCTTGTGAGGCTGGTGTGGCTGGAGTAGCCCCCGTGGCTGGTGAGGCTGACGAGGCAGGCGCGGCTGACGTGGCCGTGACCGGCGTGTTAGCTGCGTCATGGCGGGGTCCATGAGGTGGCGCGCAGCGTTCCGGGTCACAGTGTGATAAGATCCCGGTTTTTGTCTCATCGTGTTTTTATTGAGTTAATCGATAGAGTTTACAATTCTGAAGATTAGACTAAAACTCCGGGTTCGCTAAGACTTGAGGTTTTTTTTTAAAAAAATGTCAAAGTTTCGCAATATCCGACTCTTGAAAAATGAAAAAAAAATCATTATAATTTAATGGAAGTACTTATTACAGAATTTATTTATTCTATCGAAAAATGGAATAATAGCCGACCGTTCTACCAATTCCTGTTGTATTAGTATGAATGGGTCGAGAGATATGATTTTTTTTCTCATTTTTCGTTTTCATTTTTTTATTCATCTAAACCGCCGTAGTAGGTGGTCATTCCTATATCAAAAAATTGCTGATACTTTCTATTATGTGTAGTATTAATTCCAAAACCTAACTCGTTGGTTTCCAGGAGTTATTGGAAATTTTAGTAATATCCGAAATATCCGTACTTAGGGCTGCCACTTCAACCAAAACATAATTTGTTTATTTTTATTAAGTTTTAGCTTCCTTATCACGACCATAACAAGATATCATTATTTTGTGGCTTAGATGGCAAAGATTGAGTAATTTTATAAAGGAAATTAAAAAACTAATGGAGAAATTGGTATCATGTTGACTGTTACACGTTTTTTGTAAACCGTCTATAAATTCTAACCCAAAAGACTCAACTAATAGTAAATAAAAGAAAATCCTTTCCGATGTCTCATAAGTATATAAATCAACATTAAACATGAGTAATATACCTATATCAACATTTTTGACAATTTATTAAATATTCTTAGTCAATTTAGTTCTTTGTTATTAATTTTACAATTCTTTTAAATCAATTTTGTTTTACTTTTTAACCGACGAAAAAAACGAGGAGGTTCTCAATTCGTCTTTTTACAGAGTAGTCCGATTTTGATGATTCTTCTTTTAATAGATAGGGTATATCTCGAAGTTGCTCCCATTTAAATTTGAAAATCAAAATCCACCCCTAAGGGTAGGAAAACAGGGGATGAGTGCTTGTTCACCCACTGAATTCTTACCTGTTAACCGATTCCGTTGAAACTTGGCATACATAAATGTTCTAGACACTACAACATAATAATAATAATAATAAATTGGCAACACTCGAAAGTGTCAACACAGATTTTCTCTTGATCTCAAATAAATCGTTTTTCCAACAGTTTTTATATATTACTACATCCACGTTATAAAATAAACAACAATGGTGACTAGATCGATTGAAGAAAATATAAAAACCTCTTTAAAAACAATAAAATTATAACGAAAATTCATCGACTAGAAACATGACAGCTGACATACAAATCAAGAGCCTCATACTAAGAAAATAAACAACGAATGGAACATGATTACGAGAAGTAAGGCCAGAATACTATCCACACGTCCACCACCCTCGGCCTCGTGGCTCAGCTCCGCCCCGCAGTCGCCGGAATCCAGCCCCACAGTGAGTGCTGTGACGCTGGCCGCTGCAGTTGCGTCGAGCTCGAGCGACGAGTATTTCTCCCCACCGTCGTCACCAACACCTGCACGACGGCGAGGAGGGCGCCGACCGCCGGCCAGCCTAGGACCTCGAGGCCCACCAGCCTCTGGCGGGGTCCCCGCTCCCGGTGGAAGTGTGCAGCGCATGCGATGGACGTATGCAATGAACGAAAACGTCATGCGCGCATACTTTGGGGCTACAGAGGGAGGAACTAATCTGACCGTGGCCGAATGCTCGCTTTGTTTCAGGCTCTTGAACCAGCTGTTAATGTCTCGGCGCAACGATTGTCGGATCAGGTGCGTGTCATTCAACGGGATCACAGGTTGGATGACACTGCACTTGATCGGCTACGCTCTGAAATGCAGAGTAGCCATGTCATCCCTCCCACGCCGCAGCCATCGACGCGGCCACGTGTAACCCCTATAAATGCGTTGGGGTCTAATCAAGTTGACGAAGAGGAGGGGGACATAGCTATATCTGCAGATACCCAGTATAATGAAATATTGAGAAGTGCTTTGGAGGATGCACTTCGGGAATATCGATCGATACCACCTACCGATAGGCCACGGTTGCCGCGTTTGCCTATGCACAACCGTAATAGAGCGCTGGTATGTGCCCTGGATTCGCAATTATCAAATTTATTTGAAAATAGTGAAGATCTTCAAGATACGCACTCAATTCTGTACTGTGCGGCTGCCGCGGCATGTCGTGTAGCTCATGTCAAATTCCCAAATACTGACAGAGCTGCACGACCTAAATCAGCTGTACCAGCTTGGCAGTGCAGGATTGAGCAGCGTATTAGCGAAGCCAGGGTGCTTATCGGTAAGCTCATCTGCTTCAGGGAGGGCAATAGACGACCAAGAGTGATGCGCTTTGTGAGACGAGCGTTCTCTGGGACTGATGTCAGTCCTGGAGAATACTTATCTCGTGTCACAGAGCGCATCGACTTCCTGAAGCAGAAAGTTTGTGCATGGGCTAGTCGTATCCGTAGATACAGACGACGTGTGGATCGTTATACTCAGAACTGCATGTTCCAAAGCGACCAAAGGTGGGTTTATAGAACCTGGGAACGACCTGACCAAGGTGTGGGTGACGTGCATCTACCGGATAATGATGCCATGAGTGCATTCTGGCGCAATATCTGGTCGATGCCTGTTGCTCATACCGAGGGTGGCTGGATGCAGGAGATCCAGCAGGCATGTGAGCCAATAAGTGATATGGAGGAGATTGTCATCACTCCCCAAGACGTAGCCAGTGCAGTCCGACCAATGCCCAATTGGAAATCCCCGGGCCCGGACGGACTGCACAACTTCTGGTTGAAATGGTTGCGCAGCTCACATGCCTGCTTGGCCTCACAATTCCAGTCATCTTTAGAGTCTGGGTCGTTACCACAATTCTTAACAACAGGAGTAACCCACCTGCTCTACAAATCAGGTAGTACCACGGAACCCAAAAATTATAGACCGATCACGTGTTTGCCGACGGTCTATAAACTTCTTACGTCCATTTTGAGGGCAAAACTTAGTCATCACGTTGGAAGTAATTCCATCATGTCTGCTACTCAAAATGGATGTAAGAACGGGTCTCGTGGTACCAAAGAGCTACTTCTCATTGACATGACCATTAACCAACAGGTTCGTCGATCCCGAAGGGATCTGTCGACATGTTGGATAGATTACAAGAAGGCCTACGACTCAGTGCCACATACATGGCTCATGAGGGTGCTGGAGTTGTACAAAGTTAATACAACTCTACGCGCCTTCCTGAGGTCATGTATGGGGCAATGGAGAACAGTCCTTCGCTATCCAGCGTGTCGGCAGCCACAAGGTAACGGAGAACCGATAAAGATCGAGCGGGGAATATTCCAGGGTGACAGTCTGAGTCCCCTGTGGTTTTGCTTGGCCCTGAATCCTCTTAGTACTTTGCTGGAGGAGTCGGGGCTTGGCTACCGGTTGAGAAGAGGAGGTCAAGTAATATCTCACTTGCTCTATATGGTTTTTTTTTTTTTTTTTTTTTTTTTTTTTTTCCGTGGGGAAAATCCTCATGGACGCACTCCGCCTGGGGTAGGCGGAGCCAGTGTCGGACTCTTACCGACTAAAAACCACCACGGTGTTCCTCTAACGACCCTTGGCCGGGGGCGTGGGAAACTTTTACTCTCCCAACCATACCCGGTAGGTCCCGGCTCGCCATTAGAAGGCGAGCCCCTTCTCCCCGTGCGGCAGCCACATCGGCCACACCCTCCTCTTGACTGGCGCGCGCGGAACACTACGCGCCACCGTCACGGGCCTTGACTGGTCGGGCGGCGGGCCACCCCGAGTCCGCCGCCCGCAGGCCCACATCTAGGGTGGCTGGAGGTCGGCATACGCCCTCCTGCGACGCCCAGGTCGTCTCCTGCGGATGGGGAGAGAGGTCAACGCCTCTCGAACCCTCTCCGCCGCCTCCTTAGCGAGCATTACATCCTCGCAGAAGGAGACGACGCCTTCCCAAGCGCTCTCGCTCCCAACCATAGACAGAACCACGGCCGGAAGCGAGAGATCGCTGCCGCCTACTGCAGTGATGAGGTCACGGCGCTGCGCGGCCCAAGCTGGGCACTCCGCCAGTGTGTGCTGCGCCGTGTCCTCTGGGCAGCTCCCGCAGTGATGACACTCGGGCGTCGGCTCCCGGCCTATGCGACACAGATACTTCCCGAAGCATCCGTGCCCCGAGAGTATCTGGGTCAGCCGGTAGGTGTGGGCACCATGGCCCCTCTCCAGCCACTCCTCCATGACGGGCCTTACCGCCGCTATTGCGGCGTGCCCTGCACTGGGTTGCGCAAGTCGCTCCTCCCATTCAGCCACTAGGATCTGGTGGACCTCGGTCCGATCAGGCGGGTCCTCACGCTGGTGGTACCTCAGCGCAAGGTCTCTCGCCTCCAGATCCCAGGGCATTGATCCGGCTAGAAGGCTCGCCGCCTCAAAGGAGATCGTACGATATCCCCGTATCACCCTGATAGCCATCGCACGCTGCGGCCTACGCAGCAGTGCAACGTTGCAAGGCGTCAGGGTGTCCGCCCAAACTGGGGCCCCATAAAGGGCCATGGACCGTACGATCCCCACGTAGAGCCTCCGGCAGGAGGCATTGGGCCCTCCCAGGTTTGGCAGCAGCCGCGATAACGCGGCCGCGGCCCCTAACAACTTGGGCGCCAACCGCTGAAAATGCGGCCCAAAGTCCCACCGGCTGTCGAGGACGAGTCCCAGGTACTTCATCGTCGACTCGATGCCGATGCGGACGCCTCCTACCACTATGTGGGATCCCGGAGGCGGCCCCTTCCGAGGCTTGTGGAAACACAGAGCCTCAGACTTATGAAGAGCCACCTCGAGACCCAACCGCCGGATCCTTGCAACGACTAGCGCAACCCCTGCTGTCGCCAGCATGGTCGCCTGCCGGTGCGTCTTCCCCCTCGCCGTGACCAGCGTGTCGTCAGCATAGCAAGTCACGCCAACGCCGTGGAGAAGTACAGTTACTGGGTAATACTGACATTCGGAGGTTAGACCAGTTGTCAGACTTTCAGGCTTCTGACTACCCGTAACGACTGCCATAGATATTCGTATGACAACCGGGACCGACATCTTAACGTGCTCTCCGAGGCACGGAGGGGTCTCGATGTGTAACGAAACGGTCACCCATCCACAGACTGACCGCGGCAAGTGCAGCTTAACCTTGCAGATCGTAAAATCCGCGCAGTCGTTGCATCGCTACGAGCCCCTCGCTAGTAATCTACACCATGACTTTTTAATCACCATCCAATTTTTTTTATTTGCTGAAACTTGAGCTTTGACTTATAAATCATTGTGTTCAAAATAATAAAACACGTGTTTTTCCTTTTATTATCACTCAATACTTAAATATTGAGTTATTACATCTCAAAAATGACATCTGATGTAGCAACCACACAGAAATTGACAATTTTTCCAGGAAAATTATTTTATTGCGAAAATTTTAACTACCATTTTTTTTTTCCAAAAATGGAGTATTTGAATGATATAAAAAATTTGGATGGTAAAAAGTCCTCCTGTATAAGTCTATGAATAAAACAGTTATTTTATCTAAATGATAATAACTAAAATGTAACAGCTGCCGTCATGTGTATAGTTATGGTACACACGGCTACACAAAGCTGTACAAAACCAGTAAAGACTGAGCTCGCGTTGTAAGGAAAACCTATACAATGCGAGGTCAGCTTATTCTGGAATGTCTGGAAATGTACAGCTTGGTGTGTAGCCGTGTGTACCTATGTCTCGTGATAAAAATAACATAATTACTCATAATATTTCAGAAACTGTATCATAAAATTCTTAATACATTCATAATGACGAATGCACTTGAGATTGTAGGTAATGTATGGGGAAAATCCAAGTAATTAGCAACCTCAAAAGTTAACGAATTAATTGATTTTTGATGGCTTAAACATGATAAATCTGGAATACAAATAAGTGTTAAAATACGTGCCCTTATCCATTAAAATGTGTGCCTAAATCCTACTAATATTATAAATGCGAAGGTATGGATATTTGTTAGATTGTCCATAAATCATGCTGAAACAGCTGAACGGATTTGGATAAAATCTGGGACACAGATAAACCGTAACCAGGATTAACATACGTTACTTTTTGTTTACAGTCGATTGAGATAGTTTTTACATCATATTACATTTGAACCAAAACTTTTTTTTAAACTCGATATGGCGTTATTATCTTCATCGAAGATTCATCATCATCCTCCTGCCTTTATCCCAATTTATTTAGGGTCGGCGCAGCATGTTTTTTTCTTCCATACATCTCTATCAGCCGTTATCTCCGTGTTCACTTTCTTTCTATTCATATCATCTTTCATACAATCCATCCATATTTTCTTCGGTCTGCCTCTTTTCTTATAGCCATCAACATTCGTAACTTGATCCTCATTCCTCCTCATCACATGTCCATACCATGACAGTCTGTTGCTACTTAACTTCTCTGTCACTGGCGCTACTTTCAGACTCCCTCTTACATATTCATTCCTTATCCTATCCATTCTCGTTACACCACACATTCCTCTTAACATTCTCATCTCAGCTGCATGCACTTGCCTTCATCGAAGATTATTATGGTTAAATCCAGTACATCAGCGGATCGTGAATAGGTCCTTAAGGTCCAGGCAGTTCATGTCGATTAGTTTCCATGCATGACATTCTTCACTTTTTCCGCTAGCAACTGGGGACTTACAGTGGCTATAAAAGCTTACATGTAATTTTGTGATTTAGAAAAAAAACATCCCGATCGATTCTCCTCGTGTTTCTGAACAGTTTCACAAAAAGTAAAACATGCAGAAGACGTCCACTGCTGGACATAGGCCTCCCCAAGCAATTTGGGGGGATATACCATAATCACCACGCTTGACAGGCGGGGTGGCGATCGCAGTTGGTTGGTTAAATACTCAGAGAACGCTGCTGCTCATCCTCTGGTGAATCCCTTAGTCGCCTTTTACTTCACCCACGAGAAGATATAGGGTGGTGCAATTCTTTACGTCCGGCACCACACGGTTGAGAGATAAAGTAGGGAATAACGTGATAAGGGAGTGAAAGAAGATGTAGTGACAAAGATTGAGAAAGGTATGTTAAGATGGTTTGGACATATAGAGAGGATGGACGAGAGGACATTGACGAAACAAGTATACGAAGCGAGTGTGGATGGAAGAGTTGGAAGGGGACGACCTCGGCGAACGTATCGCGATCAAATCGCGGACGTTCTCAAAAAATGCCAGGTTAAGAGTTCTCTAAACCAACGAGCATGCATGACGAGGTTAATGGACCTAGATGAAGCGAAAGAGGTGCGTCAGGATCGTAGCAGGTGGAAATCCATAGTCTCTGCCTACCCCAATGGGAAACAGGCATGATAATATGTATGTACCACGGAACGAACACAATAATCAATAATAAAATACAATTCAAAATAATAGTATCAAACATAATCATGATATCATAATCCATAATAAAACATAAATTATAATTTGTCAGATAGGTAATCATAAATGAAAGTGAGTTTTGCATAATCCTACTAATTATAATTTATTTTGTTTAGTACCCCGGAAAAGACCTAGTGAGACACAGGCATGACTAGAGCACGTCCAACATAATCTTTTTGAATTTATTTCACTGTCACATATTAGTGAAACTGTAATCTAGATTTTAAGTCTAGCGCTATCAGACAGTCTTATCGCGATGACACAAAATCAACAACAATTATAAACAACTGAGATCGCCCGCGACTTCGCCCGCATAGATGTCGTCGAATTGCAAGTGATCGTTAAAATCAGTGTTCTTCATTACAGCCGAAAGACGTCCACTGCTGGACAAAGGCCTCCCCAAAGGGGGGGGATATGCTATAATCGCCACGCTTGGCATGCAGGTTGGCGATCGCAGTTGGTTATTGCTGCTGCTCATCCTCTGGTGAATCCCTTAGTCGCCTTTTACGACACCCAGAAGAAGAGAGAGGGTAGTGCAATTCTTTACGTCCGGCACCACACGGAACCAAAATCAGTGTTAATTTATCCTATTACTATCCGTGGAAAACTGTAATTGGCTTAATGTAACCTATGCTAGCTGTTTATTATTTTTTTATATAGCTGTTGGTTTTCCTAATCAACATCATCATCATCATCATTTCAGCCGAAAGACGTCCACTGCTGGACATAGGCCTCCCCCAAGCATCGCCACAACGACCGGTCCTGTGCCTTCCGCATAAATAAATATAAATAAATAAATAAATAGAAATATGTCAACTTTGATTCTGATTAGGTATCGATAGTTTACGCATAGTGGTTGGCTTCGGAAATCTGCTCGAGTTTGTTAAAAAATGCATGAAATTCGGTAAATTATGGATTAATCACCTCCGCAACAAGTTAGTAGTATCACGGGTCTGTCACGGAATAAGATTCGTCATTAATTCATTACCTACATTGTATTTGACGACCTCTGTGGTCTATGGTTCGAGATGTCTTTGGGTTCGAGTGTCGGACTGCTGATCACGAGGTCGTGGGTTCGATTCCCACAGGACACAAATATTTGTGTGATAAACATGAGTGTTTGTGTAGGCCTGGGTGTTTCTTATGTATTATAAGTATGTATTTACAAAAAAAAGTATTTAAGTATTATATCCATTGTCTAGTACCCATAGTACACACGGCTACACATCAAGCTGTACATTTCCAGTATAAGCTGACCTCGCAGTGTATAGGTTTTCCTTACAACGCGAGGTCAGCCTATACTGGTTTTGTACAGCTTGATGTGTAGCCGTGTGTACAAGCTCTGCTTAGTTTGGGACTAGATGGTGATGTGTAAATTATCTCAAAAACATTCATTTATTTATTTTTATTTATTACACATTAAATAGGTACTCATTAAATACTTGGTTATAAGATCACCCAGAGTCCATTTTAATTATTTTAAGACACGTACAAACTTAAGATCTAGTTTCCAAGACTTATCGCAACGACCCGAAACAAAAATTAAAAGCAAAATAAATATTGTTGTACCTGTTTTTAGAATGGAAAAATTATGAAAAGGCTAAATTACAGTGTTTGTTTTTGAACATTCATTATGATAATAAGAAGTACCTTGTCAAGGTTTATCGCAGATTTATTTAGAAGACTTGTTAGTTTTGTCTGCAATATGACGAGATAAAATGGAATTTAAGAACACGGTTCAGTTAAGTGATTGGTTTAACAGGTACCTGCCTAATTGAGGGCGATTGTATAAGTTGACTCATATTTTCTGAGTACACCGACACCAGAATTAATAAGTCGAAATAGCAATAGGTTGGCTTGGTCTATTGAAGAATCATTGGCCGATAGGCGTTATCACGTACGAGTATAGACCGCGAATCAGTAATCGTACGGTGAGACGCATTGCCGTGGGTTATCATCATCAACTCAGCCTATCGCAGTCCACTGCTGGACATAGACCTCTCCCAAGTTGCACCACAACACTCGGTCTTCTGCCTTCCGCATCCAGTCCCCCCAGCCACGTTCTTCAGGTCGCCGGTCCACCTGGCGCCCTTCGCTGCGTTTGCCGATTCGCGGATGACCTCATGGTCATGGTCGTGGACCGTGGTCATCCATGGTGGTGTAAAACCAACATAAACATAAACATAAATCTTGGAAGAAGTCTTCATGGATAGCCTCCTGGCTTTCCAGGAGTATTTTCTACAGATTTTCTCTAGAAAAAAGGGTTGAAGTCATGTCAGACGATTTGACCAACGAATGCAATGATTTCTAGACGAACGGATCTGCAGAAAGAAGCTTACATATGGAAGACGAAGAATCAAGTGTTGTAGCTAAACTTGGAGCCCAAATCCAAGAACAGTCGGTGATCAAATAACTTGCAGTTGTTATTTATTTATTTCGAATATTCTATAAACTACAAAACAATGATTTTCCAATAAATAAACCGCTAAGGACTTAAATTATCTGTGTAACGGCGAGCTGTTCATTTCACATTCTTAGGACTTGAATTCATTTTCATTAATTATTCCATTTATTCAATAACAAATGGAATAACTGACATAGCCCGAAGAATTGCCAAACTTAACTGGCAGTGGGCGGGGCACATTGCTCGCAGAACGGATGGCCGATGGAGCAGTAAAGTTCTGGAGTAGCGACCGCGTACTGGAAGGCGCAGCATGGGTAGGCCCGCCACAAGGTGGACCGACGACTTGGTGAAGGTCGCGGGAATTCGCGGGAGGCGGAAAGTGCAGGACCAGTCGTTGTTGCGATGCTTGGGGGAGGCGCTTGTCCAGCAGTGGACGTCTTTCGGCTGAAATGATGATGATGATGATTCAATAACAATTTACATTTTGTCTGAATTTGTTACATTAAAATATGATAACTTATATGATGTAAGTACGGCAAATTAATTAAATACGAAGTAAAATAAAATCCAGATTAGTACTGAAAACATTTTTTACAATAAAATTAAACAAACACTTATTAGAGAAAAATTTATATTAGACAAACTAATATACAATTTTAATGCCAACGTTTCTGCTTTTGTCAAATTATAATCATTCGTGGACAGAATAGATTTAACAAGAACAGCCTAAGTTTGTTTTGAAAACCTCTTGTGTAGACTTGTGTGGACTATATTCTTTTTTTCTGTGGGTAGTTTATTACATAATTAATTACTGACTTGTAATAAGCACTATGCTTTACAATAATGTCCAGATAAGACACATGATGAAAGGCACATAAAGAACTTGATGATAGAAGTTGTGTCATAATAAGACTAATGACTAGAGTGAGTGAGTTGTATTGTGTGGTTTTATCTGGACTATGATCCAAGTCACTGTCGCATTTGTCATTTAAACAATAATAAATTGTCTTTGCCAAGATGTGTCATGTATAATTGCGTAGGCCACTGTACACTTATTGATGAGTAAAGAGGATTCTCCAGTTAAACAAATGTCAGGAACAAAGTTTAACCGAATTAAATCGCGTATATTATTTAAATTAGTTTTCCTGACGTTTCGAAAGCTTTGCAGCGTTCATAGTCGCAGGAAGACTAAGACATTGACATTGTGAGGGATTACTGCGCGCATCGAAACGATTTTAATTAATACAAATTGTACGGTAGATTTAAATATTTTAAGAAATATCTGTAAAGAAAGACGCTTGTCATCTTAGCCTTCCTGCGACCACGAACGCTACAAAGCTTTCAAAACGCCAGGGACCAATTTAAATAATATACGTGATTTAATCTTACGGTTAAACTTTGTTTTATTATAATGTGCATAGTGATCGCGAAAACCTAAGTAATTATTAAATGTCAGGAAGTCTTGCTGTATCCGTAGATTGATTTATTCGAGACGATCATGATTCATGTCTCCCAATGTTCAAGAGTCATGAGCGTTTTTGAAATAGCATAATCAGGTTATTACTATACCTGGTCACGGGCCCACGGAGTAGGTACATACAACATGTAACAGAATAAACGCAAATCCTGAAAGCAGGTTGTTCAGAATTACCAGTAGTGGCGGATTTGCCCTAAGGCCTTAGGCCCGAGCCTAGGGCGACTAATCATGACAGAAGAAATACACTGATGGTAACAAAAAACGACCCAAGTAAATATTGACGGGACGGTCTGTGGCATAATTACCAATGGAGGGAAAGAAAATTAAGGGATAGTAAATTTCTTATCTTTTTTACACACTATTGTCTACATTTCTTACTTATTTCTCCTCTCGCAGGTCTGCTGGTAGAAATTTCTTTGAAATAAGCAGTACCTTTGTACTAAATAATTTTAATGCTGTCTCCTTTCATATGTTATTGTGTGTACATAAATTATAAATAAATAAAATGTCATTTGGGGCAGAGTATCGCAAACAGGCTAAAGAGAAAGATCATAGACACAAAGATGTAATAAAAACGATGCAAAAACGTGCAGAAAAAAGAGCAGCTGGTACTAAACGGCCTAGGGCACGCAAGACTGCAAATCCGCCATTGATCACTAGGAGAATCAATTGCTTTAGTTTTTATACCATTTTACATTTTATGATTTTACCCATTTCGTTTCTAAAGTTTATTTTCGATACAAAGGATAAATAACTATATCAGCGGGGGTATACCAGGTTGATTGCAGATTGCACAGGGTAGTGGCAGCTCCTACATCGGACAGACAAAGCGTACTATCGCAGGGAGAGTGAAGGAGCACATCACAGTGGTAAGGCGCCGTCAAGTGGACAAATCTGCCATAGCCAAACATTTGCTCCAATCACGACCAAACCACTGGATTGAGCTATACGACACGACCCAAAATCCTCTCAACTGATCGTTATTACTAGAAGTGGGCGTTTAAACGAAAAGCGCTTAAAAAGTCTAATAAAAAAAAAAGCGTATAAGCACGCTTAGTGATTAAAGCAGATTTCGTTTAGACTTTTTCGTAAACCAAACTTATGCTTTCAATACTACGTTTGAAATGCAACCTTATTTCTATTAGCATAAGACCCAAATTCAAAGTTGACGAGTGGTTTGATAATCGGCAGAATTAAATTTTATTCGTTTACGTAAAATTTGTTTAGAGACAGATTTTTTTTATTTTGTTGATTATTTTCGTATCGTTTAAACGTTTTTGACCTTGATTGATTTGCTTTTGCTTTGGCGCTTAGCTTATTTTTCGTTGTCAACGAGTGAATGCGTTTTTCAAAAACGCATTGTTCTCCTCGGTAATTACGCGACGGTTGTAGTTTGTTCGTATAGTTTTTAGTGAACTTTGTAAATAGTTTAACTGTCAATAGAATAGTGTAATGTAGACAAATAAAAGTACATTTTTTTAGAAGTCAAAAACAAAAAGCGTCAAAAGCGTAAAAAAATTCGTTTGCAGAAAAAAGCACAACGTTTAAACACGCTTACGATTTTAAGCCGTTTTTCCCACCTTTAGTTATTACTATCCCAGAATGGTACAAGCGATTAAAATCGAGAAATATAAAAAATTCAATCGGGAATATTGTGTGTCGTGATTTAGCATAGATAGATAGATAGAATATACTTTATTGTACACCATGAAAATAGTAGTAAACAGGAACAACGTACAAATTATGGGTACATGGGCGGTCTTATCGCTAAAAGCGATATCTTCCAGACAACCTTTGGATGGACAAAGAAGACGTAAGATCTAGATAATGGGGGCAGTCCGTGGCGTACTACTAAACTAAAATAAATAAATAGCACAAAATATATTACACATATAGGTATCATAAATATATATAATATATATATAAATAATCTTACAATTTAGAATAGAGATTAGATACATAGGCAATGTCTTAATACCGTGTTAGGGACAGCGACGTTATGAAAAATCAACCGCGGGTAGTTCAAAAACACACCCACCGCTCAAGACGATGACACCCGATACTTCAGTCTGCTCGTGACCACGGCCAATGCAACTTGGCCGAAACGTCGAGGTTAGTCAAAATGTTTGTTTTGATTTAATTGTGCGCGAAATATAGTTCAATATTAGCGGATCACGAGTTGGCCCTTGAGGTCTAGGAAGACCAGTGTAATGGGGTTTCCGTGTGTCAGGTAACCTCAAAACGGCATCCTGCCGATATCCAGCAACCATCCCGGTAACTTAGTAGGTACTGATGCCTGAAAACCATGTATGTACCTACCATGTGTAAGTATTTTTTTTTTGTTACGAGCCAAGTCCGCAGAGAGTGCAAAGTTAGCACTGCCCGGGCATTGTCGACATTGCACAGGCCCTCTGAGCAAAATCCGAAAATTCGAATTATTAGCGGGCTCTGCCCGGTTAATAATGGGCATTGTCAACACTGTCGAGTTACGATAGGCACTGTTGACTGATTTCATTCATTTACGATACGAGTGTAGATAAAAGATAAATGTATTTAAATGTAAAATCCGAATTATGAATTTAAAAGTAATATCATAATAATAGAATAAATATAAAAAAATGCATTATAACACTGTTTGCCGAACAAAATAAAGCTATATTTTTTTTTCTATAATAGCACACTTCAACCCAACCAAGGAGTTTTTAATTCCACTTCGGCCCGACCAAGGAGTTTTCAATGCAATTTTTTTGCCGCTGTACAGTTTGGCATAAAAGACTACACAAAATGGGGGAGCAACTCGCCATACATTTACAATTGAAATGTTTTAAATCACGTTTTTGCCGGAACTTTGGACAGCCTTCTTGCTTTTAATTAAATTTAAGTGTTTACAGGCACATTTATCGCTCATTTCTCGGGAACTATTTATTTTCCCGGAATAAAAAATATGTAGTCTGGCAAAAACGTCAAAAATTTTCTTTTTGTTTCTATCTGTGTTTCATCATGCAAAAAATGTGCCTGTAAACACATAAATTGAATTTATGAATAAGACTATGTAAAGATCAGCCAAAAACGCGTTTTTTAAGGTAAAATTTTCAAAGTATGACTAGTTATACACCACCACTAGTGGCACCCCCATTTTTTGTACTCTTTTATGCTAAACTACTTTTATGTCACTCTGGTACATATAATGCCGAGTGTTTGTAGTGGTTTTTTTTTTCGTTAAACACGCATCCCTTAGGAACTGTTTATCTTGTCGGGATAAAAATTAGCCTATATGTTAATCCAGCTTAACGTTTATCTGTGTGCCAAATTTCATCCAAGTCCGTTCAGCCATTACAGCGTAAAGAAGTAACAAACATACATACATACACACTCCCATACTTTCGCATTTATAATATTTATTATTATTTATTTCAAATCAGATCACAAAAATCCATGTGTTAGTAAAAATCGCTTATAGACTATTTTAGTAACATTCCATCCATTAGATCTGCAGGATTACCTCAATGACGTAGATGTGTACCCTCAGCTGACTTTCCCTTTATACTTTCAGTCTTGTGCGGAAACGACAATCACTGTTTACTTACATGTTTGTGGAAACATCTAAAAACAGCGTGTACATTCATACTGTATCAAAGTAAATAGATAAAGCCAAAAGTATACACTGCTGTCGCAAAATAGCAAGGTGCAGAAGATCTAAACATGTGCTAGCAAAAATACTAAAGGCACTTCGGCTTTTAGTCAGGATGGTATACCACTCGTCAAATTTCTTTATCCAGTCTTTTTGTCCATCCAATTAATTTGATGATCAGTTATCACTGAAAACATTTAAAAAACATTTGATGACAATCATCCAATTTCTTTACTCAAAGTCACATTGAACAAAGAAATTTGACCAGTGGGGCAATTGTGTAATGTGTTGTGTTACTGGAACGCACCCTTACAAGCTGTCAGTTTTGACACTAGTCAGTTTTGTACGGTATGTAATATATTATCTTTGGATGTCTACAAGTGATGTTGGGATTAATATTGAAGTTATGAAATTTAATAAAGAACCTAGACATTACTAAACTGATTTTTAATACATAATGCATTCACTTTGACATTAGCTTTAATTTTGAAATTAAAGCAACATTCATTGCGTGGTACGTAGTTGCCGATAACACGGATTGTCAAAACACACGGAGCAACATAACA
Organism: Asteroscopus sphinx; assembly: GCA_949699075.1. Taxonomy (NCBI): domain Eukaryota; kingdom Metazoa; phylum Arthropoda; class Insecta; order Lepidoptera; family Noctuidae; genus Asteroscopus; species Asteroscopus sphinx. The sequence goes on along the minus strand of OX453025.1, from coordinate 7,615,323 downwards.
TAACATAACATCACGCCTGTATTTCCCCGAAGGGGTAGGCAGAGGTGTACATTACACCCACATTTCGCCAGTTATGTTATAAGTCCCATGTAATAGGGGGCGAGCCTATTGCCATTAACCGGGCACAAATCCAGACTCCGGGCTGCCACTGAGAATTTCCTAATGAAAAAACGCAATAACACTTTGCCCAGGAATCGAACCCAGGACGCTACGCTCAGCAGTCGCGCTTGCAACCACTAGACCAACGAGGGAGTCAATCAGTCTTTTTAATGATCAGTTATCACTGAAAACATTAGAAAAAACATTTGATGACTATCATCCAATTTCTTTAATCAAAGTCACATAGAACAAAGAAATTTGACCAGTGGGGATATCATTCTAAAACAAGACTGACCTTCACGTGCTGTCATTGTGGGCCTATAAACGAAAAAAAGAATTGCCACGTGCACTTTTCAGCGTGAAATTTTCAGCGTGTATAAAAACATAAAAAAAAAAATATAGTAGCCCACTGGCATCGGGAACAGGGTCCAAGGCCTCAGGGAGAGGAACTTCCTCTTCCTAACGGTACACGCCATGTCCAGAAGTACTGCTTTTTAGTAGTAGTAGAGCTCCTTTGTGAAAGAGCTCGTCTGGGGAAGTACTACCACCGTGCCTACTTCTCCGCCAAATAGTGATGCTTGCATTGCTGTGTTTCGGTCTGAAGGGTACGGGTGCCAGTGAAATTACAATCACATGACTTTCTATCGTCATGTCTCAGTTTGGCAAACCGACTTGCTGTACCATGGTGGTATTGCAGTTGTTATGGGCAAAGGTAACCGCTGGGCCTTTAGCTCGTTTTGCCATCCTATACTATAAAAAAAAGGTAATTAATTTATATACCTACCTCTATCCATTACCCGCTGCACCCGCCCCGCAGCTGTGCAGACATGCATACATAGAAATATAAACACAATACTTTTGTTTTTAGAGTCCTCTACACGAATTATTCACGGTTTCACGAATGCATTGGTATCATAAGTGCGCAGCGAATGCACTGGCATCATAAGTGCGCAGCGACTTTTCAAAAAACGCCACCTTCATTGTATTTTTGCCAATAATTAAATTGTTTTCTGTAAATAATGAAACACATTATTATCTGTCTCGAAATGGTTACGGTAATTTACTCCTTAAATCCACCGGCTTAGGCTGACAACGTACGTTGTCTGTCACTGTTAGTTTTATTAAGAGGCTGACAACACCTAAAAAATCCGACCTCTGCGGTCACTGTCGTTTCGTACAGAACTGAAAGAGAGGCAACGAGCCTAGGGACGTCGGATACGCCGCTCAACTTGAATGAAAATTAACAATATTTTTTTTTAATAAAAAACTAAAAGCTTATTTGAAAAACAGAAACAATAAATGTTTAGATTATTGTCTTTCTCAAATGTTTTCTTAATTTTATTTATAATATTTAGTAAATAATAGAGATTGTTTGCTTTAAAGCATGTTTTAAGAGGTTAGTTTACAATTCTTTTCCATCGAGAAAATTTCAAGAAAACGTGTTTTGGGCACAATACAGTTTCAGAAAATACGATCAAGATTAACATATATTTTTTTCACTGCCACAAACTGAATACATACAGCTAAAAATGTTTTTAAAAGAAGCCTATTTGGGGTATTTGGCTGTTGTCAGCGTCTTAAGGCGCTTTGGTACGCCGATGAACTTGAGCAAACTAAAAAGGGATGGTGCTATTCGTCCTGTATAGTTTCATCTCTTTCTTGCCTCGTCGACCACGCTTCGCGCTCTAACGATATTATAGGGAAATTTAAGTTTTGTTATCAAGATATCGAATTATTATCCAGTTAAAATTAATTAGAAAAAAACTAATAGGTGCATTCCAATGATAGTAATATATAAGTCTATGGTGGATTCCTTTTGAAGACCTAATATCAAATTCAGCAAAATAAAAGCACTTTTTAAAGTTATTTATTTTGTGTTTTTTAGATTTGAGTTTATGAAAAAAAAATAACATTACGATTTTAGCCGAAGACTTGGTAGTTTACAAATTATTTTTTTAATGTATTTATTGTACAGGATACAACTAATAGCTTCTCAAAATACTCGTAAATTTGCGACCTTGCTGACCAAGCGCCTTATGACAAAGGCACATATTTTTTTCATTCTTCAGAATTCTTCATATCAATGAGTCTGAGTTTGCTATCGTTGTATATTGTTGTAAGTGGATCTTCTATCAAATATTCTGTAATACTATGTGACGTCTCGTGATTCATTCATGCAGACGTAGACGAGTAGTAGGTAAACTTGTCTAGCTTGAATGAATAACCACACCACTATGACGCGTACGCAATTACGCATATCATCGTCACCTGACAGATGTATCGTCATTATATATATCTCTGGAGATTCGCTTAACGTCTTATTGTTAATAGTATTTATTTAATTTGTATGGAAGACTTACAGCTAAAGAAAACAGAATAAGAACAATGTGCTAGACTGACAGCCAATTAAAAGTCTCCACGTATAAAAATAGAGTAAAACAAAAATGGTCTGTGAACAAAGTACTGCCGACAAGAATATGGAGAACATCAAAGGGGAAAAGAATACAAACAAAATTATCTATTACTAATATACTATACTAACTAGGTATGACTAAAACGGTTGTACAAAAACATGGATGTATAAAGATTAGCTTATTATTATGTATATATATATAAATATATATATATATATATATATATTTATTCTAACAAACTTGTCAGTATCAAGCACGGACATAGTAAAAAATATAGTCGAAGTGCTTCGAACAATCATAGTGAAGCCAACAAAACCATGCTCCTCCGAGTACCAATCAACGCTCACGCACACACATGCACATCAAACCGTTTTCACCGCTCTCAGTACAAATGTCGCGGCATCGTCCAGTCATCATCATTCATCATTTCAGCCAAAACTTTCGTCCACTGCTGGACATAGGCCTCCCCCAAGGCTGGTCATGTTGGGGGGGATATGCCATAACCGCCACGCTTGGCAAGAGGGTTGGCGATCGCTGTTGGTTGGTTAAATACTCAGAGAACGCTGCTGCCCATCCTCTGGTGAATCCCTTATTCGACTTTTACGACACCTATGAGTAGAGATAAGGGTGGTCCAATTCTTTATGGCCACGGTTTTGTTGGCTTCACAAACTGCGTGGTTAAGGTGGGTTCGATTCCCACAAGACACAAAAATTTGTGTGACGAACATGAGTGTTTGTATTGGTCTGGTTGTTTCTTATGTATTATAAGTACGTATTTACAAAAAAAAGTATATAGGTTTAAAGAAATGTATTCTCAATAAAAACACAAAGTCACTTACTTGAGAACAATATTAACTTAAGCTATATATGATGGTTTAGTTCGTCGTATTTAAAAATGTTATTTTTTTTTCAAAGATTTGTGGTATACCCATTCAGTGCATTCATTATTTTACAAAAGAGTTGTCTGAAATTACATATAGTGCTAGCTCAGTTTTGAATGCATTAAATGAGCTTAGATTTTTAATACGTGAGGGTATTTTATTATAGATTTGTGCTCCTTCATAAGTTATAGTTTTTTTGCCATAGTTGGTTCTAATTTTTGGTAAAACCAAGAAACTAGCTCGGCGAGTGCTACGTTGGGTAATCAGTTTTAGTTTGGTGAAAGATATGTTAGTACGGATACTTTTGTTTAGAGCCTTTCGGATTAAAATACATGTGTTATAAGTATATTTAGTTTCTTTATAAATGTTATTTGTTGGTGTTAAATATGGATAGTTAAAAATCATTTTTATTACTTTATTGGGTGCATTAAAAGAGCCTCCACGAGTGACGATATTTAAATGATCGTCCGGCGCACTCTGGGCAGTCAGCCCCGCTATCAACCTAATGACTGGCTAATCTTTTCCCCACGACATGAGCTGTTATTATTATGTAGTTCATGTCGACACGAAGAAGAAGAAGAAGAATTACTTTATTTTGTGCAATTTGGAGATCGGTTAGTTTTGTTTTAAGTCCACAAATTTAAAGTCGCTCAGCGAGCTATGGAGCGAGCTATGCTTGGAGTTTCTTTGAAGAATAAAATCCGTAGCGAGATTATCCGGAGAAGAACCGGAGTGACTGACATAGCTTGTAGGATCAGTAAGCTGAAGTGGCAGTGGGCTGGCCATGTCTGTCGAAGGACCGATGGCCGTTGGAGCAGACGAGTCCTTGAGTGGAGACCGCGTATCGGCAAACGCAGCGTAGGTCGCCCCCCTGCCAGGTGGACCGACGACCTAAAGAACGTGGCTGGGGGGGACTGGATGCGGAAGGCAGAGGACCGAGCGTTGTGGCGCAAGTTGGGAGAGGCCTATGTCCAGCAGTGGACTGCGATAGGCTGAGTTGATTGATTGATAGTTTTGTTTTAGCGGCATTGCCTCAGATTTCAACAAGATATTGGAGGTGTGGTTTAACCAAAGCATTGTAGATAGTGTATCGCAATCTATGTAGAATACATCGGATTATGTTTCGAAGTGATCCAAGTAGTGACGAAAGCTTTGTTTTTATGTGTATTATAGTCGGGGTTCTATCCTTAAACCAAATGAAACTCCGAGTATATGATATGCGTGTAAAACTGTAATTATTATTGGTTAAGTATAAAACATTAGGTGTAAAAGATAATACAAAGAACTTGTTACAATTATTGAGCACGCGAGGCGCAAGGATGCGCGAGAGTCACTCGCGGGGGTATGTAACCAACTGCCACGTGGCAGCATACAGCGAATAGGGTTGGGACGACAAGTCGCAACTAGTCCCGTAGCTTCGCTGGCACGCGACGAAGCCTAGAGGCGCGGGGAGTTGTTTTTATGGTACGCGCTATATCCTCCCCCTCCAAGTCAGCTGAAGGCTCCGGAGCTGGCTTGGCAACCGGTGACTTACGGGGTCTGCCTTTCTTCCTACCATGCACGATTACGTCGGAATCACCTACGTACGGTGTTAGGAGACTGGCATGATACTTGCCTCGAGGTTCGTTCTCTTTATCCACAACCTCGTAAGTGGTTGCAGAAACAACTTTACTGATGCAATACGGGCCCTCTCGTCTTGGGGCAAACTTAGTCGTGAAGCCTTTTGCGGCTTGACTCAGACGATGGCTCTCCACGAGTACGAGGTCACCCTCCTGATAATTTGGTCCGGAACGGCGGTTTTTGTCCGCGGCATCTTTACGAATATCCTGCTGACGTTCTACTCGCCACTTTGTCTCTTGCAGGCGGTGTACAAAGTCCCGTAAATATGGCGTTATTTGGGGCACGTAGTTTTCCTGCTCTACGACCGTTCGCAGGTCGTGGGCTACGTCCACGGGGGACCGGAACTCACGCGCAAACGTTAAGAAAGCGGCAGAGTGTCCAGTACCTTGATTAGGCGCCGTATTTAGGGCGAATCGCACAGCAGGCAATACTTCAGGCCAACGACGATGCTCTGGATCTACTAGGATCGCCAACATTTGTTTCATCTCGCGATTCTTTCGTTCTGCGGGGTTGGCCTCGGGATGATAGACCGGAGTCAAATTTTGATGAACACCGAGGACGTGCATTGCTTTTTGCATCACCGCTGACACGAATTGGGTCCCGTTATCCGAGATAACTCTACGGGGAAAACCATATCGCATAAAGACTTCTTCGATCAGTACTTTAGCGCAATTTTCTGCATTGGCCTCAGCCAATGGAAACAATTCCACCCACCTGCTCGCAGTATCCTCTATAAGGAAGATCCATTTCTCACCCTTACTACCCTCAGGCAGAGGACCAAACAGGTCCATGGCGAGGACTTCAAAACGCTGCTGCGAGACAGGGGTTTGCAGAAGACCAGCCGGTTTAAGATTAGTAGGCTTAAACTTCTGGCAAAGATCGCAAGCTTTGAGGTATTTCGCTACGTACTGACGCATATTCGGAAAATAAAATCTTTCCTTGACTCTTTTAAGAGTGCGCTCTAAGCCCAAATGACCAGCTGTGGGCGCATCATGGAGCTCTCTCATGATCTCCGTGCGCATAGATTCTGGTATGACCAGCTGGGGCTCTTCAGATTCTCCAAACGGATCAAAGCGAAAAAGGACTCCGTTGGAGAGATAATAACCGCGATCTGTCCATCGAGTAGCAGCATCACCGTCTTCGAAGTCCGTGAGTATCTTCCTTATTTCAGGATCTTCGAGCTGAGCTGCTCGCAACTCTTCGGAGCTACGGTGAGGTAGGTCTACTGAGACTGGACATAGATCACAGATAGGGTCAGGTACTTCATCAATTGACAGTTGGCGTACGGGACGACTGAGTGTGTCCGCCACCACATTAGCTTTCCCCGGAGTGTACTCAACATCCAGGTTGTAAGCTTGAATTTTCAGGGCCCACCTAGCTAGGCGGCCACTTGGTGTCTTCAAAGACAATAGCCACTTCAGGGGCTGGTGGTCGGTTGCAACACGGACTTGGGCGCCTTCGAGATAACCACGAAACTTATCTAGGGCCCACACTACAGCCAACGCTTCCCGCTCCGTCGTGGAGTAATTCCGCTCTGCTGCCGTTAATAACCTACTGGCATACTCAATAGGCTTTTCAGACTTCGGATCTGGACCTTGCACGAGCACTGCACCCAAGGCATAGGCACTGGCGTCGGTGCGCAGAATAAATGGTTGCTCGAAGTCTGGTTGGCGCAGGATTGGACTCGTTGTGAGTCTTCGCTTGAGCTCGTTGTAAGCATCGACCTCCTTTTCTCCCCATTTCCAGGGTTTGTTTTTCTTGGTGAGGTCGGTCAACGGTTGTGCTACTTCAGAGAAGTAAGGGATAAACTTGCGAAACCAAGCACAGGTTTGCAGAAAGCTTTTAAGTTCCTTAAGATTAGTAGGAGGTACCATTTCCACAACTGCTTGGACCTTCGTGGGATCAGGTTCGATTCCTTGGATCGTAATTACATGGCCAAGGTACGTAACTTGTTCCCTGGCAAATACACACTTTTCACGATTTGCCTTGAGGTTGAATTGACGTAGTCGATCAAATACCTGGTTTAGATCCTGTAGATGCACATCCAGATTATCAGAAATTATCAAGATGTCATCTAGGTACGCCACGACGGTTACGTCCTTTAATCCAGCACGAAACCGATCCATCAATCGTTGGAACGTGGATGGCGAATTCTTTAAGCCGAATGGCATGCGCCTAAATTGAAACGTTCCGAACGGTGAAACGAATGCAGTCTTATGTCTGTCCTCTGGGGCTACCTCTACTTGCCAATAACCTGATTTTAAATCAATGGTGGACATCACACAATTGCTCTTAGTGGATGACAGGATGTCGTCGATTAATGGCAGCGGATACTTGTCCGTTCGCGTGACAGCGTTTAATTTCCTATAATCGACGCAAAATCTGGTCTCACCATTCTTTTTGGGCACTAACACGACCGGGAAAGCCCATTCTGACTCAGCTTCTTCTATTACCTCCAGTTCTAGCATCTTATCAATTTCAGCCTTTATAATCTCTTTCTTAGCGGGTGACACCCGATAAGGCGGCGATGAGATGGGCGCGGCGTTCCCCGTATCAATCCTGTGCAAGGCAAAGGGCGTAGGCCCTCCCCCTGCACTGAAGATATCAGTATTCTTCTCTAGCAGTGCAGCCAATTTTGTCTTATCGGCTGGTGGTAGGAGAACGCCCTCGCACTCGCGGAGGCCCATCGTAGAACTGGCCGCAACGCGGTCTTCGCGTTCATATTGTAGCTGATAAAAACCTGTAGAGCGTAAAGAAAAAAGATTCCTATCGAAATCAAGTATCATGCCAGCGTCCTCTATGAAATTCATTCCTAGTAACGAATCGGTTGCGCCGGGCAAGACCATAAAGAGTGTTGTTATTGCAACTCCCTGCACCTTTACATTTACTAAGGCAGTTTCAACAGTTTGAACCCGTTGGGTTCCATCCGCGAATCTTAATTCTGTCTCTACACTGTTAAATACTTGGCCATTGGCCCGCAAATGTCTTGTTAAACTATCGCTAGCAACGCATTGCTTCGCACCCGTGTCTAGTAACGCGGTACCTACAGCACCGAACACTTGCACATTGAAGATAGGGCGCACTCGCGGATTCAATGCGGTTTCACCTACGGACACTGATTGGAACGCGGTCGTCGTGGTCGGCGGTGTAGTGCGTTTTCCTTTGCATACTGCACAGTTCGACCGGATCACACCGGGCGCACCACAACCGAAGCATGTTACGGACGGACGCAGTTCCGATTGGCCCGCGGCTGGTTCGCTTTTAACTGGTTCCGCTGTCGGCGTATTCCTGTTTTCAAGTTTACGGCAGTTATCTTTAACGTGACCGAACATCTTGCAAAATGAGCACCTAGGTCTAGCCTTGCTTGGCGGTGCTTTATCTTCTTTATTCACCGAAGCACAAGCTGATGGAGTCGAAGCAGGTCTAGTAATATGCGGCGGCGGGGCGATAGATGCAGAAGTGGTTCTTTTAACCGGTGCAGCAGCACACACTTCTTCGAGCACATCCTCCACCACTCGAGCCTGTTGTAGCAGCTCTGCGAAGGAAGTGAAGGCACTCCTTGCTACCCTCTCCCGGATTCTCCTATGGAGTAGGCCATACACCATATCCAGCTGTACTGGATTCTCAGGTAGCGTGTGCAGCGGTAGTTGGGCGATTAGAGCTCTTACCCTACACACGAAAACATCTGTCCGTTCTTCACCCTGCTCTCGACTAAACACTTCTCTGTATATTCTATGAGGTGGGAGACGTGGACCGAATGTTTGTCGAAGAAGATGACTGGCCTCCTGCCAACTCGCAACAGAATGTTTTACACCCTGCCACCAGGTAGCCGCAAAATCTGTGAGCAGCATTGGCAGGCCTCTCAAAGCAATATCGTCGTGAACACCAACACAGTCTTTATAAATCTGGACAGCATCCACAAATGCCAGGACATCGCCAGCACCATTAAATCTCGCCGTACAATTAGCCAGGTTTGTACTTACAGTCGTCGTCGGCGGTGGCGGCGCGCCCTGTGTAGGCGGCTGCGACCGTAAGGCTTGTAATAGGAATACCAATTGTTGGTCCGTCATAACAATGGGTGCGGACATCGGTGGTTGCGGTGAGGCGACGGGCGGAGCATGCCCGTGCTGTGCCATATGCGAGTAGCCAGGCAGCTCACGCCCATACAGCGGTGGTGGTGATGGGGCTGAGGCACCGGCGGACGCACGTCCAGCCAGCGGCGGCGTCGACGATCGCACGTCAACGAACAATGCGCCTCCATCTGAAGTAGACGGCATAGCACCGTCTAACTGCTCACCAGCCGTAGTGTTCATGACTACAGGCTGCTCCGTAGCACGCGAAGCACTATTAGCACGCGACCGTGTTAACACCATGTCTGTTTATGCACTCTATACAAAGTTCCGACACAACAAATAGGTAATAGTGTACCTAGGTAACCTAGTTCGTCACTAAAGTTCGACAACTGTTCGTACACAACACGTAAGTACGTAAATAACGTTCATAAAAACTTACGCGAATGTTCTAAACCTATATTTACACGGTACACAATTAAATTCACTTTAGGTCTCTATCTCACAAGACACTATAAACATAAAAAGTTATTATTTACAATAATGTCCGACACGAGTCAGTGTTCTAGGTATCCTAACTAATCTACCTACACTAAAAGTCTTAAGCTCGCACGAAGCGTCACTGCATATAATGTACACAAATGTTCACAGGATTACGACTTGCAACAACACGACTATCCTAGGTAACCTAAACTAAAGTACTATAAACTAGGATGACTAAACGTGAGCACTAAAATCAAGTTCGTAAAATATAAGCACTGTAAACTTATGAATGTTCTAGAATGTTCAATTACAAAATGGATTTCAACTAGGTACTTACACGACTGTTCTAGGAAATAAATAGGCACTAGAACGACTAAAAACATGAAATAACTAGTTCGTAACACAAAATCCACTGTAAAGTCATTATATTACACCAAAAATGTTAAAAGTTCAATGATAATAATGTTCTATGTACACAAAACGTAACGAAACAGCGGGCGGCGCGGGCGAGGTAGGTATATAACGAGTATATAACGCCGCACGAAAAAACCCCAGAAAGTCACTGTTTTAGACACTCAAACACTGTTTATCGAGTCTTTACACAGATATTGTTATACTTAACAACAGTCATACACGGAACAATGTCTAAAAATCCGTTTTTAACACAAAATACGGCCGAACGTTGAGCGCCAGATATAGTCGGGGTTCTATCCTTAAACCAAATGAAACTCCGAGTATATGATATGCGTGTAAAACTGTAATTATTATTGGTTAAGTATAAAACATTAGGTGTAAAAGATAATACAAAGAACTTGTTACAATTATTGAGCACGCGAGGCGCAAGGATGCGCGAGAGTCACTCGCGGGGGTATGTAACCAACTGCCACGTGGCAGCATACAGCGAATAGGGTTGGGACGACAAGTCGCAACTAGTCCCGTAGCTTCGCTGGCACGCGACGAAGCCTAGAGGCGCGGGGAGTTGTTTTTATGGTACGCGCTATAGTATGTAAGTATTATATCCATTGTCTATCATACCGAATTATTTGATCCTTCTTCCACCTAACCTTTTCTCAATTACTATGTTCAGGTCGGCTTCCAGTCTAAACAGATGCGGCTGAACATCAGTATTTTACACGGAGCAACTGTCATCAGACCTTTGCAACCCAATCACTGAATACCGATGTCCAAGGGACCAGTTGACCAGTTGTCAGACTTTCGGGATTCTGACTGCATAATGACTGTCCTAGATATTTTTAAGGGAACCGGGACCAACAGCTTAACGTGCTCTTAAAAGGTGGACCGACTACCTAGTGAAGGTCTCGAGAATCCGCTGGATGCGGAAATCGCAGGACCAGTCATTGTGGCGATGCTTGGGGCAGGCATTTGTTCGGCAGAGGACGTCTTACGGCTGAAATAATGATGACGATGATGATAATAATGATTGTGTGGGCGCTAGGACACATAGCCGGATAATCAATGTCACATAACATGCGGGCTGTAGTGATTTATTTTTATTTTCAGTAGCAGTTTCAAACAATTCCAAACCAAAGCCAGCCGCAGAGTTTCGTCCAAGTCTAACTATGATAAATAGACAGGCAGACAGACAGTTATGCTAGGCTTTAGATAAGACCATCTGCATTGCTAAAACGATCTACATTTTTGCCTACAACACTTACAGTGAGATAGATCTAAAAACAATTTAAAATGACTCACTATCAACCCACTGTTATGACCAACTGAACAGAAGAACCATATTTTTTCACTTACAGGCTAATCTTTAGTATCCTAAAACAAATTTATGTAGATATGTAATGAGTTGACAGGCAAACAATAAAATAAACTAAGTTTCTGGGCTAACATTTATATATTTTCAACACACTTGCTCGTAAAGTGGCTTTTATTGCATCGCTTTTAGGTTCATAATGTGGCTTATAACGCACGCGTGCTTTTTTCATTATATTCTTGCACTAGTGCTTTTTAATTTATAGTTTATTTTTGAATCGCAGCAAAGAGTTTTTATGCCTGAACTAAATTAAACAATTTTGGGAATAAATCAACTGTATTAATTAAAATATGCTATATAAACATTTCATTTCATCAAATTATTAATTTTTGTCAACAAATTATTATTAATTGTGTTATAAATAAATAAAAACAATTTATAATATTTTTATGTCAGGCTGTATGGCGGTTTCCTTCGACCACCTGCGCGCGCATAGCTGTATGTCACCGCGCGGTCCGCGCGCCATTTTTAAAATTTTTCACAAATTCAATATTTGTCTAAAATGTGTAATTTATGTTTTTTTCCTCGCAAGTGTGTTGAAAAACGTCGTATGACACGCGTGAGCATTGACTATTATACTCTCGGCTCCATTACGCCCTCGCCTTCGGCTCGGGCTGCAATCCAGCCTCGAGTATAATAGTCAACTTAGCTCACTTGTATCATAATGTACTATTACGTTTAAAAGATAAGAATCACGGAAATCTATGAGATGCGATATAAATATCCGCATTATGAAATCGTCATTGTCATGATTATTCTATTTTGGAATCTTCTTTAATCTAAGCAGATGCAATTCATCATCAGAAGGCCTATTCTCGTAATTAAAAACCGACCAAGTACGAGTCGGACTCAAGCAGTAAGATTTCCATACTACCCACCGACCTGATACCCCCTAGAAACTTATTTAATTTACGAGAGTTCATCACCCATTTGGTACAATACTGAGACACACCATCACACATTTTATTTCAATTTTACTTGTATGTCCTGTCTTGTATTTGTACTAAATAAACATTTTATCTATCTAATTTAAGTATTTATTGCTAAACAACGTAGTATGCACTATAATCAAACCAAGTTTGACGCTGGCATGTTTTACCGTTTTGAGGATAGAACAGAAACAAAAACGTTGAAAAAAATTCATGTTTTTCGAGGTTTCTTGTAACCCCCTTTGGTTTTACACTTTTTTATTTTTAGTATTTATCATGATAGCGTAGCCCCTACATAACCAGCCCATTACTATCCCACTGCTGGGCACGGGCCTCTTCTCAGTACGAGAAGGCTAAGGCCTTGGTCCACCACGCTGGCCTAGTGCGGGTTGGTGGACTACACACACCATCAAGAACTGTATGGAGCACTCTCTGGTGTGCAGGTTTCCTCACGATGTTTTCCTTCACCGTTAAAGCAAGTGATAATCGAATATAAATCCGCACATGAATTCGAAAAGTCAGAGGTTCGGGCCGGGTTCGAACACACACCCTCCTGCATGGAAGGCAAGCATGATAGGGGTTATAGCAACACATATTCTGAGAAAATTTCAACCGGCTACTTATTACCGTTCAAAAGATACAGCCCTGTGACAGACAGACGGACGGACAGCGTAGCGAGAGTAATAGGGTTCCGTTTGGCACCCTTTGGGTACGGAACCCTAAAAACGTTCAAATTTCAGTTCCAAACTAATCTCAATATTTTAAATCTCAATCTAGTGACTAGTAACAGTAGATATTTCTGATAGCCATTTATTGGTGACATTGATGACCTAAGTGTCACAAATAAACTGCAAACAGGGACATCTACTGTCAGAAATTGAGATCTAAAGCATTGAGATTAGTTTTGAACTATATTTTTTTAATTTTTTTAATTACGAGAATTTGACTTCAGATCTTTGTGACTTTGTGTAGGCTTTCCGTACAATGCGAGATCAGCTTATATTGGAAATGTACAGCTTGATGTGTAGCCGTGTGTACAGTCTAACAAAGCAATTAGTATCTAGATTCTAGGGTCGACAGATAAATGAAGTTTTGTCAAAAGATTATACTGGGTGTCAGGGAAACGCTCCCGAAACCGAAAGGCTATTATTTATACTACCTAAACACAATCGAATAAATAAATAAAATAAATAAATATTTTTGGGACATTTTACACAACACCATCTAGTCCCAAACTAAGCAGAGCTTGTAATTTGGGTACTAGACAATGGATATAATACTTATATAGTTTTTTTTTGTAAGTACATTACACCCAGACCAACACAAACACTTATGATCATCACACAAATATTTGTGTTCTGTGGGAATCGAACCCACGACCTCGTGATCAGCAGTCCGACACTCGTACCACTAGACCACAGACGTCGTCAATACCAATAACCATTAGTCTTATACCAGGCCCCTCAGAAAGTATTGCGAAAAAAAGTTTTTATATATGGGAGACTGGCCAGTTATAATGTTTTTCGAAAATATGATTATTTATAAGTAAAAATAAGTAAGTTCCAATTTCAAAATTTCCCTCCACATTTTTTGCGAGTTAATTCAAAGTATTGTGTCTCACTGAAATATGGATCTGCGCCGGGAACATTTTAGAGCTATGATTTTATACGATTTCAAGTGTCGCCTGAAACCGGATGAATCGTACGATAGACTTCAAATGGCATTCATGGATGAAGGCCCTTCCAAGGCAACCGTGTATCGTTGGTATAACGAATTCAAGCGCGGTCGACCAACTTTGGGGGATGACGAAAGAAGCGGTCGCCCTTTGACGGCTGTTACCGAAGAAAACGTGCTAGCAGTGAAAAATTTAATCCAAGACAATAGGCGAATTACATATCAGGAGATTCAACACATATTGAAGATTGGATCGGGAAGCGTTCATGAGATTCTACACAGCCATCTTCGCGTGAGGAGGATAGTATCACGCTGGGTGCCGCACAACCTCACCGATGCTCAGAAGCAGGCCCGGGTGGAATGGTGCCGTGATATGCTTAACAAATTTGAAGCAGGCTCGTCTCGGCGTGTTTACGACATCGTTACAGGTGATGAGTCCTGGATTTATCAATACGACCCAGAAACCAAGCGCCAGTCGACTGTTTGGGTGTTTCAAAATGAGCCAACGCCTACCAAAGTGAAGCGATCTAGAAGCGGGGGTAAGATTTTGATCGCTAGCTTTTTTAATTTGACTGGCCACTTGGTATCAATTCCCTTACGGGATCAAAGAAGCATTAATGCCGAATGGTATACTACCAAATGTTTGCCAGAAGTTTTCTCTGTTATAAGCAACAAGCGACCAAACACAGGGCTCCGCGGGCTACTGCTCCACCACGACAATGCACCTGCGCACACCGCACTCAAAACGAGGGACTTCCTGGACAGCACGCCAGTCAAACTCCTGGGTCACCCTCCTTACAGCCCTGATCTAGCACCGTGTGACTTCTTTTTATTCCCAAAAATAAAAAATCAGCTCAATGGGATACAATTTTCGTCGCCGGAAGATGCGCTGGCTGCGTTCGAGCAGGCTGTAAACGAGGTGTCTGCGGCGGACTGGAAAAAGTGTTTTGAAAACTGGTTTAGGCGCATGAATCTTTGTATAGAGGCTGGTGGAAAGTACTTTGAAAAGATTTGATAAAAATATATGTACGTATAGAACATTTTTTTTTAGTTTCGCAAAACTTTCTGAGTGTCCCACGTACTCATTGTTTTAGTGATTTGGTTTTGGATTTTGCAAACCCGCAATGTAAAGCGTACTAAACTCGGGATCAATGCCGCGCATACCTAACCTACAGGCCCTACGCTCGCTACGACAGGGACTGCGAATGCGAGCGGTTGTCGTTCACCTCTAGCGCCAACTGATATTTTATTTTAATGACATTGCGAACTTTAAATAATTAAAAAAATAAATGGGGTTTTTTTTGCAAATCAGTTTTGTTTGACTGCCCAAAGCTGGTTATGTATGAAAAATGCAAAAAAAAAAACAAAAAAAAAGAAACGCATTTTTTTGTGGTTTCGTATTAGTAATCACCAGCACTATCACCTATCTTCGTTTTAGGAAGCGTTTCCCTGACACCCAGTAGATGTTTTCGGGACAAAGCTGTATTTATACAAAACCCTACCAAACCGTTTTGTAATAATTTCTTGAGAAATCTTCTTCTATATCTGGCGACCCTGGATACTGATTCCTTTGTTAGACTGTAGGTATACAACATAAGTTTTATAGACAAACATAATCGGGATTTTCGGATACAACACATTCCCCTTAATTATAAGTATAAGAATTCACAGGGAAATTGTATGGTACGTTCTTTACAACTGCTATCATAGGTTTAATTTCTTTTATTTTAAATCAAAGCCTTACTACTCACTTTCATTAATAATTTATTCATAAAAAATAAACATCTGTATCAAAACACAATGTTTTTGTTTGATATAGTTATTACTACTCCAATTAATAACATGAAAAGGCACGTTCGGCTACGAACGTTGCGCACACGCACACGTTTCTGTGACGTAGCATTACCTGGTAGTCTTCATTTATTTTATGTATGTCTTTGTATTATTAAGTTGAGCTAAATTATTGGTGGAATTCTATTGATATAAATAGTGGAAAGAAAAAATCGCTCACGAGCAGGATTCGAACCTGCGACTCCTGGCTCAATACGCTAGTGTTTTAGCAACTAAGCTACTGCGTAAATGCGTTAAAAATAATAAAATAATTGGAATTCCAGATTCCATTTAAAAGTAATTGCAAAAGTCTGCCTGTGAGTGTCGTTGATCTAGTGGTCGCAAGCGCAGTTGCGCTCAGTTCGCTTAGCCGTTGCTAAGCGTAAGGTCCTGGGTTCGATACTCGGGTGTCTGGTAAAGTGTTATTGTGTTATTTCATTAGGAAATTCTCAGTAGCAGCCCGGGATCTGGATATACATACATACATACATATTATCACGCCTGTTTCCCATTGGGGTAGGCAGAGACTATGGATTTCCACCTGCTACGATCCTGACACACCTCTTTCGCTTCATCTACGTCCATTAACCTCGTCATGCATGCTCGTCGGTTTAGAGAACTCTTAACCTGGCATTTTTTGGATCTGGATATGTACCCGGTTAATGGCAATACGTCCCCCCCACTATTAGATGGGACTTATAACTGGCAAAATGTAGGTGTACTATACAGCTCTGCCTATCCCTTAGGGGAATACAGGCGTGATGTAATGTAATTGCAGAAGTGATTGAATGAGTATTGGTTATTATATATGAGTCATAAAACCCTACAAATAGGTTTTGGCAATGAATAATATGCAGTATTGATATAGGTATTTTAATCCTTGAAATGGAATAAACACAAGACATATGGCGCGCATCGTTTTCTTGCGTAACATAACTGCCTGGAGAAAGAAGGGTTTTCAGACTTTGAGTTGTAGTAGCTCCATGCGAAAGAGCTCGTCCGGGGAAGTATTACCACCGTACCTACTTCTGCCGCCAAACAGTGATGCTTGCATTGCTGTGTTCCAGTGTGAAGGGTACGGGTGCCGGTGAAATTACAATATATATATATATATTATATATATATATTATATTATTATATATATATTTTTGCGACATTTTACACATCACCATCTAGACCCAAACTAAGCAGAGCTTGTGCTATGAGTACTAGACAATGGATATAATACTTATATACTTTTTTTTTTTGTAAATACATACTTATAATACATAAGAAACAACCAGACGAACACAAACACTCATGTTCATCACACAAATATTTGTGTCCTGTGGGAATCGAACCCACGACCTCGTGATCAGCAGTCCGAAACTCGAACCACTAGACCACAGAGGTCGTCAAACAATCACATGAGACTTTCCATCTTTATGTCTCAGTTTGGCGAACCGACTTGCGGTACCATTTAGGCAATAGCCTAGGTGGTATTGAAGTTGTTATGGGCAAAGGTAACCATTTAACATCAGGTGGGCCTTTTGCTCGTTTCGTCATCCATACATTTTGCTTGTAGGTAAATGTTTCTAAACATTTGCCTCCCATAAATGCCGCAATTATTAGCTGAGGTAATTTTTATCATAATTATGATGTAATTAGTGCATAGCCCACGTGGGTTACCTAACTGATTTTATTCTATTTCTACCGTTGTGTGGTCTCTGACAAAGGATTCATTCACTTTCTGTATGTAATTCTAAATACTAACAAAATGTAATCACTTGTTTTCCAAAGATTTGTCCAGAATTCAAAATATATACTTATATATTATAATAAAACAAAGTTTAACCGGTTATATCGCGTTTAAAACGTCAGGAAAACCAATTTAAATAATATACGCGATTTAATCCGGTACAACTTTGTTTTATTATAATGTGATCACTTAGTGATCGCGAAAACCTAAGAAATTATTATATACTTATATTTTTTTTATTTCAGACCACATTAGATCTATGCAGTGGTAGTAAAAAACAAAAGAAAAACGTAAATCATAATATAAATAATTTAAAATAAATGTTGCCGAACTCAAAACTGGTATAGTACGCACAAGACGTGTGAAGACTGAAGCCCTACCTAATGTCGCAACGCAACACTGGACAATCCTACTTATCGCACTTGGTATGATTTTTTTATTATTTCTGTGAATTATATGTATCGATCCGTGTGGTGCCGGACTTAAAGAATAGCACCACCCTTATCTCTTCTCATGGGTGTCGTAAAAGGCGACTAAGGGATTCACCAGAGGATGGGCAGCAGCGTTCTCTGAGTATTTAACCAACCAACTGCGATCGCCAACCCGCCTGCCAAGCGTGGCGATTATGGCATATCCCCCCCTTAATTGGGGGAGGCCTATGTCCAGTAGTGGACGTCTTTCGGCTGTAATGATGATGATGATATGTATCGAATCATCTTGTTGTTTATTTTTAATGCCCGCCAATTCACCCGCGGGAATGTTTTTATCGCGCTTCCCTTACTTCTAGACAACTCTATCATCATCTTGACCTATCTACAACAATAGAAAGAAAGAAAAACTTCTATTTGGCACAGAACAGTGACAGGACAGCACAACAATAACATTAATAAAAATATTATAGATATAAGTAAAACATGAATAGTTTTTCTTTACCATAAACCTGAAAAGGGGTTATTGCTCATTATGAACAACTTTTCATATGGGACCAACACTAAGTCGTGAAAAAAAGAAACAGATTTTCTCTACATAATATTTTTTGTTCACATAAATCAACAAAATCTATGGAGACATTTTTTTTTTGCGATTTCAGGGATGGTCACAAAATAATAAAATTTGATCATATTAATTCATAATTCATAATCTTTATGGCCTGCCTATTTTTATTTGGCCTGCCCATTTTTCTTTAAAAAAAATAAAATAAGCAGGCCAAATAAACGGTGGGCTGATGATATCATTGAACGAGCAGGGAAAAACTGGTTAACCCTAGGCAGAAAAAGAGAGTCATGGAAGAAGATGGAGTAGGCCTTCACCCAAGGAGGAGTCCATATCCCAGAATCTAACAACTAACCATTCTAACAACTAATAAGTAAGCAAAATTACTAACAAATAACTAATAAAAACATTGCAATGTACATAGGGATATGGAAATAAAAGGCTTTTTATTTTTATTTATTATTTATTTGACCAGTGTGTGTTGTCAGTAATTACTTACGGTACTGAAACGTGGTCGCTCACAATGGGCCTGATAAGAAGGCTCAAAGTCACTCAAAGGGCAATGGAGAGGGCTATGCTCGGAGTGTCCCTGCGTGATCGAATCAGAAATGAGGAGATTCGCAGAAGAACGAAAGTAACCGACATAGCCCGAAGAATTGCCAAACTTAAGTGGCAGTGGGCGGGGCACATTGCTCGCAGAACGGATGGCCGATGGGGCAGTAAAGTTCTGGAGTGGCGACCGCGTACTGGAAGGCGCAGCGTGGGTAGGCCCCCCACAAGGTGGACCGACGACCTGGTGAAGGTCGCGGGAATCCGCTGGATGCGGAAGGCACAGGACCGGTCGTTGTGGTGATGTTTGGGGGAGGCCTATGTCCAGCAGTGGACGTCTTTCGGCTGAAATGATGATGATGACGATGATTATTTATTTAATCTTTATGGATATATTACTTTGTACATTTTAAGCCAGTGTGTTCCCCTTGAAAATAAGTTACAGAATTATACCATTAACGTGATTACAATAAAATAAAAATAAAAAGGAATAAATAATGATGAGTACAATATGACCTCTTTTCAGGTTTATGGCAAACACAAACTAAAGCTAGTAAACCCGCGACCTGCCGTACTTGCATTCTCCTCTTACCCTTAATACCAATCACATGAGACCTATTAACCGGCGTTTAAGACACATGTTTACTTATCAAACAACAACACTACATAATAGACGCTGAAACGCAACGCACCTTACAGTAGTTCCGTTGCATCTTGCGTCCGTGCGCGCGTCCGTGTGTCCGCATTAGTGCGCTGTTCGTCCTCGCGAACGCACGCGTTGCGTTTTCAAAGTGTGACCGAAGTGGCTGTAAGCCAATTATAGTGTATTTTCGGATCGTATAAATTCGTGAGTATTGTTTGTTTCATGTATTATTGTTTTTGTTTGTGTTTTGGTTCGGTGGTAGTATCGAGTGTAGTAGTTTTCTTTCTGAAATTCAGTAGTTGTGAATAAAAAATGCAAACAACGTCATTTTATGATTGAATGCATGCACGTTTTTATTTATATTATTAATTTTTGCACGTTTACATAAACTCCATATGCACATAATAAAATATAATATTAATAAATTTGAACTAAATATAACAAAACTTTTATCTAATTTTATATTCGTGAAAATACACATAATAATGGACGTAGATGAAGCGAAAGAGGTGTCAGGATCGTAGCAGGTGGAAATCATAGTCTCTGCCTACCCCAATGGGAAACAGGCGTGATAATATGTATGTATGTGAAAATGCATGATATTTACTGCCGGTAATTCTTGCTGATAAATGGAAAACTCACGTTTCCGTTCCCAGCAAAGATAAACAATAAGAAACTCCTTCTGTTTTTGTTGGTACCGTAAAATTGACTGAAAATGTCTGTGGGGAAATAAATTCTATTAAGTCTTATGCAAATAACAACATAGCAAATCACCAATCGTTTGCCAAACATGGTTACTGAAGCGTAAAATCGTACGATCGTTCGCGATATATCGCAGAAAAAGCCGACGTCGTGCCATGAATGGCAGTTTTGAAAGAATCTTTTAAATTTAATTTCACAATCCCATGCTTCTCTTACAAAAGAAAAGTGTTAGATAAAATCATTCTTATTTTAATTATTATGGTAATTATTGACATAAAAGTAACAGTAACGAATTGAATACACATTTCGTTAATTTTCCTTCTAAATGATCCTTATTTATTTATTATACTATTTATTGTACTTACACCAAACGAAAACAAAGACAGTAGTTGACAAAAACATTATACATATATATTAGTACAATGGGCGGTCTTATCGCACAAGGTAATCTCTTCCAGACAACCTTTGGATGGACTTAATTCTAGTTCTAGGAACCGATCGTGGGTAGTTAGTTGGTGATGGTGGCTTTAGTGGCCTTATAGTTTTTTCGGGTCTTTCATTTAGCTCTAGTGTCATAGCTAAGGTATTGAGCACCCAGGGCGAGATTTAAATTTTGCGGCCCCAAAAACTTACACTCAGGGCAAGATTCCAAAATCTTATTTTGTAGAAAAAGAAAAGCATAAACTCGTATTTTAATTTGGGTAAGATCTTAATGTGCCCTTGCACCATTGGCCTGCGGGTCTATGAGTGCACCCCTTAATGTTTGCGTTTTAAGGCAACCGCCCCGCGACCAGTCCCTAGCTACGACTCTGGTAAGCTAAGGTTTATTTCTTCAGAATAGCAACAATTTATTAAGGATAAGTGTTTTTTTTTAACCGACCAAAAAAGAGGAGGAGGTTCTCAATTCGAAGCGTATATTTTTTTATTTTTTTTTATGTTTTACCACGCATAACTTTTACTTTACAGAGTGGTCCGATTTTGATGATTCTTTTTTTAATGGATAGGGTATATCTCGAAGTTGGTCACATTTAAATTTAAAAATCAAAATCCACCCCTAAGGGTAGTAAAACAGGGGATAAGTGTTTGTTCACCCACTGAATTCTTACCTGTTAACCGATTCTGTTGAAACTTGACACACATAAATATAGTTCTAGACACTACGACATAATGGAGACCTGGAGTTAGATTTTAACCACAAAAAAATGAAAAATAAAACTTTTTAACAAAAAATTGAACCGACGAAAACAGAAACTGAAAAGCGAAAAATAACTAATTATGAGTCATAAATAAAAATTTTCAACGATAAACAATTACTTTCCAAAAATGCGTTCTCCGCTCGGTCACTTGCAACTTGCACGCACTTTGCTTGTTAAAAGTTCGTTTGGCGCCGACTCATAATTAGTTATTTTTCGCTTTTCAGTTTGTTTTCGTCGGTTCAATTTTTTGTTAAAAAGTTTTATTTACTATCTAATAATGAAGTGCAATTCCTTGTTAAAATCAAAATTTAATTGCCTTAACGTTGAAGGAAAACATCGTGAGGAAATCTTCAACCAATTTTTTTTTTTATTGTTTACAGTTCGCTTAGTTACACCAGGCCAGCTGGTGGTCTAACCCCGTAACCTTTCTCATTCTGATAATAGGCCAGTGCCCAGCAGTGGGCTTAAATAGGTACCTATGCTTTTTAGATTCTGAAGAATATTCCTCATTGTGTATGTCAAGTAAAAGATCGATTCCTTGAACTTGTGTAGCACGTTTGTCAGTTGGCAGTATGCCTGACCCTGAAGGGACTGTCCGCATTGATTTTTCACGAAAGTTTATAAGGTGATGCTTTGTTTGGTGTCAGCAGTGTTCAAGGTTTTGGGAAATGGGGCTGTTGTACTGAAATTAAAGTCAATATTGTTATTGTAAGAATTTGAATGTATTATAATGTCTTTATTATATGTACAACATACCACGTGCAAGACAACTGTAAACATTAATATTCCTTGAGTCTATTGTAACATTCAGCTTGTATTATGCAATATGCATGCGAAATACACTGCCTCCTAAGATACAGGCTATTGCCTAGTTTAGGAGACAGGGGTTCAAATCACACAGCACAAATAGCCTTCTATTTACTATGTTGCATGCGATTTAGCTATGATAATTTGAGAAATTGTTTTCTAATCAATGTTCAATTATAAATTGTGTGATGAACATAAGTGTTTGTGTTGGTCTGGGTGTTTCTTATCTATACATATAATATAATGTGCTCTTTAATCCTTTCACCCCGTTTTACCTTAAAGAGCGGTTCAAGTTCCTTTGTGACACACATTCTAAATCCTTGAGATCATCAGAAAATCTTAAATTAAGTTTGCCCTTGCATTTCACCACCTTTTTTGATAAATCCTTCACTGTACGAGCTGCTCGCCTGTGGAATGCATTACCTCTAAATGTGAGGCGTGCACAATCACTACCGGTTTTTAAAAAATTTGTAAAGGAACACTACTTGTCAATCTGTTTCACTACTTCTTGAATTTGCTTAACTACTACACTTTATATTTGTATTTATTAGTATATTATATGATATATATTTCTCATACTTATTTAAGTAAATTCCATGTACAATATAAAGATATTATTATATTTAAGTAGGTATATTATGTACGAATCGTACCTACTTTTACACCGTACCTACCCACGATCGGTTCCCATTCTTCTAGTCCATCCAAAGGTTGTCTGGAAGAGATTGCCTTGTGCGATAAGACCGCCCATTGTACTTATTTTAATCTTTCTGTAAACTATTGTGTTTGTTTTCTTTTGGTGTAATGTACAATAAAGAATACAATAAATAAATAAATAAATAAAATCGTAGAGATGAAAAAACTGTACATTGAATATTTTTGGAAAAAAATCACTGCTGCGCATACTAGGAACGATACTGATGCCAAAACTACAATTTTTAGAATTTCTGTCTGTTTGTCTGTTTGTCTGTTTGTCTGTTTGTCTGTTTATCTGTTTGTATGTTTGAGCATGACGCCAATACTACTCAACAGAATTAGTTGTAATTTGGCAAAAATGTCGGTTACAGACCGGGTCAGGTTATAGGCTACAAATCATCACGCTTTTGTACATGGGAGGTGAGTAGGGTAACAAAATGTCTACAAAGTTATGATTTACAGTTAATATATTGAAATGTCATCATTTATAGACTAAAAAAGTTAATTAGTTATCAGAACGTCAACATTTATATTTAAAAAAATAACCATCACGCTATATATAAAGGGAGCTAAACGACATATATTAACAATGAAAATGCTTATTTATTAGTTTCCCGTAAATAATTACTCATCCTGGTGGCTTGGCGTGTAGATCACGATTGTGTTGTTCTAAGATCGAATCTCTGCCTCAATCTTAGTTTTAAGATTATTTTTTGCATTTTGTTATTTAAAAAAAAAAATTCAACATTCTTCAACAAATTAAGTATTTAGCAACAACGTCCGCTAAAGAGCGGATTATTAAGTTATAAAACAATTAATGATCACGCTATTTAGTATGAGGGGTGAGCAATAGTGCATTATGTTGATTATTTTCTGCTTCCGTATTTATTTTTATTTATTTTACTTTCTACCACAAACAATAGTTATCTAACAGTAGTTTAGTAAAGTATTGTCTGCTAAAAAGAGCTTTACCTATTTAACAGTGAGTTCTTGAAATCGGGGCAAAAAATGCCATTGAACCACTTATTTTACTAACTGCTGAGTCCCCTAACCAAAAAAAGCGTGAAATTTTCTTTGTATTGTTATCCTTTACCTATGGATAATATAACTAATTTACGACGACGTCTCCCGCTTACTTAGTTTTGTAAATAATTAACTTAATTTAAAATACTCCTTCTTTCCTAACCAGATGGCGTTAACGTCGAATTAGATCGCGCTATGGTTTCGTTCACAAAATGTGATGTTATGGGTAGAGAAACGGGGTTACCTTTGTTGTCTTTGTGTCTGCTTCATTGATTGTCTTGAAATACTTAGTACCTACGAATTGCGATATTTTACACCTGACCAATTGGCGATTCTTATGGACCTATGTTGATATGATGAACGCGTTTTAAATAGCTGTCTTTGTTCACTTCAAGACATGGTCGTTTCGATCGACTGCAATTCATTGGTTGAGTACGGTTTACCGACTCCCCAACCTGTGATTCATCATCCCAGCGTTAATCATGAATACGCCGCCGAAACTGACTACAATCCGGGCGCAATGTCTGTCATTGACATTCATCTCAGAGCAAAGACAGCTATTCGAAATTATCCTACAGAGCGTTGAACTCTGCCAAGGGAAAATGTTCTTTTTGGATGCTCCTGGAGGAACAGGCAAAACCTTTCTTACTTCAGGCATCCTTGCAAAGGTCAGAAGGCGAGGAAAAATAGCCCTCGCAGTAGCGTCTTCCGGAATCGCCGCAACACTGCTGGCAAAACTGCGCACACAATGTTTAAGATTCCCAGAGACTTATAGAGCAACAAGACGTTTCACGAAACAGTGACAAGCCCGCTGTTCTACGAGACTGCTCTCTAATTGTATGGGATGAATGCACGATGGCGAACAGAAAGGCAGTGGAGGCTGTTGACCGAACCCTGCAAGACATCCGCAGGATGTTGTGGTACATCATGGGTGGGGTAACAGTTCTCTTTAGCGGCGATTTTCGGCAGACGCTGCCTGTGGTGACGCGAGGTACTAGGGCTGATGAGGTGAATGCTTCGTTAAAACGCTCTACTCTCTGGCCGCAAGTTCATAGATTGTGCTTGACGGTCAACATGAGAGCACGGCTTGGCGGGAATTCACATGCTCAAGAATTCGCTGATGTCCTTTTAAACATTGGAGTAGGAACTTATCCAGAGGAGAGTGGCCAGGTAGACCTACCGGAAACGCTTTTTAGAGTGATCCCTACGGTAGAGGACCTAATTCGTTCTGTTTATAGGGACATCAGCCAAATCTTGCACCAGCAGAATTCTTGGTTGTGTGAGAGGGCCATTTTAACACCAAAAAACCGGCCAAGTGCGAGTCGGACTCGCGCAGTAAGGGTTCCGTACCTCTCAATGACCTGAAACCCCATAAAAACTGATTTAATTTACGAGAGTTTATCAAAAGACATCAACGCACAGTGTGCGAAATATGAATTTTTGCATGTCTTTCTTACGCAGGTACCACCACATATGTCTATGTTTGTCTCATGTTTAGTTTTTTTTGCTAAACTACATAATATGCACTATAATCTGACCAAGTTTGACGCTGGTATATATTACCGTTTTGAAGATAGAGCAGTAACAAGAACTTTGAAAAAAATGCATGTTTTTCGAGGTTTACCCCCTTTGGTTTCTTTGTTTTTTTTTTGTTTTTAGTATTTGTCGTGATACACCTCATAGCAACACATATTCTGAGAAAATTTCAACCGGTTACCTATTACCGTTCAAAAGATACAGCCCTGTGACAGACAGATGGACGGACGGACGGACGGACGGACAGCGTAGCGAGAGTAATAGGGTCCCGTTTGGCACCCTTCGGGTACGGAACCCTAAAAATTACCAAGCCGCTGCCATTAACGATAGCATTCTCTCAGAAATTTAAGGGAATGAAGTGGTTTATACTTCTATAAACTCCGTTATAGATCTAGATGACGCTACTCACTACCCAGTAGAATTCCTTAAGTCTCTCTCTGCAAGTGGACTTCCTGCCCATCTTCTCAAACTTAAAGTCGGTGTCCGGTGTACTTTTGTAGAACTTAACACCGCCTAAGCTGTGTAATGGGACCCGACTCAAAGTCATATCCTTGCAGAGGCACATTATAGGGGCAGAGATTCTCACTGGGTGTGCCGCTGGCGAGACGGTGTTTATTCCACGTATACCACTGATTCCCCACAATTACCCTTTCCAATTCAAGCGCATAGAGTTTCCTGTGAGTCTGTGCTTCGCGATGACCATCAATAAGTCGCAGGGGCAGACACTGAAGGCTGCGGCTGTCGACCTCAGGACCAGCTGCTTCTCATATGGACAACTGTACGTCGCTTGCTTTCGCGTCACCAGCCCTGACACTCTGTACATTTTGGCTGCTGAAGGAAAAACCTCGAATATAGTTTATAGAGAAGTTTTGTATAAAGGCGTTTTATTGTATACATTCACATCATTCTGTATTATTTTTGTAAATTATGCTCAAAATTTGTTTGTGGGCTAGGTTCTCGGTTTACGATTTAGTCTTTGACTTTGGGCCCAGCGCTTTAACAAAAAAATAATGGAAAAAAAAATAATTATTGCTATCATTTGTACATTATCTTTGAAATTTGACTTATTTGGAAGTTTACCTTATGATAACGTGAGCAAAGCCACGGGTACAGCTAGTGTATTATAAGTATGTATTTACAAAAAAAAAGTATATAAGTATTATATCCATTGTCTAGTACCCATATCACAAGCTCTGCTTAGTTTGGGACTAGATGGTGCTGTGTAAAAATGCCCCGAAGATATTTATTACATTTGTATTCACATAAATCGAAAAAAGTAGGGATCAGCTGATTTTTTTCACGATTTTGGGGTTGGACCCATAGTAAAAGTTGTTCATACTGATGAGTACAATGACCCCTTAAGAAGTTTTAAGTTATTTCAATAACACGTTGTATAGATTACACGTTGTCGTCTAATTAAGAAGCATACATAAGTATTTGGTTTTCTCATCTTAGGATAGATGTATTAAGCATAGTATAAACAACCCCTTCCGTATGATGCCGGACACAAAGAATTGCACCACCCTATTTCTTCTCATGGATGTCGTAAAAGGCGACTAAGGGATTTACCAGAGGATGGGCAACATCGTTCTCTGAGTATTTAACCAACCAACTGCGATCGCCAACGCGCCTGCCATGCGTGGCGATTATGGCATATTCCCACTTTTGGGGCAGGCTTATGTCCAGCAGTGGACGTCTTTCGGCTGAAGTGATGATGATGAATCAGCCCCCAACAATCTCAGTGCTGGGCATGGGCCTCTTCTCAGAATAAGAAGGGTTCAGAAATTTATTTTACCAAGATTTTTTTTTTTGGAAATACGATTACTTATTTTACTCCATGAATATAGGTTATTACAAAAGCCTTGACAACCTTACGTCGTTGTATGTAAATATTTATTTATCGACTTTTATTTAAAGTTCTGTATACATGCTGAAATTTGAATCGCTTATTTCCCGAAAAGGGGTCATTGTACTCATCATTATGAACAACTTTTATTATAGGACCAACCTTGAAATCGCGAAAAAAAAAAACAGGTATTCCCTACATTTTATCGATTTAATTAAACACAAATGTACGGACCAACTGATTGTTCCCATAATAAAAGTTGTTCATTATGATGAGTACAATGACCCATTTTCGGGAAATAAACGATTCAAATTTCAGCATGTATACCTATTATGTCTTTAACCTTAAACATTTAATTGCACGCGCATAGCCCAGCTGATTCAATAATGCATCTGCACAATTAATGCGTCGTAAATATTGTTCTACTAAGGCAAATACATTATCATAAAAAAAATTACCCAATGTATTTCTTCGGAAACTTTCCTGCAACCTATTTAAACATAATGAGTTTTAAATTTATGTGTTAACTATAGCAAAACAAGCCAAAGGTTACCTTTGCCCATAACTACTCCCCCGGCTAAGGTAGTTGAAGGAACACCGTGGTGGTTTTAGTCGGTCCGACACTGGCTCCGCCTACCCCGGGCGGAGTGCGTCCATGAGGATTTCCCCACGGCAAAAAAAAGGCAAGTTGTAGTTAAAATAATGTTCTATGATATACCCTGAATGAGTTCTTAAAATATAAGCTCGCATTTTTGACACACGTTGTACACTGCATAATATAATAATGTATTATTCTGAATTATTATTATTTTAGTCTTCTAACATTTTCTCATGATAACAATCAGCTTATTGAATAATAAGCTGATTGTTAATAATAATTATGTTTTTTCATTTATAACTAGAATATTCGTGAAATAATTAGTGTGAATTAATTACTGTGTGAATAAATACGTAGGTAGGTTGCTGCTACCTGCTTGTTGCTATTTCTAAAGAATTTATTTCGTCGACAATATTAAATTTTTGTCATATATGACACTTGTTTTAATTAAGACGCAAAATTTAATTGCATGTTGTGTAATGAACTTCCTGTAAGACAAAATCATTTGATCTTTTTAGTAAATACGTAACATACAAAATATCACGCTTTTTTACCCGAGGGGAAAAGCAAAGGTGTATAGTATATCCACATTTCGCCAGTTATGTTATAAGTCCCATGTTAAAGGGGGCAAGTCTATTGCCATTAACTGGGAAAAAATCGAGAATTCCAGGCTGCTACTGAGAATTTCCTAATGCCCCACTTTGCCGGACCCGGGAATCGAACCCAAGACCCCACGATTAGCAATCGCGCTTGCGATCACTAGACCAATGAGGCAGGCATCTTTTTATAGACCCTATCATATGGTACTATTAAATAAATGATGGTGTCTTTCATCCAACTTATAACTCCTCAAACCATTCAAGCGATTAAAAAAAAAACTGATGGTTGTGTGCAGTTTTTTTACATAAAAATCTAGGTACTATCTTTACGACCTGTGCGAAAATGTTTATAAGTCTATGTGTCTATTAGGGCTCTAACAGACGAACGGCACTTTGAAGATGACAGAAGTAACTGCAATGGTCAGCGGCGTCGGTTGCCGTCAACACGGCCGCGACTACCACTGATGCGTTCGCGTCTGCCGATGGCGATTCTTGAAGTTAAACACTGGCGTGTCGACGACAACCGTCGGCGCGTCTACGGTAGCCATTGACGCATCTACGAAGACACGTGACGCCGGCAGCCGTTACCCCTGTTGTCGACAAAATGCCGCTCGTCTGTAAGAGCACTTAGTTTTTTCTGTTCTACTTCCTACATAGTCATTACTTCTATACAAAATTTGTATTATTCATACCTACTTACCCGTATAATTTAATCGAGTGACGTCACTGCAATATTAGTGCCAAATTCAGTGACTATGACATATATGTATGTTTGGGTGTGTATATTTGGTACGTCACGAATCACAATGTTACGTCGTGCATCTAATGTTGAGTCCGTTGGTCCAGATCAGATAAACTGCATATAAATAACCTCTTTATTTCCCTTAGTACTTGTGAGATTGGAAAACTTCGCCGAGTCTTCTCGTCGCTGATATCGCCAGTTTGAAGACGAAGGTCTTCTACCAGTGCGTCCTGCCTGTCATGACTTATGGTGCCGAGACGTGGGACACTGACAGTTGAGCTAGTCCACAAATTCAAAGTCGCTCAGCGAGCTATGCTTGGAGTTTCCTTGAAGGATAAAATCCGTAACGAGATTATCCGGAAAAGAACCAGAGTGACAGACATAGCTTGAAGGATCAGTAAGCTGAAGTGGCAGTGGGCTGGCCATGTCTGTCGAAGGACCGATGGTCGTTGGACCAGACGAGTCCTTGAGTGGAGATCGCGAATCGGCAAACGCAGCATAGGGCGCCCCCCTGCCAGGTGGACCGACGACGACCTGGTTAAAGTAGCTGGGGGGGACAGGACGCGTAAGGCAGAGGACAGAGTGTTATGACGAAACTTGCAAGAGGCCTATGTCCAACAGAGGACTGCGATAGGCTGAGTTGATGATGACTTGTGAGTTAGTCAAAATATTAAGAAACAAATCGGTAGTACCACGGGTCTGTCACGGTTTTAGTAGTAAAAGAGCCCCTTGTGAAAGAGTTCGTGCGCGGAAGTAATATTAACGTACTTATTTCTGCCGTCAAACAGTGATGCTTGCAATGCTCCGTTCCAGTGCGAAGGATACGGTTGCCGGTGAAATTACAATCACATGAGACTTCCATCTTCATGTTTTACTTTGGCGAACGTGACTTGCAATATCATTTTGGATAAAGCTAAGGTGGTATTGCAGTTGTTATGGGCAAAGGTAACCGCCTTTTTTTTCCTAGGAGGAAACCTTAGAAAGGCTACCAGCCTCATGAGGAAGAGGCTGGGGTGTGTGGGATATTACCTCACTAAAACCTCCCCGGTGGCCATCTTCAGCACAATAGAGGGGGGACTCCGGGAATGGGTTATGCTACCGGTGTCCCCCGTGTTCTACGCCTACAAGGCACGTCTTAGGGGAGACCCTTGTTTCCCTGACCACCTTCCTGATGCTAGAACAAATCTCACCCAGTGGACGCCCAAAGAAGTGCTCTAATGAGCTATGCACCGGAGCGGTTGCCTCTCCGACGAAAGATAACCGCCTTACAGCAAATGGGCCTTTATTTCATTTCGACATCCTATGATGATACATAGTAAAACTTGTATTTTAAAATAACCGTTTTCCCTACGTTGCCTGGCATTTGTTTAACATCGCAGTTGAGTTGTCATTAAACCTTAAATTCGCCTTGTAGTAGTATTTGTGTATCGAGTCTGATACTTACCACATACTTCCATCGAATTCGTTGAGTTGCATTTGTAAATCAGTAATTCCTCCTAGTTTCCGTCAGGAGCGCTACTGATTTATGAATGAAAGTCATCGAATTCGATGGCAGTATTGGTAAGTGACAAACCCCGCAGGCTCTCTGAATGCTTTGGGAATACTGAATC
The DNA here is from genome assembly GCA_949699075.1 of Asteroscopus sphinx. Lineage (NCBI taxonomy): Eukaryota > Metazoa > Arthropoda > Insecta > Lepidoptera > Noctuidae > Asteroscopus > Asteroscopus sphinx. Next base: position 7,584,262 of record OX453025.1, on the reverse strand, counting down.
TGTGAAGTGTTACGCAATTCGTTTTTTTTTTAGTATAGGATTGTGAAACGAGCTAAAGGCCCACCTGATGTTAAGCGGTTACCTTTGCCCATAACAATCTCAATACCACCTAGGCTTTTGCCTCAATGGTACCGCAAGTCGGTTCGCCAAACTGAGACATGAAGATGGAAAGTCTCATGTGATTGCATTTTGTTTCATCATTTGCAGCCGAGTCTACAACGTGTATCAGAAATGCGTGGTCACATTTGAAGAGCTTATTCAGGGGATGCTATCGAACAACTTTTACTATGAAACCAACCCCGAAATCGCAAAAAAAAAACAGCTGATCATTTATGATTTAGTAGGGAACAACTGATATATTTTTCGCGATTTCAGGGTTGGTACCATAGTAAAAGTTGTTCTATTATTATTAATCAGTTTATTTTCAGATAAAAAATCCATAATTCACAATTAAATCAAAACATTATAAAACATAAAATAAAATTAAAATTATAAATTAAAACAATAACAACATTAAATAATAAATTCTATGCTATGCCCTGAACGATCAGGGCATAGCATAGAACAACGCATTTCTGATACACGTTGAGATGCCTGTGCATGTCATTTAAGCATAAAATGACATAAGAATCCTGGTGTGGGAGTATGAAGTGTCTGCTTCCTTCTATTAGTCCAAGAAGTCCATAGAATGACAGGGTACTGACATAAATTACCTTTTATGCTGATTTTTTCTATTGCCAGTTGTAGAACTGAGCTAAAAATAGAATTAAGTAAGTATGCGTTCAGAGTGTCCTGCATGGAACTCTGAACGGCGGGTCCTGGTCGATCAAATTGGGCAAGATCTCTCTCTGTCAGCGGTAGTATCAGCTATGCTGGCAGAGACGACAAATTGGAGGGAAATAGCCTCCTTTTGCGAGACCATTATGGTCCAGAAGGAGACTGCGGAGCGGGATCGAGAGAGGGCCGATCCTGCTCGGAGAAGGCGACGCCGGAGAGGCAACCTCTCCGGCACCTAGCCTAATAGGGCTATAAGGTGCACTCCCCGCCCTATCGATACGCGACTGGAGAATGGGGAGCCTTTGAGGTCACGACGTACAGAGTGGAGGCTCTGTGTGTCCAGTAAAATGACCTCAGGGATGCCGATGGCACGAAGTAGTCTCGGGCCGCCTTGTACCAATCCAATCGGGAAAGTGTAAGGGGAGACAATAAAGTCTCCCTTGAGAAGTGTCTAATAGGCATAGCACAGGAAGGGCTCCGGAGGCTTATTATTTCCCGGAGTCCCACTTATTGTGCTGAAGATGGCTACCGGGGGGGTTTTAGTGGGTAAAAATCCCACACACCCCGGCCTCTGTCCTCCATGAGGCCGGCAGCCTTTTGAAGGTTTCCTCCTCGAATATTAAAAAAAAAAAAAAAAAAAAAAAAAAGGTAGGTTTGTACAGTACATTTATTTTAGAATTTTCATATTTGATAAACAATCTTGGCACGTTTTTTTAGTGCGAATCGTAATTAATAATAAGTAAAGTTAACATATTTACCAATTTTACATACTCGGTAACATTTTTAACCAATTACGTGCGTGGAACTAGTAATTATATTTTCGCTGTACTTATTAAAACAATCGACATTAGAGAGACATTACATACTAAGATTGTTTACTTTTTTTTGTGCGACTTAATTAAAGAACATCAAAATGTATTAAAGAATATATATAGTTTAGTAAGTATCTAATAATCTATGCACAAAAATACAATAATTACAAACAAAAAAAATATAAAAATTAAAAAAAATACGGACGTCAAGCAGACCAGATACATGAGAAAACTTAAGAATGATTGCTTTGTAAATTTGTAATTTACTAACATTAGGTTGTAAGGGCAATGTTTACTAAGAAAATGGATACAAATCTGAAATAAATGATTTATTATTATGATTTGTGTTTGTGTGTGTTGTTGGTGTGAGTATAATATCCATGAAAAAATCGATGGGTAGAGAACAGACACAGTTTTGAAATTTCTATTATATTATATTGTAGATTTCAGTTTTATAGATATAGGCCTTGACATTAAGACATAACATAACATCACGCCTGTAAATAAAAAATCCAAATCTTTGGGGAAATCCCCAAAGGGGTAGGCAGAGGTGTATAGTACACCCACATTTCGCCAGTTATGTTACAGTCCCATGTAATAGGGGGCGAGCCTATTGCCATTAACCGGGCACAAATCCAGACTCTGGGCTGCTACTGAGAATTTCCTAATTGGAAAAACCCAATTACACTGCCCGACCCGGGAATCGAACCCAGGACCCCACGCTCAGCAGTTGCGCTTGAAACCACTAGACCAACGAGGCAGTACTAACTATTCCTTTATATTTGCGTGACTGACTATGCCTTACGTGAAGTTAAAAAAATAACCAACCTGCAAACTGTTCTAGTCACCTACTATGCGTGTGTCTAAGCATGGCTTAGCTATGGTATTATACTGGTATTATAGTATGGGGAAATAGCACAGATTCACCTTCCATATTTATCCTAAAAAAGAAGCTAATACCTACGAATTATAACCAACATAGAACAAATGGAAAGCTGTAAGCCATATTTAAAGAACTCAAATTTCTAACCCTAACCTGCATCTACATTTTATAAATATGCAAATTTGACCGAAAATACCCAGTTTTATAGCACTCGTGACACTAGATATATATGTTCATACACACGAAACAAAAATAGATAAAATTTTCCATTTTCCCAACTAAATATACACTCGTCTTTAGTTATGTCTATTAAAATATACAATAAATTACAAAAAGACATTAAAAATATAAATAATACCAATATATTTATAAATAAATTAGAACGTTTTCTTATAATTAAATACTAATCTTAGTAGTTGGTTAGTAAATCAATGTTTTTTTTCCAATAATGTATATTTTTATCTAATAATCTATATATGTATTTTATATAATAATCTAATCACCATTTTTTTTTACTAATAATCAAATGTTGTATCTATATTTTTTCATTTATGTTGTATCAATTTATTAAATAACAATTAAGGCGAGGTTATCCCAGACCTGTGAGCTAAATAACGCTACCCCAGCCCCCGCCAATTCAGCGCGACGTATTTATTCTCGATGCGCTTATTGCTTCATTTATTTTGCATTTCGAACAAAAGCGGAGGGGAGCGCATCGTAAAAAGGCGACGCAGGTCCACCCTTGACGACGTCCGGATGGACACTAAAATGTCACTAAATGCGCTGTGCGCGAGCCATTTCACTTATTTAAATTTTAATTAAAACATAACTATTAATATCAAAAAATTAACTGTAGGAATTACTTTGTAATACCATTATATTTTTATTGCATGTAATTTTTATAGCATTTCGTGCTGTATTTAGAACATTAAAACGAAAAATGCTTTTATAATCGGCATTGTTTCGGATTTTTTTTCAATCGACGAAAATACAATGTATCTTGTTTTTATCTTTTAAATTCGCTAACATAAGCATGTATCTGTAACATATATTTTTTTCGGGTTTCTTTATCACAATTTGACTATTTTAGACCGAATTTCGCAAGACGCAAATTGGGATAACAGGCCGTTAAGGCCTCTTTCTCCAGCTGAACTATGTTGCTATGCCTAACAGGGTCCATAATCCATAATTGGTACAATATTTTTAAGCCCACTACCTGTATACATTATGGAACGCAATAAAGTATTGAGTACTGATAGACAACGCACTGCCTAAACCAGTAGACCTAGAGATTTGAAAGGAGGAAATATTCTTTGAGTATCCTAGATGTACAGTGTAGATGGGGCAGTAAAGATCTGGAGTGGCGACCGCGTACTGGAAGGCGCAGCGTGGGTAGGCCCCCCACAAGGTGGACCGACGACCTGGTGAAGGTCGCGGGAATCCGCTGGATGCGGAAGGCACAGGACCGGTCGTTGTGGCGATGCTTGGGGGAGGTCTATGTCCAGCAGTGGACGTCTTTCGGCTGAAATGATGATGATGATGATGATCCTAGATGTGCAACTAAGGAGGTATTTTTGAAATTTTATCTTTAAAGGGATGTAAAAGTTTGTATGAAGAAAATACGGGAGCAAAGCCAGCTAGCTGGTGATATTATTCAACAAATCACTTGGCGGTTTGTACTACCAAGAATTCATAAGCTATTAAAAAAATTAATCGAATTACGACTGATGACGCTAATTGATTTCCAGTTTATTAGTGGTTTTCATTAACACAAGTTTACATTCATCGGTTTGGTTGGAATTAGTTCGTTTGAACCAGTTCATCATCAGAAATGACCGTGACTTCTTGTATGCCTGTCTGACTTTCGGGTTCTGATCAAATTGTGGCGACTTACTCTTCGCCACGATATCAAAGACAAAACAGTGTGAAAAGAATCAAACGTCAATAGTTCATAGGTAATATGACATATACACGGTGCCAAGTTTCTCGTTGTCCTAACGAAACCATTGATAAAGGGCACCAAGGGAAAAAAGTACGAAAAACGGCCACTTTTGGCGCTTCTTCTATAAATAAATAAATATTTTTGGGACATTTTACACATTACCATCTAGTCCCAAACTAAGCAGAGCTTGTGCTATGGGTACTAGACAATGGACATCATACTTATATACTTTTTTTTTTGTATATACATACTTATAATACATAAGAAACAACCAGACCAACACAAACACTCATGTTCATAACACAGATATTTGTGTCCTGTGGGAATCGAACCCACGACCTCGTGATTAGCAGTCCGACACTCGAACCACTAGACCACAGAGGTCGTCTATCTACAAATACAGCTAACTATATCTTACAGAGTGTACAGAGTTAGTTTCTGATTAAACTACAGTACCTGTACTTCAAAGAAGCATCCCAATAAAGAAATTTCCAGGAGAATACAGCTCGGGTGGGCGGCATTTGGAAAGCTGGAAGATGTCCTTCGGTCAAAGAAAATCCCTCAGTACCTAAAAACACGTTTATTTAACCAGTGTGTCCTGCCAACTATGACTTATGGTGCCGAGACATGGACGCTTACAAAGGAGACTGTCCACCGAGTGCGAGTGGCACAACGAGCCATGGAGCGTGCTATGCTCGGCATAAATCTTCTTGACCGAGTCCGAAACACCGAGATCCGTCGTCGAACGAAAGTCTATGACGTCGGTGATAGGGCAATTAAGCTAAAGTGGAGTTGGGCGGGACATCTGGCTCGGCGTAGAGATGGCCGATGGAGTAAAGCGTTGACCGAGTGGTGGCCAAGGTCAGGTCGGAGAAACCTGGGCCGTCCGAAAGCGCGCTGGGTTGATGATATCGCCAAAGCCGCAGGAAACACCTGGATGAGGGACGCACAAGATCGAAGAGGCTGGCAAAAAAGAAAGGAGGCCTATACCCAGCAGTGGGTGATACCGGGCTAGAATGATGATGATGACCTGTACTTCAATTGTTAAAAACGAATTTTCGATAAATGATGTATTCAGCGAGTATATATATTTTTTTTTCAAATGGACTCTCTCAGAATTGGTACCCAAAATGGATACACTAACTGCATAACCGGCGGGTGGCGGAGAATCTCGTTAGGGACTCCATCCGCCGAAAGCGAGTATTAATTTTTTAGGGTTCCGTAGTCCTACAAGGAACCCTTATAGTTTCGTCATGTCCGTCCGTCTGTCCGTCTGTCCGTCTGTCCGTCTATCCGTCTGTCCGTCTGTCCGTCTGTCTTAATCCTTTACAGCTTATCATGTACCTAACTTGAATAGGTCATGCACTGATTCTCTTTATTTTTGTGGATTTCTAATTATTTATTGAAAAAAAACGACTTGTCTGTTTGACACATTTTTAGTTCTTTTTTATTCGCCACCTGCCAATAATAACTTCTACAGTTATAAACATAAGTAAATGAAATTTTGTTAAAAAATGGTTTAGATATAGATCTCAATTTTAAAAGAATAAAAAAATCTTGATAAGGTATTTTAGGGGTGGCGCCCATACATGTGAAATGGGGATGCAAATTTTTTTTTCGCTGCACCCCCTCGTGTGGGGTATCATTGAATAGGTCTACTAAAATGAAGGTAATGTTTCATACAACACTTTTTTATCAGGCATACCATCTGCGAAATATAGCCCACCTAAGTGGCTTACAATGTGTCTCCCCCCCTGCCATTTCCAAACTATGCAACGTAAAAACTTGTAATCTTCCACGTTGATAGACTTTTTTAAAAACTCTCTTTTAAAATTATTTCGAGTATAATATGATTATAATTTTTCGAGTTATAGTGAGAAAACTGAAAAATACTTAAGACGTCCTAGTTCATAGGTCATTGACCTTAGATAAAAATGATCTTATGCTCCTTTAGTTATTTTCTATTTAAAAAAATCATAAAAAGAAACTTTGTGTTATATTGATAACACAAAGTAACAGCGCCACCTAGCGCTAAATTTAAGAAAACTAAAATAGCAATGATTAATATTAGATTTGATTCGTTTGTAATAATGTAATTAGACCTACTTAAGGAACCCTATAATACTGAGCATGGCCCGACATGCTCTTGGCCGGTTTTTTTACTGATGGGGGTGCCACTTAGCTGCTACATTCCCCTTAAGGTCCAGCAAGTTTAGCTCGATTAGTTTCCATGCATCAGGTAGTCATTATACGACATTTTTCACTTTCTCCGCTACCAACTAGGGAACTTACAATAGCTCTCAAAGCATGTAATTTTGTGACTTAAACGTTAAACGGATATTTACAAATTATGCATATGTTATTTTGTTGATGAACTTGGCCTTTAACATGCCAGATATTTAATCCATGATGACCTATAAAGCGTACCTTATAATTATGACTAGTAGAGTTATTTTATCAGCAAGAACGACATAGATCAAATTATGCTGGATACTCATAACTTTCTCAAATTCTATCATAACTTGAGCTGTCCTAGGGCTTGGTCCACGTTGTAGGTTTGCGAGTATTCTTGGTACAGTAAATCAGCGTGCTATTTATAGAAAAGGAGGCAATCTCGATAAGTCAACGTAACGGGACGAATGACTTGTTATACAGGTTGGGACGTGATTCTAGTCGAGGGTAAGGCTAGGACAATGTTCTAGCGGGAAGCGGATTATGATTTAATTCTTCTTTTCTCCCACTTGCTGGAAATTGGATCATTATTAAAAAAAAAAAAAAAAATCGGCTCTTATCCGTACGCAACGAAATAACACGCCAGCAATATCCAATACGACAATAATATAAATCACTGGACAGTTTTTATTTTTAAAATTGTGCTAGTGAGGTTTTTTACACACTCGCATAAATTAGGTGTTTTTAAGTACAAAATATTTATCAATATAAAGGCTGAATGCGCATATTTTTTTTTTCAAAACTTTGAAAATAGGGCAATAATCGCGCGCGGACGAATTGGCGCGAGTGAAAATTCGATACTGTTAATTGATTTTTTTATTTTTCTGGTTTCTTTTGAATACAGATCCTTGACTACGGTAAATGATGATATATTACACGCCACACGCTAAAATTATTACTGGATTTACCGGTATAACCCGGATTGTCAGACTTACGCTGAGCTGCTCTTTACTTTTTTGTTCATTTTATTGTTTGTGCCAATAAATACATTTTCAATCTTTCTTACAATTAACCGGACGTTTATCAAAAACACAATCGTCTCCGTCGTTGAAACAAAAAAAAGAAACATCAAAGTAAGCAGAAGAGCATTGAAAACTGTCATTGTTTTTAAAAGATAGTGTTGCTTACGATGAAGAAGAATGACTGTTTAAAAAAAAACAGATTATAAAGTTTTTAAACAAACATTCCGATGTAACTTGGGGGAACTGATATCGTTCGACAGAATTTAAATGTAATTTGAATACTAATACTTAATTATCTGTTAGTACTTAACACGATATGACTCCTGCGCAAGCTTTATAATCTTATACAAAAAAGTGGCATACATTTATTTTCAGTGATAGTACATAAGAAGGTTGTTGTTGTCTTACAAGGACAATTTAATAAGAGAAACTATAATTTTTCTATATTTTGTATAAAACATTTTGAGATGAGGTTTTCCCAGTGATGTCACTGATGACCTTATCTGTACATCCGGAAACAAGCCCAGAAAGAAGTTTTTCATAATTATAATTAAGGCTATTATTAGAACTATTATACGAAACCCTTCTTACTATAAGAGGTCGGTGCCTAGCAGAGGGACATTAAGAGACTGATTAATTATACAAAAATGGATGGACTTAGCTAAATAATTTCTTTACATCTAATTTCTAATCGCTTGTCGCTTGTAATCACGCCTAAGCTTTACAACATCTTTGACTGATGCAACAAAAATAGTAACTAATCGAATATCCCTTTGTTGTTGATGATGATCAATGTTTAATTACTTATAAACATGAGAATCGATACCAATCCCTAATAAAAACAAATCTAAACCGTCTTATATGGACATTAAATTGGGATTTCCAATGAAAACAAACATTTTTTATTTTTTTTATTTATCTTTCTTATAACTACCATAAATAACATATTCAAAACGGGAACATTCGTAATATTTTTGGCAAAGCTTTGGTGCGCTTGCGCTTTACTAAGAACTCCCCTAATAAACGCAGTATTGTTTTTGGCGTAGAAATGGAAGATTTGTGGTAAGTTTAATTTTATACTTTGATTGAGTAAATCGTACTATAAAATTTATTATTGGATTTTCACGCCCACTTCTATGGAAAAGCACGTGTACCTACATGCATCATTTTAACTGTTTGGCGAGATAACACATAACATAACATCATGCCTGTATTTTTACGAAAGGAAGATGACGGAAGGGAGAGAAAGCGGGAGGGAGAAAGTGTTATTGGATTACATTATTAGGAAATTCTCAGTAGCAGTCACAGACATAGTAAAAAATATAGACGAAGTGCTGTGAAGAATCATAGTGAAGCCAACAAAACCGTGCTCCTGCATGTACAAACCAGCGCTCACGTACACACCATGTACTTGAAGGATATTTGTTTTCGCGATGCCTACTGGTCGATGCCGCGAAATGTGTACTGAGGGGTGAGCATGGTTTGAGGTGTATGTGTGTGCATGTGCGCTGGTTGTACACGAAGGAGCACGGTTTTTTTGGCTTTAATAATATTGTTCGCAGCACTTCATTTATATTTTTACTATGTCTGACTGTATGTCTCTATTTATTGATTTTTAAAGTTTATATGATTATTCTTATAAATAAAATAAAATAATCTTTTATGGTTTATTCAACTGGAGTTTTCGGGATTGCTCGAATAGTTTCGGTCTCAAAAGTGGGAGGAACTCCTTAAATATGGACTAAGTATGTCCTTGCCATTGATCATATCACGAAACAAGTCCGAAACAATTAGGGAAATCCCGAAAAATGCACGCGAGTATAGCGTAAACAATCGTAAATGTGAACGAGTCTGACGAAAGTAAAGTTCACATTCCTGTTTAAGACGTATGACGCAAACTGCGTACTATTATCACAAGTTATAAAGAACCCTAGGAGCAATAATACTAAGGCCAAGGTCATGAGAATGACTATTATTTCACTCATTCATTTATTTGTTTTGTGTACACTACAGTATATAGGTACAAAATCTAAAGTTACTCACAGCGGAGACTCGTCGTACGTCAGAATTTTAAGCCAGTTACTCACAGCGGAGACTCATCGTACGTCAGAATTTTAAGCCAGTTACTCACAGCGGTCTTTCAAGGTAGTTTCAACTCCTGACTTACATGATTCAAAATAGGGCAGAAGTTAATGCGAGCGTTAATACCATTGCCACTCTAAAAAGAGCCTTTGATTTATCGATAACAATGAATAACATGTCACAAATAAGAAGAACAAAAAAATTACATGCGTAAAAGAATGTCACAAAAGAAATATAAATTATCATTCATTACAAATATTATTTTAAAAAAAAATTACAAGAGAATATGTCATCAACATCATCATCATCATTTTACTGCAAAGACGTCCACTGCTCGACATAGGTCTCCCCCAATGGGGGGATATGCCATAATCGCCACGCTTGGCAGGCGGGTTAGCGTTCGCAGTTGGTTGGTTAAATACTCAGAGAATGCTGCTGCCCATTCTCTGGTGAATCCCTTAGCCGCCTTTTACGACACCCATGAGAACATATTGGGTAGTGCAATTCTTTACATCCCATTCTGTGGTGCCCACACGGAACATCTCTTATGTATTATAAGTAGGTATGTATTTACAAAAAAAAAAGTATGTAAGTATTATATCCATTGTCGAGTAACCATAGTACAAACTCAGCTTAGTTCGGGATTAGATGGTGCTGTGTAAAAATGTCTCTATTTATTTATTATCTTAGCAATAGTAGATAGCGACCATACAAAACGAAAGGAGATTAGAACCCAGAATAATCATATTCCTACGGTATAATTGCGCTCCTCCTAAGTTTTTTTTTAAATCTTCGATCTAAGTCTTTTTAGAACTTTCTTAAATATGTTACGTCAGCCTATAATCTGACCGTATGCAACTTAATTGAATTGAACAAGAAGTAACCATCTAAAAATCTAAACCGAGCATAGATGTCATCAAAAACTTGACTACCTCGTTGCCGTTGGTCTAGTAGTAGCAAGCGCGAATGCTAAGCGTGGGGTCCTGGGTTCGATTACCGGGTCGGACAAAAAGTGCTATCGGGATTTTTTGTCAAGAAAATTTCTCAGTTCTTACTGAGAAATTGTCCGGGCTCTCGCCCGGAGTGAGGAAGTTGGCTGTACTTATACCCCCGTGCCTGGGAGAGCACGTAAAAGCCGTCGGTCCTGCCCTGGATATCTTTCGGCTCGTGTCGAATTGCCGTCCCATTGGATTAAGAGAGTAAGGGAATAGAGAGTGTACCTGTGTTTGCGCACACACTTGTGCACTATATGTCCCGTGCAGATGGCTAATGTCCGTTGAGATTGGCTACCGTGGCTGAAATTCAGCCAAGAAGACATTCATCATCATCATCATCATCTTAGCCTGGTATAGGCCCCCTTTCGTTTTTGCCAGCCTCTTCGATCTTGTGCGTCCCTCATCATTATTATAATCAAAATGTTAGATTTAGGTAACAAAGGTTTCCCATTTATTTATTTAGCAATTTATGCACACAGGAAATTACACAGAAAATATCAGGTTTCTGATGTTGAATGAATTTCTCGTAAATGCAAAATGATGAGTCATACCACAGATAATATAATACTGGTCATACATACCTACATATTCATTTATTTTACTGGTCTTGTTTCAATGTGATATGTGTGTGTGCTTGTCAATCAGTCTTATTGTACTTATACTCATCACGGCTGTTTTACAGAAAAAATCCTCATTAAATAATTAAATTAAAGATAACCTTGCAGCTAGAGTCAAACGTTTCAAAAGTGCCCGCAATTAATCGATTTTTTTCAAATATAAACAATTTGAATTGAATAACAAAGTGTCTTCAATGCATTATGATTCTATAGGAAAATTACTACTTAAGGGTGAATTTAATTAGAACAAATGCGGTTAAGTGTGTATTTGAACTGTAGGTAAGACGTTACTAACATAATAATTATAATGGCCACATTTTCTGATATTTTCTATAATAATTTCGAATAGCTGTCTTTGCTCTGAGATGAATGATGAACAATGACAGACATTGCGCCCGTACTGTAGTCAGTTTCGGCGGCGTATTCACGATTAACGCGTGGTTTGGTTGTGGGGTCGGTAAACCGTACTCAACCAACGAATTGCAGCCGATCGAAACGACCATGTCTTGAAGTGAAAAAAAACAGCTATTCAAAATGCGTTCAGCATATCAACATAGGTCCGTAAGAATCGCCAATTGTTGAGGTGTAAAATGTAAAATATCGCAATTCGTAGGTACTAAGTATTTCAAGACAATTAAAGAAGCAAATAGAAAAACAACAAAGGTAACGCCCGTTTCTCTACCCAAAACATCACATTTTGTGAACGAAACCATAGCGCGATCTGATTCTACGTTAACGCCATCTGTTTAGGAAAGAAGGAGTATTTTAAATTAAGTTAATTATTTACAAAACTAAGTATGCGGGAGACGTCGTTGTAAATTGGTTATATTATCCATAGGTTAAGGATAACAATACAAATAAAATTTCACGCTTTTTTGGGTTAGGGGACTCAGCAGTTAGTAAAATAAGTGGTTCAATGGCACAAATAGGTAAAGCACTTTTTAGCAGACAATACTTTACTAAACTACTGTTAGAAAACTACTGTTTGTGGTAGAAAGTAAAATAAATAAAAATAAATACGGAAGCAGAAAATAATCAACACAATGCACTATTGCTCACCCCTCATACTAAATAGCGTGATCATTAATTGTTTTATAACTTAATAATCCGCTCTTTAGCGAACGTTGTTGCTAAATATCTTAATTTGTTGAAGAATGTTGAAGATGTTTTTTTTTTAAATAACAAAATGCAAAAAATAATCTAAAAACTAAGATTGAGGCTGAGATTCGATCTTAGAACAACACAATCGTGATCCACACGCCAAGCCACCAGGATGAGTAATTATTTACGCGAAACTACGAAATAAGCATTTTCATTGTTAATATCTGTCGTTTAGCTCCCTTTATATATAGCGTGATGGTTATTTTTTTAAATATTAATTTTGACGTTCTGATAAAGAATTATTTTAGTCTTTTTTAGTCTATAAATTATAACATTTCAATATATTAACTGTAAAACATAACTTTGTAGACATTTTGTTACTTTACTCACCTCCCATGTACAAAAGCGTGATGATTTGTAGCCTATAACCTGACCCGGTCTGTAACCGACATTTTTGCCAAATTTCAACTAATTCTGTTCAGTAGTATTGGCGTCATGCTCAAACAGATAAACAGACAAACAGACAAACAGATAAACAGACAAACAGACAGAAATTCTAAAAATTATAGTTTTGGCATCAGTATCGTTCCTAGTATGCGCAGCAGTGATTTTTTTCAAAAAATATTCAATGTACAGTTTTTTCATCTCGACGATTTTATTATATGTATAGATGTATAGATTATGTAGTTTAGCAAAAAATACTAAAAATAAGACAAACTAGACATATGTGGTGGTACCTGCGTAAGAAAAACGTACAAAAATTCATATTTCGCGTACTGGACGTTGATGTCTTTTGATAAACTCCACGGAACCCTTACTGCGCGAGTCCGACTCGCACTTGGCCGGTTTTTAAAATAGAGCAGGAACAAAAACGTTGGTAAAAATATCCGTTGTTTCTTGTATTTTCCCTTAGATTTTGGACTTTTTTATTTTTAGTATTTGTTGTGATAGGAGTCATAGCAACACATATTCTAAGAAAATGTCAGCCAGCTACCTATTACCGTTAAAAAGATACAGCCCTGAGATAGACAGACGGACTGACAGCATAGGGAGAGTAATAGGGTCCCGTTTGGCACCCTTTGTTCCTCTGTGCTTTGGGTACGCAACCCTAAAAAGCTAAAGGTAGTTAATGTAGTGGTTGATATATGAGTGATAGTGCCAATATGACTTGATATTATTGCTTATAGATATTTTAAATACCTACACCAGCTAAATCGGAATTAGAATCGGAATGATTGTCTCTTCGAAACATACAAACACAAATTCTCATTAGTTTTATCATAACGTATAATTAAGACAATAATCTCGGAGTATACCCGTTACCTATAGGTAGGTGGCGCTAATTATCAATCATTAAAGATCAATAAATCAAATAAATAATTAATTAATCAATTAAATTAATTATCATTATCTATAAACATGGTTCGTTCGTCCGTGTGTCAAAATCAGCGCTGGATGTTCCACGCCAGCACATGCTGAGTTGGTGACCCTTTTGGCATGGGCATGCCCGGCAGCAACTTCATGTTTACTCATGTCTAATTTTAGTAATTTTATTGATGTTATTGTGTGCTATCACTGTCTTGTGCCAAATCAAAGTTTTTCTTTCTTTCTATCAATTAGGTTAGTTATTAAATTAATTATTTTAATTATAAACCATTTTTGTTTCTTTATTTCTTTCTTAATTGCTGTTATAGTCTTTCACATATTGTGGAAGCCATCTTTATTATTTGAATTGAGAATGTGCACAGATGTTTTCGGTTGAACTGAAGGGTGTTGAAGGTCGACAAAATTATGCAATTTTTCATTTAAATTGCATTATAAATTCAAAATGCGGTAGATATTAATGTATTTGTTAGTTAGTTTTAATATATTTTGCATCTTTGGTTAAAGCCGCGTCGACACGATCAGAGTCCGCTATGACAAACTAGTCTGGAGAAAGTATCTTTGATAAAAGTTTATTTCGACAAATTTGACGTGCCTTACAGGCGTAGCGTAGGGAGGGCTCCGGAGGCATATTACATTCCCAGAGTCTCCCCTTATTATGCTATACTATATCTATGCTGTTAGACGGCCACTGGGGGGTTCTAGTGGGTAAGAATCCCACACACCCCGGCCTCCATCCCTCATAAAGGCGGCAGCCTTGAAGGTATCATCCTCGAAGCAAAAAAAAAGATATCACCAGTTGACACGTCGTATCATAGCTATTTACGATCAGTTTATTTATTTTTCAAGATCAAAAAAATGTCTTAGAGACAGTAAAGTGTAGAAATTGACATATATTTTGACAATATTGTCATCTAAGTTGATCTTTAAAAGTTGAGAATGGTCTGACGTCTCTTTGATTGGATACAGACGTCCAAGGGCGCTTTGATCACTGTTGACACGATTCAAGTAACATTCAAGTAGCCAAAGTTCAATTTTTCCAAGCGGACTTAGATCGTGTCAACGTGACTTCAGGCCGAAATAGTCAAGAGACATGACATTTACCGTTAGCGGTAAATGTCATGTCTCTGGAAATAGTTTCATCGCTGGTGTTGTCAAATTAAAAAAGAATTTCCTCATCTTTGGCAAACAGATTACTGATACAGTCTACTGTTTAAGGGTTTAAGTGTAAAGTATAGAATGCTGACTGTTCTCATGACACTTATCAATCACTTAGGTCCGTATTACAGAACGTTCCTCAAGTACAGTTTGATCTTCAACAAACTGAGAACTACATAAGGATATAATCGTTATAATAAAACAAAGTTTAACCGGATTAAATCGCGTATATTATTTAAATTGGTTTCCCTGACAAAAAAAAATGCAAATGCTGCAAAGCTTTCGAAACGTCAGGAAACCAATTTAAATAATATACGCGATTTAATCCTGTTAAACTTTGTTTTATTATAATGTGTAGTGATCGCGAAAACCTAAGAAGTTATTATAGAATCGTTACTTGAGCATCGGTCTTATTCCAATACGGTAATTATAAATTTCAATTCAATAACATTATTATTATTATTATCAGCCTGTAGTGTCCCACTGCAGGGCAAAGGCCTCCCTTCCCTTTTTCCACTTGTCCCTGTCTTTTGCCTTCTGGGGCCAATCCTTCAGACAGGAGTCAAGTTCGTCCCGCCATCTCCTTCTGGGCCTGCCGCGTTGTCGTTTGCTGCTGTCTGGAATCCACTGTGTGGTTGTTTTCGCCCATAGCTCCTCCGGCATGCGGCATATGTGACCAGCCCAGTTCCACTTAAGCTTGGCAGCTGTTTGGCCTACATCAGCAATTTGTGTTTTGGAACGCAGTATAGAGTTTCTTACGCGATCAGTAAGTCTAACTCCTAGGATACTGCGTTCCATTGCTCGCTGACAAACTCCAAGTGCGGACTTTTGACGCTTTGTCAGTGACCATGTTTGCGCTCCATAGGTGAGGGTGGGGAGGATGCACATGTCCATGAGCTTTCGCTTTAGTGAGAGAGGGAGGGGTCCTTTCATCAGTTCTTTCATCGACCAATAGCTCTTCCAGGCGTTCTCTGTTCGTCTAGCTACTTCTTTATCCTGTCTGGCCTGGAAAGAGACTATTTGGCCGAGATATATATATTCATGGACATATTCAACCCCCACACTTGTTGTTGGTCATTATCTTGGTCTTCGTCATGTTCATCGCAAGTCCGACCCTGAGGCTTGCCTGGCTCAGTTGTTCGAGCATAAGATTAAGATCAGCTGCCGAAGAAGAAAAAAGAACAATGTCGTCGGCGAATCGGAGATTTGTTAATCTCTTTTCCCCGATGACGATACCCTTGTCTCTCCATTCTGCATTTAGTTTCTGGAACACTTCTTCCAACGTGGCTGTAAAAAGTTTAGGAGACAACGGATCTCCCTGTTTGACCCCTTTCTGAACTGGAAATGACGACCCAGTGGCGTGTATGTGAATGGCAGCCGTGCTGTTTTGGTATACTTTTTGCAAGATATGAATGTAGGTGTGGTTTATTTCTTGACTATCTAGGGATTCAAATATGGCTGCGTGGGTTAAGCTGTCAAACGCTTTGGAGTAATCCACAAACGCGAGATAAAGTGGTAGGTTAAATTCCTGGTGTTTTTCTATGAGTTGGTTTAGGGAATGTAGATGATCGGTAGTGGAGAGGCCGCTGCGGAAACCTGCCTGCTCAGGGGGTTGGTGGAAATCTAATTGATCAGATATTCTATTTTCGATTATTTTAATAAAAGTCTTATAAAGATGTGAAACAAGGCTTATAGGGCGGTAGTTACCTATATCGGATTTGTCGCCTTTCTTGTGTAGGAGAATTATATTTGAGTGACAGAAGTTACGTGGAAATATACCTGTTTTTAGGATTGTGTTAAAAAGGTTGCATATGTGTGGTAATAAGGTGATCTCTCCCACTTTAAGTGATTCGGTTGTTATGCCGTCTTCACCTGGACTTTTATTATACTTCATGCGACTTAGAGCTTGATGAACCTCAAATGCAGTTATCATCGGAAAATCGTCTGGGCACGAGTAGGCTTCAGTCGCCAGTTGGGGAGTTAGTTCTTCAGAATACAGGGATTTATAAAACTGTGTACATATTTCTATAATTTTGGCCCTATCTCCTTGTTTCACACCATCGCTGTCCTTCAGATGAGTAATAGAGGACTTACCCGTATCCATTCCGCGCATGGCCGACCTTAAGGATCTGTTACTAGTTAAAGCTGCATGCGCAAGTTGTGTATTGTAGTTTCTGATATCCTTGCGGATACTCCTTTTTACTTTTCGATCTACTTCTCTGTAATTGATTGACTGAAAAGTCAATTCCTGACGCTTTTCAATTAGACTGAGAGTAGTTTTGGTAAGTTTCTTCTCTTTTTTCCTAGTGGATTGTATTTTAGTGCTTGCTGTTTTAATTACATATTTAATATTATTATATTGAATTTCTACATCTTCTGAACGACTTCAATAACATAGAACACGAATTTAACCTGAATTAGGAAATAAATCTCTACTCAGTAATAACAGATCAAATATCTGCTCAAATACCGAAACAGGTGACAGTATAAAATAAAACTAAACTCAGCTAAACTGTGATCAATGAATTTATGCTTGAGGAATGTTCTAAAATTAAATCCCAACTCAAAACTAGTTTTAAACAGTGGTCAACGCTTGAGGAACGTTTTGTAATACGGGCCTTAGTCGCCGAAGTGGGGTCTATTCTGTACAGGTAACATACAGCCTATCTCTTTAATTGCCACCTAAATAATACAATACATATAATATAGGTACAAAATGTATCGGAAGGGGATAAATTTACACATCATTAGCACGTATATCATAATATTAGCAAATGTCGTGACAAGATAATGACCCTCGTAGTACAGTGACACGTTTGTTATGAATTATGATTTTAAACTTTGAAATAAAATATTTGGTATGGTTTTTTGAGTAATTTATTTTGAGTTGAAATCATGCATAGAGATTTTATACCAGATGTACTCTTCACGTCTTTTGGATAGATATACCCATTCGGTTATACGTTGTATAAAATATTACGATAGCAATTTTGCTAAAGGTAATTTTACCTACTGCTGGGACTATAACATAACTGGCGAAATGTGGGTGTACTATACACCTCTGCCTACCCCTTCGATGCTATACAGGCGTGATGTTATATTATGTTAATTTTACCTAAAGCTGCAAACCCACAGCGAGCAGAACTGAAGCGTGACGGAACTGAAGCGTATCGTTGGCGGGTCTCCTCGTCGCGTTTTAATGTAGGTACTGAACTACTGAACTGTATTAGATAGTGCACACAGCGCCGTACAGCCGGGCGTTTTGCGGTGTGACCGATCCGCCGCCGGCCGCTCCGCCAGGCGGAAAGAACGCCGAGCGGTGCACGACCGATACGCTGGCGTTGTATTATATGGGAATGCATAGTAGTAGTCACACCACACAAATAGATAGAATGGAAAAGTGTGCAGGGCGGGCATGCCAACACTCTGTACCTTAGTGCAGCGCATTTCAAAGCCTTTCTCAATACGCCTTATGACTTATTTCTGTAAATACTGTAACAAAAACCCGCAAAAATGCCTTATTGTGCTGTTTCTAACTGCAGAAACAAAAGCTGTAAAGTACATTTGATTAAAGTTAATTTTAAAAAGTTAATGACGTCAATATGGGAGGCGTAGTTTGGTCGAAAGTTGCCACGCTAGATTCGATATCTTTTATCTATTTCTGTGAGTCACACAGACAGCGGAACGCAGACGCAAACGCTCCGCCTCAGTTCCGTCCCGCCCGCTGTGTGCCTGCACCTTAATAATAAATAATAATAATCCCTGTACCCGATACCGGTTGGCCACTATTTTTTATATTTTTAAATGTTTTTTTGTTTTGTAGAAATATTTAAAAATATAATTTATATGTTGATTTACTAAAATAAAGGAAATAATAATAATATTAATTAATAATAATAATTGACTTGGCACACGAGGTTGTCGACATGTGGGACGTGGATTCAGCAATCATTGTGCCGATAGTTGTTTCAGCCAATGGCTTAATAGCCAAGAGCCTCGACCATCACCTTCAGAGGCTTTCGTTAGGTGGCTGGGTCAAGGGCCAGATTCAGAAGGCGGTTCTCCTCGACACGGCACGTATTGTGAGGAGGTTCCTTTCTCTGGGGCCCTGACCGCCGGTAGCTTGGACCTTGTTCCCGATGCCGGTGGCTTACTATTTTTTTATATTTTTAAATGTTTTTTCCTTTTTATACAAAAATATTTAAAAATGTAAATTTATATGTTATTTTATGAATAAAGGAAATGATAATTTTAATTAATATTTAATAGTTTTAGTATCAGTCTTAGAGCTTCCTTGTGAAAGAGCTCGTCCGGGAAAGTACTATCACCGTACCTATCTCTGCATTGCTGTCATTGGTGAAATTACAATCATACGAGGCTTTTCATCTTCATGACGTCACAGTTTGACAAACACGAATTGCGATACTATTTAGGCATTTAGGCTCAGATAGTATTGCAGTTTTTATAATGGGCAAAAGACTTAGCTCGTATTGCCTCGTATTGTATGGTATGGTTATTATCTACCATAGAAAGTAATTTTACTCTAAGGCTTTTCGTCTTCTTTCCAGAACCATGCAGTCCGGCTGGCTAGCGTGGGAATGCATAGTCTTCGGAATTTTCGTGTGCGCGTCATCTTGTGCCCCTCTCTGGAGGCGGCGGAAGGACGCGAATGCTGCGGGGGGCAGCGCGAAACAAGCCTACATCTTTGCTGGAGGCGGCGTGTCTACACTAGCTATGATTCTGTCGGTAGCCAGGGGGACGTTGGGAGTTAGATCTTTCTTAGGTAAGCCTATTTTTAAAGTAAAACTTCTTTACGCACGAGAGTAAGCTGGTGAATGCGTTACGAAAAGTGAGGCGAACGGAACGCGGAGTGCGGGACGCGGGAAACGAGGCACGCGCGACGGCCGGCCACAACACAGCGCCAGCAGATGTACGCGCGCCGCGCCGCCATTTCTTTGTTCTCATTGAAATAGTATTGACGGAGATATAATAAGGTAGTGAAGTTTTGCTTCAGTCACACCTCGGCCACTGAATACAATATAAATGCTAGCACCACCTACATACACGTACATCAGTATAGGTCTTATGACCGTTTTATAAATTCTAATTTTGGTGTTTCTACTAAGAAGTTGGACACCATCACCTTATGTAGGGCGGCACTACATCTCAGGGTGTTATGGATGCGGACTTCAACCTCTTCTTCCCGGGTATTCGTGTTCGTGAGGATACAGTTGAACTTAGCAGCGCCTTTGTAGATTGTATCTCCGACATGTAGATCGTTGCGCTTAACTTAATTAACAGGATATGCTTCGCTTTTTTGGAATATCTGCGTCAAATCTTTCAATTTTAAACATACCTTAGTTCTCGGACGAATAAAAAAGGCGGACGGCATCTCGCTAAATAAAGACTGAAGCACTTAATTTTTTCCTAAACCCACTATAATTTCGAAAGCATTTTAAAACACCAGATTTATACTGTTATTTTATTTGTGACACTAAGCCTTAGTCATGAACTTTTTAACTCGGTCACAATGGATAATTCCTTATCTTAAAGAGACCTAACACAGAAATAAGCACCTTGACCTCGTGAAATATTAAAACCTATATTGATCGTTCTAATAACACATATTAATTTGGACTATAAATGAAGGTACAAAGCTCAAACAACCAACAGTCTAACATATTTCATTAGTTCATTGAAAACATTAATGATTTTTAAACGATTAACCGAATGCCACTATCGATTCATTAATGAACAATTGAATGAAGTATTTAACGATAAAATTAAAATCGAATCTTTATCATATGATTTTATATGATCATGGTCATGCCATGTGCCCACTAACCAACAGTTGTTCTCGTGGTCAGATAGGAATCGCTTTGTGATATACAACGTGTATCAGAAATGCGTGGTCATATTTGAAGAGCCCATTCAGGGCATAGCATACAACAACTTTTATTATGGGACCAACCCTGAAGTCGCGAAAAAAATATCAGCTGATCCTTACATTTTGTCAAGCGACATCGATGATATAGTAGGGAATAGCTGATTTTTTTCTCGCGATTTCAGGTTTGGTCCTATATTTTAAAAAAAACTATGCTATGCCCTGAATGAGCTCTTAAAATATGACCACGCATTTCTGATACACGTTGTATAGTGGTGATTATTCAGATGCAATGCTGATAGGTTGCTCACAGAAGGGATGGCCGATGGGGCAGTGAAGTTCTGGAGTGGCGACCGCGTACTGGAAGGCGCAGCGTGGGTAGGCCCCCCACAAGGTGGACCGACGACTTGGTGAAGTTCGCGGGAATCCGCTGGATGCGGAAAGCGCAGGACCGCTCGTTGTGGTGATGCTTGGGAGAGGCCTATGTCCAGCAGTGGACGTCTTTCGGCTGAAATGATGATGATGATGATGATTCAGATTACAGAAATACATAGAATGGTTGTAATCACAATTTTACTTGCGATTCTTGCGTGGCAACTTTCCGAACAAACTACGCCTTACATTTTGACGTCATTATTTAAAAAAAATTAATTTAAATCAAATGGACTTAATAGATTTTGTTTCTGTAATTAGAAATAGAACAAAAAAAGGCATTTTTGCAGGTTTTTGTTACAGAATTTATAGAAACAAGTTATAAGGCGTGCTGAGAAAGGCTTTGAAATATCCTCCACTTTGGTGCATGGCGCTACCACGCGCGCCCTGCCCACATGGCCATTCTATTTCTGTGATTCAGATGCAATTGGTTAGAGAGGTAGGAGGAGGCCAGGGAATAGAACTCCTTGCGGTATATTTTCCCTAAAGGTATAATCTGGTGGTCTTCTAGGCATGAGGTGACGTGGCGGTCAAACGCAGCCCCACTGTTGCCAGGTCTCCCGATTTTCCGGGAGATTCACAGATTTTCCTAAAAATCACCCGACCGACCCGATTTTCGACAGAAATCTCCCGATTTTTTACAATCCCTGTATAACGTCACGCCTGTATTTCCCCGAAGGGGTAGGCTGAGGTGTATAGTACACCCACATTTCGCCAGTTATGTTATAGTCCCATGTAATAGGGGGCGAGCCTATTGCCATTAACCGTTAATCCCTGTATAAAGCCTAATAATAGGAATAAGATCAAAACCTGGAAAAGAAACTGCATAAAATGAAACAGACGGATAAGTTGCTGCCCTGACTATTTCCGTCACTCCCAATGTATCGTATGTTCACTAAGCATTTAAGCGTAAAATAGTCTATCACAAAATAATAATGTATATTTTTTTTTACACATGGCAGTCAAATGTATAAAAATCGAACTGCTTTGATTTTAATTTACAGCTGGAATAGTGGAAAAATATAATACCGGTATACCTCAAAAACGTTGACTTTTGTTAAAAATATCATCTCCCGATTTTTTCCATTATTACTCAATACATCTCCCGCTTTTTTCATAATAAGCCTCCCGGATTTTGAAAATTGGACCTGGCAACACTGCGCAGCCCATTCAGGATAAAAAAGCAGATGGAATACTTGGTGCTGAGATGATTATTAGAGGAATTTACTATGCGAACGTAACTATGTCTGTTTATTATTTTAACTAGGAATCCCGCCATTACTTCTGGGCCTACCGCGTCTACGTTAAAAAAAATGCCAATTAATGATGCGACAATATTTACAGATACGGCTAATTGTTTAAAGTCTTGGTATTTATGCGTGTGAGTTTTGCGTCTGTAAACACTCCCACAGTAGAGGAGAATGGAATTACAAGAGTAAGGCAATATTTACGATATGCTTCAAAACAAATCGATTGTTGTGTAAGATGGAGATAGTTGAATGTTTTTAACTGGCATTCATCGTCATCCAATACCTATAGGAGCAAATTTTTGGGACCGCAATTAAAGGACATTGATTAAAAACAAAAGACGCTTGTCATCTTAGTCTTACAGCGACCACGAACGCTGCAAAGCTTTCGAAACGTCAGGAAAACCAATTTAAATAATATACGCGATTTAATCCGGTAAAACTTTGTTTTATTATGACATTGATCAACTTGTATCTTGAAGAAATGCCGAATTTAAGTAGCAGTGGGCGGGGCACATTGCTCGAAGAACGGATGGCCTATGGGGCCGTATAGTTCTGTCTGGAGTGGCGACCGCGTACTGGAAGGCGCAGCGTTGGTAGGCCCCCCACAAGGTGGACCGACGACTTGGTGAAGTTCGCGGGAATCCGCTGGATGCGGAAAGCGCAGGACCGCTCGTTGTGGTGATGCTTGGGGGAGGCCTATGTCCAGCAGTGGACGTCTTTCGGCTGAAATGATGATGATGATGATGATGATCAACTTGTTTGGAACTGTGGGTCCAGGAAATTTCTCGAGTTGTAACTGAATTAAACCTGTTTAATTTCAAGTATAATGTTATGACGTACAATAATTCCTTCATACTACTTTAATATCGAGCAGGGTTTTAAAAGTATTGAATTCCAAAGATGATTGAATCGAAATAGTATCCGCGCCATCTAATGAATCTCTGTAGGAAATTGTATTGCATTCCTCTATTTATAGAAATCTTAATAACAAGGTAATAGAAATGTCATCTAGGTCTTGTAATACCGGAACGCGTGTCGCCAGTTTGCCACTTCTTCTTCTTCTTCGTGTCGACATGAGCTACATAATAATAATAGCTCATGTCGTGGGGAAAAGATTAGCCAGTCAGCAGGTTGATAGCGGGGCTGACTGCCCAGAGTGCGCCGGACGATCTATTAAATATCGTCACTCGTGGAGGCTCTTTTAATGCACCCCAGTTTGCCACTACCAACACATAAATACGCAATCCAACATATTTCTAGCGTTAAACGCAAAATAAAGTAAGCCTAAAATTAGTCTTAGTCCTGATCCTTCTCATTCTGAGAAGAGGCCCATTCCCAGCAGTGGGACAGCAATGTGCTGGTTATGTTATGTTTACGTTAAGTTGGAATCTATATATGTATAGATATATATAGATAATAGTTTACATAGCAATTTACGATACAATTAAATTACTCAGTAGCCTCAAGGCTAGATTGTAATACAAATAAAGTAATAATAAATAATAAATATTTTTGAGACATTTTTACACAGCACCATCTAGTCCCAAACTAAGCAGAGATTGTGCTATGGGTACTAGACAATGGATATAATAAGTATATACTTTATATTTTTTTTGTAAATATATACTTATAATACATAAGACGTAAGAAACACCCAGACCAACACAAACACTTATGTTCATCACACAAATATTTGTGTCCTGTGGGAATCGGATCCACGACCTCGTGATCAGCAGTCCGACACTCAAACCACTAGACCACAGACGTCGTCAAAGTATCACTCGTGTATACTTTATAGTAAAAAAAAAATGGATTTAATGTTATTGGTATTTCTTTATTATTAGATCATGATGAACAAATTAGTAATACAAAATATAATATATTTCTGATAATTCACACGTTTTACAAAATTAGAACGACAAGATCAGAGAAAAGGCTTCTAGAAAAACAAGCCTTCATTGGTGTCATTCAACCTCCTTGTGTAATCACAATAGAGTATTTATTTCCAACAGACTAATTATAATCTTATTAATTATTCACAGTAACAATAACAATACAAATGACTAAATGACCCTTGTACTTATTGTTGTGGTAAATTTTACCTAAGAACATTTATGATTGTTCTATTTTCCCCAAACCTTGGCCTTTTCCCAACCACGTTGGGGTCGGCTTTCATTCAAACCAGATGCGGCTGAACATCAGTATTTTACACGGAGCGACTGCCATCAGACACCCGCAACCCAGTTACTGGGTATACCTACCGACATCCTACGGTTGGACCAGTTGCCAGACTTTTGGTCTTCTGACTACTCGTAACGACTGCCTTAATATGCTCTCCGAGGCACGGAGGGGTCTCGATGTACAACGAAACAGTCACCCATCCAAGGACTGACTGCGGCCGGTGCAGCTTAACCTTACAGATCTTGCGATAAACTCGGTTATTACTCAGCCACGATCCCCTCGAAGTTCGAGGCTCGAACATTTGTGATTATTATGATGAGGTTATTTTAGTATTACTTTTTATTCTTCGTTTTTAGTTTTAATCATTCATGTGCGGATCAGAATTTGATTATCCGGTGAAGGAAAAAATCGTGAGGAAACCTACTGCCAAATTGTAGAACTACCCTTTACCGCAGAAATAGTATTTATGTGTATTAAAATTTTGAGCAAAATACCCTACCCTTAATTTTATTTCGAGTACAGTGAAAAATGGCTTACAGAAAAATATTAATGAAAAATATTACCTATTCTATAAATAATATATGCCCAAAATAGGCTGATTGATGTATCTCACTATCATATATGTATAACAACTCTAACCACTCAATCAGAAACAACACACCTAAACAACAAACAAAAACACAAAAACTAAAACAGAGGTCCGTTTTTTGTATGGAGGTTGGTTTTTTATTCCAGCACCAAATGTGGTCAAATTACACTGATGTAAAACGACACTTTTTCTTTCCATCACGCTGAAACGGCTGAACGGATTTGAATGAAATTTGGCGATCCTACTAATAAATAGAACAAAAAAAACATGTTGTTATGTTTTCGTTGATTTATGATCAGTATAAGTAATATCAATGGCAATAGGCTCGCCCCCTATTACATGGGACTATAACATAACTGGCGAAATGTGGGTATACTATTACACCTCTGCCTTCCCCTTCGGGGAAATACACGCGTGATGTTATGTTATGTTATAAGTAATATAGCTAACCCTGTAAATATTTTACCTATTCTAAACCACAGCATGTATTTAACCACAACCAAATTCGACTGAAAATCGAATAAAAACAATTAACAATGATGACTTAATATAAAAGGAAACAAAAACTGAAAAACACAACGAACAATTGCAACAAATTTAATATACCTATACGGAATTGCAATTGCGAAAATAATAAATGTAAACGAAATAATCGTCATTATTAAAATAATGCCGTCGCAATAAAACCGAATACTATTAAAGTGGACACCGGACTGTGAAACACATAACACTTAAGTTTATACGTGTACATCAATTTGCTCATAAAAAACCTGGTCATATGTTACTTGATGTACCGTAGGTATAGTCATACAGTATAAAGGCCCGTACATACAGAAAGCAGGTCAGTAGCAGCGCAGGTTGAAGGCGAGCCCGTGCAAGTTGTAATATAAGGAACGACATAAAACACGACACACCAAATATTAGCCCGCTGGCCAACTGTGCCGCTCCTGCCCTGCTGTGGACCTACCGACGACAAACCGGGGAGCGCAGCGCGCGGTCAGGAGCGGCGTGGTTATATTGTATACCCATGGCCGCCATACAAGCATGGTATGGCTACATCGGCGCAGGACAGGGCGGTGCGTCAGTGTGACGTCAAAATGGTTACGAGGCAGTTCTATTGTTTGACAACCGACAAAACATGTCATACTGAAAGCAGTTCTATGGCAGGCCCATCGTAAAAACGCTTTAAAACTACCTGTCTTTTATTTATTTATTATAGTCTTTATTGTACATACACCAAACGAATAAAAAGACAGAAACAGAGACAGTTTACAGAATGATTATATAAATATGGCGGTCTTATCGCATAAGGCAATCTCTTCCAGACAACCTTTGGATGGACTAGAAGAATGGGAACTGATCGTGGGTAGTTAGTAGTGGTGTAAAAATAACTACGATTGTGAACGTGATGCACGTCTCAAATGTAGTGGCAATGCATTCCACAGGCGAGCAGCTGGAATAGTAAAGGATTTATCAAAAAAGGTGGTGTAATGCAAGTGCATGTTTAATTTAAGATTTTCTGATGATCTCAAGGATAAGTTCTTGAATGCGTGTCACAGAGGAACTTAGTGTGACATCTGCCAAGCTGCATGCTTGGACATGAGCTCCACGCTGCTACTGACCTGCTTTTGGTTTATACGGGCCTTAAGAATTCATGCAGACGTAAGCGTTTTCTTTCGGCTCAGTACTGCCTCGGATTCGGTGCGCGTCTTCAGTATGTCACAGAGGTTATTGCAATTTTGGGTTATATGCTACATAATTACATACAACATAACATCACGCCTATATTCCCCAAAGGGGTAGGCAGAGGTGTGTAGTACACTCACATTTCGCCAGTTATGGTATCAGTCCCTTGTCATAGGGGGCGAGCCTATTGACATTAACCGTGCACCAATCCAAACTCGCGGCTATTACTGGAGAAGTTCTTAATGCAAAAACCCAATATCACTTTGCCTGACCCGGGAATTGAACCCAAGACCCCACGCTTTGCAGTCGCGCTTGCGCCCCCTAGACCACCGAGGCAGTCAGTGATTATTATTATTATTTATTTATTTAATCAGACAACTTCAGTCCACAATAGTGTTAGTAATACTTAAAATACTATGTTAGTACGAATGTGATACCACTTTTCGGGTTCTATGCTAAATATGTATAGGCTTATTTTCAAATCTCTTAGGGAACATTGCGTATGCGCAGCCACCGCACTGCACCCGCGCCTCGGGCGACATAAATCCTCACTTCACACGATTAACATAATCATAGGTCAATCTATTTTTGAATTAATTTTATTAATGGTTATAAAACATTATTTAAGTTGAAAGTCCTCGTTAGATTTTTTTGTTATTATTTTATTAATAACAAGAGGTCATCCACGGTTTCGCCTGCATGGATGTCGTTTATCGGATATACCTCAGAAACCTTCGATCAAATATACTATAGATGCACGGTCTAGTACAAAATCCAACCCAAAAAACCTATCCGCGACAAAATTTACTAGTAATTATGTTTAGGACAACGACAAATACGACACTCCATTCTTTGTTGGCACATTTAGATTGTAGTTGTTATTTTTTTCTTCATATTTTCGCATCATTTAACGTCTCACCGCTAGAGCGGTCGTGAAGTGATTGAGAGCGAAACTGTGCACGTGACTGTTTATTGCACATCAGTTTATCAAAACTGATACCATCAGGTGCAGGTTTTTCGAGCGGTGATCGTGCATCTATAGTATATTTGATCGAAGGCAGGAACCGAGAAATCGTTTAACGAGATAAAAGTAGCCTATGTCTTTCTCCAAGTTCCAGACTATCTCTGTACCAAGTTTTATCTAAATTGGTTCAGAGGTTTAGTCGTGAAACCGTAACAGACAGACTGACAGAGTTGGGATAAGACCACCTCTTCGGGTAGATTTTGGTGGTACAAAAACGACTTTGTGATCATGTAATACCCAAAATGCAATGAATAAATACATTATTTGATTTGAAAATACGGATAGACAGTCAGTGAGACATACGGACTTGCCGAAACTTAAATAATTCCGATTTAAACTTCGGCTAAGGAACCATAAAAATGCAATAACAATCTTTAAACTATAATGTCACTATAATACGTATGTAGGTACTTAATCGTTTAAGAATAGTAACTTACTTTGTTGTAACTGTGTAGTCCGCCTAATAAACATTAAATTACAATAATTTATTTTGCTGGGGTGCATTAAAAAAGCCTCCACGAGTGATGATCGTCCGGCGCTTTCTGGGCAGTCAGCACCGCTACCAACCTGCTGACTGGCTAATATTTTCCCCACCACGGCATAAGTTATTATCATTATGTAGTTCATGTCGACACGATAGAAGAAGAGTTTATTTCGCTTATAATATGGGTACCTACAAACACATGGACAAACAGATGAAATGGTGATTTGTTAGTCAAATATGCTTTTACATACAGATCAAGCATGCAAGATGTAAAGATAAAAGAAGCACGTACATGTTAATTACTTCCCATTGTAAGAAGAGGGCCGTGCCCAGCAGTGGGACAGTAATATCTTGATCATGTTTCTTGGCTTTAAATGACTATCAAATATATACAATGTGTATATGACAATACGACATTAAATTAAACCACGTACAGAGTATCACGTCCTCTGACCGTATACAAAAAATCGATCAGGAAATTATTTTAATTTAATTAATTTTTAATGCACAGGACCGGTCGTTGTGGCGATGCTTGGGAGAGGCCTATGTCCAGCAGTGGACGTCTTTCGGCTGAAATGATGATGATGTGATGAATTTTGAATGTAGGATCATTTTTCTAGGCAAAGATCGTTAGGTCAGAGACCTGTTCGAGTCCATATGATTTTAAACTCTCTTTCTCAATATTACTGGTGATTACAAATGGTGTTACTTATTATTTCGATGTTTTAATATTTATTTTGTTGTGTAAAATTTCGTTTTTTTAATTTTCAATAAATAACTTACTTATGTATTTTTAACGCATTTACGCATGCGATGCGAAATCTAACGATTTAAATTGTGGAAAGAAAAAAAGGAAAAAATGTGAAAAGAAAAAGGAGTCGCAGGTTCGAATCCTGCTCTTGAGCGATTTTTTCTTTCCACAATTTAAATCGTTAACTTATTTATGTGTTTAAAATACTTCTATTGACTTGTAATAACCGTGTTTTCATTTATTGTCGTATTGTTATATCCACGTTATACATAACGTTGTATAACATTATTTATTATTGTGGACTACTGTCTGAATAAATAAATAATAATAATAATAATATAGTAGATATATATATATATATATACAACAAGTGAAAAAAAAAAGGGATTTTAATTCGAGGGACTAAGTTGGATCCCGAACAGCGAAGGATTCTAAGATTGAACCACGAGCGAAGCGAGTGGTTCAAAAATAGAATCCTGAGCGGAGCGAGGGATACAAGGACCGAGATTTTTTTTTTTTTCACGAGTTGTGTACTCTCCTTTTTACCATTGACTGCGAGAAAATAAATAGTGGTATATAGCATGAATGAGAGACATATTCAAGAATATGGTAGAATGTGCGTACATATAAAGAAAGAAAGATGAAAAAATATTCTACGAGACAAATCACGCGTAGGTATAGTAGGCAAAATGCTGGCACAAGCTCTGACTGTTTAGGGGTCTGCTGTCTTGTAAAAGGCGAAGATGGTGAAAATAGCCACCGATGGACACTACCGTGCTAGGTGATACCAAATAAATGCGGAAGTCCACAGAAATTGATGAAATCGATTAAAAAATATTTGAAATTTTAAGATACAATTTTTAAACATATTTGGAACGAGAATCAAGTACTAATTTACTAAACATCCTCCTTCAATAAGTCCCTCGTTCAACCTGTAGTATTTTTATTTTCTTAATTTAAATTTGATAGCTCCATTTTGCCAGCCAGTACGTACGTTCAGCACGTTTTATTCATTTCTTGTACATAAATTCGTGCTAGTTCCAAATTCAAAATGTTTTCACTCACTTGTGAGTAAAAGAGAGTTTTATTCACTGTTATCGATGAATAAAATGCCCTTTTTCGAGTGGCAATGATAAAAAAAATTTGGGTCATTTTACACAGCACCATCTAGTCCCAAACTAAGCAGAGTTTGTACTATGGGTAATAGACAATGGATAAAATCCTTAAATACTTTTTAATACATCACATCACGCCTATATTCCCGAAGGGGTAGGTACAGGTGTATAGTAACACCCACATTTCACCAGTTATGTCAAGTGTATTATGTAATGAAAAAATCCCATTGATTTTCCTAAGATAAGTAATAGTAAAGTTTTGGGTTTTTCCTCGTATAAAAAAGAGTAACTAGGCCTATTAAAGTCATCAATCACCGCAGGCGCAGGCGTCACGGTCAGTAGGCCAATGTATGTTATCTGTCTTATACATACCTATCTCTTCATGCAAATTTACTCATTACTTTATAAACGCAAACAGTAAACAAAACCATTTTTTATTCAGTTTTTAAACCGTTGTGTATTGTTATTATAATTTTCACAAATAAAGGTAAATACTGAAGAAAAATACAGTCTTAATTTGAACAAAAAAATTCTTACAAAAATACGTATTGTGTGTAATTTAATTTAAATTACGATAATGATGACAATGATGTAGGTAAATATCCAAAGGAAATCGTGCGAAGTACTGAATTGTCATTCAATTCTGATTGTGTGACCAAAATTTGAAACTTTTTTTACAAATCATTGTCTGATGGTAGCAAAAATGTCCAGCGGTAGACTGCCATAGGCTGAGTTGATGATGAATCATCAAATCCACAGAAATAGATAAAATGGTTGTAATCACAATTTTACTTGCGATTCATGCGTGACAACTTTCCGAACAAACTACGCCTTCCATTTTGACGTCATTATTTTTTTAAATTAATTTTAATCAAATTTACTTCACAGGTTTTGTTTCTGCAGTTAGAAACAGCACAATAAGGCATTTTTGCGGGTTTTTGTTACAGTATTTATAGAAACAAGCCATAAGGCGAGCTGAGAAAGGCATTGAAATATCCTGCACTATGGTGCATGGTACTGCCACGCACACCCTGCCCACATGGCCATTCTATCTATTTATGTGATCTCATCACTGTCCCACTGTTGGACATGGAAATCTTCTCAATTTAAGAAGATTTTAGGCCTTAGTGCACCACGCTGGCCTTGTGCGGGTTGACAGACTACAGACACCATCGAGAACTGTATGAAGTATTGTTGGGTGACTCAGTATGCGTGCTATCACGATCGTAGCTACTCACTAGTTCAATATGAGTCACTCATTCATTTTATAATATTGTGCTACCACGCTAATGTGCTAATTATTATTATTATTTTGGGATCTTTTATTTTTCTTAGTCATTTGACTAGATTCAACTATATTTACGGGCCTGAACCAAGTAAATCTAGCGTGTGGTGTGTAAAATGTAATGTGTTAATGGTGTGTTTAATTTTCTTCTATTTGCATGAACTTTCTTACGATACGGCACGTGTTCAAAATTTATTATTATTATTATTTATTTCAGGCATCTAGGCCCATAATATAAAAATACATAAAACCATATACAATAATATAAAGTAGGAACAATAATATAAAACATAAAAATTAAATAATCTATATCTAAACATTAGGTAACAGCGGCGTCGCCGCTAATGTGTGACTGCCTCGTTGGACTAATGGTTGCAAGCGCGACTGCTGATCGGGTCCTGGGTTCGATTCCCGGGTTGGGCAAAGTGTTATGGAGTTTTTTCCTTAGGAAATTCTTAGTAGCAGCTCGGAGTCTGGATTTGTGCCCGGTCAATGGCAATAAGCTCGCCCCATTTGTCATAATTTTGAGACGCACATGGCGCATGACTGTCAATGACTTTTTCCTTGTTTTGTACTTCACTAAATCTATTTCTTGTTCATGTTTATCTTTCTTTTGTATGTGTCTCAGTTGTGTCAAATAATATTTTTCTTTCTTTCTTTATTTCTATTACATGGGACTATAACATAACTGGCGAAATGTGGGTGTACTATTAGACCTCTGCTACCCTTCGGTGATGTTATGTATGATGTTATGTGCTACCACGATTTCAATGCCTCGCGAGTCGCGTGTAAGGAGAAGATGCTTAAGACAAGTTATCTGTGGCATGTGAGTGTGTTATAATATTAAAAAAAAAAAAATATACGCGTCGAATTGAGAACCTCCTCCTTTTTTTCGTCGGTTAAAAATAAATCCTGGCTGCGCTTCGGTGATCTCTTCGGAAAGACAGGTTTTGTTTGTGCAATTATCGATGAAGTAAGTTGTCATGACGAACAACTAACCGAAATAAATTCTAAAGAAGGATGAAAGAGAAGGAAGATAAATCATTTATTACCACAAAAAACCGTCGTGCTACAGTATTTTTACACAAAAATTTAAAAACAATTAGAACTTAACACAACATAATGTATTTTATTATTTTTAACGCATTTACGCATACGCATGTGAAGCGAAATCTAACATTTAAATTAATACATTTTATCAATTTAAATCGTTATATTTCGCTTGGTATACGTAAATGCGTTAAAAATTATAAAATAATTACTAAGGGTAGGCATATCTATACGACTTTGAATTAACTGCAAAGTTAGTCGAGTCGGTTAAGAAATAATACCTTCACTTCAATTGTGTGCTACCAGATTTTCGATAAATGATGTGCACAGCGAGTAATTAATTTCTTACTGATGGGGGCGTCACTTAGCTGTGGGGAGCCCTTTAAATTAATCGTGCTAGCACCTTAGACGAATAAAAAAGGCGGACTGAATCTCACTAAACAAAATGTGAAGCACCCATAGTAAGACTTCTCGCTTAAAAGTAGGGGCTGGCACGTACACATTCACACCCATAGTAAGACAAAAAGCCGCGATTACATAAAGAATCTCGTGTGACGGTAGTCATTGTCGTAGTTTCACAAATAAAATAACAATATATATCTGATGTGTTAAAATTATGTCAGAATTATAGTGGGTTTAGGAAAAAACGAAGTGCTTCAAAATGTTCTTAGCGAGATTCCGTCCGCCATTTTTTATTCGTCCAAGGCTAGCGCAGTGTGTTAGCACAGTTTACAAAAGAGCATCTGGCACAATCCTAACTTTTTCTGGTGTGCTACCCAAGACTAGCATGGAGTACTCTCAGGTATGCAGGTTTCCTCACGATGTTTTCAGATAATTAAACCCGTATCCGCAGAAAGTAAAAATCAAAGGTGCGGGCCGGGATCAAACTCAGACGTTTTTGCGTAAAAGGCATGCTTTCAACTGCTAGGCTACCATGTAAGGCTAAGCGCGCACAGCGATTTTTATTCGCGCTATTTTTATTCGGGAATCATATTTCCATGTATTACAGATTTTGCGATAAAAAAATCGTGCGAGTTCCAATCGCGTTGCGGTGTAGGTGAGGTCTAAGAGATTCCAAATACCGGACTATTATTTCTTCTATGCATTTACTGAGAATTTATTTGTGTTTTATGTTAATAATGAATTTTATTATTAGGATGATTATAGAAATTCAACGACAAAAAAAACCAATTCGCTGTCAAGGCCAGTAGATTCTACTTTTTTTAATGCGCTGTTAACTCGATTTAGTCGTTAGGTAAATGAACTTTTGGGTCACAAGATTATCATAATTGGGTCACTACTCAATCGAATTCAAATTCAACGTTTTTATAGAATAGAATAATCTGCAGAAAAAGAATTTGCAGTAAAAATGTGGTTGGTATCATAGACGAGACAAAAAAGAAGGACTCCGCGGCTTTGAAGTCGTCCGCGCCACATATTATAACAAAAGTGCATCACCCTAAGTAAGCCGACCCGGCTTGTTTGTATATATGCCTCATGCATACACTTCACACGTCGTGGTCAATGATATTTAGTAAAGATACAAAAACATACAAACAAAACAAACGAAAATAATGTTCCCTACGCAGCGGCGGCACACATACTTTTTTTTTCTTTTAAATTTCACTACGCATTTCATTTACGCATTAGGTACACACAACAACGGTATTTTGAAGCCTTAATCGACACAAACAGGCGGCTAGCGGGAGAACGGTACGTACGTATCGTTTACTTGTGCGAGACCAACTGAGCCTTTGAGGCTTTTTTTTTTTCGAATGGACTCTCGCAGATCGGTACCCAAAATAGGTACCCTAACTGCTTAACCAGGTGGGTGACGGAGAATCCCGTTAGGGATTCCATCCGCCGGGAGGCTATAATGCGATATTTAGCTCCTTTTGTACGCTTCATTTTATCTTTTTTATTATTTATAATATCATTGGTCGTAGTGCGCCGGTCGACCGCCATTATAATTATCTAATTATGTAATTATGAATTCATCCATTATCAATTCTGTGTCTATTATTTATTAATACAGTAATAATTAATATCCATAATTATTATAAGACATTAATTGCGACTATAGTGTAGTATTAAATAATTACGTCTGTAGGGTATTGTAGGTACCGAACAACTTCAATGATATGCTGATATAAATGATACGAGTCCTTTGAAGACCAATAGTTTATTGCACTAAATTAATTCCAAAGTTCAGACAGAAATACTTAGTTCTAAAGAATTAATGATATTGATATGATACTGATAGGTATGTGAGAACACACGGCTCGTTCGATGGACGGTGGTAAACTAATTTAAAAGTAAATAAAAATGAATTATGAATGTTGGCGGATAATGCTGACGCGGATTGTACAATAATTTCGTAATGTTCGGTTGCACCTTACAATGTCATTATTATATTTCAACTAAGCACATGTAAATGCCCTTTAGAAATGACAAAAATTTAAGTGCACGGTTCCAAAAGGTAGATCCTATGGGGACTAGCCGATACAAAACTCCATGGATATACTCTTTTAAAATAATACGTGGAAAAATCTGGTATTGTTACAATGTTACAATCTTCTGATTAAACTTTATCATTTCATTTATTTATATTTCATCTTATTATCAAGTAGCCGGGTTGGTTATAAATAGTGCTAATTAAAAGATATATCAAGATGTTTTATATAAACAAGAACGTCCTGCGAGATTAAATTATCGTTTAAAATAAATGTTTGAGATCAAACATAATAATCGCCATTTGTTTATTATTTTTACAGTGGTTAGTGTCAAGGTAAAGTTAAGTTTGATTTAGGTATAGTTTCTTTTAGATTTTTTATGATTCAGATTTACAGAATAATCACATTAAAATGTGAATAAAATTAATTCGATAACAATAAAAGTGGTCAGAAAAAAAAACATCATACAATAAAAATCATTACTTAAATGCACCATTCCTATCAATTAAATTTAAATAATTAAAAAATAATATATTAATAGTACTATGTTAAAATGCTTACAACTTTAGGATAAAATAAAAAGAAGTTTCCATACAATTATCATATTTGTACGACTGCGCGGATTGTACGATCTGAAAGGTTAAGCTGCACTTGCCGCGGTCAGTCTGTGGATGGGTGACCGTTTCGTTACACATCGAGACCCCTCCGTGCCTCAGAGAGCACGTTAAGCTGTCGGTCCCGGTTGTCATACGAATATCTATGGCAGTCGTTACGGGTAGTCAGAAGCCTGAAAGTCTGACAACTGGTCTAACCTCCGAATGTCAGTATTACCCAGTAATTGGGTTGCGGGGGTCTGATGGCAGTCGCTCCGTGTAAAATACTGATGTTCAGCCGCATCTGGCTAGACTGGAAGCCGACCCCAATATAATTGGGAAAAGGCTCGGAGGATGATGATGAGGTTGAGAAAAGGATGAATCGGGCTTCCTGGAAAATTGTTCAATGTATTCGAAATAATTAAGAAATGAAATTACCTACAGTAATTTTAAAATATTACCGCTAAAATAACATAAGAGGCGAGGCGCCCCTTGTCATCTCAAGCATGCGCCGCCAGTGTGACTTGGATACACTGATTGCCAAGAAATGGCTCCAATGACAGACACCCGACAAATTCTGTGATTAGATTATTCGAAAGAGAAAAATCAGCTGATTGTAGGAAATGGCTCATGTGTCTCTTATCCACCAAACTAGACCAGATTAGTGTGGTATTCTAAGGGCTAACCACGGTTTGCTCTAACAGAGATAATGAGATAAGTTGTATGGTGGTTCTTATAAATAAATAATAAATATTTGGTACATTATTACACAGCACCATCTAGTCCCAAACTAAGCAGAGCTTGTAATATGGGTACTAGAAATGGATATAATACATATATACTTATTTTTTTTTTGTAAATACATAATCATCATCATCATCATTTCAGCCGAAAAACGTCCACTACTGGACAAAGGCTCGCTACGCTTAGCAGGCGGGTTGGCGATCGCAGTTGGTTGTTTAAATACTCAGAGAACGCTGCTGCCCATCCTCTGGTGAATCCCTTAGTCGCCTTTTACGACACCCATGAGAAGAAAGAGGGTGGTGCAATTCTTTACGTCCGGCACTACACAAACGTAAATATATACCTACTTATAATACATAAGAAACAACCAGACCAACACAAACAGTTATGCTCATCACACAAATATTTGTGTCCTGTGGGAATCCAACCCACGACAGCTCGAACCACTAACCACAGAAGTCGCCAAAAAAAATATTTTGGTCGTAAGGCCAACGCGCTGTCGCTTCTGATTCTGAAAAGAGGTACCTACTTTTCTATTATTGAGACAATATTATGCTGATTACTGAAATAGACCCCAATTTTATACTTAAAATTTATTTGTTTTAAGTAAGTAAATATGCACTTTTCTGTATTTCTTTTGAATATTGTCTTTTCATCTTCAAGAGTTAAAAAAACTATGTTTAAAAATACTGTAGACTATGCTAGACAAAATGTAAGCGATTAGTTGTTTATAGAATGTGTAATTTAAATATTTAAGCATTTTATAGTTGGTAAACAGGTTGGTTCAGAATTAGTATTACTTAATTACTAGATACAAATGCGTCCTCGGTCTTGAAAGAAAATTGCATTTATTTGTGTTTCATTAGAAATGACATAAAACAGTAATACAGTAGAAAGTACCAAGTACTTCGATCATATTTAGTACATTGATAAAGGCATTGTTTCATTATCAAGTGATCGTTCACAGATGCATTCTAGAGAAGGGTTAGGGGTGTGCTGACTTGAAATACTTTGTTTTACTAGCCTATGCCCGCGACTTCACCCGCGTGAATGTCGTTATCGCGCATCCCTCGGTAACTGTTCATCTTCCCGGGATAAAAAGTAACAACAACATAACATAACATCACGCCTGTATTTCCTTGAAGGGGTAGGCAGAGGTGTATAGTACACCCACATTTCGCCAGTTATGTTATAGTCCCATGTAATAGGGGGCGAGCCTATTGCCATTAACCGGGCACAAATCCATACTCCGGGCTGCTACTGAGAATTTCCTAATGGAAAAACCCAATAACACTTTTCCCGACCCGGGAATCGAACCCAGGAATCCACGCTCAGCAGTCGAGCTTGCGACCACTAGACCAACGGGGCAGTCAAAAAAGTAGCTTAAAAAAAAAAGTAGCAAAAAAGTAGCAAGCAAGCAGTCAGCAGTCAGATAAAAAGTAGCTTATGTTAATCCGGATTACGTTGTACAAGTATGTCAAATTTAATTCAAATCGGTTTTAGGCTATTCAGTGGGAGCTGCAGTTGTCCTTATCGCACTTATTTTATACCGAGCGCTCGCAATGCAACAGCGATAGTTTCTTCAAATACCTAATTTTCTGCTCGCGCAAGCTCTGACTTTTCGGGGTCTTCTGTCTAGTACAAAAGGCAAAGAGGGTGAAAATAGCCACCGATGGACACTGACCTAGCAAGGTGCATCACCTTACTGCATGTAATTTTGATTTGTAAGCGCGGAATAGTGTCCTCAGAAATTTATGAAATCGATTTTAAAATATTTCAAAAATTAAGGTACAATTTTTTACACATATTTGGAACGAGAATCAAGTACTAAACATCCTCCTTCAATAAGTCTCTCGTTGAACCAGCCAACCTGAAGTATTTATTTTTTCTTAATTTAAATTTGATAGCTCCATCCAGCCAGTCAGTACGTACGTTCAGCACGTTTTATTCATTTCTTAGTACATAATTCGTGCTTGTTCCAAATTCAAAATGTTTTTATTCTCTTGTGAGTAAAAGAGAGTTTTATTCACTGTTATCGATGAATAAAATGCCCTTTTTCGAGTGGCAATGGTAAAAAAGTCTTTTATTGGGAGAAGTTTTTGTCCAGCAGTGGACCGCAAAAAACTGTTTGCGTTGGTGATGATGGTACATACTGTTCGTAGCTAAAAGTGATAAAACTAACTTCATAAACACTTTTATTGTTGAACCGTGTGTGCGATATAGAAAAATCTATTAAATTCTTACCTTTAAGTAATTTAATAGCTTGAAGTAGGCGCCAGAGTTATACGGTATACGGTTAAATATTATCTAATAAACATTGAACTGTTAAATAGTGCATCACAAGTACGTAAAAAAATCATCAGCAAAACAAATATGTATTTAAAAAATACTTGTGATCGTCCCTTAAAGTGTCGATAATTGGGGGAAGTTACGTTACCAAAATTTGTGCGATAAACCTAACCCAAAATATATCACGTTTTATATTCGTATTATCTAGAAATTGGTACATAAGCAAAGGGCGTTTTATGAAATAAAAAAATATCTGATAACTTAATGTTTAAAAAACTTCTTTTAACCCTGTTAGTTGTCAACTAGTAAACAACACGTAAGACAATATATATATATTGTTTCCGCGGCCGATCGGCCGTCCCTCGAGTCCGCGGGTTGTAGTCAGTCATGCAAAGACATTAAATATTGCCCTATATTAAATCTCTTTGCAGACATGTAACTCAGAACAGAAATGATCTATCGCAGACAGGATAGAGGTAAAATGTTTTGTCAATTGCGACCCAAATAGACTCATGTTTCAGTCATAAGCTTCAGTTTGGAAATAAGAGAAGTCATTTTGGTTTTTACCAGAAAGTAGATTTCTAATCATGGCTTGTTTAATTTGGCATCAGTACACAGAGTACATTAACCAGCTAAACATTTATTTTTGAATTTATGCCAAAACACCTAAATTGCATTTGACATCTAAAAATCTACTGTATAAGCTTAAAGATCCAGAACATAATTCTACTCCTACTTTAATAGACAAATGTACGCAGACTGAGCCATTGCATGATAATATTCACCAAAGTATTGGTGAAGTACCCAGCTTACAAGAATCAAAGGATTTTTTTCGTTTACAAACAAATTAACATATTTCACCAAAATATGGATGGTTTAATATCTAAATCAGAATTATTAGCTTTAACTCTCGAGTCTCTATATGATGAACAAAAATCTATAGGTGTTTTGTGCATAACAGAACACAATATGATCCTAACTGATAAACAAATTTTAAAGATCCCAAATTACAAACTTGGTTCTGTTTTCTTTAGGAAAAATCGTCGTGGTGGGTCTTGTATCCTAGTACATAATTCACTCTCATTTACTCCAATCAACGAAGTTAGTAAATACTCTATTGAGAATATTATAGAGTGTTCTGGGGTAGAATTAAGTGAACATAAATTACATGTCTTGTGCATATATAGACCTCCTAAATCAGGTGTTGAAGATACCGAAAAGTTCTTCATGACTTTAAATTCGTTACTCGACAGATTTTGTAATAGCAAAAGAAAGGTTATTTTGTGTGGTGATTTTAATATTAACATTCTTATAAAAAACAAGTTGTCGAGTGAGTTTGTTGAAATTTTACAGAGTCATAATCTAAAATTAAGTGTTAAAGAACCTACGCGTCTATCAAGCGGTACTTGCATCGATAATTTTGCATGCAATAAAAGGGGTTGTAAGGTTGAAGTCCTTGAATTTGCATTGTCGGACCATACTGCCCAGTTACTAACTTGCCCGGTAAAAACTAGCTTCTCCCTCAAGTACTGGTATGACGAAAAGCGTGATTTAAGTAAAGAAAACATTGATAAATTCAAAACTTATATTAATTCTCTTAGCTTCGCTGATGCTTTAGACAGCAATGATCCAAATCTAGCTTTTGATAACTTTTATACATTATTCTGTTTGATTTATGATCTGTGTTTTCCACTAATGCGTATTAAAATATCTACGAAGGCTCGGCCAAAATGGATAACCAAAGGGATCAGAACGTGCTGTAAGCGTAAAAGAAAACTTTTGTGGGAGTACAGGAAAAAACGTACTACAAACAGCAAAACCCGTTTTGTGGCTTTATCGACGAGATTAAATAAAATAATTAAACTAACACAGAAGTCACGAAATATGGCCTACATCAACAATGCACCAAATAAGTGTAGAGCCACTTGGACAGTAATAAACAATAATAAATTAAATATACCGAAGGACCAAATACAAGAAATAAACGTTAATGGTAATATTATTAAGGATCCTAAGCAGATAGCATATAATTTCAACAAATTTTTCATTGAACAAGTTAGTAACCTCGTTTCGAATAACAGAAAAATAAATATAACAAATAATCAAAAATCAATTTTTATGCGACCTACCATTCCCGAAGATATTTACAAAATTATTATGAACTTAAAAAATACGAATAGCACGGGCTATGATGGTATATCAACAAAAATTCTTAAGTGTGTATCAATCAAGCTATCATACGTACTTAGTCATTTAATAAACCTCTGTATCTTAAACGGCGTTTTTCCTGAAAAGCTAAAAAAGACCATTATCAAACCACTGTTCAAGAAAAATAATAGGCTGGATATGAGTTGCTACCGTCCTATCGCACTTGTGCCAGTGCTGTCGAAAATATTCGAAAAAGTAATTAATGACAGTCTATACAATTATTTTGAGACTAACAATTTGTTCACTGAGGAACAGGTTGGTTTTAGGAAGAATAAAAGTATTAATATGGCAGTATACGGTTTCCTTCAGACGGTTTTGTCCAACCTCGACCAAAATATTCAGTCATGTGCGCTGTACATGGACCTTACCAAAGCGTTTGATTACGTTGATCATACGATACTATTGGACAAGCTATGTGCCTACGGAATCAGAGGTAATATTCTAGATCTAATAAAATCCTATCTAAGTAATAGAACACAGTCAACCCAAGTTAGTAAATTATGTCCTGTTAAGAAAAAAGTTATAAATTATCTATCAGACTTTAAAAAAGTTATATTCGGGGTCCCACAAGGAAGTGTGTTAGGTCCACTTTTGTTTATTATATATATTAATGACCTTCCAAAAGTTACAAATCATAAAACAATATTATTTGCAGATGATAGTACTATTATATTTACCGGAAATAACAATTTGCAAGTAGAACAAGATATTAATAATACTTTGCACAATATTATCGAATGGTTGACTTTGAATAATTTGAGAATCAATCTTAGTAAAACTAAAATTATGACATTCAGAAATAGAATTAATAAACTGACGAATATTGACATTAATTATCTCGGACATAGAATTGAACAAGTAGACGTAACAAGGTTTTTGGGATTAGATATAGACTTCAATTTGAATTGGAAAGCACACGCAGACTCATTGTGTACAAAGTTAAATCAATACTCATATGCGCTTTACATGTTAACGAAAACAGTCAATATACCAGCTGTTCTAATGGCATATCACGGTCATGTCACACCCCTCTTGAGGTATGGGGTCATGTTTTGGGGAAACTCTACAGACAAGGAATCTGTATTCAAAGCGCAAAAGAAATGTATTAGATCCATCTTTAAACTAAAACAAACCGACAGTTGCGAACCGTACTTTACAGAATTTAAATTGCTTACTCTTCCATGTATTTATATTTATGAAGTTGTCTTATTTACCAGAAAAAACATTGATTTATTTGATACATTAAGCAGTAAAAGGCACAATTTGAGAATACATTTTCCAAGAAACAAAACAGCATTACTTAATAACAGTATATTTTGTATGGCTCCCCGTCTATACAACCATCTGCCAAACTCAGTTCTCGAAATAACAAATTTTAATATTTTCAAATATAATGTGAAAAAAATACTTTTAACGAAATGCTATTATACTACTAATGATTACCTCTCTGACAAATTATAATTATCGAATCTAAATTCTAAAATCTATATCTGTGTCTTTAAAATCTATATTTGTTTTTATACCTCACTGACAAATTATAATGATTGAATCTTTTAAAATCAATATCTGTGTTTTTTATGTAAACTTAAATGTATTGTACGCCAATATGGCAGGTCATAGCAGCACTTTTTTTTTTTTTGTTATAACAACTGTAAAACTACCTATGTATCACAAAACACAATAAATTGAATTGAATTGAAATTGAATTGAATTGAAAAATAGAACCTCAGGGTAAATAAACTTTCTTTGAAATTGTAAGTTTGTTAGTCATATTTGTAATATAATATATCTGAAATCATGAAAAACAAATAAAATGTTGTCGCTGGTTTTCCCACAACACAAAAATTCTCCATATGTGAGAGTCATCAGGTCTAAAATTGGTTACCTACTTACTCTGTTCATGGACCGTTTCGTTAAAGGTGATTCATGAGAT
This sequence comes from Asteroscopus sphinx, assembly GCA_949699075.1. Lineage (NCBI taxonomy): Eukaryota > Metazoa > Arthropoda > Insecta > Lepidoptera > Noctuidae > Asteroscopus > Asteroscopus sphinx. The sequence goes on along the minus strand of OX453025.1, from coordinate 7,541,367 downwards.
AATAGAGGACATACATCTTTATAATTGTAGGGTTTTTTTATGAAACAGTCTCAAGGACTTAAAGTCTAAAATGAGTTCCTTTCGCAAAAGTAAAAACTCAAAAATTGTCAGATAAAAGAATTGGTGTTAAATGCAGAGACCGTCTTGCGACAAAACATTTATGTCTAAAAAGAGGTAACTAAAAATAATAGACAATGGTGTAGATTCATTTGTTCATGAACTAAACTTATTTTAAACTATCGCTCTCTTTTACATAACCAGCCCATTACTGTCCCACTGCTGGGCACGGGCCTCTTTTCAGTATGAGAACGCTAAGGCCTTAGTCCACCACGCTGGCCTAGTGCTGGTTGGCGGACTACACACACCATTGAGAACTGTATGGAGCACTCTCAGGTGTGCAGGTTTCCTCACGATGTTTTCGTTCACCGTTAAAGCAAGTGATAATCGAATATAAATCCGCACATGAATTCGAAAAGTCAGAGGTGCGGGCCGGGATCGAACTCACACCCTCCTGCATGGAAGGCAAGCGTTCAACCGCTAGGCTATCACTGCTCTGTTTTACTAATAGTAAATACAAGAAAGGGATGGCAACAATTTTAGAATTGTCAAATTAGTCAGAATTTAGATATCCATACAAATTTAGTCGTGATCTCAGAACGAGCCCACTAAAATACAAAGAAATGTAACACGTAAACTAATTTGACAGTTCTAAAGTTATTGCCCTCCCTTTCTTGTACCTACTATTAGTAAAAGAGAGCGATAGTTTAAAATAAGTTTAGTTCGTGAACAAGAGAATTGACACCAGTGGCTAAGAAAAAAGTTAATACTAAAATGACGGCAGATGGAAATATATGGAAGAAAAAACGTACTGCAGTATGCCGATCTCTCATAAAATAGGAAAATAGGATAACGATAGATCATATAAAATACAATTTCATAAGTACATTTTAATTGGTAATACTAATTTATGTCCTTCCAACGCTGTAAATTACCATCATCATATAAGCCAAAAAACGTCCATAATCGCTACGCTTGGCAGGCGGCTTCGCGATCGCAGTTGATTGAATAAATACTCAGAGAACGCTGCTGCCCATACTCTGGTAAACCCCTTATTCGCCTTGTACGACACGCACGAGAAGATAAGGGGTGGTGCTATTCTTTGCGTCCGGCACCACACGGAGCACGGAAAACAGTATTACAACCTCTTAATAGGAAACCTTTCTCCTTTCTATTCCAGGCTTCCCATCGGAGCTGGTGTACTATGGGTCTGCGATGTGGGAGACGCTGTACGGCATCATTATCGCCTTCCCCCTGGTATGCTGGATCTTTGTACCAGTGTACTACAGGCTGCATACTAACTCAGTGTATGAATATCTACAGGTGAGCTGATCATTTACTATTTATTTACGAAATATTTGTCGATACGGATGGTTATACACTAAGCTAAATGATGAGCGAGGAAAAAATCCATAACAAATTATTTATGTCAAACATGCTTGGAAGTTCGAACATTATTTTGTTACTTTGTTACCCTTCTGCGAGATAAATTAAAGAAATTTGTATACTGACGTAGGTACAGTAACTTTATGAGATAAATCGAAAATGCTGTTCCAGTCAAATACATACGAGCAAGCGACTGGCAGTGTTAGTATGAAAATCGATATTATTTTGTCCTGTTTAGCGGCCAAATAAATTACTATGAAAAATGGTGAAAAAAAATCATGTAATTTAAAAATGGAATATAATTTTTACTCCGAAAAATAACAACCAAGGAGGTTAGTTTCAAAGATTTTATTTAAATTTCGAACTGGCTTGCATATAGAGCTTCTTTAAGAAAAAAAGAAGAAAATTAATATATTTCAGCGCGAAATTTTTTTGTTGTTCGTCATTGCTTCTAGAATTTATATAGGCACTATTTAGTTTGAATTTCCACCCATTATTTGAGAAAAGTACTATACAAGCCTTGGCCACAACCAGGCATTGATGGACTCTCATATGACGTTCGTCCATCAATAATTATGTTGCCAGCCGCTGCAGTAATGTACTATATTTTATCTGGCTATTAAGTGCCGCGGCTTCTCCTCAAACCACATTTTCACGTTCGTCCATCAATAATTCTGTTGCCGGCCGCTGCAGTAATGTACTATATATTACCTGGCATCAATATTATCATCAATATAACATTTTTTTCTATACTGCTGGGCAAAGGTCTCCCCCATGTTCTTCCAATCTTCCCTATCAGTTGTATTTATTTAACATAAACACGATTAATTCCAGATGCGCTTCGGTTCCCGGTGGGTGCGTCGCATGGCAGCCGCGACCTTTCTTCTGCGTCAAGTCCTGAACTTATCAGTGACAGTCTACACTCCTACTGTGGCTCTCCATGCTGTACTGGCACTACCTCACTGGGCGTCTGCAGCGGCGCTGACTATTGTGGGAATAGTCTTCAATCTGCTGGGAGGATTAGCTGCGGCTATCAGGTAATTGTATTTATTTTAGGTTCAATAACTTTGCTATCAATACTTCTATTTCAAGTATCTATATACCTATACATACCATTCTATGTTATCTCTCAACTTTTGCATGCCAAGCTGGCAGAGTTTTAAACTAATAATAATTTAAATTTAAGAATTATTGAACCATAACTCTTGTAAATTAAAATTCATTCATTCACTCATTGTTATTCATGCCTCAGCGAGCACGTAAAATTGTCGGTCCTGGTTTTCATACGAATATCCATGGCAATAGTTACCTACGGGTAGGCAGAAGCCTGAAAGTCTGACAACTGGTAACCTCCGAATGTCGGTATTTATCAGTAATTGGAATGCGGGGGTCTGATGGTAGTCGCTCCGTGTAAAATACTGATGTTTAACCGCATCAGACTGGAAGCTGATCCCAACATATTTGAGAAAAGGCTCGGAGGATGAGGATGAAGTTTGTTATTGTTAGCGTTTACCTCCAGGTCTGACTAGTTGCGGTTCACTTTCTAAAAAAATTAAAATCAAAATCAAATGTTTTTTATATCAAATAAAGCTAATTACAGGCACTTTTGAAACGTCAGGCTCTAGTTGCACGATTCCAAATTGTGGGTCCTATGGAGAAGAACCGGCAAGAAACTCCATGGATATACTCTTTTTTAAATAGGTTATTGTTTATTACATCAAATTTATTCAAATAATGTGAGTATAATGTAGGTTAATGCCAGAAATAAACAAGAGTTTAAGAGTATATAGAGAATATTGCCTTTAGAAATAAACGGTAAAAAAAGAGTTGCCATAGTATTAGGAGCTGGCCTGTCCCGACCGACGGCACCCGTTCACGACCATGACGCGAGCCTCAGCCATCGCTTAACTCAACCATATTGAAGAGAACTTAACGACCCGACACTAACGCCACCATCAGCATGACATTTAAGTGAGCATGACAGACTCGTACTGCTAGAAAACAAATAAGCAGCAAGAATATATAGAATTACTGTTAAAACATTAATGGCCACATCATACTTACATTTTAATCACCTATTAAAAAAAAAATAAGCATCACATACACGTTACAGTTCTATAACAGAAAAAAAACAATATTAGAAAAGACTAAATCTAGATCTAAGACTCAAATACTTTTATCGCTCCGGTCGTGTCGGATTGCTGTCCCATCGGATTATGAGAGTGAGGGAATAGAGAGTGCACCTGTGTGTCCCGCGCAGATGGCTAGTTTCCGTTGAGACTGGCAACCGTGACCGAAATTCGGCCGGGAGGGCATTATTATTATTACTTTTAGATACTTATGTCCCTTATAGTCTTATCTAGCTTTTAGTTATTGTAACAAGTATTCCTATGACCACTGGAACCGAAAAAGAACGGTAACTCGACCGTAGTCACTGTTAAGTACATTATGATACAAGTGAGCTAAGTTGACCAGTGTACTCGAGGCTGGATTGCAGCCCGAGCCGAAGGCGATGGCGTAATGGAGCCGAGAGTATAATAGTCAATGCTCACGCGTGTCATACGAGGTTTTTCAACACACTTGCGAGGAAAAAAACATACACACATTTTAGATAAATATTGAATTTGTGAAATATTGCACACGGAATATTACCTATAATCGCACCACAGACTACATAGAGATACTCGGTGACATACAGCTATGCGCGCGCAGGTGGTCGAAGGAAACCGCCAAACAGCCTATTATTAAAAATAAAATATTTATTTGTTAATTAATAATAGTAATATTATTGATTTTTTTATTTATAACACAAATTAATGTTAATTTGTTGACAAAAATAAATAATTTGATGAAATGAAATGTTTGTTTATCATATTTTAATTAAAACAGTTAATTTATTCCCAAAAATGTTTAATTTTGTTCAGGCATAAAAACACTTTGCTGCGATTTAAAAATAAACTGTAAAGTAAAAAGCACTAGTGCGATAATATAATGTAAAAAGCACGCGTGCGTAATAAGCTACATTATGAACCTAAAAGCGGTGCAATAAGAGCCACTTTACGAGCAAGTGTGTTGAAAAAGTTTTAATATCGTACATTAATCGATCGGCGTAGTTATTTTACCACAAGAATTAAACAGAATATACTACAAACTAAAAATGAAAATTTGAAACTACAAGAAACTGTTGTCTTTTCCAGGGCTGATGTCATCCAAACCCTAACAATGATAATCGTGAGCGGCGCGTTCATAATTCAAGCAACGATTAAAGCCGGAGGCCCACATCACGTGGTCAACGACAACATTGATGGAGGGAGAATGAAGTTCTTCCAGTAAGTGTTCAATTTTTCCCTCATATATAGAGAAAGGCAAGCATGTATGAAAGCATTTAAAACTTTTCTATAATTAATGCGTAGATTCCAGAATGTCAGTCTTCTCTTAGATATTTCTCTGTTAAAAAATCGTGACCTATAATATCATGTGCACTCAAAGAATAATCACGTTTTGAACATGAGCTATGGTGTCCATGAAGTAGTAGTACTCGAGAATATTAGTAAATATGAGGAGAAATATGAGTTCGTGAGACTGTCATGCTGTACCTATCTTATCAAACTTTGCACACTCAATATTGCAACGCCTTAAGAATCCCTTTCTTATTTCAGATTCACCGGAGACCCAACCGTCCGCGTTGATACACTCTCCGCCATCATCGGCCAGCTCTTCATGTCCCTCTCCATCTACGGTTGCCAGCAGACCTTCGTCCAACGATACTGTTCGATGTCCAGCGAAGCAAGAGTCAGAAGGACATTGCTAGCCAACGTTCCTGCAGTGGCTGTGCTGTTCAGCTTGTCTTGGGTTGTCGGCATGACGTTGTACGCTATGTACCAGTACTGCGATCCTTTGGCGTCTGGAAAGATTGTAGCCCCTGATGAGGTGCTGCCATTTTACGTGCAGGATCAGTTCACGTTCTTGCCTGGAATGCTTGGACTGTTTTTGGGAAGCCTGTTTAATGGAGCATTAAGGTTTGTGTTGCTATTTCATTCTATTGCAATTGGTTCAGCTGGTCTTAGATGAGTTTTTAAGTTGGTTGCTTTGAAGTGTTTCAATTTTAATTGGTTTATTAAATTCCCCATTTAGACTACGTTGAATGATTTTTTAGTACAAATCAAAACTGATAAAGCATCGTGGAGTTAATTTAGACATCACCTATCTATTGACCTACCCACAGAAATAGATAGATAGAATGGAAATGTGGGCGACGCGCGCGTGCCAACACTCTGCACCATGATGCAGGGCATTTTAAAACATTTCTCAGTATGCCTTGACTTGTTTCTGTAAATACTGTAAGAAAAACTCGCTAAAATACCTTATTACGCTGTTTTTAACTGCAGAAACAAAAGCTGTAAAGTGAAATTGATTAAAGTTTATTTTAAAAAAATAATGACGTCAACATGGGAGGCGTGGTTTGTCCGAAAGTTGCCACGCATGAATCGCAAGCAAAATTGTGATTACAACCATTCTATCTATTTCTGTGGACCTACCTTTTTGTTTGTACCTAATTCATATTAAAGAAAATCTAAACTGAAATAATTCAACCTAATAGTAAATCTTTATGTCCGTTGTTATTACATTTGTATGATAATCTGAGGAAACTGTTTCTGGATATTGTTTAACCTATTTGTATATTATTTATGTTGTTACTATCTGTTTGTTTCTCAAATAAAGTAAAATAAATTAATCAATTGAGAATTATTGCAAAAAAGCAGAAGTAGATGATCAAATAAATTAAATTGATTCTATTGACGCTAAATAATGTTTTGTAATGCCAATAATAATAGAGGACATACGTACTTGGACAGCAAAATGATGCAAAAGAAAAATAAAAGCGATGCGTGTTGGATTCTCTTTGTTCTCATTACTTCTCACACTAAAACTAACATAACATCACGCCTGTATTTCCCCGAAGGGGTAGGCAGAGGTGTATAGTACACCCACATTTCGCCAGTTATGTTATAGTCCAATGTAATAGGGGGCGAGCCTATTGCCATTAACCGGGCACAAATCCATACTCCGGGCTGCTACTGAGAATTTCCTAATGATAAAACCCAATAACAATTTGCCCGAACCGGGAATCGAACCCAGGACCCCACGCTCAGCAGTCGCGCTTGCGACCATCGAGGCAGTTCTCGTCCTAAAACTAATTCATAATAATGTAACGATAATTACTGCCTCCTATTGGCTCCTATTCATTTACTTCTATACTAATCCACAAGATTATTTTCATTAATCAAACTTTACCAATAATATTCAATTAGTTATTAGGTTTATAATGCAAGATATTTGTGACATTTGCTTTATTTGTTTCATTCCAGTTTCCTGGTATCCAATGTAAACTCTCTTTCAACCGTCACATGGGAGGACTTCGTCTCGTTCGCTCCAGCCTTCAAGGGCATCAGTGATAAGCAGCAACTGACTGTCATCAAGATCATTGGAGTCATTTATGGTAAGTTTTTTGCATTTTGGTTGTGCAATCCCTAAAATAGTTATGCCTTTTTAGCAGTACATATTATCTAGAGGTGGGCATAGATTATAAATATGGAAAGGTGGGTATATTATTATAAGACCCAAAAATATTTAAACAAAGACTCCTTCTAAAATTAATCATCAAGTGAAATGTTTAAAATATGCGCATTACTAGAGTAGATACTAATCATAATCATATTTCTAATATAAACAGAATATTGCAAATTTTGTGCTTTTCGAATGGGTTCTAAATTGAAGATGAACGTATAGATGCAGTTTCAATAAGTTAGCTGTAAAGAATCGTGTGTCACTTCCCCGTTTTGATACTTAGTAATGACACTTAAGACGCCATAATATTCAAGAAACTCAAAGGTTTCCACAAGAGACGTACTAGTAGGCCCAGTGCCTAATGAGTACATAGTGTAGGATGGCGAAACGAGCTAAAGGCCCACCTGATGTTAAGCGGTTACCTTTGCCCATAACAACTTCAATACCACCTAGGCTATTGCCTAAATGGTACCGCAAGTCGGTTCGCCAAACTGAGACATAAAGATAGATAGTCTCATGTGATTGTAATTTCACCGGCACCCGTACGCTTCAGACCGAAACACAGCAATACAAGCGTCACTATTTGGCGGAGAAGTAGGTACAGTGGTAGTACTTCCCTGGACGAGCTCTTTCACAAAGGAGCTCTACTACTACTGTTAACTATTATAACTATTGTAATTTGTGTCCTAGATTAATATCTATTAACGTGTAATTGTATCTTTGCGACCAGTTTCACATCATATCTGTGAAACGTATCTGGTACATACACAAACCGATAGCATAGTGTCAGAAGTCAGTCATTTGCAGTTTTATATAGATTTACTTGTGTGATTGATAATTTATAATTATGACGTGTAAAACTTGGATCTAACTGCGGGTGCAAAGATAGATCACAAAAAGGTAAAATGGTAAGGTAGGTAGGTAGGTTTATTATAGGTACCTAGACAACGAAGATCTATCTTAGAAGCCATATTGGTGATCTTCTTCTTCTTAGCGAGTTGATGGCAAATTAAAAAAAAAAATTGTTCGCCCAGTGTTCCGCAACATTGGTGATCTTAAAAATACAGTAAAGCGTGTGCTACACGGTGAGTAACCAGTGGTGGGGAGGCTGGTTGCTGACAGCCGTCGTCAAACAAAATTTGGCGACAAACCACTGTCTACATTGTTGGAAACTAGCAGTGGCGTATATTGCATATAGGCAATTACGCAGTATCCAGTGCCTTCCTCATTCAAATTCAATATTGGTGTAGTTTATTATATTTTGTTCAAAATACGATGATTATTTATTTTTTTATGGACCTATTAATGCTAATTTAATCTTGGTACATAAAAAAATCAATAACTTACACCACAATTTAATTTAAATGAATTAGGCCAATCCACGCCACTGGAAACTAGCAAGGTCACCTTGGTGGGGAGGCTAGTTTGTCACCGTGTAGCAGATGCTTAAGTAGAACTACAATTATACACTCAGATAAAAGTTCCTAATTTTGACATTATATTCAATTTATTTTAATTTTTTCAGCAATCATCATAATGTGCCTATCACTCTGCGTCGGCATTGTTGGCGGAGTCGTCGAAGGCTCTTTATTAGTCACTTCAGCAACATCAGGGGCTCTTCTAGGAGTCTTCATTTTGGCAGCCCTGTGCCCAGTAGCCAATGGCAAAGGGGCTTTATGGGGTATGATTGCGTCACATGTTGTGACCACGTGGATGGCTACTGGGAGGCTGCTGTATGTAAACAAAGGGGTGGCTATGTTGCCTCTATCTACTGAGGTTAGTCTTATTTCTTTATTTATAACAACTATTTTATTTGTTGGAGTTATCAAACTGTCATTGGTTACTTGAGTAAAGAGGCGTTCCTACTACTTATTGGACGTCCCTGCAAAGCATCGATTGTGGTTAACAGACCTATTACGGACGGTACCGTCTGTCGGGACAGGTCAGCTCCTACATACTATGGCAACTCTTTTTACGTTTATTTCTAAATGCAATATTCTCACCTTTAAACTCCTGTTTATTTTTGCAATTAACCTACATTATACTCACATCATTTTAATAAATTTGATTTTATTACATAAACAACAACAAACGATAACCTATTTTAAAAAGAGTATATTCATGGAGTTTCTTGCTGGTTCTTCTTCATAGGACCCACAATTTGGAACCGTGCAATTAGAGTCTGTCACGTCCGGCTATAGGTAGGTAGTTTTTTAAATAAAAATATTAGTTTAATAACAATAACAAATAATTTAATTTCATAATAGAAGTTAGCCAACCAAAACCTGTTTTCGCTTACGGTCGCGTTCGCGCGGCTTGCTGATGTTTAGAAATAATATTGGTTGTTTTAAATGAACGTAACTTGTACATATTGATTTGTTAATATACTTTTTTTGATAGAATAATACTAACTTCTAATACTTAGAAACTTAGGAAATAATGTACAACGTTAAAAGTCTGACATTTCAAAAGTACCTGTAATTAATTTCATTTGAAATAAAAAAACATATGAATTTGAATTTATTGTTTTAAGAGAGTATTCATTCAAGAACAGATTCATTGTTACTGAACAGTATCTAGGTTACATTCTACATATTCCATCCTACATTTTGGAATCTGTTTCATTCGGAAGCATTCGATGTTTATAGGGAGCAAACCACTTTAATGCCTTCATCATTTTCGAATGTCAACATTTTCCTTTTATGATTAAAATTAACACTTACTTTTATCTTTTTCAGCAATGTCCTAACGCTACCCTTTTGGCGATAAATCACAACGCTTTGCCAGTTGAGGTGAATCAAACGCTGATACATCTAGCACCTTTATTACAAGCCATCAATATTACGCACCCTGTACCAACAGAGTCTCCTATGTGAGTACCTTTTAACTAAACGTTGTTGTATATCTTTAAAGAGATTGTAATAACTATAGTTATTACAACATGTTGTATATACCATGTTACAAAAACCCTGTTGTTCCTGTGAGGTACGTTATCAGAATCGATATTTATACGTAAGGACACAAGACATTTGGAAAAACTCTTCATAAAAATAATCAAATTAAATATTGAATCTTTTATGATTAATATCACTTTCAATTTACAATTAATAGGTAATGATTTAATTTTTAATTTGAGTATATTTATTGATATAATCACTGAGTGAGTGAGTTTTGAGTGATATAATAAAATAAAATAAAATTATTTTCATAAAAATATCTTTACAGAAAAAAAGGTAACGTTGGTTCCTGTACTAATGAAAAAACATTGTATCACAGGCACCAGCGCCTTCCATTTAGTTACACAGTAAAATTATTACAAAAGAATAATATGAATTAAAACTAAAATAATTAAATTAAATTGGGAGAAAATTAAATTAAATAAAAATTATGTTTGTAAAACTAAATCTACATTACACAGTTGCTATAGTAGGATGTGTGTGTAATCACTGTTAATTAACAATTAATAATTATTTAATATTTAATTTAAATGTTAACGTATGAATATCGATTCTGATAACGTACCTCACAGGAACAACAGGGTTTTTGTTACATGCTGTAAATATGCACAAATCATACTTTGATTATGAACATCAACGTTTTAAATATGGTCTTCCTTTCAAGTTTTTAAGAATGGATGACGTATGTCCCTAAATTGTCCAAATTATCTTGCTTACCTGTACCATCATGTTAGTGCTTAAATCTGCCTGATCAAATCTTTTGGAACACATAATACATCCACGAAAAGAGTTGTTGTGATATATTTCTCTCTAAATACCACACGTTAGTTAAAGTATTGAACGATCTTCAACTATACAATTTATTTCACAGAATGACCGAACTACACAAATTCTACTCCATATCGTACATGTGGTATGCAGTTATTGGCACCATAATCTGCGTAACTCTAGGCAACATCATCGGCCTGATAACAGGCAACGAGAGTGATGCCTTCGACGAAAGACTCTTACATCCTTTTGTCGCTAAAATCGCCAGAAAGCTACCAGGACCTAAACGAGTTTACACTACTGAAAAACCAGCTGTTACTGAAGAAAAAGAAGTAGACAAAGACTCTTCAGAGAAGACTGAAGAGACAGTTACTGAAACCACGATAAATGAAGTTACAGAGCCTAAGAAAGTCGTTTTTGCAACGACAGGTAGTCGGTTGTTTGATGTGTATGACGTAAGACGATCTCCAACGCCTTCGCTTGTAAGAACGAGGTTGTGATTTCTTGGTTACATAGTTTTATAGCAGTATTTTATTCTAAGTGCACTTTTACGTGCCATTCTAGCGAAATGCTGGATTTTTTGGGTATAGTCGAGCGGTGTCTACTGCAGTCAATAGTTTATGAGATATTTGCCTGTGTGATTAGCAGTTGCAAGAATTTGATTATTTTAATTTTATTTGAGGTATTAAGAGGAGTGCCTTGTCAGATCATCACTTAATTTAAGTAGAGGTCTAGATATATAATATCTAATTGTTCCTATGAATACATGTATAACTTTAGTGTATAACTATTATTTTTTTAAGAAATTAGATTTCAAATTCAAATCGATATGTGTAATTAAAACCTGATGACGACTAGGAAATTATTGATTAACTTGCATTACACTTGAGATTTGGCAAAATTGATTTGATGAGCAAAAATTCCAAGGCTAGACCTAACATTTGCTTTTGGTCTGAAATGCCTTTGATTTATAGTTTGGAAGTGTTAAGCTAAGAAAAATTGTTAGAAAATTACGAAAGCTATAAAAACAAAGTATGAAGTAATACAGGGCATAGGCGTTAGGCATTTAGTAGTTTTAGGAAATCAAAAATGTTCAGACAATTTTAATGATTGAATAACATTTAAATTAAGTTAATGTTTAAAATATAAAATTGAGACAATTGTCGGAATTATAACTTATAACTCATTGCTGCATGAATGATATTGAAACTATTTGTTTATGTACAGAATACTTATGAAGAGAGAGGCTGTTTTAAATCTAAGATTTTAGTAGAATCTCTATAAAGAGAAATAAAAACAACTGGCAGTATAATTACTATTGGTAGATATTTTTATACATCGATGCTGGTTCCAGCAAAGTTATGTTAAAGCAATGTCATGGAACATATCGAACGAAAAATTGCGAAGAGTTAAATGTTAAACAGGATTTTTTATATGGCGTGGAAAATTAGCAAAGTTGTTTAGTATCTGTTTCATATCGTAACCACATAATTTAAATTCACTTTTTAAACTAAACAAAAAGTTGAATTTATATGGAAGACTTATATTCAGAGACGAATTTAAGCGTGAACTCAAGCTTCCAACTGTCAAATAGCACTGCATTTTTGCCTTAAAGTCTTCCATATAAATTGAGCCTAAGAAAATTTTTGTAGTGCACGCCATATAAAGGCACATTTTTATTTTGTTTTAAAGTGTTTTTTTTTTTTTAGTTTATTCATGACCATGGATACATGTCCTTCAGTCGTAGTCATTGAACATATTATACTTGTATCCTAGTAAAGTGATGGAAACTTTACTAGGTTTCTGAGGGGATGATGAGATAAAGTGAATTTTAATAATGTGGTTACGATAAAAAACAGGTATTGAACCAATATGCAAATTATTTAAATATTATTCACGAAAAATGGTAAAGGATTATGTTCGTAATTTCGCACAAATTTTACTATGGAACCTACCCTGTTTGTGTAGAATGATAAAAAGTCCACCCATATAGCTTTTTCGGTAAATAAATGGAGTGGTGGTGTATTTTTAACGAATTTTTATCCATGTGATAATAGCGTGTATGTTGTGAGTATTAATTTAATTTAATTAGTAGTATTTCAAATAAGTAAGAGAGATTAAATTAATCGCTCTGGTATAAGAATAAACTTATTATTGTAGATTTATATATTTAGACAGTAAGAATTTTTTTTATTATTATAAAAACGTACGTACGTATTTATACGTTATTACGTGTCTCCTATCGTTTTTATACCGATAAGTACTTAAATAAAGAGTGTTTTGTATACGAGGACTGTAAAATGTATTTTTTGTGTGTTTATCTTTGTGTGCATCTAGGTACTTTTTTATTTTAAATATCTTTTTTTTTAAGGAAGACCGCTTCCTTTGCAAATCTGTTCTGGATTTAGGTCAATCAAAACAGTCTCAGTGATAATGATATGTCTACTGCCTTGTTCTGAGTTATGGTCTCTATTTTATTTTCTTAACCATTTTATTAGGTGAAGACCAGTGTTTAAGTCTAAGGGCTCATTTATGGACACACGGCAGAGAATTGAAACTTATGGCCATGTATAATTCATCATCATCATTTCAGCCGAAAGACGTCCACTGCCGGACATAGGCCTCCCCCAAGCATCGCCACAACGACCGGTCCTTCACTTTCCGCATCCAGCGGATTTCCGCGACCTTCACCAGGTCGTCGGTCCACCTTGTGAGGGGCCTACCCACGCTGCGCCTTCCAGTACGCGGTCGCCACTCCGGAACTTTACTGCCCCATCGGCCATCTGTTCTGCGAGCAATGTGCCCCGCCCACTGCCACTTAAGTTTGGCAATTCTTCGGGCTATGTCAGTCACTTTCGTATATGTATGGCCATGTATAATAATAATAATTACCACATAATTCGGTTAAATTAAATTCTAATGTCTAACAAAAGCAAAATGCCAAAATTTATTATATTGTATTAGGTATTTGATGTCAGATGTCTTCTTTCATTACTAAATTTTTTTATTTTTTTCTTGTGCGCGTAAATTTCAGTTATACAGATGGAAGGGACCAGCTGAAAATCAGTGCTGTGCATACCTACATGCACAGAAAATACTGAGCTGGATCCTTTGCTACACATATTAATTTATGTTGTATACATGTTGTGTTCTCTGAAATTTGTCTTGTTACCTTTTCATGTAATATGTATATTTTATGCATGTGTGGCAAAATAAATGGTTTAAATGGTATGAGAGTGTTCACGCAGAATCGATTTTTTGATATACAGCGTTCCTTGCGGCGGCGCACGTAGCGGTACTGGGAGAGGGAGGGGGAGCATGCGCCGCGCTCCACACTGTGTGAGGATTAGGTAGGTCTTCGCCCTCGCCGGCGAGGCTTGCCGCTTAACGGCGATTCGCGAAACGCGTCACCCACCCGATATACCGAAAGTCCGCTTCTTTCGAGAAAACCATTGCTGATGCAGCAATGCCAGGGGGACATAGCGGCGGGGTCCCCCCGCAATGCCCCAGTAAGCCGAGGTCCTAGCCCTCCCCGGGGGGACGCTCTTATGCGGTTTTTGCAACCGTGATTTAAGTTTATAAGTTAGGTTTAGGGAATTTTTTTGACGGATGGAGTCCATAACGTGATTCTTCGCCACCCACCCGGTTAAGCAGTTAAGGTACCTATCTCGGTTACCATAAAGAAAGAAAAGAAAGAAAGTTTTTTTTATTTCTATCTCGGTACAGGCGAGAGAAAATAAAACTAAAAATAAAATATTAACAATAAACCAATGAAATAAATAAGAAATGAGGAGATTCGCAGGAGAACGAAAGTAACCGACACAGCCCGAAGAATTGCCAAACTTAAGTGGCAGTGGGCGGGGCACATTGCTCGCAGAACGGATGGCCGATGGGGCAGTAAAGTTCTGGAGTGGCGACCGCGTACTGGAAGGCGCAGCGTGGGTAGGCCCCCCACAAGGTAGACCGACGACCTGATGAAGGTCGCGGGAATCCGCTGGATGCGGAAGGCACAGGACCGGTCGTTTTGGCGATGCTTGGGGGAGGCCTATGTCCAGCAGTGGACGTCTTTCGGCTGAAATGATGATGATGATGAACAATAAACCATACCATCTGCGAGAGTCCATTAAAAAAAGCCATATGTTTGTATTTGCGCATGTGACGTCGCGGGCACCGCCGCGGAACCCGCTGCTGGTATCGCCACGCTTCACGCGACGCCTCTCCGTAAACGGTGTTCCACGTGAAGCCCGCGCGTAGTGCGGTACCGGAAGTGCCGCTCACCGCACCGCGTGTCTATAAACGAGCCTTAAGAATAGGTCTAATTAGGCTTTTTTCTTTCTCTTTTATTTATGAGTTTTTACTGTTAGCACTCTTAAGTTACCTTTAATTTTAACCTTTTTAATGGGAAACACAGGAATATTAGTAATGCATCACACATTACTAGTCTTCTGTAATATTTAATTAAATATCATGTTAAAAATTTAAATATTAAATATAATCTAATAAATATCGTGATGTTTGACAGTATTATATTTTTGTAAAATATTGCATGTCGTCTGCCTAAAGTTATTTGTTATTTAAGTGATTATAAAACTATTAATAGAAAATGAAATACACAGATTATAACTAGGCATGTCTTGTTTAATTTTTCCAGTCATTCTACTAATATTAAAAATGCAAAAGTATGTATGTTTGTTTGTCCTTCAGTTACGCTGAAATTGCTGAAAGAATTTGAATGAAATTTATCACACAGATAGTCCATAGCCCGGATTAATATGTAGGCTACTTTTTATCCCAGGAAAATTAACAGTTCTCGAGGGATGCAAAATAACGTCTTTATTTATTTATTTAATTCTTTATGCACAACTGGGTACAAAGTCGGTCTTAACGCCATAGGCGAAAATCTCTCTGTGATAATCTGAATTAAACACAGGTGAAGCTGCTGGTATAGGCTAGTTACACAATAAACATAATACGCTTAAGCTTGGCACTTTTTGGGGCTATGTCGGTCACCTTCGTTCTCCTGCGAATCTCCTCATATCTGATTCGTTCACGCAGGCATACTCCGAGCATAGCCGTCTCCATTGCCCTTTGAGTGACTATGAGCCTTTTCTTATCAGGCCCATTGTGAGCGACAACGATTCACCTACGTATGTATCTATTGGGTTGGGTCCCAATTGGTTGACAATAATTAGAAATGTTCAGCTAACAAAATTGCCACCTAACTGGGATCGGAATCGATTTTTTAATTCAGGGTTTTAAAGAAAAACAGGGTTTTATTAACCTTATCCAGCAGAACTACAGCTCAACTTATCATTAAAAAATTTTTTTTAGTTCACTACAAACCACAAATATCTGTTGATTCCCAATTAGGCGGCAATTATGATTGGTTAAGTTCCCAATTGGGACCGGGGTTGACTGTTTTATGGTTTCAAAGAAAAACTTGGCTATATTAACCTATAGCTGAACTTAACTTTCACTTTCAATTTCAGTTAGTACAAACCACACAATATAACAAGTGTTAAGTCCCGGTTCCGTGTGGTGCCGGATGTAAAGAATTGCACCACCTTATATCTTCTCATGCGTAAGGGATTCACCAGAGGCTGGGCAGCAGCGTTCTCTGTGTATTTAACCAACCAACTGCGATCGGCAACCCACCTGCCAAGCGTGGCGATTATGGCATATCCCCCCAAAATATGCTTGGGGGAGGCTTATGTCCAGCAGTGGACGTCTTTCGGCTGAAATGATGATGAATGTTGAAGTCCCGGTTGGGTGGCAATTATGTGTTGCCACCCAAATGGGACCAAGATTGAGGTGTTTAAAAATAAGGTTCTGTGAACCTTATTAAGCAAACCCACTAGTCAAATCTGCATCCAAATTTATTTTTTCCTTCCCCACAAACCACACACATTTGGCTTCCAAATAAAACCTTTTTGTACTGAACCCTTACGATGTAAGCTGTTACGATTTATCTATCATTGACGACCTCTGGCTGCTCGTCAAATAGAATGGGTGCACAGATTTTTCTTTTAAACCAAGACCCAAATCAAAGGTTCACAACAAATGTCTCGATCAGCCTCATCAGGTTCATTCGTTTTGTACAGTGGTTGTCAATTTATTTTTTTATCTGAATAAAATTGATCAGATTTGGTATTACATTGCAAGAGAGGTGCAAATAAGAATATAAATTTAAATACTGTTAAAGTAGAAATGTGGGCGCATCAATAGTCAAATTTAGTTTCCTTAAATCTGACTTTACCGCGATACTCGTATCCCATAACGAAAAAATATAATAATATTTTATTCAATTAAATATTCACTCATGCGCTCATGGGCAAGATTTGAACCTGCGACTTTTGGTTTAGTACACCAGTGCTTTAGCCACTAAGCTACCGTGAACACTGCTCGTGGTATTGAATGTAACTTCCACTTTGAATGCGGCTTTGGATGACGACACCCATGGTATAACAATGTTTCACCAGGTATTTTCTTTCCGTGACAGCTAGGTCACGTGATTGGCCCAAGACTATGCCATTAGCTGTGGAGCCAATAGTGGGCTAGACTTAATATTATAAAGAGAACACAGATAACTATTCTATTACAAATTTACTTTAAGCCATAAAACTGGGCGTTCATATACTGACAGTGGGCGTTTGAGAAACACTGTCCCCGCAAGGGTTGGTAGTGAGTGATGGAACTGAGGCGATGACGTCACTACACGAGTTTCTTATGCAAATCTCAGGAAAAGGGACACTTGCTCCGGCGTCGAATCCAATTTGCCTTTCAATGAGACGCTGTATAGTCTTGAGGACTTATTCTGGTACTTTGAAGGCGATTGACAGGTCATAAGGGAATTCTAGTAACTGGAAATTAGTTTAGGGATAGGCTTTCTTTTTACGACTAGTTAATTATACCTATTTAGTATACAATTTCGATTAAAATATTCTGAGACTGGGCAAGAGCTTGCCTCAACTATTGTTTATTGTTTATCCAAAATATGATAGATAAAAAATAAAAAATATAATATCACGTGTGGCTCTAACTAGAAAATCCTTTAGTAGGTAATTTTTTTTTTGGAAATATCTGTAAAGACCCTTGTCATCTTAGTCTTCCTGCGACCACAAACGCTGCAAAGCTTTCGAAACGTCAGGAAAAGCAATTTAAATAATATATGCGATGTAATCCGGTTAAACTATGTTTTATTATAATAAATAATGATTTGCAGATTGCTGGTTTCTGTAACTAGTATTAAATCTGGGCATGATATTTTTTGCACCGTACGTTTTCTAGTTTAACTTTTGAGCTTCTTATACAAAAGCCAACGATTTTGTAGACACAAGTCAGTGTAAAGCAAGGGAGCGTGAGGTTTTATGACTCCAAATCTTTTTCCAATAATGTACTTTAGAATGGTGGCAGCTCCATCAATATCGCTTCAACGGACTTGAGATCGTTGGCTTGCGGGTAAACTATGTTGCTAAGACTTTGCTAAGGCTAGAAGACCAAATAAGCTTATAAATTATTGGGTTAAAGTTATCCATTAAAACAGTGGTACTTCACACTTACGTAGTATACTTTGCTTCTAGGGTAGGTGGAAAAAGGAACAAATATGAAGTATTATCATCAACTCAGCCTATCTCAGTCCACTGCTGGACATAGGCCTGTCCCAAGTTGCGCCACAACACTCGGTCCTCTGCCTTCTGCATACAGTCTCCCCCAGCCACGTTCTTCAGGTCGTCGGTCCAACGGTCCACCTGGCGGGGGGGAGCCCTACGCTGCGTTTGCCGATTCGCGGTCTCCACTCAAGGACTCGTCTGCTCCAGCGGCCATCGGTCCTTCGACAGACATGGCCAGCCCACTGCCACTTCAGCTTACTGATCCTACAAGCTATGTCAGTCACTCTGGAAGTATTATGATAGCGTCGAAACGTAAAATCGCAATCGCAATCGTTCTACATACACTTCTTTATTTATTTAGTTAAAACAAACTATCCCAATCGCAAATACTGCAAAGTTTGATGACAAAGGTCTTCAAACAGTGCATCCTGCGTGTCATGACTTACGGCGCCGAGACGTGGACACTGACAGTTGGGCTAGTCCACAAATTTAAAGTCGCTCAGCGAGCTATGGAGCGACTTATGCTTGTAGTTTCTTTGAAGGATAAAATCCGAAACGAGATTATTCGGAGAAGAACCGGAGTGACCGACATAGCTTGTAGGATCAGTAAGCTGAAGTGGCAGTGGGCTGGCCATGTCTGTCGAAGGACCGATGATCGCTGGAGCAGACGAGTCCTTGAGTGGAGACCGCGAATCGGCAAACGCAGCGTAGGGCGGCCCCCCGCCAGGTGGACCGACGACCTGAAAAACGTGGCTGGGGGGGACTGGATGCGGAAGGCAGAGGACCGAGTGTTGTGGCGCAACTTGGGAGAGGCCTATGTCCAGCAGTGGACTGCGATAGGCTGAGTTGATGATCCCAATCGATTCTCCTAGTGGTTCGAAACAAACTTTTTTCAGGTTTGCACTATGTAAAAAATAATTTTGTATAATTCTGTCACATCTTCAGAATAATACCGTCACTTCCTCCTGAAGATATTTAAAGCATGCAAATTGTGTAATATACTTACGTGTCACGGTTTTGGAAACTGTGGGATGCCTAAACGATGTTCATTAAACGACATATTATATTCTATGATTATCTTTTGAGTGTGTAATATATGTAAACTGAAATTATCATATGTGTCGCTATTTTCTTGACTGGATATTTCCCAGGAGAACGAAAGTAACCGACATAGCCGGAAGAACGGATGGCCGATGGGGCAGTAAAGTTCTGGAGTGGCGACCGCGTACTGGAAGGCGTGGGTAGGCCCACAAGGTAGACCGACGACCTGGTGAAGGTCGCAGGAATCCGCTGGATGCGGAAAGCGCAGGACCGGTCGTTGTGCTATGTCCAGCAGTGGATGTCTTTCGGCTGAAATTATGACTATCATCATTTCAGCCGAAAGACGTCCACTGCTGGACATAGGCCTCCCCCGACGGAAATTATGACTATGCTGATGATGAACTATGTTTCATTGGAGAGTAAGAGAGTTATGAAATATGAATGTTCCATTATACGCATTTTTTTTCATACACGAGGGTTTTGAGTTTAAAAACACCAGGCCCGTACCTCTGAATTTTCGGATACTTGTCGGGATCATAATCTGATTATCACTTACTTTAACGGCGAAGGAAAACATTGCGAGAAAACCTGCGTACCTGAGAATACTAGTGGGCAATGACAATTTAGTAATGCTATTTTTGTATGTTTGTTCCGTGTGGTGCCGGACGTAAAGAATTGCACCACCCTATATCTTCTCATGGGTGTCGTAAAAGGCGACTAAGGGATTCACCAGAGGATGGGCAGCAGCGTTCTCTGAGTATTTAACCAACCAACTGTGATCGCCAACCCGCCCGCCAAGCGTGGTGATTATGGCATATCCCCCCAATATATGCTTGGGGGAGGCCTATGTCCAGCAGTGGACGTCGTTTGGCTGAAATGATGATGATAATGATGATGATTTTTTTGTGAAAATATATAATTTATAATAAATGAAACGCTGTTTCTTTTATATTATATTTGTTAATTAGCAAATTTTTACCCGAAAACAATTACTATCTGGAAGTGATTTTTCACCATTAGTCTGCTTGTCGCTATCCAATACCATCATCTCTATTATACCTGGGACACATTAACAGGTCAGATTTGATACATTGTCAAATACACCAAAAGCCCAAAACGCCGGGCGGAGTGCCCATCAGTGCCTGACAGTGTTTCATACCGTTCTTGATGGTGTGTGAAGTGTGTCAACCTGCAGTTGGCCAGCTGGATGGACTAACGCCTGCATCCTTCTTATTCTGAGAAGAAACCCATGCCCAACAGTGGGATAGTAATAGCACAATTTAATTATCTATTCCATACAGTGGTTCAACGAAAATTGACATTGACAGTTCTTAAGGCAACTCGGGACATTGTTCGACAGTTTTAAAGGCAGCTTGGGACTCTTAACTCTCGTGTTGGACAATTGCTTAGAGTCGCTAGACTGTGGTAATAGGCTGGTTACGGTTACATAATCATACTCACACTCAAGATTATCTCTTCTAGGAGCACAACCGTGACGCTATTCATCTATTGAACCAATTTCAAAGGACAAGATACATTTCTATCTTCTTTGCAATCCTTGACATCAAAGACTTGTAATTACAACATCAGAAGAATAACTCCGATAAAGTTACGATATCTCGTCTGAACGCAATAATTAATCTCTTGCTAAGTTTTAATTATTATTTTCTCTGCTACAACTATTCCCTTGAGTTCGTCCAAGTTGCTGTAAGTAACTTTGCTCAATTAATCACGATAGCCTTTGAGTTTTTATTGAGATTTGTTAGAGTTGATAAATATTAAAGTATCTATTAATATACTGTTAGATTTACTGTTTTAAACTTTTGGCTTTGGTTGGTTTGATGTTACGAAGTAAGCTTCGAAATGAATTGAGATGTATCAACTAGTTGAATAATACCAACAACTATAGCTTTTTTAAATGAACGTTAACTCATGAGGATTTTTTCTGTAGAGTGAGTGCCCACAAAATTATGTCTCAAAGAGTAATAAAATTATAATAATTCAAAGAGTGAAAAAATTGTGTAGGGTAAGTCCGGGGGAGTTGGCGCTAGTAACTTCAGAAGCCAGTAAAATTAAAACTATTCATATTAATTCACAAAAATCAACTTCAAATTAAACTTTCAAAATATAACAAGTAAGTGAGTTTTTACATAATTAATATAAAAAATTATTAATTATTAAAATTATACAACTGGCCATCTCTCCCAGAGTGTCCGGGGGAGATGACCATAGTAGCAAGGGAGAGATAGCTGTTAGTTTCTGAACATAAACATCAATGTCAATGCCTATTAGCTGTCAACTGTCTATTTTGAGTTTGACGTAATCGATGTAGGCTCTCTCTCTTGTAATAACTGTACTGGTACTGTATGCTGTGTCCATATTGGAATAATAAAACTATCCGTGATAATCCGAGCTAATTTGATTTATATGACCCAAATCACAACAGGTTATGGGCCCAGAGCGTTCTATAAAGCAAAATCAAGTTATATTTTCTCGGATTGAGTCGTATTTTCTGGAAGAAAGATTGCTGACCGGCCGGCCTAACCCAACATGCCCGGCGATGCACATGTATCAAGTTCGACGCCTTCGGCAGGAATTCCAATTGAAAAGCTGAAGGGCATTGAAGACTATAATAATTGGAAGTTTTCAATGAAGATGTTATTGATGCATGAAGATCTTTTGGAATGTATTGAATCGACAACAGGAAGTTCAGATGTAAGAAAAAATCAACGTGCACTCGCGAAGATTTGCCTTTCCGTACAATGCAATGCGTTTTCACACGTACGCAATGCTAAAACTGCGTATGAGGCGTGGACAAACCTGCAGAAAGCGTACGAGGACAAGGGCTTATGTAGAAGATTGGGTCTGCTGCGGTCCCTGTTTGGAACCCGACTCAGTGAGAGTGCAAGTATGGAGGCTTACATCTCAAAAGTTACAGAGATTTCTCAGCAATTGGATGACATAGGTTCTCAATTGGACGATGACTTCATAGCCGTTATCATGTTGAGCGGGTTGACATCAAACTATGACCCACTCATAATGGCTTTGGAAACTTCCAATGACAAGCTGGCCAGTGAAACTGTAAAAACGAAACTACTACAGGAATTTCACAGAAGAGATGAGAAAACAGAGACTGTATCAGCGTTGATTACAAAGAAGCAAATAAAATGTTACCGATGCAAGAAACTAGGACATTTTAAGAAGGATTGCCCCAGGAATAGTAACCCTACACCTCCTGCAAGCAAGGATAAGGAGAAAGCACTCTTGACAGCGCTGTCTGTGAACCTTGACAACAATGTCTGGTATGTAGACTCGGGCGCGACTCATCATATGTGCAACAACAAAAGTACAATGTCGGAGTTCACGGAAACAAAGACACTCACAGTTAACATTGCAAATGGTGAAAAACTTTGTACTAGCGGCTTCGGCAATGTAAAAATTAAGTTGAACAATGGTAATAGGACAATAAGTAATGTGTATTTAGTTCCTCAACTGTCAACAAATCTTTTATCAGTTAGTGAGCTAGCAAGGAAAGGTTATAAAGTTTATTTTGATACAAAAACCTGTAGAATCATGGACGGGCATGAAACAATAGCAACTGCAAGTTACAAGAATGGTGTATATCAATTAAATACAGTAGGTTCAGTGTTAAATTGCAGCATAGCATCTGGTAAAGATGTGCAACCTCTGAGCAGGGTGTTGGACAACAGCAGTGAATCAAAACTGGTCTGTGACGTGTCTAAGGAGGACAGCCTGGAATCTCAGGAGGTATGGCATCGCAGGCTCGGGCATCTCAACTCCAGGAGCATGAGCATCATGAAAAAGGGTATGGTTTTTGGTATTAATTATGACAGTTCACAGTTTCAGACTTGTGTTGCTTGCCTAAAAGGCAAATTTACAAAACTACCTTTTCCTAAAAAGTCGTATAGTAGGTCTAAGGAAATTTTAGGCTTAGTCCACACAGATTTGTGTGGTCCAATGCAACATAAATCATTAAGTGGTGCTCGCTATTTTCTGACGTTCATAGATGATTGTACAAGGAAAACATTTGTTTACTTTTTAAAGTCAAAGGATGAAGGTTTTGAAAATTTTAAAATATTCAAAAATTTGGTTGAAAAAGAAACTGACAAGAAAATCAAAGTTATTCGTAGTGACAATGGCGGTGAATATATAAATAATATTTTTCAACAGTTTCTGCAACAGCATGGAATCCGTCATCACACAACTGTCCCGCATTGTAGTCAGCAGAATGGTGTGGCAGAGAGGGCTAACCGTACCATCATGGACAAGGCCCGCTGCATGCTACGGGATGCTGGTCTCGATGGCAGTTTTTGGGCTGAAGCTGTCAACACTTCAGTCTACTTAAAGAACCGGTCACCCACTAAGGCTATCATGGGTGTGACACCACAAGAAAACTGGACCAAGACAAAGGTAAATGTTGGTCACTTACGTATCTTTGGCTGTGTGGCATATGCTTTAGCATCGAATCAAAAGAAAATAGATTCAAAGGCAAAGGAATACATATTTGTGGGCTATTGTGACGACACTAAGGGTTACAGGCTCATTGATCCAGAGAAACCTGAACATTGTGTTAAAGCATATCATGTAGTGTTTTTAGAGGATCGCTTCTGTAAAAAGGACCTGTCAAATGATGATACTAATTTGGTGGTACATGATGTATCGTGTACGGCAGACCAAAGCACTGGAGATGGAAATCCACAGTGTGTGTCTGAAAATTCCAGTTCTGATGACAGGAATAGGAATAGGGACACAATATTTAGTATCAATGAGAGTAGCAGTACATTTGACACAGATAATTCGTCGGATGAAACTTATGTTCCAGGAAGCTCAAGTGAAGACACTGAAAACTACACAACAGAGTTTGTTGATGCGACAGACCAAAATTTGCATGCACAACTGGTAGATGCGCAGTACAGCGAACATGGAGATCCAGAGACTGTTCCGGAGGCACTTGGTGGTAATGAAGCTGAGCAGTGGAAAGAAGCCATGCAAGATGAGTATAAATCATTCATTACTAATAAGTGCTGGAGCCTCGTGGATTTACCCAAAGGTCAGAAACCAGTAAAATGCAAATGGGTCTTTAAGAAAAAGAGAAGCTTAGAAGGCAACCTATTGAAATATAAGGCACGGCTGGTTGCTAAGGGATACACCCAGAGATATGGTATTGACTACCATGAAACCTTCTCGCCTGTAGTGAGATATTCTACTATACGCTTGTTGTTAGCATTAGCTGCAGAATATGATCTTGAAATAAATCACTTAGATGTCAAAACTGCGTTTTTGAATGGTGATCTTGAAGAGCATGTGCTGATGGAACAACCAGAGGGTTTCATATTGAAAGGTCAGGAGCATAAAGTTTATAAATTACACAAAGCTGTTTATGGATTAAAACAAGCGGCCAAGTCATGGTATGAAAAAATAAATGGAGTTTTATTGAATAAACTTCATTTTATCAGGATGCCTTCAGAGCCATGTGTCTACTATAAAGGACAAAAGGGGGAAATGATAATAATCGCCCTTTATGTTGATGATATTATATTATTTTCTCCACAGATATCTCATGAAAAAGATATTTTAAAAGAAAAACTCATGTCTGAATTTGACATGAAAGATTTGGGAGCTGCCCATCAGATATTGGGTATGAGAGTATCCAGAAATAAAGAATGTATTACTTTGGATCAGTCAAATTACATTCAGATGATTTTACACAAATTCAATATGTCTGACTGTAAACCTTCTTCAACACCAATGGAAGCTGGATCAAAATTACAACAGAGTGAAGTCAAGGACACTAGTTTTGATTACAGAAATTTAATAGGGTGCTTAATGTACATTGCAGTTTGTTCCAGGCCAGACATTTCACACTCGGTCAGTGTTTTAAGCCAATTTAATGAGTGCTTCGATGAAACACATTGGAAAGCTGCAAAAAGGATACTTAGGTATCTTAAAGGTACGTATCATTATTCTCTAAAGTACAAGAAAGGAGGATTGGTCATAAATGGCTACACAGATGCAGATTGGGCGGGCAACGAAATTGACCGTCGATCGTACACAGGGTATGTATTCAAATTGGGCATAAATTCTGTCGTGTCTTGGGAAAGTCGCAAACAGAGGACTGTTGCGCTCTCAAGTACTGAAGCTGAGTACATGGCAATATCAGATGCTTGCAAAGAGGCTATGTTTTTGCGTACGTTTCTCAATGAATGTCTTCAAATAAATTGTAAGGTAAATCTGTACAATGACAATCAGTCTGCACAAAGAATTTGTTCTAACACTATGTTTCATGCCCGTACCAAACACATAGATGTAAGGCACCATTATGTAAGAGAAATTATATCTAAGAACTTTATTAATGTTTGTTATATGCCTACAGGTGATATGGTGGCAGATTTGCTCACAAAACCCTTATGTAAAGAAAAACATGTTAAATTTGTTTTGGCTCTTTTGAGTATGTAATAATTTAATGTATTGTTTATTAATTTAAGTGTTTTGCGCTGTCATACAAATATTATATTACATATAATAAGATAATCCTTTAAGGGTTGTATTGTATTATTATACCAAGTTTAGTTCAAGGGGTAGTGTTAGTTTCTGAACATAAACATCAATGTCAATGCCTATTAGCTGTCAACTGTCTATTTTGAGTTTGACGTAATCGATGTAGGCTCTCTCTCTTGTAATAACTGTACTGGTACTGTATGCTGTGTCCATATTGGAATAATAAAACTATCCGTGATAATCCGAGCTAATTTGATTTATATGACCCAAATCACAACAATAGCCAGTTTTTAAATCAACATTAGCTACTGTTTTACTTATATTTTTTTAGCTTTAGTTCTTTCTAGAAGGAGCTACTCCTGATTTTCTTCGCCGAACAGGAAAGATGGTCCCTTAAATTCTTTTTGACATTATTTGCCGTGTATCGTCTTTCTAGGGTATTTTTTGGTACTTCATAGTTTTCCAAAGTCGCTTAGATACACATTTTACCATTTCTAACATTATAAAATGAGTTTTCGCTCTTGTTTCTTCGCGTAGTGACTTGCTTTCTTAGATATTTATGTTACCCATTTTTTTATGAAAATGTATGAGACATTTTCATTATATTATATACGGGGCATCTTACACCGACTGAAAATGGCCATCTCTCCTAATCGTCCGGGAGAGATGCCAACATATATTTTGTAAAAAATATAATAAACTCCCTTGCAATTTTGAAGTTATTATTGAGTGTGGCTCGTGAACTATGCAATCAAGAAAAAATACTCCAAATTGTTCGTAAAATTTGATTTTTACACTGTGTAACATAAACCCTTCGATTACATTGAGCTATAGGTAAAACCGTAGACGGAGAAAACTATAGACCCCGGCTTGGCGTGCCGACATGAGATACAGAATGCCCTATAAATAGCTACATTATATATAGCGCTGTCGCATAAAAATGTGGCGGTCTTCGAAAAAAAATTACCCTGGTTTTTGGGGTAAATACGCCCACATGTGATTGAGAAAATATGCGATAGGCGCAGTGGCGTAGCTACTGTAAGGCAAGGCGGGGCAGTGCCCCGGGGCCCCCAAGCTCAAGGGGCCCCTCGGCCCCATGAACAACTTTCGAAGTTATATATTATCCTCTTTGAATAACATAGACCAGTAAGCCTCTAGATGCCGGTTAGCTGGACACCCCCGGTCACAACGCATATGCTCTACCACTGCATATCATACGTCCCTCCGCCAATCGGAACGTCACTCAGTCAGCGAGCGGCACCAATCATAAGGAATCATACCAGCGAACTTTTGAGCCGGCCAATCATAACGCGCCGTCCGCCCCCCTGACCCCACCAACGTTTTACGACTGCGTTCGAATACAAAACTTTGTTGATGCGGAGTCTTGTAGCTTACTGGTCTGTGTTGAATAAAGAATGTTCGACTTTTAACTTTTTGGCCCGGGTCCCTTGGTTACATAGCTACGCCACTACTGGATAGGTGATAAATAAGGTAACCTTTTCGTTAAAACATTTCGGTAACAGATCTATTTTGCAGGACGACCGGTGACTGGGCTCACTAAGTCACGATCATGGGTGGTGTGAAAGTAATAGATTTAATAGCAAATATTAATATCAGCTCTAAATCTCCTAGTTTTGGGATCTATCTAAATTCTTCAGTTTCGAGACCCACAAGAAAAAAAAAACAAATTTACCAAAGGGATATCATATTTTATTAAAAAATAACAAATACTAAACTAGGGTACAGGAGACTCTCCAATTCTCGTAATAAAAAACGTTCAAAATATGTTCATTTTAGCGGTGAAGAGGTAACGGACGAACAGGCAGGCACACTTTCGCATAAAAGTTTATAATTTTACATTAACACAAGTAAGCATTTTGATTTGATGTAGATACTGAGGCGCGTTCAGAGCCTTCACTCTTAGTGTAACCTGTCGCACTGTTCAGAATCATAACCACTAAATGCAGCTCCTATAGGTTTTTTTCAATACCCTGTAATTTAGATACGTAAACTAAATACGTACCTGTAATGGCACAGCATTAGGAAACAAAACAATTCGTTTTTTCGTTTTAATTATCACATTTTGCTCAAAATGTCTGCTAGAAGTTCTTGATGTATGCTGTCCAATTTGTTCGTCCCGTGGCTTCAATCCACTTCTGACGTAAATTATGTATTATAAGTATGTATTAACAACAAAAAAAAATCTAAGTATTATATCCATTGTCTAGTACTCATAGTACAAGCTTTGCTTAGTTTGGGACTTGATGGTGATGTGTAAAATGTACCAAAAATATTTATTTATTATAATTTTCCGGGCAACTGCAACATTCCGTTTATGCTATTTAAATATTTATTTCATTATAATTATTTATTAGAGGCACAATACAGAAAATAGAATACCCATAATTGTAGGAGAAAAAACATCGAATACCTGGCAACACCGAACAATGTTTATTTTTAGGTTAAGAATAATTTTATTTGATATTTTGGACTATTTATCGATCGAGTTATATACTTCACATGAATTTACATATTTAAAACACAATCTTACATCTGATTGAAAGGCTAAAAAGGGTTAAAACGTGGTATACTTACGAATGAAAAGATATGTCTGACAGTTTCTTTTCATTATCACTTTTACACCCTAAAACACTACACCGCACCATTTTTTCTTCGAAATCTATTAAAATAGTTAGTCACTAACTGTTTCAAAAACAAATTGCGTGTATTTTTGCACTTTAACAATATTTTTCAAATAAAATCAAAAGACGATATGTGAAATACAGTAAGCAGCTGTCAAAATTGTTTAGCACAACTATGTGCCAACCTTGAAAAAACCGGCACGCGTCGCGAAACAAAAAATCGTATAACTCTGTCTCATTTATTTACATGACATTGGCGTAAGTTGCTCTTTTTCTTGTGTGAATGCGACGGAAGCTATCAATTTGTCTATAGTGTTTC
This sequence comes from Asteroscopus sphinx, assembly GCA_949699075.1. Lineage (NCBI taxonomy): Eukaryota > Metazoa > Arthropoda > Insecta > Lepidoptera > Noctuidae > Asteroscopus > Asteroscopus sphinx. The sequence goes on along the minus strand of OX453025.1, from coordinate 7,512,500 downwards.
TCTGTCTACGGGTAAAACAAAATAGGCCGATATTACCCAATATTTTGTTTTTTTGGCGTAATTCTAGCGGAATGTCGTTTCTATGCATTACATAAAGCAAATTAGCCGGAGAGTAGTGTTCTCTGTTGAGCATAAGTATGTTTTTTTCTTGTTGGCCATCTCTACCTTGCGGGCAACTCCCCCGGACTTACCCTATAATAAGGGATCTTGTCTTGACAAAAAGCTTTAAAAACTTGAGAATTATTATCTCAACTTGCCAATGGAATGATAATAATGTATGTTTTATTTATTTGCTGCGGCTGCTGAGAGCCTCAAGCGGCGAAAATATAAAAACCTAGTAAGAAATTGTATTTTCGAGCCATTTGGGGTTAAACACTCGGATCGTGGGGTCCAAGTGCACGTTTTTAGGGTTCTGTACCCAAAGGGTGCAAACGGGACCCTATTACTCTCGCTACGCTGTCCGTCCGTCCGTCTGTCTGTCACAGGGCTGTATCTTTGTAAAGGTAATAGATAACCAGTTGAAATTTTCACAGAATATGTGTTGCTATGAGGAGTATCACGACAAATACTAAAAACCAAAAAAAGTCTAAAACTAAAGGGGGACCCCATACAAGAAACCTCGAAAAACATGCATTTTTTTCAACGTTTTTGTTCCTGTTCTATCTTCAAAACGGTTATACATACCAGCGTCAAACTTGGTTTGATTATAGTGCATACTATGTTATTTAGTAACAAATACTAAAAACAGGACAAACACAGACATATGTGGTGGTTACTACATAAGAAAGAGATGCAAAAAGTCACACTTCGCGTACGTTCGTTTATGTCTTTTGATAAACTCTCGTAAATTAAATCAGTTTCTATGGGGTATCAGGTCGATGTGTGGTACGGAACCTTTACTGCGTGAGTCCGACTCACATTTGGCCGGTTTTTGTTCAATGACATCTCCAGGCGGTTGGTCGATACTTACCGTGACCAAAAATGCTGGCATTTTCTTTGGTCAAAAAATAAGCATTGCCAATACCATATTACCATATACCATATGATATATATAATTATATATATTGTATAATACTGCCCGTCTTCTGAATACGCTACCAGTAGACAGCGAGATGGAGGATTTTTTTTATGCCCTCAGGTAGCTGCTCTATTCGTTTTATTTCATTTTGTTCCAAGCTATTGCATTTATATGTAAATGTGTTAGTAAGTTTGTAAATATAATTCAAAATGTTTTTACTTTGGATTGGTCACGAGAAATGTGTTTAAATATGAAAAACTCAATGCTAAAGCACAACATAAATGTTTACTTGCATAAATAGAGATTTAAAAACTCCGAATAAATAAATAAATTGAATTGATTGAATTGAAAAACACTCGCGAATTCGCTCAATTTATTTTAATATAGGAGATTGACAGATTGGCATTGGGAGACGATTATCGATTATAGTATAATTGGTGTCCGACTCAGCCTCATAATTTATTAATCTGACGAGAAACATGCATTCCATTGATGCAAAGGCATTAATTTCAGTCCCATTAATTTAACAGCCAAACATGGACCGGTAAAAATTCCAACAACTAAACGGACATGCCATAATTATCTATTTTATCAGATGTATTGGCGTTTGCAGAGTATTATTATTAGCAGATATGACTATTTCTTCGTCATCATCATCATCGTTTCAGCCGAAAGATGTTCACTGCTGGACATAGGCCTCTTCGGACTATTTCTTAACTACTTGAAACTCACGTGTGGAGCGGTTGGCCAATTTCTTGCTGACTCAAATTTTAAAGCGAAAAATTTTAGTTCTTAAAAAAAAAAAAACTAATCCAAATACCATAAATCTACTGTTATTCATTATTAAGGTGTTCCGCTGTCTACCTTCTGGCTCCATCATCAGATCATCTCTTAAACACCATAATATTGTATTGTCATCGGATACCAAAGTTACTTGAAAGAATTTCTCAAACGTTACAAAATAACAAGAGTAGTTAAAAAGCTTGTAATAATAAAAAAACCGGCCAATAGCATGTCGGGCCATGCTCAGTATTATAGGGTTCCTAGGTGTTACAAACAAATCAAATCGAATATTAATCATAGCTACTTTAGTTTTTGCAATAGACGGCAGCATTAGCGACTCAGATAGTGTTGTTAGTAGCCGCCGCTAGATGGCGCTATAAAGTGCCAAATGCAATAGACGGCAGCATTGGCGACTCAGAGAGTGTTGCTACTAGCCGCTAGATGGCGCTGTACAACGCCAAAGTTAAAAAGTTTGGCATTTCAATATAACACAAAGTTACTTTTTGTAATTTTTTAAAATAGAAAGTAGCTAAAGGAGCATTATTTGCTAAGATCATTTTTCTCTAAGGTCAATGACCTTTGAACTAGGACGTTTTAAGTATTTTTCAGTTTTCTCACTATAACTCGAAAAATTATAATCATATTATACTCGAAATAATTTTAAAAGAGAGTTTTTAAAAAAGTCTATCAACGTTAAGATTACAAGTTTTTACGTTGCATAGTTTGGAAATGGCAGGGGGGGGGGGACACATTGTAAGCCACTTAGGTGGGCTATATTTCGCAGATGGTATGCCTGATAAAAAAGTTATGTATAACACATTACCTTCATTTTAGTAGACCTATTCAATGATACCCCACACGAGGGGGTGCAGCGAAAAAAAAATTTGCATCCCCATTTCACATGTATGGGCGCCACCCCTAAAATACCTTATCAAGATTTTTTTATTCTTTTAAAATTGAGATCTATATCTAAACCATTTTTTAACAAAATTTCATTTACTTATGTTTATAACTGTAGAAGTTATTAAGCTGTAAAGGATTAAGACAGACGGACAGACGGACAGACGGATAGACGGACAGACGGACAGACGGACAGACGGACGGACATGACGAAACTATAAGGGTTCCTTGTAGGACTACGGAACCCTAAAAAGTGTTCACTTCTACCGCTTAATTTTGATCTTTGACCATTACTTCTTTTCTTTCTCTCGATTTTTCCTTTGTGTCCTGAAGTCACTACCTGGCCATATCTGAATAATAGCATTTAGCAAGATTATTTAACAAAGCTTCATTTACTTTACGACCGAAGTCAAAAACATCAATTTTCTTTGGGAAACAATCACGAATGATTACATATATATTTTCATCATTCGTTACCCAGGTTTCAATAACTAATCCCTGTTCCATTGTATTCGGTTTTGTATCAAGTTTGTCGAACGCCGAATCGACTCATTATTCTTCGGTCCCTTGTGGTATTCGCTTGTTATCGTACTTATCTTTATTTTACTTTTGCGCCAATACCTTCGTCGACAGCACCATTAGTTAAACTGCCGTTAAAATTATTGTCAGATTTTTATTGAAATTCTTCTTCGTCAAAGAATTTTGGTTGTTTATTGTAAGTTTGTTTTATCATCATTATTGAATATAGGGTTAGTTTACGTAATTTTTTCTACTATCGTGTTGACATTCTAGGGGTGTGAAGTACTCCACACCTCCTATTAATACTACCTCGACCTCGCATGTAATTGTTTTACTTGTAGTTTTTTTAATTCAACATCATCAGCCCATTACTGTCCCACTGCTGGGCATGGGCCTCTTCTCAGACTGAGAAGGTTAAAGTCTTAGTCCACCACCAAGTGCGGGTTGGAGGACTACACAAACCATCGAGAAGGGTATGGGGGCACTCACCGGTGTGCAGGTTTCCTCATTATCAAATTCTGACCCGCACATGAATTCGAAAAGTCAGTGGTGCGGGCCTGGTTTCAGGATGGAAGGCAAGCGAGTGCCTAGTTGAGGGCAATTATTTTTATTAATAATTTATTGCCTCGTTAGTCTAGTGGTCGCAAGCGCGACTGCTGAGCGTGGGGTCCTGGGTTCGATTCCCGGGTCGGGCAAAGTGTTGTTGGGTTTTTTCATTAGGAAATTATCAGTAGCAGCCCTGAGTATGGATTTGTGCCCGGTTAATGGCAATAGGCTCGCCCCCTATTACATGGGACTATAACATAACTGGCGAAATGTTGGCGTAATATACACCTCTGCCTACCCCTTCGGGGAAATACAGGCGTGATGTTATGTTATGTTATTGAGTCTCTTTCCAGTCCAGACAAGAGAAAGAAGTAAGTAAGTAAACTTTATTGTTTCTGATTAGTAACCACTCAATCAGAAACAACTGTACCCACAGTTGTTATAATACATCTTGATAGTGTTAGTTAGATACATCAATCAGCCCATTTTGGGCATACAATAATTTTTAGGATAGGTAATATTATTTATGTCAAGTTATGTCAAATCTATGAATTAATTATAATAAAAATCAAATTAAATTATTTTTACATTCAAAAAACTCCATAATTGTATAGAAACATTTTTCAGGTAGCCATTTTTTTATCTTTATACGAAATAATCTTAAGGGTAATTATTTTAGAGTCTGGGGTATTTTGTTATAAACTTTAATACACATAAACATACAATTTCTGTGGTAAAGGGTAGTTCTACACTTTGGCACAACTATCTTTGTAGGATCTCTTTGGCTGTACAGACTATTTTCTCTCTTTTTTTTAAATAATTGTGGGTGTTTCCTTACAAACAATCCAATCTCGAGGATATAGAGAGAGCTTAAAGTTAAAATTCCCATTCTTCTAAAAAGCACTTCAAAGAAGTCTGGACGAACAGAAAATACCTGGAAGATAAAAGAAACAACGTTTCATTTATTACAAATTATATATTTTCACACAAAAATCATCATCATCATCATTTCAGCCCAAAGACGTCCACTGCTGGGCATAGGCCTCCCCAAAATGGGGGGATCAAACCTGGTCCTTGACAGATATTCAGAAGTCTAAACTCAAGGTCTGCCAATGTGCAATGGAGCGAAGCATTATTAACGAATAAGGTTCGGAACACAATGCTGCGCTCCAGAACACAAATCTTTGATGTTGCTGCAAAATAAAAGTGGGATTGGGCTGACCACATCTGTTGGATGCCTTCTGAGCTGTGGGCCAAAATTACTACACAGTGGAGCCCTGACATAGGGAAGCTGCGCCGAGGCAGACCGCGAAAGCGATGGCGGGACGAGCTAGAAAAATACTGTAAAGACTGGTCAACAATAGCGCAAAACCGTGACATGGAAATCAAGGGGAGAGGCCTTTGTCCAGCATTGGGATGTTATAGGCTAACAGTAACAGTATTTTTTGGGCGAATATATTAATGAGGCAGGTCACGTAAATTATTAATAACGTTGAAACACTGTCATCTGTTGTATTAATTAAATACAGCATCCGTCGACGTCACGCGTCAATAAATCTGCAAATTATTCATTCTCGTAGCAATTTTAATGAAAGTCCAATTTCATATTAAGAAATTTAAAGGTAAATTTGCGTTTTATCCTACTTGGGTAAATGCGTGTGAAGTTACTTTTCACTTTATAGGCACAAACTGTTAGAAGCCTAATAGACGCTGACAAAATAAATTTTGATGTTGATATTATGTTAAACTGAAAAGCGAAATGTATCCGAACTTAAATTCAAATTCATTTTATTTTAGTTTTAAATAGACCTTATCACGGTATTTATGAAAGGTCACACACATCTTGTTGCACGGCTCCAAATGATGGGTCTTATAAAAAAAACCAGCAAGAAATTCCATGAATATGCTTACTATTTTTATTTAAAATAAAATTAATCGATAAATGCATTCAAATAATGTGAGAATAATTCTGAAGTTCTAATTGAAATAATTGCAACAATGGATATTCCACGAATCTCTTGTTCATCTCTAAACTCTAGTTAAGAGTCAGTGCCTTCAGAAATTGAGAATTTGTGTCTATATTTCCAAATAACATTATTTTCCAGTCACCAGGGCATTCCTTAGGAGAATACTAAAATTGAGCGCCGACACTTTATTGAGCGTTGTCCTCAACGGGGTTTTTAATTATAGATTTATTATTCTCAGGAGTTTTATTGATTTATAGAAATTTTTGGTTTGATCGTGAATAGGTTTAATTGTTTTACTACTAGTGCAATCAGTATTCCAAGCAACACCCAGCAGCTCTAGGCTTCGTCACGTGCCAGCTGAGTTACAGGAGACTAGTAACGGCAGTGGCAGTTGGTCCATTGGTCACAGACACCCGCTAATGACACACGCGCATCCTTGCGTCTCGCATACCGCTCGATCAGTATTAAGACTAGGCTCCCAAAATGAGGTGACCTTTTGAAAACATATGCTGAATCCAACACATGCTTGATGAATGTCATATTTAGATACATGTTTTTTTTAAACTTTTATCTATCGTTTGACTAGACAGTTACATAATTAGTAGACATTTGTTCGATACTTTTATTTTTTGAAAATCATGCGTTTTTAGAGATTTTTTGAATATTTCTCCATTATTATTTAAGTGAGCTATATAAAATATATGCAGATAGGAAGATAATAAAGTTTATTAAATACTAGCTTGAGGAAATTTGTATAGATTGTTTAGTATTCTTGTAGTAAACCGAAAACTGTTTTGAGACTTACGTCATTTACTTCCGTGGTAAAACGCGCGAGAATGATTTTCTCGAAAATGAGTTATACTGCAACTGCATAAAATTGACGAGAGCAGCCCGCAGTTGCGGTGTGTAAGGGGAGTCGCACTCCCCTTACACAACGCAACACACAGGGTGGGAATTACGTTTTGGGAGCGTCCTCTTAACACATACATCCATATTATCACGCCTGTTTCCCATTGGGGTAGGCAGAGACTATGGATTTCCACCAGTATTAAGTCCAAGTTTTATACCGACGTAATAACAATATACAGTTTACTCGCAAATAGGTACTCAGACGACTATATTTGGCACCCAACGTGGGACCGCCAGAAATAGTTGGAGTTTCTCTTTAAGGCCCAGCTATAGGACACTATTTAATACAAGCTTCTACTCGTGGCTTTGCTTATATGGTCCTTTATACTTCGGGAAGCGTGCACTTTCCGAGATAAAGTAGCCTGTACGGCCCTTAAACTATCTATAAGCAAAAAATCTTGCCAATCCGCTGCTCTGTTGCTACGTTATGGAAGGACAAACCTACAAACCCACTGTTGCATTTCTAATATTAAGTAGGATTACAAACTGTATTTTGATAGCTTAATAAAGACAGACATTAACTAATTTAAGACGATCTTGCTCGTTAATTAACAAAGATTCGCTTTAAAAGGATTAAAGTGAGTTTGTTTAATCTTAAACACAGTTACGACATCAAAGTGAATTTAGTGATAGAACAAACCTTTATTATAAAGTTGTGAGAAAATCGTGATCAAAGCAAATTTGTTGAACATCAAAGTTACGTTATTTGTTAAAACATTTTTTTCCTTTTTACCCGACTGCGGCGGAGCCCAAAAGGAGGGTAATGTTTTTGCTTGGTATGTATGTATGTCTGTGTCTATGTTCCCTCTTACGGCCAAAATTAATATCCTATCTATCCACGATTTGCTCTACTAGAGATAGAAATTTGACATAAAATGTATGGAGCTTATGTCAAATTTCTATCTCTAGTAGGGTAAATCATGGATGCATAGGATATTAATTTTGGCCGTTAGAGGATAAACGGGGGAACCGATTTTAATAAATGAGGTATCGGAATTTAAGCGTCAATAAGTAAAGTAATAAAAAAAAATCAAGTCCCTTAACCTTGTGGGGTGTCAAAATAAAGGGCTCGAGGAGACAATTCTAAAGACTTAACTCATTAAAGGTTATATATAACTAACTTGTATAAATTTAATAAATAATGTTTACTCTTATTTATTGTGTGTTGTGAAATTGTCGCTGTTTCAAAGTATTGTTTTTTTTTCCTATTGGTCTTGCGTCTGACCGCCACCTCACCTGAAGTTAAGCGATGGAGTGGCCCGACGGACTATAATAGTACATGCTTGCCCAGCAAAAACCTAGCCTGTAAATTTAATGCTTATATTGATTTAAACGTAAAGTTTCAGGCCTAGATAATCACTATGAGCTCATGAAGTCTTCAAATAAATAATTGAAATATTTTTACACTTTTAACTTCAGAATCAATATAATCCTTATGGAGTGCCATTTTTCAGGGGGTTGTTAAAAGATTGGTAATCAAATCGAGTAGGAATATTGTCTAGTGTGTCTAAGTCTGGTAGTTCTGCTTTGTAGACACAACTTCGAGAACAAAGCCGACTGAAAAATTCAACATAATTTTGAAAACTTCGCAAAATTCTATCGCCGGCCGACTAATAGGGACGATGGATCTCTTTTCGTTTTTTCATCTAATGCCTAGTTTAGATACTCGCTGAGCAGAGACAAAGAGGCACGAGTACGAGCATGTAAACGACTTGTTCAGGTGTATTCGGTACTTACGTTAGTACTATTAGATATTCTGTGGTACTGTCGTGTCATACAAAAAATATTTGCCGAGCTATTCGCCGAATTAGTCGTCCGATAATCTAAACGCTGAAATAACTGCTGCTGCTTCTGCTGCTGCTGCTGGAATAAATGTGATGTTTTGACAGATTGGCTATAACTGTCAAAAAGACAAAATTATTCCTGAGATAAAAGTTTAATGACTATTGAAAGACCGACCCTAACACTGTTAAATGTTGTTTGTTTGTTTATATGTTTGTTTGTTTGTATGTTTGTTTGTTAGTTTGTTTGTTTGTTAGTTAGTTTGTTTGTTCGACCGTACTGAAAAAATAATTCGCGCTAGCTTCGCTCGCGCTTGCGTTCTACTTTTTTTTTCCACTTTCCTGGCTTTTGTTGTAAGCAACATTACATGAATGTTGTTAAAGTTTGTTTTTTGATTTGTATGTTTGTTTGTTTGTTCGACCATACTCGAAAAATTTCACGCTCGCTTCGTTCACTATTCTACAATTAGATCTGTGATTGGGAAAAGAGTTGCTTCTAATTTTATTCAACACGGTTCACAATATTAGTTTATAATCATTTGATAAACTTGCATAATGTTCAATTTATGACTACAAATTAAATGTAGCAGTCGGGACCCATAATAATGTAAGGTACAGTCAGTTGCATAAAGAAGTACTCTCTTCGCCTTTTACAAGACAGCAGACCCCTAAACAGTCGGAGCTTGCGCGAGCATTTTGACTAACCTACGCGTGATTTGTCGTAGAATATTTTTTTCATCTTTTTACTATGTGTACGCACATTCTACAATATTCTTGAATATGTCTCTCATTCACCCGGTCATGCTATATACCACTATTTATTTTCTCGCAGTCAATGGTAAAAAGTAGAGTAGACAACTCGTGTTTTTTTTTATCTCGGTGCTTGTATCGCTCGCTCCGCTCAGGATTCTATTTTTGAACCACTCTTTTCGCTCGTGGTTCAATCTTAGAATCCTTCGCTGCTCGGGATCCAACTTAGTCCCTCGAATTAAATTCCCTTTTTTTCACTTGTTGTATAATCTACTATTATCTATGTTCGTCTATGCTGGTCGATGACATATTTACAAACGTATTCATTTAAACGACGATTTCTTGTAAAAAAAAATCGTCTTTTTTCTAGTGGTTTGAGTGTCGGACTGCTGATCACGAGGTCATGGGTTCGATTCCCACAGGACACAAATATTAATGTGATGAACATAAGTGTTTGTGTTGGTCTGGGTTTTTTGTATTACTAGCAGTGCTCTTGCGGCTTTGCTCGCGTAAAAAGTTTTTAAATGACCCGTATAATGTTTCCTGTCATAATTTTTGGATAAAGAATAGACTTATTTATTTATTATTATTTAATTTATAGAGTGTTTATGTCAATTGTGAATACATGAAGATTTTTCGTAGATAGGTACTTCAACACCCCTTTTTTACCACCGATGGGTTAAATTATCGAAAAATCCAAAAACACGTAATTCATTACCTGCTTTAAAGGTGGCCACTGACGATGCTTCCAACCATGTGAATGGCGTAGCCGTATTCTAAAATCTGTCCGTGAATGTTGAAAACGTATGTTATTTTTAGAACAAGTCAAGCTTTTTTGGATGTCGTCATTAAAACGACGTCCGAATGGATACATCGTCAGTACCCACTTTAAAGATTTATACTTATACTGAGTTTCGAAAAAATCCAGCCACATAATAATGTTCTTCCATACAAAATGTGTAACCCTATGGCACCCTTTTTAGGCAGGTAGATGTTTCATTATTTATTTTAGAGATTATTATTCCCAAGTTTCGAATGAAAAAAGATCCAGGAGAAAAGATTTTTCATACAAACTCTAATACCCTTTTTCATCCCGTTAGGGTTAAAATTTCCAAAAATCCTTTCCAAGTGGGTGCTTACGCTTACGTTACAAAACGAACCTAGCGTCCAAATTTCATGTTTCTAACTTGTGTCATTTCGGTTTGCGTTTATGAATCAGTCAGTCAGGAAATCTGTCTTTATAAGTATAGATAAGTATGTATTTATGAAAAAACAAAACCATATAAGTAGTATATCCATTGTCGAGTATCCATAGTACAATCTCTGTTTGGTTTGAGACTAGATGGTGCTGTGTAAAAATGTTCCAAAATATTTATTTATTTTTATATTCATTCTAGTACCAGTACCTACTACCGATACCGCTTTCCATCCTTTCCTTTTTACCATTTTGCATAAACTCCCCTTTATTTGTTTCATTTGGCAATCTATCAAATTGCCAACGGCAAGATGGACGAACGGTATAATCAAAATAAACTTCAGCCCTCTGGAGTGATTGAAAGATTCATGTTGCCTTTTGCATCTTTATAGCGACAGGAAAAAGCTTTTATTGCCCCTACCAGTAGAATAAAGGACAATGGTTACGTTATTAAAAAGATGTGCCTAAAAGAATAAGTACGAGTTGGGCCGCGTCAAACCTGAACCAACGTTTACCTAAACTAAAAAAAAACAATGCAAATAATTATACGATTTTTGACAAAGAACAAGTATACATTTTTGTTTCTACAATTTTATTCTTATCTTTAGATTTCACTCCACATGCGTAAATTTGTTTAAATAATAAAATAATTAGTAAGGGTAGGCACTTAGGCACGTATATACGACGTAGAATTAACTGCAAAGTTAATCGATTCGGTTAAGGAACACTGTTTCTTAATAAGATGTGGCTGACGTCATCCAACGACGTAGTAAGTGGAAGTTAAGATCGATACCCCGAGCAAAGTTCACGTTAGCTTAGTAGCTAAAGGATGGTGTATTGAACCAAGAGTCACAAGTTCTAGTCCTGCTTGTGAGTGTTTTTTTTTCCACAATTTATTTCTTTAGATTTCGCTCCGCATGCTTAAATAAATGCATGCTCCGAGTTGCGTCCCTGTTATACAGGGTGCTTGACAGCACTAACAGCCTCCTGGGCGTCATTGCGAACAGACTGGATTGTCCTATTTTGTGTTACCTAAGTAAGCTACATATACTTACGTATTTTTTTTTTTGAACTTAAATGAAGTCTGGCATGGTTTTCAGTGAATTTTAGATTATGGTAATGGATTATTTAGTTTTAATTTGTGTATGGGTCTGCGTGCCTGCAATAAAGAATTTTATTTATTTATTTAAATGCAATAAAAAAAATAAAAAAATAAAGAATAAACAATTTGGCTAGTCGCGTGTGGCGAAAAAGACGAATAAAGGATAATGGTGTCGATTCTCTTGTTCACGAACTAAACTTATTCGCTCTCTTTTACTAATAGTAGATACAAGAAAGGGATGGCAACAATTTTAGTACTGTCATATTAGTTTCACGAGATCACGACTAAACTTGTATGGAAATTTTAATTCCGACTAATTTTACAGCACTAAAATTGTTGCCATCCCTTTCTTGTATCTACTATTAGTAAAAGAGAGCGATAGTTTAAAATAAGTTTGGTTCGTGAACAAGAGAATCGGTACCAATGTTAAAAGAATGGACACTGAAAGAAAGAAATAAAAAAGTAGTAAGAAAAGTTTTAGCTCATTGCAAGAATCTTTCCTTCAAAAAATCTAATAGCTCCATAAAACTCTCTCGCAATCCAAATTAAATTCTTCCAGAGCCATTAGTAAGATCTCATTCTAAACTGAGATAATGGCTCACTGATTAATTCCGTCCATTATTTACTGAGATTAAAATCTGCCGAATCGGCCCATCAAGCCAGGATAACTTCACAACTGGAAGGGCGCGCAGCCGCCCGACTGATGTACGTTTGATTATATCTGTGAAAGGGGTCTGAACATTTTTGTATGGAGGCTGGCATAGTCTTGAATTCCTGATACACCATTTTGTACAGTTCGTGGATTCAAATCAGTAATGGATTAAGATCATCGTCACCTCAGAATAAATTATATTACTTTTCTCTTCTCTCTCTTACGAGCATGTAACGTGGGCGGCGAGCCGGCTTTCTGAGCCCCTTGTATGAATTTTTGCAATATCGTGTAGTTAATTTTATAGTGTAGTATATGAGATGAGAATGTGAAGAGGAATGTGTGGTGTAATGAGAATGGATATGATAAGAAATGAGTATGTGAGAGGGAGTTTGAAAGTAGCGCCAGTGACGGAAAAGTTGAGATGCAATTGTCGTGGTATAGACATGTGATGCGGAGAAATGAGGAGCATGTTACGAAAAATATTTAGAGGTAGACCAAAGAAAAGATGGATGGATTGTGTGAAAGATGATATGGATAAAAAGAAAGTGAACACGGAGATGTCGGCTGATAAAAAAAATAAAAAGCCGGCCAAGTGCGAGTTGGACTCGCGCAGTAAGGGTTCCGTACCTCGCAACGACCTGATACCCAATAAAAACTGATTTAATTTACAAGAGTTTATCAAAAGACATACACGTACAGTGCGCGAAATATGAATTTTTGCATGTCTTTCTTACGCAGGTACCACCACATATGTCTATGTTTGTCTTATTTTTAGTATTTTTTACTAAACTACATAATATGCACTATAATCTGACCAAGTTTGACGCCGGTATATATTACCGTTTTGAAGATAGAGCAGGAAAAAAAACGTTGAAAAAAATGCATGTTTTTTGAGGTTTCTTGTATGGGGACCCCCTTTGGTTTTAGACTTTTTTTTGTTTTTAGTATTTGTCGTGATACACCTCATAGCAACACATATTCTGAGAAAATTTCAACCGATTACCGTTCAAAAGATACAGCCCTGTGACAGACAGACGGACGGACGGACGGACGGACAGCGTAGCGAGAGTAATAGGGTCCCGTTTGTCACCCTTCGGGTACGGAACCCTAAAAAAGTAAAGAAAAAGACATGCTGCGCCGACCCCAAATAAATTAGGATAAGGACAGGAGGATGATGAATTTGATTGATGATTATTGTGAAATTATCGACTTTTATATGAGAATTTCATCAGCGCCATGTGTACGTATTTGGAACTAAACAAGTCCCATCTAAAATTTGTCGATAACTACACGATATCACAAAAACTCATGCCAGGGAATCTGTTCCTAGCTATTTGATGGCAGTTTGCGAATTTATGTAAGTAACATATTAAATTCAGTCGCCAGTCTACAACTTGAGGTAAGTAACAACTTTTATTTTATAATTAAATCAATCAAACCAAAGTTCGCTGTTGAAGCGATAAAACGTTAATTAATTGAGAAAGTTTGATTAGTTTCAGATTATTTTGGCAAGATTTAGTGTAAATTTGTATGTAAGGCGTATACTTCCGTGTTGTGATAGTTGATGGAAGATAAACTTCAATATTGGTTATTCGACTTTATAGATAGATACATAGTATACTTCGCGTCGTGGTTTGTCTACATGTATGTCCGCCAAAACTGTCAGCATTGTGTGTCGTGATTCAGCACTCAAAGTACATTTGTATATTCAGCATATCACGTTACGGACACCGAAAGAAAGAAAGAAAGAAAAAACAAATATTTATTTGCTTCAAAAGTGACGCACAAAATTACCAATAAATTCAAGAACACAGAACAAATACAGGTACAGAGGCAAGAAGTGTGGTAAGATATGCGTCACATCCGCGCATTACGAAAAACCAACCGCGGGTAGTTCGAGAAAACACCCGCCGCTCAAGACGATGACACCCGCATACTTCAGTTTGCTCGTGACCACGGCCAATGCAACTTGGCCGAAACGTCGAGGGTAGTCAAAATGTTCGTTTTGTTTTGATTTTATTGTGCGCGAAAAATTCCGTAATTATAGTTTAATAGAGTTACTTTATTGTAAAAAAAAACTGTACTTTAAAAATAAAATTAAAAAAAACATGAGCACAGTACTATTGGCGGTCTCATAAGTACGCGAAAACGATATTGATGGTTTGATTACTCTGTAATCATCAGTTTATTTTGAAAGCATATACCTTCAACATGACACCTTTATTTAACCTTTAAGCCTTTAAGAAGCCTTTCACGTTTAACAGCCGTTTGACATATTTTTTTTAAATAAATAAATAAATATATATTTATGGGACATTTTTACACAGTACCATTTAGTCCCAAACTAAGCAGATTTAGTAATATGCGTACTAGACAATGAATAAATCTTAACTATTATAAAATTGTAAACGTCTAGCGTCTGTTTGTTTGTTTGTTTGTTTGTTTGTTCCAGCATCACGCTAAAACTACTGGACCGATTTTGATAAATTTTTTTTTGTTTGAAAGCTGATGATCTGACTTAAAAACTGGTATGGGTTTTGAGAAAGAAAGAAAGAAAGAAAAAAAGAAAAAAATTAATTCGTGGGTTGCGTACTCACCCGACAGATCGAAGCTTCTATGCATTTGCACGAGCGGATAGTAATGTACGATAGAGTGGAGTGGAGTGGACAGGGGATGGGACTGGGGACGGGACAGGGGACGGGACTGGGGACGGGACAGGGGACGGGACAGGGGACGGAACATGGGATGGGAAATGGGACGGGCCATGAGACGGGACATGGGACAGGACAGTGGAACGGGAAATGGGACGGGACATGAGACGGGACATGGGACAGGACAGTGGGACGGCACATGGGACTGGACATAGGATGGGACATGGGACAAGACATGGGACGGGACGATAGTGATTAGTGATATAGTGAGATAGTGGGACAGTGGGACAGTGGGACAGTGGGGCAGTGGGCTGTGGGACAGTGGGATAGTGGGACAGTGGGACAGTAGGACAGTGGCAGTGGGACAATGGGACAGCGGGGCAGTGGGGCAGTGGGGTACTGGGGCAGCGGGGAAGCGGGGCAGTGGGGCAGTGGGATAGTGGGGCAGTGGAGTAGCGGAGTAGCGGGGCAGTGGGGCAGAGGTGTGGGGCAGCGGGGCAGCGAGGCCGTGGGGCAGCGGAGCAGCGAGGTAGTAGGGCAGCTAGCCAGCGGGGCAGCAGGGCAGTGGGGTACCGGTGCAGCGGGGCAGTGGGGCAGTGTGATAGTGGGGCAGCGGAGCAGTGTGGCAGTGGGGTAGCGGGGCCGTGGGGCAGCTGGGTTGCGGTTCAGTGGGGCAGTGGGGTTGTGGGGCAGCGGGGCAGCGGGGCAGCGAGGTAGCGGGACAGTGGGGCAGCGGGGCAGCGGGGTGGGGCGGGGGGGCAGTGGGGCAGCGTGGCAGTGGGGAAGCGGGGCAGTGGGGCATTGGGGCAGCTGGGCAGGCTGTGGGGCAGTGGGGCAGCGGGGCAGTGGGGCAGTGGGGCAGCGGAACAGTGGAATAGTGGCGCAGCGGCGCAGTGGGGCAGCGGGGCAGCGGGGCAGTGGGGTAGTGGGGCAGCGGGGCAGCGGGGCAGACAGTGGGACAGTAGGACAGTGATAGTGGGAAGGTGGGACGGTGGGACAGTGGGGCAGTGGGGCAGTGGGGCAGTGGGGCAGTGGGGCAGCGGGGCAGTGGGGCAGCGGGGCAGTGGGGCAGTGGGATAGCGGGGCAGTGGGGCAGTGGGGAAGCGAGGCAGCGGGACAGCGGAGCAGTGGCGCAGTGGGGCAGCTGGGTAGGCTGTAGGGCAGTGGGATAGTGGGGTAGCGGGGCAGCGGGGTAGTGGGATAGTGGTTCAGTGGGGCAGCGGTGAAGCGGGACAGTGGGGTAGCGGGGCAGTGGGGCAGTGGTGTAGCGGGTCAGTGGGGGACAGCGGGGCAGGCAGTGGGGCAGTGAGATAGTGGGGCAGCGGGGCACCGGGGCAGTGGGGCAGCGGGGCAGCTGTGCATCGGTGCAGTGGGGCAGCGGGGTTAGCGGGGCAGTGGGGCATTGGGGTAGCGGGGCATCGGGGCAGTGGGGTAGTGGGGCTGCGTGGCAGTGAGTCAGTGGACAGTGGGATAGCGGGGCAGTGGGGCAGCGGGACAGCTGGGCAGTGGGGCAGCGGGGCAGTGGGGCAGCGGGGCAGTGGGGCAGCGGGGCAGTGGGGTATCGGGGCAGTGGGGCAGTGGGTTAATGGGGCAGCGGGGCAGTGGGTGGCAGCGGTGCAGGCAGTGGGGCAGTGGGATAGTGGGGCAGCGGGGCAGTGGGGCAGCGGAGCAACGGGGCAGTGGGTCACCGGGGCAGCTGGGCAGCGGGGCAGTGGGGTAGCGGGGCAGTGGGGTAGCGGGGCAGCGGGGCAGCGGTGCAGTGGAGGGCAGTGGGGTAGTGGGGCAGCGGGGCAGTGTGGTAGCGGGGCAGTGGGGTAGCGGGACAGTGGGACAGTGGACTGGACTAGAATGGACTGGACTGGACTGGACTGACGTGGGTTAGCAGAATTTAACGCGAGCGGAGCCGCGGGTAAAAGCTAGTAAATAAATAAAATAAATAAATATTTTTGGGACATTTTTACACAGCACCATCTAGTCCCAAACTAAGCAAAGCTTGTACTATGGGTACTAGACAATGGATATAATGAATATAATACTTATATACTTTTTTTTGTAAATACATACTTATAATACATAAGAAATACGCAGACCAACACAAACTCTTATGTTCATCATACAAATATTTTTGTCCTGTGTGAATCGAACCCACGGCCTCGTGATCAGCAGTCCAACACTCAAACCGGTAGACTACAGACGTCTTCAAAAATGTATTCTATTAATATCAAAATTATTAATATCGGAAGAAAACAAAGAAACAAAGATTTTTTTTTTTCTCTGTTTTGTTTTTTGTATTTCTTCTAAGCTACAAATCAAGACGAAAAATCATCATCATCATCCTCCGAGCCTTTTCCCAATTATATTGGGGTTGGCTTCCAGTCTAACCAGATGCGGCTGAACATCAGTATTTTACACGGAGCGACTGCCATCACACCCCCGCAACCCAGTTACTGGGTAATACTGACATTCGGAGGTTAGACCAGTTGTCAGACTTTCAGGCTTCTGACTACCCGTAACGACTGCCATAGATATTCGTATGACAACTGGGACCGACAGCTTAACGTGCTCTCCGAGGCACGGAGGGGTCTCGATGTGTAACGAAACGGTCACCCATCCACAGACTGACCGCGGCAAGTGCAGCTTAACCTTGCAGATCGTACAATCCGCGCAGTCATTGCTTCGCTACGAGCCCCTCAAATCAAGACGAAAAATATGTTTCCAATATTCGTAATGTTACCCTGAAGGATGTTAAAAGAACAAATTCTTACTTCTTAAATTTTACCTAAAATCTCTTGAAATCTTTAAAAAAAGTGCTAAATTAGAGCCGTTAGTGCGCCCGTCTGACGTGACGTGACGTCTGAAAATTTACTAGTTTTCGTTCATCATAAAATTTTCCAACACTACCACTAAAATTATAAAACATTTATCTTAACAAGGCCATTGTTATAATACCAAACGCCCCAATCCCAATCTCAAATAGGCCCAGTGCTTGAATCGTGTAATTTTTTTGGAAAAAAGTGTCCGCCCTAAATAAATCACATTAAGTTATGGGCAGGGGTTGCTCTGCCCTTGAGGGCAGGCAATTATCGGACCACTGGGGTGTATATTTTTGCACCGTATTTCAAATAGATTTTTTGTTCATTAAAATTGAAAAAGGTAGGGTTAAGGTATTTTTTAGTTTTTTTTTGCTAATTCTGTGGAAATCGGGTTACGTAAATGAGATCTAGGTTATGTTATGACGGTGCTGATATTAGGGCCTTGAATTCAATTAATAATAATAATAAATAAGTAAGTAATAAAAAAAAACGCTTTTCGAAACGCTCCATTATCTTTTTTCATTCTAAATACTCTTGTAATTATCGCTGTATTTTTATCAGATCTACATGAAATCATGTATACAAATGCCTGATTGGATTTGTGTATTTTGATTTGTAGATACTAGGTTAATTCTTTTATTATTTTTAACGCATTTACGCATGCGAAGCGAAAAATCAATGGGATGCTGCCGACGTCACCGAAAGACGTAAGTGGAGGTTAAATTCGATACCACGAGCAGAATTCACGGTAGCTTAGCGGCTAAAACACTGGTGTACTGACCCAGGAGTCGCGGGTTCGAATCCTGCTCGTGAGTGTTTTTTTCTTTCCACCATTAATATCTTTAGATACCTAGCTATGGCAATATGCACCATAAAATCCTTTATTGAAATGGTTACTAAAAAGGCACATAGGCTCAGGTTTAGCGCTGATATATAGATAAGAACAAAAACTAGCACAGTCTGATAATAACCGCAGTAGTCAACACGGAGTGAAGAAAATTCAAGTTGGGCTTGATTAAGGCTACGATCAGTACCAGCTTACAGCTTGCATGCATTTGTGTGTTGGACACAGAAATAGGTAGATAGAATGGAAAAGAGGGCGGGGCGCGCGTGCCAACACTCAGCACCAGAGTGCAGGGCATTTCAAAACCTTTCTCAGTACGCCTTATCACTTGTTTCTGTAAATACTGTCACAAAAACCCGCAGAAATGCTTTATTGCGCTGTATCTAACTGCAGAAACAAAAGCTGTAAAGTACTTTTGATTAAAGTTAATTTTTAAAAATTTATGGCGTCAACATGGGAGGCGTAGTTTGTTCGAAAGTTGTTTGTTTTTGTGCTTTAACTTTAAAAGTAACTTTAAATTAAACTATCACTCTAGTTATGAATACAGGTTGTAGCTGTGGCGTTGATCCTCAATCAATGCCACATCTGTTATCTTGCTCTCTTTGCCCTTACACCTGCACATTGAGCCATCTGAATAATGCTACAGACAATGCAATTAAGGTGGCCAATTTATGAGCCAGCAGGATATGATATTGTACCATCGACACGAAGAAGAAGAAGACTCTAGCTATGTCTAAATACTCTAAGTATTAAATGTTTAAGTAATAGAAAACGAAAAACGAAGAAGAAAACGAAGAATTTTGTTTAAATTAACTCTCAAAGATTACTCGCAAAAAGTCTCGTCATTAGGCCTTATGCGGGAGTAAAAAAATTAATCCTATCCAGTCCTGTCTGCGAAAGGTTGAGATTTCATCTCAGTGGTTTTTTTTCCAGTCGTTAGTAGCCAGGCCGTAACAAGGCCTGCATAAAACAGTGCTAGATATAACAAAAATGAAAATTTCAAATTATGTAACTTTTTCACTTAATGTCTGAAAAACAGATATTAAGTTATCTAGTTCAGACACAGATGTCTTTTTAGACTTATTTTAGAATAAGCTTATTATAATGTAAACAATTATATTGTAATTAAAATAATCAAGTCCCAAACAGCACGCAACACAGTAAAAGATAATGATATTGTGAGTGATTACTGCGTGCATCGAAACGATTTTAATTAATAATATTGTAAATATTTTTAGAAATATCTGTAAAGACGATTGTCATCTTAGTCTACCTGCGACCACGAAATGCTGCAAAGCTTTCGAAACGTCAGGAAAACCAATTTAAATAATATACGCGATTTAATCCGGTTAAACTTTGTTTTATTATACTGCAGATATAACCTTGCAGATCGTACAATCCGCGCAGTCGTTGCTTCGCTACAAGCCCCTCAAATAAAGATGAGTGAAGATGATAAATAATTAACATGATTTATATAACAAAATGATTATATGAATATGGATGGCTATACAAAAAAAGGCAGAACGAAGAAAAGTTGGATGAATTGTGTTAAAAATGATATGGATAAAAAAAAAGTAAAAATCGACTTGAAAAGTGTGAAACAGTTTAGGAAGTAGGTGCCTTTGATTCGGTTTGATTTAAGAAACAAAAACCGGCCAAGAGCATGTCGGGCCATGCTCAGTATTATAGGGTTCCTTAAATAGGTGTAATTACAAACGAATATCAAATCGAATATTAATCATTGCTATTTTAGTTTTTGCAAACAGCGCCACCTAGCGCTAAATTTATGAAGCTAAATTTAAGAAGTGTGTTTCTTTTTGTGATTTTTTTAAATAGAAAGTAACTAAAGAAGCATTATTTGCTACGATCATTTTTCTCTAAGGTCAATGACCTATGAACTAGGACGTCTTAAGTATTTTTCAGTTTTCTCACTATAACTCAAAAATTTATAATCACATTATACTCGAAATAATTTTAAAAGAGAGTTTTTATAAAGGTTTATTGGGTCAGGAAATTAAACAAGTAACGATTTCACAGTTACTAACTTTTATTATTTTAATTCTGTACACTTGTCACTTCATACAGTGCTCCAGCGCGACTGCCCCCGCTCGAGGCATCCCCGCCATTAAATGTGGAAGATGTCATCACGTGTCAAACCATCCCACCATTTAAGTGGGGAGGCCTCAATCAAATCAATAGCTAATAAAAAGTCAATTGATCTACTGAAATACATTGACAAACTAATTAATTACTAATAAATTCGGCTAACAAGAGATAATTAAAATAATTAATTAATCAACCATAAAAAATATAACATACAAAATAATTAGTCAGTGCTTAACTTTCTAATGTAGATAGATTGATAGACTATTATAATACTTCACAAAACCAAAGTAGACAATACAACATCTTTAATGTACTAGGACCTTACAGGTTGTTGTTTATAATTTATCAATGTTGAAGACTATAAGTTTCTACGTTGCATAGTTTAGAAATGACGGGGGGGGGGGGGGACACATTGCAAGCCACTTTGGCGAACTGTATTTCGCAGATGGTATACCTGATAAAAAAGTTGTGTATGAAACATTACCTTCATTTTAGTAGACCTATTCAACGATACCCCACACGAGGGGGTGCAGCGAAAAAAATATTTTCATCCTCACTTCACATGTATGGGCGCCACCCCTAAAATACGTAATCAAGATTTTTTTTATTCTTTTAAAATTGAGATCTATATCTATTACATTTTTTGTCAAAATTTCATTTACTTATGTTTATAACTGTAGAAGTTATTAAGCGGTAAAGGATTAGGACAGACGTACAGACGGACAGACGGACGGACATGACGAAACTATAAGGGTTCCTTGTAGGACTACGGAACCCTAAAAAATGGCACCGACTTCCTAAACTGTTTCACACAAATTATTTTATTCTTTTTGAAGTCGGTTTTTAGAGGGGCTCGTAGCGAAGCAACGACTGCGCGGATTGTACGATCTGCAAGGTTAAGCTGCACTTGCCACGGTCAGTCTGTAGATGGGTGACCGTTTCGTTACACATCGAGACCCCTCCGTGCCTTGGAGAGCACGTTAAGCTGTCGGTCCCGGTTGTCATACGAATATCTATAGCAGTCGTTACGGGTAGTCAGAAGCCTGAAAGTCTGACAACTGGTCTAACCTCCGAATGTCAGTATTACCCAGTTACTGGGTTGCGGGGGTCTGATGGCAGTCGCTCCGTGTAAAATACTGATGTTCAGCCGTATCTGGCTAGACTGGAAGCCGACCCAATATAATTGGGAAAAGGCTCGGAGGATGATGATGACGAAGTCGGTTTTTGCTTTTTTAAAGTTAATTTTATTTTTCTATTTTTAGTGGCATTAACAATGGAAAGACAAACGATTGGTGCTATCCCCGATGATTTGCTGTCATCCATTGAAGAGTTCCCTTCTTTATCTCCGAAGATCTTCATCAGATATTCACCAAATGATACTTTCTGAATGCAAATGCTTGATTTGAGTTGATGAAAATACCAAAATCGCTATATGTATGCCTATAATATTGCAATT
Source organism: Asteroscopus sphinx (assembly GCA_949699075.1). Classification (NCBI taxonomy): domain Eukaryota; kingdom Metazoa; phylum Arthropoda; class Insecta; order Lepidoptera; family Noctuidae; genus Asteroscopus; species Asteroscopus sphinx. The sequence continues at coordinate 7,490,508 of OX453025.1, read as the reverse complement.
CAATTTCAATTTATTTATTTATTATCTTCCACAAATCATACACCAGTAAGGATAACAATTATTAGTATCACAATAAGATAGATAATCTGTGGGAGACTGGTGCTAGAGGTTTGCACCGGAGCGGAATCTTGAGAACCGGTGATATTCACCGGTGATTGGGCGATCTCCGGTAATTCACCGGTGAACTCCGGAGAATTAAGAAAAACAAATCTTCATTAATTTGTACTACAATTTTATCCATAGTGTGTACAGTGTAGGCAGATTCTTACTTTGTATAATAAATTAATTTATTTTACTTTTTTATGGAAATGAAAAACATGATTGTAAAATGAAATATAGGTATTTTTTATTTAAAAAATGATTTTCAAACAACTTATGTTAATCAATCAGTCACTACAACGAATGAATGATTGATTGCATGATATTTTTCGGGACTTCTCGCCGTAAAGCCCCTGATACACATGCCTGTAACTTGCACGCTTGCATACAGCTCCTTGTACGTCCCAGCTACTTTAATGTGTATACGTTAACTGGCATGCCTGTAGGTACCTGGCAAATAAGTAGATTGCACGAAATTTGATTTACTGGCATGCAATATGAGGGAGGGGTCGCGGGGATCTGCAAAACCGCCAGTTACTTTTATGAACGTACGTGGCAGCTAGGCATGCCAGTGTAACTCAAATCCGTCTTCTTCTTCTTTTCTTTTCTCATCTCATTAATTGAGCTACACTTTCTACTGCTAGTAACAATATGACACTATTTAATTCACTTGGAATGCTTTCCGTTGATGCAAAAACAAGAAAATGTGATGTTGAGACGTCGCGTCGGTAGCGTGGCGTACTGGCTCGTGTATACTTCTTGCAAGTTACTGACATACAAGTAAGAAAATTGCATGCCAGTTTACTTGCAAATGTATCCCCAGTATGCCAGTTACTTGCATATGCCGTTAGCTGACATGCAAGCTACTGCTCCATTTTACAAGCATGTGTATTCCGGCCATAAAACCGTAAAAGATTTATGATTCAGAAAAAATAACTTATAGCATCACAACTATAGTGCCCGAAGGATAAGATAGGGTAAGGTTTTAAATACCCTCACATTTCGCCAGTTTCGTCTTAACTTTAAAAAAACATGGGGAGCGAAGATAAGTTTATTTATTATATTTATTTTTATGTTTATTGTTGGCTAATGAGTTATTAAATAATAAAATAGCTTTTTTTACATTTATTCGAATAATACGTCCAGAAGATTGATTCGTCTTCAGAAGAACAGGAAACTTGGAGTAATACATCAAAAAAAACTACGATTGTCATCCGAATTTAAAAAAAAACCCGCCGAATACATAACCTCCTCCTTTTTTTGAAGTCGGTTAAAAAGAAATCGGCACACAGACAAAATTAACAAGATAATCATGTACATTGCAATGAACTATTTGGCCGATGTAGCAAGCGAGATGAATCATTTTAACAACGCTTCGAGTATATTCGTATCCGAAATCCGAAATATTTAAACTCGTAAAAAATAAGCAAAATGAGAAATAATATAGTGTTGAGCAATAAATCTTTTATTTATGTATTCCGAATGATCGATGATAACCGGAGATCAATCGGTTTTTCTTCGGTGTTTTCAATCGAATAATTTCACCGGTTTTCACCGGTGATTCTCCGGTACTCAGTGCTCCGGTGCAAACCTCTAACTGGTGCCTAAACTAAGCCGAAGCCTGTATTTTAGGACACCAGGTCCCCCCTCATAAGAAAAGGATAACAATATGCCATGGGTTGCATTGATGCTATTTGCGTAGATATTTAACAGAGCTTATTTTAATTTAATCTAATAAGTAGTTTACAGCTTTCTTATTTTAATCTTTTTATAAATAAATAAAAAATAGTAAGAGAAGAAGGTGATGTGGGTATAAGAGCTGTGTGTGTGTGGGTGTTGGAGAGTTCCCTCAATTTCAAATGGATCCCATTATCAGAACTAGATTTTGATAAAAATGGGACCAATCTGGAAGCAGTATATCATTTCAATAAAATAAAAAAAATAACCAAATCGAATGATAAATGGAGGAGCTCTGAGGTAACAAACATAAAAAAAAAACAATCGAATTGAGAATCTCCTCCTTCTTTTGAAGTTGGTTAAAAAAGAAAGTGTACACCAAGACGACGTGTGATAGAGATGTATGGGAGAAAAAGACATGCTGCGAATAAATCGGGATAAGAGCAGAAGGATGATAATAACATAACATAACATAACATCACGCCTGTATTTCCCCGAAGGGGTAGGCAGAGGTGTATAGTACACCCACATTTCGCCCAGTTATGATAAGGATGATAATATCACAAAATAATATTGTGCAATAGTATTTAATCGATTATTTAGTATTTTCTATACCACTACCTCAACTGGTTTGCCTAAACTTGCCAGTCTCTTTTCTTCCGCTCTAGTTATGTAAATGAGTATTTGGTGTTTGTATTTGCAAACATGAGATTCCATGACTGGCTCAAAATTACAACCTGCTGTTTAATTAAAATAACATTTCATTTCTTAAAATTCTCGTTTCATGCAAAAAACATCTTTTCCTGAGGTAATTTTCATTAATATTTGCAAAAACAACCCAAAGTTTCCTACTGTTATTATCATTAACAGCGTATCTAACCCAATCAAAATTTATAACTCCTGTATTGTGTTATTCAAAAATCAACATTGTTCAGTTTGAATAAGGTTGTGAATTGTTTTTGGAAAGAACTAGGCTTATTTTCGCCAATTGCGTGCGGAGTCTCATTTGGCGCGTTCATTACATTTGTGGTACAATTTTAATTTTTGTTCATGCAACTCTCCTTATTACCGTTTGTGTAGAAATATGAGGAAATATAATCTAATTCTGATCCGCACATAAATTCGAAAAGTCAAAGAGGTGTGGGCAAATAATGAATGAATATTTTGAATATGCTTATGTACACTCTGTTTTTAACACGCTTTTAGTAGGTCGACCTGTATGTAACTAACTATGTAATGGAATATAAGGTAACTAATTTAACCATCTTCCAAGGGTCGTAGCATAATGAAAATTGGCAGCTGTATATATTTCTGATGACAATACAATAATATGGTACTGTCGAACTGATCTGATGATGGAGCCGGAAGATATGAACTGGAACTTCATGATGGAAAATCGTATCATAGCTGTTATGGATTTCTTAGAAAAGTCTTGTAATGAACATTGACCACGATTAGGTTTCAAGGTCTGATGATGAAGCTGGAAGATAGGCACTGGCATTCTATGATGGAATATCGTATCATAGTCGTGTTTGCACTTGTGAGAAAGGACACGTAATGGACTTTGAACACGATCAGGTTTCAAGGTTATAACAAACCTATTATATATTGAATAGTGTAAATATTGACATAGGTGCCTGTATAAAATGTATATAGAACTGTACATGGAGAGTGTAAACAGAATAATATTGATATATATATATACGATGTATATTGACGTGTAAATAGGGTAGAAGCGTGTTAACTAGTGTTTTTTAAACTATTAAATCTCTTTAAAATGCAATTCGTCAATAATAATTATTAAAAGACAATGTTTACAATTTCATACACTAAATAACACTTTTTAACCTAATTACATGTGCAGAACTAATAATTATATTTTATCAGTAGTTATTTGAATAAAGAGTCATGCTAAGATTTTTTACTAAATAAGACAAGAAAGAAAAAAACCGGCCAAGTGTGAGTCAGACTCACGCAGTAAGGGTTCCGTACAACCCATCGACCTAATACCCCATAGAAACTGATTTAATTTACGAGAGTTTATCAAAAGACATCAACGAACATACGCGAAATGTGAATGTTTGAATCTCTTTCTTCCGTAGGTACCAACATATATGTCTATGTTTGTCCTGTTTTTAGTATTTGTTGCAAAACGACATAGTATGCACTATAATCAGACCAAGTTTGACGCTAGTATGTATTACCGTTTTGAAGATAGAACAGGAACAAAAACGTTGAAAAAAATGCATGTTTTTCGAGGTTTCTTGTATGGGGACCCCCTTTGATTTCAGATATTTTTTTCTTTTTAATATTTGTCGTGAAACACCTCATAACAACACATATTCTGTGAAAATTTCAACTGGTTATCTATTACCGTTACAAAGATACAGCCCTGTGACAGACAGTCCGTCCGTCCGTCCGTCTGGGACGGACGGACGGACGGACGGACGGACGGATAGCGTAGCGAGAGTAATAGGGTCCCGTTTAGAACCCTTCGGGTACGGAACCCAAAAAAAACAGACTTTTAGTACCATATTTAACAAAATCTAATGGCCCAATCTCTATAATACGATTGGCTTACATACCCTAAGGATTTCAATAATCTGGTAATGCCAAACCGTTTCTTTTTCGAAATTGTGAGCTAACTTTACCTATATAGATTATACTATCGAACTAGAGGTTGAGTCTTCTATGTTACACCAAGGATAGGTACTATCGGTGGCTTAGTTATCAGACTTCTTAACTCCGTTTTGACCAACTTCAGAGGAGAAAGAAGACATACCCCCAGTTTCTGGAAGGCTGATCAACTTGATCTGTTGTCAAATCTAATGTCAGCTCTTGTGATTGGCCGGCAAAAATGTTAACAACCAATCACATCGCATGACCTGAGATTTGACAGCTGATTAGTAAATTTTTGTGTTGATCAGCCTTTCGGAAACTTGGGGATAGTCTAATTAGGGTACTATTTATAAGTTTTTGGTTGTATTTTATATATTATAATATTATTGGACATTGCCCACGTACAATATATTAAATTTTAATATTTTAATATATAAATATTTTTAAGATAATTTTTACACAGCACCATCTAGTCCCAAAGTAAGCAGAGCTTGTACCACAAAGTAAGGATGCTTGTACTATGGGTACTAGACAATGGATATAATACTTATGTATTTTTTTTTTGTAAATACAGGCTTATAACACATAAGAAACACCTAGACCAACACAAACACTTAAGTTCATCACATAAATATTTGTGTCCTGCGGGTTTCGAACCAACTACCTCGTGAACAGCAGTCGGCACTCGAACCACTAGACCATAAACGTCATCATAATTCAGCTACCACAGAAAGATTTATCGCGCATCCCTCGGGAACTGTTTATTTTCCTAGGATAAAAAGTAGTCTATATTTAGTACGGGTTATGGTATATCTGTGCACTAAATTTCATCCCAATCCGTTCTGCCGTTTTAGCGTGATTGAGTAACAAACATCCAAAATACTTCACAAACTTTCAAATTCATAATATTAGTATACTAGAAAGTACGATAATAATATTAGGTTCTTACGTATGGATATCGATTCTGATAATGTAGCTCACAGGAAAAACAGGGTTTTTGTTACAGAAATAACAGAAAAAAAAGTAGTGTAGTTTTGAATATAAATTAAGCGGGAAATTATTAAATGTTTGAAAATTTAATAACACGACACGGATCTGTGAGCTGCTTTAAATTTTAAGCGGATTTCATATATGGTTGCACAAAATCAAATAATACCAGCTGAAAGCCAAAAAGAAAATGGCAAAAACAATTCAGGTGAAATCGGGACTTTTTCCATAAGGAAAACCACAGTAACCGAGTCCATAGATCTTTTGTCAGGAAAAAACAAAGATTAGGAGAAAAGGTTTTGCATGTTTTTGAGATAGTTTTTCCTCATACTTTATAGTATCCTCCCGGTGCATTTTCAGGGTTAAATGTAATGCTCGTGTTTTTTGCAAACACGCGATATCTTTTTTTAATTATGTTAGTTTTTATGGCGGCGGACGCAGGGTGGCCCGCCGCCCAACCAGTCAAGGCCCGTGACGGTGGCACGTAGTGTTTTGCGCGCGCCAGTCAAGAGGAGGGTGCGGCCGATGTGGTTGCAGCACGAGTAGAAGGGGCTCGCCTACTAGTGGCGAGCCGGGACCTACCGGGGATGGTTGGGAGAATAAAAGTTTCTCACACCCCCGGCCAAGGGTCGTAGAGGAACACCGTGGTGGTTTTTATTCGGTAAGAGTCCGACACTGGCTCCGCCTTCCCCGGGCGGAGTGAGGATGGGCCTTCCCGAATGGGGCTTTTCCCCACGGAAAAAAAAAGGTTCGTGTTGAGGCGTGCGTACTTTATGTTATGTTTACTGTGCTTGGGTGCTGTAGTGTTGCAAGAGGCGTCAAAAACAACAGAACTTTTTAGGTGATCTTGTTGGGTTAAGGGGCGTCCAAGACCTCTATCTATTTTCCCAAAATAATAATATCTGAAAACTTCAAAAGGAAGAGCGTACTTCTTTCTGCTAATGCAACAACAATACCATTAATCAAAGACAATACAATAGGAAGTAGTAGTAGTTTAGTAGTAGTAGAGCTCCTTTGTGAAAGAGCTCGTCCAGGGAAGTACTCTTCTTCTTCTTCTTCTTCAGCTGGTATAGCGCCCCCACAAGTCCGTAGAGAGGTTGCGTGCGCAGTGGAAAAGCACAAACAGGAGTCTGATCCAAGACATCCACTATCTAGCGCTCAATTACCAACACAGAGGTTAAAAAGTCGGCACAGTTTTTTAAAATCAGCAGAGGCCTTATCGGGGTGCCCGGTTGAGGCCCGTTGTAAACTGTGGCTGAAGACACTTTCTCCACCCGCTCACTATATCCAGCCGAGTGAGCACCTTCCTGCGGGATATAACCTTCCCTGGTCAACCTGGAAGTCACTAAACCGACTACGAACTCAAGTGGGAAGAAGCAAGTCCAATCTCGCCAAGTGGGGCTATATTCAAAAAACAGCGACAGGGTGTGGTTGTGGCACTGACCCCCAATCGATGAGTCACCTCTTACACTGCCCTTTGTGTCCCGAAACCTGTAGCCTGGGTGACCTTTGCGTTGCCACTGATAACGCCGTTGAAGTGGCAAAGTTTTGGGCTTGCCAAATCTGACCCAAGAGATTACATAAATACCATACCATCGACACGAAGAAGAAGAAGAAGGGAAGTACTACCACCGTGCCTACTTCTCCGCCAAATAGTGATGCTTGCATTGCTGTGTTTCGGTCTGAAGGGTACGGGTGCCGGTGAAATTACAATCACATGAGACTTTCCATCTTCATGTCTCAGTTTGGCGAACCGACTTGCGGTACCATTTAGGCAACAGCCTAGGTGGTATTGAAGTTGTCATGGGCAAAGGTAACCGCTTAACATCAGGTGGGCCTTTAGCTCGTTTCGCCATCCTATACTATAAAAAAAAAAAAACAGAAAGGAACCACGAACTCGTTAAGCTGATATCATCGCAAACTAGACATTTCACATCAAAATGCATTGCATTATAAACTTAAGTCCTCTATGCCTGACGAATAGTTTTAATTAGAAACTATCTCAACCAACTTCGTCAAGCTTTGGATATGTTACATTAAATATCACAGCTTAGAGAGATAACATAGATTTAGTACTTAACACTAACTCACTAAAAGGTGTATATTATCTTCTGAACGAGTCATTAACGTCTCTATTAAGTAATTATGGAAGAGGAATTGTTATAGGCTCATGTTTAAAGCTGAAGGCTTTGCATTTTGAGAAATTAATTTTGAGATGTTTGTTTGAAGTAAACTCAAGCCAGCTTTGTCTAGCTTTATTTTGGTTTGAACGGGAAGAAAGTAACTTATTTTTCAACACACTTGCTCATAAAGTGGCTCTTATTGCATCGCTTTTAGGTTCATAATGTGGCTTATAACGCACGCGTGCTTTTTTCTTATATTATTGCACTAGTGCTTTTTACTTTACAGTTTATTTTTAAATCGCAGCAAAGAGTTTTTATGCCTGAACTAAATTAAAACTTTTTGGGGAATAAATCAACTGTATTCATTAAAATATGCTATATAAACATTTCATTTCATCAAATTATTAATTTTTGTCAACAAATTAATATTAATTTGTGTTATAAATAAAAAAATAAATTTATAATATTTTTTTATTAGGCTGTATGGCGGTTTCCTTCGACCACCTGCGCGCGCATAGCTGTGTTACAAAAGATTAGACACTAGAAGGAAAAGATGGAATAAAATAAAGTTTACATTACATCAACCATTAATTTAATAGTCATATTATATGCACACTCAACAATTTAATCAACTGCAGGAAATTACTAATATAGACAATAAATTTAAAAAGACTAATTTGACAATTACTAAATACAATATCCAGCATTGATTACTTTAATTATTAATTACAAGCACTAAAACATAAATGATTAAGGATATACTTAACAGACTCAATATACAGCACAGACAGCAAGATTATTATAGCAACGCGACAGAGGTTCGACCTAGACAGTTGTTCGTAACAAAAGAGACCGAATCAGATGCGCGATGTCTTAAATACACTTTTTCCCCGCCGTGTCATCTCCGAGTGTCTGGAGGTGGGATGGGCGTGTCGATAATGTTGCCATGTTGTCAGCGTCTATGGGACCAACCGTCTATGCGTCTATGGTGGCCAGCGTTGGTGTAACAGCTCGGCCGTCCTGAAACAAAGTGACCACACGATACGCATTAGTTAATTTTCCAACAAGTCTACAAAATCTATACTATCTCAGCATCAGCGTCATCATTATGAGATCCAGCAACTGCTATATACGGCCTTAAATTATCCACAGCTCTTAAGGCCTTAAAATATCCACAAATTCCACAGCACATACGGCCTTAAAGTATCCACAGCACATACAGCCTTAAAGTACCCACAGTACACTACTGTACTAAAATGGCGAAACTAGCTAAAGGCCCACCTGACGTTAATTGGTTACCTTTGCCCATAACAACTTCATTACCACCTAGGCTGTTGCCTAAATGGTACCGCAAGTCGGTTCGCCAAACCGAGACATGAAGATGGAAAGTCTCATGTGATTGTAATTTCACCGGCACCCGTACCCTTCAGACCGAAACACAGCAATGCAAGCATCGCTATTTGGCGGAGAAGTAGGTACTGTGGTAGTACTTCCCCGGACGAGCTCATTCACAAAAGAGCTTTACTACTACTAAAACAGCTACTTCTAGGTGATTTTAATTACTTCAAATTACGACCTTTAGGATAACGCCAAAAGAACAAGCCCCCCTTTTACTAACATCTTTTTATCTTATTTGTGTTTATAACAATTCCTATATTAGCAGTGCAGCGATCATTGACTATATAGGTAGGTATATTTCAATTACATTCACTATTGTCTAAATTAGATATTATAACTACTTTTATTTTTGAAACTTAAATTAAAAGGAACCCTTTTTTTTTTTTTAACCTCTGGTTTGAAGACATACCAGAAATTACGCAGGTAGGTTACTATCTCAATTATTCTCCTAACTAGTAGTGCGTAGTTCCAAAAATATTGAAAAAAAATTAATGTTCGCCGACTGTTCTCTTTTGGCGTTGCAACTGATCTCAACATCTTTAAAAAAAAAAACTACTAAAAGAAATTTAAGATATTTACTGAAACTAAAGGGCATAAAAATAAAGAACTTTGAATAACAGCTACAAAATGCAATATTTAACCCAAACTAAAGAGCTTGAAACAACAGCTACAAATGCAATATAAAAGATTGAACAGACCATTGGCATACCATTGTAAAATATTTTAACCGCAATGCACAATATTTTACTAAAATTTTACATATTTAAAATAACACCAACGAAATGTAAGGCAAAGCATTGTACTCTGAAATACAAAATATTGTACTCAAGTTCAAAAGTTTTATAATATCAGCAACAAAATGTAATGTAAAATATTGTACTCCGCAATATAAAAATAATTTACTTTATTTAGCTTTGAACTAAATAAATAGTATGTAAAAAGTTGCAATGCAAAACATGTTACTCAAATTCAACATCTATAAAATAACTGCTACAAAATGCAATGTCAAATATCGCACTCAGCTATGTAAAACATTTTACTCAAATTCCGCAGCTTTATAATAACTACAAAATGCAATGTAAAATATTTTACCCCAATTCAACAGCTTCAAGATAACCTAGATAACAGCTAAAAACTAACGCCACGATTGGATATTATGGTGGACGGAAAACCAAATGCTTATTATTTATAATAAAAATAGGACGTAGGTAAGATGAAGATAGTTTCAACTAAATTTGGAAAAACATCTCGCGAAGGAATAATGTACCTAGTTACTAAAATACACCGATTATGTTTACTAGACTTTGGAAAAGGCTTTAGGAGAGTAATGTGTATACCTCTAAGAAAACAGAAATGACGGATACATATTCATTGGTAGCTTAAATTGTCCATCCATTCCATAATATCCTCTTTGAAACACACAATCCAGACACGAAGTGACTATAACGACAAGACATTAACAACCGATTCCCATGTAAAGTTTTATTTAAACAGTTACTAAATAATTTACAATTATTTGCCATGTCTGGATTGGCATCAGAGATCCAAAATTGTCGATGTTGCACAGCTTATGATCTCTCATTTGAACAGTACAAACAAATCGTCATCAGTAGACAGTGCATAAACGTGGGTCTCTACTGGGTTACAGCTCAGCTCATCAACGTGGGTTATTTTGTCTCCAGCCCTATATTCCATTGTTACCTATATCGAGCAGTTACATAAATCTATACTATAATAATGTTTTTAAAGAGGAAAGATTTGTTTGATTGGTTGTTTGAAATCTAAACTCCGAGAACCGATTTAAATGAAAAAAATAATAATCATGATTAAAAAGCTACTTTATCCAGAAGTAACATAGGCTATATTTTATATCAGTACGCGGGCGAAGTCTAGTTCTATAAAATAAAAGTTTGAAAAGCAGTAACAATATCAGATAAATAAATAAACAAATAAAGTTTGAACATATTTAATAACCTACTACTGCTACTTTATAATACGTAAACATAATAAATCTGTTCTTGACGTGTAGTCTCGAGACTAAAATACATAATTGATTGAAGAATTACCTACTTAGCGCTTAAACAATACCCGATTTTCCCAAATAATGCCGCCTTCCAAAAATTAAAAAAAAAAAATTGTGCTTACTATCAAAATTCTGGGAGGTAAAGTCTGTATCCTATACCTACCGGCAGTAAATTTATGAATATTTACTTTAACTTCAATCTCTTAAACAAAACAATTACTAAGTATGAAGGTACAACGATATTTAATGGTAGAATGTAAATGGGCCATTTAAATTTAAAATCATACTTACTTGTACACCTACATTCTGGCAAATAAATTAATTTGAATTTGAATTTATGTATCAAAATGGTGAATAAAAGTTACTTGTCGCCATTGCTAATAATAGGTACCCACGTTTATGTCGGTCAAATCAACACCACAAATACACATCACCAGATATGTAAACAACATCTTCCTGGTCCAATTTCGTCATCCCAGCTTTGCTTCAGCTCAATGCGGTACGAAACCAACAGCGTTATTATTTTAGCTCTTAACGTCAAAATTGGACCAACAAAGAAAGATTTGACTCACCAAGACAGCTTCAGCTTGTTCCATTTCGGCACAGCATTGCCCTCGCACTGTAGCCTTCACATTTCGCATAATAGCTCACACCAGCAACAAGTTCCACAGCCTTCGAAACCTTGTCTACTCGGAACTCTCCGCCAGATGCTGGGATAATGTAGGTACCCATAATCTGAGAGGTTGAAATAACAGGGGTTAGAGTTTCCTTTCTATCTGTAATACTAGAATAGATTTAAGAGGTATGATTTCAATTAATGACAATCCCCACAAGGGCCTCGATAGTCATAAATTTTCCTCAAGTTGACTAAAAGTCAACTAGTGGATCACTTTTAACTGCCAACCAATCCGGAGAAACAACTTTGCGTAGTACAGGTATCCAAAATATTTATATCCGATATATATATATATATTTTTACCTTTAATTTTTTTCTCTCGCTTTTTAATATTCGCATTCACCCTACAAAATCTTACAATATGTAATCTTCCGGCAGTTTTTTCAAGAGCTACTTATTTATTTTTTGGAAGATCAACAGCAATTTCCTTAGACTAACAATGATATTTATTATACATTCTGCCAATAATAGGACTTCACGAATAGCGACAGAATACAGTAAAATGTAATGTAACTAGGTATATCAAAATTAGTGCACTTATTAAATTAACCAAGTGACCCTCAGTATTACAGTGATAGTAGAAGATTGGTAAGATTTTTGTATTGATCAGCCTCACAAAGTCTCCATGAATGAGAAAGATAATTTTCCAATTCACTAATAACTCTAGATGAAATCTTCTGAATTCTTATTTTAAAAACTTGTAAGTGCTTGTTTGCGATTGTGAGGGTAGGATGCGAATAATACTAGAGACCGCAGCACTATTATCAAACTTAAATCAGCATTGTCAATTTATCGCAAAACTAATTACCTCATAGTCGTCGACATTGCAAAGACGTATTTAGTTTTTTTGTTTAATTTCGTGAAATACCTTCCTATTTAGGTAACCGACGATTAATTGTTATTTGTAATAAACTAATAGAATTATTAATCAAGAGTCTTTATGCAATGACATCGGCACATTATTTACTTTGTCTCTTTTTCAGACCAACTCTTCAACAGATTCTGTTAATGCAAACATCTATATCCAGCTTATCATACCAGCATCTAGCCAAACATCTAACCTTGTCTGCATAGGTATATAATACGAGCGTTTTGTGTATTCCTAGCCAAAAACGTCACCAAACCAGATTACTTTCTTCAACCACACAAGTTATCCTCTTTATAAAAAAATAATAAAACACTGTCACCTTTAAAACAGTCCGCATATTTTTGCGCCTACCGCCAAAGAATTTGTTAAACATACCTTCAATCTTTTCATTTACCAATTGTTCTAGTATACTCTTCAATGATTCGTCGCAGGCCCGCTTCTCTTCGCTGCGACTTGAAAATCTAAATCTGCAATTTTGCTGCTACCGCTATTACCTCTAGCTTTGTTCAGACTTCTTCATGTTGAGCGGAGTAATCACACTTCTTAAACTGTTACAAAAGATTAGACACTAGAAGGAAAAGATGGAATAAAATAAAGTTTACATTACATCAACCATTAATTTAATAGTCATATTATATGCACACTCAACAATTTAATCAACTGCAGGAAATTACTAATATAGACAATAAATTTAAAAAGACTAATTTGACAATTACTAAATACAATATCCAGCATTGATTACTTTAATTATTAATTACAAGCACTAAAACATAAATGATTAAGGATATACTTAACAGACTCAATATACAGCACAGACAGCAAGATTATTATAGCAACGCGACAGAGGTTCGACCTAGACAGTTGTTCGTAACAAAAGAGACCGAATCAGATGCGCGATGTCTTAAATACACTTTTTCCCCGCCGTGTCATCTCCGAGTGTCTGGAGGTGGGATGGGCGTGTCGATAATGTTGCCATGTTGTCAGCGTCTATGGGACCAACCGTCTATGCGTCTATGGTGGCCAGCGTTGGTGTAACAGCTGTATGTCACCGCGCGATCCGCGCGCCATTTTTATCATTTTTCACAAATTCATATTTGTCTAAAATGTGTAATTTATGTTTTTTTCCTCGCAAGTGTGTTGAAAAACGTCGTATGACACGCGTGAGCATTGACTATTATACTCTCGGCTCCATTACGCCCTCGCCTTCTGCTCGGGCTGCAATCCAGCCTCGAGTATAATAGTCAACTTAGCTCACTTGTATCATAATGTACTATTATTAGTGACTGTTTGGTATTTTGATTAAAAGCTTTTTGTGGTATATTATGAGAAAAGGTACGGTTATAGGCCGCGTGGGAACATGCTTGGTGCATTGTGTTGAATATTTTTGTAAGTCTTTACTCCAATCAGCCTAATTGACGATTGATTAATTATATTATAGTTATCATTTAAACTCGTTACAAACAATGTTGAATATTTTTTAACTCTTTTTAATTATGTCAATGCCTCCGACTTACTGTATATATTATCTCGTTAAAGCTTTATTGAATACACCTAATCCTTAAAAATAATTATAGACGATACAAAAGTTCAGTTTGAAGATATTTTCACACCAATTAATTAATTATTTATAAAGAATTTTAAAGATGTTTTTGTTTTTGTTCATACATAGGTGTATTATCTTTAAAAATAATTATAGACGATACAAAAGATCAGTTTTATACTGAAGATATTTTCACACAAATTAATTAATTATTTATAAAGAATTTTAAAGATTTTTTTTTGCTTATTTCTTTATTAATTCGAAACGTTAATCTGATATTCAATAGGACAGTGGAAACTCATTAGAAATATTAAATACTCGTTAAAATCAGCCCACTATTAATTTTCAAGTTAATTATCGTTAATGAAGCGATTCTTTTCTTTGTAGAAATATTCTCAAGTTCTCCTTAATTTGGATAAATAATTATAAAAACAATTTTAACTACTACACTTTATTAATTCGTCTGTTATTGTAGTTTGACATTGCCTTTTAGATTAAAGTTTTAATAATATGTAAAAGCTTCAAAACGTTTGCAAGCCAAATATTTTTTTATACAGTGCAATATTCATCCAAAAATATTGGATAAAAATGCATTTTATAATATAAAAAAATTACAAAAGAAAGTGAGGGTCAGCAAAACTGTATTAAAATAAAATCAATTCATCAAACTTTCTTTGCCCAAAATAAAAATTCTGTGCTATTCTCACAAAGAAATATTGACTGCAAGATTTATTTTTCTTCTTCTTTGTAAAATGTTTTAATATTAAAAAGAAGCACTACCATATACTCATTCTAATGAAATAACTTCTTACAAAGAACCAGATTGATGATTAATTTTTGTGGTTTTAAATCGACTCGAATGAATAGAAATTTTGATATGCATTGTATGAAAGCAATAGTTGATTTGAAAGTGTAAGTAAAGCTATGATTAGAGAGTCGAGGCAGCTTATTTTGAAGACTAAAATTTATGTGAATAGTGGAAACATCATTTGCATCTAGTCTGATATTTAAAAATGTTACTTTCTCAATAAACATAATAATTACAAGAACAAACTTTTATGCAAGTATACAATCAATGCTATACGCCACATTAGTGAAGAAACGACTACGTAGGAAGAATTCGAACCACAGAAATAGATAGAATGGCCATGTGGGCAGGGCGCGCGTGGCAGCACCATGCACCATAGTGCAGGATATTTCAAAGCCTTTTTCAGCACGCCATATGACTTTTTTCTATAAATACTGTAACAAAAACCCGCAAAAATGCCTTATTGTGCTGTTTCTAACTGCAAAAACAAAAGCTGTAAAGTACATTTAATTAAAATTAATTTTTAATAAATAATGACGTCAAAATGTAAGGCGTAATTTGTTCGGAAAGTTGCCACCAATCGCAATCAATCGCAATCGCATGAATCGCAAGTAAAATTGTGATTACAACCGTTCTATCTATTTCTGTGATTCGAACAATGTTTTATTTTTAACGGACTTCAAAAAAAGGAGGAGGTTATGTATTCGGCGTGTTATTTTTTGGTTTTTTTTTTTTCATGTATGTACACCGATTACTCCGTGATTTCTGGGCCGATTTACGTAGCTGTTTTTTTATATTAAAGCAGAAACTGACTAACTATCCTAAACTAACCTGACCTTATCAAAATTAAAGACTACTATCAAATACTTTTGCTTTTCTGCCAACAATTTTTACTCTAGACCTACGGACATTGTCATACCCACAGAAATATATAGAATTGAAAAGTGGGCAGGGCGCGCGTGCCAACACTCTGCACCATAGTGCAGGGCATTTCAAAGCCTTGACCAGTACGCTTAATGACTTGTTTCTGTAAATACTGTAACAAAAACCCACAGAAATGCCTTATTGTGCTGTTTCTAACTGCAGAAACAAAAGCTGTAAAGTACATTAGATTAAAGTGTATTTTACAAAATTAGAGACGTTAATATGTAAGGCGTAGTTTGTTCAAAAGTTGCCACGCATGAATCGCAAGTAAAATTGTGATTACAACCATTCTATCTCTATCTATTTCTGTGGTAGTACCTATATGTCGTTTTACTCAGAAATTCGTTTAACCAAGACACAAGCGCAGTGTACCAGATATCGTCGTTGGCAAAGTCTATAAAGACGTCTTCGGGATCGGCACGCGGGATGTATAGGCCTTCCGAGACGTGCTATAAAATTGCGGGAACTCCTTTAGGTTTGTGACATACGAGCAGTAAGGAAAAACAGAACGTGTAGTATAAAACGGGGCGAAAAAGGTGCAGAGGTTAATAAGTACAAATGTGAGCAAGGATTTTAACATTGAATTAACACAGCTTGTTACAAACAAAGAATTTAGAATGTTTTCCAAATTAACTACAGCAGTTTATTCTGAAGTCTTGACCAGGCTGGTTCTGCGCCTGGCGGGCTACTGCCCAAAGTTTATTCTAGGGCGCTTGTATATATGCTAACTTGCGTGTCATATTCTGCGTGCGGGATTCAGGATAGTTTTCATGAAGTGGGATAGATGTCGCTACATTACTCCAGCCATTGCTTACGTCTCTAATAGTTTCCATGTAGCGAGATAGATGTCGCTACAAGTGTCTTCGTTTTCCAGTAAAACGAAGATTTATTTGATTTTGATCTAAGTTAAGTTATTACATTTTTAAGATATAAAATTACTGCATTTTAATAACAAGATTCTTTAAGTATAATTTTGGCAGTACCCCGATCTAAACAGAGATGCATCTAAAAATATCACTTTGAAAGATAAAGTGAAGAAGATAAAATGGTTCGAGTGTCGGACTGCTGATAACGAGGTCGTGGGTTCGATTCCCACAGGACACAAATATTTGTGTGATGAATATTTGTGTGTTTCTGTTGGTCTAGGTGTTGCTTATGTATTATAAGTATGTATTTACAAAAAACTGCCTCGACTGCCTCGTTGGTCTAGTGGTTGCAAGCACGACTGCTGAGCGTGAGGTCCTGGGTTCGATTCCCGGGTCGGGCAAAGTGTTATTGAGTTTTTTCATTAGGAAATTCTCAGTAGCAGCCCGGAGTCTGGATTTGTGCCCGGTCAATGGCAGTAGGCTCGCCCCCTATTACATGGGACTATAACATAACTGGCGAAATGTGGGTGTACTATGCATCTCTGCCTACCCCTTCGGGGAAATACAGGCGTGATGTTATGTTATGTGTTGTTGTTGTTGTTACAAAAAAAAAAGTATATAAGTATTATATCCATTGTCTAGTACCCATAGCACAAGCTCTGCTTAGTTTGGGACTAGATGGTGCTGTGTCTAAATGTCCCAAAGATATTTATTTATTTATTTATATTTATTTAACTTCGCTTGTTAAATATTGGCGAACAAGTTACTCAAATTGAACATCCCTATGTATCAGTAACTAAGCAGTGTGAATTTTATTTATTCACCTACCACGCAGCGGTTAAGAGGTTTTATGAGCCCTTTACGTTACCCCGTTAACCCGTTTAGAAGGGAGTTGAGCTTGCATCTCGCGCTGCTCAAATATTAATGGTTTTGCTGCGAAATTATTGATGGGATCCAACACTGTATGGAATTTGTGTCACATGTTGTTTAAGGTACAATCGGGATATTTTTGAAATCAGTCTGGCAGAAGGTGGGTTTTATTAATTGCTATATTTTTTTTTGTTCTTAACGGGCTTGCGTTTTCCGCCACCTCACCTGATCGTAAGCGATGGTGCGATCGACGATGGTTCACGCTTGCCCAGCAAATACCTATTCACTCGAGCCTTGAAGACCACCAGATTATAATTCTCGGGAAACACTGACGCTGATATTTGATCATTTGGCCCAACTCCCACCAGAACCGGTTCATAAGTCCTAAATTTCTTCACTTCATTTTGAGGAGTAGAACATGTACAGTAGTGGGACAGTTATAGTCTAATGATGCTTCATCATCATCAACTCAGCCTATCGCAGTCCACTGCTGGACATAGGCCTCTCCCAAGTTGCGCCACAACGCTCGATCCTCTGCCTTCCGCATCCAGTCCCCCCCGGCTTGATGATGATGCTTGTGCACGTCATATACATGCTGAAATTTTAATCGCTTCTTTCCCGAAAAGGGGCCATTGTACTCATCACTATGAACAATTTTTACTATGGGACCAACCCAGAAATCGCGAAAAAAAATCAGCGGGTCCCTACATTCGTTTTCACTTAAATCGATAAAATGTAGGGATTACCTGATTTTTTTTTTTCGTGATTTTAGGGTTGGTCCGATAGTAAGAGTTGTTCATAATGATGAGTACAATGACTCCATTTCGGGCAAGAAGCCTTTAAAATTAAAGCATTTATTATGTAAGATAGTACCTACATTAATTAATGGAGCTTTGTAGTGGTACATAGAGTATACGTAGTCTAAATAATTTAGAAGTGGATATATTATTACGTACTCCATTGCAATTCCTCCTTCCAATCCTTGCAATTCTTGTATGTTTTTCAAATCATCATCATCAACTCAACTTATCACAGTCCACTGATGGGCATAGGCCTCTCCCAAGTTACGCCACAACACTCGGTACTCTGCGTTCCGCACCCAGAAACCTTTTTTTTTTTCAAATGTCTAAATTAAATTTATATCTAACTAGCCTATGCAATGTGAATGTCGTTTATCGCGCATACCTCGGCTATTGTTCATCTATAGCCTATATGTTAATTCGGGTTACGTACTATCTGTATGCCAAATTTCATTAAAATCCATACAGTAGTTTTTGCGTGAAAGAGTAACAAACATACTCACATAGTACATCCATACATCCTCACAAACTAGTATATTAGTTACGTTAATATATATTAGTGCGTCATTAGCGCTCAGTATAATACTCTAAAGCAGCTATACTCAACCTGCGGCCCGCCGGGCCTTTGTTATTGGCCCATCTAAAGTTACATATTTATTGTAAACCATTTTAAATTTCGCCCCCACCAGAGAATGGGTGTTTCAGAACGGGAATGTGAGCCAAGTGCTATCCGCGATTTTTTGTTCCCCAAAAATATAAAAGCGTTCAAAGATGTGCCCAAACCCTACTAACATTCTTTGGGTCTACGTATGTGTGCAAATCGTCTTTTTCAAAAATTAAATACACAAAGAACGTTTACAGAAACAAACTTACAGATTCTCATCTGGATGATGTTATAAGGATAGCATGTATCAACAAGCCAGATCTTGATATAGTTTTGAAAAAGTGTTCACAGTATCAAAAAACGCATTAAAACATATAAACATCTTTGTTCAAACTTCTTTTTAGGGTTCCGAAGTCCTACAAGGAACCCTTATAGTTTCGTCATGTCCGTCCGTCTGTCCGTCTGTCCGTCTGTCCGTCTGTCCGTCTGTCCTAATCCTTTACAGCTTAATAACTTCTACAGTTATAAACATAAGTAAATGAAATTTTGTTAAAAAATAGTCTGCATATAGATCTCAATTTTAAAAGAATAAAAAAATAGTTTTGACGTTCTTTAGGGGTGGCGCCCATACATGTGAAATGGGGAAAAAATAATTTTTTTCGCTGCACCCCATCGTGTGGGATATCATTGAATAGGTCTACTAAAATGAAGGTAATGTTTCATACACCACTTTTTTATCAGGTTTACCATCTGCGAAATATAGCCCGCCAAAGTGGCTTGCAATGTGTCCCCCCCCCTGCCATTTCTAAACTATGCAACGTATAAACTTATAATCTTCCACATTGATAGACCTTTGTGAAAACTCTCTTTTAAAATTATTTCGAGTATAATGTGATTATAATTTTTTGAGTTATAGACAGAAAACCGAAAAATACTTAAAACGTCCTAGTTCAAAGGTCATTGACCTTAGAGAAAAATTATCATGGCAAATAATGCTCCTTTAGCTACTTTCTATTTGAAAAAAACACAAAAAGTAACTTTGACATCAATCAGACTTCTTAAATTTGGCTTCTTGAATTTATCGCTAGATGGCGCTACTAACAACACGCTCTGAGTCGCGAATGCTGCCGATTATTGCAAAAACTAAAATAGCCATGATTAATATTCGATTTGATTCGTTTGTACACCTACTTAAGGAACCCTATAATACTGAGCATGGCCCGACATGCTCTTGGCCGGTTTTTCATTAATAAAGTAACTACATCGTTAACTTGAAATTACGTTTGCCCTAAATAATTTTTGCTTGCGGCCCTCGACACCGTGACTGAAACGTGTTTGTGGCCCCTATAAAAAAAAGGTTGAGTATGGCTGCTCTAAAGAGACAGATCCAGATGTATCTCTATTCAATATCAGTAGTCATTAAGGGCAATATTAAGTCCTACTGTGGAAGGGAATAGTTCGGGTTATGAACCAATGTTCAGCATTAAGCTGAGTTGATTGATTTATGACCAGAAACGACCCTGTCTAATGTATCGAATGGTTTAAATAAATGGTCGAAATTGTAGTTTCAATCTTTATGTACTTAACCCTCTGCAACTGAAGTGACTGAATTGGTAACATTCTACTGATGTGGAATCTGGCAGACGTCATTTTAAATGACCTATAAAATTAATACTTATGAATAAATTATAATTATTACTTTGTATAATGAAAATATCATTCTTAATTTACATAAATAAATAAATGGGAATGGTATTGACACAAAGTTTTGTGAAGTAGAGAATAAAGTTTAAACTGCTCTGCGCCCCGATTCAGAACCATACGATAACCAGTTGTCGATCGATTCGGTTTGTTATCTCTTTTTCTCTCGTTGCGTGAATCATAAGACGAAACGAGATAACAAACCGAATCGGTCGACAACTAGTTATCACGTGGTTCTGAATCGCATAGCTGGTCCGACTGGTCCAAAGCCACCAGCAGTCAATTTCGATCAAAATATTCGACATTTTGTTGTAAGCTTATTCAAACTATTGTTTTAACCATTCTACTCATTAAAGCAGCATGTGTTTATTATTAAATCAATACATTGTAATGATATGTTTAGGCACAAATCAGTCTCAAAAATGACTACCTGACTCGTCTTTTATTTTATTAAATTTTTTCATGTCTACCAGAATCAGGTTTTGTTGCTGTAGTTACGTCTGTGGGACACCCGTAGCTCATATTTCCAAACCTGTGTACCAAATCTTTGCTTCCGCATCACTACCTACTGCTGCAAACCGTTCTAGGAAGGTACTCAGCATGACATATCTATATCACGCCATGTAGTGAATTGGCACCGTTTTATTTGGTTGACGGTGTCTGACAGACTACCACCTCAGTCGCAGAGGGTTAATGCGATCTTTAATAACAGTATTAAAAAGGATCAAAGCTGCACCTGTTAAGCCATCGTGATATTTTCTCTCACCAACTCAGCCTATCGCAGTCCATTGCTAGACATAGGCCTCTCCCAAGTTCCGCCATAACACTCGGTCCTCTGCATTTTGTATCCAGTACCCCCAGCTACTCAGTCGACCTGGCTGAGTGGCGCCCTACGCTGCGTTTGCCGATTAATGGTCTCAACTCAAAGACTCGTCTGCTCCAACAGCTATCAGTCCTTTGACAGTCATGGCTAGCCCACTGCCATTTCAGCTTACATTTGCTGTTTCTAATTATTATTATTTTTTCTCTCTGTTTGCTGTGAAACAAAACATCTCGATTATCTTTATGGGTATCCATATTTTTGTAGCTAGTATGTAATTTATTCCGAGAATAATCTCATAAGTAAATCTAACACTTAAAGATGTTAGATCCGAATCTTGTTATTACCATAGATCTTATCATAGACTGCCAGGCTAATGTTTTCCAGCTTCATAACCCATCCCAGTCAGGCCTTAGGATTTACGCGGGAGTTTGCCAGCTGATACATTGTTTTTCTTATTTAAACTCCATAATCCAAATTACACCTTATGCTTTAAAGAAGTAGGTTCAAACTCCAACATCTCAATAGGAAACCTTATCGATCTGTAACCCTGGTAAATGAAATCCAGATGTATCTAAGTACGTAGTTGATATTGAAGCAGTATAATCTAAGACAAGTAGGGATACGACAAAAAGTGATTGACCCAATTTGGACAGGACCCGCCTCGTTTTGCCTCCTAAACGGGTGGTATTGCGTTACAATACGAATAAATCTTTCGGTTCTATTCAATATTGGATACAGTGGAACGACCATTGCTCTGTTCATTTGCAAATCTACAATCTATTGAAGTGAGAAATTCATCAATCTTAGAATAACTACACATAGAGACCCAGTCTGCGCGCACAATTTGAAGCAACAAAATTGGAGTCAGAAATATGGCTCCGTTCTGTAGTTTTCACGTACCTATGTGTGTGTCTGGAGAACATTTTATGTGCCGCTTGTGGGTACACATCGACTGTTTTTGTGCTTCAACTTGGAGCGGAAATTTGAATGCAACTATCACTCTATCCCCCAGTTTCCAAAAGGCTGGTCAACGCAAAAATTTGCCAATCAGCTGTCAAATCTCAGGTCAAGCGTTGTGATTGTTTGTAAACATTTTTGCCAGCCAATCACAGGAGCTGACATGAGATTTGACAACAGATCAAATTGATCAGCCTTGCAGAAACTGAGGGTATGTCTTGTTACTTTAAAGCACTAATTCAAGTTCAAGTGATCAACTTTGTGTAATGTTAAAATGCACTTGGGCGACGTTTCGGGAACTACTAATGCACCTAATATAAGTAAATAAAATTTGACGAAATACCTTATTAGAAACAAATAAACTCAGCCTTACAAATAATTTGTAGTTATACTTTTCAAAACGAAAATAAGGGACGGTTTAAACCAAACGTAACGCTCACTCACAGTCCGCCACCGAATGTGTACTAGCAACACATGAATACAAATCCATCCAGAAGCAAAGTTAGCCGTTGTGGTACACTCACACATAGCGTGGCGATGTGTGCACGCATTCACCGCGGGTTCACATACGCTCCGCTGTGGTAAGAACTGGCTTGCGCCGCCGGCTCTCTTTGGCTTTTGATGGATGTTTATTCATGTGCTAGCGATAGATAGTTTGCTGATTTTTTATACATTTTCTATCTTATGTACGCTAGAGCGTACAGTAGGCGGCTGACACGTTAGGTCAACCGTCTCTAATTCTCGTATTTAAGCTAAGCTTAGTAAGCTGGTACTTTTATTCAGTAAAAAGAAATGAAATTTAAATCTTAATAAAACTTTTTCACAAAAAATTGAACCGACGAAAACAGAAACTGAAAAGCGAAAAATAAGTAATTATGAGTCGGCGCCAAACGAACTTTTAACAAGCAAAGTGCGTGTAAGTTGCAAGTGGCCGAGCGGAGAACGCATTTTTGGAAAGTTATTGTTTATCGGTGAAAATTTCACGTTGTGTTTGATGTGACGTTGTTTTTATTATTTATTTAAAGTAATTTAATGATCTTCGTTGATTGGTTGTTTGGCGCCGACTCATAATTACTTATTTTTCGCTTTTCAGTTTCTGTTTTCGTCGGTTAAATTTTTTGTTAAAAAGTTTTATTTTTCATTTTTTTGTGGTTAAAGTCTAACTCCAGGTCTCCACTATGTCGTAGTGTCTAGAACTATATTTATGTGTGTCAAGTTTCAACAGAATCGGTTAACATGTAAGAATTCAGTGGGTGAACAAACACTCATCCCCTGTTTTACTACCCTTAGGGGTGGATTTTGATTTTGAAATTTAAATGGGACCAACTTCGAGATATACCCTATCCATTAAAAAAAGAATCATCAAAATCGGAACACACTGTAAAAAGTTATGCGTGGTCTTACATAAAAAAAAAAAAAAATATATATATGTACGCGTCGAATTGAGAACCTCCTCCTTTTTTTCGTCGTAAAAGGATCTTGTGTCTTTTTTTTAACACAATGTAGTTGCAGTATAACTAATCCATCGCCGATCTCGAAGCCTAATCCTTAATCATATTAAGAACAATCGAAGTAAGAAAGCCATTCAGAACAGATGGCCGGACACTGAGAGCGTTCAATCAAACCTGTGGAGCGGACAAATTCCTTGGCTAAATACCTTTGTAATATCAAAGTGATCTGTAGTGGATACGATATTGAGTAGGTTTCTGTACCTACTCAATATCGAATCCACTACAGATCACACCTGTTGTTGAAATTCGTAGGATTCATAGGTGACCTTAAAAATAGGTGACCTATGATTCATTATATTGTATTGCAATAACTCATCTTTTTTATAAGGGTACATTTCCATGGAGGTTTTTGAAAAAAAAATCGTTTCTTAATTACCTATCGAGTTTAATTTAATTCAATTCATTTATTCTCATAAAAGTTGGTACATAACACAGTTGGTCTTACATGTAATTAGGATTAGTTCTTACAACTTTAGTCAAATTATTGACATGCAAATATCTTAGTTTAGTTGATCTACCTAACGAAGCCAGAGCCAGTGTCGGATTTTACCACAGAAATAGATAGAATGGTTATTATCACAATTTTACTTGCGATTCATGCGTGGCAACTTTCCGAACAAACTACGCCTTACATTTTGACGTCATTATTAAAAAATAAAAAATAATCAAATGTACTTTACAGCTATTGTTTCTGCAGTTAGAAACAGCACAATAAGGCATTTTTGCGGGTTTTTGTTACAGTATTTATAGAAACAAGTCATAAGGCGTGCTGAGAAAGGCTTTGAAATATCCTGCACTATGGTGAATGGTGCTGCCACGCGCGCCCTGCCCATGGCCATTCTATCTATTTCTGTGGACTTTACCGACTTTTACTACCTTTGACTGGGGGCGAAGGATATGCTCTGCATTCTCCTCTTTCTCCGAAAACTCCCGGCTTGCCACTGGTAGGTGAGCTCCTTCTACCCGTGCGACCTCATCGTCGGCTGCACCCTCCTCCTGACAGGTGCGGGCGAAATACTGTGCGCCACCGCTACAAGTCGTGACTGTTTAGGTAGCGGATTGCCCGCGAGTCCGCCACCCACAAGCCCACTAGGGTAGCTGGAGGTTACTATATCCCTCCTGCATGAAAGCTTATCCTTATTTTGCCGTGGAGTAATCCTCATGCACGCACTCCACCCGGGGACGGCAGAGCCAGTGTCAAACTTTTACCGACTAAAACCACCACGGTGTTCCTTCTACTACCTTTTGGTCGGGGGCAAGGGAGGGTTCCCAGAGGGTTCTGTATTCACATAACCACCTCCTACAGGTCCCGGCCCGCCAAAAACAGGCGAGCCCCTTTTCCCCGTGCGACCTTTTTTTTCCTTCTAAAGGCTGCCGGCCTCATGGGGGATGAAGGCCGGTCGGTCGGCCGCCTGCAACCTGAACCCAGCTTGGCTGTTCCTCATCAACTCCAACTTCACAGCTACTCCTGATGAAGTATAAATAAATATTTTTGGGAAATTTTTACACAGCACCATCTAGTCCCAAACTAAGCAGAGTTTGTACTATGGGTACTAGACAATGGATATAATACTTATTTGCTTTTTTTTGTAAATACATACTTATAATACGTAAAAAACCACCCAGACCAACACAAAACACCTATGTTCATCACATAAATATTTGTGTCCTGTAGTTATCGAACCCACGACCTCGAGAACAGCAGTCCGACACTCGAACCACTGGACCACAGACGTCGTCAATCCTAAAGTGTCTTCTGACTTTTAACTTATTTCTTCAGAACTCGATTTATTCCAGTTTACACTAAGTAAGTTACGAAGTTATGATGCAGTTTTCCTTTACAGACCCTCTTGATCACATTGAATGGAGAATCCTTATTAGGATTGGCTTCAATAAAGTCACTTCGGGGAATTTTCCGTTCCAAAGAAGTCTTAGTTTTAATGAGAATGCTGATACTTTGTGTTTGTTATGGCTAAGACCTTATGATTTTTATAAACGTCTTGTACGTGGGACACTCAGAAAGTTTTGCGAAACTAAAAAAAATTGTTCTATACGTACATATATTTTTATCAAATCTTTTCAAAGTACTTTCCACCAGCCTCTATACAAAGATTCATGCGCCTAAACCAGTTTTCAAAACACTTTTTCCAGTCCGCCGCAGACACCTAGTTTACAGCCTGCTCGAACGCAGCCAGCGCATCTTCCGGCGACAAAAATTGTATCCCTTTGAGCTGATTTTTTATTTTTGGGAATAAAAAGAAGTCACACGGTGCTAGATCAGGGCTGTAAGGAGGGTGACCCAGGAGTTTGACTGGCGTGCTGTCCAGGAAGTCCCTCGTTTTGAGTGCGGTGTGCGCAGGTGGCATTGATACAAAAAAAATATAACTTATTTTGTCTTAAAAAACAATCAACTCAGCCTATCGCAGTCTACTGCTGGATATAGGCCTCTCCCAAATTGCACCACAACACTCGGTCCTCTGCCTTCCGCATCCAGTCCCCCCCAGCTACTTTCATCAGGTCGTCGGTGCACCTCGCTGGGGGGCGCCCCACACTGCGTTTGCCGATTCGCAGTTTCCACTCAAGGACTCGTCTGCTCCAACGTCCTTCGACAGACATGGCCAGAAATAAAAAACAATAATAGTTATTAATACCAGGCCCCTCAGAAAGTATTGCGAAAAAAAGTTTTTATATATGGGAGACTGGCCAGTTATAATGTTTTTCGAAAATATGATTATTTATAAGTAAAAATAAGTAAGTTCCAATTTCAAAATTTCCCTCCACATTTTTTGCGAGTTAATTCAAAGTATTGTGTCTCACTGAAATATGGATCTGCGCCGGGAACATTTTAGAGCTATGATTTTATACGATTTCAAGTGTCGCCTGAAACCGGATGAATCGTACGATAGACTTCAAATGGCATTCATGGATGAAGGCCCTTCCAAGGCAACCGTGTATCGTTGGTATAACGAATTCAAGCGCGGTCGACCAACTTTGGGGGATGACGAAAGAAGCGGTCGCCCTTTGACGGCTGTTACCGAAGAAAACGTGCTAGCAGTGAAAAATTTAATCCAAGACAATAGGCGAATTACATATCAGGAGATTCAACACATATTGAAGATTGGATCGGGAAGCGTTCACGAGATTCTACACAGCCATCTTCGCGTGAGGAGGATAGTATCACGCTGGGTGCCGCACAACCTCACCGATGCTCAGAAGCAGGCCCGGGTGGAATGGTGCCGTGATATGCTTAACAAATTTGAAGCAGGCTCGTCTCGGCGTGTTAACGACATCGTTACAGGTGATGAGTCCTGGATTTATCAATACGACCCAGAAACCAAGCGCCAGTCGACTGTTTGGGTGTTTCAAAATGAGCCAACGCCTACCAAAGTGAAGCGATCTAGAAGCGGGGGTAAGATTTTGATCGCCAGCTTTTTTAATTTGACTGGCCACTTGGTATCAATTCCCTTACGGGATCAAAGAAGCATTAATGCCGAATGGTATACTACCAAATGTTTGCCAGAAGTTTTCTCTGTTATAAGAAACAAGCGACCAAACACAGGGCTCCGCGGGCTACTGCTCCACCACGACAATGCACCTGCGCACACCGCACTCAAAACGAGGGACTTCCTGGACAGCACGCCAGTCAAACTCCTGGGTCACCCTCCTTACAGCCCTGATCTAGCACCGTGTGACTTCTTTTTATTCCCAAAAATAAAAAATCAGCCCAAAGGGATACAATTTTCGTCGCCGGAAGATGCGCTGGCTGCGTTCGAGCAGGCTGTAAACGAGGTGTCTGCGGCGGACTGGAAAAAGTGTTTTGAAAACTGGTTTAGGCGCATGAATCTTTGTATAGAGGCTGGTGGAAAGTACTTTGAAAAGATTTGATAAAAATATATGTACGTATAGAACAATTTTTTTTAGTTTCGCAAAACTTTCTGAGTGTCCCACGTAGGGGTTCTAGAATTTAATTGCATTACAATGTTATTGCAAATAATGTATTAATGTATGTAATTTTCTCACACTCCGTTGATTAAAGGTGTTAAAAAAATAAACTATAACTTATTTTGTCTTAAAAAACAATCAACTCAGCCTATCACAGTCCACTGCTGGACATAGGCCTCTCCCAAGCTGCGCATCAACACCCGGTCCTCCATCTTCCACTTCCAATCCCCCAGCTACCATTTTTGGATCGTCGGTCCACCTAGCTTGGGAGCGCTCTTTTTTTGGATTCAGGTCGAAATCCTCATGGATATCCTCCGTCTGGAGAAGGCGGAGGTATATGTTGGACTTTTACCGACTAAAACCACACGGTGATCTATCTTAGCACAAAATAGAGGAGCTCCGAGAACTCCGATGGACCGCGGTGGTGCCCTCTAGTGCTACGCCTTTGGCACGTCCTGGGAAACAAAATTATTTCCCCCACACCAGCACGCGATCACCACGTACTGCCGTTCTCCCCAGAATCGCTTAATTCGCGGTCTCTGCTTAACCTTTTCTGTCGAAAATACTTTTAAAATCGACGTCCATTGTCTTACTATTGTGTTAATTAATTGGACGGTTGAGTGGTTAGAGACGATAGACGATAGTCGTCTGCTTTAATGGCCATCGATCTTTTGACAGACATGGCCAGCCCACTGCCACTTCAGCTTACTGATCCTACCAGCTATGTCAATTAGTTTGGTTCTTCCCCGGATAATCTCGTTACGCATTTATCCTTTAAAGAAACTCCAAGCATAGCTCGCGCAATAGCTTGCCGAGCGACTTTGAATTACTTTGTGGACTAGCCCAACTGTCGGTATCCACGTCTCGGCACCGTAAGTCATGACAGGCAGGACGCACTGGTTGAAGACCTTCGTCTTCAAACTTTGCGATACAGGCGACGACAAGACTGTGAAATTTACCAAATGCTGCTAAATCCAACGATATAAGCTGGATTAATAGTAAGAAAGATAGGTACTATGTGTCTAATGTATTCAAAACTTTTTATTACATATCCAAATACATTTTTATTTGCATAATCTTCTCTGTTCTCAATGATAAGTAACTCACTTAAAGTTCAACATTCAACATCAGTGTCATATCATTTACTATTAAAATCCACTTAAACGAAAGAACACCAACACTTGGAGAAAATAATTAATGGGAAAAAATTGGTAAATTCACCTTGAGACAATATTCACGGTTCAAAAGTTAGGGGTTCATGCGTTCACCCCTATGTATTACAAAGTCGTCTAGTTCGTAGTTTTTAGAATTATGTTTTTTCAGGTTTTCAGAATTCTATTTCAATATTTTAGATATACTGAGGTTTAAGCATCTCAACCATGTACTTATTATTATCTACACATGTTTTGCAAATAAATATATCTTTATATTTAAATTATATTTAACCTTGCTTGTTCGTAAGCGATGGTGTGGCTATTTTGCAGTTATTTTAACGAATTCTGTTCTTTAGATTATTTCTGCATTGTTTTGGTAAATTACGCAAATTAAGTCTATGCAACAAATGGGGAAGTGTCCAATGATACTCACGAAATTAATATTAGGGCTATACATGCTGAAGATACTGGACTACTTGGAGTGTTACCAAGTTGCCTACGTAAAAACAAAATGTTTTGTTTTAACATCGTGGTCGACGGCAAGCATCGATGTGATGTGGCTTTTGATTGGTCATCCATGTAGAAATCGCGAGTATTGACATCGAGGAACGACTACAGGACTGTCGGGGGTGGTTGGCGAATGCGGAGTCTATCCCACACCAATGCTTCCGGCCAAAGGTTCATAGAGGAACACCGTGGTGGTTTTAGTTGGTAAGAGTCGGCCATTGGTTCAACCTTCCCCGGGCGGAGTGCGTCCATGAGGACTTCCCCAGGGCAAAAAAAGTCGACTCAAGTGAGTCTAATTTCAATTGTTTCAAACGAACTGCAGCAAATACTCAGAAATTTAATGATCACATTTTATCTTCGTGATAATTTTAAAATTTTTTAGAGATCTTTCAACTTTAAAATATTGTAGTAATAATGCGAAAAATAATAATTTTTTTGCTTGAATAATTCTGAATGC
Source organism: Asteroscopus sphinx (assembly GCA_949699075.1). Taxonomy (NCBI): domain Eukaryota; kingdom Metazoa; phylum Arthropoda; class Insecta; order Lepidoptera; family Noctuidae; genus Asteroscopus; species Asteroscopus sphinx. Next base: position 7,460,574 of record OX453025.1, on the reverse strand, counting down.
ATTTGAATAATTTTATTCTGTAATTAATGAGATTTAAACCTATGTTTGGTTTTATGCTAAGAATTTTGAAGTAGATAAACTACACGCGATTATAAAACTTTTTAACAAAAAATTTAACCGATGGAAAAATAAACTATAAAGCGAAAACTTAAAAAAAAAATTAGTCTTAATAACTAATAAGCTCCTAAAATAATGTAAGTTACTAGTTTTGAGTCGGTGCCAAACAAAAAAACAAGCAAATTATTTACGTACAGCGTCTATATTCTATCCAATGAAAAAATAATTATCAAAATCGGACTACTCTGTAAAAAGTTATGGTAATGCGTACAAGAAAAAAAAAAGCGTAGACTTGTGAACCTCCTGCTTTTTTCGTCGGTAATTTTTTTTTACTATTACGCGTTTAAAAAATGCTTTAACTGACTTGTTTGTTTAATTAAAATGATCGATAGAGTGATGTTTAAGCAACTTTGTAACATAACATAGGTATAAATTACATGACGTGCTCATAAAAAAATATGCGTTTAAAAATCTGTATAATTATGTATGTATGTAAAATTTGTTTAGAAGAAAACTGCTACAGCATAAATATCTAAAGCACAGTCTAACAAAGCAAGCAAAGTATCGCCAGATATAGATAAAGATTTCTCAGGAAGTTATTATAGAACGGTTTGATTAGGGTTTTGTATAAATACAGTTTAACTTGGTCCGTTATTAAAATGATATTTCACTCGAAAACATCCATAATCATCTGAGAAAATTGCATTTATAATTCTGGCGACCTGGATACTAGGTAATTGCTATGTTAGAATATACTAATCAGATATCAATGTACAATGGGCTATGGTTTCAAATGATCAGTCTCCTTTTTAGGGTTCCGAAGTCCTACAAGGAACCCTTATAGTTTCGTCATGTCCGTCCGTCTGTCCGTCTGTCCTTCTGTCCATCTGTCCGTCTGTCCGTCTGTCCGTCTGTCCGTCTGTCCTAATCCTTTACCGCTTAATAACTTCTACAGTTATAAACATAAGTAAATGAAATTTTGACAAAAAATGGTATAGATATAGATCTCAAATTTAAAAGAATAAAAAAATCTTGATTACGTATTTTAGGGGTGGCGCCCATACATGTGAAATGGCGATGAGAATATTTTTTTCACTGCACCCCCTCGTGTGGGGTATTGTTGAATAGGTCTACTAAAATGAAGGTAATGTTTCATACACAACTTTTTTATCAGGTATACCCTCTGCGAAATACAGTTCGCCAAAGTGGCTTGCAATGTGTCCCCCCCCTGCCATTTCTAAACTATGCAACGTAGAAACTTATAGTCTTCAACATTGATAGACCTTTATAAAAACTCTCTTTTAAAATTATTTCGAGTATAATGTGATTATAAATTTTTGAGTTATAGTGAGAAAACTGAAAAATACTTAAGACGTCCTAGTTCATAGGTCATTGACCTTAGAGAAAAATGATCGCAGCAAATAATGCTCCTTTAGTTACTTTCTATTTAAAAAAATCACAAAAAGAAACAAACTTCTTAAATTTAGCTTCATAAATTTAGCACTAGGTGGCGCTGTTTGCAAAAACTAAAATAGCAATGATTAATATTCGATTTGATTCGTTTGTAATTAGACCTACTTAAGGAACCCTATAATACTGAGCATGGCCCGACATGCTCTTGGCCGGTTTTTTTTTAAATTTCGTTTGTTGGCACTACAAGGAATAATAAATGTTATACAGCTTTTTTACATACTTTATTAGTTTTGTTTCCTGGGGCATTATTACCAAGATTGCTGGAAAATTCTATCGTGAAAAATATCGTGTGCATTTACGGTTATTGAAAATAAAGCTAGTTTGTGTATTTTCTACGAAATATGTAAAGGTGTGGAGTCGTTTTCTTTTAGGAATATACTGACTGGGGTTGGGAATATTTGTTTTTTATTTAACCAAAGTAAAGTTTATGGATTTGTGATAGCTGTGTGTTCTTCGATCAATAATTATAATTGTCGATCAAATTGTATTTTACAAGTATTAGGCTGCCTTTTCACCAGGGATGTGTGAGGTAATTTTTGTTTTTCTCTCTCTGTTTTCTACTTTCTGCCTATTCGTTTTCTAATGTCGATTTTGTGTGTAATTATGGTTTTTTTTTAAATTATATTTTTAACGATTTGTCAAGTAAATGTTTTTTTTCTATCTTTCTTTCTTTAGGTAGCTAAGCGGTGAGTGAGGAAAAAATCCACTAACCGCAGAGCAGTGCGGGCGCGTCGTGTTCCGCGCGCGCCAGTCAAGAAAAGGGTGCGGCCGATGATGCCGCACGGGGAGAAGGGGCTCGCCTACTAGTGGCGAGCCGGGACCTGCCGGGGATGGTTGGACGACTATAAGTTTCCCACGCCCCCGGCCAATGGTTGGAAGAGGAACACCGTGGTGGTTTTAGTCGGTAAGAGTCCGACACTGGCTCCGCCTTCCCCGGGCGGATTGCGTCCATGAGGATTTCCCCACGTAAAAATAAAAATAAAAAAAAGAGCAGTGCGGTGCGAGGTTAGCAAAATTAAATTAGATTAAAATATATACCTACATTGTATGCAAATAAACATGATTTGATTAGATTTTTTATAATTCTATTATTGAGTTTTTTTTATCCCTAGTGGAAAGGCAGGCTTAGGATGCTGTTTTTTTTAGAATGTATTAGTACACACGGCTACACATCAAGCTGTACATTTCCAGTATAAGCTGACCTCGCATTGTATAGGTTTTCCTTACAACGCGAGGTCAGCCTTTACTGGTTTTGTACAGCTTGATGTGTAGCCGTGTGTACATGTTGCTATTATCTTATACGAAGATGTTTTTGTGTATCTTCCTGACGAAATCCTTAAGTTTGTCTCTTTTATTACTTACCACCAGTTCGAAAAGACTAAAATTTAAATAAGGCCACACTTTTTTACGTATGAATAAAAAGTGTGGCCTTATCCAATAAAAAAAAAAATAACCAAAAAAACAACAACAATCCAGAAAAACACGTTGTATAAAGGATGCAACTCCATATCAATATATTTATTTAAGTATTATATATCTATTGTCTAGTACTCATAGCACAAGCTCTGCTTAGTAAGGGATTAGATGGTGCTGTGTAAAAACGTCCCAAAAAATATTTAAAAAATACTTAATATTATAAAGAGGAAAGATTTGTTAGTTTGTTTATAATCGATAAACACTGAAACTACTGAACCGATTTTAATAAGTCTTTCATCATTAGAAAGCTACTTCTTACAGAATTAACATAGGATATATTTTACTTCAGTACGCTGGCGAAGCCGCTACGAAAGTTTCATCATCATCATCATCATCATTTCAGCCAAAAGACGTCCACTGCTGGACATAAGCCTTCCCCAAGCATATATTGGGGGGATATGCCATAATCGCCACGCTTGGCAGGCGGGTTGGCGATCGCAGTTAGTTGGTTAAATATTCAGAGAACGCTTTTGCCCATCCTCTGGTGAATCCCTTAGTCGCCTTTTACGACACTCATGAGAAGATATAGGGCAAAGTTTTGTGCTTATTAAATTAAAAGGGTGGTCTTATTTTAACCCAGAATAACACGTTTTATAAAGATACAACTCCATATCAATACCTAAACCATAAAATAAATAAAATCTCCTTTTAAATAAATCACAGAGTACCTATAGGCACGTAGGCAGTATCTTAGCTTCGGTAATAGCAGGCCGCACTTCACGTTAATTAGAAATGGCTGGCTCGATCTATGCGGGGGCACGTAACAGACTATATGGTACTCGTCACCTCTGGGAGGCTGCAATAATTATCTATGTATCTGTGTAGTATATAATAAAATACCTAAAAATATAAGGGAACTTACATGTTTTAAAGTTACTCATGAAAAGTGGTTACGTGAGAAATGTTTTTACACCATAAATGATTACACGACATTTTTTAAGTAAATAAATAATATACATAACATAACATCACGCCTGTATTTCCCCGAAGGGGTGGTCAGAGGTGTATAGCACACCCACATTTCGCCAGTTATGTTATAGTCCCATGTAATAGGGGGCGAGCCTATTAAAAAAAAGCCGGCCAAGTGCGAGTCAGACTTGCGCAGTAAGGGTTCCGTACCTCTCGACGACCTGATACCCCATAAAAACTGATTTAATTTACGAGAGTTTATCAAAAGACATCAACGCACAGTGCGCGAAATATGAATTTTTGCATGTTTTTCTTACGCAGGTACCACCACATATGTCTATGTTTGTCTTATGTTTAGTATTTGTTGCTAATCTACATAATAGGCACTATAATCTGACCAAGTTTGACGCTGGTATATATTACCGTTTTGAAGATAGAGCATAAACAAAAACGTTGAAAAAAATGCATGTTTTTTGAGGTTTCTTGTATGAGGACCCTTTGGTTTTAGCCTTTTTTTTGTTTTTAGTATTTGTCGTGATACACCTCATAGCAACACAATTTCTGAGAAAATTTCAACTGGTTACCTATTACCGTTCAAAAGATACAGCCCTGTGACAGACAGACGGACGGACGGACGGACGGACGGACGGACGGACGGACGGACGGACGGACAGCGTAGCGAGAGTAATAGGGTCCCGTTTGGCACCCTTCGGGTTCGGAACCCTAAAAACATATGTTGAAGTTTAATATAAATACATATAATAAGGGTTAATTGTAATATTTGTAATTCCATACTGACACGTTTCCATTGTTTCTGCTTATATCTATTTTATGCTAACATCTATTAGTTTTGACAATTGTAAATTAAATCAATTGTACCTAATAAATAATATTTTGCATGCCGATTATACGGTGAGACATGATGTACGGTCGACCGCACGTCGGTGGTAACACTTTGACATTAGCAGCATCTTTATTTTGTAAGCAGTAAGGGCGGTTTTCGAATTGTAGTGTTACCACTGTCACACAACGACTGTACCTGCCAAAAACCACTAACATCTCTGTAAAAACCATGTTTCTTGCAAATAATTTTTTTTCTCTTTATATTATCATATGTCCCTTGTGGGCTAGACTCGATTTCAGGTTCGCGTAAAAAAAAAAAAACATGAGTTTTTGGTCGCTCTCGAAACAAACATCTTTGACTCTATAACAATTTATACATATAATTGATTGGTATAGTAAAAGCCCCAGTTACCGACAGTGCAAAGAACTTCAGAAAATAAGAGCAAAATTATAATTTGCTATTTGGCTATGCTCGGAGTGTCCCTGCGTGATCGAATCAGAAATGAGGAAATTCGCAGGAGAACGAAAGTGACCGACATAGCCCGCAGAATTGCCAAGCTTAAATGGCAGTGGGCGCAGACATTGATCGCAGAAATGATGGCCGATGGGGCAGTAAAGTTCTGGAGTGGCGACCGCGTACTGGAAGGCGCAGCGTGGGTAGGCCCCCCACAAGGTGGACCGACGACCTGGTGAAGGTCGCGGAAATCCGCTGGATGCGGAAGGCGCAGGATCGGTCGTTGTGGCGATACTTGGGGGAGGCCTAAGTCCAGCAGTGGACGTCTTTCGGCTGAAATGATGATAATATATGATGATGATATGGTTAATTATTATCTAATAAACATTGAACTGATACATAGTACATCACAAGTACGTAAAAAATCATCACGAAACCAATGTATTTAAAAAAATACTTGTGGTCGTTCCTTAAAGTGTCGATAATTGGGAATGTTACGTCAGTGTGTTTTTATTTGCCCAAAAATAAAATAAAAAACATTTATTTTTTTTGAATGTAGGACCATTTTTCTCGCAAATATTGTTTAGTCAAAGACCTGAGCGAATCTATGTGATTTTAAAATCTCTTTCAATTATTACAGATGATTAAGAATGGTGTTCCGTGTGGAGTCGGACGTAAAGAATTGCACCACCCTATGTCTTCTCATGGGTGTCGTAAAAGGCGACTAAGGGATTCACCAGAGGATGGGCAGCAGCGTTCTCTGACTATTTAACCAACCAACTGCGATCGCCAACCCGCCTGCCAAGCGTGGTGATTATGGCATATCACACCAAGCTACTTGGGGGAGGCCAATGTCCAGCAGTGGACGTCTTTCGGCTGAAATGATGATGATGATGATGAAAAATGGTGTTACTTATTGTTTCGACATTTTAATAATTATTTTGTTGAATAATTTCGTTTTTAATTTTAGATAAACAACTTATTTATGTGTTTAAAATGATTTCATAGACTAGTAATAACCGTATTTTCATTTATTGTCATATTGTCATCTCCACGTTGCACAACGAAAAACAAAAACTGTCACAGATGACTAGGTTTGCCTTGTTTACGAGTAACAATTGACCAACTTAACCATGTAGTTGAGATTGTATAAATAAATAAATAAATAAATAAAATGTCTTTATTTCAGGCATAGCCCATAAGTTGTTAGTGATGAGTTAGTAACAGATTGTGCTTATATGCTAGATTAGTGTTATTAGTACTTAAATTACTGAACAAATTATTTATTTAAACCTATAGCGACCTCCACCCAATGTCTCTGGATGGGACAATCCGGTCTGTCAACAATCATTTTCAGGATGCTATTCCGAGTGTTACGCATGCGCTGCAGTAAGGAAGCCGCTTTCTTACGCATGATGGCGTGAAAGCCATCTGTGTGAGCTTCAGCAAACATTCCTGATGCACTGCAACGCCACGGCAGCCGCAACAACATCCTGAAGGCGTTGTTGTATTGTACGCGCAGGACGTTGTAGGCTCGGCTCGTATATGACACCCACAGGCCGCTTGAATAGAAAGACTGACAGAACGCCTTAAATAAACTTACTTTGACGTCTGCCGTGCAGCGAGCGAACCTGCGGGTGAGCATATTGCTCCTCACCGCCAACGCCCTGCGCTCCCGTTCTATGTCGCTATCATCTCTTAAGTCACTGGTGACAACGTGACCCAGGTACTTAAAATTGTTGACCACATTGAGTTCTACGCCGTTGAGATATACCGGAGGTACACGACGGAGCCGTTGTTTAGGTGCTTTAAACACTAAGACCTCGCTCTTTTTTGAGTTGTATTTAAGGCCGTGCACCTCCGCATACGTCTCGCAGATCGATAGCAGCTCTCTCAGCCCACCTATCGATGGGCTGAGCAACACCATGTCGTCCGCGTATAAAGTCCATAGAAATTCTTTATAAATGAACTGCAAAACTAACGTTATATTTTTTAAATACATCGAGTTTGGGTTCAGATACCTATCTTGTTTGAATGCTGTATAGCCTGTACTGACTACGGAACCCTTGGCCGGTTTTGTGGTTTGCAAAATGCTCGGGGTTTTGGGTCGTTTCTGACCTTCTTTAAACTATTTTATCATAGACTAGTAATAACCGTGTTTTCATTTATTGTCGTATTGTCATATCCACGTTGTATATGTAATTAAATCCTAATTGCATTACCTGAGTAAGGTGATGGAGCGTTCGTACTCTCCGACGCAAGGCTTACAGCTCACTCCACGACGTTAATTACAAACCGCGAGTGTTCACTCCATCTATGTCGGATCACGTAATCAAGTACGCTAACTTGAAAGTGCGTCAGCATTACTTTAATCTTAATTGTATGGTGCTGGATTAATTATGGTTAAAATGCATATTAGTAGACATGGGTAACTCAACAAAAATGCATGAGCTGCAACTCACCTCACGGTTCACATGTTTGAACCGGAGAGCTGTGAACCGGCTCACAGATCAACTCAATTTGTACCTCTGTCTACTTCGAGTTTTGCCCCCCTAGCCAAGTTGACAATCTACAATCGTCAACGCTATTAGAAAACTATCAAAATGTATGGGAATGACATATCTCAACGAATTACTTTTTCGTTGAGATATGTCATTCGCATTGGCTAGGGGGGCTGATCTGTGATGCGAGTCGCTGAGCTTATAGAGCCTTCGATCTATATGAGCTGCACTCGTTGCTCACTCTGCGACTCGCATCTGCATCTTGGCATCTGTCTCCGCTCCCGCTCACCGGTTCAAACAGGTTTTTATTGATATGGACATCTTTTACCTCTCGTGCAACGAACGATGTCACACAGATTAATAATTTTATTGGAGCCGTGAGCTGCGTATTTTGTCATTGAGCTGCAGCTCAACAGCTCAAGTTTATTGATCTGAATATTTGAACCGGTTCAGAGTTACATACCATTAGGTACATATTAGTGAGGGAGATTCGCAGGAGAACGAAAGTAACCGACATAGCTCGAAGAATTGTCAAACTTAAGTGGCAGTGGGCGGGGCACATTGCTCGCAGAACGGATGGCCGATGGGGCAGTAAAGTTCTGGAGTGGCGACCGTGTACTGGAAGGCGCAGCGTGGGTAGGCCCCCCACAAGGTGGACCGACGACCTGGTAAAGGTCGCGGGAATCCGCTGGATGCGGAAGGCACAGGACCGGTCGTTGTGGCGATGCTTGGGGGAGGCCTATGTCCAGCAGTGGACGTCTTTCGGCTGAAATGATGATGATGATGAATGAAATATTAGTGTGCATGTCACAGTATTAATGTAGCTGCCCCATGGTGTGGACGCAACCTGGGCAGCCAGCCGTGCTACCAACCTGCTGACAGGCTAATCTTTACACCACGATATGAGCTATTATCCTTATGTAGCTCATGTCGACACAACAGAGGAAGAAGTGTAGCCACCGCCGTTAACATAACATAACATAACCAGCCCATTACTGTCCCACTGCTGGGCACGGGCCTCTTCTCAGTACGAGCAGGCTAAGGCCTTAGTCCACCACGCTGGCCTAGTGCGGGTTGGCGGACTACACACACCATTAGTTAGCCACCGCCGTTAGTTTATAATAAATCCAGCGAGATTATAAACTGTTGACTGACTGTGAACAGACGATACCGTTCACAATAAAACGCAAACATTTTCGATAGTGTATAATCCAAGGGCCCGTACAAACCAAAAGCGTGTCAGTAGCAGCGCGGGTTGAAGGTGGGCCCGCACAAGTTATTATACAAGGAACGATATAGAACACGACACACCAAATATTAGCGCAGGCCCGCTGGTGAACTGCGACACTCCTCTGCTCTAGGCCTATCGGAGACAAAACGGACAGCATGGTGCGTGAGATGAGCAGGGTAGGAGTGATGCAACGCCACGCCATTGCGTTGTATCATTATGGTCGCCATACTTACTTGTCACACCGGAGCGGGAGGGTGGCGCGTTATTATGACGTCAAAGTGGTTACGGTTAGCGATTATTTGTGTTGTTTAAAGGCCCAACCAAAAACAGGTCAGTAGAACAGGTAGTAGTGCGCAGGGCATGAGGAACTCGGCAGGCGTCACACCAAAACGTAGGCAGTTTTAAAGCGTTTTGACGGCGGGTCCTCTATAGAACTGTTTTCAGTAAGATATGTTGTGTCAGTTTTTAAACAACACAACTACCTCTTAACCACTTTGACGTAACACTGATGCGCCGCCCTGCCCCTCTCCGGTGCAGTGTGGCCAGTTAGTATGGTGGCCATAGTGATATAACGCAACTGCGCTGCTATTACCCACGCGCTGCGCTGCCTGGTTTGTCGTCGGCAGGTCCATAGATGGGCAGGAGCGGCGTAGTTCACCAGCGGGCCCGCGCTATTATTTGTGGGTGGTTTTTCATATCGTTCCTTGTATGACTATTTTGGCAAGCCCGCCTTCAATCTGCGCTGCTACTAACCTGCTTTTGATCTGTACGGGCCTTTGCAACTGACACAACACGTCACACTTAAAGCAGTTATATTGCAGGCCCACCGTTAAAACGTTTTAAAACAACCTGCCTTTTAGTGTGACGTGTGCTGCGCTGTTCATGCCCCTACTGCTAGCTTTTTGTATGTACGGGCCGTAATGGGTACCTAATGAAGGTCAACACTTAAGCACTATAACGTTTACATTATAAAGATCCCCTAAAGACTAATAGTCAATATTATTTTCGTAACAAAAAAACACTTACGGCCAAAATTAATATCCAATCTATCCACGATTTGCCCTACTAGAGATAGGTATTTGACATAAGCTTCATACAAAATATGTCAAACTTTTATCTCTAGTAGGGTAAATCGTGGATAGATTGGATATTAATTTTGGCCGTTAATGTTCAATAGACCACTAATGCAGATTCCACCCACATAAAGTAACCCTTTCATGGATTCTATTGGCATTTTTAAAATATTAAAATGTAGCCGAGTTATTTTTAGATCTACGAGCAAAAATCACGTTCGAATTTATTCAAAAGCTGAGAGCGAATTGGTAAAGAGGTGTATTCAATGGGCCACTGGCCACTACCAAAAAACAAACATACGACACGATGTTGCATCGTGTCGCGATGTGATATCGTGTCATGGAAATCAATCAATCAATCAATCAAATTTTGTATTTACTAGAATATAGTATTATTACAGATGTAAGTAGGTGACTTTTTTTTTTTTTTTATAGTATAACGGTCCCAGTACAGCGTAACATGGTCATTCTCAAGAACTGGGTCGGGCACATACTTGTAGTATGGTACTTCCGCGCCCACAAGGCTGTATCTCAGGGCAAGTTGCTGGTGAATAATCCTGGCTACTAGGTTGTGCCTATGCAAATACTCGCCGTTAGCAAGACGAGAACAACCAGAAATAATATGACGGATGGATTCCCCTGTACAGTGGCATGCCCGACATATGTCAACTGTGCCGTCCTTTACAATATATTTCCGGTAGTTGTTCGTCATGATACTTCGTCCATAATTGCACAGACAAAACCTTCGGTCTCTCCAAAGAGATCACCGAAGCGCAGCCAGGATACGGACGCTAAAAAGTCTACATCGGGCCCATGAAGGGCCCGGAGAAGCGTCCATGAAGCTCCTTGCTCTGCCATACCTCCTTGCGGTCAGTAGTATCAAGTACTACCAGTTTGCGCCAGTTCTCTTTAGCCAAGGAGAGCGGGGTCAGTCCTTTGTCCACTGCAACTACATCTCGGTGCATCCCCCCGTCGGCTTGGGCGAAATACTCCCTGAGATTGCACACCTCACGGTTGTGAAGGGTCTTGGCATTAAGAAAGCCTCGGCCCCCACACTTCCGCGGGATGTACAGCCTCATCACCGATGAACGTGGGTGATGCATTCGATAAGCATTTATTATAACTTATTATTTTTAACTTTTTTTTTTTTTTGGTTAATGGCAATAGGCTCGCCCCCTATTACATGGGACTTATAACATAACTGGCGAAATGTGGGTGTACTATACACCTCTGCCTACCCCTTCGGAGAAATACAGGCGTGATGTTATGTTATGTTGTTTATTTTATAAACCTAGGAATCTTATCTTCTAAATATCCTATAACACTATAATAGTTCTTGCTCATTAAGAATTTATACATTTTTTTTCCTTAATCGGGATAGTGGTAATTCTTGGATGGTTTGAGGGAGATGGTTGTATACCTTAATTGCCATACAATATGCATTTTCCTAAATAGTTCTGATTTTATTGCGGGTAATTTAAAGTTATGTCTATGTCTAGACGTAGCATCATATTTTTCAAAAAGCTCTGGTTGTTTCTTTACTAGGATACATATTTCTAGGATGTACAGACATGGCACGGGTAATATTTAATCTAAAGCGTACATCGAAAAAAATCACGACACGATGTCGTATTGTGGTATGAATGGTATGATGCATGGCACGATGACGCGCGACGTCGTGTCGTGAAAACTGACATTGCAAAGGGCACGGAGAATACACTAGTATAAAAAAAAATTAAAAAAAAAACCGACTTCTTCTTCTTCTTCTTCTTTAATTTATGTTGTACACTTGTTTCTGTCCTCTACATTCAACATTTCTCTATCGCTCTAAGGTTTGCTGTTAGAAAACTCAGTTCTGAGTTAAGCTCGCCGATGTACATAAACTTTCCTACTGTTATATAAATGTATATCTGTGTGTACAATAAAGAATAAGAATAAGAATAAGACTTCAAAAACCTTTTCAATTTTTTATTATTTCTTTCTATATTAAGTTTAATAACGTTTCGGACAATTTAAAATACTCAATCTTTTGTAGCGTAGTGAATACGCGGCTTTAAGCGTTACAAATGTAATGTAGGTTCGCACTAACATAACATTTTATTTTACTACTCTCTGCTTACCCTTCTGCAAGGCATTTGGTATAATTATTGTAGTGCTAGTTTCGTGTATACTTTGATATGAAAGCCTATTATAAACCCAACTACAAATGTTTGACTTTTCCCCTATATAAGATATTTTTTATCCCTCAAAGCCTCTTTATTAGTTTGGCCGTTTTAACCATGTCTGATAATTAAATAAAAGTGTTATGCTGTTTTGTCTGGAATATACACTGCTATTTATTTATTAAAGTACTTAGATTTGGAACTACAAAAGGGTTTTGGGTATTTAAAGACTCACGAGAAAGAAAATAGTTGATCCAAACGTTCAGTGCTAGCAACTCTTTGCATTAAGTAATTACAAAAACTTCTAAGCCGCAGGTCAATTGCGTAACTCATTTGACAGTTTCAATTTAATGTAAAATTTAAGGCGATGTTGATAACATCGCAATCAAACATTGGAATTATGTAACGACATAGAGGGACTTCATTATTAAGTAAATGACATAGGTACATACATACATAACACCACGCCTGTATTTCCCCGAAGGGGTAAGCAGAGGTATATAGTAGGTACACCCACATTTCACCAGTTATGTTATAAGTCCCATGTAATAGAGGGCGAGCCTATTGCCACTAACCGGGCACAAATTCAGACTCCGGGCTGCTACTGAGAATTTCCTGATGAAAAAACCCAAGAACATTTTGCCCGACCCAGGAATCGAACCCAGGACCCCACGCTCAGCAGTCGCGCTTGTTGAACACTAGACCAACGAGGCAAGTCAAGTAAATGACGTCAGGAGAAAATCTATTGCGATGTAATGACGTCATGTATGTTAGATCACGTTTCGTTATGCAAGTAAGCTGCTGCAAGTATGCGTTTTAAGCTTTATCATTCATTCAATTTCATGATGAATCCCTCCGACATCGTAATCAACAGTTTTGTAGTTACGCAATTCGAATTGTTACATTTTTCCGGATTCAAAGGTCAAAATTGTTTTTTTTTTATTGCGGTGCAGTTACAAAATTGCCCTGCAGTGGGATAATTGTGTAATGCGTTCTCATTGACATTTAGCTTTCATTTTGAAATTACAGCAATGTTCATTACGTAGTACATAGTTGCTAATAAGACGAATTGTCAAAACACAGAGCAATCAACATTGAAATCCTATTGATTGCGATCGCGAGTGAGATACGCAATTCGGCAGCAGGTCTTGTGTCCTTAAAATAAATATTGTCAGTGGCAAGAATCAAGTGAATAAATAATAAATCAAATAGAATAAATCTGGAAGAAAAAGGCTACAAGTCAAGCCACCAGCAAAATAAAAGAGCCTTCATAACGATCTTTACTGTGCCTATAAAATTACGATTAAATGTTATTTTCTAGCTTTACCAAATCGACTCTGAAACCCAAACAATTTCACAACAGACCCCGAATAACGGAAAATTTAAACAACATATATCCACAAGCAATTTATTCAGAAGCTAAAGTAAAACGCAAATTGTAATATCATTCCCGCCCGAGTGTAGTGCAGTATGCACAGATGCCTCACTAGGATTGGATGGGATATTTTTCAAAGTATTCGCACAAATATTTTCGAAGAGCCGCTACGTTATAAACAGAATACCTTACAAATGTGGGCCCTACTACGGAATCTTGATTTTTTTTTTGGGTTAAAATAATCTTTATTTTTCCGAGCCTTTTCCCAGTTCCGTCGGAATCGGCTTCCAGTCTAGCAGATGCGGCTGAACATCTGTATTTACACGGGGCGACTGCCGTCAGTACCTTGCAACCCATTTACTAGGTAATACCGACAACCTAATGCCGGGTATAGACCAAGCGAATGAAGGCAAGCAAAGGCTATCTAGCGGACGCGCATACCTATTCAATGAAAGCGAGCGAGAGCCAGCGAAGGCGGTCGTTCGCGTTCGGCCGGGCTCTTTAGCTAGCGTTCACTTTATGTGGACACAACAGCGAAGGCGAGCGAGCATGCGGTGTCCATCGGCAAAAATCACTGTTCGCCTTCGCTTGCCTTTGTTCACTTGGTCTGTACCAGGTTATATAAGGTCTGTATAAGGCTAACCTTAACAACAACACAACAACAACAACTGACAACTGGTATAAACCGAGATTTTTGGGCTTCTAACTACCCATAACGACTGCAATAGATATTCGTATAACCTATACAGTTCAATGTGCTCTCCAAGGTACGGTCAGCCATCCAAGGCCTGACCCTAGCTAACGTAGCTTAGCCTTGCAGTTCTTGCTAACTTCTAGCCTGATATTTTCTTATACGAACAGTTATGGGAAGAAATGTACCATTACAAAGCTCTTATGTATCACGGCATGAGAAGACATAAGTCAGTAGACGTTGATTGCTGAACATAGCTTCCACATAAATAGCTGAATTGAGTAGTGAGAAGATATTGTCGTAGGTGGAATAGCATAACGAAGATGCTACAGCACAGTCGTCTTCTTAATATCCCTTAAGTAACGTTTATGAAAATCACGGAGGGAGTGAGTGCCTTATTACACATAATATATAGCTCAGTAGTCACACCAAGTGAAGGAAGTGATAAACTAAGGACTATTAAGCCAATAGTACCTACTGAATCAAAGTATCGAATGCCTCACGCAAATCAATTTGTTTATTGCGAACGGCAGAGAATACCGACAATCGAACCATCCGCCGCTTTAATACATTATCATTTGCAGGAAACGCATACGTCATTGTGGGTATGTTCTCTAAAAGATAAGGAAGAGAAGAAGGATAAAATTTGGTGGTCATGGGTAAATTGAAAAATCATGAAAATCATGGTAAATTGGCGTCTTTAGGCTTACTGGCCTCAATTGATTTATTTCCTCTTTTATAAAAGAGCTACAGAGCAGAGTTCTCAGCTCTGAACAACTACAACTTGCTGATGAAATTGAAATACAATCATAAAGTTATTACGCTAAAGATGTAGAATTTTCTCAAGCATGATATATGTCCGCGCGTAGCTCAAGGTTTCATCAGGATTGATCACGAAATAAATTTCTCTTTACTAAAAGTTATGTATTTTCCGATTATTACATAAACTGACCAGTAGAAGAAGTTTTACAACAAGAATGACAGCCCGCGCAAAGCACAGTGTCTCCATCTTTATATTACTACAATCAAATAGACCCAACGGAGTCACTAAATACATTTTAATTTATAAATGAACACTAAAATAATTAACCAGTCGTCGTGATAAAACTAATATTAATTTAGATAATCTCTAAACATTATATAAACCAACAAATCATGCCAGATATTAAAATATGAAACAATATAAAGCGGAATTATCAGAACCACAAAATTAAATTAACAACATTTAAATTAATCATTTCATTAATCTAATTAGAATATTCGAATTATAATTATCATAATATTAACATTATTTACAACATTAATTTAATTAATACGGATCATCAAATATTAAACTTTGCTAAACAAAAAGGTATTTTCTTTGATCTTTGATGATCTTTGCAAAGTACAACAAATACAACTTTGATGATCTTTGCAAAGTACAACAAATACAACAGCAAACTACATAGCAAATTCTAGAAATAAAGGATATTTATTTCAAAATACTTCATAATTCATTGTATAAACTAGTTACCTCACAATGGCAATAGATTGCGCTGTAAGCATCGATATTCGATATAGCATAGACATTAATTGGTCTGAGTCCGAGTATAAATTAATATTTTAATGTTATAAGCTATGGAAAGCTATATTACTCTCAAATTACACTAGAGGGCGCAATGTTCAACCAACGCCAGGAAGAAACATTCAATACTGACCAGTAATAAAGATTAATATATTAAGTTCTGTCAAAAAAGTGTAAACAAAATTTATGGCAACACTAGCGCGCCCATATATACGATGAAATGTGATAAGTTTACTGCTTAAGTTAATGTTCGGTTGTACTTTACAAGCTGACAGATGAGCGTCTACAAACTAATTTGGAGTAAGATGTTTCTAGAGTACGCGTCTAGTGATAAATCCACACCTACAACAAAACTATTATCCTCTTAAGACCAAAATTAATATGCAATCTATCCATGATTTAGGCTACTAGAGATAGGAATTTGACATAAGCTCCATACAAAATATGTAAAATTTACATCTCTAGTAGGGTAAATCGTGGATAGATTGGATATTAATTTTGGCCGTTAATCTTAGTTACACCCACAAGTCCCACATCTCTCGTAGGATGTTATTCTTTCATAAAAGGAATTAAGTAGAAGTTTTTAGAGGTGTTCTTATTTCAGACGGAAATCTGGATTTCTCGTGGTAAAGGTGGAATGCGGGCTGTATGGAATGGAGGTGTTAAGTTGTAATCCTTCGACGATTTTCATTTCAACAGAATTTTCTAACTGGGATATTGTTAGGAACCTTAAAGAAGAACAATGCACTATAAATCTTAGTTACTCCTACAAGTCTTACAGCTCTCGTGGGATGAAAACCGGTTCAATGTTATTATTTCATAAGAGGAATTATGTAGAAGTTTCTAGAAGTGTTCCAATTTCATGCGGAAATTCGAATCTGCATCACCTAATCGAATTAGTGG
The DNA here is from genome assembly GCA_949699075.1 of Asteroscopus sphinx. Taxonomy (NCBI): domain Eukaryota; kingdom Metazoa; phylum Arthropoda; class Insecta; order Lepidoptera; family Noctuidae; genus Asteroscopus; species Asteroscopus sphinx. The sequence continues at coordinate 7,443,862 of OX453025.1, read as the reverse complement.
GGTAGATTCTACTTCAAAGTTTTAGGCATTGGTGGAGCAAAGTGGTAGAATTCGGATTTCTCTTCATCATTTCAGATGAAAGACGTCCACTGCTGGACATAGGTCTCCCCCAAGTAAGGGGGGGGGAAATGCCATAATCGGCCCGCTTGGCAGGCGGGTTGGCGATCGCAGTTAGTTGGTTAAATACTCAGAGAACGCAATCCCTTAGCCGCCTTTTAAAACACCTATGAGAAGAGATAGGGTGGTGCAATTCTTTATGTCCGGCACCACACGGATTTCTCATGGTAAAGCTAAAATGTGGATTGTATGGAATGGAGGTTACTATTGTTGAATACTATTTAAATCAACTTATAGGACAATTCAGAATTATCATCAAACTGTATAGCAGATTTATTCATCAAAACATGAAATATCCTATTGCTGATCTGTGGGGCAATTTTGTTATGCATTCACATTAGCTTTCATTTTGAAATTACAGCAATATTCATTGCGTGGTACGTAGTTGCCGATAACATGGATTGTCAAAACATTGGAGCAATGAACATTGAAATCCAGATGATTGCGATCGCGAGTGAGTTACGCAATTCGGCAGTTCTTCAAATTACTTATCTTTTTTGTTTATTTCTATCTTATTTGTATCAAACCATTGAAAATTCCATTAAAACTTATCACACGAGCGACCATGAACATAACTGGCCAGTTTATCGAGCCCTATAATTATAACAACAAAACAAAAAAAGATTGTTTCCCAAAACTTAACACCAATCACATCATTTTCCGTCATTGCAAAATACACGTTAGACTATCAAAATAAGATTTGTTTTAGAATAGACGACACTTCGAATTGCTGTCAGGGTTTTTTTTTGTAAATGTGGCTTCAGGGATTACGATGGTACCCATGGGCTACCCTCCCTTTGTAAAAGATAACAGCATGACGTACAGGTGCAGATAAACGGGAAAAATTGCCAAGGACGAAGATACGTGTTTTTATTGTTTTGACATTTATAACTTTGTTATTTATTTTGAAGCTGATACAAATACTTTGTTATTTTGGCTGAATAATGGTCGCTCTGTCATCGTCGTTAGATTTTTGTTGATTTTTTGAAGCAAAGCTTCTATAGCATCTTCGGAGGCTCGGTCAGGGCAGCAAAACTGAGAAAAATCGTCACCGTTAACACGCACGCGCGTTTCATCCGCGCTTGTAAATGCGTAGAGGTTTTGCTGGAACGGTGTTTTTAGGTACAAAATATTTATCATTATAAAGGCTGATTGCGCATATTTTTTTCAAAACTTTGGAAATAGAACAAGAACCGCGCGCGGACGAAATGGCGCGAATGAAAATTAGATACTGTTGAATTAATTTGTGGATTGTTTCCTGGAAAATGAGAGAAAAGTACTACACAAGTATCAGCCGAAATAGCAAATAAGGGCCTCGACACCAATGTACTATTTTCATTTATTTCGTTCTAATTTATTCGTTTATTAAACCTTGACGACGACGGTCATCTCAATCTTAAGCGCTTCCTTATAGCTCCTCCATTTTTAAATACACAATCTTCTACTGAAATAGTGTTGTGAAGCAACATAAAGAATTCAGGGGTTTTTAACGATTACGCTTTTAAAATTTAAAAAGTCTGTTGCTGTACGCTTGAAAAATTCTAAATTCTTAAATCTGGTGGATTTTGCGCTAAAATTGTTGATATTTTTTTGTAACGAAAATTCTATGGAATGTTTATTCATATTTGTTTAGTACAAAAGTTGATTTAATACATGAGCCTAGAAAATACCTACTGCTTAGGCATAGTCTTAATACAACGCAAGTACGCGATCATCACAAGTGCGAATTTGGTCGTGTGAACCCGTGTTCAAACAAGGAATACCTGTATTCATGTATCAAAAATATTTTGGCATGAATAATATACTAAGGTTAATTTCTATATTTCATGTCCGTTGCTATTATTTGTGTGACATAATAGTTTGAGGAAATTGTTTCTTGACATTTTTTTACCTATTTTGTATAAATACATACATACATATTTTGCATTGTTACTTTGTTTCCCAAATAAACTATAAATAAAAAATATGAGTTAAAAGAAAAGCTTTTGTTCATAAATCAAAAATAATATCGTCCCAAATTAATCAATGAAAATTTCATAACCTTAACAATTCAATTAAAATTCTAATTAACTTTATTTGCTTAAAATGATGGTATATTTGTATTTTATCAAGCAATCAACTCAGTCTATCGCAGTCCCTTGATATTTATGCAAACAACTTTATTTTAATAAACAAACTAATAATTTATTATTGCTTCTTCATCAGTCACCAACCAACTCATTTTAAATGAAGTTGATAAATTATTATTGTATGTATAATGTGGTGAAACACTTTAAAAAAAAATGCTGAATAGCAACGTGTATAATTGAGTACCTAAGTCTCCTTTGGCCTTTTCTTCATACAACTCTCTCACTCTCTTCATGCGCTCTCGACTGTTTTCTTTCTGGTTTATAATCCCAGAGCAATGATTTTTTAGAGTAAAATAAATATCAGCTTTTTCTATATTAGGGGTTTTCGGGTTTGTTGATAAATTATTTCTAGAAACCCTTTAAAAATCTTTAAATTGCCTGTTTAGACCGCTGTCTACAAGGCCTAGTTTATAAATTTGACAACTATTAATGAAAAAAGAAAAAGATAGCGGCACAGTACCTATTCTTTTTATTCAGTTTATAAAATTTATTTCAAATTGGTCCAGTTTCGGAGGAGTAAATAGTCGAGAGCCAAACCTCGAATTATGACTTTTTTACTGAGGCGATGCAGTCTGAACTTGTCTTGTCTTGTCTTGTCTTGTCTTGTGTGTCTTTATCACACTTACTTCAGGCCAAGCGCTGGCAAAGCGACAGCGATAGTTTTATCAAATGCCTAATTTTCAAAAGTATCTCTGCTCTTTCTCTTAACACACATACCTAAGTACCTTAAAGAAAATAAAATATATAAATACCTACCTACCTAGTACATACAAAACAGTAAACAAGACCAGTCCAGCGGCAGCGTCCAAGTGGCGAATTGAATCAGGTCAATAAAAAAAGTCAAAGCGACAGGCCCTTTGAGACATATAATTCAATTTGAAACTAGAAATTTCAGTAAGAAACTTTTATAGCACGTGAATCAATGGGGAATCGTATTTTAGATGGGTTCGGCGTTGAAGTGTAATTCACTTTTTTCTGATTACATATTTTAAGATTTTATGGTTGAGGTTGTGTTGTATGGCAAGTAAGTTTTAAATAAAATTTATGGTTAAAAGAACTTACCTGTAAGTGAAGTTCAACCATAATTATACGAGATATTACATCCGAGATATTTCTTAACAAAGGTAGTCCATCCATGCATATCGCATCGGTTCACACAGTTTAAAGCTTGCTAAAACAAACAAAAATTAAATTCAAAGAATCGATGGCCTAATCGATTCCGTGCATACATACACCCCTTTTTTTTTTTTTTTTTTTGAGGCGGAGAAAATGCCTTACGCATATCACACTACCTGGGGGGCGTGTGGGTATGTGGGACTCGCACCCACTAAAAACTCCGCCGTGTGCCTACTCTCGCCTTGGGTGGATGGGCCACGAGGACTGCAGTGCATGGCATTCGCGACCCATCCAGCGCGGCCCACTTCGGGGCCTTCCTCTTCCTTCTTGACTCTCTTTCGGCGATATCCGGGCACACCTGGGACATCACCGCAACTCAAGGGCCGTGCAAGGCAGACGATAGACCCCCAGTCTATCGTCCACTGGCCCCTTTAGGGTGGCATTAGGTCGCCATAATGACGCCGGCGCCGACCCGTTCTCCTACGGCGGATCGGATCTGCGAAGGTGTTCTCCTCCCTGACCCGCTCCGCCGCTTCCTTCTGCGAGATGACTTCCTCGCAGAAGGAAGCAACTGCCTCCCAGGCACTCCCACTATCAGCCATGGCTCTGACCACGGCTGGTAGTGAGAGGTCTCCTCCGATTGCTGCAGTGAGAGCACGGCGCTGCACCACCCAGGCGGGGCACTGCACCAGAGTATGAAGGGCCGTGTCCTCACTACAGCCGCACTGGTGGCACACGGGAGTAGCCTCCCGTCTCGCCACTTTGTGCAGGTATTTTCCGAAGCAACCATGCCCCGACAACACCTGCACTAGACGGAAGGACAACGTCCCGTGTCGCCTCCGTACCCATACCTCAAGGATCGGCTGGATAGCCCCCACAGTCCAAAGACCGGCACTGGGCGATTCCAGCCTCTCCTTCCATTGCCCCATTATGGCAGCCTGTGCCTCCCTTCGCCACATCTTCACGACTTCAGGCATAGGGCGTCTGCCACTTTCCGCCTGGTGGTCCGCTCCTTATACATACACCCCTATTTCAACCGGTACAACTCTAATAACGTCATTCAGTTTGGAGTCGTCTCTTGTACATTCTGCAAAAAGAAATTGGGATGGCAGGGCGCGACCCTTGGCTGCGCTCTGTCTTAATGGGTGGGTGGGTGATAAATATGTCGGATGTAATATCTCGTATAATTATGGTTGAACTTCACTTACAGGTAAGTTCTTTTAACCATAAATTATACTTCTATATTACATCCGAGATATTTCTTAACAAAGGTAGATGTTTAGCGACTTTTGCGGAATGTAAGGTCAAGTTTGTCGCCAACCCGCCTGCCAAGCGTGGCGATTATGGCATATCCCCCCCTTAAATGGGGGAGGCCTATGTCCAGTAGTGGACATCTTTCGGCTGTAATGATGAAGGTCAAGTTTACATCAAAATAATGGTTTTTCTTGTTAATTTATCAACAACAAAAAAACCTTACTTTTATAATACTAAAAATCAGTACATTCTGTAGTATGTGTATTTGCAATCGCTAATAAGATACATTGAACACAGCCCCGGTGAAGGATATGTCTTCTTCGAGGTTGGCAAGAAGTTGATTATAAAACACAAAGAACTACCTGTCCACCAGCTATTTTCTTAATTAATCAAAAAAACAGGCCATTACTTTTGGCCGAGGATGAGAAGGCGTGACATGTGCCGTGTGTTGTAAACACATCCATGTCGACGCCGCGCCGCACCGCGCCGTTGGCATTTAGCTGCTTAGTCCAGCAGCTCTGTAAAGTTGCACTATAGACAGGCTTTTTATGATTAGGAAAATATTACCAGTGTTGAGTAAATGGTACCAAGCCGTTTTATCTCCATAAAATACGGAGCTTTTGTGGAGCAAATGGCTTTGCGTTCTCGAACTGATGGAACAATCCGTGTTGGGTTGCGACTAGTAGGCGCTGAATCTTTAATAATATGTATTATGAATTTGAAATTGCAATGCAAGATAAGAATCTTGCGCAAATAGCATTAAAGTTAATAAACAATGAGCTGCATTCGTTGTCCTGTTGACAGTTCAAAATTAGTTACTCACAGAAGGTATTCAATGGTAAGTTATCATCGAAGTAAATTTATAAAAAAAGGAAATTAAATTAAATTAATTTAAAAAATAAATTTGATCCAGTCACTGCAAGGCATCTTGGGAAACTAGGTTTCATTTTAATGCAATCATCTTCTGGATTTCAACTTGCAATACAATCATCATCGTTGTCATTGTTACAGATGTTACAGTACATCTTTACCATTATTACCTAGTCCGCAATTAAGTAGATTAGAAATTAATATAAGGGGGTAACCCATATAAGTTACTGTACCGTACTTAATCACATTGATTTTAAAAATACGTGGGACACTCAGAAAGTTTTGCGAAACTAAAAAAAATTGTTCTATACGTACATATATTATTATCAAATCTTTTCAAAGTACTTTCCACCAGCCTCTATACAAAGATTCATGCGCCTAAACCAGTTTTCAAAACACTTTTTCCAGTCCGCCGCAGACACCTCGTTTACAGCCTGCTCGAACGCAGCCAGCGCATCTTCCGGCGACGAAAATTGTATCCCTTTGAGCTGATTTTTTATTTTTGGGAATAAAAAGAAGTCACACGGTGCTAGATCAGGGCTGTAAGGAGGGTGACCCAGGAGTTTGACTGGCGTGCTGTCCAGGAAGTCCCTCGTTTTGAGTGCGGTGTGCGCAGGTGCATTGTCGTGGTGGAGCAGTAGCCCGCGGAGCCCTGTGTTTGGTCGCTTGTTGCTTATAACAGAGAAAACTTCTGGCAAACATTTGGTAGTATACCATTCGGCATTAATGCTTCTTTGATCCCGTAAGGGAATTGATACCAAGTGGCCAGTCAAATTAAAAAAGCTAGCGATCAAAATCTTACCCCCGCTTCTAGATAGCTTCACTTTGGTAGGCGTTGGCTCATTTTGAAACACCCAAACAGTCGACTGGCGCTTGGTTTCTGGGTCGTATTGATAAATCCAGGACTCATCACCTGTAACGATGTCGTAAACACGCCGAGACGAGCCTGCTTCAAATTTGTTAAGCATATCACGGCACCATTCCACCCGGGCCTGCTTCTGAGCATCGGTGAGGTTGTGCGGCACCCAGCGTGATACTATCCTCCTCACGCGAAGATGGCTGTGTAGAATCTCGTGAACGCTTCCCGATCCAATCTTCAATATGTGTTGAATCTCCTGATATGTAATTCGCCTATTGTCTTGGATTAAATTTTTCACTGCTAGCACGTTTTCTTCGGTAACAGCCGTCAAAGGGCGACCGCTTCTTTCGTCATCCCCCAAAGTTGGTCGACCGCGCTTGAATTCGTTATACCAACGATACACGGTTGCCTTGGAAGGGCCTTCATCCATGAATGCCATTTGAAGTCTATCGTACGATTCATCCGGTTTCAGGCGACACTTGAAATCGTATAAAATCATAGCTCTAAAATGTTCCCGGCGCAGATCCATATTTCAGTGAGACACAATACTTTGAATTAACTCGCAAAAAATGTGGAGGGAAATTTTGAAATTGGAACTTACTTATTTTTACTTATAAATAATCATATTTTCGAAAAACATTATAACTGGCCAGTCTCCCATATATAAAAACTTTTTTTCGCAATACTTTCTGAGGGGCCTGGTAAGTGTAAGGTAAGTACTAAATTAGTTTTGTGTTGTTCATTAAGCATAAAGTAAATAAAGTATTTATTTATTTATATAATATGGTACTTCATATATTTGAGATGAATTCGCTGTGTATATGCATTTATGAAATAAATTTATTTTATTTCAATAATGACATTATAAAATTTTATTGATAAAATATACACAAGTGTTTTGTTTAAAAACATCATATTGTTTTGGGGTATTTTTAGATAAGGCGTTAAACATTATGTTTATCGTATCTTTCGGAATATCCATTCCTTTCAATCTAGATAAAGATTTGAAAAGGAGATTTATCTAAATCCACCATTGTCAAATAAGGGAACCATGGATGTTTTGGCCGGTATGGTACAGCAAAAAAATTGACATAACTATAACTAACCTAATGTTGGTATTTTAAAACGAGATCAATTAGGGAAAGACATAAAATAAATGATATCTCATGAATAGTAAAAGCAACAATGTCATGTGCTTTTTAATCTCTTTTCCAAAAGAAATATAATATAGACTATCTTTCTCATTAATCAGAGACACAATCAATTCTTAGATTGATTAGATTGAAACTTGTTTAGTTCTCTAATTTTATATTCTAATGGGGATATTATATTCCCTTTCTCTATTAATGTATGAGATGGTAGTTTTGCTGTGGATTCTAAGCAGCATGTCAACGTTACTGCAAAATTTTAAGAATGTGGTTAGTAGTTTTAGGTAAGTTATGTGAAGTTCCCTCTCTTTGATCAGTGGCCTCTAGCAGTCACTTCATCGTCACAATATTTCATATTAGAAAATGAAGATTATTTTCATTAATTTTATTCCTAGCTTTGTAGCTAATATAAGTTTATGATGCAAGTAACTTCAGCTAAATAAATTTTTAGGGACATCTCAGTCATATGTATTTACCATTATGTCATGGCACTTTCCCATTCAAGTACCTACATTATGTGTATAGCCATCTCACTACCATAAGAGCTATTATAAATATCACCCATAAGTAACAGCAGGGCATGTAGCAATAGGTAAATGTAACTAACAATAAACTTGAAATTACTGTTAATTCCCTACTTATAAATTTGCAAATTTTCTAATATTGTTTCAAAAGGTTATACTACAATAATTATAAACACATAAATTTGTGTTCAGTTGAAGGCCAAGGCTACATTTAACTAAATATTATATCTTTAGTTATTAATAAAATAAACCCCAGGTTTTCTATAAAAAGTTTTAGTGTTCTCATATAATATAATCATATGCATATAGTATGATAGTATGGCAATAGGCTCACCCCCTATTACATGGGACTATAACATAACTAGCGAAATGTGGGTGTACTATACACCTCTGCCTACCCCTTCGGGGAAATACAGGCGTGATGTTATGTTATATAGTATGCTACCACTATATTCCCCTTGTTTCAGAGGTATAAAACTAGAGGTTTTTAGTTTCATGAGAACAAATAATAATATGAAGCAGAACCAAGGAAATAAATATTGAGGTAGGTACCTAAGCGGTTAAATTCAACCAAAACATTGATCAATTCTTAATATAAAAACTTTTGTAAAAGCTATGTGTAGTGAAGTGAAACCCGAGAAGTTTTCAGATATTAACTTTGCATAAATATAATCTATTTTAAAATTATGGGTGTTTACCTACATATTCATACAGCATTATGGGTGTATCTATTTACAAGTATGAAACATATAATTTGTAAATTTAGTAGGTGTTATAAGATTGACCATTGTACATAATATATCTTTTCTGTAGGTATGTAGCTTATTTTGTGTACAATAAGAAGTATTTAATCTGAAACCCATAGTTAATTTATGGGTTAAAATACAGAACAAACAACTAACTAGGTTCATCATTATATTTTAGACATTACATCTGAATATAGTAATTCTGCAATGTTATTATTCATTTCTACTTTTGAAAATGGAGAGCTACTATTTTAGCAGTGTTTTTTGCAATATGATGCAGAAATGGACTTTGTATACTTTACATAAGGCAAGAAAACTGGGTCACCTGTTTTAAGCACCCAATAAATTAGGTATGCAAAAGGTAAGTTGTATGCATTCAGCATGTGGTACCTCTATTAGTGCCTCTGGTAGCTGTGGTGGGTATGCAGCACAGCTGTCACTCGGTTGCAGTTGCATGCCTGTTTTATGTTGATCTTCTTCATCCCAGCTGCTAGTTGCACGTTGTAGTAGTGGTAGGCTGCTGACATCATTTTGTGTTCTGCTGATTAGAAGGAAACTACTTGTTTCCCAATAAGGAATTCTTCTTGGAGTTTTATAAATATGTTTTCACCAGTATAGAAGAAAATTTCTTTCAATTCTTTAAATAGTATTATACAATTTGTTATCCAACAAAAGTACTACAGTTTCTCTTCATTGTTTCTTCCTGGTAATAATCCGGTAAGAATTAAACTTATAAGAAACCAATTAAGTATGTTAAGTGTAGTTTTATTATTGCTTTGGTTTATTGTCATTAGTTTATTAGTATGTTAGATCCATCTATCTCAAAATCTTCTTGAATCCATTTTAAGGACCCATTACACTGGATTGAAGCCGCCTCCGGGAACAGTTATGGTGTTCATACTAATAACAAAAATCTATTACCAATATTTCTCCTATGAGGGCCTCCTTCTTTCCTCAAACTCCAACAGGATTCAACCCCACGTTCAGATGTCTCATCAGGTAATTTATCCTCCAAGTTCAATTTTCTTGGCTTTGCCAAGTACATAATACTATTTGGGTACTTCAGTTGTAACCATTGTAGGCGGAAAGATTTTGATTAGATCTGATGGTATTTTACCTGTGATGGAGATGGCTTCCTTCAACATAACATCTTATGATTATGTATGTTTCCCAATTGGGGGGTAGTGTTTTGGAGACAAACAGGCCGAGGACATTCTAATGGAACAAACCCACTCTGGGTCAGAGTGTCACCTCAGCTCTGCTCTGCATGTAAATATTTATTACTTTCAGGATAGCATCACGTACCATCACGTTAAGAAAGCACAATTAATTTGTTCCGGGATAATATCACGTATTACCACTTTAGGGAACAAAAGACATTTACCATCAGGATAACATCTCGTGTTATCACGTCAAGATGGTAAGAAATTCATGTATCTAACATGATTTTTCGGCAACTACACTTTCACTTTCACAAAATGGTGGAATGTAAAATTCGTCTTTACGATTATCTACGAAGTATATAACGAACTTTATTATGTATTTCTTTAAGAATATGTTGTAAATTAGATTAAATTCATAACTTCAATGAAATACATGAAAAAAAACCTAAAATAAAAAATATTCGTGTGACCGACGCAACACACAAAAAATGAATGACGTTATTAGAGTTGTACCGGTTGAAATAGGGGTGTATGTATGCACGGAATCGATTAGGCCATCGATTCTTTTAATTTAATTTTTGTTTGTTTTAGCAAGCTTTAAACTGTGTGAACCGATGCGATATGCATGGATGGACTACCTTTGTTAAGAAATATCTCGGATGTAATATAGAAGTATAATTATAAGTAACCTAGCAGCTGACCATGCGGTAGGGTCGTAGTCATCAACTCAGCCTATCGCAGTCCACTGCTGGACATAGGCCTCTCCCAAGTTGCGCCACAACACTCAGTCCTCTGCCTTCCGCATCCATTCCCCCCCAGACACTTTCTTCAGGTCGGGGGAGCTGGGCTCCCTTCCCTGTTTGACGATTCGCGGTCTCCACTCAAGGACTCATCTGCTCCAGCGGCCATCGATCCTTCGACAGACATGGCCAGCCCATTGCCACTTCAGCTTACTGGTCCTACAAGCTATGTTGGTCACTCCTAATAAAAAATGTTAATAAAGCGCCACAGATTACTTATTAGTTACTACGACCCAACTGATAAGTAAATGACGCATTTTTTTTTTTTTTTTACTATCGAAGCCCGGATACTTTCTCATCTTCTCGATTCATGTGCGGATCAGAAAATATTGTGTGTAAAACTGGACATCCGAGAGGTCTCCAAAAAGGTCTCGATGGTCTGTGTAGTCCATCAACTGTCTCTAGGCTATTAAACTTTGAAGAGGACTGTACTCAGCAGTGGGACAGAAATTATCTGTTTAAAAAAAACTTGAGTGTTTTTTTCACCGCCACATCACCTGATGTTAAGCGATGTTGCGGTCAATATTTTTCAATGAAAGCAATCAATCTAAATAATAGATTTTGATTTCTCTTGTATAATGATCTTTGGTTCAGTGACGCCATTTGGAGTCACAGACGATTTTCTAACTATTATATCAGCTGTCTGGACAGTGAATGTGTTAGCATCCCTTACTCTGAAGTAAAAAATTGCTTAAATATATCCTGCACACGATATAATAGGCTATTTTTAGAAGAGCGGCGTTAATAAAAATGTAGCACAGACGCTAATAGGGACGATTTATTTAATGGACCCTCTTAAGGTAAGGTAAGTAAGGTAAGGATAGGGCCGTAAGAAATGCGAGAATGCAATCAAGAGAAGCTACAGCCTTATACAATGGCTGTTAGAATAAAATAGGTACTTTTGCCTACTAATCGGACGAGTCTTTATAGGATTCTGTTGCCAAATGAAATTAAATGAAAAGAAATGAATTAATTTGCATAAATGTGGGCACAATAAAATTTGGTCTTGCTAAAATATTGGTTATGCATATTAACCATTTTCACGGCATGTAAAATATGTCAAGAAATACATTAATTTTTGCTAAATAATTATGGATGTCACAGGATGAAAACAGGCTTATTATTATTTATTACATAATTCTAGGTATATTTACGCCACTCATCTGTCCATCTGTGTGTCACAGCGCTGTATTTTTTTATCGTAATAGATAGCTAGTTGAAATTTTCGCAGATTATGGTGTTATATCTATCATGGAAAATAATAAAAATAATAAATATACTAACTGCGATCGCCAACCCACCTGCCAAGCGTGGCGATTGTGGCATATCCCCCAACATATTCTTGGGGGGGGGGGCTATGTTCAGCAGTGGACGTCTTTCGGCTGAAATGATGATGATGAAGAAAAATACTAAACCAAAAGGGGTTCACATACAAGAAACCTCAAAATGAATGCATTATCCTGCTCTATCTTAAAAACAGTAATATATACATACAAGTATTATAAACTTAGTCTGATTGTAATGTATACTCAATAGTTAAACAACAAATAATGAAAAAATAGTAAATTACAGGCATATGTGGTGTTACGCAACCCAGGATAGTGGGCAAACCTGACTCAACCGTATTTTTTTCAAGTAAATAAATAATTAATAATAACGTTTATTTACGAAAATAGTACATAGTTTCAAATTATACATAGGCTATGTTTTCATTGTACAGAAATTATAAAAGCATCTGTAGCCGAACTAGGCAAAGCCTGTGTTTCGGCTATCAGCGCCAATCCCTTCAAATATTTTTCAATTAGGATAGCCATCAAACAGAAATGTTAACAACATTTTTTTTCCCTTTTGGGCTCAATGTTTGTTATAATTTGTTTTCTATTGTTAAATTTTTTGTGTGTGGGCAAACATTATAACTAAAGGATGATTTCCACCTAATGGATTGCATTGGATCGGAACGGATTTTACAATCTTTAAACGATATTAAATCGTGTTCACAGTGTTTAAAGTCTATATTACCAAGCCACGCACAGCAACTTGACCGCGGGCGTCTTCCGCGATACGCGATCGTAGCCGAAAGTATGCTGCGACACGCGATCGCCTCTTTTCGCCTGTCGTCGTATCCGATCGAATCCTTTCTTCTTCTTCTAATGCAATAGCCAACAATACCACGTCAACTTCAACCATTTAAAAAAAATAGAACTTGTCAACCTGGACGTCAACACTGTAGAAATGAAACTATTTGACTAGGCGCAGAAATGGATACGTTCGTAAGAGACGGTACGGAGCCGATCGTATGCGTCGACATCCTGCCGGACCCGATCGGCTCTCGCCGCATTCGTTCGTATTCTTTCCGATCCGACGCATTGCGAGGCGTTTGGTGGAAAACATCCTTAAATAAACAAATAAGTATGAGACCGACTCGGAAAAGATTAAGTAAGTTAGTGTAAGGAAAATGTCCGGTATGCATAGGTAATAGTATAGTTAACGAGTAATGTTAAACCATCAAACCAAGTTTCAACAATAAAATTGACCAATAAAGTCTACAAGTCAAATATTGTCCATAACTCGATAGAATAGGTAATTATACTATATTGGGTAATAAAACAGCCGTTGTGTTAATAGAACCAAATGTTTCTGACAGGGGTTTTATGTATTGTTTATTGATCTCCATTGGAATGACCTTAGGGCGGATACATGAAAGTTTATGGTGTAGGGAGTGCTAATAGGACATTAAGGCTGGTTTTCCACCAGGGACGTGCGAGTAGCTGGGTGGAGCGAGGATGTTTTTTTTTTATTTTTTTTATAACCTATTGGGAGAAAGTGAGCAAGCGGGTCACCTGATGGTAAGCAATCTCCGCCGCCCATGGACATCCGCAACACCAGGGGAGTCACCGATGCGTTGCAAACCTTTTAAAAAGACGTATGCTCGTTTCTTGAAGGCTCCCATGTCGAATTATTTCGGGAAAACCGCTGACGGGAGTTGGTTCCACTGTTTTGCTCTATGAGGCAAAAAATTACGTGTGAAACGTACAGTAGTTGACCGCCAATCATCAAGATGGTGAGGATGGAATTTAGGTTTATGGCGAGTGGTACGATGGTGGAAGTCAGCGGCTGGTATAAGGTCGAACAATTCCTCAGAGCATTCCCCATTGTAAATGCGATATAGAGGATACATACAGATGCAACGTCTCTTCGCAAGGCTAGAGGGTCAAGCCGATTGGAAACAATATAGTCGCCGACGATTCGAGCCGCTCTACGCTGAATGCGGTCAAATGGAAGGAGGAGGTACTCGGGTGCTCAAGTCCAGAGATGAGAGCAATAGGATTTGTCCCTGTTTAGCGGCGCAGTTAAACGATATGATGGTTTTTACCAAAGCTTTGGAAGAGAATGTGGATGAACAATCAAGCGTAGGGCAGGAGCCCGCCAGGCGTAGACCCAGCCTGGTCAGATGATCCTCCCTTTGTGTTAGGGGAACATGATACCTCATTCCTCCACAATTTAATTCCAAAACATTTTAATCCATATTTTTCGCATATAAAGAAGTAAAAATCAGACATCGTGTACAAATTACATCCTATATAAAGAGCGTGGCTTGCCCTTAAGCGCTTGAAACGGGTTTACGATCGACCCGCGATAAATCTATGTAATGCCCACATCGACAGCTAATACCGAGCGCTTGTACGAGCTGTAAGCGCGTTATATAAGAGAGGAGCGATTATAAATAAATATAAAAAATATAAATAAAAAAGCCTTTTAATTTCCATAACGAATCAATTACATTGTTTTTGGATTTAACTAAATATGACATTACAAATAAGTTTATAATGATCATTATCATCATCATCTTCATCATTTCAGCCGAAAGACGTCCACTGCTAGACATAGACCTCCCCCAAGCATCGCCACAATAATAATAAATTTATTTAATTCGGACAAAAACATCCAGCATTTTTTTTTGTCATCCTGTACCGTCCCACTGCTGGGCAAAGGTCTCCCGCATATTCTTCTAAACTTCCCTATCAGTAGCTTCTTCAATCCAATTCTTGAGAAACATGTCCAGATCGTCCCGCCAGCTTTTCCTGGGCCTACCCCGGTGACGTATTCCTTCCTGAGACACCCAATGTGTAGCGATCCTAGCTAAATTATTACAAAATCTAAATTATATCAAATGTCAACTACATCGTACAATTCAATTGTTCTAAAATATTATTATTATTAATTATTGATTTGGACCCCTCTAGGGTAAAGGTGACCTCTAGCTTTTTCCATTTTTCTCGGTCCTTTGCCTCTGCTGTCTAATTCTTTTCTACTTTTTCGATGTCGTCGCTCCACCTTGCTGGTTTGCAAGGCCTCCTGATCCCCAGTGGGCCCCACCAAAGCGTGACTGTTTTGGTCCATATTTCTTCCAAATTATATTTTTTAAGAGGAGCAATAATATTTCTTTAACTAAAATAAAACTTTTTATCCATGGTAAAATTAACATATCTATGGTCATAATTCAAAGAATAAATCGAAGAGAAGTCGATGGCAGTCACTACGTGTAAAATATTGAATTTCAGCCGCATCTGGTTTGACTGGAAACCGACCCCAGCATGTTGGAAAACGGCTTAGAAAATGAAGAAGAGGCACTAAATAAGTATTTTCTTTAATCTATGTAGCGTTTGCTGGCAGAGGACGGTAAAGGAATACCTTGGGCGAAAGCGATAGCTGCCGCCTGGCGACAAGTCTTATCAAGTCTTATCTTATCGTCTTTTGCTACGAGATAAAGCCATCTATCAATCTTATTTATATGTTATGTTGTTCAGGAATAACAGGGCTACCATTTAAACGCGCAAAGCAACCAAAATTTCAAATAAATAAAAAAACCACTTAATGTGCTTTTTTATCGGAATGTGGATGTGATTGTGATGTGAATGTGGATTTTGTTATCGGAAGTACTTCAACGTGTGTGATAAAAAGGTTCATTTTTTGTATATGAATAACAATAATTTTTTTGGATAACCATCAGTATGCAAGTAGAATAAATTATTATTCTATTTTTGTACAGTTTTTGACATCTTCATACAATTTTCACGTCTAAATTAGGGTTTAAAGTTGACGAAATTCAAAATTGCCGCCATTTGCAAAAATATTTTTCTACCTTCTTTGTAATTTTTTTTTAATGCAAATTACATGAAAATTGTAAAAATAGGTAGGAAATATTATCGAGATTACGAAACAATAATTTTTTTGTATGGGTTTCTTATTAAAATATTGAAATATCTTATAAGAAATGCAAGTAGGTACAAAAGGGGCGGGGCCAAGTCAAGTTCAAGGACGCGAACGCCATTTTGATTTTTTTTTATCAATCGCTTGATAATTTTAACACTTTTAATTACTTACTTAGGTAAGTATTTTCTTTAAAAGAATTTTAACATAAAATGTTTAGCCCAGTTTTTAAAGTCAGTTATCATCCGCTTTTGTTTATCACACGCCACCGCCCCGTTTCCTGGACATAACCTCTTAGATTTTATAGCCTTTTACAGTTTACAAAATGACGCCGTAAATGTTCAAGTGAAATAACAAAATTTTATGTAATAATACTTTAACTGATAATTTTACATCGAGCTAGCTGCATCTGCTCCATTTACACGTGGTTTTGTAAGTGATAAAATATTTTCCCTTAATGAAAACCACAGGAAAAGTAGGTACTTATTACTTATGATTTAATCTGTCTGCAAGTGAATGACTACTGCTGATCTTGATAATAATCGACGATATTACAGTTTGGCAAAAAAAGAGTCGTTACAAAATTAAAACTTAAAATTCTCATTTCAGGCAGAATAACTTTGGATAGTCAGTAATTTTAGAGTTGATCCCATAAAAAAAGTTGGTAAAATTGATGAGTATATTCATACCTATGGGCAAAGTTCGGCACGCGGGCCGAATGTGGTCCGCCGTGGCATTTAATCCGGCCCGCAGTACACTTCGAAGTCCTACTAAAATGCAACAACCACTGCACTTATAACTTGCAACTATATGCACCGACCATGTAAGTGCAATCTCACTCCTTTGTAACTTGAAGTTTAAAAGAACATAAACAGAAATTATAATAAAACAAAGTTTAACCGGATTAAATCGCGTATATTTTTCCCTGGTTTTTAATTGGATTCCCTGACGTACAAATATTTCTAAAAAAAAAAAAAAAATTTTAATCTACCGTACAATAAAGCTTTCGAAACGTCAGGGAAACCAATTTAAATAATATACGCGATTTAATCCGGTTAAACTTTGTTTTATTATAATGTGTAGTGATCGCGAAAACCTATAAAGATATGTTGTTACGCGCGCAATCTGAAGATTCGAAAAAATCCTAACGTCCCAAACGTTTTGCTACTAGTCTGCGTCATGCCAGGCGCCGAGCGTCACCAGTGACAGCAAAAAAATCAAAAATTTCGTCGTGGGTGTACTGAAAGTGCTAACTTACTTACTTTGTAGTAATTTATGTGCATATGTCACAGATAATATAATACGTACGGAACATTTTTTTCGCTGGTTTTGTTAGGGTATGACATATATCTATATTTTTAAATATCATTGGCTACTACCTAGCGATCACCTTAACCATAATAATAATAAATATCTTTGGGACATTTTTACACAGCACCATCTCGTCATAAACTATGCAGAGCTTGTGCTCCATAGCACCCATGTACTGGACAATGGATATAATACTAGTAGGTATACTTTTTTTTTTGTAAATACTTACTTATAATACATAAGCAACACGCAGACCAACACAAACACCTATGTTCTTCACACAAATATTTGTGTCCTGTGGGAATCGAACCCACGATCTCGTGATCAGCACTCTGACACTTGAACCAATAGACCACAGAGGTTGTCAATAAGACACGAATTCTAGAATGATGGTAAATCATGATTCTAGTCGCGTTTTGTAGCATTCACAGGAAAAATGGCTCCGACTATACGACTATACGATGACTATACGACTTGCAGGCCTAGGTATAATAACAGTAAGAAAATAAAATAACACGAACAAAATAAAAGTTTATTTTAACAACCCATACTGCACCGGCTGTAACATTTACCTTCCAATACAATTCTAAGCTTTATCACCGTAGAATACAGTACGTTTTCAAACAACACAAGTATCTAAGCATTTGCTACTCAATTTCACTAGGTTCTACCTTCAAACAAGTCTAAGAAACTCATTATAAGTTTCCGCTGGAACGGCCAAAGGTCTGAATTTTATTTTGAATGCCTCGGTGAACTATTTTTGATTTATTTTTAATAGTTGTTAGGTTCGGTTTGTAGTTAATACCCAAAGCAATGAATAAAAAGTATAATATGATACTGAGGTTTATCGAAAATCTACTTACTTTTTCGTTTTCAAAACAGATTTCTTTCGGCTTTTATTTGAAGATGCAAATTCTCAACTAGCATTTAAATTGATTAACGGCTTCTTATTAATTTATACTATTAGTATATTACACCTACTATTCTGTGATTTTAGTTTGTCTGGCAAAACGCTGGCTGGTTTTTGGCTAAATATTCAAACATCGACCATACAGTCCAATAGATGCCAATTGTCAATCAATCAACACAGCCTATCGCAGTCCACTGCTGGACTTACGATGCCAATTGCATACAATAAATTCTGTCAACTAGCTAAGGCGAGGTACTGCAATCCGATTGGCCCAACCAAGGCGGCTATTGGCTAATCACTAACGCGGAAGTTTTGAAAGCTCACATTAATGGTCGAAACTGATTTGAAGTAAAAGGCATCGGTCGTCTATTGGGTCATACGGTCGATTATTTCAATAAAGTGAGTGTCTCATCGTCATCAAGAGGCGCGCAATAAAAGAGCCTCCACGAGTGACGATATTTAATTGATCGTCCGGCGTACCCTGGGCAGTCAGCCCCGCTACCAACCTGCTGACTGGCTAATCTTTTTCCCACAGCACGAGCTATTATCATTATGTAGCTCATGTCGACACGATATAAGAAGAAGCAAGAGGGACCAAGTTGACGGTATAAGGAAGTCTCTTTACTACAACAAAAATAAATCAAATTCCTCCATAAGTATAAAATACGTGACATTAAAAACAAAAGTGCAACAGAATAACAAAAGAATCCACAAAACGACTGAAATAAAACTGTCTCAAGATATCACTGCAAAGTTTTCGCGTTGTTTGCTTCAAAATGTGCGATCAAAGCGAATTCTTTGAAATCTACGCAGTTTGGATACAAAATATAGGGTAACAGAAGGCGAATTCAATTTTATGGTTTATAATTTATTTATTTATTTAAGTTTTCAATATTAAATATAACTTTGTACACTTCTTAACATCTATCTATCTACCTGTATTAATTTATATACAATATAAATATGTACAAAATACAAATTAAAATAAAACACAAAAAAAAAGAAAAAAAAGTGGACTTAGGCGTCGAAGAACTCATCCACATCACTGTCATCTGGAAGCGTGCCCAGGAGACTGGCAGCGTTGCCACGTTGAATGGCATCGCTTATTCTTTGCCCAAAGAACAAGCCAGCCCTCTGGTCACGCGAAGCGTCGACCAGTCTCTTGGAAATTTCCTTGAAAAGAAGCCGTGCACTTGGACCCCATGGCCCGAGCGTTTCAACCCCGAACGGCTCAAAATCATAACAACCTATGAGGTTGCTATATTTGCGCCGCTTGAGGGTCTCCGCAGCTGCAGCGGCAGCGCAAGCACAGCCCGCCAAGCTAGGAAGATGGGATGGAGCAAGGGTGTCGACACAGGTTGCGTCCCACACCAGAGGCCTACCCATCTTCCATGGTAATAAGGTCATGCCATCTGGTCTCTTCCCATCGTCACGTGCCAAGCCATTAGGTTCTTGTACGGCTGGTACGCCGGCGGTGGCAAGAGCACGACGGATAATGCCGTTAATATTGGCGTGCCGTGATATGCGGCCTGCACTCCTGCAACAAGAAAGGCCATGGTGTCCGAGGCTGTCAACCGCTTCACCACAATGACACCGATGTGGAGCAACGCAAGGATCGCCTAAGCGTTGGATTATAATGGATTGATTGTGCCAGTACTGTAACACCGTTGTGTGTAACTTCGTTAGCCAAACTATAGATATATAGATAAAACGTTTAGTTAGGACAAAACAGTGATGAAACGTTGCTTTATGAGATAAATTAATGCTGTTGCCGCACTTACACTTTAGTATAAAAAAAAACAGATTAAAACAAAAAAAGGCCGTCATGTGATGCCCGGCAGATAAACTTCGGCGGAGAGGGGGCATGACGGTATTTTGGTATTGGTATTGGTATAACGGGCCATTTTCCGCAACTCCACGCTTGGCGTGTATTTTGCGTGTGGGTGGGAATAACTTGTTTACTCGAGCCACCCCAGCTCCTCGAGGAAGGCCAGCAAGCAAGCAGCAAGGGGCATGACGGTATAAGCGTGGGTACCTTCCGGTCCGGTCCGGGTCGGTCCGAACGTGGAGTATCGGCACAACTGCCGGCGCCGGGTATTCCGAATTTGCGGCGAAGCTCACCGGGTAGATTCTTCATCTCTTCATCACCCGGACTTGCTTCCCGGCCCGGCCTGGTAGGTGTGTACAGGCTAGGACACGTTGTATGGGTTTCTAGTCATTTCGGATGGAATCTACCCGGCCCGGACCGGAACAGAAGGTGTGTGCCCGCGCTAAGAGAGCGTCAAGCCGTTTGCCGTCACGGCATACGAGTCGGTCTTACCCCAAGACATGCCAATAGATGTTTCACAAAAAAAAATCTGTGCAAGACTAGGTTTTCTTAAAGTTATCTGTTATGTATGGGTACCACAAATATTTGCCCTGAATTCGATACTCGGAAAGTTTTAAATGGGAACTCTGAAAATTAAGCAAATGAGTTGTCTTTCACAGCAAGGGATATATCAAGTGATACTTCTAAAACTGCCTTCTTTCTGGCTGACAGTACTTTACAAGGTATTTTGTGAAAATTACAAATACAGTTGCAGCAGTTTTTGACACAGCATCTTGCAACCAAGCAAGGTAAATTCTATCACCTTTGAAAATATTTTTGTACTGTGGTGTACTGAAACAGAGGTCGCAGGTTCAAATCGAATGCGAATGCGATCGAATTTTTCTGTCCACTAAAATTTACAACTTTAATATCTTTCACGCATTGTGTATTCTATATATTTTATGTTCGTATTCGATGCTTGGGTGAGGCCTATATCCAGCAGTGGAATTCTTTCGGCTGAAATGATGACGATGATGATGATTGTGTATTCTTTTTTAGGGTTCCGTTGTTTCTACAAGGAACCCTTATAGTTTCATCATGTCTGTCCGTCTGTCCTAATCCTTTACAGCTTAATATCTTCTACAGTTATAAACATAAGAAAATTAAATTTTGTTTAAAATGATCTGGATATAGATCTCAATTCTAAAATAATAAAAAAATATTTATTACGTATTTTAGGGGTGGCGAAACCATACATGTGAAATGGGGATGAAAAAGTTTTTTCGCTGCACCCCGTCGTATGAGGTATCTTTGAATAGGTCTACTAAAATGAAGGTAATGTTTCATACACAACTTTTTTATCAAGTATACCATTTGCGAAATACAGCCCGCCAAAGTGGCTTGCAATGTGTGTCCCCCCCTGCCATTTCTAAGGGGCAAGTTCACCCAGAAGATAACAGATGTTTATGTAAAAACCAGATGTTTAACCCGAACCTTGGTGTTCACCAACGATAACCAACTGTTATATCACAATAATCAATCGATTTTTCTAACCGAAGTCGGGGACGTCGTTTAAGTACTAACCGGGTATTTAAACATGACATTTTTGACGTTTGATGGTTGAAATTGTTGAGGTTATTCATTGATACTCTGTATTTCATTGTTTTTCGTAATTTTAGAAGAGTCTATGCTGCATAAAATATTAATATTAGGATTATTACTCTCCAATATAACAAAACAATTGCATTTTATCATATTCGTAAAATTTACAATAAAAACCGAATAAAATAAGGGCTGGAACACGTTGCCGTTTTTCGAGCGTGCATTTTTCTTTTACCAACATAAACAAAGAAACATATTGCTTATGCTTTGAGAAAACTTATGAAAGATGTGTAAACATAACTGTTTTTGTCGTATTGAGGTAGTACGTAATTTTTTTTTTTACAATTTTTTGTATAATTAATAAAAATAAAAATTAATGCGGCTGATAAACGATGCTCGCACGAAACCTGCACAATGTTACCGCTACTTTTGGGTAAGCACAACTACCAGAATTTTATCATGTTTCAAGAAACGCGCCCGCCCGATACACTTCGAGTTTGTAGCGGCCTAATATTCAAACATCAAAATGGCGTATTTAATTGGTTGCTATGGCAACCAAGACCGCTTATCCTGCCAAATTAAAAAGATATGTCAAATGTATAGAGTAGCATTATACTAGGATTTTTAATTTTGGAAGAGTTACCTGATATGCAACCGTTTTATATTGTCGTTCTTTTCATAGTGTTGTTGCCATTTAGTTACCATTTTGATTAATCGTATTACATCATTCGTTCTTTCATTCCCAGAACGCTCGGTTTCAGAATCAATGATCGGATAGGAGTCGTGAACACGAAAATTCCCGCGTCCCGGTTAAACATCTGTTGTTGAATAACAGGTTGATTTTGCAAACAGTGGTTATTTCATTGTCCGCGAACTCGGCCCTAAGCTATGCAACGTAGAAACTTATAATCTTCCACATTGATAGACCTTTATAAAAACTCCCTTTAAAATTATTTCGAGTATAATGTGGTTATACATTTTGAGTTATAGTGAGAAAACTGCAAAATACTTAAGACGTCCTAGTTCATAGGTAATTGACCTTAGAGAAAACTGATCATAGCAAATAATGCTCCTTTAGTTACTACCTATTTAAAAAAATCACAAAAAGTAACTTTGTGTTATATTGATATGACACACTTCTTAAATTTAGCTTCTTCAATTCAGCGCTAAGTGGCGCTGTTTGCAAAAACTAAAATAGATTAATATTCGATTTGATTCGTTTGTAATTAGGAACCCTATAATACTGAGCATGGCTCGACATGCTCTTGGCCGGTTTTTAAATTTTATTATCTGCACGACCAACCGGTTTAATTCAATTGTTGCTTGTGAAAATGTTTTGTGAAATAATAATATAATATTATCTTTAATCATTATTCATTGGATAGACTCTCGGGTTCCGTGTGGTGCCGGACGTAAATAATTGCACCACCCCATATCTTCTTTTGGGTAAAAGCAACTAAGGGATTCACCAGAGGATGGGCAGCAGCGTTCTCTGAGTATTTAACCAACCAACTGCGATCGCCAACCCACCTGCCAAGCGTGACGATTATGGCATATCCCCCCAAACTGCTTGGGGGTGGCCTATGTCCAGCAGTGGACATCTTTCGGCTGAAATGATGATGATGAATGATGAGATTCCTGGGAGTCTAAACCATAGATTTTGAATCTTGACTGCTTCACGCTGCTTGAAAGGTTAACGTCCTTGGAAAATCTATGGAGTTTAGGTATTCATCGTTCTGCAGATACATGTCAATGGCATAGCACCAGGGCACCGGCGCGTTCCCCACGAGTTCCCGGAGCTCCTTTATTTTATGCTAGGTACGGCCATCGTGTGGTTTTAGTCAGTAAGAGTCTGACATAAACCTCCGCTTTCCCCACACAAAGGGAGGTTGTCCATGAGGAATTCTTCTCTAAACAAAAACAAAAGGTTTTAATGGTTTATACCCTGTATTACGATATTCAATTTAAACACAGGTAAATCATTGAAGGAAACTGTTCACTAGGTACCTACTTAGTTCCGTTCGTGCGAAATTTGTTTTAAGAGTACTTTCTTTCTTTCGAATAGCTGCCTTGGAAGACCATGTTTTAAAATGGTAATTATTTTTCTTTATAGTACAATCTTGTACTGACTCCAAGCTGTGAATAACACATTTCGTCTTTTCACTTCTAACCACCTTCAAGATCTATTCTTCAGTGTTCCGCAGATCAATTGGATTGTGCCTCGCTGTGCCCATTCAAGCGTTGAGAGGAAAAAAGAGACCTATCTTAAAGATTGACACATAGCTTGTGGAAAGAAGATCTACGTTCCACGTTCGAACCTTAATCTAACCAAATCCAAACAGTGTTTCAAGCCAATCGAAATGCGGAATGCAGATCGCTTGTCTGCAGTGTGTGTGTGAACTTTAAGATTGGTATGATATTTAAGATTGGTATGATCTTTAAGATTGGTAAGATATTTAAGATTGGTATGATCTTTAAGATTGGATTGAATGATATTGGTATTCGCTTTCGCCAAACAACGTAACGAAGTTAAAAGTCTCATGTGATTGAAATATGTTAGGACGAACTTTAAGCCTTTGCTAGGAAAAAAACAAAAAAACTTTACCGAGAGACCGTAAATTGCTATAACGAATGTGCTTGAGTCGATTGGATCGTGATTTTTGTAAACTTTCCAATATGTGGGTGCATCTGAGGGCTTTGCACACGTTTTCCGGTTCGCTGCTTTTACGAAAATCTTTCACATCGATTGGCTGAAACTGGTGCAGTGACTGAAGCAATTGGCGTTTACGCTATATAATATAATATCATATATCTATAAATATAATATAATGTTTATTGTGACTTCAAAAGAACATAACAGCAGTGTAGCCCCGCTGTCGTAACACGATATGCTGAATCACGACACAATGCTGACAGTTTCGGCGGACATACGTGTAGACAAAACATGACGCGAACACTTTTCACTAGTAAGTATTTTAAATTTTAAAGTTAAAACTTAAACCGCAACTTTTCCTATAACATTTTTTTTCTTATAAACGAGTATCTCTCTGTGTCTGCTCTTGATACAATGACTTCTTTGTAGTATCTCTTTGCTTTGAATCAAAAATAACTAGACACTGGTAAGTTCTCTTTCTTATTATAGTTAACAAAGGAAATAGAACTGTATTGCAGTAATGAAAATGTTTTGTATCTGTTTCTGCTGTATTTATTCGTGTTTTTAAATAAATTAAACAATGAGGAAGAATTGAATAGGATTTTACTTTGGGATGTTTGCTTTCTGCTTTTAACATAACATAACATAACATAAAATAACATAACATAACATAACATAACATCACGCCAGTATTTCCCCGAAGGGGTAGGCAGAGATGTATAGTACACCCACATTTCGCCAGTTATGTTATAGTCCCATGTAATAGGGGGCGAGCCTATTGCCATTAACCATACTACGGGCTGCTACTGAGAATTTCCTAATGAAAAAACCCAATAACACTTTGCCCGACCTGGGAATCGAACCCAGGACCCCACGCTCAGCAGTCGCGCTTGCGACTACTAGACCAACTCGGCAGTCTGCTTTTGACAACCCTGAATAAAGGGAAAGAAACAAAACACAAAACAAAACACACAAAACAACGAAAACGCACAAAACTAAAGGAAAGATTCTTGTTTTATTTCGAAAAATGTTGCTTTACTTTGTGCTTCTATAGACACGAATCTACTTATAGAAACACACATCACATGAGAATTTCCATTTTCATGTCTCAGTTTGGCGAACCGACTTGCGGTACCATTTAGGCAACAGCTTAGGTGGTATTGCAGTTGTTATGGGCAAAGGTAACCGCTCAACATCAGGTGGGTCTTTAGTTCGTTTCGCCATCTTTTAGTAAAATAAAATAAAAAACCCCGACCCTGACTGTGATGTTGTAATTTACAGGAATGTTATTTAAATAATACAACTCTTTATTGTAGCAGCCATGTCTATTCATCATAGAGTAACAGATTCACCATGCCATAGATTATGTCACATAAAGCCCTCACTACACAATAATACCATTAGATACTTAACATACAACATCCTTCCCTTCGACTTAAACTGAATTACATTTATTTATTTTAT
Organism: Asteroscopus sphinx; assembly: GCA_949699075.1. Lineage (NCBI taxonomy): Eukaryota > Metazoa > Arthropoda > Insecta > Lepidoptera > Noctuidae > Asteroscopus > Asteroscopus sphinx. The sequence continues at coordinate 7,418,178 of OX453025.1, read as the reverse complement.
TTAACAATTATCTCTCAATTAAAATTAAAATATTACTTTCTTGTATTCTTTAATAGAAGGTTATGAAGTTTTACTTAAGACTTATTTAAATACATGAAAGTCTTTAAAATGTGATGGTGTTTTAGTTATTCTACCCGATCTTGTTACATAATTTTGCTCTACATTTTCTTCTGTTGACATTTGAACATTTTGTGGCACATTATTATCTGAAGTTACATTTTCATAAGTACTATCCTCTATCCTCTCTTCTTTTACATTATATTGTCCTCCTCTAATCAACATGTTTCTATTTCTTTTAATTACATCTCCATTCTCATTAATAATATTGTATGACCTAGGACCCTCAACCCTACTTAACACTACTCCACTTTGATGTGGCTTTATATGAGATTCATTTTGAATCTTTACAATTTCTCCCTCTTTCAGCTCAGGTAAAGACCTAGTTTTTCTGTCAAAATAAGATTTTTGTGACATTTGTCTTAACATTAAATTTTTCTTGTGACGATTTCCATTATCAATAATTTTATTAGTTTCAACATAAGGTAATAAATGCTTTACTTTTCGGTTATACAATAATTCACAAGGAGTTTTCTCACTATTTGCAATAGGTGTATTTCTATACATTAATAATCCTAACTGCACATCTTTGTTAGTATATATTAATTTTTTCAACATATTTTTTACGGTTTGAATGTACCGCTCTGCTAATCCGTTTCCTTGGTGATGCTTAGGACTTACAATTTTATGTTCAAAGTGCCATGTTTTATTAAATTTCTTAAACTCATAACTAGTGAACTGAGACCCTGAATCTGAATACAATATATCTGGTAAACCATGTCGTGCAAAATTTTCTTTTAAACAATTTATTATTGATGTAGCATACAAGTCATCCAATTTATTTATTTCTACATACTTGCTGTATGAGTCTACTAATAGAATATATGGTTTTCCATAGAGAAAAAATATATCTGTTGCTACTATTTGCCAAGGTCTAGTTGGGATCTCTTTATTTATCATGGGCTCTTTTCTATTACTATTTTGAAAGCTCTTACATGCATCACAATTCTGAATGATGTCTTCAATTTCTTTTGACATATTGGGCCAAAATACTGTTTTCCTAGCTAAAGCTTTGCATTTTTCAATACCTAAGTGTGCATAATGAATTTTTTCTAATATTTTAGGTCTATTGGTTTTTGGTACTATTATTTGTTCTCCTTTAAAGATTAATCCATTATATTCACTTAGCTCATCTCTGTAACTATAATAAATTTTAGCATCAGTATCAGTTTCATTTTTGCTTTCAGGCCAACCGTTCAATATGTATTTATAAACACACTGTAGTTCCTTATCCTTGCCAGTTTCTTTTATAAATTCTGTTAATTTCTGATCTGTTATTTGTACACTACCTAGAACCATTGCTACATGAGCTTCTACATCTAAATCATAAGTTTGAGTTGTGTCATTTAAGTAAGAACGACTTAAATGATCCGCTACTAATAATTCCTTTCCGGGTTTATATGTTACTTTAAAGCTATAAGGTTGTAATGCCATTTTAATTTTCTGCAATCTTGCTGGACATTTATTAAGTGGTTTAGCAAAGATTGACACTAGAGGTTTATGGTCTGACTCTACAGTAAAATCCTGTCCATAAACATACTGATGAAATTTTGTAGTTCCATATAAAATAGCTAAACTTTCCTTTTCTATCTGACTATACATTTTTTCTGCATTTGTTAGTGCCCTAGAACCATATGCTATTGGCTTTCCTTCCTGTAAAATCACACATCCTAGACCATCTTTTGATGCATCAACACTCAATGTAATTGGTTTATCTATTTCAAAATATGATAGTACTGGAGGTTCACATATTAATCTTTTTAATTCCAAATAAGCTTTTTGCTGCGATTCTGCCCAAACAAATGGCACATCTTTTTTATTTAATTGACGCAATGGTGCTGTCACCTCTGAAACATTGGGTATAAACTTTGACACATAATTAATTAATCCTAAAAATCTCAATAATTCTTTATTATTTGTTGGCTCCTTCATATCCATTATGGCTTTTATTCTATCGCTATCTACTTTTATGCCTTCAGTTGTCAGTATGTGACCTAAATATTTTACTTCAGTCTTCTTAAAATTACATTTACTTTTATTAAATTTTACACCATATTCCCTGGCTTTATCTAACACTTTTCTCAATGTCTCATTATGTTCCTCATCTGTTTTACTATGCACCAATATATCGTCAATGTAAATTTCTACATTTGGTATATCTTTAAATATACTACCGAAAACTCTCTGAAAGACCTCTGGACTTGAGCACAAACCAAATGGTAACCTATTAAAATGATATCGACCATAAGGTGTGTTGAATGTAGTAAGTTCCTTACTGTCATCTGATAAAATAATCTGAAAAAATCCTTTATTTGCATCGAGGGTACTAAAATATTTACTTCCTTTCAATTTAACTGTTATTTCTTCCAATGTGGGTATCTGCATATGCTCTCTTTGTATCTGACTATTAAGATATTGTGGATCTAGGCAAATACGTAGTGACCTATCTGGTTTTCTAGTAATAACCAAAGAACTTACAAAATCTGTGGGTGTTTCAATCTTAGAAATGACACCATAGTTTTCTAGGTTATCTAACTCACTTTTTAAACTATCCCTTAGTTTAAACGGAACATGTCTACATGGTTCTATTTTACCTTTTGAGTCACTTTTCAATTTAATCTTGTATTTAAAGTTTTTTATCTTACCTAGTCCTGTGAACACATCCTCATATTCTTTGAATAACTGAATATCAGTGTCTGTTCTAATATTGGTCATATGGACACATCTTTGTACCAACTTAAAAGCCTCTATTGTTGGCAAACCTAAAATGGGAATAAAATTTTCCTTGCTCACCTGAAAATTTATTATTTGTTCTTTATCAGAAATTCTACATTTTATATTTATCTGACCAACTGTATTTATTTTATCACCATTATAATTTGTTAACTGTAGACTTGACATTTCTATTTTGTTCAAACCTAAATTTTGACATGTTTTCCTCGATATAACATTGCACTGTGCACCTGTGTCTAATTTAAATTTTATGCTCTTATTTTTATCTACTATCTTAACATATTGGTACCAACTCTTATCAATATTAGCTACATTCATATGAGAGATATTTAACTCACCATCCCTTGGTTCATTTGAAGACTGACTACTATAATCAGACACCTGTACTGCACTCACTTTGTTTGAACCACATTTCTTGAAAAAGTGTCCCATTTTACCACACTTATTACATTTTTTACCATAGGCTGGACATTTGTTTCTTTCATGAGTAAAGCCGCACCTAAAACACTCCATATTATGTGCTCGTACTGATCCTCTGTCTGAAGTATTTGCTCCTCTGCCTCGACCTCTTCCTTGGCGTCTGCCTCGATTGTTTTGATGATAGGTATGTCCTCCATTTCCTGTACTGGGGCCAGCTTCATCATTTCCTGTGCTAGCTTGATATGTATTTTCTTTTGTCTTCTTAATATACTGAACTACTGTTTTCATGTCTCCATCAATTTTTTTCATTTGTTCAGTAGCTACCTCTGCTGCTTTGCATATTAATATTGTTTTTTGTAAGGTTAAATCAATTTCTCTTAGTAATCTGTCTTTCAGTCTTTTGTTAATTATTCCAGCTACAATCCTGTCTCTTATTAATCTGTCATTTAATTCTCCAAAATCGCAATCTTTAGCTAACTTTTTCAGCTCTGTTAAATAAGCATCAAAATTTTCATTTTCATGCTGGTTTCGCGTGAAAAATAAATGCGAGTTTACACTCTCATTCTTTATCGGCACAAAATGTTTTGTAAACAAGTCGATAACTTCTTCATATTTTTCAGATCCTTTTAGATTAAACGTGTTGTAGATATCAATGCAATCTTCACCCATGCAGTGTAACAACAATGACAGCTGCACCTCATCGGACTTTTTGTTCGCCCCACTTGCTTTTCTATAAATGTCGAACCTCTGTTTCCACTTTTTGTATTCCTCCGCTGTATAATTTCCTAGTTTTTCTGGGGGTTTTAAGCCCAAAACACCATTTTCTGGAGTATCCGACATGTTGTATTATAGTTTTCCAACTACCACATAATACTGTCTAATTTCCGCGAACCTTATTTTCCACCAATAGATTTCGTTTTTCTCTGTTTTCCGCAGCGCCATGTGATGTTGTAATTTACAGGAATGTTATTTAAATAATACAACTCTTTATTGTAGCAGCCATGTCTATTCATCATAGAGTAACAGATTCACCATGCCATAGATTATGTCACATAAAGCCCTCACTACACAATAATACCATTAGATACTTAACATACAACACTGACTGTAGTTGGAATGAATGAGAAGTATATACTCGTATATTACCACAGGTTTTGCTTCCAATTACGGCGCTTTAGAACGGGCGGGGAATACTTGAAAGTACAGTGAAAGTGTACGTCATACACTCATTTGATCCATGCAGAAGACAAACCGTAGCGCAACAAAACCAATCGCATCAGCACATTACTCTTGTTATTTCATTATGCCCAAATCTCCATAAAAGTAAATACACTTTCCAAAAAATCTTTACCGACCTAATAACACACTTAAAGTATCATAACTCACTTATTTTCTTTTCAAATAAAAACGATATTAATTATTCACAATGTACTGAACACATTACCTATCCTTCTAATATTATAAATGCGAAAGTAACCCTCGCTGTTTGTTTGTTACCTTTTTACAACTAAACCATGAAATTCGGGACCTAGGGTACTTTTTATCTCAGAAAGACAAACAGTTCCAGAGGGAAGCGTGAAAACATTTTTCTGTAATAAACTGAATTATAGGCGTGCGAAGCCGTGGGCAGAAGCTTGTCCTAAACAAGATTTTGATCTGTAACCGTGCCATATTTCTGGAGAAAATAATAACAACTGTGCTCAGTAATCTTAAAATTAAAATCAGTAAAAAAAATATAACTAATTCTACAGTTATTTAGTAACGAAATTTTCACATAAAAACATAGCGAGGGTTTGACAATAAATCCCGAATGACTTTGAAAATAAACAAATAATATATACAGGGTTATTTGTAAAACACCGTTAATCTCTCAGGACTATGTTACTAATATCATAAACAACAACTTTTGTTCTATGACTTTTTACAAAACATAATGCGTTTACCAAAAACAAACCTTCAAGATTTTGTTGTCCTATCTAATACTTTTCAACTTTGTATTTTGCTGTACCTACCTACGTCTGCCGCGACGCAAGCGCATCAAAGTGACCGACCGACTGAGGGCCGCCCGTAAATAGGTCAAGTTCAAGCGCCGCCCTAACCCCGCTCCCCTCGCTATTTAACTATCGCGCTTTCTTTTGCTTTGCATGGACTTCGTAACATTTAGAGCGTTAAATTTAAATATTTTTATTTTTGTATGAAAATCTGATGAACTAAAATATGATGAATTTTTAAAAGTCATAGAACTCAAGTTGTTGATTATGATGTTAGTAACATAGTCCTGAGAGGTTAACGGTGTTTTATAAATAACCCTGTATAAGTATAAATGCGGCCCCCCACAAGGTGGACCGACGACCTGGTGAAGGTCGCGGGAATCCGCTGGATGCTGAAGGCACAGGACCGGTCGTTGTGGGGATGCTTGGGGGAGGCCTATGTCCAGCAGTGGACGTCTTTCGGCTGAAATGATGATGATGATGATGATGAAGTATAAATGCAAAAGTATGAACGTGTGTTTGTTTGCTTGTTTGTCCTTTAATCACGCTGAAACGGCCGATCAGATTTCGACGAAATTTCGCACAGAGATTTACTTTTAAGACTTGCTCATAAATACTACTTTTTAACACGAGAAGATAAAAAACAGTTTTCGAAGGATGTGCGGTAACATTTTTCTGTGATAAACCGAATTATATGCGAGCGAAGTCAAGGGCATAGGGTAGTGCACAATAATTATGTACGGTTTACTTATAAAAAATCGGCTTTTACATAATGTACTGAAATAAATTCTTGTATAACGTTTGCTTTGAAATAGGAGGTTTCTTTTACCACGGCAATATATTCTCTTTGATGTATTGAAATTGCTTTCTATATCAGCTGGTGTTTTACGATATATAGATGGCAATATATAAAATATTTTGAAGGGATTGTATTAGGTTTTACTAACAGCCTTCAAGGTGGTTTATTTTGAAAATATTGTAACACGTGCATCTAAATAGGAACCATCTTATTTTACTTTTAAGGAAAACTGAATACCGTTATATATTTAGCCAGGAGTCACAGGTTCGAATCCTGCTCGAGAGCGATTTTTTCTTTCCACAATTTAAATCGTTAGAATTTAATAGTTAAAATGTGCTTTAGTAATCCTTAGTTAAATTTACTTTACTTATAATTTTCATTTTAATTAATTGTAGCTTCAACTGAAGTCAAGTGGGAGAAGCGACTCCGCGTTGATGATTACAACAAACCTGACTTTATTTAGATTATTAGCTTTGGAATGGGAATTTAATCGTACCTAGTTAGGTTTAATATATAATTATGTAATGGTGATATAATATGGGTGGCGAAAGAAACAAAGAAAAATGGTTTATTGTCACAGTTAACGACGAGCAACATATAAACAACAGTGATAAACACAAGCAGGTAAATAACAGGTGGGGTTACAAAAAAAGTCAAACAAAAAACACATAGGTGAAAAATAAAGAAAGGACAGTCGATATAAAATATAAGAAAAGTATAGTTGACCGCATGACAGTGGCAACACCCGAGTCCGAAAACCGTCCTTACTGCTTACGAAATAAAGGCGCCGCCACCGCCAAACTGTTACCACTGACGTACGGTCGACTGCACCTAGAATTACTTAATAATAAATTAAAAGTAAAAAAACATTTTTTTTTAAAAACAAGAAATTTAAAAGCGCTTAAATGAATAAAATAAACTTTCCCTTTAAAATGTTTACTATCAACTTATAACGTCATAACACAATTTATATGATATAAAAGCTTGTCGCAAGATTTAAGTAGGTACTCGTATTTACTAAGATTGTTTTTTTTTAAATTAGAATCAGTCAGATCAAGTTATTCAATTTACTTGTTTATCTACAAAAAAAAAAAAAATCGTGCGTTCAAGCGTTTTTGCCATACCTATTATTGGAATCAAGTGTTGTACAGCTCACAAATAGGACACATAAATCACTAGTTTGTGTTAGGCAGCTGGGCGTATCCCAGTTGCAAATATTTCTTTTTCTGCGGTTATTGCCTTTTACTCTCTGTCTTCCGCTTGATACGGAGGGAAGTGGAAACAAATGTTCTTCCTACTCCTCCTAATTTCTTTTCTGATTAATTTCGTTGCGGGTTTCAAGACAGTTCAATCATTTCCCCGGGACAAACTTAAGCTTCATTGTTTCGGCGTTCTTTTGGTTGGTCGCCATTGTAGATCCTGGCTTACAGGTGTTGCAGTGGTTAGGAAAGTGGGCTTGTCCCAAAAAAATTTTATTACCCTGAAGTATCTATGTGACTGCTCTTACTTGGCTTGGTTTGGTTTCAAAGGGGTGCTGGCCAGAAAACGAGAAAAGTGGAATGAGGAAGAAAACCTGTGTAAAAAAAATCGGGAGGATAGGCCCTGCGGGCGGCGTAGTTACTCGGGGTAGTCTGCTGCCTGGCGTAGCTTACGTGGCTGGTGTTGCTGTCTTGGCTGCCATAGCTAGCGTGGCTAGCAAGGCTTGTGTAGCTGGCTTGGCTGGAGAGGCAGACTTGGCTGGCGTGGATAGCGTGGCTGGCGTGGCCGTGACATTGGCGTGTTCACTGCGTCATGGCGGGGCCCGTGTTGGATTTAGTCGGTAAGAGTCTGACACTGGCTCCGCCATGCCCGGGCGAAGTGCGTCCATGAGGATTTCCCTACGGCAAAAAGGCTTGGTTCCAAAGAAACACCTAATATTATGCCTTCCATCCCATAATTTACGCTAAATCATTTTCAATGAGAGAGTAAAGTATATAAGACGCGTCTTGTATTAAGTGTCTATTTGAATACAAAAGGACTGTTTTATTTGCTCGGGACGAATGAAAAGTTAATAGATGTGTAACGATACGTGAGATTACTGGGTATATTTAAAATATATCAATTTTGGAATGAAATATAAACACAATGTTTGGTACAGTCAAGCGCAAGCATATATCGATTAAGAACTGTTTTCTTTTAATGAGATATAAATGCTACAGTTGATAAAACTTGTACTTATTCTGTGTTTAAGTTAGTTTTTGTTTCCTTTAATGCTGTTAAGTTAAACAAGTTTTAACTTCAATACTATCTGTTTACATTTAAATTATAAGTCAAAGTCAAAGTCAAAGTATTTATTGCTTTCATTCATGTGTACTTATGATCTAAACAATACAATGATTATAGAAACAACATGAAACCCCGTCAGGGCACAGCACTTTAAATTACACAATTTAATAAAAATTATGATAATTATTTTATTTAATCCTTAGCTAAAACAATTTTATTTTAATTTACGAATTATATTCTAGTAATTACATTAACGGTGTGATTATTATTATGTACCTATAGATATTACATTGTCATCATCAATATTATTATTATACATTATAAAATTATTATATTTATACTGTTACTGTATAAGACAAATAACTCCCTCCTTTCGGCACTTTCCGGGTCAATTAATGGAACTTTCACTATTACAATCAGCGTTATATCTAAGGGGAAGGCAATAAAAGCCGACCTTCTGGATTGCACAGATAAATATTTGTCCCACCCTTAATACTGAAGGCCATGCGGATAAACAGGGAAGAGAAAATACCTTAAAAATAACACATTGAATTTTTCGAGTGTTGATTCGCGGTAGTCGGAAAATCTTCTTCGGATTGTATTTACCAAATCTCTGGTGAAACAGATGTTTACCTACCCAAAAATGTTGTTGAAAAAATCAACAGCAGTTTTTTTTTCGATTTCAGATTTGGTCCCATACTCCCATAGTAAAAGTTGTTCATGATGATGTGGACAATGACCCCTTAAGAGGTTTAGTATAAACTAATAATTTGTATATATTGTGAATTAATATTGCTAAGCAAATATTTCGATCAATATACTTACAACGTAGAGCTACAATTTGCAAAAAAATGAAAATTTCGCGGCCTAACCTGCGGCGGCTTCGCGGCGGCGGAACCTAACGGAAGAGATCTATGCCTATACATCCAACAGTGTGTTTTGAATGGTACGCTATCACAGTTTCGACAAACGGTCTTAATATTTACATAATCGCTGTGCAACGCAGGCGGGTTGGTGGTTGCCACAGACACAGATAATATAATACTATAGTACCACAGATGACAGAATTTAGGGAGATCGGGCAAGCCGCCTAGTTTGCATGGAGTCAGAGTGTCGCAAGCTCAATACAAAATGCAAGAAACGCATCAATAAGTTACAACAAAAAGCACGCACACATATAAAACACGCACATTTTTATCCTTACGCCATTTTCGAAATAAAAGAAAGCTTTTTTTCAAACTAGTGCGCATAGTCAAAAAATAAAAAAAATAAAAAATAAAAAAGTGAACTAGCGGCAGTGTATGCCCGCTGTGCATACAACAGTCAGCCTTTACGCGGCGGCTTGTCTTCTCTCTAGTATTCTGTTGCTCTGATGTGGTTGCAGTTATACGGTGCTAACCATTATCCCACACAATTCTGAAATCCTTCTTTGGCGTAGAAAGTTATATTCGTCATTTTATTTTACTTATTAGCCAATGAACGTTCACTAAAAGGGTGGGGTGCATTAAAAGAGTCTCCACGAGTGACGATGTTTAATTGATAGTCCGGCGCACTCTGGGCAGTCAGCCCCGCTATCAACCCGCTGACTGGCTAATCTTTTCCCCACGACATGAGCTATTATTATTATGTAGCTCATGTCGACACGAAGAAGAAGAAGAACGTTCACTTATTAGTTAAATTTTTCTGTCTTCGGCACTCGGCAGTTTCGATGAAAACCAAACTTTCCCGCAATATCGTCATCAGCTGCTGATCCGCAAATACTTTTATTTATCGTATAACCTATCAATGAAACAGATTTTTTTCAAGCAATAAAATTATGGTAGATGTAGGTGTTCTTCCAACAAAAAGGGATGATTTTTTTGCTGGATGTAGAGAAGTTACTATAGAAATACAGTTATAATAACCAACGACACACTGACACACTGTTTCTAGATCTGTTTGCTTCCAAATTTCCTCTCGCAGGTCTGCTGAAAAAATTTCTTAAAGCAATAAGCAGTGCCTTTGTATTATTCATTTCTATGTATTTTATTATTACTTATCTGTGTATACATAAATTAAATATATAAATAAATGATTGCTTAACAGGGGTATTTTACCCCATTTGGTAAATAAAAGCCCTAAAGATGGTCGTCCATTGATAGTTATTTTTATTTAGGTTAGTAGTTAGTGAGACACGAGTCAATTCCTTAACATCTCAAATCACTAAGTAGTAAAAAGACACTATAAGGTTTATAGGACGTCCGACTTTTTCAACTGCTCGTAGCAAATTGCTCCCCTCCGACGAATGACAACACTTGTAGGCTCAGTATGCTGAGCCAGTATGACATTTACGAGTCGTTTAACGTCGGTACTCATGACCGGTGGGGCAGTTGTGTAATGCATTCACTTTGACATTAGCTTTCATTTTGAAATTAAAGCAATATTCATTGCGTGGTAAGTAGTTACCGATAACACGGATTGTCAAAACACACGGATCAATGAACATTGACATCCAAATGATTAAGATCGCGAGTGAGTTACGCAATTCGGCAGCGGGTGCCGACATTATAATTAAACTGTTGCGATAACTAATTTTTTTTTTTTTTTTTTTTTTTTTTATGGTATTGGATGGCGAAACGAGCTAAAGGCCCACCTGATGTTAAGTGGTTACCTTTGCCCATAACAACTGCAATACCACCTAGGCTGTTACCTAAATGATAATGGACATGAAGGTGGAAAGTCTCATGTGATTGTAATTTCACCGGCATAAATTTATAGTAATTTGTTGTAAGTAGCTATTTCAGAGAAGATCACGCCACATCTCGGCGCATGTAGTCATAATGTGAATCACTACAGAAAGATACATACAACTTTAAACAAAAAAAAGCTCCACAATAAAATCAATATTTTTGAGACATTTTCACACAAACAAGCGATAGATCACCAACAGCCTAGATAGTAGAACAATTTATACTTACGACGTACGCAGTTTTGTGCCGACAGCCCGTGATAAACGCCCGATGAAGGCAATTATCGTGTCGACAGAGTGCTACGTCGCGGTTTCGTTGCTACTTCACAAGTTTGTGTGAGAAGGTGGAAGGAACGCGTGCGAATAGGTGCTGAAGGTTTCAGCTAACAATAACCTATGTAGTAGATAGTTTTATGTTCTTTTGATGGTCTTATTACAATTAGATCTGATTATGAAAGGTGGTTCAATCAATCAACTCAGCCTATCGCATTCCACTTCTGGACATAGGTCTCTCCCAAGTTGCGCCACAACACTCGGTCCTCTGCCTTCCGCATCCAATAGGCATAAATGTATTTATGAATGTCCCTTTAAACGGCAGACGTCAACGCGGTAGGCACGCCCAGACGGAGATGGTGGGGTGAACTGGACTCCTTCCAAAATGACTGGACTCTTTTAACAACAGACAGGGAGAAGTGAAAGGACAGTATGGAGGCTTTTGCCCTGCAATGAGACACTTCAGGCTTATAATAATAAATGTATTCATTATTCCAATATTTAGGTATACCTATCTATTAGATTCACACACACGGCTTTACAACATTTTCTTAAGGATTTATCCATAAGACAATGCTTTAATCGCCTTCCAATTTAGGTAGAAATAATTCATAGGTGCTTATAAAACTTTCATATGGTGTCATTACTTACTTTTTTCCCATTTTGTAAAAATATTTAATTTTAAAATCATATTTATGACCTTCAGATCTTTAGTTCTGTGTTCCGTGGCCTTCACTAACTTTGGCGTGAATGCAGCCAAGATCCAGCAATGAAAGCAACATAACCTAGACCCTTGATGCATAATGCATTCCACGCAATGTTTTATAAGAGCTATTCCAAGTGAAAAGCGATTCTAACAAAATTATTTTTACCACTTACACTTTCAAGAATCGTGAAGGCGCCAAACTAAGTAACACATAACACATAACATAACATCACGCTTGTATTTCCCCGAAGGGGTAGGCAGAGGTGTAATAGTACACCCACATTTCGCCAGTTATGTTATAGTCCCATGTAATAGGGGGCGAGCCTATTGCCATTAACCGGGCACAAATCCAGACTCCGGGCTGCTACTGAGAATTACACGGCGTAATTGAGCCAATAAAAAAATAAAAAAAAACATGCAACTGAGCGTTAGGTTTCAGACACAGAGTTTCAATGAAATAATTAATTTTATTTATTTGTTACTGGTTACGAAAAAAGAATTATTGTTCTTATTTGGAAACAGAGTTTATGAATAATAATTATTCTTTTTTCGAAGCTGGTTTCGAAGCTTAGTTTCAAATGGGGATCTCACGGGCGTTTGTCAGCTTAGTCCATTTCATTCATGATGCAGTCTTTTGTAGTTGTTTTTCAAGAAATCTGGTATATTTATTAAGAACCCCTCCTACATGTAAGTATATTCCCTTCCCCTATGTCTACCTTACAGATAGACATCTATGCTACAAATCAGTAAGTCTCTTCCTCACATAAGATGACCCTTCTTTGTAAGCAACAATAATATGACGTAATCACATAAACTTAGCCAATAAAATACGAGCATTACTCAGTGTAGTTGCAGAAGCTAATACTAGTTCCAAAACTGTGGCATTGTTAGAAATGATTTAGACATTAATTAATAATTTACCTAACATGGCAAACTAATTACGTTGGTCTGGCGTCGGCCCAAACTACGAAATATCCGACTAAGCTTAAATTAGCACGAGGATCTCGTAGGGTTGGTCCTTTGAATTAAATGAGGGAAAAAGTCGCGCAATGAATTTGGTTGTTCTTTAAACAAAATTTGTCCTGTATTTACAAAAAAAAATATGCTAAAGCTTTTTAACCGACTTCAAAAAAGGAGGAGGTTATGTATTCCGCGGGTTTTTTTTTTTTTTTTTTTTTTTTCATGTATGTACACCGATTACTCCGAAATTTGTGGGCCGATTTACGTGGTTGTTTTTTTTATTTGGTAGAGAAAGTCCGCGCGGTGGTAGCATATAAATTTTATTGACTTAGGTTGAGTTGTTTTTTAACTAGCTTCAATAAATCAGTTTATTTTAGCTTCGCCTATCTAGATTATCTGCTCATTGGTTCTTGGTTCGTTTTTCTGAGAATTCTTGGCCGATATGCGTGTTTTTTTTCACGATAGTGATTGGACCTTTGGAAGAACATGAGCGAGACCTTTGCCCAGCAGTGGGATAGCAAAGGTTAATAAAAAATATATTCTCAAATTGGTTATATAAACATTTATGAATCAACCCTCAAGCAATCAACCCCAAGCGGTGTACAGAAAAACCTAAACTGGTTTATGTTCTACACTGTATCTGCCAAATGTATGTATTTTTTTTTTTTTGTGGAAATAAATAGATAAATAAATAATAAATAAATAACTAAAAAGTATGAAATAAAAACTTTTTAACAAAAAATAAAACCGACTTCAAAAACCTTAACTAAAAAGTAAAAAATAATTATTATATGTATTTTAAAATCTAAACATAAACAACATTTTGAAGGCGGCGCGTGATTTTCATGTACGTTCACATAAACTGTTTTAATATAGATATTGCGCTCGACTGTACATTACATGACGCAAAGCGCCACGCGCCGCCTTAAAAATGTTGTTTATGTTAAGATTTTAAAATACATAGAATGATTATTTTTTACTTTTTAGTTAAGGTTTTTGAAGTCGGTTTTATTTTTTGTTAAAAAGTTTTTATGTATGGAGTTTGATGGTTTTAAAAGGTGTCTCATTTTAGTACCTAGTAGATGACTGTGACTGCCTTGTTAGTCTAGTGGTCGCAAGCGCGACTGCTGAGCGTGGGATCCTGGGTTCGATTCCCGGGTCGGGCAAAGTGTTATTGGGTTTTTCCATTAGGAAATTCTCAGTAGCAGCCCGGAGTATTGTGCCCGGTTAGTGGCAATAGGCTCGCCCTCTATTACACGGGACTATAACATAACTGGCGAAATGTGGGTGTGCTATTACACCTCTGCCTACCCCTTCGTGGAAATACAGGCGTGATGTTATTTTATGTTATGTTGTTAGATTAGTGAATATTGACAAATCAAATGTAGTGATACGTGCTGCTTATAAAGAACACACAAACAAAGTGTCTTGCCCTTAATAGAACCTAAGAAAAGTTATTGGCCGCATTATTAGATTATAGTTTACATAGCAATTTAGGATAGAATTAAATTACTCACTAGCCTCAAGGCTAGATTGTAATACAAATAAAGTAGGTATCACTCGTGTATACTTTATAGTAAAAATAAAATTGTACCGACGACCAAATGTATTGGAAAAGTTTTTAGAAGCATCAAATAATGAGCTGAAACAAAAACAAATTAGCTCACAATTTTTTTTTGTATTCTCATTGAACAGCTATACAATGTATGTATGTAAGAAAATACATGCATACATACATACTATCACGCCTGTTTCCCATTGGGGTAGGCAGAGACTATGGATTTCCACCTGCTACGATCCTGACACACCTCTTTCGCTTCATCTACGTCCATTAACCTCGTCATGCATGCTCGTCGGTTTAGAGAACTCTTAACCTGGCATTTTTGAGTAGGTCCGCGATTTGATCGCGATACGTTCGCCGAGGTCATCCCCTTTCAACTCTTCCATCCACACTCGCTTCGTATACTTGTTTTCGTCAATCTCCTCTCGTCCATCCTCTCTATATGTCCAAACCATCTTAACATACCTTTCTCAATCTTTGTCACTACATCTTTTTTCACTCCACAACGCTCCCTTATCACGTTATTCCTTACTTTATCTCTCAAAGTTACACCACACATAATTTTAAAAGCTCTCATTTCTACTGCATTTATTCTGCTTTCATGTTTCTTCTGCCATACCCAACTTTCACTACCATACATAAGTGTAGGCACTAACACTCCCCCATGAACAGCCAGCCCTGCCTTTTCTGACAAAAGAAAATAATCTGAAAATAAAATCAGAACGTTAACAACCCTAATAAAATTGTGTCAGCTGATTCGTACCAATTAGTAAAGATGCTCCAATTCAATGAATTTTATGATATTCAAGTTTCATCTACCAATCCAAATGAATATCACGCAATCATTAAATTTGTGCATAAAAATTCTCTTTGAAGGATAAAATCCGTAACGAGATTATCCGGAGAAGAACCGGAGTGACCGACATAGCTTGTAGGATCAGTAAGCTGAAGGACCGATGGCCGTTGGAGCAGACGAATCCTTAAGTGGAGACCGCGAATCGGCAAACGAAGCGTAGGGCGCCCCCGTGCCAGGTGGACCGACGACCTAAAGAACGTGGCTGGAGGGGACTGGATGCGGAAGGCAGAGTACCGAGCGTTGTGGCGGAACTTGGGAGAGGCCTATGTCCAGCAGTGGACGGCGATAGGCTGAGTTGATTGTGCATAAAAATTGTTTTCAGTAATTTACTATGTGTTAATGGTGAAAACTAACATTTTCATTACTTTCGCCGATACAGAGGCGTATGATTTAACATAGGATATTTTTTTTAATTATTTCGAACAGTGACTAAGGTTTCATCGGATTTTCAAGAAGTGAATCTTCTTCTAAGCATATCGATGAGAAAAATTACATATAAAAACCGGCTAAGTGTGAGTCGGACTCGCGCACAATAGGTTTCATAACACCACAATCAATCAATCAATCAATCAATCAAAATGTTTATTTGTGTACACAGGTAATTTTGGTGTTAGGTACATTATAGGAAGTCTCTCTGTGTGCTGCCACAGGTGGCATACAAATATTAGTACTTAATTAATTAAACATATTATACAACATTATTAAACATTATTATTAGAATGAATAACATTAATTTACTTTATTTACATAATTATTATTTAAGATTTAAAATTACACATTTTTTTTTTTAATGATAAATTTTAAAGGAATTTTAAAGGAATTAGCTGCATTCAAAATATTCAAATCATTATTGATTTATTAGATTATTAATTAGGTACCGGTAGTGAATACAAATGCAAATCTCTTATATTGAAATATTATAATCAGACAGATGTCCGTGTTTGCCTTATTTATTGTTTAACTATACAACATGCCCCATCGGCCATCCGTTCTGCGAGCAATGTGCTCCGCCCACTGCCACTTAAGTTTGGCAATTCTTCGGGCTATGTCGGTTACTTTCGTTCTCCTGCGAATCTCCTCATTTCTGGCGACCGCGTACTGGAAGGCGCAGCGTGGGTAGGCCCCCCACAAGGTGGACCGACGACCTGGTGAAGGTCGCGGGAATCCGCTGGATGCGGAAGGCACAGGACCGGTCGTTGTGGCGATGCTTGGGGGAGGCTGAAATGATGATGATGAATGATGATACAACATGTAATTGAAATAACTGAAAACCTCTTAAGGTCATTGTAGTCATCAGTATTTAGTAGTAGTAGAGCTCCTATGTGAAAGAGCTCGTCCGGGGAAGTACTACCACCGTACCTACTTCTCCACCAAACAGTGATTGCTTGCATTGCTGTGTTTCGGTCTGAAGGGTACGGGTGCCGGTGAAATTACGATCACATGATACTTTTCATCTTCATGTCTCAGTTTGGCGAACTAACTTGTGGTACCATTTAGGCAACAGCCTAGGTGGTATTGCAGTTGTTATGGGCAAAGGTACAGGTGGGCCTTTAGCTTTGAAATAAATATATTGAGTATTGAGCTCATTTCGCCATCCGATACTATAAAAAAATGTATGACCAAATTTTTATAGGACCAACACAGAAATTGCGAAGAAAAATCAGCTGTTGCCTACATTTAGTTTATTTTCTTGATTTCAGGGTTGGTCCTTAAAAAAAGTGATTCATAATGATGAGTAAAATGATCTCTTAAGAAGTTCTCAGTTATTTTAGTAACATGTTGCATAGACAATCATCATCATCTACAATGAGACCAAGTTTGACGCTTGTATGTATTACCATTTTCAAGATAGTGCAGAAAAAGGAACGATAAAAAAGTGCCTTCTTTCGGTGGTTTTTAGAATAGGAAAAAAAATGCTTCAAACATCTGATTCACAAAACATAAAAATATATTTTACAACACAGTAGTTTAAAACCGCTTCAACAAACGACATAAAAAAATTATAGCAATAGTGTAATTTAGTAAAGAGACACCGTAAAACGTCGTCCATTGTGCTAACAGGCTTGGAGGTCATATTCTAAGGTCATAATCAACGAAATGATATTACTGAGAGAGCATCTCTCCGTAAACGACTTGAGTAAAATCTTGAGAATGGTTGAAGTTATAAGAAATCGCGTATATTTTTGAAATTTCTAATTGTGTTGGAAAAGTCACGGCTGGCTGTTCTTGGGGGAGTGTTAGTGCCTACACGTATGTATGATAGTGAATGTTGGGTATGGCAGAAGAAACAAGAAAGCAGAATAAATGCAGTAGAAATGAGAGCTTTGAGAAGTATGTGTGGTGTAACTTTGAGAGAAAAAGTAAGGAATAACGTGATAAGGGAGCATTGTAGCGTGAAAGAAGATGTAGCGACAAAGATTGAGAAAGGTATGTTAAGATGGTTTGGACATATAGCGAGGATGGACGAGAGGAGATAGACGAAACAAGTATACGAAGCGAGTGTGGATGGAAGAGTTGGAAGGGGACGACCTCGGCGAACGTATTGCAATCAAATCGCGGACGTTTTCAAAAAATGCTAGTTTAAGAGTACTCTAAGCCGACGAGCATGCATGACGAGGTTAATGAACATAGATGAAGCAAAAGAGGTGTGTCAGGATCATAGCAGGTGGAAATCCAGTCTCTGCCTACCCCAATGGGAAACAGGTGTGATAATATGTATGTATGTATGCGACTAGTGTTTCTTCAAATCAGCATGAGCTTCATATATGTTGATAGCTCATGTAGTAGCGAGTCGGTAAAGTTGGTTAGTGGGACTGACTGCCCAAGGTGCACCGGATTTTATAATGATGATAACGCAGGCTTATACGTGATCTTCAAAAGGGTATCGTACGGATCGACGATTAGAGATTTGAACGCAGGTCACGTTGCTTACAAAATGACCCCGTTTGTTGAATATAATTCTCAGACTAGAAGCCACTATAGAAAAAAGCTATAAAATCTAAAGGCGTATTTAAATGAGAGGTAAGAAGAAGCGCTGCAGTGGCGTCACTGTGGCGTTTTGACTGCGCCACTACAATTTTTCATACAATATCTAAAAAGATATTGTATGAAAAATTGGAGTGGCGCAGCTAGCGCGCCTCTTTGACGCCACTGCAGCGCTTCTTCTCGCCTCTAATTTGAAGGCGCCCTAAGACGGTCCTCAGATGGATCTCCAAATTGTGGAAACTCGCAACTAGCTGTTTATGACGTTTTCATATAATTTTAAGAAAGTGCGCAGACATAGCAACTCTAGTGCAACTCTATTTGCGAGTTTCAGTGATCAACAACAGTTTTCGGTTGCTGCACTCGGTGACAAAATCAATTCCAAATTGCCGCAACTAGCAACTGACAAATCTGTACCAGTTTTGTCAATTCGTCGAGTGACTTCACTCCCTCCCCGTCTCCCACAGCGCCATAGATTTCGAAAGTTTATTGAGAATGGCGACAACCATAAATTGAGCTTTTTCAGTTACATCAACTGGCAAACTATTAACGGATTATTTTAAAAAGTTTGCAGTTGCCTCAACTAAAGTTTCCCGTTTGAGCAGTGCCTAAGAAAACTACAAGCTAAGTTGATTGCAATTAAAAGTTAAATAATCATTTCTTAAACTTAACAACACACTACTAGCTAAACAGCTCCAATCGGATTCAAATTAATTTCAACTACACCCAAACTACTATTCAGTCTTTCTCTTTAAGATTTATTCCCTCAATTGTACCATCAGCTTAAGGTCTCACGACATCATTATCTGCCCAACACAAGCGTGAGATTAGGGTGGACCATTTCATTATATTTTTCCGAGGGATTTCTTTCTCGTACCCGGAGCTGGGACGAGTGAAATTAATGTACCTTGTGGATGGCAATCACACTTACTCGTATACGTGACTGGGAGTTAGAAAAGTATTGCCATGACTGTGATTTTAAAATAGCTGTATTTCTAGAGGCATTAAAAAAATACTTAAAATACCTACTACTGTTATTGAAAAAGGTGAAGGCAAATATTAATATTTGGGCGCATCTAGTAAGACCGGAAGCATACCCCAATATTTTTAAGAAATAAAACACTGTGGTTAGATGAAATATCATTACATTTTCTAAAAAGGTTCGCAATGGGTCGTATTTTTGTACCTGTACCACATTAAACAGAACTAAAACAAGAACAGAAGAAAGAAAGAAAGTAAGATAAGATAAGATAACTGTTTATTTCTCGCCACAATATAAAAAAAAAAATTTTTTTTTTTTAAATATATTAAAGAACTAGTTTTGAAACGGTCAAAAGTATGAAACAAGGTGCGATGAACCTAGTAGATGACACAAACCCAGTAGATGACTTGACGATCAAATATAATACAGGGGATTTCCTTCTGGTTCCCTGGAGCTGGGACGAGTGAAATTAATGTATCTTATGGACGGCAATAACACTTAAACGTGACTGGGAGTTGGGACGATATTGCCTTGTTGTGATTTTTGAAAGCTTAATGTATTTTTATTTTTAAAAACATTTTTTAAGATGTGGTTGCAATTTTTGTAAAGAAATATTAGTTTCTGTCAGTATCTTAGAATTTAAAGGGATATAAAGTGGAATGAATGAAGTTTTTTCATATTTTTATTCAATTTAAGTATGTTCTTTCATTTCGTTGATAGCAATCACACAGCGTGATACGTGCGGTCAGCGGTCACGTATCAGGCTTTGGTTGTGATTTAAAAATATTTTTCTTGAATGTGAACTGAATGCAACCTCTGCATTATTCTACAATTTCTTAATAATCATAGTTCTTTGTGATGAGCTGTATTATCTGAAGATAAGTTATTTTCAAGATGCATTTTTTTTATTGATACTGTTATTTCTACTGAGATTGTTAAGGATATTGGAGTTAATATGATACTAATGTCTTTGATATAGATTTTAATCTGAAATAATAACTTAGTGCATTACTGTCGAAGCCTAAAATAAAGCAATTGACGGCCGAGTAATATTGTATGTACGAGGCTTGGCCTCGCAAATTGCTAATTGACTTTAAAAGGACGAGGCGCAAGCCGAGTACTTTGTAACTAAACAAGGCTGTTGATTGCTATATCGGCTGAGACTTGTATAGTACTTTTCTCTCATTTGCGAGGAAACAATACACAAATTAATTCAACCAGTTATCAGCTTAATTTTCATTCGCGCCAATTCGTCCGCGCGCGGTTCTTGTTCTATTTTCAAACTTTTGAAAAAAAAAGTGCATTCAGCCTTTATGATGATAAAATATCGTGTACCTAAAAACATTAAATTTATGTAAGTGTGTACTTCAAAAACCTCGCTAGCATAATAAAAAAATCTGTCCAGCAATTTATATGATTGTCCTGTTGGAAAAGGCTGGCGTGTTATTTTGTTGCGTACGGATAACAACCGATTGATATATTCTTTCTTTTAAAGAATGAAGCATTTTCCGAGCAAGTGGGAGAAAATTAATTCATTATTATTGTATGGACCCCGTTGCGGATGGATGGAGACAGCAGAGCGTATCCCTTGCCCCCGGCCAAAGGTTAGCAAAGGAACACCGTGGAGGTTTTAGTCAGTAAGAGTCCGACACTGGCTTGGTCACTCCAGTGGAGTGCGTCCACGAGGATTTCCTCACGTAAAAAAAACTTCGTTATGTTTACTGCAGGTAACAAAAAATTAACTTGTAGAAATCCACAAGACGAATTTATAGAGAGATATTGTATTTTGGGTGTTTTCTTATGTATTATAAGTATGTAATCTGTATATCTATTGTCTAGTACCCATAGTACAAGCTCTGCTTAGTTTGGACTAGATGGTGCTGTGTGAAAATGTCCCAAAATATTTATTTATTTTATTTTTATTGTATTGTATTTTTCCAAAAGTTTTTGCTCAGTAACTATCTCTATGCCCAGGGCGGGGCAATTAAATTAATATTGTGGTAGACAGCAATCATATTTACGTGACTTGAGACTCCAACCCTTTGCTCTGATTTTAAGAGCAGAAGCTCTCAACTATATTTTTGTGAAAAATCTGATTGAACAAGATTTTGTCAATATTGTTGGACATAAATGCAATATTCATTTCGATTCAATAGTTGAGATACATTTGAGATTGTGGATAGATATTTAATTTGTTTTATATTGAGTTAAGTTTGACGGTCAACTGGAGGTTCTTGACATCAAAATTTATAGTCCGTCCACTCAAATAGTGGCGGTACACCCAAACAGCAAGCAAAAAATGTGTGGTTGTAGACAAAATGTGGGTATGGCATATTTTATTTAATCAATAACATAAAATTAATATAACTAACAGAACTACATAAAACCAAATGGCATTTTTTATCACTAGAAGTGATAAAAAATGTGATCCTTGGAATCATAGGGTGCCAATATTTGAGTTCTCTTAAAAAATGACTTTAAAAATCATGGTATGAAATGCAAATGGACTTCTTAAGCATCAGCAAGAGCTCCAAGTTGATGTGTGCTTGGTATCAGAAACCCATTTCACCAGACAATGTCACATTCAATTCAGAAGATATAAGGTCTATCACGCATTACATCCCTACAATTCTGCTAGGGGCAGGAGTGCCGTTATAGTCAAAGAGAACCATTCTCATTATGAAAACCTTAAACACGAAGAACCAGATATTCTAGCTGTAGCTATATGTCTCAAGACTTACTCGTATCCTGTCACTATAGCTGCCTTGTATTCACCTCCAAGATTTTCTATAAAAAGAGATACTTATCTGAGTTTTATGAATCAACTCGGCCAGAAATTTATTCTGGGAGGTGATTTTAATGCCAAACACACGCACTGGGGCTCTAGATTAACTACTACTAAAGGAAGGGAGCTACTTTGTGCTCTACAAGAGCTAAAATGTGAAGCTCTTGTCAACGGGAAAACTTACTTATTGGCCTACTGATCTACACAAGATTCCTGATCTGATAGATTTCTTTATCTGTAAGAATATATCAAGCAATTACGTAAACATAGAAGAACTTTATGACATGAATTCGGATCAGTCTCCCATATTACTGACACTGAGTGAACGAATTCCATACAAAGAGAATAGCCCGACTCCAGTTAATAGATACACGGACTGGAATAGCTTTAGGATAGACCTAGAAAATAGTATAGAACTAAGAGTTCCTCTTAAAAATAAAGAAAAACTAGATCTAGATGTAAGAAAATTCATTACGAATATCCAACAATATCTAACAACCCAAGAAGAATGAAGGGACATTTTTACCCCACAGACATAAGAAACCTCATAGCCGAAAAACGTAGGCAGAGAAAGAGATGGCACCAGACCAGGTCCCCAGAGGACAAAAGATTTTTAAACAATCTAACAAAATGTGTCAAAAGGGAAATTAAAAGCTTTAACGACACACTTACAAGCCAATATCTGTGCCAGCTAACGAGCGATCGAAAAACCGGTTATTCACTGTGGAAAGCCACTAAAAAACATGAAGAGACCAACAGTACAAATTCCCGCAATAAGAAAAGAAAATGGTTCCTGGGCAGCAAGCAATGAACATAAATCTACTACGTTTTCACAATACTTAGAAAAGATCTTCCAACCCAATCCCGAAAACAACGTATTCAAAATAACCAATGATATACTGAGCCAAGACTCCTCTATACTAATATTATAAAGAGGAAAGATTTGATTGTTTGTTTGTTTGTTTGCATTGAATAGGCTCCGAAACTAATAGACCGATTTGAAAAATTCTTTCACCGTTGGAAAGCTACACTATCTCCGAGTGACATAGGCTATATTATATTTTCAAAAAAATTAGGGATCCTTACTAAAACTCCAATAATGTACCCCAAGGTGTAAAAAAAATACCTATAAAATTCCTTTCATCGCGTGCGCTGCTAAAACTATTGATGATAGAATAAGATAATGTACTAAAACTTTGCAAAACCCGTCATTATCTACAAAAAATGTCGCGACAGCATATGTCTAACTGTTATAGTTATGTCACAATAAGTGTTCTTTTATTTAAAAAAAAACAATTGAAATGCCGCCGCTAGAAAAGGCTCTTTATTTGTACCTTGGTATTAATCCTTATCAAAATAAATTACTTTATACTGAAGACTGCTTCAATACCTTTATATAACTTTTTGAATTATTCAATTCGGACATTCCATTCGAAAGATATCACGAGTTCAAAAATGTAAGTATTAGAAAAAAGTCGCGTGGTGGCTGCTCACTCCGCTCGGCTAACTATTGCAGGTCGGGCAGCAGACTACCCTGAGTTTACTGCTCGCAGGCCCCATCCTCCCGTAATTTTTATAGAATTAGTTTTCTTCCTCGCGGTCCGGGTGGTGAAGCCAAGACCTTCGGTCCCAAGAGGCGCGGGAACACTTCTCAGCGGGCACTCCTGGGGTTACGAGATCGACGGGGGCAGGGAAGGACAGTCCCCCCACTGCCTGCCCAGTGGCAGGGTGAGTGCATACTGGGCCCACCCCTGCTCCTCCACTGTGCCCTCTGCTGACATCAGAGGGACATGTGGAGCAACTCCCCATTGGCCCCCATGAGGCCCCTCCCGTACCAGAACATTCGCAGGCAATAAGATCCCCCGAAAGTTAATCCTTCGAAAGGATTCCATTGCCAGTACCGAGGATGCACTGGCCTAACAACTGCCGTTCCCTCCAGACGTGTCCAGAGGGCCAAGGAGTTGTCAGACACACGTGTAGGTTTTCTGGCCAGCCCCTACAGGGAAGCTCTGACTTAATTTTAATGGCTTTTGTTTGTAGTTATGATCTTTTTACAAACAGTAGAAATAAAAATGAAATAATCGAATATTAAAAAATAATGACAAAAAAAAATTAAAATCTAAACTTTCTATATAATGTACTCTTTCTTATTAACCCGACGCAAAAAGAAGGGTGTCTGTGTGTGAGTGTATATCATATGCGTAAAATTTATAATTTTTGAATTTTTTCCTAAATACCCGTGCGAAGCCGGAACGGGCTGCTAGTTAGATATAAAGCTAGTCACTCCGAGAGAAGTCGCTAATGAAATAATATTCCACATGAGTACGAAAAAATCACCTGGATATGATTTAATCACAGGAGAATTTTTACAAAAACTCCCTCGTAAAGCTACAGTTAAACTTACGACACTCATAAATGCCGCTTTTCGACTGAAGTATGTGCCTGATATGTGGAAAGTAGCTAGTGAAGTTATCATGATACCGAAACCTGGAAAACCTCCTCATGAACCAACGTCATACAGACCTATTTCTCTGCTGCCTATTTTGTCAAATTTATTTGAAAAGCTACTGCTAAAGCGGCTTAAAACAATTATTGAAATTAGACAACTCATACCTGATCATCAGTTTGGGTTCAGAGAAAAACATTCCACAATTGATCAGGTGCACAGAATAACCAACATAATTGAAAATGGCGTTAGAAGAAAATAAAGTGTGCTCCACCGTCTTCCTCGATGTGGCTCAGGCTTTCGATAAAGTTTGGCATGAAGGCCTAGTACACACGGCTACACATCAAGCTGTACATTTCCAGTATAAGCTGACCTCGCATTATATAGGCTTTCCGAACAATGCGAGATCATCTTATACTGGAAATGTACAGCTTGATGTGTAGCCGTGCGTACATAAATTAAAAATAAT
Source organism: Asteroscopus sphinx (assembly GCA_949699075.1). Taxonomy (NCBI): domain Eukaryota; kingdom Metazoa; phylum Arthropoda; class Insecta; order Lepidoptera; family Noctuidae; genus Asteroscopus; species Asteroscopus sphinx. Next base: position 7,393,105 of record OX453025.1, on the reverse strand, counting down.
GTTACCTAAACAGTTCTCTGAAATCTTGGAATCATACATCTCCAACAGAGCGTTTCGGATAAGACAAGAAGATGCTTACTCTAGTATCATACAAATTAAAGCAGGGGTACCTCAGGGAAGTGTCCTGGGTCCAATCCTATACCTATTATACACCAGCGATATTCCAGTGCCCGAGAATAATGCTATTGCAACTTTTGCTGACGACACTGCTATCATGGCAATAGGAAGCAGACACGAAGAAGCTGCAGAAAAAGTCCAAGCAGCTATCAATGAAGTCTTTGACTGGACTAAAAAATGGCGAATCAGACTTAATGCATCGAAGTCCGTTCATATTGACTTCACCAATAAAAAACCACAACAAATTCCGATTGTTATCAACATTCAGGTAGTGCCTCATGCGAACACCGCCAAATATTTGGGAATGACCCTTGACGCAAAGCTACGCTGGAAAGCACACGTCAAGAAGAAGCGAGAAGAATTAGACCTGCGCTACAAGAAACTGTATTGGCTAATAGGCAGAAACTTACCCATGCCTGTACATAATAAACTACTGCTTTACAAGCAAGTTCTTATGCCAGTATGGACGTATGGTATCCAGCTGTGGGGCTGTACCAGAAAAAGCAATAGAAAAATCATCCAGCGTTTCCAAAATAAAGTACTCAGAGATATGGTTAATGCACCCTGGTACATCTTAAATATCGATCTTCAGCGAGACCTCAATGTGGACGTTGTAGACACAACCATAAAAAAATACGCAGAAGCTCATGAATTTAGACTTCACCACCACGTGAATGTCGAGGCAATCCAGCTCCTCGATAACACGGAAACAGTTCGAAGACTAAAGCGGACAAAACCATATGAATTAGTGTAGTGATAAGTGCTGCTTACAAATAACACACAAAGTGTCTTGCCCTTAATAGAACCTAAGAAAAGTTATTGGACACATTCTTAGATTATAGTTTACATAGCAATTTAGGATAGAATTACATTACTCAATAGCCTCAAGGCTAGATTGTAATACAAATAGAGTATCACTCGTGTACACTTTATAGTAAAAAAAAAAAAATGAGTTGTTGGACTATAAACAGTATTGCAATGGTTCTTGGTTCAATATAACGCATTCCAACCATAAGCAATAATCTTGATGGTTCCCTAAAAGGTATAAACCCTTATTTGGTATTTGGTTTGGTTGGTTACATCCAATTAAATAGTCTACACAAAATATCCAACTTTGCTTTTTTTTTTGTTTTTCCGAATGGAAAATGTTTAAAAAAGTGTTTTGCTGTATTGTCATTAAGTAGTTTAGTCGAAAAGAACGAAAAGGCAGATAGACAGATTCGCTTTTGCACTTGTAATAATAAAGTGGATTATGCTTTGAAAATTAGATCCAAAATAATAAAGTAATCTTTCAAGAATAATATTTTCTCAATGTTTTATTCTTAAAGAACATTTCGCGTGTTCCATCTATCCCTACTAAGGTCCTACTGGTGGACTTATTTTGAAATTTCTTACACCTTAGCCTACCAGCGGGGATAAGTGGAATCTTCTGTGGTATCTATCCCTACTCGTATATTTCCACTGATAGGGATGGTTGGAATGCTTTTCCACTTATTCCTACCAGCATGGATACGTGGAACTATTTTCTTCAATTATCTCCCCCATCCAGCCACAGGCATAGAATATATACTAACGACAAGAAGTGACACTTAAGCATGTGTACTCGTAAAATTGCTCGCGGCTATGTGTGCGTGTCGCGGCGAGCGCGGGGGTCGTGCGCGGTGCGCTGCGGTATGTGGAACGGGCAGTCTCTCGGCTGCCCCAGCCAATATACAACGTGTATCAGAAATGCGTGGTCATATTTGAAGAGCTCATTCAGGGAATAGCATAGAACCACTTTTACTATGGGACCAACCCTGAAATCGCGAAAAAAATATCAGCTGTTCCCTACTAAATCATCGATGTCACTTGACAAAATGTAAGGATCAGCTGATATTCTTTTCGCGATTTTAGGGTTGGTTCGACAGTAAAAGATGTTCTATAGCATCCCCTGAATAAGCTCTTCAAATATGACCACGCATTTCTGATACACATTGTATTGCATGTACACGTGCTCCCTCAATGTCACCGGCGAGCGAGCTCACACGTACAGGGAGTGTCACCCCTGTGCCACTGGTAGGGATAGTAGAAATAAAATAAAATAATAATAAATATAATAACTTTTTAAATTAGGTATTTGAAGAAACCATCGCTGTCGCTTTACGAGCGCTCGCCCTCAAATAAGTGCGATAAGGACAATTGTAGTTCCAACTGAATAGCCTAAAAATAAAAATAAAACTTAAAATTCCTGGACCAATTTAAAAGATATTTCATAACCGAATAAGAAGAATATGTACTGTGTCGCTTGTTTTTCCTTATTCATTAGTAGTTGTCAGCCTCTGCAGACAGCGGTCTAGATATGTAATTTAGATATTTTTTTTAGGGCTTCTAGAAATAATTTATCAACAGTAACGATAACATAGGGGCATAGAAAAAGTTGACATTCATGTGGGATATTTACTATTTGGGCTTCGGTTTAATACTTTCTCAAAATTCAACGTCTTTACAAAACCAATTCTGACTATTGGTCACAGAGAGAATTCTTATGTCTTACTAACTTTTTTAAATTCATTCACCTTCCTTTGCACACATCATAAGCATTCATTGAATCTCTTGATCACACCTAATATTTTATCTCATTCGTTCGGTCCTGCATCATATCTCTAAATACCAATGTTCCGTTCCTACATTAATTTTACTTTAAAAAAATCATTGCTCTAGGGTTAAAAACCAGAAAGAAAACAGTCGAGGGCATTTGTATGGAGAAAAGACCACCCGCATTTCCTCTCAACTTGCTTTTCTCTTACTAAAAATTCAACGTGGAAACTATTAAGAAGGTGCTTATACCCTATTCTGTTCTATTATAATGTCTACGGTTCCACTTCATTTAAATTCATCGATATAGTTACTTATCCTTTCCCGAGTGAAGTACTTATATTCGCTGAATTCCCAATATACGTCCAATAGTTCTAAGTATGATGAGCAAAATAGATATGTAGGTGTGGAGCTAAGAGAAATTACATTTCATTGACATTTTAACCACGCAATATCTTCTCGTCCAAAATACCGCAGTGTCTCAAGACGAAAGTCTTTGACCTGTGTGTGTTGCCAGTAATTACTTACGGCACTGAAACGTGGTCGCTCACAATGGGCCTGATAAAACATAACATAACATCACGCCTGTATTTCCCCGAAGGGGTATGCAGAGGTGTATAGTACACCCACCCACATTTCGCCAGTTATGTTACAGTCCCATGTAATAGGGGGCGAGCCTATTGCCATTAACCGGGCACAAATCCATACTCCGGGCTGCTACTGAGAATTTCCTAATGAAAAAACCCAATAACACTTTGCCCGACCCGGGAATCGAACCCAGGACCCCACGTTCAGCAGTCGCGCTTGCGACCACTAGACCAACGAGGCAGTCAAGAAGAAATAGGACACTGCTCACTGTCACTGCTGGACATAGGCCTCCCCCAAGTATCGCCACAACGACCGGTCTTGCGCCTTCCGCATCCAGCGGATTACCGCGACCTTCACCAGGTCGTCAGTCCACCTTGTGGGAGGCCTACCCACGCTGCGCCTTCCAGTATCATCATCATCATTTCAGCTAAAAGACGTCCACCAACCCAATCCGACATTTTTTAGCATTCACTTTCTAGTTTTCATACATCTTGGAGATTTTGCTATTTTCATGCTTACTTATCTCTTTTTCCAAGTGTACTAAGGACAGTGGTATAAAGAAATAATGCCGAGCAGTGAAGATAAAATTGTAGTCGGGATTTACGATTTTTATTCCAATATATTTATGTCTCAAGGGAACAATATCTTCGCCTATCTTTTGCCCTCAGATTTTCGTAGTAGTGTAATAAGATAGTGTGTTCTTGATTAAAAATAATAGGACTTTCATTTGCTTCTTGTCTCGCGTTGCATTGGGCAAAAGTTATACGAGAATAAGTTATGGCGGGGTGAAATGATTAGCCAGCCACTAAGTTTAGAAGCTATCATGGCTGCTCAGGATCCGCTAGATGCCTAGCTTAATCAATATTACGTACGTATTATTACAATGTAGGTATGCCTTTCAAATTTCTACGTTACATACATGGTTTTCGAGAAAAACAGTGAGAAAGGTGACACATGAGCCTTCCTTCTTCATGTCTCAGTTTGGCAAACCGACTTGCAGTTCATTTAGGCAACAGTCTAGGTGGTATCCAGTTCTTAAGGGAAAAGGTAACCGTTTAAAATCAGGCGCATCTTTAACTTGATTCGCCATACCATAACTAATACAATATTTAAAAAAAAAACTACACGTAGCACGAGAGCAAAGCTACGGGCACAGCTTGTTAATACTACAACGTATAGCTATTGTCAAGAAAAAGCTAGTAACTGCTCGATAAAATAAATAATGAGTGATTTTCTTAAAAACTGGGTATGAGTAGTTGTTGTAATAGAATTGGATTCAGTCAATAGATAATTATTGTAACAATTTAATAAAAAATATCGTCTTAACAAAAGCTCTTTATAAATTTCTATTGTCATTTTGTCGTCAAAACTCAAAACTACACACATGCAAAATATTATTGACTTGCTATATTTGTAGCAGATAGACATATAGACATCAGAGCAAGTTAAAACAAAGCTTTTAAGAATAATTTAATGCTTACGAGAATGAAAAACAACTTAATTTAGGTACAAACTTAAAATCCTATTAAACACTGCACTATCCTAACAAAGTTTCGCTGCACAAAACTTTACCCATTTGCTTACGTGCTGGTACAATAGACACGTGAGCATTTACGTAAGCCGCTTGGTATAAATTACCTACTTTAAACCAATAAGTATCTGAGTCTGACATTAAAATCATTGGAACCACGAATCAGAAGGAGACTCGAAAAGTAAGAAATAGGTAACTCAAATAGATTTTTGCTAAGCAAGCGTGTACTATCGTCAACCGCAACATCGCTTCAGAACGCGCCATTCGACGTGGAACCAAATGGCTAAATTGGAATGCATGGCCACCAATTATGTACCCTACACACGATCATTCCAAATGAAGACGTCTGTGGTCTAGTGGTTCGAGCGTTGGACTGCTGATCACAAGGTAGTGAATTCACAAGACACAAATATTTATGCGATGAACATGAGGGTATCTGTCGGTCTGGGTGGTTCCTATGTATACATACTTATAGAATTTACAAAAAAAGTATTATAGCCATTATCTAGTACCCATAGTACAGTAGCTTTCCTTAGTTTGGGACTAGATGATGCTATGTAAAATGTCCCACAGTCAAACAGTCAACGTCTTCGACCGCAAATGGATGTGAGTTTTCACAGTTACGGACAGTGTGGCGTGATGCCAAATGGCACGCCGTAGACGGGCATCATAAATTCGTAATCCACTGCATCACGCGTGTAAAGCTGGGCACTGACGATGTATCTATTCGGACGTCGTTTTAATGACTACATCCAAAAAAGCTTGACTTGTTCTAGAAATAACATACGTTTTCAACATTCACGGACAGATTTTGGAATGCGGCTACGCCATTCACACGTTTGGAAGCATCGTCAGTGGCCACCAAGTCATGAATTATGGCGGGCCCGTAAAACCGTGGGTTGCCATCACGAAAAAATTTGACTTGAGGATTTGACACTAACGATCAAATTTTGTTCCATCGTTTGGTTCCATGCCAAATGGTGCAATCCTGAGTGCCCAGCTTTATCATCAGGAGATCGCAAAAAAAAAACCCACACATCGTACTATTCTATTATCTACCACAACATTCAATTGCAAGACTTGTACGACACCAAACTTTGTCCATGTATCTACATTAAAACGGAATGCACCCGGACATTTTAGTACCTGTTTATACATGTATCTGTAACTTACGATCCGTCCTAGATCTACTTCCTAAACTGCTAGCTATAAATTGTTACAACGCGACAACTTTATGCAGTAGTTGTAATCAGCAACTGTTCAAGTTTGTGCAGCAGGGGTCGGATTTCGGGTGATCAAATGGGTTTTTATTTGGTTAAAGTAAAATGCAACAAAATGTATAACAACCCAGAGTCAATTAAGATGGTTTATACATATATGGATTGGTCGGGCATTAAAAGTAGGTAATAAATGTATAGTTAATATTTGTTAAAACCATCACCGAGAGCAAGCCCGAAGTGGCAACGCTGCAAGCGTTTGGTAACCGATTTCTCGTTGTGAAAACGAGATAATAGAAGACTCGGAATCCGTTGTGAAAAGCAAGTTGTCGTAATAGAAATCAGTAGAATAACTCAAAACAAACGGTTGCAACGGAAGCTAAAGACGGAATTTTTCTTCCACAATTTCACTACAACTATCGGCTATACACTTGACGCTTGCAACCTTGTCACTTTGAGCGCGTGGTATTCGTCTCGGTGATGATTTTTAGAAAAACTAATAAAAAAAATTGTGACGAACTATTTACGCTCTATCACACCATATATTATATCTAAATCGACTCTAGCTCATTTTGTGGCATTCTCCTTAAACTTTCACTTCAAATCTGAGAAATGGAAAATTTGAAATATTATTGGTGACTAGAGACGTCCTTTACGCAATCATAATAATTTGCGATTTTTAGTACTGCACATGTCGCTCACCGAGTTATGGAGCGAGCTATGCTTGGAGTTTCTTTGAAGGATAAAATCTGTAACGAAATTATCCATAGAATAACCGGAGTGACGGACATAGCTTGTAGTGTCAGTAGGTAAGCTGAAGTGGTAGTGGGCTGGCCATGTCTGTCGAAAGAGCGATGGCCGCTGGAGAAGACAAGTCCTCCTTGAGTCGAGACCGCGGATCGGCAAACGCAGCGTAGCAGGTGGACCGACTAACGAGAAACGACTGAAGAACGGGGAGGACTGGATGCGGAAGGCAAAGGACCGAGTGTTGTGGTGCAGTTTGGGAGAGGCTTCTGTCCAGAAGTGAACAGCGATAGGCTGAGTTGATGATGACTTGTAATAAAATTATCGGAATGTGACCCAGAAATTATGTAGGTACTTTTGTTTAACCCTTAAAGAATCACAAGCATGACTGTTATGTATTACAACCCGTTCTGGACTTCCTAAACCACTAGCAATAAATTTCTCGCAGCGTGACAACTGTATGTGTCCGGAATAGGAGTCAACGGCGCGGAACTAAATACGAGCCGGGTAATGTTGTGTCGTGAAGTCCATCACACGTTATCATGATGGGGTTAAGCAGGTTTATCGTGTGTTTACAAGTAGTTTGCTATTTATATATAATAATATCGTGACTAGCTAAATTTCAGTAGCCTCTATTCATTCATAGATTCATATTCATATTCATTTATTTCGTGCACACAGTTAAATCAAGAAATTATTTAAAAAAATACAGAATAACCATGTCCCGCCGATAGGCATACGAAATATTATAAATAATAATAAAAAACAGAAACATAAATCAGTGCAATAATTAATACATCAAATTACAAATCATCAAATTAGATTACGCCGAGAGCGCCAAAAAGTGTACTTTGACGGCCGTAAAGGCCACTCCACACATCCACTCAACTCCAGTCATGGCTAAGGCTGATAATTTATCACGTCGAAGAACTATCACTGAAGAACATAATTATCTCATTGATATTGAGTCAGATTCTGAGTACAAAAGTTACCGAACCACCAATGACAACGAAATACAGCGACACAGTTTTATTTCTTTAAAAGTCAATTTGCTGTAGTTTGAGAGGTTCGTTTGCCGTGCTCAGGCAGTAAAAAAGTTTGTCAAGTTTATAACAGAGCCTTCGTTATCTGCTGGTGGGCCAGAAGCAAGAGATGGTTTCATAAGAACCAGAATAAAAGCTGGAAAAGACTTGTCACTTTTTGAAACCGAATCCCATTATTTTCGTAAACAAGGAAGTTTCTCTCTCTGATAAGAGGCACTTTTTGCTGTATGTTGTAGGAATATAACTGATTGTGTATTGTGGTACTAAACTATATTTATAAGTGAGATTAAAGGAAACAATTACTGGGAACTTGAATGACTTTTAATAAGGAGCGATTAAACATACAGCAGTTCTATATATAGTAATCTAGGCTGTCATCTGTCATCATAGTGACAGCTGACGTATTGTTGAAGGTTGCGTTCCATTTCAACACCCTCTCCAGAACGCAAACCCATTGCTCTTGAGCAGCAGTTGTGCTTGTTACGGTAGAGGCCCTTGGTGAGTACATCAGCAACCATGGCATCGGTGCTCAGGTAGCGCACATCAATCTCTCCGCTTGAAACCTTTTCACGGATGAAGTGGTACCTCACATCTATATGTTTACTTCGATTGTGGAAACCATCGGTACCTGAAAGTCTAATTGTGCTTTGATTATCACAAAAAATTACCAAAGGTGAAATGGCTTTGTTGAACCATAGCTCATGATCCAACTGTTTAAGCCACAGTGCTTCTTGCATTGCCGACGTTAGTGACATGTATTCAGCTTCTGTTGACGACAATGCAACTGTTGGTTGCCTTTTAGAGTTCCAACTTATGGCAGCACCCTGAAACAGAAAAACTTGGCCCGAGCATGACCTCCTGTCCTCAATATTTGATGCCCAGTCTGCGTCACAATATCCAGTTATACTTTCTTGTATTTTTTCATACGTAAGCTTCATATATAAAGTACCTTTTAAATATCTCATCACTCTTTTAAGTGCAATCCAATGATCTTTGGTGGGCCTGTTATTAAACCGACTTAAACTGTTTACTATAAAAGCAATATCGGGTCTTGTACATTGAGATAAGTACAATAAACATCCCACAGCCTCATGATAAGGAATGTTGGTTAAGACTTCATTATCATCTTTTGCAGGTACTAGTTTCACACTGACATCACAAGGTGTGTGCACTATTTTGCAGTCTGACATGCCAAATCTTTGTAGGATTTTCTCTATGTACAAGGACTGATCCAATGAAATTTTGTCTTTACTTCTAGTGATTTTCATTCCAATGCAGTATTTTGCTTCACCAATATCTTTCATGCTGAAAATACTTATTAAGCTATTTTTCATAAGAGTTAAAGTTTCTTCACGATTATAAAAACAAAGTAAGTCATCGACATAGACTGCTATAAAGAAAATGTCAGATTCATTCTTAATAGAATAATAAACACAGGGATCTACTTTACATCTCAATAATCCAATTTCCAAAAGGGCTTTATTTAGTTTTAAATTCCACTGCCTGCTGGCCTGCTTCAGGCCATAGAGTGATTTTTTAACAGACAGACTTTATTACCATCCTTTTCATACAACGGTGGCTGATTCATATATATTTCTTCCTCTATATCCCCCTGTAAAAATGCAGTGACAGCATCCATTTGATGTATTTTTAAGTCATATTTTACTGCTAGCCCAATTAAATATCTGAGAGAGGTATAGCGAAAAACTGGTGCAAACACTTCATGATAATCAATATTTTTCCTTTGTTTAAATCCTTTGATTACCAGCCTCGCCTTAAATCTTGAAATCTCCCCATTTTCATCAGTTTTTGTTTTATACACCCACTTACAAGGTATAGCCTTTTTACCTGTAGGCAGATTGGTTAAGACCCATGTTTGATTTTTTAATAAAGACTCATATTCTTCATTCATGGCATGTTTCCACTGTTGGGCTAAATCACTATCTAACGCTTGTTCAGTGCTCTGTGGGTCACAATTTAGTAGGCTCATTGCTGACTCATTGTTAAAACACATCAAAGATACAGGATCACTTCTCACCTGTCTCCGAGTCCTCACTGTCACATTCTCATGTGACAGTTCTAATGACTTTTCAGGTAAGTATTCAGAATCATTAGGATCCTCAACATCTTCATAAGAACTGTCATCGCTTGATATTGAAACAGGAACCACATCATTACTAGCTGTATTTGACTTTATATTACTATCATTTAAATTTATTTCTACATTTTTCTTTGATGAAATGCATGTATTATTTACACTTGAAGACATGTACTCAGGGCAATTAACATGAACATGTGTTTTTTTACAGTGTTCTCCAGGAAGACAACATCTCTACTCATTATGGCTTTCTTTGTTTTGGAATCAATAAACCTATAGCCTTTTGTTGTTTCACTATAACCAACAAAAATTAACTCACGTGATTTCATGTCCCATTTACGCCTCCTTTCTTTTGGTATGTGCACCATTGATTTACAGCCAAAAACCTTGAGGTGACTTAAGTCAGGTTTTGATCCTGTCCATTTTTCATATGGAGTGATTCCAGCAAGTGCACGAGAAGGAGAACGATTAACAAGATATGCTGCCGTCACTGTTGCTTCTGCCCAGTATTCTTTCTGTAAACATGCATTAAAAATCATACATTTTGCCCTCTCCACAAGAGTTCTGTTCATGCGCTCAGCGCGACCATTTTGCTCCGGAGTGTAGGGATTGCTAGTCTGATGTGTTATGCCGGATTCCTTAAGATACTTTTCAAAACTATGATTAACATATTCTTTGCCATTATCAGACCGAAGAACTTTTATACTTTTACCTATTTTATTTTCTACCAGTTTCTTAAATTCTCGAAATTTTTCTAGTGCCTCACTTTTGTGGGCCATAAAATACACAAAAACCTTGCCGGAGTAATCGTCAATGAAGCTCAAAAAATACCTGGCCCCTCCTAGCGATGTAGTCTCCATTGGTCCACATACATCGCTATGAATTAGTTCTAGCAAATCCTTTGCTCGGGAACTCACATGTTTGAATGGTTGCCTGGCCTGTTTTCCTTGTAAACATGACGTGCATATCATGTCCTCTTTGGTTGATGATAACTTTATACCAACAGCACAATTTTGTAGTTTGTACAAATCATTAAAATTAATATGAGCTAATCTTTGATGCCAGAGAAAATTATCTTCATCAATAACTGCAGATAAAGCTTGATTATTACACATATCAAGTTTATAAGTTCCATTTACACAGACAGCTGTTGTCACTTGTACACCTTTATTATTTAAGACACGGCAGCCATCTTTGCAAAACTCAATTTTACAGCCATTCTCAATTATTTTGCTGACAGACAGTAAGTTAGTGGCTAATTCCGGAACATAAAATACATTGGTTACCTGTATTTTGTTTAAAATGCCATCCTCACTCTTGACTGTTATCTGTGCGTTTCCACATGATTCAACTTTGAGCATCTTGTCATCAGCTATGCGGACATGACTTTGTGATGGTTTATATTCTTCGGATAACCATTCCCTGTTTCTGGTCATGTGTACCGATGCTCCGGAGTCTATGTACCAGTTGTACTCATCATTAACTGAAACTGCTGAAAAAGCTGCTACAAAACCAGTGTTAGTATTTTTATCAGAGTTCTGTTTCTTATTTCTGCAGAACTTGCCTAGATGGCCATACCGATTACAGCTATAACAGCGTGGACCCTTTGTTTTTCCTTTGTTATCGCTATTATTATATTTATTTTTAAACTTAGGTGTAAATAATGCAGAAGTTGTGTCTGTGGGTTTCACATCTTGTAAAATCTTAGTCTTGACCAAGTCTGCAGATATGGTGACACCAGAATTTTCCAGTGCCATGAGCATAGGCTTGTAAGACTCGGGCAACCCTGCAAGCAATAATGTACCGAGCCATTCATCGTCAACCTTGAAGTTTATGTTACGGAGCTTATGAGCTGTAGCCATGATTTTATTTACATAATCTTCGATACTGTTACTATTATCCAAAGTGGTAGTAATTAGGGTCTTTAACAAACCAACTTTTCTAGTAAGACCGGAGTCGCTGAAGGCTTTTTCTAAATTATTCCATACCTGTTTAGCAGATGTGCATTCCTGAATGTGGACATAATTGATCGGGTCCACCAGTAGGATTATTTTGGATTTTGCCTTTTTGTCCTTTTTTGGGTCCACGTTTGTTCCTTCGACGCATTCCCAGAGTTCCTCGTGGTCCAAGAAAGTTTGTACTGCAAACTTCCATGTTGAGTAATTATCTCTGCCAGCTAACTTTTCAATGTTAAACGTACTATGCGATGAATTTGAAGCCATCATTGAAAAATATGTTTGCCACGCGCCTCGTTGCAAATGGATTCCGAGCCGGCCGGCAAAAAATTTTATCCAACAATATTCTGACAATCCGTGATATTTCCTGAAATAAAATGCGCAACCACGCTCTGCTACCATGTAGGAATATAACTGATTGTGTATTGTGGTACTAAACTATATTTATAAGTGAGATTAAAGGAAACAATTACTGGGAACTTGAATGACTTTTAATAAGGAGCGATTAAACATACAGCAGTTCTATATATAGTAATCTAGGCTGTCATCTGTCATCATAGTGACAGCTGACGTATTGTTGAAGGTTGCGTTCCATTTCAACATATGTTTCTTATTTTAGTAATATTTCATTAAATAATTAACAAACAATTGCTTATAGTTTGAGCTCATCAAACTTGCACATTTTTGCAGCTCATATATTTTTTTTATTTTTAAACCTTCAAGTCTAGTGCGCCACCTCAAGATATTGACTTAGCAGGCTGAAATTTCGCATTAGTACTTCTTAGGCTTTAAATCAATAATTGATAATACAGGAAAAACGAAATTTGAAAAAAAGTGGTTTTCGCTCCACCCTACTAGCCATATATTATTAGATGTGGTTTTTATGTCCCAAAATAGCTAGAATTAGTCTGTTATTTAGGACTCGCTTCCTACAATAAATTGCTCACAGCGTGACAACTGTGTTTGGGGCCAAAATCAGGGGCAACTGCGCAGAACTAAATAAGGTCACAGTAATTTTGTGTAAGGAAATGCAACTCATGTTATTATCACGCTAGTCTGCTTTGAGCATCGACCATACACCTCATAGACGCCTCATAATAGGCGACCGATGTCTGTCAATACGACTATGAAATTACACTAATGTAGGTTGCCATCATTCGCCACTTGAAAATTTCAAATCAGTTTCGACTTAAGTGGTGGTGAGTCGTCAATACGGCCACGTTAGTGATTAGCCAATCGCGAAAAAAACCAACATTTTGTTGATTTAAGTGAACGCAAATGTAGGGAAAAGCTGACGAGTTCAGGGTTGGTCCCAATATAAAAGTTGATCAAATTTATGAGTACAATTTGTGGCCAATCCTTTAAGTAGGAGTTCAGCTCATCCCGCCATCTCCTGGGCCTACCGCGTTTACGTTTCCGGCTGTCTGGGATCTACTCTGTTGTGTGTTTCGCCCATATCCACTCCGGCATGCGGCAGATGTGGCCAGCCCAGTTCCATTTTAACTTGGCAGCTGTATGACCTACGTCTGCAATTTTAGTTTGGGAACGCAGTATCGATTTTATTACACGATCAGTAAGTTTGACCCCCAAAATACTGCGTTCCATTGCTCGCTGACAGACCTCGAGTGCGGACTTTTGACGAAGTGTTAACGACCACATCTGCGCTCCATAGGTGAGGGTGGGAAGAATGCACATTTCCATGAGCTAGTTAGCTATTTTTTAGTGAAATCGGAAGAGTTCCTTTCATCAGATCTTTCATTGACCAATATCTTTTCCAGGCGTTTTCGGTGCGTCGTGCAATTTCTTTATGTCTTGTCTCGCCTGGAAAGAGACTATTTGGCCGAGGTATATGTATTCATGGACATATTCAATCCCCACACCCCCCATTTCTATGTAGCGTTCTGTGCTATTCGTCATTAACTTGGTCTTCGTAATATTCATTGTGAGTCCGACCTCGAGGCTGGCACTGCTCAGTTGATCGAGCATTAGGCATAACTCGGTTGCCGAAGAGGAGAATAGAACTATGTAATCGGCGAAGCGGAGATTAGTTAATCTCTTTGCTCCAACACTGATGCCAGGTCTCCATTATGTCGTAGTGTCTAGAACTATATTTATGTGTGGCAAGTTTCAACAGAATCGGTTAACAGGTAAGAATTCAGTGGGTGAACAAACACTCATCCCCTGTTTTACTACGCTTAGGGGTCGATTTTGATTTTAAAATTTAAATGGGACCAACTTCGAGATATACCCTATCCATTAAAATAAGAATCATCAAAATCGGACCACTCTATAAAAAGTTATGCGTGGTCAAACATAAAAAATATATATATATATATATATGCGTCGAATTGAGAACCTCCTCCTTTTTTTCGTCGGTTAAAAATATCACAAAAACCTTACTTACACAGGTTTGTCATACTTCGGCAAGCCACGGCATCCTTCGGAAACCCGAAGGATCCTTGAGCATCCCTCGGCATTCCAATGAATACTTTGCCAAGCCATCGCCGTGTCGTATGTGAGCGCCGGTTTTTAATCAGCCATAATAGCCTAAAATGTCAGGGGTGTTTACTCAAATCGATTGAAGTTAAGTAGGTTACGTTTAGCTAGGCTAATAGCCGGTAACGGGATTAGTTCGATTAGAACAAGCGAGCCTGTTTATATAGGTGCGTAAGTGATGATTAAACAGAGCTTCGGTTTGCCAAGTAATTAAGTTATAGGTATATATACCACTGGGTATAATAGGACCATATAAATCAAAATAATAAGGTAGGTACCTAATAGAAATTGTATCTACTGTCTTTTATTATGGGATCGCACCACCATGTTTCTAGCATTTAATGCAAAATAAATTAAGCCTAAAAAAATCTGCTGCTAGATATGCCGCAAAATACAGTTTTAGTGAGCCTCCAAAAAGCAATGATGATCAAGGAAACAGTTGGCGCACAGGGGGGTGATTCCCGCGTCGTAAACATTATCTCGAACTCGACTTAATGTCGAAACAAGATGGCGAATTTCGATTGAAAATAAATTTTCGAAGAGTGGTTCTTATCAATTGACATTACCAGCGAAATTTTTTGTAGAAATTTAAAATTAAAGATTATCTCGAATTAGACATTTATATTCCGTGTGGTGCCAGACGTAAGGAATTGCACCACCCTATATGTTCTCATGGGTGTCATAAAAGGGGATTCACTAGAGGATGGGCAGCAGCGTTCTCTGAGTATTTAACCAACCAACTACGATCGCTAACCCAAGCGTGACGATTATGGCATATCCCCCCAAACTGCTTGGGGGAGGCCTATGTCCAGCAGTGGATACATGTTTTTCGGCTGAAATGATGATGCACATTTTTTGTTTAATTTTTCCTATCATAATTGTTTTTACTTTTGTTTAAAATATCTTTATCTTTATCTTTTATCTTTATTTTTGATAGTTGTGTGACATCTTCTTTTTTTTGGTAGTTGAGACATCATCTTGATTATCACTTGCTTATAGTTTAGCTTATAGGAGAATTTGATTATCACTTGCTTTAACGGTGAAGGAAAACATCGTGAGGAAACCTGCACACCAGAGAGTGCTCCATACAGTTCTCGATAGTGTGTGTAGTCCACCAACCCGCACTAGGCCAGCGTGGTAGACTCATGGCCTTAACCTTCTCATACTGAGAAGAGGCCCGTGCCCAGCAGTGGGACAGTAATGGACTGATTATGTGTGTATGTATGTCATCATCTTGATGCAAACAAACATTTTTACTTTCTTTTTTTTACCACGTTTTATCAACTCGCTTTCCTTCCTGTCTATCTATTGGGTAAAAAAATGCAATCTTTTTTAAACTAACTTCCCAATGAGCTAGAGACGCTTTTGTTTTGTTTTGAGAATCGTTTTCGTTTAAAAATACTTGGTATATTAAAAAATTGACTTTTACATCAAATTTATTTTCATGAAAATTTACACCTCCATTTTGAAAAAAAAAACAACATCAAAATTAATTGTATACTATTAACTGCAGAAATACTTATTTTAATAGTCACTTCACAACCTTGGGTGCTAGCAATTTATATTAACATAGCTACCACACTATAAATTAATAGTACGATGTGCTAAAATTTATGGCGGTTCTGCCCGCCTCCCCATTTAGTTTATGTTGCTCTTAACTCGCAAGATAAGAGTGAAACCACTTAAGTTGTGCGTGTTCTAGTTATAATTTAAAGTGTACATTTCCAGTTTAAGCTGACCTCTTGTTGTACTTAAGCCTATACGATGCGAGGTCAGCTTATACTGGAAACGCATAGCTTGATGTGTGGCCGTGGGTACCAGTTACAATCTAGCGTTTGTAAGGAGAATAAAATTAAATTTGAAGGTCTGGCTTATCTTTAAAAGCGATGGCAGGTGTGTGTTATGATATTTTTCCAGTTTTAAAAGTCTTAAGACTAAAAGTTACAATCTCTCGTATCAGTTAAAGTATGAGGGGCTTGTGGCTAATAACCACGTTGATTACGAGATCTATGAAGTCAAGCTGCGCCAGCCAAGGTTAGTCCTTGGATGGGTGACCAGATTGTTGCACATCGATTCTCCTCCATGCCTCGGAGAGCACGTTAATCTGTCGGTTGCCATACGAATATATGACAGTCCATGGACGAATAAAAAAAGGCGGAGGGTATCTCGCTAAACAATAAGTGAAGGCTCGCTTAAAAGTACGGGCTGGTACGCACACTTTCACACCCATAGTAAGACAAATAGCCGCGATTACGCAACAAATCTCGTGTGACGGTATTCATTGTCGTAGTGTCACAAATAAAATAACAATATATATCTGGTGTGTTAAAATACTGTCGAAATTAAAGTAGGTTTAGGAAAAAATTAGGTGATTAATATAAACGGTTTCACTCACGTTATTTCATCGGGTGTGCCCGACCGGTTTACAACCGGCCGACCGGTTTTTTTTTTTTTTAACTCACGATAGTTATTCTATATAAAAATTAGGTGCTCCAATTTTTCCTTCGCGTGATTCCGTCCGCCTTTTTTTTGTCCGAGTGGCATTCGGGTAATTATTGACTACCCGCACACAGTAAGGATGTTAATACTACCCGTAAGGTAGTCAATAATTACAAGTACAAAACACTAAACTTTATCGCAGAGATTTTTTTTGGATTTTATTTTGTACAAAACCGTATATGTATAGTATATTAATTTGATCTAAGTAAGAACTACTACTACTGCTTTCAAATAATTACGAAAGGTGTCATGCCTAAACTAGGAATCAAAGTGGTGGTGCTCAAGACACGAGTGAATAGGTTTTTCCTGAGAAAGCGTGTACCATCGTCAACCGCACAGGTGAGGTAGCGGTCAAACGTAAGCCCATTTAAAAATTAAAAAACAAATGACAATATACTACTCATTTTTGTTGGGCTGTCTTGTAAAAATTACGATCCTGTATTTTATACACCCAGTTACTTTACTTGACGCGGATTAATAGAAAAATTAGACATTACGGTCGCTCTATCGCCTGAAAAACTTCCTCCCACCAAATACTAAAACAAAGCTTGTACAAGCCTTGATTTTCCCAATTGTCGACTATGGTGATGTATGCTACTTTGACCTGAATGCAGTTCTTCTCAACAAACTTGACCGCCTTCTTAACAACTGCATTCGATTCGTTTTTAATCTTCGTTAATATGACCATGTGTCTGAGTATCGTTTGCTTCTAAAATGGTTGCCTATGCGCCAACGTAGGCATATGAGGGCATTAACTACTCTATTCTCTTTACTTTTCTCTCCCAATTCTCCTTCTTACTTAACTTCTCATTTTCAGTATCTATGTACAAGTCATACTAAATATCTCCGCTCCACTAATAATCGTCTTCTCCAATGTCCTTCTCACCGCTCTGACTTCGTTCACTCTACATTCTTCGTGCAATCTATCCTATTATGGAATGCACTTTCTCATGAAATCAGGATGGCAAACAGTCGACTCGCCTTTAAAATCAAGTTAAGGAAATATTTCCGTGAAAACAATTTAGCAGATTCAGCTCGACTTTGATTTATCTTGATGTTATAATATATTTATAGTTATGTAAGTAGGTATGTATATTTTATTATATGTATAATGTACATAGGTATTTATCTATTTTTATTATATGTAATTATAGTCCGTAGTACGAAACATATTTTACTACTTTACTGGTGCATCTACCTTATTCTTTGTCTCCGCATTACCCTAAGGTTGTCTGGTAGAGAACGCCTTTGGCGTTAAGACCGCCTTTGTACCCTGTTGTGCATAAATAATTAAATAAATGAATAAATAAAAATGTCCTAATTAGGACTTTCTCAAGTCTTCAGATTGCAAGCGCGAGTAACATATCTCGTTATATATATCGTATTTTAAAATATCATTGAATAACAGTAAACAAAACTGTACCATGTTTTTGTGACACCCATTATTTTTATGTGTATACAGGAATAAAATATGCTTGGAAACTTACAAATATATTTGGAAATGTAATAAAGCGTTGCATTGCTAGAACGGAGTTTACCAAATACTTTCAGTTAGAAGGTCGATGGTACAATGTTAACCGCAGTTAAGGTTTTTTGTACAATTTTGTCTTAGTAAACGAGGTGGTGTGACTTAGTATTGCGAAGGGGATGCTGGAAGTTAACCATTAATCAACTCAGCCTATCGCAGTCCACTGCTGGACATAGGCCTCTCCCAAGTTGCGCCACAACGCTCGGTCCTCTGCCTTCCGCATCTTGTCCCCCCCTGCCATAACCAACCAATAAGTTAACCATGGTGTGCGGGTTCTCCTGAACCTGGGCGTAGGTGAGTGAATGCAGTAACACGAAGCGTCAAGACATGTTGTTTATTCAAAGTTTCACAGCAAACAGAGAGCGAAATGAGTTTTTTTTTTTCGAATGGACTCTCGCAGATCGGTACCCAAAATAGGTGCCATAACTGCTTAACCGGGCGGGTGGCGGAGAATCCCGTTAGGGACTCCATCTGCCGATTTTTTTTCCTAAACCTAACTTATAAACTAATTAGCGGCCCGTCCCGGTTTCGCACGGGTGGACGTGAAAATATAGCCTATGTTACTCAAGGTGAATTAAACTTTATAATGGTGAAAAAAAAATTGAAATCGGCACAGTAGTTTTTGAGTTTATTCATTACAAACATATACACAAAAATACAAATCTTTCCTCTTTATAATATTATATTAGTGTAGAAATCACGGTAGCAAAAACCGCATAAGGGCGTCCCCCAAGAGAGGGCTCGGACCTCGGCTTACTGGGGCATTGCGGGGGGACCTCGGCTTACTGGGGCATTGCGGGGGGACCCCGCCGCTATGTCCCCCTGGCAGCCGTTGCTGCATCGGGAATGGTTTTCTCGAAAGTGGCGGACTTTCGGTATATCGGGTGGGTGAGAGCGAAATGATAGTTACACGTTATTTTATAATTTTTAGCAATCTGTTTTGCGAACATAAAAAAACTGCTCGAATCGAATAATTAGGCTAAAATTATATAATATGGTTAAGTTGACTAGTGACGAGATTTACAATCTTATTCTAATTGACTATGGATATAAATATGATGGATTGAAAGTCCTATGTCCAGCAGTGGACGTCTTTCGGCTGAAATGATGATGAATGATGAATTGAAAGTATAATCGACTCTAAATACAAGACATAGTGACTTCATTCGTAATTTGCGTTTAAAATACTCATATAATTTAAACAAAGAAAGGCAAAATTTATGAAAACGATTCTATTTCTGCCTTCTTCATTTGATTTTCCTTCAGAATACACGTAAAAACAGAACAAATGTTTAGAATACTACAATATTGTGTAAATCAAAGGAACATTTCCCTTCCGATGAATTATAATTATGTTAACATCCAAATTATTTCCTGTAAATCATTAGGAAAATCAAATAGCAAGGAAATGAGACACCACTGTCAACAAATAGTAGACACAGAAGGACAACTTGCATTCAATATACAGTTAAATTAAGTATTATTATTGCAAACTGACTTTTTTCTTGCACAAAAGGCTGGGACATAACCGGAATACAGGAATTGTTAAAATAGCGCAATATTTATTAATGGAGTGAGCTATGCTTGGAGTTTCTTTGACGGATAAAATCCGTAACGAGATTATCCAGAGAAGAACCGGAATGACCGACATAACTTGTAGGATCAGTAAGCTGAAGTGGCAGTGAGCTGGCCATGTCTTTCGAAGGATCGATGGCCGCTGGAGCAGACGATTCCTTTAGTGGAGACCGCGAATCGGCAAACGCAGTGTAGGGCACCCCCCAGCCAGGTGAACCGATGACCTGATGAAAGTAGCTGGGGGGACTCGATGCGGAAGGCAGAGGATCGAGTCTTGTGGTGCAATTTGGGAGAGGCATATGTCCAGTAGTGGACTGCGATAGGCTAAGTTGATGATGAATATTTCTTAACATTATTACGCCACATAGTTATACTTAATTAATTTATAGCGCAGGACTGGAGCCTTGAGACAGCGAGACGGAGTCACGGCAGACCACGGAAGAGATGGCGAGATGGATAAGATATTTTCCTTGACAGCTGCCGAGAAGCGGCATACAACCGCAATAGATGAAAAGAATGGAGGGAGGCCTTTGCCCAGCAGTGGGACAGTACAAGTAGTAAAAAAACAGTAACTAATTGGCTCTCGTTATAAATTAAATTAATTCTTTTATTTGCTAAATACAGCTGATTGCAAAACACTGATGGTACATGTACCTATACACATTATTCTTCGTTTATACTAAACCTCTTAAGGGGTCATTATACTCATCATTATGAACAACTTTTACTTTGAGATCAACTCTGAAATCGCGGAAATAAAAAATCTGCTGATAGCTACACTTGTGTTTAAATAAATCGACAAAACATAGGGATCAGCTGGTTTTTTCGTGATTTTAGGGTTGTTCCCATATTAAAAGTTGTTCATAATAATGAGTATAATTTAAGGCGGCAAATAATCTTCTTTTATTAAGACAATGTCATCAATTTCTAGATTCTTTGTTGGGCAATGCCACTTGCTACGTGTTTGAAGTGTTTGTAGGTACTCTGATGACCGTCTCTTCCAAAAGTCTTTGTGCATTTTTTATAGGAGCTGCCATCTAGTTTTTATGTTTCTGGTGTCCTCACCAGGTGATAGTGGGCTTCATAATATCAGCCCTCCCACTTTTAGTATAAAATAAGAAAAAGATTCTTTAATAAGTTTCACATGATACTATTACTAAGTACAATGTATTTTTTTTTTTCAATAAACATATTAGTTGGCAATTGTAGTTGTCAATTAGAGCGAATAAAAAATATTGATGTACCTGTTTGACTTTATTAGACATAAAACAACAATAATTTGTTTTATTACATTGTCCAAAATAATTGATTTGATCTAAGCTGAAGTAACAAGAATTCAATTTGGTTTTCTCGATTGTCAGATTAAGAATTTCGAGGAAACGCTGTTTCCTATTTACACAATAATCTGTTTCTTTTTGAAAGACTAGATTATTTCGCCATGCAAAGAATATTAAAATAAATGAAATATTTCTTTTTCCTAAAAATAATATCCTTTATCCTTCTTACGAATTAATTATATCATGTCGTATTTTAGAGACCATTTCTTTGTTTTTTGATTGTGTGATTAGAATTTGTTACACAAAATGCTGCCGTAGCTCTCATAACTCAAAATCAAATTCAAGAATCATTTATTCAAAGTCTTTGAGCAAATAGCAGTAGCAGCCCGGAGTCTGGATTTGTGCCCGGTCAATGGCAATAGGCTCGCCCCCTATTGCATGGGACTATAACATAACTGGCGAAATGTGGGTGTACTATTACACCTCTGCCTACCCCTTCGGGGAAATACAGGCGTGATGTTATGTTATTTTATACAAGACCAAAAAGGCTCCCATCTCAGGATATGCTTCAACACCAAAATGATGCAGCGCTGGTTTTCGGATGGGTCCCGATAGTGAGGATATAATAGATAGCACCGGAGAAGAACCGGTGTGACCGACATAGCTTGTAGGATCAGTAAGCTGAAGTGGCAGTGGGCTGGCCATGTCTGTCGAAGGACCGATGACCGTTGGAGCAGACGAGTACTTGAGTGGAGACCGCGAATCGGCAAACGCAGCGTAGGGCGCCCCCCTGCCAGGTGGACCGACGACCTAAAGAACGTGGCTGGGGGGGACTGGATGCGGAAGGCAGAGGACCGAGCGCTGTGGCGCAACTTGGGAGAGGCCTATGTCTAGCAGTGGACTGCGATAGGCTGAGCTATCAAAATAAATGATATAATAATTACAATGAACATCAATATTTTTGTGTGTGTATAATTATGTGTGGTACTTAGCTCGCAGAACGGATGGCCGATGGGTCAGTGAAGTTTTTGAGTGGTGACCGTTCACTGGAAGGTGCAGTGTGGGTAGCCCCCCCCCCACAAGGTGAACCGACGACCTGGTGAAGGTCTTGGTAATCCGCTGGATGCGGAAAGCGCAGGACCGGTCGTTGTCGCGCTGCTTGGAGGAAGCCTATGTCTAGCAGTGGACGTCTTTCGGCTGAAATGAATGAATGAATGATATCACAACATGATAACGATCGCGAGTGAATTACAAAATTCGTGATCTATTTTGAACCCATCTAACCCTTGAGATATGTTTGAAATCAGTGGTATTTAAATCCTTGATTTTTATT
This sequence comes from Asteroscopus sphinx, assembly GCA_949699075.1. Classification (NCBI taxonomy): domain Eukaryota; kingdom Metazoa; phylum Arthropoda; class Insecta; order Lepidoptera; family Noctuidae; genus Asteroscopus; species Asteroscopus sphinx. The sequence continues at coordinate 7,370,530 of OX453025.1, read as the reverse complement.
AACTCTTCTCACTTAAAACAAAAACTTTTTAACAAAAAATAATAATTATTTTTTACTTTTTAGTTAAGGTTTTTGAAGTCGGTTTTATTTTTTGTTAAAAAGTTTTTATTTCTTACTTTTTAGTTAATAATTGTGAGGGTTCATTCATAAATGTTTATATAACCAGTTTGAGAATATATTTTTTATTAACCTTTGCTATCCCACTGCTGGGCAAAGTCTCGCTCATGTTCTTCCAAACCTCCAATCACTATCGTGAAAAAAAACACGCATATCGGCCAAGAATTCTCAGAAAAACGTACCAATGAGCAGATCATCTAGATAGGCGACGCTAAAATAAACTGATTTATTGTTGCTGGTTAAAAAACTGCTCAACCTAAGTCAATAAAATTTATATGGGACCACCGCGCGGGTTCTCTCTACCAAATAAAAAAACAACCACGTAAATCGGCCCATAAATTTCGGAGTAATCGGTGTACATACATGAAAAAAAAAAAAAAAAAAAACTCGCGGAATACATAACCTCCTCCTTTTTTTGAAGTCGGTTATGGATCAGCCGTTAAAGCTAACTTAGTTTGGTGTGCTCGGCCACCACGGCGCACGTAACGGAAAAGATAAAGTTAGCACATAAATCCACGGTTGTCAGACGGTCGCGATAAGCCAGTTTGCTTTGCCCACCCCTTTACCTGGGACCGTGGGTCAGACAGCCGTGTAAGTATGTAGGTCACTTTTGCATACTATTTGGTCTGACATGTAGTCCGATAGGTATGACATTTTTCACATACCTACTATACACAGCATGGATGAGCCCATTAATGTTCCACTACTGGTTAGACCGTGTTCATGTGTTTTAACCGTGTTGTTCCGTGTGGTGCCGGATGTAAAGAATTGCACCACCCTTATTCTTCTCATGGGTGTCGTAAAAGGCGACTAAGGCATTCACCAGAGGATGGGCAGCAGCGTTCTCTGAGTTTTTAACCAAACAACTGCAATCGCCAACCCACCTACTAAGGGTGGAAAATATGGCATATCCCCCAACATGCTTGGGGGACGCCTATGTCCAGTAGTGGATGTCTTTCAGCTGTAATGATGATGATGACTGATTAGACCATAGTCCATTACACAGATCAGGTATGGCTTGGCGGACTCAGATCAGGTATGGCTTGGCGGACTTACCACCAGCACGAGGATCTGTCTGATTGGAACGAGATTCACCAGATCCCAGAGATCGAGTGGGGGCAACGACTTGCGTAACCCAGTGCAGAGCACGGCACAACGAATGCCACGCCACCACCGGCGCTGGGCATGACCACCGCCACGTAGTGGTGGTTAAGCCCGTATTGGAAGCGTGGCTGAAGAGCTGCCATGGTGCCCTCACCTACCGGCTATCGCAGGTGCTCTCGGGGCATGGTTGCTTCGGGAAGTATCTGTATCGCATAAGCCGGGAGCCGACGCCCGAATGTGGACGAAAGCTGCCTCGAGGACACGGCCCTGTATACACTGGCAGAGTGCCCATCTTAGCCCACGCAACGCAGTGACCTCATCAATGATGTAGGTGGCAGTGATCTCTCGCTTTTGGCTGTGGTTGCGTCCATGTTTGTAAGCGAAAGCGCCAGAGAAGCCGTCATCTACTTTTGCGATGAGGTGATACTCAAAAAGGAGGTAGCGGAGATGAACCGGACTTTACAGCAGGGCTGATATGCCGACCTCCAACCTCCTTTCAGACCCGCGCCCGACTAGTCAAGGTCCGTGACGGTGGCATAACGTGTTTGACGTGCGCTATACAGGAGGAGGATTTGGCCGACATTCTCGTCCCACTTTCGTATCCCACGCCCCCGGCCAAAGGTTAGCAAACAAACTCCGCAGAACAGTACACCTTTGATATAATGTAAATATTCTCATCAGAGAGATATTATCACACGTATTTTTAGGTAAACGTAGTTTTCTAAACCCAACCATCAATATTACTTCCCGGTGTAAAAGCAGCCCCTAACTCAGACCCGCCTTGACACAACTCCACAGTAACCATAATGGAATTAATGGCCATACTATTAACCCCATGGTTTTCGCCTGCTTTTCTATTCCTATTGAGATCACAAAGACTGGCTGAAGACTGAAGATGGCTTAAAGCATTATACTGCTGCGGTCGTGTTTTGTTTTTGAAAAAGAAAATATTTGAAATGAGAATAAGCAAGAGGAATAAACCAACAAACACACTTTTGTAAAGGGACACCTGTGTAATTGTGTATAAGTAGGTAACCAATGCTACTTTTCGGCCCTTCGTTGCTGCGTGAAAGAGTAACAAACACACTTTCGCAAAGGGATACCTTGTATACAACGTGTTCTTCAAATAACTCAAAACCTCTTAAGGGGTCATTGTACTCATCAGTATGAACAACTTTTACTACGAGACCAACCCTAAAATCGCAAAAAAAAAAACAATTTATCAATCAATGTGACAAGCAACAGCTTATTTTTTTACGTTTATTACTTGGCCTAAAATTACAAAAAAAAAACTATTATAAATAATTAATCACACGTCACGTTCATGTATCCAACCATTATTATAAACTTCGCTCCAATAAATAACAATCAACTGAAAAACGATTCAAAGCCAACAAAACCACATTTCATTAATTACAAAATTCAAGAATGGGAACCACGAAGTTCAGAACAGCACATACATAAATCAACGCATTATTTTTAATGACCACTCAGCAAACGTTCGATAAATCCAATAATTTAGTGATTCGGACGCATTATCGAATGGTTACCAAACGATCTCCTAATGTGGAGGACACAGATCGTAGTATAAAGGGAGATACGGTAACTAAGTTATATTTATTTAAAAAAAACATTGCTAGTGAGGGTTCACACCAAACGTAACCGCTGAATGTAAGAGAAAGCTTTAGGTCAGGGGTTCTCAGAGTCGGGGGCCTCATAGTAGGGGGTGACCCCTGGGGGGCCGTTGTGTCACATAAATGAGGGCGCAGGCGAAGCGTTACAAGCCGGACACGACATAATTTTAAAAATTATAAAATTGCGATGTTTGGGGGTGGCGCAGAATTTTTATTTTAAGTAGTAGGGGGCATGGTAGAATATACTTTGGAATCAGGGGTTTAAAAATAACAACAATAACAAAATTCAAGAATCGAAAAACACGAAATATTCAGAACAGCAGGCACAAACATAAATCATCGCATTATTTTTAATGAACAGTCCGCAAACGCCCGATAAATCCAATAATTTTGTATTATTCGGGTGCATTAACGAATGATAACCAACGGTCTCCCAATGTGGGAGACACATTTTGGGGTATGAAGGGAGATAAGGTAAACACAATTTTTTTTATTCCAAAAAATCTGTAAGGGAGTGTTGACATTAAAAGTAATGGTCTCGGTCACAGTCAGCTGCCAAATGTGAGATAGTTTTAGGTTAGTTTAGGTTAGAGATGATAGTGAAGGTGGCGTGACGTGTTCTGCGCGCGCCGTTCGTAAGGAGGATGCGGCGGATGCTAGGCTGCATGGGGAGAAGGGGCTCGCCTACTAGTGGCGAGCTGGGACCGGGGTGGATGGAGGCTGCAAATCGTATCCCACGCCCTCGACCAAAGGTTAGCAGAGGAACATCGTGGTGGTTTTAATCGGTAAGAGTCCGACGTTGGCTCCGTTACCCCGGCCGAGGGAATCCATGTAGATTTTCCGACGTAAAAAAAAAAAAAAGGAAAGAGCGACTGTGGAACATTGATGCCTCTCTTATGGATTCCCATATTAATCGGTTCTTAATCAATTGCATCTAGAGGTTCCCTCCAACTCAGCATCATAACCATCTGCCTAGCACGATGAATACTACCTCTTCGACCGTATTTTAGCTGTCACTAAGAAGCTAAAGTCAACAGAATTCAGCTAAAAATATCGCACTCTTTTGGCATCTCCACACATTTTATGATCTGTGTACCCCGCTGTTACAATAGAATTCCATTTTAATTGAGAATCAACGTCAATTGGTCGATAAAGAAAATCTTCGAAAGCCTTCATGGAAATTTTGTGCCTAATTGCACAGATATAATAATACTCTAATTACTTTCCATCAACATACGTAAAGGGAATGAATTTTTCGTTTTCGATTTGTGAATTTAATAAGCAAGGGGTTTTGTTTGTAGTCCTTAAGAAGAAATGCGGGCAGTGAGACTTTTTAATATTAGGTATTTGAAGCATATTTGAAGAAACCATTGATGTCGCTTTGCCTCAAGTAGGTGCGATAAGGAAAACTGCAGTTCTGACTGAATAGCCTGAAGTTCGAATATTGTATGAACTGCAAAGTTAGTCGAGTCGGTTAAGGAACACTGTTTTCTTAATTAGACGTCGCTGGCAATGCTAAAAGTGGCCGTTTTTCGCACTTTTTCTATGTACAACTACAGCGAAATATGTTTTTAATTAAACTACAGTACCTGTACTTCAAATCTTTAAAAACGAATTTTCGATAAATGATGTATTCAGCGAGTAATAGTTTTTTTACTGATGGGGGCGCTTGGCTGCTACATTCCCTTAATACTAAAACATCAATTATCAATTTAAAAAAATTATAAGCAATAAAAGCAAAAAAATTTGCTCACTAGCACTTTCTGGTCAGTTTTTGAACTCTGTTGTACATTCAAGGGTCAATATTGAACAAAAACAAGATTTACGTTTAGAAAAGATACGCACACAACACCAATTTTAGTTTGCATTTTTTTTAATTTGAGAGGAATATGTCGGTTAATTTAGTTCGTCAAAACGTTTATAGTGAGTTCTCCGTTCTATTATAATGTGGAGTGATCGTAAAAACCTAAGAAATTATTATAATACCTCTGTTTTAAAGGTTTTTACGAAAAAAAAACAGCAGACTTCAAAGTAACATTTATGTGAAAATTTTATTGAAATGTGAGCCATAATAAATGTTACTTTCAGATCTTTCTAAAGTAAAAGAAGATATGAAATAATAATGTTTTCCTATATAATAGCCAATTTATTTGTCGAAAGTAAGCCAGCATAGTTCGAGATATAAAGTTGCTGGAAGGAGCACTATACTCAACACAAACGCTCGTGACGGTTGCGGTCATAGTTATTATAGTGTAGCGGTTGTAATTTACGTATTGGTCAAGAGGCCACTACGGGCTTCAGCAAGTCTAAATTAAAATATTGATAATGATTACGGCATTTGCACAGCCCTTGCCTTTAATTATTTTGTGATCGCAACTGCCACGAGCGTTGGCGTTGAGTATTAGTGGGGTTCTGTTGCCTTGCTCAGTTACTTCATAAAATTCTATAGAAAACCAATTTATGCTGCCTGTGATTCTAATCAACGTGACCCTAAGATTTTATTATACCCGTAGAGTAGTTTACGTCCACATACATACCTATATTTTAAATAAATGAAACTTTAACCATACTGCGTAGCGCAGCGCTAACCTGCTGCAGCCTTAGGCATGTTATAATGTATATATATATAAGAATTTTGTTTTTTTAGTGGTTTTGTCTAATAATGCTTGTAATAGTACATTACTGTCGAGGCCTGAAATGAAGCAATTGACGGCCGAGCAATATTGGAAGTACGAGGCGAAGCCGAGTACTGTCCAAGTGATTTTAACTAAACGAGGCCGTTAATTGCTATTTCGGCCGAGACTTGTATAGTACTTTTCTCTCATTTGCGAGGAAACAATACACAAATTATTTCAACAGTATCAAATTTTCATTCATGCCAATTCGTCCGCGCGCGGTTCTTGTTCTATTTTCAGAGTTTAGAAAACGAAAATCGCATTCAGCCTTTGTAATAATAAATATTTTGTACTTAAAAACACCTAATTTAATGTAAGTGTGTACTTAAAAACCTCGGTAGCATAATTAAAAAAATTAAATCAGTCCAACTATTTCTATTATTGACCTGTTGGATATCACCGGCCTGTTATTTCGTTGCGTACGGAAAAGAACCGATTGTTGTATTCTTTTTTTAGAATAATGAACCAATTTCCGAGCAAGTGGGAGAAAATATAATTATCATCTACGTTTTCCATGTGGGACATTTTCACTGGTTTCCTTCAAGTAATGTATTATCTTCAACCAAGTTTTTTGCGACTAAAAACTTAAAAACAAGGGTAGCCTTTGCTCATCATTCTACACGATTTTAATTAAATTATGAGACCAACTCTGTAATCGCGATAATGAATCAGTTTTTCTCTTCATTTGTGTTCACATAAATCGACAAAATGTAAGAAACAGAAGATTTTTTGTCAGGTTATAGTGTTGGTCTCATAGAAAAAATCTTGTAAAATGATGTGCTTGAAATTTTGCACGACTTTTACCATCGACTACCCTTAGAGTTTTTTTGTGGAATAATGTAGAGGTTTATTAATAAAATATGAATTATTGTACCAATATTTCATCAAAAATCTTATTTTCTTTGTTATTAACTTATTTTTTTATGTCTCTTCCAACCTCCAATGCTCAACGTTACTCTACAAAAGCTGAGCGTAACTTTCAGTTCCCCTGCTTCTATACCACTTATGGGCAACAACCCTTTAGGGATGATGTTTTATGTTTGACATCGAACTTTCTCGAACGCTCAGCGCTATTATAAGCAAAATAAACCCAGCCACATGAGAGTTTCGCATCGCTTTCATGTATTTTTGAAGCTGTGTGGGTAAAGAGCCCTTTTTAGGGTTCCATACCCAAAGGGTACCAAACGGGGCCCTATTACTCTTCGAATTAATAAAAATATTTGTGTCCTGTGGGAATCGAAGCCACGAACTCATGATTAGCAGTCTGGCACTCAAACCACCAGACCACAAACGTCAAAAAAAAATTATATACTAGCCGGTGTTATCGCACAAGATAATCTCTTCCAGACAACCTCTGGATGGACTTGAAGAATGGAAGCCGGTCATGAGTAGTTACACTTGTAAAATTCTTAGACAACACAATCAGAGAAACGTTCCTCCTAATTTCCTAACGTATTGGTTTCTTGTCAGCCCACATGTTCTATCGATCACTTTGATATAGGTTGTTGTGGTGCACCAAGTTACTGCTGACCCAATTTCAGTTAGACGACGTTGCTAACAACACTTGGGTCACTTGTCATCGAGATCAATTTAAAAGTTTACTGGAGGGAGGCTGACAATCTAGTACGTACAAATTAGGACGCCTATATTGCGAAGAGTTGATAAGTATTGGATCGTTTAGGCTTGAGAGCAATGAATGTTTTAAACAACACTCCAGACTGAATTGTTTGGTGTGTTTCTCTATCGCAGACAAGTCTTAATAGATTTAGAATTAGAACATAGAAGTACTGTTATTTCCAGGGTTATTTTCAGATATCAATATGTTTTTACGATTCTCCTCTTAACATTTATTGAGATAATATGGCACTATTTAGATTCTTGACCTTGAACCTGACTGAGCTAAATACATATATAAACAGCCTAATTAATAATTGTAATAAAAATTGATATTATTATAGGTATATATAAAATACAAAACGTATAGACAAGTTTGTGCAAACTGCTTCCGGGTTGGGTAAGTCACTCATGATCGCAATCGTGTTGATTTCAATGTTCATAGCTCCGTATATTTTGACGATCTTATCGGCGACTATGCACCACCCAATAAATGTTGCTGTTATGTCAAAATGGAAGCTGTTGTCGTTGTGTGTTGCGCAATTACCCCACTGGACGCATAAACTGAAGTTTTCGCATGCCTACTAATTAAAGGCGAGATGTGCTATTGAACATATATTTAAAGAACTTATGTACCATAACTTCTGCGAATAAACTACTTACTAATATTGTCCAACTGCTAAAAATGGCCTCTTCTCAAAATGAGAAGGCTTTCGTCTACCACGTTGGCCGAAAGCAGGTTGGCAGACTATACCTACAATCGAAAACTGTATGGTGCACTCTCAAATGTACAGGTTTCCCCCAATTTTTTTCATTTACCGATAAATCAATTGATAATCAAATTCTGATCAGTACGTGAATTAAAAAAGTCAGAGGAGCGGGCCAAGCTATATACGGCCCCGTTTTGATGCCCCAGTTTGACCGTTGTATCTTCACTAGACGGTAATTCAAAGTAAGATCAAAGCTACACTTTAGTAATTCTAAGAACACTAAGAGCTAATTCAATTCAAAGCGGCTTAGAACTATGAAAAGTAAACTGATTTCTGTCGTATCGTATATGTGAGCTAACTGTAGAGTGGCACAAGTCCCGTAGAACGTTGTCATCGCGAGATCCCTCTGGAAAGTGGAGCACGATGTGTGGTGGATGTTAGAGGACATAGTGGGGTTTTGGTTCTTAACAGATTAGGGGTGTATTATTTCTCAAAGCCATGACGGGCTAAGTCCAAGTCACAGTTCCACAAGTTGTTATTTTCAACAAGCTTTTACAATAATTTTTAAGTCTAATGATGAATTTAGTGGCACGGTTCCAAAAATTTGGTACTTCGGAGAGGGCCATCTTTTCATTCGGTTTGTACCTTTATGCTATGGTATATTTAGTTAATCTTGAAACTGACTCCAACATAGTTGGGTAATAATACCTTCAAAACCAAGAGAAATTATAAATCTGATTACGATCAGAAGCGACAAATTCTAAAATTGGTATTTTTATTATGCTTTCAATGTTAAACCTACTATAGGTAATCTACTTTTAACTACGGAGGAAGACGACAAAATTGGGTTAGCATTTAAGGCAATCAGCACACCTTCAAACGCTTATACCTCACACCACTCCCTAGCCCGGTGTCGCAGCAAGCGTTAAATCCCCAACTTCGGTAACACGACGGTGCCGCCGGTTTTATTTTCAAGTTTCTCAACTTTACCTCCCGGGTAGGTGATGTGGGGAATATCCTCTACGTTCAAGCAAAAATATTATACACGAACAATCGTGTGGAATTGTCCAAGTTAAAATTAGTCCACATTGTAAATATTGGTGGGGCTCAAGGGATAGTTTGAAACCATTCCTAGAATTGTTCATTAGTTTTGCTGTAGTTTGGAGAGAAATTAAAGATGGTGGCTTATTTGTACCAAAGGACCAGATTTGGCAAGATCTCTAAAACTTAATGAGGATGTGGGGTTATCTATATAATCATGTGTTCACCAACTAACTTACAATGTAGTCACTACAAGAGATTGTTTTTTGTTAATGAGTAGATTCTGTTGTACAAAGCTCAAAAGTAATGCAGCGTCAGATAGAAGCCTTTTTAAACACGTTACTAAATAAGCTTGTTGGATGGGGACTATTCAATTCTTTGGCAACGTAGAATAAACTATAAAGCAGATATAAACTTGATTACATTTAATTTAATAAGGATTCTTTAAATATTAAATTAGATATTATACGTGAAGTGAGTATACCACAATTATTTAGTATTTTATCTGTACCAAAAGTTTGAATAGTTATTACCGATTTCAGTCAAGTTTAATCTTAAGCTTATTTATTACTCAAAAACAATTCGTCAAAATGACTTTCGCAAACATTTTGGTCACATCAAAGTAAAAACTTTTTAGCCTGTCTCCGGCAATATACGCGGATCATTCTTTTTCTTTATCTGCCCAAGCAAAAAATTGCTTCGAAACTTCCATGGTTTATTTTTTGGGATCTGCATTATTTCAACTTCTGGCAAGAAAAGTATCGTGGGAAAGAGGATCGCAAGTACAAATTGTATCCGTATACTTTAAAGATTTAAGTAATGTATGTGTATAAGGTGTTTTCATATTTATATTGTAAAAGTTTTATAAGTCCATTAAGGAAAGCCGTTGTTTGAGCTTTGTTTAAAGTAATAAATAATATCGGTCTTATGCTAACCCACTCTCTTCTATATACTTTTGTCTTCATTTTCAGTATTTGTAATCTGTATGATGAAAAATCTGATCTCAATAATTAAGTTCTGGTCAAATGCCACGGCTACTACCACGGCTTTTTTCGGCATCCATTTTCAATTGATGATACGTAATCCAATGTCAACAAACTGTCCGGTCCTACGTAAATTAATGACCATAAATTATGTATGTAAATAATGACGAAAAGTCTCAATTTTCGAGGATTATTTCTGTTTTCCAGTTTTACGGTCTTCAGTTTTCCTCGTAAAGCAAATTGAGTAGATATTGGTATTTACCTATCATGATTATTCTTTCGACGCCTTTAATACAATTTGATTAGAGTTTTTGTTTGGATCTGAAAGTTTGTTGTTGCTTGATAAGAAGATGTCATACATACATGACACCTATAGTTGCATTGCATACTTTCAATACGATCCATAAATCTGTCAAATCAAATTAATGTCAAACTATGTATCTATCATGTTTTAATGTAAACTATGTCACGATTTGTATAAATTAACTAAGGAAAGTGGTCCCCATGATAACCTAGTTTGGCGATCAACGTTCATCTGAATTGTAACATGTTACTTATTTTGGAAATAAACGATTAAACTATTATGTCACGAAATAATTATGTCATTGAGTTTTTACTAGAAATGACACGAAATGGACAGCCTAATTAATGACAGTTCGTAGTTCAAAGGTTGTCGTAGTATTGCATTTGCAACGAGCATCGGACTTTTCAGTATGGTTGGTGATCGTGAGACTTCGCCACTGGTCATGCTAGTGAGTTGCAATGACCATCGTGATGCCAGTACCATTTCTCTGATAATTATACCATCGTAGATGAAAACTTCAGGACCAGTGGGGTAATTGTGTAATGCATTCACTTTGACATCAGCTTTCATTTTGAAATTACAGCAATATTCATTGCGTGGTACGTAGTTGTCAATTTGACAGATTGTCAAAACACACGGAGCAATGATCATTGAAATCCAGATGAATGCGATCGCGAGTGAGTTACGCATTTAGGCAGCAGATTCTCGAGAAGGACCACAAAATGCGTACTTGAGAAAAACTGTACCTAATTAAATGTGGAAAATTATATAACATAATTTTGTAATGTTTATGCTCTTTTACGTTCCATGTGGTGCCGGACATAAAGAATTGCGCCACCCTATCTCTTTTCATGGGTGTCGTAAAAGGCGACTAAGCGATTCACCAGAGGATGGGCAGCAGAGTTCTCTGAGTATATAACCAACCAACTACGATCGCCAACCAGCCTGTCAAGCGTGGCGATTATGGCATTTCCCCCCCTTTCGGGGAGGTCTATGTCCAGCAGTGGACGTCTTTCGGCTAGAATAATTATGATGATGATTATGGTGCCCTTTATAAGCTCAAAGCTTTTTCAGCTGATGTTATAACAGCAAGGCCATAAAGACACAAACAAATCGCAAAAAAAAAACACATCTAAAAGGCGTTCTATTTCGGATATAATATGATAGTAGGGCTTTCCGCGCTAGTTAGTAGCTAGCCTCCGGTGACTGAACAAAAATAGAGGCGCGAAACACACTGCCGCGCTTCAGTAAATGTGGATCAAACATTTTTGTAGCTACACGTCGGAATTGTGTTTTCCGGCGACCATGTTTTTTTGTCTGAATGAAATCGTGAGATTTGATGGAATTCGCATTGGGTTATTGTGAGTCTTTTTGAGACAACTGTTTCTATTAGTATAGCTTTAATCCTTTATTAATTATAGTTCTGCATGCATTTATACATGCTTATTATCTAACTTCGTGGGATCTGTTGTTTAATCTCATGTCAAGTGTCATGTTAGTATTACATACATCGGACACTCAATACAATAGAAATGTTAGCACCATCTACATACACAATATTACGTCTGTGTACGAAAGCATATACACGTGTAGGTTAGACATGCTCGCCACACGTAATATAAATAAAAATATGAATAAAAATGTTTATTTTCTCTCCACAAACAATAATGTAATGCCGACTGGGTTCTCAGAGATGGTGTACTTGTATAGCGACTAGCGATTGACGACCAATGCAATTGTTCTGTATATTTTCCGTCAAACTGAGGTCGCATGCGGAGCGCGGGTGAGGAATCTTTAAATTGGCGGGGGGCAGTGAGTGACCGTTCTGAATGTTAGTGCTATTAGGTATTCTGTGGTTCAGCAGCCTTAAATAAACAAGGCAAAACCCATGGTTTTATCTTCTTGAGCATGCATATTTACACAAAACTTTTCGCCTATCTTACTGCTGGCCCCTCTGAGGGCAGTATCAGGTCACTAAAAAGACGCAGCGCCGAGGTCGGCGATAGGTATCCTGCGGCGGATCGGAAAACCTTCGAAACCTAAACCAGCATAAACAAATTTCCTCTTTATTAGATTAGTTGGTATAATCTAAGACTAACGAGAGTTCCAGTATTTAATTAAGTGATCTCACCGACTTTGCCTCGAGGTATGACTTTACACAACAACCGAACACTTTCCTTAGTGAAACTGCGTTTAATAATATCGCTTATAAATATAGGTTTAATTACAGGGAAATACATAATAACTAAGTTTTTATGGCTGGGGGGACTGGATGCGGAAGGCAGAAGACCGAGTGTTGTGGCGCAACTTGGGAGAGGCCTATGTCCAGCAGTGGACTGCGATAGGCTGAGTTGATGATTGATGAAGTATTTTAATAATGGTTTTAAGTGTTACATGTTAGTTACATGTTGTTATGTTATGTTAAAGTGGTTGACTGCCTCGTTGGTCTAGTGGTCGCAAGCGCTACTGCTGAGCATGGGGTCCTGGGTTCGATTCCCGGGTCGGGCAAAGTGTTATTGGGTTTTTTCATTAGGAAATTCTAAGTAGCAGCCCGGAGTCTGGATTTGTCCCGGTTAGTGGCAATAGGCTAGCCCCCTATTACATGGGACTTATAACATAACTGGCGAAATATGGGTGTACTATACACCTCTGCCTACCCCTTCGGGGAAATACAGGCGTGATGTTATGTTATGTTATGTTTAAGTGGTTAGGAGAAATAAAGAAGGGAAGGGAGGAAAGTGAATTGTGTCAAGATCAATGATATTACATAAGTACAGATGAGTGACTAGCGCGAATATCTGAAGACTCGAAAACAAGCTAATTGTGACATCTTGCTATTAGTCCGCGTCAAGGCAAGGCGCCGAGCGTAACCGGAGACAAAAAATTACAAAAATGCCGTCATGTATGTACAGAAAGTGTACTAATTATGACATGAAAGCAAACAAACAAAAAGGGATCACATACCACTTGTAAGAACAAAAAATTATTTGCATTATAGGCGTATTTCTATTAAAAACAATAAATATGTTTTGTACCGAGAGCGATAAGACAAAACATAGATTATAAAGATGCAGATGCGACTCGTAGGCAGAAAAGTGGTACGTTCAGTATTATCGTCCGACGACGCACGGAGAGTACTTTGGTCGTTCAGTTACTCAGGTCCGTATTACAGAACATTCCTCAAGTACAGTTTGATCTATCAACTGATCGTTAAATCGTTAGATTTTGCTTCGTATGCGTAAATGCGAAATAATACAATAAATTATCGATTATCGAGATTATAGAGCTAGGTTAATCTTTTTATGAGTATTATTCAGTAGATATATTGTTATAATAAAACAAAGTTTAACCGGATTAAATCGCGTATATTATTTAACTTGCCCTAGACAAACCCAACCATTTTCTTCGATTTGATAAACCACTAGGTGAAGGAAAACCGATATGTACCTAGAATGCTCCGTGAGGCTATTGAAATTAAAAAAGATCCTAATTTTAATAGAGAAGATGGTTGGCAGCTACCACCTGTTTGGAACCTACTCCTAAAAATAATCAAGTCCTAAACAGCATGCAACACTGTAAAAGATAATGATATTGTGAGTGATTATTGCGTGCATCAAAACGAATTTAATTAATAAATATTGTATCGTAGATTAAAATATTTTTTTAGAAATATCTGTAAAGACGATTGTCATCTAACGGCCAAAATTAATATCCAATCTATCCACGATTTGCCCTACTAGAGATAGAAATTTGACATAAGCTCCATACAAAATATGTCAAATTTCTATCTCTAGTAGGGTAAATCGTGGATAGATTGGATATTAATTTCGACCGTTAGTCTACCTGCGACCACGAAATGCTGCAAAGCTTTCGAAACGTCAGGGAAACCAATTTAAATAATATACGCGATTTAATCCGGTTAAACTTTGTTTTATTATAATGTGTAGTGATTGCGAAAACCTAAGAAGTTATTAGATATATTGTTATTTTTTTAATGATGTACAACGCGAAATAGAGCTACAATTTGTAAAAACCCCAACAAGAAATTTTTAATTTCTCTGACTACCCGGTAGCATTCACCTTAAAAAGCATACAATTTAATGGTTGAATTCCCCGCACCAGACAGGATCATCATTATTTCAGATTTGCATCTATTTTGTTAGTAAATATTACCCTGGGCCGCGTTTAATATTATCACCCGATGTCGTCGGATGACACTCGGAGTGTTCCTTGGGCGTTCGTTTGTATGATCACTCTGAGTAACTGAACGACCAAAGTACGCTGCGGGCGTCGTCGGACGATAATACTGAACGCGGCCTAATGTTAGTAAATTACGAATTTTGAATTGAGATCAATTTAATGAAATCATAGTTTATGTAATTTATACTGTCACAGGGGTATGTATGGGGTATAATCCAGGGTTGATAAAAATCATGACTTTTTTGTTTATGACAGACTTTTTTTTTTTTTTAATAATTAATATCATGATTTATTTGTTTTATTTTTATTTTTTTGAATTTTTAAGATTTTTACTTGATTTTTATTATTTACATACTCTTAACTGATAATATTCCAAATATTGTCTCAAAAATCCCAATGGTTCCGAAGAAAACCTAGATAAGTAAAAAAACATTTTTTATCTTCAAAATTAGTTATCATTTTTAAACGGTTTTCATAAATGTTAATCTACTGACATAGAATCTTCCATATTTATGACAAAAATTACTACGTCAAAATAAAGAAAAACAAAACTTGAAGAAGACCTACTCCTTATTTACCTTAAACTCTTACCTACTTCTTCACTTATTATGAATATTTTTACGAAAAGTTTTACTAGTATGCAACTTTGTAAGAATTAAAAAAAACCATAAGTAAATCTTAGTATGACAGTAGTAATTAAGTACAGAAATGTAGGAAACAGTTATAAAAACAATAATAACAGTATTAACAGTAATAACAGTATTATAGACCAGTAATAAAAATTACTGGTCTATAATCAGTTCTGAAAAGTAAATTCAACATCTAATAGAAGCATCTCCTAACTCGATTTTCTTGACTATTTGTAGTTTGAATTTGCCATATTTTTATTCAATATTCAGTAAAAAATAAAAACTGTATGTAAACATTTTAATATGAATTTTTCTTATCTAGTCCCATAACATTATAATTTAAATAAATCAATGAAATTTTATGGAAAAAAATAAAGTTTGACAAAAAAATCATTTTTATTAAATATAAATACGATTAAAGTTGGGTATAATACTTGCTGCGTAAAATACTTGTACCTTCTGTCTAGGTACTCGTTTTCATTAATCTATGCCAAAAGTGCTGTGATTAGCTACTCTGCATGCTGCTGCGTGCTGTGATTGGCTACCCTGCGTACTGCTGTGTGCTGTGATTGGCTGGCCTAAATGGACACATACACTACACGTAGCTGACAAACACTAGCTGTCTTTTTTGTTCATATTGGTTTACATACACCATCTCTTTCACACGACACGGCAATGTAGTGAAATGTAAGTGATGTAAAACATTGTGTATGTGTGCGACCGCTGCGCACGGAACATGTTTTTCGTTTGATTTGTTAGGGTATATCATATCTGTACTTATGTAAAATCATTGGTCAAGATTAAGTGTTGAGTACACAATTGGCCACAACAAGAGACAAAAAATTTATAATTGTGCAGTGAAAAACTTTGCTGATTTGATGAAGCTAAATTAAATGTGTACTGTCATAACAATAAAAGTATTTGCTAAGGTCCTTTTAAGGGGTAAATGTAGTACTCATAACAACGAATAATTTTTTGCACGGGAGCAACCCTGAAATTGATACGTGACGCCGCACCATAGAAATGTAGTAGAGACATTATCTACTGTCCTTTAATACCGGAACGCGTGTCGCCGGTTTGCCACTACCAACACATAAATACGCAATGCGACGCCATGTTTCTAGCATTCAATGCAAACGAATAAATCCAAAATAATTTTTTTTAACTAAATGTGTACTGGGACACATAGTAGAAGTGAAACTTCAACGGAAAAGTGGAAAACGAATGGCAAATGACAAGTGGAAAAACGAATCGCAACAAAATTTTTACTTGAAGTTTTACGGGCAGATTGTTAATGTACTTATTCAATTTGAAAACCTGCAAATAAGAAAAAGAAAAAAAAGAAAGTAAAAAAAAAGTCTAAAGTCTATATAGAAGTTTCACCATCACCATCATCATCACCAAATTCATCATCATCATCACCACCACCATCATCAACATCATCATTACTATCATCATCACAGTCACCGTCACCGTCAGAGACGGCGACTCACCGTCATCGTCACCATCATCAATGCCATCATCACCACCATCACCATCATTATCATCATCACCATCATCACCATCACTATCATCATCACCATCATCACCACCATCATAATCATCGTTACCGCCACCGTTACCATATCATCGTCATCATCACCATCATCACCACCATCATCATCATTATCATCATCAGCCTTTCTGTCCC
The DNA here is from genome assembly GCA_949699075.1 of Asteroscopus sphinx. Lineage (NCBI taxonomy): Eukaryota > Metazoa > Arthropoda > Insecta > Lepidoptera > Noctuidae > Asteroscopus > Asteroscopus sphinx. The sequence goes on along the minus strand of OX453025.1, from coordinate 7,353,829 downwards.
TCCGCCGCTGCCGTTTCTCGCCAAGCGATATATTGTCTACCCCCTCCATGCGGCCGTAACGCTATTTCGTGACCAAAAATTCCTAATACCCCCGTCTATATAGAAGTTTCACTTCACAAACCGCTGTTAGATATGCTGCAAAATACAATTTCAGTGACTCCGCGTCCAAAACAGCACTGATGATCAAGCAAACGGTTCACTCACTGGTGTCCTACGAGACACCTGCACGCGGTGACAAATTCACATGCCTTAACCACTTATATTACCTTATTATTAATGTGCCGGTGAAATTACAATCACATGAGACTTTCCATCTTCATGTCTCAGTTTGGCGAACCGACTTGCGGTACCATTCATGACTGCGCAGTAGTATAATTTAGAAGGCGCGGGTGTCAATCAAGGCGCGGGGTGCTACGCCACGGAATAGAAAACTGTTTTTTTGTTCTGTGTGCTACGCAGAGCTAACTTCATAGTTACCATAGAGATTTAAGAGCTCGCCGGAGAAGTACTACCACCGTACCTACTTCTCTGCCAAATAGTGATACTTGCGTTGCTGTGTTTCGGTCCGAAGGGTACGGGTGCCGGTGAAATTACAATCACATTAGACTTTCTATCTTCATGTCTCAGTTAGGCAAACCGACTTGTGGTACCATTTAGGCAACAACGTAGGTGGTATTGCAGTTGTTATGGGCAAAGGTAACCGCTTAATATCAGGTGGGCCTTTAGCTGGTTTCGCTATCCTACACTATAAATAAACTATGCGACGCGCGTCGCCCCAACTCAGTATGTGCCGGGGTGCATTAAAAGAGCCTCCACGAGTGACGATATTTAATTGATCGTCCGGCGTACCTTGGGCAGTCTGCCCCGCAACGCAACCAACCTGCTGACTGGCTAATCTTTTCCCCACGGCATGAGCTATAATCATGTCGAAACGATAGAAGAAGAAGTATGTGCTGAGCGTGGAATATTCAACACTGATTTTCAAATATCTCGTGGAAAATAAACAACATTTTCATGTTAGATTCACAGTCGCAATTTAACGTTACCAGTCCTAACAATGCTCAAACAAAAGCTGTAGGCGCTAATTAACTGAACTGTTGTAGTTTAGAGTTCAAATTAACGACTTTAGAGTTGTTTTTAAATTTATTTTAGGTCTAAAGTTTGGTTCAACCACTGAAGTTTTAGAGGGAAGTGGGCCACGAATAGAGGAAGATCTGTTAGATTATTTGACAAGTATGATTAACATAATAAACGTTTACTTCCTGGCGTTATGAAAACTATTCTTTTAATTTGGGTGTTTTGGTGTCACTTGTGAGAACCAACCAGCAGTTGACAGCAATATCGTTTTATGCGCATGTGATTATAGATTATGGCCGTCCAGCATCTCTAATAAGCGATCAAAATTTTCGAGAAAGGCAGGAAAATCATCTAAAATAGGATTGTGTGGTTAACAAGCTGAATAAGAGTAAATAATTGATTATCTACAGTAAGCTACACTAGTCTTGCATGTTTAACAAAAGATCTATACCTACAACGTGTTGATCTGTATTCGTGCCTTGCCGTGTCGTGGAGGTGACTATACCTTTGATACTGAACACAAATCAATAGAAAAATCAATACCAAAATCACAATAATGTATTTAATCTTACTTATTTATTTTGCGTATTTATTAAATATTACACATTTTATCTCGTATTGTATTTAATCTTACTTATTTATTTTTTATCGTTATTTATTAACATTACGCCGCACCACCAACCAGCTACCAGGGTGCATTAAAAGAGCCTCCACGAGTGACGATATTTAATTGATCGTCCGGCGCACCCTGGGCAGTCAGCCCCGCTATCAACCTGCTGACTGGCTAATATTTTCCCCACGTCATGAGCTATTATCATTATGTAGCTCATGTCGACACGAAGAAGAAGACCAACCAGCGCTGTGACTTTGCTTCGTGCATGAGGCACAGCAATATGCTGAGCGGTAGCCGTTTTGCGCAGATGTGACGCATATCTTACCACACTTCTTGACTCTGTACAACCTGTATTTGTTCTGTGTTCTTGAATTTTTTTGGTAATTTTGCGCATCACTTTTGTAGCAAATACATATTTTTTCTTTCTTTCTTTTTCTTTACCGAAAAAATATTATTATTTAAATACCTATTTGTAAACAAATCAATTCCCCCATGTGTCGCGAAAGACACAAAAACGATGCATGAGAAACTACCAAAAAAAATTGCAGGTATTTCTATTGAAAATTTGGGTATTAAATAATCGTAGAATTTTTCAAGTATTTTAAATGACTAAGCACACTATTTATCATTTGCTCTAGAAATATGGCACGGTTACAGATCAACTTTCTAACTCAACTGAAATTTTTTCAACGACATATTCAATGTTAATATTCTTCATGAGTTTTTTCAACTAACAATTCACAATATAGCTTCACATACCCTTTTCTCTTTTATTATCGTTAACGTGTTTTAAAAAGCCAACTAAATAAATTAAATCATGTTTTTAAAGTCTAGTATGCCAATAAAATAAGTATAAGTTGTAGTGTAATATTCCAATCATCCCAGTCAAATGTCTAGCTTATTTTTACGGCTTGGCTGGTTATCTCAAACAACAAGTTTCAAAGATAATGAGGTACTACTTTTAACTTACGTCCATCATATGTAATAATAATTTAGTTCAGCTGCCTCTTGTAGGTTAAAATGGTAAACTGTTATTGCGAAGTAAAAGTATCTCTACTTTTATCTCTTGTACAAAATAAAGTGTTAGTAGATTCTTCGAAGATTGAAAGCATGCATTAGTAAAGGGTAGGGTAGTAACCATAGCATCGTCCACGTAAGGTTCTCGGGTCTGTGAATATGACAGATTCAGATCTAAAATGACGAGGTCAAGTGCTCGGGAGGTTTTTAAAAATATAATAATTATAAATGTATAGTAGACGCGTTAAGAAATAGTGGGATGTTAAATAATCTAACAGGAGAATGGGCAAAACGTCCCCAGAGGTGTAGCATGATCTCACATACCTTAAACGAAAGGTCTTAATAATCGTATTATTTTAATCTAGGGCAGTAAATCTCTAACCACTGGGAGAAAAAAGTTATAGCCATTTGAAAATATTAACCAATGAGAAAGTCATCTAGATAAATGACTTACTTATTAACCCCTCGTATGCCAAAATACCTTTTAAAAACGACGTCCATTGTTTAGCTATGTGTTATTTTATTTGGCAGTTGAGCTCTTAAGTGATTTAATGAGAATAAATCAGAAACAGAAGTGCAGGCAGATCGTGGGTATTTGTAAAAAGCCAAGCAACTGATATTAAGTCGGTGTCACTAAGTTTGTTGAACTTTATGATAATTATTCGTGTATCGTGTTTTATTATAGTGATAAGTCCTAGCCTTGTCGGAGGATGCACCCTTTGTGTTGGAACCTCGTTCCTCCATAATAATACTAATTTTTATTTTCTCTCTTCACAAAGGTTCACAAAGCTTTTAATCAGTGTGTTTTGCTAGTGTTAACTTGCACCGCAACGTTATGACATCATGAACTTGACTCTATGTCTCTTAAATTGGTTTCGAGCAATGGTACTGTTTTCAGATCGACATTCTGGCATGTTAGTAAAAACTATGATCAATATGGCAGCATGGTGCTTCTTTTACGGCGTGTCGATGATTCAGTCTGTATTTTTGCTGTCCAGAACTTAGCCACGCTATTGATAGCATTATCAGTGACCTCGCAAACGCCTTTTATAATGCAGGTGTTATTGTAAACGAGATGAAACATTCAAACACATACATTAGTCACATTGTGACTTATCAAAGTATCCTCATTGGATAAATTGAACATGCATCAGCCCATTTGGCTTCGAAGTCAATTTAGAGAATCCCAGTTAGGCCAAGGCAGTTAGTGGCCCGCTGGGTGCTCTTCTGTGTCCTTTTCAATAAGTCGGGAAGGAGCAGCAGTTTGTTGGGCTGGTGCACCCTGGATTCGGGCAATAACTCTACTTCGAGGGACCTTATTTTCCGTGGCGAATATTTTAAAACGGGTGGTGCGCGTTCTGGGCCAATAGGGCATTGCTCCGCGTTTCTGTCTGATGTTAGCAGAGGGGACAGTGAAGGGACGGGCCAGATTGCACTCACCCTTTTTTTTGCCTTGGGGATATCCTTATAAATGCCCTCCACCCGGGGTAGGCGGTGCCAGTGTCGGACTCTTACCGACTAAAACCACCACGGTGTTCCTTCAACTACCCTAACCGGTGGTATTGGAACCCTCAGTGGTTATTCACACAACCACCCCTTATATGTAGCGGCCCGCCACAAGCAAGCGAGCCCTTTCTCTCCGAGCGGCTGCACCCTCTTAGGTGGCGCACATGGGACTTTACCAGCTACGCCAGCTGCGCCAAATACGCCAGCTGTGCCAGCTACGCCAACTGTGCCAGCTACGCCAGCATGCTTCCAGGCCAGCGTGCCAGCTACGCCAAACGTGTTAGCTACGCCAGCTGTGCCAGCTACGCCTGCAGTGCCAGCTACGCCAGCTGTGCGAGCTACGCCAGCTGCTGATCGAGCAACAGACTACCCCGAGTCTGCTGCTTGCAGGCCCCACCTCCCGTAATTTTTTATAGAGGTTTTCTTCCTCGCGGTGCGGGCGGTGAAGCTAAGACCCTTGGTCCCAAGAGGCGCGAGAACACTACTCAGCGGGCCCTCCTGGGGTTACGAGATCGACGAGGCAGGGAAGAACAGTCCCCCCGCTGCCTGTCCAGTGGCAGGGTGAGTGCACACCGGGCCGCCTTGCTCCTCCACTATGCCATCTGTAGGCATCAGAGGGACACGTGGAGCAACTCCCCACTGGCCCACATTGGGCCCCTCTCGTAACAGAATATTCGCCACGACAATAAGGTCCCCCGTCCAAAGGACAGTTATTGCCGTGCCCAGGGTGCACCGGCCCAACAACTGCTGTTCCCTCCATACGTATCGAGAAGGATCAGCAGCCCCCAGGCACACGAGGAGGTTTTCTGGCGGAGCACCCCATTTTGCACTCACCCTGCCACTAGATGACCAGCGGGGGAACTGTGTACTTCCCTGCTTCCATCGATCTCGTAACCCCAGAAGTTCTACGTTTGTGTTCTCGCGCCTCCTTTTGGGACCGACGGTCTTTGCTTTATCACCCGGACAGCGAGGTGGCGGACTAGGAGCAGTACGCTGCCTATCCAGTTAGGGTCCGTAACAGTGGCACGCAGAGTTCCGCGGGAACCATCAAGGAGGGTGTGACCGACGTTAGTCTGCACGGGAGATGAGGCTTACCTTCTAGTGGCAAACGGGGGCTTTCGAGGTGGTTGGCAAATGCAGAGTCTATTATTCCATGCCCACGATCAAAGATAGTTGAAGGAACGCCGTGGAGGTTTTAGTCAGTAAGAGTCCGACACTAGCTCAGTCTTCCCCACGCAGAGTGTGTGCCTTTCCAAAAACCAGCTTATTCGATATCTTGAAAGGCATTGAACCTGCGTGTTAAACGATTTAAAAAATCTTATGTAACACGTGGATGCATGTAGGCATGCGGGCCTGTAGTTCTTCAATAACGACTTCACATTTCTAGAACAGCATCGCGTACTATGCTGCGTCAGACGTAGCACCTTCACATAAGCCAAAATTAAAAATTCTTCTAAGGATTCTTAATACCAGCTTTTCAACCAATTTCAGGATTTAACTGTTAGACACAATATCAAGATATCAACCCATAACTAAGCCAAACTAAATAAAACACGATACACGAAAAATTATCATAAAGTTCCTCAAACTGAGTGACACCGACTTAATTTCGGTTGCTTGGCTTTTTACAAATACTCACGACCTGCCTGCACTTGTGTTTCTGATTTATTCTCATTAAATCACTTAAGAGCTCAACTGCCAATTAAAATAACACAGAGTTAAGCAATGGACGTCCTTTTTAAAAGGTGTTTTGGCATACGAGGGGTTAATAAGTAAGTTATCTATCTAGATGACTTGCTCATTGGTTAATATTTTCAAATGGCTATAACTTTTTTCTCCCAGTGGTTAGAGATTTGCCGCACTAGAATAAAATAATACGATTGTTAAGACCTTTCGTTTAAGATATGTGAGAACATGCTACAGCTCTGGGGACGAGGTCCATACATTTTGCCCATTGTCCTTTAATAAGCATCTGTTTCCGAGCAATATTGAAATGTTTAAATAGATAGATAGCATACCATTATTATTATTATAATTACCTTTATTATTTGCATACCCTAAAAAGTTGTAACAAATATGAGCACAGTACTAACAATTGGCGGTCTTATCGTTAAAAGCAATTTCTTACAGACAACCATTCAATGGACTTGAAATGTATAAGAAAATATAACGGGCAGTGACAAAACATAAAACAAAAAATGTTAACACACAATTATACTTTTAGGAGTCTATATTGATTAAAACTGTATATTATTGTTATTGTGTGTGTTGTGTGGCTGTAGTAAATAAACCATTTTTCTTTCTTCTTCTTCTTTAACATAAAATATTTAGTTTATTTTCCTAAAACAATAAGTCATCTAATTACATCAATTCAATTAAAAATAGTTAGTATAGTAGCAATAAGTATACCTTTAAGTATAAAATGCGTAATTTTTTGAGCAATAAATTCAAAGTTTGTTAAGAATATTTTTATATGTGAAAAAAAATCAAATTTATGTCAAGACTTAACAGTTACCGTAACATCACTATTTTGATAGTATCCGCTAGCAGGTGCAACAAAGTTTTCTATGTAAAATAGTAGATCTTTTATCGTTGGCAAAATGCATTTCTTTCAGAGTCAAGTTATTAAGCTTCGTCAGGTGACTGAGGGGAACACTTTACAAAATATCAACCTAAAAGCTTGCCCTAGAAACGTATAAGGCTGCCCATTGAATAGCCGACTAAGTAACTATTTAGGGGTCTTTTAAGTACTACATTTAATACTTTTTGATTCAGAGATCTTAAATGTTTATAGATCGTCGTCCATGTGGAGCCGGACGTAAATAATTGCACCACCCTATATCTTCTCATGGGTGTCGTAAAAGGCGACTAAGGGATTCACCAGAGTATGGGCAGCACATTCTCTGAGTATTTAACCAACCAACTGCGATCGCCAACCTGCCTGCCAAGCGTGGCGATTATGGCATATCCCCCCCCCCCCCTTTTGGGGGAGGCCTTTGTCCAGCAGTTCGTCTATCGGCTGAAATGATGATGATAATGATGAAATGTCTATAGGTATGAAAAGAAGTATATAAATTGTTGACTTTTTGCGAGTGCTCTTCGACGCTTGAAGCATTTATAGACGATTTGGATTTAGTTTGGTCCGGAGAACAGGGGGGGGCTTACTGACGGACTGATTCGAGTTCTGAAATGAAAAACGAATTCAAAGTTAATTCTTACTCCCGAACCAAATCGAATAGAGAACCAAGATCGACATTCGTTCGACTGTCAGAAAAGTCAATTGTTAGATTACTTATAATGATCATAAAAGTGAAATCAATATGCATCATTACTCTTTCTCCCATATTTTCCTATCGTCATTGAACCATTCACACATGGCAAGCTAAAACTTAAAAAAATATTTTTATAATGATTATTTCTGTTAATAAGTACTCATATTGATTAAATTAATATAATACCTTAGAAAAATGAATGGATGGATTTTTTAACAAAGATAACATAACATAACATAACATCACGCCTGTATTTCCCCGAAGGGGTAGGCAGATGTGTAATAGTACACCCACATTTCGCCAGTTATGTTATAGTCCCATGTAATAGGGGGCGAGCCTATTGCCATTGACCGGGCACAAATCCAGACTCCGGGCTGCTACTGAGAATTTCCTACTGAAAAAACCCAATAACACTTTGCCCGACCCGGAAATCGAACCCAGGACCCCACGCTCAGCAGTCGCGCTTGCAACCACTAGACCAACGAGGCAGTCAAAAAAAAAGTCAAATATGCTACCTAAAAAATTCAAAATAAACAAGCACCACGAGCAAATAATGTTGTTCCGATGAAAACGACAATTTTACAACACAAAAATTGCAACACAATATTGGAGAGGAAAATTTACAAAAGTAGCACCTCTATATCAGTGTCAAAGCATCGTTTTATTTCCAACTACCTGCTTCCTGAAATATTGTAGTCTCGCAAAAAATTCAAAGTTGCCTTCGTTTCCTTTTTAAAAAGTCTCACAAAATCGGCGCCTGATCTTTATTACGGTGACAATCATTTTCCTCGTTAGTTGGAGGGGAATAAACTTAATGAGCGCGAAGGATTCAGGGTGGATTAAAAAAATCTTTTTGTATCTCAAAAGCTTTTGATTTTATTCCTTTTTGGTTTCGTCGTTGCTAATTAGCGGAGTTTTCTGAGTTGTCTCTGATTAAAAATTCTAAATAAGTTTGTGATGTTTTCTTTTAATATACTTCGAAGGTTCCATTATGAGGTTTGTTCAAAGTATAAATATGGTATGATATCCCTGTTTGAACTTTTTTCTTTGAAAGTGGTAAACCGGCAATTAACCTGTACCTTTTGTGGTTTAACTCAAAGGGGTTTTAGGTTGTAAAGGGACTCTGAGATGGGCAAGCAGATTGACGGCAAGTGCGTAGTTTCGGTTGGCTTTCTCCAGCAGCTTGATTAGTCATTTTTACTCATTTTGGACGCATATGAGCATACAATCTTTTTCATACCTTTTAATTGTTCTTATTGCTAGCAGTGATAGCCTAGCGGTTGAACGCTTGCCTTCCGGAGGGTGTGAGATCAATCCCGGCCCGCACCTCAGACTTTTCGAATTCAGGTGCGGATTTATATTCGATTATCACTTGCTTTTACGGTGAAGAAAAACATCGTGAGGAAACCTGCACACCAGAGAGTGCTCCATACAGTTCTCAATGGTGTGTGTAGTCCGCCAACCCGCACTAGGTCAGCGTAGTGGACTAAGTCCTTAACTTCTCATACTGAGAAGAGGCCCGTGCCCAGCAGTGGGACATTAATGAGCTGGTTATGTTATGTTCTGTTAATTATTATAACTTGTGATGGCCCTTTGTCAGACAAAAAGCGTCGTTTACCATAATTGCTATCAAACGCATGAATGTGCTGTTCTTGATCAAGCCGTTTGCAAACGCTGTTAAAACGTCGCCGTTCCGTCAAGTAATAAAAATATAAAGCCGTATCAAAAATGAGACGAGTATGTACGTACGTAATGGACTCAAGCATCAAGCCAATATTGTTCATCAGGTTGATCAAAATCTTCGTGCTCGTAAAAAAAAAAGTACAATTATTATTCATTAAAATAATTTCGATGCACGCAGTAATTACTCACATTGTCATTATCTTTAACAGTGTTGCGTGCTGTTTGGGACCTTATTTTCAGAACTGTGTTCCTAACAGGTCGGAGCTGCCAACCATCTTCTCTATTAAAATTAGGATGAAATCGGATGATTACATTGAGTGATTACTGCGTGCAATACCATTCAAGCAACAGCCTAGTTCGTATTGCAGTTATAATGGGCAAAAATAACCGCTTAGCATTAGGTGGGCCGTTAGCTCATTCCGCCATTTTGTAATATAAAAGAACAACCTTAATTATACTCAGAAATTAATAAAGCCTATTTTCAATTAATTCATAATTTGTTTCAGAAGAATTTTTGGCTTCAAACAAAATCATGCGGATAATTTTATTGGCCGGAACAGAGATTATAGGATACACACAAACCGGATATTGGCAGCGTAATTTTCTTATAAGCTGAACATATTTTAAGTCAAAATCGTGGAGCAGACACCAATATTATATTTTTTTAAATCGTTTTGATTTTGGTAAAGAATTTTTAACAGTGAAGCTTTCTTTGCCAGGTTTAATGATGCGCTTATAGGGTTTAATTCTTTAAATAAATAAATAATTTATATTTTGGGACATTTTTACACAGAACTCAGCACTAACTTGTCGCAAACTAAGCAGAGCTTGTACAGTCTACAGCATGACAGTGGTAACAATTAAGGGGAATGTAGCAGCCAAGTGCACCCCCATCAGTAAAAATAATATTACTCGCTGAATACATCATTTATCGAAAATTCGTTTTTAGGGTTCCGTAGTCCTACAAGGAACCCTTATAGTTTCGTCATGTCCGTCCGTCTGTCCGTCTGTCCGTCTGTCCGTCTGTCCGTCTGTCCGTCTATCCGTCCGTCCGTCTGTCCTAATCCTTTACAGCTTAATAACTTCTATAGTTATAAACATAAGTAAATGAAATTTTGTTAAAAAATGGTTTAAATATAGATCTCAATTTTAATAGAATAAAAAATCTTGATAACGTATTTTAGGGGTGGCGCCCATACATGTGAAATGGGGATGAAAATTTTTTTTCGTTGCACCCCCTCGTTTGGGGTATCATTGAATAGGTCTACTAAAATGAAGGTAATGTTTCGTACATCACTTTTTTATCAGGTGTACCATCTGCGAAATATAGCCCACCAAAGTGGCTCACAATGTGTCCCCCCCTGCCATTTCCAAACTATGCAACGTAGAAACTTGTAATCTTCCACGTTGATAGACTTTTATAAAAACTCTCTTTTATTTAAAATTATTTTCGAGTATAATTTAATTATAAATTTTTGAGTTATAGTGAGATAACTGAAAAGTACTTAAGACGTCCTAGTTCATAGGTCATTGACCTTAGATAAAAATTATCTTAGCAAATAATGCTCCTTTAATTACTTTCTATTTAAAAAAATCACAAAAATAAACTTTGTGTTATATTGATAACACAAAGTAACAGCGCCACCTAGCGCTAAATTTAAGAAGTGTGTATATGACACACTACTTAAATTTAGCGCTAGGTGGCGCTGTTTGCCAAAACTAAAATAGCAATGATTAATATTCGATTTGATTCGTTTGTAATTAGACCAGTAGGTCCTAGGGTTATAGGGTTCCTTACGTATAAGGAACCCTATAATACTGAGCATGGCCCGACATGCTCTTGGCCGGTTTTTAACAATTGAAGTACCGGTACGTTAGTTAAATCAGGAACTATTAACTCTGTAAAATATAGTTCGCTGTAGAAGTAGATAGAAAAAATGCCAAATGTCACCGCTTTTCGCACTTTTCTTAGCATAATAAAATTATGAAAGGTTTTTACAAGATCCATTGTATGTTCAAAACAAGCTTCTGCCCGCGGTTTTACCCGCGTATAATGCAGCTTATCAGAGAAAGATGTTATCTTGCAGCCCTCAGGAACTGTTTATTTTACCGGGATGAAAAGTAGCCAATATGTTAATCCTGGTTTTGATCTATCTGTGTGATAAATTTCATCCAAATCCGTTTAACGCGCATGTAGCAGCCAAGTGGCGCCCCCATCAGTAAAAGAAATATTACTCGCTGAATACATCATTTATCGGATATTCGTTTTTAACAATTGAAGTACAGCTACTACTACGGTTTTTAACAATTGAAGTACAGGTACTACTATGGTTTTTAACAATTGAAGTACAGGTACTACTACGGCTTTTAACAATTGAAGTACAGGTACTACTACGGTTTTTAACAATTGAAGTACAGGTACTACTACGGTTTTTAACAATTGAAGTACAGGTAATACTACGGTATTTAAAAATTGAAGTACAGGTACTACTACGGTTTTTAACAATTGAAGTACAGGTACTCCTACGGTTTTTCACACTTTTTCTATCTACAACTTCTATAATTTACAGAGTTAATAATTTTAAACTACGTACATACATGTAATTCAATTGCTAAAAACGAATTTTCGACAAATGATGTATTCAGCGAGTAATATTTTTTTACTGATGGGGCGCCACTACATGCGCCTTAACAGTTAACGTGTGATTGATTAACAAACATTCAGACATCTAAATATCCAAACATTTTCACAAAATTTCACATTTATAATATTAGTAGGAAGTAGGATAAACATTGGAAGCCATCGCAGCAAGTTCTGATTGCCTCCTGAACCAACACAGAGAATAGACTAGAAGAATATTTAAAACACAGTATGATAAAGTTCAAAAGTACACTAGAATTAACTGAATTATAGCCTGTGCGAGAGAAATGTTTCACTTATCGGACGCGGGTTGCGCGGAAAGAAACTGGGAGTTAGGGCTCACTAGTTCCGGCCACGCGCTGCACTATGGTGCACTCACGGGTATACTTAACATAACATACAACATAACATCACGCCTGTATTTCCCCGAAGGGGTACGCAGAGGTGTATAGTACACCCACATTTCGCCAGTTATGTTATAAGTCCCATGTAATAGGGGGCGAGCCTATTGCCATTAACCGGGCACAAATCCAGACTCCGGGCTGCTACTGAGAATTTCCTAATGAAAAAACCCAATAACACTTTGCCCGACCCGGGAATCGAACCCAGGACCTCACGCTCATGGGGTCATGTTCAGCAGTCGCACTTGCGACCACTAGACCTACGAGGCAGACACGGGTATACTTACATATAGAATTATTTTTATAAAAGTTAGTTAAACAGGTTGACATGATGAAAACGACTCCTTAAGGCATGCGTCGACCTATCGGTATCGTACGCATTGTACGGATCGCATTAAGTCAGAACTACATTAGACCGACGTGGGCCACGTACATCTGGACGCGTCGGTGCCAAAATATTTTATATGCAACTAGTTGTGTAAGTACAGCTACATCAGATCCACGTCACGCGATACAACTCGACGCAACGCTATAAGGCCTAATTTTTAATGTTATTCAATACAAATTTAGGCCTTACAATCTTACACGTGTGAGACGTCTCAGACGTGTGCGTCGGTCTAATGTAGTTCTCGCTTTAAATGAAACCGTATAGCGTATTGCGTCCACCTATCCGCAGCGTACAGATTGTGTACAAAATGAAATGCTGTTTAAAACTGTATAAATGATTTTATTGGAAAGATCACACTGGAGCATAACGTGCTAGTTTCAAATGTGAATGATGAGAGGGCGGAAACAGCAAGTCTTGCCATAATTTACAAATAATGTTGCACCACAGATGTGCAACATTAAGTGGTCAGTACTCTACTAACTAGAACTATATGTCATTGTTTGATGTTGTATTTAACAGATTGCCGACGAATTTCTATGAGCAATCGGATTTTCAATATTGACAATCGGATGCCGGTGACGTTATCTGCATTTTTGAATACAGTGCAATCCGTCCGATGCGTACGATGCCGATAGGTGGACATGTGCCTTTAGACACAGCGGTGACACTCCTTGTACGTGTGAGCTCGCTCGCCGGTGACATTGAGGGAGCGCGTGTACATGCAATAAGTTGGCTGGCTGGGGCAGCCGAGAGACTGCCCGTTCCACACGCCGCGCACCGCGCACTGCACCCGCCCTCGCCACAACCCGCACACATAGCCGCAAGCAATTTTTCGAGTACACATGCTTAAGTGTCGTTTCTTGTCATTAGTATATTTTATATTCTATGCTTTAGATGAATTTTGTTTGAGAACGTAACTTTCTCAAAATAATATTTTGCTTGTGTGTACCAAACTACCGCCTGAACTAGATTTACCTACACATTTTGTCTAACTTCAAATGAGTCCATTATCTCAATCTTGAGGCCGATCTTGGCTTTACTGAGATAAGGCCAAGCTCCTAAGCTGAGGCCCTTGCTGTAATTAAAGTTAAGGTCATATGGCTTACTGAAGGTTACTGAAAGGTCCAAATTGTTAGTTAAACTGCAAGATCCCCTGAAATAACTAGTTTGATGGAGTAGTCTTAATGGTAGTGGTAATCCTTTACAGAGTAAAAGGAGTCAATATTAGGATAATAATGGGTGATTGTAGTTTCAAAGTTGCGTGTTGTTCTTCAGGGATTTATGGCTTATTATAATAACAATTTTATGTAAAGGTTATACTCTATATTTTATAGCTTTTGTGCTTGGCGGATAAGGGATTTTTCTTGCTTTTTAAATTATTTATATACGTAAGATGCTATAAAAGTATACGTTCAACAGTCGTCTAAAAAAAATCCCGGATACTTTAACAAAAAAAAAAAAAACTCGACGAATACACAATCTCAATAAAAGACAATATTTGTACGCGAGTAGTAACACAAGCAGTAATTTAGATAGTCACTAGTGTTTTCCTATTATTTTGAGAAAGGAGGTTTTAGCCCAGTTTAGCCACTGCGACCTGAAAAGATCTGTTGTGACCAAAGACATTTCCATACTGACGTAAGTTGTGACGCCGCCTCTTGCAGTATTACAACACTAGCAGACCTACGACACCCAATACTAGCAAACAGATTTAATTATCCACACTACTACAGAAGCGTTACCCTTTTCTTATCTTTTTTTCTCGTGGAGAAAATCCTCATGGACGCACTCCGCCCGGGGTAGGCGGAGCCAGTGTCGGACTCTTACCGACTAAAAACCACCACGGTGTTCCTCTACCGACCCTTGGCCGGGGGCAATACTCCCGTATTCCCCCAACCATACCCGGCTGGTCCATCCATATACGTTTATATGTGTGCGTAAATGCGATAACTCAGTACAGCAAACTGACAGTCATAGACTGCCTATGAAGGAACACCGTGGTGGTTTTTAGTCGGTTAGAGTCTGACACTGGCTCCGCCTTCCCCGGGCGGAGTGCGTACATGAGGATTTCCCAACGAGAAAAAAAAAAGGGTAACGCTTCTGTAGTAGTGAAGATAAATAAATCTGCAATGGTGCAAAACCTCCTTTTTCAAAATAATAAGAAAACACTAGTGACTATCTAAATTACTGCTTGCGTACAAATATTTTCTTTTAATATAGCTGTATTGCTACACAAAGAAGCAATCGTTTTTGGAATACAAAGATAACTAAATGAGATAAAGTAGATGTAAAATGTCGGAAGATCGAATGTAAATGAAGCTTAGGACGACGTTAAGGCGCCTGGAACAAAATTGACTGAATTAAATGAATATACATAAAGAAATGTTATTGACTTGATCTTAAGTAACGATATCCAGTATTTGAACATTATTTTTGTTTCGGTTTTTGTGTATATATATTTTTTTACTTTATATTATTTAGTCCGTGTAGTGCCGGACTTAAAGAATAGCACCACCCTTATCTCTTCTCATGGGTGTCGTAAAAGGCGACTAAGGGATTCACCAGAGGATGGGCAGCAGCGTTCTCTGAGTATTTAACCAACCAACTGCGATCGCCAACCCGCCTGCCAAGCGTGGCGATTATGGCATATCCCCCCCTTAATTGGGGGAGGCCTATGTCCAGTAGTGGACGTCTTTCGGCTGTAATGATGATGATGATATTATTAGATAGTCTAGCCTTTTTCTTCTGCTGCGAGGAGGAAACCTTCAAAAGTTGCTGGCCTCTTGGGAGATGGAGGCCGGGGTGTGTGGGATTCTTACCCACTAAAACCTAGCCAGTGGCCGTCTACAGCACAATAAGGGGGGACTCCGGGAATGTAATATGCCTCCGGAGCCCTCCTTATGCTACACCTATAAGGCACCTTTCAAGAGAGATTACAGATAGCCCAGCATAAAGTTTGAAGGCTTGCCGCACCTCTGACTCTTCGTATTCATGCGTGGGTCAGTTTTTATTATTTTTATAGTATAGGATGGCGAAACGAGCTAGAGGCCCACCTGATGTTAAGCAGTTACCTTTGCCCATAACAACTGCAATGCCACCTAGGCTGTTGCCTAAATAGTACCGCAAGTCGGTTCACCAAACAGACATTAAGTTGGAAAGTCCATGTGATTGTAATTTCACCGGCACGCGTAACCTTCAAACTGCAACACAGCACTGCAAGCATCACTATTTGGCGGAAAAGTAGGTACGGTGGTAGTACTTCCCCGGACGAGCTCTTTCACAAAGAAGCTCTACTACTACTAAAATATCACGAATAAAAAAAATTACTTGCTTTAACGTTAAAATAAATAATATCATGAGCCCGCTTGACAGAGAAATTCTGCCGTCCAAAGAAAGAAAGGCGCATCTGTGAGTATTTCAGCTAGATGTACCCCTTTTGTTTACGGCGAAGGAGCTCATCTTCGTTAACCTAGGTGCGCTCATTTTGCTTATGGTGGAATGGCGCATCTCCGTTAAATGTTTTAGGTACATGCGCCCTTCTGCTTAGCAGAGGGGCGTATTTCTGTTGAATATTCTAGCTAGATGCGCTCCTTTTTCTTACGGCAGCAGGCCGCATCTCCGTTCACGGTGGAGGGGTGCATCTCCGTTGAATATTTTAGCGAGATGTGCCTCTTGGGCTTACGGTGGCATAATTAGTGGTCGCATTTTGTTGCTATAATCAGATATCATCAACTCAGCCCATCGCAGTCCACTGCTGGACATAGGCCTCTCCCAAGTTAGGCCACAACGCTCGGTCCTCTGCCTTCCGCATACAGTCCCCCCCAGCCACGTTCTTTAGGTCGTCGGTCCACCTGGCAGGGGGGCGCCCTACGCTGCGTTTGCCGATTCGCGGTCTCCACTCAAGGACTCGTCTGCTCCAACGGCCATCGGTCCTTCGACAGACATGGCCAGCCCACTGCCACTTCAGCTTACTGATCCTACAAGCTATGTCGGTCACTCCGGTTCTTCTCTGGATAATCTCATTACGGATTTTATTCTTCAAAGAAACTCCAAGCATAGCTCGCTCCATAGCTCGCTGAGCGACTTTGAATTTGTGGACTAGCCCAACTGTCAGTGTCCACGTCTCGGCACCGTAAGTCATGACTGGCAGGACGCACTGGTTGAAGACCTTTGTCTTCAAACTTTGCAGTATAGGCGACGAGAAGACTCGGCGAAGTTTGCCAAATGCTGCCCAGCCCAGACGGATTCTTCTGTTGGCTTCTTTCTCGAAGTTTTGTCTACCAAGCTGAATTGCCTGCCCTAGGTAGACGTATTCCATTACAACTTCAAGTGCCGACCCTTCGACGAATATTGGCCTCGGCATCAATATCAGACAAGGAATTATTACTTCTTGACATTATCTTACCGTTAGTCGTATTTTAAGAAACTCATAATTGGAATGATAACCTTATATTGTATCCTACGTTCCGGCAAGACTCCTACATACCGGCCAAGATGTCCTACCTACCGGTCAAGAATTCTACGCCTGCCTAGATCATACCTACCGGTACTACTTCAAGCCGCCTAGGTTCTACGTACCGCCAACATCCCGGCTGACTGCTGACGCCCCTAAAGCGTCTCGAAACGTGCTGTTCCCGACCTGCCCGTACTATCCACGTGGCGGAGATAAGGGACGTTACCACAGAAATAGATAGAATGGCCATGTAGGCAGGGCGCGCGTGGCAGCACCATGCACCATAGTGCAGGTTATTTCAAAGCCTTTCTCAGCACGCCTTATGACTTGTTTTTATAAATA
The DNA here is from genome assembly GCA_949699075.1 of Asteroscopus sphinx. NCBI lineage: Eukaryota > Metazoa > Arthropoda > Insecta > Lepidoptera > Noctuidae > Asteroscopus > Asteroscopus sphinx. The sequence continues at coordinate 7,336,436 of OX453025.1, read as the reverse complement.
CTGTAACAAAAACCCGCAAAGATGCCTTATTGTGCTGTTTCTAACTGCAGAAATAAAAGCTGTAAAGTACATTTGATTATTTTTTCTTTTTTAAAATAATGACGTCAAAATGTAAGGCGTAGTTTGTTCGGAAAGTTGCCACGCATGAATCGCAAGTAAAATTATGATTACAACCATTCTATCTATTTCTGTGGACGGTACCCTTTCTATCTTCCTTCCTAAGTGCGCGAACGTTCCTCAGTATAATGATAGCCCTCACGACTCAGTATTTACCTATAATAAATGTATTAAATCTTCAAGACTTTCGACTCATCATGACTCATCTCTCAATACACACTATCCTATCTGTCACTGTGGTGCCTGCAGTGACACCTACCTAATTGCTAACGGACTGCGCAGTCTAACGGCGCAGCCTCTACCGTTACAAGTCCAGTTCCACCTCGTATCCGCCAGGGGCGCTACTGCTTTATGAATGAACGTCGACGAAAACTTTGAAAGTATTCGTAAGTATCAAACTCGTACTAGGCCCCCAGGACCCAACAATACGTATTATTACGTATTCAAGTACTGGAACTTGCCTTTCATTCAGTTTCTTTTTCGTTTGCATCGAAATCAAATAGCGAGAAAACCTTTTACACGCGTAGGTATTCTATGCTCTGGCAATCTTTCCACGTAGTCTAAACGACGTACTGATTTAGAAAAGCCTACCCTTCCACATTTAAGCCTACCCTTGGCATGTAAGTACAGAGTGATATACAGGTTGGAAAAATCTAAAGGAATTGAGGAAAAGTATCTACGTTAAATATTGAAGATACCAAACTTCTTGAAGGAAACATTTTTTGTTTAAAGAAATTTTGAATAACTGCATACGCAGATTTCTGAAAACTTTCTTGCCTGAACCGGGAATCGAACTACAACATAACACCGTGCCTGTATTTCCCCGAAGGGGAAGGCAGAGGTGTAATAGTACACCCATGGAGTGTCCGAGTTGTGCTATGGGACCAACCCTGAAATCACAAGATATTGTTTTTTTTTTTTTAAATTTTCGGTGTTGTCTCATAGTAAAAAATGTTCATAATGATGAGTACAATGACCCATAACATTAAGAGGTTTAGTATAAACTAAGGGACTTTACTCATGACGCGACGCGATGCGAGCGATATCGCATCGATTGTCGACTCGAGTTGTACGTACGTTCTAATAGATACAAAAATATCTCCAACAGATAACTAGTTGCGCAGCAGAAGTCGCTTATCGATATCTCGAACAGAGAATCGCGTGCAAGTCGAAACAAATGCCAGCGCTCGCACGCCCCCGTACATTTATTTGAAATAGGATCGCAGGTCATTAGAACGTACATGCAATTCGATATCGAGCAGATCTGTGAGCGATATCGTCAATCCATGCGATCTTGTCTGAAGACATTTGCGATTTTCCATACATTTTCTTCGAACACATGGTTGTTACGATATCTGACCGATATCGGCAATCGATGCAATTCTGCGTCACGTCGCGCCATGAGTAAAGTCCCTAAGAATAAAGTCATATAATATACCGTATACAGGTGCGTATATACGCTTCTTCATTATACATCTTCTTTTACCGCAATTTTCCCGTGATCCAACGAGGCGTAAGACCATTACAAGTATTACTTATCTATTCGTAACCCTATGAGTTATGGGACAATATATCATTAAAATATAGGGTCCATCATTAAACTTAAACAATGTATGAGAGACCTTTAATTTACATAATCTGTCGATTTGTAATTCACGAAGCGGGGCTTATTCTGGTAGACCTCCGTTATTGGTTGAGTTTCTATATAATTACTGTGATGCATAAATTTTAGGTGTAAATGTTCTGAAAGCTATTAAGGACTTCTTGAGTAGGTATCAATTGGGTTAGTTAGTATAATTTCTGAATTCTTCTCTGTCGTCTATAATTATTTCTAAATGTTGTTTTTTTATTTATTTAGTTTTTGTCGTGTCGTAAAGCTCCATTTTTTTTCTTTACCACCCTGAATATTGTACATCTTATGGATATGGTACAGTGAAACTGTTTTGTCTGTTTTAACATCTGTATTTTCAATTACCTGTGACAAACAATAAAAATCTGTTCTATTCTATTTTATCCGTCTTTATATGAAGTCGTTAAGGTTTCTAGTGGGCTGACTACCCGTGGTGCGTCGAATGGATACATACAACGTAGATATGACAATACAATAATAAATTAAAACAAGGTTATTACTCTATAGAAGAATTTTAAACAAATAAATAAGTATATTTTTTACTATCCTGTTTTGTCCCACTGCAGGGCAAAGGCCTCCCTTCCTTTCTTCCACTTTTAGCGGTTTATGCCAATTTGTGGCCAATCCTTTAAGTAGGAGTCCAACTCATCCCGGCATCTCTTTCTGGGCCTACCGCGTTTTCGTTTTCGGCTGTCTGGGATCCACTCTGTTGCTAGATTCGCCCATAGCCTCTCCGGTATGCGGCAGATGTGGTCAGCCCAGTTCCATTTTAACTTGGCAGCTGTGTAAGGTACGTCTGCAATTTTAGTAAATAATTTGTTTAATGACAAAAAATAATTAATTAATTAATTTTTTTTATTTTTTATTTGTTTAATCATTTGTTTTTTTTTTTTGACGACCTCTGTGGTCTAGTGGTTCGAGTGTCGGACTGCTGATAACGAGGTCGTGGGTTCGATTCCCACAGGACACAAATATTTGTGTGATGAACATAAGTGTTTGTGTTGGTCTGGGTGTGTTGCTTATGTATTATAAGTATGTATTTACAAAAAAAAAGTATATACGTATTATATCCATTGTCTAGTACCCATACCACAAGCTCTGCTTAGTTTGGGACTAGATGGTGCTGTGTAAAAATGTCCCAAAGATATTTATTTATTTAATTTAATGAAAATTAAAAAAAAAACTATATACCTATTAATACATATAAAAAAAATACAAAATAAATATTAAAACATTGAAATAATAAGTAATATCATTTGTAATCTGTAATCATTGAGAAACAGAGTTTAAAATCATATGGACTCGCACAAATCTTTGACCTAACGATCTTTACCTAGAAAAATGGTCTTACTGAATGTAATTAAATTAATGAAATTAAAATAATTTCCTGTAGCTAAGCTATTAACTGGATCTGATTGTTTTTTTTTTATGTCAGAGGACGTGTTACTATACGTGGTTTTATTTGATGTCGTATTGTCATATCCACTTTGTATGACTTGTGGTCCCATCGGCTTTGTACCACCAGCACTCGTGGTCCCACCAACACGAAATCTAATGCTACTGACCTACTGCTTGGTGGATCCACGATTCGTGGTTTCATACGATGAATCACTTTTGGTTTCACCGGTAGGTCTACAAGTCATGGATAAAAAAAACTGTTTTAAAGGACACTCAGGAAGGAAATAATTTTTCACCTAGTACTTAATTTTTATGCTGAATAGCACATAGCACACACAATAATTCAAAATCAAAAATCAAAATAATGTATTTGTGAAACATAGGTAAAAGTTAAAAACTTGGTGGAAAATTAAAATATTACCTATGTTTAACCTTGAAAGGCATACAAATTACATAGTACCTATAGAACACAGCATAGCTTTTTTATTATTAGTTAGCATTAGTTATAATTAAATTATTTATATTTTTAGGTTACATAAATCAATTTATAAATTAATTAATTAATTTAATGCATCCCGATGCAACATGCTTGCTCGCAGGTTTGCACGGTGCACTATGGAGGTAAAACTGACTCTTTTCAGAGCTTATTGTCAGTCGTTCTACTCCTGCAGCCTGTGGGTAAAGTACACGCAAAAGGCTTACAACGCTCTGCGCATTCAATATAATAATGCGCTGAGGATGTTGGTGGGGCTGCCTCGGTTTTGTAGTGCATCGGGCATGTTTGCTGAAGCGAGATTAGATGATTTTTACGCCATTATGCGCAAGCGATGTGCCTCGATGCCGAGGCGATTCTGGGGTAGTCCTAATAGTATTCTAGCCACACTGGCGGACAAAATTGATGGACCATTTATCAGGCACTGGGCGGGTATACATGTACGGAGAGACATGTATGTCCCTAATTAGGAAATTTTGTGCTTAATTATATTACTAACAACAGGTTAAGGTCATACTAACATTATATGGATCTGTGATCTGAAATAAAGATTTTATTATTATTAATTTATTTAATTAAGGAGAATTATACAAAATTCAAGACAACCTCTAACTTGAACCATTGCCGAACAAATGATTATTATATTATTGTTTATTCATACATATTTAAAATCACTTAATTTAAGAAATATTTTGTGTGTAAAGTCATTTGTTTTGATTCCATATAGATCATAAACGGTCCACTTTATTTGCATAACTGTAATTTTGTGGTTATAAATAACTAATTTTTGTATTCATATTAATTGCGCTTAACGGCATGCGGTGCTCTTCTGTAAGTAATGGGGCACTTAGATTAAGTTTGAAATGTGTTATTTTTTTCATGTACAGTGTACTCATTGTTGATGAGCCAAATAAATAAATGCCTCGACCTGTTCAACCTATCCCCACTCCTCCTCCTACCCTTAGAATGCATTAGGTATAATCATTACGTCTTACCCACATTTGGTGAACAAGTCAACAGAGCGAGTTAACTGTGTAACTGTGCAACTGTGCGTGTGTGCGTGTGTTTATGTGTGTATGTGTGTCTATGTAGTCTCAATATAAGTAGTACTATTGTACATTATGATACAAATGAGCTAGAGGCTGGATTGCAGCCTGAGCTGAAGGAGAGGGCGTAATAAAGCCGAAAGTATAATGAACATTGCTCACGCGTTTCATAAGACGTTTTTCAACAAGCTTGCGAGGAAAAAAAACAAATATAGTTTAGAAGACATAAAAAAATTGTGAAAAATGGCGCGCATATTTCTGTTATACGCCGTGCCTGTGGTTGAGTGAAGTATAGCTGTGCGCGAAGGAAGCCGCCAAAAAACATAATAAATTGTTTTTTTTATATATTTATAACACTAATCATTGTGAGTTTGCTGACTAAAATGTAATTTGATAAAATTTTATGTTTATTTATCATCATCATCATCATTACAGCCGAAAGACGTCCACTACTGGACATAGGCCTCCCCCAATTAAGGGGGGGATATGCCATAATTGCCACGCTTGGCAGGCGGGTTGGCGATCGCAGTTGGTTGGTTAAATACTCAGAGAACGCTGCTGCCCATCCTCTGGTGAAACCCTTAGTCGCCTTTTACGACACCCATGAGAAGAGATAAGGGTGGTGCTATTCTTATTATCATAATATATTTGAATTAACACAGTTGATTTAATCACAAAAATAAAAAAATTGTTTAGACATAAAAACTCTTAGCTGCGATTAAAAAAAAACTGTAAAGTAAAAAGCACTAGTGTGATTATGTAAAATGAAAAGTGAAAAGCAAACGTGCGTTATAAGCTGCATTATTAACCTAAAAGCGTTGCAATAAGAGCCACTTGAAAATTAATTTAATTTTATAATAGGTATCTTATTTCGCATATTTGAAACCTTCTTATAATAAGAGTTCACTATGGCAGCCAGAAGCTTCCTATCCAATAATATAATTGTATTCAAAGTATTTATTCGTGTGTTACCTACCATTAGCCGCAAAGTAAAACGTGGGCAACCGTTGCCCGCCGCATCCGGCAGCTCATTTCCGCCGGATAAGGAAACCCGACCGGCTTCCGGCGAGGAGATTTCTTGAAATATCTCCCCATTGTGAACGTCTTTTATCAGCTACGTTTGTATATGCTTAGTATTTAAGGTAAAGACAGTATACCTACAGGGTTATTTATAATTTATTAATAACCGTTTAAGGGGAATGTAGTCGCCAAGTGGCGCCCCCATCAGTAAAAAATATATAACTCGCTGAATACATAATTTCTCGAAAATTAGTTTTTAGCAATTGAAGTGTGCAAGATCAACCCTGAAATCGTAAAATTTCGATTCGCGATTTCAGGTTTTGTCCCATCGTAAACGTTATTTATACTGATGAGTACAATGACCCCATAAGAGGTTTTTAGTTATGTAAATAACATGTTGTATAAAAAAATTGCGCCACAATACTCGGTCCTCTGCCTTCCGCATACAGTCCCCTCCAGCCACGTTCTTTAGGTCGTCGGTCCACCTGGCAGGGGGGCGCCCTACGCTGCGTTTGCCGATTCGCGGTCTCCACTCATGGACTCGTCTGCTCCAACGGCCATCGGTCCTTCGACAGACATGGCCAACCCACTGCCACTTCAGCTTACTGATCCTACAAGCTATGTCGGTCACTCCGGTTCTTCTCCGGATAATCTCGTTACAGATTTTATCCTTCAAAGAAACTCCAAGCATAGCTCGCTACATAGCTCGCTGAGTGAATTGAGCGGAAGGCAGAGGACCGAGTGTTGTGGCACAACTTGGGAGAGGCCTATGTCCAGCAGTGGACTGCGATAGGCTGAGTTGATGATGATGATGATTATAAAAAATTCATTTTCATAAAATTATTGGTCAAGTAGACACATATTACATACAGTACATTTTCCATGTGGATGAGGTGTTTTTTTTTCTGTCATTCGCTCAGTTAGACAATTTTTCAACTTATTGCGTCAGCGTAAAGATCATTGTTTACTGCAGTAATAGTGGTCGTGAAGTCGCACTCAGATTAATTAAAATAGAATTTTTGTTAAAAAAATAATACGAAGTCTGCCGATGCGACTTCTTAGTTGTGTCGTACTGTAGTTTTTGGTGCTTTAGAGTACTTCAGTGAAACTCCCGTATCGAGATTATTTGGTATAATTCGCTAAATATAAATTTTTACAATAAAAAAGGTCGAAGTAAAATGTTCGCGACTGATATAAATCAAAGGTGAAGTTAGGAGTAGATATAGGCAGGCATGCGTGGATAAATATTATAATTATCAATTGCGCCTTGATGATTTGCATAGCAAACACTACACGATCACAATGAAGTTCATATTTACGTAGGCGTAAACAGTAGTAGTATTGTCTAGTCATAGACAAAACGATGTTTAGATGTTAGTTAATTTGGCATCAAGATAGACCACAATTTGGATAAAAATTAAAGCTAGTTTTTATCCCACAAAACTAAACGGTTCCCAGAAAAACTTATCACACTACGTGATAAGTTTTTCTGTGATAAGCCGAATTATATGGTAGGCAAAGGCGCAGGCTGGGGGGACTGGATGCGGAAGGCGGAGGACCGAGTGTTGTGGCACAACTTGGGAGAGGCCTATGTCTAGCAGTGGACTGCGATAGTCCAAGTTGATGAAAGACGCAGGCAAATTCTAGGTGATTATAAAGAAGCCTCTATTATTTAGGATCATTCACTGCGCCAACCAAGCCTCTGAATTTATTTACTATATTAATTGTTGGGTTTAGCATTCGTAAGTTACAAACCGTTACTCAAAATAATATATTTTACGGGTATGAGTATTTTTGAAAGCATGTAATCCATCATAGCGTTATGAGTGTGTTTCTTTTACGCGTAAAATATTTTAAAACATGACTGGCGACATGCTTTCGGTAGCGCAAAAAATACTTGGTAGTTTATATCACAAATTTTTAGAAACTTTGATAAATTATCTACAAAATTCTAGATACATCTTAAAACAGAAATCATCATGAAAATGTTAAGAAATAAGGTAGATTTAATAAATACAACATTTTGATTTGTATCAGTGCCATATTTAAGGAGGTGACTATACTACTGATAAGATAAAGATAAAGATAATTTATTTGTAAAACATGAGTAAACAGAACAAAATATATATTGTAATGTACGGTGTTATTAATAAAATAATTATGACCTGCATGTTTTGCAAACTGAACACGAATCAATAAAAAACATTTCTATTTAAATAACTATTGGTAAACAATCAAATTCTCCCCGTGTGTCGCGTGCGACACAAAAACGATGCGTAAGAAACCACCAAAAAAAATTGCAGGTATTTCCACCCTTTGACAATGCCGCCGATGACTTATTCTCAAACCCTCTATGTTTCTAAGTGAGAATTTGGGTATTAAATAATCGTAGAATTTTTCAAGTATTTTTAGATATCTAAGAACATTATTTATCATTTGCTCTAGAAATATAGCACGGTTACAGATCAACATCTTTTATGTTCAGGGATAATATTTATGAATAATTTAAGGTACTTCAGCTAGTAGTTTCTTCACTAGTTGGCTCGCTAAAGACAGACGCAAATGGAAATCGCTTCGAGAAAATATTCGATATCGAACCGCCTCATCATCTTACAAACGAGAGTAATAGGGTCCCATTTGGCCCCCTTTGGGTACGAAACCCTCAAAATTAATTCCAAAAGTGACATTTGACTTGAATCAGTTCGGCAACCCGTATCATTGTCATTCACAAGAATTGGCTCACCTAAAAGGGTGACCGATAAATATTTTGTACTTCCTTATAGTGAGCGCCTTAAAGAAACTCGACCCTTACATCAAACCACAGCGTCAAACTCCTCTCCGTCCCGACGTATTACAAGGGTCTGGCCCTTACAACCCTGACTAATCCTTAGCAATGATAGGGTTGTCCGTCCCTTTCTTATGTTGGAGATTAGTAAGAGATGCTGTGTTATCGCATAGAACAGGCCCCTCAAACAATGTAGTGGTCGAAATTATATGTGGTTATTTCTTTATTTTAGTTATTTGTCCTCGTATTGTTTACAAATGTTTTTTAATTGAAATGGTTTGCTCTTTTTTGTAATAAAATAAACTGTTATTGTATTTTTAGCAAAGTAAGCACTGAACACAGACATAGTAAAAAATATAGACGAAGTGCTGCGAACAATCATAATGAAGCACAAAAAAACTATGCTCCTTCGTGTACAACCAGCGCTCACGCACACACTATGCACAAGGATATTTGCTTTCGCGATGCTTACTGGCCGATGCTGCGACATGTGTACTGAGAGCGGTGAGCACGCTTTGAGGTGCATGTGTGTGCTTGAGCGCTGGTTGTACACGAAGAAGCATAGTTTTTTTTTCTTCACTGGATCGTTCGCAGCACTTATTCTATATTTTTTTACTATGTCTGTGGCACTGAACCTGTTTTTGAATCTATGCCAAATATTTCAACGATTTTTTTTTCAAATAAGTAATAAATACGCACGTCTGGCTATGGCAGTTTCAATGATATGCCCTCATATACGGGGACGATATTTACCATATCATAAATACATACTATCACGCATGTTTCCCATTAAGATAAGCAGATAATGTCGATTCACTTGTTCACGAACTAAACTTATTTTAAACTATCGCTCTCTTTTACTAATACAAGAAAGGGATGGCACCAATTTTCGTGCTGTCAAATTAGTTTAGGTGTTACATTTCTTTATATTTTAGTCGGCACGTTCCGAGATCACGAGTAAGTCATCCTCCTTCGTCTATCATCCATCCTCTATATATGCCCAAACCGTATTAAATTGACATAAATCTTTCTCACTACATCTTCTTTCACTCCACAGCGCTTCTTATTGCGTTATTCCTCACCGTGTCTCTCAATGTTACACAATACAGGTAAAATCCTATCACGCGAAAATTGCAAAGAATCCGTACAACTCAACTGCAAACTGCAATTCCATTCAAGAAAGAGAATCAGTGGTCAACCATATTAACTGAAACCCGAAAACCGCACGTAGCTCCCCAGAGACGCGTCGTAGCAAACTAATCCGCTACGAGTTTCGTAGCGTAGCTCTTACGTAGCGCTACAAATAAGTGTAGACGTGTAGGATTGGTGGCTACACAATTTTATTTATTGCTAAAGCTTCTACGTAGTGCTACGAATAAGTGTAGACGTGCATTTATTGGTGACTCCATAATTTTATTTACTAGTCAAAAGATATGTTTGATAAAAGTATTGGTTATTTAGAAAACTTTTGCACGTAGGGTTTGCTATTTTTTATTTATTAAATGAGACTGAACTAAAACATTTATGAAAACAATATTTGGATTTTGCTAAGTGAATACAAACAAAAACAGAAAGAATACAGCTGGGTTGGGCCGCATTCTGGAAACTTCGTCTAATTTTCTTGTAACCTATTCCACAGAGCCTTAGAAGACTGAGGTCTTCAATCAGAGCGTCCTGCCTCCAAAGTTATCCTTAAATTTCACATATTATTATCGCAAAATTTCGGAACTATAATACAAGCATAGATGGCAGGGAAAATCATGCATCGGACTGAGATACCACAGAGCCCATGTTCGATCCCCAGTAAAAGTCTTTTTGTATGTTTTTTTACCGTGACGTGACATTTTCTCGCGAAACACACCTACCACAAGCCACGATCTCGGACGAATAAAAAAGGCGGACGTAATCTCGCTGAACAAAGACTGAGGCATTTCATTTTTCATAAACCCACTATAATTTAGAAAGCATTTTAACACACCAGATTTATATTGTTATTTTATTTGTGACACTCCAACAATGACTACCGTCACACTTGATTTTTTTGCGTAATCACAGCTTTTTGGCATACTATGGATGTATATGTGTGCGGTCCAGCCCATACTTTTAAGCGAGCTCGATACTATGCATGCTTCACTTATGATTTAGCGAGATTATGTCCGCCATTTTTATTTGTCCGAGGCCACGATAAGGAACTTCGTTCCAAAAAGTAAAAAAAATGCACCTGAAGCATAGTTATCATAATATAATTTTTCTACCACGTAATTATGATTATAAATTTGTTTCTAAAACTATGTAGAAATGGCCCCACTGGAAATAACGTGCAGCAGTAATTTTCATAAGTAGTTGGAAATTGGAGAGCACCTGTATGACCTATTTCACGGTTCGAAAAGTTTGCTCATCGCATATTGTTGTAATGTGATTTTGTATTCCTCATCCTTCTCGCCTTTAAAATAAAAATAAAATGAATATATTTGGGACATTTTTACACAGCACCATCTTGTCCCAAACTAAGCAGAGCTTGTGCTATGGGTACTAGACAATAGATATAATTCTTATATATTTTATTTTTGTAAATACATACTTATAATAATACATAAGAAACACCCAGACAAACACTTATGTTCATCACACAAATATTTGTGTCCTGTGGGAATCGAACCCACGAACTCGTGATCAGCAGTCCGACACTCGAACCGTCGTCAATCCAACTATGTTACTTTTTCCCAACTATGTTGGGGTTGGCTTCCATTCTAACCAGCTATGTGATTCAGAACCACACGATAACTAGTTGTCGACTGATTCGGTTTGTTATCTCGTTTTGTCTAATGATTCACGCAACGAGAGAAAAAGAGATAACAAACCGAATCGATCGACAACTGGTTATCGTATGGTTCTGAATCGGGGCGCAGATGCGGCTGAACATCGGTGTTTTACAGAGCGACTGCCATCAGACCCCCGCAACCCAGTTACTGGGTAATACCGACATTCGGAGGTTAGACCAGTTGTCATACTTTTGGGCATCTTACTACCCGTAACGACTGCCATAGCTGTTCGTATGGCATCCGAGAGCGACAGCTTAAAGTGCTCTCCGAGGCACGGATGATTTTATATTTGATTTTGTGTTTATTTTGTATTCCTACGTGTGTATAATTATAAAGAGCTGGTAATTTTATCTCTGAATCAGCGTAATCATTAAGATTGCAACATAAACTATTAAACAGTGGTGGCGCATAAGTCACGAAGCGGTTGCCACTAGATATAACTCTGTTAATTTTTATTTATTAATCTTAATTGTTATCATAATTATATTATAATACAACTCATGGAGATATTTTATAGCTAGTTTTTAGGGTTCCGTACCCAAAGGGTGCCAAACAGGACCCTATTACTCTTGCTACGCTTTCCTTCTGTCCGTCCATCCGTCCATCTGTCACAAGGCTGTATCTTTGTAATGGTAATAGATAACCAGTTGAAATTTTCACAGAATATGTGTTACAGTCGAGTTCGTTAATATCTGGACCATTCCAGATTTCATAAATATCTAAGCATATAAAAGTTTCATAAAATTGTAACAACATAACGTTTCAATAACTTGTGGTCACGCATCTAGTTAATTAGTATGTGACAGCTCATACTCAATAATATGTGTACAGGCATAGGCATATATTTATATGAAGACCATTACGATCATAATTATTTAAGCAGTATGTGATTCATAAACATATGAGCACACTAATTCTAAAATATCTGAACAATTAATGCATTCCAAATTCAACCTTATCTCATATTCAACAATGATTAGATCAGTTTACGCTGTAGCTACATTTAAACTTCACTGTCAAGCTTTAAATCTCTTAAGTCAAACGTTGCGATATAAGGTGCTGGCTAGATATAAAAACTTCAATGACATTAAAGATTCTTATTTTTGCAAAAGATCGAATCATGTGAAATTTCTGTTTTCTAAGCCTAAGCGCGCACTACTGTACGATTTCGTGTGAATTTCCACCGCAAATTCTGCGTAGGTTATGCTGAATTTTAAAGGATACTTCATTATAGGATTATTTAAATATTAGACTGCCTCGTTGGTCTAGTGGTAACTGCTGAGCGTGGGGTCCTGGGTTCCCATTCCCGGGTCGGGCAAAGTGTTATTGGGTTTTTTCATTAGGAAATTCTTAGTAGCAGCCCGGAGTCTGGATTTGTGCCCGGTCAATGGCAATCGGCTCGCCCCCTATTACATGGGACTATAACATAACTGGCGAAATGTGGGTGTACTATTACACCTCTGCTTACCCCTTCGGGGAAATACAGGCGTGATGTTATGTTATGTTAAATATTAGAAATAATATATTTGTTTGTATGTTTGTTTTTTTGTGATTAGCAGTGATAGCCTAGCGGTTGAACGATTGCCTTCCACGCAGGAGGGTGTAAGTTCGATCCCGGCCCGCACCTCTGACTTTTCGAATTCATGTGCGGATTTATATCCGATTATCACTTGCTTTTACGGTGAAGGAAAATATCGTGAGGGAAACTGCACACCAGAGAGTGCTCCATAGAGTTCTCAATGGTGTGTTTAGTCCGCCAACCCGCACTAGGCCAGCGTAGTGGACTAAGGCCTTAGCCTTCTCATACTGAGAAGAGGCCCGTGCCCAGCAGTGGGACAGTAGTGGGCTGGTTATGTTATGTGTTGTTTTGTTGTGACCTTCTGTAGTCTAAACGGCTTGACGGATTTTGAAGTACGAGGTGTAATTGAGTCGTCTTCATCCCCGGAGTGTGGCTATAATTTTGATTTTGTAATTTATTTGTAGTTGTCTGAGCGGAGATTTCCTAAAAAGTTTGCATTATTTACATTTTTGAAAGACGTTCAAGCAGATTATTCCAACATAAATTTTTGAGTTATAGTGAGAAAACTGAAAAATACTTAAGACGTCCTATTTCATAGGTCATTGACTTTAGTGAAAAATGAACTTGGCAAATAATGCTCCTTGAGTTACTTTCTATTTTAAAAAATTACAAAAAGAAACTTAGTGTTATATTGATATGACACACTTCTTAAATTTAGTGCTAGGTGGCGCTGTTTGCAAAAACTAAAATAATAATAAATATTTCGGATTAATAATGTAGGACCTTATATAAGAAGCCGGTTATAATAACAATCGCAGTCTTATCTCGTTACACCAAAGTAGTGGCTAAATCTAATAACTACGATATGTATAAAAACGAAATGTTTTCATAAAATTGACTCATTTGTCAAAACAAAGGGTTAGTATGTTCTTCATCCGAGTTATTTTCGTAAGCAACCCTGATTTTGCCTCGTCCGTTTTGCTACTAAGCGTCTAACAAGTCCAGCTGTCATTTTTTCTAAGGATCTAGATTGTCACTCCCGAAGCCTTGTCAGCCAAGTGAATAACTCATGACGGATTGTGGCTTTGACCCATGTGCAGCGGATTGAAAAATATCTGTATACAACGTACTGAACTATATTTACGGGACTTTTCGCGCACAATTTTTTTTTTTTTTTTTTTTTTTTTTTTTTTTTTTTAAATCAATAAAATCAAACAAAACAAACATTTTGACTAACCTCGACGTTTCGGCCAAGTTGCATTGGCCGTGGTCACGAGCAGACTGAAGTATGCGGGTGTCATCGTCTTGAGCAGCGGGTGTTTTCTCGAACTACCCGCAAATGATTTTTCGTAACGTAGCTGTCCGTAACGGGATATGCTGAATCAAATAAAAGAAAAAACATGAATATGTATTATTAGCAACAAGCACGTTTATAGGATAAAAATGTATAGGTGTGACCATACTTTTACAGTTATAAGTAATGTCTGCTTATCAGGGGCTAGGCGGGTATGTTCAATAATAGTCACATTAAGACTCTCAAAGCCAACCATGAGAGCACTGTATTTTTAGGTTAGGTATTAGTAAGTAATTACATCAATATTCAATATTACGAAATAAAAGAATAAGTCGTGTCGGGCTATAGAACGTCCGTCTTGTTCAACGACCCGTAGCGGAGTGCGCTCCCCACTCCAACCGCCGACAATCAATATGGCCGACTTTGGTGGGGTGTCAATTTGTCATAGCGAAGTGTTGCCATTTTATTCCGTCGATTCCTAACAATATAATATGTAAATATAGTTCAATATGAGTGAAGTTGCGAATGTTTAAAAAAATTGTATACAACGTGTATCAGAAATGCGTGGTCATATTTGGAGGTTGCGGGAATCCGCTGGATGCGGAAGGCGCAGGACCAGTCGTTGTGGCGATGTTTGGGGAGGCCTATGTCCAGCAGTGGACGTCTTTCGGCTGTAATGATGATTATGATGATGATTTTGAGGGCTCATTCTGGAAATGCTTTGGAGCAACTTTTACTATGGGATCAACCAATGATATTTAAAAATATAGATATTATATCATACTCTAACAAAACCAACGAAAAATATGTTCTGTACGCAGTGGCAGCACAATATACCTAAACTGGTGAAAAGTAAGTAAGTTACTACAATGTAAATCGTTAGATTTCGATTCGCATGCGTAAATGCGTTAAAAATAATATAATAATTAGTAAGTAAGTTAGATACTTTTAGTTAGTTTCGCGTCATAATTAGTACACTTTCTGTACACACATGACGGCATTTTTGTTTTTTTTTTTATCACCCGTCACGCTCGGCGCCTTACTTGACGGAGATTAGTAGCAAAACTTCCCAATTAGGATGTTTTCAAATCTTCCGATTGCGCGCTCAACAATATATCTATCCCGTGCCCCGATCCTCGCGCCCCCTGGCACCAATTAAGTAATTTGGTAATTAATTAGGGATCGGAACGTGTCGCGAAATTCCATCCATCGAAGGTATCATCCATCGAATTTAGATACCTGTATTAAAGGTAGCTTGAAACCCACTTTTTTGTGATCGACAGCAAAATGAGTTATGTTGTGAGAACTGCTGGATTCGTGGACGCCTTAATCCCTACCGTGCATTTGTAATAACTCTTGAGCCATTACAATATTGCTGATGAATTCGCTCTCAATATTTTCTCGTTCCTCGAGTTCATCATCTAACCCACTAGGATTAAAAATTTCAATTTGACTATGTAAGTCATCAAATTTTGACGATAAACTTTCAAATTTACTAAGTTTGAATTTTAGTTCCGCCCTATGTGTTTTTTTCTAAATAATTTCTGAACTTTGTTACTTGGCTTTGACTTAACTACGTCTAACATTTAAGTCCGCCAAGTTCTTGACATCAAACAAAATCCTCACGAGAAAGAAATTAAAATAATGCAAAGTTGAAATAAACTCAAGAAAAACTATCGTTAAAATCAACCGAATAAAATAAAAGATACGCTCACGCCCCTGATTGGTGGTCTCTGCCGCATGGTAGGCCGAAGTCGCAGGCTTGGCCTGCGGACAGCCGTAGGCTGCACGGACACTGCACTGGCGTTGCACTGCGGCAACAATGCTCAGCAACGTACGGGAAACTCGGGCAAATCTGAAATGTTCAGTGGAATAGTCACTAAACGGAACTGATTAGGAGGGCGAGCCTTTGGAATAAATTTTCTAGAAGAAAATTTAATATTATAAAAAGTTCGTAGGTAATTATTTTTAGTGTGTAGCCTACATACTTTAAGATATGAAATAAATTTGAAAAATCCGCTTGAAAAACCCAATAAAACGGGTTACAATAAAAAATATGTATTCAGTTTCATTGATCATATCTTTTTAAATATGATCAATGAAACTGAATATAGCGAATTTATGAAGATCTAACAGAAAAAAATAGCATTTATGTATGACGCAACACCTACCTAAAAAACCCTTTACCTTGATAAAGGTGAACCTATAAAAATATGAAAGTAGAAACCATACAGAAAACGTATAAGGAAGTAGGTTACGTGGCTTTAACGGAAGTTTAGGAATCAGGGAAGGGCACATAGCTGCAGAAAAGCTGCTGCGCTGCGGTGTGACGCTGCAATTAACGTCAATGTCTCGCGGTGCTAAGTACTGCCTGTTTTCTTTCGATGTACGTAGCTTCTTCCAAAGGCTGGATATGGCGCAGTGCTGACCGGCTGATTGCTGCAGCGCTGTGCTGACCAACTCCAGCTAGACCTTGGTACTTCAAAATTCTCCTTCAGATTTCTGTCATATCACGGTCGCCAACTATGTCTACGCTTGAGGCACTGGAGCTTGATGCTCAGTAAAACGAAGAGAATGATGTAAACTATGAATTTAATTACTGGGATAACACTTCGTTATATTTAAATAGAATTTATATTGAAAACCAAAGAAACATGTATGGACCGATGTTCGTCCTCTTTGTTCTAATAATAGCTTCTGATATGAAAAATGTGAGGTAGAAATTTTTCCTATACTTTTATTGGTACAGAAGTACCCTCACTATAACGCCTGAGCAAACTGATTAGCAATCAGCCGCATGCGCCTGTGATATGCAAACAAAGTATCAGGCGCAGAATATATGGACAGCGGGACGGAGCTGAAGCGTATATTCGGCGGGTCTCATCGTGTTGTAATGTACTGTACTGTATTAGACAGTGCACAAAGCGCCGTCCTGCCGGGCGTTTTGACGGCGTGACCAATCCGCCGCCGCTCCGCCAGGCGGTGCGCAACCGATACGCTGGCGTTGTATCATATGGGGATGCATAGTAGTTGTCACACAGACAGCGGAACGCTTTCTTCTGGCGCTGTCATTCCACAACCGTTCAGTCCCGCGCGCGATCCGCCCGCAGTGTGACATGCACGCCCCGTCCACGTTCGGTCGACGCTCCGCCTCAGTTCCGTCCCGCCAGTTATGTGTCTGCACCTTAACCAACGATTACGATCATTTTCCTCTGGAGTTTGAACACCTCACAGAGCTGAAAAATTTATCGCCCTCTGCTGGGAAAAAAGTGATTTTCTTTAATATTTCCCTAAGCTGCTAATAAAACGACGCAAGACACGTCCTGTACTTAACCCGTCGATGATTGCGTATTAATCTGTCAAACCCGGTTAAAGGGTGTTCTCACCATCAATCAACGGCAGACTACGGCAAACACATTACCTCGCTGATTATATAACAGAATATTGATGTATCTTGTCATCCATCTACATTAGATATTAATTGAACATCGTGTTTAAATAGGTTGGTGTTAAATGTAGGGTTTATTTTTTTACTTAATTTTTAATAGTCTAGTCGTCGTCTAGCTTGAAACTAGTTTTTCTGTAAAACAATCAAAAAAACAAGTTTGGAGTTTTATCAAACAGAAAAAAAATACAAACATATTTATTTCAAATATACAAATCAGTCATCAGTAACATTTATGAGATCTTATATCTAGGTAATTTGTACATTTTTCATTGCTTACAAAGTTTATTTGCCATGGTCCCCACACTAGGCATGCCTGTGGGGTCCCAAGGTTGCGAAAACATACAAAAACTTTCCTTTATGACTACACACACAATAAAAAATAATTACCTACTAGTGAATACATTTTGGATTCACAAAAGTCAAAACAAAATAAAATAAAAAATTGTTTGTTATTAATTAAAAACAGTATTGTGTCATGAGTGTATCATAATTATACTTTATACATATATGATTTACTCATATACCAATATTATTTATATATATAGTTAATTGGAATAGTTTCTTCTTCTTTTGTTGGAACTTAATACGTTCAAACCAAGTATCAGTAAATGCACGGACATTTCTTGCGTAGCCTTCGGGCAATTTTTTCTATACATACATAAATTGTGGAAAGAAAAATCGCTCACGAGCAGGATTCGAACCTGCGACTCCTGGCTCAGTATGGCAGTCCTTTAGGTACTAAGCTACCGTAAACACTGCTCGTGTTAACGAATTTAACTTCCATTTACGTCTTTCGGTGACGTCAGCAGCATCTCATTGAGAAACAGACTGTGTTTTTCAACCGACCGACCGATTTATATCTTTATATTTCGCTTCGTATGCGTAAATGCGTTATAAATAATAATAAAAAATGTGTATTCTAAATAAACCACTATATGCACATGAACCCGATTTTACCCCAAGACTAATGCCATTACCACAGCGTAATAGAGCAGAGCTAGAGTTCCTTAGACTGTGCTAGTATAGTATTATATTATCTGTGACTGTGCCATTACCAGAGACATGACATTTACCGCTGGCCATTGCTCTATTCAAACCTCCGACAGAATAAAGTAAAAACGCACTTAACAACGACTACAGTATGAAGGATTGTTTTTTAATTTTGAAAGATAAAACCAATTCCATTCCGAACTGCAAAAAAAAAACTCCATTTACACCATTTCTGCACGGCGCCGCACTGTGGGTCATGGGCGGAAAAAAGTCAAATTTTCAAGTTGTTCTTTTTATGGAAATTTATATTTTGTCTTAAAAAAGACACCTGTCGAATCGTATTACAGCATAGATAAAACAGATAACTATCATTGGTACTGAATAAATTGTACATAAAGGAACACTAAACCAAACGAGTTCTTTTTATGCGAATTTTTGTACGAGTTCGATCATGACATATTCAAAACTCGTGGAATTTTCAATTAATTTCGATGTTTATTATAAATTTTCATACCTTTGTGACTATAAAATCAGTATCGTTACATAATTTTAATCAGTTTTTATATTTAATCTGATTTTTTATATTCTTAGGGTTTTTTTTTCACTTTTCCTGACATTATAGGTCCATAAGTGTCGTGCGCTCCTCTGCGTACGGCTTATTTATACATAGTATTATAGACACAACCCTCCCAAACAAGTAGATACCAAATTTAGCTGCCACCACCTGCCCCCTGGTGATAAAGCCAAGTGAATAACTCATGACGGATTGTGGCTTTGACCCATGTGCAGCGGATTGAAAAATATCTGTATACAACGTACTGAACTATATTTACGGGACTTTTCGCGCACAATTTTTTTTTTTTTTTTTTTTTTTTTTTTTTTTTTTTTTTTTTTTTTTTTTAAATCAATAAAATCAAACAAAACAAACATTTTGACTAACCTCGACGTTTCGGCCAAGTTGCATTGGCCGTGGTCACGAGCAGACTGAAGTATGCGGGTGTCATCGTCTTGAGCAGCGGGTGTTTTCTCGAACTACCCGCAAATGATTTTTCGTAACGTAGCTGTCCGTAACGGGATATGCTGAATCAAATAAAAGAAAAAACATGAATATGTATTATTAGCAACAAGCACGTTTATAGGATAAAAATGTATAGGTGTGACCATACTTTTACAGTTATAAGTAATGTCTGCTTATCAGGGGCTAGGCGGGTATGTTCAATAATAGTCACATTAAGACTCTCAAAGCCAACCATGAGAGCACTGTATTTTTAGGTTAGGTATTAGTAAGTAATTACATCAATATTCAATATTACGAAATAAAAGAATAAGTCGTGTCGGGCTATAGAACGTCCGTCTTGTTCAACGACCCGTAGCGGAGTGCGCTCCCCACTCCAACCGCCGACAATCAATATGGCCGACTTTGGTGGGGTGTCAATTTGTCATAGCGAAGTGTTGCCATTTTATTCCGTCGATTCCTAACAATATAATATGTAAATATAGTTCAATATGAGTGAAGTTGCGAATGTTTAAAAAAATTGTATACAACGTGTATCAGAAATGCGTGGTCATATTTGGAGGTTGCGGGAATCCGCTGGATGCGGAAGGCGCAGGACCAGTCGTTGTGGCGATGTTTGGGGAGGCCTATGTCCAGCAGTGGACGTCTTTCGGCTGTAATGATGATTATGATGATGATTTTGAGGGCTCATTCTGGAAATGCTTTGGAGCAACTTTTACTATGGGATCAACCAATGATATTTAAAAATATAGATATTATATCATACTCTAACAAAACCAACGAAAAATATGTTCTGTACGCAGTGGCAGCACAATATACCTAAACTGGTGAAAAGTAAGTAAGTTACTACAATGTAAATCGTTAGATTTCGATTCGCATGCGTAAATGCGTTAAAAATAATATAATAATTAGTAAGTAAGTTAGATACTTTTAGTTAGTTTCGCGTCATAATTAGTACACTTTCTGTACACACATGACGGCATTTTTGTTTTTTTTTTTATCACCCGTCACGCTCGGCGCCTTACTTGACGGAGATTAGTAGCAAAACTTCCCAATTAGGATGTTTTCAAATCTTCCGATTGCGCGCTCAACAATATATCTATCCCGTGCCCCGATCCTCGCGCCCCCTGGCACCAATTAAGTAATTTGGTAATTAATTAGGGATCGGAACGTGTCGCGAAATTCCATCCATCGAAGGTATCATCCATCGAATTTAGATACCTGTATTAAAGGTAGCTTGAAACCCACTTTTTTGTGATCGACAGCAAAATGAGTTATGTTGTGAGAACTGCTGGATTCGTGGACGCCTTAATCCCTACCGTGCATTTGTAATAACTCTTGAGCCATTACAATATTGCTGATGAATTCGCTCTCAATATTTTCTCGTTCCTCGAGTTCATCATCTAACCCACTAGGATTAAAAATTTCAATTTGACTATGTAAGTCATCAAATTTTGACGATAAACTTTCAAATTTACTAAGTTTGAATTTTAGTTCCGCCCTATGTGTTTTTTTCTAAATAATTTCTGAACTTTGTTACTTGGCTTTGACTTAACTACGTCTAACATTTAAGTCCGCCAAGTTCTTGACATCAAACAAAATCCTCACGAGAAAGAAATTAAAATAATGCAAAGTTGAAATAAACTCAAGAAAAACTATCGTTAAAATCAACCGAATAAAATAAAAGATACGCTCACGCCCCTGATTGGTGGTCTCTGCCGCATGGTAGGCCGAAGTCGCAGGCTTGGCCTGCGGACAGCCGTAGGCTGCACGGACACTGCACTGGCGTTGCACTGCGGCAACAATGCTCAGCAACGTACGGGAAACTCGGGCAAATCTGAAATGTTCAGTGGAATAGTCACTAAACGGAACTGATTAGGAGGGCGAGCCTTTGGAATAAATTTTCTAGAAGAAAATTTAATATTATAAAAAGTTCGTAGGTAATTATTTTTAGTGTGTAGCCTACATACTTTAAGATATGAAATAAATTTGAAAAATCCGCTTGAAAAACCCAATAAAACGGGTTACAATAAAAAATATGTATTCAGTTTCATTGATCATATCTTTTTAAATATGATCAATGAAACTGAATATAGCGAATTTATGAAGATCTAACAGAAAAAAATAGCATTTATGTATGACGCAACACCTACCTAAAAAACCCTTTACCTTGATAAAGGTGAACCTATAAAAATATGAAAGTAGAAACCATACAGAAAACGTATAAGGAAGTAGGTTACGTGGCTTTAACGGAAGTTTAGGAATCAGGGAAGGGCACATAGCTGCAGAAAAGCTGCTGCGCTGCGGTGTGACGCTGCAATTAACGTCAATGTCTCGCGGTGCTAAGTACTGCCTGTTTTCTTTCGATGTACGTAGCTTCTTCCAAAGGCTGGATATGGCGCAGTGCTGACCGGCTGATTGCTGCAGCGCTGTGCTGACCAACTCCAGCTAGACCTTGGTACTTCAAAATTCTCCTTCAGATTTCTGTCATATCACGGTCGCCAACTATGTCTACGCTTGAGGCACTGGAGCTTGATGCTCAGTAAAACGAAGAGAATGATGTAAACTATGAATTTAATTACTGGGATAACACTTCGTTATATTTAAATAGAATTTATATTGAAAACCAAAGAAACATGTATGGACCGATGTTCGTCCTCTTTGTTCTAATAATAGCTTCTGATATGAAAAATGTGAGGTAGAAATTTTTCCTATACTTTTATTGGTACAGAAGTACCCTCACTATAACGCCTGAGCAAACTGATTAGCAATCAGCCGCATGCGCCTGTGATATGCAAACAAAGTATCAGGCGCAGAATATATGGACAGCGGGACGGAGCTGAAGCGTATATTCGGCGGGTCTCATCGTGTTGTAATGTACTGTACTGTATTAGACAGTGCACAAAGCGCCGTCCTGCCGGGCGTTTTGACGGCGTGACCAATCCGCCGCCGCTCCGCCAGGCGGTGCGCAACCGATACGCTGGCGTTGTATCATATGGGGATGCATAGTAGTTGTCACACAGACAGCGGAACGCTTTCTTCTGGCGCTGTCATTCCACAACCGTTCAGTCCCGCGCGCGATCCGCCCGCAGTGTGACATGCACGCCCCGTCCACGTTCGGTCGACGCTCCGCCTCAGTTCCGTCCCGCCAGTTATGTGTCTGCACCTTAACCAACGATTACGATCATTTTCCTCTGGAGTTTGAACACCTCACAGAGCTGAAAAATTTATCGCCCTCTGCTGGGAAAAAAGTGATTTTCTTTAATATTTCCCTAAGCTGCTAATAAAACGACGCAAGACACGTCCTGTACTTAACCCGTCGATGATTGCGTATTAATCTGTCAAACCCGGTTAAAGGGTGTTCTCACCATCAATCAACGGCAGACTACGGCAAACACATTACCTCGCTGATTATATAACAGAATATTGATGTATCTTGTCATCCATCTACATTAGATATTAATTGAACATCGTGTTTAAATAGGTTGGTGTTAAATGTAGGGTTTATTTTTTTACTTAATTTTTAATAGTCTAGTCGTCGTCTAGCTTGAAACTAGTTTTTCTGTAAAACAATCAAAAAAACAAGTTTGGAGTTTTATCAAACAGAAAAAAAATACAAACATATTTATTTCAAATATACAAATCAGTCATCAGTAACATTTATGAGATCTTATATCTAGGTAATTTGTACATTTTTCATTGCTTACAAAGTTTATTTGCCATGGTCCCCACACTAGGCATGCCTGTGGGGTCCCAAGGTTGCGAAAACATACAAAAACTTTCCTTTATGACTACACACACAATAAAAAATAATTACCTACTAGTGAATACATTTTGGATTCACAAAAGTCAAAACAAAATAAAATAAAAAATTGTTTGTTATTAATTAAAAACAGTATTGTGTCATGAGTGTATCATAATTATACTTTATACATATATGATTTACTCATATACCAATATTATTTATATATATAGTTAATTGGAATAGTTTCTTCTTCTTTTGTTGGAACTTAATACGTTCAAACCAAGTATCAGTAAATGCACGGACATTTCTTGCGTAGCCTTCGGGCAATTTTTTCTATACATACATAAATTGTGGAAAGAAAAATCGCTCACGAGCAGGATTCGAACCTGCGACTCCTGGCTCAGTATGGCAGTCCTTTAGGTACTAAGCTACCGTAAACACTGCTCGTGTTAACGAATTTAACTTCCATTTACGTCTTTCGGTGACGTCAGCAGCATCTCATTGAGAAACAGACTGTGTTTTTCAACCGACCGACCGATTTATATCTTTATATTTCGCTTCGTATGCGTAAATGCGTTATAAATAATAATAAAAAATGTGTATTCTAAATAAACCACTATATGCACATGAACCCGATTTTACCCCAAGACTAATGCCATTACCACAGCGTAATAGAGCAGAGCTAGAGTTCCTTAGACTGTGCTAGTATAGTATTATATTATCTGTGACTGTGCCATTACCAGAGACATGACATTTACCGCTGGCCATTGCTCTATTCAAACCTCCGACAGAATAAAGTAAAAACGCACTTAACAACGACTACAGTATGAAGGATTGTTTTTTAATTTTGAAAGATAAAACCAATTCCATTCCGAACTGCAAAAAAAAAACTCCATTTACACCATTTCTGCACGGCGCCGCACTGTGGGTCATGGGCGGAAAAAAGTCAAATTTTCAAGTTGTTCTTTTTATGGAAATTTATATTTTGTCTTAAAAAAGACACCTGTCGAATCGTATTACAGCATAGATAAAACAGATAACTATCATTGGTACTGAATAAATTGTACATAAAGGAACACTAAACCAAACGAGTTCTTTTTATGCGAATTTTTGTACGAGTTCGATCATGACATATTCAAAACTCGTGGAATTTTCAATTAATTTCGATGTTTATTATAAATTTTCATACCTTTGTGACTATAAAATCAGTATCGTTACATAATTTTAATCAGTTTTTATATTTAATCTGATTTTTTATATTCTTAGGGTTTTTTTTTCACTTTTCCTGACATTATAGGTCCATAAGTGTCGTGCGCTCCTCTGCGTACGGCTTATTTATACATAGTATTATAGACACAACCCTCCCAAACAAGTAGATACCAAATTTAGCTGCCACCACCTGCCCCCTGGTGATAAAGCCAACATTAACTAACCTAGAGTAAGTGGTATTGAAAATGAGCTATGAAATCATTATCAAATGTGCCGATTGTTATCTAAATCATAGAAAAAAATAAAAACAAAAAAAATTGTTTAATTAAAATTTAAGGTAATAAGTAAAGCCTCTTAATATATAAAATGAAAGATAATTAGCTAAATGCTACCCTCAATTCACAATTATGATATGTTACCTAGGACCTATAAATAAAATAGAAATTTATTTTTTTGTCATTTGCCTTCATTAACCTGAGCAAATAATAACAAACCATGTCAACGTTAACATTTTTATATTCTGAATTAGCCGAAATCGCTTTGTCTTGTAATAGAGACCAGGAGAAGTATATCGAAGCTTTAAAATTTAAATATCCTAACTTAACTGGACTAACGAGGATATCTTGCACATGCTCCTGGCTTTCTTCAGATCCATTCATAAGCAGCCTACGGACAATAAAAAGAAAGAGCGACCTGCCTCTTCATGAAGATGCGCAAGCTTTATCAGCAGTTGGTTATTTTTTCGTGTATTTTTCGTTTCCGTTCTTTATTTTGTATATAATGATTTTATGTAAAAAAAAAAAATTATATTAACTTTTGTTTACACCAAATATAAGAAAAAAGTTGTTACTTTAAAATAAATCGTTGGAAAAACCATTATACTATATTATTTTTTCGAAAACATGGTGTAAATACCTAAAATAGGTTTATTACATAAATATATCCATTATACTTCAAAAATATTCACCAACATACAAATATATTAAGAAAAAATAGACATTAGGTTACATATCAAATCAATAAACAATATTTTCCGCCTGCCCATACAAAGCGACCCACTGTGCGCCGTCACATATTTCAATTGAATCAGTCGTTATTTAAAACAGATTACCTACCTACTGTACGGAAAATGCATTGCATTCCAGCTTACATGAAAAATACATCGAAACTTTCAATAAACGGGTAGCCAGCGAATTGTAAAAAGAACTGTTTTTTTGTCGAATATCGGATAGGCCGAGTGCACCGGAATTTTCATTTGAATCTGTGCCGATTGGTTCTGTGTTATGGACAGTAGTGCCATAGAAATCTAAATAAAGGTATAGAAGTGATAAAAGCGCGTGAACTTGTCGCCGCGTACAGGTGTCTCATAGTACACCAGTGCCCAAACCGTTTGCTTGATTATCAGTGCTGTTTTGGACGCAGAGTCACTAAAATAGTATTTTGCAGCATATCTTGCAGCGGACTTTTTTAAGATTAATTTATTTTGCGTTGAATGCTAGAAATAACATGACATAAAATCACGCCTGTATTTGAAGGGGTAGGCAGAGATGTATAGTATACACCCATATTTTGCCAGTTATGTTATAGTCCCATGTAATAGAGGGCGAGCCTATTGCCATTAACCGGGCACAAATCCAGACTCCAGGCTGCTACTGAGAATTTCCTAAAGAAAAAACCCAATAACACTGTGCCCGACCCGAGAATCGAACCCAGGACCCCACGATCAGCAGTTGCGCTTGCGACCACTAGACCAACGAGGCAGTCCAATGTTAGAAATAAGCTGGACATAATTGCGTATTTATGTGTTGGTAGAGGAAAATCGGCAACATGTGTTCCGGTAGTAAAATACAGTAGATAACATTTCTATTACCTTATTATTAAGATTTCTATGGTCGTGCCATTCACAACGGTTATTTGGGTAAAAAAGGACCGTCACGTTTGTAGGGTTGATTCGGTTTATCGCCCGGAAAAGTGGAGTTAATGATTGCGGTAAATCAATGATGTGTATAGAAATACTGAGAACAAGAGAGCTTTTGGTATTTACTTGGAGCTGTAAATTCAACGATGCTTTAACTTTGCTCAAATATGTTGGATTTTCAATGCAAAAAAGCTCGCCGGAAACATTTTTTTTTACTTATAAAACAAACTAATTGAATGTCGTTTAGACTGCCTCGTTGGCCTAGTGGTTGCAAGCGTGACTGCTGAGTGTGGTGTCCTGGGTTCGATTCCCGGGTTAGGCAAAGAGTTATTAGGTTTGGGCTACATCTATGTTTGAATTTATCAATAGGAAATTTATCAGTAGCAGCCTGGATTATGGATTTGTGCCCGGTTAGTAGGAACAGGCTTGCCCTGTGTTACATGGGACTTATAACTGGAGAAATCTGGGTTTGGGTACTATACATCTCTGCCCACCTCTTCGGGGAATATAAGCAAATATTATGTATAAAAAAAACTGTACTTTCCATTAGGCTTTTTTTCAGACATTAAAGTTTTTTAATTATTGAAATACCGGTACACATTTTTCATACGATCAATAATTGTAAAAGTATCTACCATAGACTAAACAAATATTATTTTAAAATCGTACTTAACGTTTAATCTTCAGTAAACAAATCTAATAATAATAATTTAGTATCTACATCAATGCTTGAAATAATAGATATTGTATATGTTACGGTAAGAAGCGGAATTTTGAAAAGAGCCATACAAACAACTTTTACCAAATACAATCAACGGCTTATCAATGGTGACAACCATTATAAGCGTAACTAATAGTTTTAAAACCAGATAGATACTCCTTATACTTGTCGAATTACCATCGATACACGCTTAACTATACGTATTTTCATCAATAAACGTACTACAGCAGATTAAAATCTCTCGAGTAAGGAGAACAATTCCTTTATTCCCTAAAAATAAATCACACAAAACAAACCATCAGCAAATCATAACGTTGCTCTCAAAGCATCAATAAAAGACGCAATAACAAAGAATGTTTCAAGCCTTAAGCAAATCTTTGCTCAGCATATAACGGAACGTCTTAATAGAACTTTTTTTTATTCTCTAATCTATATAAAAGTTTCCGAGTCTCAGAACGAATCTTGGGGTCTACTCGCAAAATTGTGACATTTATCGTGTGGAAACTTGCTCTGAGTAACATTGATTTAAGTATTATTTATGAGCTCATCTTTACAATTATTAGCAGACACAATAATTAAACAATGGAAGTCGCCATAAAAGGCGTCTACTTCCAAAATCGGCAACAATAATAGAAACGACACGATAGTGCTTTTAATATATCGGTCTTCTACCCTAATCTAATAAATGTTCAGATTCTATGTCGTTTATCGAATTCACAGTTAAAATATTGTGATTTATTTACTTCGTCATTGACAATCTTCGGAATGAATGAGTCAAAATTAAATGAAATACTGTCAATAACGTTTACAACTAACAACAACCAACTAACAACGATTAGTATCGATCATGACTTATTTATTTATGTACACACAACACATTTTACTGTAGATAACATATCGAACAAACACTTGAGCACAAAGGTACTGCTTATCTCTAAAAGAAATTTCTTCCAGCAGACCTGCGACAGGAAAGAAGGATAAAAGAAAGACGTAGACACAGTGTGTGACATTGAATACATACTAAATATAAACATACTTACGATAATAAATTATAAACTACGTAAACATACCTATACCAATAAAAATATAATATATATAATAAATAAAAAATATGATATTATAATCAACACCGAGACAATAGACAACTTATTAAATTAGACGATCAATGTACTGACTAAGAATAGTTATAGAAGTCAGATTTATGGCAAGGGATTTTAAGAATGGTTCTAAGGTGGGATCTGCAGGGAGCATCGAGGTTACGCATGTAGGAAAATCGTTCTCGAAGGTAGTGAGGACACGCAGGGTTGTGAAGAATGTTGTATAACAGACATAAAATTCGAGTATTCCTACGAAGACGGTTCGGGAGCCACTTGCGTTGCTTGCGGAAGTGAGAAACATGGTCATACTTTCGTAGACCGAAAACAAAGCGAATACATAAGTTTTGCAGGCGCTCAAGCTTGTTTAAAAGCTCCTCTGTAGCATCCAAGTAGCAGGCATCTGCATACTCAATAATCAGCTGAATAAGTGTTTGGGCAAGAGAGATTTTAGTTTTAAAGGGCAAGAAGCTCTGAAGGCATTTTAGCGAGTGAAAGGAAAAGTGCGCCTTTCTACTAACTTCATTAACTTGAGAACGCCACGTAAGATTAGAGTCAAATAGAATACCAAGGTTCTTAGCGGTGTCAGTGTAAGCAATTGGTGAACCATTGAGAGTCAAAGATACTAAAGAGGTTAAATCTAGCGAATTGCGTATATATCTACTTCCTATAATCATGGCTTGTGTCTTAGTTGGGTTGATTTGTAAGCCATAAACCCTGGCCCACTCGCTAATGCAATCCAGGTTGTGGTTCATAGCATCAATTGCATGACCAGCGTCAGCCAACGAAAAGTGCCGATAAATCTGCAAATCATCTGCGTAAAGATGGAAGTTGGATGAAATAACCTTAGTAACAGTGTTAATGAAAATAGAGAAAGGAAAAGGAGAGAGAACACCACCCTGAGGCACACCGGCAGTGAGATCACACCAATCAGAGAAAGTCTCTTCAAGGCGGACCCTCTGAGAGCGACCCCGAAGATACGAATCAAACCGGGCTAAAGAAGATGGAGAGAAATTAATAGATCTAAGAATTCCCAGTAAGATATCAAAATCTACAGAGTTAAAAGCGCAGCTAAAGTGAAGTAGCACTAAAATTGTTAGAGATTTATTCTCCATCGCTAAACGAATATCATCTGTGACTTTAAGCAAACTTGACTTCGTATTAACGATAGTTAAATCGACGTAACTAAGAGTAAGTTTCGACACGACAAATATCACGATATCTATATCGATCGAGTAGACCCCCTAATCTACAAAATGTCGGTCGCAACCCCACTTAGTTTATAAATGCCATTGCCAATGTTTCTCTTGTTTAAACATCAAACACCTTGTTTTCGACTTATTCATATCGTAAAAAAATCAAATTATTTGTTTGTGAATTGGATACATTTTGTAGCACTCGAACATTTACTAGATTACACGTCCGACACATTCGGAGCACCATCGTGTTGTTTCGATTATGTCATTGCCGATTTTGCGAATAGACCCCCTTATTGCAAAGAAATTGTCGAGTAGTCCAATTTTATATCGAGGCTAAGCTGATTCGCTTACTGCACGACAGATCTAATCCTTTCTCGTTTAGAAACTAGTTATCTTGTTGCAATAAATTTATTAAGGCGAGGTAAGTTTTCATTTTTTGATCGTTCAGTTTTTCGTTGCAAAGTTAACCGTTGTACATATTACAAACCAGAAAAAAAAAACTGAATAGTCAATATCTACATGGATTAAATAAATCGTTATTGTTTTTTTGTTGATATCTTTTATTTTTTCCTTTTAGACATTATGATGTGTTTTTCTATTTCTTTAAAAAAAAAAGTGTAAACGTCACACCCTTTTCCTTCTTTAGTACGAAAAGACAGTGAATTTAGCGTGGAAATACAATACACAGTCCTGACGTTTTTCACATTTCTGCCACAGCGTGCGCTGTGATCAAATCAAATCCAATCAAATCAAATGTTTTTTATTTCAAATAAACCTAATTACAGGCACTTTTGAAACGTCAGGCTCTAGTTGCACGGTTCCAAAAAGAAACTCCATGGATAAACTCTTTTTCAAATAGGTTATTGTTTATTACATCAAATTTATTCAAATAATGTGAGTATAATGTGGGTTAATGCCAGAAATAAACAAGAGTTTCAAAGTGAGAATATTGCCTTTAGATATAAACGTAAAAGAGTTGCCATAGTATGTAGGAGCTGACCTGTCCCGACTGACGGCACCCGTTCACGAGCATGACGCGAGCATCAGCCATCGCTTCGATCGATTGGACTGTCCCTACCACCCACCTAGCACATAGCCAATAGACACCACGGTTACGCAACCAGTTGCGCTGCCATGGCGTCTCGGTGTAATAGGGCCCTTAAAGTTGGAGCAATGTTTTGACAGGCAAAAAACACATTAGAATTTGCGAAAGAAGTATACATAAACATGTTCTGAAGATGCGAAACCCAATTTACTTTCGAATAATTATATAGAAACATTCGATAAGGACTTCTAACACCAAAGCAGCTTAGTATGAGAATTTAAATTGAACACAAACATGAACTGACGATGTTGATCCTCTTCGATGGTTATTTGAACAAAATTATTGGTTTCCCTGAGCGTTGATGTGTATCTAAAGTATATTGGGTGATGTCAAATTAATTGCCTTTTCGATCTACTGGATATGAGGCTGTCGTACGTGAAGGCAGGCAAGGCGTTTTTGTTCTGTTTGGAGTTCGCATATTTTTTTCGGGGAAGCGTCGTGAAAATTAAACTTTGTTATGGAATCGCACAGACATAATAAAAAAATATAAAATAAATAAAATAAAATAAATAAATAAATATCTTTGGGACATTTTTACACAGCACCATCTAGTCCCAAACTAAGCAGAGCTTGTGGTATGGGTACTAGACAATGGATATAATACGTATATACTTTTTTTTTTTTTTTTGTAAATACATACTTATAATACATAAGCAACACACCCAGACCAACACAAACACTTATGTTCATCACACAAATATTTGTGTCCTGTGGGAATCGAACCCACGACCTCGTTATCAGCAGTCCGACACTCGAACCACTAGACCACAGAGGTCGTCAAATAGACCAAGTACTGCAAACAATTATAGTGAAGCCAGCAAAACTGTCCTCCTCCGTGTACAAAACAGCGCTCACGCTCACCATGCACCTGAAGGATATTTGTTTTCGCGATGCTTACTGGACGATGCCGCGACATGTGTACTAAGAGCGGTGAGCACGGTTTGAGGTGCATGTGTGTGCAAGAGTGCTGCTTTGTACACGCAGGAGCACGGTTTTGTTGGCTTCACTATGACTGTTCACAGAAAGAAAACAAAAGAAAGAAAAAATATTTATTTTCTTGAAAAGTGACGCACAAAATTACCAAAAAAATTCAAGAACACAGAACAAATACAGGTACAGAGCCAAGAAGTGTGGTAAGATATGCGTCACATCCGCGCAAAACGGCCACCGTTCAGCATATTGCTGTGCCTCATGCACGGAGCAAAGACACAGCGCTGGTTTTGAGCGACAGCTTCGACACAAAACGTAGATCAGTGCGGCGTGATGTTGGTAAATAACGATAAAAAATAAATAAATATAAATATTTTGGAACATTCTACACAGCACCATCTAGTCCCAAACCAAGCAAAGCTTGTACTATGGGTACTAGACAATGGATATAATAATACTTGTATACTCACAGCACTCCATCTGTATATTTTTTTACCCTGTCTGTGCAGAATCGGGTATGTGAGTTACCAATTACAGTACTAATACTTTTTTGTGGGGAAATCACGCGCACGTAACGGTTCTTAAAGCACTCCGCCCGGGAAAAACGGAGCCAATGTCAGATTCTTACCGACTAAAAAATCACGGTTTTCCTCCAACTACCCTTGGCTAAGGGTATGGGATATACCACAGAAATAGGTAGAATGGCCATGTGGGCAGGGCGCGCGTGGCAGCACCATGCACCATAGTGCAGGATATTTCAAAGCCTTTCTCAGCACGCCTCATGACTTGTTTCTATAAATACTGTAACAAAAACCCACAAAAATGCCTTATTGTGCTGTTTCTAACTGCAGAAGAAAAAGCGGTAAATTACATTTGTTTTTTTTTTTTTTTAATAGAGATGTCATCTTGTATGGCGTAGTTTGTTCGGAAAGTTGATACGCATGAATCGCAAGTAAAATCCATCTACCCCCAACAGGTCCCGGCTCGCCACTAGTAGACGACCCCCGTCTCCACTGTGCGGCGTCAACGTCGGTCGGTACCTACTCCTGACAACCACTGTCACGGGACTTGACTGGTTGGACAACGGGCTACTCCGAGTCTAACGCCTGCAGGCCCACTCCTAGGTTGACTGGAGGTCAGCGTACGTCCTCATTCGGCACCCAGTCCGTCTTCTGCGGGAGGGGAGAGAGATAATCGCCTCTTGTACCGTCTCTGCCGCCTTCTTCTGCCTTGACTTTCCTCTATTGTACTGTAAATTAAAATAAATTTGGAGGCTCATAAATATGCTGTAAGTAAAAGTTTTGACTAACACAAGTATTTATTTAATAATTTTGTTGAAATACTCAATGATATCTTCATCGTTTCATCAAAAACTACGCGGTACGACCTTTTACTGTACATTCAAAAACCAGCCTTTACAACCTTCGCTGCTACTATAAACCAACAGTTTCTGAAAAGCGGTTTTATTCAAAACCGTAGTCGTATCAAAGTGGTTGGCGTTTGCATATTTTTTAAACGAAAAGTGACACACAAAAAGTGGTTATGAATGAAAAGATCTCCCAAAAAGAGATGCGGCAGGGTCATATTTTCCTCATTTCAGTATCACTGCTGTTTTTTTGCCCAGAATAAACCTTTAAACTAAAATTTAACTGTACTGTTAGCAACACAGCAGTCGAGCATGGTAACAAGATCGGGTGCTGGCGTGATCATGCCTTGCGCGGGCCCCGGACGTATAGTGAGATCTAATTTCACCTGGGATAAAGAACAAGAACAGCGTTGTTTGAATTTGAGTGTGACTGTTTGTTTTATATTGTAGATTATGTAGATGGTCTGTCGTGATCCGAACCTTGGCGGAATCACTTGGTAAATTGTTGACCTAGCTCTGTTCTTATTAATTATACTTTTAATACGGTATCGAGTAGTTTCAATATATTACTCCGTTTGTTAAGTTGTATCTTACAGTACGCACAGGCAAAAATTTATGATACAAACTCACGACTTATTCTCTGTAAAATTAACTTATACCACAGCATTCTTAGAAAAAGTACCTTAGTTCAATATCTTTGACAGCATTATAAATACAAATTCACGACATAGCCATAGTGAAGATTGTCTTGTTTAGAGCCTACTGTTCATCTTTTTATACGAGCAGCCTGTGGGTGTCATACACGCAGAGATCCTACAACGCTCTCCGCGTTCAATATAACAACGCGTTAAGGGTGCTGTTGCGGTTGCCCCGTTTTTGCAGCGCATCGGGAATGTTTGCCGGGGTACGCGTGGACTGTTTTTATGCTACCATGCGCAAAAGGGCGACCTCGATAGCGGGCAGAGTGCGGGGCAGTAGCAAAAGCCTCCTGGCCGGCGTCGCCGACAGGCTGGACGGGCCGTTTTTAAAACATTGGCTGGCCTTACATGCACCTGTACGTGGGACACTCAGAAAGTATTGCGAAACTAAAAAAAATTGTTCTATACGTACATATATTTTTATCAAATCTTTTCAAAGTACTTTCCACCAGCCTCTATACAAAGATTCATGCGCCTAAACCAGTTTTCAAAACACTTTTTCCAGTCCGCCGCAGACACCTCGTTTACAGCCTGCTCGAACGCAGCCAGCGCATCTTCCGGCGACGAAAATTGTATCCCTTTGAGCTGATTTTTTATTTTTGGGAATAAAAAGAAGTCACACGGTGCTAGATCAGGGCTGTAAGGAGGGTGACCCAGGAGTTTGACTGGCGTGCTGTCCAGGAAGTCCCTCGTTTTGAGTGCGGTGTGCGCAGGTGCATTGTCGTGGTGGAGCAGTAGCCCGCGGAGCCCTGTGTTTGGTCGCTTGTTGCTTATAACAGAGAAAACTTCTGGCAATCATTTGGTAGTATACCATTCGGCATTAATGCTTCTTTGATCCCGTAAGGGAATTGATACCAAGTGGCCAGTCAAATTAAAAAAGCTAGCGATCAAAATCTTACCCCCGCTTCTAGATCGCTTCACTTTGGTAGGCGTTGGCTCATTTTGAAACACCCAAACAGTCGACTGGCGCTTGGTTTCTGGGTCGTATTGATAAATCCAGGACTCATCACCTGTAACAATGTCGTAAACACGCCGAGACGAGCCTGCTTCAAATTTGTTAAGCATATCACGGCACCATTCCACCCGGGCCTGCTTCTGAGCATCGGTGAGGTTGTGCGGCACCCAGCGTGATACTATCCTCCTCACGCGAAGACGGCTGTGTAGAATCTCGTGAACGCTTCCCGATCTAATCTTCAATATGTGTTGAATCTCCTGATATGTAATTCGCCTATTGTCTTGGATTAAATTTTTCACTGCTAGCACGTTTTCTTCGGTAACAGCCGTCAAAGGGCGACCGCTTCTTTCGTCATCCCCCAAAGTTGGTCGACCGCGCTTGAATTCGTTATACCAACGATACACGGTTGCCTTGGAAGGGCCTTCATCCATGAATGCCATTTGAAGTCTATCGTACGATTCATCCGGTTTCAGGCGACACTTGAAATCGTATAAAATCATAGCTCTAAAATGTTCCCGGCGCAGATCCATATTTCAGTGAGACACAATACTTTGAATTAACTCGCAAAAAATGTGGAGGGAAATTTTGAAATTGGAACTTACTTATTTTTACTTATAAATAATCATATTTTCGAAAAACATTATAACTGGCCAGTCTCCCATATATAAAAACTTTTTTTCGCAATACTTTCTGAGGGGCCTGGTATATCAGGCATGGGGCAGATAAATAAAATTCAATAAGTACCAATTTACCGTAATAATTTTATATATATTATTAAATAATTTGACTTTAAACATTTGACATTCTATTTTTAAATATTAATTTGCTATTTTTATTTTCTATTATTAATTTAAAACATTAGATTAAACAAAATTGCAATATTGTTTGAAATTTTCATCTTTTATAAATATTTGTACATACAACCTATGGAATATTCTTTCTGAAATAAATGAATTTATTTATTTATAGCCTCTCAGACTATGCTCCGGAATTTTTAGTGCCAACTCATTATACAGCGATGAACCTCATAGGGTAAACTGAAGTATAATAATTATTGGTCGGTATTAGCCTTACAGACTAAACTCGTATGCACTAAATGCCGAAATATTAAATAAAAACAATTTTGCATTGGTTCTGTTTTAAAGTCGGTCAAGGTTATGCAGACAAACGGCGCCGGCATGCGGCGGTGTCAGGCGGTGCGGGTGCGTTGTTCGAAATTTAAATTTACTTTTGTTCCATACCTTTTGTATATAATTATTATTTCTCCGTTTGTGCATAAATTGAATAAATAAAATAATTACGCGAAACTCGAGACATCTTTTACTCCAACTTCCTGATTTTTAGAGCTAAATAATCCTCCTCATCGTTGTTCAAACAGTTAGTGTTTTCAATATTACTATTATTGCGAATTTATTGTGAAACTGTATTATTATTTGTGTTGTATCAATTTCGATAGATGGCATTGCTCTTTTTAATCCTTTTTCTAAATCACGGTATGGTTTCGTTAACATAACTAGATAGGTCTTGTAAGTATTGTAAATAAAATGAGTTCAACAGCAGTGTGGAGTTTTTATTCAGTGAGAAAGTGTGCTGACATCTGGTGCCGAAACCCGGGAAGTGAAGTGTTAAAGTGAAGTGCGA
Source organism: Asteroscopus sphinx (assembly GCA_949699075.1). Taxonomy (NCBI): domain Eukaryota; kingdom Metazoa; phylum Arthropoda; class Insecta; order Lepidoptera; family Noctuidae; genus Asteroscopus; species Asteroscopus sphinx. Next base: position 7,300,278 of record OX453025.1, on the reverse strand, counting down.
ACTACGAGTGGTATATATTAGTGGGAACCTCGGACTTTTCTGTGAACATAGATTACGTATCGCGTTTGGACCTCCTTGGTTGAACAAAGCAAATTCGTGGATAAAAAAGACTTAGAAAAAATTCAAATCTTGTTAGGAACTTGTCAAAAATTCGTGTTTTGACGTGTGTGGACTTAGAAAATTTGTGAAAAATATACTTTATAAATCGTTGTGAACAGTGTTGTGAACCTAATCGTTGCGCTAAGAATTAACAATGGAAAAGCTATTATTGAAGCAAGAGGATATGTATGAGCATTTAGACAGAGCCTTTTCAAATTATAAAAAATCACCTCAAGACAGGCTCAAAGTATCATACATTCAGTCGAGACTAGAGAATTTAGAAAGACTTTTGGAATCATTCGTGAAGATACATGGTGAGATAGTCTCAAGTGTAAAAAGAGAAGAGAAATCTAAACTACCATATTTTGCTGAAGACGTCTACTCTGTGTTTGAAGATATGTATACAGACTACAAAACGAAATTGAAAGATGATCTCAAACTCTACGGAGAGAAGGCTTCCTCATCACAGGTAACTAAAGACTGTGCCGCGAGTCCAGCAGAGACTAAAGTTAAGTTGCCTCAAATTCAGTTACCCAAGTTCTCCGGATTATACGAAGAGTGGCAGACTTTTTTTGATATGTTTACATCCTTAATCCATCATAATGCTGCTTTGAGTGCTGTACAAAAACTGCATTATCTTAAGAGTAGTCTCACCGGAGAACCTGAAATACTTCTGAAGAACTTTTCAACAACTGACACTAACTACGAAGAAGCGTTCAAACAACTAACTCGCCGGTATAACAACAAACGATACAATTGCAACGAGATTATGAAGCGCCTGTTTTCTCAACGCAACGTCACTGAGACGGCTAATTCCATTAAACAACTTCTCGATACCACGTCATCATCTCTCAAGTCGTTGGAGAACATGGGCATTAATACCAGCTCATGGGACGTGATCGTCAACTATCTAGTCGTATCACGGCTCGATCCAGAGTCGCTCAAACTTTGGGAAACACAAGTTAGCCAACTAGAGTCAGAAGAATTGCCAACTTGGATTCAGCTTGTAAAATTCTTAGAAACTAGGTTCCGAACATTTGAAATGATAAACTGTAACAAACCAGCAACTAAGCCCACGCACCACATCACCACTAAGCCGAGAGTTTATCATTCAACCACGCAAGATGAGAAGAAATTAAGTACAAATTGTACAATGTGTAAAAGTCAGCACCTTTTGTATCAATGCAAACAATTTGGAAATCAGTCTACCCAAGAGAGAGCAGAGTTTGTACAATCAAATAGGCTGTGTTTCAATTGTTTTGCACCCACACATTCTGTGAAAGACTGCCGAGCGTCAGCGTGCTGCCGGCGTTGTGGTAGACGACATCACACACTGCTGCATATTGAGAAGAGTGAGTCACAAGTTTCAACTGGAGGTGACGCTTCCAGTACTGAGACAATTGAGACAGCTAAGCTGAACAACGAGCCGAGCAATTATACAGAGAAGAGAGTGGTAGCTCATTTGGTTACGGAGATGAATCAGAGAGAGATGCTTTTGGCTACAGCTGTGGTCAAAGCATATTCAACAAATGGCTACTCGCAAATTGTTCGCGTTCTAATTGATCCGTGCTCAGAAGGCTCATTTATATCTGAAGCATCTGCACAATCACTAGGCCTGAAAAAGGTGTGCGTCAATGGTCTAGTCTCCGGAATAGGAGAGGGTCTAGCCAGATCTAAGAACATGGTATCATTGAGTGTGGAATCAATCCACGGTCCTAAGTATTCGGTAAGGTTCGATGCTTATGTGCTAAAAAAACTAACATCATTTCTTCCAACATGTTCAACTAAGATAACCGATTGGCTAGACATTGAACGAGTTCCGTTAGCTGATCCAAACTATGGATCACCTGCAAAGATCGATATAATTTTGGGAGTCGAAGTTTATGAAGAAATAATATTAGAAGGCCTTATGAAACATCCGTCAGGAAAAGGTCCGATAGCACAAGAAACACGACTTGGATGGATTTTATCGGGTCGAGTGAGACATGAATCATCGTCAAAAACTAATCAAGTAATTGGCTTTCACATACACATTAGAGAAGACGAATTACCAAAGCAATTTTGGGAACTAAAAAGAGAGCCAGATGCAATTTTGAAGAAATATACCAAAGTAAAAATGAAATGTGAACAAGTCATTAAAGAAACTACTGTAAGTGATGGTGAAGGTCGTTATGTAGTACCCTTTAATGATCTGAAGTCGAAGAGTATCAAAGGAAAATCAAAGGAGATAGCCTTACGCAGATTTGTTACAAAGCGAATGGTCCTGTCCGACATTGCGAGGCTATACGATTCTATGGGGTGGATCACACCTGTAATCGTGTCGGCAAAAATATTCATCCAAAGGTTATGGAAGTCAAAATTAGATTGGGACGAGAACCTAAATCCTGACTCATTTAATGAATAGTGTTCATTCCGAGAAAGTCTTAAGAATGTTAAAAATATTGTCATACCAAGATGGTAACATTCACATCAAGATGACTATGTAGCGCTACATACTTTTTCAGATAGGTACGTTACAAGCCGCATACGCCCCTGCCGTTTGCATGAAAATTAGAGATGAGTATGGCAACATTCATGTAAATTTAGTGGCTGCTAAAACGAAAGTTGCTCCAGTTGAGAAGGAAGCACAGAGTACATTATATGGAAGGAAGTCAGTATTCTACGTTTGGAATAATGTGCAGCACTGCCTGCTACCAAATTGATTTTTGAAGTCTCACAAATTATGAAGGTACCTAAAAGGAAATTATATGCATGGTCAGACTCCACAGTCGTATTAGCTTGGCTACGAGGACAAACTTCTCGTTGGAATACATTTGTGATCAACAGAGTGTCAGAAATTCTAACCATGCTTGAGTCCAATCAGTGGCGTCACATTAGCACACATGATAACCCAGCTGACTATGCGTCGAGAGGGGTAAACGGCTCTGAAATGATTAGTCTCACGCTGTGGTGGAATGATCCAAAATGCTACATAATAGCGATGTCTACGAAGTTAATGTTATTGTTCTTATGAAGATTTGTCCACTACTGAAGAACAACGACCTATTAAAACTTTAGCTGCCGTCATGCAACCTAAAGAGTTCATATGGACAAGATTTTCAATGCTGACGATGATGCTGAGAATGTTATCTTATTGTAGAAGATTTTTAACCATAAATTACCAAAAGAGCAATGAACAAACACTTGAAGTTTTATAAACTTCATATAAGGAGTATAATAATATCTGCTCTTTTATTTGCATGGCTACAAGAGCCATACACCTCGAAGCGGTATCAGATTTGACCTCAAAGGGTTTCTTAGCCGCATTTCGTAGATTCGTGTCCCGAAGAGGCAATGTGAGAATTTATACAGCGACAATGGGACCAATTCCGTGGGTGCTGACAAGGAGCTGAGAGTGCTGTATGATCGTGAAATCAAATATTCCCACGGATATTGCCCAAATGTTGGCAAATGATGGAATTACCTGGCATTAGACACAGAAAATCGTGACTGTTTTCTGGAGAAAATGGTCAAAAGAGTGTTTGATTGGCCTTAACCAATAATACAAATGGTCAAGCAAAAAGCCAGAGCCGGAGATAGGTGTCATTGTTATCGTTAAAGATCACAACTTACCGCCGACTAAGTGGCTACTAGGTAAAGTTGTTCAGAAACACCCTTGTCAAGATCAAATCACAAGAGTACTAAGTGTTAAAACTAAAAATGGGTTGACCAAACTTTCGTCTAATAAGATTGCTATTGATATTTTGCCTAAATCGTGTTAGTCTTATCCTAGATAGATGTATTTTTTCTTTGTGTGTTTATTTTGTTTGAAGCACTCATTCCTCATGGTGGGCGGTCTTTGCGATATGTAAGAGTTATCTAACATTCATTTGTTTGATTGTTTTATATTATATTGGTGTGTATAAAGTTTAGTTTGACTATTTAAAGGACAAGTCCTTGGTGGGCGGAATGTTCAAACAGTTAGTGTTTTCAATATTACTATTATTGCGAATTTATTGTGAAACTGTATTATTATTTGTGTTGTATCAATTTCGATAGATGGCATTGCTCTTTTTAATCCTTTTTCTAAATCACGGTATGGTTTCGTTAACATAACTAGATAGGTCTTGTAAGTATTGTAAATAAAATGAGTTCAACAGCAGTGTGGAGTTTTTATTCAGTGAGAAAGTGTGCTGACATCGTAGTGTTCCGTTTTCCCATGTTAACACTTAGAAAAAACCACTGAATGACCTAAAAAAACTCAAAAAACTTATTAAGATTAAGAATGTACATACGTGCGCGATGGCAGCCACACAAAACGTGTACAGATACCGGCACGAGTCGTGAGCACAAACTTCACCTGCGCAGAAGTTCATTTATAGATCTGTTTGGTGGGATGACAGGAGCGCGGGGTGCCAACGCAGAACATTGTATTTACGCGATTGGTCAGTCAGTCTATGCTCGTCGTCTATTGGACAATTAGGTGTCATTCGGCTACCGTACACTTTCGGTTCAACATTAGTGACTCACATTTTCGAATTTAAAAACAGTTTATTTTTCTTTTGTTGTAATTAATTTATATTTTGATTTTTGAGTGTTAATGTTTTGAATTAAACATTGTTTTTTTTTTCTTCTTCATCTTCCTTTATTTATTACAAGATTGTATTTAACTTGCAATGTATGTATGTATGTATGTAAATATATTTGTAAAGGTGGAATCTTGCTACTCAATTTTGAAGCAGATATCTTCAACCCATTGAGTTGAAATTTTGTACAATATGGGTATCGAATGAAAGGACTTGCTGAGAATACGGATGCGAGTTAAAAGACCTGTCCAGCGATAACTAAATAGTAAAAAGTAAATTAAAAGTCAAAATGTTTTTTTTATCAGTGCGTAAAAAAAAAGTCCCAAAATCATAATATGGGTGAAATTCGAGAAAGTTTGTATTTTCTATAACTACCCATAATCCTTATAAAAAGCTAACGGTGAAATTTAGTGAACAGAGATACTAAATAATTTTGGTCGACAGTGTACATGCGCGAACTTGCCCCCACTACTGTCCATCTGTGCTCACGACTTGTGTCGGTTACTGTATGAGAAACCTACCTACATTAGAACGCATAAAATTATTTCTGAATTGTTGCTCAAAAATAGTGTAAGATGGCAGCACATATACGTGCTACTACAAGTAAATAGGAATCTCGAAGGGCGAATCACTGAAGTTTAATGCACTAGAATCAAACCAAGTTTGACGCTGGCTGTTACCATTTTGAAGATAGAGCACGATCAAAAACGTTGTTTTAAAAAACATGTTTTTCGAGGTTTCTTGTATGGGGACCCCCTTTATTTTTACACTTTTTAATTTTTAGTATTTGTTGTGATAGGGGTCATAGCAATACGTATTCTGAGAAAATTACAACCGGCTACCTGTTACCGTTCAAAAGATACATCCCTGTGACAGACAGACGGACGGACGGACGGATGGACAGCGTAGAGAGAGTAATAGGGTCTCGTTTGGTACCCTTCGGTTACGGAACCCTAAAAACAATCTCTAAAAGGTTGAAATAGGGAAGGCCAGATTGTAAGGAAGGTACAAATTCCACGCGATTGAAGCCGCAGGTAATATCCAGTATGTTACATGCGCGTCGTGAATTTGTGACAGATAACATTTTAGGCAGAAAATGTAACCAAAATCCAAAAAAGAAGACTGTATAGTATGTACAACTTGACAAGATAAACATACGTGCTTAGTCGGGTGTTAAACAATGTCGTTCTCTTAGTACGGACAAGCTCATATCGATGTTAAGAAAACCAGTATAAACAGAACTTGTCCTGTATATGATTTACATTGTAAGGTAGCTCCGTTTATAATAGTGATCTACCATTGGTGTACTGACTGTAAAAAATATCTTTTAACGTTGCGCCTAGTTTAGCCGATAAAAACAGCAGCTGGTTTAGTATTTATTTATTTACTATATTTTTTAACAATAACATAACATCACGCATGTATTTCCACGAAGGGGTAGGCAGAGGTGAATAGTACACCCAGATTTCGCCAGTTATGTTATAGTCCCATGTAATAGGGGGCGAGCCTATTGTCACTGACCGGGCACAAATCCCGACTCCGGGCTGCTACTGAGAATTTCCTAATGAAAAAACCCAATAACACTTTGGCATACCTGACTGGTTGATGAATATACCGAAATCGCTATATGTATGCCTATAATATTTGAGGAGTTCCCTCAATTCCACATGGATCCCGTCATCAAAACTGGATGTTGATCTTGACCAATCTGGAAGTATATCCTGTCAAAATAAATAATTTTCGAAATCGGTTTATAAATGACGGAGTCATGAGGTAACAAACACACAAAAAAAAACACATACAATCGAATTGAGAACCTCCTACTTTTTTGAACTCGGTTAAAAAGTGGTGAGCTTTCAAGTTGAAACATTCAAAATAGGGATGAATGTGTTCCTAATTCCATTTAATGAGTGATTGTGTGATAATTTTACCGAAACTGGGTTTGTTTACCTTTCTACCATAAAAAGGCATTTCAATTCAAATCACATATTTATTCAACTGTAAGCAGCAATACATGACAAGATCGTCAATTTTATAAATTAAACCGAAATCAATCAAGTACGCAATAGGCCCCTTACCGGCTCCCATCAAGATAATCAGACAGAAACGATCACTAATCGCCGCCGTCCCTATTCCTAACTGACCTTTGATTAAAGTTAGGCGTGGCTGACTGAAACACAAACTAATGGTTTGTCTCACCCACGTATTAAGTGAGTATTGGGGCGTATCTTACTAATCGCTGGTTAGTTGATCAGTCTTTAGTACTGTATTGATTACACCCAGCTGAGTTGGCTATGATGGGTTTATTGATTTTGGAGCAAACTATGTGTAGATATGTATGTGTGCTCGTCTCCATAGGATCTTCCTTTTGAAACCGTACAACTAAATTTTGAGGAAATGCGGGCAGATAGACTTTTGAAAAATTGAAGAAACTATCGCTGTCACTTTGCAAGTGCTTGGCCACAAATAAGTGCGATAAGGACAATGTACCTTGTGAAACCGTGCAAATAAATTTTCAACATCTTTCAGAGGAAACGCGGGCTGAGAGACTTTTGAAAAATTGAAGAAACTATCGCTGTCACTTTGCAAGTGCTTGGCCACAAATAAGTGCGATAAGGACAATGTACCTTTTGAAACCGTGCAAATAAATTTTCGACATCTTTCAGAGGAAATGCGGGCTGAGAGACTTTTGAAAAATTTAAGAAACTTTCGCTGTCATTTTGCAAGTGCTTGGCCACAAATAAGTGTGATAAGGACAATCTACATTTTGAAACCGTGCAAATGAATTTTCGATATCTTTCAGAGGAAATGCGGGCAGAGAAACTTTTGAAAAATTGAAGAAACTATCGCTTTCACTTTGAAAGTCCTCGGCCACAAATAAGTGCGATAAGGACTACTGCAGCTCTGACTGAATAGCCTAAGTAAAAAAATTATAATTCGCGGTTTGGCTCTCAACTATTTTCTCCTCCGAAACAGGACCAATTTAAAAGATATTTTATAAACTAAATAAGAAAAAACTTTACTGTGTCGCTATGTCGTGTGATGGTGATGATGACTTTCATAGAATAATGAGTTTAATAACGTTTAATGTAACTCGTATTAGTAATTATGAATATTTTAGTGTTTTGTGACTTTAAATTCAGATTTATCTATCATTTGCATGCCAATTATGGTAAATGTGCCGTACTGAATAAAATTGTACCTGACATCTGTATCTACCACATTTAAGCAAATAAAGAAATTGAAATAGTTTTTATGTTTAAGCCCTGGCATTCAGTCAGTAATTGCACTCCAAGTCCAGATCTTAGATCTTTAATACGAACTTTAGTAAGCTATTAGTTGATTCTAGGATTCGTCCAGGATATCTGAACATTATCCAATAGGTCTTTAGTAATGGATACCGAGAGTTTGCGAACACTCGTCCATATATGCTGGAAACTTAAGCCGTAACTTGGACTTTAGCTGTAGAGTATTTGAAGCTAAATTATCTTTCTGGTTTAATTTATAAGTCTGGTTAATCTTATAATTTATTGCCTTGATATTTCTATAATAATTTCTTAGGTTTTCGCGATCACAATGTGTACATTATAATAAAACACGTTTAACCACGTTTAACATTGCGTGTATTATTCAGATTGATTTCCTGACGTTTCGAAAGCTTTGCAGCGTTCGTGGTCGCAGGAAGACTAAGATGACAAGCGTCTTTACAGATATTTCTAAAAAATATTTTAATCTACCGTCAATCTACCGTACAATTTGATATTTATACTTGCTTGTTTGTGATTATTTTATCCTATTTTAGAGTTATATTAGAGTGAGTTATTAGAGTTTATTTTAGAGTGGAGACCCAGAGCCAATACTCGAGGAAGAGGCCGACCACCGCAGTGATGGGTCGACGACATTAGACGGCACGGAGGTCATGACTGGATAAGTCGGGCACAAGACCGCAAGGAATGGAAAAGGAGGGAAGAGGCCTACGTCCAAGAATGGATAAGTGACAGGCTCCAATGATGATGATGATGATGATTATGATTATTTTATCCTAGAATTATTTCAAGATCATTTTAAGTACCTGCTTATTCATAAGAAAGAAATTAAATAAATACATAATTATTAATCTATTTAACGCACTAACGCATGCCGCGCAAATACTAAAGTCATAATTTTACTCCACTGGCTCAGCGACCCAATGTGAGTCATGGTTTCCAAAACGAGAAATCTCCATTTTGCATGATCTTACGCGATATCGCGCCAGTTGGTAGCTGATTAACCAGACGCAAATCGGTGGGACACTCCAGATATCGCTGGGGAGATGCTGTGAAGACTGACCTGCGTGAGCTTCAAGCTACCAACTGACGAGATACATACATCATCATAATTATTATTATTTTCAGCCTATATTGTCCTACATTGTCAACTGCCTCGTTGGTCTAGTGGTTGCAAGCGCGACTGCTGAGCGTGGGGTCCTGGGTTCGATTCCCAGGTCAGGAAAAGTGTTATTGGGTTTTTTCATAAGGAAATTCTCAGTAGCAGCCCGGAGTCTGGATGTGTTCCCGGTCAATGGCAACAGGCTCGCCCCCTATTACATGGTACTATAACATAACTGGCGAAATGTGGGTGTACTGTTACACCTCTGCCTACCCCTTCGGGGAAATACAGGCGTGATGTTATGTTATGATGTTATTGTCCTACTGCAGGGCAAAGGCCTTCCTTTCCTTTTTCCACTCTTTCCGGTCAATTGCAAGGTGTGGACCAGTCTTTTCTATACGAGTCCAGCTCGTCCAGCTATCTTCGCCTGCGTCTGCTGCGATGCCGTTGCACGTTTTTCGGGTCCCACTCGGTACAAATTTTTGCCCTAAAATTTACCGAAATTCGGCAAACGTCCTGCCCAGTCCCACTTAAGCTTGGCAGCCTTTTGAGTAACGTCAGCAATCTGTGTTCTGGAGCGCAGTATTGTGTACTAGATTCAGTCTGTGAGTTTGACTCCCAGGATACTGCGCTCCATTGCTCGCTGGCAAACCTCGAGCGTGGACTTCTGGTGAACTGTCCAAGACCAGGTTTGGGCACCGTATGTGAGGATGATGATGATGTGAGACAAAGGTTATGTCGAATTCCCATATAGCACCCATTCCCGTAAACATCGGAGAATCTACACTCGAAGTTGTTGACGATTATGTATACCTAGGACAAACTGTCCAGCTAGGTAAGTCCAACTTTGAGAAAGAGGTCAATCGTCGAATCCGACTCGGTTGGGCAGCGTTCGAGAAGCTACGCAATATCTTCTCGTCCAAAATACCGCAGTGTCTCAAAACGAAAGTCTTTGACCAGTGTGTGTTGCCAGTAATTACTTACGGTACTGAAACGTGGTCGCTCACAATGGGCCTGATAAGAAGGCTCAAAGTCACTCAAAGGGCAATGGAGAGGGCTATGCTCGGAGTGTCCCTGCGTGATCGAATCAGAAATGAGGAGATTCGCAAGAGAACGAAAGTAACCGACATAGCCCGAAGAATTGCCAAACTTAAGTGGCAGTGGGCGGGGCACATTGCATTGCAGAACGAATGGCTGATAGGGCAGTAAAGTTCTGGAGTGGCGACAGCGTACTGGAAGGCGCAGCGTGGGTAGGCCCCCCGCAAGGTGGACCGACGACCTGGTGAAGGTCGCGGGGATCCGCTGGATGCGGAAGGCACAGGACCGGTCGTTGTGGCGATGCTTGGGGGAGGCCTATATCCAGCAGTGGACGTCTTTCGGCTGAAATGATGATGATGATGATGATGTGAGGATGGGAAGAATGAGACACATACATACCCAAAGAATATTTAATACCACTCAAAGACCTTTTGAAGCTTCACACGCATTCTCCACGACCGCTACCGAGATAGACACTTAAAACCCCAATAGATATTTCATAAGCCACCTTAAGTTACCTTAAGTTGCCCCATTAACCTGGCGTCCCTAAGAAACTTGGCAGATAACACATAAACACTGAACGGCTGAAACTTTGATGAGTGGGATGCGAAGCTGAAACGGCCACATTTGAGGGTTCTAGTAAGTTTCGGTATTGTTGAGTATGTCGATATTGTGGTGCAAGGTATGATAGAATAGCGGGTCTTCTACTATCTCCTTATAGCCGTGTAAGCGTTGTCATTACTGAAATAACTAAGCTCCAAACCCTCAGCTAGCGGAACTGAAGCATATTGTTGGCGGGTCTCATCGTGTTGTAATGCACTGAACTGTATTAGACAGTACAAACAGCGCCATCCTGCCGGGCATTTGACGGCGTGACCGACCGACGTTGGCGTTGTATTATATGGGACGGGAATGCGTAGTCACACTCTTGTCTATGCAGAGAGTAGCCTGGTGATCTATAACATAGGTTTACCTACTTCAGACACCAGTCTCTATATAAGTTGTTATTCTTTACTGTAACTTGTACCAAGGTGATGAGAAAATAAACATATGTTATGATTTTGATTATAATTAGATATACTTGTGGTTGCAAGCGCGACTGCTGAGCGTGGGGTCCTGGGTTCGATTCCCGGGTCTGGCAAAGTGTTATTGGGTTTTTTCATTAGGAAATTCTTAGTAGCAACCCGAAGTCTGGATTTGTGCCCGGTCAATGGCAATAGGCTCGCCCCCTATTACATGGGACTATAACATAACTGGCGAAATGTGGGTGTACTATTACACCTTTGCCTACCCCTTCGGGGAAATACAGGCGTGATGTTATGTTATGTTACTTTTATTGACCTAGTTATCTGTATAATTTTATCATATTAACTAACATTATTGATGGAATCTGTTAAAATTTATAAAGGATGTGAGTTCGCATTTGATTTGTACGATTCAAACCAAACTAAAACCAAAACAAACCAAACCAAAATCAAAAGCCACAAAGTTTTGTAAAATTAGTTTACTGGTTTTATTTTATTACCTTCAGATAGACATAGTTTGACAAAACATAAACGCAGATTTACATTTTACTTTGATTTTACTGCTGACCTTTATTTTATGATCCCTTAAGGGACCTTGCGGACCAAAAGCTGTAGTACAGGTAAAATAGGATATCAAATAAAGTTTTATACCTACACTAGCTTCTGCCCGCTGCTTCGCACGCATGTAATTCGGTTTATCACAGAAAGACGTCAACGCGCATCCCACGGGAACTGTTTATTTTCCCGGAATAAAAAGTAGGTCCATGGCATTTTGTTTGGTTAAAATTAAACTATATTAAAGTAGTGACTTATTACTCTCGATTCCGAACAAACTAGTATCAAGTTTTGAGTTATATCAGTAACACGGTGTATAGCATATATAAGAAGATGGTTGGAACTTCGATTCGATAAACCACAAGTCCTGGCGAAGGAAAACGGTTATGTACCTAGAATGCTCCGTGAGGCTATTGAAATTAAAAAACATCCAAATTTTAATAGAGAAGATGGTTGGCAGCTTCCACCTGTTTGGAACCCAGTTCTAAAAATAATCAAGTTCCAAACAACACGGAACATTGTAAAACATTCGGATACTGTGAGTGACTATTGCGTGCATCGAAAAGATTTTAATTAATAAAATATTGTATGGTAGATTAAATAATTGTTAGCAATATCTGTAAAGACGCTTGTCATCTTAGTTTTCTTGTGACCACGAACGCTGCAAGACTTTCGAAACGTCAGGAAAACCAATTTAATGAATATACGCGATGTGATACGTTTAAACATGTTTTATTATATATATATATTATTATTTTTTATAGTATAGGATGGCGAAACGAGCTAACAGCCCACCTGATGTTAAGCGGTTACCTTTGCCCATAACAACTTTAATACCACCTAGGCTGTAACCTAAATAGTACCGCAAGTCGGTTCGCCAAACTGAGACATGAAGATGGAAAGTGTCATGTGAATGTAATTTCACCGACACCCGTACCCTTCAGACCGAAACACAGCAATGCAAGCATCACTATTTGGCGGAGAAGTAGATACGGTGGTAGTACTTCCCCGGACGAGCTCTTCCACAAAGGAGTTCTACTACTACTTCTACTACTATAATGTGTAGTGATCGCGAAAACCTTAGAAATTTTAATATAATAAGATTTAAAAATGCCTTCGGAAATGTTATTTTTTTCAGTTTTATTTCAGAATAAAACAATGTTCAATTTTAACACAAAATTGTGAGTGATAAACAAAGGTGAAATACTCCGCTTTTATTGTCGATAAAACATTTTATTAGAAAGGTGTTCGTTTGTACATGTTTACGACAAACGTTTAAAGTATTCATTTGACAATTTATTTCGTGGTGTGAATTTGAACGGAGCCGGTGTAAAATATTTGTAAATTGTAGATTGTATCATAAGGGAGCAAAATAATAACTTAACGGCGAGTGCGCTTTTTTGAATCCAGAGCGAAGTGAGGGATTCTAGAGTAGAATCCCGAGGTAGCGAAGGATTCTTTAGTAGAATCCTGAATAAGCGAGGGATTCGAAGTACGTCAGCCGAGCCAAAAATATATTTTGCGCCCGAGTAATACACTCTACTTTTCATCATTCTCTATGAGAAAATTAAAGCCACCTGTAACAAAACCGAATGTGAATAAGACAAGTATCTATTGAAGTACACAGGTTACACTAAAATGCGCATTTTAAAACACTATGGTTATACTTTACTAATCCACCATCCACATAGTTACTTACTTTTACGGCAAGAAAGACTTTGTCGGGTGCCTCATTAAGGAAAGTCTCCACGTTTTTGACTGAGAACACTTTGGATTTTTTAGGTTTAAATCCATCAGACATCCTCTTCAGATCATCATCCTCCTGCCCTTATCCCAATCTATTTGGGGTCGGCGCAGCACGTTCTTTTCTTCCATACATCTCTATCAGCCGTCATCTCCGTGTTCACTTTCTTTCTATTCATATCATCTTTCACACAATCCATCCATATTTTCTCTTCAGATACGCTATTAATTTCGAATATGTGTCCAGTTACGTCTTTATTAGAACTGACTGTTGATTTTAGCATTGAGTAGGTACTCCAAAGAGTGGAAGGTTGTTTAGTTTTGGCTAAGTACTGGAAGTAGACCAAAAACACAGATTCTGAAAAATTCTTGGCGCCTTTTGCATTTCTCCATTCAATAAAATTACCATAGGCTTTCATATATTTCTCCCGCGATTTTGCAGGTAATAGATTATCCATCATATTTCATGCGTCAGTTCTAATACTTTCAGGAGTTAATTCTATACTTTCACTGTCACAAGAAAAGGTTGAATGATTTTTTGGTAACTAGGCCGTATTATACAGTAAATGAGTTTTTATCCGACAGATTCACCATTTAAACGATTAACCATTTTAGTTTTTTTTAATGTAGATATGACACAATTTTTTTTTTTTTTTTTTTTATAATAAATTATGTAACATTTTTATGTATTTTGATTTCAGTTGTTGTAATTTTATATGAATTGTAAATTTTAATCTTATTTATTGCAATTTTAGTTCGTATATTTTATCTGTTAAATTATTATTATTTATTTAATTGTTTAATTGAATGGTTTTTTGGCTTTGTCTGGCGAATATCAACTAGAATTTGGCGTGCGCCAGGGTGGTCTGTCGTCCCCTAGCCTGTTCAATCTGTATGTAAACGAGTTGGTCGAGGAACTTAGCAGCATGCGTGTCGGATGCTGCATCGATGAGACATTTGTAAATAACATAAGTTACGCAGACGACATGGTGCTGCTGGCTCCCTCGATCCACGCACTTCGGGCACTTGTTCAGGTCTGTGAGCGGTATGAGTTTGAACACGGCCTCAAGTACAATTCTAAAATAAAAAGTGCGAGGTGCTCATCTTTAAAGCAGGAAGTTTGAGACCTAGTGTGGTGCCTCCAGTTGTACTTGATGGGGTGGCGCTCAGAGTCGTGAATAAGTTTAAATATTTTGGTCATATAGTCACAAATGATCTAAAGGATGACTTAGACATAGAAAGAGAACGTTGGGCGTTGGCGGTTAGGAGCATTATGCTGGCCCGCAGGTTTGCTAAATGTACTGCAAGAGTAAAAGTAACCCTTTTTAGGGCATATTGTCAATCTTTTTACTCTAGCAGCCTGTGGGTTCAGTACACGCAACGAGCCTACAACGTCCTACATGTGCAATATAATAATGCTTTCAGAATGCTGTTGAGGTTGCCGCGATATTGCAGTGCGTCACATATATTCGCGAGTGCGAAAGCTGCATTATTAATAACACGATTGCGCGGCAGCTCCAACAGTATTCTGGAAATGATCGCAGCCCGTCACGACTGTCCAATCCAGAAACACTGGGTGGACAGAGTGATAGGTAAGATAAAGTGATTACCTACCTTCACTCACTTCTTCTTCACTCACTGTAATACCTACTAACATAGTTTTAAGTTATTGTTGTTTGTTACTAACCTTCCTGTGTTGTTATATGGATGTCATGTCCGAAATAAATGATTATTTAATTTTAATTTTATTATAAATTATTGTACGCCTAACATGGTCGAGCAGTGAGATCGCACACCATGCTCTTTAGTGATAACACCATTTAACCACTGTCTCACAATAAAATACATTGACTTTAACTTGAAGAATTCATTTTTCAAAAGAAAACCATGAATTTCTAACAATCCGACCAATCCGTGAACATTGACCAAAACGCGGGCTGTAGTTCGGGCGTTTTTAATTTGTTTTTTTTTTATTCAGCCGGCGGCGCGACTATGGGCCGTCGTTCCAGCCAGTCTTTATTCAAACAATATTTGCGTTCGATTTCTTTGGCGCTGAATACTAAGATGTTCCAAATTCAAAAAGTGCGCGGCAAAGATAATTGCGGCGCACTTATAAAAAGGATAAAAAACTCATTACTGTACTGCCCACTAAAAGTTTCTTATAGAAAACACCACCTTTGGGTGCACTTAAAGGCGAACCAAGTCGTCCTTTTCGAATAGATGGAATGAAATAGTAGATTATACAACAAGTGAAAAAAGAGGGAATTTAATTCGAGGGACTAAGTTGGATCCCGAGCAGCGAAGGATTCTAAGATTGAACCACGAGCGAAGCGAGTGGTTCAAAAATAGAATCCTGAGCGGAGCGAGGGATACAAGGCCCGAGATGAATTTTTTTTTCACGAGTTGTTTACTCTACTTTTTACCATTGACGGCGAGAAAATAAAAAGTGGTATATAGCATGACTGGGTGAATGAAAGACATATTCAAGAATATGGTAGAATGTGCGTACCTACACATAAAGAAAAAAAGATGAAAAAAATATTCTACGACAAATCACGCGTAGGTATAGTAGTCAAAATGCTCGCGCAAGCTCTGACTTTTCGGGGTCTGCTGTCTAGTACAAAAGGCAAAGAGGGTGAAAATAGCCACCGATGGACACTGACCTAGCAAGGTGCATCACCTCACTGCATGAAATTTTGATTTGTAAGCGCGGAATAGTGTTCAGAGAAATTTATGAAATCGATTTTAAAATATTTCAAAAATTAAGGTACAATTTTTTACACATATTTGGAACGAGAATCAAGTACTAAACATCCTCCTTCAATAAGTCTCTCGTTGAACCAGCCGACCTGTAGTATTTATTTTTTCTTAATTTAAATTTGATAGCTCCATCCAGCCAGCCAGTACGTACGGTCAGCACGTTTTATTCATTTCTTAGTACATAATTCGTGCTTGTTCCAAATTCAAAATGTTTTTATTCTCTTGTGAGTAAAAGAGAGTTTTATTCACTGTTATCGATGAATAAAATGCCCTTTTTCGAGTGGCAATGGTAAAAAGGTGCTTTGTTATTCATTTAAGTCCTGACATTTCCATTTGTGTATTCACGTTGCTTGCTAAAATAATTAGTTAAATGTTAGCCAGTTAAATAATATAGACTAATAAGATTTTCCAATATTTATTATTTTCAAGTAGGAGTGATTATATATACTACGTATAGTAATTCTATTAACTTTCCTAATTATAAAAAAACCGGCCAAGTGTGAGTCAGACTCACGCAGTAAGGGTTCCGTACAACCCATCGACCTAATACCACATTGAAATTGAATTGAATAGAAACTGATTTAATTTACGAGAGTTTATCAAAAGACATCAACGAACATACGCGAAATGTGAATTTTTGCATCTCTTTCTTCCGTAGGTACTGCCATATATGTCTATGTTTGTCCTGTTTTAAGTATTTGTTGCAACACTACATAGTATGCACTATAATCAGACCAAGTTTGACGCTAGTATGTATTACCGTTTTGAAGATAGAACAGGAACAAAAACGTTGAAAAAAATGCATATTTTTCGAGGTTTCTTGTATGGGGACCCCCTTTGGTTTTAGACTTTTTTTTGTTTTTATTATTTGTCGTGATACACCTTATAGCAACACATATTCTGTGAAAATTTCAACTGGTTATCTATTACCGTTACAAAGATACAGCCCTGTGACAGACAGACGGACGGACGGACGGACGGACGGACAGCGTAGCGAGAGTAATAGGGTCCCGTTTGGAACCCTTCGGGTACGGAACCCTAAAAAGAATTAATTAATTAGTTAGTGGAAAACGCGTTATGGAAAACGTTAAAACGTAACGAGAAACGTTAAAGTGGAAACGTAACGCGACCCATTGGTAAAAAAATGCCCGCAACCTCCTTGCCCGTCGTTAGACATAGGGGATCGAGATCCACACGTTAAGAAGCACTGAATAAGTAAACAATGAAATTATGGAGAGTAAAGTGCGATCTATAAAAAAGTTGAAATCAATAATTCTGGGGTAAAACTAAAAAAAAAAAAGTACAATTAAGGCTTATATTTGTAAAATTATATTGACTACGATATTTTAAAACCCAAAAGCTTCTACAGCTTATAACTTGGACCAAACGTTTGCTGGATGCTAAGTTTCTTGATATTGACCACGTAATATCTTTGAATATACGGTTTTGAGAACACCACATAAACACAATATTGCTTGCAGGCACGGCTGCAGTGTGGTTGGGTGTTAAGGAAAATGCATAAAAGGTATATAAAGAAAGGTTTAACTTAACAGTCGTTACGGATAGTCAGTAGGTCGAAAGTCTGACAACTGGTCTAATCTTAGAATGTCACTATTTCAGACGGAGGGTACCCATGAGAATCATCAACTCAGCCTATCGCAGTCCACTGCTGGATATAGGCCTCTTTCGAGCTGCGCCACAACACTCGGTCCTCCGCTTTTCGCATCCAGACCACCTCAGCGACCTTGTTCAGGTCGTCGGTCCACCTGGCTGGGAGAGGTGCCCTACAATAAGAATATCCTTTTGTAAAAAAGTAATATCGAATAATAATTTCTTAGGTTTTAGCGATCACAACACATTATAATAAAACAAGTTTTACCGGTTTACATCGCGTATATTATTTAAATTGGTTTTCCTGACATTTCGAAAGCTTTGCAGCGTTTGTCGCAGGAAGACTAAGATGACAAGTGTCTTTACAAATATTTCTAAAAAAATATTTTATGTAACGTAAGAGGTTATCCGGGGAAGTAACTATTTGTTGTGGCAATAAATATTTTTTCTATCTTTTTCATCTTTCTTTCTATTTCAGACGCCAAACAGTGATGCTTGCATTGCTGTGTTCTAGTGCAAAGGGTTTTGCGTGTCATTTGCGACTTTCCATCTATCTTCGGGTATCAGTTTGGGGAACGAGATTTTCAATGCTGTTTAGGTAACAGCCTATGAGGTATTGCAGTTAATATGGGCTAATGAAACCGCTTAACATCAGGTGGGCCTTAAGCTCTTTTCGCCATCCTATACTATAAAAAAGCAAAGTCATATTAAAGTCCTTACATAAATATATTTCAGCATACTTGGAAGAACAAACTTAGAGAATATAAAATCGGGTGTATCTTCAAAGTGGCTTGAAGCCAGATGTGGTCGAAGCACTTTAAGTTTAGACATTATTTACTTTGTGGCTAAGAAGGTTAAGTCGACCTCTCCCTCGGGTGAGCTAGAGATGAATTAGAGATTATAATGACAGGTGGATGGACGGTTGTACTACTGTAGACTGAAAACTTAATAATAATAATAATCTGAAAGTAAGTGTAAAATAGTCCTACTATTTTACACAATAAGCCTGATATAGTGGTGATAGATCGATTAGAACGCCGCACAATGATTATTGATATCGCCGTTCCGCATGCCGGGAATCTCGTGAAAGTTGAGACAGATAAACAAATGAGATATTTGGACTTAGCACACGAGGTTGTCGACATGTGGGACGTGGATTCGGCAATCATTGTGCCGATAGTCGTAACGGCCAATGGTCTCATAGCCAAGAGCCTCAACCAACATCTTAAGAGGCTCTCGTTAGGTGGCTGGGTCAAGGCCCAGATTCAGAAGGCGGTTCTCCTCGACACAGCACGTATTGTGAGGAGGTTTTTGTCTCTGGGGCCCTAACCGCCGGTAGCTTGGACCCTGCTCCCGATGCCGGTGGAACACTATTTTTTATATTTTTAAATGTTTTTTTTTTCTTTTTTTCTTTTATAAAAAATATTTAAAAATGTAATTTATAAGATAATAACTAAATAAAGGAGATAATAATCTAATCTTTAATTGGGTATCCATATTTTGTTAGTAACATAAAACAGCTTATTACCAATCACCCTCCTTACAAACTGCTTTATAATAGTAGAGCCGAAACTCTCAGCTACAGTTCTCAGGATGCAGTTGCGACTGTCCCTCACTCTCTTCAGCAGCGAAGCTGTTTTTTTGCGAATAATCGCGTAAAAGCCATCGGTATGTGCTTGCGCAAACATCTCCGACGCACTGCAGTAACGAGACAGTCTCAACAACATCCTGAAAGCATTATTATACTGGACGCGAAGGACATCCAGCAATCTTTTGGTGTATTTTGGTGTCTTTTGGTGTCTTTTGGTGTCTTTTGGTGTCTTTTGGTGTCTTTTGGTGTCTTTTGGTGTCTTTTGGTGTCTTTTGGTGTCTTTTGGTGTCTTTTGGTGTCTTTTGGTGTCTTTTGGTGTCTTTTGGTGTCTTTTTGTATCTTTTGGATAATGGTAAAAGGGCATTGTTGGGAATAGTTTCACCCCCTGTTTCTGGAAGGCTGATTAATTTGATCTGTTGCCAAATCTCATGTCGGCTCCTGTGATTGGCCGGCAAAAATGTTAACAACCAATCACAACGCTTGACCTGAGATTTGACAGCTGATTAGAAATTTTTTGCGTTGACCACCCTTTTGGTAACTGGGGGTCAATCTGTTAGAAAGATAAAAATATACGACAGTTACATGCGTAATTTTTGATTACTTACTATTTATTCAATGAATTGTAAGAAATCAATTCATCGTATTTAATGCAGACTGTATGATAAACATTTTTATTTTAAAGAGTTTATTAACACAATAATAACGTGGGTGGCTATGTTACTCCATCACAGACATAGTAAAATATAGGCGAAGTGCTGCGAACGATCATAGTGAAGCTAACAAAACCGTGCTCCTACGTGTACAAATCAGCGCTAACGCATACAAATGTACCTTAAACCGTACTCACCGCTCTCAGTACACATGTCGCGGCTTTTGTAGGCTTAACTATGATTGTTCGCAGCACTTCGTCTATATTTTTTACTATGTCTGTGTACTCCATATTATTGACCAGTCCCTTGTAAGTACTCTATGGTTTTAAAATTTATTATGTTGGTACCACTGTAAATAAGAGAAGATGCCAACCTCTTTTTGGCACCTTCACACTACAGGAGCAGAAGAATTTTAATTTTTTTTTGTCGACCTCTTTGGTCTAGTGGTTCGAGTGTTGGACTGCTAATGACGAGGTCGTGGGTTCAATTCCCACAGCTCTGCTTAGGCAAGTCATCAATGAATGAATGATGATGACTTGCCTAGCAAGTTGCTAGGCAAGTACTTGTTTGACATAAGTATTGTAAGTAAAACATAACCTCAAAATGGTTTATATTATAATGAATTAACATCTGTGGAGGATTGTGGAGGGTGAAGTGGAGATAGAATATAAATATAGAAAGCTGACCCCGCGATATTAAGACTAGGCAAAAAGAGAGAGACAAAGACGGTTCCTACTAAGCCATTATGACAAAACCGAAAAGGAAAGTTCTGTCGCTTTAGCGTGGGCTTACAAACGGCCACGTCAATATTTTATGTGTAGGCATACTTAGTAGAGGATTCCTCCTCGGAAAGGTCCGTGTAGGTACCTATAGTGTGGGTCAATGTCCGTAATTGTTATGTTAAGCGCTCCCCGAAATCCCTTAGGAAAATATATGTATTTGGTGTATAGCACAAAATATGTATATCTAAGATAAGTGAATGTTTCAGGCACAGAAGTAGATAGAATAGAATGGTTGTAATCACAATTTTCCTTGCACTTCATGCGTGGCAACTGTCGATCAAACTACGCCTTACACATTGAGGTCATTAATAAAAATAAAAAAACTTTAACCAAATGTACTTTATCCCCCCCTTAATTGGGGGAGGCCTATGTCCAGTAGTGGACGTCTTTCGGCTGAAATGATGATGATGATGAAATGTACTTTGCAGCTTTTGTTTCTGGAGTTAGAAATAGCACAATAAGGCATTTTTACCCGACTGCGCCAGAAGGAGGGTTATGTTTTTCGAGTGTATGTATGTATGTATGTATGTATGTATATTTCTTTGGCACGCTCTGTAGCCTAAACGGCTTGATGGATCTTAGCAGCATTAAGAAACAGCGTTTCTTAACCGACTCGACTAATAATTTCGTTACCACGAGCAGTGTTCACGGTAGCTTAGTGGCTAAAGCACTGGCGTACCGAGCCAGGAGTCGCAAGTTCGAATCCTGCTCGTGAGCGATTTTTCATTCGACAATTTAAAAATAATTATATTTATGTTAAGATGTAGCAAGATACAAGTAATCCGTCACATTTGACGTACAGTTTTTCAGAATAAAATAAAATACACGGACCATTCGTCGGTCAGGCATGCCGTTAGTACGATGTGCATCACCTCCAACAATTAAGACGTGGCTAAAAGGTCTTAGCAACCAAGTCATAAAAATACTCGAAAAAAATACAAAGAGTATAAGAGTAATACATTATATTTCTATTGAGCAGAGACATGGAGCCTTGACCATAATGTTGTTTTTGTACTGCTCAATGGGCCATTTGACAAAGCAACGATTATGTAGGAACTAAACATTGAGAGATTTATGTTTCTGTTTGTTTTTCCATATCGTAATTATCTACTAAGGTATATGTTTATTTTATTGTGAGTATATAGAAACGAAACATACATCATTAATCTTGTTGGAACTACCTCGATGAAATCAATCACAGAATACACTATAATTTTCTTTGTTTACACTAGGGAATGTTATTTATTCAGGCTGTATATTATTATATTTGAAAGTAAAGCGTGGATGTGGTAAAGATATTTTGATTTATGGATTCAGAACCATAAATAAGGGATACCTATAGGACATTATTATGATCTAGTATCTATGTACAGTCAAGCTGACGTTGATAGTAACAAACCAGTGTAGGCTTAGCTTATCTTGTATACATACTAAGGCCCGTATTCCAGAAGGATACTCAAGCGTTGATCTCTGTTTAAAACTAGTTTTAAGTTGAGCTTTGATTTTAGAACGTCCCTCAAGCAGAGATTTGTTGAGTTTTGTTATCACTAATATGCGGTTAGCTGTACGTTAAAAGTAATTCACGTACGTGGATCCAAAACGTGCTAATAACAAAAATAAGATACCTTCTGGTGCTACATAGGTTTTTTTTTTAATAGTATTGTAGGATCAGATCAGGGTTCAAGCAATAAAATGCAGATTGCGTACAAATACTCAGATTTAATGCACAAATCACTTTTTAGTAGCTACCGTAATTTTATGTGTTCAGTTCGGCGGTTGAACGACAAGTGTTTTGACTCGATTCCAAAAAGGTTAGCTGTCATATCGATGTCATCGTGACATCGATATGATTCACTCGGATACAGATTAAAATAAAATTGTATTTAAGTATCGAATTAACTCGACAAAATATTATGTAAGCTAACAACTCGGCCATCCTTTTAAAAGTGAGTCCTCTCACTTGATCTACAAATGAATCAATATAAAATACATAAAGTTATACTAACAAAGAAAACATGGACTGATTACTTAAAATTATTACAATAGATTTTCTTCCCTTATGTTTTACACGTTTTGTATTTTTCACATCACTTCACTTCACTATATCAGTTAATTCGCGTAGTCTGTTGTGATCTACGGCCATCTGTGCAATCTTAGAGCTTAACACCATTCGCCATTTGCACTGACCGCTCACAACCCACGCATTATCAACTAAGTTCGCACAGTCTGCTATGATCTGCAGTCATCTGTGCGATATCGGTTACCGATACCATTCGCTATCTGCACTGACTGCTCATAGCCCATGCTCTCCTTCACCTACTCGTCGTGGCATAGTCTGCTTTGATCTGCGACCATCTGTGCGATGGTGATTTCTCACCACCTTTCGCATTCTGCACTGGACGCTCAAAGCCTATGCCTAGATCTTAAGTCATGCATAGTCTGCTATGATCTGCAACCATCTGTGCGATATCGGTCTCCGATACCATTCGCTTTCTGCACTGATTGCTCATAGCCTATGCATTGTCTAGTCGAGTCTTAATTCAAGTCAATTCGCCATCTCAGTCAAATCAATCATCTCTAGATAATAGAACAAAACAAATAATCAACCCATTTATTAATTTAATATCATTTCATAATACATGTCAATGATATAGTTGACCGTTTTAATTCCTCATCATATTATTACGTAATATTGTTTTGTTTATATATAATACATAATTATCATTTTAATTTCTTTATTTTCATTATTTTAAATGTTAGTCAGCACTAGTCTAATCATCACCACTATTATCATTTTCGCTACCCTCACTAGAAATATTAGTAAAATTTAACCAAGGATGAATCTTATCCACGGCCACTACATTTTCATACCTTTTATTTCCTCTCTTAGTTAAGGGAGTGTCCTCGATTAAAAACCTGTCATTTTCCAAGATTTTCGTGATTCTATATGGGCCATGGAACTTGGATATGAGTTTCTTAGATTTTCCTACATGCTCTTTGTCTATTATAGTTCTTTCTACTCTAACGAGGTCACCTACATTATATGATGTTGCTTTTTTTCTTCGCCTATCAAACTCTTTCTTTGAATTTAATTGCTGTTTCTCAATCTTAGCCTTAGCATCAGACCTCATTTCTTTCAAATCGTTGTCACTAGCACGACATATGACTTCATTTAAAATGCCATTTATTACATTTTCTGATGAATTTAAAACTCTAAAACCGAATAGGAGCTCAGATGGGCTTTTCCCCGTCGCCTTGTTATTTGTGGTGTTCATACCCAGCTGAATGTCACCTACGTATTCATCCCAGGTGTGATCACCTTTACCATGACATTTCGTACTCAACGCATCCAATATAGTCCTATTATACCGCTCTATTTGGCCATTTGCTCTTGGAGTGGCAAGTGCATTGAGTATATGTTTAATTTTTGTACTCTCCATAAATGACTTAAATTTTGTGCTAGTGAAGCAAGTACCTCGATCAGTTATAAGGCGAGCAGGCGTACCAAATATGCTAAAAAGTTCTTTGAAGATTCTAATAGCTGTGGTACTCTTCGTATCTCGAACAGCTTTGATTGTTATAAATTTTGTAAAAGAATCAATTATCGCAAGAATATAAGTGTTGCCTCTCCTAGAGCGAACGAACGGGCCTAAATGATCGGCGTGAACCGTATGGAAGGGTATATCTGCTTTAGGTATTGGGTGAAGCATACCTTCCTTAGGACCACCCGGTGCCTTATGGTGCGCACATTCAAGACAAGCTGACACGTACTTTTTGGTAAAACGACGCATCTTAGAAAACCAGAACGTCTCACGTAGCCGACTTAGAGTTTTCTCATAACTGAAATGGCCTACATCGTCGTGGTTCATTCATAGAACTTGCCACCGAACGGCTCTGGGAACTACCCATCTTATTTTATCACCAACTATTCTATAAACATGATTTCCTTTTAATTGATAATTTTTATACACATCTGCTATATAATTTGTATTTTTGTCAGCTAAAATAACCCTAATTTTCCCTATTTCCTTATCGTTACTTTGTACAGTAGAAATCCAATCTTTTATATCAATATTTAAAACATCAAGTACATGTGTCTCGTCATCACCCGTTATCGGGTCAGTCACAGGTGCACGACTGAGAGCATCTACGTGTGCCATACGGGCTCCACTTTTATATTCAATTTCGCAGTCGTACTCCTGGAACTGCACCCACCACCGTGATATCCTTGGTATGAGGTCTCGTTTCGTTAGTGTTGTACGCAGCGCATTACAGTCGGTTATGATCTTAAATTTTAAACCTAATAAGTACACTCGAAAACGTTTTAATGAAGCTATTACTGCTAAAGTTTCCAATTCAAATGAATGTAAATTTTGTTCGTCTTTAGTTGTTTTCCGGCTGTAATACGCTACGGGCCTAAGCATTCCGTCACTATGTCTCTGCATTAATATACCAGCGATCCCTAACTTCGATGCATCAGTATGCAATTCGGTTCCTAGTTTAGCATCGTATAAGGCTAGAATAGGGCGTTCAATAAGTTTTTGTTTTAATGCTTCAAACGCCTTTGACTGTTCATCATTCCATTTCCATACAAAATTGGATTTGAGAAGATCAGTAAGGGGACGTGCAATAAGTGCAAAATCTTTTACAAATCGCCTAAAGAAACTAGCGAGCCCTATAAAGCGCCTAACATCATGAACGTTCTTTGGAACCGGGAAACCAGAAACCGCTAAGGTCTTACGTGAACCTGGTCTTATGCCCTGACCAGAAACTTCAAATCCTAAGAAATCTATCTCCCTGTAGAAAAAGTTACATTTCTTAAGCTTCAAGGTCAGTCCTGCTTCAAGGAGCAATTGAAATACTATGTCTAGTCGTTCAAGACCTTGTTCAAATGACCTAGCCGGTATAAGGATATCATCCATGAAAATAATGGCAAAGTCAACTTTTGACTTTGCCAAAATCTTATTCATAGCCCTCTGGAAAACTGACGGAGCATTTGCTAGTCCAAACGGCATTCTTTTAAATTGAAATTGGCCATCAGGTGTGACAAATGCTGTTTTGTCCTGAGAGTCTTCTGCAATCGGTAATTGGTAGTAGCCTGATGCGCAATCAAGCGTAATGAATAAGGAGTTTCCAGCTAACATGTCTAGTTGGTCATCAATCAATGGTAGAGGAAAATGTTCCTTCTTTGTTTTATTGTTGAGAGCACGATAATCTACGCATAATCTTTTCTCGCCAGTCTTTTTCTTTACGAGCAGAATAGGACTGGCATACTGAGAAGTCGATTCGCAAACAATATCTGCTTCGACCATTTCTTGTACCATTGATCGTACCAGCTCACGCTCTGGGTATGAAAGTCTATAAGGACGGTACACTACCGGCTTAGAATACGTAATTTTTTTTTTTTTTTTTTTTTATGATTTATAGATCTGCTCTTGACCACAATCTAGACAGCTTTGTCAGAATGTGGTCGACGATGGAGCGAGCAAACCTATTATGTGCCGATTCACTCCAGCTTTAAAGGCGTTAGGGTTATAAGTGCCCGGAAATACAGATGCCGGCATTCTATCTCCATTTGAACTATATTTGTAAATCCTAAATCGTTTAAATTATTTGAGAAACACTCCTTATACCTATCTAATAGACTTTTTAATCGTTCTATTTGGTTGCTAGTTAAACTCGGGTCATAATTAAAGTTTGAGCAAAAATCACTATCGTTAATGTCTAAAACATTTACACTCGCACAATTACCAACTCTAAGGGCACGAGTTATCAAAGAATCTTGTTTTAATATAATCATGTTTTCAGATACATTTTGTATCACCAAACAACCATAGCCTTTATCGATTTCGTATTCTCCTGGTAAAAGATAAAACTCATGATTAGGTTTTCCGCGAAGAGACCCTCGTACATACACAGTTCCCGAATAATCGACTAAACAATTAACACGAATTAAACACATTTCTTTAGGGCGTATAGAAGTATCCAAAACTAATTTAAGATATAATTTGTTCCCGATGTCTCGAGTAAAAATCAAAGAATCGTAGGTTTTTGTTATGATAATCCCGGGTTTTTCAGTGAAACTGTGTCCCACTAGTACAGGGTATTTGATGACACTGTCTTCTACAACTAACGCATCTACGTTCTCTATAATATCTTGTACTTGTATGGTAACAACAGCCAGTCCAAAAGGTAGCACAATGTTATTACCAATACCTCTCATTGTAGGCAAGTCTGAATTATTTGACCACTTAATTCCCAATTGTTTAGCATCACTACAGCGAATCAAAGTACATTGACTGCCCAGATCTACATATCCTACAGTCAATTGTCCATTTAGCATCAAC
Organism: Asteroscopus sphinx; assembly: GCA_949699075.1. Taxonomy (NCBI): domain Eukaryota; kingdom Metazoa; phylum Arthropoda; class Insecta; order Lepidoptera; family Noctuidae; genus Asteroscopus; species Asteroscopus sphinx. The sequence continues at coordinate 7,273,144 of OX453025.1, read as the reverse complement.
TGCATGATGTATTTATTATTGTTACTAGCAAGGTTATCGGTATCTACGCGTAATATTTCCTTTTGACCTGTCTTTTCACTATTGCTACTATTATTCTCCGAGGGTAGTTTCGTGCAATTCAATGTAGTATGTCCTATTCTATTACAGATATTACATTTAAGTATCTTTTTTGTACATCGGATACTAAAATGACCTGGTTCATTGCAATTGTAACAAACAATAGAACTACTGCTACTTTTAACCTTCGTGTCATTGCTAGAAGGTTTCGTGTTAGGTAAAGTGTTAGGACTTTTATCATTATAGAATCTCGTCTTGTCTGTTTCACGTGGCTGTTGATTAATAGACTGGAAATATTGTAGTACTTGTTCAGGCTCTTGACACTTTAATGCCTTGGCACCCAGTCTCAAAGAGCGATCATCGATTCCGTACAGTAAACAATCAACTGCGCGCTTGCCCTTAATCTCGCAACGATTTAGTAAGTTAATCTTCTCAAAATAGTATAATTCCAATGATTCATTATATTTTACACGTTTGGATAGCATCTCAGTTAATAACTCTGCATAATCATCACTACTTGGAAACGATTCTAACAATTTATTTTTCCATTCAGGCCACGAAAACGACATAGTGGGTAACGCTTGATACCATGTTTTAGCAACACCTACTAATTTAGGTAAAGCGTAATGTATAATCTGATCATCGCCCCACTTATATAACTTCGCACATTCGTCAACTTTACTAAGCCATACTTGTATTGTTTGTCCCTTTATCATCGGATCAAAATCAGGTATGACATTTCCTAACATTGGGAATTTATTACCCTCAGGCCGGGTATTTACTAAAGATTCTACTAATTTAGTCAACAGTCGGTGAGTCACATCATTATTACTGTCATTGGAACGTCTTACCGGGGAACATGAGCGCTGATGCGGTGACCTGGATCCGCTGCTGCCACGTACACCAGCTCGGTTAACCCGCCTGCGTTGATGGCGACTGCTTCCACTCTTGCGATGCCGGCTACGACGCTCACGGTGACTGCTCCGGCTGCTGCTACTCCTGCGATGACGATGACGACGCTCGCGACGCTCTCGAGTACGACTCCTTCGCATTGAAACATCCGTGTCCGTATATTCACTGCTCGACCTGAGCCTGCGCCGTTTTCTTTTGTCCTTCTGATCATGTTTTTTTCTTTTTTCTGAATTTGAATTACGACGGTTGCTCGACTCAGGTGTTTTATTTCCATCTTCCATATTTTCCATTGAACGTTACAATCGTATAACAAAAAAAACTTTGAAATGTGGGCGTTTATGCTAAAAATATATTGCTGGCCTGTCCAAACCCACTTCTGAGATGTAGGATCAGATCAGGGTTCAAGCAATAAAATGCAGATTGCGTACAAATACTCAGATTTAATGCACAAATCACTTTTTAGTAGCTACCGTAATTTTATGTGTTCAGTTCGGCGGTTGAACGACAAGTGTTTTGACTCGATTCCAAAAAGGTTAGCTGTCATATCGATGTCATCGTGACATCGATATGATTCACTCGGATACAGATTAAAATAAAATTGTATTTAAGTATCGAATTAACTCGACAAAATATTATGTAAGCTAACAGTATAGGATGGCGAAACGAGCTAAAGGCCCATCTGATGTTAAGCGGTTACCTTTACCCATGTCAACTACAATACCACCTAGGCTGTTGCCTAAATGGTACCGCAAGTCGGTTCGTCAAACTGAAACATGAAGATGGAAAGTCTCATGTGATTGTTATTTCACCGGCACCCGTACCCTTCAGCAATGCAAGCATCACTATTTGGCGGAGAAGTAGGTACGGTGGTAGTACTTCCCCGGACGAGCTCTTTCACAAGGGAGTTCTACTACTACTTAACATCTTTTAAATTATTCCCGTCTTCTTTGTCAATCCTGAGGTTGTCTAGAAGATATCGCTATTAGCGACAAGACCGGCAATGTACCCTAAATTGACATGTTCTTAATTTTTTTTTTGTTAAGTTGTACAATAAACAATATTCTATGTCTTCAAAGTTTTTACTTTGACCTGCACAATATGTTGGAGCTTCAGTTATTAAGTAAATCAAGATAATGATAATATTTGTGTATCAATGACCAGCCAATCAGATCAAATATCCATTTCAAATATCCATTTCAAATATCCATTTCAAATATCCATTTCAAATATCAAAATCAACGTGTAACACATGAAAAGTTGTTTGAGTTTTGAAAAAGGGTTATTTTCCCAACTTATTTACCTTTCAAACTATTTCAATTCTAATTTCAAACATTTTGAATCAGCAATGAAATTTGAAATGTAAACAAAATGTTCTAAATCTATCTCCCGAAGTGCAATCAGGCACATAATTTACAGATAATACATTTGTGCAGTTAGGAACAAAAGGGAAATGGCGCCATCAATGACAAGCGTCTATTTCGATCGGATCGTAACGGTCATTGACTAATTTGTGCGAATTATTTTTTATTTATATTCGGAAAATCTGTGTATTTTTTAAAGTCAGTGTGTTTGTTTTTATTCTAAACAAAGGATCTCAATCAATACATCGTTTTGTTTTTGGTTTTTATTCACTTTAGTGAGTATACTCATAGGTACCTATCTAATTTGGTTTTTATTCTAATACAAGGTTTTGCTCGTGGTTTTGCCCACTTTTATCAGAGAAAGTGATATTTGCATGTTTATCACACATCCATCGAGAACTATTTATCTTATAATAAAACAAAGTTTAACCGGATTAAATCGCATATATTATTTAAATTGGTTTCCCTGACGTTTCGAAAGCTTTGCAGCATTTCGTGGTCGCAGATAGACTAAGATGACAATCGTCTTTACAGATATTTCAAAAAAAAAAAAAACTACCGTACAATATTTATTAATTAAAATCGTTTCGATGCACGCAGTAATCACTCACAATATCATTATCTTTTACAGTGTTGCGTGCTGTTTGGGACTTGATTATTTTTAGGACTGGGTTCCAAACAGGTGGTAGCTGCCAACCATGTTCTCTATTAAAATTAGGATGTTTTTTAATTTCAATAGCCTCACGGAGCATTCTAGGTACGGTCGACCGCACGTCGGTGGTAACACTTTGACATTAGCAGCATCTTTATTTCGTAAGCAGTAAGGGCGGTTTTTGAATTGAAGTGTTACCACTATCATGCAGTTGACTGTACATATCGGTTTTCCTTCGCCAGAACTTGTGGTTTATCAAATCGAAGAAAATGGTTGGGTTTGTCTAGGGCATGTTCACACACTGCAGACTTTGTGGAGCGTCTGTTCTTGACGTCAGCTATATGTTCTTTAATTCTAGTGGCTCTACTACGCTTTGTTTGCCCTATGTATGATAACCCACAATAACAATCAATCTTGTAGACCCCTGCATCTTGTAAGGGAATGTGACACTTCACCGGTCTGAGGAGTTGGCTGATCTTTCTTTGGGGCTTGAAATAGGTTTTGATAGAAGCACGCTTCAAGATATGACCAATTCTGTCGGTGACCCCTTTGATGAATGGTAGAACAGCAGGTCGACGATCAACTGTGCTGGGTTTCAAGCGGCGTTTGCGGTGGGGATGTGGAGCTCGTAAGTTATTATGCTTGAGAACATGCTTCACATGGTAAAGTTCCCCTGCCAGGTGGTCGGCGTCGCAGATGCGATGTGCTCTGTAACAAAGATTTGGCCACGATAGCTAACTGACAAGGATGGTGGTGAGATTCACCGTTCAAGTACCTGTCTGTACGGGTAGGCTTTCTATACACTGTATGACTAACAGAATTATCAGGATTATGGATAAGTTGTATATCAAGAAACGCTAAGGATTTGTTTGCCTCCAATTCCATAGTAAATTGAATTTTACTGTGTATAGAATTTAGATGTTCTAAGAAAGCAGAGACACTACTGTGAGGCAAGAAGGTGAAAGTGTCGTCAACGTACCTCTTGAAGATCTTCGGCATAGCCGGGGCGGTCAGGAGAGCTCTCCCTTCAAAATCCTCCATGAAGATATCAGCTACCACCGGGGATACCGGTGAACCCATGGCCACACCGTCGACTTGAAGGTAAAACTCATTGTCCCACAGTAGGTAGCCGCTGGTAAGGCAGTGTTCAAGCTGCTCTGCATATGCTAGAGGCATGTCATTGTCTCTTAACCGCTTCTTTACAACTTCCAGGCAGTCCTTTCCTGGTAGGTTGGTGAATTTATCTTGCCGGAATAAAAATTGCCTATATCATTTCCAGGTTTCAGGCTACCGCTTTGCCAAATTTCATGATGATCGGTTCAGAGATTTCATCATGAAAAGGTAGATCATAAACAAACAGCCAGACTGAGTTACTTTTGGATTTATAATATTTTACTATTTTTTACAAGGAGCGACTGCCATCAGACTCTCGCAACCCATGACATTCTAAAGAATAGACCAGTTGCCAGTCTAATATACAGTATGATGGATCTAGACTATGGATCTAACGAGAATGATCCGAATTTTTTATTACAATCAAAATGTTTAATATTAGAAAAAGAAAAATATTTTATTTCTGCGCTTGATTTGACGCACACAAAAACCTAAAACTACAAGATTAAGTTACATTAAGTTATGTAATAGTATTTATTTAGTTAGTTTTATTAAGTTCTTTACTGAAAATAATAAAGTAAGTGTTTTTTTCTTTTAGTATACTCAGTACTAATTTATGGTGAAAATAATAAAATATGTGTTTTTGCCTTTTGCTTTCATTATTGTTCAATACTAAAATTTTGAGTTAAAGCATCCCAAAAATTACATTTTACTCAGTAGCCACACAAAAATCAATATAGTATTCATCTATTTCAGTCCACCTTCCCGCCACAGGCCAACGTGGTGGAGTAAGGACTGAATCCATTTCATTCTAAGAAGAGGTCCTTGCCCAGAAGTGCGACAATAATGGGATGATGATGATGATTCATCCGTTATCTCGATTTCAATAACCAAGAAATTCGCATCCACACGGCTTCTTCAGTCGGTTGCTTGGCAGTCGCTCTAGCCAGGAGCCTGTGGCTTAGTAACTAGATTAAATAGATTAGTTCAAGCTACTGCCGGATACTCTAAGCTCACGTTTTAGTTAAATTCCCTTTGGCCTGGGAAAAACTAATTTTCCCAGCAATTGAGTTTGGCTGGGAAGAATCTTTGGAAAGGTTTTCTGCAATAGTAAAAGCAAAAGTTGATGAGTTAGCCGAGCAGTTATTGGATGAAGTAAACTCTTAACGAAGATCATCATTTATTGAATTGGTTGGTTAATTATGACTTAACTTGTAATCGTTATTCAATACTGAGGATGTAGCTTTTTAGTATTTTGTTTTTATATGCTACAAGATGGTGAAACCATGTTGTAACACCTGATATTCAGCCTTTGCCCATAACAAGTGTAATATCACCTAGGCTGTTGCACCTGGATGACTGGATGCGGAAGGCAGAGGACCGAGTCATCAATTCAGCCGAAAGACCTCCACTGCTGGATATAGACCTCCTCCAATTAATGGGGGGATATTCCATAATCACCACGCTTGGCAAGCGGGTTGGCGATCACAGTTGGTGGGTTAAATACTCAGAGAACGCTGCTGCCCATCCTCTGGTGAATCCCTTAGTCGCCTTTTACGACACCCATGAGAAGAGATAAGGGTATAACATAAGGGGATAAGAGGACCGAGTGATGTGGTGCAACTTGGGAGAAGCTATGTCCAGCAGTGGACTGCGAAAGGTTGATTGATTGATTGTTACCTAAACGATATAGCAAATCCCGTTCACCAAATGAACGAATGAATGAATGAAAATGAAAAAAATATTTGCTTAAAACATGAGTAGGTATACAATACAATGTGAAAGCACATGCATGTAAGGTGTTTAAATAGTAGGTATAGCAGCTACAATGTTTTGCCACTGGGGGCGTACAAATACTTTTGATTCTAGGTTACATTGACACTTGCAAAAATATGCAATTCTTCTTGTTCTACATTATATACCAAACTGAGACATGAAGATGGAAGTCTCATGCGATTATAATTTCACCGGCACCCTGCGCACCGCAACACAGCAATGCAAGGATCACTGTTTGGCGGCAGAAATAGGTACAGTGGTAGTACTTCCCCAGACAAGTGTTACAAGCTCGTGGATCAGCCAACCCAGAGACCACTTCTTATCAGCGGAAGGAACGAATGAAGTCACTATTAGAAGTCAGTATTTAGAATCGATTATTGTACTTTCTATTCATAATATTTATATCCAGAGTCATTAGGTTTTTTAATAAATCTCATCACAAGCCAACTTGATAATATTATATAAATTTAGCCTAAGTATCGATTTGAAGGGTAATATTTTATTACCACCAGTCAAATAATTTTTCATCGCCACTTTCGTATTTCCGACTTAATTAAAGACTCTATTTTAGATACACGACACATGACGAATTTATCAGGCGTGCCCAGTTTTGCATAGCTACAGTCTGCCTGGCCAGGGTCCATCCCATTGGTGTTTGCCTATAAACTATCCCGCTCGACAGGCGCGCCCCGCCCAATCCTGGTTCTGTTAACGATTTGAAAACAGAATCTAAAATTCAATTACCTAGGACAAATTTTTGGATGAAATGTTTACACGTGAAGTTGATTCGTTAGGTGTTTGTGTTGACGCCTTTGTAATGTCATTCATTTAGATTAATAAATGGTGTTACATTAGTAGCTGAGGTCCACTTTTACTATAGGAGCAATCCTAAAATCGTGAAAAAACAAACAGCTGTTGCCGACATTCCGTCGAGTTATTCGCATAACTAACATGTTCGCACATGTCATCATCATCATTTCAGCCGAAAGACGTCCACTGCTGGACATAGGTGTTCCCCAAGTATCGCTACAATAACCGGTCCTGTGCTTTCCACGTCCAGTGGATTCCCGCGACCTTCACCAGTTCGTTCGTCCACCTTGTGGGGGGCCTACCCACGCTGCACCTTCCAGTACGCAGTCGCTACTCCAGAACTTTACGACCACATCGGCCATCCGTCTTGCGAATAATGTGCCTCACCCACTGCCATTTTAGTTTTGAAATTCTTCGGGCTATGTCGGTTACCTTCGTTCTCCTGCGAATCTCCTCATTTCTGATTCGATCACGCAGAGACGGTCCAAACATAGCCCTCTCCATTGGGATGTTTGCGTGAAGGGACCCTTTGAGTGACTGAGCCTTCTTATCAGGCCTATTGTGAGCGACCACGTTTCAGTGCCGTAAGTAATTACTGGCAACACACACTGGTCAAAGACTTTCGTCTTGAGACACTGCGGTATTTTGTACGAGAAGATACTGCGTAGCTTCCCGAACGCTGCCCAACAGATTCGAATTTGACGATTGACCTCTTTCTCGTAGTTGGACCTACCTAACTGGACAGTTTGTTTTAGGTATAAATAATCGTAAACAACTTCGAGTGTACATTCTCCGATGTTTACGGGAATGGGTGCTATATGGGAATTCGACATACACAATCACACGTGATATAAGCTAAATAATGACACCGCATTTACGTTTTTAAGGCTAATAGTTGGGGAATTATTAAGGCAAGACGATGTACCCCTTTTCATTATGTTACAAATTTTTGTGATTTTGCAAAGGTTTTTTTTTAAAGTATAGGATGGCGAAACGAACTGAGAAAGGCCCACCTGATGTTAAGTGGTTACCTTTGCCCATAACAACTGCAATACCACCTAGGGTGTTGCCTAAATGGTACCGCAAGTCGGTTCGCCAAACTGAGACATGAAGATGGAAAGTCTCATGTGATTGTAATTTCACCGGCACCCGTACCATTTAGACCGAAACACAATGCAAGCATCACTATTTGACGGAGAAGTAGGTACGGTGGTAGTACTTCCCTGGACGAGCTCTTTTACAATGGAGCTCAACTACTACTAGTTCTCTTCAAAAGAACGATCAGCATTTAATATACGTATATAGTAAAAATCATTAACACTTCTACTAAACTGTAACAAATTCATAGTTCTACACGAATATTTAAATCTAGATAAACATACACAATTTACACGCTCCACGCGAAATTGACAGATGACATTGCCAAGACTGTCTTCGGTCCTCGTACAATCGTAGACGCGGACGTGAGTTGTCGAAATGAAAACGTTTTTACTCTGTAACGAACTCAGTACGTTTGACATTCATAGTAACAGCGACATTAGATTTCCTTTGTCAAATAAAAATACCTGAACAAGCTGTTGCCATTTCGCTAGCCAAAGGGTTCCGTTTATGTTTCGGGTTTTTTTTTTTTAATTGTCGTGATAAGCCTTTATTTAGGTAAAGATTTTGTGATATACTAAATACTAATTCTACTAAAATTATGATTGTTTATTTGTTTGAATTTGGATTTGTATGAAAGATCATGACAAGAGCCATACAAAATATATTATTAAATAAAGTTTTAGAGGAGTTATAATAATGATTTAAATTGTGGAATGAAAAAATCGCTCACGAACAGGATTCGAACCTGCGACTCCTAGCTATAATAGTTTTACTCATATTGATCCTTGTTCCTTATGAAGTAAATTTCCGCATTTAAAAATTGTTTTAAAATCCCGCAATAAAAATATAATATTATTTAACATCTGGTATGTTATCACTGAGCTTGGGTTGATTGAGCACATAAGTGTTTGTGTTGGTCTGGGAGTTCCTTATGTATTACAAGAATGTATTTACAAAAAAAAAATATAAGTATCATTTATTTATTTTACTTTAATTAAAACGGCTGGATGACAATTACAAAAATTAAAGACAAAAATTAAATTAATTAACATAACATTAAAGAAAAATTAAATAATTATATAAAATATTAATAATACATTCTTTCATACACTTATCTCGCAGTACTCCAGGCATACTGACAAAATCGTCTTCCATTCGTCGGCAAACACATCACAGTCAGACTTGGCGTCCAAGAGGGCGTTAAGTGCAGTGAGTGTGCGAGGTATGGGAGAGAAGGCTCGCGAGACGGTGTTGCACGTAGGAACGGCAAATAATTGATGCCTCCTGCTACGGCTATAATTGACTGGGGCGTACAATCTGGATAATTCGTCATGTAGATCAGGGGCACAAATTTTGCTATGTAGGATTTTGCACATTGTTATCATTTGGTTGTACTTCCTTCTGACCTCAAGAGAATTATACCCTAAATAGCCTTGGAGAAAGTTTGTAGGATACAAAAACGGATAATATCCATACAGACGTTTATAACATATACCTAAGGTAGGCTTTTTGCACCTTTTCTAACATCAGTGTGTACTTCTTTTCATGCGGGTTCCAGACACATGCACTAGACTCAAGCTTACTACGAACAAGCACACTAAAGAGTGATCTAATTACGCTGATATTACTAAAGTCCTTAGCATTTCGTAATATAAAACCCAACCGCTTATAAGAGTCCTTTGCAACTGCAACCATGTGGTCATGAAACGTTAACTTATGGTCAAACACGACTCCCAGATCCTTCATACCGACTGTTCTGGTAATGTTAGTGTCATTAATTTTATAATTAAAGGAGATTGGGTGTCTTGCTCGACCAAAAGTCATGACGAAACATTTTGAAGAGTTAAACTCCATTTTGTTTTTAACACTCCTCTCAAACACTGCGTTAACATCGCGTTGCAGTGCAAGGCAATCAGTTTCAGAGTTAATTTCGGAAAATAGTTTCAAATCATCTGCATAAAGGAGACATTTTGCGTGCCGGAGTACTGTTGGGAGGTCATTAACCATAATAAGAAACAACAATGGCCCTAGTATAGATCCTTGACTAACTCCGGAACGCGTGTGATAGGGCTGAGATTCGTAGAAACCCAGCCTGACAAACTGTTGGCGGTCTCGTAAATAGTCAGCAAGGAGCTGAAGAAGACCCGGCGGAACACCAATGGTGCATAACTTCGCCAACAGTATGTCATTATTTACCCTATCAAACGCTTTCCTGAAGTCAAAGTATAGTACATCTACTTGACCACCACAGTCAAGACGATCAGATATGTAATCTACAAGGGTCAGAAGGTTGGTATTAACTGATCTTTTGGCTCGGAAACCATGTTGTTCATTACATAAATACTTATCAACTTGGGAATAGATGTATTTATAAAGTACATTTTCGAGAACTTTTGCTGGAGAAGAAATAATGGCAATGGGACGATACTCTTCAACAGATGTTTTATTAGGACCTTTTGGTATGGGAACAACTCTAGAAATTTTCCATTGTGGCGGATATATTCCTGTCTTTAAGCATAAGTTAAAAATATGATGCAAAGGTAAACAAAAATTTTTCTTAAATTTTTTCAATATCCCAGGTGGAATGTTATCAGGCCCTACAGAACTACTTAATTTTAGTTTACTTATATCCAACATGACGTCTTGACGAGTGAAGTTAAAAATATTAATATAATTGTTGCCAGTATTATCAACACTACGAGAAATATTTTGTGCATCAAGTAAAGGAACATCGGGAAGAAAAACATTAACAAAGAAGTCGGCAAACGCTTCAGCCGCATTAACACCCGTGAGTTCGTCTCCTTTATAAGTGACATTTGGTTCGAAACCACCCTTTGAGCGTAAGCTCGAAATATGTTGCCAAAATTGACGCGGATTGACTCTTAAGTTAGTTTCAATTGCTTTGGTGTACGATGCATCATATATATTGTCTAGTACCCATAGTACAAGCTCTGCTTGGTTTGAGACTAGATGGTAACATAACATAACATAACATCACGCCTGTATTTCCCCGAAGGGGTAGGCAGAGGTGTAATAGTACACCCACGTTTCGCCAGTTATGTTATAGTCCCATGTAATAGGGGGCGAGCCTATTGCCATTGACCGGGCACAAATCCAGACTCCGGGCTGCTACTGAGAATTTCCTATTGAAAAAACCCAATAACACTTTGCCCGACCCGGGAATCGAACCCAGGACCCCACGCTCAGCAGTCGCGCTTGCAACCACTAGACCAACGAGGCAGACTAGATGGTGCTGTGTAAAAATGTTCAAAAATATTCATTTATTATTTACCCAATGCAAGCTTATTACGTTAGATTATTGTAATATACACGGATACTTGCGAAAAAAACGTGGCATAAATTATGTTAAAAAATTAAATTTGCTAAAAGTAATGACAACAATTTTTATAAGTATTTGAATACTTCTAAATGACAACAGTGCATTTATTATTTAAAATATTTCTGTGCCAATTTTAAAAACAAACTGACGATATACATTAAGAAACATAGCTGTTGGAATGTAAAGTTTATGTACTTTAAAGTACCTAGTTTGTTATTTCATTAGTCAAGATAAGCGCGTAAAAAAACGCCGTCGACGCAAAGCAGAGCTCATAACAAAAAGGCTTATTATTACATAGTCTGATAAACGCGCGTTTAAAGGCTCACAATCTTCCAAACGTTTTGAAGCATACTAATGGATGCACTCAACCTGATTAAGCTAGAAATGTAAACGCTATGAAGACAAATTCTTACTAAAAATTTAATGATGATTAAACATAGAAGCTCTTAGACAAAGTAATACAATCTACAATTCACGTAATGCCATCAGAAGACTGTTATTCTAAAAAAGTCAAATAAGCTTTATAGAGTGCTCCACCACAGCTAAATTGAAGATCGCAAGTAATAAAAAAACGATTGATCCAACCCTCCTTTTGCGGAACTCTGAAAAACCAATTCGCGGTGGTACCAATACATTATGGCGGTGGCGAATTTCGCGCGTTTTTCGCGTGCGTTTCCCGCGCTTTTGTATAAGCCAAGACCCAGGCCAGTAGCTCGCGGATCGTCGCGCCGTTCGCACGTCCTCGCGTTTCGTCACTTTAGCAGTAAAAAATTCGCTCTTCGGGTGCCCGCACTATTCTCGTAGCAGTGACTGAAAATGTATATTTAGACAATTTATTTGTGAAGGATAAATTAATACCGAGTGTGACAGTGTAGATCCAATTTTTTTGAGTGTCTAGTGATGTGAATGTGGTGGAGATTTTTTTATAGTGATTCCCTGAGATTTTTGCGACACAAAAATAAAGGGGTGAGTAAAGTCATTGGAAATATTTTTTGGGATTAAGGGCTGAGATTTACGGCATGTTTTTGCAAAAAAAATGACATTTGATTACGCATCTATTGTTTTAATGATTTAAAGATTTAACATTAATTACGAAATAATTGTTCATAAAAAAAATCTCGACGTTTTATTGACATAATACGACGAGTACGACTATCAAAGATTGGAATGAGAGAGATAATTGATTAGTCAATCAACTTGGCTCCAAGCTTTTGATTGATTAATTATGTCAACGCGTTCCTTAATAATTATTTCGTAAGATGTCAAATTTTTTTACGATGTTTATTTTATAAAAACGAAATTTTATGATTACTAAAAAATAATAAAATGATTTTTATTGCAACTGGAACATGTTATGGCGACTCTTATTTTATAGTTTTTCTTAATAATAGAGACAGATTTTAAGATCATTGCTGTTTTATTGCCCATTTTACAGCAATACAATGACATTTGAAGATAAAACGGTGATCATTTAATTATTAATTTATTATGATAGGAGTAAGATATCACACGTTTGCACACAGTAAAATCTATCTTATTTATAAATTAAATGGATTACGAATCTTACGTCGCAAGCGACGCGACGATGCGGAAGGGTTGAATTGCATGTATGTAGTAGCATAATTATATAGCTTACTTCGTTATGGTAGCTACTAATTAATTACTAAGCTTAAATCTAGCTACCATATACCATACTATATGACAGGGTAGGTCACGAAAAAAATAGGTAACTAGCAGTGGCGAAGGGTCCATATAACACGATTCCCACTGGCTTCCCTTTAGGAATTGCTTAGATACAGATCAACTACATATCTATGCTAATTAATTGTTCTAAAGTGTTAATTTTTATTTATTTTTTATGAACGTTCGATCTTAGCAATTTAATTTTTTTTTAGGTACATACGGCTTCCCTTCTGAAAATATTCACCCTTCGCCACTGGTACCTAAGTCTCCGATTCGGTTTGTCGTTCGTCGAAAAAAAAACTAAAATATAAAGCAAAAAAACAAAAACAGCACTCTTGTACATAAACTGAATTTTTTCACGTAACTTCACTATTAAGTAATAATCTGTGCTTATATTTTTTTTTACTGAAATCTGTAGTCCTGCTAGAACTATTTTACATGAATGCTTGTTTAAAAATCTATTCGATATCTACACTATAAACAGCTACTCGTCAACTATCTTGTGATTATGATATTTGTGATACTGGGCTATGTTGATGAAGAGTTTTGTCTTTGGCAAAGAGTATGAAATCATGACTCATAATTAAAATCTCCCGTAGTTCGGCTTCTGATAAAAAATATTTTTCTTAGTTTTTATTGCATAGGATGGCAAAATAAGCTTAAAATATTTGAAGTTAAGTTGTGATGATGCCATTGCCCATAAAAATAACTGCAAGACAAGCTAGGTTCTTGCCTTTGATTAAAATTATGTATAGTGACTTAGGGTAAGTCGGAACGGGACACGGGGTAAGTTCGTTTATATGGATGTTTCACTGAGTGTCGACATAATATTACGACGCACACTTAAGTGAAACTTAATCTTTCTGTAAACCACTGTCTTTGTTTTCGTTTGGCGTATGTACAATAAAGAATATAATAAATAAATAAATAAAGTGAGATGTAGGATAAACTG